>CM076933.1:472500-3336428 GCA_039566165.1 Maruca vitrata
GCCCTTGGCCAGGGTGGTTGACTCAGCCTCACCGCCTTTATAATTTGGGGTAGGCCTGTGCCCCAGCAGTGGGGACGTACATGGGCTGATGATGACGCAAATTCAACTTACGCGGATATCGCCCGGTGCCACCAAGCGCGCAAGTTCGGGATATCACTGTTTTTTTAAACAAACATACAAACATAGTGTCTACGATAGTACCTGTGCTATTTCCCCCCCATCCTCCCTTCAAACCCGTCGCTGACGCAGCAAGTCCCAACAATAAGCCATTGTTACCGAAACGTGAATCATGCCACCTTTTAATTAAAATTTGTTCATGGTTTTAACATGGCTCAGCGCAGAATACTCTCGCCCATGCTAACTAATGTATACGGGCCTGAATCACGATGACGCCATATTTGATGAGTATGGCACGAGGTTTCAGTAAATAACACTGTAAAACCGGATTTGACTGGCTCGGTGGACCAGTGGTTAGTGACCCTGGCTTGCGGTTGCAAGAATCGTGGGTTCGATTCCCACTCGGGACAAATATTTGTGTGATGAACATCGGTGTTTGTTTCGTGTCTGGGTGTGATTATGTATTTAAAAATATATATATATATATAATATGTATATCAGTCTTTGATACCCATAGTACAAGCTCTGCTTAGTTTGGGGTCAGATGACCGTGTGTGGAAATGTCCCAGATATTTATTTATTTAAAAGCACATAATGTAATAGCTGATTGTGAGTGACTTTTCCTGCGTGGATATTTCGTTCATGACACAGTTTTATATTTGGAAGAGTTAAATTTCAAGTGACAAAAGTCTCCGTAGCGTGCCCACGTCTTGAATATTTCTGTTAGGGGTGAGAGCCATCTGCTCCCCCGTAAGTCCGGTGATGATGACGAGGCTACTCCAAGCCATCATGGTAAGTCAGTTAGGAAAAAAAAAAGTCTTTGTCATTATGCGATGATGTGTGTCCTTTTTCATTTCATTTATATATGAAACAGTCAACAATAATTATATTTGTACTGCTTCTACAGAGTTTATCACATACAATATTCAATATTCTAAATATTAGTCTTTATGGGTCTACACGCGATATTAGGAGTAGCAATTACATAGCAGTTCGCTCGCGACCATGATTGGTTTAACCCAGTCGAAACGTCGGGCAGTAAGTAGCTATGTAATTGCTACTCCTAATATCGCGTGTAGACCCATAAAGACTAATTTTTAGTGTAATGGAACGCGAAAGTCTAAAATGTTAAATATTCAATATTATTCGTGTGCAAGTACAGCTTGTTGCCCATAGCGCTTTCATATAAAGTGGAAGATTCTCTTCAGCGTAAACATTCTACTGATAAGGAAAATTGAAGCATAATCTTGATAACAAGTCAACCTTGACACAATACGAAAAAAAAAGTACAGCGTACGGATGAAACTATTGTTTGAAGATATTTTTTCCAATATTTTTTTATTTATTATAGCAACAGAAAAACATTACCTTATTTTCCTTTATCTGTGGGTTTACGGAGTCTTATAAGCGGCAAGTTTTACTGAATTTCATTCCTTTAATTTTAAAGCCGAATAGAAAATAAAATTAATAATAACCTACCTATGTAAATCACAATTCAATTTTACTCTATTCAATTTTACACTATTTGCGATAAAAACTGTATCAAGCTCACAGCTACTTACTGCTGCCCGACGTTACGACTAAGTAACCCAATCATGTTGACAAGAGAACTACATACATACACATACATAAAATGACGCCTTTTCCCAGAGGGGTATGCAGAGATCACTTCCAGCGTTCCACTTTTCACCTCTGAGGGAAACGTGACGTGACGGGTTGTGGACCACGTCGCCGCCATTCTGCCTTGTGCATTGTTTTAACAAGGTCATTGCGTCCCCACGAGTAGCAAGGATATATGATGGGGACGCAAGAACTCCTAATGTAATTTAGTTTTATGTTCAACAAAGCATCTTCCTATCATATCTGTTATGCAAGTCGCGTTCGATGTACAACCAAAACATCATACAAAGCTTGAGACAGGCGCAGTCTAAACCTCAAACCTTTGGGCTATGAGAGAATGCAGCGGCCTCAAAAATTAGAGTCCTTGTGACAATGGAGCCTCCGAGGGACCATTAGTAGATTGGACTCGCGAGGCTTGGGGTTTGAAGGCAGGGGCGAGCGGGTTTTAGTGTTGGGGTTCTGTTGTTGGTTTATAGTATACTAGCTTTCCACCCGCGACTTCTTCTGCGTAGAGACGTTTAACGGGTAAAGCTTTACTTCTTTATAGCGCAGTCGGTTAAAAAGTACCCTTTCCTAGGCTCTGAACTATATCTGTACCAAATTTCGTATAAATCGGTTCAGTACTCTATGCGTGAAAGCGTAACAGACAGACAGGCAGACAGAGTTACTTTAGCATTTATAATATTAGTAAGGACTAGTGACCCGCTGTCGCTTCACTTCGGGTATTATACAAAACCTTCCTCTCAATACCTCTATCCAAATTTGAAATTTGAATAGCATTCATGACCCCGTCTGAACGGGGACTTGATCCGTCTTCCGATATCGTGTCGGCTGCTTTAAACTCTGAGCTATCCACGTGTTTAGTCACTAAGCGCATTTTCCCATCATATTTTACCCGCTAACCACGGGTGGCGCCACCACCGGTATGGTTCAAACACTATCGGTCCTTAAACATTTCTTAACAGTAATGTTATGCAGAATGTATGTTGCACTCGGAAATCATATTTTTCTTTTTTCAAATTCTAAATTTACATTGAGCTTTAATAGCATTAAAAGTGAAAAATAAAAATACCTCTATCTATTAAAAAAAACGCATCCAAATCCGTTGTGTAGTTTAAAAGATTTAAGCATACATAGGGACAGACACGCGGGAAGCGATTTTGCTATGTACTATGTAGTGAAGAAGTTCGCATTAAAGTACACCAAGTACTATCGAGCAAAAAATCTTAATTTAAAAATACATCAAAGTTTGACAGAGGTTTACCTTTTCTATTTTGTGTCACCCTTCTTGAACACACTCTTATATAAATGCAAAGACGCAATTTAAATTAAGTTTAATTTTTAATTGGCAAATTATATACAAAACATAATTAAGTATATTTACAATATCTATACTAGAAGAAATTACTTAGCGCGGAGTCAGAAAGTTGACGGATGCAATCCCGTGCCTCGGAAAGCACGTTAAGCATGTGGTCCTGCGCCTGATCTCTCATCGGTCACATCGGATTGCTATCTCACCGAACTATGGGAGTAAGGGAACAGAGAGTGCACTTGTGTTTGCGCGTACACTTGTGCACTATAATATGTTCTGCGCACTTGGCTGATTTCAATTGAGATCGGCCAAGAATCGAAATTGTTCGGACGCCTGATAATTTATATTAAATTTATATTACTCAGTTTTTTAGCCTTTAACCGTGATCTCTGCCTACCTTTCTGGGAAAAAGGCGTGATTTTATGTATGTATGTATGTATTATCCAAGGGCCTAACGCATGCGGGACCCCAAAGTCCCCGCAAGGTGTGTAGGGTCTATTGTCTATGCACTGAATGCAGTAATGAACGGCGAAAGTCATATTTAATTAAAACGTAGCGTCGTCGGAGTATGTTTTTTGTACTAAGTTGATACAATGGTGTATTGTGGGGTGCACCACTAAGCCATTACGTTAAAAAATAAGTTACGTTCGTGGAATTTTATGCAGTTTAATCGGAACACTTGACGAAACCGTCAAAATGAAATGTATTAATTACAACCGTAGAAATTTTAGAAGCTTTTAGCTTACTTGAAATAAAGAGTTGTTTTTTCTTTTCAAATGAATTTTTGGTGGAATCTGACACGTCAGGTTTTTTAATCACACCATTTTTCGTGATTTTATTTGTAACTAGAAACCCGCACTTGCATCGATAAAAAAAAACAATTGAAAAAAAAATTTAAGATTAAAGCATAAATACATACAGGCAAACAGACGCGGTAAGCGACTTTACTTTATGCTACGTAGTGATCATGTTAAACTCAGCTTTGTATACATTGAGGAAAGAGGCAAAAAGTTTCGGCGATTTTAATATCAAAGTACTGTCCCTTGTAAGAAATGATTCGCTCCATATAATTTCCTTTTATAATCGAATCATATAAATTAAAATTGATACCGTAGAAAAGATTATAACTTGGCATAAAACAAAAGAAATTCATCGGCGACGTTTTAATTTTCAATTTTGATTGATGATTACGAAGTTGTGTCCTCGACTTTTTCCCTCGGTACCGGATTCGCGTCGAAAAACTTTGTCCAATAATAATTAATGATCCATTCATGAGTAAAATCACTCCCCTTACTCCCTCCCTGTGCAAGTGGGGACTATCCTTTATGCCTTTGTGAACAGTTTTTCACTCGCTAATTGATTTTGACGATAAGTTTCGCTCGGCTAGTGAGTGATGGCCTCAAATCAATTTAGTGTGGTACAATACATTTTTCAAATTAATCTTTTGACGCGCCTTTCAAATTATTCTTTCATAAAGATTAGTTTTTTAATTGATTACAAGGGAGTGGTTGGTGGTGGATATTGTATTATTTATATTGATTAATGGATTCTATATAAAACTACGCGTTCTTTTAGAACTTTCGATAAAGCTGTGTTGTAAACGAAGTTTTTGAAGTTGTTAACGAATATTTGTTACAAAATAATGAGCACGCCAGAAATATTAAGGTTAATGAAAACTTTATATTCCGTACGATCCTAGTCTTCAAACTTGATTACAATAATAACACTTTATTTCTGTTTCAAAGTGCTACAAAATAATAATTTACTATCTAAATAGGGCTTTCCCAGCGCTTAAATCAAACAAACAGGCAAATAGAATTTATTTATTTATTTATTTATCATAGGTACGCAGACAGATTACAATCGGATACATGAGCTAAAAATCTTAATTAATGAAATAGGCTAGACAGTAATCCATAGATTGCATACACAGCATGTTTTAGTATGGTTACGAGAAAAAAAAATATACTTATTATTAAATAAACTTATACATACAATACGTTAATTTTAAGTTGCAGAACACAAAAATAATATAAGACCAAAAATCAAATAAATATCACATAAAAAAAAAACAATAACATGTAAAACAAAAATCAATAACAATTGGAGGCATATCTAAATATCATCATGATTTTTTTTTTTTTATCCTGTGGGTTGAGTGAGTGAAGAGGACATCTCTGTTATAATTGCATCAGAAATATTTTTTTTTAAAACGGGGAAAATTTGCGTTGAAAATGTTTAATTCTACGTATCCAGCATATTGTTGAACCGAATAGAATAGATTAGAATAGAATAGAATAGAATAGAAGAGAATTTATTGGTCACATAATATACACATAATATTACAAGAAAAAATAAATGTAACATAAAATAATACAACTTAACACAACATAATATATAAAACGAATATTTCACATCAGTGACTAACAAGGTACGTGCCTCAGCATAGACTGCAAATAAACATCATCTTTATGTTCTAGAAAGTCCTCAAAACTGTATAATATTTTGGTTAGCCAAAACTAATCAGGTCTGAATCGGTTGATGAGTCTGAAATACTGTGATATGTACGTTTAGCACGGGTGTAACTAAGACTTAGCTTTGATAACAGCATCCACTCTTGAGGTCCTATGCTCGAGTCCCGTCATCATCAGCTCCACTGCTGGGGCACGGGCCTACCCTAATCTAGGGCGATGAGGCAATGACGATGGCCAAGGGGTGCGGTCGGGTTGACTCCACGCAACCTCTCCTCCCAGGTGTGCAGGTTTCCTTCGCAGAAAACTTCTTCCATTTACACCATATTTGCCAATCGGTAGCAAGGAATGCCCAAGATCATCGCACCATCTCTTTTATGGTCAAAGCTATGTAAGTTTTTCTGTTGAAAAGCTCGGAGTCAGGACTTCCGGACTGACTGAGTTGGTTAGTTGGTATCTCGGAAAGCACGTTAATCAAATGTTCCTTTACCTCTACCAAACGTCTCATCGTTTGGTAAGACGGTAAGATTACATACAGTGCACTTGTGTTACTGTCCAGGATATTTACCATGTTGTTTTGTTTTAATGAGCTCCCGATATTTCGGCACTGTTGCAAGCGCCATGATCACGGGTGAACTTGCAACAGTGCCGAAACTTGTTACAGTCTTCTAATGTATGAAACCATGACAGTTTAAAATTATATATAGTGCACTTGTATTTGCCTGCACACTTGAGCACTGTTAATGTCCTGTGGCTAATCTAATAAGATTGCCATGACCAAAACGGTCACAGAAAACTAATAGGCGTTACAAACAGATTCACACTGACCGCTCAAATGTAGTTTCCCTTTATCGCATTCATAATGAGCGCAATATCTTTCACAATAGGGCATAGACGTTTCCCTAAGTGTGGTCTCAGTGTAACACTGACGACTATACATAGTATATATTGTATGTGTATATTACTGAGTAGTTTAGGTCACGAGAGTCGTCAACTGTAATCGCCGTTGTAATGGGCGAGACCACGTAGGAGCTTATGACCGTGATATTGTGAAAGCTAGGTGTATAAAGATTATAGGAACGGTTGATAAGTTGTCTTCGTTACGAAAATTGTGCAGTTTTATAAATGACTAACCATATAAATACTCATAATAACGGATAAAATTTGTAGAAAAAAAAACGAAATCATCTAATAACGAGTGTAAACCTGTTTGTCCGCCGAATTTTTAAGCCAAAACTACTAAACCGATTTTAATGGAATTTGGTACACAGATAGTCTAGAAACTGTTAAAGGAAATAGACTCGTTTTTACCTAAGTTCTTAATATAAATCTAGTATTAGTATGTTTAATAATCAATAAACAGAGCTTAAGAGGGCTTAAAAGGCATGTCTCTTATTCCGCCTTATATTTAATAAGAAATAGTTACATCATCATGATGCATAACGCAGGGTTAAACTATGTCCATTGTGCCTATCGACCTCATATGTAGATCTCACTATCACTTACCATCAGCTGGAGTGAGGACATCTCGTTAGCCTTTTATTAAAGAAAAAAATATGTATGCTATCAAAAGGAGTTTCTACTATAGGATATAGTTTAAGTAAAAATATTATATTTTTATTTCTTGTAATTAATGCTATTAAAGCTCAATGTAAATTTAAAATTTGAAAAAATATTGTTCGATCACTACCGGTGGTGGCGCCACCCGTGGGTAACGAGTAAAACGAGGTGGAAAAATTCGCATTGGTGACTAATTGCATGGATAGCTCAGAGGTTAGAGCAACCAACGCGATATCGGGAGGTCCGGTGGTTCAAGTCCCCGCAAATTAAAAAAAATGGAAATTAACAATTTTATAACAATTTTATTTTGCAGACGTTGTGACACAATATCGGGGGCGACAATGCTTTTAACGTCGACTCACCGGCTTCGCAGTGAAAGCCTACCGTCAATGAAATCAAGGCCTTAAAAAGGGCATTCAAAACTGTAAGTTACTTGACATTGTAATTTGAAAATTATAAGTTTTACTCGTATTTCGATTCAGAAAGTTGATTAAGCAGTTGTGTTACGGATATCAGAAACTAGGAAGACGATAGGATTTCACAAAAGATTTTCTCCCGTTCCCGTGGGAATTTCGCAAGTAAGCTTTACGTTCATTAGGGTAGTCATTCCGAAGTAATTATTTTCTATGACTTGTATAAAAATTTAAAGTGAAAAAAATATCCAGAAATATACTTTACACGAAATTGTCGTAACAAAACACTAAACTATGGTTATCATCATCAGCCCATATACTTCCCCACTGCTGGGGACACAGGCCTAACCCAAACTAGGGCGATAAGGCCTTAGTCGACCACGCTGGCCAAGTGGGGGTTGGTTGACTGCACAACCTTAGAATATCTTTAGAGGTGTGCAGGTTTACTCGCGATGTTTTCCTTCACCGTTAAAGCGTCGAATAATCGTTACACATGAATTTCGAATTTGAAAGACACCGTGGCACGTGGTGGGATTTGAACTGGCGACCTCTCGCATAGCAAGCAAAGACCTAAACCACTCGGCCATCGACGGTTATATTTAAAACTAACAAGAAATATCAACTTTATGAATTCATACATACATACATAAAATCACGCCTTTTTCCCAGAGGGGTAGGCAGAGATCACTTCCAGCGATCCACTTTTCACCTCTGTGGAAAACGTGACGTGACAGGTTGTGGACCACGTCGCCGCCATTCTGCCTTGTGCATTGTTTTAACAAGGTCATTGCGTTCCCACGAGTAGCAAGGATATATGACGGGGGAAGGAAAAGGGGAGGAAGGATACTATCGACTCGGATGATTTGGACTGAGCCGATAGTAGCTCGAGGAGCCGGGGTCGCTTACCCATATACCGTTCACCAACCACTGGACAGATAGTTGTGACTGGTATCCCCTGACTATATTATACCCTTTATGAATTCTGAATCGTTAAAACTCGTATCGCATTTTTCAGAACAATCTCGAGACCCCACGTTAATGCCATGTTTATTTTTATTATTCTTGTTTAATGAGAACACGAGCTCTCATAGCTTACTTGTTTCCAACTTTGATTGCATTCTGATTCGTTCAGCTGAGCCTTGTTTGTGAGACTGAAAAGAAACTTCTACTAATAAAGACTACGTTAGACAAAATACACCGTGAAATTTTAGTGTATGTTTTCCCGTAGCAGAACGATGTTGGTTATTCATTTATTTATTTCGTCATCATCATCATCATCAGCCCATATACGTCCCCACTGTTGGAGCACGGGCCTACCCTAAACTAGGGCGGTAAGGCCTTAGTCAACCACGCTGGCCAAGTGCGGGTTGGTCGACTACACAACCTCAGAATTTCTTCCCAGGTGTGCAGGTTTCCTCACGATGTTTTCCTTCACCGTTAATGCGTCGAATAATCGTACATATGAATTTCAAATTTAAAAAACACAGTGGTACGTGGCGGGGTTTGAACTGGCGACCTCTCCTGAAATAAATAAAAATATTTACTTGTAAATTTTTCAAAAATGGAATAATCGAACTCGAAAGCGTGAAAAGCGATTGATTTTTCTCATGAAATTGATGATTAAAGCTAATGAAGCTCTACGCCCTTAGTAATGAAGCAGTTCGAGCGTGCTTTCAATTTTACCTCTCGTAAAACCGGTATTTATTGATTGGAATAAAAAAAAATCACATGTTCATCATCATCATCATCAGCCCATATACGTCCCCACTGCTGGGGCACGGGCCTACCCTAAACTAGGGCGATACTAAGATAGAATTATTTTTGTGTGGGAAAATAACCACCAACATTTCACGGTGCATACAACTAATATGATTTTACGAAAGAAGATAATATTTATCAAAGTAAAGAAGTCATGTTTGATGATAAACATTAGTACTTATAAATAAACTTATAATGAATACCTAAACAATAATACGTTGAGGGTTATACAGTGATATGGAACAAGGTCTAAATACAGCCTGAGGCGGGTTTTAATGAAGGTACAAGACCTAGTCTGTTAGGCAAGAATAATTACTACAGAAATAATTACAATTAAGGTTGCTCTGGCATTGTTTGCAGAACATGACACCCCAATTAAACAACCAAAGGACTTGGGACCAAAGCGATTTTATTTACTTATAAATCAGTTCAGTTGATATTTATTTTAACTACGGTCTATTCTGATAGCCGTTATTATGCCAATTAGCTAGCAGTAAAAAAGCGTCGATGGCCAAGTGGTTAAGGTCGTTGCTTGCCACGTGAGAGGTCGCCAGTTCAAACTCCGTCGTGAACCACTGTGTTTTTCGATTTAAAATTCATGTACGAATATTCGACGATGAAGGAAAACATCGTGAGGAAATCTGCAGACCTATGAAGACATTCTAAGGTTGTATAGATACCTGTGGCTATGGCCTATGTCCAGCAGTGGGCAGGAATGGGCTGATGATGATGATGATGATGATAGATACCTGATTGCGTCACATCACTTAAAAGAGCTAATGCTCTCACGCTTTAAAGGTTCATGACAATTGCTTTGAAAATTTTTAAAAAATATTGATTTGTTTCATGAAATAACTTGCTTCATTCGGTAGTACTAGTAAAGGTAAATTGTTCTGCTACGGAATAATGACCACTAAATTTTCACTGTGTATATCCGTAACGTATGTGTATGCTTAAGTAACTTATTTCAGAATCAATGATACAACACCACTTGATGATTTACACGTCATATAGACATCTTTATAGTTTTAAGGGACCCAATTATCTGCGTCAGCACAAAATCCATTGATAAACTAATGAACTTTGCAAAAAAACATGTCACCACTAACAGGCCATCAGTGCTTTAACAAACTCGGCCGAATTTCAATAAAATATAACTTGACAATATTTCCGGGACGGAATAAGCCCGTAAGAGGATTAGAGGACAAATGTACGTTTGTGCGGGCATTCGGTGCGGCTGGCTCGGGAGTGAAGGGGAAGGGGTGTGTTTGTGCATCAATGGGATCATTTGTCAGTTTACTGTTATTGAAAATATTGCTATAAGTAAAGGTATAGTTAACACTTAGTCTTATCACTTTGTTCCAAAAAGAGAACAAGATAAAATCTCACATATAAGAAAAAAATACTCGTTATCTTACTGAAGACTCGTTTAGTATTTACGTCGTCAGATCAGCAGATTTTGGCCCATGTCAATGAATATCAGCTAATTCCTCAGGACATAATTATTATAAAGCATATGTCCATTTTCCATTTCCTCACATTCATAGACAGATTAAAGATCAGGCGCAGGACCACCTGCTTTCCGAGGCACAAGTGTGCATCCGGCAACTTCTTTCTCCGGTAAAAGTATTTTCTTCACTTACACTGATTTTCGCTTGGATTCGAACCGGCGCACTCTTCAAATTGGCCAATAACGAAGTCAAGTTTTACCTTTTTACTGAAAAGATCCTTTGGTGTCCCTAACTTCACGCCTGTCTAGTCACTGCCTACGCGCAGATGTAAGGCATCAACTCATATAACTTAACGTCTATTAGCTTAAAATTTTCCAAAGAGGAAACCTCTTCAGCGCCACCCTTCAAACAACGAGTTCGTTAAAAACTCAGGACGTGTGGAGCCCCAAGTTCTGCCTTGCACAATACAGCGAGTTGAAACGGTCTACGATTTTGTAGAATTTTTTCAGCTAGTTCGGTAAGTGATCAAAAGATGGCGCTTTCAGGTAACCTCAATACTGACATGTAAACAGTATGCAATGACACTGCTACTGCCTCGTTGGTCTATTGATAGCAAGCGCTGCGTAAGGACCAAGAGGTCCCCGGTTCGAGTCCGGGGTAGGGAAAAATTTGTGTGAGTTTTTCTGTAAAAAAATTACTGAGTCCGGAGTTAGGATGTCGGCGGTTGAACGCCCGTGCCTCGGATAGCACGTTAAGCCGGTAGTCCTGCGCCCGATCTCTCATCGGTCATGTTGGATTGCCATCTCACCGAATTATGAGAGTAAAGGAATCGAGAGCGCACTTGTGCACTATAGTAATTATGTCCTGCGCACTTGGCTGATCTCAATTGAGATTGGCTGCTATGGCTGAAATCGGTTGGACTCCTTATTAAGTAACTCTAAACCTTTATATCTCCCTGTCTCGGTCGTTCCTTTGGACGTTCCTCACTGGCCTAACCTCAAGATGTAAGGAACAAGTGTTGTCGGAACTCCGCAAGCAGCCCGCAAACTTCGGCCGCACACAGCGGTTCTTTTACAAATATGTTTATTTCTTTTTAATGTTCGACACTGGCTAAACTTGATCCGGATATTTTGTGCCTGCTTTTTGGACGATTTAGGTCGCAATTTCGTCTACATGCGGTGTCGACACAAACAATAGTGTGCTGTAGAACTTGCTTGGTGCTTCTTAATGTCAATCCTTACTAATATTATAAATGCGAAAGTAACTCTGTCTGTCTGTCTGTCTGTCTGTCTGTCTGTTACGCTTTCACGCATAAAGTACTGAAGCGATTTAAACGAAATTTGGTACAGATATAGTCCAGAGCCTAGAAACGGTTATAGGCTACTTTTTAACCGACTGCGCTATAAAGAAGTAATGTTTTAGCCGTTAAACATCTCTACGCGGACGAAGTCGTCACAGCCACTGGACGGATCGAGATGAAATTTAGCATGCAGGTAGATGTTATGAAGTAAAACAGGATTTCCCGAAATTCCCACGGGAACGGGAAATAACGGGAAAATCCTTTTGTATGAAAAATACTAACCGCATAAGTTAGACGCTTGAAATTTGACATGCAGGTACCTTAATAAATTAAAAGCTTAGTTGCAACAGGATATTGTGAAATTCCTACGGGAACGGCACTCATAGGAAAAAAACCTTTGTATGAAAAAATCTAAACCGCGATATAGATAGACGATTGAGATGCAGGTACCCCAATGAACGTAAAGCTTACTTCCAACGCGATATTATAAAATTCCCATGAGAACGGGAGTTATTGGGAAATAACTTCTGTATGTAAAATCCCTTACGGGGTTGAAATATATTATATAGAGATAGAGATATACCCGAAGCGAAGCGAGGGCGGGTCGCTAGTATTAAATATGTTTTCCGTTTTTCTAAATACAAGAAAAGCAAGTGCAAGATTTAGCACTTAAAAATTTTAAATTTACATCAATATTAAATGTTTTATTATACATACATGAATGCCTCGTTGGTCTATTGGTAGCAAGCGCTGCGTAAGGACCGAATGGTCCCCGGACCGAGTCCGGGGTCGACCAAAATTTGTGTGAGTTTTTCTGTAATGAAATTACTCAAACCGGAGTTAGGAAGTTGGCGGTTGAACGCCCGTGCCTCGGAAAGCACGTTAAGCCGGTGGTCCTGCGCCCGATCTCTCATCGGCCATATCGGATTGCCGTCTCACCGAATTATGAGAGTAAGGGAATAGAGAGTGCACTTAATTTGCGCGCACACTTGTGCACTATAATATGTCCTGCGCACTTGGCTGATCTCAATTGAGATGGGCCGCCATGGCTGAAATCTGTCGGCGCCTTATTATTATTATACATACATAAATCAAATCACGCCTTTTTCCCTGAGGGGTAGGCAGAGATCACTTCCTGAAGTGAACAAGCGAAAGTGGTAAGTCCAGATCGTAGCACATAGGTGCTACGATCTGGACACACCACTTTCGCTTCTTTCACATACACCAATATCTTTATGCATGCTCGTCGACTACGGGTACTTTTGATTTGACCCTATTTGGTCATAGAAAGTCTTTCTTGGCCTTCGTCTTTCGAGATTTCCGTATATGACTGGCTCGATGGAGCAGTGGTTAGTGACCCAAGCTGGTGGTTCCAAGAGTGGTAGGTTCGATTCCCACTCGGGAAAAATTTTTGTGTTATGAACATTGGTGTTTATTCCATGTATGGGAGTGCTATTTCTATATTTAACTTTCAGGTATGTGTGACGTGTGTGTATCTATTGTTGTTACTAATTTCCGTAATAGTCCAGTCATTTAAGCTTTAATTAGGTAGGAATCTCAGAATGCGAGATACCCAGCTGTAAGTCTGTAAATACTTGGATAATGACACCCTAAAAGTTGTCTTAAAACCTACATGTGGTAGGGTGTACGCAACTATTAAATTTTCAAGGTCAAATGTCACAAATATCAGTTTTATGAACTTTTGAGCGAAACGGGAAGATTTATCATAAAAGTGTGTAGGAGAAAATTACTTATCATCTATTTATCTATGAAAATTGTTCATACGCTTTATTCCTAAGATTCATCATTTAAGAGATACAGCGATGCAAATAGTTGAAAAAGTTGTATTTTCAAAAGCTTCCAGACCCCCGTGCAATTGTGCTAAACAGTTAAAATTTTCACGAGTGATGTATTTCAGTAGCCTCTATAATATCTAATACTAGAAAAAGCCAATATTTAAGTCTGTTCTCATACAAAAACTATGCTTTTTTTCTCACACTTGGCCGGTTTTTTTTTTTTATAAAAGGCTAACAAGATGATCTCACTCCACCTGATGGTAAGCGGTAGTGAGATCCAAATATGAGGTCGACAGGCACAATAGATCGTATTGAGCCTGTCGCACTCACCCTGAAGGCCTGCTTAAATGCCATTTCACGCCCCGCCTGAAGAGCCCGGCATCATAGGAGGGAGGGAAAACATGAGCTGGAAGGGCATTCCATGCCTTAATGGCACGGGGCAGAAATGAGGAGCTAAACCTCTTAGTCCGAGCCACCAGCGCCTGCATTGTATGTGGATGGCAGCGCTGTCCAGCACGTGTCGTTCGGGCGACAATCCGGCGGTTGTAATCCCGCTGGTTCAGGTCGCGGCGAACATCCATGCCAAGGATGCTAAGGCTATCCTGTATTGGTAAGGGGGTGCTCTGAAGAGTAGGATGGGAAAGGAAAGGAGACACTTTACTAGAAAAAACACACACCTGTGTCTTCTTGGCATTGAACTCGACAAGATTGCATGAGCCCCATTCGGAAATGCGGTCCAAGACCCCGTCAAGCTCGGCGACAAGAAGGTTCCTCTTTTCCTCGGTTTCTGTCTGCTTTACCCCAGGTCTTCCGAAATAACGTGCGTGGACAGTGCTGTCATCCGCATAGCAATGAATGTTGCCTAGTGACAACATGTCATTGATATGCAGCAGAAACAATGTCGGAACAGAACGGAACCTTGAGGTACACCGGAATTCATTGGGTGGAAACAAGAAGTGCGTCCGTCACAATGGACACGAATCCTGCGTCCCTCCAAAAATCCCGCAACCCATTCGCACAAGCGAGGTGGCAGACCGTATGCCGGGAGCTTGGAGAGAAGCGAACGATGCCATACATGGTCAAACGCTTTTGCGATATCAAGGCTAACTGCCATAGATTCGCCATGCTTCTCCATAGCCTCCCCCAGAGGTGCGAAACGTACGCTAGAAGATCACCCTTGGACCCCCACGTGGTTACCCCAGTAAACCTATTCCAGACGACACCTTTTTTACGTGAAGAACACGTTGTTTATATGGAAGCCTAGTTAAATAATTGTTTTGTGTTGTTTTTAGTATTCAGAAGATCCATATTAACCAAATTTAACTTAATGAAACGCAGAAATCTTAAAACTTCTGAGTACTGAAAACATCACCACAAAACAATTATTTAACTAGGTTTCCATATTATAAACAACGTGTTCTTCATGTATAAAAGGTGTCGCCTGGAATAGGTTTACTGGGGTAACCACATTAAAAACCGGCCAAGTGTGAGAAAAAAAAACCATAGTTTTTGTATGAGAACCCACTTAAACATTGGTTTTAAGCTTTTTCTAGTATAAGATGTTATAGAGGCTACTGAAATACATCAGTTGTGAAAATTTTAACTGTCTAGCACAATCGCACAGGGGTCTGGAAGCTTTTGAAAATACAACTTTTTCAACTATTTGCATCGCTGTATCTCTGAAATGGTGAATCTTAGGAATAAAACGTACAGACAATTTTTATAGATAATTAGATGATAAGCAATTTTCTCCTACACACTTTTATGATAAATCTTCCCATTTCGCTCAAAAGTTCATAAAACTGATATTTGTGACATTTGACCTTGAAAAATTAATAGTTGCGTACACCCTACCATATGTAGGTTTTGAGACCACTTTTAGGGTGTCAATATCCAAGTATTTACAGACTTACAGCTGAGTATCTCGAATTCCGAGATTCTTACCTAATTTAAGCTTAAATGACTGGACTACTTACGAAAAGCGTCGATGGTCGAGTGGTGATAAAAGTGCCACCAAAAAAGTGACCATCAAATCACTAAAGTGACAGATGTGTACTGTTGAAAACCGTACAAAAAATACACGCTTTTCATGTCTCTGAATTTTTATTTAAGCAAAAACATGCGTCTCCAAACATTTTACGGCTTCGCGGCCTTTGTAAATTAAACTTTTCCCATTTCGCTGCACCTACGTATTCATGTCGTACAAACTGCAAAATATGTTCCCAAAGTTACAAAGAAACGTACTCAGAAATAAGTTTATTTCACGAAACCGAGAAAGCTAGGCAAAATATGCTTCTCGTAAATAGGCCGCAGACTTTTCTTTTGCGTACGACGCAAAACTAAACTGTGAATAACTAATAATACATTTACAATACAAATCGATTAAAGAAAAAACCTTAATGAAATATGTATGGTACTACTATGTAGAAAACTGTTATTTAGATAGATAGATAGATAAGACATTTATTCACATTCAAGTTGACACAAACACAAGTAAAAAAACAACAGCGAGAAAATTAAAATTACATAATAGAAAAGGTACAATAAATAATATTACAATTGAAGAGGCTAAAATTAATACATGTAAAATTTACATAGCATACAGTGACAAAAATGTACATTGCAAAATTAAAACACAGGATTAATAATTTTTTGGAATATTTGTGTCACAACAATGTGAAAAGGCGATAGCTCAGCGATATTTTGCTAAAGCGTAAGCAGCAATAGCAAACAGCTGATTTTCAGCTACCGCCCGAGAGCACAAGCGTGTAGAACGCTCTATGAGTTGAAATATCCGATTATTTAATATTCCGAAGGATACACAGCAATTTTGTAATTAATGTACTTATAACCAAAATAATAAAATAGAAGATGATACATAAAACTGGGCTACTTATAATTAATTAAGTGTAAACAAACAACATTACAGTATATTATTTATTTTTGTTATACTTCTACATTAATAAAGCGCACACATAGAGAAAACATAAATTGATTGTTGGTATAACATGATCGCATATTATACTAAAATCTCATACTTTAAAAGCGGCGATGGCCGAGTGGTTAAGGTTGCTTGCAAACGAGAGGTCGACAGTTCAAACCCCGCCCCGTGCCACAGTGCGTGTATATTGTCCACTATAATATGTCCTGCGCACTTTGCTGGTCTTAATTGAGATCGGCCGCTATTACCGAAATCGGTTGGACGCCTTTTTTTTTAAACTGTTGTTTCTGATATCCGCAACACAACTGCTCAGCACAAACAGATCAATGTGTGTGACGTTTTATTAAATAAAGAGCGATAAAATAATCTCACTATTCAACCTTCTCACACTCCAAGAACTTGTCACAATGAAAAATAAACCCAGGACCACGTCCGCTGGTACCATGTCGACGGGAAACTTGGAGTTTTTCCCAACTTCGGAGTTCGTCTCACTACAAGCCGGAAAACAAACTTAAAAATTGAGTTTACAGTAGCGCGGCTCCCTTTTATGTGCCATTTACAGCGGGAATGAAACCCGCATTTCCCTTACTTACCGATTTAAAATGACGATATATTGTGATTTTTAAAAAAAGGCTAATAAGATGACCGCACTCTACCTGTCGGATATTAAAGAAAAATATAGTCATAGAGCTGCCACAAACTTTACAGAATGCATCAATATCAAAAAGCGTCGGCCGAGTGGTTAAGGTCGTTGCTTGCCATGCGAGAGGTCGCCAGTTTAAACCCCGCCAGGTACCATTTTGTTTTTCTAATTTGAAATTAATATGTACCATCATTCGACGCTTTAACGGTGAAGGAAAACATCGCGAAGAAACCAGCACACCTGAGAAATTTTTCAACGGTGTGTTAAGCCATGTCAGAGGCCTACGGGCGGTTTAAAAACTTCAGAGTTTTTCACCTCTGTTCATCAACCATACGATAAGAAGAAGAAGAAGCCTATACTGGGACACGGGCTTATCCTAAACCAGGGTGATAAGGCCTCAATCAAAAGTCAATCAAATTTAATATAGATATACAGATTGCATAATTTAGGGGAAAATCGCAGCCGTTGAAATGACATAACCATAAAATGCCAACCGAAAAACCACAAAGAAACCCAACTCACCAACACAATGAACTTGACCGCTTCTGCCCAAAGGTTAATGTATTGTTGGACGCGATAATTATTTTGTAGTTGAAACAATTAAGCGCCGAGGGTCGCGGCGCCTGCGGCTGCGGTAGACCACTGGGCCACTCCAGTGCCTAATCTACTGTGGACTTAGGGATATGGAATTACGTGGTAATTCATTAACAGCTTTTTAATTATACACAACTGAACTACCCTTGCTTTTTTTCGCGTATATTATACACTAGTGACCCGCCCTTGCTTCGCTTCGGGTAAAATATTACATTAAACCTTCGTTTTGATTCACTCTATCTATTTGAAAAAACCGCATCAAAATCCGTTGCGCAGTTTTAAATATTTAAGCGCACATAGTGATATAGGGACAGAAAAGGCGACTTTGTTTTATACTATGCAGTGATGATAAAAACCTTTTCAATATCTATCAAAAAAAACCGCATCAACCGTTGTGTAGTTTTAAAGATTTAGGCATACATAATATATGGACGGACAGACGTAGGAAGCGATTTTGCTTTTTACTATGTTGTGATATTTAGAACAACAGAATAAAATCAACAGCTGCTTTGCTGCGGTTTGGGGATTCGAACCCTCGCCATTCTGGAAATCGCGTTCAGGCATGCATTCCATCACACTAAGCCAGTAACTATGTAATATTGCTATCGAATTATTTCCTCATGCCACTTAACGACCATTTTCGGTCATGGCGGCTGATTTCAATGGAGATCAGCCATCTGCGCTGGACATTTATATTGCACAAGTATAAATAAATAAATATTTCACAACATCACATACATTGATCTGATCCCGTGGTAAGTAGCTTAAGCACTTGTGTTACGGGTATCAGAATCAACAGTACACAAATATACTTAAATATATTTAATAATACACCCAGACACGGAACAAACACCGATGTTCGGCACACAAATATTTGTCCCGAGTGGGAATCGAACACACAACTCTTGGAACCGTAGGTAGTAAACCTGGGTCACTAACCACTAGGGTGTGTCATTTTTTTCAACTTTCGAATTTTGATATGTAATACTTTCCAAAAGTTGACTTTGATTATTTAATGAATATATATATCTAAAATTTTACTTTTCGATAATTGTTTTGGCTCGCTCAAAGACCTTAAAGTTTTGAAAAAAAAATTTTTTTCACAAAATTATTATTTATACTTTCTTATCTTTTACGTGTCTAATTGAAGTCTTAACAAAATACTACACTTGTTTACATCTGAATCTATAACAAAACGATGAGTTAGACGTCATTTGGTCTTTTTGTACCTACCCCACAGAGTTTAATATTTAGTACAAACTGCTTATTCGTTACTGACAATTATATCAAACGTTATATTTTGACTTACGTGCTAGGTTGTATGAAAAATGAGTTCAAAAAGTACCAGAGGTAGTACAAGACTTCGTATAATTGATAAAAATCCTAAAAAAATTAACAACAATGTTCTGCCAATACGAGGACGTTTAAAATTTGAAAAAAAAATTGCCTACTGATTTTTTCTAAATTTAAATTTACATTGAGCTTAAATAGCATTAAAAATAAGAAATCTAGCAATCAAGAACCATCAGCTAAATGTATCGCGTCTAAGGTAGTAGTACAACGTGTCGTTAAAGTGTGGGAAAAGGCTTGAATCCCAACTGTGACTGAAACAAGAGTAAATCAACTTTTGAAAATAAACCTATCGCTAAGTTTGAAACCTATATCTGTTTCACTGCCGCAAATTCCATGCAATTTATTAAGCACAGATCAGAAACATCTATACAACATCTGTTTAGCTGTTGCCAGTAGAGAAGTTAGCCCAGATTTAGCTGAATAAAAATCCAGGGAAAATGTCACATGCGCGTTGGCAGACAACTGCTATCATAATTCTACGCTTATATGATCTTACAGAGAAACCGTCTATGAAATTACGATTGCTTGTTTGCTTTTTATATTTGCCAAGCGTTCAGTCCAGCGTGGTGGATCAAGTCAAGCTCGTGCAAAGATGGTGCTAGAAATTTAAGTTTTCTTATAAAAATGTCTTTTGGAAGAGGTTTCTTTCCGAAGACATCAAGAAAATCATTGATTCTGTATGTAATAGAGCGCAAGCCTATTTCGCACACTTTGAAAATTTGCTGTTAGCAATATTGACGGATGATAACGAGAAAATAAGAGAACTGCAGAAGAATTATCAAAGGTCGTACTACCACTCACTTCTTCGGTGCGAAATTTCGTTATAACTAAGATCAACTTCGATTGCCACCATTACTATGAGTTGATTAATTGGAATGACAAATTTTATCGTATCCGCCACTTTTACATCATATAGAAACGGCGATTTTAAAACATTATATCAGAAAAGGAAATTAAAGAAATTTGAATTTCCAAAGTTTCCCTGTCGCACTCAAGCGGTGTAAATAGATGTCAAACTGACCGCTGAATTTGCAGGTTCTGTTGCAGGTGTCGAAGCCAAGGAATGATTTATTGCTTTTTAATTAAATTCTAGGAACACAATGCCTAAATTTAACTCAAAAAAAGAATTTAAGTACCGTGGCTTGATATATGCAAAATTGTAAAAAAAACAGATTTTCACAGGGTTTATTTTCAATAAAAACATAAAAGAATATGTTTTCTTTTCTATGTATACCATTATTTTACCTTTGAAATAAGCTATTTTAACACATTCTGTGATATAAAGTTAATAATACTGTAAATTAATTTATAACAAAATACACTTGAAAACGGTATTTTTTCGATTATTGTAACCGTTTGAGCTAGCCAAAAGTACCAAAAAAACCCATATTTTTTTTCATATTCTTAATGTTTTTATCAATATGCAACTTTTGGTTGCTATTACATATCAAAAACAAGAACTTTTTTTTTTCGCCATACATGGTGACACACCCTACTAACCACTGTTCCACCGAGCCAGTAAAACGCGCAAACAGACTTGTGAGTGCACGTGCACTTTCTGTTCCCTTACCCTCATAGTTCGGTGAAAAGGCAATCCGACATGACCGATGAAAGATTGGCCGCAAGACCTCTGGTTTTACATGCTTTACCACGGGCGTGCCAACTTTCTGACTCCAGGCTGAGTATTTTTCTTAGCAGAAAACTTACACAAATTTTGCCCGATCCCGGACTCGAACCGGGGACCTCTCGGTCCTAATGCAGCACTTGCTACCAATAGACTAACGAGGCAGATAATAATCAATGGAAAAATAGCTTATGTTTAAATAAAAGCCAAGTTCGAGGCGGTTTCGCGCACGAAAGGTTCCGTACACATATTGTACGAAATCGGTCAAGATTTGGTCTGTTTGATTGTTCAGGTATGTCGATAATGAAACTTAATGTTTCTGTCATAGCTGTGACCTAGCCGGGCGTCTCAAGCTTCCTTTGCCGCGTTAACTTTATTGTATACAGATGTAAATTTTCCGTCGCCTGGCGGCGCGAGCTAAATAGCCAAGGAAGAAGATTATGCAGTTGCTTTCGTTTAAAGATTAGGTGCACCAGAAACTGTGAGCGGTTCTGCATACCATGTCGGCACCGGCAAAACAGATAAATCATTTTAAGTAAATTCAAACCAGAACAATCAATAAAATCATAACTTTTCGAGATAAGAAGAAGATCGCGTAATTAATATGTAAAGGACAATACTCAAATACTCTTCTGCTAATCTCTCATGTTATCATTAATTACATTTATGAATAAGGAAAATAATAGGATTGAAAAAAATAGAAGACAATTCTTTACGATAGCTTGTCGATGCAGCGCTTTTTATCAAAATGATAATAAACAGCGGTATGAGTTCAATACTAATAATATAAATAGTATTTGATTTAACCATGTAATTAGTCATATTAATTATACATAATTTTTTAAAGCCATGCAGGGTTATCACAACCTTTTTTTTGTTCTTTAAGTTGGTCCTTCCAACTGCCGAAGAAAAAAGTGTTATATGATGTACATACATATACACATATGTACAATGTACATGCATAAAATCCCGCCTTTTTCCCAGAGGGGTAGGCAGAGATCACTTCCTGCCGTGTGCTACGGTCCTGGCACACCACTTTTGCTTCTTTCACATCCATCAATCTCATACGTGCTCATCGAATACGGGTACTTTTGATTAAACCCTTCTTCAAAATTTGAACAATTTGTTAATGGAAGGTCTTTATTGGCCTTTTTTTATTGGCCTTTCCCTGTCAACATTTCCATTTATACTTTCTCTATATTTTCCTGTAGTACACATTCAATTATTTTTGGCCAGCACTATAGCCTGAACGGCTTGGCATTCATTTGTTTTCATTAAGATTTATCCTGGTCGTGGTTCATTTAACAAATTATCTATTCGACATTAATGATAGACAGACAGCCAACAAGAAGGCTTATCAGTGCCCGTATTGTTTGGTTGTCAGGCCGTCATTGCGTCATTTTGCCAGCCCTGGGCGTATTTCAGAGCCATCCACTACAATTTACATAAACTAATTGACTATCAAATGGCGGCGTTAAGCGGGACCGGAATTCATTATTTTTCACACTCATTTTGACAGCTAATTACCGGTTTGATATAATTTAATTTTCGTTATTCGATGGGACCGAACTGAAGGTTGCAAAGGGGCTGAATTTTGATTTTTGACAGTTTGAAACTAATTGATAAGGGCGCGATTCCTGGAAGAACGGGTGTTCAAATCCCCGGTCGACAGAGGGGCAATTGTTTTTTTTCCGTTTTTCAAAAATAAATTTTGTTTTTTATTATGTTATTTTACCTATTTATTGTAACTTAAAATTAAACAAGATTTTTTTAAATTCGAACCAACGTTCCTGAGAATAGCGCGTTCAAACAAACAAACTCTTTAGATTTGTAATATAAGTATAGATTTCAAGTTGAATTATCATTACACTTTATTTTTAGTACCAAACGCAGCTCTTGTGTTACGGAAATCAGGAACAACAATGGATACACAACTATACTAAATTTATTTAATAACACACTCAGACACGGAAAAAACACCGATGTTCGTTCGTCACATAAAAATATTAGTCCCGGTCGGGAATCGAACGCACGACTCTTGGAACCGTAGGTAGTGATTCTGGGTGACTAACCACTGTTCCACCGAGCCAGTCACACTTCATAATAGAAACCAAAAAAATCGATTGTAATCGAAACGTCAACTCCCAAATCGGGGATTAAGGCCAGTAATCAAAAGCGTCTAAATTATCAAAGCAATAACACGCAACGAGATAATTACGATCAAACCGATCCACTACCATAGGTGTTCGGAGTTTACGTCACAGCCAATTATGGGATAATTAATTAGAGCTCAAGTAATTACGGGATGGGTGTGCAACCCAACGCTATGGAGGATGTTCTACGGATTATCACGATTAATTATTTACAACAATCAATAATTAAATTTGGCTCTTAATAGTGAAAGGAATCCCTGTGATGTTTATGTAATGGTTATAGTTGTAGTTATATTTGTTGGAAATGTTTGAGATGAAACCCGTGTTCCAAACGCGATGGTAATAATGATTGATGGAAGTTTGCTTGCTTCTGAAATGAAACTGTTTATTAACACTAGGTGTAAACTTAAAATCATAATGGCTTAGCTACATTTTGATACAATCTAGTACGGATATTCAATTTACCAATTTATCAATTTACATGTCATCCTAATTTTTGATTAAACATTTGTCTTTCTTTGAAAGACCCAAAAAAGAGAAAACTGAAAAAATAATTTTACGAATTATGTTCTTCTTTATACAACTAAACGTATAACCAGAAAGAAAGTGTTTTAATAATATCCGCTAACTTCAAAACTCAACACGTATGTTTCAAGACGCCTTCATCAAAATATTAAACCGAGAGGAAATTACAGAAAAAAAACCAATTTGTAACGGGACATAATAATCTTTTACAAACAATAGAAGCGAAAGGGCTGACAAGGCCCTTTCAGAATGAGTCATGCCTTAACGAGATAAGACGCCTCCAAAGGTGCACGTTATTACCAAACAAAAAACCTAATTACTCATCAACAGTGCGAGCCTCGTAAAAAAGCAGCCATTACCCACAAAAGAGTTCAGCAAAAACACTTAAAAGCTTCTAAGGAAATTATGACATAGCATTTTTTTTTTCGAAAATGTCTAATTACACGCGGTTATGTTACTGGCTGGTGAAAGTATTGTCAAAAAGAACCTACTATTTTCTGATATGACTAGTAAGGCGTCCGACCAATTTCAGCCACGGCGGCCGATCTCAATTGAGATCAGCCAAGTGCGCTGGACATATGTCAAGTGTACGCGCAAACACAAGTGGTATACTGTGCCAGTCGACCTCATATGTGAATCTCACTACCGCATACCATCAGGTGTAGTGGGGTCATCTTGTTAGCCTTTTATAAAAAAAATGCACCCTCTGCCTTCACTCGTACCTAGTTCGGTGAGACGACAATTCGACATGACCGATGAGAGATCGGGCGCAGGACCACTGCGCCTCATCAAATCATCGCACCATCTTTTTTTAGACGACCGGTTGGTTGACATTAATTTACTTTTTTCAATAGTAATTACTCTTTTCAGAGTTTAGAGTAGGTATTGATAAAGTTGAAATAAAAATTAATAATAATATTAAGGCTTTTGAAATTTTACGAATTAAACTCGCGGGTCTAATGTTTCGAGCACTTTACAGCACCCGGGACCACGGGGGTGTAATATTCGCGAAAATAATAGACAATACTAATATTTAGGCTATTATTAAAATAACAGTTATCCAAAAACAACCAGGATAGTTTATTTTTTGACTGGCTTTGCTTCTTGTGGCAAAAGTAGTGGCTTCGATCCCTACCTGGGACAAATATGTCTATGATAATATAATAAACATAGTTATTTATCCCGAAAAAGATATATAACAGTAAAACATAATATACTTAAATATATTAAAACCACACCCACACTCACCCACACTCTAAAAATGTTTGTTCCCATTCATTATTCGAAGTACGAATGCAAATTTGAACAGTCCAAATCCGGAAAACAGGAACGGGCGTGCTTTTTAAAATTTTAGATACAAGACGAACATTTCTGCTACAAAGTCCTGAATACGAGCTGGAATCGCATCCCGGGCGCAATTTGCCGTCGTTAAGTGAACCCCGTGTGTGGAGCCTTCGTTAGGGCAAGCGGAATGACGCCGAGTGCAATGGGCGATATTTCTGGACCTGCTACCATTGGTCCCGTCTAAATATATATGTCATAATAAGGTGTGTTATGTCATGTCCTCATTTTTTTATCTAAAGTTAGTTATCTTTTACTTTCTAACTTATGGTCACCCTAATCAAACATTACAAAGTCAGCTATATCCCATTCAACGACTACGCTAAATGACGTTCAGTCAAATTGTCGAACCTTATAGTCAACAACTTCACGAGTTGTCCTTTAGTCATTCAATTAAATGTCGTCATTCAATGAACGCGCTAGTGATCCAATCAAATCGCTGATTTAACCAGATGACTGCGACATATATAACTTAAAGTAACTGTTAAAATAACTGACTGACTGACATAGTGATCTATCAAGGAACAGCCAAAAACACTGGATGGATCGGGCTGAAATTTTGCTTGCAGGTGCACAACGAAGGCATCTGTTAGAAGCTGAAGTCTCGGGCACAGCTAGTCTATAAAAATAATAATAAGGCGTCCGACCGATTTCAACCAGGGCGGCCGATCTCAATTGAGATCAGCCAAGTGCGCACATTAGGGCACACGTGTGCTAGTGTGTTTGCTAGTGCAATCTCTATTCCCTTACTCTCATAATTCGGTGAGACGGCAATCTTACATGGCCGATAAGAGATAAGAGTGGCACGGGCGTTCAACCATCAACTTCCTAACTCCGGGCTGAGTAATTTCAATACAGAAAAACTTACACAAATTTTACCCGACCCCAAACTCGAACCCCTTGGTCCTTAGTTCTTAATGTGATTGAACCCGTTATTACAAAATCGTATAAAAACTCACTATTTCCACAAACAAACATAAACAGGTGTTTATGATAGATTGTGAAAATAGTAAATAGTGACTTGACTGAGAACTTTCTCAGAACCAGGATTCCAGAATAATTGGTACCTTTAAATAATAGTCTTTATGGGTCTACACGCGTTATTAGGAGTAGCAAATTACATAGCTACTTATAGTGACGGACAAATGAAGGTAGCTGTTCAAATGATATTAGTGCTAGTTCGGGGGTGGATCTAGAAATTCACAACCGCTGTGGCAGACGAAGACGGGCGGCGCTAGTTCGCTCGCGACCATGATTGGTGCAACCCAGTCGAAACGTCGGGCAGTAAGTAGCTATGTATTTGCTACTCCTAATATCGCGTGTAGACCCATAAAGACTAATATTTAGTGTAATGGAACGCGAAAGTCTAAAATCTTACAATTGGTACCTTTGGTAGCGGCTACGAATCGTAATGCAATATTCAGCGGCCGGCCAGAGGTTTCTCTTTGTATATCGTTAAAAGCATCTTGGATTTAATTTACTAGGGCCGCAGACAATTCTAGGAATTCTTTTGTTGGACTTTACCTTTCCTTGTTTTAACTAGTACACGGGAATTCGAAAAACAGTGGAAGCTATTACGCTTCTAAACAAAACCTCTCTTGAGGCTGTAAATTTATTTTTTTTAGTGCGAAAGCATGCACTAGCGGTTTTAATATTTAGAAAAACGGAAAAAAATCAACTGCCTCATCGCGGCCCGGGGACTCGTACACCCGTCCTTTTAGGAATCGCGCCCAGACGTGCATTACTATCACACCAGACCAGCACCTATGTACTGAAGCCTTCGAATTTTTCCTACATATTAATTTCTCCTGAGGCTAAATAGGCTGTTTTTTGTTTCTTAACTGACTTACGATGTTGGATTAGAGTAGCCTCGTCATCATCACCGGACTTGCGGGGGAGCTTACAAAAATATGTTAATTAATAAGTGCAATAAACATCAATTAATTATGATGATTGGCAATATAGTTTAAGTTAATAGAATTTATGTAATGTAGTACATAATAGGATAATTTTCAAATTGTATGTTTAGTTTAAGCCCTCATATTGCATTACCCGACAAGGGTAACTAAGTATTTAAGATCCTGTTTAACAATAACACCTGTAACAACACTTAGTTCGCAATAAAAACTTTGACTTTTGACTTTTGGAGCGGATGGCTTTCATCTCTAAAATTATAGGCTGTGCTTCGTAAGCTAAGACACAATATTGGCATGCCAATTATCATTGAAAATATGATTTGAGACTTGCGGGTGCCATTACAATTAATACTACATATCATAGATCTTCACAAAGACTGGTGCAATTTAGTTTAGTAATTGGCTATGTATTTGCATATTACGAATAATATAAAAAAAATGTCCAGTACATTTACTATGCTGATGTGGTAAATATATTAAGTTTTGTAAAGTGTAGAACCATGGAAATTTAAAGTTACGTGTCTATTTTTTACAAATATTAGAAAACTGAAAATGTCCGAGATATTTACCATGTTGTTTTGATTCAAGCAGTCAGGGGATACCAGTCACAACTATCTGTCCGGTGGTTGGTGAACGGTATACGGGTAAGCGACCCCGGCTCCTCGAGCTACTATCGACTCAGTCCAAATCATCCGAGGCGATAGTATCCTTCCCCCTTAATTTATCCTTGCTACTCGTGGGAACGCAATGACCTTGTTAAAACAATGCACAAGGCAGAATGGCGGCGACGTGGTCCACAACCCGTCACGTCACGTTTCCCACAGAGGTGAAAAGTGGATCGCTGGAAGTGATCTCTGCCTGCCCCTCTGGGAAAAAGGCGTGATTGTATGTATGTTTTGATTCAATCAGCTCTCGATATTAAATGTCCCGGTTATTTCCAGTTTTCTGATGTGTGTAACCATCATACTTTTTACAAAAAGCCAAACGGTCGTGACAACCAAAAAGGAATTATTCAGTGTCCGTCAGAATTTGTCTCGCAAAGCAGTGTTTCAGGCTTTAATTTGATCCGAACGAGGCGCGGCGACAGGAATCCCTTTGTCTGAATCGCTGAATGCAGAGGTCATTGACGATTTTCGGAGAAAATCAAGTCTGCACCCGTAAAAAGAACGTTTCAGACATCATTTCAGTTTTTAATTGAAGACTTTTGTAACCGTTCCGTTTTTCATTTCCCGCCCGAATGCTTGTGCTCATAATTTGTTAGGGAAATGGAATATATGTGTCACATTATTGTATTAAGATGCGTTGATGGAGTAAAAACTTACTTTAAGGGTAAAGTACGGACAGAGACTCTTATGTCAATTATCCGGCAATACATTGTAATACAATCAAAGTGTCTGTTAGTAATATTATAAAAAATAATTTCTACTAAATGGGTATAAATCTTTATCGGGTACCAGTAACAAAAACACAACTTAAAACATTTTAGTCTGTCTGTCTATCTTTATGTTTGTTCCCGCTTATGTTACGAAACGGCTAGACCAATTTTGACGGGATTTACACTCGGACGACAGTCGTCGTCAAATGCAAAACAAAACATGCAATGTTATCAATCTTTAGCTTGACTTTTTCCAAATGTCCAAATTAGAACTAAACTGAAGAGTAGATCCCATCAAAAACATCCTGTAAAAAAACTAGCCAAGTCTCTATGGAGCAAATTGCTCATCTCTAAAAAGTAATGAAATCTAGACAAAATCGTGCCAAGCCTAAGGTTCCTTACTGCGATTTCTTCATTATTATAGTTAGTGTTGTGTGACTTGGCCGTTGAAGGGAACACAAGGGTACATATACACTCACAGGCACAATTAACCGCCCACCTTTAAAATTCGCCTCCCTGATAGTTTTGGTTTACTATGGCTTATCAAGTGTTTTGTTTTTTGTTAAGTGGGTAGTCTTGCAATAAATTAAACACCTATACCCTCATTTGGTTTCGTTAATCTGTGACAATGACGGGTTTTTGGAACATAGTCGTTGTTTGACATTATTGCAGTTGTGTTACTGTGTGTTCATTTCCTGTTTTTTTCTGCCGTAGTGTGTTTTTATTGTTTAATTTGGGTTTGTAGTGTTAGTTTGTTGTTTGTGACTGCAAAAAATGCCACCCGATGCAACTGGTGTTGCCAGGGCAGTTGCCTTTACTGACGCTGAGTACAGCCAACGTCGCATCCCTCGTGCACTCGGTGTACCACGAACTGCCATACGGGATGCCATCAGACGATTTCGGGAGACAGGTTCATACACCCTCAGGCCAGTTCAAGGTCGACAGCGATGCACTTCGGCTCGAGAAGACCGCTTCGCTGTCGACAACGTGTTAAGAAATCACTTTTCCACCGCTACTGAAGCCCAAATTCGTCTTTTTGAAGTACGAAACCTCAGTGTTAGTGGACGTACGATAAGAAGAAGACTGGCAGAAGGATATCTGAGGGTGTTTTGTCCAGCTCGCGCCCCAGAACTGCTTGCACAACACCGTAGAGCTAAATTTGCTTTTGCGCGAGAATATGCTGAGTGGACTGTACAAGAATTGAAGGTCATACTGTTCTCAGATAAGAGCAGATAGCCTTAAAAGGTCCAGATGGATGCCAGCCTGTCTACAGACACCCAAATTAAAGGTTTGCTCCTTGCGCTATATCGGAAACAGTGGGTTACAAAGAAGGCTCTATTATGGTTTGGGAGGCATCACTTACGAGGCTCGTACCGACCTTGTATTGTTTGACAGAGGCAGTGTAAATGCTTAAAAATACGTGGAAGAAGTTCTCCAAGGACATGTCATCCCTTTCGCACCATTTATTGGTGACAACTTTAGATTAATGCATGACATGCACGTTGCTATACCGCAAAATTGGTTACTGAGTACCTTAATGAGACCGAAATTCAAGTTTTGCCATGGCGAGCACGCAGTCCCGACCTCAACCCAATTGAACACATATGGGACAACTTCAAAAGACGTATTTGAGCGAGAGTACCAGCCCCAACGTCTATTGGAGAACTCAAAACGGCTGCGGTAGAGGAGTGGCACATTATTCCCCAATCAGATATCCAAGATGTCATGGATGGACTATCATACCGGCTCCTAGAAGTCATAAGAGGTAGGAGGAGCAACGCCCATTATTAAATTTTAATATTGTTTTACTTTGACCTTCTTTTTTCTCAAAATTCGAAATTTACATTTTTCGTCGATACTTCGAAAATATCGATTTTTGTAATAATGCCCTATTAAACGACTTTTTTAAATCAAACCTTCGTTTTATTTTTTGCCTTAAATTAAGTTTATAACGGATCATTCATAAAATGTGGTTTATGTTTGGACATTTCCGAAAATTTAAGCAAATACAAGGTGGGCGGTTAATTGTGCCTGTGAGTGTATATAAAATGCGGCGAAATGGTTCCAGTAAAGGATGGTACGGCAGTGTTTGCTTCGCGCTCGACTTGGCAGGGGCACTGCCGTGCCCCCAGATTATTAGATTTTTTTATTATTTATCGAGTACCAAACAATGTGTATGTACCAGTGTAGATAACATATACAATACATACGACTTTATCGACCAAAGAGAAAACAATTAGTTTATTAAGCATCGAGATTTCACTGATTGTTTAATCGGTACATATCTTAAAAATATTTACTCTAAAACGAATCATAACAACAACACCAAATAGTAGTATTTACTTATATTCATACCGAAATTAACTTGAAATATGTAATGCCCACCGGAGCAGCCTGCCCTTATAAACTGGATTCCACTCTCTCCGGAAATAAATTAAATTACCAAAAAGTAATCGGACGAAGGGCCGACCGCAAATGGTCCGCAAGTGTTTAATAGGGCACTCTCTTCGACTCTATGTCATTGGTATTATGCCTCGTTCGCACTAGACCGATATCGTGGCTTACTTCATTACATAGTATAAAGCAAAGGCTTCCCGCGTTTGTCTGTCCCTATGTATGCTTAAATGTATGCTTAACTGCCTCGTTGGTCTATTGGTAGCAAGTGCTGCGTTAGGACCGAGAGGTCCCCGGTTCGAGTCCGGGGTCGGGCAAAATTTGTGTGAGTTTTTCTGTAATTAAATTACTCAACCCGGAGTTAGGAAGTTGGCGGTTGAACGCCCGTGCCTCGGAAAGCACGTTAAGCCGGTGGTCCTGCGCCCGATCTCTCATCGGTCATGTCGGTTTGACGTCTCACCGAATCATGAGAGTAAGGGAATAGAGAGTGCACTTGTGTTTGCGCGCACACTTGTGCACTATAATATGTCCTGCGCACTTGGTTGATCTCAATTGAGATCGGCCGCCATGGTCGAAATCGGTCGGACGCCTTATGCTTAAATGTTTAAAACTATACAACTAATTTTAATGCGTTACAAACATTAGAAAACTGAAAATGTCCGGGATATTTATCATGTTGTTTTGTTTTAATGAGCTCCCGATATTTCGGCACTATTGCCAGCGCTATGATCACCCGTGATGTAGGGTAATATGAGTAGGTCATAGTTTTCTAACGGATTTTAATACGGGTTTTTTTATAGATAGAGGGATTTAAGATGACGGTTTTTTATGTGAAACTTATCTGAAGCGAAGCGAGGGCAGGTCACTAGTATTGTATAAAATATTCCGGAATGATAATCTATTTTTAATTAAGTTCAGATTTCATTTTTTTCAAACCTTGTTACATACATACTAGGGTGTGTCACCATGTATGGCGAAAAAAAAAAAGTTCTTGTTATTGATATGTAATAGCAACCAAAAGTTGCATATTGATAAAAAAATTAAGAATATGAAAAAAAAAATGTTTTTTTATGGTACTTTTGGCTAGCTCAAACACTTACAATAATCGAAAAAATACCGTTTTCGGGTGTATTTTGTTATAAATTAATTTACAGTTTTATTAACTTTTTATCACAGAATGTGTTAAAATAGCTTATTTCAAAGGTAAAATAATGGTATAAATAGAAAACAAAACATATTTTTTTATGTTTTTATTGAAAATAAACCCTGCGAAAATCTGTTTTTTTTACAATTTTGCATATATCAAGCCACGGTACTTAAATTCTTTTTTTGAGTTAAATTTAGGCATTATATTCCTAGAATTTAATTAAAAAGCAATAAATCATTCCTTGGCTTCGACACCTGCAATAGAACCTGCAAATTCAGCGGTCAGTTTGACATCTATTTCCACCGCTTGAGTGTGACAGGGAAACTTTGGAAATTCAAATATCTTTAATTTCCTTTTCTGAAATAATGTTTTAAATCGCCGTTTCTATATGATGTAAAGGTAGCGGTTCCGATAAAATCTGTCATTCCAATTAATCAACTCACAGTAATGGTGGCAATCGAGGTTGATCTTAGTTATAACGAAATTTCCCACCGAAGAAGTGTGTGGCGTAGTTCGACCTTTGATAACTCTTCTGCAGTTCTCTTATTTTCTCGTTATCATCCGTCTAACAGCAAATTTTCAGTGAGTGCGAAATAGGCGTTGCGCTCTATTACATACAGAATCTATGATTTACTTGATGTCTTCGGAAAGAAACCTCTTCCAAAAGACTTTTTATAAGAAACCTTAAATTTTTATAAGAAACCTTAAATTTCTAGCACCATCTTTGCACGAGCTTTTGCACTTTATCTGAAACCACGCTGGACTGAAGGCTTGGCAAATATAAAAAGCAAACAAGCAATCGTAATTTCATAGACGGTTTCTCTGTAAAAACATAGGTATAAGCGTAGAATTAAATAAAACGCGCATGCGACATTTCCCCTGGATTTTGTTTAGCTAAATCTTGGTTAACTTCTCTACTGGCAACAGCTAAACAGATATTGTATAGATGTTTCTAATCTGTACTTAATAAATTGCATGGAATTTGCGGCAGAGAAACAGATATAGGTTTCAAACTTTATAGCGATATAAGCGATAGGTTTATTTTCAAAAGTTGATTTACTCTTGTTTTAGTCACAGTTGGGATTCAAGCCTTTTCTCACACTTTAACGACACGTTGTACTACTACCTTAGACGCCATACATTTAGCTGATGGTTCTTGATTGCTAGATTTCTTCTTTTTATTCTTCGTTCAATTTTATTTTACTTTTTATTCTTCTTTCAATGTAAATTAAAATTTTGAAAAAATCAGTAGGCGAGTTTTAAACGTCCTCGTATATTGGCAGATCATTGTTGTTAATTTTTTTTAGGATTTTTATCAATTACATGAAGTCTTGTACTACCTCTGGTACTTGTTGAACTCATTTCATACAACCTAGCACGTAAGTCAAAACATAACGTTTGATATAATTGTCAGTCACGAATAAGCAGTTTGTATTAAATATTAAGCTCTGTGGGGTAGGTACAAAAAAGATCAAATGACGTCTAACTCAACGTTTAGTTACAGATTCAGATGTAAACAAGTGTAGTATTTTGTTAAGACTTAAATTAGACACGTAAAAGATAAGAAAGTATAAATAATAATTTTGTGAAAAAATTTTTTTTTTCAAAACTTTAAGGTCTTTGAGCGAGCCAAAATAATTATCAAAAAGTAAAATTTTAGATATAGATATTCATTAAATAATCAAATGCAACTTTTAGAAAGTATTACATATCAAAATTCGAAAGTTGAAAAAAATGACACACCCTAATACATACATATTCATCACGTCAAAAAAAAACGTCGATGGCCGACTGGGTTGCTTGCCATGCGAGAAGTCGCCAGTTCAAATCCCGCCAGGTACCAATGTGTTTTTAAATTTGAAATTCATATGTACCATCATTCGACGTTTTAATGGTGAAGGAAAACATCGTGAGGAAACCTGCACACCTAAGAAGAAATTCTAAGGTTGTGTAGTCGACCAACCCGCACTTGGCCAGCGTGGTCGACTAAGGCCTTATCGCCCTAGTTTAGGGTAGGCCCGTGCCCCAGCAGTGGGGACGTATATGGGCTGATGATGATGATGATGATGATGATAATTATATTCATCACGTGTAGGTATATGAAGAAAAAAAACGTGGAAAGCTGAGTAGTTAAAGTCGTTGCTTGCCATGCGAACGGTCACCAGTTCAAACCCTTTTCTACCAATAGACCAACGAGGCATTCAAAGTCTAGATTAATACACCCGGCGTGGTAAGTTCGACGGGTATGTCACACCCGACAGAGTGAGTCGGGCCTAGTTCACAAGTCAAGGTAAGTCTAGAGCATAGAAAATTGGGTGTTCCAGATTCCTTCCTTTACCTTAGTTCTTCTGGATTTATGAGGGTACTAAAATGTCTAATCTCCACGAAAACGAAAAGTACTGTTATGTTTTATTATCATATATTAGATGTTTGGTCATAGACATTTCTGATTTGATCCTTTGTCGTACAAGTATGTGTCCTGAATTTATGCAAATACTACATACACATCTAATTCTGCCAGAAAAATAGGTAAAAAGTAGTCACTGACAATTTTTTTCGCAGAACATGACATCATCACAATTTGTATATCGTTAAAAATTCACCCTCTATTGCTCAAACCCAAACAAGATTACAAAGTACAGCAACATACTCAGAAAACTCACCGATAAAAAAATTAACGACCTATTTGGAACACGGTATTATCCCTAAATGTGTCATAAACGTAATAACATCGGTCGATGTCTCTCACGCGATAACCGTAAGACACCTTTGGGAAACCACGCAATCGCGACCGCCCTCTTCCTGGAGGATAATAGTCACTTTGCCGAAGGTCGATTTCGACTTATGACGATGTGACACACAGGGGTAAGTTATCGAGATACTTTCATTTGGGGATTGCGAGAACGTGTAGTTATGTATTACTTTTGTAGGGGTTAAGTAGGGTACTTTGTCACGTTGCGATAGTGAACTATAATTCTTTTTATTTTTATTTTAAAAATGTAAAAGTGGAAAGTTTCGATGGCCAAGTGGTTAAGGTCGTTGCTTGCCATGCGAGTTGTTGCCAGTTCAAACCCCGCCACGTACCACTGTGTTTTTCGAATTTGAAATTTGTATGTATTCGACGCTTTTAGGTGAAGAAAAATATCGTCACCTAAAAAAACTTAGCTTATGTGCGTGCATGTGACATAGGCCATCGACGCTTTTGAAGAATGCTTAAGTTTAAATAACACATCAAAGTTCCAAACACCTCTTTCAGTTCATCACACAAATATTCATTCCGAGTGGGAATAGAATATTTAACCCTTAGATCATAGACAATGTCACTATCCAATGCACCATTGAACCAGTCCAGTATGAACCCGGTTCCTTTATTTCCTTTTCCCGAATCACGTGAGAAGTATGTATGAGTGTCGTCGCGTGCCGAAAGAACGACTCCCGAGCTTCGATGTCGGTGCGAAACGACCTGTCCCAGACTAACGGGATAGGTGGTGTGGTATTACTGTACCATTCGACATTCGGTCGATCGAACTTCAAATATCGAACACACACATACGTAAAATCAAATCTTTTGTCCAGAGGCGTAGGTGAAAATCACTTCCTGCCATGTGCTACGGTCCTGGCACACCACTTTCGCTTCTTTCACATCCATCAATCTCTTCATGCATGCTCGTCGATTGCGGGTACTTTTGATTTGACCCTTCTTCATTATTTTACCTGTTTGGTTATGGAAGTTCTTTCTAAGCCTTCCCCGTTCGACATTTCCATTTATACTTCCTCTATTATATTCCTTTCGTTAATCTCCTTTCATTCATCCTCTCAACATGACCAAACCATCTTAGCATACCTTTCTCAACCTTAGTCACTACATCTCCTTTCGCACCACAAAATATCAAATCAAATTGGAAAGTTGAACTTTTTGAACGTTAACGAACCCGCCCAGACGGAGACTTGATTTTTTCCTTACAACAAATTTACTCAAAACAAAATAATTATTAAGAGATCAATTTTCAATTCTCAATCTTCTTCTTATCGTATGGTTGATGAACAACCTGGTGTCAGAGTTTTTAAGCCGCCCGTAGGCCTCTGACATGGCTTCACACACCGTTGAAAAAATTCTCAGGTGTGCTGGTTTCCTCACGATGTTTTCCTTCACCGTTAAAGCGTCGAATGATGGTACATATGAATTTCAAATTTGAAAAACACATTGGTACCTGGCGGGGTTTGAACTGGCGACCTCTCGCATGGCAAGCAACGACCTTAACCACTCGGCCATCGACGCTTTTTTTAAATTCTCAATAGGTATTATCTTTTTAACAATGTCGATCGGTCCCAGAATAAGGCAGCGCTCTCTTTTCACAAGGCAAATGGCCCTTGAAAAAAGTCTATAGCATTTTTCGCATCAGCCGCCCTCCACTAACATTGTCACGCGACATTGCTCAACTGTCGCCTGCCGTGGGTGAGTGCGGTTAGCCAAACCGACTTTGTTTTGTGGGAGAGAACAAATGTTTCATGGATTGTTATTACATATATCAAAATGAAATATTACCGCATTTTTACGCGACTACGGCGAAGCGAAAAGGAGGGTTATAATTTTGACCTGTTTGTGAGTATGTATGTATGTTCATCGGTTTTTTCATAACTATTTTAATCGTAATTTAACAAATGAGGTATCATTAAAAGCGTCGAAATCGTCCGCTGGTTATAGGATATGTAAAATTACAAATCAAATCAAATCGTTTATTTGTTAGACATAGGTAGTACATAATATAAATTACAGATGGTGTCAGATACAGTGGAGTAGCACTATGTCTTGCACAAAGAGGCATACAAGTCTTGAAAAAGAAATTATTAAATATGTTACATTCATAGCTCTATTAGTCATTATTCCAATACATTAAATCAAATTGTTAGATAATAAAATAAAATAATAATAATAATTAAAACAGTCTTAAAAGTTACAAGTTACATAGCTATAGCTCATCAGTCAGAAACTCTGTCAATGTAGGCTTTGTTTATTAATAATATGTACAATTGTTTTCGAAACAGACTGTCATTTTTGTCCTTCAATTCTGAAGGTAACTTATTATAGATTTTGGGTGCCATGCAAAGTAAACTATTTCCCTTTAATGCAGTTTTAGTTTCCGGTGCTGTAAGTCTGTTACCATGTCGTCTACTCCTATTCCAATGCCGATCAGATAATTTCGTGAACAATTGTCTATTTTTTCTTACAAACAACGCTAATTCGTAAATATAAAGACAAGGTACAGTTAATATTTTTAAGTTGGTGAAGTGAGGTCGGCAACTATCCCTTTTTGTCAATGTTTTAATGGCTCTAATGCACTTTTTTTGGTCTTTGAGAACTAGTAATTTGTTTGTGCAGTTGCCCCAAAATATTATGCCATATCGTAATATGGAAGCTACGTATCCGTGGTAGGCGGTTATTACTGTCTCTATATTAGCTATTTTGGTCAGAGATTTCAAAGCGAAAACAAATCTATTTACTCGGGAACATAGGTCATTTGTGTGCATTGTCCAATTAGTTTGGTAATCTATAGTAAGTCCTAAAAATTTCGTTGCTGTCACAGGTTCTATCGTATTACTTTTATATTTTATTGTCAGCTTTGGTTTTTTTGTGTACTGTCGGAAATGAATGATTTTAGTTTTTTAGATGCTAAATTATTTTTGTCCAACCAATCAATTATATTATTCAATGTCATTGTGATTTCATTTTCATACGTCAAACTGTTTTTACATTTAATTATAATAGTACTATCATCAGCATAAAGTGTCATGGGGTAGTCAAAATTATATACAAAAATATGCTTGTGGCTTTAGAGGGCCTAAAGAACATTAAGTCAACTTAAAAAAATGTCTTCAGAAGGTACCATGTTCCTCCCTTGCATATCATAAGAAAGGGCGTACTGAGTACATTTCGAAAATATACAAGGTTGTAGGTTCTTCAACATTATTAAACAAAAAAAAGTTCAAAAACTAAAACCCAACTACTGAAATATCGCGATCTAATAAGTACAAAAAAGGAACCGTCTTGCCCGTGACCACGAGCGCTGTAAATAGCTGGAAATGTCGGATCTCTAAAGAATGTTTACAATAACAATACAATAATGTTCATTAATGTGTTACATAAAATACAAATCAAAACGATGTTAAGATAGTTGTAAAAGACAATACTTTTTGCTTTAATTCAAAACAATTCCACAAGACAAGGTATCAGTGAAAAGTAAACAAAAATCTGGCAGCTCATTAAGATGTAAATCCGCGTCATCATAGCAGAAAATTGTTTCGTCAAATAATGTTTTATTTGTTCGCCGTGAAAGTTACTTGTTACGAAAAGCGGTAATTAGGCGAATAGAGAGGATTCTGTAACGAGACGAACTGGCAAACTTAAAACGATTCTAGGAAGCGCGAAGACTCGTCAAACATCTGAGGCGTATTTCGGGGGACTGGGACCGCTGGTAGCAATTATGAGGTGAAAAACCTGCCAAGTGCGAGTTGGACTCGCGCACGAATGATTCAGTAGCGATTTTGTAAAAAAAGTCGTGGTTTGTAAGGGAATCCTTAGAAATAGTTTTCGTTTTATTTCGTTTTTATTGTCTTAATAGCGGCAACAGTAACACATAATTTCTGATGATTTCGATTTTTTTATTTATTTATTACTACAATATACCTACTTGTTGTTTATACAAATGAATCTAACTCGCACACAAGTTTTGATTATATACGTATCATTTTCCTTTTACATATAATGACAAAAGTCAACATAGTACAAAACTGACTAGCTATCGTGGTTCTTGAGATACACAGACGGACAGACGGACCACGATGTCTTAGTAAAAGGCACCCCTTTTGAACCTTTAACTGGAGATGGCAACCAAATTGCCACCATAATTTACCTTATTCCCTCAAAATAGGTCAAAAAGCAATGAAATTTTCAGAATAGTACACTAGTTAAAGGGTTAAACCTTTGTGAACGGAACCCTTAAACACTGCTATATTCTTCTTTTTATCGTATGGTTGATGACGACCTAGTGTCAGAGTTCAAACCGCCCGTAGGACTCTGACATGGCTTCACACACCGTTGAAAAATCTCTCAGGTGTGCTGGTTTCCTCACGATGTTTTCCTTCACCGTTAAAGCGTCGAATGATGGTACATATGAATTTCAAATTTGAAAAACATATTGGTACCTGGCGGGGTTTGAACTGGCGACCTCTCGCATGGCAAGCAACGACCTTTACCACTCGGCCATCGACGCTCGACTGCTGTATTAAAACAGTGGCAAAGTTGTCAGCGGTCGATATTGTTATTAACCTTTTAGCTCAACATTCAATATCCACTCGAATGAAGTGGTTTGCCACTGAAACTCTATTTGAATCGCGATCAACTCCGCTCGGCATGCCGATACAATTGACTTTTATTTCAATTCGGTTACTAAACTACATTTCGTCTGTGGCATTGGTAAATCAATCAATTTTATAATAGACTAGCGGAATTCCACGACTTCGTCCGCGTGGAAATTAATGTACTTTGCAAAATTGACTATGTATAGTGTAAGTAGTGAAATTCCGTCAAAATTGGTCCAGCCGTTTCGGAGATAAGTGAGAACAAACGGACAGAAAGACAAATTGTTCGTTAGTCATTCTAGGTACATCAAAAAGTAATTAAAAGATAGGAACGTGTATGTTGGTATTGCTATGTTATCTAATATTTGTTAAATGCTTAAAATCTCCCGGACATATTCAATTTTCTAATGTGTTTGAACAAGAATAAAGTACAAGAATAAAGTTATTTTATTATTTACACATTTGGCACTTTGATGTTTTTGTTTTGTGTGATTGGTTAACATTTTACTTCAAATCCACATGTGTCGTTTTATTACGAATGCTGATAACCATTTTCTGTTTTCGCACGTAGCTTCACATTAGTATGGAAATTAGGAATAAAAGCTGAATTTACAAACTAGGAGCACTAGAGTAACCTAGAATACATAATCTGTTTATTCAAATGAGTGTCACCTTTTTGTGTATTCATATTTTCTGTGCTTATTTCTGGTACTGCACGAATAGTATTACACACATAATACTGTAGGGAGTTAGTAATGTTAAAATTTTCAGTAAAATCCTTAAACCTCATTAGGTTGAAAATGGAATTGGGTTATTCGCAAACAGCTGAAATAACAGCTACCACAAAGTATTTTGTTTTAGGTTAAATGTTTTTTTTAAGTATTATGGGTCTACATGCGATATTAGGAGTAGCAAATATGACAGCAATATGATGACGATATTAGGACTAAAAGGTTTAGTTCCTCTTTTCTGCCACGTGTCATTAAGGCATGGAATGCCTTTCCAGCTCAGGTTTTCCCCCTCTCTTATGATCTCGGGCTTTTCAGGCGGGGCGTGAAACGGCATTTAAAAAGGCCTTCAGGGTGAGTGCGACAGGCTCAATATGGTATATTGTGCCTCTCTACCTCATATTTGGATCTCACTGCCGCTTACCATCAGATGGAGTGAGATCATCTTGTGTTTCTTCTGATAACCAATTTAAGAGCAATCAGTAAGTCAGAGAATCAGAAAGTTCATCAACTGAGTTAATGGGCTGTTTTGTAAAAAAACTTGTTAGAAGTAAACATTGTTTCTAAATTATTTAAAAATACTTGCAATGTTTTTACGGCTCATTGCTATTAAAAAATGAGGACATGACATAACACACCTTAATATAAATTTTAACAATTTTAAGTCTTAAGATACTTCTTAATGGGTGCTTCTAACGTTAGGCTAATAAATTAGAGTGGTCCCCCGGCGTGACAAAATTTAATCAAAAAAATCGTACGTACGGTCAACAGCAGGCCAAGTAGGTAAGTAAGTAACCATTTGCAGTTCAAAATTAGCGGTTATGCCTCGCTATAGTTGGTACATACGTAGTAGTGTAAAAAGTTATTTTGTGCTATTTATAGGGTTTAGCATTTTTAACCTTTTGTCATAATAATTGCGTACTTTTTTTGGGTCGGGGGTTTTTAAATATTAAAAAAACTTCTTTAGCTATAACCAATATTATATCGTACCAAAGTACGAAAAGATAAAGAAAAGATTTCAAAATATCCAGTTATAATCTACAGATGTCCTGGCTTCCTTAGAAATCATGGACACCCTAGCTTTTCGAACATTATTTATAACCTCCAATATTCTTTCGGTAGTCCAAGGTTTTCTTTGGGATCCTGAAAAGGTAATTGTTTTCCCGGCAACAAGAGCACTTAGTCACATTAGCCCTAATTCTCACAAATACGCTAAACAATAATAATCAACTAATCTTTATTTTGTTCTTCGTATTCAGCCAGTTTTGCCAGAAATTTTTCTTTTAAAGTAGCCGGCGACAGCGTGTTAATCGGAACATCCATGCTGTCTCATTTTTTTTACGATTAGTCACTTTAAATTATCTCAATTTCACTCAAAAAATATCAACACAGTTCTATTCGATTAGATCTGTACCAGCTGTTTGACGCCATCTTTGTTTTGATGAGCAATAACGCCGCGGTGGAAAAAATATGAACTTAATTACAATCACCTGACTGATTTTACGTCTGCTATGTTCAAAGGGCTATGTTTCAATCCGCTAACTTGTTGGACGTTGAGTGAGGATTGTTCATTCAACGTTCGACCTAGTCATTCAATTGAATGTCGTCATTTGATAAACTCGCTAGTGATCCAATCAAATCGCTGATTCAACCAGATGACTGCGACATATATACAAGCTTGTAAAAGTAAAAAAAAAAGATTAACTTCAAATAAATTAAAAAATATAACAAAATTAAAATGCAGAAGAAACAAAATAAAATGTATTAAAGTTGCAATGTTAAAATATTTTGTCCAATTTCACAATACAAACGTATTTTATTAAAGTCTTCGTAAGTTTTCTCATTTATTAAAACAAAATAAAATAATTCAGAAATGCAACACAAATGGAAAATGCAATGTAAAATTGTTCATAAAGTAATATTTTGGTGAAAATACGATATCCTTCTGTTGGGGAAGTGAAATAAATAGAGTTACAACCAGCGTAGAGCCTTAATGAGTTTGCAGAAATATCTCATGGAACAGTTTGGCTAAGTGGCTAGAGCTAATTCGGCCGTCGCGAACTGACGGACAGACAAATGAATTGCCGGCGAAATGCAATTTGGCAACTGCCAGGCTTTTATACAAAAACTCCTTGGAAGAACTAAATTAAACTGACCTCGATTAGAGGGAACTTTTGGCCGTTATTTCAAATAAACAACCTTTTTTTTCCTAACTGATGATGGCTTGGAGTAGCCTCGTCATCATCACCGGACTTGCGGGGGAGCGGATGGCTCTCACCCCTATCCACACTGACATACGATGATAGACATAGATGTTCCGGTGGGGAGGGGTGAAACGGCTTTCAGGGTGAGTGCGACAGGCTCAATATGGTTTATTGTGCCTGTCGACCTCATATTTGGATCTCACTACCGCTTACCATCAGGTGGAGTGAGGTCATCTTGTAAGCTCATTATAAAAAAAAAAAAAAATAGCTTGGAGTAGCCTTGTCATCATCACCGGACTTGCGTGGGAGCGAATGGCTCTCACCCCTATCCTAACTGACATACGATGATGGCTTGGAGTAGCCTCGTCATCATCACCGGACTTGCGTGGGAGCAAACGGCTCTCACCCCTTATAAACAACCGATTTTGTGAACTTGTAAGACCGGATGCCTGTATAACTTGAAAAAGTTAAAACATAGACTAAATAAAATCACAAGATTGAAATTATGAATATTTGAAATAGAACTAAATAGCGACCCGCCGTCGCTTGACTTCGGGATTTTCCCGCTAATTCCCGTTCCCGTAGGAATTTCGGGAATTCCTTTCTTAGCGCACTACGATATCCAAGCGTCTCTTGTAAATTTCAAGTGCCTTCGTTTGTCGTTTAGACTGTGCGTTGATATGTCAGTCAGTTAGTTTCTCCTTTTATTTATTTAGACTTCACCGATCCAGCTTGCTAATAAAACGATGTCAAACATAAATATAGAAGAACTAGATTAGACTGTATGGATTTATTTTTACTATTTTATGTTGTGGCAACCCCACTTAGCGTGGGACAAGGGCAGGAAAATGATGATGATGGACAGGTTTGAAGAATAAATAATTTGATTTGATTATTATAATCTAGAAACAGGCTAAAAAATACAAAATTTTACATTGTTTGATTGAAGAATCATAAACAATTGGCAAGACAACTAAAAAAACAAATTAGTCCGTTATTGAGATTATTTGAAAATATTGGTATACGTATTTTTTATTATTATTGTTTAACAAACAAGTACATAGTGATGAAATCATAGTACTCAGAAATTCTACATGACGACACGTTATTGTAAAATTTTTGCCTTTTGATTTTCTACGTGACGTCAAAAGCCTACTCCAGAAGTTTGAACTCCTTCTCCAAAAGGTGAAGAATAAGGAGAAGAAGTTTGATCTCCTCTCCTTTTGGAGAAGGAGATCAAATTTCTTCCTACTCCAAAAATATTCAATCAATTGAAATAACCATACTAACCAAGGATACGTGTCTAATATTTTTGTGTAAACTAACTTATGAACTAAATAAAATATTTTTTTTTTACCTTTTATTCACGCCTATTCAACATTTAAATAGCCGAATCATCAAAATATGACGCCTCGATAGCATTCAAACAACTTCCGAAAACGATAACGCAATGAAATTGTCAAGTGAAATTCACAAAATAATACTAAACAATCTCGGCACGGTTGGCTGACTGAAATTTTTACGCAACGCCTTTGTAGCAAGATCTATTCAGACGCGTGAACCATTTTAGCTAGACCCTTGCTTGGACGTACTTCGCATCTTTTTGACCGACTTCAAAAAAAGGAGGAGGTTCTCAATTCGTCTGTAATTTTTTTATGTTTGTTACCTTATATCTTCAACCTGGGTGAACCGATTTGGACGTGTTTTGCTCCTGAAAGCTGGTGCTTCCCGTTTGGTCCCATGGCAATTTGGTCCAGTTCTGACAATGGCATACATGAACGATGGAAGGTTCTTAATAGTTAGAAGTGAAAGTATAATTATTTTAATACTCTATGCATATTCAGATTACTAGTTATAATATCAAATGTAACACTAAAATGTATAAAAAAAAATTAAATTTAACAAAAAAAAAAGAAAAGCCGTTTCCAAAACCCTACATAATAAAAATTACAAAGTAATATAACACGAACATTTCTAATTCTGGGTAGGAACCGTCTTCAAACACATATCAAATTCCTACCCAGATAATTATAAATGCTCGTATTATAATTATTAATTTGTAATTTTTAGTGTGTCTGGTTTTTGAAGGTGGTTTTTCTTTTTTTGACAAAATTTTTGTCCCAAGTATTGTTCTACGGAGACAGGCAGAAGAGTCTTCTTACGCTGGCTTTATAAATACCAAACTCTCGGGTCGGGACGCACCATTTGCCGTAACTTATTGCCCTTTATTCCCCCCTCCCCCGTCGATCATATGCTATAATTTAAGGATAACTCGATGAAAGGGTTTAATGTTTATTCAATATTCTGGGAGGCGGTCTCCTCGTGATTTCGGTTCGTACCGTAATGGTTGATGTCCATATTCAATTTGTTTTGGGCACGTTAATGCGTTTCGATTTTGAGAAACACACACACATTTTACATATTTTTTACTGTTTCTCTGTTAGTATTGGTCACTCCGTGATGGTATTATAGTCTAAAGCCTTTAGTACTATTATAGTCTAAGCCGCGTAGTGATCTAACCAACAAAAATATTTTTTCAATTCGAACCAGTAGTTTCTGAGATTAGTGCGTTCAACCAATCAAAAAAATAAGAGACTCTTCAGGCATATAATATTAGTAAAGATAAAAATAATAATAGAAAGGTTTAGGCGACCTTTTTCGAACTAGGATGTCAGAGATTGAAAAAAAAGATACATCTTATTGAAAAAAAGGCAGTTTAGGAGGTAGCCTTCTTACAGCACTGGGTTGACACAGTTCAGAAAAAAAAAAACAATAAATCTCATGACTTCAGCTTCCCAATCTTCTAGCTCAACCTCCAGCAAAATTGACACTGTACCCAAATGCACTTCATTTGGGTAGAGTAGAGTGCAAATGCAAACCATCCGCACGCAATGCAAGCGTGGTTGGGCCGCGTCAGCCCTCACCTCCGACACTAATTAGCTTGTTGTGTGCACGTGGCGCTACTCACACTGCAACACAAAGGCAGTAACTCGACTTACGGCTTTTTTAATACTAAAATTCCCGAATATAAAAATTAATATTATCGACTTACAGCTTTCTCAATACTTACATCCCCAAATAATATGAAAAAAAAATATATTACACAACTTCACATACATTAATCTGATGATCCGATGATGAAAATAGTTTAGTACTTGTTACGAATAACAGAAATAACAGTGATATACACAAAATAATCTGAATATGTCGCGTTTTGCGTTAAATAGGCGTTAAATAGAGTTTCGTGATACATTATGGTTTTATCGCATGTAGATCCATAATAAGCAATATACAGGGTGTAACAGGACTGCCAGTGCATCAAAACGAAAAACGACTGTTACACCCTGTATATAGTTCTTGTTCCTTAAAAATACCCTGTTAAATAATTAAAATAAAACAATATAAAAATTAAATAATAACTAGTTACTATTAGGGTGACTGGCTAGGTGGAACAGTGGTTAGTGACTCAGGTTCAAAACCTACGGTTCCAAGAGTCGTGGGTTTGATTCCCACTCGGGACAAATATTTGTGTGACGAACATCGGTGTTTGTTCCGTGTCTGGGTGTATTATTAAATATATTTAAGTATATTTGTGTATCCACGGTCGTTTCTGATTTCCGTAACACAAGTGCTTAAGCTACTTACCATGGAATCAGATCGATGTATGTGATGTTGTGAAATATTTATATTATTAGAGATAACCACTGAAGCAGACGTACATGTCTGAATGTCTTTGCCTGTATACCCGCCTGCGTTTTAAAAAAAAAACATGCGAGCGGCGCGTGCTGGCGCCATCTTTAATTTTCGTACGGATAAGACGTGCTGCCTGCTCATTGTATTTCTTTTAATTATAAATAACCTCGCTTCTGATTCCTAAAATCAGAAGTGGGATAAAGATTTCGCGCTCACAAGTGAATTGTTATTTAATTAGTTTTCAGTAGTTTGTGTTCAAGTGTTTAAATCTAAGCACTATGGGCAGATCGAGTCGTTCACGGTCAAGAATGCGCGCTGTGATTCGCGACGTTGCCATCGAGTCGAATGAAAATCGAGAGTCTTTGCGAGAGCTTCGTAGACAAAGGACGGCCAAGCGGCTGGCTGAAAATCAAGCTATGCAAGATAAACGGGTCAATGAAGATCGTCAACCTCCGCGCAAATTCAGGGAGAGGGATCTTGTGTTTATTATCATGTATTCTCAGTCGCAGGGAAAACTCGATCCGGGTACGCGCGGACCATACCGCATCATCCAGGTTAAGGATCATGACCGCTACAAGCTTCAGCTTCTCGCCGGGTCGTGTGGCAAGGTGTCATACGCTGCGGCACAGTTCTTGGTGCCTCGGAAAGGCGAGTGGACCCCGGAGACGTGTGCCTCTTTCTTCGAGGGTGAGTCTGATCGCGGCATGCTAAATAGCGGAGCCTCTGCCATCGCTATGCTAACAGATAAGCTTAATAGTGGAGCCTATGTCTGTGTGACAAACTTACGGCATGCTAAATAGTGGAGCCTCTGCCATCGCTATGCTAACAGATAAGCTTAATAGTGGAGCCTATGTCTGTGTGACAAACTTACGGCATGCTAAATAGTGGAGCCTCTGCCATCGCTATGCTAACAGATAAGCTTAATAGTGGAGCCTATGTCTGTGTGACAAACTTACGGCATGCTAAATAGTGGAGCCTCTGCCATCGCTATGTTAAAAGATAAGCTTAATAGTGGAGCCTATGTCTGTTGTGTAATAAATTCGTGGTAAGCTTAATAGTGGAGCTCATGGGGTCCCCTGTCAGTGTTTATTTTAAATCGAGTCGACTCGTCTGTAGGATGCATCCATGATTTTATTATTTGTTTATGATTTTAAAGAATCGTAAATAAATAACCGCAAGTGATTATCATTTATTGGTTATTTGAACTGATGTTTTAAAAAAAGTGTACTTGGAACGTTTAAGCACATAGGTCAATAATTTAATTTTTATGTGGTTTACAGATGACTTGGACCATAACAGCTCTTTGGAGAACAGCTTGGCTTCCGATCACGATCCACCATTACCACACGCCTCTGACCGTGAGGCTCTTGATGCAGATCGTGCCCAAGCCACTTCATCTGAAACTGACGAGGACGTCAGAGCGTCAGGAGAGGCCGTATTAGAGATAACCACTGAAGCAGACGTACATGTCTGAATGTCTTTGCCTGTATACCCGCCTGCGTTTTAAAAAAAAAACATGCGAGCGGCGCGTGCTGGCGCCATCTTTAATTTTCGTACGGATAAGACGTGCTGCCTGCTCATTGTATTTCTTTTAATTATAAATAACCTCGCTTCTGATTCCTAAAAATATATTATATTTATTATTAAAAAATTTTTTTCTTAAGATCGATTTCAATTTATTTCCATCAAATAAACCGATACCAGCAGAACTGCGCACTATGATCTGAGGCTAGTAGTAGCTATATTATGTAAAAATACTCGGGTTTTTCCCCGTGACGAGGGTTTAATTTTTGCATATCGACGTTGACTGCGAAAGCCATTGTATCACCGGGGAAGGCTTTCAACTGCCAATATCCCTGTGCTGATGAATTTTGACGTGAAGCTTAAGGCGATTTCCTCGATAAGGGTCTTGGGAACGTGTAACGTGTAATGTATCGATTCTGAAGAGAAACAAGAAATAGGAAATATGCGTAAATACAAATAGATATGTACTGTCGAACGTTTTTCAAAAGTAAATACGATGTTTCTGAGTTAAATTTAAATAATAGGTATGATTTTCTAGAAAATGTCTAGGAAGTAACTGGATAAGCATAATATTTTTCCGCATATTAAACCGCTTAATTTAGACGCTTGAAACTTGTCATGCAGGTACTTTAGTAAACTTAAAGCTTATTTGCAATATGATATTGTCAAATTCGCACAGGAACGGGATTTAGCGGGAAAAAAACTTTTGTATTTTTTTTATAATAGGCTAACAAGACGACCTCACTCCATCTGATGGTAAGCGGTAGTGAGATCCAAAAGATGAAGGCCTGCTTAAATGCCGTTTCACGCTCCGCCTGAAGAGCCCGGGATCATAGGAGGGAGGGAGAACATGAGCTGGAAGGGCATTCCATGCCTTAATGACACGTGGCAGAAAAGGGGAACTAAACCTTTTAGTCCGGGTCACCAGCGCCTGCATTGTATGTGGATGGCAGCGCTGTCCAGCACTTGTCGTATTGTATGAAAAAATCTACCGCTGATGCGATAGGAGTAACTAAGAATACTTTATTGTTTAAAAAATAAATTTAAAATCCTGTAGTCCACGCGAACAAATTTGCAGCTAGTGTGTAATGTACCTGAAGCTAAACAGGTCACTAGTTCATAAATAAGCAGAATGTGACTTTAAATATTTTCGAAATAAAATAAGGCATCCGACCGATTTCAGTCATGGCAGCCGATCTCAACTGAGATCCGCCAAGTGCGCAGGACATAATTATAGTGCACAATTGTACGCGCAAACACAAGTGCACTCAATAGAGAGTGCACTTGTGTTTGCGCGTTTTTTTTAATACCCTTACTCTCATAATTTGGTGAGACGGCAATCCGACATGACCGATGAGAGATCGGCCGCAGGACCACCGGCTTAACGTGCTTTCCGAGGCACGGGCGTTCAACCGCCAACTTCCCAACTCCGGGCTGAGTAATTTCATTACAGAAAAACTCACACAAATTTTGCCCGACCCCGGATTCGAACCGGGGACCTCTCAGTCCTAACGCAGCACTTGCTACCAATAGACCAACGAGGCAGTTAGTTTTCGAAATATATACCAACGGTAAGTTACTGCTGCATGTCTGCTCTGTGCCTTGTGTAAGGACGTTGATTGATCGCGTGATGAAGAGAAAGTCGAGATTAATAGACCACACGCAAGTTCAAGGTAAACTCAACTTTAGCTCTCTGAAATATGAACTAAAGTGCTTGGTATTTAATTACAGCCGACTGCCTTTGAAATGTTTTGTGTAAACGTAGAAGCGAGGTTATCTAAATTTTGATTATGGAAATTAATGGGGGTTTTACTAATCATCTTCTTGTAATAAGATTTTGAGGTTTTATCTTTATTAATATTATAAAGAAGTAAAGTTTGTCTATTTGTATATTCTCACATCATCAGCCCATATAGTCAGGGGATACCAATCACAACTATCTGTCCGGTGGTTGGTGAACGGTATACGACTAAGCGACCCCGGCTCCTCGAGCTACTATCGACTCAGTCCAAATCATACGAGGCGATAGTATCCTTCCTCCCCTTTTCCTTCCCCCGTCATATATCCTTGCTACTCGTAGGAACGCAATGACCTTGTTAAAACAATGCACGAGGCAGAATGGCGGCGACGTGGTCCACAACCCGTCACGTCACGTTTTCCACGGAGGTGAAAAGTGGATGAGAGAGTGGAAGTGATCTCTGCCTACCCCTCTGGGAAAAACGCGTGATTTTATGTATGTATGTATGTATCAGCCCATATACGTCTCCACTGCTGGGGCACGGGCCTACCCTTAATTAGGGTGATAAGGCCATAGCCTACCACGCTGGCCAAAATGTTGTCATATTGTAAGGGGTAATCTCGGGTTCTACCAAACCGATTTTAAAATATATTTCACTAATAGAAAGCCAATTTTTTTTTATCAAGACTGATACTAAACGACTATAATAGACCTACTGAATGCGATTTAATAAAAACTGTTAAGTAAATATGTTATCTCCAAAATTATAAGACTGTTCAATTTTATTTTTAAAAAACATTAACTGTACAATTAATACACCATGAAAAAGTATTCATCATCATCATCATCGTCAGCCCATATACGTCCCCACTGCCGGGGCACGGGCCTGCCCTAAACTAGGGCGGTAAGGCCTTAGGCAACCACGCTGGCTAAGTGCGGGTTGGTTGACAACCTAAGAATTTCCTCGCAGGTGTGCTGGTTTCTTCACAATGTTTTCCTTCTCCGTGAAAGTGTTGAACATATGAATTTCAAAATTTAAAAAAAAACTGGTACGTGGTAAGGTTTGAACCAGTGACCACTCGCATGGCAAGCAACGACGTTAACCACTCGTCCATCGACGCCTTTTATGTAAACGTATTAGACATTTGTAATTCTCTCAGGTGGGAGACGTTTTGTCGACCGGTTGCTGTTACCACCATACAGTTGTGTAAAACCCGCCAAGTGACTCTGACCTCTCTCGGCCAGGTCGCGTTCCGGGATCAGCACTGTACGAACCGGAGCCAGGGGGGACCATTTTTTCGGCAAGTGCCGGACCAGTGGAGTCTTAGCGGCGGCATTGTGCGGGCGGAGCGGGTCAGCCCGCCGGCCTGGGAGACCCGTAGAAACGGGGGCCCTTCCGTCCGGCGAACTGGCCAACTCCGACCCGCACAGCTCAATACCAATGCGAGACTCCACGCCTTGTCTCGTTGTTGCCGCAGCAGTGGTCTCCTCTTTAAGCGGGCTTTCAGGGTGTAACCCAGTCGAAACGTCAGGCAGTAAGTAGCTATGTAATTTGCTACTCCTAATAACGCGTGTAGACCCATAAAGACTAATATTTAATTGACAAACTATTCAACACGCGAAACATATAGAAAAACTTAATAAAAAAAAACTGAAACAAGATAACAACTTGATCTCGGAGACGAGTAAATATGATTATCTCGGTGTTATCATAAGTTTTATGAGCCAGTTTCGATGGCGGTCGGCGGTCCGCAAAAACTTCGCGAAGGAAGTTTGATTAAATTCTCACCTTGTTTGTCCAAGATGCCACTTCTGCCCCGGGCGAGTATTCGATATAAGTCACAGCTTTGTTTTCACTTTTATGAGTAATCCTTCAAACTGTAAAGGAAAAAAAATACACATGAATAGAAAAAAATATGATTAAGACTTTTGAAATAAAACAAGTTTTACGGATTTAACTCGCGTGTATATAATATATTATTTAGAGATTCGTAAAATTATATTCATTTCAAATTTGTAGTGTTCGCGCAAATAAGAGTCAAAACTATGATTAAGACTTCACTAATAAAATCGCTTTAATAAATAAATACAATACATTTTTTTAAGATTTGACTTTGACTGGCTCAGTGGAACAGTGATTAGTGACCCTGGCTGGCGGTTCCAAGAGTCGTGGGTTCGATTCCCACTCGGGACAAATACTTGTGTGATGAACATCGGTGTTTGTTCCGTGTCTGGGTGTGATTATGTATTTAAGTATGTATTTAAAAATATATATATGTATTGTTGGCGTTAGCCAAAGTTCAGACACAAATTTCAATTATTAAAGATTTTATTAACGATTTCACACTTTGCAAGTAACACACTTTATAAAAATTACACATATTTCACAATTTACATTTACACTGTTTCTTATATCAAGCAGGAATACCCTCCGTTCGCACAACGTCGCCTTTATATAATGCAAGTTACCGGAAACCGAAACGCCAATCATGATTATATTAGTGAACATTTAGAAATATATTTTATTGATTAATACAAACATCAAAGAGGGCTCTGAAATCTTTTAAAACTATCAACAAATTAAGGGTTAAATTAATAATGCCTATTAGTATTATTTTAAATTACAGACAGAACTCATTCTAACAGTGAACCGGAAACGACAATTATAATAATTTATGAAACAATAATTTAAACTTACAAATATACTTTCGTACAATATTTAAGTAAATAATATTAAAACAAGTGGTTTTAATATTATTTCATACCATGTAAAATTAAATAAAATTATCATATTGTCAGGTGGGAGACATTTTGTCGACCGGTTGCTGTTACCACCATACAGTTGTGTAAAACCCGCCAAGTGACTCTGACCTCTCTTGGTCAGGTCGCGTTCCGGGATCAGCACTGTACGAACCGGAGCCAGGGGGGACCATTGTTGCGGCAAGCGCTGGACCAGTGGAGTCTTAGCGGCGGTATTGTGCGGGCGGAGCGGATCAGCCCGCCGGCCTGGGAGACCCGTAGAAACGGGGGCCCTTCCGTCCGGCGGACTGGCCAACTCCGACCACACAGCTCAATACCAATGCGAGACTCCACACCTTGTCTCGTTGTTGCCGCAGCAGTGGTCTCCTTTTTCACGGCTTTCAGGGTGAGTGCGACAGGCTCAATATGGTCTATTGTGCCTGTCGACCTCATATTTGGATCTCACTACCGCTTACCATCAGGTGGAGTGAGGTCATCTTGTTAGCCTCTTTATAAAAAAAAAAAAAAAATCAACACGAATTAAATATCCATAACAGGAAGTTACTTAGTAATATTATTCGTTTCAATATTTAAAAATTACACTTATAAAATAGTATTTTATCATCAGTTAGCATAGTTAATTGCATTATTATTAAATTAAAATATTACAGTTCGAAATACCTTCTAGTCTACAACCGGAAGTTGTAATATTATTTAAAGATTAACCTAACAGTATGTTTATCAGTCTCTGACGCCCATAGTACAACCTCTGCTTAGTTTGGGGTCAGATGACCGTGCGTGGAAATGTCCCAGATATTTGTCCCAGATATTTATAAGATGTTTAGGGGTGAGAGACATCCGCTCCGCAAATCCGGTGATGATGACAAGGCTACTCCAAGCCTGTCTGTATTAATGAAAGGCGCACAGTCTTTAGAAAGAGGAATGCTTTCACCTGATTTCGCTAAAAATTGGCAAGATGTACTAGAACCAGGAATTGGAGATAAGATACCTTTAAACTGACTACGCTATAACGGAGTTATGTTTATCGTGGTCAGAATCGCAAGCGGGAAGTTAGTTATGAATAAAAATATTGCTCGCTCAAATAAAACCTACGCATTTTCCTCGCCGCATTACCAAAAATACCTTGCTTTACATACCACACATAACTTAAAGGGAATTCCGAAAATTCGTATTACAATCCCGTACAAGTCGAAAAGAAAGCGAACAACATTTAACCGGAAAGGAAGCCAAAAAAGTCCCGATTACCCGACTATGAAAAATGCAAAACCACATAAAAAAGTGGAACTACCCCGAACTACCCGGAAGCTTCGAGAAAGAAGCTCGTAAAATGACAAACTGTCTGGGCGGCGAGCTTGCGTGGCCAGACAAGGATACAATGGAACTAGTAGGTATTTTTCCTTACATTTTTTTAACTTTTCGTTAGTTTTTTTCACCAAATGTTGCGTGGATTGGGAAGTAAGGTTGATACTTGACTGCGTTTTCAATAATTTAATTATTATTACATTTTTTATTAAGCCATGTACATTACATTATAACAAAACCGGCCAAGTGTGAGTTGGAATCTCGCAGGAACATCACGTTTTTTTTATATTTACAGAAATACAAAATTAAATTAACTATCGCGCATTTTGAGATAGAAGCTAGTGACAGATGGACTGGGCGGACTGAGAAGTCTTATTAATAGGGGATTTACCCTTTCCTTACGTAACCCTATAAGCAGTAAAAGTAAACAAGAACATAAAATTGTACAGGCAAATAAAATGCAAAGTAAGTATCTCCCACTAGTATTGCAGGAATACAATTTCTTAAAAAACTACTGATCGGCTACAGTGGCTACGGCGTAGCAGTATTTGATACCGTAGCACGTAGCTTCGTAGACGGTCGCTACGTATGGAAGTTGTAAAACGAAGAATTGGAGTCACTTAGAGTGCACGAGTGACACATACATATACATACGTAATATCACACCTTTTTCCCTGAGGGGTAGGCGGAGATCACTTCCTGCCATGTGCTACGGTCTGGCACACCACTTTCGCTTCATCCACATTCATCAACCTCTTCATGCACGCTCGTCGATTACGGGTTCTTTAGATTTGACCGTGAGATATAAGTAAATAATAGAGCAAGCTAATTGGTAACTATTTAAAATGCCACAGACCTATGTAAGTAATGTGTCAGTCATCCAATCATATCATTTAGGTAGAACGTACTCGTAACCCTAAAGTTGGAACATACAAGAGAGTAGTCTGTTTTAAAAGAAATGTTTTTATATTTTAGTCAGGTAGGCCCGTGCCCCAGCAGTGGATACGTGTATAGGCTGATTATGATAATGATAGATACCTGCGAACGAATAACTGTGTCTGCATTAACAAGACTCAATTCAAATGTCTAGGCGTGCTTACACAAACAAGTTTTCTTTTGATGATTGCAAAACTTCAACAAACAAGCAATTAGACTTAGAGAGTTACGTATGATGGTATCAGCGTAGATTAGCAACTTTTGCAATGTAACTTCAGAGGGAACTGTATCAGTTTAAAACATGTTGAGGTCTTGCTAATTAGGGAGAGCTGGTAAGTTTCACAAGTGTTGTATAAATCTTATTATACTTCTTGACATAAACGTGTCAATTTATAGTAATCGACATAAACTAATATTGTCATTAAGAGTTGTGCTCAAATTCTAATGTTTTAAAGACCATTTTATAAATAAATCTAGGTCCAATCCAAAACCTGGAAGTGTACCTCTTACATAATTAAAAAGGTAACTGAGTCCTGGATATTTTGCAGGTACCTATTTCTGCAACCAACCTTTTTGATTTATTTTATTAATTTTTATGCAGCCTTCCTACAATTGAAGACCCCAATTTACTATCAGTCCACCCTCCCTTAGACTCCTTTCAAGTCACCTGTGGACCCCATGTGGGGTACACGGGTACCCCTTTGGGAACTACCAGCTAATAAAGTCCGAATACTAAAACCTCAATCAAATATTTGACATCTTAAGCAACTCTATGTTACTTTCTTTTTTGTGGTAGTTTTAAAAAATATAATAAAGCAAGTCTAATGCCGTCATTACAGCTTTCCTAATATTCGACCATAAGTTTAAACAACCTTTCAAAAAATTAAAACAAAAAAAGCATCACAAACTTCCAGCGAACGAGATGCGAAAAACTATCTAATTGGATATTACTTTTTTACAGAAAACTCAATGCAAGCAATCGCGTTGTTTTTAATAAACCTCATTATTCCGCTGCTGTGATTAATCCTTCCGGCCTCGTGAAATACCGGCAGACGGAAATTTATTTCCGACATCCCGCAATATAGCGTTTAAACATAGCCGGAGAGCTATGAATGGTATTGTAGGACATAATGGCTTTCCGGATATGCGCGGACGCGAAACCAGTGCTAGTTTTGAAGTTAGTAACTGGTTAATTCGATTTAGAAAGTATAGTCCAGTCAAATTAGGTAAAAATCTCGGAATTCGAGATACCCAGCTGTAAGTCTGTAAATACTTGTATATTGACGTCCTAAAAGTTGTCTCAAAACCTACATATTGTAGGGTGTACGCGACTATTAAATTTTCAAGGTCAAATGTCACAAATATCAGTTTTATGAACTTTTGAGCGAAACGGGAAGTTTTATCATAAAAGTGTGTAGGAGAAAATTACTTATCTTCTATTTATCTATAAAAATTGTCTTTACGTTTTATTCCTAAGATTCACCATTTCAGAGATACAGCGATGCAAATAGTTGAAAAAGTTGTATTTTCAAAAGCTTCCAGGTCCACGTGCGATTGTGCTAGACAGTTAATATTTTCACCACTGATGTAATTCAGTAGCCTCTATAACATCTAATACAAGAAAAAGCTTAAAACCAATGTTTAAGTGGGTTCTAATAAAAAAACTATGGTTTTTTTTTCTCACACTTGGCCGGTTTTTAACTTGGCTACCCCAGTAAACCTATTCCAGGCGACACCTTTTATAAGTGAAGAACACGTTGTTTATATGAAAGCCTAGTTAAATAATTGTTTTGTGTTGTTTTCAGTATTCAGAAGATTTAAGAATTCTGCGTTTCATTAAATTAAATTTGGTTAATGGATAATAATAAATGGATCTTCACGTTTATAATATAGTTAAATGGACAGTTAACATTTTTAAAATGTTTTTTTGCAGTTATACTTCAAACAGAAATTCTAATAATTGTTATTTCGTACTTTTTGACCCATAATAAGCAGTTTGAATGTACTGAAAAACAACATAAAACAATTATTGAACTAGGCTTTCGTGTTCTTCAATTATAAAAGGTGTCACCTGGAATAGTTTTACTGGGGTAACCACGTTAAAAACCGGCCAAGTGTGAGAAAAAAAAAAACATAGTTTTTGTATGAGAACCCACTTAAACATTGGTTTTAAGCTTTTTCTAGTATCAGATGTTATAGAGGCTACTGAAATACATTAGTCGTGAAAATTTTAACTGTCTAGCACAATCGCACGGGGGTCTGGAAGCTTTTGAAAATACAACTTTTTCAACTATTTGCATCGCTGTATTTCCGAAATGGTGAATCTTAGGAATAAAACGTACCGACAATTTTTATAGATAATTAGATGATAAGTAATTTTCTCCTACACATTTTTATGATAAAACTTCCCGTTTCGCTCAAAAGTTCATAAAACTGATATTTGTGACATTTGACCGTGAAAATTTTATAGTTGCGTACACCCTACCATATGTAGGTTTTGAGACCACTTTTAGGGTGTCAATATCCAAGTATTTACAAAGTTACAGCTGGGTATCTCGAATTCCGAGATTCTTACCTAATTTAAGCTTAAATGACTGGACTAGTATGGTTGCGAGTACGTAGAATAGATTGAGACGTATATTACCATTTCTAAGGCATGTTAAGTTTAGCTTTGAAGAAAAATCCATGTGTATAAAAGTTATGTGTTAATTATATATATTATATATGTGTTTAAACGATCACTGCTCCATAATATAGCAAAAAGGACCTTACATTTATTTTTATTTTTTTCTTTTTAAACCAATAACTTTGCTAGTATAGTGTTAAATAGAATTAGCCATAGCAGCTGGTCTTAATGGATAAATCCGATTGCGCATAATATTGTGTTGCACAACTCTACGTGCAAACATAAGTGCATTCTCTGTTCCCTCACTCATAGTTGGGTGAAACTGACATGATCGACGTGAGATTAGGCGCAGGACCACCGGCTTAACGTACAGACCAACGAGACAGTCAACACGATCAAAACTTTTCTTTACTTATTTATAATGCTGTAGAGTTTGTTTGTTTTTTTGATGAGTTTGTTTGTCACGTTCATATCAGGAACTACTGGTTCGAATTGAAAAAACATTTTTGTGATGGGTAGACCATTTATCGAGGAAGGCTTTAGGCTATATAACATGACGCAACGACCAATAGGAGCAAAGGAACAATGTCAGATGTGTAAAAAACGAGTGGAAACGCGGACAAAGTCGCTGGCACAGCTAGTTGAAAATAAACTTAACTCAATAATCGTAGCTGCAAGCCCTCAAACTATACCGTACTACAATGGACACGGAACGGATAGGTGGGACGGTTTGTTTTAATTGAAATAACAATGGGTGATTATTAATTGCGCAATTGCGCTTCGCTCGCTTTGCTCTGCACATTTCGCTCGCTCGCTTCTACCGCTCTTAGTTTGACATCTTCTTTACAGCTATTGATTCTTGAGTATACATTTTACATACTTACATAAAATCACGCCTTTTTTCCAGTGGGGTAGGCAGAGATCACTTTTCGCTGTCATTTTAATATGATTAAATTTAAAAATAACAATCATAATTGCTTCAAAACTCTACTAATATTAAAAACTTGAGTTAGTTTTTACATACTCGTACATACATACATAAAATCACGCCTTTTTCCGTCACTCAGTGAGGTAGGCAGAGATCACTTATTACTATACATTTTTATATGATTATAGTTGCTTACAAACTCTACTAATATTTAAAATGTAAGTATGTGGGTGCGATGTATGTGTGTTTTTGTTTGTTACTATTTCACTCAAAAACTACTGAACGAATTTCATGAAATTCTCATTCTCGCAATAATAAAGCTTACATCATCAATTACGCAATGATTTATATGAGTATTTATCCAAAAAATAACTTTAACTTATTAAAATTTTAAATTTAAAAAAGTTATTGCATTGCTTTTATGACCCCGCCTGAACAAGGACTTTTTCAAATTTTAAATTAACATTGATTGAACTTTAATAGCATTAAAAACAAAACAAATAAAAATAAAGTTGTAAAAATATGACAATTGTAAATTGTAAATAGTGACATACTATGAGTCGATTTGTTCATGCTTCTAGTTAGTTTTTTAGTGTATATTTATATATTTTTTTATTTTGTTTAGATTTTAAGTATTAATTCTTGATTTTTGTTTTTTTTTTACCACTGTTTAGGATTTAAGTTTCTTTTTTATTGTATGGTGTGATTACCTATAGTTTTAAGAACAGTTAGCCATAAGTTAGTCATAGTTATTTAATCTTAAGTTAAAACTGCTGTATCTTATGTTGGTAGTCCAATAAATAAATAAATAAGTCTAAAATCAATGTCCGTGATCACGATTATCTTAAGACCCAGCAGCGTTCCGTTTCAGAGACCAACGTTTAAACATTTTATTCTAAAAGCTTTGCGAGGCTCGCTCAACGGCCGTAGTCAATATTCGCTTATTTTCTATTTCTAGGAACATTCCCTACCACAACACCGCTCCCTCGCCTTTGAAAAAACTCAATCTCCAGTTTAATAACAGCCTCGTTGCCACACCATAGTGTAGTTGAATGCCAGTGAGAGCGGACTTTTAGAGAGTCACAACTAAAATACGATCCACGTTTTTTTTCTTCTGATGATCTCAACCCACCCACCCATATTTACCAGTGATAATCGGCCAAATTTATATATTTTTTTATCGTCAATCCCACAAAGCCTAAAGACGAAAGTCTTTTATCGGCTAAATATAGGTCCTAGGCTGAATGCCTAAATTCAGTGTGAGGGCGAAAGGATCACCGATCTTTGCCGTTTTACGCCCCGCCTTTTTATTTTTAAATGTGTTTTCTGCAGTTGTTACAATACTTTCAAATTGAACATTTGCAATTAGGCGCTATTCTAGCTCAATGACGGATTCGAAAGAGAATAGCTTTACAAAAAGCACGGTCTTTATTATACTAACCAGTCTTCTAGGTGCATGACTATCATCTATATTTCATATTTTATTAGTTTCTTACATTGGTTTCAAGCAGATTTTTACAATAAATAAATATTATCACTTTATATTGCAAAATATCCACCAAGTAAGGCAGATTCTCTGATTTAAGACCTTCACGCTCCATTTACGTAAACGTTGGGCAGTAAATAGAGTGTGTGAGTTTGTAAAATGCTTTTGATTTTTTCGCGTGTAGACCAATAATATCACTTATTTATACACCATGAAATTTTAGTGGTTGTTTTCCCGCAGTAAAATGATTCTATCTTAGTTGTACAATAGATTTGTGTAGTTCTTTTTTGTAAAAATCAATAAATGCCGGTTTTACGAAAGGTTTAACCGAAACTCGAAAGCACGTTCCAACCGCTTTACGACTTAGGGTGTCGAGCTTCTTCAGCTTTATGCATCGATTTCATGCGGCAAGCAGTACCTAATTACGTCACATCTTATAAAAGAACGATAGCTTTTCTCGTTTTCGAGTTGGAAAATTATTATTTTGAAAATTTAAAAAAAAAAAATTTTTTTCGATGAATCATTTGCATTCGTTACTATTACTAAAGGCAAATCGTTTTGCCACGGGAAAACAACCACTAAAATTTCACGGTGTATAAAAGATGGATGGATGATATAAGAAAAGTAGGAGAGGCTACGTGGCCTAGAGACAAAGATGACTGGAAAAATCTGGAGGAGGCCTTTGTGTCACAGGACACGCTGATCATTAATTAGGATACCTGATATGTTAGTTTATAAGTTTGATAAATGTTACTAAGTGTCTAGTTTTCAGCAATAAAGGTTTATTATAGACCAATAATAAGCAGTATTCACGAGAAGATACCTACTTCACTGATCGTGTTCACTTAGTTCAGTCAGTAGACCCGATCAAACTACCAGCTTCACTTCTCAGTGTTCTACTATCGTCGGTTACACAGCTCTATAGTGTAATAGTTATATATTATACGAGACCGCCGGCCAGCTTTGTGAAAAGCGTTTCCTTAACTTGTTTTGTATGGAGAGTTATTGGTTTGTAGTTATGACAAAAGCTAGGTACTAGACGATCATGTATATTCTTAGAAGTCTATGTTCAAACGTACTTCTTAGATTTATTTATTAACCTGGACATCCAGTAGGATTTACATTTATTTATACATATATTTAAGTAACATGTACAATAAAATAGTTTGGTATAATGCAAAGCTTTTCAGGTGTGACATCTTGCACTCAAAAGTAACAATAAAAACATTTACAGGATAAACCTAAGCAAAACATAATTATAATTTACATCTACGTATTGTCATAAATACAGTTGTGCGAGGACAAATTATAGAGCCAGAAAACAGTCTTATTTAGTGGCAAGTGAGTTCAATTAAAAAATCAAATAAAGGTTAACATTTTATACATACAAAGAAAGAAATTTGAGAAAGACAAAATATTCCACTTCCGGGAATGTCTGTATATTAAACCATTATAGCAGGCAAAATATCTTGAATTTTAAAGAGCTTTATTTATTTAAGTAAGATTTTAGACTTTCGCGTTCCATTACACTAAGTATTTGTCTTTATGGGTCTACACGCGTTATTAGGAGTAGCAAATTTATTTTTTTGACTAGGCTTATTCCGTTTGTTCGAAACTCACGTATCGATTTTTACCGGAGACAAATCTTATTTATCTATTTTCTGCTAGTAAAAAGCTCAAAACGTTGCAAATAAAATACTTCACAAAACAAAGAAATGGTTCTACTGAGTAATATCAAAAACAACACAGGCTTAAACAGCGCTACTTAATCGAGGGCAAATACATTACAACTCCGCAAAGGCCTTAAAACGCTGGTAAATATAAAATGCGAGCAAAGTTCCCAACATGAGCTTACCACTCGGTCCACGTATCTCACAGAGTTCTTTAATGAAGAGCACTTTTATCCCGCACCCCATTGCAAATCCCCTAGAGCGGTGCAACACTTGCAATTGCTTGTGAAGGTGAGCGGAGCGGAGAGAGCTAGAGCGGAGCGAGCGAAAAAACGCAAAAAGCGACGAATGCGACGTAGACGGATTGGTGCGGCGGCGTAGGTGCAAACCGGGCTGTTTTTACCCTCGATTGGGCAACTTAGGGCGGGCGGGGACGGACGGTGATTGCTGAAAAGGAAAAAAATGTAAAATAATTTTCTTACGGAGAATCATTATCATCAGCCCATATACGTCCCGACTGCTGAGGCGCGGGTCTACCTTAAACTAGCGCGATCAGGCCTTAGACAACCACGCTGGCCAAATGCAGGTGGGTCGACTATACACCCTTAGATTTTTTTATAGGTATAGGCAGGTTTCCTCATGATGTTTTTTCTTCACCGTTAAAGCGTCGAACAATCGTACATAATTATGAATTTCAAATTTGAAAAACACAGTGCACACCGATCTCTCATCGGTCATGTCAAATTGCCGTCTCACCGAACTATGAGAGTAAGGAAACAAAGAGTGGTGCACTTATGTTTGCGCACACACTTGTGCATTATATTATATGTCCTGCGTTGGCTGATCTCAATTTGAGACCTGACGCCTTTCTCATTAGAATCAACGTAAAGCTAAACCAGTCTGACCGAGCTCGGTAGGCCTAAGGCGGGCCGGTATTAGCACTAGAAGGCGGTGAGGGTCGATCGCCCCGGGCAGGCGTGATCAACTGCCTTTTTGTGCCGAGAGTTCAGCAGTCGACACGCCACTACTCCCCTTTGTGAATAGATAGCCTAATCACGAAACTGTTGTCTGTATGTAACTAAAGAGTAAGGCAGTTGCACCGGTTTACGGGTGAAATGAGTGCCTTTGTGCACGGATAGACAGTTTTAAATGTAGAGCTCGTAGAATTCTCTTCCTTCAAAGGTTCTGCCAGAATATCAGCGCCGTCGTCCTTGCGGCTGCTACGGCACATGCTGAGGCAGAACCATGTGATCATTCTATATATTTGTGTGCGTTTTTATTTCGTCTTATCATCATCATCAGCCCATATACGTCCCCACTGCTGGGGCACGGGCCTACCCTAAACTAGGGCGATAAGGCCTTAGTCGACCATGCTGGCCAAGTGCGGGTTGGTCGACAACACAACCTTAGAATTTCTTCTTAGGTGTGCAGGTTTCCTCACGATGTTTTCCTTTTTTCTTGTCTTGTATTTTAAGTTTAAATCAATTAATGTTTTATTTATTTCTATCTTTCATCTCATGACAATCTCTTGCTCTTCAAACGTGAGACGGCATTTAAGCAGTACTATTGTACCTGTCGACCTCATATGTGGATCTTACTGCCGCTTACCATCAGGTAGAGCGAAGTTTTCAAAAACTACGATAAAAAAACTGTACCCGTTTATGAATTAATTTGTAGTCTGCATGTAACCAATAAGTAGTTGCACCGGTTTACGGGTGTAATGACTCCTTTTCCAGACGACTAGTAACCCGCCCTCGCTTTGCTTCGGATAATCATTTCTTAGCGGTCACTTATGCCTCTGTCACTCATCTACTTGCATGTCAAATTTCAGCTCGATCCGTCCAGTAGTTTCGGGCTGTGCGTTGATAGATCGCTATGTCAGTCAGTCAGTCACCTTTGAGTTATATACATATATTGAAACGGTCTACATGACAATGTCAAAAAAGAGTAAGACAATTTAAAAAGTAGAGTTCTTTCCAGCACCAAGCCATTAAGTTATGGAATGCACTTTTAGCTCCTGTGTTTTCTCACTATTAAAACCTCAGGCTCTTCGGGCGGGGCACGTAATGGCATCTATCCTTATATCCTTTAGAGTGAGGGCGATAGGCTCAATAAGTTATATTGTGCTCCTCAAATGAAGGAAAGAATGTAGGGCGTGAGGTCCACATACAACATTTATTTGACATAATAGAGGATTAAGTTCTATTAAGAACTTGTTTTTCTTATTAATGAAACATTCACCTACATGAACATTTATTTAAACTACATAAATATAACATTTGATAGGGCAATTATTGTTGATATACAGGGTGTCCCAAAAAGTAGTGTCAAGCGGAAGTCCTGAGATAGAACACCCCGTGGGGCATCCGAAACACCCCCATGTATGTTCCGCGATTTTTTATAGTTTTCGAGTTATGATTATTTTTCTAAAAATTTGAGAACAACTGACCTAACCGACTAAAAATATTGTAGAGAAAAAAGTGTTTGACTTTTTTGAGTAATTCTTTTTGCAAATCAATTTTTATGAGTTTTTCTTTAATGCCTAAAATATTTGTCTTCATAACTTATATGGAAAATATCAAAATTATGGTACAAACTGAAAAGTTACGTTCTGTAAATAATATCTTACAATTTCAACGTTAAATTTAAAATATTATGAGGTAGCTGCATGGCTCATAAGTAACTTTAAAAACTGAGCTAGACTCTCAGCTATCATAATCATTAATAAAAACTGGTACTTAATGGGCTACTTTTGCTGAAATCGGACTTCAAAGACAGAGAGGTGGAAAAATCATAAAATTTGCCATTTGAATACTAAGTATTATTTGGACATTTTATTATTTCTAAACTATAAAAAATCGCGGAACATACATGGGGGTGTTTCGGATGCCCCACGGGGTGTTCTATCTCAGGACTTCCGCTTGACACTACTTTTTGGGACACCCTGTATAAAACGAGACACTTAAATCACAAATAAACATTTATCTTATTTTAATGAATACAATCACAAAACAAAATTAAAATTAACAAGTACAAATCTAAACCAAAACTAATTCTGTTGATAACTTAACACTTCGTAAACTTCATAACGTTGCAAGTCCTCGGCATTTTCTCAAACATGGCTTCTTCAATAAATCGACTTGTAAGACGGAACCTAGTTATATGAGAAATAATTTAAAAAGCCGGCCAATTGCGAGTCGGACTCGCGCACAAATGGTTCCGCACCAATGTTGTAAAATTACGTCTTTGCTTGGAAGTGACCCCTATAGACAGACATAGGGGTCAAATATTTGTTTTATTTTATTTGTAGTATTTTTGTTTTAGTTGCAATATGTTTTTCTTAATTTTTGTTTTTTTTATGCTACTTAAAGCTCTATGATCATGACCCCGCCTGAATGGGGGAGAGAGTTTTAGAGAGAGAGGGAGAAGTTCAGGCAGGGTCAGGAATGCCGTTTTTTTTAAAATTTTAAACCATTTATAACTTTTTACGGCAGAATGGCGACGATGTGGTCCACAACCCGTCACGTCACGTTTCCGACAGAGGTGAAAAAGTGGATCGCTGGAAGTGATCTCTGCCCCTCTGGGAAAAGGCGTGATTTTATGTATGTATGTATGAATACAATTCATGTTATTTTTTAACTATCTAACTATCGCGGTTCTTGAGTTACAGCATGATGAATAAGGATAAACGGAGGAACGGACAGCGAAGTCTTAGTAATGGGGTCCCGTTTTTACCCTTTTAGTACAGAACCCTAAAAAGTGTTTTTGCAGCATCTCCTTGCGCGACTCTACGTTCATTTTTTTCCATTTTCTAGAAAAACTCAATCAAACCTGTAATAACTGATCGCGTCGCCGCCCGCTCCTGCAGTTGCAGGGCTGTTGCGAGAATGCAATGAAAAATGCAATTTCACATTTTTCTTAAAAGCGTCGATGGAGTGGCATTCCATACGAAAGGACGCCAGTTTAAACCCCACCGTACCACTGTGATTTTGAAAATTCATATGTACGATTATTCGACGCTTTAACGGTGAAGGAAAACATCGTGAGGAAACCTGCACACCTACGAAGAAATTCTTAGGTTGTGTAGTCAACCAACGCACTTGGCCAGCGTGGTTGAATATGGCCCTATCGCCCTAGTTTAAGGTAGGCCTGTGCCCCAGTAGTGGGGACGTATATGGGCTGATGATGATGATGAATCTGATAAATTAACAACGATGCAATCTTAGCAGCCAATACTTTCTTGGCACTTATAGTCCAGTCAAATTAGGTAAAAATCTCGGAATTCGAGATACCCAGCTGTAAGTCTGTAAATACTTGTATATTGACGTCCTGAAAGTTGTCTCAAAACCTACATATTGTAGGGTGTACGCAACTATTATTTTTTCAAGGTCAAATGTCACAAATATCAGTTTTATGAACTTTTGAGCGAAACGGGAAGTTTTATCATAAAAGTGTGTAGGAGAAAATCACTTATCTTCTATTTATCTATAAAAATTGTCTGTACGTTTTATTCCTAAAATTCACCATTTCAGAGATACAGCGATGCAAATAGTTGAAAAAGTTGTATTTTCAAAAGCTTCCAGGCCCACGTGCGATGGTGCTAGACGGTTAAAATGTTCACGAATAAAATGTATTTTAGTAGCCTCTATAACATCTAATACTAGAAACAGCATATAACCAATGTTTAAGTGGGTTCTCATATAAAAACTATGGTTTTTTTTCTCACACTTGGCCTGTTTTAACGTGGTTACCCCAGTAAACCTATTCCAGACGACACCTTTTTTACATGAAGAACACGTTGTTTATAAGGAAGCCTAGTTAAATAATTGTTTTGTGTTGTTTTCAGTATTCAGAAGATTCAAGATTTCTGCGTTTCATTAAATTAAATTTGGTTAATATGGATCTTCACGTTCATAATAGAGTTAGATGGACAGTTAACATTTTCAAAATGTATTTTTGTTCAGTTATACTTCAAACAAAAATTCCAATAATTGGTTATTTCGTACTTTTTGACCCATAATAAGCAGTTTAAATGTACTGAAACGTATATGTATAGTACTAAAAACAACATAAAACAATTATTTAACTAGGCTTTCATATAAACAACGTGTTCTTCACGTATAATAGGTGTCGTCTGGAATAGGTTTACTGGGGTAACCACGTTAAAAACCGGCCAAGTGTGAGAAAAAAAAAACCATAGTTTTTGTATGAGAACCCACTTAAACATTGGTTTTAAGCTTTTTCTAGTATTAGATGTTATAGAGGCTACTAAAATACATCTTTCGTGAAAATTTTAACTGTCTAGCACCATCGCACGTGGGCCTGGAAGCTTTTGAAGATACAACTTTTTCAACTATTTGCATCGCTGTATCTCTGAAATGGTGAATCTTAGGAATAAAACGTACAGAAAATTTTTATAGATAAGTAATTTTCTCCTACACACTTTTATGATAAAACTTCCCGTTTCGCTCAAAAGTTCATAAAACTGATATTTGTGACATTTGACTTTGAAAAAAAAATAGTTGCGTACACCCTACAATATGTAGGTTTTGAGACAACTTTTAGGACGTCAATATAGAAGTATTTACAGTCTTACAGCTGGGTATCTCGAATTCCAAGATTCTTACCTAATTTAAGCTTAAATGACTGGACTATTAAGAAATTAGGTATAAGAAATAAAACAAAATTTTTGCATGAATTTATTTGTTGCTGGCTAAATTGTTCATTGTCTTATGATCGTTGTATAGTTAAAATTGATTGATTAATTTTAATTAATTCTTTATCTTATAAATAAATTATTAAAGTAGGATATGGTAAGCATTAACTATAAGGTAATAATTACAACTAAGCTAATTAAATCATAGGTTTTGTATTTTAAAGAACAGCTTCAGACCTTAACGTTATCAACAGATCTTGAAATCGTCGCAGCAAAATAAATAAATACTTAACTTATTAATAAATACTTCTTATATAATTTTAAACTGTCATGGTTACACTCATTAGAAAACTGAAACTGTCCGGGATATTTACCGTTTTGTTTTGTTTTAATGAGCTCCCGATATTTCGGCACTGTTGCATGCGCCATGATCACGGGTGCACAGGCACACGGGTGCACCCGTGATCATGGTGGAGTGAAATAAAATATTTATTTACCATTTTGTTTTGTTTTAATGAGCTCCCGATATTTCGGCACTGTTGCAAGCGCTATGATCACGGGTGCATAGGCACACGGGTGCACCCGTGATCATGGCGGAGTGAAAAAAAAATATTTATTTAGCTTTAATAAACATCAGATGATCAACAGCCCTGCCGTGGCAGCAATAAAAACTCAGAATGCTCCACACTGCGAGCGAGATTGGTTTTACTGGCTTGTTTCAAACTTTGACCTACGACCACATTTTATGGGGGAAGAAAATAAAGAAAGATTGGCATTTATAATACGTATTTTATACTTTACTATTGGTATTTAATTAAATAATTAGCTTAATTTTAAACAGGTAATCAATGAGAGCAATTATCAATTTACAGTTGGTACTTTTGATTCAATAATTTGCTTTATTTTAGAGGAAAACTGAAAATATCCAGGATATTTACCATGATGTTTTGTTTTAATAAGCTTCCGATATTTTAGCAATGTTGCAAGCGCCATGATCACGGGTGAACTGTAAGACTGCGAGATTGACGGTAGGTCTAAGGGCAGATATATCGGTCTTCCCTTATTACGTACGACACATCTACCATTGTTCATAATATTCTGGTAGTGGTATCTCATGGGCGTGCATCCGCGAACTTCCTAACTCCGGACTGAGTACCTACTCTCTTTATAAATATGAACTAACACAATTTTTTCCCGACCCCGGACTCGAACCGAGGACCTCTTGGTCCTTACGTAGCTCTTACTACCAATAGACCAACGAGGCATGTAATAGTGGCTTTGACTGGTTCGGTGGAACGGTGGTTAGTGACCCAGGTTCATTACCTACAGTTCCAAGAGTCGTGGGTTCGATTCCCACTCGGGACAAACATTTGTGTGACGAACATCGGTGTCTGTTCCGTGTATGGGTGTGATTATATGTTTAAGTATATATTTATAAGTATAAATGTATGTATGTATTTCAGTCTCTGTCGCCCATAGTACAAGCTCTGGTTAGTTTGCGGTCATATGACGTGTGAGGAAATGTCCAAGATATTTATTTATTCATTTATCTAGAACCATTATTTGGTCTTAATGGTCTTATGTTTATGAAAACACTGAGAAAAAAAAGTCTCTAAAAGTTTCTTGCTTTAAAGAAGGTAAAGAGAAAATAAACATCCACCCCCAATTACAAGTCATTAATTAAAATATTGATAGTTGAAAAGCAAATTAACCATCCAATTTGCCAGAATTGCCAGAGCAACTTTAATTAAAGGATGTGTCTTTTGAGAAACAAGCTTTTAGTTTTCTGAACTTAAGGTAATTAGAGTAAAAAGCATTATTTTCATGAAAAAACTGTTTTTACAAACCTTTTTACTTCAGAATCGAAACTTGGCACGGAAATGGTCTAGAACTAGGTTAAGTGTAATGTACCTAGAAAAATTAATCACGGCAATCCACTGTGCTTGCCGTAATGCGAATTATATTAATGAGGGCGGCTCAGAGGTACATGAATACGGGATATTATAAATGATCTAGAAAAAAAACTCTGACATGCGGGATAACAGATGAAAAAGTAACATAAATATCTCCATTGAAGGAAATCCGTGAAATCACTTCTATTATTCTACATACTAGCTGTGCCCGCGACTCCGTTCGCGTTGGAGCTAGAATTTAAATAGTCTATCCTGTGTCTTAGATGTCTACGTGTTTTTATACCAAATTTCATCAAAATCGGATAATTGTTTTATGGGTTATGGAGGAACATACATACATACACACATACAGAAAAAAATTCTAAAAATCGTGATATTAGTATCAGTATCATATATTGAGCCTATAAACACAATATCTCTGAAAACAAACTAACTTACTCCATGACCGACTCTTACAGATTTATTATTAGTATAGATAGATTAGAGCCAGTGAGCATTAAATTAGTGTCAATTTCAGAATAATACTGAATAGAATCTTCACAGTATAATGGTAATAGTAAGAAAAACATTATTTTCATGTAGATGCCCTTCCAGCTCATGTTTTCCCTCCCTCCTATGATCCCGGGCTTTTCAGGCGGGGCGTGAAACGGCATTTAAGCAGGCTTACCACCAGGTGGAGGTCAAAGTCATCTTGTTAGCCTATTATGAAAAAAATGATACTAACATGATTATTCTCAAACTTTAATAAATTAAACTTCAAAACAAGCCAATCATAAAGATTTAACAGCGAGTCTTTAAATTAGCTTTATCAGTATTCCGTGTTTCAGATGCAAATTCCTTCCTTATCTAAAACTCAATATTATTCCAACTTGCTTTTTATAAGTCCATAGAAATGTAGACAGCTTTTTCACACCTTTGAGAGACAAAGTCGTGTTTTCACCGAAGTACAGAATCCTAATCCAATTTTCTTGCAAAGTAAGAGAACTTTGAGCTAAAAGAAACATAGTCCGCAATTTGTAGAGGAAAAGGTTCGAAGTCTGCACCAATACTTTTTGCTTCGAGCTTTTTTGTTTGCGAAAGCTCCGGTCATTTTGTTCCTCACCTGAGCTTTGTTTTTGTGAAGCTTCCTTCACATTTGGATTTATAGACACGTTGTTATTTTGGGAAGGGTATGAAGTCCAAGCTCACAAAAGTTTTCTACAAAAATCTCAGTTTTATCAACAAAATTAAGTAACAAGAAAATAAGAAATAAATAAGGCGTACGACCGATTCTGGCCATGGCGGCCGATCTCAATTGAGATCAGCCAAGTGCGCAGGGCATATTATAGTGCACAAGTGTGCGCGCAAACAAAAGTGCACTCTACCTGTCCCCTTACCCTTATAGTTCGGGGAGACGGCAATCAGACATGAACTATGAGAGATCGGGCGCAGGACCACCGGCTTAACGTTATTAGCTTAGTGTATGTATCTGATAATATATCAAATAAAAAACGTATTTCGCCTCAATTATCCAAGGGTTGTGTTTCTTACATACACATTACATCTTCTTTTCTCTACAGAGTTCTTTTTCCTACAGCCATTTATGAAAACCTTCAGTACTGTAACGGAGATCCATAGGTATTCCCGACGTTTGATCGGCCTATCGAAGCTATCATTGATCAGTTTAATGATGCGGGCGGTTGTAATACTTAAACGTTCATTTTTCTTCTTTTTATTGACTAGCTGTACATTTCATTTTATGATTACAGTATGAATACATTATGTGAAAGTATACTTTTTTAAATACATACATACATACATGCATAGAATCACGCCTTTTTCCCAGAGGGGTAGGCAGAGATCACTTCCTTGCATGTGCTACTATCCTTGCACACCACTTTCGCTTCTTCCACATCCATCAACCTCTTCATGCACGCTCGTCGATTACTGGTACTTTTGATTTGACCTTTCTTCATAATATGACCTGTTGGTCATGGAAGGTCTTTCTTGGTCTTTTTCTGTCGACATTTCCATTTATACTTTCTCTTTATAATAATGTTATGCTTATTTTAATGTGTTAATCATAATTACAGTTAAATGTGGATGTTTTCCTCCTAGTTGAAAAGGTGTAAGCATACAGAGATTAGGAAGTTACTTTGGATTATAATGTAATGATAAAGCAGTTCATAGTTTTCACAAAAAAAAACCCAAAAGAAAATCTTTCGGTTTTTAGTTCAACACCATGATTTATCAACGTAAACTCACTCACTGTAAGTTGCTCTAGAATGTTATTTCTAGACAGAGAAATAGGATTACAATGTATTTTTTTCTTTTAAAAGGGTTGCTTCAAATCTTTAAAAAGTTAAAGACTTTCCTAGCACAAGCCGCAAAAATAATTTTTATATTAACTTTGTTTTCGTAGTTCTAAGATAAAGACTTAAGACTAAGACTTTGAGTAAAGACTCATGTTATTTTAATGGTTTATTACGATGTTTTTAAAGGACTTTGTTCTTTGAAACGCAATAATAGGAAAAAATATTTATTTGCAACATGTTCTTAACCTAGGTTCAAAAACATGATTATGACATATTTTATTAAGTATTAACTACTACGCTTTGATGGCATTCAGGAACAAATTAGATCGCGTCAAACTTCAGGAAATCATAACATTACCATTCGGCTAAAATTAAACAGGGACGGAGACAAAATACCAAACTCAACAAACTAAACTAAACCTCAATAAGTTACCGAATTCGTAACTCCGCTCCACACAAACTAATCTCAACAGTTTGAGACACGAGCTTTCGCATACTGTAGCTCAAGTAGTAGAATTGAGCGAAGTCAGTTAACGCGTGTTGAGATCGCCAAGTCCGTACCCTTTTTTTTCACCCTCGTTAATGATTTCTTTAAATATTAGTCTACTATGATCCCGGGGACCTCTCGGTCCTTACGCAGCGCTTGCCACCAATAGACCAACGAGGCAGTTAAAGGTACACTTAAAGTCCGTACCTGCCGCTATGCGTACACTTGTGGGGTACGCATCCTACGCGAGCTAGCGGCTAACAGCGCGTCAAAAAGTCAAAGTCAAATTTTTATTGCAAGTAAATGTACATTATAGGTCTTTAAGTAGGTAATAATTATGAGCTTAATAACTTAGTTGCCCTTTCCAGGCACACGCAAGGAACCGGAACACCGTGTACGCTATTTTAGTGGTTGTTTTCCTGTAGCATAACGATTTTCTTTAAGTAGTACTCGATAGTAGTACTTGCTAGCTGTTTCGTGAAAAAAAAAGTTTTTTTTTCAATTAACTGAACTAGTTATTTCGTGAAAAAAAGTTTTTTTTCAATTAACTAAAAAGGATCCAACTGGAAAGCATGAGTAGCTATAGTTATTTTAAGTAATGTGATGTTTTCAGGTACCGCTTGTCGCAAGCATTGTTGCAGGTACTGCATATTCGCGATCACGACGTAGACTTAAGTTATTATAAATCATTAAGTAAGTATCTTTCGGGCTCTCAAGACACAACATACAACAAAGAATCATATTTTAATTGATCACCACAATCCTCGTACTTCAGTACGCAGCTTTACAATAAATGTGACGTTAAATATTTATTAGAATCCGTCGATTGAGGAAATAGAGTCGAGTTCAAAAAACGGAAATGATATTAAGAAAACAATTTCGTCGGCCATCTTTGCTGTCCGTAGGATGGAGAGAGGCAGTTTGTATCTGCTTCGAAAGTAACTGGAATCGAAAACACTCTGCTAACATAATAAATAAATATTTGGGACACTTCGATACATGGCCATCTGGTCAAATAGCATATGACTGGCTCGGTGGAACAGTGGTTAGTGACCCTGATTGTCGCTTCCAAGAGTCGTGGGTTTGATTCCCACTTGGGACAAATAATTATTATGTATGATGAACATCGGTCTTTGATCTTGAATGTGGTGGTATTTAACCCTTAACTACCCAGTAAGCTTTTGTAACGTATCTGCCCAGTAGTGTCCAACAGACACATTTGATAAATATAAGGTGTGATGAGTGAAAAACTAGTTTTTTAAATTAAACAGATATTAAAATGAACTTCAGTAATGTATTTTTGCACTTGTGGATTTACAGATGTATATTTTTTTAAATTTGTAGCAGTCATTATATGATTGCACTTATCACAGCACTTGATAGAAACGCTGTTAATATCGAAGAGTAAACTAACAACGCTTTATCCTTTTCACAGCAGATTCAGATAATTAGTCAGCAGTATGGTCAGCTTCCACATGGTTCATGGCTGCTAATTGCTTACTTGATGGACTTTCCTTACTTTGTCTCCGTGTATGAGGTGTTACCAATACTGTTGCAATTTCACGCATAAATAGTTTTTTTGTGTTTTTTATTTTGCGTATGTTCCAATACAATAACATCTCATCATCATCATCAACATCATCAGCCCATTTCTGTCCACTGCTGGACATAAGCCTCGCCAAATGCACTTCTCTCTCTCCTCGGCCACTCGCATCCAGCTCTTACCAGCCGTCCTGCGCAGATCGTCACACCACCTGGCCTGCGGGCGTCCTACACTACGTTACATAATAACATCTAATATAAATATATTTTGAATTTGCTAGGTACCTATTCGTTTTATACTGAACTCTACTACCTACACTCATGAACCATAATCATCACCCTCACTCCGAGAATTATAACTATAATTCTTTCATTACCGTTTACAGTTGCTGGTTCTGTCACATTTTTTTCAATCTCGAATCAGTATCAGTATCAGTACAGTAACGATCAAAATACTTTTGTGCATAACAAAAGTATTTTGATCGTTACTGTAAACATGTTCAAGTTGTAAGTTTACGTCTTATTTATCTGAATAATACTGAATAAGAGGACTATTATGTGGTGTATTGTGTGTCTAATCACTGATATGCGAGACGAAAACAAAGACGACAATCATAACACAAAAAAGTGGTGTCAGATTATTATGGCTATAAAATATTTATCTTTATGACCCACCCGACATCATAAGATTATACTTTAATATAAATAAAAAACAAACTTTGTTCACATTCTCAAACAAAATGTTATTGTGTCCGTTGGACACTTGTGGGTTGATGAAGTACTATTTTTGTATATTTAAAATATCTAATAAATCTTACATGTTATAAATATTATAAAAGCACTTTTAGAATCTTAAAACATTGGAGATCAAATAGGTAAAACGCCGATTCATAAAAATGAACACTTTAGTTTTTATCAAAACTTAAACGCAAAAATGTGTCCGCGAGACACTTGTGGGTTGTTAAGGGTTAAGTATGAATTTGTAAATATACAGGGTGTCCCAAAAAGTAGTGTCAAGCGGAAGTCCTGAGATAGAACACCCCGTGGGGCATCCGAAACACCGTCATGTATGTTCCGCGATTTTTTATAGTTTTCGAGTTATGATTATTTTTCTAAAATTTTGAGAACAACTGACCTAACCGACTAAAAATATTGTACAGAAAAAAGTATTTGACTTTTTTGAGTCATTCTTTTTGCAAATCAATTTTCATGACTTTTTCTTCAATGCCTAAAATATTTGTCTCCATAACTTATATGGAAAATATCAAAATTATGGTACAAACTGAAAAGTTACGTTCTGTAAATAATGTCTTACAATTTCAACGTTAAATTTAAAATATTAGGAGGTAGCTGCATGGCTCCTAAGTAACTTTAAAAACTGCGCTAGACTCTTAGCTTTCATAATCATAAAAAAAAAACTGGTACTTATTGGGCTACTTTTGCTGAAATCGGACTTCAAAGACAGAGAGATGGAAAAATCATAAATTTTTCCATTTGAATACGAAGTATTATTTGGACATTTTATTATTTCTAAAGTTTATAAGATTGTTAACAATCAAAATTATACCAGAAATGACAAGAAATAACCACTTAATTTGTGATACTTAAAAAATTAATTAAGTTTAAAATTGGGAACTTAATTAAAAAAAAAAGTTATCGTTTTTGATTATTTATTGTAAAAAGTTTATAAGTAAAAGTTTATTAAAGTCCGTAAAGAAAGCAAAGTTCGTCAAGTTCGCCGTAACAAAGCTATTGCATGTGAAAACAGTGTTAGCGCAATGAAACTTAAATTAAACAAAAAAACATCATCTAAATGTTTGCATCTGAGTGCTCCTGTATTAAATTTAGGTTTGTTAACAAACTGACTAACTTTCAGAATAATAAAATGTCCAAATAATACTTCGTATTCAAATGGGTAATTTTATGATTTTTCCACCTCTTTGTCTTTGTAGTCCGATTTCAGCAAAAGTAGCCCATTAAGTACCAGTTTTTATTAATGATTATGAAAGCTGAGAGTCTAGCGCAGTTTTTAAAGTTATTTAGGAGCCATGCAACTACCTCCTTATATTTTAAATCTAACGTTGAAATTGTAAGACATTATTTACAGAACGTAACTTTTCAGTTTGTACCATAATTTTGATATTTTCCATATAAGTTATGGAGACAAATATTTTAGGCATTGAAGAAAAAGTCATGAAAATTGATTTGCAAAAAGAATGACTCAAAAAAGTCAAATACTTTTTTCTCTACAGTATTTTTAGTCGGTTAGGTCAGTTGTTCTCAAAATTTTAGAAAAATAATCATAACTCGAAAACTATAAAAAATCGCGGAACTTACATGGGGGTGTTTCGGATGCCCCACGGGGTGTTCTATCTCAGGACTTCCGCTTGACACTACTTTTTGGGACACCCTGTATATGTATGTACTTTAGTCTCTCTCTAACGCTCTGCTTAGCTTGGAGGCAGATGACCGTGTGAGAAAATGATCCAGATATTTACATATTTTAAGATACGTGATTTACACGGAAAAAAACACTGATGTTCATGACACACATATTAGTCCACAGCTGTGGGAATTGAACCTACGACTCTTGAATCCGCTAGCCAGAGTCACTGTTTTACCGAGTCAGCCATGTATGTATAGAGTTTCGTTTCGATTGACCGCTCTAGGCTGTAGCCTAGAGCGGAGATATATGTATGTAGATCTTTTTTTCTTTTACTAGTAATGTAGTAATGTATTACTAGTAAAAGAAAAAAAGATCTACATACATATATCTCTTGATTGACAAGTAGAGAAACAGATCGCCCACCCACACAAAACTAAACCCACGCAGCTCCCAAATTTTGCATTCCAACATTTTTCCTCCCAGCAAATTTACATAGGCTTTATTTTGTTCGTCAATATAATTTCACTGTGTAATAATGTATTATTCATTGAACTTAGTCCCGCGCGCTTTTATTGCCGATATCATTTACTATTCATAGAATATCTCAGTTATATCATACAACCTTGTTTTAGATAGATTACAAGTCAAACTAACAATGATGAGGTGTTTATTTTGGTGCTCGTAAATAGGCCAGATACTATCTAGGTATATACAAAACTGCCTCGTTGGTCTATTGGTAGCAAGTGCTGCGTTAGGACCGAGAGGTCCCCGGTTCGAGTCCGGGGTCGGGCAAAATTTGTGTGAGTTTTTCTGTAATAAAATTACTCAGCCCGGAGTTAGGAAGTTGGCGGTTGAACGCCCGTGCCTCGGAAAGCACGTTAAGCCGGTGGTCCTGCGCCCGATCTCTTATCGGTCATGTCGGATTGCCGTCTCACAGAATTATGAGAGTAAGGGAATAGAGAGTGCACTTGTGTTTGCGCGTACACTTGTGCACTATAATATGTCCTGCGCACTTGGCTGATCTCAATTGAGATCGGCCGCCATGGCTAAAATCGGCCGGACGCCTTTTTATTATTATATACAAAAAGAACGGGAACATTAATCGGTAAGGTAAAATCATCATCAGTTCCATCATCAGTCCATATACGTCCCTACTGCTAGGGTACGGGCCTACCCTAAACCAGGGCGGTATGGCCTTAATCACGCTGGCCAAGTGCAGGTTGTTTGGTGGGCGGGTTGGTACACAACCTAAGAATTCCTTCATAGGTGCGTTGGTTAACTTGACGATATTTTCTTTCACCGTTAAAGCGTCGAATATTCGTACATTTGAAATTCAAATTTAAAGAAGATAGTAGTACGTGGCGGAATTTGAACTGGGGCTCTCTTGCATGACAAGCAACGACCTCAACCACTCGGCCATCGACGCCTCTTTAAGGTATAATATTTAAGCACACTAAAAGCTAACAGAATAAACTAGTGCAATACTGATACATGAAACTATAAGCTATAAGCTTGTTGTTAAAAGACATTAAGAGTCATTTATTAACATTATGAGTAAATTTTCTGTTTTGAAAGTCGCAATAACAAAAAGGTTAATATCTGTCTACGCGATAAGGTCGAGTGTATGGTTTGGGATAAGTTTGTCATAGAAAAGACGTGTAGTTTGCTCGGAAATTTATTTGCTACTAATTTTAAAAACATTCAATAAGCTCTTGTTAGCATAATGTGGACTGTATGTATAGTTATAGATAATCGTAGTACTAACACAGCGCGATGGACGTTACGTCTTAGACATTCCGCCCACCAAGAACGTAAGTTCTTAACAATAACAAAACTCGGTAGGTATACAACTCAACTTGCAAAAGAAAAAATTAAACAAAATGCGGTAAGCAATAACAAACTCGACTTAACTATGTCCTCAGAGACAATAAACTTAATTATATACTTATCGTATAAAAGCGCATGAACCACAAAACTACATGACGGTAAGTTTAAACAGATAAAGTAAATTTAGAAATCCATTCTAAAAACTTGTTCAGTAAATAAAGTGTTACAAAATTAACTTAGCAGTTTAACCGCCCACCGTACACTTATTTCAAATAACCACTAGAGTTACTTACACAATAAATAAAAAAAACTTTGTACTTAATTAGGTATCTTGTACCTCAAACTACAACAGTTATGTATCTCTTAGCTCTTAAGAAATCAGAATCAAGTACAAATGAACAGTTTTGTTGCTTACTTTACTAATAACACATAAAAATTTAACAAACGATAAAACGTTAAGAGTTTAGGATCAACACATATTCTGATGAACCTGTTATTGACTTGGTACAGTCAATAACCATTATGATATGATACATATTATAGAAAACATGTAAATATAACATCATTTAGTAATCAAGCAAAGTTTACTTACTGGACGCTTAAGTATGCCTGATTTACATTTGACAGATACAACTCTTGTGATATTATCAGGTCCAGTATGTTTTTGTATTATTTTTCCTAGGAGCCATTTTGCAGGAGGCATATTATCCTCTTTTAATATTACAACACTACCTATCTCGGGCTCTGCTCCTTTTGTGCTCCACTTATATCTTTGATTTAGATTGCCTAGGTATTCTCTATACCATCTGCTCCAAAAATTACTTACAAGTTTTTGAACCAATCTCCATCTATCTAAACCATGTAAATTGCAATCAACATCTTGATCGGCAATATTTAGTAACGGTTCGCCTATTAAAAAGTGGCCTGGTGTCAACGGTAGGGGGTCGTTAGGATCTTCACTAATTACGCTTATCGGTCTAGAATTTAGACACGCCTCCACTTGGGCCAAGACCGTTGCTAACTCCTCAAAGGTAAGAGTACTATTACCAAGTATTTTACGCAAATGTGTTTTAGTACTGCGAACACCGGCTTCCCACAGACCTCCAAAATTAGGGGAATGGGGAGGAATAAAACGCCAAGTGGTACGCTCCAGCCCTAGCAACTCTGCAATATCCTCAGGAAGAGACGACTTAGCACTATTGAACATATCTCTCATTTCTCTGTCAGCGCCAACGAAATTTGTCCCGTTGTCGCTCCATAACTCTTGACAGTGACCACGTCGTGCAGTAAAACGTCGATAAGCTGCGATAAATCCTTTGGCCGTCAAATCAGAGACTGCCTCTAAGTGTATGGCTCTTGTAACCATACATATAAAAATACATCCATAGCCTTTATAAGATTTAGCTCCACGTCCTGGTGAAAATCTTATCTGGATTGGGCCGAAATAATCTACGCCTGTAGATTTAAAAGGTTTACTAGGTCTCAATCTCGACTCTGGCAGTAGACCCATTAATGGTGTAGACCTTTTTGAAGAAAATCTCAAACATGTGACACATTCTCTAAACACCTTTTTGACACGCTCCTTAGCTCGAACAATCCAAAACTTTGTCCTTAAAAAATTAAGCATTACCTGCGGTCCTCCATGAGAAGTCTGATGGTGAGCATCAACAATTAAAAGTTGTGTAAAATGATTTTTAGCAGGCATAATAATTGGATGTTTCGTATCGTAACATGCGTCTGAATGGATAATGCGACCTGACACTCTTAAAATTCCTCTTTCATCCAAAAAAGGACAAAGAGTGCGCAAGGAACTCTTTTTAGGTACGCATCCTCGAGTCTTTAACTGTTTTATGTCGCTCTCAAATTCTTGTTTCTGAACTTGCTTAATACAAGTCAGTAAAGATTCTTTATTTTCTTCAGCTGTTATAAATTTTGGTAATTTTATTCTCTTCTCCTTTGGTAACTTAAGATTCAAAACTCTTCTGCAGTAAGATACAACTTTTAGCAATCTAGTTAATGACGAAAACCTTGACCATATGAATTCTTCTTCTACATTGTATAAAACAGTTAAAGATTTGATTTTCTCTTCCTCGTGTGTATCCTCAATAGTAGTGTCCGCCATCTCAACTTCACTCTCTGACAACCATTGTGGCCCTTGCCACCATAATGGATGTACGATTAACTCCTTTGGGGTTAACCCTCTTGACGCGCAATCTGCGGGGTTGGATTCCGTGGGTACGTGATTCCATTGTTCAACATCCATAATGTTTAAAATAGTAGAAACCCGATTACTCACAAAGGTGGTCCAACGACTTGCACCTCCTTTTAGCCACGCCAAAACGATCATAGAATCTGTCCATCCAAATAACTGCTCTTTAGGTATCTCCATCACTTGTGACACTTCCCATGAGTTTTGCAGCCAAGGCAGCCCCACACAACTCAAGTCTTGGTATTGAGACCTCTTTCTCTATAGGGGAAACCTTGGTTTTTGCAGTCACTAAGTGTACGTGTACTTCGTTAGACTCATCAATGACTCGTATATAGACCGCAGCTGCATAAGCTGATTTAGAAGCATCTGAGAATACATGTAATTGTGTTTTACAGCCTCGCGTAACATTGACCCATCTCGGTATTTTTAGATGCTTTAGATCCACTAAGTTTCTCCTGTAGCTAAGCCACTCTGTCAATATATCTTCAGGTAAGCCATGATCCCAAGACAAACCTGTCTTCCAAAGTGTCTGAATAAACTTCTTCGCGTTTACAACAACTGGGGCAATCCAGCCTTCAGGGTCGTACAGCTTCGCTACGTCAGCTAGTACTTGTCTCTTAGTAATTGGCTCTCTGGGTTCTGGTAGCTCCACAGTATATACAAAATTGTCAGTCTCTCGACACCAACTCACACCCAGGACTTTGATGGTCTTATTTAATTTTATAGGTTCTGATTGATTATATTTCTCATTTTTGTCTCTAATTTTCTCTATTATTTTCTCGCAGTTGCTATTCCATTTTTGAAGTGTAAATCCACCTAATTTCATTAACTCATTCATCTCATCGTGTATTTTCAATGCCTCGCTCTCTGTCTCTGTTCCTGTAATTAAGTCATCCATGTAGTAATCTTGTTTTGTTATTTTTGCAGCTAATGGATATCTCTCTCCCTCTATATCAGCAAGTTTCTGTAACGATTTTACTGCCAAATATGGTGCGCAAGCAGTACCGAATGTCAGACGCAACAGCTTGAACTCTTGTATCGTTTCTGATTCATCTGATTTGAATCGCCAAACGATCCTCTGATAGTCAGTATCCTCAGCAGCTACACAAACCATCCTATACATTTTAACAATATCTGCGATGAGGCCTATTTTGTGGTTTCTCCATCTCATCAAAATATGCCTCAAATCTTGCTGTAATTTAGGACCGACTAGTAGATCATCATTTAAAGATACATTATTATCTCCTTTACTAGAGGCATTGAATACAATTCTCACCTTTGTAGTTTCTTTGTCTTCCCTCACCACGGCATGATGAGGAAGATAAACTGATGGAATTTCCAACTCTTGCTCACTAACTGGTCTCATGTGATTTAAATTCAAATACTCCTCAAATACCTTGTTGTACTCTTCTCTTAGTTTTGGATCTCGTGATAGTTTTCTCTCTAGTGACTTTAATCTCGTAATAGCTATCTCTTTAGAATGACCATACTTACTTGCAGGATCATCTGTTGCAAAAGGTAATCTCACGACGAATCTCCCTTCTTCATCTCTAACCGTAGTAGTCTCGAATAAATGCTCACATATTTTTTCACTCTTTGTCATCTCCTTTTGTATAGTGTTAGGCTCATTCTCCATCTCCCAAAACTTCTTTAGTAGGTCATCCTCTTCAACATGTACGTGCATGCTAGACAAATTAATTTGTGCTGACTCACCCAACTCCTGTCTCACCCTGCCTGATATGATCCATCCAAAGATCGTGTTTTGTGCCATTAGACTGCCATCTGACTGCTTGATGACTCCCTCCAACAACGCCTCGCTATATACCTCTGCACCGAGCAAGATGTCCACCTTGCCAGGCAGCGTATATGTTGGATCAGCTAAAGGAAGGTCAGCGATATCTGACCACTCCGGTATTGTAATTTTAGTAGCTGGAAGCAGAGATGTTAAGGAATGTAACACGTATGCGTTAACTTGTAAAGCCTTTTCGGAATTATTGCGAGACACTAGTCGAAGTGAAACCATATGCTTAATTCCTAAACGACCACCTCCTAACCCTGACACCCAACCACTTACAAGTTTACGTGATAGACCAAGTAATTGTGCCGTAGACTCTGTTACAAAAGAGGCCTGAGACCCTTGGTCGAGTAAAGCTCTAATAGTTTGTTTACAATAATTATTTGAATTAAATACCTTAACTCTAGCTGTCGCAAGCAGGACTCGATGTGGCTGTAGCACTCCTCTAGAAAAAGTTGTAGTAATGTGGGTGTCACCTCGTGTTGCGTTCGGTAGCTCACGTGTGGGTCCACCCGATGACGCTGTGGCTGCAGCCTCGTTGCTGTCTGATGTGATCTCCGTGTGGGTATCTCTGATTTCTCGCTCAAAATGTAGTGTAGTATGGTGGCGCCGTCCGCATCTTCTACAGCTCGTAGGTTGTCGACATTTCAGGGCAGAATGTGTAGGTGATAAGCAGTTGAAACATAATTTATTGTTTTGCACAAACTCTTGTCTCTTGTAAGGGGTTAATTGTCCATACTGTTTACATTGGTAAATAAAGTGCTTTTCATGACACATAGCACACTTGACTTCGTTACTTCTCGGTTTATTCTCGAATGCAGCATGAAACATTTTAGGTTTCGATACAGGTTTTACCGGCGGTGTAGGGCGCATCACATTTGTATCAATCATCTCTAATGACCTGAATCTGCTCTCTAAATAATCTCGTAATTGTTCCCATGTGGGTAGTTCCTCACTGTTTGTAGAATTCAGATGTTGTTCCCAATGTTTAATCGAGTCGAAATCGAGCTTTGAAACCACTAAAAACACTATAATCGCATCCCACTTACTTGTACTAATGCCTATATTCTCCAAAGATTTCAAGCAAGTAGATGTAGTATCCAACAATTGTTTAATCGCATTAGCCGACTCAGTGTGTAATTTCTTTATCGAAAATAAATTTCTTAATACCGCATTGCAATTGTACCTCTTATTGTCGTAACGACGCACTAGTTGTTTCCAAGCATCCTCGTAATTAGCGTCTGTAGTTGAAAAGTTACGTAACAGGTTCTGTGCCTCACCCGATAAATTGCTTTTTAGGTAATGAAGTTTTTGAACAGGCGTGATAATTTTATTCTTATGGATCAACGATGAAAACATATCGTAGAAAGTCTGCCATTCCTCGTATTTTCCACTAAACGTAGGCAAGGTAATCCGGGGTAGTCTGATATCACATTGCCCACTTGGTTGCATAACTGCGGGTACCGGTGGCGGCGTGGTAGAAGATGATGGTTGCGAAGTAATAATCAACGGTTGCAAAGCCTCCATAAGCAATGTCTTATAATTGATGTAGTTCTCCTCAAACAATTCATATTTTTCTTCACTAAAGTACGGGTAGTCTTGATCTATTAATGTTTCGGTTACGATCAATTTATGCCCCTCTCTGAAGTTACGGTACAATCCTTCCAGCGATTCCAATCTCGTCTCCAAATAAGCCCGTTTTATTCGATCTTTAGGTGTCTTCTTAAAGTTGGTTTCAGCTTTCTTCAAATTATTTAAATACTCCTGTTGCAATGCGAAAAGCACGCTTATTTTGTTAACTTCCGTAGCCATTTTTTACTCGAATTAATCCCAACAGCAATACAAACGTGATAGGTAGGTAGGTATTCTCAACTCAGTTCTCGTTACTCGAAAATGATTTTAATGATGCACTTTTTAATATGTACACTGTTCATTAAATTACTCGCTCACTCATTGTTCTAACGTTCTTAAAACACTCGGAACAAAAGTTTGTATTGCAAACATTCACATTAAAGCACTCGTATTCTCAAATAATATCGCCGATCGCGTAATTATAATTTCACTTCTAACTTGCAAAAAAACTGGCAGCGGGGACTCGTTATCGCATTCCAATGCACGGCCTATTGTCCTCGCCGGCCGGCCCGTCCATAGAAAACACAACTTTTTTTGCCGTTCATCCGGCTCGAAGGACCAAATGTCTACGCGATAAGGTCGAGTGTATGGTTTGGGATAAGTTTGTCATAGAAAAGACGTGTAGTTTGCTCGGAAATTTATTTGCTACTAATTTTAAAAACATTCAATAAGCTCTTGTTAGCATAATGTGGACTGTATGTATAGTTATAGATAATCGTAGTACTAACACAGCGCGATGGACGTTACGTCTTAGACAATATCTTTCTTTTGATGATGGAATGGCAATAAATGGTTGATAATGGTGGATAGCGCCCAAACAACAGTTACTATAAAACTTCCCCTTGCATCACTCTACCTTTTAAAAGAACTGCATAAAAATCTGTTGCGTAGTTTTGAAGATCTAATAATTTTGCTTTCCATTACACTAAATATTAGTCTTAATGGGTCTACACGCGTTATGACGAGTAACAAATTACATAGCTACTTCCTGCCCGACGTTTCGACTGGGTTACACCAATCGTGGTTGCGAGCGAGAGTTTGCTCGCGACCACGATTGGTGTACTAACGCGTGTAGACCCATAAAGACTAATATTTACTCTGTAGAGATATGATGATATCATATTTTCCCGTGACCATGCTTTTCCAAGTCCTATCTTTACAAGGCTTTGTCGGCGTCAAATCGCTTGTAAGCACAAAATCCGTCTTTCAGCAAAACATTTCGCGTTCGTCACTCCGCCAGAAATGTATTCACATTTATTTTAATACCAGAAATGCGGACAAAGCCGCCGACGCCGCCACAAAAGGTGCGAGTCTCCATTAGTGTCAATAAAACGTACATTTTCGCCGCTAGTGTCCACGGAGTGTGAGGGAATTACACGAGGAAGAAGAAGTAAGTATTATTTGGTTATTATGTCGCTAGTCTTCGTTTCGTTATTGTGCTAGTGGTAGAGTTATTTAGTTCGGGAAATGGAGCGTGTATAATATTTTTAACCGACTTCAAAAAAAGGAGGAGGTTCTCAATTCGTCTGTATGTATAATATTTTTTTTTTTTTTTTTATGTATGTTCACCGATATTTCCGTCAATTATAGACGGATTTCAAAAATTTTTTTTTGGTTGGATAGAGTTCACTTCCGAGGTGGTCCCATTTTCACCAGTCTCGGATATGATGATGGGATCCTGGAGAAATCGAGGGCAACCTTCAAATTTTATAGGGACATGTACCGCGTTTTGCATATTATCTGAAGTCATATTGGCATTTGCTTCTGGCAATCATAATCTTATGATGCTGAGCTGATGATGGAAGGTCAACTCCTTAGTAGTTATGAGTAAAAGAATAATTATTTCAATACTGTATACATATTGAGACTAACTAGTTATAATATCAGTAGCATTACAGGTGAGCTAAACTATTAGGTTGACCAGTCTAGGATCTGATGATGGGATCCAGGAGTAATCGAGGGCAACCCTCAAATTTTATAGGCACATGTACCGCGTTTTACATATTTTCTGAAGTTATATTGGCATTTGCTTCTGGCAATCATAATTTTATGATGCTGAGCTGATGATGGAAGGTCAACTCCTTAATAGTTGGGAGTAAAGGGATAATTCTTTCAATTCTGTGTACATATTGATACTACTAGTTATAATATCAGCAGAATTATAGGTGAGCTGAACTAATAGGGTGTAAAAAAATGGAACACTAAAAAGGATAAAAAAAAATTGTAAACAAAAAAAAAACCGCCTTCAAAAACCCGGCTCACTAAAAATTACAAAATATGTTGTTGAAGGCGGTGCCAATTAAATTTTTGAGGAAAACTGCATGAAATATAAACGGCACCGCCTTCAACAACATATCAAATTCATACCCAGATTAATGTTCGTATTATATTATTTTGTAATTTTTAGTGAGCCGGGTTTTTGAAGGCGGTTTTTTTTTTGTTTACAATTTTTTGCTTATAGTGTAATAGCCTAAACCGCCCGTAGGCCTTTGACATGGCCTCTGAGTTTGTAATCCTTACTCATCCTTACTAATATTATAAATGCAAAAGTAACTCTGTCTGTCTGTCTGTCTGTCTGTTACTCTTTCACGCCTAAACGGCTGATTTTGATGAAATTTGGTATGGTGATAGATGATAACCTAGAAATGGTTATAAGCTATAAATAATCACGCCATCGTTCTTAGGGGGTAGGCAGTAGGCAGATAACTAAATTGATTAGTGATTTTTTGTCGTTTTTGTTAGGACTTTTGCTCTTTGACGTTGAAAAGATTTTGACGGGACTTTTATTGGCAGGTAGCTGATGTTCAGGAGTAACTAAGACTACTTTTAAGTTAAAAAAAAATCAAAATCCTGTACTTAGTCCACGCGAACGAAGTCGCGGGCACAGCTATATATTATATAGAAATAGAGAAATACCTGAAGCGAAGCGAGGGCGGGTCGCTACTGGATATATAAGATTTTGTAATATAAGTAAATAACATGTTCTTGTCTTCTTGTTCGTTTCTGTACCCATCAGCATATTCAATCACCTGAACCGACTTTTCGGAAAAGAGAAGGAAATTGCGTAACGCTTCTGCGGAAATTCGCGTCATTGAGCGCATCGAAAAACTCGAATGAAGGAAATATCCATTACCCTTTCGCCCTGTGAATTTGGGGTCGATGGTAATCTTAACTCTACAAGGTTCAAATGACTGCCTAAGATTTCGTGTAGGAAATTCGATGATCGAATATTTTATCAATGTGAACATTCAATGATAACAATATGTAAGAAGTAAGTTTTGTGAAAAGACAAATCAGAATATTACAAGACATTATTTATCTCTATCTATCTCTAAACCAATTTATAGTTTTAATTGACTAAGGGCCGATTTTTCAATGGCCAGATAAGACTAATAGGTGAGGTAAATTATAAGAAGACCAAATTATGGCCATTTTGTATCTAAGAGTGATTGTCAGTAGTGACGTGTTCTTATTTTTGCCGGCTTATAGTTTATTTCTCCGTTAAGTTTTATCTAGCCATTGAAAAATTGACCCTTAATAGGTATGGGTTTGCCTTTATAAAACTTGTGTAGATGGAGTATGAAATGTAATTTTCATGTTTGATAGTCAGTGTTCTTAAAAGCCAGGTGTTTCCGCTCTCCGCAATATTATTTTATAGTATACAGACATATCGAATTAATACATACATAAAATCACGCCTTTTTCCCAAAGAGGTAGGCAGAGCATCACTTCCTGCCATGTACTTTAATGCCACACCACTTTCGCTTCATCCACATCATTTAATCTCTTCATACATGCTCGTCGATTACGGGTACTTTTGATTTGACTTCTCTATAAGATATCGAGTTAATCTACATACAAAATCACACCCAGATACGGAACAAGCACCAAAATATCACACAAATATTTGTCCCTTGTGGGAATCGAACCCACGAGTATCGGAACCGCCAGCCAGGGTCACTAATCACTGTTCCACCGAGTCAGTCATTTAGCGATGTCATGTCTTCCCATGTGGCGCAGGACCGGCCACCGGCCCGGTGGAGGGGCTTATTATCGTATTTTGTTATATCTTCCCTAATATTAATATAACGTTGTCATTGTTAAATGTCGAAAAGCGTCGATGGCCGAGTAGTTAAGGTCGTTGCTTGCCATGCGAGAGGTCGAAAGTTCAAATCCCACCAGGTACCAATGTGTTTTTCAAATTTGAAATTCATATGTACCATCATTCGACTCTTTAACGGTGAAGGAAAACATCGTGAGGAAAACAGCACACCTGAGAGATTTTTCTACGGTGTGTGAAGCCATGTCAGAGGCCTACGGGCGGTTTAAACTCTGACACCAGGTTGTTCATCAACCATACGATAAGAAGAAGATTGATAATAACAACATGTAACGTGTAAGGCCGGTGAAATACTCACGAAAACTATGTACGCTCGCAAACTAAAACCCAGGTGTAATCCAGTGGAAATGTCAGACAGTAAAATTAAATATTCATGTTGTTAAGTACTACTGTAACGTTCTCATCGCGTGTATAGATGGTTCTATCTATAGAAAAATTTAAACAGTTTTTAACTCTCTACTCCCTTACTCTCATAATACGGTGAGACGGCAATCCGACATGACCGATGAGAGATCGGGCGCAGGACCACCGGCTTAACGTGCTTTCCAAGGCACGGGCGTTCATCCGCCAACTTCCTAACTCCGGGCAGATTAATTTCATTACAGAAAAAAAACTCACACAAATTTTACCCGACCCTGGACTCAAACCGGGGACCTCTCGGTCCTTGCGCAGCGCTTGCTACCAATACACCAACGAGGCGTTAACAAAATATAATTAGTATAATGGAACGTGGAAGTCCTAAATCAACCTAATGAAATCCTCGTGAAAATTAAATTCACCTATGAACAAGCTCTGTAGTTAGTTTGTATCGAGTCTAACAATTCACGTACGTAGCCATTTCTATGAATGTGAGATTCAATTATCCATTCTCGTTAGCCAACTGGCTAGCACAGAGATGTGAGTGAAAACGTGGGGAAATATAGCCGTTGTATTTTACTTATTGGGTGCAGTAGCGTGGTAGTTCCGGAAATCAATTCTCTCAATTAGCATTGGGCTAAAATTGGCAGGTCAAGACTGAGGGGAAGTAGAGGATTTTAGACGGCATTATTGGAAGGATTCCGTGAAGAACTCTGCCTATGCATACAAGTGTCCGATATATCTCAATTGAGATTAGCCAACAGGACATATGATAGTGCACAAGTATGCGCGCAAAAACACAAATGCACTCTCTGTTTCCTTACTCTCATAGTTCGGTGAGACGGAAATCCTTATATCGGTGAGAGATCGGGCGCAGGACCTCCGGCTTAACGTGCTTTCCGAGGCACGGGCGTGCAACCGCCAACTACCTAACTCCGGGCTGAGTAATTTCTTACCAGAAAAACTCACATAAATTTTGCCCGGCCCCGGACTTGAACCGGGGACCTCTTGGTCCTCACGTGGTTCTACTAAGCTTGCTACAAATAGACCAACGAGGCAGTTAAACACTATGCATGCACATAGTGTTAAACGTATATCTTAAACCACTTATACTACTAGTTGCCGTACAAAAAAATTAAAACGTGTAGATTTAATGTTGAATTGCCATTTTGCAATCACACCAGCTTAATAATCGTATGTATTTTCATTGTCTATGTCTTGTCGTATAGTTAAACCATTTTGGTCTAATTCTATTGTAGCGACATCCGAGATAGAACTTCGCACATCATCCAACAGATGGCGCTGACATACCATCTCCACAACAATATGTAGTTAGTATGGAACCTACATCTCACTTCAAAGTTATTCGGGCCACTAACTATATATAGAGCAAAAACCACGACGGTAATTGGACTATGTTCCCCGAACACGATCACCTAGCTCGGCGGATGATCTTCCCTTTTAGGATCACTCCTAAACTATCTTAGTCGTAGGATTTAAGGTCTCTATGATCATGTTTTATTAATTCATAAGTTTATTTGACTGGCACGGTGGGTCTCAGGTTTGCAACCCAAACTTACCTACAGTTCCAAGAGTCGGGTCCGATTCCTACCTGGGACAAATATTTATGTGATGAACATCGGTGTTTTTTCCGTGTCTGGGTGCCTTATTTGTGTATCCGCTGTTTTCAAATCAATTCTGATATCTGCAACACAAGTGCTTAAACTACTTACTACAGTATCCGATCATCAATGTATGAGAGGTTGTGTGATATTCATTTATAGGAAGATAGATAAGAAATATCACGATCAGTTGCAAAAAATAACAAAAATATAACACCAACCAGATAAGTACTCCAAGAATGCCTCGATAAATAATAATGTGAACGATTTTCTAAGCACCGTTACATTCCCCGTTTTTCTGGTTCATAAAACGATCAGATACCTTATCCAGGCAGGAGGATACGGGCGGCTCAAGCCTGCGGTATAGCGGATGTCTATCGACAAGTTAAGATGCCCATATCGGATACTCTTATATATCCAGCGCTTAATTATCTTCCTTTCATAGCTAAAAAAATGCTACTTACTTTTGAGGGAGAGCTATTCGCTCCCCCGCAAGTCCGGCGCTGATGACAAGGCTACTCCAAGCCATCATCAGTTTGAAAAAAAATCTAAGCTACTTATATTACAAAACTGAATTTGTCCGGGATATTTATAATGTTAGTTAGGTTACCTTAAATTTATAATAATAATCATGCAGTTTTTCAGTTAGCCCGTGATCATGGCGCTTGCAAAAGCGCCGAAAAATCGGGAACTACATGATTTAAGAAAACATGATAATATCCCGGACATATTCAGCTTTCTAATTGGTGTAACTACAACAGATTAAAGTTATTTAATGTACACCGTGAAATTTAAGTGGTTGTTTTCCCGTGGCAGAACGATTTGCCTTTAGTAATACAATCGAATCATGCAAATTATTCCTCGAAAAAAAAAATGTTTTTTTCCAAATCTTCAAAATAATAATTTTTCAACTCGAAAACGAGAGAAGCTATCGTTCTTTTTTAAGATGTGACGTAATCAGGAACTAAACTGATGTGATGTAAACATGAAATCGATGCTAAAAAAGCTCTACGCCCTAAGTAATAAAGCGGTTCGAACGTGCTTTCGAATTTCGGTTAAATTAAAAACGGCATTTATTGATTTTAACAAAAAAGAACTGCACAAATCTTTTGTGCTACTGAGACAGAATCATTTTACTGCGGGAAAACAACCACTAAAATATCACGGTGTATATTTAGTTAAATCAAATGGTGTTATTGTGGATCTATTAATAAGTATTTAAGTGAATTGTGCCCGAAATTCTATTTTAGTGTAGATTTGAAGATACGCTAAGTATTTCGAATTTGAAGGGTTACCTTACAATAATCCTTCGATTGAGTCGTGGGCGGACTGTAAACTCAATAATTAATTTAAACAGTAATTGTATTATTCAGATAGTTTCATAACTAGAGTCCATCCACTGGAAGTTGTTTACATCACTTCTTATAATGTAACACGGTTAAAAGTAACCTTTATCTTATCTCCGTCTTTAACTACACTATTGTATTAAATTTCATTTTAATCGGTTCAATAGTTTAAGCGTGAACGCACAAAGGATACTGAGAGTTGCATTCATATTTATAATTGATATTTTCAATTTATATTAAGTAGGCAGTTAGGCACCTCAATATTGAGTTAGCATCTCATTACCGTCCTAGAACGAATTGTTTGTATGATTTAAGCCTAAACAGCATTACTTAAAAGGAGATCCCTGCCATTGTTATGTAAATTATTTAAAAGATATTGAATAAAGATTTATTATTATTATTATCAAACAGATATCATTGAAGAGCCTATGCAATTATTCCTGCCAAAAGCCGTTCGCAGGTTTCCAACTAATTTTACGCTAATCTTATTTTTAAGCCGGCCTTTAGGAGACGACTAATTAAAAATAAACAACGCTATCCCTCCGGATTAGACGAAAACCCGCTTCGTTCGTTATTTTTAAAGTAAACAGGTAATTTGAGCTGACTAGAGCCTGTTTCAGAACTGAGGGAAAGCCAGGTGGTTAGTTTTCCAAGTTGATGAAACCGGAAATAAACCTGCTCGTAGGTTGTTAAACATCTAATTACTTTGTTACTAAACTGCATATTTTAATTAATAAACTTGTAATTGAAATATCTTGAAATATCTGAATGATAGGCTAGGGTGGAAGAACAGAGTCACGGAACAAACACCGATGTTCAACACACAAAATATTTGTTCCAGGTGGGACTCGAACCCATGACCCTTGGAACCGTAGGTAGTGAGCCTAGAAGCCACTAACCACTATTTCACCGAGCCAGTCAAATTATTAGTAAGGATTAAGTTCTGAAATCTTAGCATTGACACGACCGCCCAACCCTAAACCGCCGTTACATCTCGGTCTTAAAGAGAATCAACTACGCCTATCGTCGTTACGTCCCCGAATGACGTTCGCTTTACTTAGTTAATATTTTGATTCAATTTCCCGCTGAGATGGGTGTTCATCTATCATCGTACAAGCGCCTAATTCCCCTCTCCCCCTTTTAATTAAATTTAATCTTCGTATATTAGCGCCAGGTGGAAGGGTGTCGTTTGCAGAGCGATCCGGTCTGCCGTAAGGCGTAACTTGTCTTGTAAGGTAACCATACACTTTTGTATGTAATTAAAATTTTGCGCCGAATTTCGTGCCCTTATCTTGTACATTTTCTAAGGTACTAGTAGATGAATTTAACCTTCGGTTTGTTAGATGTATTCGTCTTTCCGCGTGGGACGCCAAAATCCACTTTAGCTAAGTAATAAAAGGAATCAAGGATTTTTTTTTAACCTTCGTGAGTAGTAGTCTCTAAGCTGATCGCAATAAGAAAGTCACAAATAACCGTTAATAATGAAATTGTCACAATCGTGGCACATCATGTTTGTATCTTACTGATTAAAAATGCGTAAGATTGCCTGTCTGTCCCTAAGAGTAAAGTCTGAAACATTTTAACCAACTGTTATATTAAGAGAGTAATATGTTACGGTTAACTTCGCGCAGAAGTGGGCATAACTTTTACCCGCCACTCAGTTTCTATAAACACATTTTTCAGGTGGGAGACATTTTGTCGACCGGTTGCTGTTACCACCATACAGTTGTGTAAAACCCGCCAAGTGACTCTGACCTCTTTCGGTCAGGTCGCGTTCCGGGATCAGCACTGTACGAACCGGAGCCAGGGGGGGAGCATTGCTGCGGCAAACGCCGGACCAGTGGAGTCTTAGCGGCGGTATTGTGCGGGCGGAGCGGGTCAGCCCGCCGGTGCGGGGTCCCTTCCGTCCGGCGGACTGGCCAACTCCGACCCGCACAGCTCAATACCAATGCGAGACTCCACGCCTTGTCTCGTTGTTGCCGCAGCGGTGGTCTCCTTTTTCACGGCTTTCAGGGTGAGTGCGACAGGCTCAATATGGTATATTGTGCCTGTCGACCTCATATTTGGATCTCACTACCGCTTACCACCAGGTGGAGTGAGGTCATCTTGTTAGCCTTTTATAAAAAAAAAAAAAAAAAAAAAAAAAAAAACACATCTCTACAGCCACATCACTAATTACTTCCAATTTCTACTATTCATTTGTTCAAAATGATTCGTTCATTATAAAAAAGCGTTGAATGCCGAGTGGTTAAGGTCATTGCTTGCCATGTGAGAGGTTCCCAGTTCGAACTCTGTCACGTGCCACTGTGTTTTAAAATTTGAAATTCGACTCTTTAACGGCCAAGGAAAACATCGTGAGAAAACCTGCGAAGAAATTCTACGATTGCGTCGACCAACCCTCACGTGGCCAGAGTGGTTGACTCAGGCCTGATCGCCCTAGTTTAGGGTACGCCCGTGCACCAGCAGTGGGGACGTATGTGGGCTGATGATGATGATGAAATTGTTCGTTATTTAATTAATCCACAGTGCGTTTAGGTTCTTAATACAAAGTACTGTTTTGTTCCACATATCCTATTTTATGTTACACGTGTTTTTCGTTAAACACAAAACAGGACATGTATGTAGTAAAATAGGATTCGGCTACACGTGTATGGATGTCCTAATTGTGTAACGTTCGTGCCTCTGCCTCGCTAGTCTATTGGTAGCAAGCGCTGCGTAAGGACCAAGAGGTCCCCGGTTCTGGGCCAGGGTCGGGCAAAATTTGTAAGTTTTTCTGTTATGAAATTACTCAGCCCGGAGTTAAAAAGCTTGCGGTTGAATTTCCGTGGTTTAGAAAGCACGTTAAGCCGGTGGTCCTGCGCCCGATCTCTCATCGGTCATGTCGTATTGCCGTCTCACCGAATTATGAGAGTAAGGGAATTGAGGGTGCACTTATGTTTGCGCGCACTTGTGCACTATAATATGTCCTGCGCACTTGGCTGATCTCAATTGTGATTGGCCGCCATAGCTGAAATCGGTCGGACACCTTTAGTGTACGTGTTGTTTTGAAAATTAAGAAAATGAGAAAAATTTTACTCCCCCCGGTTTGGAAATCGAAGCCACGCTCTTCTAGGAATTGCGTCTAGACGTTAATTCCAATACACTAAGCTATCAGCTATTTGACTGGCTCAGTGGGACAGTAGTTAGTAACTCTGACAACAGTTCCAAGAGTCAGGGGTTCGATTCCCACCCGGGACAAATTCCAATATTCGCAGAATATTATTCCAAATTATTAAATTTTAAGTCCTCTCATTTGCTTCTATAAAATAAAAAAATCTCTTATTTCCGGCTAAAAGCTAGAGAAATGAAATAAGCTCCGCAAAATGTATCATTGTTTCGTTTAATGAGATCCGCGTTATTAAGCCCGAAGGTTTTGTGACGTCCTGTAGCTGATAATTGAGCCCGTGGGACTGAGCTGTTAATTCCACCGATAATTACACTTATGTACACTATTATTTACTTTCATGTGGATTTCTTTTATGTTTTATTCATTTACTCGACATACTTTTTACATTGGTTGACAAGCTCTTTGTATTGGATAATGCCTTTGTCACATATTTTAATCAAGTAGATAACGAATACAAGATTCACGATGCACATCGGAGTTTATTCCGTGTCTGGGTGTGTTATTTATCTAATCAAGTATATTAGTATATTTTTTTAATAAGGCCTATTCACCGAATATTAGGGTAGGCCCGTGCCCTAGCAGAGGGCACGTGTATGGGCTGATTTTTATTAGTAAATTTTTAAATACCTCTGCTAGTGGAGTAGATTGGGTAGGACTAGATTGGGTAGGACTAGATAGGGTAGGACTAGATTGGGTAGGACTAGATTGAGTAGGGCTAGATTGGGTATGACAAGATTGGGTATGACCAGATTGGGTATGACTGACTAGATTGGGTTTTTTTTTTTATAATAAGCTAACAAGATGACCTCACTCCACCTAATGGAAAGCGGTAGTGAGATCCAAATATGAGGTCGACAGGCACAATAGACCTATTGAGCCTGTCGCACTCACCCTGAAAGCCTGCTTAAAGAGGAGACCACTGCTGCGGCAACAACGAGACAAGGCGTGGAGTCTCGCATTGGTATTGAGCTGTGCGGGTCCGAGTTGGCCAGTCCGCTGGACGTAAGGGCCCCCGTTTCTACGGGTCTCCCAGGCCGGCGGGCTGAACCGCTCCGCCCGCACAATGCCGCCGCTAAGACTTCACTGGTCCGGCGCTTGCCGCAAAAATGGTACCCCCTGGCTCGGGTTCGTACAGTGCTGATCCCGGAACGCGACCTGACCGAGAGAGGCCAGAGTCACTTGGCGGGTTTTACGCAACTGTATGGTGGTAACAGCAACCGGTCGACAAAACGTCTCCCACCTGAATAATGCCTGGTACCTGGTAGGACTAGATTGGGTACGATTAGATTAGATAGGACTAGATTGGATAGGACTAGATTGGGTAGGACTAGATTTGGTAGGAATAGATTGGGTAGGACTAGATTGGGTAGGACTAGATTGGGTAGCACTAGATTTGGGTAGGACTAGATTTGGGTAGGACTAGATTGGGCCATCATCGTCCAGAGTACTGGTCTCCGAGGAGCGTAATGGCATAAAGTATGTTTCTGTTTTACAAAAGCAAAGTATGACATTCAGGAGAGAGAAAGGACACACGTGTACACGCATCAAATGTACACACATGGAATGCAAACAATTAATCGTGGAATTTCTCGCGAATGCATCATTTAACATGAGTGTAAAGTTGATCCCAACAAATTAATGAACGGCCAACCGGAGCTCGCGGCGGGACGCGCTCAATTATCGGCGGCACGACGCCATTACTGCAACCCCCCGCCACCCCCACGCATCAGCTGATATAATATGTCATTGGTTAAGTGTAGTAAAACCGCTTAAGTGTAAGCTGGACTCGCGTTCTTATGGTTCCATACCAATATCTATACATACATACATAAAATCACGCCATTTCCCAGAGGGGTAGGCAGAGATCACTTCCTGCCATGTGCTGCGATCCTGGCACACCACTTTCGCTTCATCCACATTCATCAACATCTTCATGCACGCTCGTCGATTACGCCAATATCTATACAAGTAAATAAAATTGAAGTGTCTGTTTGTAATATTAAAATAACGACGTTTCACTAAATAGGTATGAATCTATATCAGGTACCAATAACAAGAACACACTTTTTTTGTCTGTCTATGTGTTCTTACTAATCATCGAAACGACTAAACCAAATTTGATGGGACTTTCACAAATAAATAGCAATATTTATAAGGTTTAATATAGGCTATTTTAATAACTAATTCCTGCCACAAAAAAAATCTACGCAGACAAAGTCGCGGGCGGCCGCTAGTTGTAATTGAATCAAGTTTTTTGAATGGGATCCCTAAGCTTTAGTTTTTTAGTTTTATAACAAGTACCTATTTAATGTTATAATGGCAGCATAAACATCATAAATGTGAATTTAAACTGTCTAGCTATCGCAGTTCCCCGAGATACAGCCTAAGGACAGACGGACGGACGGCCGACCGACCTTTTCAACCTTTCAATATGGAACCTTTAGGGTTTACACATTCGATATACATACAAGTCCACTATCTCTTGTAACCCATAATTTACAAACTCCAATTAAGCCTAAAGATAATAGTCCATTTATCCTTTCCCTTGGCTCTTTGGAACAGTTGTTAGTGACCCTGGCTGGCAGTTCCAAGAGTCGTAGGTTCGATTCCCACTCGGTACAAATATTTGTGTGATGAACATCGGTGTTTGTTCTGTGTGTGGGTGTGATTATGAATTTAAGTACCTTTGTATCTATAAATAAATATCTTTATATGAAAATCAGTCTCTGACGCCTATAGTACATACAACCTTTGCTTAATTTGGGGTCAGATGACTGTGTGTGTGAAAATGTCCCAGATATTTATTTATTTATTCAACCCTTAAAAAAGGAACAAACAGGGTTACCGCATGGATTACAACCTGTGGTTTGTTTGGTTTAGAAATTATATTGCATATCGGTCGCATCGACCAACAAGGCGTGTTTACACTGATCTCCGAATCTGAATTATTATTCGTAGGACGACGGAACCATCGGAATAATAAAAGGGGACACTTGGGACAGTTTATCATTGTGGGACTGCAAGGGCTGTGGTAGAATATGTATTCGGCTCACAACACGCTCCGGGTCTTTAAACTGGCCTGCATAATTGTTTTCTTCAATTATAGTCAACTTAGTTCAATTCCCCATCCTACTAATATTATAAATGCGACAGTTTGTGTGTGTAGAAGGAAGTAAGTATGCATTTAGGTTTGTTACTTTTACACCCAAAAAGTACAGAACGGATTTGAGTGAAAATTCACAACAATATAGTTTCATCATAATCATCGGCCCATATTCATCCCCACTGCTGAGGCACGGGCCTTCCCTCAACTTGGGCGATAAGGCCTTTGTTGACCACGCTGGCCAAGTGCGGGTTGGTCGACTACACAACCTTAGAATTCCTTCGTAGGTGTACAGGTTTCCTCACGATGTTTTCCTTCACCGTTAAAGCGTCGAATGGTCATACATATGAATTTTAAATTTGAAAAACACAGTGGTACGTGGCGGTGTTTGAACTGGGGACCTCTCGCATAGCAAGCAACGACCTTAACCACTCGACAATCGACGCTATAATAATATAGTTTACTTATCAGAATAACAATTCTAGGGGTAGAGCCATCCGCTCCCACGCAAGTCCGGTGATGATGACAAGGCTACTCCAAGCCATCATCGTAAGTTTATGAAAAAAAAACAAAATAACACAAACTCAATAAGCGTATACGGCTTATAGAAAAACGAGACAATAAAAAATCAAACTAAATTCATGAATCAAACATGAGAGATTTTTGTTTGTTTTAACGAAAAAATCTCTTTGGTGATTCAATTATTATCAAAAGCCTGAGGAGCACTTAGCTTAAAGCCCTTAGGTTTAATACAGTCACCTTATCTTATCGCTAAAACAGTGATTAAGGTACAAAAGGCTCTATAACACAATATATATAGTAGAGATGGGTAATGCTCGGTTGAGTCAATTCATTGAGTTAACGAATTAGACGGGTTCAGACCAACAAGCAAATCCAATCAAATATTTATTTTTTGGCACAATATAGATAGGTCCTGATACAGGAATTACATTAGATTATGTTTCTCTTTGTTAAGCATAACATGGGCATGCAAATTTTAGTCTTTATTGTTTTGAATTTGTCCAATACTTAAAAATGTCAATGTTGTCATTACATTTGAAATAATTATTGTCAATGATGCAAATATCATACAGAGTTGTGATTCAAACAGTAAAATAAACATTTTATCTTCATTCAAGCAAGCAACCAAACAAAGAGACAGGCTAAAATAAATAAAATCTTGTAATAGAGTCGACTCATAGAGCATTTAACCTTACTCTCATAATTCGGTGAGACGGCAATCCGACATTACCGTAAAAGATCGGGCGCAGGGCCACAGGCTTAACGTGCTTTCTGAGGCATGGGCGTTCAACCGCCAACTTCCAAACTCCGGGCTGAGTAATTTCACACAAATTTTGTCCGACCCCGGACTCGAACCGGGGACCTTTCTGTCCTCACGCAGCACTTGCTACCAATAGAACAACGAAACAGTTATCTATTGAACATACAAAACATATGAAACTGCAACCTTATGGACGTAGACGGTGAAATGTATCTTCAACTGAACGCCAAACTATATCTTTTCGAACCTATTAAACCTTAATTCCCGTGACTCAACATATCGTTTGAGTTATTGACTCAAGTAAAATCACAGCGTGTCCCATCTCTATGCAACTCAAAGACGTTTGGGATGAAAACAAAAGCTCTTATTACAGCAATAGCAGGCTACGACCCCGTCCAGGCAATAATTATCACTATCTTAACATTGGTAGAAGGCTTTATCGAGTAATCCAAACTGATACTTTTAAAGACTTATTTTTATATTTTTGTTCCAGGTTTATTACTATTAACCGACTGGCTCGGTGGAACAGTGGCTAGTGACCCAGGTTTGCTACCTACGGTTCCAAGAGTCGTGGGTTCGATTCCCACTCGGGACAAATATTTGTGTGACGAACATCGGTGTTTGTTCCGTGTCTGGGTGTATAATTAAATATATTTAAGTATATTTGTGTATCCACTGTTGATTCTGATACCCGTAACACAAGTGCTTAAGCTACTTACCACGGGATCAGAACAATGTATGTGATGTTGTGAAATATTTATTTATTTATATTTATTAAGGTTTATTATTATAACATTCTCAGGTCTTAGCCAACCACGCTGCCAAGTACGGGTTGGTCGACTACACAACCTTAGAATTTCTTCATAGGTGTGCAGGTTTCCTCACGATATATTCCTTTACCTTTAAAGCGTAAAAAAGCTAACTTTGATAAAATCATAGAGTCACTTATACACTTGTGTACTTAGAGAGTACACTTTGCCTTAATTTTTTTCTTTTCTTTTTTACTTTGTCCCGATTCCAAAATAAGCATTAGTTTGTGCATATTAGAAATATCTAATATAATATACTTATACAGATAAATAACACGACACACCCAGATATGGAACAAACACTGATGTTTGTCATACAAATATCTGTACCGACTAGAAATCAAATCAACAACTCTTTGCGATAGACACTGGGGCACTATGCAACACGCCATTGAGCCGACCTAAAAAAATCCTTGTGACTCTACAAATAAAAAATCCAAATTAAAATATAAATGTAGAGCCGCCAATCAAACACCCAAAGCCTAGCAAAAACCAACCAGCAAAATTGTTCAATGAAAGAAATTCCATAAACAACTTCAATCCGGGACTAAAAAGGCGGCGTCCAAAAAAGAGATTCTATTTGTTTGACAATAAACAGTGAATTCGGAGACAATCCTTGCGTAATCTGTGAGAGCGGCCGGCGACAGGCCCGCTAATAGGGCCTTTAATGGAGCTCTGAGATTGTCAGACTGATGGAAGGTTGTGGCCTTAGTGGGCAAGCAGCGGGCAAGGTTCTTTTAATATTAAACAAATGGCCCGCTATCGCTTCATCATCATCATCATCAGCTCATATACGTCCCCACTGCTGGGGCACGGGCCTACCCTAAACTAGGACGATAAGGCCTTAGTCAACCACGCTGGCCAAGTGCGGGTTGGTCGACTACACAACCTTAGAATTTCTTCTGGGGTGTGCAGGTTTCCTCACGATGTTTTCCTTCACCGTTAAAGCGTCGAATGATGGTACATATGAATTCAAATCTGAAAAACACATTGGTACCTGGCGGGGTTTGAACTGGCGACCTCTCGCATGGCAAGCAACGACCTTAACCACTCGGCCATCGACGCTATCGCTTTGCTTCAGGTATATTATTATATATGTTACGGCTAATACCCGAAGTGCGGCTACACCTAGGTTTAGCCGGCTAGAACTAGGTGTAGCCACTTACTCTTGGCTAAACCTAGGTGTAGCCGATTGTTTTCGGCTAAAACTAGGTCTAGCCTTCATCATGCCGGCTACAACTAGGTCCAGCCATTCCATGTCGGCTAATACTAGGTTCAGAGAATCCCTGTTGGATAAAACTTAGATGCGAGTCCCGCCAAGCCTTCCGTCCTTCCCCGCGTCACACTCAGGACTCACAGCATCTGCAGCAGCAGCGCGGGGTGGAGAGCGTAGCGAGACACGCGCCTCTGCAGGTTGTGAGCACCAAGTGCTGCTGATCTACTGCAGGTCTACTAGCGAGTGTGACTCATAGCGTCTGTACATAGTTGTAACTGCCTCGTTGGTCTATTGGCAGCAAGCGCTGCGTAAGGACCGAGAGGTCCCCGGTCCCATGTCGGATTGCCGACTCACCAAATTATGGGAGTAGGGGAAAAGAGAGTGCACTTGTGTTTGCGCGCACACTTGTGCACTATAATATGACCTACGCACTTGGCTGATCTTAATTGAGATCGGCTGCCATGGCTGAAATCGGTCGGACGCCTTATCTTACATACTTAGTTATAGCCGGCATGCTTTCGGCAGAGCTTTTTAAGATATTACAAAAACATCCAATAATTAGAAACCTAGGTAGTTTTTCATTCTTTTAAATCAAATTGTAATAAATAACACATATTGTTAGGAGTAAATTGTTAAGTACAATAGGAACAATCAGGAACATTTTTTTTAACAACAGACAATAGTTGCATATTATAATTTTACAGAATATAATTATAAATCACAGGTTTATAAAGTAACATAAACTATTTAGAATAATCTATACTTGAGTGACATTTTGAGTTGCAGATAATACCAACAGCTTTGCAGAGGCACTTTATGTTGCCACATTTGGTTTTGTAGTTGCATGTTTTCTAATTAATGGATGTTTTTGTAATATCTAATCCAATCAAAAACATAAATGTTAAATGAGAGCCAAGTTCAATATTATGATAATTGCCTTGGTTGTTGACTTCAACGACAAAAGAAGTGAGATCTAAATGGGTGCCAAGTTCAATGGTCAACCCTGAAATTTATTTATAAGTAACACTATAACATACCTATCATATCTTCTTATAACATAAGATAATGTATGGTGGTAGCCTATGAAGGTCTGTCTTGGCTAGTTTCTATAAACCTACCAACGTATTATTATGTTCGCTCGCTAGTTTCTGCCAACAATCCAAATTTTCGGAATTATAAAATAAATACCGACAAATACCAAACTAACCAAGACAACTAACTAGACTATTAACTAACTAACTAAAGAAAACTAGCCAAGACAGACCTTCATAGGCTACCACCATACATTATCTTATGTTATAAGAAGATATGATAGGTATGTTATAAAGTTACTTATAAATAAATTTCAGGGTTGACCATTGAACTTGGCACCCATTTAGATCTCACTTCTTTTGTCGTTGAAGTCAACAACCAAGGCAATTATCATAATATTGAACTTGGCTCTCATTTAACATTTATGTTTTTGATTGGATATCATTACTTTTTGTGGAAAAGTATATATCATCGTAACGCCGTAGGTCCTTTGAAAAGGACAAATTCAAAACTAAAACTAGACTTTATAAATATAAAACAATTGAATCAGTTACTGTATTTTCCTACGTTTACTGGGTATAACCCTAAGTAATAAATATGAAAACCGACTATACGTACCTACTCTTAATTGTAAATAAGTAAGTATGTAAACCTAAATATATACTTAGTGCTCTGCCTTCCCCGGTATATAGGCGTGATTAGGCACTAATTAGGTATTTATGTTAAGCGTTCATAATAGAACCTAACCGCAGCATGGTCTATTGTGCCTGTCGACCTCATATGTGGATCTCACTACCGCTTACCATCAGGTGGAGTGAGGTCATCTTGTTAGCTTGTTAAAAAAAAAAAAAATATTAAAAAATTGCCAGTTTTTAATTTTTTCCTTTGTATTCATGTAATTACCTATCTGCATACCAAATTTTAACTCTCTAGGTCATTTGGAACTGGGTTAGAATTTTGATCTGTCAGTCAGTCAATGATAAAAATGAGGATTTTTGGACATTAATATCTAAATAACTGTTTGAGATAAGCTTATGAAATTTAGAACACATATTTATCTCGCAAGTCACAATATATGAGCCAAATTTGATACGTTTATGTGAAATAGTTTTTGATTTATGAGGGGTTCAAAAGTGGTTCCAAATGGTTCGTGTAATATTACACACGGTGCGGCTCGCCAGTTCTCTTTCTTGAACTTGGCTTGACACGCTACCGCGTGTCTAGAAAAAGCTCTGCCGATAGCATGCCGGCTATAACTATGTAAGATAAGGCGTCCGACCGATTTCAGCCATGGCAGCCGATCTCAATTGAGATCAGCCAAGTGCGCAGGACATATTATAGTGCACAAGTGTGCGTGCAAACACAAGTGCACTCTCTTTTCCCCTACTCTCATAATTTGGTGAGTCGGCAATCCGACATGACCGATGAGAGATCGGGCGCAGGACCACCGGCTTAACATGCTTTCCGAGGCACGGGCGTTCAACCGCCAACTTCCTAACTCCGGGCTAAGTAATTTCATTACAGAAAAACTCACACAAATTTTCACCGACCGCAGACTCGAACCGGGGACCTCTCGGTCCTTACGCAGTGCTTGCTGCCAATAGACCAACGAGGCAGTTACAACTATGTACAGACGCTATGAGCCACACTCGCTAGTAGACCTGCAGTAGATCAGCAGCACTTGGTGCTCACAACCTGCAGAGGCGCGTGTCTCGCTACGCCCTCCACCCCGCGCTGCTGCTGCAGATGCTGTGAGTCCTGAGTGTGACGCGGGGAAGGACGGAAGGCTTGGCGGGACTCGCATCTAAGTTTTATCCAACAGGGATTCTCTGAACCTAGTATTAGCCGACATGGAATGGCTGGACCTAGTTGTAGCCGGCATGATGAAGGCTAGACCTAGTTTTAGCCGAAAACAATCGGCTACACCTAGGTTTAGCCAAGAGTAAGTGGCTACACCTAGTTCTAGCCGGCTAAACCTAGGTGTAGCCGCACTTCGGGTATTAGCCGTAACATATACACCGTGAAATTTTAGTGGTTGTTTTCCCGTGGCAGAACGGCTTGCCTTTAGTAATACTATCGAATCATGCAAATTATTCCTCGAAAAAAAACATTTTTTTTTCGATTTTTCAGAATAATAATTTTCCAACTCGAAAACGAGAGAAGTTATCGTTGTTTTGAAGATGTGACGTATTCAGGTACTGCTTGCCGCATGAAATCGATGCTTAAAGCTAAAGAAGCTCTACACCCTAAGTCATAAAGCGGTTCGAACGTGCTTTCGAGTTACGGTTAAACCTTTCGTAAAACCGGCATTTATTGATTTTACCAAAAAAGTACTGCACACATCTTTTGTACTACTAAGGTAAAATCATTTTACTGCGGGAAAACAACCACTAAAATTTCACGGTGTATAAAATCTCTCCCTTTCTATAAAACTTTGAAATATAAATTAAATGGCATCAAAATCCATTATGTAGTTTTAAAGATTTAAGCATACGTAAGGAAAGGCAGACGCGGGAAACGACTTTGCTTTAAACTATGTAGTGAAAAGACTCAGGATTACCACACTCCACCTCGTCTAAGCAGTTGTGATATCCACATATGTGGCCGAGAGGCTCCATTGATTGACCCTGTCGATCACACCTTGAAGGCCTGATTAGATGCCGTTTCACGCCCAGTCTGAAGAGCCCGGAATTATATGAGGGAGGGAAAACATGAGCAAGAATATCTATCTATTCCCAAATGACACGGGACTGAAAAGAGGAGCTGAACCTTTTTGTTAATTATATGAGGGAGAAAGAGAAAGAGAGAAAGAGACCTTCAGGGTGAGGTTGACAGGACTAATAGGGTCTAGTCGATCTCATGTGTGGACTTCAAGACCGACCATCAGGTAGAATGAGGTAAAAAAAATGTAATATGCTCATACAGACAAACAACTGATTTTTCGTACGTCTAACTCTACCAACATCTTATCAAGCAGGTTCCTTTTTTCCGCTTTAACCTCATGAATGTGTCTAAACCCTGAAGCTTGTGATAGTCCCCGGAATCTGCCGTAACGATTGCGCCGCGATAGCAGCCGGTTCTCCGGCGTGCCGGCCCGCCGGCCCGCCTTCGGGTGTTGATCCCACGGCTAATGCTAGAAGGCCTGATAGTGATTGTCGAATGTTTTAGAGGCGGAAGAGGTATTCAACGTGTGAATATCAACAAAAGCGGTTATGAGCGGGTTATACTCCCGTACGAAGGGTTCCGTATCAATAATATGAAAAATCATGATTTCTTTTTTATGTAAGCCCCCGCAAATATACGTTTAATTTTAGTTGAAGTATTTTTGTTATAGCGTCAACAGTTACATCATTTGTTAAAGTTTTACTTTTGTCTTGCCATTTTAGTTTTCTAGACACTGCTTGTTGACAGACGGACAGTCAAGTTTTAGTAATAAGGCCCATTTTTACCCTTTTGTTCGTTCGTTTCGTTTCATTTTTGGGGTTTTCTATAAACCCTAAAAATTTTAAATATAACTAATTTGTAGTGTAAATAATGGACAATACTAGAAGTATAGCTGTCAACATTTTTATGATCCTTGGTACATAGTAATGTGAAATAGTGTAATACAATCGTAGGTAGCTAGGCTTGAGCGAAGTGGGCGATCGCCCAAGGCCTTGCACTTAAGGGGACCTGGTGCCGATACCTGCACATTACACAACTTCAACACTTTACTTTGAATATGTTTCCAACATTTAAAGTGACCTAAGTTCCAGTTTTAGCCTACAGCTAGATAACCTACGGCTAAGTTAAGCAAAGGTAAGTTTTTTAGTATCTATCTACCATACTTCGCCATTTAATCATTCAACTGAAAAATTATATTTTTAGTTTTCTCAGTCTTATTAATTATTAGATAAATTTACGGAAAATCAATCGCGACAGCTTCGTACCTAATTACGTTGGGAGAAATAAATGATATTGATGACAAATATCATAAATCCAACTAATGTAGGTGCATCTATTGTCTTTAACAGCTTTCCCGATTAAGTAGTTAATTTTACCCATACCTATAAACCATTTCGTCGTACGATATAACAAAATATACAAATTGTACGATTTAAAATGGTATTTTAGATAAGGGGTCCAATAACCTAGTTCATCATCAGCCCATATTTTTTCATATATCTATTTTATTATTGGCAAAAGTAATTTTTGTGGCCACTAAATAAACGTTACTTTCTTTCTTTCGATGTATTCCTTCACCGTAAAGAGTAAATATGAATTTCAAATTTAAAAACACACTGAAAAATGGTGGGGATTGAACTGGCGACCTCGACCTTAACCACACGGCCATAGACTTAGTTCAATTACTACGTAACTTACAGGCCTGTGGTACAACCAAGGTAAGTGTAATCACAGTGGTCAGAGTTCCCCACGTGCAACCCGCGACCCCGGTCTCGCACAAAGGCTTTACCGCACATACACTTTTATTTGATTTGAGCCGCGGCAGCGCGGGCGAGCCTTCAAATACAGTATTTACGAGTAATTATGCTCGGAGATGTTGGGCCTCTGTTATATTATGTAAAAGTTAACTGCCTCGTTGGTCTATTGGTAGCAAGCGCTGCGTTAGGACCGAGAAGTCCCCGGTTCGAGGCTTGGGTCGGGCAAAATTTGTGTGAGTTTTTCTGTAATGAAATTACTCAGCCCGGAGTTAGAAAGATGGTTTAACGCCCATGCCTCGGAAAACACGTTAAGTCGGTGGTCCTGCACCCGATCTCTCATCGGTCATTTCGCATTTCCGTCTTGGGTCAATTTCAACAAGTCCATATTTTTTAACATTTCGGTGAACTTTTTTATTTGTTACTTTTTTGAAAATACAACCATGTAGAATTGTTATTTACGCTATCGTTATAATTAATTTTAACACGACATTAAATTAAATTCATATACTTAAGGAATATAGTACTTTGAAATTTTGGTGTCACCGAAATGAAAGAAGAGTTCACCGAAATGAAACTTCTCATCACCGAAATGAGAAACGCAATACACCGAAATGAAATTACTTATGTAGTCACCGAAAAAAAGTAAACTGTTACCAAGTATACAGCCTACAACCTACGTTTTGAAGAGTGTATTCATCACACAGTAACAGATTTTTTCTTACTAAAATTAAAACTTCGGCCTTATCAATAAAAATGCATCTCCGTTAATCGTTTAACAGTGGTCGATGGAAACGTGGATACAACCCAGTCTTGATCTTTGTCAGTTCCAGATTCAGCTCTCAATGCATAAAGTCCATCTGCCAATGAATACCCCTAACCTTACATAGACCGATTAAGTGCAATATGCAGTAGTGCAATAATTCGTTAAACAATTGACAAAGCCATTATAAAGCTAGCTTCATTACCGAACTACGAACGATTCGTAGGTATCATCTGGAAATCGTCGTGCCAACATATCCCAAGAGGCTGTCGTACTTCCAACGTCCCGGGTTTGACTCAAGAGTCATCTGCGCCGTTTAAAAATTATGAATCCGCCTATAATGCCGATCCATTTTCACAAGACACATGTGATGCTTGTGAAATCTTAATGCTGTCTATCCATGCAAACCAGCGAACCAAATGGATTAGACCACCTAGACCACAATCCGTAAATGGACCGGTGAGCCCTCTCCTCCAAAGTTCCAAGTAAAGTTACTGCAAACAAAATTGCTCATCAACTGTTGCTGAATAAGAAATCGTACACTCGCCTTCCCAGAATTCAACTTGTACAATGCCTTCCGAAAGAGAATTTACTGAGCTAGCCTTTTGACGATATCATTTTTAGTGTTAGATACTTGAAATCTGGTAAAGCATCGAGTGTTGATAACATTTCCACAGAACAACTTAAAAACTTGGATCCTATGACTATTTGCTGGTTACAACCGAAGTTCAATGATTGTCTACAATCTGCGAAATTATCACGTCTATGGATCTTGATATTGCCATTCCAAAACCGGGAAAAGTTCTAGATGACCCTAAAAACCTTCCGCCCATTATCCTTGCTCAGTCACACATACAAATTACCTCAACGACTTTTGCTTAACCGCCTATCACCTATTAGATCAGCACTTAATTCCAGAACAGGTAGGATTCAGACCTAAAAATCATGTTGTAACCAGACGTTAAACCTCACCCAACACATGCCATTTTATCATAAACGTCTAGTCCATAAGATTTGTATTTGTAATTCAGAAGCTACACTGATGTTATTCTGTTTTGTGAACCAAAATAAATAACACAAAGAGGATAGTTTTGAAATGGGAATGATTACAGCGCTGTATGCGTGGATCTGACAGCAGCTTATGATACAGTGAACCTGAAGCGTCTCTTGTGGAAAGTCTACTCGATGGTCAATGACTAGAAATTTATAAAAATAATTGGTGAGCTGCTCCGCAACCGTAGCTTTCAGGTCCATTTGTCTGAAGAAATAAGCAGATGGCGATCCCAAAAAAACGGTAATCCCCAGGGTCTCTACCCTGGGGATGACCGTTTTGTTGGAATCACTACTTTTCAACATCTACACAAAAGACCGACCATGTTGCCGATGACCTGGCGCTCATATCACAAACACAATCCTGTGAAAACATAAAAATAAACCTCACTTCAGCCTAAGGGTTCAGACACTCTCAGACTAAATATAACATGGCAGGGACAACCACAGAAGTTAAAGTCGGCATAGCTTTATATTTAGATTTAGAAAGTACCGAATCTTGACACAGATCCACCTTCTGCTCGTCTTAACCTCTGGTCTAACACGTTTGCTCCACCCGTCCCCTTGGTTCTACCTTCAGAAAACCTTCCAACAGGACACGGTTTGCCATGGTTAACCTGAAGGTCCCTGGACAGACTCCGTAGCCAGGTTGGCCAATGCAAAGATAATATGTTTAGGTGGGGGTTTCCTGGACAGGAGGATATCGCGTGCCTATGAGGTCTCTCACCATTGTCCATGGCTCACCTCACTTCATGCCCCGCCTGTCCCGACTCCTGTACACAAATTGAGCTGATAGAAGGGTCAACAACCGCGGTCCGGGTGGCGGAATTATCCAAAATAATTTTAAGTGTTTTGCCATCGACACGAAAAGAAGAAGAAGAAGAATAACTTACCATTTTGAACTTCATCATTTGACTTTAGATGCTGTTGACAAACATTTCAAGTTAATCTGTTATTACTTTAATCCAGAGTCTTAAATATATAAACGAAGAATCACTGACTGACATATCGATGCACAGTCTAAACGGCTAAACGTAGGCACTTGAAATTTGGTAAGAACGTAGTTTAGGTACCGAAGAGGTGCACTAAGAAAGGAATTCCCGAAATTCTCACGGGAACGGGAATAATCCGGAAAATCCTTTTGTATGAAAAATCGCCCACGCAAACGAAGACGCGGGCACAGCAGCTAGTGAAAAATAAAGGTATTGATTACAGCCACACATAGATTTTAATAATTTAATCTGAAATTCATTTGGGAACATGTAAGAATAAATCAACAAATATATTGTAATTATCAACAATAAAAATAAAAATATATTCCTTTCGAAATTACAATGTAACAAAATAAATTAAGGTCTTTATTCACCGAAATGAAGTAATTTGACACCGGAATGACAAAAGAAATCACCGAAATGAAGATAATAATCACCGAAATGACCAAATTCTCACCGAAATGAAAAAAAGTCACTGGAATGATATTTTTTCTCATTCCGGTGAGCAATTTAGGTCACCGAATTCACCGGAATGAGGTCACCGATATTATATACAGCCCATAAAAATAAGCACAACAAGGAAAATATAAATAAATTGATACGACCTACTTAATTGAGCGACATTTAGTAATAGTACATAGATTTTATAGACATACCGAATGATTGGATCACAACTTATATCCATTCACGTGAATGACAAAAAAAACGGTACGCAGTCACCGAAACCGACTTACTTACGTTTTTGGCGGGAACTGCAAACAGCAACACACGTCCTCTTACGTTAAGCGCTTAGGCGGCACTGATGCGCAGATTTACTGCGCAGTGGCAAGAAGCTAGTGTTTTTCGATGCCTAGATATTCGCGTACAACGAAAATTCACCGCGATGACATATCTCATTTGGACACGTGAATTTGTACTTACCATTCATTAAATATAACAGATTTTGTATTGAACTTTCCGCAATAAGGTACTGTCATTATTAAGGATTTAAATAAAAAAAGGTAAATCCCTAAAAAATCAACTGTTTTTAAAATATGATTAAAAGTATACTGAAAAACAAATTGTGCCGCGTCACCGATATGATACAATTGGGGGTTTAAGATTTTTTTCACCTAATTAGCGATAATCATAATTTAAAAATATTTATAGTCACCTATAGGAGACAACACCTTTTATCTAAAAAAAAATATTACAAGTTAAAAGTGCCATCCTGCACTAGCAGTTTCAGCCGTGCCGTTTACGATTTGATGTCGGGAAATTCACCCTCTTACCGAATTATGAGGGTAAGGGAATAAGGAGTGCACTTGTGTTTTCGCGCACACTTGTGCACTATAATATGTCCTGCGGTCTTGGCTGAGCTCAGTTGAAATCGGCCGCTATAGCCGAAATCTGTCGGACGCCTTATTATAATGTAAAAGTATTGTAACTTAGGCGTATTTTTGAAATAAATGCCTGCAGCCGCGAAGTTTGAAAACAAAACACTGTTGTTCATCTCTGCTGCAAGCGTGACTGATTCGTTCATTTGTATAGAGTTAGAATACTGTTGATAGTATTACCAGGTATTTATTTATTTCGACTGGCTCGGTGGAACAGTAATTAGTGACCCTGGCTGGCGGTTCCGAGAGTCGTGGGTTCGATTCCCACTCGGGACAAATATTTGTGTGATGAACATCGGTGTTTGTTCCGTGTCTGGGTGTGATTATGTATTTAAGTATGTATTTATAAATATATATGTATGTTTATCAATCTCTGACGCCCATAGTACAAGCTTTGCTTAGTGTGGGGTCAGATGACCTTGTGTGGAAATGTCCCAGATATTTATTTTATTTTTTTATTTTATTTTTTTCTTATTGCACTCCATAGTAACAGAAGGCTGTAAATGTAGTTTCATATAACTAGAGTATTTACGAATTAATATGCTCGGAAATGTGGGGGCAGTGATAGTAATGATCATCATCATCATCAGTCTATATACCTCCCCACTGCTGGGGCACAGGCCGACCCTAAAACAGAGCGATCAGGCTTTAGCCAACCACGCTGGCCAAGTGCGGGTTGGTTGACTGCACAACCTTAGAATCTCTTCTGTACTTTAATATTAACAACACAAAGAGCACTGAAATAAGTCTTTATGGGTCTTCACGCGATATTAGGAGTTAAAATCTTACAAAGAGCACGACAGTCAAAATCGAACAGACTTGAAACAAAACTTAACATAAGTTTTGTTCCAAGACAAATATGTGTCTAATGAACATAGGATTTTTTCATATTTACGTTTATTCGACGCTTTAACGGGCAAGGAAACATCGTGACACGCTCCTACGAAGGAATCCTTAGGTTGTGTTAGAGGAAGATCCCAGAGCCGCCAGACATCACTTATTTTCTAATGGACAAAATATATACGATTGAGTAGTGGTGGGGTGTACTATCATCATATGACCAGTTGCTACCTTGACCAGACGGCCATTTTTCAGATATCAACCAATCAAGGTACATAGAAACACTGCTCACCTCACTTAAATTCTGATGGCTGATTTTAACATATATTTCACACAATATCATTAAAAATCAGGTTTTATTACTCCCAGACACATGCGGTCGGCGGTTTTACCTTACAGACGTTTTAAAGCTATGAAAAAAAATTTTACTTTTACTTAATTTTACTTATTTTGTGATGCTTAATCTATATATATAAAAGGAAGTCGTGTTAGTTACACCACTTATAACTCGAGATCGGCAGAACAGATTTGGCTGAAAATTGGTAGGGAGGTAGCTTAGAGCCAGGAGAAGGACATAGGATACTTTTTATCCCGTTTTACAGAGTTCCCGTGGGACTTGACATGAAACGTCAGTCATTATGTTAAACATTATTCCATTTATGAAGTCTTTTTTGACATTTCGAAGAACGTAACTCTGCACGTTTCATTTAAATGCAATGTAATATCTTTTTTTGTGTTTGGTCGTAAATCGTCATTTGAAAAATTTACAATTGTACAAAAACACTCTACAATTAATTCACAAGCAAAATTAACTTATTGTTTTTGATCAAACTATTGTTTCTAAATCTGAACTTCAAAATATAATAATATTTTTTTGCGCGAATGCAGTTACGTACTATGTTTTACTTTTAAACATAGTGACATGCCTCAAATATTCCTCAATAGGGCTGCTTCATTGACGAGTTTTTTACACGGGAGTATAACTGTTATGGTCCTTTAAATACAGTGTTTTTTTTTTTTTTTATAAAGAGGCTAACAAGATGACCTCACTCCACCTGATGGTAAGCGGAAGTGAGATCCAAATATGAGGTTGACAGGCACAATAGACCATATTGAGCCTGTCGCACTCACCCTGAAAGCCGTGAAAAAGGAGACCACAGCTGCGGCAACAACGAGACAAGGCGTGGAGTCTCGCATTGGTATTGAGCTGTGCGGGTCGGAGTTGGCCTGTCCGCCGGACGGAAGGGCCCCCGTTTCTACGGGTGTCCCGGTCCGCCGGGCTGACCCGCTCCGCCCGCACAATACCGCCGCTAAGACTCCACTGGTGTAAATTTTTAAAAACACGACTATCATTATTCACGTCATTCTATATCTATATAATTATTATACTAAACATGAAATCGTGTATTTATTTTTTCGACAAAAAACAAGATTGCATGTCTTAATTTTTTTTTAAATGTCTCGAAACTTTAGGTAAGTGTTGTTGTTGTGTGTGTAAGTTATTTGTTTGAGTTTTTATTTCCGAAAATAATACCTCAGATTATTATAAGGGTCTTGAATCGACAATATGCATCTATATTATTCAATTATTGTCTCTCTCTTCAATCGTTCCCTCACTGCTGAGGATCGTGACTCCATTTGATTCCGTCAACTAGTTGTCGCCATCGGTCCCGTTCTGTGGCCTGGTGTAGAGCGTCGCTGACAGGCATTTCTAGTTCCTCCTTTATTTGGTCAGACCATCGTTTGGGACTTCTACCCCTAGGCCTTTTTCCCTCGATTTTTCCGGTCACGACAAGCCGTTCTAGGTTGTTGGCATCTCTGCGTGCGACATGACCAAAATACCGCAATGTTCGCTGTAGGCAGATTGTGGACAGACGTTGAGCCTTTTCTATTTTTAATTCTTTCAGAATAGATATATTGGTACGGTGGGCCGTCCATGGTATTCGTAGCATCCGACGCCAGCACCACATCTCAAACGCGTCGATTCTTTGCCTGTCTGTGGCTTTCAGGGTCCACGTCTCTGCACTATATAGAGCAATGGAGAAGACAAGGGTGCGGACTAGGTGTATTTTGGTCCGATGCGTTATGTTCCGGTCCCTCCAAGTTTTGCTAAGTTGGGTCATTGCCGATTTTGCCATGCCAATCCTTCTCCGTATTTCAGGTTCACTATTTCCCTTGTTGGTGACTAGTGAGCCCAGGTATTGAAACTGGGTTACGGTTTCGTAGTCGTGTAGGAGATTGGTGCGTTGAATAGCCGCGAAACGATCAATAATCATGAGCTTGGTCTTGGATTTATTAATAGAAAGTCCCATTTGCATACTGACCGTTTCCAGTTTAAAGAGCAGCTCTGCCATTTCATTTTCCGATGATGCGAAAAGGGTGGTATCATCCGCGTATCTGAGATTCGATATTTTTACTCCGCCTATCTTTATACCGCCTTCCCAGCCATCCAGAGTTTGTCGCATTATGTGCTCACCATATATATTAAAAAGGATAGGAGAGATCACGCATCCTTGGCGAACACCCTTGTGGAATTTGAAATGACTTGATGTTAAATCTCCTACAGTCACAGTGCCGTATCCTGACTCATACAATTTGCGGATTAGCATTACGAGGTGGGCTGGTACACCTGTCACGGCCAGAACTTTCCATAATTTCTCCCATCTAACACAGTCGAAAGCCTTTTGGTAATCCACAAAACACATAAAAGTTGGGTTGTTGTATTCGTAGCACTTTTCTGTTATAAGCCGCAGGTTTAGGATTTGCTCTCTGGTACCCCTACCCTTCACGAAACCGGCCTGTTCTTGGGGTATTTGCCAGTCTAAATAAGATCTTAGTCTCGCGTTGATGATGTAAAGCAGTATTTTGCTGGCGTGAGATATAAGAGCAATGGTTCTGTAGTTATTACAGTTCCGTACCGAGCCTTTTTTGTGCAAAGGAAGAATAGAGGAGTGCACCCAATCAGATGGCCAATCTCCTGACTGCCATATCTTATTACATAAATTATGCAAGCAAATAATTCCATTTGGGCCCAATCCTTTCAGAACCTCCGCTGTGATTCTGTCGGGTCCTGGTGCTTTGTTGTTCTTTAGCTTCCGTATCGCAGCTTCAATTTCTGACCGGAGTATGTACGGCTCCTCATCCACAACGACTTCGAGTGATGGAGTAGGTAGGGGTTGGGATATTTGGTCTTGGTATAGCTCCTCACAGTATTCCCTCCATCTTTCTGCTATTTTGGCAACATCGTGTATGGGGTTTCCATTTTTGTCCTCAATTACCCAAGATGATGGCTTAAAATCCCGAGTTATTTGCCTGACCTTGCGGAAGAGATCAGCAGTTTGATATTTTTCTGCATGCATTTCAATTTCAACACAGATGTATTCTAGATATTGATTTTTATCTCTTCTACATTGTCTTTGGATTATGCTGGTGAGGCGCGAGTACTCTCCTTTGAAATTTGCTGATCTTACGCCACATTTAAGCTCCTTACGTAATCTTATATTACACCAGACCTCTTCCGACATCCAGTCCTTCTTTTCCATGGGCTTTTTGGCGATAGAGTTGAGTGCGTTTACTATTTTCTGACTGAACTGCTGCCATTGTTCTTCCGGCTTCATATGTGCTACTTTAGGGGCCAATTCTGCAAGCTCTGGTTCCGTTTGGTTTTGAAAAAAATCATAATCTGGTACTGAAAGTCTTGTTAAAGGCTTCGTTTTCTTACCGCATGATTTAAGACGTACTCGTATGTCTGCCACCAACAGTTGATGATCAGAACCACAGTCCGCTCCCGGGAAAGTCCTGGTGTTTGTCACACATGATTTCCATCTATTTGCAATTGTTATGTAGTCTATTTGGTTTCGATATCTGTCACCCGGAGAGGACCAAGTATATAGCCTTCGCTTATGGTGTTTAAAACGGGTGTTAGTTATGGTCAGACCATTGCTTGCACAAAAATCAATGAGCATTTCACCCCTTTCATTTCTGGTTCCTAGTCCATATTTTCCTAGTATGTGACGAATGTGATCGTCTTGTTCAGTGTTTCCTACTTTTGCATTCCAGTCTCCCTGAATCAATAGGATTTCACGTTTGCAAATGCCCTCAATAGTGGTTTGTAGGACTCCATAGAAATTTTCAATATCTTCTTTGATTGACTGGGCGGTAGGTGAGTAGACTTGGATGATGTTTAAAGGAAGTGGGTTACAGTTTATGCGTATGGTCATGATTCTGTCGTTTATAGGGTTGTAGCCGGTGACATAGGCACGCATTTTGCGAGATACCAATATACCTATACCATTTTTACTTTCGGTTTCGTGGCCGGAGAAAAACATCGTGTTCCCATTTGCTGTCGTAAAATGGCCTTGTCCCTTCATATGAGTCTCGCATATTCCCAGTATTATGAGCTCATGTGCGCTCATCTCCTTTTCGACTATAGCTAGTTTCCCTGGTTTTAGTAGACCTCGTACATTCCACGTTCCTATTCTGTGCTTGTCACGTATTGAAGGTTTTTTCATGTCTTCAGCTGTGTTAACTGCTTCGGTTAGCGTACATTCTGTCGAAGAGTCTTCGGTTGCATATTTCACACTTGCCAACCCGGGTATTGACAAGCGCCGGGGGTCAGCCGGGTCGTCCGACAAAACACAATTTCTATCGTTGACCTTATTCATCATCATGGAGTTCTCTTGGGAGTTTAAGCGTAGTGGGTTCCCATTACCTTCTACGTCGAAATGTTTAGGGGGTATTTAGTCCCCACGGCCTCCGGAGCCTAAATAAAAGGAGTAGGTTATCTAACCGCCGCCTACTGCTCGGCGTTGGCGCATTTTACGGCTGTCTTTTCCCCGATGGTATTGAGTGTGCGCCATTCACAGCCAACCCTCCTCCTTTTTCAAACCGGGCTTGGGACCGTCTATGGCGGAGTTAATATTGTCTATTTCAGAGATTTTCATTTAGCAATCTAATTGTCATGTTCGTTTATTGACAAAATTCGATATCTTTTAGTGACTAAGTAATAAGGAGGTTCTTTGACCAAACTTTTTTAATCATCATGTTTTTGGTTCAGAAGAAAAGAGGAGCTGATCGCACTACAATAAATACGGTTCATACCTGTATCAAACGGATAAGTAGATATTAAATCTCTACACACGAAATTTTTGCAAATATATTTTATGGGTAATTCAGCAAATGAAATTGATCAGCGTTTGCACAACAATTTGGTAAGGATCGATTGTCGAACAACTTCACACATTTTTCCATCGACTGACAGAATAGGGTAGTTTCCTAAGTCAAATTTTGGATGCGATTTCACAATTAATATTAAGATATAGGTAAATTAATAACATTAGTCAAATCGAAATTAAAATTTCTTAGGATTTGAGACAATAATAGACATTTGAAGTGGGGTGGGAAAGTCCATTTCAACGTGCGAATTTAAAAATGCTATGTCATCGTATAAAATACAAAATTAGTAGTAACTTTCACTATGAAAATATATTCGTATAAGCAACGTTTGATATAGCTGCTGAACAAAGTTCTTACGATATGCATACAGTATTACACGTTGTGACGTCATAGTGTGCTGCGACATTTGTATGAAACGTTTTGAGCTCGCCCAAATGATGTGCTATTGAAACTGTAATATCTCGGAGAGCTTTTCAAATATCAAACCATTATTTTAATAGTATACCTTCTTCATCCAGCAGCCAGCTAAATAGGCCTATTGTAATATTGGGTAGAAGAGTTATCAAAAATCGATATTAAGCTGTGAACTAAATTTGATTAACAAACAAACAAACTTAATCAAAAACGTTAATAAAATTATTGTTGGCGCGGTTAAATTACCACAGATCACTAAATAAGCTATGGAGGATATTATGGATTCCAGTTCAAATTGAATATGTACCTACTTAGTTTACTCATACGGCATACCTAATATGGGACGACTGTCAACTATAAAAAGCATATAAACGGTCGAATTGAGAGACCCCCTCCTTTTTTTGTGAAGTCGGTTAACAAAATAAAGTAGTGCATCAAAGCTACGTTAAGGCGGTACGAAGTTCGCCGAGTCAGCTAGTTTTTTATAAATGTTATTCAAACAACTATTTTAAAACGTTTTGCAAACGGACAGACCGATCCAAGGGGCCAAACATTCACCAGACCTGACTGTTTTAGATTTTTTTTTTAAATTGAATTTAGTTAAGTTTTTCTAATAAAATAGTTTGTAAGGTACAATTCTATAATTATTGCGGTCAGATGAGCACTTTTTAGTTGTTTGAATAACATATATAAAAATCAAGCATCAGAAAATAAGTAAAAGTAAAATTTTTTTCATAGCTTTAAAGCGTCTGTAAGGTAAAACCGCCGACCGCATGTGTCTGGGAGTAATGAATCCTGATTTTTAATGATATTGTGTGAAATATATGTTAAAATCAGCCATCAGAATTTAAGTGAGGTGAGCAGTGTTTCTATGTACCTTGATTGGTTGATATCTGAAAAATGGCCGTCTGGTCAAGGTAGCAACTAGTCATATGATGATAGTACACCCCAACACTACTCAATCGTATATATTTTGTCCATTAGAAAATAAGTGATGTCTGGCAGCTCTGGGATCTTGGACCATGTATTCAACCAACCCACGTGGTTGACTAAGGCTTTATCTCCCTAATTAGGGTAGGCCCGTGCCTTAGCAGTGGAGACGTATATGAGCTAATGATGATAAAAATAATATTTTCTCATAAAAAGTCACGACGGAAATATTTTATGTTCGTTATACAAAGTATTGGCTACATTCCAGACGTGTTTCAATTTTTATTACGAATCTTTCAATACTATAAAAGTAATCTATAGAATTGGTTTTCTACATTTTAATCCGATTAAAAGCTTTTAGTATTCCAATGTTAGTTACATTAGTAGCCTCCACTTAACATTTTAATGAAATATCTATGTTAGAAAACTGAAAATGTCGGGGATGTTTACAATGTTGTTTTATTTAAATGAGCTCCCGATAAACAGTTTTCTAATGAATGTAACCATGCCATTTTTAATTGAAGTATGACTTAACTAGAATTACTTGCAATAAATACTAATATTATAAAGCTGATGGGTTTGTTTGCTTGAACGCGCTCATTTCTCTCGATTTGATAAATTATTTTTGTGTTGGTTAATCCATTAGTGAGGTAGGCTTAAGGTAATACGTATCCAATCAAAAACATAAATGTGAAATGAGAGCCAAGTTCAATATTATGATAATTGCCTTGGTTGTTGACTTCAACGACAAAAGAAGTGAGATCTAAATGGGTGCCAAGTTCAATGGTCAACCCTGAAATTTATTTATAAGTAACACTATAACATACCTATCATATCTTCTTATAACATAAGATAATGTATGGTGGTAGCCTATGAAGGTCTGTCTTGGCTAGTTTCTATAAACCTACCAACGTATTATTATGTACGCTCGCTTGTTTCTACCAACAATCCAAATTTTCGGAATTATAAAATAAAAACCGACAAATACCAAACTAACCAAGACAACTATCTAGACTACTAACTAAAGAAAACTAGCCAAGACAGACCTTCATAGGCTACCACCATACATAATCTTATGTTATAAGAAGATATGATAGGTATGTTATAGTGTTACTTATAAATAAATTTCAGGGTTGACCATTGAACTTGGCACCCATTTAGATCTCACTTCTTTTGTCGTTGAAGTCAACAACCAAGGCAATTATCATAATATTGAACTTGGCTCTCATTTCACATTTATGTTTTTGATTGGATATCATTACTTTTTGTAGAAAAGTATATATCATCGTAACGCCGTGGGTCCTTTGAAAAGGACAAATTCAAAACTAAAACTAGACTTTATAAATATAAAACAATTGAATCAGATACTGTATTTTCCTACGTTTATGGGGTATAACCCTAAGTAATAAATATGAAAACCGACTATAAGTACCTACTCTTAATTGTAAATAAGTAAGTATACCTAAATATATACTTAGTGCTCTGCCTTCCCCAGTATATAGGCGTGATTAGGCACTAATTAGGTATTTATGTTAAGCGTTTATAATAGAACCTAACCGCAGCATGGTCTATTGTGCCTGTCGACCTCATATGTGGATCTCACTACCGCTTACCATCAGGTGGAGTGAGGTCATCTTGTTAGCCTCTTATAAAAATAATAAAAAAAAACCTAATTATTAAAAAATTGCCAGTTTTTTATTTTTTCCTTTGTATTCATGTAATTACCTATCTGCATACCAAATTTTAACTCTCTAGGTCATTTGGAACTGGGTTAGAATTTTGATCTGTCAGTCAGTCAATGATAAAAATGAGGATTTTTGGACATTAATATCCAAATAACTGTTTGAGATAAGCTTATGAAATTTAGAACACATATTTATCTCGCAAGTCACAATATATGAGCCAAATTTGATACGTTTATGTGAAATAGTTTTTGATTTATGAGGGGTTCAAAAGTGGTTCCAAATGGTTCGTGTAATATTACACACGGTGCGGCTCGCCAGTTCTGTTTCTTGAACTTGGCTTGACACGCTACCGCGTGTCTAGATAACATCACGCTGCGACCAATAAGAGCAAAGAAACAATGTAAAATGTGTAAAAAACGTCAGAAAACGCGGACAAAGTCGCTGGCACAACTAGTACAATAATATGAAAGCCGCATTCACGTCGACTACTTTATACGCCGATCTATTCTGCGAATTCATAACGTGAAATGTCCCATCATTTACAATTTACCCCAGGACGACGTAATAAAAAAGGAAAAGATTGGGCCAAATGTGGGTAAAAAGATGGAAAGGCCCTGTTTGATGGAACGCTGGAGAGACCAGATGTTTCTGTAAGAAACGGTCTCGTAAACTATGGTGCGAAGGGCCGTCCCTGCGACATGTATGAATAGACGTTTTTCGCCCAATCTAAAGCGGTCCCGCGGGAAAGTGATCGCCACTATCGGGGTAACTTATTTGTATTCATTAATCGACTTGGGGGAAGAGGAAGTTCTCAATACGGTTTTTTTAATATAACAGAGACTTAAAGATGAATAATACTGTTTAACTAGCGGCAGACCACGATTTCGTCCGCGTGGAAATCATTTATTAAAATAGCCTGTATCTGAAATACTATTTACTACTGAAAGTCTCGATAAAATTATTCCAGCCATGTCGATGATTTTAATACACAGACAGACAGATTTCCTTTTGAATTACCCAATCAATTGTAAAAAGAAGCATTGAAACCGTCACATAATTTAATCATTTAAGTATACATAGGGATGATAATATGAATAATATTGTATGTTGCCAATCTATCTGATATTTGTAACACATGTGCTAAGCAACTTACTTGGAAATCGGGCACGCACAATCTGTTTAATGTTCATCACATAAATTTGTGTCCTGTGTGGGAATCGAACCCACGACTCTTGAAACAGCCAGCCAGGGTCACTAACCACTGTTCCACACAGTCTCAGTCATAAACGCACCTACGTATAGAAGTAAGTAAACAAAAAGTCCACTTCCGTTGTTAATTTGACTGTTTAATTCGAAACATAACGCAGATCTGCCTTAAGTCAGCTTACCAAAACTTATAATTGCGTTGGCGAAGTTAAATAAGCTTATGAAACGCGTAGCGGTAATCGAGTGGCAGGTTAAAACAATTATTGAAATGGGTGGATCATTTTACCGGATGGGGGAGGGACTAATTTCCTCCGACGTCACTTTGATTATTAACGAATTGCTGGCAATTGACGTTGTCAAGTCAAATGCCCGTTTTGGTGCGTAATACTCGTAATGAATTCCAGTAATTAAGGAGATTTTGATGAAGCTTATTAAGCTTTATTCATAATCGTAACGTAATCAAGTATTGCTTGCCACATGAAATTATGTGTACGTCACATCTCTTAAAAGAACTGTCGCTTCTCACGATTTCGACTTGGACGATTATTTTTTGAAAAATTGGAAAGAAGAATGCTTTTTTTTCACGAAAAACTAGCAAATAAAATTTGACGGTGTATAAGTGGTACATGTTTACATGCGACAGCTATGTTCCCCAAAGGAATATACCTAAGTGCGTACTAATAAACCTCCAAGTCCGCTGTGAGACCATAATGGAATTCGCCTAATGTTAGTAGAAAAGTCAATTGGTGGCACCACTTAGTTCTGTTATCCCCTTAATAGAGTGCAATTTGTGGAATGGAAAATTGCGAAGTTACACGGAGTTTGTTATAGGAAAGTTGGTGGCGGTCCGTCGAGTTGCTTTGTCGGGTAAGGTTTTAGAACTATGGCGGTACGCTGAAATTTAATAGACTGAAAATGGGACTGCAGCAAAGTGGCTAAAAGCGCTCCATATTTTGCCCATAGGTACTGAAAAGCACGACCGGGAGCTTCGCTTCAGCGGCTTATCTGAGTTTAAGCTTTTTACGTAGTAAATGACACCATATAGATCGTGAAATTTTAGTGGTTGTTTTCTCGTGGTAGAACGATTTGCCTTTAGTAGTACTATCGAATCAACCTAGTTAATTCATGAAAAAAAATTTTTTTTTTTCACAATCAAAAAAAAATTCCAACTCGAAAGCGTGAGAAGCTATCGTTCTTCTAAGAGATGTGACGTAATCAGGTACTGATTGCCGCGTGAAATGGATGATTAAAGCTAAAGAAGCTCAACCCCCTACCTAATAAAGCGGTTCGGGCGTACTTTTTAACTGACTTCAAAAAAAGGAGGAGGTTCTCAATTCGTCTGTATGTATAATATTTTTTTTTATGTATGTTCACCGATATTTTCGTCAATTATAGACGGATTTCAAAAATTTTTTTTTGGTTGGGTAGAGTTCACTTCCGAGGTGGTCCCATTTTCACCAGTCTCGGATCTGATGATGGGATCCAGGAGAAATCGAGGGCAACCTTCAAATTTTATAGGGAGATGTACCGCGTTTTGCATATTATCTGAAGTCATATTGGCTTTTGCTTCTGGCTATCATAATCTTATGCTGCTGTAGTGGTATAAGTCATGTGCCTAATGTATGAAGAGGTACCAATCTATGTAATCGTACTAATATATAAACCATTCCTTATTTTATTAAATTAGTCTTAATTCAGCATTCGGTTGTTTAACTCATCTCTCCCTACGCGCACCGTATATGGCGACCCTGCCAACGGACTTTGCCCGGTAACGCGAGCCGCGTGTATCCCGTATTTGGGATGGAAGTTTTGCGCCTCGGCTAATGAAGGTGCAATCAAGATGATTTCTTTCTATTATCGTCCGTGTCAAAAAGTGAACGTGTCAAAAGAAATTATCAACGATGGGCAAGCAACAATCCAAGGAAGAAACTATCATAGTGCAAAATGCTGCGGCGGGCAATAATCACTCCCAATTGGAAGTATTTCGATTTCACCTCTCCACCACGAATATTTTGCTGTCCGTCATCGTACTGGTGATGTCTTTAGCACTGGTCTACGGCATATATCGTTTGTATAAACGTTGCCACGTGAGTTGGATAAGTACGGAGATAACGAGGAATACCCTGCGCAGATCCTTGTTTCGACAGTATCGGGCCCCTCTTCCCATCGGGTCAGGCAAGGATGCGTTCCAGCACTTCCAGCCCAAGGACGAGTTCTCCACGTCGAAAGTTTAAGTGCGTTGGTGTGTAATAAAAATAGTGCGTGTCGGGAGTGTTAAATAAATCGCTCGTATTATATTTCATCGTGGGTCCCTTTCATAGACAAAGACTCTAATTTTAGTTACTGAACTTTAAGTTTTAAATAACAGTTTTATGTCTCTAAAATGTTATCGTATGTAATATTATGCAACGTATCATGGGTAAGTTATGGCTATGTTAAATGAATTATATGAGGAATTAAAACAAGTCAGGTCATATTTAATTAAAATTGGACCTAGTAGACGGCAAGGTAGTATATTGCAAGTTAAGTTAAATGAAGCGAATGATTTATTCAATCAATATTCTAGTTGGTTATTGACATTTAAACAAGAAGTAAGTGAAGGAAAAATTAAGAGTAAGGATTTACCGCTTTATGAGAATTCCTGTAAGGCTTTTGAATTATTGCATAGTGATATTTTAAAATTGTGTTCTGAAAGTGTTGAAAGCAAAAGTTTATCCAACATGGACACTTTTGATTTAAAGACGGCTTTGACCTTATTGCCTATTATGACAAATGATGAAACGAGTGTTAAGCAATTGATAGATAATATTCAATACTATGAATCTTTGTTATCAGCAGCTCAGTGCAAAAAGAACTTAATACAGTTTGTATTGAAAAGCAGACTATCTCAATCAGCAAAAATACGTCTGCAAGACAATTACACTTCTGTTGACGCCTTAATTACTGATATGAAAAAACAGTTATTGGCCAGTAAAGGTGCAACGGCAATTCAAAAGAGATTACATAATATAAAACAAAATGACATGTCTGTTTCAGATTACGGAAAAGAAATTGCAGAATTATTTGTTGACCTTACGATTGCCCAAGCTGATGGAAATACGAGTAATTATAATGTATTAAAACCAATTAATGAAAAATTGGCGATTAAGCAATTTTCCGATGGCTTACGTAATCGTAGGCTCAGCACCCTTATTGCAGCTAGGAATTTCAGCTCCCTGAAGGACGCAGTGCAGGCAGCCAAGGACGAAGAGACCTCCGCTCCCTCATCTTCGGGCGAGGTGATGGGTATGTATAAAAAAAAATATTATCTTTCTAGGAATTTTCAACACAACCCTAGGTATTTTCGGGGAGGCCCCAGTCGACAGACGTCTTGGAACAGGGGACAGAGTAATGGATTTCGGGGATATCCACAACGAGACTGGCATCCGTCAACGTCGCGAGGTCAAGGACAACATCGCGGGCGAGGACGTCAAAACCGAGGTATGTTCTCTAGGTCATACCATCGTGGAAATCGAGGTGTGAACAACGCTGTTAACGTTTTTCATGAGAATGAAACATCAAACTCGGAACCTCGACTAGACCAATTTTTTCGTGAATAACCAAGGTCATTCAATTTTAGCTAGTAATAGCGATTGTTTTATTCACCTACTGTTACCCACGTGTAATAAAACTTATTCATTTTTAGTTGATTCCGGCGCTTCATTATCGGCTATTACTTACAAACATGTTAGTCATTTGAACCTTCCATTCCATAAGGAAAGCGCAACTATAAATGGACTAGGCGGCAAAGTCCAGACGATTGGTTATGTTTTCATTCCATTGTCTTTACATGGAACAGTAATTGAACACAAGTTCTTTGTATTTCAGTCTTTACCGATACTTTCAAATGGAATTTTAGGACGCGATTTTTTAAATAGATATGGTGCAGTATTAGACTTTGACAAAAACATTTTATCTTTGAATACCGGCACAAACCAAAATATTATTTTACCTATTACAAATAATTATAATTTAAATGTTTTTCAAATTCCACCGCGCAGTGAATCCATACATTTTATTCAAACCGAAGTTGAAAATGATTGCATCATTGATTCGAATGAATTGCAAGACGGAATTTATCTCGCTGGTTCGATAGCAACTCCGGTAAATGGTAGAATTCCAATTAGGATTTTGAACACTACTGAAAATGCAGTTACTTTGTCGAATATTAGTCCATCATTGCATAATCTTGCTGACTACAACATTTGTTCTTTGACAAGACTCACAATAATTCAAACAGAGTAAAATCTTTATTTTCGTTATTGAAATTAGACGGTTTGAATAGTGAAGAGGCAGATAGCATTCAAAAGCTTTGCGCCAAATATGCAGATATTTTTTATTTGTCAGGTGACAAATTGAGTGTCACAAATATTTACACTCACAATATCTCGTTAAAACCGAATGTTAGTCCCGTTTTTTCTAAACCATACAGATTGCCTAAAGTTCATAAAGATGAAATAGAACGGCAAATTAGTAATATGCTTAAAGAAGGAATCATTGAACCTAGTAAAAGTGACTGGTCGAGCCCAGTATTATTAGTGCCCAAAAAGTAGATGCATCGGGTCAGAAAAAATGGCGTTTGGTTATCGATTACCGAAAACTAAACAATTGCATCGAGGACGATAAATATCCTCTTCCTGATATTACAGATATAATAGAATCGCTGTCTGGAAGTGTCTATTTCACACATTTAGACCTATATCAAGGTTATTACAACGTCACGTTAGATAAAAATAGTAGGAAATATACAGCATTCAGTTCAGGGCGGTACCAAATGTGTAGAATGGCCATGGGGATGAAGACGAGTCCGAATTCTTTTTCAAGGATGATGAATTTAGCATTGTCAGGGTTGAATAATGAAAAATGTCTAATTTATCTCGATGATTTGGTTGTTTTTGGTCGTAATTTAATTTCTCACAATAAAAATTTACAGGATGTGTTCGATAGACTGAAAAAAGTAAATTTAAAATTAAATCCTTCAAAATGCACATTCCTTAAGAAACAAATCTTGTATTTGGGACATTTAATATCGAATGAAGGTATTTTACCCGACCCAGACAAAGTTCTTGTAGTCAAAAATTATCCATGTCCACAGAATGCTGACGAAGTTAAAAGATTCGTAGCATTTACAAACTACTACAGAAAATTCATTCCAAACTTTGCGGAAATTGCTTACCCACTAAATCAACTTTGTAGGAAAAATGTTAAATTTGATTGGAACGATTTATGTCAACAAGCATTTATAACACTTAAAAATCGTATAATTTCTCCACCAGTTTTAGATTATCCAGATTTTACAGAACAAAATCATTTTATATTACAAACAGACGCTTCCAATACAGCATTAGGAGCCATTTTATCAAACAAAAACGGACGACCCGTAGCTTTTACTAGCAGAACCTTGAATAAGGCAGAATCAAATTATCCTGTCATAGAGAAGGAGTTACTGGCTATAGTGTGGGCAGTTAAACATTTTCGCCCGTACTTATATGGTCAATATTTTAAAATACGTACAGACCATAAGCCATTAATATATCTATTCGGAATGAAAGACCCTCTAGTAGGCTCATGAAGTTTCGTTTAGTCCTGGAAGAATATAATTTTGATGTGGAATATGTTAAAGGTTCAGATAACGCAGCTGCAGATGCTTTGTCTAGAATCTCCTTAACATCAAAAGATTTGAAAGAAATGAATAATAATATTAATGTATTGACTAGAGCTCAGGCTAGAAAAAATAATGAGCAGGATTCTTCTCCGTTGGACATGGTACGTACTGACTTGAGGTCTGATCAGCCAAAGGTCGTAAGCACGCATGTCAAACCGGTTGAATCAGTCGAAATGTGTGTAATAAATGAGAATAATTTAAATAAACTGAAGAATTTAGGATCTATCAGTAAAGAGAATAAAACGTTTTGTTATGACGCATTAAACAAAATAATATATATAAAATATCTTAGTTCTGACTCACGTATGACGCGACGCGCATTTGTGAGAGACCTAGATAATTTTTGTAGATCTATTAAGGTAAATGAAGTATGCATAATAAAGAAGGATGATAATAAAGAATTTATTAAGAAATTATTGAGAGAAATAAATTGCATAAAAAATAGAAAAGGTCCAAGAGTTTGTATAATAAATAATGTAAAGACGATTTATGATAAAGATGATAGGAAGGTAATTTTAAATGATTTCCATCTCTTGCCTAGCAGTGGCCATGCAGGCATGAGAAGGATGATCAACAATATCAAGAGATATTATTATTGGCCTAATCTAGATACAGATGTTAGAGAATATGTTAAGCGTTGTGACAAATGCCAACGTCAAAAGCATTCTTTGCCAGTAAAGGAACCAATGGAGATAACAACGACTGCTAGTACAGCGTTTGAGAAAGTTTTTCTAGACCTTGTAGGACCGTTAGAAGTTGATAATAATAATTATACCTATATTCTAACATTGCAATGTGAGCTTACAAAGTATGTAGAAGCATACCCTTTAATTACGAAAAAAGCAGAAGAAGTAGCAAAATTTTTGTTAATAATTTTATCCTTAGGTATGGAGTACCGAAAGAGATAACTACCGATAGGGGAAAAGAGTTCATCGCAGCAACTTTTAAAGAGGTATGTAAATTATTGCAAATAAAACAATTAAACTCCACAGCTTATCATCATCAATCATTAGGTGCTCTTGAAGTGTCACATAAAAATTTAAATTCTTTTCTTAGAATACAAACTGATAATCATCCAGAAACATGGAGCAGTTGGCTTCCATTTTGGTCATTTGCTTACAACACAACAGTTCACTCAGAAACTAATTTTACTCCTTACGAGTTAGTTTTTGGTAAAATATGTTCACTTCCTAGTAATTTAACTTCCTCTTTAGAGCCATTGTATAACTATGATGACTACCCATGTGAACTGAAATATAGGTTACAAAAAACTCAAAAAGAGGCGAGAAATAATTTATTAAACTCTAAGAGAAAAAGAAAAATAACTTACGATACATATATTAATCCTATTACTTATAATGTCAATGATTTAGTTTTGGTAAAAAATGAAACTGGAAATAAATTAAGTTCAATATTTTCAGGTCCGTTTAGAGTAATTAGTGATAAATCTCCAAATGTTGAGATTGATAGAAATGGAAAAATCGATGTAGTACATAAAAACCGCACTAAATTGTATATTCAATGATACTTTATTTAAAACTTATTGTGATTGTAACTATCAAATAATATTGTTGTAACTAAAATTTATGTTTTACTTTACATTTATAAAACATGTACTTATTAAAAATTAACTACAACTTTTATGAAAATAACTTACCGATATTGTAACTATGGTAATACAACTGTTTGTAATAATGGTTATTAATATAAAAAAAAATGTGTTAACTATTGTAACTACCTATGTAAACATTTTTTTTTCATTAAGATGGAGGGTGTAGTGGTATAAGTCATGTGCCTAATGTTTGAAGAGGTACCAATCTATGTAATCGTACTAATATATAAACCATTCCTTATTTTATTAAATTAGTCTTAATTCGGCATTCGGTTGTTTAATTCATCTCTCCCTACGCGCACCGTATACTGCTGAGCTGATGAAGGAAGGTCAACTCCTTAATAGTTATGAGTAAAAGAATAATTATTTCAATACTGTATACATATTAAGACTACTAGTTATAATATCAGTAGCATTACAGGTGAGCTAAACTATTAGGTTGACCAGTCTAGGATCTGATGATGGGATCCAGGAGAAATCGAGGGCAACCCTCAAATTTTATAGGCACATGTACCGCGTTTTACATATTTTCTGAAGTTATATTGGCATTTGCTTCTGGCAATCATAATGTTATGATGCTGAGCTGATGATGGAAGGTCAACTCCTTAATAGTTGGGAGTAAAGGGATAATTCTTTCAAATCTGTGTACATATTGATACTACTAGTTATTATATCAGTAGAATCATAGGTGAGCTGAACTAATAGGTTGTAAAAAAATGTAACACTAAAAAGGATGAAAAAAAATTGTTAACAAAAAAAAACCGCCTTCAAAAACCCGACTCACTAAAAATTACAAAATAATATAATACGAACATTAATCTGGGTATGAATTTCATATGTTGTTGAAGGCGGTGCCAATTAAACTTTTGAGGAAAACTGCATGAAATATAAACGGCACCGCCTTCAACAACATATCAAATTCATACCCAGATTAATGTTCGTATTATATTATTTTGTAATTTTTAGTGAGTCGGGTTTTTGAAGGCGGTTTTTTTTTTGTTTACAATTTTTTATTTTCGTTTATAATACCTTTCGTGAAACCGGTATTTTTTTATTTTAATAAAAAAAAACTGCACAAATCTATTTCAATACTAAGATAGAATACATATTTCTGCGGGAAAACAACCACAAAATTTTCAAGGTGTATAGGAAGAGCATTTAACACTACCGGTATGGTCGGTTACTGAGATGATATTGAAATATTTTACTTGCCAAGTCTTTTAACTCAACTATTGCAAATGCTAACACGTTGAAGTTAAAATCTTACTCACTGTCATTATGACAAATATTCCAGAAGATTGTCAAGTTTCAAAAATAACGGCTGCGATATACTAGGTAATTAGGTAATTTTGAAGTATTTGATAATTTGGGGGCTTAGACACAGTAACAATATAGAAACGATAACGAAGTGTTGATGTTTTCCTTCACCATTAAAGCGTCAAATAATCGTACATATGAATTTCAAATACAAAAAACACAGTGGTACGTGACGGAATTTGAACAGGCGACCTCTCGCATGGCAAGCAACGACCTTAACCTCTAGGCCATCGACGCATTGCATGCAATATCGTATTTTTCAACCAAAAAAACTGTTGCAACCTAAAAAGCTGTAACAAAGTATCAGCGGTGCACCGTTTATTGTTTCAGCAGTCAAGCCTGAAAGTGCAGGGCGGGTCGCGGCAAAAACGTTGTTGCAACGACAAAGGAACGCCCGCAGCGCGCGACCGCAACTCGTACGCAAACAGACACACTGCGGGATATGCTCAGTGAAGACGAGGATTAATAATAATAGTTTTTTGGGTTCCGTATCTAAAAGGTCAAAATGGGACCCTATTACTAAGCCCCCGCCGTCCGTCTGTATGTCTCCAAGCTGTATCTCATAAACCGTGATAGCTAGAAAGCTGAAATTATCACAAAAAATTGATTTGCCGCTATATAACAACAAATATAAAAATTCAGTAAGATGAAATAAAAACCGGCCAAGTGCGAGTCGGGCTCGCGCACAAAGGGTTCCGTAGCAGCAAATATAATAAAAATCAACCTATCTCAAAAACTATAAGAGATACTTTGATCAAACCAAAAATCGTTGAAAGAGTTAATTAGCATGCATCACCTCTATTTTTTTTAGAATTTTATACCCCGTAGTTATAAAAATAGAGGGGGGGGGACATACTTTTTACGACTTTGAGAGCTGATATCTCAAAAACCGTTCACTTTAAGAAAAATGTTTTTTAGAAAACTTTATATCATTTTAAAAGACCTTTCCATTGATACCCCACACGGGTATGTACATCGAAAAAAAAAATTTCATCCCTCAGTTACTTGTATGGGGGGCCCCACCCCCAATTCTTTTTTTTACTATTTAGTGTCATATTTTTGTAGCGGTTCATACAACACATATTCCCATCAAATTTCATCACTGTAGTACTTATAGTTTCCGAGTAAATCGGCTGTGACAGACGGACAGACGGACAGACGGACAGACGGACAGACGGACATGACGAAACTATAAGGGTTCCGTTTTTGCCATTTTGGCTACGGAACCCTAAAAAGGGAAGTCCCTTTACAATAAACGTGTTTTTTGCATAATTAGTACAGAACCCTTAACGCGCGAGTCCGATTTGCACTTGGCCAGTTTTTTTGGGTTCAGTTCACAAAGTGCAAGAAATCTGGCAAATTCATTAAAAAAAATATTGAGGATACTAGTACTTACTTATACATATTTTTTGTGTATGGGAGCCCCCTTTAAAATCTGGGGGCACGGCAGTACCCCCGCCAAGTCGAGTGCGAAGCAAACACTGCCGTACCATCCTTTACTGGAACCATTTCTCTGCATTTTCAGGCCCCTATTTGAGAACCTCTGGATAAGACTAGAACGCAGATTAGAGCATTTAAGGTATGATAAAATACTTAAAATCCAAAATTTCAAGTTAAAGTTAACGAGACAGACCTTCATAGGCTACCACCATACATTATCTTATGTTATAAGAAGATATGATAGGTATGTTATAGTGTTACTTATAAATAAATTTCAGGGTTGACCATTGAACTTGGCACCCATTTAGATCTCACTTCTTTTGTCGTTGAAGTCAACAACCAAGGCAATTATCATAATATTGAACTTGGCTCTCATTTCACATTTATGTTTTTGATTAGATATCATTACTTTTTGTAGAAAAATATATATCATCGTAACGCCGTGGGTCCTTTGAAAAGGACAAATTCAAAACTAAAACTAGACTTTATGTAGGTACCTACCCTAAGTAATAAATATGAAAACCGACTATAAGTACCTACTCTTAATTGTAAATAAGTAAGTATACCTTAGCGAGATTAGGCACTAATTAGGTATTTATGTTAAGCGTTCATAATAGAACCTAACCTAATTATTAAAAAATTGCCAGTTTTTTATTTATTTCTTTGTATTCATTTAATTACCTATCTGCATACCAAATTTTAACTCTCTGGGTCATTTGGAACTGGGTTAGAATTTTGATCTGTCAGTCAGTCAATGATAAAAATGAGGATTTTTGGACAATAATATCTAAATAACTGTTTGAGATAAGCTTATGAAATTTAGAACACATATTTATCTCGTAAGTCAAAATATATGAGCCAAATTTGATACGTTTATGTGAAATAGTTTTTGATTTATGAGGGTTTCAAAAGTGGTTCCAAATGGTTCGTGTAATATTACACACGGTGCGGCTCGCCAGTTCTGTTTCTTGAACTTGGCTTGACACGCTGCCGCGTGTCTAGAAACTGTTCCAATCTTATCCATTATACCTCTTATATAAGGCAAAAATGCTGATTGCCGATTAACCTCTGGGTTCCCTTCCCTTGTATTTCGCCTTCTAGTCCGCCCTGACATCCCATATCCGTTGCGTTTCAGTACCTCCTGAACATGCACGAGCTCTGCCTGTATATGCTCAGGGTCACACAGTTCATACGCCCTATTTATCGACGACACAACAGATTGAAGGTGTCTGGGGTGGTGGTGTGAAGAGGCATGTAAATACCTGTCCATGTGAGTGGGTTTCCTGCATTTGCTACTCCTAATAACGCGTGTAGACCCATAAAGACAAATATTTAGTGTAATGGAACGCGAAAGTCTAAAATCATAAGTATTTTGATATTGACATGCAGCTTTACTGTACCGTGTCGGCGTTGTGCAAACAACTCTGGCGGGCACAATGGCCGCGCACACTGTGCAATCATTGGCGAAGCCGTGACTCTGTTGTTGTGACCCGAAGTCGTCAATAGACAACTACGTGCAGTTTATTTGCGTACCGGTATCATAGGGAAAAGTGTGTAAAACAACTCGAACGCTAGTACAAGTTTAAAAAAAGGGGAGAAAGAATCCGTGCCCAATGTTAGTGCAGCTCTGCAGCGCTACCATGAGTTTAAAAGTGACACTCTCTATATCGCCTATGTAAATATGTCTATGAAAAACTTGTACAGCGCCCCTGGCGTTTACGCTAGGAACTAAAATTGGTAGTATGAAACAATTCGATAGGTTTTTAACGTACGTAAGTTTTCGCCATCGAAACTCTAACTTATGGTCTTTATTTGAATAAAAAATAATCGACTGCCTAATATTTTCAAAAAACATCTCTTACGACTGCTTTAAGTAAACACAAGAAGTTAGATGTGTGTGTATGTGTGTTTTTTTTTTATAAAAAATACTCTCGAAATGACCTCACTCCACGATGGTAGGCATTCGTGAGGTCCACATATGAGGTCGACAGGCACAATAGCTCAACCTGAAGGCCTGCTAAATGCTGTTTCACACCCCGCCTGAAGAGCTGGAATTATTTATGTGGGAGGAAAAACACTAGCTGGAAGGGCGTTCCATGCCTTAATGGCACTGAACCTGTTGGTGACAATTTTAGAGCTAATATTATCAAAATCGGTTATATCTTCGGAACTATGCATGGACCAATGATTCTTAGACATAAAACATAATATTATGTATAGAATATACCCTTAAAGTTATGGGATATCAAAAGGTGTATATTACAAATCAATGTAATAATAAGGCGTCCGACCGATTTCAGCCATGGCGGCCGATCTCAATTGAGATCAGCCAAGTGCGCAGGACATATTATAGTGCACAAGTGTACGCGCAAACACAAGTGCACTTTCTATTCCCTTACTCTCATAATTCGGTGAGACGGCAATCCGACATGACCGATGAGAGATCGGGCGCAGGACCACCGGCTTAACGTGCTTTCCAAGGCAAGGGCGTTCAACCGCAAACTTCCTAACTCCGGGCTGAGTAATTTCATTACAGAAAAACTCACACAAATTTTGCCCGACCCCGGACTCGAACCGGGGACCTCTCGGTCCTAACGCAGCACTTGCTACCAATAGACCAACGAGGCAGTTAAAATCAATGTACGATGCGTATGATATGTAAAGTAATAAAGTACATACACGCCTTTATAATGCGATTCTAGCGAAACCCGAAAGTATGTAGAGTCCTAAGACGACAAACTCTATGAACCGATTCGGCAATCATACCCTCATTCACCACCTTGTTGAAAAAGCATTTCAAAGCCAGATCTTTAATCAAGACGCCTTTGGATCGAGCGCCGATCAAACATCAGAACTAATCAAAGGTGCTTGTGAGCGGATACACTCGCAAAGGCCCTCCGTGAGTTTCCCTCAAACGAAACTTGGAACAAAAGCTACGTTATTGACACGGATTATGTGTGCAACTTCCTATTTACCTCACAACCCTCATTCTTGAGTAGGGAAAAGCAGTTTTCTAATTAAAAGGATTCGTTTATGCCTTGTAAGATTTTAAACTTTCGCGTTCCATTACACTAAATATTAGTCTTTATGGGTCTATACGCGTTATTAGGAGTAGCAAATTACATAGCTACTTACTGCCCGACGTTTCGACTGGGTTACACCAATCGTGGTCGCGAGCGAACTGGCGCCGCCGGTCGTGGCGTAGGTTTATGCCTTGTAAGTGAAAGGAACATATTGTATTCATATGCTTTGTGGTTATAAACATGGTCACTTTAAGATTTTTTTGTCAAATCATCCAGTTTTTCAGGCCCAAAATCTCTATGTAAGATTTTAAACTTTCGCGTTCCATCACACTAAATATTAGTCTTTATGGGTGATGGGTCTACACGCGATATTAGGAGTAGGAAATACATAGCTACTTACAGCCCGAAATTTTGACTGGGTTACGCCAATCATTACGAACGAACTGATCATGGTCGTAGGTTCGCTAATTCTAATTCTCAAGTTTAAACATTTCTTGAAACAGACACCTTTTTCATAGACCTAAAAAGGGATTAAAAGTAGATACAAAATATTGTAGTGGTGTGACACACCTCCCCACACATAGGTAGGTTAAGTACTATATAAGTAGAGTGTACGTCTAAATTAGGTTAGTTACAAGATGTATTCGCGGGTGATAGTATATTGATACTATCACCCGCGAATACATCTTTTATTTGACTCCCGGTCCCATCCTTTACATGGCGACCCTGCCAGTGCTGCCTTGTCGGCAGCGCTGCGCAAGAGTAAAGTTATAAAATATGTTTTGGTGTTAACGTTCCTTTTGGAAGTCGAGCGTTAAGTTATAAAATGGACAAAAGTGCGAGTAACGAACGGAACAATACATAAGTTAAGCCGGTCAAGAAATGGAGCTGGCTGCCGGGCGCTGATGGCGCCAGATGGAGGTTTTTTATTGCTGGGCGCCGGGAGTTGACGGTGTCGAGATGATGAGGTATGAGCCGGCTGCCGGGAGAATGTTCGGTGTCCGAGATGGATGTGGAATCCGCCGGAGCCGGGTGATGATCCAGTCCAGCGCAGCGTAGTCGAAGTTTTTGTTATTATTTTTAATTAATTGTAACCGTGCCTATTTAGGGTAAGCACCTATTTTTTTTTTAATCATTATATATTATTTGTGCCATATAAAATGCACCCTTATGTTAGTGGTTAATTCTTTATTTACGTAGACGAGTCAATTCAAAAATTGCAATTTTATTTTAAAGGCTTATTAGTTTTCTTTTTTTTCATTATTGCTATCGTAAATATATTAAATAAATGCAATTAAAATGGTTACCGTCATAAATTTTTGAGGATCAAAATACCTAATTTTATTTATGTTTGGGAATACAAAAAATTCTAAACTTACAAATATTTTTTTTTCCCAAAAGGATTTTAAAACAATATTATTGTATTAATTTTCAAGATCATTTTACAAAGTTATGAAACTTTATGTAATTACTTTTGCAAGGATTGCTGATTTTTTTTTTAAATGTTTTTGATGCGACAAATATTAGATAGGTACAGTATTTTTTTCTTCTATTCTAAAATGATTTTATGGTTGGTTAACATTGGTTTTAAATATTTTACAATGATTTTTTTAGAATTTGAGTGGTTATTTCTTTTAACATGATGTGTTTTTATTTTATTGTTATTTATAGAATTTACGAAAGATTTTTTTTCTCTTCGAAATCGAAATTCGATTTGTTACATTATTTAGAAGTCAATAGGTATTGCATACCCAAATATGTAATCTGTATCATTGTGTAGAAGCTTACAATAAGTCATGCGCTTACGCGTCAGCAGTATTTGATACGGTGTCATGTCTTGCTTATGAATTCTTGACCATGCGGAGAAATGTGTTAGATGTATGAATAAACAAGAAGATTAAATTCGATCCGTTTGTTTGCTGTTCAAGAACTAATTAGTCAGAAGTTGAATATCTAATATCGATGTTTTGAATAGGACGATATGTTTACTAGTTGAAAAGGTAAAGACTGTGTTAAGTATTTTTATAAACTGTAAATGCATACGAGAGAATTTAATACTGGGAATTATTTGGAATTCGGAAATCATATTTAGTAAAGATTGATAATATTAGTTTACAGAATGAGGTAGAGTAAATGAATGTTTTCTTGTATGTTAAATTAAATAGCCTTTGTTGACAATTAGATTAGCATTACAACTAATAATAAAATGCGCGGAAGATTGAATATTTGGAAGGATAGTGAAATGTTATGTTAGGTATGGTTTGAATTTCGGAAAATTTTATGAAAGTGAGAGTACTTTAGTTATTTGTGTTTTGTATGCATTGGATTGATCACCCAAAAGTATGCAAGAATTTATATAATAAAGAATTCTAGGATTGTTTGATACTGTCATAGCAAGTTTAAGGAAGGTTGACTGAATGTCAAAATAATAATGATATTGAAGATTATACCGGATTGACGCTAGGTTAGGTATTAAACTCGGTCTCAAATCCGTCCTCTGATCATGGTGTAACTGGTCGTTCTCTGTGAAGAAGGTTGGAGATGTGTAGAATCTTAAAATATAGTATAGTATAATATAGAGCCGTAGTTATTATGAAATGTATCAAGTAAATGATACTTAAGGGCATTAATCCTTCATATTTGAACATAGTGTAGACGAGCTCTCTCAGTGTAAATTGTTGGACAAATTATGACCCTGTATAAAGAGAATAAGATGATATGAAATGTGAAGAAGAATATATGATGAATAAATATAATGATGAAGAAAATTAATAATGATGATAAATAATATAAATGAAATGTCGACATAAAGTGATGTATGAATAAATATATAATATGAGAATAAATGCGACCAAATGGCGCGAGGTATCCAAAGGGATAATTTAAATGATATACGAAATATGTGTCATGTGTGTGACCAATGATTGTGATTTTTATAGTAGAATGTAGAGGTGACTAATGGATTTGACATAACCTTATTATATACCTACGGACAAAGTATTTTTCGAATGAAGAAATGAAAGGTTATTAAAGAAGAGAAATGGATAAAATGTTCTTGGTATTGTTATAAAAAATTATGAATTGTTTTCATATTCAGATATTTTTTTTTTGTAAAGTTGTTATTAAATGGTTTTAGCAAGTTTTTTTTTTTATTGTATTGATAATGATTTTATGCTTGTTTTTATTAAAATGTGATGTAAAATTATACTAATTGAAAAGAATGACATGACACCAGGATATAGACGACAGGATACAGATACAGAATAGCTGATACTGAAAGAAAATATTTTTGAAATGTTTGTTATGTTTTGTATTAAATAAGTTATTTCATTGTTATTACCACTATGACTCGTCTACAACCTAGAAATACGTAATGTTTATGTTATTAAGTTCAGTTTGTTTTTACTAATTCTTTTTTTTTTTATTAATGAATATTTTTTCCACATGTTTTCATTGTGAATTCATTTTGATCTTTGCAAAATTAATGTGAAAAATGATTTTTTTTTCCATTGTAAAAAATACAACAAAATTGACGATTTTTTTTTCAAAAATAAGGGGGGTGGTGTAGTGGTGTGACACACCTCCCCACACATAGGTAGGTTAAGTACTATATAAGTAGAGTGTACGTCTAAATTAGGTTAGTTACAATATACTACCACCCGCGAATACATCTTTTATTTGACTCCCGGTCCCATCCTTTACAATATTATTAATCATTAAGTGACTAGATATTATGCATAGTTCTTAAAAAACTGAATTTGTCCGGGATATTTCTCATGTTGTTTTGTTTTAACGAGCTCCCGGTATTTCGGCACTTTTGCAAGCGCTAAACGCGAATGTCCATGCCAAAAACGAAGCCTGATGCTCAGCTTCCAAATAATTCTATATTGTAAAACCCGTAAAACGTTGTACGTATTAAAATGTATCTAAACTAATCTAAAGCGGAACTCTCTCAGGTATAGAGAGGCAATTATCTGGATCCAGCGAACATAGGTACTGTTAGTGAGGTGTCCGAGTAGAGCATTAGCAAATTGGATTTTACAAGCTTTATTAACTTTGCTAATTGCAGGAGGGAACGTCTACAGCTTAGAATTATCCTTGATTTTTTAATCTAATACGATTATTATGTATAATGCTGAATATGACCGGTAAAACTTAACAACCTCGTGCAAGTGTAATTAACCAAACCGCACTTGGCCAGCGTGGTTGACTAAGGCCTGATCGTCCTAGTTTAGCGTATGCCTGTGTCCCAGCAGTGGGAATGTATATGAGCTAATTATGATGATGAAAGAATCAGTAAGTAGGTTTGAAAAAAAATAAGAACTTATAAATGTTGCTTCCTGAAATGAAAAACATTTTTAGTCGGAAGCAACAAACATTGCGTGCATAAACTAAACTAGTTTTCGTTTTTATAGCACGTAACGAGTTCTGAATCATTTGAAAAACTAATTTGAATATTATTCTGCGAATGATACAAAAAAACGTTGACTGTGAACCAAATACAGTGTGAATATTTTGGGTAACGCGTGTTTATAATGAAATTTAAATGTTGACCAGTAGATGATGATACTTATGATGATATATACCGTAGGTACTGTGTATAACGTGCTTAACTGTGCCAGCGACTTCGTTCGCGTTTTCCACCGTTTTTTACACGTTTTCCATTGTATCTTTGCTTCTATTGGTCGCAGCGTGATGTTATATAGCCTAAAGCCTTCCTCGATAAATGGTCTATACAACGCAAAAAGATTTTTTCAAATCGAACCAGTAGTTCCTGAGATCAGCGCGTTCAAACAAACAAACAAACTCCTCAGCTTTATAATATTAGTATAGATTGTGTTTTCCGTGCTACACGGAGCTCTCTCTCTCTGATATAATGTAAATAAAAAATTGGAAACTTCACAAATTCATGCTTGATTGGGCGGAGACCGTGTACCCCAGGCATGTGAACGTGAATTTTTCAATTTTTTTATTATATTACTCCTACTCACGCCTCAAGGGGTCAAAAATAAAAGTTTTTTTTAAAGAAATGGCGTTCAGGTTACCTCACTCTACCTGATGGTAAGTTTCCATGAAATTCACGGATACGATGGACAAGCAAAGTAGAGTCTATGGAGCCTATCGCTCTCACCCTGAAGGCCTGCATAGATGCAATTTTACACCCCGCCTGAAAGACCAGAGATTAGAGGAGAAGAAAAAAATTACATAGAAGTCAAGTTTCCAAGCTTTATAGTTTAAACCCTACGTCGATGTCAGTTAGCTTCAACTTTGATATCATCATCAGCCAATATACACTCCCACTGCTGGGGCACGGGCTTACCCTAAACAAGGGCGATAAGGCCTTAGTCAAACACGCTAGCCAAGTACGGGTTGGTCGACTACATAACCCTAGAAATTCTTCGTAGGTGTGCGCTGGTCTCCTCATGCTGCATGCATGTTTTACCAGTGTCAAATAATCGTACATACGAATTTCAGATTTGAAAACACATTACATGGCGGGGTTTGAACTGGCGACTTCTCGCATGGCAAGCAACGATCTTAACTATTCGACCTTCAATACTTTTATACTTATAACTAGTATAAAATCCTTCCTCTTGAATCCCTCTATCTATAAAAAACCGTATCAAAATCCGTTGCGTAGTTGTAAAGAATTAAACATACATAGGGCTATCATCATCATCATCATCATTATCTTCCCTTGTCCCACGCTAAGTGGGGTCGGCGCAACATGTAGGTATGCTTCTTCCACTCGGGCCTGTCATTCGTCAGCTGTGTGTCTACTCCTTTCACTCCCATATCATCTCATATGGACAGATATTGCGACTTTGTTTTATACTACGTAGTGATAAACATACAAACAAAAACATCTAACTTTTCCAACGCTAGAAAGTAGGCTATATCGGAAACAAGTAATCCTCTCAACGTTCAATATCTACGTCATAATCGAGCAACGAGCACATTGGACGAACATTAGAACGACTGTGCGCCTCTATGTCAACGGCCATCCGACGCGATAATCCCAACTAATCCCTCACTCAAACGATATAACACTACTCACAAACTTCATCCTACGTACTCCTATTACCAAGCTTTAGAGTCGAATTTCGTAGAGCACGCTTTATAACGACCGGTCGTTTTGTGGGGTTTTCTACCGGACAGCGGGATCGGCCGGATACATTTCTATAGGGTTTAGTTTTGTTACAGATCAATTATCCGTTTGGAGCCTGTAAGCTTTTTACCTAGCCTATGTTAATATTTACAGTAAAAAATATTTCATACTAAAACTGCAGTGTTTTTGATTTATTTAAGGTCGTTAAAATGTACAATTTTAACCGGGTTGTGGACAAAAGTAATATAATGTTACCAAAAGCGTGGCTCGCCGAGTGGCTAAGGTAGTTGCTTGCCATGCGAGAGGTCGTTAGTTCAAACCCCGCCACGTACCACTGTGGTTTTAATTTTGAAATTCATACGTACGATTTTTCGACGCTTTAACGGTGAAGGAAAACATCTTGAGGAAACCTGCACACCTGTGAGGAAATTCTAAGGTTGTTTAGTCAAGACAACTTGCACTTGGCCGGTGGTTGACTAAAGGTAGGACTGTGCCCCAGCAGTGAAGATGTATTTGTCCTGATGATGAAAATAGATTTTTAAAAAAATGTCTAAATCGTTGACCCAGCTATTGATCATGTCCTACGAGATATCGAATGTACTACCTAATTTGTTGTTTAATTGTTCTATCCAAATATAAGTAGTTTGCATCCAGTGATATACTTTACATTACTTTATGAATACAAAATTTTACTGAACAATAATTATCTAAACGTATAACATTTTACCATACGCGAGCTTCATCCGTAGAATTAAACCCGAAAAAATGTATTTCAATTACTAAATTTGACCCAAAAGCTTTTTAAAAAAAAAGGTTCACGAAAAACATTTCAAGTACTCAATCACACAACCGCAAATGTAACCATTTATCATTATTTAATGAACCCCGCCCAACTCCAACATTGTATTGGTAAAATTAATCCATCAGAATTGTAAATGACTGGCACTTACACGACAAAGCACATGCAAAAAGGTCATCAAAACACTCCAAACATTATTATCCAGCGGAAGCGGAACTCCCGCCCACAGAAATGCCGCCCAATATGAAGCAAAACGTTGAGTATTCGAGGTGTCTTCGTATACTGGTTGTTAATACTGGGCGGCCTTTTTCAAGAGAGCTCTTTCATTGACACAGAATCCGCCGCTGCGGCTTGAACGCGCTAAAGTAGGAAGGTCTAACTTAACTGGTCGTTCCACATTCATCAATCTTCGTCACAAAGACATAATGTCAAATATGTGACGCTGCGTACTGACATATTGATGGCTTAGTACCGTACGAGTATTGTAGGCCAACAAATTGCGAGATTGAAAATACATTAATCAAATAAAAAGTGTGTAGAGTTTTTTGGTGTTTTGCTTTGATGTTGGACTCTGAGTAATGATAGTTAGACGTGTTCACCGACACGAATATACTAAGATACCTGGTCCATTTCCTATCGGGCTCATTGGTGATTTATTGCTTCATGTAGTTATCATAACATCTTGACGCAAACAACGTTGATATCTCCAACGTCTATTTTAATCTGTATATTTTTATGAAGTACGTGTTAGTAATGTATTAAAAAAGAAAAAGATATGGAAATCTACTAATATAACACCAGGTTCTTTTCTTTTATTGTTGAACGACAAAGTAGAAAATACCTTTTTGATTATAAAAAAGTCTTTGATATCATACTTGAACTTTCATTAGGGGTTTAATTTATACCCCTAATGAAGATAAACGTTAGATACATACGGTCGGATTTGCTTTTAATATTGTTCACAAACATAACCCGACAAATAAAACATTCTCAAAAGTGGTTTAATGTATCAAAGCGTTTGTAAAGCCAGAGATTCATTATAAATGGAAAATCTTGTACCTTCAATAACAAAAAGGTTTAGCAATAAGAAGTTCACTTCACGTGGAAAAGAAATATCTATACTAATATTATAAAGCTGAAGAGTTTGTTTGTTTGTTTGTTTGAACGCGCTAATCTCAGGAACTACTGGTTCAGTTTGAAAAAATCTTTTTGCGTTGTATAGACCATTTATCGAGGAAGGCTTTAGGCTATATAACATCACGCTGCGACCAATAGGAGCAAAGATACGATGGAAAATGTGTAAAAAACGGGGGGAACGCGAACGAAGTCGCTGGCACAGCTAGTAATCCATACATCTACACAAAAAAAATTAATTGAGTTGTCTATTTGTAATATTAAAATAACGACTATTTTCTACATGAGTATCTATATCGAGTAAAAATAACAAAAACACAACTAATAACAATCATTTTTGTCTGTCTTTCTATTTATTCCCGCTAATCTGCGAAACGGCAAACAATTTCGACGAGACTTTCTTTAATACAAAGCCAATTTTACAAGGTACATAATGTACCTTGTAAAATTTTAATTTTTAATTTTCTAGGCTATTTTAATTTTCACATTTCCTTGTAAACAACGTTGCGGGCGGCAGACAGTTTACATTATTGTCATAAGTAACATTAGAAGGGGGCATTTATAATTTTGCACTACCTAGTGAAGCCTGAAGAGAAATGATTAAGGGAAGTAACTGTTTGTGTTAATTTTAGTCTTCACAATTCTCAGAACTGGGACCTTATTAAGGGTAAGCCTTTGAACCCGTTAGAGGTCCTTTGAGCGTCCCTCGTTTCTTTGTCGGAATGTACCTCTCGTAATGAGTTATAAATAACAATATTATGGACGATTGTAGACTTTCGCGTGCCGTTACGTTAAAAACTATACATATATTATGGGTCTGTCTACATGGATGGCACCAGTCATGATCGCGAGCAAACTCAATTTTTTTTTTATAATAGACTAACAAGTTGACCTCACTCCACCTGATAGTAAGCGGTAGTGAGATCCACATAATAGGTCGACAAGCACTCAATAAGGTATATTACCCTATTGAGCCTGTCGCCTGCTAAAATGCCGTTTCACGCCCCGCCTGAAGAGCCCGGGATCATAGGAGGGAGGGAAAACATGATCTAGAACGGAATTCCATGCCATAATGACACGTGGCAGAAAAGATGAACTAAACCTCTTGGTCCGAGCCACAAGCGCCTGCATTGTATGTAGATGGCAGCGCTGTCCAGCACGTGTCGTTCGGGAGTGGAAAGGGGAGGGAGGGACTAGCTGGAATAGCTCTTCATTCACGATTATAGAGACGGTAGAGAACACTGGTGCAATCCAGTCAAAACAGGCAGCGTGTAGTAGACCCATAATATACAATGTATTCATTATTTTAATATTATAAAGGTTTGCCTTTTGTTCGCATTTTCTACGATCGCTGGAAAATACAGTTTAGTTTGACTTTTTTTAACCCTAAACTAAAACTTTCAAAAATAATTTTAGCCGGATGTAGTATTTTAACGAACTTTAACATTAGGACCAATGCCAGCTTTGGAAGATAAAAATTAACAAATAACTTGCTTGGTTTGTTCTGCAGTTGATTACATTTAAGTAACTTTCTTAACTATCAAACAGTTCAGGATTTTTGTAAAAATTTCCAAAAGTTTACTTAAATATGAACTTAAACATGGTTATGTACGTTGTCAATGGGTAATTAGTTTGATTTCATGAATATTATTGAAAGAATTATTGAAAAATACTCATTTCACTGCTCAATTAATTACATAAGATACCTGCTATAAGTGACTTAAATACTTTTGTGTGTCACACACATTATGACCCAAAGTATTCACAAAACTTAACAGCCAGTTTTAACTTGAGGCAAACGCCCTTATTATGTTGAAAGAAGCAAGTAAAACGTACGAAAATTCGTTTACCTAATTACTATGTAAAGTAAGGTTCCATTGAAACATGAATGGTGAATAACCCACGGATAGTGGGGGTACAATGGCCCCATCATTTAATTATGAGGGTCCCAACGACCCTTGTTTGCGTTGGGTGGTTACCCCTCTCCGGCATCATTCCAATTAATGTTATAAGCGGTTTACATTGAATAACATTCATCACAACATTGAAAAACACAGTGGTACGGAGTTTGAACTGGCGACCTCTCGCATGGCTAAAATGACCTTAACCACTCGGCCATCGACGCTTTTTAACGTGAAGTAAAACGTCGTGAGGAAACCTGTACGTATATATATTAGTGTTATTTCTGATATCCGTAACTAACTTACCAAGCTACTTACTACGAGACTAATCTTAGTCACTAGGCACCAGTCTCACAATATAAATAAAAGTAACTAAGTATTACCCAACATCCCATACATTGATCTGATCCCGTGGTATGTAGCTTAAGCACTTGTGTTAAATAATAAATATATTTAATAACACATCTAGAAACCTAACAAACACCGATGTTCGTCACAAAAATATTTGTCTCAGGTGGGAACGGAACCTTCGACTCTTGGAACCGTAGGTAATAAACCTGGGTCACTAACCACTGTTCCACCGAGCCAGTCATGGTTTGATGATGTTAAGAAATATTTATTTAGAGAGTGTTAAGCATTTTCAAAACTATTTCAACCCATGCTACAGAATCGCGTAACCATAGCAACAGCACCCTATAAATCAGGGCACATTCTGAGCGCATCACGAATATCTCCACAGCGGCGATTCCGAGCGAGCCACTCCGACAAAACGTCGTTCGGAATCCCGTTCCGAATCGCTGACAAGTTTATTTGAGAGTTTACATACTGCCTGAAACATTGTTGGCGGCAAATTGGTTAAGGGCGTTCCATTTCATTTGCCTCTCAGCTCCCAATTTAAATGGAACCGTTTTAAAAAAGAAATCCTTGTAAGATCACTTTAATGTGCGTCTGTCTGTGTTTTAATTTAGATAAATAAAATATGTAATCTTTTTTTGCTTGTATCATTAATCTAAATCTAAATAAATATTACAAAGAGGAAAGATTTGTATTTTTGTATGTTTGTAATGAATAAACTCAAAAACTACTGGACCGATTTTAATATTTTTTACATTAGAATGCTGCATTATTCAGAAGTAACATAGGCTATATAATATCACACTAGGTCCTATAGTTGTGGAGCAGTAACCGAAAATGTTTCAAATATGGGGGAAAAGTATCGTTTCTGAGGCCTTCCGTGGCGTGCGCTGAGCATATAGTTAAAGTTATACAAAAATGCTCTATGGATGAATTGTTCATCTTAACATTATCTTTAAAAAAGTCCGCGAAAGCATATGTCTACCTTTTATAGTTTACCCATTACAATCGTTTTAATGATTTAGCTGTTTGCTCCAAAGTAATGTCATTTTGACGACGGGATTTCGAAGTAAATGGTTTAATAATAAAACGTATATCTATGTAAAAAACCTTAAGTCCCCTCGTGCGAAGCCGGGACGGGCCGCCGGGTCTTTTATAAAACACGTATTCATCAATTGGAAGTAATAACCCATATGCCGTTAAAAAAAAGAAAAACGGAACCCTTAAAATCACTTTGTTGTCTGTCCGTCGAGGCCCTTTTCCTGGGCAACACGTGGAGGTATAATGTTAACATATACATATACGTAAGTCAGTATTTCACAACTTCAAGGGATCATCGCTCCAGAGCTGTGAACATGAAGCTTTTAAGTAATCGCAAACGAAAAATACACCCATTTGAATTTAGACATTATGTAAGTATTAATGAAAAAAAATTGTAAACAAAAAAAAAACCGCCTTCAAAAACACGACTCACTAAAAATTACAAAATAATATAATACGAACATTAATCTGGGTATGAATTTGATATGTTGTTGAAGGCGGTGCCAATTAAATTTTTGAGGAAAACTGCGTGAAATATAAACGGCACCGCCTTCAACAACATATCAAATTCATACCCAGATTAATGTTCGTATTATATTATTTTGTAATTTTTAGTGAGTCGTGTTTTTGAAGGCGGTTTTTTTTTTGTTTACAATTTTTTTTCATCCTTTTTAGTGTTAATTTTTTTTACACCCTATTAGTTAAGCTCACCTATAATTCTACTGATATTATAACCAGTAGTATCAATATGTACACAGATTTGAAAGAATAATCCCTTTACTCCCAACTATTAAGGAGTTGACCTTCCATCATCAGCTCAGCATCATAACATTATGATTGCCACAAGCCAATGCCAATATAACTTCAGAAAATATGTAAAACGCGGTACATGTGCCTATAAAATTTGAGGGTTGCCCTCGATTTCTCCTGGATCCCATCATCAGATCCTAGACTGGTCAACCTAATAGTTTAGCTCACCTGTAATGCTACTGATATTATAACTAGTAGTCTTAATATGTATACATTATTAAAAGAATTATTCTTTTACTCATAACTATTAAGGAGTTGACCTTCCATCATCAGCTCAGCATCATAAAATTATGATAGCCAGAAGCAAATGCCAATATGACTTCAGATAATATGCAAAACGCGGTACATGTCCCTATAAAATTTGAAGGTTGCCCTCGATTTCTCCAGGATCCCATCATCAGATCCAAGACTGGTGAAAATGGGACCACCTCGGAAGTGAACTCTATCCAACCAAAAAAAAATTTTTGAAATCCGTCTATAATTGACGAAAATATCGGTGAACATACATAAAAAAAAAAAAAAAAAAAAAAAAAAAAAAAAATATTATACATACAGACGAATTGAGAACCTCCTCCTTTTTTTGAAGTCGGTTAAAAAGTGCCAATGGCCGAGTGGTTTAGGTCGTTTATTGCCATGTGGTCACCAGTTCAAAACACAGTGGTACGTCACTGTGTTTAAATGTGAATTTTATATATTTGACGCTTTATCGGTGAAGTAAAACCTGCACACCCACGAAGAAATTCTAAGATTGTGTCAACTAATCCGCACTTGGCCAGGGTGGTTGACTAAAGTCTAATGGCCCTAGTTTAGGGAAGGCCCATGCAATAGTAGTGGGGACGTATATGGGCTGATGATGATGATGATGCATTGGACTATGTAAGTATATAGGTATTGTTTGAGCCCAGCAAGGTGACAAATGAAACGAAGCAAATAAGTTCCAAGTTCAAATGTAATGAGGCATCAACAAAAGAACAAAGTGAGCCCAATGTGAGCGGCCTAGCCTGGGGGTAAATAAGGCACTCGAGAAAAATGTTGATACCGTGATGCAGAATTCAAATATAGAACGCTACAACAATACTTACCTTTAATGCGTATCATTCTTGGCGGGCTGGACGTCTGTCACTTGTTTGTCACTTTAACCGTAAACAGGTATATAGTATGTTCTTCACATAAACCAAGAATCATTATACTATGCGGTATAAGACTTGATTTTACTGCATGAGCAAATAAAAAAAATATTTTCAAGCAAACATAATTTCAAAAATTGGTTCTTTGTATTAAAATTTGCATGAATTTTTTCGAAGAATTGCATTGAAATAATTAAGAAATCAGAAAGCTCAACCACATCGACAATGTCGATCCTTCATTTCCCAAAGAACTTGACGATACAAAATATTGTAAGCATATCCGTTTCACAAACAGTTCCCTATAAAATAAATTTGATAGATTAGTTTAATACCGAATTTCGTATACAATAGCAAAGGTCCGAGTAAAGGGTTACAATACTGGCGAATTCTCGGAAGCTGCTATGAAATACAATAGTTGCCCAATTCGTCTTGATTGTGTAGCCCATATCAATCAGTACACCCGACCACTCTATCCGGAAGTTTGTAATTTCTGAAAAGTCTACTCGCCAGTATTACTTGTTCTATATAATAGCATTCGGATATGGAATTGCATCATTTATTGAAATATTTACTATTACCGAGTAATATTTGTATGAAATAAAATTGATCTCGCTCGTGAATACTCGTGAATCTCGCGTGAATTGTTAAAATAAGGCGTCCGACCGATTTCAGCCATGGCGGCCGATCTCAATTGAGTTGTAAATAATATGATCAGAAAAACAATACACGCGAGTTTAACCCGTAAAATTCGTTCATTATTCATGGTTCTTATTTAAAGTTTTTATATTAAATGTTAATTTGGATTTAAAAAGGGCCATTTTATTATGAGAATAAATCTTCTAAATTCATTTACGAATGTAACTTTGGGACACTAACTTTATATAACTACCTGTATGATGTTTTTTGTAATTTTTTTATATCTGCTTTCTTTGGCTATATCTGTGGTATGATGAAAAATTATAGAAGTACACAAACATTCATTAAGATTTAAATAAGGGTTTAAATTAGGAATTGAAGTTTGTATTGATGGAGCCTAAGAGTCAAATCACTCTTTACTGGACAGGGAATCTTCAGGAGAATTCTATTTTGTTATTTTCTTTGTTTTATTCAACTCCCTACTCAGATCCAATTAATTAATTACAACACATTACCAATTAAATTAGCTACGTCGAAGTTAAGTAACTAATGCCCCAGGAGAAAAAGGAAACTCGCGGTCTTAGAGCAACGTTCGGAAAAGGGTACATGCTGTAAACATTTTCTTTAAAATGAAGCAAGTTAGAAGTGACTCGTCGATGGCCGAGTGGTTAAGGTTGTTGCTTGCCATGCGAGAGGTCGCCAGTTCAAACCCCGCCACGTGCCACTGGGTTTTTCAAATTTTAATTTCATATGTACGATTATTCGACGCTTTAACGGTGAAGGAAAACATCGTGAGGAAACCTGTAGTGCTGCCATGAGTTTAAAAATGATAGACTCGATATCACCAATGTAAATATGTCTATGAAAAAAATTGTACAGTGCCCCTAGCGGTAACACTAAGAACTAAAACAGTAAGTATGAAAAAAAAAACCGATAGGTTTTTAACGTACATTCAGCAACGCTGGCGGTCGACCACCTATAAGGTGAAAATCGCTTGGCAATTTCGCGTCTGTCAGACCAAGCCCCGCCCAATTGTGGTCAAGGAGCTGGCAATAATTTTTTGGTAGATATTTGAGGCATGCTGAAAACTTGTCCTGTACCTCTCCTATTATATCCCAACACAAATCCGCAGACTTGGCTGAGTACCGGGGCTAAACCAAACCCCCAATTTTTTTTATTTAAAAATATATTTTATAATCCAAAAAATATAATTTGTCAGTCACCTGACAGGTAGAAGTTCCATCGTAATAATTTGTCTTAGTGAGTCTTATTTTTTAGTTATAAATAAAAAAATGAAAAATATTTTTGGGGGTTTGCTTTAGCCCCGCTACTCACCAGCCAGGTCTGCAGTTTCGTGCTGGGATATAATAGGAGAGGTACAGGATAAGTTTTCAGTTTGCCTCAAATACCTACCAAAAAATTCTTGCTAGCTCTCCTACTATTGGAACGTTTTTGCTTGGATTTTGACAGATTTTCTTCAAGTGCTCTTCTATTGGCCAGTGGGCGGGGCTAATGGCGTTTAAAGAAATCTGTTTGAAAAGTGTACTACCGCCAAAATTTCCGGTTGTACGTAAGTTTTCGATAGCTAACTCATGGTAGCGCTACAGCACACCTACGATGAAATTCTTAGGTTGTAGTCAACCAACCCGCACTTGGCCAGCATAGTTGACTAAGGCTTTATCGCCCCGATATAGAGCCTTAATATAGAGGCATCAACGAAGTCTCTCGCGAAACAAAGGTCCCATTTTTACCTTTTAGGTACGGACCCTTAAAAATCAGCTCTTGCTGGTAATGCTTTCTTAACAGTATCCATACAGAACACCCATAGTGAAAAGCTAAGGTTTGAAATATTTCAACATAACCGAGAAATGTCACGGAGGGAATGAACGAAGTTGGTTTTATTGCCTCTGGGCTCTCCTGCCATCGGCTTACAAAATGTTATCCAATATGTTACTGCAACAAACTGTAACATGCTAAAAAGATCCACAAATCATATCACTGTACAATATCATAACAGTTTATTTTGATCCAACGTTTAAGATCAACGATCTGTCTGTGAAACAATTTTAAATAAATAAATAAGTATTTGTCCCGAGTAGGAATCAAACCCACGACTCTTGGGACCGAAATCATTGTCCTCCCACCTATTCCACCGACGCAGTCATTCGATATCTTCAGTTATTCGATATTATTTATCGCCTCGTTGGTCTATTGGTAGCAAGCGCTGCGTAAGGACCGAGAGGTCCCGGTTTGAGTCTGGAGACGGGCAAAATTTGTATAAGTTTTTCTGTGATGAAATTACTCAGCCCGGAGTTAGGAAGTTGGCGGTTGAACGCCCGTGCCTCGGAAAGCACGTTAAGCCGTTGGTCCTGCGCCCGATCTCTAATCGGTCTTGTTGGATTGCCGTCTCACCGAGTTATGAGAGTAAGAGAATAGAGAGTGCACTTGTGTTTGCGCGCACACTTGTGCACTACAATATGTCCTGCACACTTGGCTGATCTCAATTGAGATCGGCCGCCATGGCTGAAATCGATCGGCCGTCTTAAATATTTTTTTATTTTTGATCAAAGATGGACTAATAAGGCGCTGATTATCACTTTAAATGCTTCTTTCACCCTTCAAAACAAGTCTCAGTTAATGCACCAATCTACCCCAACTTTACCGTGAAAGGTTCACTCTATTTCTTGCCTCAAGCCTAGCTCGCCCGCCCGCCCTAGCGCCCCCGCCCAATAGCCTCCCGCCCTAACTCACTTTACTTGTCTAGTTAGGGTTTGTGGCGGGGATAAAATGTGCTGAAACGATCACATACTGTAAAGTTAAGACCACAAAATGTTGTTTTGATTCAATATACTTACTTTTTAGACCGGTAAAAGTCGTTTGTCTAAAAGTAAGATAATAATGTTGATTGACTTGATCTATACTAATATTATAAAGCTGAAGAGTTTGTATGTTTGAGCGCGCTAATCTCAGAAACGACTAGCTTCAACTCATGTTTTCCCTACATACTACAGTATACTTTTAAAAATCGTTGCATTTTGAATTTATCTTGATTTTTCATCATCATCATCACCCCATATACGTACCCACTGCCGGGGCACAGTTGACCAACCTACACTTGGCCAGCGTGGGGTCAACCTCGCTGGCCAAGTGTAGGTTGGTCAACTACACAACCTCAGAACTTCTTCGTGAGTGTGCACGTGCAAAGTCAAAGTCAAAATCAAAGTCAAAATTTCTTTATTTATATAGGCATTCACACGCACTTATAAATCGTCATTATATTAAACTAGCGGCCCGTCCCGGCTTTGCACGGGGGGATTTAGGATTTTTACATAGTTTTACGTTTTATTATTAAATTATTAACTTCGAAGTCCCGTCGCCAAAATGACATAACTTCGGAGCAAACATCTAAATCATTAAAACGATTGTTATGGGTAAACTTTAAAAGGTAGACATATTCTCTCGCGGACTTTTTTAAAGATAATGATAAGATGAATGATAAGATGAAAAATTCATCCTTAGAGCATTTTTGTATAACTTTAACTATAGTTAAAGTTAGCATATATGCTCAGCGCACGCCACGAAAGGCCTCAGAAACGATACTTTTCCCCCGTTTTTGAAACATTTTCGGTTACTGCTCCTCAACTATAGTACCTAGCGTGATATTATATAGCCTATGTTACTTCTGAATAATGCAGCTTTCTAATGGTGAAAAAATTATTGCAATCGGTCCAGTCGTTTTTGAGTTTATTCATTACAAACATACAAAAATACAAAAATACAAATCTGTCCTCTTTATAATATTAGTGTAGATGTAGATAAATAAATAAAAGATAAGTGATTCTACCACCGGTTCGGAAAGCTGGTTCTACCGAGAAGACACCGGCAAGAAACTCGATAGTTACTCTTTTTAACGGATTTTCACATAACCTTACACATAGCGTCGAATAATCGTACAAATAAATATCAAATTTGAAAACAGAGTGGTACGTGGCTGTGTTTGAACTGACAACCTCTTGCATGGCAAGCAACGACCTTAACCACTCGGTTATCGACGCTTTTAGTTACATAAACCGACCCTCGTAGCAAGGGCGCGAAACATCGTAAACTCTTCAATCACATTACCCTCCAGAGTGACCACTCTTCACAATATGGCCGCTTGAGCCCTCTTTTACGGCTTTGATTTAATCTGCACACAAGTACCGGCTAGACTCTTTATTGCCCTTCTTGATACTTCTAGTTCTTCAGTATCAGTTAATAAGATGATACATTGAATCCTTCTTTTCACTGCCTGTATGCTTTTACTTATACCGGCAGTGAAAAGAAGGTTTATAACTGCCTCAAAATATTAGTCTTTATGGGCCTACACGCGACCACGATTGGTGTAACCCAGTCGAAACGTCGGGCAGTAAGTAGCTATGTAATTTGCTACTCCTAATAACGCGTGTAGACCCATAAAGACTAATATTTAGTACATGGAGCCTACATCGCATGCTGGCTAGCTGAGCGCGGTGGCGGCAACCACGCGACTTTTTTCTAATACTTGCATTTTTAAACTCGTGATATCTTCCGAATTAAATGTCCGAATTTAATAATTCAAAAAGTTATAAAAAGGTATTGAAGCCGTCTTGAATATAAAGTAACTTATTTTTTTAAGGATTAATACCAAGGTACAAATAAAGAGCCCTTTCAAGCGGCGGCATATAAATTAAATTTTTAGAATAAAAAACTGCTTGCTGTGACATAACTATAATATTTAGACATATGCCGTCGCGACACTTTTTGTAGATAATGATGAGTTCTGCAAAGTCTTAGTAAATGGTTTTGTTCTATCTTCAATAATTTTCGCAGCGCAGGCGACGTAAGGAATTTTTCAGGTCTATTTTTTACACCTTGGGTTACATTATTGGAGTTTTAGTAAGGATCCCTAATTTTTTTAAAAAATTAATATCGCCTATGTTACTTCTGAATAATGCAGCTTTCTAATGGTGAAAAAATTATTGCAATCGGTCCAGTAGTTTTTGAGTTTATTCATTACAAACATACAAAAATATAAAAATACAAAAATACAAAAATACAAATCTTTCCTCTTTATAATATTAGTATAGACTAGTATAGACTAGTATAGATTATGTCTTGTGCTTTTGGTTGATCTCAATTGAGATCGGCCGCCATGGCTGAAATCGGTCAGATGCCTTATACACCGTGAAATTTTAGTGGTTGTTTTCCCGCAGTAAAATGATTCTATCTACTAATGACTTTAGACTACGACCAAACAGAAGAAATTGTGATATAATTTTTTCTACCCTGCAATTGATCTATTTCTCTTATCTCAGACCTCAGTCACACACCACAAGCCGTATTACGCCTATTATATCATACCTCCCCACAAGCTCACCATCCCACCCCCTCCCATAAATTTTCATACGACTCGCCACATCACCTATCCACACAAACACACGCACACACACACATACACACGCACGCGCACATACACACACACACACACACACACACACACACACGCGCGCGCACACACACACACACACACACTCAAACACGAAATGCTCATACTTTCGTTCTAAAATTTTATATGTTACAAAATTACTTATATATCTTTGTTCTATGTTACAATATTATGTGCTAACCTAAAACGTATCTAAAACCGTGCGTCCAAACCAATAACTCATGTTATAATTATAAAAGATTGGTCGCCGCGATACAAGCTTGTGCTTAGTGCAGCGACCGCATGATTTTTCGTGTAATAGTTTTAAGTTTTTTGGAAATAAATAAATAAAGTAAAGTATTAAAGTATCTTAGTAGTACGAAAGATGTGTGCAGTTCTTTTTTGGTAAAATCAATAAATGCCGGTTTTACGAAAGGTTTAACCGTAACTCGAAACCACGTTCGAACCGCTTTATGCCTTAGGGTGTAGAGCTTCTTTAGCTTTAAGCATCGATTTCATGCGGCAAGCAGTACCTGAATACGTCACATCTTCAAAAACAACGATAGCTTCTCTCGTTTTCGAGTTGGGAAATTATTATTCTGAAAAATCGAAAAAAAAAAATTTTCTTTTCGAGGAATAATTTGCATGATTCGATAGTATTACTAAAGGCAAATCGTTCTGCCACGGGAAAACAACCACTAAAATTTCACGGTGTATATTAAGTTTACTTACTAGGTATTCCAGTTTGATTTTACGGATTAAACCCGCGTGTATTGTTATTCTAAAGATTTTATTTATAGACCCGACGTTTCGAGCTCTTACAGCGTTCGTGGTCACGAGCAAGACTCTTGACTCGGGAGACTTGCAAGTGACCATGAGCGCTCTAAAATTGCTTTTATTTCAAACTAGCTCCCGCCTTCACCCACGTGAGGTTTTGATAAAAAAAGGTAGCCTATGAACTCAAAGGCAAAAATTTCATCAAAATCGATTGAGTGGTTCAAGCGGGAAAGCGTAACAGACAAACAGATTTACTTTTGCATTTATAATATTAGTAAGGATATAAAGTTTTTGCGCAAGTACTCTGAGTGACTAAGAGTGTTGATAGTAGTCGTACTATTCCAGCCCAGTTTTCGGTATTCTTATATTCAAAAGCTCATCAACACCTGGGTAGCTCATAGGAAAGAGCATCCGATGCGATATCGGAAGGTCCGGTGGTTCAAGTCCCCGTTCAGGCGGGGTCATGAATGCGATTTTTTTCAAATTTTAAATTTACATTTAGCTTTAATAGCATTAAAAACAACAAATAAAATTTTTAAAAGCTCATGTTTTTACATTAGCATTTTGCATAATAAACCTAGTTCGAGGAGAATAGATCCGTGTACAAAAAAATACACAATATGAACACAATAACTGATTAAATTAATGCCTTTCATTATTTTCTTCGTAGAAACAGTGAAACAAATAATTTCTTGCTTAAACTAAAACGGCCTTTACCTACTGAATATCTTTGAATTTGGTAAATAAAATACCCTGAATAAAAGTATTATTTGCACAAAACCCTCGGGTATTCCTAGAAGCAGCTTATTATTGAATTCGTACATCGGAGATGAAAAATCATACAGCAAAAATTCTTTCTTCACGACAATAGCGGAAAATCCTGGTAAGTTTCCTTGTTAAATTAATATTCGTCTTAAAATGACAGTTACAGGAATTAATACTGAAGAGTACTGTCGAGTTATAATCAACGGAAATAAGAATAATATTAAAATTTAATGCGATTTACGGTCAGAACTCACGGCGCAGTTTATTTTTTTGACTGGCTTATTTGAACAGTGGTTAATGACCCTGACAAATATTTGTGTAATGAACATTGGTATTTTTTCCGTGTCTGGGTGTAAATATGTATGTATTTATTATTTTTTGAAACGTCGGGCTGTATTCGCTACTCCTTATATCGCATGTAGAGTCTCTGACGCCTATAGTACAAGCTCTGCTTAGTTTGGAGTATAATGACCGTGTGTAGAAATGTCCCAGATATTTATTTGTTTTATTTTAAACCAAAGAAGCTTAAAGCTCTTCTACTTTACCCGTGTTCATCTTCAAGCCAAGAGCTGTCGCCCGGAGTGCCCAGTGACAGCAAGCCTTGACCTTCTTAGTGCGGTCGCTATTCCGGAGCTTAAACCTTTGTCTTTGATGCCAAGATCATATTGCAACGTTTTCGCTTTGATCAACTTGGGCGACTAAATTTAGAATGCTTCTTGTAAGTTTCATCATAGTAATGTTTAGTGCAAGACAGTATAAATGAAATTCAACGTGTATATTAATCTTATTGTAAAATTATGCACTAGAAGTTTCACAAACAATACATTCTGTATTTAGGAAATCCATCGTATTTTTTTAAAGGCTATAATGATGATCTCGCTCCGCCTGATGGTAAGCGGTAGTGTGATCCATATATGAGGTCTACAGACCCAATAGTACACATTGAGCCTGTCGCACTCACTCAGCCTGCTTAAATGCCGTTTCACGCCCCGCCTGAAGAGCCCGGGATCATACGAGGGAGAGAAAACATGAGCTGTGTGATGACACGTGGCAGAAAAGAGGAACTAAACCTCTTAGTCCGAGCCACCGGCGCCTGCATTATATGTGGATGGCAGCGCTGTCCTGCACGTGTCGTTCGAGAATGGAAAGGGGAGGGAAGTACTAGCTGAAATAGCTATTCAGAGCATTCCCCATTATAGAGACGGTAGAGATCACTTAGACTGACAATCTCCTCGAAATTAACTTTAACTGTCAAAGCTTGTTTCATATTTAGCACAAGATTTATACCGAATATTCGTTCCACAAACACGCTTGCTCAAGAATAAAACATTAAATGCTTGGCTCGAGCTATCACTTCCCCCCATCTTACGGAACAATGTGTTATGAATTACGAGTCTATTTATCCCGGGTCGCACAATGCAGGCATTATTCGAACGCTAATCTACTACTGTTACCCCGTATCAGACAATAACTCATTCTCACATACAAAACAATCTTTCTTTCAGTCATTTAACATGTTTTGAGCTTTTTGTCTGTTTGTTTAAAGGCTGTGTTTTGCGCGAGTCCGGCTTACAAAGGGCCGTATGAATAAAAAGTGGAGGCTTCGCCGGACCGCTGCCCGGAAGGGTTGTACCCTTTGCGTCACGATTCTTTAAAACGTAATTAATTTTTAATCATACCACAGTATTTAAAAAATTGCAATCTCAGTGGCTGATATGGATTAGGAAAGGCTCATGCTCTGGCCATTTGGGAGGACGCATATTTATTTATCTATATCTATATCTATATCTATATCTATATCTATATCTATATCTATATCTATACTAATCTATACTAATATTATATAGAGGAAAGATTTGTATTTTTGTATTTTTGTATTTTTGTATGTTTGTAATGAATAAACTCAAAAACTACTGGACCGATTGCAATAATTTTTTCACCATTAGAAAGCTACATTATTCAGAAGTTACATAGGCTATATTATACTTTTAAAAAAATTAGGGATCCTTACTAAAACTACAATAATGTAACCCAAAGTGTAAAAAATAGACCTGAAAAATTCCTTACGTCGCCTACGCTGCGAAAACTATTGAAGATAGAACAAAACCATTTACTAAGACTTTGCAGAACTCATCATTATCTACAAAAAGTGTCGCGACAGCATATGTCTAAATATTATAGTTATGTCACAGCAAGCGGTTTTTATTCTAAAAATTTAATTTATATGCCGCCGCTTGAAAGGGCTCTTTATTTGTACCTTGGTATTAATCCTTATCAAAATAAATTACTTTATATTCAAGACGGCTTCAATACCTTTTTATTACTTTTTGAATTATTCAATTCGGACATTTAATTCGGAAGATATCACGAGTTTAAAAATGCAAGTATTAGAAAAAAGTCGCGTGGTTGCCGCCACCGCGCTCAGCTAGCCAGCATGCGATGTAGGCTCCATGTAAGCGTCACTGGGGTACTGGGGAGTCAATGTAATATTAATATAATAAATATAATAATCTATACTAATATTATAAAGAGGAAAGGTTTGATTTTTTGTTTGTTTGTTTGTTTCGAATAGGCTCCGAAACTACTGCACCGATTTGAAAAAATCTTTCACTGTTGGAAAGCTACACTATCCCTGAGTGTCATAGGCTTTTTTTAGATAAAAAAAATAGATTTCTCTTACGGGGTTAAAATAATATATTACATAGAGATAGAGATATCCCCGAAGCGAAGCGAGAGCTCGAAACGTCGGATCTCTAAATAATGTTTAGAATACCAATACACGCGAGTTTAATCCGTAAAATTAGTTTTATTTCAAATAAATAAATATCTGGAACATTTCCACACACGGTCATCTGACCCCAAACTAAGCAGAGCTTGTACTATGGGCGTCAGAGACTGATATACATACATACATATTTATAAATACATACTTAAATACATAATCACACCCAGACACGGAACAAACACCGATGTTCATCACACAAATATTTGTCCCGAGTGGGAATCAAACCCACGACTCTTGGAACCGCCAGCGAGGGTCACTAACCACTGTTCCACCGAGTCAGTCAATTAAGGACAACCAACTAATCTTACACTAAACAAATACAACTGATACATGACATAGAACAAGAGCTAAGTGCAGATTCAATTACAGGTCGCCGCGACTTGCAATGTGAGATAGGTCTATATGTGGACCTGTGGTAGACTGATGGAAATTCTAGTTACCATAAAAATATTTCATATGAATTTAAAATAAATATATGTATGTATATCAGTCAACCATAACAAGCTCTGCTTAGTCAGGGCCGAGTATGAAGATAAGATACCTATTAGACTATCGCGTCTTTTGGGTCTACACGCGATATAAGGAGTAGCAAATACATAGCTACTCCTAATATCGCATGTACCCATAAATACAAATATTTCGAGAAAGGAGACGTCCCAAATATTTATTTAAGAAAAAAAAACATCAGCAATTTTATCCCTAACAAAGGTAAGTCTTGTTTCGATCCCCCCAAATCCAATCCAATATGACTCGTACATTTGCTTACTAGATGCGCCCAATTTGGGATTACAGCTAAGTCTACACTCTCATCCTATTATAATGCTGTCACCTTATTCAAATAGCGGAGCTGTCCAACTGAGAAAAGTGTCAAACGGACTTAACCCCTCCGTGAGACTTACCCGGGCTTATGCAAAAACCCCGTCCGGACGAGTATTTACATGTTTTCTGAGTGCCGTCTGTTTTTGCGCCTTGGGTACGAATGGGAAGTGCTATCGGACGCATAGTATGGTAAACGGCCTAAGGTTCCAAGTGGGATTAGCTTTTGAATATGGAATGGTATATCTACGGGATGTGGAAGGTTTGGTTTTGGTGCCTTTGTTAATCTGCAAAGTGGTCGACTACGTTCGTTATTAGCTGAAAGATTTGTTGCTAATATATTGAGTCTTTTTTTAGTTAAGAGGTTTTTGGTTTAACATAAAAGCATCATCGATACAAGCACAGAAAGTATCCAATGTTCAGTTTCTCAATCATTTCAAGTAAAACTTTAATAATAATATGTTTTAATTCTAATTTTTGTTTATGTGTACGCTTCTTTATTGTATTTGCTTCCATGCGCCTGATATTGAAATAATTTTTAGCGTTCTAAATATATTCTAAATCTAATTTTTACCTTGAACATTGCGGAATTCTCTATATAAACATCCACTTCCCATTTTAAAGAAGTAAGGGGTTGAAAAGAGACAAAGAGAGCGAAGAACTATCTCAACTTAAAACTAACGTCAATTCGTCTAACAGACACACAAATAGACACTTTCCCATTTATAATATTATACACCGTGAAACAAATCAGTTTTTAAAGAAAATTTTTGATATCGGAAGCGTGAGACGCTATAGTTCTTTTAAGAGGTGTGATATCACCAGGTACTGCTTGCGGCAATGCAATGCAAATTGCAGCTTTAAATTGATACTTAAAGCTTAAGTAGTTCTACGCCCTAAGTAATAGAGCGTTTCGAATGTGCTTCTGAGCTTCGTTCATACATTCCATAAAACCGGTATTTATTGATTTTAATAAAAAAAAACTGCACATATCTGCACTACTAAGATAAAACCATTTTAATAAACACTATCACTTAAATTTCACGGTCTTCTTCTTATCGTATTGTTGATGAACAACCTGGTGTCAGATTTTTTAAACCGCCCGTAGGCCTCTGACATGGCTTCACACACCGTTGTAAAATCTCTGAGGTATGCTGGTTTCCTCACGATGTTTTCCTTCACCGTTAAAGCGTCGAATGATGGTACATTATGAATTTCAAATTTGAAAAACACATTGGTACCTGGCGGAGTTCAAAACTGGCGACCTCTCGCATGGCAAGCAACGACCTTAACCACTCGGCCATCGACGCTATATTTCACCGTGTATTGTATGGATTGTTTGTGCATATGAATGTAGGTTTTACTACAGGCACTTGCATTTCCTCCTTCACGGACCAAAGTGCATGCTAAACGAATCAACCTCCGTCTATTTCCTGGCACGACGTCTCCGAACCTCCTTGATGTCTCGCAAGTCGAGTCGAGTCGATATCTCGGATAGGTATCGATTGTCCACGCTTCATGCATCGCATCGAAATGCAATTAATGTGAACGGCATACGAATGTTCTGGCGCAAAGGCATGTTGTTAGTGAAGTTATCCTTTTGTTCGCGATTACAATTGTGTAATCAATGCACGATTCATTTCGATTGAAACTGCTCATAGATTCTCGGAAATGCAACAGTTATTTACTGCGGTACTGATTATTTAGGTACCTAGAGTTCACATCTATTGAAATTGGTACATGGAATTCGACCTTTCATTTCAATATTATTATTTCATTAAAATAAAAAGACATGTGGCACTCGGGGACTGCCGCGGTATAGCTATTGCATAGCATTGTCCAATTTCGGAGCAGCTCGTCTCGATTCGTGCGAGTTTCGTAGAGTCTGTACGACTCTATACGTCTAACCGCACGCACACAAACACCGTACCGAAGTATACCGAACTGAAACGACGTTAGACGATTGTGACGTTTTTTACGTTACGGAATTTCTTGGTTCGGTCGCCGCGCTCAAAGCCCGCAATAAGCTATGCAATAGCTTAAATTTTTTTCTTATTTTATTTATGCATAAATTCACTATTGGTAGATATTACAAACTACTACTATACGAGTAGGAAGGATATATGACTATATAGTTGTGACTGGTATCAGTCAGGGGATACCAGTCACAACTATCTGTCCAGTGGTTGTTGAACGGTATACGGGTAAGCGACCCCGGCTCCTCGAGCTACTATCGACTCAGTCCAAATCATCCGAGGCGATAGTATCCTTCCTCCCCTTTTCCTTCCCCCGTCATATATCCTTGCTACTCGTGGGAACGCAATGACCTTGTTAAAACAATGCACATGGCAGAATGGCGGCGACGTGGTTCACAACCCGTCACGTCACGTTTCTCACAGAGGTGAAAAGTGGATCGCTGGAAGTGATCTCTGCCTACCCCTCTGGGAAAAAGGCGTGATTGTATGTATGTATGTACTACTATACATAGGTACATCATCCTTTGTCTTATACCACATTTTTCGTACTTTATTAAATGGGTGTGTTAGACCACCAAAGGTTCTAAGGATATCTCCCTATCTCGGCAGTACTACAGCTACTAATTCATTAAGCGTCTTAACGGAACCTGAATCTGGGACCGTCCGTGACTTATCACTCGGCCCTCAGGAGCAGGTTCCCGGTATCTGCAATCGATTCCTGGCATATCTACAAATCTTGGCACTTCCATTCCGTCCATTGAGTGCCTGGCAAGTGGATTTACGGGTGCTAGCAGCGTTCGACGTTTTGGGAAAATGGTGGCTTAGATTGTTGAGGTAGGTATATCTGCTATGTAATCAGATATTAGAAAAATGTATACGACCGGGGTATTTACCATCGCCATATTAAATAATATGTAACAATGTACAGAAATAAAAAAATAGGAAAAATCGCCAACTTAATGTACCGGGCATTTATACATTTTTCAAATGACAGAATCACTACTGAGGCCTTATCGCATTAATTTAGGGTAGGCCCGTGCCTCAGCAGTGGGATCGTATATGGGCTGATGATGATAATGATAATCATTACTCGTACCGTTAGCTACTATGCCACTGTACTTTTCTTATGTTCTTTATGACCTAGATGTACATCAAATATTGAAATACCGATGCCAAACGGTTACACGTGATTTTTGGTTAGAAATAGAATAGAATAGAACAGAATAGAATAGAAAACTTTTATTGACCACATCACACAAATAGGTATACAACAAATTATGTCAATACAAAACACAAAACTTAAGCAAAAACACACATATATGACAGACAAAAGAAGTACAAAGAATTTACACGAACAGATAAGGACAGGATGTGGTCAACGAGGTACAGGCCTCAGCATGTGCTACATCAGCCAAGTATAAAGTGTAAGTAGTAAGTGTGCAGTAATAAGTAATTTTCAGCACACATTACATGTTTTTGCAAACGGATAATCAAACGATATTCTCTAAGAAACGTCGATGGCCGAGTGGTTAAGCTCGTTGCTTGCCATGCGAGAGGTCAAGGTTCAAACCCCGCTACGTACCAGTTTGTTTTTCAAATTCATATGTGCGATTATTCGGCGCTGTAACTGTGAAGGAAAACATTGTGAGGAAACCTGCACACCAAGAAGGAATTCTAAACGTTGTGTAGTCGACCAACTGGCACTTGGCTTGCGTGGTTAACTAAGGCCTTATCGTTTTAGATAAAGGCAGGCCTGTGCCCACAGCAGTGGGGACGTATATGGGCTGATGATGATGATGATGATTCTCTCATTAGGGAAATAACCACAGTAAAACTAAAAAGGGTTCATTTTATCAGCCCGTGACCGAGCGCTGTAAAGAGTCCGAAACGTCGAGTCCCTACTTTATAATATGTTTAGCCATGTCAGAGGCCTACGGGCGGCTTAAAAACTCTGACACCAGGTTGTTCATCAACCATACGATAAGAAGAAGAAGAAGAATATGTTTAGCGTCATACACGGAAGTTTAATCCATAAAATAATATTAATTTTTTTTTATATAGAAAAGACAAACAAGATGGCCTCACTCCACCTGATGGTAAGCGGTAGTGATATCCAAATATGAGATCGACAGGCACAACAGATCGTATTGAGCCTTTCGCCCTCATCCTGAAGGCCTGCTTAAATGACGTTTCACGCCCCGCCTGAATTGCCCGGGATCATAGGAGGGAGGAAAAACATGAGCTGAAAGGGCATTCCATGCCTTAATGGCACGGGGCATAAATGAAGAGCTGAACCTCTTAGTCCGAGCCACCAGCGACTGCATTGTATGTGGATGGCAGCGCTGTCTAGCACGTGTCGTTCGGGAGTGGAAAGGGGAGGGAGGGACTAGCTGAAATAGCTCTTCAGAGCATTCTCCATTATCATTCATTTCAAATTATGTAGTCTTCGCGAAAATAATAAACACTACTAAAAGTTAATTTTATTCGACCAGCTAACAAAACAGCTTGCATATCTTCCAGCGCAAATGCAATAACCGCATTATCTAACCAATCTCATATTTTGTAAGCAGACAAATGCGACGGTAAACTAGTCCCGCGGAAAGAGTGCAAGAGTGCAAATTCCCGTGAAATATGGTCGTATTTCACACCGTACGTCCCGTACGACCGGCCTTCGGACGCGATAAATCAGCGACTAGTGATGTGCTTTCTCCGGGATTACTCTTTATTTGATGGTAAACATAAGTTAAACTCTCTCTCCTCTCGCCTAACATCTAGAGAGATGAAGTAATGACTGAAAATCAGCGCTTCGTAGGATATCTATTCTCCGTAAGCACAAGCTGAGTCATGTTCTTTTGCTCATCTGATTTTGTCTTTTCTTTGAATTGTTTGCAATTTGTCTCTTTTTTATATTAATTGTAGTGTTCTGCTTTTTTTCTGTAATTTGCAAAATTTTATTCTTGGAGCAATAAAGTGATTTTTATTTTATTTTTAAAATCCAAATTCACTGTTATATAACTGCTGCCAGAATGGATCAAAAGCCGCAAATTTGCGTTTAGTAAGTGCTGAAAATAAAACTAGTGACCCGCCCTCGCTTTGCTTCAAGTATATCATACATTAAAAACTAAAACTTTCCTATTGAATCCCCCTATCTATTAAAAAAAATCGCATCAAATTCCGTTGTGTAGCTTTGAAGATTTAAGCATACATAGGGACAGACAGACGCAGGAAGTGACTTTGCTTGTAATGATATAGGAACTCGAACTACACAGATTTGAACATTTGACCGTTTACATATGTAGAGGTAGAAAACCGAACATTTCAGTTCAAATGTGAGCATGGCGCTTGCAACAGTGCCGAAACTCGAGGGCTCATTAAAACAAAACAACATGGTAAATATCCCGGACATTTTCAGTTTTCTAATGTAACCATGACAGTTTAAAATATATGTTGAGGTTTTCCACAAGCGCTCAACACTACCCTAGTGGGGACCACACCGTTTTTCCCACATTTTTTATTTCACTGCTCAAAACCGACAAAATCTGTTTTAGTGAATAGCGAACCCCCATGAATGTATAAGGTGATAGATTTTCGTTTTATTTATAGCCCCGTTTTATTTATAGGTTGCCCTAAAGGCATGGTAAGGTATTGGGATTATACATAAGTACTTGTTTCTACGGAAAATGTGACAGGAAAGGTTTTATCAGCTTTTGTAGGTGAAAATTCGTAATTATGAAATCTGCACATAAACAAGATTTCCTCTGTTCGATAATGTTCTTTACAAATGGGGTACAATAATATAGAGGATCATCATCATCATCATAATCAACCCATATACGTCCCCACTGCTTGGTCAGGGGCCTACCCTAAACTAGGGCGATCAGGCCTTAGTCAACCACCCTGGCCAAGTGCGGGTAGAATTTCTTCGTAGGTGCATTGTGTGCACTGTGGTGCAGGTTTCCTCACAATGTATTCCTTCGCCTTTAATAATCGAATAATTGTAGATAAGAATTTCAATTTTGAAAAACACATTGATACGTGGCGGGGTTTGAACTGGGCACTTCTTGCATGGCAAGCAACGACCTTACCACTCGGCCATCGACGCTTAATATAGAGTACCTACAATCTACGCGTCGTTTCGTTTAAAATTAACGACCTCTTTCAGGTAACCGTAGCTTTTCAAAATCGTACAGGTTCATATTTTGTTTCTATTGTGGTATTCCCAAACGAAATGTACAGCTGTCGGGACGCGCCAAAAATACGGCCCGATTCCGTTTCCGTCGTCTTTGTCGCGCCCGTTTTGATACCCGTTTGTCTACCCGTTTTGTCTCGCTTATCAACGCTGCCGCCACGGTGCGCCATATTGTTTCAAACGCGGGAGGCGCTCCTTTGAATACATAATAATAACTGGCTTTTCTATTTGCTAAAGCGATTTATTTTCACGTTTTAAGAATGAACTAGGCACTGCTTCATGCTAAGCGCGTTTTGCGAATAATTTATGATTAAACGAACTTACCTGTACGTGAAGTTCTATCATAATTATACGAAGGCTTCGTCCGAAGGGATTAGCAAATAACACTTGTAGTACCGCCCAGTGGTTCGCCTTTGTCACACTATATTTGAGAAAGAAAAAAAAAAATATCTCTGACGTTTGGTCTGTCACTCACCCGCTTCATTAAGTTTAGAGTACGAGTATAGCTGAAAATATTTCATAAAAAGGGGGAAAGCTTTCGCAGGGAGGGAGGGTTGCTAATCCCTTCGGACGAAGCCTTCGTATAATTATGATAGAACTTCACGTACAGGTAAGTTCGTTTAATCATAAATTATACTTCGGCTTCGTCCTCGGGATTAGCAAATAACACTTGTAGACTTTGAGAGAAAAATAATGAAATATTGTGTTTATATCTAATTATATAAATCAGCATAATCTATTGGAACAATTCAAGCATCTGGTTTGATTCATTGGGTTCCATTAACAATTGTTCTTGTAAAAGAAGTGTCTTCATCAGCATTTAAATAACTTGTGGTTCTATTATAGAACCGATAGAATGTATTCTAGGAGCCGCTCCATCCAGCGGTTCGTCTAATTTGTTCTAGACTGAGCCTAAGCGATGAGCCGCGGGTGTGGCAGCGTGGCTCGAGCTGTGCGCGGTGAATACGTCTACATCGATACTACTATCGTGCAACATCTCGTTAATCCGCCGACTTAAGGTCTGGGAGCCTACTGCTTTAAATAGCTTTCTTAAAGCGATGAATTAATGTTTAACACCTTATTATGTTACCGTGTTTCTTGCTAATAAACAAATTATTATTATTATTATAATTATAAGAGAGAGTCAATATCCTTCCTTATAAGGTTTGTTCTTTCTAAATAAGCAAGTAAAGCTTTTGCCGGGCATATTTCGGGCCTCTCGAAAAATGGCAATACTAAAATAGGTTGTATTGAACCTTTACGTGTTGTTTTGAGAAATTCAGGAATCTTTATATTTATTTTGGTAGAGAAAATCTCAATATTCTTTGTACTAATAGTATCAAAAAAGCTAGGAGTGTTATGAGTTGTTTCGAAAGTCTTTTAATATCTAATGTTTCATTTGGGTAAAATTGGCTAGCATAATTAAGTACTATGGAAGTATCCCATGTTATGGGATACTTAAGTAATGGAGGTCGAAACCGAAATATCCTTTTGAAAAAACCATTTGACTCTGTCACCTCCTAAATTATTTACAACACAAAAAATTAATCCAGCACCGTAAATAAACTACATATTGTTTATAGGAATTTTTGGATATTAATGCCAAAATAACATCAATTGCTAACTGGGGAACACTCCTCCTTAATCACGCCGTCCGCATAAGAGCCCTGCCACCAGGGTAAGCTTGGTGTGTATGTCGTGATCGCTAGAATTAGAGGATAAAATTGAATGTTAACTAGCTTTAAAATTATTTTTTCAGATAACAAGAGACTGTTAAAAAGTGGGTACCAGGGCTGTGTAGGCCACAGAGGTACTAAGCCGACTTGGGGTTCCCCGAACTCCAAGATTATTTCCTGGTATACCCCATCCGCCAATTCCATTCTATATCCGACACGCCTAGATTCTGCGTTGGCCGTAATGTTATCTGACTAACTTATGTAACATGCCATAACTTAAAGTCCGCGATATTCACACCATTGCCATAACAGTTTTGGAATATCTGTGAGGTGCGGAACCTGTTGTCGTGTTGTCAATGCATAGTAAAATTTTGCGGTTAGTGAAATTTTTGGCAAACTTTTTTAACCCAAAAAAAAGCAGCTTGAATCTCTAGATAGCTGATATGTTGCGTTTTCTCTTGAGTTCTCCACAACCCGCCAGCCGTTTCTCTCCCATGGGCAGCCCCCCACCCCGTATTTGAGACATCCGAGAAAATTTCCAAGTCATGTTTATTCTGTTTAATCCTACAAAATGGTTTTTGTATTGCACTTTTCCTCCAAGCTCCAGCAGGTAAGTTCATAATATATTTATCGTAGTTGTTATATAATTTTAAAACTATATATTTAATCCGCTCAAAAAAAAAATATTGTAAATAGCCAGCTGTATTCCACAGCAGGACAAACAGAAACTAATAATTCAATCTTAAGTGCAATTCAATTTCAATGAAATTTGTGAAAGTAAATAAATCGGAAATTGATTATCTATAGGTAATGTGACATGGAAATTTTCCGAATCTAGAAAAATAACCTAAAAAGGTACATGAATTGATTAATGTCCTAAGACTTTTCCCTTTGCTTATTATAAAACCAATAGAAGTGGTTTGTGTTGTATTAAACAAACATTGTTCGCCATTAGCCAAAAAATATTTAAGTAATTTGTTGATATTAGTCCGGCAGAGCGCAACAAACGGACTTCATTCATTTCACACGGTTTCATTACCTTAGTGAAAATATATGGCGCTGTACCCAAACCAAATAGTTATACATTAAATTAATATATATTTAGGTAAAATTGGAATCATACATACTTTCTGGAATCAGGATGACTTTTTATTAATTAGTAAGCGTCTTTTAAGTCGACTTTAGTCATGTAGCATATTCTTGTAATCAATTTTAGCTGTACGTAGATCTTCAATCTTGAATTGATCTGTTTTTATAAATTTTTTAAATGTTTTTATTCCAAAATGAAACAGTGTTTACTATTTGGCTTGGGCACTAAAAATATACTTGACAAAAAACTGTCTTTTTATTGGCTGTTACCTGGATATGGCTCCAGTAGATATTACGTTATCTATTGCCTCTGTAAAGTTGAGCTTTCTGTATAAGAAAGATTTTTACTTGTTGGGACAGATGTTTGTGTAACTGGACAAGTAAACGGGATTTTATAACCCTTATTACAAGAAAGAACTGATTGACTGTTGGACGTTGGCGATTAGAGTCCATCGGTCATAAAATAAGGCAATCTGCCTGTATTTTACCTCGTCTAGCGCCGGCCGCGCGACGGCTGATGCTGCGAGGGCCTCGATGAGTTCGATGGCCTGGTCCTATTTGGAGGGGGTCCATCAATAGCTTCACCAAATCTGGTTCTGCATCCGCTTTAGTAATGAGAGAATTTATTGCACGACTTAGACATGATAACATGGCAGTAGCGGTTTGATTCTACCTAATTTCGATACTTTTATCGCGTTCAGTATTAACTTCGGAGGTAACCGCCTTTATTTCTGCGTTTAATACAGGCATTGATAAGCCTGCAGTTACAAGGCAGTAAATTTTTCTCATTAAACTCCTTTTGGAGTACTTTAGAAATTCCATGCTCCAATCTGACTGCTAGGTCTTTATGAATTTCCGCGCCCAAGGTAATGGACACATCTGGGTCGTCTACTAATATTTCGAGGTTGGTCTGGTCCAGCATTGCATTGTTGGACTCTCAATCCTCCTCAGTAGGTAACGCAGTGGCAGAGTGGGATGTGGCGGCGGAGGAAGCGCCAGGGCCGCCGTCAGTCAAAGGCAGCGCCTTGGACCCGCGCTCGCGCTGCGCATGACCTCGCATTCTGCTGAGGACGCAGCGTCGCGGCTGACGTGCGCCTCGGTCTCGGGCGCAGCGACCCCATCAAGCGTTATTATGTTCTTGCTCAGAATATGATTGTTAGTTAAGAAACAGACCAAAGTCCTGTTCGCAAAACTAAGTTGCTGGGTAGTACAGCTCCAAAGAGAAGTACGCAAACCCGTATTTTATAAAACACATCACACTGTTATGAATAAGTACAGTGTACATAATAATTAGTTAAGAAACAGCCCAAAGTACTGTCCGCAAAAAACTAACTTGCTGGGTAGTACAGCTCCAAAGAGAAGTACGCAAACCCGTACTTTATAACACATATCACACTGTTATGATTGAATACAGTGTACATAATTAGCTAAGAAACAGCCCAAAGTACTGTTCGCAAAACTAACTTGATGGGTAGTACAGCTCCAAAGAGAAGTACGCAAACCCGTACTTTATAACTCACATCACACTGTTATGATTGAATACAGTGTACATAATTAGCTAAGAAACAGCCCAAAGTACTGTTCGCAAAACTAACTTGATGGGTAGTACAGCTCCAAAGAGAAGTACGCAAACCCCTATTTTACAAATACATCACATTGTAATGATTAAATACAGTGTACATATTAGCTAAGAAATAAACTAAAGTATTGTTCACAATAATAACTCGTTAGGTAGGACAGCTCCAAAAAGAAGTACGCAAACCCACATAACAGGTAAGTATATATGTAAAACATGACTTACTTACCCGGAATAACCCACAAAAACACATATCCCGGACAAAACGTCGTCAAACTTTTCTTAAGTGTGATGTTACTTTTGTAAAAAACGACTTCTCGGATTAATAATGCATTATGTAATGTAATAAATAAATACAGTGTACATAATTTGCTAAGAAATAGCTCAAAGTAAATATTGTTCGCAAAAACTAACTTGTTGGGTAGTACAGCTCCAAAGAGAAGTAGGTAAACCCATAAAACAGGCAAGTATATATAAAACGACTTACTTTTCCGGAAATATCCTTAAAAACACATTTCCCTCACAAAACGTCGTCAAACTTTTCATAAGTGTGTAGTCAGTCTTGTAACCAAAGACCTCTCGGACTATTAATGCATTGTGTAATGTAATGAATAAATACAGTGTACATAATTTGCTAAGAAATAGCTCAAAGTACCTACTGTTTGCAAAAAACTAACTTGTTGGGTAGTACAGCTCCAAAGAGAAGTACGCAAACCCATATAACAGGTAAGTATATAATATAACACTACTTACTTACCCGGAAATATCCTATAAAACACATTTCCCCTACAAAACGTCGTCAAACTTTTCATAAAAATGTTGTCAATTTTGTAAACAACATCCTCTCGTTGTGTACTATAATCATTTAAACCGAGTACATAATTAGCTAAGACACAGTCCAAAGTTTTGTACGCAAAACGAACTCGTTGGTTAGTATAGCTCCAAAGAGAAATACGCAAACCCACCAACAGGTAAAAACCATATCTAACACGACGTTATCACATCTACTTATTAAAACATTATGAATGCGTGCTTAATATTCTTGATATTAAAATACGATTTGCTTACTAATTAGAGAAAATCTTCCAATAATACTCTTGTAAAATTGGTTTATTGGTAAACCCAGCATATAATTGAAAATAAGGTTAAAATATAACGATAAAATTAAAATGTAAGTTGATACGACTGACCTTGAGACTCCGAGCCGGACCGGTTATCCGATGATTTAGATCTAGTTGCTCCGACAATAACATTCTCGCAGAACTTTCTATTCTAATTTCGTATTTATCCTCACTTTTTTAGCTAAGGCATTGTAAAAAATCACTTTTAATGAAGACACTACGTGTGATCGCTGGCGACACTAGAAAGCGAATGAAGCGGGTGAGTGACAGACCAAACGTCAGAGATATTTTTTTTTTCTTTCTCAAATATAGTGTGACAAAGGCGAACCACTGGGCGGTACTACAAGTGTTATTTGCTAATCCCGAGGACGAAGCCGAAGTATAATTTTTGATATACCATTTGAATCTTGGGTTTTCTGTGTCGTAAAACTATTTTTAGTTACTAATTACCTGATCAACATGTTTTTTGCAGTTTTAAATGCAATATTAATTACTGGCATTGGCTTTAAGCAATATCAATTATTTAGTGCAGGCGAAGTTCCTGGGGTCAGTTTTTTCTAGCGCGATTTAAAATACTTGTCATCTATTGTCATAGCGGTTTATGTAGCGTCATTTAGTGTCATAGACTATGACACTAAATAACTGTTACTGTATTTACTATGACTCATAGTAAATACAGTACCAGTTATTTCCCCTATTTTTATTTTAGAATTAAAAGTACCTATTTCCTTATCCATAATTTTCCAAAAATAATAAATTAGTGCGATAGAATTAAATTAATTAAGTAACCGCGTTTCCGAACAAACTGCTCTTTCAATTAGTCTACGGTTGAATGAACTTGACATTCGTTACGCGCGTTTCTTTAAATATGCAAAATAAATATATATTTTTCAATCTTTCTGAGGGCCTTTGTAAAAGGCTTGTTTGTTTTAGAAAACTAATACAAAAAGTCAGCTAAATAGGTCTAGCCGTTTTCATGTTAAGGCGCGACAACGAAACTAAAAATCAGCTTCGTGGTTCCGTAGGGTCGCGGCGTAATGCTGAGTGAAAGCCTTTTTGGCGCATTTTGCTCTAGTTTTAAGTCATTTTATATTTCTATTTTTGTGTCTATGTGAGAATGTGTTAAATAAATATTTTTCTTTATTTCTTTCTTTCTTTATTTCTTTCTTTCTTTCTTTCAAACGGGTTTTCATTTTTAAACATTTTAGAAGATTATGAATAACAAGAAGATTTATTGAACGGATCGTGACAGGTCAAAGTTTAAAGTTACGTAGATGATTACACCATACCTACGATTTCTTAGAAAACCAATTCAGGCTGCCTTACCTACCTGCAGGGTTTCTTCCAATACCAAACTAGGTTATATGTCTTCTCGGCCAATTCATGTGCTTATCTTCGCGAATCGCTGTTGCTATACATTACCAAGTGGCAGCCAGTATCACCCAGTATTTCCAGTAGCGCTACCATGAGTTAAAAGTGAAAGACTCGATATCGCCTATGTAAAAAATGTCTATGAAAAAATTTGCGCTCCTAGCCAACCAAAGTTAAGAACTAAAATCTTTAGGGGTGAAAGCCATCCCCTACCCCGCAAGTCCGGTGAAGATGACAAGGCTACTCCAAGCCATCATCATCATCATAAGAAAGAAAAAGGACAAAAATCGGTAGTATGAGTTCAGCAGAGCTACCATGAGTTAGCTATCGAAAACTTACGTTCGTTGGAAACCTATCGAATTGTATTTTTCCGATTACCGATTTTAAGTCTTAGCGTTACCGGTAGGGGCGCTGTACATTTTTTCATAGATTTTAAGCTATTGCATAGCTTTTATCGCGGGTTTTGATCGCGGCGACCGAACCAAGAAATTCCGTAACGAAAAAAACTACACAATCGTCTAGCGTCGATTCAGTTCGGTAGACTTCGGCACGGTGTTTGTGTGCGTGCGGTTAGACGTATTGTACGACTCTACGAAACTCGCACGAATCGAAACGGGCTGCTCCGAAATCGGACGATGCTATGCAATAGCTTTACCGCGGCATTCTCCGAGTGCCACACGTCTTTTTTTACATAGGCGATATCGAGTCTGTCACTTTTAAACTCATGGTAAGAACTCAGGTGTCGTGTTCAGGATTTGTCGCGTGTCGTTAGTCGTTTTGTCCCACAGGACTTTGTTGGCTGGTGTTCTAATTTTTCGAATGGTCTGTTTTCCTTTGGCCCGTTTCTTTTGTGTCTGTGGTTTATATTATAGCGTTAGCTAGAACAAATGAATACATACAGGCTCAATATGGTCTATTGTGCCTGTCGACCTCATATTTGGATCTCACTACCGCTTACCATCAGGTGGAGTGAGGTCATCTTGTTGGCTTAGAATTAAAAAAAAAAGTGCAAGTTTTTTTTTTTATTTTTGCACACATTTGGATTGGATAATGTAGTTATGATTTCACATAGGTACTGTTACTGCGCTGATACCAACTCACAACCACGTTTATCAAAGTTTAATAGCAATCTAAGTATAATTACATTGCTATTATCATCATCCTCATCAGCCCATATACGTCCCCACTGCTGGGGCACGGGCCTACCCTAAACTAGGGCGATCAGCCTTTAGTCAACCACGCTAGCCAATTGCGGGTTGGTTAACTACACAACCTAAAAATTTCTTCGTACATGTGCAAGTTTCCTCACGATGTTTTCCTTCACCGTCAAAGCGTCGAATATTTGTATATGTTACCGGAAATGTATGTAATCCGTCATTGTATACAATTCCTAGGAAATGTATGTAATTCCTAAAATCGGACGGAAATGTGTGAAATAAATTACACATTACACATTTCCTAGGAAATCTATACATTTCCTAAATAGCAATCGGAAATGTAAAAAAATTAAGATATTAGTGAGTACGCGACAGCGAGACGGAAGGTATTGCTTCGCCTGATCGGGGGATCGCGAAGTACCTTGTAAATTTCCTCTTATTGGTGTAGTTTGGACTATATACTATGGTATTGTTACCAAGAACGGTATCTTAAAATAATTATATTGCCGATCTCAGAATAATGAGTGTCCAAAGTTCATCTTGATGCATACGATGTACCGAGTACCGAGATTGCACTACGGTCAGTTGTCAACTTGTAATACACTGGAACCGGCCAGGGATTTAAGAAGTGCCTTTGCAATACAAGCCGTGCTACAGCATGAAATCTGTGTTTTTAAAATAAGACACTTCAACACGCTTCTATTGGTGCACGTAAAAGTCAAAAATAAATAAAGGGTCGTTAAAGTTGTCTCTATTTCTGAGCTGAGGTGTAAACTATGTGCTTTTAATTATGATATTTGATTGCAAAAGCGCGGGACGCTGGAACAGGTAGGATTTTTAGTTTATCATGCTGAGAAATCAAGTTAAGCGATGTTTCAGGGAGCAGGTTACAGAGATCGGTGCTTTAATTAGAGTTGCAGCACGACTAGTAGGAGGCTCTACATTAAACAATCTGTTCATAATACCAGTCAACAGTGGCAAAATATAGAGTTCTTATTCGTGTATTTGTTTACAAGAAAGTCTTGCCGGCTTTTACAATCAAAAATATAATTAAAAGCACATAGTTTACACCCCAGCGCAGAATAGAGACAACTTGAACGACTCGTAATTTATTTTTGACTTTTACGTGCACTATTTAATAAAGAGTTTAATAGTGTTTTTTTACACTTTTTAGTATTTGCTCACAGTACTAAAATACCTTTCTAACCAGTCCAAAATAAGGCTATGATACGATCATCCATCATAAAGTTCCAGTTCATATCTTTCGGCTCCATTATCAGATCAGCTCGACAGTACCATAATTATTGTATTGTCATGAAAATCACATACGACTGTAAATTTTCATAACCCTCAGATCTAAAGAAGATGTCTAAATTTATTTTCTTACATACATACATTCCAACCTAATAAAACCAGGTAATAAAAGCGGGATTTTTTTAAATTAATAACGTGTTTTACTATAGAAAGCATTTACTTTACACATTTCCTAATACGCTTTAGGAATTTTATACAATTCCGAGTAAATGTACACATTTCCTAGGATATCTATGCATTGAATAGTTTTTCAAACAATATTTTATACATTTCCTAAACAGTTTAGGAATTGTACACATTTCCTAGGAATTGTATACAATTCCTTGATTTCATACATTTCCGGTAACATATACATCAATTTCAAATTGGAAAACACAGTGGTACGTGGCGGGGTTAGAACTGGCAACCTCTCGCACGGCAAGCAACGACCTTCACTGTCGATGACCAAGTGCCATTAGTTAATTACCCTTTTCGGGTACTGCATTATGAAGCATTACCAAATCGACTCAATAGTTACCTCTCAAAACTTTACATTATATTAAGTGCTACGTTTACGAGCATTGTAATAACAATTTCGTTACCAAATATCTTCAGAATTAAAGTCTTAAATTGCCTGACAACGCAGGCTTTGCTAGAAGTAAGTCACCAAATTAGACGCACAACTTTACGAGGTATTAATGTTTACATTAATATTGAACAACACAACACAACATTCAATGAAAGCGGACCTACTCATAATAAATAATTTTACGCGCGTTTTGTACTTGCCATAAAAAGGGCCGTTACACACGAGGCGGTAGTAAAAAAACGCCTATAAAGCAAAAAGGGAGCAGTGAACACACCGCATAAAATGTTACCATTTTCATTTTATGTTGCAAATTAAGTGTGCGATGGGAGATCAGGCTGTGATAAGCGCCCGACCTAGCCTTATTGTGTGAAGAGGGTTATGTAGATGATGGCGAGAGCAACCATTTATTATGAAAGGAACACTTTGGCAAATAAGGGATTGTAGGTACAAGATGCTTTGACGGATATCTACAACTAGTGATCGAATAGGTGCAAGTTTTTTACTTTTTTATATAAGACTAGTGACCCGCCCTCGCTTCGCTTCGGGTAAATTTTACATACAAACCTTCCTTAAAAATCACTCTATCTATTAAAAAAACCGCATCAAAATCCGTTGCGTAGTTTTAAAGATCTAAGCATACATACGGACATACAGCGAAAGCGACTTTGTTTTATACTATGTATTGATATAGTTGACCCGACAGACTTCGTCCTGTCAAAAAAATATGAAAAATAAAAGGGCTGTTTTTCGGGTTTTCCCGGCAATTATTCGATTTTTTCTCTCCGTTAGAACCATTCTTGGACTTCAACGAACATTTAAAAAAAAGAATTGGCCAAATTGGTTCAGGCGTTGTTGAGTTATGCGCTTACCAAGACATTTTGCGATTCATTTTTAGGGTTCCGTAGCCAAAATGGCAAAAACGGAACCCTTATAGTTTCGTCATGTCCGTCTGTCCGTCTGTCCGTCTGTCCGTCTGTCCGTCTGTCACAGCCGATTTACTCGGAAACTATAAGTACTACAGTGATGAAATTTGATGGGAATATGTGTTGTATGAACCGCTACAAAAATATGACACTAAATAGTAAAAAAAAGAATTGGGGGTGGGGCCCCCCATACATGTAACTGAGGGATGAAATTTTTTTTTTTCGATGTACATACCCGTGTGGGGTATCAATGGAAAGGTCTTTTAAAATGATATAAAGTTTTCTAAAAAACATTTTTCTTAAAGTGAACGGTTTTTGAGATATCAGCTCTCAAAGTCGTAAAAAGTATGTCCCCCCCCCTCTATTTTTATAACTACGGGGTATAAAATTCTAAAAAAAATAGAGGTGATGCATGCTAATTAACTCTTTCAACGATTTTTGGTTTGATCAAAGTATCTCTTATAGTTTTTGAGATAGGTTGATTTTTATTATATTTGCTGCTACGGAACCCTTTGTGCGCGAGCCCGACTCGCACTTGGCCGGTTTTTTATATATAAGATTAACCTTTCTAATATTACACAACATCACATACATTTAATTAAATACGTGGTAAGTAGCTTAAACACTTGTGTTACGGATATAAGAATCCACAGTAAGTACACAAATAAACTTGAATATATTTAATTACACATCCAGACACGGAACAAACACGGATGTTCGATTAACAACATATCCAGCGATTAATAACATTATGATATTGCTCTAGTTTAGTTTACTGGGATTAGATACGCCCTTCCTTCTAATGTTTTCCCTTCATCATTAGGGTGAGAGCCATCCGCTCCCCCGCAAGTCCGGTGATGACGACGAGGCTACTCCAAGCCATCATCGAGTGTCAGTTAGGAAAAAGGGCAAGGCAAGGCAGGGCGTGAAACAGCATTTTAGCATACCTTGAGGGTCATATTTGGCCTTCACAACCGCTTACCATCTGGTGGAGTGCGGTCATCCTAAGAATGAGAATAAGAATAGAAAAAAAAGAAGTGTGAAATCGTTAGCTTTCTACCCGCAGTAACACGATGCTTTATATATACACTTGCCAGACAGTAAAATGACTTTCTGTAGCACTTTACAACTACAATAGATACCCCAGGACAATGCCGCAGTGACCGGAAGTAGAGAAAAATAAATCGTTGCTAGGAAACGCGTACTGACTTGTATCGCCACTCAACAGTTTGTATATAAATATACTAGCTGTGCCAGCGACTTCGTTCGCGTTTTCCCCCTTTTTTTACACATTTTCCATTGTATCTTTGCTCTTATTGGTCGCAGCGTGATGTTATATAGCCTAAAGCCTTCCTCGATAAATGGTCTATACAACGCAAAAGATTTTTTCAAATCGAACCAGTAGTTCCTGAGATTAGCGCGTTCAAACAAACAAACAAACGAACAAACAAACTCTTCAGCTTTATAATATTAGTATAGGTTGTACCTAGTTTCTATGTACTATAAGGCGTTCGTCCGATTTTGGCCATGGCCGCCGAACTCAATGGTGATTAGTCTACTGCAGGACGTATTATAGTGCACAAGTGTGTACGCAAAAACAAGTACACTCTCTGTTCCCTGTCAGCAATCCGACGTAACCAATGAGGGTTCAGGAGCAGGACCACCGGCTTAACGTGCTTTCCGAGGCACAGGCCTGCATCCGCCAACTTCTTGATTCCGGGCTGAGTAATTTCTTAACAGAAAAACTCGTACTAGTTCGACACTGCACTTGAACCGAGAACTCTCGGTCCTAACCCAGCCCTTGCTACCAATAGACCAACGAGGAAGTCGACTATGTACCTACTATTGTCATCATCATCATCATCAGTCCATATACGTCCCCACTGCTGGGGCACGGGCCTACCCTAAACTAGGGCGATAAGGCCTTAGTCGACCACGCTGGCCAAGTGCGGGTTGGTCGACTACACAACCTTAGAATTTCTTCTTAGGTGTGCAGGTTTCCTCACGATGTTTTCCTTCACCGTTAAAGCGTCGAATGATGGTACTATCGGCAACGCTGGCGGTAGTACACTTTTCAAATAGATTTCTTTAAACGCCAATAGCCCCGCCCACTGGCCAATAGAAGAGCACTTAAAGAAAATCTGTCAAAATCCAAGCAAAAACGTTCCAATAGTAGGAGAGCTAGCAAGAATTTTTTGGTAGATAATTGAGGCAAGCTGAAAACTTATCCTGAACCTCTCCTATTATATCCCAGCACGACACTGCAGACCTGGCTGGTGAGTAGCGGGGCTAAAGCAAACCCCCAAAAATATTTTTCATCTTTTTATTTATAACTAAAAAATAAGACTCACGTTGTAAGACAAATTATTTCGATGGAACTTCTACCTGTCAGGTGAACTGACAAAGTATATTTTTTTGGATTATAAAATATATTTTAAAATAAGAAAAATTGGGGTTTTGGTTTAGCCCCGGTACTCAGCCAGGTATGCGGTTTTGTGTTGAGTTATAATATTAAAGGTATAGGACAAGTTTTCAGCTTGCCTCATATACCTACCGAAAAATTCTTGCAGGCTCTCGGACCACAATTTTGGCGGGGCTTGCTTTGACAGACGTATAAGCGCCAAGCGATTTTCACCTTATAGGTGGTCGATCGCCAAATACTCCGATAGTACATATGAATTTCAAATTTGAAAAACACATTGGTACCTGGCGGGGTTTGAACTGGCGACCTCTCGCATGGCGAGCAACGACCTTAACCAGTCGGCCATCGACGCTTTTTATATATAGGTACAAAACTACTACTATTGTATATAGGTACAAAAGCCTTACGCATTGTCGCCGGGCAGCGTGGACCGAATCCGTCATTCTTATTATCCATTACTCGGAAGGAAGACGCTCTTCCGCTGATAAAAATATGAAGAGTCGAGCCTTGTTGGCCTTGAAGGGCGGTGGGGCCGGGAAATACGCGAAATGCGTGACGCAGGCCTTCCGACCTTCATTACAGTAGTGACATACATAAAATCACGCCTTTTTCCCAGAGGGGTAGGCAGAGATCACTTCCAGCGATCCACTTTTCACCTCTGTGGGAAACGTGACGTGACGGGTTGTGGACCACGTCGCCGCCATTCTGTCTTGTGCATTGTTTAAACAAGGTCATTGCGTTCCCACGAGTAGCAAGGTAATATGACGGGGGAAGGAAAAGGGGAGGAAGGAGTACAGTAGTGAGTTTTCGAGAATTCGCTAAAGAATAATAAATTTAACAATGGTGTCGTATCGCGTGTATTTTCAGGATTCTATCAGGTACAAATCAAAAAACATTCTTTTGAATTACAAAGTAATAAGGTTACTTTTAATTTGTTACTAGATTGGTAAGCTATCGCAATCAAGTGAAAAATGAAAAATGTTTATTCAGTATCTTTTTCAAAGGAACATAGATCGTGGCGGGTGTCTCCATTCAAGCATAATGCCTGTGTTTGGAGACGTCGCTCTTTCTTAACATTAATAAAGATAAAGATACATTGCATTTAGATGTTTTTTAAACTAGTTACAAAAAGTTAAACAAGATACAAATTAAATCGATTTAAATGTCGACCAGAGTATAAACTATGCTAATTATATAATTAAATATTTTTACTAAATAAATACTATATTATGTGTATGTTTGTATGCGTGTGTGTGCGTGTGTGCGTTTTTGTGCGTGTGTGTGCGTGCCTGCGTGTGAGTGTGTGTGTGTGTCAAGTATGAAGATAATAATCCATACCTTTCGATTAAAATGAAATGAAATTACAATTATATTTAGTTGTATGTGCAGATAGTGAAACTGGATGGCATGGGGAGGCGAATCACATCACTACACTTTCATCAAATCTACTGAGCAGGTTTTGATAAATTTCACAATAAAATAGCTTAAATCACTTGATAGAGGGAGAGGGAGTTTTAATTACTACATAGTATAAAGCAAAGTCGCTTCTCGCGTCTGTCTGTTCCTATATGTTATAGTTTAGTGCGTAGTATTCTAGAGTACTGTAGCGTGGTGTGGAGACCGCATTATTCTACACACACTCTGCGCTTGGAGCGTATACAGAAACGTTTCATGTGGCATCTCTCATTTTCTACTGGAAAGGCCAAAATAATCAAATCGTATAAATCTAGGTTACAACACTTTAAGATGCACTCATTGGCTATGGTTAGAGAACTGAGGGACATACTCTTTTTGTATAAAATCTTCAGAGGAAAAGTAGATTGCTCCAGGCTGCTCCACTGTTTCAGGTTTCGGGCTCCCTCCAGAATGCCCCGTAAGAATATTACTCCGCTATGTCCACCCTTGCGAAGAACAATCGCAGGTTCAAATTCTCCGGTACCCAGGTTATGCAAAGTTTTTAATACGTGTAGTCATCTGGTTGATTTACATTTTGATTCATATGGCAAGTTTTACAAGGCTGTACTAAACCATTTAAAGCAAAAATATGCTTAAATTAAAGTCTTCACACTACTTCCCACTACTAAATTAATTAATTTATTATTTACATAAATCATAGTTGTACCTAATTTTAAGTTTTGTTTTGTTTTGTTTTTTTTTTTTTTCATATTATGTAAGTATGTAATACATGTGGAGCTTACCTGTAATTGTCTGTTGCATTTAAATTTTGTTATATCATGTTAATGTATCACTTATCATGAATTGATGTAAACAGATGTTGGTTTGTCAAATAAATAAATAAATAAATAAATAAATAAATATGCTTAAATCTTTAAAACCACACAAAGGATCATGCGGATTTTTTTTTAAATATAGAGGGATTTAAGAGGAAGGTTATTACTAATAAGCTCACTAGTAATTTATAAAATTACAAAACGGATTTTGATGCGGTCTTAAAATATAGTGTAATAAAGATTTATAGTAGAGTATTATTTATTTACTTACTACATTTACTTATTACAAGAATTATTTTATGAAATGACACCTATGTGACGACGGGTCGAGTCGTTAGTCCAAAACAAAACCACGTAACCCGCCGTTCTCATGGCCCCGTACGACCGACCGATAGCAGATCGAGCGGAAGGCATAAATATGCCGTCAGATAGGAAACGGCTCAGCGCTCGCCTCGCTATAACGCCGACAAATGGGGGCTACCGATACCGCCCTACTGCCCGCACCCGGAACGCGTCTTACGAACACTTGAGCTGAACTAAATATTAGTCTTTATGGGTCTACACGCCATGTTATGTGAACCATGAACGTCGTCATCATGCGAAGAACAAAGGTAGTTGACGTAAGATTTTAGACTTTCGCGTTCCATTACACTAAAATTAGTCTTTATGGGTCTACACGCGATATTAGGAGTAGCAAATTACGTAGCTACTTACTGCACGACGTTTCGACTGGGTTACACCAATCGTGGTCGCGAGCGAGCAGTTCGCTCTTAGTAAGTAGCTATGTAATTTGCTACTCCTAATATCGCGTGTAGACCCATAAAGACTAATTTTAAAGGTAGTTGACATTGGGAAGCGGTGTGCAGAATTTAAATGGCAGTGGCAGACGGCAGGTGGAGCAAATCGCTAACAGAACGGTGGCCCAGGTTCGGTAAACGCAAAAGAGGACGGCCTCCGACCAGATAGCCAAGTGACATCAAGAAAGCCGCAGGGTGTCTCTGGATAAGACTGGCGCATGACCGAAGTGCATGGCATTCTACGTACGAGGCCTAGACCCTGCAGTCGGATATTATAATCGAGCGAACACTAAACGTCGGGCAGTAAGTAGCTATGTATAATTGCTTACTCCTAATATCGCGGGTAGACTTATGAATATATTTTTTTTTTTTTTTTTGTTATTTTTGTATTTGCAATCAGTCCTTAGACTATGAGCAAGTGTGTTTTATGATGCTGTCATGAAGAGTGGCCTCCCATTGGAGGCATCTACTCATATTATGCTTCCCAGAGCTACTCTACTGACGATCTTCAAGCTCTAAGATGTGATGGCGTTTCAGTCGTTTGACATACTGGTCTATAGTGAGTTGGCGGGCGAGTTCGTTAGGATGATGGATTAGCCGCTCCTTGTATTTGGTTGCCATGCTTCTAATTTCCTCCTTCACCGTTTTAACTTCGCAGTGTTCGTGAATTTCATTGTTAGTTAGATACCATGGTGCTTCAGATATTTTTTAGTTCACTGTGTCTAGGCCTTTCTGCAAGTTTTCTGACGCCTGTGTCGGATCTTTATTGCTTGCCAATAAAGCGGTGTCATCTGCAAATGTTGCTGTGATTATGCCTGGCGTAAGCGGTAAGTCTGCTGTGTACAGTGTGTAGAGCATGGGTCCTAGAACAGATCCTTGCGGCACCCCGGCTTCAATTTCTCGAAACTCGGAAATGGTGTCACCTTCTTTGACATAAAACATGCGATCCTCGAGGTAAGATTTGAGTAGTGGGAAGTAAGAATGGGAAATATTTTGTTTGATCTTACACAAGAGGCCTTTGTGCCAGACCTTGTCGAAAGCCTGCTGGACGTCTAAAAAGGCTGCGGAGCAGTACTCTCTCTGTTCTAGCGACTTTCTAATGGCGTGACATACTCTGTGAGTTTGTTCCACAGTGCCATGACACTCTCTGAAACCGAATTGGTGGTCAGGTATAACCTTGCGTTCCAAGAGAATGGGTAGTATTCTGCGAAGCATTATCTTTTCCAGGACCTTGGATAGAGCAGGCAATAGACTGATTGGCCGATAGGATGTTTTTTCAGTCATTGGTTTACCTGCCTTGTGGATCATGATTATTTCGGATACTTTCCACGCAATTGGAAAGTACCCTGTGCGAAGAATAGCGTTGAAGATGATCGTAATAAATACAATAGCCTTTCTAGGTAGTTCCGACAATATTTCCTTAGTGATCTGGTCGTAGCCTGGTGCCTTTTTACTGTCCAGTCGTTTGATAGTTTTGAGGACTTCTTGGGGCGACACAGGTTTAGGAGGAAGGTCTATTTGATGATCTTGTCTAAGAATAATATCAACCTGATTTTCTGATGAGTTGTCTTCTGTTACGTTCGGTTTGAAGACGTTCCTTAGGTGTTCTGCAAACAAATCTGCTTTGTCTTGGTTTGTTCTGGCCCATGTGCTTCCCTTTTTATAGGGGCCTTTGGTGCATTAGGTCTGTCATATGACCTGGTGATTCTCCAAAGAGAGTAGTTGGTGGCTTTAGTGGCAGTAAGAGACTCCAGCTTTGCTTGCAATGTTAGTTCATTTGCATTCTTTATAGCTTCCTTCAATTCTTTAATGGCTTTATTTAGTGCGGCCTTGTCTTGGGGATGACGACTAAGCTGCCAGACTCTGCGCAGTCTGCGTTTCTCCTGGATCATGGTCTTAATTTCCAAGGGTATGTTTGTAGACTGTCTTCTATGTTCAGTTGGAGTGCTTATCCAGGATGCAACTTGTATGAGATTAGTAAATTGTACTACTGATGTTTCGATTTCCTCCGCATCTTTGAGTCTGATGTTAAGATTAAAGATTTTCTTCTACATATTCTCTGAAGCATAACCAATCAGTACGCTGGTTAGACAGGGTCTCACGTCTCTCGACTTCAATTATGGTTGAGCTGATAGTAAGGAGAACTGGAGTGTGATCAGACGACCCATCCGCACAGGACTCTATTTTCATGTATTGTTTGTTTAGTCCATTTGTTATGAAGAAGTCTAGCACATCAGGGATACGATTGTGGTCTGCTGGCCAGCTTGTAGGTTCTGATGGGGCAACTGTATTTAGGCGGTTTATGTCAACGCTTATCTTTAGTTGTCTTCCTCTAGTTGTGATAAGTCTTGAGCCCCAATGCACATGTTTAGAGTTCCAGTCCCCTCCAGCTACGAAGCGATTGCCTAGGCTTGAGAAGTAGCATGAAAATTGGTCAGAGCCTATTCGATGCTTTGGAGGACAGTATACAGCTGACACATTAAGGTATCCGCATTTGTCTTGAACTGCGACCGTAGTAGCCTGTATTTGCTCGGTTTTGTAATTAGGCAGTTGATGGTGTTTTATACTGTCCCTAATAACTAAAGCTGAACCTGCATGGCCAGTACCGTCAGGGTGGTTTGTAGTGTATATCTGGAAGCCTTTAATTTTAACGTTGGTTTTGTCTGTGCAGTGTGCTTCGGATATGAGGACTATGTCTAATTTGTGCTCAGATATAAGTATCTCGAGCTCATCTTTGTTGGGTGGGAGTCCATTTATGTTCCACGTCGCTAGTCTTAGTGCAAGGCCTGTTATCCTTGTAATTTGGTTATGAGAGTTGTCATGAGGCTCATTAGAGCACTCATTTGTTGAAGGATAATGTCGAATTTTTCATTTTGTTTGGTGAGGAGGGTTTCTAATGTTGTTGGATTATAGTTTACATGGGGTATAGATTGTTCTTTAGCTTCGTTAATTGTTCTAGTAGCGTCGGCATAAGATAGTGGATTGTTTTCATTCACAACGGCGGAGGTTTGACGAGTAGAATTTCTTTGAGGAGGTATACCTTTCATGGTGCTTTCTTTTCCAGCGGTACGTCTGTCAGGATTTCGACGGCCGTGTTTATTGATTTTTCTGGCAAGGATTTCTCTGTACACCTCACAGCCCTTGTAATTGGCTGGATGTGAGCCTTGGCAAAGTGCACATAGGGCTGGTGTGTTTCTATCTCGCTTAGGACAGTCTGAAGTTTTATGTGCCTGAGCGCATTTCACGCAACGGAAGGGTCTCATGCAGTAATTCTTTGTATGTCCATATTGCTGGCACCGTTGACATTGTGCAATCGTATTTTTTTTCTTTGGATCCTCTATGGTCACTGATTGATGATATATAAATTTTATATCTTTGGCTGCCTTGTTGTTCTGACTAGGTAGGAGGTTTACAAAGAATGTTGAAGTGGGTTTTTTCTCGGGACCGTATCTGGAGTTGATAATTTCTCCGATAACAGTATTGCCAGTTCTTTCTATTTCTTCCTTTATCTCACTTTTAGGCGTTGTGTGGTGGAGATTTCGAATAACAATACGACAGGGCCGTTCTTCCTTTTTGTTGAATGTATGACCAATTAAGCCATTTTCTCGAAATTTAGTGATGATCCTTTTGTAGGTGTCTGCATCTAAAGTATTGATTCTCAATTGGTTTCTGTTTGTAGTACGATATGTGAATGAATTTTTGTCTGCAACAGTTTTCATAAGTTCCGTTAATTTATTGACATCCTCTATACCGTACAATATAATGGGTGGAGGTTTACTAACTTTCTTTTCCGCTGGTTGCTGCATTTCAGGCGTTTAAAATGCACTAAATTATGAATATATAGCACAGTAAGGCCTGTTATGTTATACAACGTGGGACTGACTCGTTGGTCTATTGGTAGTGCTGCATTAGGACCGAGAGATCCCCAGTTCAAGTCCGGGGTCGGGCAAAATTTGTGTGAGTTTATATAACTCAAAGGTGACTGACTGACTGATATAGTGATCTATGAACGCACAGCCAGAACTCTGCACAGCAGAAGTCTGAATCATTAAATAAAATTGTCTACTAAGTATCCTTATTGTTTAAAAAGACAATAGTAAGTACATAAGATCAGGTATTATCTGGCCTAAGCCCGTGAAGTCATCTAAAAGCCTGATTGGTGGAATGGCCCGACAACGATGGACCCGAATGGTCTACTAATTATCACCCTTTGACCGCAAATCCCTTCGACCAAAATTGTCATTTAGGTCCCTTACTCTTCCGTTTGTTAAGCTCACTTGCCTTAATAGTTTATAGTTTTGGTCTATTTGTTTTTAACTTAAGTAATATCCAGTTGCAGGTAAAAAATCTAGCTTCAAATATCTTAAAAATTGTAATCACAAATCGTGAAAAGGATTTGATTGTCGCTTAAAAATAGTAACTATCGAGTTTTTCGCCGGAGTCTTCCGGTTTCCGGTGGTAGAATCTTATTATTACTAATGTGACAAATTTATAAGTGCATATAATTTTTTACGTAAAAAAAACATTTTAATTTGATTGTTTGCTTTCATTGAAATGGCTGACCAATAATATTTGAAAGAATATTTTAACAAATTCAAACAAAATTTGCGCACACAAACTTTAAGAACTCACCATTGTGGTGATATACAATAATAATGTTTTGAAAATGCATTAAAATTAAATTAAGATAAGAAAGAAATGCTATGTCCGAAAGGTAAAATGAGAATCTTGAAGAAGAAAAAACCGGAACTCAGAATTAAATCACCTTATAAATAAAGGAAAATAAAACAATTCTGTTGTCCCTGGAACCAGCGGTTCTCGGAAATGAGTTTGTGATTTTAGGGAATGCTTTTGAACGTTTATTGGGTAAAGAATTTTAATAGAAGGATATTAAAAAATAATAAAATAAACTTGCCTCTTTTGTAATGATAAAACATCACAGGCATAATTATTAGGGGTGAGAGCCATCCGCTCCCCCGCATGTCCGGTGATGACGAGGCTACCCCAAGACATCAACGTGTTTTTATTTATTTTTTTTGTTTTTTATGCTATTAAAGCTTAATGTAAACTAATCATATCATTGTGGCACGTACGCACAGCTTCCACTTTTCTGTAATATTGTTATAAACAATTATGGAATTACTGTTATGTAACACAAAACAGTAATCGCTTATACTACAAACGTGATAATATTGATTTATCATTACTATGATCTGTCCAAAAAAAAAACTTTTTAATTATATTCGCTACTATACTTATCTCTATTATTATAATAAATTGTAAGAAAGCGCTAACCCAACCCAACTGATAATTTAACGAGTTTTTCTAAAAGATAATTTGATTCAGAATCATCAGAGCCAGGTTAAACTACATCTTCTGACCCTCACATTTGATGTCCAAGGTTATCAAAACTAATACCCGGCAGTGCTGGCCACCGCTAAAAAGTCTAGTAACTATGTAAGTGCTAAGTAAAGGCTCGTGAGACGACTCCGGAACGAACTGTGAACACACTGTGCAGAAAAAACGCTGTAACTTTAATGATAAGTATGATATTATTTGTATCTTCAATAATCTTCATGCGGCTGGGCGTTCTAAGAATCGCGGGTTCGATCTCCACTCAGGGTCAATATTTGTGTGATGAACATCGGAGTTTGTTCCATGCCTGGATGCCTTTTTCCCAGAGGGTAGGCAGAGATCACTTCCGGCGATCCACTTTTCACCTCTGTAGGAAACGTGACGTGACGGGTTGTGGACCACGTCGCCGCCATTCTGCCTTGTGCGTTGTTTTAACAAAGTAATTTCGTTCCCACGTGTAGCAAGGATATATGACGGAGGAAGGAAAAGTGCAGGAAGGATACTATCGCCTCGGATGATTTGGACTGAGTCAATAGTAGCTCGAGGAGCCGGGGTCGCTTACCAGTATACCGTTCACCAACCACCGGACAGATAGTTGTGACTGGTATTCCCTGACTGTGGAGTATTTACATACATACATAAAATCACGCCTTTTTCCCAGAGGGGTAGGCAAAGATCACTTCCTGCCATGTGCTACGGTCCTGGCATACCACTTTCGCTTCATCCACATTAGAGTATTTAACATGTTATAATGTTAAAAATGTGCAGCGTTTACAAAAACAAGTGAGTGTTGGTTCTCATAGGCTCGTCAGACAACCTACGTCTCCTAGCTTAGGCCGCTGTAGCCCACGCCACTTACACCTTATTGGCCGCCCGGTGCATTGCGAGATGCAACGAGATTACTAATCATATACTCTGCAAATATCAAAGTGAAGTAGTATCAACATTACATCTATACTAATATTATAAAGCTGAAGAGTTTGTTTGTTTGTTTGTTTGTTTGAACGCGCTAATCTCAGGAACTACTGGTTTTGCGTTGTATAGACCATTCATCGAGGAAGGCTTTAGGCTATATAACATCACGCTGCGACCAATAGGAGCAAAGATACAATGGAAAATGTGTAAAAAACGGGGGAAACGCGAACGAAGTCGCTGGCACAGCTAGTCTATTATAAATTGTACAATTATATAACAGTCATTGATTATAAGACACAATGTCGAGTGTACCATAAGGAATTACTTACTCCGCTAAAAAAACGTTTAAAGACGTTCTTCGACTTAGGTTCACTGACAACGGTTCCTAGAGTCGTGGGTTCAATTCCCACGCGGGACAAATATTTGTGTGATGAATATCGGTGTTTTTTCCGTGTCTGGGTGTTTTATTAAATATTTAAGCATACATAGGAACAGACAGACAAGCGCTTTTGCTTTATCTCTTCTTCTTCTTATCATGTGGTTGATGAACAACCTGGTGTCAGAGTTTAAGCCGCCCGTAAGCCTCTGACATGGCTTCACACACCGTAGAAAAATCTCTCAGGTGTGCTGGTTTCCTCACGATGTTTTCCTTCACCGTTAAAGCGTCGAATGATGGTACAACCGGAAATTTTGGCGGTAGTACACTTTTAGCCCCGCCCACTGGCCAATAGAAGAGCACTTTAAGAAAATCTGTCAAAATCCAAGCAAAAACGTTCCAATAGTAGGAGAGCTAGCAAGAATTTTTTGGTAGGTATTTGAGGCAAGCTGAAAACTTATCCTGTACCTCTCCTATTATATCCCAGTACGAAACTGCAGACCTGGCTGGTGAGTAGCGGGGCTAAAGCAAACCCCCAAAAATATTTTTCATCTTTTTATTTATAACTAAAAAATAAGACTCACTAAGACAAATCATTTCGATGGAACTTCTACCTGTCAGGTGAGCTGACAAATTATATTTTTTGGATTATAAAATATATTTTTAAATAAACTAAATTGGGGGTTTGGTTTGGCCCCGCTACTCAGCCAGGTCTGCGGTTTTGTGTTGGGTTATAATATTAAAGGTATAGGACAAGTTTTCAGCTTGCCTCATATACCTACCGAAAAATTCTTGCAGGCTCTCGGACCACAATTTGGGCGGGGCTTGCTCTGACAGACGCGTAAGCGCCAAGCGATTTTCACCTTATAGGTGGTCGACCGCCAGCGTTGCTGATAGTACATATGAATTTCAAATTTGAAAAACACATTGGTACCTGGCGGGGTTTGAACTGGTGACCTCTCGCATGGCAAGCAACGACCTTAACCACTCGGCCATCGACGCTTTTTTTGCTTTATACTATGTAGTGATTAGGTAGTAAGAATAATAATGCTTCTACGATTTACAAATTAATTCAGGAAAAGGGTACCACTCACCTCTACTATTCATTTGTAGCACATTTTAGTGCGAAAACACTATAACTACCCAAAACACACCTGAACTAAAAGCACCTTTAATTTAAGCGGAAATGGCCGCCCGCGACCGGAAACAGATTTGTTTTTAATATTCATGCGCCTCTCGTGCACTTTTAGCCAACTTAGTTAGCTTGGAAATGTTTGAAATGGCAAAAAGTGGAGTGCTCTAATAATACTGAGTTCTGCATTTTATACTGACTTTTGTTAATAAATGTTTCGGGCGTTAGTCTTTTTTTTATTGGTCTATCATTACTACATAGTATAAAGCAAAGTCGCTCCCCGCATTTGTCTGTTCCTATGTCGATGGCTCCGCCGAATAAACGTGCATGTGAAAAACGTCAATTTTACAGGAGAGAATAAAAACGTTTAATCCTTAATATCTCGGGTATTATTATAGGTAGGTTTAAACAATGTATAATGAAATTAAAGATAAAAAAATAATCTTTTAGCTGATATAATTTATTTTAAGGAATAGTCGTTAATTTAGTCAATAATCAAGAAAATCCATATTATACGATTACTCGAGTGAAATTAGAGTAGTCAGTTGACTGTTATAGATCATTACACGTTTATTCGTGTGAATTTAAACGATGTTGATGAACATAAAGCAATGATGCACTATTATTCTAGGGAAATCTCGCGTCTTTTGATGGCGGCTGCAATTGTTTGCACGCTTGTACTACAGAAATATTTGGTGATCTATGGATGGTAATAAAAATTACATTTATATTCGTGTCATTAAGTTAGCCTTACAATGTGTTATGCATATTAACATTATGAATGCACGCTATGTAATATTAAAATGTTGCATAATCATTAAAGGGAAAATAAACAAAACCTCTGTTTTTATATATTATTTTTATTTATTATCATAATAATAACAATGAAACTATTTTTCATAATAATCAGCCTATGACATTCATAGAGATATTTCTCATTCTTATAGAAATTGCGCAAAAATCAACAAAAAAAACAAACAGCTCATCTTATAAGCATTTTGAGAACTAAATAAATTCCAACATAATCTTTAATGAAATTGTCGTCATCTCAGCCCATTGCTGCCAACTGCTGAGCATAGGCCTCTTCCGAAGCTTTCCAACAAAACCCAGCGATTTTCACCAGGTCGTCGGTCCATCTGGTAGGTGGTCGTCCCACACTGCGCTTTCGGCCCACTTCAGTTTGCTAATCTGGTGGGTTATGTCAACAAGTTTGGTTCTTCTACGGATCTCCTCATTTCTGATTCGATCACGTAGAGAAATGCCGAGCATAGCCCTCTCCATAGCTCTCTGCGCGACATTGAGCCTTCTAAAAAGATCTTTTGTGAAGCACCACGTCTCAGCGCCGTAAGTCATCACAGGTAACACACATTGGTTGTACACCTTTGTCTTGAGACACTGAGGTATTTTGGACGAGAACACGTTGTGAAGTTTCCCGAACGCTGCCCAGCCGATTTGCATCGGCCTACTGACCTATCTCTCTTAAGTTGATTTTCCTAAACGAATTGCCTGTCCGAGGTAGATATATTCGTCCACAATTTCGAGAGTAAAGTTCCCAACAGTTTGTACGGTGGGTGCAACATTAAACATATTTTTTGTTTTATCCATGTTCATTCTAAGACCCACTTGTTGGGAAACTTTATCGAGGTCATCGAGCATTTGTCTTAGATCTTCCAGCGACTCGGCCATGACTACGATTTCATCAGCAAATCGAAGGTGAGTGATGTATTTCGCCTTGCCAATAATATTGATACCAAGTCCTTGCCATTCCAGCAGCTTGAAGGATTCCTTCAGAGCAGCAGTAAACAGTTTCGGAGATATGACAACTACCTGTCGTACTTCTCTTTGTAAGGGGATTTCCTTCGTGCGATTTTCCTGTACTCGGACTGACATGGTGACGCTGTTATACAAACACTTCAACACTTCAATGTACCGATAATCTACATGGCATCGCTGTGGGGATCTAAGAACCGCCCAAATTTCGACGGAATCGAAGGCTTTTTCATAGTCCACGAACGCTAAGCATAGTGGCCGATTATACTCCTCCGTCTTCTGTATAATCTGCCGCAGCGTATGTAAGTGCTCTATGGTACTAAAGCCTTTTCGGAAACCGGCTTGTTCGGAAGGCTGGAAGTCATCAAGCCTGCGTCCAAGACGATTCGTGATGACTCTAGAGAACAGCTTGTAGACATGGCTTAGCAGTGTTATGGGCCGGTAGTTCTTCAGAAAGGTTTTGTCACCTTTTTTGTAGAATAAGACCACAACACCCCTGTTCCATGCTTCTGGCGTTTTGCCGTCGACCGGGAAGAAATAAAAGAGCTTCTGAGGGACTTTTAGTACCGGTGTTCTACCCGCTTTCAGGAGCTCTGTAGTGATTCCATCCCCACCCGGTGTCTTGTTTTTCTTAAGTTGTTTGAGAGCCATTCTTATCTCGTACAGGCTGATGTCCGGGATGTCTTCGGTATAGTGTCGGGTTAGCTTGGCTCTGGGGTCTGTCGCCACAATAGCTGGCTCAGCACAGATCGAGGTATATAACTGCCCATAGAACCTCTCTATCTCCCGTAGCACCTCTGACTTGTTTGACGTCACGCGTCTATCTTCAGTCTTCAGCTTTGTCAGTTGGCTTTGCCCAATAGACGCGTCTCTTGCGAACACTTTGGAGCCTTGGTTTCGCTTAATTGTCTCCTTAACACGCTGGGTATTAAAGGAGCGTAAATCATATCGCAGATACTTCCTAATCAGTCTATTCAGCTGCCTATATGACTCAGCTTCATCCGAAGTTTTCAGCGTCAAAAAACGTCGACTAGCCTGATGAGGATGAGGTGTCGGGTATGGTCGGATAGTTTTTGAGGTCTTTTTTTACGTGGCTTTTGAAAAACTTGGACCGTACCGTATGAACATTTCAGTTTACAGCCTGCTATTTATATCTTCAACTGATGAACAGCCGTCCAGCCATTGAAAGCGATTTGACAGTTCAAGCTGAAAGTTCTCGGGGTTTTGGATATGTGCCTTCGATGGTCGGAGCGTAGACTTCACCAGACGCATTCTTTCCAGTTTGACGTTGATATTCAATGTGCCTCTAACGATACGGTGATCACTTTCGGTTTTAATCCTGTTGATCACAGAGACGTCATTGAAATGACGTCTCCTAATGGTCATGATGTAGTCTATCTCATTTTTAGTTCAGCCATTCGGACCCAACCAGGTCCATTTTCTGTTTCGGAAGAATGAATTCTTCATAAAAAGTCCTTCTTTCTCCGTAAAGTCAGCTGTCATCTGTCCCCTGAGATTCCGATGTTCATATCCAAATCGTCCCACTTTCAGCTCACCATCGCTTCTACGGCCCAGCTTTGCATTGAAGTCTCCCATTACAACAGTGAAATGTGTTTTGAGCTATGTATGGCCCCTACTAATGTCCTCATACAGCTTCCACTTCAACACTTTGTATTCTTACGCCGTCACCACACGGCTGGTGCTTGATTTATAGCAATAAATTATAAAACTTATCTATTATTACCCTGCGAGACTCGATTGCAAAAATTGATTGTCGTTTATATTTGGTTAAGGCACTTTTACTCTACTTTTTATTTTATTAAGAATAATGAAATACTGGTGCTTGATTTATAGCAATAAATTATAAAACTTATCTATTATGGTAAGAAACAATGCAAAATTATTTGCTAAGTTACTTCTCGGGCAAGACACATTACTCAAAAAAGCATCAAAAAAATATACACGAATAAACGTGCAAACGCATATTGCCTATACTTAACAACAAAGAACTAACAATATCAAACGTTTTGCTGTTTATACACGTTTATTCTTGTGAAACAGAGAGAGTATGAAGCATGTAATAGTCAATTAAAATAATATTCTTGGGACAAAAAAAATTATTATTTCCGTGGAAAAAAGGTTTTTAATGCAATTACAGGCTTGTTTATAATCAAAAAATTCTAAAAAAAATTGGGGAGGTAGAGGAGAGGCTAATGTAACGAAATACCAAAAAAAAATTTTTTTGTGCAATGGCTATTACACGTTTATTCGGTGGGGCCATCGATGTATGCTTAACTACACGATTTTGATGCGGGTTTTTTTTATAAATAGAGGGATTTAAGAGGAATGTCTTTATCCTTACTAATATTATAAATCCGAAAGTAACTCTGTCTGTCTGTCTGTCTATCTGTCTGTTACGCTTTCACGCGTAGAGTACTGGACCGATTTAAATGTAATTTGGTGCAGATATAGTCCGGAGCCTAGAAAAGGTTATAGGCTACTTTTTAACCGACTGCGCTATAAGGAATTAATGTTTTACTCGTTAAACGTCTCTACGCGGACGAAGTCGCGGGCGGAAAGCTAGTGTATAATATACCCGAAGCGAAGCGAGTGCAGGTAACTGGTTAATAAATAAATATTACACAACATCACATACAATAATCTGATCCCGTTGTAAATAGCTTAAGCACTTGTATTACAGATTTCGGAATCAACAGAGGATACACGAATATACTTTAATATCAATACATAGTATAAAACAAAGTCGCTTTCGCTGTATGTCCGTATGTATGCTTAGATCTTTAAAACTACGCAACGGATTTTGATGCGGTTTTTTTAATAGATAGAGTGATTCTTAAGGAAGGTTTGTATGTAAAATTTACCCGAAGCGAAGCGAGGGCGGGTCTTAATAAGTTATTAACACGGAATAAACACCGATGTTAGTCACACAAGTATTTGACCCGAGTGGGAATCGAACTCTTGGAATTGTAGTTAGTGACGATGGGTCACTAATCACTGTTCCGCTTAGCCAGTCAGTTATCCATCCATCTATCAATCATTATATGCGCTAATTACATAGTTAAATGTATTATTTATCTTGCTAAACTATTTCATATAATTCTATGTCTAATTTATATTAATTCTAAATGGGCATTTATGGAAAGTTCATAATATTATTTTACTATCATGGGAACTGTCAATTCAGAAAAAAACGAAAAGGCATTTTCTCTCAGAGTTTTCGTATGAAATTGACATAAAAGCGTAAAATTTTCATTCCAGCGCAGAAAATATTAATCAAGTTGAAACTTTATTCAATTTGGACGGTGTAAAAATTTATCGTTGAATTTTTATAGCAACATTCATTACAATAGCGATTTATACCTAGAATGTTATTTATGCATACTGCCTATTATTTTATTTCAGCGAAACTACAAAAATAATCATGGAAAGGTTTCTGATACTCAATTTGCCTATACAGGCATTGCTATCACTACTTATTAAAGTAATGACTTAATATGTTATGTCCTAAGGACGAAATAGAACAAAATAAATAATTATATGCTCTTTCTTTCTTTTAAAATCTTTATAACTACTCAATGACATTACAATGTTCAGTCAGGGGATATCAGTCACAACTATCTGTCCGGTGGTTAGTGAACAGTAAACGGGTAAGCGACCCCGGCTCCTCGAGCTACTATCGACTCGGTCCAAATCATCCGAGGCGATAGTATCCTTCCTCCCCTGTTCCTTCCCCGTCATATATCCTTGCTACTCGTGGGAACGCAATGACCTTGTTAAAACAATGCACAAGGCAGAATGGCGGCGACGTGGTCCACAACAAATATACCTTAACAGACACTTCAAATCAAGATGGACGCTTTGATTGGATGACGCGACGTTTGACATTGGTCGCGTCGCGTAGCAAGAAATGACTTATACTTATATGACTAGATAAAATATTACCGAACTCCGTCTAAATGACATGTCACAAATACTTGTAATGAGGGTGTTCGCGTATAAGATATCCACTAGATGGCAAGACGTAGATATTAGGTCTAACTGCTTCGTGATTGGTGAATATTGACATGTCTGTCAATGTCATGTCAAAAATAACCAATCATGCTGCAGTTGGACCTCACGCCTACGTATTGCCATCTAGTGAAGTTCTTATACGCGAAAACCCTCATTCATTAAAATGATAAGTTTAATAACAGCTTGTTAATTTTTTTTCCTGGAACATTTCCCGTTAATTACTAACAACCCATCAGTAAATCATTTATTAAGATTTAACAAACATAGTTTGGTGAAATTGGACCTAAGACAAATAGCCTCTTGGTCCAGCTCAAGACGAAGATGGGCGGAATTAATCACACGCACCATTGGATTGACTTATTTACAGTCTAGGCCTGATTGTCTGGATCTACGAAGCGTTTCAAAGGGGACTATAACTATGGGAAAAAGACTGACTGCATTTAAAATAATGAACTCTGAAAGTGTTTTAAGTAGCTCAGTAGGTAAGTGAATAAAGAATTACACAACATTAATTTGATACCGTGGTAAGTAGCTTAAGAACTTGTGTTAAGTATGTCAGAATGTTAGTGAATAGTTAAGGAATGATGTGTCATATTCTTAAAAAAACTATAAAATATTTATATAAATAACTAGCTTTCCGCCCGAGACTTCGTCCGCGTAGAGACGTTTAACGGGTCAAACATTACTTCTTTATAGCGCAGTCGATTAAAAAGCCTATGTCCTTTATCAGGCTCTGGACTACATCTGTACCAAATTTCATTTAAATCGGTTCAGTACTCTATGCGTGAAAGCATAACAGACAGACAGTTAGAGTTACTTTCGGATTTATAATATTAGTAATTAAGGATTTTTCAAAGGACTAAGGAAAGCTAGCAGCTAGTACCTATTAATATAAGAGGTAAGGTATATTTTGTATAAAAAAGTGTCGATGGCCGAGTGGTGAAGGTCGTTGCTTGCCATGCGAGAGATCGCCAGTTCAAACCCTGCCACGGAGAGGAAACCTGCACACTGAAGAATTTCTTAGGTTGTAGTAGTCAACCAACCTGCACTTGGCCAACGCGAATCGTCGCGTTGGATGAGTATATTTGAAATAAAGAGAAAACAAACAATAGTAATCTTTTAAATAGATTTTAAATCATAAAGAAAATGTATTATGGCCTTCAAAGTAATCCTTGACATTGATTTATATCAAAGTATGCTTCACAAATCTCTACATTGCAATATCATTGAGATAGGATCGGGGGAAAATATCGAAATTGAATTCTTTTAGAGTGCCTAATCTAATTTCGAAGTATGTAATATTCTTTTATAATTCAATACATCGCGTATTGGTGAACATTTTCTTTTTGAGACAGCCAATATTTGAGAAACCACTTGTGAAGGAATGTATTAATATTAACTAAAACTTTATATTCTGTGTTTTAAAATCCGAGCAAGATTTCTAGTGTTACCACTCAGATACATGAATAATTGCCTTGAAATAAATGAAAGTAAAGGTGCAACGTGAAATTTCTGTAAAAACAGAATCACTAATCGTGTAACTCAGCGACTGCATAAAAAAACTAAAAAAGAGACAATGAAACAATATTACTAGAATGTGGATTCATTTCTTCAAATATATTAATTTAATTTAAATATACAAAATTAAACTTTTAAAGCAATTGAAACGAATTTAGTTCCAGAATAATATTGTAGGATTCATGTAATTGTATTTTTAGTTGCATTCTACTCCCTCTAAAAACGTACTATAAATGCAACTCTTTAATTTAGAAGCTCAAAGCGCCGAACTCTTAATAATAATATGATGGAGGATAAGATAATAAGATAACATAAGGCGTCCGACCGATTTCAGCCATGGCGGCCGATCTCAATTGAGATCAGCCAAGTGCGCAGGACATCATATTATAGTGCACAACTGTGCGCGCAAACACAAGTGCACTCTCTATTCCCTTACTCTCATAATTCGGTGAGACGGCAATCCGACATGACCGATGAGAGATCGGGCAGAGGACCACCGGCTTAACGTGCTTTCCGAGGCACGGGCGTTCAACCGCCAACTTCCTAACTCCGGGCTGAGTAATTTCATTACAGAAAAACTCACACAAATGTTGCCCGACCCCGGACTCGAACCGGGGAACTCTCGGTCCTAACGCAGCACTTGCTACCAATAGACCAACGAGGCGAGGTTAAGATAACATAACACTATAATAATAGTAAAATCCTCCATTGAGTACTATTTAAACCACGAGCCGTAGTATTCACTTTACGAATCTTCTCTATTTTCTGGAAGTCAATATTCTACTTACAAACCTTTATTTGAAAGGAAATACAATCATTTATATTCACAGCCCATGTGTTCCCTTCAGCGTTTAAAATAAAACTAAGTTTATGGATTAAAATTATTTTAATGTCTAATTGTTAAAAATAGTATTTTTTATATAAAATACACACCATTATGATACATATATTAATATAACTTTATAATGCAACTATGTAAGCAAAAATAAACATTTCAAGTAAGAAAGAATCAGTAGTAACACCCAGCTAATACCATTCGCAAAGAATAGCCCCTACACAGGTTTACGTTGGAGCTTTCCTTGCAAATTCAACAAAACGGACTAAATTATTCGGTCCGACTTGTCTAAAAATACAAAAGTGTCTCCGCGTCCGTCCAAACTTTGCGGCTCCCCGACAACTATGATTAAGTTCGTGAAAAACATTCCCTGTTTACACAGAGTTTGTTTGCGGCATTCGATGACATTATACTGGTTTGCGGCGCGCTCGGCGGGTGCAAACGCCTCTTTAAAAGGTTTGCTGTGTCCGGGAAGGGTGATTTCTTTTTGAAATTCGAACTTGAACGGGTCGTGTGAACTTTTATGTTGTAGTTTTTAGACTTTCGCGTTCTATTTCACTAAATATTAGTCTTTATGGGTCTACACACGATATTAGGAGTAGCAAATACATAGCTACTTACTGCCCGAAGTTTACACTCACGTTTACTTTTCTCTTCTTTTGGACTTAAGACGACGTAGTAATAAGATACTGTATTATTCGTTCTTAATTTCTTCTTTAGTTTATGGATAGCAATAGCTGCGTAAGAACTGAAAGGTCCCCGGTTCAAGTCCGGGGTCGGGCAAATTTGTGTTAGTTTTCCTTTTAAGGTTTTGCTCCGCTCGGAGTCAGGAAGTTGGCAGAAGCATGTCCGTGTCTCGGAAAGCACGTTATCTCTCGTCGGCCATCTTGGATTGCCATCTCAATGAAACATGAGAGTTTGGGAACAGAGAGATCGACCGCTGTGGTCGGAATCTCTCGGACAACTCATTATTTAACATAGAGGCATACATTCATAAAATCACGCCTTTTTCCCAGAGGGGTAGGCAGAGATTACTTCCACTTTTCACGTGACATGACGTGACGGGTTGTGGACCACGTCGCCGCCATTTCACCTTGTACATTGATTTAACAAGGTCATTGCGTTCCCACGAGTAGCAAAGATATATGACGGGTGAAGGAAAAGGGGAGGAAGGATACTATCGCCTCGGATGATTTGGACTGAGTCGATAGTATCTGGAGGAGCCGGGGTCGTTTACCCGTATACCGTTCACCAACCACCGGACAGATAGTTGCGACTGGTATCCCCTGACTGTATATTATTTAAGTGTATAGTTATAGTGTATTACACCTTGGCAATTGCCGAATTAAGGCTTGAAACGTTTCGGTAGTAATACAAGATTCAACAAACAAAACGATCGAACAACACAGCTCCGTTTACCAACCCCAAAGTTTCGATGTTGAAACAGTGAGTTCAATAAATATGTACGAACAAACCCGGCTCGCATTAGTGCATTAACTAATTAACTAATTAATGTATTCGGCGTCGGCTGTTCGGTTCTCGGTGATCGATCCCATTAACACGGTCCGTATAAATCAGACTAAAAGCTAATACCCATTCGCCCACACTGTCCAAATTTTGCGGTGCTGGAGTGCTTTTCTAAACTTTGTTTCGACAGTGAAACATTGGACAAAAACTGAACACATTGGTCGTGCGACATTCGTCTGACATTTACAGGGTTAACTCGTTTAATGTAAGTGAAAGATTTTTTTTCTAAGGTTTTTTTTAAATAATTATAATTCTTTATTGCACTAAAATGAAATGTTCATCATCATCATCATCAGCCCATATACGTCCCCACTGCTGGGGCACGGGCCTACCCTAAACTAGGGCGATAAGGCTTTAGTCGACCACGCTGGCCAAGTGCGGGTTGGTCGACTAAACAACCTTAGATTTTCTTCGTATATTTCTCACGATGTTTTCCTTCACCGTTAAAGCGTCGAATGATGGTACATATGAATTTCTAATTTGAAAAACACATTGGTACCTGGCGGGGTTTGAACTCGGCCATCGACGCTTTACCTTTACCACTCGGCCATCGCCGCATAAAATGTTTGAAATAAAATTTTGCATCTTTAAAATTAGGAATTTAGTAGCATGTTATCATAGTATTCGATCACGACGGCTGTGAATTGCTAGAAACGTCGTGTCTCTAAATAATATGTTTAGAATAACAATGCACGCGAGTTTTATCCGTAAAATTAGTATTATTTCAAATAGGATATTTTCGTTGAGAAGATTGTGTTCTAGTAAGGTACTATTCTATTATTTTATCACGATCTTCTGGATACAATTGATAAAATCTATACTAATATTATAAAGCTGAAGAGTTTGTTTGTTTGTTTGTTTGAACGCGCTAATCTCAGGAACTACTGGTTTAATTTGAAAAAATATTTTTGTGTTGTATAGATTATTTATCGAGGAAGGCTTTAGGCTATATAACATCACGCTGCGACCAATAGGAGCAAAGATACAATGGAAAATGTGTAAAAAACGGGGGAAACGCGAACGAAGTCGCTGGCACAGCTAGTTTGAAATAATAATAATAATATATTTCACTATATGAAAGTGATGCAATAACGTAAACTGTAAATAGTGTCAAATATATAAATTAATATTTGAACTTTTTGAAAGCAAATTATGCTTTACACAATTTCTTTTGTGACACTTTTGTGGTAACTGATTATTTTAAAACTGAATAAAAGATAAGGGCATCTAAAATTTTATTAACATATTGAACAAGTTTCACAAAATGGCCGACACATGAAGCTATAAATCACTATAGAGGCACCGCCAACTTCACGCCAATAAATCACTTTCTGCCTTCAGGAGTTCGTTTTAAAATACACAGCTTTTGGGTTTGGGCCAAAACACACAGGGAGATTAATTTTTATTCACTTTGTGGTTGTTTTCTGTGTCCAATATAAGAGACGTTTTGGCGCAACACCTAATAATTATGCTAATTCAACGCTATCCTAGGTACGTTAGGAGAGCAGCTACATTTTATAAATGTCTTGGCAAAGTTTTGTGTCTCATTTTTAATTTTTAAGGAATTAGGGCAGCTGTGTACCGTACTAAGGTAGGCGATTCCAACAAAGGAGATACAACAGTCTGTTTATGTATCAAGCTCCACAAAAATTGTCTCCACTGCTGGAGCATGGGCCTACACTAAACTAGGGCGATAAGGCCTCGTTTAACCACTCTGGCCAAGTGCGGGTTAGACGACTACAAAACCTCAGAATTTATCCGAAGGTAGGTTTCCTCACGATGTTTTCCTTTACCATTAAAGCGTCGAATAGTCGTACATGTGAATTTCAAACTTGAAAAACACAGTGGTACGTGGTAGGGTTTGAACTGGTGAACTCTCGCATGGCAAGCAACGACCTTAACCACCCGGCCGTCAACGTTTTCTCAAATCAATTAAAATCAAATTATTCATAGCGTGTCACATTTACTGTTACAGGTGGTCGTAAAAATTTGGTCTACACGTGACGCCCTGTTAGGGCATAGCAATTGGGAACTTACAGGAGCTAAGCTAATTTAACATATAAAATAAGTAGGTTAATAGTAGGTTTTTTTACGACTCTTGCGGTCTATTTAATCTTGGCTGTCTCGCCTATAATAATAACTGGCACAAGGGCTCACAACAGTGAGCGTTTGATTAAAGGACGCCACGGCTGACACGCTTCGGAACTAGCGTTATATGTACTCTGGAAGAGACAACGCCTACAGATAAGGATTGAAATAAGTCATCATCATCAGCCCATATACGTCCCAATAGCTGGGGCACGGGCCTTCACCACGTTTGTACGGAAACCGGATATTTACCATGTTGTACTGAACGCCATTATACCACGACAGGTCGTGGAAGCAATTGAAACTTAACAATTCAAAAACTTCAATCTCGAGAAAGGATAATGGCGCTTACCATTGCGATAAAAAAATTAATATCTGGGACATTTTCACACACGGTCACCTGACCCCAAACTAAGCAGAGCTACTATGAGCGTCAGAGACTGGTATTTATATTTATATATTAATTCATACTTAAATACATATTCAGACCCAGACACGGAATAAATGCGGATGCCCATCACACAAATATTTGTCCCGAGTGAAAATCGAACCCACGACTCTTGGAATCGCCAGCTAGGGTCGCTGATCACTGTTCCCAGAGCCACTCAAAACTACATGGTAAGTATCCCGGACATTATCAGTTTCCGAATTTCCGAAAGTGGTGTGCCAGGACCGTAGCACATGGCAGGAAGTGATCTCTGCCTACCCCTCTGGAAAAAAGGCATGATTTTATGTACGTAAAATTAGTTTTATTTCAAAGACATTTCTCCCCCGGTTACGATCTGTGTCCGCCGGACAATGGGCAGGCAATCAACATAGCGCAACCGCACGCTATGTTTGCATTAACTGTGCCCACATGTGCAGCTTGCAATATAAATACATACAAACATAATGCAATTTGTCATGTGTACAATAGAGGACCTACAATGTATTACGTATTGACTGGCTCGGTGGAACAGTGGTTAGGGACCCACGGTCTCTAGCTACGGTTCCAAGCGTGTTCGATTCCCACCCGGGACAAATATTTGTGTGATAAACATCGGTGGTTTTTCTGTGTCTGGGTGTATAATAAAATATATTAATGAATATATGTTTTAGTGTGTCGACTATTAATTCTGTATTATTTGTTTTTTATTTCTGACACTGTTACAGAGTTCCCGACGTAAGGGCACTTTTGCAAGTGCAATCACGTGTCAGTTGGCCCACGAACTATTTTTTAATTTAACTAATTAATTTAAGAATCATCTTCAGTGAAAATGACATCTTGCCAGCTATAACAGTTTACAAAGAAAAGAGACATAGGGATTAGAAGTGAGAACCATCTGCTTCCCCGCAAGTCCGGTGATGATGGCAACGCTACTCCAAGCCATGATCGTAGTCAGGGAAAGAAGAAAGAAGAAAAAAAGAAAGGAAAACATTTATTGACTACGACATAGAAGTTACAATGATACCTAAATACACAAGACACAAAAACTCAAACAAAGAATTAACACACATAACGTCAACGAGGTACTGGTTACCTCAGCATATGCCACAGCGCTGGTATTCTGGCCGTACCCCGAGTGACTGTAGTAACTAATAAAGGAGACATACAGACAAATACACCTACAGTATTCTTAGTAGCAGGTTTTTATTCTTAAATAAAAAAAAGATAAAAACCCAACTTCTATAAATAGGGAACCCCAACCATTCCAAGTATATCATAGTCAGATTTCCTTTGACACTTTCAAGAAATTTCATATTCCGAGAACATAATTATGCGCAACGTCCCCGAATCCATTTCTCCGAATATAATCCTACGATATCCCTAAAGTAATTCGTACTCGTCCATTTCATTGGGACCTGGACGTATCCGAGTTTAATTTAGCCTATTTGTGCGTAAAAGGATCGCATTCTATTAATATCGGGTTACCAAAAGACCGTTTAGTTCGTTTATTCATCGCTAATTGGAGATAGCCGGAGGCTGCGGCGGTCCAGCGAAGGCTGTGGGTCAGGTTACAAGAATGTTTGAGAAAACAAAGGTTTGCTATGTGAAATTGTATTCCTTTGGAAACAGAGACTAGCCGAGATATGTGAGAGAAACCTTTTACGAAACCTTTTGTAGATGCTATTCGGGCTTTAATGAAGAATGTTGAACCAATCTAACGGTAAAGTTAATCCGTCGCTAATTGGTAGAAGCAGTAGAAACCTTGTCGGATTGAGTGTTGATTTTGATTAAGTTAATTGTTAGTTTCAAATTACAAGAAACAAGACAAACTATTGTTCTGTCTCTCAGTTGAAGTAAAATTGATCTTTATATAATGCGTACCCCTAAAACAGTAGTGTTAGTCTTATTTTATTGCTTTTGTGAGTTACTCTTTTCAATAAATATTCTTTATTTACTTATTTTCTCCATAAAAAAGGTCTTAATATGGGCCCTATAGGGCACGGCAACATAAAAGAGGGGAGGACGCAATGCACATCTCAGCACATTATTATGCACATAAACTTCTCGATACACACTTAACTCTATATCAAATTTATTCTAAATCCATCTATGTATTTTGTTTCTGATCTATTTATTTATTTATTTATATATGACACACCAACAATACATGCATAAACATAACATCCAAAAATCACTCATTATAACTAGGTTCTGATACATGCATCAGTTACAGGTGAGTACAACAAGACATAAAAAATATAAATTACAATTTGTTACTAAATACTGATACAAAATATATTTGTTTAAATAAAACTTATTTATTTGACCGTGACTATCCCTATTCAGGATTGGATAGAACAGTCAAGATGTCAAGTTATTTTCTTCAGAATGCTGTTATTGCTAGTCCTTATGCGTCAACATATAACATATCTACCTTCACATCGGAGCAATACACGATTATTCCATTCAAACCGCAGATATAGCAAGACATGATAGCGCCGAGTTACCGCACTAAAACAATATGCCCGTTCTGGCTTCGTAGTAACTTTGTGAGCATCAGTTCTGAAGCGGCACGCAACTTCCCAGCACCAACTATCTAGAATTGATCTCTCTACTCGCGCCATGTAGATGGAATCGGTTTTATTGTGCTACACACCAAGTTTTAATTAATTGGCCAGGCAATAGAGATTAGCTAGATACCGCGATGAAATATTGTGACTCACTGGAAGTTTGTTTGTTAACTATCACTAATTTAATTGTGTATCGTTTAAATAAATAAATAACTGGGATATTTCCACACATTGGGCGTCAGAGACTGATATACAAACATATATATTTATAAATACATAATCACATTCAGACACGGAACAAACACCGATGTTCGTCACACCAAATATTTGTCCCGCGTGGTAATCGAACCCACGACTCTTTGAACCGCCAGGCAGTGTCACTAAACATTAGCATTATGTCATGTACGCGTGCAAAACAATTCACGAGTAAGTAAAGTATTAAAACATATTTTGGGAGCACTAGTGCCGACAAAATGTACTACTCACAAGATTACATAAATGTTACACAACATCACATCATCCGTCCTTCCGGGAATCGCGCCCAGACGTGCATTACCATCACACCAGACCAGCAGCTATTAATTGAAGCCGTCGAATTTTTCCCGTATATGACCTGTTAGCCACAGGTGGCGCCATCTACTATCAGTGATACACACTGACAGCCGTAGACATCTCATTGGGAAAAATTCGACGGCTTCAATTAATAGCTGCTGGTCTGGTGTGATGGTAATGCACGTCTGGGCGCGATTCCCGGAAGGACGGGTGTTCGAATCCCCGGGCCGCGGTGAGGCAGTTGAATTTTTTCCGTTTTTCTAAATATTAGTTCAGCTAGTGCAAGCTTTAGCACTTAAAAATTTTAAATTTACATTAATTGCCAGTGTGTCATCATTTTCTGTAGTTTACATTTCTGCAATGAGATGTCTACGGCTGTCAGTGTGTATCACTGATAGTAGATGGCGCCACCTGTGGCTAACAGGTCATATACGGGAAAAATTCGACGGCTTCAATTAATAGCTGCTGGTCTGGTGTGATGGTAATGCACGTCTGGGCGCGATTCCCGGAAGGACGGGTGTTCGAATCCCCGGGCCGCGGTGAGGCAGTTGAATTTTTTCCGTTTTTCTAAATATCACATCATCATCATCATCATCATCATCATCATCAGCCCATATACGTCCCCACTGCTGGGGCACGAGCCTACCCTAAACTAGGGCGATCACATATATTGATCTTATCCCGTGGTAAGTAGCTTAAGCACTTGTGTTACAGATATTAGAATCAACAATGGATACAAAAACATACTAAATATGTTTAATAACATTATTTAATAACACATCGGTGTATGTTTCGTGTCGGGGACACGGAACAGACACCGATGTTCGTCACACAAAATATTTGTCCCGCGTGGGATTTGCACCCACGACTCGTGTAACTGTAAATATTGACCATGGGTCACTAACCACCGTTTCATCGAGCCAGTCATATAATATGAATAAACTACATCATTTTTTTTATATAATTAATAAAAATATAGTTCAGTTTATTTTGAAACAGTTCAAGCGAATCAGACTTTAGCACAGCCGCTACGGCGTAGTCTAAGTTACTACGAAACACACTTGGGCGTAGCATTGATTCACCGTAGCATAACTACGGTATATTCGTGGTATTCTACAGTTCAGACCACCCAGTTAGCAAGGATGGGAGGCTTATATTCAAGGGGTCGGAATAGCAACGCTATGCGAAAACCTCTACAATCTCTACGTACTCGTAAAGTAGTAAATCTAACTGAAATTGTGTCTGCTTATAACTTAAATACATAATAATTGTTATATGAGTAAAACAAAATGTCATTTTCACTAATTTAAAATATCTTAGTATTAAGATTTAAAAAAAATATTTATTAGGGATATATCCCTAATAAGTAAAAGCCTAATAAATAAATCCCTAATAAGCTAAGCTTATAAAAGTATGTGTGTTTTAAAAGATCTGAAAAAAAAATGCGACATGGTCATAAGTCGCAAAATGGTATTAAAAATGAAAAAAAATCTGATTTTTTTCAATAAAAACCAAGTACGTCAAACAATAAATGATACTATTGAATTATTGTTTGGACTCACTAATAAAAACCCTTAAGTTACGTAACACCAAAAGGATCATCTACTTAAAGCAAAAGACATTTCCTTGCTACGTACATATTTCTATTTTCCCCTTGCATTGTTACTTTTACTAACACAAGGGTCTAAGTTCCCAAGCAACGGGTCGGTAGCAAAGGACATGCGTTTGTAAATACACCTGCCAAGGTACACAAAATGCCCTAAACTAAAACAAAACCCTTTGTAATATTTCAAGACTGTGACAATAGACGGTCCTCAGTAGCTATATGCGGTTACTGGTTTGTAAAACTTGTATGTATATGTTTCGGGCTATATTGAGAAAGTTTTGCTAAGATCCTCTTTGATTCAAAATCGAAATGCGTATTTAAATTGTATGAAACTTAGACAGTTCAGCTAAGATTGAAATGGCTATTTGTAATTAATTTTAATTATTCATGAGAAGACCACGTAATGAGAAATTCAGTAGATGTAATATAAGTAGGCGTGAGGTCCAACTGCAGCATGATTGACGTGACATTGATAGACATTTGACGCTTTAACGGTGAAGGAAAAACATCGTCAGGAAACCTGCACACTTACAAGAAATTCTAAGGTTGTGTAGAGAACCAACCTTCTCTTGGCCAGGGTGGTTGACTAAGGTCTTATCGCCCTAGTTTAGGGTAGGCCCATGCCCCAATAGTGGGGACTATATGGGCTGATGATGATGATGATGTTTATTGACAAATATGTCAATATTCACCAATCACGTAGTAGTTTGATCTCATATCTACGTCTTGCCATCTAATAAATTTATCATACGAGAAAACCCTCATTAAGATAAGTGTCTTCTTGCGTATCCACAGGTTTTTTTTCTGATGTCTCCTATTTATAATTATCGTGACATTAACACATTTGTTGTTAATCCAACCATTTTTTTGTTAATCCAACACAATATTAAAAGGCTTGACCTTCTTGCACAGGTTCACCCATTGTGTACACTACACGGATCACAGCTTATCTCTATACAACTAAATAAAATTGAAGTGTCTGTTTGTAGTATTAAAACAACGACTTTTTACTAAATGGGTAAGTATCTTTATCAGGCACTAATAACAAAAATACCATTAAAAAATCTGTCTGTTTATTCCCGGTTATCTCCGAAGCGGCTAGACCAATTTTGACGGGACTTTCACTAATAAATAGCTAATTTTACATAGAAAGGTATATTATAGACTTTTTTAATTAATCTAAATTTCTATCAATTTGGGGAGGCCTATGTCCAGCAGTGGACGAAAGTGGGCTGATGATGATGATGATGATTTCTGTCGAAACTACGCGACCAAAGTCGTAGGAGGCCGCTAGTATTATAATACAAAAGAAGTGTAAATGTCAAAATATAGGTCGAAGTTGGTGCGGTGCCGGCAGACGGCGCGGTGAATGGCGCCAAAGTGGCGGCGACGGACAAACAATATGCGAGATACAGAAGGGGAGAAAGGCAGGAAACAGTGGATGAATATACGCTTAAATGAGCGTATATCAAATAATTTCTTTTTTTTTTCAAACTGTCATGGTTATACAGATAGTATTGTCTATTATTTGCGCCAGCATTTGAAATAAAACTAACTTTACGGAAAACTCGCGTGTATTGTTATTCTAAACATTATTTAGAGATCCGACGTTTCGAGCTCTTTACAGCGCTCGTGGTCACGGTTAAGACTGAACGTCGGAACGTCGGATCTCTATATAATATTTAAAATAACAATACACGCGAGTTTAATCAAAAAAGTTAAATTTATTTCAAATGGTAACACACATTCGAAAACTGATAAGGTCCGGGATATTAGCCATGTTGTTTTGTACGTGAAAAATGGTAAGTAAATAAGTAAATATCCTGGACGTTTTCAGTTTAATTAAAACTATAAATCTCTTAGAGTCTCATTTAGGTTCTTATCGCGATAATCTATCGTGTTACTGTTCTAAGCTTATATCGTATCGTAAGTCTATTGTATAGTTATCGATCAGGTTTTTTTTATTGACACCAATTTTCGATCTTAATTTACTGTCGCTTTATTTAATTATTTTTCATACCAAAACATTTGAAGTATTCAAAAAATCTTTAAAAATAATGTAGAATACCAAATGATTATTGAGTTCAAATGATTAAATAAATAAATATTAAACAACATCACATACATTGATCTGATCCCGTGGTAAGTAGCTTAAGCACTTGTGTTACGGAAATCAGGATCAACAGTGGATACACAAATAAACTTAAATATATTTAATAATACACCCAGACACGGAACAAACACCGATGTTCGTCACACAAATATTTGTCCCGAGTGGGAATCGAACCCACGACTCTTGGAACCGTAGGTTTTGAACCTGAGTCACTAACCACTGTTCCACCGAGCTAGTCATGATTAAATCAATACCAAGAAATAATAAATGCCAACACTTCAAACTTCTTATGTTTGTAGGCAGAAAAAGTGCATTTGAATACAAACTAATCTTTGTCACACCACTGCAGACGTTTCATCCCCAGTATCCAGATCCACCCCATTGGTTGCTCTCACGCGATCAACATAATATACACCAATCAGACGTGCTTATAGTTTTAATCAGCCAATGGCGACCGAATCCAATTGTCAGTTCCACCAATTAGTAACAGTCGTGTTTCAAAAACAACAACATCGTCCGAAATTGTAGTTAGTGCCCGAAAAAACTGTTGTGTTTTATTTCAGTGGAGATGAAAAGGTGATTTTTTGCAATGTTCGGTGTAACTACAATTGTGTACATAGACTATGTGCTGTTAGCTATATTGGTGAGTGCTGGGAACATATCTGGATTACCTATCTGTCAGTAAGTGGTGTGACGTGTGGACGTCATCAAAAGTTTTCGTCTCTGAAATGACATGTTGTTGAAGTAAGAGTGTTGCGTTTCTCTTTGTTTTTACCCGACTACGGCAAAGCAAAAGGAGGGTTATGATTTTGACAGGCTATGTATGTATGTATGTATGTATGTATGTATGTATGTTTGTATGTATGTATGTATGTTCATCTGTTTCCACATAACTTCTAAATTGCTTGTCAGAATTCGACAAATGACATATCATTAGAAGCGTCTTAATTGTCCGCTGGTTATAGGCTATATAGGGTTTCACAAAATCTAATGTGGCGCCCACTAGCGGACAAAACATACAGAGTAAAAAAATAAAGTTAAGATAAATACGCCGTGTTTGGTATCATTGGAAAGCGCTTTACTTGTACATTTTAAATATATATATATTACTAGCATTTGCATGTGACTTTACGTATATTCATGGACTGATAAAATATAAAACATGTTGGTTCATCAATTTAACTTTTGATAATATTATGCGCCACAAATACACTTTAACACCAAAATAGTACAAATAATAAAAAGTTAAAAACTAAAACCCAACTACGACAAAAAACGACGCTGAAAAAGTATAAAACAAGACTTTTAGAACACTGAACTGAACAAAGTTGCTTATGTAGTTCCAAGTAAATGGACACAGTAGACTCTACCAAAATGCTTATGTTGAAAATTGACAATAATGTCATACAATACTATTTTGAAGTATGCAATATTTACTATGTAGAGATAAGTTTTCATGTTTGGAAAGGCGTAGTCACACGTTCCATACACAAGTACCTACCTACCGTAGCACTTTGACAACGTGTGACTGCGGTTTTCCAAACATGAAAACTTATCTCTACATAGTAAATATTGCATACTTCAAAATAGTATTGTATGACATTATTGTCAATTTTCAACATAAGCATTTTGGTAGAGTCTACTGTGTCCATTTACTTGGAACTACATAAGCAACTTTGTTCAGTTCAGTGTTCTAAAAGTCTTGTTTTATACTTTTTCAGCGTCGTTTTTTGTCGTAGTTGGGTTTTAGTTTTTAACTTTTTATTATTTTCTCCATAATATTACGATGTGAAACATAGAAAAGTTTTTTTTTTTTTTTTTTATTTAACCTATGTCATCCCACTGCTGGGCAAAGGTCTCCTCCAAATCTATCCACTGCTCTCTATTTAAGGCCAGGACCTGCCAGTTTTTTGATAGCTGGACCAGATCATCACACCACCTTTTCTTGGGCCTTCCTCTTCGGCGAAAACCGTCTTCAGGCATCCAGTGGGTGACGATTTTGGCCCATCTATCGTCCTTCATTCTGCACACATGCCCCGCCCATTGCCACTTCAGCTTCGCACTCTTAATACCTACATCAGCAATGCCGGTTTGGGAGCGGATGGTGGTATTCCTTATTTTGTCAATTAGTTTGATACCTAAGATACTCCGCTCCATAGCCCTTTGGCAGACCTTGAGTTTGGACTTCTGACTTTCAGTGAGGGACCAGGATTGCGCACCATATGTCAGGATTGGCAGTATGCAAATGTCGACGAGTTTGCGTTTAAGTGACATTGGAAGGTCTCCCTTCATGTACGCCTTCATGGACCAGAAGCTCTTCCAGGCGTTATCTATACGTCGAAGTATTTCTTTATCCTGCCTGTTTTCGAAGGAGACTATCTGGCCCAAGTAGATATACTCATCGACATATTGCATTTCCTGGTCATTTACTGCTATCCTATTATTGGCGCTGTTGGTCATAACTTTAGTTTTAGACCTATTCATCGTCAGTCCAACCTCAAGGCTTGCTGCGCTCAGTTGTTCGAGCATCCATTCCAGCTCTGCCGACGTATTTGCGAAGAGGACAATATCATCTGCGAAGCGAAGGTTAGTCAGCTGTTTATTCCCTACCCGAATACCTTTTGTGGCCCAAGAATCTGCTAGTAGCTTGAAAACTTCTTCGAGCGTGCTGCTAAAGAGTTTCGGTGATAGGGGGTCTCCCTGCTTTACTCCTTTTTGTATGTCAAACGACGGGCCCTTAGTGTGCAATTTGATGTCAGCTGTGCTTTCATAATAGATAATTTGAAGGAGTTTAATGTAAGTGGGGTGGATATTTTGTTTATGGAGAGCATTAAATATTGAACTGTGTGTAATACTATCAAAGGCCTTTGAGTAATCAACAAAGGCCAGGTACAGAGGTTTATTAAATTCATTATGCTTCTCTATGATCTGATTAACGGTATGAAGGTGGTCTGTTGTTGAGTAGCTTGATCGGAATCCGGCCTGTTCAGGTGGTTGATGTTGGTCCAACTGATACGCTATTCTATTTTGTATAATTCTTGTTAATAATTTATATATGTGGGATATTAAGCTAATAGGTCTGTAGTTATTGATGTCCGTTTTGTCACCCTTTTTGTGTAAAAGTACAATATTTGAGTGACAAAAGTTTTTAGGAAATTTACCAGTTGTTAATATATTGTTAACCCTTAACTACCCAGTAAGCTTTTGTAACGTAACTGACCAGTAGTGTCCAACAGACACATTTGATAAATATAAGGTGTGATGAGTGAAAAACAAGTTATTTAAATTAAAAAGATATTAGAATGAACTTCAGTAATGTATTTTTGCACTTGTATAGTTAAAGATGTATATTTTTTCAAAATTTGTAATAGTCATTATATGATTGCACTTATCACAGCACTTGATAGAGACGCTGTTAATATCGAAGAGTAAACTAACAACGCTTTATCCTTTTTACACATCAGATTCAGATAATTGAGTAGGTCAGCTTCTACATGGTTCATGGCAGCTAAGTGCTTACTTGATGGACTTTCCTTACTTTGTCTCCGTGTATGAGGTGTTACCAATACTGTTGCAATTTCACGCAAAAATAGTTTTTTTGTATTTTTTATTTTGCGTGTGTTCCAGTCATATAATAACATCTCATCATCATCATAAACATCATCAGCCCATTTCTGTCCACTGCTGGACATAGGCCTCCCCAAATGCACGCCACTTCTCTCTCTCCTCGGCCACTCGCATCCAGCTCCTACCAGCCGTCCTGCGCAGATCGTCACACCACCTGGCCTGCGGGTGTCCTACACTACGTTACATAATAACATCTAATATAAATATATTTTGAATTTGCTAGGTATCTATTCGTTTCATACTGAACTCTACTACCTACACTCATGAGTCATAATCATCACCCTCACTCCAAGAATTATAAATATAATTCTTTCATAACCGTTTACAGTTGCTGGTTCTGTCACATTTTTTCAATATCGAATTAGTATGCACAAAAGTATTTTCATCGTTACTGTAAACATGTTCAAGTTGAAGTTTACGTCTTATAGGTTGCCCTTAATCTATTTATCTGAATAATACTGAATAAGAGGACTATTATGTGGTGTCTTGTGTGTCTAATCACTGATATGCGAGACGAAAACAAAGACTACAATTATAACACAAAAAAGTGGTGTCAGATTATTATGGGTATAAAATATTAATCGTTATGACCCACCCGACATCATAAGATTATACGTTAATATAAATAAAAATAATCTTTGTTCACATTCTCAAACAAAATGTTATCGTGTCTATTGGACACTTGTGGGTTGATGAAGTACTATTTTTGTATATTTAAAATAACTAATAAATCTTACATGTTAAAAATATTTTAAAAGCACTTTTAGAATCTTAAAACATTGGAGATCAAATAGGTAAAAGGCGGATTCATAAAAATAAATACTTTAGTTTTTATCAAAACTTAAACACAAAAATGTGTCCGCGAGACACTTGTGGGTTGTTAAGGGTTAAATAGTTTTATCAAAATGGGGCGTAGTGTCGGTTTACCGAGTTTTAAAACTTCAGGTGTGACTCCGTCTTCTCCCGGGCTTTTGGAAAATTTTAAGCTTTTGATTGCAATATTAATCTCGTCCGAGGTGATGTGTGGTATGTCTTCTATATAATGATATTCTACTGGCTCCCTATTATTCAAAGTGTCGGAGTACAAGTTTTTGTAAAAATCTGTCGCAATGCTCATTATTTTGTCCCTATCACTGTGTTTAATGCCGTGGTTGTCTTGTAGGCTGGTGATCCAATCTTTGGTTCTTGTGTGGCCTTGTTTTGCAATTCTTAACCCTACACTGCATTCAGTCCCTTATGTGGGACAACCAACAAAATTGTTTTTTTTTCGGATTTGAAACATTTAGTGACATTTATGATTACGCAAGGCAAGTGACGACAATCCATGGTATCCATTTAGTGCATTTGTTGAAATTAGATGGCAATAGTAATCGCTCACTCGGTCATTCAAATAAAAATTTTGAACTTTTTTCGCGCGCCGCGCGTATTCAATTTTTAAAATTTAATAAATAATACTTGTTTACGGTATACAACAGTGGATTAATTGTTTTTATGTCAAAATATCTGTGAACTTTACAAATGTAAGAATTTTTTTTTTATTTGGCTGTGTTTTTATACTTAATTTTCAGAATTACCGTATGTACCAGATGTGTCACTTCATGCAGTAGGGTCCGATTTTAGGTGTGTTTACTGATGTGCTGATCTACTCGACTACCTTATACGACTACTTTATTTTAGGTAATGGCTATAGAATATCTTATCTATAGCTCAAATCAAAAATAATTTGATGGTACCAATAGGCAGTGAAGATAAACAAGACTCCTCAGGTGCTTCAGCACCATCATACGGCAACATCATCATCACTTGAAAGTGACGATGATGTTGCCCTATTTTGATCTACCATCAGGTACAAATCCGCAACTCCATTATCAGGGTCTTGTGATGGTGATATGCAGTAGCCTATATCAACTCTGGCATCACCTTAGTAGAGCACATCTGCTCATGGATGAGCAGAAAATCTGCTCTTGGATGAGCAGATGTGCTCTACTAAGGTCTCTAATTTCCTGCGCTAAAATCCACCTAAAAAGCCTAATAAATATAAATTGTTGATGCTGTGCGATGATAAAGGATGAGCATACAATTTCGAGATATACTCTGAGATGGAGAATAATCCAGATCTGAGGCTACCTAATAAGTCTGATTTAGGCAAGAAGGAAAAACGGTATCCAGAGGAATAGGTATGCAATGTAAATGGCACAGATATCATCACCGTAATGTAGTATGACACAAACTTGTGGTGTTGTCTTCATCTTTTTTAGGAAAAGAGCCTACTCTAAAAGTAAGAAGGTTAATTAAAAAAACAAAAGCAATTTTATAGATATTCACTGCCCAAAAATTGTACCCAAATACAATCAGTACATGGGTGGAGTCGACGGTCGACCTGCTCGACTTATTCCTGGGGAAGTATAAAATAGAGATGAAGACAAAATAATGGTATTTGAGATTTTTTACCATTTCCTAGATAACATCACTATATTTATACTGAAGATATACAGATAAAATCACCATATAAATAGTTGGTTGCTATACCGAGGAGCTGGGGAGATTCAAGAAAGAGCAACGCCGCTGAAATTCTAGAGAAGACTTCAAGCTAGAAGTGGCAAAGAGCCTTTGTACGTGTGTTCAACTACATCCAACATAAAAATCTGGCCGTCTTGCAGAAAATTATCTGATAGAGACAAGAATATAGCGAAAGCCAATATAGCAACTCTTCCCACTCGTCTGGTCTGGGCTGGTCTGGTGTGATGCGGTGGAGCACTTTCCTATGTGGGGGGGTATAAGCGCCAGTAATGCAAGAATCCTGGCTGCAATGGAAAGTCGTTTGTTGTGGTTAAAAAATGCAGAATCGAACTTTGTTTCCTCACTCCACCTCTAGATATATTAGCAAAATTAGGTAGGCCACTGCATGATGTGCCATATGTGGAACTGAATAAAAAATTTAATTTTCTCCATTAATATTATTTTTTAATTTTTTTACCCGTACTTCCCGGGTTCTAGACCACAAGTACGAACTGATAAAAATTTTTATATTGAAAAAAGAAAAATCATGCAGTGTAGGGTTAAGGAAGTGTTTTGTCGGAGTGCTATCTTAACCAAATGTGTATTGTAATTTCTCAAGTCCTTCCTTATGCTTCTTTTAGTTTCCCTGTCTATAGCTCTGTATTCTGTCGACCCAAAATTGATCTTCGATCTCCTTTCAATCAAAATTCTTGTTTTTTCGGTAAGCTTTTTAGTTTTGCGTTTATTTTGTTTGATTTTACTGCTAGCTATTTTTATTCCGGACAAAATTGAATTATATTGATTATCTATACTCATAAGTGGATCGTCTAAATTAAGATTACTAAAATAATTTGATAATTCTAAGTTAAATTCTTCATAATGATTAGAGAGGGAATGTTGATCTATAAATGTTATTTGTCGTTTGTATAGCTTTTCTCTATGTAGTTTGAAATTAAACTTGACTTTGGCTCTTAGGGGTCTATGATCAGAACTAAATTTGATCGTGTTTATTATATTCACGTCTTTTAAGATAGAGTGATCGGATGAGAGAATGTAGTCGATTTCATTCCTATACCTATTTCCGGGTGATGACCAGGTCCAGCGACGCTGAGGCTTCTTGTAGAAATAAGTATTTGCAATCTTAAAATTTTGCCCAAACGAAAACGAGAGTAGTCGCCTGCCTCGATCGTTTCGATCACCTAGACCATACGGACCAATAATGTCAGAACTATCGGTAGCTTGCTTGTGACCAATTTTTGCATTAAAATCTCCAAGTACTAGTGTCCAAGTGCCTCGCTGTTCATCGCAGGCTCTATTTAGAACGTCATAGAAATCTTCGACATCTTGGTCGCTGTGACTAGTAGTTGGAGCATAAGCTTGAATGATCGCCAGCGTTTTGTTGGGTGCGAGATGTAGTTTAAGAGTTGTGACCCTTTCTGAATAGCCCATGAATTGCATAATGTTGTTTTTCCACTTCTTTGACACCAGGAAACCCACTCCGTATAGTCCGTCAGTTTCACCGAAGTGGTAAAACACATTACCGTCCCTTTCTTGGGTATGTTCACCATTTCTTCTTACTTCTGATAGTCCAATTATGTCCCAATTAATATCTTGCAGAGCATTTTCCAATTCAACAAGGCGGTCATCCTTTAGTAAGGTCTGAACATTGTAGGCCAAAATGTTAAGAGTGTCGGTATCCGTTATAGTAGTTGCTTGAGTCGTCTGACGGTTTATCGATCCCGCTCGGAGATTATTAGCACCCCTGGCACCAGAAGCGTCCCGGCTACCGTCATAGCGCGAGCAGCCTCCAGCACCGCCGAGCACTTGGGGCCTTTGGTTAGAGCGTGCAGGCATAATTGTTCGGAGGGTTTTAGACCGTAACCCACCACGCTGGTCCAGTGCGGGTTGGTGGGTGAGTGTTACCAGAGCCTCGTTCGTTAGTCAGCAGGATGTACCACGTGCAGGTGAGGTTGGTTTGGATCTTGAAGATGTTGATTAAGATCCCATACATCCCCAGAAAAGTATTGGAAAATTATTATGAAGGTATTTACTTAGTTTGTACGCTTTATGTTGTGACATTATGTTGTTCGCGACAAACTTAACGTAAAGTCTTTTCAGTCTAGTTAGTTCAAGTCTGACTAGCGCTCTGAGAGTCATTATCATCATCATCATCAGCCCATATACGTCCCCACTGCTGGGGTACGGTCCTACCCTAAACTAGGGCGATAATGCCTTGGTCAACAATGCTGGCCAAGTGCGACTGATCGACTACACAACCTAAGACTTTCTTCAGAGGTTTCCGCACGTTTTTTTCCTTTACCGTTAAATCGTCGAATAATCGTATATATGAATTTCAAATTATAAAACACATAGGGACGTGGCGGGGTTTGAACTGGCGACCTCCCACATAGCAAGCTACAACCTTAACCACTCAGCTATTGACGCTCTGAAAGGACCGAACTTTAATCTCACAAAAAGTATACTTTGTTGCAATTTGCCACCAAAATATGAATAGAGTGTGGTGCAGTTTGCCTCATAAGGAAATCATAAATATTTCACAACATCACATACATCGATTTGATCCCGTAGCATAAGTGTTACGGATATTGGAAACAACAGTGGATAAACAAAGAAACTTAAATATATAAATAACAGATCCAGAAAGACAACAACAGATCCTCTGTTCCCTTACCCTCCTAGATCGGTGAGATGGCAATCCAACATGACCGATGAGAGATAAGGCATAGGACCAACGGCTTTAAGTGCTTTCTTAGGCACGGGCGTCCATCCGCCAACTTCTTGACTCCGAACTGAGTAATTTTTTTACACGAAAACTCAAATAATTTTTTCCCGATTCGAGGACCTTTCGATCCTTACGCAGCGCTTGCTATACCAACGAGGCAGTCGAAGTAGTCGAATAAGTACACTACACTACCTGTTAAGATCAACAACCGACAAAAGTCCGCAATTTGGTTTTAAAGCTGTAGGTACCTTGCCCTTTGGAGGAGACCTTTGCCCAGCAGTGGGATGACATGGGTTATTAAAAAAAGAAAAAAAAGATTACCTTGCCCATACAATGCTTGCATATTCATGACTTGTTATTTTGAAGGAACTAACCAAAAACTCAGACATTTTCATTGGAAAAATACGATATTATCATCACATTTTGCAAGCTTATCCTGGCAAGATGCAAATACTTCCGGCGGGAACAAGCGGAACAAATTATGATGGACACGTTCCGCTCGCAGAGGATCGCGCCGAGTCGACGGGGCGGTGTATGTGGAAATAGCACCTGGGTACTTTGTTGTGCACAGCTGTAGATCTGCGGTTAAGGGACAGAACGATATCATGTAGAGAAGACAATTTTCTATTGACCCAATAGGGATGATGACAGGGTTTTAATTCTAGTACAGGATCCGTGGTGTATTTTTTCACTTGATTACTATCAAGCTAATTTTCCGTGAGTAGCTTCATTTTGATAAGACGCCCAAAAAATTCCTGTGCGAAAATTTTTGATTGTGGTAGCTAACAGAGGTAGCAATGATTAAATATTTAGGACCGTAGGACCGGGACAAAGTACCACGGAATTTGTAGGACAATATGACCGTTACATTATATAAATATTAACTAAGTAAAATAATAAAAATCAGCTGGTTAGTAATCATTTTTGGTGATCTCGTTATCGATACAAGTTGGAGGGGGAGGAGATCACCAAAAATGATTACTAACCAGCTGATTTTTATTATTTTACTTAGTTAATATTTATATAATGTAACGGTCATATTGTCCTACAAATTCCGTGGTACTTTGTCCCGGTCCTACGGTCCTAAATATTTAATCATTGATACCTCTGTTAGCTACCACAATCAAAAATTTTCGCACAGGAATTTTTTGGGCGTCTTATCAAAATGAAGCTACTCACGGAAAATTAGCTTGATAGTAATCAAGTGAAAAAATACACCACGGATCCTGTACTATTCAATTCAATTCAAATATCATTGTCGTGTAAAGAAAAGTATGAGACCGATATCTTTTGTTTTTTATTCAATGGGCTATCTAGATGACCTGCTGGTAAGCGGTAGCGAGATCCACATGTGAGGTCGACAAAGAATATCGTGTCGAGGGTTAACAACACTACGTAAAGTCGTCTTTGAGTGTAGGAGTAATGTTGCTTTTTAAAATACTTCATCTGATTTATTTACTTATTTGTTCACTCTTTGAATTAAGCGATATGTTTTTTTGAAGGTACTAATTGAATGCTACTAGGAAATATGATTGTCTGGACTGAAAGACTCAAAACAAAAAAACGGTCCTGCTGGCATGATAAAATGTTTGTCGGTTTATTTCTAATAAACTGATAACTTTTAAAAACAAAAACAAAGATAATCTAAAGGTACTAATTCATCGCTATACAGTGACATACACTACAGGTCTGCAGACCTTCAAACCACCGAGGGTCCTGCTGGAAATAAAGTCAATTTTTTGGTGAAACTGTTAAGGTACTAATTTTTTACTAACACAATTCGGAAGGTACTAATTATTACGGAAGTGAAAGTTTGGTTCATATTAGAATCAGGCGAAGGGTCCTGCTGGATATACGGACATGTCGCACTCACCCGGAAGGCCTGCGTAAATACCGTTTCACCCCCGTCTGATGAGCCCGGGATCACAGGAGAGAGGGAATACATGAGCTGGAAGGGCATTCCATGCCTTTTTCAAATGATAACTAATTTTAAAAGTTTTAAATCATAAAACTCTTTTCCAAGGTTGCAAATACTTTCGGACGCGACTGAGCGCAGTGAATGTGTGTACGCGAATTTCTCAATTCGCGATAATTTTGAATACACCTCGGGTATGGAAATATCACCTGGGTACTTTCGGGCATAGCTGTAGATGCACGGTTAATGGAAAGACCGATACGAAATAGTTTACTCAGGGTGTTTTTCCTTCGCCATCAAAGCGTCGAATCAAGTACGTATGTGAATTTGAAATTGGTAAACACACGTACGCACATGGCGGGGTTTGAACTGGCGATCTCTCGAATGGCAAGTAGTTAAGGTAACTACTCGGCCATTGACGCTTTTTTATCTCTCTCATCTTTGAATCTCAAGTTATGTATTTTAAACTAACTTTATGATTTTTGGTAATACCTACACTCTTGACACACAAAACCACCTTTCCCTTAACAGCTCTTACATGCATAACATTACACCAGTGCACTTCACATTAAGTGAGGTGACATTGTAACATAATATCGGGTGAGGGAAGGAGGCTAAAGTCAAATTTTACAGAAACCATGACTGCACTTTGCCGTATATATCACGTAAGCTCCGTCACAACAAACTAACATGCACTATAATAGAATGGAAATTCAAGTCTTATATCTTACACGATAATAACATTTGTTTTAGACATTTTATTAACTTTTTAGATGGTAAAATTTATCGCAAAACAATAGAATAAAAAAATTACTTATCGAATTAAACTACAAACTTGATGTGCTTGAATCAAAATCAAAATATCTTTATCATTTACTTCTTTACTTTATACGATTAATAAGTGCATGTCAATTGATATGTAGACATTCGTCACATTAATAAGTGCATGTTTATGCGTGGTTCGGAACGCCGATTCTACCGAGAAGACTCCGGCAAGAAACTCGACAGTTACTTTTTTAAAGCGACAATCATGTTACAAATTCAGTAAATTCAGTCTGGGTGTGTCATAGTAAAAATTACCACTTACTACATTAATTTACTTCTAATAAAAATAACGATGATTAAAATCAAATAAAATAAAAAAGATAATTAGGATCGCATTGATTCCAGTAGACTCAAGTAAGATAAGTACTTTTAAAAAAAATATAATCTGTGGTGCTACTTTTGAGAAGTAAGAAATGTACAGACAAATCACAGTTCTGAAATTAAAGTAATAAAAATAGAAGTAGAGCAGGCAAACTATTGCTATAAATCTATAAATGTGTTTTACAAAAGCGTCGATGGCCGAGTGGTTAAGGTAGTTGCTTGCCATGCGAGAGGTCACCAGTTTTAACCCTTCTACGTACCACTGTGTTTTTCAGATTTGATATTCATATGTACGATTATTTGACGCCTAAACGGTGAAGGAAAACATAGTAAGGAAACCTGCACACCTAGTAGGTGTGCAGGTTCAGATCTTTATCCGCGGACATACATTATTGACGATCCGGCACATCACTGTCACCTACGAAGTAATTCTTAGGTTGTGTAGTCAACCAACCCGCACTTGGCCAGCGTGGTTGAATAAGGCCTTATCGCCCCAGTTTAGGATAGGCCCGTGCCCCAGCAGTGGGGACGTATATGGGCTGATGATGATGATGTATCAAAAGTAGCATTATTAATTTGTTTCAGTTATTCCTGACGTGTTTCACATGTGGCTACTGTTTCTGCCGAGTCTACAACCTACATCGAAATGGACAAGTGAGTAAATATATTTTATTTTATTTATTTAAGGATAGCCAACAAAGCATACACCTTCACAATGAGATCTTATAATCCAGTCTGCAGGTATTTTTGCTCTGCAAAAGGTGGAGTAGAAAAGGTTTAAGCATCCTATTGCTTGGGTATGGCTGCCTAATTAGAATCCAAGTTTTCGACCTTTGGGGGCGCATGCGCGAGCCGCCATCTTGAATTAAAGGTGCCGAAATTAGTTTTTTTCTAAATAACGTCTAAACAGTTTACTGTATGACTAAAGTGTCTATAAGAGGTATAAAGAAGACAAAATTACCTAAGTTTTTTGTATACATGTTTATTTTGTAAGTCTTATAGGTAAAAACATAAAAGCAGTTGAAAAATAAAAAGTTACAAAAATCATCAATTTAATTAAAATTTTGGTTAAAACATTGACTAATTATTTTTTAAACCTTTTTGATGGCCCGGGTAGGTGAATGTCGACATCTTCATTAATCTCCCTAGAATTTTCAGTTTCAATGTCGCTGTTTCTAAAAAAATGGGTTTCCAGCAATGAAATTTCGTCGTCATCGTTGTCCTCGTTATCTATCCGAATCTCTACCGCTTTTCCGCAGGATTGACCACTACAGAACCCACATGCAATAGAGCATTGTAATCCAGTTTTTCTGCAACTACATGCTCCTTTTTTACAGTGGCAAGAAATTACTTTTAAAAGCGTTGGGGGTGCAGCTTTCTCAGTTGTTGTTTTTGGACTGAGCCCATTGGTGTTATATCTCCAGCCCCAGTCTTCTGGGTTTTTTTTATGCCATACCATTTTTGAATTTGGAGATTTAAATAATATTTTCGTTTTTTTTCCATCGCTTGTAAACTTTTACCTATAAGACTTACAAAATAAATATGTATACAAAAAACTTAGGTAATTTTGTCTTCTTTATACCTCTTATAGACACTTTAGTCATACAGTAAACTGTTTAGACGTTATTTAGAAAAAAACGAATTTCGGCACCTTTAATCCAAGATGGCAGCTCGCGCATGCGCCCCCCCCGAGGTCGAAAACTTGGATTTCTATTAAACTGCCATACGTAAGCAATATAACGCCAAAACATTTTCTACTCCACCTTTTGCAGACGAGAGGCTTTTATATGTCCCCACAGACTGTACTATTAGAAGTATAAAATACATTTTGAAGTGCTACCTTAATAAAAGGCAATCACGGCATACAAAAAGTTGAAGTTATACATTTGAAAGCAAATTAAAAAGTGAGTGCACTTTAGTAGTATAATAGGAATGTTGACAGATCTCGAGAAATTGCGACTTCAGGACCTGCCAACCCACCCAAACTATATATGAATATATATGATATTTAACTATCATCTAATTATTATACTAGGTAACAGTACGAAGTATCTCTACTTATCTTACGTACTTATTGGGAATGCTCTGAAGAGCTATTTCAGCTAGTCCCTTCCTCCCCTTTCCTCTCCCGAACGATACGTGCTGGACTGCGCTGTCATCCACTTACAATAAAGCGCTGGTAGCTCGGACTAAGAGGTTTAGTTCCTCATTTCTGCCCCGTGCTATTAAGGCATGGAATGCTCTTCCAGCTCATGTTTTCCCTCCCTCCTATGATCCCGGGCTCTTTAGGCAGGGCGTGAAACGGCATTTAAGCAAGCCTTCAGGGTGAGTGCGACAGGCTCAATATGATGTATTGTGCCTGTCGACTTCATATTTGAATCTCACTACCGGTGAAGTCAGGTCATCTTGTTTGCCTATTATAAAAAAAAAATCTTCATCAGCCTGCTCCTGTCCACTGCTGCTGGAAATAGGCGTCCCCAAATGCATGCCACTTCTGTCTTTATTAAGATCCTTGTTTCCTTTAATTTTATGATTATTTCTATTGTAAGTTCTATATACTTGAATCTACTTTAATCAAGACTCTCTACGGAAGCACAGCGAAATGGAAATGTTACAGTTCATATTACTTTAATAAACCTATCCTAACGCGCATTATTATGATGGCATATTCAAATATTCAGTTCCTCTATGACTTACCAAAATAGATTCACGTAAAATCTATTTTAGCTAATGAAATCTCATATATTTAAGTTACAGTCAGGGTTTATCAATCACAACTATCTGTCCGGTGGTTGGTGAACGGTATACGGGTAAGCGACCCCGGCTCCTCGAGCTACTATCGACTCAGTCCAAATCATCCGAGGCGATAGTATCCTTCCTCCCCTTTACCTTCCCCCGTCATAAGTATATCTTTGCTACTCGTGGGAACGCAATGACCTTGTTAAAACAATGCACAAGGCAGAACGGCGGCGACGTAGTCCACAACCCGTCACGTCACGTTTCCCACAGAGGTGAAAAGTGGATCGCTGGAAGTGATCTCTGCCTACCCTTCTGGGAAAAAGGCGTGATTTTATGTATGTACTATGTGCCCGCAACTTCGTCTGCGTAGAATAGTAACTTTTGCCTCCATTTTTAATTTCAGGAAGATTTTTTTTAAGAAATTACAGGAAAAATAAATAAAGATACAAAAATTATAAAAACTAGTACAAAATAAAATATAATTAAACTTTGTCATTGATTTGATAAATATCCATTAAAGAACCTGAAATTGTTTACAGATTAATAGGTGATAAACAACATACATATCACATTTTTCATTACAAATCGGCCAACTAAAAGATAAAATTCACTCGCACAATACATTTTTTTTTTGTCTAAGCAATAATCTAGCCTGAGAGGAGAGTGGTAGCTAGGACTCACAAAATAATTTTACGCATTTTAGTACTAAAACCACGATAAAAACTTTAATTTATTTGACAGGAACAGGGTTCAATGGTTGCAAACAGCATACTGTACCTATGTAGTGATGCTTGATATCAGGATAACTTCAAAAGGTAAAAAATACAAAACTACCGATCCACTGTCTCAAAATATCTATAAAGAATGTGTGTCGCCATGTGACGAATTTATCAGTATTTGCTTTGCTACTTTGTTTTGTGCCACTTTTGCGCATTGTTTTTGTATATTTCTCGTAGATTGTATTGTATTCGTAATAAAACACTGAGATAATAACGTAAAGCGCAATAAAATATAACTTATGAATTACTTTTTGTATTCCAAACAATATTGCGAAATAAAAGAGCATAGTGACATCTCTTTAACTTACCAAGAACTAAACACTCATCACGTCATTTCAAATCTGACAGCATTTGACATGACTTGCCAGCTAAGAATGTGATAGTTGGGGAGCCCAACGGGAGTTTTTGGAGTATTGATCAGACTCAGACTCTGTCTTGTAAGATTTTAAATGGGAGACTCCTTGCACCCTTTCATGTACCTCTGCCGTGTATGTACACTTCATACGGGAGGGAAGGGGTGCGTGATCGTAAATAGGATAACTGCTGATGCTAATTACAAAGACACTGTTAAAAGAATTGGGCAGAATTATGAAGAACTAATAATCTCTGATGGTTTCCATGGGGCGATGACCGTAGAATCGCGCCTATAACAACAATTACTAAAACCTTTGACACAACAAAGATCCAAGGGGCACTTGACCAGTTTTCTAATGATCTATGTGATTTTATTTGTAACGATCTGTATATACGATAACTTTCTTTAATTTTATAATGTCCAACATTTTTACGTGAATGTTTATAAATTTCCCTTTATTTGCTTAGAATAGCGATATCCCTCTATGTATATAAATATTCAGATAATATCGAACAGTCTATCAATTGGAACAACACAACCCACCAATGTAAGCCAGCAAGCAAATATCGGACAACTGACCACCTCCATACCGAAAACCAGGTAATAGAGAAATGTAGCGAATTCAATAAACCTTTGAACCTGGCCTTTGTGGATTATTCAAAGGTTTGGACGGTATCACCCACATCAACCTATTTAGCTTTCTCTTCTACAGCAAAACATCGAACCCACATATAGAAAAACTTCTCCAAATCATTTAACAACAAAGCACAGCCGATATCAAACTGCACACTGAAGGCCTGACATTCAAAATACAAAAAAGAGTTAAACAGGCTGACTCCCTATCACCAAAGCTTTCAGTAGCACGCTCCAAGAAGTCTTCAGGTCACTATGATATTCTTAGGAAACAAAAGGAATTGGTGTAGAGGATAGGCGACGATAAACTTTCGCTTTGCAGATGACATTTTCCTAGACGAAATACGTATACATCGACAGAAATTGAATAAATGCTCGAACAACTGAGTGCAGAAAGCGTTGACGTTAGACTGACGATGAATAGATCCAAAACCAAGGTCATGACCAACAGCATCACTGATTTGGTGGATTGCAGTCAACAGGCAGGTGAAGCAATATGTAGAGGAGCATACTTGAGCTAGGCAGTGCTCCTTCGAAGACAGGCAGGACAAAGAAATAATCCGTAGAACAGACAACGCCTGGAAAAGCTTCTGGTCCATGAATGGGTATATGAAGGGTGATCTTCTTATATCACTGAACCGCAAACTCATCGACGTTTTCATACTGTCTATCCTAACACATCTTGGTCCCCCACCGAAAATCAGAATTCCAAACTCAAGGTTTTACAAAAAGCTATGAAGCGGAGTATCGTAGGTATTAAGTTAAAATAAAATATACCACCATCCACTCCCGTACTGGTATTGTTGTTGGTTAAAACTGATGTATCAATGGGCGGGGAATGTGATATGAACTGTGCGAGGATGAAGAACAATAGATGGACCAGACTTGTTACACATCGCGTGCCTGAAGACGATTTTCGCCGAAGAAGACCTGAGAAAAGGTGGTATGACGATCTGGACCATGTATCAAAGAACTGGCAAGTCCTAGCATTGGACAGAGAGCAGTAGATGAGATTGAAGGATCTTTGCCCAGCAGTGAGGTGATACAGGTTAAGAAAAAAATTACAGATTATTATACAGCAGGACTTTGATATCAACTTGAACCTCATGCATAAAAATGTAACGCGCTGAAGTATCTCAAGATTATGGATTTTTCAACAGACACAAAGATTAATTATAACTTTGTGGTCCAAATCGTTACAATGTCACTTTTTAGGGATTATTTAACATGCACTTTGAATGACTGACACGGTCAAATAACTTTTTTTTTTCAACAGCTTGTTACCAGGTATTATACTTTACTTACTACCAGGTGTAATATACTTTTCGTTATCTTTCTATTCCGATTCCATGTCGTTCGAGTAACTGCAAATCTAGCCATTTACCTCCCCTACTATGACATTTTGCTCAATAAAGTAGTCCGTATAGTCCTAGTCAGAAGGTTCATTTTGGTCGATATACTTTTACCATTTTTGTACGTGATCTAATAAAGTTAGATTTTAACTATCCTACAGGAATTTCTGTGACTAAAAGTATTTAAGATCTTGACCGGGGATGTATGGTACCACCATGCAAAATTTCATTTAAATCGGTGTAATAGTTTCAGAGATCAGTCATTTATTTCGGTTTTTTGAATATCCCACGGGAACCAGTTAACTGTCAGTGATTTAATGTATCCTATGCATTTTTCCGGAATTTAAAATACCTTCGTGTAAACTTTCATTTAAATTGGTTCAGCCGTTTAGGAGGTCAGTCGAAACAAACAAACAAACAGACAGAGACACAATTTTTTTTAAGTATGGGGATGTGTTCTGCTACTCTCAAAACATATCCCTGACTGGTTTTTTTTGCGTTTTTCAAAAAAGTACAAGAATTTTTACCTCTACGTTTTTATTATAGTATAGAAGAAGATGTATTATTTAATCGGCAAAAACCCACACGCTTGACGAAATCGTTTCGCAAAACACAAACAGGTACAAATTACGGAATAACCCTCCTCACAGAGCGTTTAACCTTTTTTGTCAACAACAAAAAGGATTTATAATTACAAGCGTAGCTCGAAAATAGGTTTCCTGTGTAACGATGACCTTTGTAGCGAGTGCGTCCAATTAGTCTTGAGTTGAATTAACTTTAAAGCCTTGCTGAAACAACAATAAAAGGGTTTTTGGCGAAACAAACCAGGTAAAGTGCTTCATATTTATGATTTTAAATTAAAATATTTTTTTCTTATATTTAAAGACAAGCCTTGCTCGTTATTGGATAAGAATCATAATAATAAAAGCTTAATGACTGTAAAATAAATAAAATCTAAAAATCTTTTCAAAACTAACTTGATGATGTTTTGATTTTATTATTTTAAAATGGATGTTTTCTTTCCTTTGAAATAAAAACGAAAATCATTTCCTCAATAATTCATATATTGCACTGTATGTCATTTCTTCAGGCGGGGCGTGAAACGGTATTGCAGGCTTTCAGGGTGAGTGCGACAGGCTCAATATTGTCTATTGTGCCTGTCGACCTCATATGTGGATCTCTACCGCTTACCATCAGGTGGAGTTAGTTTATCATATTTGCCTATTATAAAAACCTTGATTACGTTCTGTAATCAGACGTTTCATTGTCAACCATCCAATGCTTTTGTAAAGCTAGAGCGATCTTAATGATAAAAAAATAATCATTCTTGCAGATCGAAGTACTCCTAAGGCCGACAAAAGTGCTTTTCTCCCACAAAAAGGAAGGCGAGAGTAGAGAAGAGCTTCGGTAAGTTCCGATACTAAATTAGATTAACTATTAAGCGCTTAGCGAAGTATCCGCCAATCTTAACCTCGAGTCTTCTGATAGCTAGCACTTAGTGTATGTTCCGAACACTATTTACTTGGCTTTGAAATGTGCAGTGTTTATGAACGTAGTGGAGTGGAACAACATTGGCATTTTCACCGGAAAATTGTTAAGGGGTGATAAAAAAATTTAAAAGGCAAATAGGTATGAAATTTCAGTAATAAAATATTTAATGACAAAATATCAAAGGTATAATTATTAGGTGTGAGAACCATCGGCTACCCGCAAGTCCGGTGATGATCCAAGCCATGATCGTAAGTCAGTTAGGAAAAAAACCGTTCAAAAAGGTTTTCTGTTTAATAGCTATTTATTCCTTAATTTGAGTTCACTCGTTATTATGGTTGTATCTCAGTTGAAAAGTATGGTGATTAATTGACATAATGAGGGTATGAAGAAATTCCAGTTGAGTATCTCTATTTAACCGCACTTACCCAGTGATGGTTGTCTTTAAGTAGCCTACTCGTATAATTCTAAAGTAAACTCAATCCACGTAAATCAAATTTAGGTTTATTTTCCCCTTTATATAGAATGTTCTCTAAATATAATTCTCTGTCTAAGTCTACTTCCATCGATATTTATTCTGATACCTTGCACAAATTTAAATCTAAATGCTTGGTCAATCCCTAATGTCTGTTGTCTGAAATGCATGTAGTTGTCACCTATAATTAAGTTTGCGTTTATCTAAATGTTCATCTGGTCATGTTACTTATATCATATTGTTAATGTTATCTTGTTGGTGATCTTAAATAAATAAATAAAAATAAAAAAAAAAACTCCTGGGTGGCTACGTAAATGGGCTAAATAACAATTGAACCGCCTTCCTTCCAGCACCGTAGTGGCGTATCAGAACCCGTTCACCGGTGACTACTGCGTGCGCAAGAGTCGTTCAGGCAAGGGCTACCTCAATGCGCTGCCCGCATCGCCTGACAGCGGACTATCTGATGAGTACGAGCCTCTACACCTGGACCCGCAGGTAGGGATGACACTATACGAGTAATACACTATACTTTCGACCGATACCAAGTATTTTAGGTCCTCGTTACTAATAAGGTATTGGTTAAAAGTACGTACTTTTAACTTGACTTTGTGATTTTGGTTTGGTTCATTTCGCTAACACTCCTTCTGGTTTTAATTTAGACTTTCCAAAAAATATTCCATACGAGAAAGTATCGATACTTTTCAATCGATACCGAGTAAGTATCGATACTTTTCAATCGATACTGAGTAAGTATCAATACTTTTCAATCGATATCGAGTAAGTATCGATACTTTTAAATCCATACCGAGTATGTATCGATACTTTCAAATCGATACCGAGTAAGTATCGATACTTTTAAATCGATACCGAGTAAGTATCGATACTTTTCAATCGATACCGAGTAAGTATCGATACTTTCAAATCGATACCGAGTAAGTATCGATACTTTCAAATCGACACCGAGTTAGTATCGATACTTGACGTCCGATACAACAGTATCGAGTAAAGGTATCGATACCTCAATGGTATCATTTCATCCGGCAGGTGCCGCCCGCCCCCGTCCCCGACGAAGTGTTCCGGGACCAACCGCCCTTGCCGCCCAGGGTAAGCGAAGACTAGTTGTATATCAAAAACAAAATGGCCAAATACCTGATTGACAAATGCAATATAATGTTTTGCAAATAATGTTCTTTTCTCTGACAAAATTAATTAAATTGATGTTATGTTTTTTTAATATATTTACTTAGCATTATACTTATATTAAGATATACGTACTTTATTTAAATTTGTTAAGGTTCGTCACCAATTTTAGGCGCTCCAATTTTTTCAAATAAATTTTGTTATTCATATCGATCACGATCGCTTTAAAACCGATTGCACTTGGCTTCTTATGGCTATAGCTGAAAATCAGCGGTTTGCCCCTGGTAAACCTATTGCTGAGCTATTGCCATATTGTATCACAGCGACACACATGAATGTCGTCTGGGCATTTGTGATAGACTTAGATTTAATTTAATTTTGTTTGTAGTTTCGGTTTTCTTTTAATTTATTTTAGTTCTAATTTTGTTTATAGTTTCTGTATTGTGTTATTTTACTATTGATTTTCTTTTTATTTCCGATATTACAATATGTATGTGTGTCTCTTGGTACAAATAAACAATTATCTTATCTTATCTTATCCATTTAGTAGGTAGTGTTTAGAGGAAACCTTTAGGTAATTGAAACTTTATTTTTGTTACAGACTGAGGAAACAATAAAACTAGCAATGACGAGTCACTGCGACAACAGCGTGAACAAATCATGGAACTGGAATTATAAAGAGTATCAGATTTAATTCATAAAATTAATGATAATGATACAAATAAAAAAAATCTTGTTCGAGAGTAACGTCAGAACTAAATGTCACACCTAGGCTAATTGTGACAAACTCTGTCTTTTCCGAATCGTTTCTTTGCCGTAGTAAGCAGTTTCTACGTAATAAAATCTAATAATATGAACTAAATTGCTTAATTAATCATGAATCAAAGCTTTAAACTAAAAACAATCAAAACCTTGATAAAAAGTGCCTATATTAATAATGAATACCAGTTACTATAAAAATACATGTAATGAAATAGGGTACTCCATAATTGTTATCCTAATCCATCCCTGTGCCAAATGTTATATAACCAAATGAATGCTCAATACATTAGCTTTTAAACATAAGATGCAAACTAATATTCCTATTACGTTTAAATACCATTATAATAATAATACATTAACAGCATAAGAACATAATTATAACATAGTAATATTAAACATAATACTGTTTATTAATAATGTTTCATAAATATAAATTTAGCTAGAAAACGAATACGTACCTCAATTTCTTGTGCCAAAACGTGAATCCGTCAAATGAAGTATTTATTAACCGCACTGCGCAATAATTTAAGTACCAAATAATGATAATGTTTTCCTCAATTGTAACATCACATTACTTTTATCTCCAAGGAATTAATCTTATGCTTATAAGATCAGATCATTATTTTTAGTCGTACGTTACATTATTATAATATACAATTATAATTATGTGGCCATAAAAAGAAGCTTACAAATGGACAAATAATTCCAGCCAATCATATTTCTATTTATCGAGTAAATATCGATACCTACATTAAATCTCAAATGGCGTAACCACCAAAACGCAACATTTCAGGAGAGTAAAAAACGAAAAAAAAAATTTTTTTTTAGTATAACTTTGTCAGTATATTATTAACGTGTACAATAATAAGTAAGTATTTATACAATTAATTGCGATAACTTATTACAAGCCAAACGATGTGTTATCCTATTTTTCATGCTTTATAAATTTTATATTGTTCTACAGTGAAAGAGCATTTATTGTCTATTTTGAATGTACTAGTTCAATAAATAAATATATACTTTCATAATGCCCGCTTTTCATTGTACACCAAGTTAGTATTATTATTTTATTTTCCTTGAAATGGATTCCTGATCATATTCAATTCCTAAGGTATTATAAACTGTAATTATTTATCCCACCAAAAACATTATGCAAACAAACTAGCCAAGTCTCGATGGAGCAGTACCCTTGAGTACCCTTCAACGGCCAAGTCACACAACACTAACTATAATAATGAAGAAAGCGTAGTAAGGAACCTTAGGCTTTGCACGATTTTATCTAGATTTCATTACTTTTTAGTGATGAGCAAGCAGCTCCATCGAGAATTGGCTAGTTTTTTTACAGAATATTTTTGGTGTGCCGATAATGTGTGTGACGAACATCGGTGTTTTTTTTCTGTGGGGTATGGTATTAAATATATTTAAATATATTTGTTCTTTTGGACTACTTTCGTCCAGTTTTCACGAGTGACTGAAGCGATTGTCAAATGATCGCAATATTGCACCCGATTATGTTAGTCCCAGCTTTATGCTCTTACTATGTTCCGTTCTACGTATACGAACTTCATAAGTATTTTTTTAAAATTTCTATTACATTAAATTAATTAATTAAATTAATTATTTACAGTTGATTCTGATACCCGTAACACAAGTGCTTAAGCTACTTCCTACAGAATCAGATCAATGTATGTTATGTTGTTAAATATTTTATCATCTTTAATTCACGGGCGCCAAACTTGTGATATTATGTTGTAAATAACATAAATTCCCTTCATTTACTACCCGACTCCAATAAAACGTATTGTTTTGTCAATGTCTCCAAGTAAATATTCACGAAGATCTTTTATACATCGTGAAATTCGATCGAATCATGCAAATAATACTTCTAAAAAAAATTTTTTTTTTTTAAATTTCAAAGTATTAATTTTCCAACTCGAAAACGAGAGAAGCTTTCGTTCTTTTATAAGATGTGACGTAATGAGGTACTGCTTGCCGCATGAAATCGATGCTTAAAGCTAAAGAAGCTCTACCCCCTAAGTGATAAAGCGGCTCGAACGTGCTTTCGAGTTACGGTTACACCTTTCGTAAAACCGGCATTTATTGATTTTTATAAAAAATAACTGCACAAATCTATTGTGCTACTAAGATAGAATCATTTTACAGCGGAAAAACAACCACTAAAATTTCACGGTGTATATTTCAGCAGATGCAGGAAAGCCTGACATTCGACGAGTAGCCTGAAAATTTCTATTCTTATAGCAGAATTTAGTTCATTTCCCGCGCGGACCCGGCGAGCGGTTACGATGCTTGAGACGGCCATAAAGGATTTTGTATGAAATAAAAAAAATATATAAATATTGTACAACATCACATACATTGATCCCGCGGTAAGTAGCTTAAGAACTTGTGTTACAATTTATATAAAAAAAAAACATACTGAAATATATTAATAATACACCCAGGCAGGAAACAAACACCGATGTTCGTGACACAAATATTTGTCCCTCGTGGGAATCGAACCCACGACTCTTGGAACCGTAGGTAGTAAACCTGGATCACTAACCACTGTTCCACCGAGCCATATATTTATATTCTTTTTCTTAATGCGTACGACTTGGAAGGACATGAATTTTCACTTTGACATTTTCCTAAAGCTCACTTGAGGGAAATAGATACGAAGTTTACTGCTCTACGTATTAGTTATATGACATTCTCATTTCTCAGGTGGGAGACATTTTGTCGACCGGTTGCTGTTACCACCATACAGTTGTGTAAAACCCGCCAAGTTACTCTGACCTCTCTTGGTCAGGTCGCGTTCCGGGATCAGCACTGTACGAACCGGAGCCAGGGGGGACCATTGTTGCGGCAAGCGCCGGACCAGTGGAGTCTTAGCGGCGGTATTGTGCGGGCGGAGCGGGTCAGCCCGCCGGCCTGGGAGACCCGTAGAAACGGGGGCCCTTCCGTCCGGCGGACTGGCCAACTCCGACCCGCACAGCTCAATGCCAATGCGAGACTCCACGCCTTGTCTCGTTGTTGCCGCAGCAGTGGTCTCCTTTTTCACGGCTTTCAGGGTGAGTGCGACAGGCTCAATATGGTCTATTGTGCCTGTCGACCTCATATTTGGATCTCACTACCGCTTACCATCAGGTGGAGTGAGGTCATCTTGTTAGCCTCTTATAAAAAAAAAATCTTTTTGCAGTTTTGATATTTAATATAAAGTATTGACGTTTGTCTTGTTGCAAAATCTTGCATTTTGCGATTGTCATCTGTCACAAGTGCTTAAGCCTGACCCTGCCTGGCGGTTGCAAGAGTCCTGGGTTCGATTCCCACTGGTATGGATATCGGTCTCTGACGCCCATAGTACAAGCTCTGCTTAGTTTGGGGTCAGACGACAGTGTGTGGAAAAGTCCCAGCTATTTATTTACTTGCGATACGAATGCCACCGCAAGAAAGACGGGAAGAATGCGAGCGGTCGCGGCATCGTGCCCCGGTGCATTCCTCGGATTGCATACCCTCCGCCACACAGATGCAAGTCAAATGCTAGGGAAACAGTGCAGACATTGACTCAGCCGCGCCATTTGAATATGGAATTCAAGGACTGATTTCACTCGGGATATTTTATTCAGGAGGTTAAACGCTTAAAATTTGTGGATCTACAGATCATGGTTTGCATGTGGTATTGTATATTATTTTCGCGAACACAGCACATCACTACATAGTATTAAGCAAAGTGGCTTCCCGCGTCTGTCTTTCCCTATACAGGGTGTCCCAAAAAGTAGTGTCAAGCGGAAGTCCTGAGATAGAACACCCCGTGGGGCATCCGAAACACCCCCATGTATGTTCCGCGATTTTTTATAGTTTTCTAGTTATAATTTTTTTTCTAAACTTTTGAGAATAATTGACCTAACCGACTAAAAATATTGTAAAGAAAAAAGTATTTGACTTTTTTTGAGTAATTCTTTTTGCAAATCAATTTTCATGAGTTTTTCTTTAATGCCTAAAATATTTATTTCCATAACTTATATGAAAGTTCTCAAAATGATGGTACAAACTGTAAAATTACGTTCTGTAAATAATGTTTTACATTTTTAAACTTTAAATTGAAAATATTACGAGGTAGCTGCGTAGCTCCTAAGTACCTTTAAAAACTGCGCCAGACTCTCAGCTTTCATAATCATTAATAAAAACTGGTACCCAATGGGCTACTTTTTCTGAAATCGGACTTCAAAGACAGAGAAGTAGAAAAATCATAAAATTTGCCATTCGATTACGAAGTATTATTTGGACATTTTATCATTTCTAAAGTTAATGAGTTTACCATTTAATTCAATCACCTATCATAACTTTGTAGTTATTTTGGCTGACTCGGTGGAACAGTGACCCAGAATCTCTACCTACGGTTCCAAGAGTCGTGGGTTCGATTCCCACCCGAGACAAACATCGGTATATGTTACGTATATGGGTGTGTTATCAAATAAATTTATGTATCCACTGTTGATTCTGATATCTTTGACATAAGTTCTTAAGCTACTTACCACGTGGTCAGATCAATGGATGTGATGTTGTGTAATAAATAAATAAAAAAAAAATATCTGGGACATTTCCACACACGGTCATCTGACCCCAAACTTAGCAGAGCTTGTACTATGGGTATCAGAGACTGATTTACATACATATATATTTATAAACACATACTTAAATACATAAACACACCCAGACACGGAACAAACACCGATATTCATCACACAAATATTCCCGAGTGGGAATCGAACCCACGACTCTTGGAACCGCCAGCCAGGGTCACTAACCACTGTTCCACCGAGCCAGTCACATTTATATTATAAATATTTATTATGTTTTCAAATAACGTTTTTTGGCCAAACATCAATATACCATTTAGGTGCTTTATACACTCTCGTTACCTGGTTTATCGTTCCCAAACAAAAGAGTTAATGTGTCCACTAATATCAGTTAAATGTATACTATGCAGATTAATTGGTTTAGTAACGCCGTCATGAATAAATGCAACTGTTTTAGAGGGCTGCACATAATCCCCCAATACATTCATGTATTGATAAATGCCATGCACACTGTTAAATCCGTGTTATGTCATTGGCTTCATTCGAACGAGTTGTTAACTGTTGTGGAACGTGATATGAAATGTTTCAAACATTCGATTAATTAATGTGGATTTGCATCCGTTTAACGCTTTAGGGGTTTATCCGAGGGAAGATCAACCGTCGAGCTGGGTGATCATGCTTGGGGACCATGGTCCATGGAACCATTTGAGTTCACAGTCAAAGTTTTTATTGCAAAGTCTTACAGTAGTATGAGCTTAAAACTAAGTTGCGCTTTCCAGGCACTGCAACATGAGGGCATGAGATTAAACTTAACATAGACAATTTTTATTTTCTGAGTTTACAGATTATTTCTACTCTTGTAACATAATATATCGCACCTCCGTTCAAATAGTGTCACAACTCAAAAACACCAAATTGTGGAAAAATGCATTTGAAATGTACACTTACTCCAATAAGAATTGGATGACGTAATGATGGAATAAAAGAGATTTTAATTATTTTTTTTTGCGTTGTGACAGTATTTGAACGGAGGTGCGATATATCTATGTATGTATATTTATATCTATGTATAATCTATGTATGTAGTTTTGTCATTGTTCAGTATCAGTAAAGAAATTTCAATGTTTCTTGCCATCCATATACTATGCAGGGATTGGCCCATACCAAGAGGTTCAGTTCCTCTTTTCTGCCCCGTGCCATTAAGGCATGGAACGCCCTTCCAGCTCATGTTTTCCTTCCCTCAAACAATCTCGGGCTCTTCAGGCGGGGCGTGAAACATCTTCGCAAGCCTTCAGGGTGATGTTGACTAGCTCAATATAGTCTAGTGTGCCTGTCGACCTCATGACCTCACGACCGCTTATCATCAGGTGGAGTGAGGTCATCCTGAGAGTTTTTCAGAAAAAAAGACCTTATATATTCTAATCGTGTTATACAGATGACTAACTGTAAGATTTTAGACTTTCGCGTTCCATTACACTAAATATTAGTCTTTATGGGTCTACACGCGTTATTAGGAGTAGCAATCGTGGTAGCTCGCGACCACGATTGGTGTAACCCAGTCGAAACGTCGGGCTGTAAGTAGCTATGTAATTTGCTACTCCTAATAACGCGTGTAGACCCATAAAGACTAATATTTAGTGACTAACTGTAATAAACCAATAATTCACATTTTACAACTGTGGTTTTATGACAAATCTATGCACGAGTTTGTGGCTAGATAGTGTTTTTGTTTAATACTTAATATGTGGTTTCAATTACGTTCGTTTCGTTTGGATTAATGATAACGTTTCTGTAATGCCAGTAAATGCATGACGAGGGGTAATTGGTTTTGTAGTGTCAAAATGGACGGACGCGGTTTCGCGGGCGTCACAAACGGAATTAACATACAGCGATTATTGCAAGCCGCGCGTAGTGAATGAGGGTTTTGGAGAAATTGGGTATTTGACTGGGAATAATTTTACTTTTTATAGTTAACAGTAAGATTTTTCAGTTTATCAATAACATAAATGAAATCTACACTTAAATTGATGGCGAGTTAGACGGCAACAGACATTTGGGTGGTTCCAAGCTTTTACAATCAAAAATTATAATTAAAAGCACAAAGTTTACACTTCAGCCCAGAAATAGAGATAATTCGATCGTCCCGTAATTTATTTTTGACTTTTACGTGCACCAATATTTATTTATTTATTTAGATTGGTATACAGACAGATCTTTGCCATTTTTACATTTAAAAAAAACTTATCACTAATACATAACTAGACAGAGATCCATAATTAGCGTACACAACATGTTCATTTTCTACAAATTATATCTACTTAAGTACTAAAAGTTACAAACTATGTCTATGAGCAAGTTACGTAATAAAGTAGGACATTACAATTAAGATCAGGATCGAGGACACTTATATACTTTTAAATATGTCGGCGTAAGCGTAAAGCGTGTATTTAGTATTTTTTTAGATAGTAATTATTAATCGTTTCGAAGCTGTCCAAGAATTTGTTTCTCCAAGTAATTCAAGATTCGACAGACTGTCATATTTCTAAAAGATAAAGATAAATTGTGTCCTATTTTTGTTCACCTTACTTTGTTTGGAGTATTTTTTACTTAGTCAATTCCCGGGCAGGTAAGTCACAAGTTTCAGTGAAGGTTGCCCATCGATCAAGAGGGCGATCAGTCATCCACGAGGTAGGTATTGTACTGTACTGGCTTAAGTATTCGCAAATTGCTTAACATGGCCACATCTGCTGTATGCCACTGGAAGCTGGGACCGTATTTATAATTATAATGGCTTAGACCAAAAATATATTGTAGAGACAGGAACTGAATATGTCTGGTTTTTTTTTTATAAGGGTCTAACAGATTACCTCACTCCACCTGGTGGTGAGCGTAGTGAGATCGACTTTAGGTCGACAGGCACAATAGGCCATTTGAGTCTGTCACACTCACCTTGAAGGCTTGCTAACTTTTACCTCATTGTTTTTTTTTTAATGAGCTCCCGATATTTAATCATCAGGAGTTCATTTAAATAAAACAAGATGGTAAATATCCCGGACATTTTCAGTTTTATAATGTGTGTAACCATTACCAGTACGTATTACGTACGATTTTTTTCCCAAACCCGGGACTCGACCGGAGACCTCTCGGTCCTTACGCAGCGCTTGCTACCAATAAACCAACGAGGCAGTCAATACAAATACAAATAGTTTAGATATCAAATTCAACATCTGGCCAAATGCGTAAATTCATATCGGCCATTCAATTCTAGTTACTCATGAAATATACACATTATGATAAGTACTTAGACATTAATTTTGACAATAACATTATGTTTGCGCAATTGCTTGTTAAATAGATTTGGTAACAGCTGTATATCTGTAATGTTATTTAGTGATTAATTTAAAATGAACATTGAACGCCCAAGTGAAATTAATTTTGAAATAATGATAGAATGTAACATTTTCAAAGTATTTGAAACATCACAATTATAGTATTTGATGAAAGATGGTGTCCGAGGCACGGGCGTGGTGCGTCCGCCAAATTACTGACTCCGGGCAGAGTAATTTATTAACAGAAAAACTCATACAAATTTTATCCGACTCCGGATTCGGACCGGAGACCTCTCGGTCCTAACGCAGCACTTGCTACCAATAGACCAACGAGGCAGGTATGTTGCATGAGGATATTACCTATAACTTGCATGAACCAAGCTATCGCCAACAACCGTTAATAATGTTAAAAGTCAATAAGTAGAAATGTTATATCTGAGTGCCTAAATACCCCCAACTCAAAATATGCTTCTATTCTAGATCCTTACAAAAGTGAAAATACAAAAGCAAGTATTGCCCGTGACCACGAGCGCTGTAAAGAGCTCGAAACTTCTTCTAAAATCTAAATAATATGTTTACTATAACAATATACGCGAGTTTATTCCGTACAAATAGATTTATTTTAAACAAGCTGTGCCAGTGACTTTGTCCGCGTTTTCCCCCTTTTTTTAAAACATTTTCTTTGCTCCTATTAGTAGCAGCGTGATGTTATATAGCCTAAAGCATTCTTCTTTCATGACCAAATCGGTCAAATCTTAAAGATAGGTCAAATCAAAAGTACCCGTAATCGGCGAGCATGCATCAAGAGGTTGATGGATGTGGATGAAGCGAATGTAGTGTGCCAGGACCGTAGCTAGCAGGAAGTGATCTCTGCCTACCCCTCTGGGAAAAAGGCGTGATTTTATGTATGTATGTAAGCTTGACAAAATAATGGTCTATCAACACATCTTTTTTTCAATTCGAACCTGTAATTCGAACAAAAAAAACAAAGAATCTCTTCACCTTTATTATATTAGTATAGATGAGTGTGTTTAATAGACAATAATAAATACAAAATCCGCAAGCCAAGCAATACTCGAGACATGAAAATGTCCACATAATATTTCAAACCACCAATTGCTTAAATGAATGTTCGGCCCGAATCAACAAACAAACTCTCCACTCTGCGGTTTAAGGAACAATTTTAATAATACAAAAAGTAATATCACTGTGTTGTCCCGATATAACGAAGTAGGCACTCGAAGTTTGACAAAAGGGCAGAACAAATATGGAAGGGCCGAAAGGGCGGATTTGGAAATTGCTTTTTAATGTCGCAGTTCACTTATTGTTGACATTTTTGGGATATCTAGCGGAAGGAGGTTTCTTTCGGCCCGTAATAAAGTTAACAGGCACAGAATTCCCTATGGCATTTTACTCTTCCCTTTGTTTAGGGGTTGTCAAAGTTATTTCTATGGAGAGGCGTTTAAATTGACAAGCGGCAAATAAAATCGATTTAGCGAAAGGAAACAAGATCTGGGTTTATTTCAGGAAAATATAATTTTCTCATAGAACAAAAGCACAATTTATATAGCATATTTATTTATTTATTTGAATTGCCGTCACTCGGGGTACGGCCAGAATACCAGCGCTGCAACGGCTCTCGGGCTGATGCGACACATGCCAAGGCCTGTACCTCGTTGACCACTTCTTAAAGTCCTTGTCTGTGTGATATTTCTTTGTTGGAGTTGAGATTTTGTGTCTTGTGTATTTATACATGCATACATACATAAAATCACGCCTTTTTCCCAGAAGGGTAGGCAAATATCACTTCCTGTCAGCTAAACGGTCCTGGCACACTTTCGCTTTTTCCACATACCATCAACCTCTTCATGCAAGCTCGACGATTAAGGGTATTTTAGATTTGACTTAATGTGACCTATTTGATCATGGAAGGTCTTTCTAGGTCTTCCTCTGTCGACATTTCCTTTTACACTTTCTCTATAGGTATATTCATTTCGCTAATCGTCTTTTATTCATACTCTCAACATGACCAAACCATCTAAGCATACCCTTCTCATAGTCACTACATCTTCTACATTCATCCAGTCATTATAATATTAAACGGATTTAAACAATTTCTTTTGCCATTCTGGCGTGCCAAGTACTACAGATACAACAAACGCAATGATTAGGCAAACACGTTTATAACGACGTGTCGCTATAACAGGCCACAGCGACCACCGCCGCACTATTGGGGCTTAATTAATGGATTTGAATCCGATACAACGACCCGATAGCGCGAGTAATTCATTGATGATGATTAATGAACTGGATTCCTTTTAATTAGATAACTGATGAAAGTTTACGCATCTCATTCTTTTTATAATCAAAGTTTGAAATCTTTTCTATTTGCTATTTTATTACTTGTAAACTTGTCTATGTGGACTCTTTCGTAAATATTATCTACATAACAAGGTAATTCAAGTAGTTTTATAAATACAACAAACAACAAATACAATAGTTAAGTCCTTTCGGTCTGTCTGTCACACAACATAGTATAAAACAAAGCCCCTTTCTCTGTCCCTGCTATCTCTTTATGTTTTGTGTAGAGTTTTGTTTTAGTCAATTCTAATGTACCCTACATAGGGATGTATGAATGTCTTTATAACAACGCTACCGATTTGAGAGGAAGCTTTTAGGTTTAAAGAAATTTATTCTCATAAGAAATTTACATTTCACTTATAATGAGAAATACAAACAAATATATAATTAACTTAAAGTAGGGATGTATTTAATCATCGACGAGCACTTTTTTGTCCATAAAATGTTGCTTAAGTTTGTGTTTGAAAGTCAGCATGCACTCACATGTCTTTAGCTCATCAGGTAACTCATTAAACAGCTTTGCCCCCTCAAAGAGTACTGTCTTGGTTCCGTAGTTAGTTCGAGGTAAAGGGAGACTAATTTTGATTTTATTACGAAGATTATGTTTGTTGGTTTTTATTTCAAGTTCTATGTTTGATTTGATTTTTTTACTAATTATATTTTTTACTAACATGCATGTGTTGTATTTGTATAGATCCGATATGTTTAAAAGCTTAGTTGTGTTATATAGTTGCCTAGTTGGTGTGCGGTACGGAAAATGGTGTAAGACTTTTATTATTTTGTTTTGGATGCGTTGTAATTTAGTTAAGTTAGTGTGTGCGGCAGTTCCCCAAATTTCAATTAAATATTCTAAGTGGGATTTTATTAGAGAATTATAAACAATTGGTCTAACTTTTTAGGTATACAATTTGCAATCTTGCGGAGTGCTGCTAGTGTTGATGACAATTTGGTTATGATATGTTCAATGTGCGCTGTCCACGTTAATCTATCATCAATAATTAATCCTAGGTATTTCTCCTGATGTGACCTCCTAATAAATTCATTACTGATTTTCAGTGGCAAGTGCTCTGGAATTACTTTATTTTTAGCTGAAATAATCATGTAAGACGTTTTGGATACATTTATAGTTAGCAAATTATTTAGAAACCACTCGTTTAGTAAATCTAGATCATTTTGTGCGTCAGTAATAATGTCTGTTATAGATGAGCCAAAATAGAACAAGCAGGTGTCATCGGCGTATAATGTGAGATGTCCCTTTAGTCCTATTTTTTTAATGCTGTTTACATAAATTAAAAATAAAAGCGGCCCGAGGATAGAACCCTGCGGTATTCCACATGAGATGCCACTAAATGAGCTCACATAGTCACCAACTTTGACCACCTGTTGCCGATCGTGTAGATATGATTTAAACATATTAAGAGCAGTGCCATTTACACCTGTGTCATGTAATTTTATAAGAAGCTTTTTGTGGCTAACTGTATCAAAAGCCTTCTTTAAATCAATAAATATACCCACAACGATTTTTCGTTTATCAATATTTGTTTTAATTTTGGTGACCAGATCTATAGTTGCTGTGAGTGTACTGGATTTTGGGCGAAAGCCGTATTGTTCATCGATAAGAAATTGCTTTTCCGTTAAATAGTCATTAAGTCGATTAAACAAGATTCTTTCAAAAATTTTTGAAACTACTGGTAATACAGAGATTGGTCTATAGTTGTTTGGATCAGATTTGCTGCCAGATTTATGTATAGGGCTAACTTTGGCAAGTTTAAGAGAGTTCGGAAAAACCCCTAGCAATAGGCATTTGTTTATTGAGTGCTCAATTTTTTCCACTAATAGGTCTTTTAAACATTTGATTGCTTTTGTTGAGATTCCATCTAGTCCAGTACTGCTGCTAGCATCTAGGGCATCAATTATTTTATTTATTTCGTCTGAGCTACTAGGTTTTAGGTCATTTAGTGTTAACTCGTGTGAATGGTTGTTTCCGTACGTTAGAATATTATTTGTGTTCGTGTGATGTTTAGGATGAATTTTTTCGGAAAGTTTTGTACCTATCGTTGAAAAGAATGAATTCAATATATTACAAACTTCGTTACCGTCAGTTATCAGATTAGAACCGGACATCATCTTTGGAGGGGCAATACTGTTTTTAGTTTTGTTCGCTGCTAAAGTATTTATAAGTTCCCACATCTTTTTTGGCTGATCGTATGTGTCATGAAATGCTTTGTGATAGTAATTTTCTTTGCTTGTCTTGATCATATTTTTAACTTTCTCTCGTTGTTCTGTAAATAACTTTTTCAATTCTTCATTTTTCGGGTTTTTCTTTGTCTCCTTCCATAAATCATTTCTTTTGTAAATATTATCAATTATATTTCTATTAATCCAGTCCTTCTGAGGTGGGTTGAGTATTTTAGTTTTCTTTACTTTGCTTAGTTCGATTTTATCTAATATATATTTTTCCAATGTGGAGTAATCATCATCACCGTCATATTCCGCCTTCAAAACGCTATTGTAAAGTTTCTCGTAATCAAGAGCAGTATATTTCATTTTTTTATTTACTGAAGGGACTAGTCTGCCAATTTCCAGGTATAGTTGTTTGTGGTCTGAAAGTGAGGATTCAATAATTGAGAGACTGAAAGAATGGTTATGAATGTTTGTAGTAACATGGTCTATTATTGTCTTGGTTGTGCTCGTTTCTCTAGTACAGTATGTAGGGTTGACGTTGTTCAGTAATTTATATCCACATTCTTTTATCTCATTCTTGTATTTCGTGACATGCCCACTTTTATTTAATAGATCGATGTTGTAATCGCCAAATACTACACTTCTCTTACGTTGATCCAATTGCGAAGAATATATATCCAAAAAACCATCTATATCAGCATCTCCATCGGGTTTATATATAACTCCGACATTTAGTGCTAGTTTTTCCAAATAAATCCACATATAATGATTCCTGTTTTCAATAAGATCTTCAGTCATGTCAAATTTTAAACTATTGTGTACGTAAATAGAAATACCTCCTCCGTTGCTATTTTTTCTATAGTTGAAGATGTGGGTGTAATTTGGGATCGTGTACAACTTAGCATCCTCTTCAGAGACAATCCATGTTTCAGTAAAAATGAGAAGATGTGTCATTTTTGATATGGCATGCAATATACATTTTATTTCGTCGAGTTTGCTCTTGTTTCGGATGCTGCGCATATTAGAGTAGAAAAAACGTAAGGATGATGACATATGAGGAATATTTTCGTATTTATTGACTACTTGATGACTCACTTTCTCAACAGAGTGGTCGTAATTCCATGGTATTGTAGATGCTAGTTTTTTTGATCTGATTTATTGTGTATTATGCGGGGTATTCCTTTAAAATATTTAATTTTGAGGTCCTTTTCACCGTTTTTTAAGCGGTCTTCCAATTCCTCTCTGATAGTCTGCAGATACCGTTTCTGCTCTGGGGTTTGATCTGAGTAAATTTTAATATTCTCTGTAAGCTTAGTTCTCTTTTGAAGAAGAATTCTTGGTATATAATTATTGTCAAAACATATTTTCAGTGGACGATCTTTATCCGCTTTGTATTTGCCTAATCGTATTGCTTTTATGGGTTTAGGACAATTCTCGATCAAGGAATTCGCAATCTTTGTGAATTCTTCTATGTCCTGTATTTGCCGAGCAGCATAGTTCGGTTCCTTTCTCTCTGGTATGCCTACAATCACGAGATTCTTTTCGCGTTCCGATCTTTCTTTAAGTTCTGAAATAAGGCTTTCGTTGTTGAGAAATGGTGACTTACTCGTAGATGGGATGCTGACAGAAGTTTCACCAAGTTTTAAAAATGATATTTCTTTTTCAATGTTTTTGATCTTTTCTTGTGTTTTGGTATTATCAGACTTAATATTGTTAATATCATCGCTCATAAGCTGTAATTGTTTGGTAAATAAATCTGTTGATGATTTGATTGTTTTCAGTTCACCTTTTATTTCGCTTATTTCATCACATATAAATAATATTTTTTTACCTTGTTTTTCAGCGAAATCCTTAAAAAATGTCATAATTTCAGTTTTGAAATTTTGCATGTCTTCTTTTTGTTCTTTTATATCGATACACTCCTTCCGCTTTCTAATATTAACGTTTACAAATCTTTCCCATTCATCCGTATTCAAGTTAGGGACCGAGCCACCACCAGTGCTTTCTCGCAATGGCGCGCTTTTTGGTGGAGACCTCTGTACACTCATTATATTAATTGCGTTCCGTGTCAATCGGCGGTACGGCTTTACAATGTAATTTGTTCCGTGTCGATCGGCCGCTTAGCTTTACTTTGGGTAGGTACTCACGGCTCGCAGTGCGGTGGCGATGACTAATTGACGACTCGGTGCACGGTTCCTGCTATCTTATGTGAGGTAGGTCAAGGTTGCTATTACTTGTTATGATATTTCTTCTTAGATCTCTGGAACGCAGCGATGTTTCGAAAAACTGTTTTCGACACTTTGTGGGTTGAGTATTCACAAGTATTTTGATGATAATTTGGCCGAAATCAGGACACTTTTTACTATTTTTCGGGGAAATAATAGGGTGAATTTCCCGACACCAAATCGTAAACGGCACGGCTGAAACTGCTAGTGCAGGATGGCACTTTTAACTTGTAATATTTTTTTTTAGATAAAAGGTGTTGTCTCCTATAGGTGACTATAAATATTTTTAAATTATGATTATCGCTAATTAGGTAAAAAAAATCTTAAACCCCCAATTGTATCATATCGGTGACGCGGCACAATTGGTTTTTCAGTATACTTTTAATCATATTTTAAAAACAGTTGATTTTTTAGGGATTTACCTTTTTTTATTTAAATCCTTAATAATGACAGTACCTTATTGCGGAAAGTTCAATACAAAATCTGTTATATTTAATGAATGGTAAGTACAAATTCACGTGTCCAAATGAGATATGTCATCGCGGTGAATTTTCGTTGTACGCGAATATCTAGGCATCGAAAAACACTAGCTTCTTGCCACTGCGCAGTAAATCTGCGCATCAGTGCCGCCTAAGCGCTTAACGTAAGAGGACGTGTGTTGCTGTTTGCAGTTCCCGCCAAAAACGTAAGTAAGTCGGTTTCGGTGACTGCGTACCGTTTTTGTCATTCACGTGAATGGATATAAGTTGTGATCCAATCATTCGGTATGTCTATAAAATCTATGTACTATTACTAAATGTCGCTCAATTAAGTAGGTCGTATCAATTTATTTCTTTTATTTATATTTTCCTTTGTTGTGCTTATTTTTATGGGCTGTATATAATATCGGTGACCTCATTCCGGTGAATTCGGTGACCTAAATTGACCACCGGAATGAGAAAAATATCATTCCAGTGACTTTTTTCATTTCGGTGAGAATTTGGTAATTTCGGTGATTATTATCTTCATTTCGGTGATTTCTTTTGTCATTCCGGTGTCAAATTACTTCATTTCGGTGAATAAAGACCTTAATTTATTTTGTTACATTGTAATTTCGAAAGGAATATATTTTTATTTTTATTGTTGATAATTACAATATATTTGTTGATTTATTCTTACATGTTCCCAAATGAATTTCAGATTAAATTATTAAAATCTATGTGTGGTTGTAATCAATACCTTTATTTTTCACTAGCTGTGCCCGCGACTTCGTTTGCGTGGGCGATTTTTCATACAAAAGGATTTTCCGGATTATTCCCGTTCCCGTGAGAATTTCGGGAATTCCTTTCTTAATGCACCTCTACGGTACCTAAACTACGTCCTTACCAAATTTCAAGTGCCTACGTTTAGCCGTTTAGACTGTGCATCGATATGTCAGTCAGTGATTCTTCTTTTATATATTTAAGAGTATCCTCTTAATAATAAAACATACTCGCAGATGGACTCTGGATTAAAGTAATAACAAATTAACTTGAAATGTTTGTCAACAGCATCTAAAGTCAAATGATGAAGTTCAAAATGGTAAGTTATTCTTCTTCTTCTTCTTTTCGTGTCGATGGCAAAACACTTAAAATTATTTTGGATAATTCCGCCACCCGGACCGCGGTTGTTGACCCTTCTATCAGCTCAATTTGTGTACAGGAGTCGGGACAGGCGGGGCATGAAGTGAGGTGAGCCATGGACAATGGTGAGAGACCACATAGGCACGCGATATCCTCCTGTCCAGGAAACCCCCACCTAAACATATTATCTTTGCATTGGCCAACCTGGCTACGGAGTCTGTCCAGGGACCTTCAGGTTAACCATGGCAAATCGTGTCCTGTTGGAAGGCTTTCTGAAGGTAGAACCAAGGGGACGGGTGGAGCAAACGTGTTAGACCAGAGCTTAAGACGAGCAGAAGGTGGATCTGTGTCAAGATTCGGTACTTTCTAAATCTAAATATAAAGCTATGCCGACTTTAACTTCTGTGGTTGTCCCTGCCATGTTATATTTAGTCTGAGAGTGTCTGAACCCTAAGGCTGAAGTGAGGTTTATTTCTATGTTTTCACAGGATTGTGTTTGTGATATGAGCGCCAGGTCATCGGCAACATGGTCGGTCTTTTGTGTAGATGTTGAAAAGTAGTGATTCCAACAAAACGGTCATCCCCAGGGTAGAGACCCTGGGGATTACCGTTTTTTTTGGGATCGCCATCTGCTTATTTCTTCAGACAAATGGACCTGAAAGCTACGGTTGCGGAGCAGCTCACCAAGTATTTTTATAAATTTCTAGTCATTGACCATCGGGTAGACTTTCCACAAGAGACGCTTCAGGTTCACTGTATCATAAGCTGCTGTCAGATCCACGCATACAGCGCTGTAATCATTCCCATTTCAAAACTATCCTCTTTGTATTATTTATTTTGGTTCACAAAACAGAATAACATCAGTGTAGCTTCTGAATTACAAATACAAATCTTATGGACTAGACGTTTATGATAAAATGGCATGTGTTGGGTGAGGTTTAACGTCTGGTTACAACATGATTTTTTAGGTGTGAATCCTACCTGTTCTGAAATTAAGTGCTGATCTAATAGGTGATAGGCGGTTAAGCAAAAGTCGTTGAGATAATTTGTATGTGTGACTGAGCAAGGATAATGGGCGGAAGGTTTTTAGGGTCATCTAGAACTTTTCCCGGTTTTGGAATGGCAATATCAAGATCCATAGACGTGATAATTTCGCAGATTGTAGACAATCATTGAACTTCGGTTGTAACCAGCAAATAGTCATAGGATCCAAGTTTTTAAGTTGTTCTGTGGAAATGTTATCAACACTCGATGCTTTACCAGATTTCAAGTATCTAACACTAAAAATGATATCGTCAAAAGGCTGGCTCAGTAAATTCTCTTTCGGAAGGCATTGTACAAGTTGAATTCTGGGAAGGCGAGTGTACGATTTCTTATTCAGCAACAGTTGATGAGCAATTTTGTTTAAAGTTACTGCAACTTTACTTGGAACTTTGGAGGAGAGGGCTCACCGGTCCATTTACGGATTGTGGTCTAGGCCTTTTTACTATTGTGGGTCATGTCAATGCTGGTGACTGTATTAATCCATTTGGTTCGCTGGTTTGCATGGATAGACAGCATTAAGATTTTACAAGCATCACATGTGTCTTGTGAAAATGGATCGGCATTATAGGCGGATTCATAATTTTTAAACGGCGCAGATGACTCTTGAGTCAAACCCGGGACGTTGGAAGTACGACAGCCTCTTGGGATATGTTGGCACGACGATTTCCAGATGATACCTACGAATCGTTCGTAGTTCGGTAATGAAGCTAGCTTTATAATGGCTTTGTCAATTGTTTAACGAATTATTGCACTACTGCATATTGCACTTAATCGGTCTATGTAAGGTTAGGGGTATTGATTGGCAGATGGACTTTATGCATTGAGAGCTGAATCTGGAACTGACAAAGATCAAGACTGGGTTGTATCCACGTCTCCATCGACCACTGTTAAACAATTAACGGAGATGCATTTTTATTGATAAGGCTGAAGTTTTAATTTTAGTAAGAAAAAATCTGTTACTGTGTGACGAATACACTCTTCAAAACGTAGGTTGTAGGCTGTATACTTGGTAACAGTTTACTTTTTTTCGGTGACTACATAAGTAATTTCATTTCGGTGTATTGCGTTTCTCATTTCGGTGATGAGAAGTTTCATTTCGGTGAACTCTTCTTTCATTTCGGTGACACCAAAATTTCAAAGTAATATATCTCTTAAGTATATGAATTTAATTTAATGTCGTGTTAAAATTAATTATAACGATAGCGTAAATAACAATTCTACATGGTTGTATTTTCAAAAAAGTAACAAATAAAAAAGTTCACCGAAATGTTAAAAAATATGGACTTGTTGAAATTGACCCAATACGGAGCGCGGACTCAAACACAGCTAGCCGTTTAAAGTGCGGTACGACGAAAAAAGTAACTTTTCGTGTATAATTTATCCAAGCGAAGTGAGGGCAGGTCACGAATAATACTACAATGCGTCCGACCGATTTCAGCCATGGCGGCCGATCTCAATCGAGATCAGCCAAGTGCGCAGGACATATTATAGTGCACAAGTGCACTCTCTATTCTCTTACTCTCATAAGTCGGTGAGACGGCAATCCGACACGACCGATGAGAGATCTGGCGCAGGACTACCGGCTTAACGTGCTTTCCGAGGCACGGGCGTTCAACCGCCAACTTCCTAACTCCGGGCTGAGTAATTTCATTACAGAAAAACTCACACAAATTTTGCCCGACCCCGGATTTGAACCGGGGACCTCTCGGTCCTAACGCAGCACTTGCTACCAATAGACCAACGAGGCAGTTTAAAGGTACCAAACGCAAATCAATGCCCGTTTCCATCTCAATTTCAATCTGCTCTTATAATTGCCGAAACGAATCCAAATCAAACCCTTCATCTCGTAAAGGGTATTATTCCCTGAATATTCACTTAAAAGGGAATCGGTCAGAAGTGAAATAAAGGTGCTTAACGAAGGTATCCGTTCTTCTAGTTTTCAGATTAATAAGGCTTTATAAACCTTTTAATTAAAAGGTCTTTTGTCCGGGCTATTGCTAAGATTGCTCTGTGTAGGCGATCGACCTTTACCTTAATGGATTATGAAGGTAGGAATATCTTCATTGTACCCTGGTTACTTTATTTTTTATTGGTTTTATTTTATGAATAGAAGGGCAGTACTTAATGGCCTATCTGTAAGTTCAATTATTTGTTTTAGCATCCGTGTAAAAACGTCATGATATAAGAAACATACATAAAATAAATGTTTTTGGACATCTCCTCTCCACACAAGGTCATCTAACCCTAAACTAAGTAGAGCTTGTAAGATTTTAGACTTTCGCGTTCCATTACACTAAATATTAGTCTTTATGGGTCTACACGCGTTATTAGGAGTTATCGTCAGTTCGCTCGCGACCACGATTGGTGTAACCCAGTCGAAACGTCGGGCAGTAAGTAGCTATGTAATTTGCTACTCCTAATAACGCGTGTAGATCCATAAAGACTCATATTAAGCAGAGCTTGTACTAGGGGTGTCGGAGACTGATAAAAACAGATGTTACTATTGAACCATCCTCGCTTCGCTTCTGTTATATTTTTACACAAAAACCTTCCTTTTCAATCACTCTATCTATTTAAAAAAATCCCCTCAAAATCCCTCGCGATTGGATATAGGGACAGAGAAAAGAGACTTTGTTTTTTTAACTAGGTATGTTATGTTATGGTAGTTGCGTATTTTTAAAGATTAAAGCATACGTAGAAAGAAGAAAAATTGACTTTGTTTTTTACTTCGTAGTAATTTGAATACATTTTAAACATTGATTCAGCCCCAACATTTTAGGATTAAAAGCAAAACCGATAGTTTTTCCCATAGCAAGTTAAATAGCTGTGCCACGTGCCGCATCGTATCTCTAATATAATTCCTAAAGCGAATATTCACGTGTTGCACTTTATTCCGATTCTGTTGGAACAGTGGAAATTACAACAATAAATTACGTTGCTATGTTTATTGGAAATTCTAGATTCCAATAGTGTTCATTGTTGTGAATATTATTTTTAGCGGATTAACCCGAATCACTGAATTAATTAGGAATGCACTGTTGGTTCGGATTTGTAACTTTTTGCTTATATTTATGAATTTCTATTTAATGTACGTTTTATTTACCATAATTATTTACTCATCCTTTTTCATCCTTTTCCCATTGTTATAGTTTAATAGCACATGGCAGGAAGTGATCTCTGCCTACCCGTCTGGGAAAAAGGCGTGATTCTATGTATGTATGTATGTATAGTTTAATACGGTGGGTATTGGCCTAGTTTTGACATAAAATACATGATCAGTACCTACATATACGTACCCACTGCTGGGGCACGAGCCTACCCTAAACTGGGGCGATAAGGCCCTAGTTAACCACGCTGTCCAAGTGCGTGTCAACCAATCGACTTGACAATCTCAATTTTTTTTCATATGTGTGCTTGATGCATCTTCATTGCTTCACAGTGACGTACCATTTACAAAATATGTCTTAATTTTTTTAGTTTTATATTTACTTGTGACCGCATTCGCTTCGCTTCCAGTATATTATACATTAGAACCTTCCTCTTAAATCTTTCTATCAATTAAAAAAACCGCATCAAAATATTTTTAACGCACGATTTTCACTGTGCAAAAAATCGGTGTCTGATCTGTTCGCCACTGATTCCTAGAAGGTTATTGCCATTCTTTGTATGCATTATTTAAATGTATTGTTTTTATTATTATTTAGTTTTGTTTTGTAGATGTAGTTTTCTAGTGTTCATATTGTATTGTTAGTTGTAAGATCAATTTTAGTATTGCTGTGTATGCTGTATAAGGATTACCGTCTAGTTTCACACCCATTATATACAATGTATTACCATGTTATGATTGTAATCTGTTTGCATACCAATAAATAAATAAATCCGTTGTGTAGTTTTGAAGATTTTAGCATACATAGGGACAGACAGACGCGGGAAGCGACTTTGCTTTATACTATGTCACTACATAGTATCACTATACTATTACTGAAAAAAAGCGTCGATGGCCGAGTGGTTAAGGTCTTGCTTGCCATGCGAGAGGTCGCCAGTTCGAACCCCGCCAGGTACCAATGTGTTTTTCAAATTTGAAATTCATATGTACCATCATTCGACGCTTTAACGGTGAAAGAAAACATCGTGAGGAAACCAGCACACCTGAGAAATTTTTCAACGGTGTGTGAAGCCATGTCATAGGCCTACGGGGGGTTTAAACTCTGACACCAGGTTGTTCATCAACCATACGATAAGAAGAAGAACACTATATTTTAACGCAAAGTCTACTTGCAGACACATGTTTACTATTCAAAAGAAAATCAGTTTATTATAAAGCACTCTTCATCAAACCCTTTCTTTCACAAACTCCAGTCATCAACCGTTTAAAAGCCATATATAAATGGTTATACCACACTCTGAAGTAACCCCGTCGAGTTTTTGCCATTGTCTCTAAGACGCTAAGGCAGCTAAGTTTGAGTGTTTTAAGGTTGTAACATCCTTCACACAATGCTCGCTCGTCTTAACACATTGATACAGGGAGGTATTTGGTGTGTAAAATGCTGCAAATTGTACATAAAACAGTTAAATCACGATTATTTTCCAAATTGTGTGTAATCTTTTTTATATCCAAAGTAAAAACGCATTTTTTACTCTAAATGAATTTTTATCCAAAGTAAATCAGATTACATTAAAAGATTTAATTTTTGCCGGCATTCTTGATCTTATCACTTAAAAACCTCTATTTTAATGGTGAACGTCTAATGATTTATAATACTGTTAACTACACTTATTGCACTATTTGAAAACACTTATTGCACTATTTGAAATGACAGAAATAAAAAGTAAATATCACACAAGATCAAATGCATTTAACTGATTCCGCGGTAAGTAGCTTAAGCACTTAAGAAAGAAGAAGAAAGAAACAATTTTAAATCTTAAATTCTATATATTTTTCTGGAACTGGCTACGTCCACGTACATGGCATTAACGACCCTATTGTTTGAGACACATTGTCACAGCTACTTCAACCTCCTGCTATACTAGAGCCTACCTCGTCGAAATAAGGCTCTGCTTCAGCTCGATAGGGTAGAGCACTAACAATGATGTGATGAGTTAAGAAGGTATTATATCGTGGGATTGCTGACGGCTGACAAATGATGTTGGTGAAAAATTGCGTCTGGAGTATACTGCGGCGAAACGATTGATGGTAAATGTCTGCTAATCGATTTATGGAAATAGAGTTTCGTTCTAGGATTATTTCTGTGATGTAATAGGATAAAAATGGGATGGGATAGGTTAAAGTTGTTGCTTGCCATGCAAGAGGTCGCCAGTACAAAACCCGCCAGGCACCACTGTGTTTTTCAAATTTGAAATTCATATGTACGGTTATTCGACGCTTCAACGGAGAAGGAAAACATCGAGAGGAAACCTGCACACCTACGAATAAATTGTTAGTTTGTGTAGTCGACCAACCCGCACTTGGCCAGCGTAGTTGACTAAGGCCTTATCGCCATAGTTTAGGGTAGGACCGTTCCGTGGCAGTATGGGATCTGCTATCGGACGCGTCCCCAGGTTGCGGATAGGGGAAAGCCTCCCAGATATGGGGGGTACCGGCCTTGTGCCGGCGCGGACAAAAACCCAGCAGGGGGGAGGGTGTTCATCTCCCTCTTGCGGCGCCACTGCCGTTCTTGGTGGCGCGCGCTCTTGCGCTTTCTCTCAGTTGTTCGAGAGAGGGATGCAGAGCGCGTCAACGGTCTCTTTGGGCCGTTTTGTAGGCGCTGTTTGGTGGTGGTGGAGTTTATTTACGTCGTTGCCAAATGGCTTTCATTTTTCGCCTTCGAAAGATGATTTGTCGATGTCTTTGGACGAGGGATGGCGGAGAATCCCCGCGGCGCGGCGGGATTTGCTTTTTGCGGTCCCGTCGGGCAACCTGTTTCTAGCTGGAACGCACGCTTGCAGATCGGCTAGGGGTAGGGGGGTTTGCCTGCTCGCGCGGGCGGCCCTAAGAGGAGAGCACCTCGGTAAAAAATCCAAATGGGGGGGATTATTGGGGCTAAGAGGGTAGGTCGTACCTCGATAAAAATTCGGCCGACTTTAGTCATGGACACGCAGGGAAATAGAAATTTACCCCAGGAGGGTTCCTACAGCTGCGCTGTGGGGGAATCCCTCCCGTCACCTTCGGGTGGCGGCCGGCCCACGTATTCTGGGGGGGCCAACTCTCGTGTTGATGATGGAGCTGGAGGAGTGACCGGGGGTAGCAGCCCGAGGCGTGCTGTGGGAGATGGGGTTAGCATCCCGGAGATGAGGAGGAGGGCTTCGTCGTTTACGAGCGGCGCGGTTTTTTCTGGTTTGGAGCTGAATGAGGCACGGGTTGATCTTAGCCGCTGCGAATCCGCAGATAGCGCACATTTTGAGCAGCCCATTAGTCGCGTACTGAGCGGCGATGTAGAGAGATTCGATATCCAGTCGAATAATAGATTTTATAAGCTGGTACCGGAGTCAGAGAGCGAGTCCGATACGCCTACGATTACCGGTTCGAGGGAGAGTCTTATCTCAAACCGATCGGAGTATAAAAAGAGGAAATGTTCGGCTTCTGAAACAGAGCTATCGGACGGAAGTCGGCCAAAGCAGCCAAAAGTAAAGAAAGGGAAGGGTAGCCCCTCCTCCACAGGGGACTGTCTCGGTAAAGCGGAGGCCCAGAGGGAGTACAACGCTGCCAGAATAGAAGCGCTTAAATTACAGGCGGAACAGGAGGAGCTAGCTAGATTGGAGGCACTTCGCAAAGCCAAGGATAAAGAGGGATACGGTGTCACTCTAAGGGTACAGATGGAGGACATGACAGTCGATGAGATCAAGAAGGGTGCAGAAGAAGACTGCGAGTATCTCATCTCCTTGACCAAACGGTCAAAGAATCTTAAAGGCCAATTTAAAAGAGGCTTTTACGACCTTGCAGAGAGTCTGCGCAACCGTGTCACGGAGCTGGTCCAGCGAGCGTCATCTGATGAGACTAGGCGACTCCAGGCCACGATGGACAGGTGGGCTAAAGAGATGGAAGAGATGAAAAAAGCCCTGGCGCAATGTAATTGTGGTGGACATCAGCCACACAGAAGGTCTCTTAACCGAAGAGCCGGGTCCCCCATCTTGGGAGTTCCGATGCAAGTATCGGAGGGGCCCATTGCAACCGAGGCAGTGCCGTTGAAGGCTCCTGAGAGCATAGAGGCTCTTATGCGAAGGGTATGTCGAGAGGAGCGGATCAAAGCAATGGAAGAGGACCGCTTCTTTACTCGTTCCTTAATTGAAGGGCTTGAGGACCGACTTCTTCCTAAGAAGTCAATGCGTCCACCGTTAGCGGCCGACAACAAAAATGATAGAGCGAAGAATGTCTCTGAGGTCACTTTTAAAGCCCCTGACCCACCGAAGTCCCAACTAAGAAAGGCCAAACAAAAAGTTGTAACCACAGCACCAAAGGCGTCAACATCTTTGGCCTCTCCACGCCCTAATTCAAACACAGCCACGAATTTTGACAGGGAGGGAGAAGATATTCTCTTGCCTTCAACCACTCCAGCGCGGTCGTGGGTGACGGTAACAAAGAAGAAAAGGCAGAAGAAGTCGCAAAAAGAAGATGCCCCAGCCGGCCTACCATCTAAGTCCACAGCTAACTCAAGCCAGGATAGGAAGGAGAAAACGGCAGAGCCTTCAGCTGCGAAGAAGAAGAGAAAGAAGACGCCTAAAAAGAAAGGACTATCTGCACCCAAGACGGCCTCAGTGGTTATCACTTTAACCGCTGAGGCTGAAAAAAGTGGAGAGACCTATGAAAAGGTCCTTCGTAAGGCTCGCCGTAACCTCAACATGGAAGAGTTGGGCGTCGGACCGGCCAGGGTAAAACAAACGCAGACCGGGGCCCGGAAGTTTGAGTTTCCGGGCACTGAAAGTGTGAAAAATGCCGACCTTTTTGCCGAAAAGTTGAAGGCGGCAGTTGCCGACGTCGCCGTGGTTTCTAGACCTCAGAAGATGGTTTCATTAATCATATCAGACCTGGATGATTCTATTACCAGGGACGAGGTGGTGGCGAAGATCTCTGCAGTGGGGGGTTGCCTCACCGATTTGATTAAGGCAGGGGAGATTAGGCCCGGTCGTGGGGGTGTGGGCACCATCCGCTTACAGTGCCCCGTGACCGCCGCCAAATTAATCCAGGACGGAGGAAGACTGCTCATCGGTTTTAGTTCGGCTTCCGTCAGGGTCCTCGAGAACCAACCTTTGCGGTGCTTCCGCTGCTTTGGGGTTGGTCATACACGCGTTCGTTGCCCGTCATCGATCCAACGGGAGGACCTCTGTCTGAGGTGCGGCAAGCCTGGGCATAAGGCGGCCAGCTGTTCAAGCAAGCCGCACTGCGCAATCTGTGCTCAGAGCGGCCGAAAGGCAGATCACAACATGGGGGGGCGCAGTTGCAATCCCCCATATAGGAAGGGCAAGGCGATCTCTAGGAGCGGACCAGTCGCCAGCGCTGCACCGGAGGCCCCAGTGGCTGATACGGTTGCCGCCATGGACGTCGTGGAGAGGGATAATGATAATGTCTAGTACGACCAAATACTCGTTTTTGCAAGCGAATACTAACCACTGCCGCTCAGCCCAAGACATATTGTCACAAGCAATGGCGGAGTGGTTGATAAACGTAGCAGTGATTGCGGAGCCGTACTACGTGCCGCCGCACTGGCTTAGCGACCAAGACCAACTGGTCGCCATTGCCGCGCGTCCATCTACGGACTCTCCCCCTCTATCACTTGTCGAACGGGGGAGCGGATATGTGGCTGCTGCGTGGGGGGGTATGGTCGTGATAGGTGTTTATTTTTCTCCCAATCGTCCATTTCATGAATTTGAGGACTTCCTTAGTGTCCTGACAGCGGCAATCGGTAGATTTAGGCCTCGACAAGTTTTTCTCGTTGGGGACTTTAATGCGAAGGCGGTTGCGTGGGGAAATCCGGCTGCAAAATGCAATCGACGCGGCCCAGCGTTGCAGGTCTGGGCGGTTTTACGTGGGGCTCACCCTTTTAAACAGAGGGTCCACTCACACGTGCGTGCGTCAGCAGGGGGGGTCCGTGGTAGACGTTTCGTTTGCCACCCCGGCTCTCGCAACACGTGTGCAGAACTGGAAAGTTGAGTTGGGGGAAACATTGTCCGATCACCGATTTATTAGGTGGGAAGTATTCCCTCAGCAACACCAACACACAGGCTCCGTAGAAGTGCGCATGTCAGGCCGGCATGTTTTTCCAAGGTGGGCATTCACTCACCTTGATCGCGCCATGGCAAGAGAGGCTACCATCGTCCAGGATTGGTTCATTCCTCCCTTCAGTGACTCAGTGGACGAGTCTGCTGCTAACTTGCGGCAATCTCTGACCGAGGTTTGCGACGCTAGCATGCCTCGGTGCCGTCGCCCCGTCCCCCGTCGCTCGGTATTCTGGTGGAGTGACGAAATCGCTGATCTCCGGGCAGCTTGCATCGCTGCTCGTCGAGCATTCCAGCGTAGTCGCCGCCGTCGCTTGACAAGGGACCTGGAGGAGGAAGCCCGTTTGTATGCTCGGTATGTGGAGGCCAAGCGGGTCCTCAAAGAGGCCATTGTAGAGGCCAAAGATCGTGGGAGAACTGAGATGCTTGAGGGTTTGGATAACGATCCGTGGGGGAGACCGTATAAGGCGGTACGTAACCAGCTCCGCCCCATTGGTCCCCCACTGACTGAGACCCTCGACTCTGACCTCTTGGAAAGGGTAGTGCGAGGTCTTTTCCCCCCACGTACCGACTTCAGTCCTCCAGAGATGGATTCCCCGGAACAAGTGAACACTTCGGCCGAGGAATCGCCTCCTCCGATAACGGCGGAAGAGTTCGATTTGGCTGCGGAGTGCCTTCGGGCTAAGAAGACTGCTCCTGGACCCGACGGAGTTCCGGCGCGTATTGTGGCCCTGGCAGCCACGGAGATGGAAGAGCGGTTCCGGATCCTCTTCGATAGGTGTTTCGCCATCGGGAGATTCCCGCAGCCTTGGAAAGAGGGCCAACTTTGTTTGTTGCGCAAGGAGGGGCGCCCGGTGGACTCTCCGTCTGCTTACCGGCCCATCATCTTATTAGATGAGGTCGGTAAACTGTTTGAACGCGTCATTTCAGCGCGTATCAACCATCACCTGCGGGAGTGCGGCCGGGACTTATCAGACGCGCAGTTTGGGTTCAGGGCGAAGAGGTCAACAATCGACGCCCTGGCCCGTCTGCAGGCGCTGTGCAGAGGAGTGATTGATGGAGGTGGGGTGGTGTTGGCTGTCTCGTTCGACATTGCGAACGCATTCAACTCCATCCCTCATGATACCATCCTAGAGGCGCTCTCCTTCCATGGAGTTCCCCTTTATTTGAGGGTCCTACTAAAGGACTACCTTCAGGGTCGACAAATAACCTACGTCGACAAGGGCGGCATTCTCAGGCGTCATGCGGTGGAGTCTGGTGTTCCACAGGGGTCGGTTCTTGGTCCACTACTGTGGAACATTGGATTTGACTGGCTGCTGCGGTCATCGCTTCTTTCGGGGATGAGCCTAATTTGTTACGCCGATGATACGCTTATGACTGCACGGGGTAAGACGTATGGAGAGGCTGCATCTTTGGCCTCAGCTGGGGGCTCTCTGATAGCTCGCCGGATAGGGATGCTAGGGTTGAGGGTGGTTGAGAAAACCGAAGCCATATTTTTCCACGGCCCTCGTCAGCGCCGCCCTCCCGACGCGAGCATTATGGTTGGCGGAGTCCGTATCCCAGTGGGGTCTACGATAAAATATCTGGGCCTCACTTTGGATAGTCGGTGGGCCTTTGGTCCACATTTCGAGAAGTTGGCGCCGCGCCTGCTCAAGGCTGTGGATTCGTTTGGGTGGCTCCTGCCCAATCTTGGGGGTCCCAGGGTCAGATGCCGGTGACTTTATGCCGGTGTCTTAAAATCCATGGCCCTATATGGTGCTCCGATCTGGGCGGAGTCGCTCCGGTGTCGGCAAAATGTAACCCTCTTGCAGCGACCTCAAAGGGCCATGGCCCAGCGCGTAGCTCGCGCTTATAGGTCAGTGAGCTTCGCCGCAGCCTGTGCTCTCGCAAATACTCCTCCATGGGATCTTGAGGCGAGAGCGCAAGCCAAGATTTACTGGCGCCTAGAGTATCTCAGGACCCTGGGCACGAGACCAGCCCTAGAAGAGCGTGGAGCAATCCGAAGAGAGGCACGGGATGAACTCCTCTCCACGTGGAAGGAACAACTGGCAGTTGCAGAATTCGGCAGACGCACACTGGATGCGCTTGTGCCCGTATTTGACACGTGGGTGGACCGGCCACACGGGTTTCTATCGTATCGGCTGGTCCAAGTCTTGACGGGACACGGGTGCTTCGGATCCTTCCTTCACAGGATACGAAGGGAAGAAACACCAATGTGTCATTCCTGTGGTGCAGCGGAAGACACGCCGGAGCACACAGTTTCGGTGTGCCCGGCATGGTCTGAGCAGAGAGCGGATCTATCCGTCGTTGTTGGGGATGACCTTGCCCTCCCTAGTCTACTCAAGGCGATGGTAGAGGACGCGAGATCATGGACTGCATTCGCAAATTTCTGCGAGTCAGTGCTTTCCCAAAAGGAGACGGATGAGAGAGCGCGCGAAATCGATCCTTCCGCGCCACTCATCCGGAAGAGAAGGACCGGACGCGCACGGCGAGCATACGCTCGCGCCATAGCACCAGGGTCCAGCGGTGGCCAGCCGGCGGCGGGTGTGGGGACACTCCCGTCGGCATTGCATTGATGAGGTACACCGCGGTGTTTTAGTCGGTAAGCCCCCTGGGCATTGCACCCCGCTCAAGAGCCGCGGCTGGCATTTACTATCTGTTCGCTAGCCGTTGGGAAGTCCGACACACCACTGGGAGAGCACCCCCTCTCCTGGTGAAGGTGCGTAAGGCATTTCACAGCGTTAAAAAAAAAAAAAAAATGGGAAGGACCGTGCCCCAGCAGTGGGGACGTATATGGGCTGATAATGTACAACGATTGTCTTAAGTCTATAGACTGCTAAACGAAAACTCCACTGTATTATAAACTTAAAAATAAAACACATTGACGATTTATAGACGCTGCTGTCATAAAAAATACGCGAATCGAAATATAAATCGTCAAATGTTTCGGGAATATTTGAATTATTAATTTTCGAGGAGTTAGTCTCAACTTTACGAATTTTTCAACCAAACCGATCCACGTCAATTTTGTTATCGTAATAACTCGGCCAAATTCCAGTTATGAGAAAAGTAATTACATAATATATCAATTTGATTCATTCAAAGCTTCAATCCATGAAATTCTTTGATAAAAAATCTGGAATATTTCTTTGATGTACAATGTATTTAGTTTGAGTTACTCCATTTTCTAAATTCGCCATCATGCTTCGCAATAGCAAAGGTCATCCGACTTCTAGAATCTGTGAGTGTATCTAAAAGTGTATAAACTCAGTGAACCGTAGATAATGAGACTTATAAAATGTGAAAAAAAAAATTTTGTGACATGAAACTAATTTTAAGGATTAAACTCGCGTGTATTGGTATCTGTAGGGCTACCATGAGTTTAAAACTTACGCACTCGATATCGCCTACGTAAATATGTCTATGAAAAACTTGTACACCGCCACTGGTGGTTACGCGAAGAACTAAAATCGGCCGAATGAAAAAAACAACTCGATAGGTTTTTAACGTACGTAAGTTTTCGATAGCCAACTCATGGTAGGCCCTCTAAACATATTATCCAATCAAAAACATAAATGTGAAATGAGAGCCAAGTTCAATATTATGATAATTGCCTTGGTTGTTGACTTCAACGACAAAAGAAGTGAGATCTAAATGGGTGCCAAGTTCAATGGTCAACCCAGAAATTTATTTATAAGTAACACTATAACATACCTATCATATCTTCTTATAACATAAGATAATGTATGGTGGTAGCCTATGAAGGTCTGTCTTGGCTAGTTTCTATAAACCTACTGACGTATTATTATGTTCGTTCGCTAGTTTCTACCAACAATCCAAATTTTCGGAATTATAAAATAAAAACCGACAAATACTTGTAGGCTTAGAACTTGCGACGGCTATAATTCATATATGAAAACTAGCCAAGACAGACCTTCATAGGCTACCACCATACATTATCTTATGTTATAAGAAGATATGATAGGTATGTTATAGTGTTACTTATAAATAAATTTCTGGGTTGACCATTGAACTTGGCACCCATTTAGATCTCACTTCTTTTGTCGTTGAAGTCAACAACCAAGGCAATTATCATAATATTGAACTTGGCTCTCATTTCACATTTATGTTTTTGATTGGATATCATTACTTTTTGTAGAAAAGTTTATATCATCGTAACGCCGTGGGTCCTTTGAAAAGGACAAATTCAAAACTAAAACTAGACTTTATGTAGGTACCTACACTAAGTAATAAATATGAAAACCGACTATAAGTACCTACTCTTAATTGTTAATAAGTAAGTATACCTAAATATATACTTAGTGCTCTGCCTTCCCCGGTATATAGGCGTGATTAGGCACTAATTAGGTATTTATGTTAAGCGTTCATAATAGAACCTAACCTAATAGGGTATTTGACTATTTTTTTATTTTGATATAGTTGGATGGACCACTCGAAAACAAAGACACTGTTGAAAGTATCACTTTGATATCTCGATAGCTCAACGAGATATTACAATTTTAAGTGCACATTATTTGGGCGAGCTCAAAAACGCTCCATACAAACGGCCCCTGGCGTGTGACGTCACACGCAAGTTCTTTGTATGCAGCGCCTAGGAAGTTTGTTCGGCAGGTTCATCAAAAGTTGCGTTTATGGATATGTTCTCATAATAAAAGATGTTACTAATTCTATTATTTATAAGATGACAAACTAAATTTTAAATGATTTTCGCTATTTGGAAATGGACTTGCCCACCCAACTTTAAATGTCTTCTGCTGTCTCATTACGCCAAAAATTTAAGTTTCGATTTCATTAATAATATTGTTTTACTTAAATCTTACTGATTATCATAAAAATGGCAAACATAACAACCACAGTCAAATACCCTATTATTAAAAAATTGCCAGTTTTTTATTTATTCCTTTGTATTCATGTAATTACCTATCTGCATACCAAATTTTAACTCTCTAGGTCATTTGGAACTGGGTTAGAATTTTGATCTGTCAGTCAGTCAATGATAAAAATGAGGATTTTTAGACATTAATATCTAAATAACTGTTTGAGATAAGCTTATGAAATTTAGAACACATATTTATCTCGCAAGTCACAATATATAAGCCAAATTTGATACGTTTATGTGAAATAGTTTTTGATTTATGAGGGGTTCAAAAGTGGTTCCAAATGGTTCGTGTAATATTACACACGGTGCGGCTCGCCAGTTCTGTTTCTTGAACTTGGCTTGACACGCTACCGCGTGTCTAGATTTAGAGATCCGACGTTTCGAGCTCTTTACAGCGCTCGTGGTCACTGGCAAGACTGACGGGCAGTCTTACGCAAATAATAGACACAGTTATTGTGATTTTGATTATGCTTCATTACCTTTGGTCTTGCAACTCTGTGTGTCTGTGGTACATTTCTCTCCCGTGCCAATAAGACATGGAATGCCTTTCTAGCTCATATTCAGTTTCGTCTCTCCTATAACCCCTAGTATTTAATGCGTAGCGTAAAACGGAATCTATGCAGCCCCAGCACAATAGACTCTATTGTCAAAGGCACATCCTAGTCCGTGAGGGCCACATATGTGGCCGACAGCGACCTCATAATAAACATGGACCTCACGGCCGCCAATCAACAGGTAGAGCAGACTCATACTGATGCCAGATAAAAAAAATCCGCGAATCTCTATGAAACATAATACACAGATGGTTAATAGTGTTACTTAAGTGTGTTGAACATGCTCAACGTCTCCATAACAGCTTAATTACATGTAACTGGAGCAGCAGGAGTAGCGAGGGGATTAGTGGTGACACTTTATTACGCGAGCGGCCTTAGGTGAGGATGCGGGTTCAGTGATGAGCGGTGCCGAAATCATATTATAATTTTAATACTTTCATAAGACACTGTTTACAAAATATCAATGTTTAAATCGATGGCCGAGTGGTCAAGGTCGTTGCTTGCCATGCCAGAGGTCACCAGTTCAAACCCCGCCACGTACCACTGTGTTTTTCAAATTTGAAATTCATATATCGTAATCGTACGATTATTTGACGCTTTAACGGTGAAGGAAACCATCGTGAAGATACCTGCACACCTATGAAGAAATTCTCAGGTTGTGTAGTCGACCAACCCGCACTTGGCCAGCGTGGTCGACTAAGGCCGGCCTCGCTCTAGTTTAGGGTAGGCCCGTGCCCCAGCAGTGGGGAAGTATATGTGTTGATGACTATGAGCTATTGTTATGATGATTGTTTTTAATAGTTCCACAGAGATACCCCATAAATCTTCAGTCTTTTTTAAATTTAACTCTTTAAAGGCTCGTAAAATTATATTTTGGTTGACTTGGTTAAATTTAAAAGATACTAGACATTTTTCTACAGTCCCTATAAGGAGGGATTGAGCTTGGTGTGGGCATAAGTTCAGTTTGCTTGTAGTAATTATAGGTATATTAGAAAAATAGGTTTCAAAAACAAGGAAGGATAAGGAAACAGGCATATGGATTCCACCAGACTTTGTACATTATGCAGTTATAATCATCATCAAAGTCATCAACACATATACTTCCCCACTGCTGGGGCACGGGCCTACCCTAAACTAGAGCGAGGCCGGCCTTAGTCGACCACGCTGGCCAAGTGCGGGTTGGTCGACTACACAACCTGAGAATTTCTTCATAGGTGTGCAGGTATCTTCACGATGGTTTCCTTCACCGTTAAAGCGTCAAATAATCGTACGATTACGATATATGAATTTCAAATTTGAAAAACACAGTGGTACGTGGCGGGGTTTGAACTGGTGACCTCTGGCATGGCAAGCAACGACCTTGACCACTCGGCCATCGATTTAAACATTGATATTTTGTAAACAGTGTCTTATGAAAGTATTAAAATTATAATATGATTTCGGCACCGCTCATCACTGAACCCGCATCCTCACCTAAGGCCGCTCGCGTAATAAAGTGTCACCACTAATCCCCTCGCCACTCCTGCTGCTCCAGTTACATGTAATTAAGCTGTTATGGAGACGTTGAGCATGTTCAACACACTAAAGTAACACTATTAACCGTCTGTGTATTATATTTCAATGTGACTCGCGGATTTTTTTTATCTGGCATCAGTATGAGTCTGCTCTACCTGTTGATTGGTGGCCGTGAGGTCCATGTTTATTATGAGGTCGCTGTCGACCATATATGTGGCCCTCACGGACTAGGATTCGCCTTTGACAATAGATTCTATTATGCTGGGGCTGCATAGATTCCGTTTAACGCTACGCATTAAATACTAGGGGTTATAGGAGGGACGAAACTGAATATGAGCTAGAAAGGCATTCCATGTCTTATTGGCACGGGAGAGAAATGTACCACAGACACACAGAGTTGCTAGACCAAAGGTAATGAAGCATAATCAAAATCACAATAACTGTGTCTATTATTTGCGTAAGACTGCCCGTCAGTCTTGCCAGTGACCACGAGCGCTGTAAAGAGCTCGAAACGTCGGATATCTAAATCTAGACACGCGGTAGCGTGTCAAGCCAAGTTCAAGAAACAGAACTGGCGAGCCGCACCGTGTGTAATATTACACGAACCATTTGGAACCACTTTTGAACCCCTCATAAATCAAAAACTATTTCACATAAACGTATCAAATTTGGCTTATATATTGTGACTTGCGAGATAAATATGTGTTCTAAATTTCATAAGCTTATCTCAAACAGTTATTTAGATATTAATGTCTAAAAATCCTCATTTTTATCATTGACTGACTGACAGATCAAAATTCTAACCCAGTTCCAAATGACCTAGAGAGTTAAAATTTGGTATGCAGATAGGTAATTACATGAATACAAAGGAATAAATAAAAAACTGGCAATTTTTTAATAATAGGGTATTTGACTGTGGTTGTTATGTTTGCCATTTTAATGATAATCAGTAAGATTTAAGTAAAACAATATTTTGTTCAAACCCCGCCACGTACCACTGTGTTTTTCAAATTTGAAATTCATATATCGTAATCGTACGATTATTTGACGCTTTAACGGTGAAGGAAACCATCGTGAAGATACCTGCACACCTATGAAGAAATTCTCAGGTTGTGTAGTCGACCAACCCGCACTTGGCCAGCGTGGTCGACTAAGGCCGGCCTCGCTCTAGTTTAGGGTAGGCCCGTGCCCCAGCAGTGGGGAAGTATATGTGTTGATGACTTTGATGATGATTATAACTGCATAATGTACAAAGTCTGGTGGAATCCATATGCCTGTTTCCTTATCCTTCCTTGTTTTTGAAACCTATTTTTCTAATATACCTATAATTACTACAAGCAAACTGAACTTATGCCCACACCAAGCTCAATCCCTCCTTATAGGGACTGTAGAAAAATGTCTAGTATCTTTTAAATTTAACCAAGTCAACCAAAATATAATTTTACGAGCCTTTAAAGAGTTAAATTTAAAAAAGACTGAAGATTTATGGGGTATCTCTGTGGAACTATTAAAAACAATCATCATAACAATAGCTCCACATTTGGCTATCATATTTAACATGTGTATAGAGGTAGGTCATTTCCCAAATTTAATGAAGTTTAGTAAAATAATTCCTTTATTCAAGACAGGTAATAAAAATAACCCATCCAATTTTCGCCCTGTTTCAATACTACCTGCACTTAGTAAAATTTTTGAAAAAATTATATTCTCTCAATTAATGTCCCATTTTAATGAAAATAAGCTTTTACATAATAAGCAATTTGGCTTTACTAAAGGAAGATCCACCACTGACGCAGGAGTGGCACTTGTCAAGCATATCTTTGACGCTTGGGAGAATAAGCAGGATGCAATAGGCATCTTTTGCGACCTGTCAAAAGCCTTTGATTGTGTAAATCATGAAATATTGTTATTAAAATTGCATCATTATGGTGTCTCAGATAAAGCGATTGATTTATTGAAATCATATCTCAAAGATAGGGTGCAAACAGTAAATGTCAATGGAGTTGATTCGTGTGGCGCTCCTATTCTCATGGGAGTGCCCCAGGGCTCAATTCTGGGACCTTTGCTGTTTCTGATTTATATAAATGAACTTCCGTATTTCACTGCAGACCTATGTGAGACGGTACTGTTTGCTGATGACACATCATTGATTTTTAAGGTTGACAGAGGTAAAAATAATTACGACGAGGTAAATAGTACCCTTTCACAAGTTCTTCAATGGTTTAATACAAATAATTTATTGTTAAATGCGAAAAAAACTAAATGTATGAGATTTACAATGCCAAATGTAAGACAAGTTGATACTAACATTATTGTAAATAACGAACTTGTAGAATTGACCGAATCTACAAAATTTTTAGGAATCACTATAGATGCTAAGTTACACTGGGGACCTCATATCTCTGTTTTGGCGGGTAGACTTAGTTCAGCTGCGTATGCAGTTAGAAAAATCAGGAATTTAACTGACGTTGAAACGGCCAGGTTAGTTTATTTCAGCTATTTTCATAGTGTTATGTCATACGGTCTTCTGCTGTGGGGGTCTGCTTCTGATATACAGACTATTTTTGTATTACAGAAGAGGGCTATCCGATCCATATATGGCTTAAGATCGCGTGACTCCCTTAGAGATATTTTTAAAGACATAGATATTTTAACCGTAGCTTCCCAGTACATTTTGGACTGTATCTTATATGTTTACAAGAACATGCAATCATTTAATAAGAAATCGGATACTCACCATTTTAACACAAGAAATAAACATAGGCTTGCCGTTTCAAGGCTCAGGCTTCAAAAGACTGGAAAGTCGTTCTTAGGTTTAAGCACAAAATTGTTTAATAAGATTCCACAAAATGTTATTGATTTACCTTTTTATAATTTCAAACTTTTTATTAAGTCGTGTCTTGTGAAAAAAGCATATTATAAAGTAGAAGACTACTTAAATGATAAAAATCCATGGACATGATGAGCTGCTCGCTTGGACATCAATGAATTATGTAACTTGTGAATTTTTATGTAATATGTGATTAATTTATTTACAACTTGACGTGCAAAAGTATTTCATGTAAATCTATTTGCAGAATAAATTATTTCATTTCATTTCATTTCATTTCATTTCATTTCATTTCATTTCATTTCATTTCATTTCATTTCATTTCATTTCATTATTGTGGATAAATAAAGTAATTCTAACTGGGTCGGTGGTGGTCGTGGGTTCGATTCCCACTCGGGGCAAATATTTGTGTGATGAACATCAGTGTTTGTTCCGTGTCTGGGTGTGATTATGTATTTAAGTATGTTCTTATAAATATATATGTATGTATATCAGTCTCTGTTGCCCATAGTACAAGCTCTGCTTAGTTTGGGGTCAGATGACCGTGTGTGAAAATGTCCCAGATATTTATTTATTTAAATAAAAAAATAAAAAGACGTGTGGCACTCGGGGACTGCCGCGGTATAGCTATTGTATAGCATCGTCCGATTTCGGAGCAGCTCGTCTCGATTCGTGCGAGTTTCGTAGAGTCGTACAATACGTCTAACCGCACGCACACAAACACCGTGCCGAAGTCTACCGAACTGAAACGACGGTAGACGATTGTGAGGTTTTTTTCGTTCCGGAATTTCTTGGTTCGGTCGCCGCGCTCAAAGCCCGCGATAAAAGCTATGCAATAGCTTAATAATATAGTATCTCTCCGCTCCTCCTATTACCATGCTACCTTGCCACTCATCGTAAGGAAGCCTGTTCAGTGCCTGACGAGGATCAAACCCGGACCCTAAAGCCTTCGATACCGGCACCCCTTCTAGCAAAAAGGTTAAACCCTTTTTGTCTCGGCTAGGATTTAAATTGGACCTAACTCAGATTAAAGCCTCGTTACAAAATAGGGACTTTAGGAGTGTTTTTTTTTTATAAAATTGTAGCGAAGCCTACAACTCACGCTTGTCGGACATTGTATTGTTATTTAAATCTGATATAGGTACGGGCTGCTTAGTTTTAAAAAGAACATTAAGTAATGTTTCGCTTAATTTTTTTATTGTTTTTAGATATATAATATAATTATTTTTAAAGCGATTCCCAAAAATGCATGAGCACATTAAGTATTAGTCTTTATGGGTCTACACGCGTTATTAGGAGTAGCAAATATATAGCTACTTACTGCCCGACGTTTCGACTGGGTTACACCAATCGTAGTGGCGAACTGGCGCTGCCCGTCTTCGTCTGCATGAGCATATATCTGTCAAACATAAAATAATAGCTATGTACACATATTAGTAGCTGCCAAAGCTTAAACTATTATAGGTAGATATAAATAAAATATCAGAACTCCCACTTAATAATAGTGAGAACTTAACATACATACATACATAACATAAAATCACGCCTTTTTCCCAGAGGGGTAGGCAGAGATCACTCCCTGCCATGTGCTACGGTCCTGGCACACCACTTTCGCTTCATCCACATTCATCAACCTCTTCATGCACGAACTGAACATAAATTGAAAAAATTCTGTAACTCAGTAGTGGAGACACTAATAATTGCAAATAAACTCCTGCTTACCGGCGTAGCTATGTATGTGTTTAAAGCGTAAAGACGAATTTAAATGTAATAACTCCGTAGTAGCATTAAGCAATATTATGGAATTATTTGTTACTAGTGGTCCCGGCGAATTTCATACCGCCAATACTGATTATTTTTCTTAAAACCTTCCCTGGACTAAAACGAACATTTCAAAACCAAAAATTAGCTAAATCGGTTCAGGCGTTCTCGAGTTTTAGTCAGACTAACGAACGGCAATTCATTTTTATTTATAAGAAGATTCTGAACAAATAAAAGAATTATTACTTTTATTTGTTCAGAATCTTGTCTATTGACTGGCTCGGTGGAACAGTGGTTAGTGACCCTGGCTGGCGGTTCCGAGAGTCGTGGGTTCGATTCCCACTCGGGATAAATATTTGTGTGATGAACATCGGTGTTTGTTCAGTGTCTGGGTGTAATTATGTATTTAAGTATGTATTTATAAATATCTATGTATGTTTATCAGTCTCTGACGCCCATAGTACAAGCTCTGCTTAGTTTGGGGTCAGATGACCGTGTGTGGAAATGTCCCAGATATTTATTTATTATTTGCGCGAGCACTACATATCTATGTAAATAAACGTGAATTGCTGTTCGTTAGTCTGACTAAAACTCGAGAATATCTAGACCGATTTAGCTAATTTTGACTTTGACGTGTTTGTCGTAATCCAGGGAAGGTTTAAACAGTGAGGTACAGGTTTCTATACAAACTGTTGTACCTTCTCCTTTATCAAACTCGAAGTACGAATGTATCGACATAAATTATGATGGTAGCCATTGTTGGTTAGTTTCCGTGGTTATAACTGACATAATTGACAAATAGACGAGTTCTGGAGTGGATACCGCGTCTCGGCAATCGTAGTGTAGGACGCCCGCAGGCCAGGTGGTGTGACGATCTGCGCAGGACGGCTGGTAGGAGCTGGATGCGAGTGGCCGAGGAGAGAGAGAAGTGGCGTGCATTTGGGGAGGCCTATGTCCAGCAGTGGACTGTAATGGGCTGATGATGAATTGACACTATAAACATTCCCTGCACTATCACGAACATTTTAAAACCAAAATTACCTAAATCGGTTCGGGCGTCCTCGAGTTTTAGTCAGACTAACGAACGGCAATTCATTTTTATTTATAAGAAGAAGAAGATAAAAATAATTTTAACACATTTTACGGATTAAAAAAGAGTTTAATCCGTAAAATGTGTTTTATTTCAAATAAAAATAAAATAATGTAATCCATTACGCGGAAGTCTTTAAACGTACACTAATTGCAATGATAACCCCTGTATAACATAGTCCGTTGCTCAACCCATGAGCCCGGCTTCTTAGGAATCATTGAACAAAGGAATTAGCATACCGCATTGAGCGGATACTTGGAATACTCCGGCATAATGGCGGATCGCTCAAGTAATGCAGTATGTGGGACTTAGTAGGCTTATCTGGGACAATAAGCTCTAAGTCACTTAGAGTTTAAATGGCAAACGTTATGATAGTGTTAGCACTGTGGTATCTAGACATGCGGCAGCGTGTTGAGCCAAGTTCAGGATACAGAACTGGCGAGCCGCACCGTGTGTTATATTACACGAACCATTTGGAGCCACTTTGGATACCCTCATAAATCAAAAACTATTTCACATTAACGAATCAAATTTGACTCATTTATATTGAGGCTTGCGAGATACATATATGTTCTCAATTTCATAAGCTTATCTCAAACGGTTTTTTGTCCAAAAATCCATATTCTGCTGCAGTGGCTTTCGGGCTAATGTGGCATATGCTGAGGCCCGTACCTCGTTGATCACTTTATAGTCCTTGTCCATGTGTTATTTCTTAGTTTGAGTTTTTGTGTCTTGTGTATTTATGTCTCATTGTATTTGTTATTTCTATGTGGTCAATAAATGTTTTTCTTTCTTTCTTTATTCATATATAAAAACTAACCAACACAGACCTTAGGCTACAATACATTATCTTATGACATATTATCATGTTATGTTACAAGAAGATATGATATGTCATACTGTTACTTATAAATAATCATAAATCAATTTCAGGACTGACCATTGAACATTTGGATCTGACTTCTTTTGTCGTTGCAGTCAACAACCTAGGGATTTATCATAATATCGAACTTGGCTCTCATTTTACATTTATGTTTTTGATTGGAACTTTCTTACACAAAAGCTTACTCGGATGAACTATGACATTAGGAGTTCTGAAGTCTATTATCTAAGTGTTTAAGATTGTCGCGTTCCATTTCAATTACAAATATAAAGGGCTTTCAAGAGATTTTCGTTACAAAATCAAAGTAGGTATAATTCATATTATATCCTATCAAAAATAATACTTTTCAAGAAAACCAAGTCTCGCAACTAAGTTGTTCTACGGTAAAAAGTTGTGAGATCCATGAACCAAGTCGGTTATTAATTGACGCGGCCATCACATGAAAAACATACATACACACATACATAAAATCACGACTTTTTCCCAGAGGGGTAGGCAGATCACTTCCAGCGATCCACTTTTCACCTCTGTGGGAAACGTGACGTGACGGGTTGTGGACCACGTCACCGCCATTCTACCTTGTGCATTGTTTTAACAAAGTAATTGCGTTCCCACGAGTAGCCAGTATATTTATTTTATTTATTTATTATTTAAGGCACATCAACAATGTAAACACAAACATTCTTAAATTAAGCATGCATTATAAATATTCTAGTGCTTACATCTATTACAGATATGCACAACATGGTTACAGTTAACATTTTAGTTAGGTAGGTATTCTAAAAATGTATGGCATATTAAAAAAAAATAATAATTTAAAACAAAGCAGGTACACAGATTTCATTTTCATACTTATAAAAAAACGTTATTTATGCAAAAGTTTTTTCTTAAAAGCCTTGGGGTGGTCGTGAAAAATGTCAAGTTCAAACAGTTTATGCCACTCGTTATAAGTGGAAGTTAATCTATTGATTGGCGCGTGCTTACCCAGATTAGTTCTGTGAGGACGAGTTTCGAAAAAAATTTTGATAGTTCTCCGACCGTGTATTCGTGGAACACAAATACGAATTCTATGCAAAATATCATCCTGGCACATTGATAAACCCTGGACAATTTTTTGCAGAAATAGCAAATCATTCATGCGCCTTCTGTCAGCCAGTGTATTCAGTTTAAAAAATTTAAGGCGCTCATCGTAAGAAGATCTGTAACATATACCATGGCTGACTACTACTACTATATATGACGGGGGAAGGAAAAGGGGAGGAAGGATACTATCGCCTCGGATGATTTGGACTGAGTCGATAGTAGCTCGAGGAGCTGGAGTCGCTTACCCGTATACCGTTCACCAACCACCGGACAGATATGTAGTTGTGACTGGTATCCCCTGACTGAAACTGATCGCATGAAAACACGTGTAAATGAAATTAATTAGTGCCAAACCACTTTATTTTAGGTGTAAGTAGTATTAGTAGTTACAAGTTGTTAGTAGTGTAGTATCCACATAAAAAAAACATCTATAACGTTAGGAAATAAAGATTACAAAGAAAATCAATGTAAAAATGAATATTAAAGAAAATATTAAAAATAATTCTTGCTTCTAAACTACAAAATATTGCTGAACATACATGGGGGTGATTCGAATACCCCATAAATAAAAATAAATAAATAAATATTACACAACATCACATACATCGATCTGATCCCGTGGTAAGTAGCTTAAGCACTTGTGTTACGGAAATCAGGATCGACAGTGGATACACAAATATACTTAAATATATTTAATAACACACTCAGACACGGAACAAACACCGATGTTCGTCACACAAATATTTGTCCCGAGTGGGAATCGAACCCACGACTCTTGGAACCGTAGGTAGTAAATATTTGTCTTTATGGGTCTACACGCGTTAATAGGAGTAGCAAATTACATAGCTAATTACTGCCCGACGTTTCGACTGGGTTACACCAATCGTGGTCGCGAGCGAACAATGAAACTATGTGAAAAACTATGTAATTTGCTACTCCTATTAACGCGTGTAGACCCATAAAGACAAATATTTAGTGTAATGGAACGCGAAAGTCTAAAATCTACCGTAGGTAGTGCCTGGGAACCCCTGGGTCACTAACCACTGTTCCTCCAAGCCAGTCAAATATAGCATAGAGCTTCTTAATTTTTCGTTTGGACGCCTATGGATGGGCCGCCCTGTATGTGTCACTCATATATGTGTCACTGGGCGCCTCTCTAGCAGCCAGCGCCCGTACGCGAGACCACATTTGCATATACCACAGCAGATGCCCTTGTACTGCCACACGTGTTTCCAATTCCTGACTACCCTCCCTTCGAACAGAAACAGGACCAACACGATCTGTACTGTGATTTGCAAATTCACTCCAACATTGCAATTGGGTATTTTTTTATTTATTATTATTAAAACAGAATGAGTTAGACAACTATTTTTACATTCTGACCCACAAGACAATTTACACTGTCTGACTGCGAGACTGGTCGAAGTGATTCTTTATAAAAATAAATATGAAGCGCTAGAAGTTTGGTTTTTTTTTTTAGAATTTAATGAAGTTTGCTGAAAAAATGAAACAACGTAATTTTTTTAACATGTTTTAAACTTATGTCTATTGGTTTAAAGTGTGAGATCAACTGGCAGAGTATTTAGTACATAGGGTAAACGCTTTTTAACGGTTCTGTCGCCGTAAAAAAATTTGACCCTCCTACGTACGTCATATTTGGTAGCGGTCACTGGTCACTTGTGATTATGACTCATCGTCAGTCCATATTATGTGACCACTGGGCACGATCCTATCTGATAATAACTGAAATAAATACCGTTCGGGTTGAGCTAAATAACTGGCTCGGTGGAACAGTGGTTAGTGACCCTGGCTGGCCGATTCCAAGAGTCGTGGGTTCGATTCCCACTCGGGACAAATGTTTGTTCCGTGTCTGGGTGTGATTATGTATTCAAGAATGTATTTTAAAATATCTATGTATGTATATCAGTCTCTTACGTCCATAGTACAAGCTCTGCTTAGTTTGGGATCAGATTTATTTATTTCAATAAAACCGTTTTTAAAACATGTTAGCAATTTAAATTTCCCACGTCATTACAAGCCGTATCATGATTAGCAGTTTAGCATCAGCAAAATGTTGGTCAATCAAGAATAGTAGTGAAATCTTATCTTAGAATCAACGAAGTAAGATAGCAAATTAGCAATTGATATTTAAACTTAGGTTGGATGGGCAAGTCCATTTGAAATCTAGACAACAAATTGGTAACATTTTTTCATCTTGTAGCTTCAAAACAATATTCTTGAGCACTACATACAAATTTACAAGCACATGACGTCATTACATCTTTATAGATTTTTTTTCTTTATTTGTTTACAATATGACCTCACTCTACCTGATGGTAAGCGGTAGTGAGATCCACACATGAGGTCGGCAGGCACAATAGACGATATTGAGCCTGTCGCGCTCACCCTGAAGGCCTGCTAAAATGCCGTTTCACGCCCCGCCTGAAGAGCCCAGGATCAAGAGAGGGAGATAAAAAGAGCTGGAAGGGTATTCCATGCCCTAATGACACGTGGCAAAAAAGAGTAACTAAGCCTCTTATAGATCTGCTAGACCCTTAAATGAAGCGGTTTTAGACTCGCCCAAAAATGTGCCATTAAAACTATAATATCTCACGAGTTAAGTATCATGATATCAAAGTATTACTTTTAACAGCACCTTTGTATTTATGTGGTCCACCCAGCTACATAAAAGCTCGCTACCACGATTGGTGTAACCCAGTTGAAACTTCAGGCAGTAAGCTATTTGCTACTTCTAATATCGCGTGTAGACCCATAAAGACTAATATTCAGTGTAATGGAACGCGAAAGTGTAAAATCTTACACAACACAATGTCGCTAAAATAGGATTGCCCAAATAAATTTGTATGCAACCACACACATTTGTTGTCACCGAATACCCGCCATACATTCAGCGAAGTTCCCATAAAACAAACTTAAAGGTGTTTTCGCGGCCCCGTCAGAGCAGTTTGACATTCCCATAAATATTGCGACTCCACCAGTTAAAATATTATCCAACTTTACACCGAACGGATGTTTACAGGATTCAATTTGTCCGAGTTTTCACTTGATTTAGAGATATTACGTTTTACCGCAACGATGCTTATACACCGTGAAATTTTTGTGGTTGTTTTCCCGTGGCAGAACGATTTGCCTTTAGTAATACTATCGAATCATGCAAATTATACTCACTGCTTTGTCCTCGAGATTAGCATTAGATAGTTATTTACACATGTAGTATCACATACGGTGACGCCAGTTTTGCACTGATAGTTGAGATATTAAAAGAAAAAATAAAAAATTAATTAGTGGGTAGTTCCGCTTACCTGTCAGCCTACATCGCGGTAGTTCGTCATTCACAAGTACAGTGCTCCGCCAGTACGCACGATTTTGTTTAAGTGTCCGTATTTTCAGGTTAAAAGTGTTCTTAGAGTGTAAAAATGGGTAAAAGGAAACATTTAAAGGACGAGAATTACGAATTTATCGCAAAAAAGTTAAAACAATTGGCAAGAAAACTTAAATATGGCAAAATAAAACGAAGTGACTCAACGTCGTCTTCTGGTTCGTCTGAGCATGACGAAATGTTATCGGGTTATCCTGAGATGCTGCCAGACAGAGAAGGTACCAATTTAATATAAAATTTGTGACTATTGCCAATATTGTTACATGATAAGTCTGTACTGCGGTTAGCTTATGGGGCTATCACTTTACTGACAATACGGTAACAAAATAATCCTACTTTAGGAATTTTACATAATACCTACTATATGTAGTGCTATGCTGCCAGACAGAGAAGGTACCAATTTATATAAAAAATTTGTGACTATTGCTAATATTGTTACATGATAAGTCTGTACTGCGGTTAGCTTATGGGGCTATCACTTTACTGACAATACGGTAACAAAATAATCCTACTTTAGGAATTTTCCATAATACCTACTATATGTAGTGCTATGTTACTTGATCAGTTGGTGTTAATTTTCATCAACAATACTGTAACGTTAAAAGTACGTGTATAAATTTAGATTTGCGAACAATTTTTGGGATTGTTACTTATCTAAATAGCATGTCACTTACCTTTCTTGTATACCATAATAATTTTATGCAACCGGCAAAAAATATCGTTCCGGATCATTAAATACAGTGATCTGAGATACACTGTATGTATATACCTAGAGCTTGTTATCTAACAGGCTTATCAGTCTTTAAGGCTATTTTCAGAATGCGTAGTTACCTTTTCACGCAGTTATTTCTTAAGGCTGCTGTAAACAATACAAATTGAAGATTATAGTATACGTTAATATATTTTTTATGGTACTCGTACTTACGAGTGATAAACACTAATCATTTGTGGTGTTAAATATCAAAACCAAGCGATGCCGTAGTGTCAACAATTTTTTTGATGTATGATCCGTCGATCACTAAATTGTACGGCAAGGTTATAAATGCTGATCTGGCTGTGCGCCTTCACAAGTAGCCACAGTTGGCTTGTCAAAAGACCTCCGTAAGGACTTACAGGGGAAATATCTACCCCCAAAAAATTTTACCCAAATATATATGCTCTTTATCTTAATCCATAAATTAAGGCTGCGGTAACGGATATCGTTATAAAGATAGATAAAGGGATTGAAAGCAAACATAAAAGTCCTAGATTTTGCCATTATCATGTCTTGGAGAAGCAATTACTATTTTTGCTTGAGGAGCAAAATAAAAATAATGTTATTAAGCCACTCATGGATGTTACTCGACTTATACGCGATTGTCAAAATACCGACTTAAGGGCGCGCCGTAATTTCATATTATATAATATAAAAATAGATATAAAGAACCAGTTTACGAAGACTTAAGTAGATAACTGCCTCTTTGGTCAAGTCAATTTCGAAGTCTAAACGGTTTCGGATTCAAAAATGACTGTCATATCGACACCGGCGCCCGGGAACCCCGCGCGGAATCGTCAGCGGCAGTAGAACATGAGGTACGCTGGCAGACTTAGTCATTTTTACGAACAATGGTCTTCTATCACTCGTGACCAGACAATACTGTCTTGGATTTCGGGTTACAAGGGATACTTTTTTCTTAACCTGTTTTACAAACTTACCCTCATATTATTATGTACTCACAGTACTCACACGGAATCAGATAAATTGCAGCACAAGCAATGTATTGATGACTTATGCTATTTCCCAGTGTAAAAAAAAATCAATTTTATACCCACTTTTTTCTTGTGCAAACTCAAAATCGGAAGATGTGATTTATACTTTATTAAAAACTCTTAATAAGTTCATTGAAACTCTTTTAAATAAGAGGATTTACGTACTGCAATGAAATTAGTTTCACAAAATTCCATCATGTGTACTGCAGATATGGCCGAGTGGTTAAGGTCGTTGCTTGCCATGCGAGAAGTCGCCTGTTAAAACCCCGCCACGTACCACGGTGTTTTTTCAACTTGAAATTCATATTATGTACGATTATTCGACATTGGTGAACACGTCGTGAGGAAACCTGCACCACACCTACGAAGAAATTCTTACGTTGTTTATTTAACCAAACCGCACTTAGCCAGCGTGATTGACTAAGGCCTGATCGCCCTAGTTTAGGGTAGGCCCGTGCCCCAGCAGTGGGGACGTATATAGCCCGTGCTGATCATGATGTACGGTAGATTTTAAGGATGCATATTTTTTAATTAAAATTCATGAAGATTTTAAAAAATATGTACGATTTCAGTTTGGCGGTAATAACGAGTTATTTGAGTCCAATATGTTACCGTTTGGCCTCTGCACGGCGCCCTTCGTGTGTACGAAAATAATGAAACCAATCGTGAACCTCTAGATCTTGTAGCTACATCATCGACCGTTATTTAGACATTTTTTTTATTAAAGCATGATGACTATAAGGGATGCTTAGACCACATCACCCTGTAAATCTGTTAAAGTCAGTAGGTATCATAATAAATTACGAGAAAAGCAATTTATGTCCAGGTACATATTGCAAGTTCTTAGGATACATTATAGATACTAAATTTTTTTTAATTACTTTACCTCCGGATCAAATTAATAAAATTAAATATCAAATCAACCATTTTAATACTTAAAGACTTACAAAATAAGATACTTTGCTCGCTTGATTGGTTTATTTACATCTGCTTGCCCCGCCGTCGAATGCGGCTGGTTGTATACTAAAAACTTTGAACGGTGCTAGTATTTAAATATACTAAAAGATCCAAATAATAATGAAAGGTACATGACTTACCAGATGCATTCATATCTTATTTCGATTTGTGGACTCAAGCCATAAATACACTAACTAATAGTATAAAAAATGACAAATATGTATTACCAATCTTTGGTGATGCTTCAACTACGGGGTGGGGTGCGGCTTGCGGGCAGGAGACTGCTACCGGTATTTGGTCAGATGATGAGATTTATTGCAATGGTGTGAGCAATAATAGTATTTGCTTCATATTTTTCTATGCTTATGAGCTTATGCTCAGCAGAGAATATACCGTTGCAGACGCGGAATCTCGGAGTAACCCCCTGATGTTGAATGGGAACTAGCCGACTATGCTTTTAGAAGACAACCTTTTAATTCGGTGAACCTTACATTTATTTATTTTCCAGCAGAATTAATGAAAAGTGTAAAAGATACCCCGATGCAGTTGCAATAAATGCCTTCACCGCATCCTGGTCAAAATTCTTTTACTGGTGGAAAGGCATAACTTTTCCACGAGTTTCCATAATTGTAAAGACTTTACGTAAAATAATTAAAGACAAGGCAACATGCATAATTGCATAGTAGTGGCCCATGGTGGCCCACACTACTGGGATTTCCCAATTATAATAGACTTCTTATTTCTGAGTCATTAATTTTAAAGTCATGTGAGACACTTATATTATCTTATTCCAGCAATCTCATCGTACACCAACGGTATATCCTGATTGCTGGAGTATTGTCAGGACTTCCTTGCTAAGGAGAAATGTTTCCCATTTGCTTTCTCAAAACTCTATTAATCATTATGATTCCTGCTTAAAGAAGTGGTTTCAATTTGGTATACATAATAATTTAAATCTCTTTTAAACATTTATTTAAAATATTCTAAACTTTCATACAGAATTTTACAACAATGAATGAACTACAGATCGATAGAGCAGATAAAATCTGCAGATCTGCATTAGCGCTTATATACAGCCCAAAATCACTAATAAATAAAATATAAAAAGATTCTTCAAGGGAATCTTCCAATTGCGACCACCCATGCCAAAATCCAATTTGACTTATGGAATACCTACTTCTTTAGTTTTAAATCATCACCCCAATGAATCATTGGACTTGGAGACGATTTCCAAAAAACTTATTACGTTGCTAGCTCTTGCTAGCTCTTGTAACGGCTCATGGAATGCAGACAAACTGATGACATTATTATTTATAAACATCAAAAATGTAGAATGCTTTCCCAACCCAGTTATTATAAAAATACCCGATTTTATAAAGAAGTCCCGGCTAAACTAAATTCAGCCAGTTTATTGCTATATTTTCAGAATAACCTAAAATATGCTTAGTTAAATAAAACATGAAAATATTTTTTTAATGTAACTAAACTCATACAAAATAATCATAAATATACCCGATTTTATAAAGTTCCGGCTTAACTAAATTTAGCCAGTTTATTGCCATATTTTCAGAATAACCTGAAATATGCGTAGTTAAATAAGACATGAAATTTTTTTTTTTATTGTAACTGGTCTCGTACAGAATAATCTTATTTTTTCGTTAGCTTTAGAAACCCACACTACAAGTAACGTCACAAACATTAAGCCGTTGGGTGAAGAATACCCTCGAAGTATATGGTATAAATGTCTCCACTGTCACCTTTGCCACTCATAGTAGGTACGAGACTCGCTAGCACCTCGAACGCAAATAGAATCTTGATCTGATCAGGAAGGTAGAATGATGGAGCGCTAGCTCCAAGACCTTTATAAAATTTAACAAAGGGATATTGTAAATGAGGTTGATGATCATGAAGTTTTTGCTAATGCAATAATGTCAAGACAATAAATTTTAAAAAGAATGTGGAATCAATAAAATTCAGATTGATTTGTTTAGTTGATGTAAAATCGATAGGAAATATGTACCACATTAGTAAAGATAATAACTAAATTAAACAATATAATTAAAAATGATTATGCCAAACAATATAAAAATAACAATATGTTGTTTTGGTTGAATGAAATGATTTTTCACAGCAGTTAAAATCTCTCAATGTCTACATGTGTAAATAACTATCTAATGCTAATCTCGAGGACAAAGCAGTGAGTATAATTAATGATTAAACGAACTTACCTGTACGTGAAGTTCAATCATAATTATACGAGCTGCTTTGTCCGAAGAGATTAGCATCCCTCCCATCCCAAAGGACCCCCAGCTGTGAAAAATCTACGCTCTGAACTAAATGACGAACTACCGCGATGTAGGCTGACAGGTAAGCGGAACTACCCACTAATTAATTTTTTATTTTTTCTTTTAATATCTCAACTATCAGTGCAAAACTGGCGTCACCATATGTGATACTACATGTGTAAATAACTATCTAATGCTAATCTCTTCGGACAAAGCAGCTCGTATAATTATGATAGAACTTCACGTACAGGTAAGTTCGTTTAATCATTAATTATTCGTCGAAAAAAAAAAATTTTTTTTTTCGATTTTTCAGAATAATAATTTTCCAACTCGAAAACGAGAGAAGCTATCGTTGTTTTTGAAGATGTGACGTATTCAGGTACTGCTTGCCGCATGAAATCGATGCTTAAAGCTAAAGAAGCTCTACACCCTAAGTCATAAAGCGGCTCGAACGTGCTTTCGAGTTACGGTTAAACCTTTCGTAAAACCGGCATTTATTGATTTTACCAAAAAAGAACTGCACACATATTTTGTACTACTAAGATAGAATCATTTTACTGCGGGAAAACAACCACTAAAATTTCACGGTGTAGATAAACTGTGTGAGATAACGTTTGGACCCGAATAAGTAACATTTATCCTTTATAATTTATTGCTTTCAACCTGATTCAAGTTAATGTAATAAATAATGACTGGCTCGGTGGAACAGTGGTTAGTGACCCTGGCTGGCGGTTCCGAGAGTCGTGGGTTCGATTCCCACTCGGGACAAATCTGGGGGCACGGCAGTGCCCCCGCCAAGTCGAGCGCGAGGCAAACACTGCCGTACCATACTTTACTGGAATCATTTCGCCGCATTTTCAGGCCCCTATTTGAGAACCTCTGGATAAGACCAGAACGCTGAAATTTTTATCATCTAGTAACCTATGATAACATACTTAAAATCCAAAATTTCAAGTCTGTGGGACTTATAGTTCCGAAGTTAAGCGAAAGCAAAGTTTCGCATTTATGTAACGCACTCACACACTCACCTACTCATGATCATCAAAATAGAAGTAGTACTTTCCATAAAATCAGAGCGCTGAAATTTGGTAAAGAGTTAGGATTTAATAGTCACATAAAGGGAAAATTATAAAAACTACGATAATCGAAAATCTGGAGTACCTGGTGATCCTGATTAGAAAACATCAGCCTAATATTATAAAGTCGTCTAAAAATATTTAAAAAACGACGGTATGCCTTTACAAAAAATATTTAATTTGGTTAGCTGCTTCTACAAAAAGAAGTGAAATTCCATCAAAAACATCCTGTAAAAAAACTAGCCAAGTTGAATGAAACACTGGTCGTCTTGTGTTCTGGGTATAAGTTTTTTTATTTCGAAATTCCTTCTAGCTATATACACTTTGGAAAACAAAACGCTTGCGAGATTCAAACGCGTCCCACAAGATTCGATGGTAATTCCATCTATTGACAAAAATATAAAATACAAAGACAAGTGGACTGTACATAATCGCCCATCAAAGACAAACTGTTTTTGTCTTTAACTAAAAATAAATTGCGATATAAAAATATCGCCCACCTTGGGCCAACATAACACAATAAAATTACAATTAAAATTAACAAACAATAAACAACTATTTACTACTTAGGAAATAGGCAATAAACAAATTTTTGAAACAGATCTCTTAATAATACCATTCTTAACCTTTAAAGTGACAACCCTAGTAATATTGTCCTGACCTGGATGTGTATCAACCACTCTGCCATAAAACCAACGGGCCAAGCAGGTAAGTTATCCTCCTTAACAATGACAATATCACCAATCTTAACATTAGGGTTTGTTCTGACCACCGATACCTTTGGAAGAATTTGTTTAAATACTGTCGTAACCACTGACGCCAAAAGGCTTGGAGCATCCCCTGAGTGTATTGCCTACACCTACGCGAAGCAGAAACGTACAAAGACTAATAATCAACACCGGGTGGAGTTACCAAAGCCTCTCCAACCATAAAAATGTCCTGGTGTTCGTACCGTAGCGTCACTGATTTCAGTAATAACAGACAATGGTCTGGAATTCAAACAAGCTTCAATTCGGGCCAGAACTGTTGTCAACTCTTCAAAAGTCAAGGTACTTTGCCCTATGACCCTATTCAATGATACTTAAGCGACTTCACTCCAGCCTACCACAAGTCTCCAAAATTGGGAGAGCGAGCTGGAATAGAGTGCCAAGCAACCATTAGTGGCTAGAGCCTCAGCCACATCTAATGCCATGGACCCCTTTTCATTAGTGAACAACCGCTTTAGTTCACAATCTACTCCGATAAAATTAGTACCTTATTATCGCTCCATATATCGGTGCAGTAACCTCTTCTTGCTACAAACCTTTTAAAGGCCTGCAAAAAGTCTTCACTTGTGAGGTCTGATACCACCTTCAAGTGAATTGCACGAGTTTGTGAGCATCATCAACAATTAACTCCAGTCAAACGAGATTTCTTCGAAATCAGGATAGGATGCTAAAGTTCTCGGTTCCACAGAGTATTTTCCAGACGACCGCCAACCCTCACAATGCCATCATCATCAAGAAATAAACTCAGTGTTCTTAGGCTGTTCCGCTTCGGTAAGTTTTTCCTTTTCTTTGTTACAACTATATCATCCTTAAAACTCTCCCGCTGACATTTCAATATACACATGTTCATAGCTTCTTCATTAGGTTCCAATTCTATGTGATCCATAGATAAATATTGCTTGATTACCTCATTGTATCTACCAGTAACCTTCTTTCTTTTCAGATGCCGTTCCAACGAAGTAATTCTCCTCTCTGCTATCACCTTAGGATTAGTCACCTCAGGATTTTCTGACTTAAAAGGTAGACGCATCATGTATCTTCCTTCTTCGTCTCTACTGGTTGTTTCAGCATAAAACCTTTCGCACCGTTTTTCATCTTCGCTAAACAACTTTTCTTTAGGCATTTGGACACATTTTTCAGTTTTCCAGAACTTCCTGAGCAGCTGATTATCATCATTATCAACAACTTCACAATGTAATGAGTTTATTTTTCCAGAATCACCAGCTGTCATCTTGACAGTTCCGGAAACTATCCAGCCAAGCGAAGTCGACTGAGCAACCAATGCTCTCGACGGATCCTTCTTCACACCATCTTGAAGAATCGTGCTGTACACCTCAGCACCTAACAATAAATCAACACGACTTGGCGTGTCATATCCAGGATCAGCAAGTTCAACTTCTTTGAGTTCCTTCCATTCTACCAACTGTACCCTATTAGTAGGCAAAAGAGTTGTGATGGATTTTAATACATACGCTTTTACAATTATTACGTTTTTGGGGTCTATACGTGATTTTATTTTAATTTTAAGAAATGCCTTGGAGACGCTACTCCCTCCACCTACCCCTGAAATAAAACATTTCTTAAAGGTTTTATTTAAGCCTAAACGTTGTACTGTGGACTCGGTTACAAATGACGTTTCTGAACCTTGATCTACTAATGCGCGGATCATGTACCTTTGCCCACAGTTACTAAAGGTTTCTACTAGCGCAGTAGGCAGCAGAACCTGTTGGACCTTATACTGTCCAGAAGAAAAACATGAAACTACAGGTTCCACATTCTCTACACTAGAGGATGTCCCAGGACACTCTGACGACCTACCTACATCCTGATCTGCATTCGGTTTCACAGTAGGATGTAGTAAAACATGGTGCTTTTTCCTGCAAACACGGCATTTGCCCGAACTATGGCAGTTCCTGGCAGAGTGGTTGTTACCTAAGCAACAGAAACAAACATTGTGCGTTTGCACAAAATCACGCCTCGAGTCTACTGATTCGTACATAAACTTTTTACAAAAATTGAGCCTATGATCACCAGAACAGAATGCACATGACACGTTGGCAGTATGCATTGACTTAGTTTTATTTACATGTTGAAATTTATTTACATTATGAGATTTGGAATCGAGGAATTCGATAGCACGATACCGTTTGGTTACAAAATGTTCGAATTGCTTATATGTGGGTAGTTCATCCGAAGAATTACAATCAGCAGCACTGAACTCCCACTGCCTCCTCGACTCTGGATCTAACTTTAATGACAAAATGTGAACTATAATTATGTCCCAGCTAGTTACATTCACACCAATGTTAGACAGTGCAGCTAAACAATCGTTGGTGGTATCCATCAACTCTTTCAAACTGCTAGCTGACTCATATGGGATGTTCTTTTGACTAAGTAAACGTTTCAAAAGGTGATGACTAATGTACCGTTTGTTATCAAATCTATCCTCTAACAACTTCCAACATCGCGAATAGTTACTGTCAGTAGTCGGAATATTTGACAACAATTGTTCCGCTTCACCTTTGACATAACCCTTTAAGTACAAAAGTTTTTGAACATTATCTAGATCCTGGTTAGTGTGAATTAATGAAGTGAATAGATCCCTGAAAGTACACCATTCCGAATATTTGCCAGTGAACGTTGGTATGTTCATCTTTGGTAACTTAACATTACATTTAGAACTATTTTTATGACTAGAATTATTTACATTGTGAGCTTCTTCTAATTTAGGACTTAATAAACTGTACATACCTTTTAGCTCCATTTTATATTCAAAATATATTTCTTGTGCCTGCTCATAATATTCCTCTTTGAAATATTTCGTTTTAACTTGGCTAATTTGAGCAGGTGTTATACCATGCATCAAGTTCCTGTGGCCCAGTACAAACTCTGACCACATTTGCTCTAAGAGCTCAAGCCTACCCTCTATATACAACGACGTAAGTCTCTCTTTGGGACATTTCTTAAAGTTAGCTTTAGCCTTCAACATGAGGTTATATTGGCTTTCCTGACTATTAATTAAAGATTCCATGGTTACCGTACAAGAAAAACCAACAAAACAAATTAAATCAAACACAAGTTATAGTTATACAAATTTTCAAAAAAATCTCTAAGTCCAAATTTTCAAAATATTCTAAGTTCCAAACTGAGTGAACTTTTCTAAGTTTTTGAACTTAATAAATCGCACCAAAATCGGGCATAGGTTCCCCGTACCTTCGTTTTTTCGAGAAAACTAGGCTAAGTCCTAAACTACAGCTAAAATTACAAAGTTAAAATCTTCTATACATTTAAAGTTCAAATTGTTCTGGCAAATCTTCAAGCACACGAAATTCACTATCACTCACACTATTTTCAAAAGTTAAAACTTCAGAAGAAATAAAGCTCAAATTTGTTCAGCAACTCACGACCTCGAAGCGATGATTCCAATAGTAGCCACATCAAACTTATGGCACCACCTCTGCTTGCCGCCAAAATGCAGAAACTCCACACCGCAGTCAAACTAGACTGCAACCTCCTTCTCTCTTCCTTCAGCGTCACGTCGCTGAGTAGCTGTCACTTGGTACAGCTACCAAACTTTTCCGTCGCGTTTGCAATAGCGGTCCACTATCCGCGACGGTTGGTTCCAAATTCAAAAATCCGAACTCGAAGACCAATGAATGCAACACTGGTCGTCTTGTGTTCTGGGTATAAGTTTTTTTATTTCGAAATTCCTTCTAGCTATATACACTTTGGAAAACAAAACGCTTGCGAGATTCAAACGCGTCCCACAAGATTCGATGGTAATTCCATCTATTGACAAAAATATAAAATACAAAGACAAGTGGACTGTACACAAGTCTCGATGGAGCAGATTGCTCATCTCTAAAAAGTAATGAAATCTAGACAAAATCGTGCCAAGCCTAAGGTTCCTTACTGCGATTTCTTCATTATTATAGTTAGTGTTGTGTGACTTGGCCGTTGAAGGGTACTCAAGGGTACAAAACCAGTATCAAGCCTTAATTTTCGCTTGTTTTTTATTTTTTATCGTCAATAGGTAGCGGTTCTGGCGACAGATTGGTGTAATATTTTTACGGAGAACCTGGTTATGTACCCTTGTGTTCCCTTCAACGGCTAAGTCACACAACACTAACTATAATAATAAAGAAATCGCAGTAAGGAACGTTAGGCTTGGCACGATTTTGTCTAGATTTCATTACTTTTTAGAGATGAGCAATCTGCTCCATCGAGACTTGGCTAGTTTTTTTACAGGATGTTTTTGATGGGATACATATTTGTGTGATGAACAACGGTGTTTGTTCCGTGTCTGGTTGTGATTATGTATTTATAAATATACACCGTGAAATTTTAGTGGTTGTTTTCCCGTGGCAGAATGATTCGCCTTTAGTAATACTATCGAATCATGCAAATTATTCCTTGAAAATAAAATTTTCTTCGATAATTTTTTTCGAATTTTCAAAATGATAATTTTCCAACTCGAAAACGAGAAGAGCTATCTTTGTTTTTTAAGATGTGAAGTACTCAGGTACTGCTTGCCGCATGAAATCGATGCTTAAAGCTAAAGAAGCTTTACGCCCTAAGTGATAAAGTGGTTCGAACGTACTTTAAAGTTTCGGTTTTTCGTAAAACCGGAATTTATTGATTTTAATATAAAATAACTGCACAAATCTATTGTGCTACTAAGGTAGAATTATTTTTCTGCGGGAAAACAACCACTAAAATTTCACGGTGTATATGAATAGTATGATATGAATAATATGTAAAAGTATATCAGTCTCTGACGCCTGTAGTACAAGCTTTGCTTAGTTTGGGGTCAGATGACCGTGTGTGGAAATGACCCAGATATAAAAAAAAATGTTTTGAATCCATTGATTAACTTTCATAACGTAGCATTTGTAAGTATACATGTAATTAGCGACAATGATGTTGTTACTCAGGCATTCTCAATATCGGCTGAAAAAAAGACGGCCAAGTGCGAATCGGACTCACGCACGAAAGGTTCCGTATTTACCAACTTTGTAAAAAAATGTTTGTACGTTTGCTCTGCATAGGATATTTGTTAAAATATGTTTTATAGCGGTGCCTTTTTAATTCTTGTTATAATCATCATCATTAATCATCTGTGAAAATTTCAACAGTCTAACTATTTATGTAGGAAACCAGCACACCTGAGAGATTTTTCAACGGTGTGTGAAACCATGTCAGAGGCCTACGGGCGGTTTAAACTCTGACACCAGGTTGTTCATCAACCTCACGATAAGAAGAAGAAGAAGAAGAGAAGCCTATCACTGTTCTTGAGATACAGCCTGGTTATTAGACTTTATGGGTCTACACTCGTTATTAGGAGTAGCAAATTACATAGCTGCACCATCAATCGTAAGCAGCACCAATCGTGGTCGCGAGCGAACTCTCGCGACCAAAACAAACACAACACAAGGCGTCCGACCAATTTCAGCCATGGCGGCCGATCTCAATTGATATCAGCCAAGTGCGCAGGACATATTATAGTGCACAAGTGTACGCGCAAACACAAGTGCACTCTCTATTCCCTTACTCTCATAATTCGGTGAGACGGCAATCCGACATGACCGATGAGAGATCGGGCGCAGGACCACCGGCTTAACGTGCTTTCCGAGGCACGGGCGTTCAACCGCCAACTTCCTAACTCCGGGCTGAGTAATTTCATTACAGAAAAACTCACACAAATTTTGCCCGACCCCGGACTCGAACCGGGGACCTCTCGGTCCTAACGCAGCACTTGCTACCAATAGACCAACGAGGCAGTTAACGAGGCTCTCGCGACCACGATTGGTGTAACCCAGTCGAAACGTCGGGCAGTAAGTAGCTATGTAATTTGCTACTCCTAATAACGCGTGTAGACCCATAAAGTCTAATATTTAGTGTAATGGAACGCGAAAGTCTAAAATCTTACATACAGCCTGGTGACAAACAGACGGTCCCAGTAATAGAGCCTTTTAACCCTTTGTGTACGGGACACTAGAAATCAACCAATACAGCCAATGGGCACCACCTGGCTTATTGAGCTCGGTTGTTGTCGGAACAAGACGTATAGCTATTCAAGGCAGCCCGAGTGGGCAAGCAAATGGGTGCTAAAAGGCGGAACATATTCGCGTGGTCGATCGCTCGCCGGAATGGGTCAGTGTATAAGCAAAGGTGAGGCTTGCGACACAGTAATTCTATCGTACAGTATTGCAACTCGGCATTTCTTTACTGACTGGCTCGGTGGAACAGCTGTTAGTAGCCTATGGCCACTATCTACGTGCAGGAGTCGTGGGTTCGATTCCCAGCCGAGACAAATATTTCGACGGTCCCTACGTATATAAGGACATGTAAAAAAAGTGTTTTTTTTTTATTGCATTTTTCGCAATGATTTATCTTTACGCATACGCCCATATATAATTTTTTTTCTAAATATTAATACTTTTGCCAATTTAAGGAACGTATAAGAGAACAAGTGTGATAATTACAAAGAAGCAATGTCGTAGATGCGGATATCTATACATATCCTTTTGTACTCTGTTTTAAAATGCGCGCCAAATCTGGCGAGCGCGGTCATGTCATACATAACGTTATTTACGGGAGATTCCCCAAAAACGTGTCGATTCGTGTTCATGTGGTAAAAAGATACAAGTTCTGATAAAATTTCTTGGAATAAAATAAGAGAAGTAAAAATTGAAGGGGCTCATCCAGACATTGTTAAATTTAAATACAACTTCTCCGAAGAAAGCTATAGAACTCTAAACTGCGAACATAACATAAAAAATACTAGGGCAGTATAGAAGAAGGAAGATCTGATCCTAGAGAAATTATACAAAGAGGCAATTCCTATCACTGAAGTAAAATACAAAGACTTAAAACATTTATGTGATACAATGATTATTCCAAAAAAGTATCATATTTTCTATAAGAATCTTAATCATGGTAAAGAAGAGAAAGGTCAGGCAGGATGAAGAAGATTAGAAATTGAGTACCTCTATGTGCTTTATTTATAAAAATTGTGTTCCTTTTAGAACAACACTACATACAATTAGTAGAATAAACCTGTGATTATTTTTTGTTACACATACTGAAATTACTTAATAATTGTTAATGATAAGAGAAACTGTGGTTCACGATGAGACAATAATTGTAAGAATAATAATCATCTTTATTATTATTATTATAGTCTGAATAAATACATACATACATACATAAAATCACGCCTTTTTCCCAGAGGGGTAGGCAGAGATCACTTCCTGCCATGTGCTACGGTCCTGGCACACCACTTTCGCTTCTTTCACATCCATCAATCGCTTCATGCATGCTTGTAGATTACGGGTACTTGACCCTTCTTCAAACTTTGGCCTATTTGGTCATGGAAGGTCTTTCTTGGCCTTCGACATTTCCATTTATGCTTCTTCTATGTTTGCCTTTCGTTAATCGTCTCTCATTCATCCTCTCAACATGACCAAACCATCTTAGCATACCTTTCTCAACCTTAGTCACTACATCTTCTTTCACACCACAACGTTCTCTGATTATTTCATTTCTAATTCTATCACTCAGTTTCACTCCTAGCATACTTCTAAGTGCTCGCATCTCCACTGCGTTTATCCTACTGTCGTGCTTCTTCTGCCATACCCAACTTCCGCTTGTACATTAGTGTCGGGATCAACACTCCCTTTGAACCGCCAGATGTGCCTTTTTGGACCCTTTCTGACAGTTCACTAAGGTGTGCAGCGCTCCGTCTGAATAAAGCTGTGATTATTTTTGTTTCACATACTGAAATTACTTAATAATTATTAATGATAAGAGGAACTGAGATTTACGATGAGACTACACTACAAATATAAAAAAAGTTGATTTGTTAGATGATTTTCACTTAAAATAAATAACTCTTTAATATAAAAACTTGTACTTTAAATAATTAATTAATACTGAGACTAAAATAAAATTTTATTTATAAACCGGTGTCTCAGTATTAATTTTATTATGGACTTGTCTTTTTTTACGTTTGGCTCTATACTTGTGCCGTATTAAACACTAGCAACGTAAAAACAGACATGTGTCCATTAATGTATAGTTTATACTTAAGGATAGCTATCTAAAGATTTTTAAGGTATGGTTTTGAAAATAATGACAGTAATTTATATTTTCATTAAACATTGACTTGAAAAATAATTTAATTTATTGAGTTGGTATTACCCAAGTATATACAGATATCTTAGATTTGTCTTGTATTTTTTCATTTTGATAACAATGTAAAAACGGTCAACTGTCAGTTTTATCAAGAAAATCGATAAAAATTAAATATGTACCAATACCGTTACAAACTTCCTCAAACGAATAAAACTTTGGAGTAAAAATATAATTAAAATTGTTCATACCAAAATTTGTAGAGAGATTTGAACCTTTATCACGCTCTCCTGTAAACCTATGTTTTTGACATGTCGCTTTATACGTAGGGACCGTCGATTTGTGTGACGAACATCGGAGTCTGTTCAGCGTTCGTGTCACATCCGCTGGTAAGCTTAAGCACTTGTGTTACAGATATCAGAATCAACAGTGGATACACAAATTTACTAAAATATATTTAAAAACACACCCAGATACGGAACAAACACCGATGTTCGTCACACAAATATTTCCGGGTGGGAATCGAACCCACGACTCGTGGAACCGTAGGTAGTGTAGCTTTGGGTCTCTAACCACTGTTCCAGTGAGCCAGTAAAAATATGTATAAATTGCATTTCGTTTCGTCTGTCTGTACGGAGTTACAATACTGCCTGGTAATATTACCGTACTTCCAACCTCCGGTCAACTGCACGGGTATTGGTAAAACTTAATTTGCTGGCCCATTAACGGGGCACGTAAATTACACTCGACGCAATACATTTACGGTTGTTTGCCCGCAGACTTGTACTACACTACCCTGTTTGTACTTACATAATTAATTATTATATGAATGTACTATTTTGGTACGTAAAATCTCTTATAATTAAAAATGAATTGCTGTTCGTTAGTCTGACTAAAACTCGAGAACGCCCGGACCGATTTAGGTAATTTTGGTTTTAGTAGTCGTAGTCCAGGGAAAGTTTCAATGAGAAAATATAGAAAAAGAATCAGTATTGGCGGTATGTATTTCGCCGGGACCACTAGTAAAGAATAAAGAATTAAGTAACTAGCTTTTTTTATTAAGTTTGATTGATATTTTGCGACAAGATTCTTCATCATCAGCCCATATACGTTCCCACTGCTGGGGCATGAGCCTACTCTAAACTGGGGCGGTAAGACCTTAGTCAACCACGCTGGCCAAGTGCGGGTTGGTCAACTACTCCTCGTAGGGTTGCAAGTTACCTCACTATGTTTTCTGAAACAAAGTACGAAGGTAGGGGAGGAAATAAAAAAAGATTAATTAACAATAAAGATTTATTTAAGAAAACACCTTCTAGGTAAATTAATTCGGAGAGCGAGGGACGAGGGTCGAGATTGAGCTGTGATTATCAAACCGCTTAGGAAAGCTACTGTCCTGGTAGTGTAGTCCGCAGCCGTTGAGGGTAGGTCGTGCAGGCAGCTTCTGCACGAAGTTGTAGCATGCGCGGTTCAGGACACGCAGTAGGGGCGTAGGCACGTGGTAGGCGTCAAGCACGTGTAGGCAAGCTCATGGGATTGCTGGTAGCAGCGAAGGTAGGTGGTCCCGCTTGCACTAACCCGTGTTCCGCTTGAAGTGTGCCCCGCACTTAGAAGTCCAGTCCAGACTTTGAACCCTGAAATGTTTGAAGGTAGGTGTCATCCAGTGTCCCCGCAATGGACTCCAACCACCCCAAACAACCACCAGTGGGAGCAGCATTCCCACTAATTAATTGCTGAGGTGAGGGAATCCATTACAGCGACAAGAAGTTGTTAAATTTAGAAACACATAGGTGGAAATACTAATTTGGAATACAGAACATTAAAACATTTATCAAAAGCAAAAGAAAGTACGAGAAATTTATAAAAAGTGATTATGCCGGTAGGTGAACAAACAATAAGAAGGCATAACCACGACCTAAAAATGCAACCTATTAGCCTATTGCAACACACTCACCCGATCTGGGGTATCACTGATTCTAATAAGACGTGAACGTAGAAAGCTAATGTGGCAATGGGAGCCGTAATTTCGCGTTAAATTACAAAAGGATGATCAGGAGCAAAAGAGGAAGCCCCCGGCGTCTGCGCCGGAATTTATACGCCTTTTCTGACAGATGTCAGTTTGAACTGACATTTCTTTTGTCGTGCACTAATTGCACGCAGGCTAAAGAATATAGCTATGGACGGACAGCCTTAGGATATTTGGTATCCATTGCAATATATTTATTGTTTATTTATTATTAATTTATATATTGAAATTAAATAAGTAAAAATATTAGGAAAATAACGTACTACTTTACATTTCCTTCACAGTCAAAGCGTCGAATAAAAACACGGTAACGCGGTTCGAAAACATTAAATCCCTACCAATATCATAAATTCAAAATTAACTTGGATCGCTCTAGTTTAGGGTAGGCCCGTGCCCCAGCAGTGGGGACGGGTATGGGCTGATGATGAAAAGTACCTAAGTAAGTTTGTCCCGCTTTCACGCCAAAACTACAAAACCGATTTCAATTAGGTTTTGAACTGAACATAATCTATTGTAATATTATAAAGCTGAAGAGTTTGTTTGTACAAGTTTCAATTTGAAAAAATACTTTTGTGTTAGATAGACCGTTTATAAAGGAAGGCTTTAGGCTTAATAACATCACGCTGCGACCATAGTAACAAAAATGGAAAATGTGTTAAAACGGGGGAAACCCAACGATGTCGCTGGCACAGCTAGTGAAATATAAAACTCAATTTCTATTCCTCATTGACGGCATAGGTAGGTACTGTTTGTTGAAGCTGCGTTGCTACAAACGTCAGATCTCTAAATCCGTCAGCCGTCACCAAAGAATGCCGTTACGTCACAATGTTAGCACTACAGTGGTGACGTCACACACATCCATCATGGCGGCCGTTCAGTGGCGTCCGTTTTGAAGATTAACCGCTTCTAATATGCGTTGCAACAAATCAATGTCAGTCGGTGGCAGCCCTGGGCTTAGGGTGATTGTGTTTAATTAAATTTTATTAAATGCTGCTATTGTGAATTATTAATTCAAATGTCTGTACTGGATTATGATATCACTACATAAAGCAAAGTCGCTTCCCGCGCTATGTATCCTTAAATCTTTTTAAACTACACAACGGATTTTGATGATTTAACATGACGGTTTTTATGTATACTTTGCTAGTCTAAGCGAAGCAGGGCGGGTCACTATAGTATTTTTCACCTAAGATGATCCCTGTGACACTTCATCGTGTTCTGAATCACGCACTTTACGTTTGACAAACGAAAATAATTTTATTGCACACTTTTTTCATTTTATTGCGGCGTCATTAGGAAAAATATTCAAATAAAGCATTTTAAACTTTTAAAAGGGAAACAGTATCGTTTAGTTTAATTTAATGTAATAGAACATTTAAAAAAATACCTATGCAGTTCGTATACGTAGAATGGAATGTAGTAAGTTCCATTCTACGTATAATGCGTGATTACACACGATCATGACACAGGGATCATCTTAGCTGAAAAAGAGTATAGAAGTTTATATATTAGTATAAAAAAATTGCTATAAAAAATATATTTTTTTCCTAATTTAGGACAATTATAATCCAAATATTTTTATACCAGGAACTAGGTATTTAAATTCGAATTGAAAAAATATTTTTGTGTTCGATATACCATTTATCGATAACATTCGACGAAATCGCTGACACAGCTAGTTTCTTATACAAGCCCAATTGTCTTGTATTAAAATTATGCATTTTTGATGCACAAGTTTCTTAAAGCCATGCTGTCACAAGCAAAATTTGAAATATGATATTATTTATGGTCAAAAGGAGAGAGAGGACACCAGGATGCTGTTAACCGTCTAAAGTGCAATTTAAAAGTTTCCGGGACATAGCTCTGTGGGGCTAAACACAATTTGCGGCGTCAGCAGAAGTTTGCCCGTCGCTAGCCAATGTTGACGGCATTCCGCAATTCCTCTTAATAAGGACAATTGTGAGACTAAGCTGAAATTTCTCTTTTGATTTGTTTGATACGAATTTTGCTACCGTCCGTGACCCATAAAGACTAATTTTAATAGATAATTTTAATGTATCTATTAAAATTAGTCTTTATGGGTCTACACACGATATGAGAGTAGCAAATTATAGTATTTTTCATCTAAGAGTATTCCTGTGACACTTCATTGTGTTCTGAATCACGCATTTTACGTTTGACAAACGAAAATAATTTTATTGCACACTTTTTTCATTTTATTGCGGCGTCATTAGGAAAAATATTGAAATAAATATTTTTATACTTTTAAATGACAAACAGTATCGTTTAGTTTAATGTAATAGAACATTTAAAAAAAATACCTATGCAGTTCGTATACGTAGAATGGAATGTAGTAAGTTCCATTCTACGTATACAAACTGCATAGGTACTTTTTTAAAATTTTCTATTACATTAAATTAAACTAATCGATACTGTTTCCCTTTTAAAAGTTTAAAATGATTTATTTTCATATTTTTCCTAATGACACCACATTAAAATGAAAAAAGTGTGCAATAAAATTATTTTCGTTTGTCAAACGTAAAATGCGTGATTCAGAACACAATGAAGTGTCACAGGGATCATCTTAGCTGAAAAAGAGTATACATAGCTACTTACAGCCCGACGTTTCGACTGGGTTACACCAATCGTGGTCGCGAGCGAACTGTCGGGCAGTAAGTAGCTATGTAATTTGCTGCTCCTAATATCAAGATGGTAGAGGCCATTAAAGGAATGGTTTGACCATAGTATTGTGGTAACCAATAAGTTCTAGATATCATACTAGACTAATATTTCAGTAAGTTACTTCTATAAAGTGAAAAATTTATGAAGAGATTGATGGATGTGAAAGAAACGAAAGTGGTGTGCCAGGATCGTAGCACATAGCAAGAAGTGATCTCTGCCTACCCCTCTGGGAAGAAGGCGTGATTTTATGTATGTATGTATAGTGAAAAATCTATAGATCTAGTTTCTCAGCTCGAAATTATTACCTTTCAACATTAAAACTTTTAACCATATTATTTATTTGACAATTCCCAATCAGGAGGAGGAAAATTCTAAGCCACATTAATGTGTTGTGTGTGCCTTATGGCTTTTTAAGTACTTTTTAAAATTCTATTATCATGTCATTTGTGTGAAAAAGCGTTGATGGCCGAGTAGTTAAGGTCGTTGCTTGCCATGCGAGGGGTCGCCAGTTCAAACCCCGCCAGGTACCAATGTAAATAAAATAAATAAAATAAAATTTATTTGCATAAAATGTTTAACAAACTTGTTGTCGGGGCTTCCCAGAAGGTAGTCATAAGACACCTGTGTTGGGAAAGCCTCGCTCTTCAAAAATAATCTTAACAATTATTAAAATTACATAAATTTCGATTAGAAATAAAAATAAAATGTGTTTTTCAAATTTGAATTTCATATGTACCATCATTCGAAGCTTTATCGGTGAAGGAAAACATCGTGAGGAAACCAGCAAACCTGAGAGATTTTTCTACGGTATGTGAAGCCATGTCAGAGGCCTACGGGCGGTTTAAACTCTGACACCAGGTTGTTCATCAACCATACGATAAGAAGAAGAACGGGCTCTCGGGCGATGTGGCACATGCTGAATGGCAGATGCCTGAAGCCTGTACCTCGTTAACCACTTCTTATAGACCTTGTCTATGTGTAATATTTCTTTATTTGAGTTTTTGTGTCTTATGTATTTATAAGTCAGGGGATACCAGTCACAACTATCTGACCGGTGGTTGGTGAACGGTATACGGGTAAGCGACCCCGGCTCCTCGAGCTACTATCGACTTAGTCCAAATCATCCGAGGCGATAGTATCCTTCCTGCCCTTTTCCTTCCCCCATCATATTTCCTTGCTACTCGTGGTAACGCAATGACCTTGTTTAAACAATGCACAAGACAGAATGGCGGCGACGTGGTCCACTACCCGTCACGTCACGTTTCCCACAGAGGTGAAAAGTGGATCGCTGGAAGTGATCTCTGCCTACCCCTCTGGGAAAAAGGCGTGATTTTATGTATGTATATATGTGTATTTATATACACTATGGTGGTCAATAAATATTATTCTTTCTTTCTTTCTATTAGTCTCAGAACTTTACGTTGAGACTAGAATCGCTGATATAACCTGTCCGATAGTTATAGAAGTGCAAGTTTTCTGCCGGCACTGTAATATACAATACTGGTATCCGCTAGAATCTTTTCCAGTGGTGCCCAAAGTTTTCATAAAACATTTGGTAACTAAAATAATGTTTGAGATATTTCCACATACGGACATCTGACCTCAAACTAAGAAGAGCCTGTACTATGAGCGTCAGAGACTGATATACATACATACATATATATTTATAAATATATACTCAAATACAAATTCACGCCCAGACGCAGAAAAAACACCGATGTTCATCACCCAAATATTCGTCCCAAAAGGGAATCGAACCCACGACACTTGGAACCGCCAACCAGGGTCACTAACCACTGTTCCACGAGGCAGTCAAACTACTAACTTACTTTAATTTTAAAAGAAAGTTTGTTTTAGTAAGTATGGATAGTGGTGATAATGGTGATGGTCAATGAAAGTTAAGTTTAAGCGACTACAATAGTAAGCGACGCATAATCAATCTTAATCCACTGTTGATTCTGATATCTGTAACACAAGTGCCAAAGCTACTTACCACGGGATCAGATCAATGTATGTGATGTTGTGTAATATTTATTTATTTAGCTAATTAGCATTACCGTCAAATTCAAACTCTAAATTCTTCCATCCGCTCACCATTCCAAAGCACTGGCGGAATGCCAGAATGTCGAAACCGTGCAAAATTTAAAAATATTCGTAAACTTTTGGAAACATAACCTATGAACTCTGGATTGTTTGCGAGCTCCAACTTGTTACTTGAACAATGATCTTTTTAACTGGAACCTTTTTATCTGAGGGTCGCTATTCGTAAACTGCGAGTGTCTCATTTCCGCTACTTTTATTGGGTCTCGTGAAACTGTACCAACTCTTTCCTGTTATCTGCCGCTTGTTTGCTACGCTTGGGAAAGGTATGTTTGTTTCTTTTAAGCTGTTGCGATATTTATTACTCTATCCCGAAGAGATGGAATGCAATTTCAGTTAAACAACAAACGAAATTCGCGAAAACAAAATGAAAATAAGATAGCAACGCACTTTATACGCTTTTATGAAGTTGCAGCGTTTGTAAGAATGTTTATATTGGAATAGAACTTCCAAATAAAAAGAAAAAGCAATTGCAATTTCAGATAGACGATTGAAAATAGAAACTGTTCTATTTTGTAGGATGTTGAACGCTATAAAATTCATCATCATCATCAGCCCATTCCTGTCCACTGCTGGACATGGCCTCTCCAAATGCACGCCACTTCCCTCCCACTATCCTCGGCCACTCGCATCCAGCTCCTACCAGCCGTCCTGCGCAGATCGTCACACCACCTGGCCTGCGAGCGTCCTACACTACGTTTGCCGAGACGCGGTCTCCACTCCAGAACTCGTCTACCCTAGCGGTTGTCGGTTTTACGGCTGATGTGGCCAGCCCACTGCCACTTCAACTTACTAACGCGATAAGCTATGTCGGTGACTTTGCTATAAAATTACAAATGTTTAATTGCTATTTAATCTATCAAGAAAATCAAATCAAAGATATGAACGTACACTTTTACGTTTCAATAACATACGTTTATTTATTTATTATTTCACAGATATTTATAACATTATGTACGTTACTTCTACAAAATATATACAGATGATGATGATGGTGATTGCTCCACGCAATATTTGGAGTTATGTAGTATATTACTAGACATTTTCCATTGTGAGTTAAATATAGGTGAAAATATTTCAAACTATTTTAGTCAAAATTTAAAATTTTTAAGTGCTAAAGCTTGCACTAGCTGTTCTAATATTTAGAAAAAGGTAAAAAATTCAATTGACTCACCGCGGCCCGGGGACTCTGGCACGTCTGGGCGCGATTCCTAGAAGGACGGGTGTTCGAGTCCCCGGGCCGCGGTGAGGCAGTTGAATTTTTTCCGTTTTTCTATTTTAGTCTTTTGCCAAAGCATGACGTGTGAATTTTGCATTATCTCAGGAAATGAAGCTAAGCGAAACCAAGCATTGTAGCTTTCCCGTTTTTAGATAAAGAATGAAAATATCGTCGTTTAATCGTTAGTGCTGAGCAATTATGGCTGGCGTAACCTTACGACAGCAGAATGTTTTGCGAATTAATGAGTTTTTTCAAAAAAGCATTAGTTACATGATTAGTCATCTAGACGGAGTAAATTTTTCGATGTATGTAATTTGGATTTCTACGTTTTAAGGTAGCGAAGATTTTTAGTTTTTTGCTGGATGATTGCTGGATCTTTAAAACGATAATGTGTATTGTTCTAATTTTTTGTATAGAACTTTGCCTTGATTGGTCTGAATTAGTCGACTAATAAAATTTTTATCTTAATACACCGTTTGCAAATTATTTATCATGGTATGAATACCCGCTATTTAGCCCTAACCTTCTAAATACATAATGTGCTCTAGAGACTTATTTGAATGATTATTATGTAGCAACTACACAGGTACCTGTGTCTAGTTGCTGAAGTTTCATTCATCATCAGCCCATTTACGTTCCCCCTGCTGGGGCACGGGCCTACTGGAGAAGGCCCCTGCCCTCTAGAAACTAGGGCGATTAAGCCTTAATCAAACACGCTGGCCAAGTGTGGGTTGGTCGATTGCACAACCTTATAATTTCTTCGTAGGTCTGCAGGTTTCCTCACGAAGTTTTCCTTCAACATTAAAGCGTCGAATAATGAATTACAAACTTGAATAACGCAGTGGTTGGTGGGGTTCGAACTGGCGACCTTTCGCATGAGCAACGACCTTAACAACTCGGAGACATCGATGCTTTAGGTATTTTGTCGTTATCGACTATTATACTAAATAGAGTTTAGGAGTGAGAGCCATCCGCTCCCCCGCAAGTCCGGTGATGATGACGACGCTACTCCAAGCCATCATCGTAAGTTAGTTAGGGAAAAAAAACTAAATAGGGCACTCCTGTAGCTCATTCATGAAGATTCTCATGAAATCCTTATTTCATGGGAATCCACAATTGGGACCTGTAACTTTAACTGTTTTTGCCTATACAACTAAATAAAATTGAAGTGTCTGTTTGCAATATCAAAGTAATGACTTTTAAATGGGTATGTACCTATATCGGGTACTTACCAATAACCGAAACACTGTCAAAACTTTTTTCCATCTGTCTGTCTGTTTATTCCTGCTTATCTCCGAAACGGCTAGACCAATTTGGACGGAACTTTCACAAATAAATAGCTAATGTTACAATGTATGTTATAAGCTTTTTTTTTAATAAATCATTGTTGCCAAAACCATTTACACATAGACGAAGTCGTGGGCGAGTGCTAGTTTTCAAATAAATTGGTGGCATAGTTTGTAAATCCTAGACGTATCATGAAAGATTTTAGACTTTCGCGTTCCATTACACTAAAATTAGTCTTTATGGGCTACATGCGATATTGGTCGCTCGCGACCACGATTGGTGTGACCCAGTCGAAACGTCGGGCAGTAAGTAGCAATGTATTGCTACTCCTAATATCGCGTGTAGACCCATAAAGACTAATTTTAGTCTAAACGTATCATTTCACGCAAGAACCAAACGATCATGATAACATAGTTATATCTTATCGGAATGAAGTCGAGTTGACGATAAAATGGATATTAATAAGGAACGCCGATTGATAAGCGCGCTTTAAGATAAGTATGATTATGATGTTTTATTTGTACTTTTTATTTTTTTAATATCACACTTATGTGTGTTTCATTTAGTACCCAATGTAAAGAATATTCTCAATATTATTATGTAAATAGAGTATACTCATGTCACTCAGGTAGGGCAGGGTCCTAGTGACCTAAGACACAGGGTTCCCCTAGTTTAGGCACCAGTCCCCGCTGTTGCTACATTCTTTTTACTGCCTTGCTATACTCATAAGTAGTTTTAAGTGCAACATTGTGGGAAACTGAATAAATTATTATTATTATTATTATTTATTACATGAAATCAAAAATAGAGAATACTACATGTAATCAAACCAACCTCTGTATAAATATCACACTACATCACATACATTGTCCTAATTCCGAAGTTGAGTATGCACTTGAGTTACGTAATTGTAAGGATGGGACCTGGGCGTATGGAAGGAAACAACTTCACCTTTTGATAAGTGGACTATATTGTGTATCATATTCATCTTATGCTAACTTATATACTAATAGGCTCTACATGTATGGGTGAGGTGCGCGACACACACTACACCTCCCCCGTTTTTTTGTTGGAAAAAAAAAATACATAATTTATTTTTTACAATACTTCAAAGTTGAAAAAAAATTTATGATTTTTAACATTGTCACAATGGCTCTATGTTCTTTCAATGGGTTATAATATTATTAATACAACTTATACTAAATTGGTAGACGGGTCAATTACCATAAGATATCTATAGTCAAGTATAATTCAATAACAATTCCATGAATTAATATTACATTTGCCTAATAAATCTCACAAAAAATGTTTCCACTGTGTAAATTATATTAGTTGACAATAATTGACGGTTGAAATTTACAATAAAACAAAACAAAAAAAAAACATTGCAATAGCATATAAGTACAGTCACTAAAAATTATGTAATACTTTTCATCTGTTGTCTGAGACAATTTGTTAATTTGCGCTTAGATTCACCTTAAACATACTTTAGAATATTCTTAATCAATTTTATTCTATAAAAAAAAATATCTGTGTTCTGTTTTATAAATTTAAATACAACAACAAACTGTGTAAACTAAAATTAACGATGTTATTTCTAAAAAAAAAAAAACCATGTGTTTCACATAAACATTATTATTGATCCCAAACTGACTACTTACCTATACTTTCAAATGTTTATCTTATTCACTATGCCTTTTAATTATCTTTTCTTTCATTTAACCATAATATCAACATCTTTTTTCATATTAGCAACTTTTCTTTCATTATTTGTTTCTTATCACTTCATTCATTATTTCATATCATTTCTATACTTCTATATTTATCCATCTCATATTCATCACCGTAAGGTAGGCTCCTCGCACACTATTCTTTGACTTATAAACTCATGGTACTTTATATTTCATATGGGCTGGCCAGTGCCCTTTTTCCACATAATCATTACAATATATTATTATTTATAGGTACAGACAAACATTTATATTTTTAATTAATCTCTCCTTATCACACATTTCTCGCTGTACACAGCGTTATTAATAGGGTCACAATTTCCAATTATTTTTACGGAGAGAAACTCGTCTACACCATAATCAAATATAGGACATAATCCCTATGGTCTGTACCTCGTACCATGTAAATATACTGCAACAACGGTTCACTTTTAAGATTCTCTGACCTCCAAATATTTTCACGGAGAGAATCTCGTCTACGCCATGATCAAATAAAGGATCCGACACCGTTTTGCATCTCCTACGTGTGTGCTCTACCTTATCTACGTATATCTCATATACATAATTCACAATCCAATCCCAACTAATAAACAACATGAGTCACAATCAAACAAATGTATTAAGTAGAAAAAATATTGCTCTTGGGTGATCAATCCAATAGCATTAAAAAATCCACAACATTTCAAACCTTTCTGAATAACTTTCCATACAAACAATCCATTCATTTCTAAACTACAATCATTATCCATTTCTATCATTCGGAATGTAACTAATTGGTCTCTAAAAGGACACAAAAGATTTTAATACACTCACGTTTACCTAACTATTATCCTATTCCGATAACTCTTCTTTAATTTAACTCTTCCAATTGTATATTAATACTCTTTCCAAAAATACCTTTCTCGAAACTTTAAATTAATTTATCATTATCAAATATGTAATGGCAAACATTATAATCCTTTCTCAGTCGGTTAAAATAAACATTCCATCGCTTAGTAAGTTACGCTAAATCAAATTACATTCATTTGCAAGTAAGTCTTAGATTTCTTTTGTTCACAATAAGATACTTGGTAACAGAAATTGCTGATGTATCGATTTGACACATGAGATGTCGCCGTATTTGGGGCAATGCACATCTCGCCACTACCTAACTGGCAAAACATGATGCAATCTCTGGATATACTTAAGTTAGATTGATTTAGATTTTAATTTATCACAATAATTAAAAAAAAAATTGATGTAACTCTAACTTAAATTTAGAAAAAAAAAAAAGAAACCGTATACACATTCAGATAAAAAAAATATAGAATTCATTGAGCAATATTATATTATTAGTCATAATCCGAAATAAGTAATTTACCAAAAATTATGTCCTGAGTCATAAAAAAATAAATCGACACTAACCTTGTCAAGTTCACTTTAAGACCCACAATTTCCAAAAATTTTTAATTTGACCCGTCACCTGCATTATCTAAAATTAAATTGATTAATATAAAATCCAATAATAAAAAAAATCTAAATATGGTGGGTACATAATATAATAAAAAAACAATGTAAAATAAAAAAGGATAAAAACGTGTCCACTGTGTCTTCACATCACTAGTTGATCACAAATGTTGATGACGTGGCACTATACTCCCGGCGCCTGTTCCTTCATCTGACGCCATGGTGCGCCCGGCTGCCAGCGTCCACATTCTTCGGACGCCAACATCTCCCGGCAGCCAGCAACAAAAATAAAACATCCTTCGGGCGCCATCAACGCCCAGCGCCCCGCAATCACAATAAACTTCATCTTTTCTTAAGGCTTAAGCAGAAGTCTCCAAAAAATGTCCAAGAATTTCACTTTATAACGTTTCACTCACTTTTCCTAATCCGCGCAGCACTGCCCAAAGGCAGCACTGGCAGGGTCGCCATGTAAGGATGGGACCTGGGCGTATGGAAGGAAACAACTGAACCTTTACATAAGTGGACTATATTGTGTATCATATTCATCTTATGCTAACTTATATACTAATAGGCTCTACATGTATGGGTGAGGTGCGCGACACACACTACAAAAGGAATTAAAAACAACAGTTGTATACATAAATATGCTTAAATATTATTTAATAACACACCCAGATACGGAACAAACATCGATGTTCGTCACACAAACATTTGTCCCTGGCAGGAATTGAACCCATGACTACTGGAACCGTAACACAGGCTCTTCAGCTTAAATGGAGACTCCATCCACTTATATCATAAGTTAAACCTTGTTTACCGAAATAAATATTTTATTTTTTATCGTATTTTACCGTAGCCACTGTTACAACGAGCTAGCCTCTATGTTCGTGTAATTTTTAGTTATAGTAAAAATATGCGGTCTCTTCAGAACATAACTCTAACAAAAATACACTTTTCAGTTTGTACCTCTACAACCCATACAAGAACAAGATAAGTACAATACATCTAATCTTGATATCATCAATACATGTAGTAAAATTTATGATAAAGGTACAAATTTTGAGTCCAATAAAGTAAAACCGATAACTAAAATATGTTATGATAAGTCTTTTATTACCACTAATGTTCAGGCTATCGTACCCGTAGTTTTAAACAAAAAGTCTTTAAAAGTGGTGCATCATGCATCGAACATATATATTTTGTATGTTAATTGTCATAGTCAGTGCAGGGAAACATGATATATATCAAGGGTAAGAATATAAATTTCCTCTAAAACTGAATCCTTAGTTAAAAACTATTTTCTATGGGTCTATACGCGATTAAAAGAGTAGCAAATACTACTACGTACTGCCCGACGTTTCGACTGGATAACATCCACCAAACACAAAGAGAACCATCCTTTCTCCAGTCGAAACGTCGGGCAGTAAGTAGCTATGTATTTGCTACTCCTAATATCGTATGTAGACATATAAAGGAATATATTTAGAATACAAATTAAAACATTATTTCCCTTTCCACCATAAAAATAATATAACTGATCAATTTGCTTTAGGTACACCGTTCACGGCGTTAAAATTCGCGATGCCTCAGATCAGACCCTCGTCCAAGGTTTCGAGAACAGCCTTGGAGTGGACATCTGGAGATACGGCTTCCCTGAGGATCGAGACGCCGTGCTGATGCTGTCGCCAGATAACAGGGACGATGTGCTGGACCTGTTGGATCGAAACGGATTGACACATTACCTGCAGGTGCAGAATGTGGTTCAGTAAGTGCATAATAGCGTGATAATAGGGTACTTGGCAATTTTTTTATTTTGATATAGTTGGATGCACCACTCGAACACAAAGGCACTGTTGAAAGTATCATTTTGATATCTCGATAACTCGATGAGATATTGCAGTTTTAATAGCTCATTATTTGGGCGATCTTAAAAACGCTTTATATAATCGTCTACAAATGTATGACGTCACATGCCAATATTTTGTATGCAGCGCCCAGAAAGTTTGTTCGACAGGTTCATCAAAAGTTGTGTTTATGGATATTTTTTCACAATGAAAGATGTTACTGATTCTGTATATATGACAACATTTGTATCTGTAATCAAACAAAGACTAAGGCCTAGCGCCCTAATTTTGAGTAGGCCCGTGCGTTTAGCCGTTTAGGCGGTGCGTTGATATGTCAGTCAGTCAGTCAGTTTCCGCTTTTATATATTAAGATATTTAAGTTTTCAAGCAAATTTCAATTAATTTATTGATGCTAGGGCTCTGGAAACACATGATGAAGAAGTAAAGGCATGGAAAGAGACCAAACTCCGAAATGGCAGAGCTGCAGTTCCCTTCGATGACTACCCTCGCTACGCTGAAGTAAGTTCTTTAGTAAACATCTAGCTCTAATATTATTTATGTATTATAACATGTGGCACAAATTATGTAACAATCGTTTAATATTGAACATCATCATCATCATCATCGTCATCATCATCAGCCCATTTCTGTCCATTGCTAAACATAGGCCTCTCCAAATGCACGCCACTTCTCTCTATCCTCGGCCACTCGCATCCAGCTCCTGCCAGCCGTCCTGCGCAGCTCGTCACACCACCTGACCTGCGGGCGTCCTACATTACGTTTGCCGAGTCGCGGTCTCAACTTCAGAACTCTGATTCGATCCCGCAGAGAAACACCGAGCATAGCTATTTTCATAGCCCGCTGAGCGACTTTTAACTTGTTGACCAGCCGTCAGTGTAATATTGAACATGTTGGTGTTTTCTAGATAAACGAGTATTTGGAGAGAATAGCCGCCGAATATCCCGAGCTTGTAACTATTGTCAATGCTGGACAAAGTTTTGAAGGTCGTGATATCAAATATCTGAAGGTAAGTTCCAAATAGTTGCATCGGGACTTGGAAAATCATTCATAAAATTTTCAAAAATACCAGTTCAAACCAAAACTTTTCCCTAATAAGTCGTATACCATTTTCTACTTACGGAATAAGCCATGTAAAGGAGATCGGTAAACATGATTAGTTCAGGTTTTTAATTACACTGAATATGCCTTCCATATGACTCCTGGTAAACAGAAGTGTTTTGGAACACGTCTGGTAGATACCCAGAAGGTCGTTGGTTTGAATCCTCAAGCCACAGTGAAGCAGTTAATTTATTTATTTTTGTTAAAAATATTTAAAACATCATACACCATTGCCTTTTGCCAAATTTTGCCAAATGGTATTGCAATCGAAATTGTACAAAATTCACTAAGCCACTTGCAAGTAAATTTGCAAGTAGACCCAAGATAACAAATTAGTTCTTTTACGATTTTATTCGCCCTCCAGATCTCCACGAGCAACTTTACGGACTCCAGCAAACCCATCTACTTCGTGGACGCAATGCTCCACGCGCGGGAGTGGGTCACCACTCCCGTGGCTCTATACTCCATCCATCGGCTGGTGGAGGACCTTCGGGAACAGGACCGCGACCTGCTAGAGGACATCGACTGGATCGTGCATCCCCTCGTCAACCCTGACGGCTACGAATACTCGCATACCGATGTAAGTGATCTTCATAACATAATACGGTTTTTTTTTAATAAAAATACTTTTAGTATGACCTCACTCCAAACTCCACCTAATGGTACAGCCGTGAGGTCCACGTATGTAGTTGACAGGCAAAATAGACCCTATGAGCCCTTCGCACTGGTTAGATTAAATGCCGTTACACGTCCCGCTCGAAGAGCCCGGGATTAAAGGAGAGAAGGAAAACAAGAGATCGAAGGGCAAGGCCTTTCCCTTCCAGCTCTGGTTTTGCAGCGAAACCCACAGCCTGGCGTAATTATTGTATTGAACTTGGCTCTCCTTTTTTAAATTTATGCTCTTGGTGGGATTTTACATCAAGAAATAGTTCCAGAAGAAAGAGCTAATGTTGTTAAGAATAATGATAGGGTCCAAACGTTGAAACTTACAGAACCGGATGTGGCGTCGCACCCGCTCGTTTAACCCGGAAGTCAGCCTTGAGTGCTACGGCGTCGACGGGAACCGGAACTTCGATGTCGACTGGAACACCACCGATGGAGTCTCGCCGAACCCTTGCAGCAACGTGTACCCCGGCCACGAGCCCTTCTCGGAGCCCGAGACGAGGATCGTCAGAGACATCCTACACGAATACATAGACAGGATACAGGTAATTTTTTAATGGACATTTAGGATGACATCTCTCCACCTGATGGTAAGCGGCCTTGAGGTGTATGATGGACACTATTGAGCCTTTCAGCCTCACTTTAAATTTGCCGGCCTGCATTTATTTATTTATTTATTTATTTATTGGTATGCAAACAGATTACAATCATAACATGGTAATACATTGTATATAATGGGTGTGAAACTAGACGGTAATCCTTATACAGCATACACACACAGCAATACTAAAATTTATCTTACAACTAACAATACAATATGAAAACTACATCTACAAAACAAAACTAAATAATAATAAAAACAATACATTTAAAATAATACATACAAGAATGGCAATAACCTTCTAGGAATCAGTGGCGAACAAATCAGACACAGATTTTTTGTACAGTGAAAATCGTGCGTTAAAAATATCTATGCATTGTTGCCGTTGCGGCATTGATGCCGTTTCACGACTGTAGAGCCCGTGTAGGAGGGAGGAAAGACCTGACCTGGAAGGGCATTCCATGACTTAATGGCACGGGGCAGAGAACAGGAACTGACCCTCTTGGTACGAGCCACCAGTGCCAGTGGGTGGATGGCAACGCTAGACCAGCAAGTGTTATTCGGGAGTAGAAAGGGGTGTCATACAGAATTACTTAGAAACACATACCTTAATACAAATTCAAACCCAGACACGGAACAAATACAAATGTGCATCTCATGAATGTTAGCCTCGGGTTAATTCCTCTTAAAACCGAAGCCAGGGTCAGTAATCTCTGTTCTACCAAGCCAGTTAGGTTTGTGACATTCCATGTAAATTGATAGGTTTTATAATGTGTATAGAGTCTGGCTTCACATTATATTAGACCTAGGGACGTTTCCACTTACGTCTGTACGCTTACGCCAAAGATTATACATTGTTATTGTTATTAAAAAGATTATTTTGCTAAACGGCGGTGCCGTTAAAATTTGGAATAATTTTGGTAATAGTATTTAAGCACTGTTCAAAATGTAGTCTAAAGAAAAGCTGCATAGTATCTTCAAGTATTATGTCTTCAACAGATATACATGGACATCCACAGCTATGGCAACTGGATTCTGTTCGGTTACGGCGACGGCAGACTGCCTGGTTACCCGTCCAACCCGATCGACCTGTTCCACGTGGGATCAGCTATGGGGGCAGCAATTGACGCTTTGAAGTTGCCGGCAGCCGATTACAACAAAGTGGGCAACTCGGGAATTCTATACGCCACATCTGGGACTGCTGATGATTACGGTCTGGTAAGTCTATAAAGAAAATATGCGAAAAGTATCTAAAAGATTTTTTTTATGTAGTCTCCCAAGATGACCTCACTGCACCAGATGGTAAGCAATCTTAAGGTCCAAATATGAGGTCGACAGGTACAATAATCCCTATCGAGGCTCTCACTCTCGTACACAGTTTACAGTTTGCGATCATCATCTAAATAAATGGACCCCAAGAGGAAAAAAATCCCCAAGGGATTATGATATTTTTATTACTTCTGTTGCGTCACTCAATGGTTCTGCCAGAATATCAGCGCCGTTGCGTCCTTGCGGCTTCTATGGCGTATGCTGAGGCAGAACCTTTTGATCATTTCATATATTCGTGCGTGTTTGTTCATTTCGGTTCGTATTTTTACTTTTATGATCAATAACTGTTTTTTTTTTCTCTTCTCGTGATGATGATTGCACAGTCATAATTTATTTCGTTTGCTGTCCTCTGCAGAAGGTGGGCGTCCCACTGTCCTATTGCCTGGAGCTCCCGGGCTACGAATACGAGTTTCTGGTGCCCCCGAGCTACATTGAGCATATCAACATGGAATCCTGGGAGGGAATCGTGGTGTCCGCGCGACTCGCCCGTGCCCATTATAGAGCACGGCTGAGTAGGAATTAAAACAAGGAGAAGTTCAATAAATTATATGTTATCTACTATTCTGTTTACTTTCAAGGTGTGGGAGCTATTCTACATACGTACATACATAAAATCACGCCTTTTTCCCAAAGGGGTAGGCAGAGATCACTTCTTGCCATGTGCTACGGTCCTAGCACACCACTTTCGCTCCTTTCACATCCATCAATCTCTTCATGTTCACTCGTCGATTACGGGTACTTTTGATTTGATCCTTCTTAAAAATTTTACCTATTTGGTCATGGATCTATTCTAGCGATAAGTTATTTGCATAATAGTTAAGTGTCATCATAAGCCCATATACATATATTATTATAAATACTCAGATCGACTCAGTCCGAATCATCCGAGGCGATAGTATTCTTCCCCCCTTTTTCCTACCCCCGTCATATATCCTTGCTACTCGTGGGAACGCAATGACCTTGTTAAAACAATGCACAAGGCAGAATGGTGGCGACGTGGTCCACAACCCGTCACGTCACGTTTCCCACAGAGGTGAAAAGTGGATCGCTGGAAGTGATCTCTGCCTACCCCTCTGAGAAAAAGGCGTGATTTTATGTATGTATGTATGTATGTATTATAAATACATACATATACAGCGTGTCTGCTGCTGAGGCACAAGCCTTCCCTAAACTAGGCCGATAAGGCCTTAGTTAACATAAATTCTTCCCAGGTGTGCAGGTTTCCTCACGATGTTTTTCTTTCATCGTAGGAGCGTCGAATGAACGTACATATCATTTTTAAATTTGATAGCACATTGGTACAATGCAGGAGTTTAAACTAAATGTATCTGAGATTGTTTCCGGACGTGAAAGCTCAGAAAAGTAGAACTTGATTTTGTCTTTCTAGTAAACATGTTTTTGCATCATAATAATAATCATAAAAATATTTATGTACAAACATAATGTCTTAGTTCATGAAGTCGGTCAAAAGGATCAACAAAATATGTCAGATTTACTAGGTCATCATTATTATCATCAGCCCATATAGGTCCCACTGCTGGGGCACGGGCCTACCCTAAACTAGGGCGACAGGCCTTAGTCAATTAGGCTGGCCAAATGCGGGTTAGTTGACTACACAACCTTAGAACTTTTTCAAACGTGTGCAGGTTTATTCGCGATGTTTTCCTTCGTCGTTAAAGCGTCGAATAATCTATCTATACTATAATAAAAACGTAGAGGTAAAAATTCTTGTACTTTTTTGAAAAACGCAAAAAAAACGAGTCAAGGATATGTTTTGAGAGTAGTAGAACACATCCCCATACTCAAAAAAAAAATTTTTCTCTGTCTGTTTGTTTGTTTGTTTCGACTGACCGCCTAAACGGCTGAACCAATTTAAATGAAAGTTTGCACGAAGGTAACTTAAATTCCGGAAAAATACATAGGATACTTGAAATCACTGACAGTTAACTGGTTCCCGTGGGATATTAAAAAAACCGAAATATTTGACTGATCTCTGAAACTGTTACACCGATTTAAATGAAATTTTGCATGGTGATACCTTACATCCCCGGTCAAGATCTTAAATACTTTTAGTCACAGAAATTCCTGTAGGATCGCTAAAAATCTAACTTTTTTAGATCACGTACAAAAATAGTAAAAGTATATCGACCAAAATCAACCTTCTGACTAGGACTATACGGACTACTTTATTAAGAAAAACGTCATAGTAGGGGAGGTAAATAGGTGGATTTGCACTTACTTAAACGACATGGAATCTGAATCGAAAGATTACGCTAAATCAGGAAAAAGTTTATTACACTTTCCTTAAAAGTGGGTGGTCAGCGATTAATACAAGGGGGCTGCCTGGTAACATGCGGTAGAAAGAAAAAAGTTATTTGATCGTGTCAGTCATTCAAAGTGCATGTTAAATAATCCCTAAAAAAATTGTAAAGATTTGGATATGGCATAAAGTCATAATTAATGTTTGTGTCTGTTGAAAAACACAAAATCATAATCTTGAGATACTTTAGCGCGTTACAATTTTATGCAGGAGGTTCAAGTGGATATCAAAGTCCTCCTGTACAATAATCTGTAATTTTTTTTTCTTAACATGTATCATCTCACTGCTGGGCAAAGGTCTCCTTCGAACCCATCCATTGCTCTCATCCAAGCCTAGGACTTGCCAGTTCTTTGATACATGGACCAGATCTTCATACCACCTTTTCTTGGGTCTTCCTCTTCGGCGAAAATCGTCTTCAGGCACGCGAATTCTGGTCCATCTATTGTTCGTTATCCTGCAGACATTCCGCGCCCATTGCCACATCAGTTTTGACCAAAAACAACAGCAGTACGGGAGTGGATGGTGGTATATTTTATTTTATCTTTTTACCTAATATCTATGATACTCCGCTCTATAGCGCTTTGAAAAACCTTGAGTTTGGATTTCTGATTTTCGGTGAAGGACCAAGATTCTGCCCCATATGTTCGGATAGGCAGTATGAAAATGTCGATGAGTTTGCGGTTCAGTGATATAAGAAGGTCACCCTTGATATACCCATTCATAGACCAGAAGCTTTTCCAGGCGTTGTCTGCTCTACGGAGTATTTCTTTGCCCTGCCTGTATTCGAAGGAGACTGCATAGCCCAAGTTTATACTCCCCTACATATTGCTTTACCTGCCTGTTGACTGCTATTGTATTATTGGTGCTGTTGGTAGCGACCTTGGTTTTGGGTCTATTCATCGTCAGTCTAACCTCAAAGCTTTCTGCGCTTAGTTGTTCGAGAATCAACTTAAGTTCTGTCGAGGTATACTTATTTGCGATGAAGAAAATGTCATCTGCTAGGCGAAAGTTTGTGAGTCATCTATCCCATACACCAATTTCTTTTGTTACCTATAATATCATAGTGACCTGAAGACTTCTTGAAGCGTGCTACTGAAAAGCTTTGGTGATAGGGAGTCACCCTGTTTAACTATTTATTTTTTGTATTTTGAATGTCAGGCGTTTAGTGTGCAGTTTGATATCGGCTGTGCTTTGTTGGTAATTGATTTGGAGAAGTTTTATGTATGTGGTTTCGACGTTTTGCTGAACAAGAGAAAGCTAATTGGGTTGATGTGGGAGACCAGTTAGAAAAGTTTATGAAATTCGCTACATTTCTCTTTTATCTGGTTTTCGGTATGGAGGTGGTCAGTTGTCCAATATTTTCTTACTGGCTTGCATTGTTGGTTTGATTTTTTTTAAATTGGTAGGCTGTTTGGTATTATCTGAATGTTCAAATAGAGGGATATCGCTATTCTAAGCATATAGAGGGGAATTTATAAACATTCACGTAAAATTGTTGGATATTATAAAATTCCATTTAAAAATCTTACAAGACAGAGTCTGTGTCTGATCAAGACTGCAAAACCCCCGTTGGGCTCCCCAACTATCACGTTTTTAGCTGTCAAGTCATGTCAAATATTGTCAGATTTGATATGAGTGTTTAGTTCTTCGTTAGTTCAAGAGATGTCACTGTGCTCTATTACTTCGCAATATTGCTTCAAATACCTACTAAAAGTAATTAAAAGTTTCCATTTCATTAAACTTACGATGATGAATCAATGAGATAATAACGATAAAAGTTATTATCTCATTGTTTCATTACGAATACAAAACAATCTACAAAAGTGGCACATAACAAACTAGCAAAGCAAATACTAATGTAATTCGTCACATGGCGACACACGTCCTTTATAGATACCTTAAGGCAGTAGATCGGTAGTTTGTATTTTTTACCTTTTGAAGTCATCCTGATATCAAACATCAGTTTTGTCTACTATCTACATAGGTACAGTACGCTGTTTACAACCATTGAAACCTGTTTCTGTCAAATCAAATACATTTTGGTTTTATAGTTCTAAAATGTGAAAAATAATTTTGTGAGTCCTAGCTACCACTCTCCTCATTTGGCTAGAGCATTGCTTAGACAAAAAAAAATTGGGCGAGTGAATCCTCTTTTAGTTGGCCGATTTGTAATGAAAAATTGTGTATGTTGTTTATCACCTATTAATCAGTAAACAATTTTAGGTTCCTTCCTGGGTATTAATCTAATCAATAACTAAGTTTAATAATATTTTATTTTCTTATAGTTTTTATAATTTATGTGGCTTTATTTATTTCACCTGTAATTACTTTAAAAAATGCTTCCTAAAATCAAAATGCTGGCAAAAGTTACGATTCCACGCAGACGAAGTTGCGGGCACAGCTAGTCGTACATATAAATTTCAAATTCGATCAACAGAGTTAATATAAATCAGTCTCAGTGCTCTAATTTGTGGTATGCATGTACGTATTTTCGTATAGATACGATAAATTATTATTTACCTCTGTCTTATCAGAGTCTGGCATAAGTACAAATTATATGAAAATCTATGAATACGAATTATTCCGGCCTATTACTCAAGGAGATTAATATAATAATAATTAATTATGATAAAGCCGGAGTTTTATCAGAAGGAACAGTATTATCGAGCTGGCTCTCAAAAGCGGTTAACCATGGATTGGACTTACTTAATATTTGTGTTAATTATTGTGTCTGTCAGTGCGGGGAAAAATGATATTTACGAAGGGTAAGAATTTAAATTTTCTGTAAAAATTCTTTAAAGTAGTAATCTACTCGAAGATTGGTATCGGTTCGTCCAGCATACTCGCCTTTTAATTCTGAAATATAATTAAGGCCAAAACATCCCTCTGTAGCTAAATACCATATCCTCAAAAGAGCACATTCGGAAACCAGCAAATTCGCAAAAGACGATATTCGCAAAATATTATATTCTCATAATATGGTATTCTGAAAATATCATAATCTTAACCCGTCTGAAGGCGCGCCTAATTTTCTTACACGAGGAGGCACGCTTGAGCAAATAGCTCGCACTAAAGTAAATGTTCATATTTTTATAGTGTTTATATTATTACTATAATGTAATTATGTAAATGAATAAAACAAGGTTTAGTTAGTTTACTTTATTAAACATAAGTGCAACTTCTATAGCAAATATAAAACAAGTTATTATTATAATTTTTTTAAAAATTGGTTTGGCATGTTTCATGAAAATCACAATAAAAACTTTATTCTCAAATTAGTCTTTATGAGTCTACACGCGATATTAGGAGTAGCAAATTACATAGCTACTTACTGCCCGACGTTTCGACTGGGTTACACCAATCGTGGTCGCTCGCGACCATAAAGACTAATATTTGACTTTGGTTGTTATGCTCGCCATTTTTATGATAAGCAGTAAGATTTAAGTAAATCAATATAATTAACAAAATCTAAACTTAATTTTTTGGCGAAATGAGACAGCAACATTTAAAGTTGGGGGTCCATTTCAAAAGTGCGAAAATCATTTGAAACTTCGTTGTCATCTTATAAATAAGAGAATTAGTAACATCTTTCATTATGAAAACATATCCATAAACGCAACTTTACTTTACTACTTACTGTATATGATATTATGATTGGTGTAACCCAGTCGAAACGTCGGGCAGTAAGTAGCTATGTAATTGCTACTCCTAATATCGCGTGTAGACCCATTAAGACTAATATTTAGTCAAAAAATGTCCTCCCACTTAGTGTGGGACAAGGGCAGGAGAATGATGATGATGATGATTTAGTCAAAAAATAGTGCTCAAATATTAAAAATACCTTTTAATATGCTGGACGAACCTACGAGAAAGTTGTATTTGAGTATTTACAAGCTTCATGTTTGATTGCTCTCAAAAAAATGAAGTAAAAGTCAGTAAAGAAAATATTCAGGAATTTCATCAAAAATACTTGCTAAAGGTACACCGTTCACGGAGTCAAAATCCGGGATACTGCGGAGCAGACCATCGTACATGGTTTCGCGAACAGCCATGGAGTAGACATCTGGAGCTACGGGATGCCTGAGCGGGATGCTGTACTCATGCTGAAGCCGAGTAACAGAGATGACGTGTTGAGTCAGCTAGACCAGAACGGCATTACTCATTACCTGCAGGTCGAAAATCTTGCTGAGTAAGTACCTACGTTATATTTGACACAAAATGACTGATTACACTCACGTATAATCTCTACTAATATTATAAAGCTGAAGAGTTTGTTTGTTTGAGCTCAGAAACTACTGTTTCGAATTACAAAAATATTTTTGTTTTGGATAAGCCATTTATCGAGGAAAGCTTTAGGCTATATAGTCCAGTCATTTAAGCTAAAATTAGGTAAGAATCTCGGAATTCGAAATACCCAGCTGTAAGTCTGTAAATACTTAGATATTGACACCCTAAAAGTGGTCTCAAAACCTACATATGGTAGGGTGTACGCAACTATTAAATTTTCAATGTCAAATGTCACAAATATCAGTTTTATGAACTTTTGAGCGAAAAGGGAAGTTTTATCATAAAAATGTGTTGGAGAAAATTGCTTATCATCTAATTATCTATAAAAATTGTCTCTACGTTTTATTCCTAAGATTCACCATTTCAGAGATACAACGATGCAAATAGTTGAAAAAGTTGTATTTTCAAAAGCTTTCAGACCCCCGTGCGATTGTGCTAGACAGTTTAAATTTTCACAAATGATGTATTTCAGTAGCCTCTATAACATCTAATACTAGAAAAAGCTTAAAACCAATGTTTATGTGGGTTCTTATACAAAAACTATGGTTTTTTTTTCTCACACTTGGCCGGTTTTTAACGTGGTTACCCCAGTAAACCTATTCCAGACGACACCTTCTATACGTGAAGAACACGTTGTTTATATGGAAGCCTAGTTAAATAATTTTAACTGTCTAGCACAATCGCACGTGGGCCTGGAAGCTTTTGAAAATACAACTTTTTCAACTATTTGCATCGCTGTATCTCTGAAATGGTGAATCTTAGAAATAAAACGTACAGACAATTTTTATAGATAAACAGAAGATAAGTAATTTTCTCCTACACACTTTTATGATAAAACTTCCCGTTTCGCTCAAAAGTTCATAAAACTGATATTTGTGACATTTGACCTTGAAAATTTTATAGTTGCGTACACCCTACAATATGTAGGTTTTGAGACAACTTTTAGGACGTCAATATACAAGTATTTACAAACTTACAGCTGGGTATCTCGAATTCCGAGATTTTTACCTAATTTGACTGGACTAATATAATATGAAACTGCGACCAATAGGAACAAATAAATAGTAGGAAATGTGTGAAACAAAGAAATAGTAGGAAAAACGGGGGGAAACGTGGAAGAAGTCGCTGGCATAGCTAGTATTAAAGAAAATTAATTAATTTAATCTATTAATGGGCTCATGCCAAATGGGCTCGTGGTCACTTTCTTTTTTTATTTCAAACTAGCTTTCCGCCTGCGACTTCGTCCGCGTAGAGACGTTTAACGGCTAAAACATTACTTCCTTATAGCGCAGATGGTTAAAAAGTAGCCTGTAACCTTTCCTAGGCTCTGGACTATATCTGTACCAAATTTTATTTAAATCGGTCCAGTACTCTATGCGTGAAAGCGTAACAGACAGACAGACAGAGTTACTTTCAGATTTATAATATTAGTAAGGATGTGTGATTTTCGCCCAATAATGAACAATACTAATAATTAACAATATAAAGTACATTATTGGTAATTTAATACAACGACCCTATCAGTAACTTCTTTAGTTCTTGATAGGCCTTGAAGCCCGTACCGAGTTATCTTACACAAAAGTTATTATCTTATTTTTTCATATCTATCATTGAACAAATTTAAGTATATACAAAACAAAATGTTACGCACATAATCCATCAAAACTGCATTTTTTGAGAGAAAAAATATACACGAAAGACTTTCTATTGACCGTCGATAGTTCATTAGCAAACGCTTGGTAAGAACTGCGAGAGGAGACTTCCCCGGTTCGATTCCGGGGTCGTGTGGAGTGACCGATTTGTAAGTAGCCTAAGGGAACAAGGAACACTTGTCTTTCGCGCATACTTGTACTCTCTATATCTTTTTGATTTTATTGAGATCCACCATGACCAAAATAGGTCGGATATCTTGTAAAATTTCTATTACGTGAACTTTAAAATGTTCATTTCTCAGCAATCTGGATGAGCATGACAAAGAAGTCAGGGAATGGAAAGAGGCCAAGCTTCGGAGTGGCCGCTCTTTTCCTTTTGATGACTACCCTCGTTATGCTGAAGTAAGTGGATCAATAAAACTAACTAACAAACAATAAACTAACCTTCGAATTGTCATAAGCTAGAAAAGCCTCGTATAATATTGGTACTGAGGTTTTCATAATTTTAGGGTAAAATATTGTAATATACACCGTGAAATTTTAGTGGTTGTTTTCCCGCAGTAAAATGATTCTATCTTAGTAGTACAATAGATTTGTGCAGTTCTTTTTTGTTAAAATCAATAAATGCCGGTTTTACGAAAGGTTTAACCGAAACTCGAAAGCACGTTCGAACCGCTTTATGACTTAGGGTCTCGAGCTTCTTTAGCTTTAAGCATCGATTTCATGTGGCAAGCAGTACCTGATTACGTCACATCTTATAAAAGAACGATAGCTTCTCTCGTTTTCGAGTTGGAAAATTATTATTTTGAAAATATGTAAAAAAATTTTTTTTTTTTCGTGGAATAATTTGCATGATTCGATAGTATTACTAAAGGCAAATCGTTCTGCCACGGGAAAACAACCACTAAAATTTCACGGTGTATGATAAGCTGAGTTAATCTGTGTTATTCGTTTAGTCATACAACCAAAATTGAGAACATAATGTTTAAATTGCAGTTTGCACTTCTCATACAAAATCTACGTAGTAATTTGACATCGCAGTACAACACATTGTAAAAATACTTATTTGTCATTTTATGTTCAAAAATAATTACTTTCTAAAATCATCATCATGATGATAATACTGACTTTTTAAAAATATTAAATGTACCAAAACATCATATTTCATTGTTAAATTACGAGTAAATTAATGGTGTATCAAATTGAAATAAAAAACCAAAATACAGTTTTCTCTATTGCTCTAATTAGGTAAAACATTTTTGATGGTTTTGATGACATTACAGATCGACGAGTATGTGGAGAGGATTGCCGCCCAATACCCCGACCTAGTAACCCTGGTTAACGCTGGACAGAGTTATGAAGGCCGTGACATCAAATATTTAAAGGTATTTTTTCCTAATGGACATACTACGATGATGGCTTGGAGTAGCCTCGTCATCATCACCAAACTTGCGGGGAAGCGGATGACTCTCACCCCTATCCTAACTGACATACGTTGATGACTTGGAGTAACCTCGTCATCATCACCAAACTTGCGGGGAAGCGGATGACTCTCAACCCTATCCTAACTGACATACGTTGATGGCTTGGAGTAGCCTCGTCATCATCACCGGACTTGCGGGGGAGCGGATGACTCTCACCTCTATCCTAACTGACATACGTTGATGGCTTGGAGTAGCCTCGTCATCATCACCTGACTTGCGGGGGAGCGTATGACTCTCACCCCTATCCTAACTGACATACGTTGATGGCTTTGAGTAGCCTCGTCATCATCACCGGTCTTGGGGGAGCGGGAGGCTCTCACCCCTCATAAAGGTATTGTGAATTCACTAACTGGGATAGAAACGTGAAATTTACACAAATGAGGTATTCATGTTGTTATACAAAAAAATACTAAGGGAGTCCCCATACAACAAACGTTGTTTCCATAATTGGTACGGATTGAGTGGCGAGCATTTGGGGAGGCCTTTGTCCAGCAGTGGACGAAAGTGGGCTGGTGATGATGATGATCATGATGATGACTTGCACTTTCCCGTTTAAACATAATTGAACGTGAAAATCCTAAGCCAAATAATCAAATTGCATTCAGATTTCTACCACCAACTTCACGGACACGAGCAAGCCAATCTACTTCATCGAAGCGATGCTCCACGCACGCGAGTGGGTCACCACTCCCGTGGCTCTATACTCCATCCACCGGCTGGTGGAAGACCTTCGGGACCAGGACCGCGACCTACTGGAGGACATCGACTGGATCATTCATCCCCTCGTCAACCCTGACGGCTACGAGTTCACACACACCAATGTAAGTCAGCACTTGGGGAGGCCCATGTCCGGCAGTGATGATGATGATAAATGTACGTCATCCGTATTCAAAATCAATGAGAGTTTTCGCGGGTGAGAATTCACTAGATGGCAAAAGGAAGGCGTGAGGTCCAACTACATCATGATTGGTTATTTTTGACGTAACATTCACAGATGTCAATATTCACTAATCATGCTGCACCTCACCTCACGTCTACGTATTGCCATCTAGACATAAATATTCACCAATCAAGCAGCAATTAGATCTCATCTCTCTCATCTAAGTCTTGCAATCTAGTGAATTTCTCATACGCGATAACCCCCTTTTTATTTCAAGTTACGGTTTTAATATTCTAACAACTTCCAGCTGTAATGACTTAGAACCAAATAAATATTTTCTTTTTCTTTAAGCACATAATGAAGTTGGCCACGATTGCTTGCAGGCCCGGATGTGGCGACTCACACGCACACTCCGCCCGGAAGTGCATCAAACGTGCCGCGGGGCCGATGGCAACAGGAACTTCGATGTGGCTTGGGGCTCAGTGGGGGCCTCCACGGACCCCTGCAGTGATGTATACATGGGCCCCGAACCCTTCTCGGAGGCAGAGACCAGGATCGTGCGGGACATCCTACATGAACACATCGATAGGATACAGGTAGCTATGGACCTTCGAACAGTTAATGTGCTCGAACTGCATTACCATCCAGGCGCTCGTGGCTCGGACCAAGAGGTTTAGTTCCTCTTTTCTGCCACGTGACATAAAGGCATGGAATGCCCTTCCAGCTCATGTTTTTCCTCTCTCCTATGATCCCAGGATCTTCAGGCGGGGCGTGAAACGGCATTTAAGTAGTTTTAAAACATAGCTACATTTAGTAGTTAATACCTTCTACTTAGACAAGAAGCTAAATCGTAATGGTTGCTTTCCAATACAATTTTTCCAGCTTATGCTGTTCGAAAATCTTTTGATGGTTAAACCAAGATCTGACAACCAAATTAATGAAAAATTTCTCTGTCCGAGAACAGGGGTAGTTGTCTGACATTCCAAGAGTCACGTCTGGTCTTGGACTAGACAAACTGTTGATAACCTAATCTGTTTTTATTTCTTAACAGATATTCCTGGACATACACAGCTTCGGTAACCTGCTACTCTTCGGATATGGGAATGGCTCCCTTCCTGGGTACCCCATAGACCCAGTGCATTTGTTCCACGTCTCATCTGCCATGGGAGCTGCCATTGACACCATGAAACTACCAACTGCCTCTTTCTACGTAGTGGGTAACGCGGGAATCTTATATCCCACATCTGGAACCGCTGATGATTATGGCATGGTAAGGACATTTTTAAATATTCGCTTTTAGAAAAATAAAAATTATGTCACCGTTATCGTGACGCTTGCAACAGTGCCAAAATATGAAACTCAAAACATCAATGTAATTTATTAAAACATCCCGGACATATTGTCTTTTGAAATATCCATGATAGCTTGGGGTTCATCTTCACTGATATTTTATTGGATCAACATTAGATTTGTGACAATTTCAACTGTCTAACTATCGCGGTTCTCGAGATACAGCCTGATGACAGACGGACGGACAGCGAAATGATAGGGCCCCGTTTTTACCCTTTGGGTAAGAACATACATATTATGTAAATACATAACATCACGATCACTTCCTGGCATGTGCTACAATACTGGCATAACACTTTCGCTTCTTTCACATCCATCAATCTCTTGATGCATGCTCGTCGATTACGAGTACTTTTGATTTGACCCTTTTTCAAAAATTAATTTTGTATATTTATTATTCAAAATAATACAAACAGTAATTAATCGAATGAAACAATGCCCACTCATAATATTTTATCACGACCCGAATATCGAATAACAGCACATCATATGTTAGTTATCATCTACGTGTACAAAAATGGCTCATTCCATTTATATCAGATAGCTGTGCCCGCATCAGTCAGTCAGTTAATTTCTCCTTAAAATTAAGGATAGCTTAGATGAGGAAGTGAAAAGTATCCTCAAATAAGCATAATAATATTTATTAAGAAAACTAGTGACCCGTCCTCGCTTCACTTCGGGTAATCCTTTCTTAGCGGATGCCTACGTCATAACATCTACCTGCATGCCAAACAGCTCGATCCATCCAGTGGTCTGGCTGTGCGTTGATACCTCACTATGTCAGCTAGTCACCTTTGAGTTATATATGAGGTTTTATTAACCGTTAACTGCCTCGTTGGTCTATTGGTTGCAAGCGCTGCGTAAGGACCGAGAGGTCCCCGGTTCGAGTCCGGGGTCGGGCAAAATTTGTGTGAGTTTTTCTGTAATGAAATTACTCAGCCCGGAGTTAGGAAGTTGGCGGTTGAACGCCCGTACCTCGGAAAGCACGTTAAGCCGGTGGTCCTGCGCCCGATCTCTCATGGGTCATATCAGATTGCCGTCTCACCGAATTATGAGAGTGAGGGAATAGAGAGTGCACTTGTGTTTCCGCGCACACTTGTGCTCTATAATATGTCCTGCGCACTTGGCTGCGCAATTGGGATCAGCCGCCATGGCTGAAATCGGTCGGACGCCTTGTTTATTTATTTACTAGCTGTGCCTGCGACTTCGTTCGCGTTTCCCCCGTTTTTACACATTTTCCATTGTATCTTTGCTCCTATTGGTCGCAGCGTGATGTTATATAGCCTAAAGCCTTCCTCGATAAATGGTCTATACAACGCAAAAAGATCTTTTCAAATCGAACCAGTAGTTCCTGAGATTAGGGCGTTCAAACAAACAAACAAACAAACAAACTCTTCAGCTTTATAATATTAGTATAGATTTATTGACCGTTTATATTTGTATGCGCAGAAGGTGGGCGTCCCGCTGTCTCTTTGCCTGGAGCTGCCTGGCTACTGGTACGGATTCGCCGTGCCCCCGAGCTACATCCAGCAGATCAACGAGGAGACTTGGGAAGGAATCGCAGTCACCGCTCGTCTTGCGCGGGCGCACTATAGGGCGCGTCTGTAGAAACCGGCCAAGTGCGAGTCGGACTCGCGCAGAAAGGGTTCCGGACTATCATCTGTAATAGAAAATCACGTTTTTTGTATGTATTTATTAAGTACCTTAAAGTAAAAATTGCTAGTAAAAATTGTTTTTTAATTACGTTTGTTGTATGGCCCTCCCTTCAATTTTTAATTTAGTGTTATTAATTTTTTTTTAAAAGGTAATTATACAAGTAAATTTTCTGTGGAAATTTCAATCGTCTAGCTGTTACCGTTATTAATATAGAGCAAAAAAAAATACGTTTATTGTATGGGGGGTACCCCTTATTATTTTGTTTTTTTTAATTTATAGTTATTTGTTGTTATAGCGAAAATGAGACAGCTTTTTAGCTATCACGACACGAAACCCGAAAAACTACTAAGATCCAGTCCAGTAGCGGTACCATGAGTTGGCTATCGAAAACTTACGTACGTTAATAACCTATCGAGTTGTTTTTTTCATACGACCGATTTTAGTTCTTAGCGTAACCACCAGAGGCGCTGTACAAGTTTTTCATAGACATATTTACGTAGGCGATATCGAGTCCGTAACTTGTAAACTGATGGTAGCGCTACAGGAAAACGAATTTTACGCGCGTAAAATTGCGAAATAAAGCAAAAGTACTATCACACAAAACACTGCTAATATTGGTACTAGCTTCTTTCATACATATTTTTTGTGTAGGTTGAACTGTTATTGAATGTAAAATAATGTTATTTTTATAAATACTTCGTTCTAAATAAAAAAGTTATCGCCTTATACAGTGGACTTTGAAATTGATATCATTATTGAAATTTGAAATTAGAAAACATCGTGAGGAAACCTGCACACACCCATGAAGAAATTCTAAGGTTGGGTAGTCGACCAACCAGCACTTGGCCGACGTGGTTGACTCACTGTGGCGACGTATATAGGCAACTTGGAAAATAAAAGGAGATTATGATGATGAGATCCCAAGCAAGGCTCAAGCCCCTCTGTGGGGGTTCAGTTGCCCCACAATCTATGCACGATCCGTATTAGAAACTACAAATTAATTGTCTACATCTACAAAGAAAGATGTTTTGACTGGATACCAGAAGTTATAGCCAGAATACCAACGTTGTATATAGGTACCTAATTTTAAACTGTCATGGTTACACACATTAGAAAACTGAAACTGCCCGGGATATTTACCATGTTGTTTTGTTTTAATGAGCTCCCGAAGTTGTTTTGATAAAAGACTGAGAAAGAGGGTAGACCGATATGTCTGCCCTTAGACCTACCGTCATTATCGCAGTCCTACAGTTCACCCGTGATCATGGCGCTTGCAACAGTGCCGAAATATCGGGCGCTCATTTAAACAAAACAACATGGTAAATATCCCGGACAGTTTCAGTTTTCTAATGTCGTATATACCTTCTTGTCGTTGAAGCATAATATGCTTATGTTGAGGCTGGGACCTAGTTGGCCACAAATTAATGAACCATGATGAAAAAAAATAACATAAAAATGAATAATGTGTTTTTTTTCTCCTTAATTTGTGATTATTAAACATTTTTATTATTAATCTTAGTAATGGTCACGCGCGAACTAAACAAAACCGCACGTTCCATTTTGTCAAAAATACGCATTTTCAATCATTTCAGAATCTGTTAAGCAGTGTAGTTAAGAAAAGCGTAGCACTCATGAAAAATGTATGAAAATCGTGTTTCGCGCCTCGTTTCACGTAGCTGTTACCATGAGATTCAATTTCACAGGCGGCTGGCGCCATGGCCACCATGGCTGCCGCGCGATTTATCGTCCAACCCATAGACTTGGCAATTGGATTAACAATTTATCGATCACATGCCTAGGTACAAAGGATTTAGAGGAAAAAACATAAAGAAATATTTTGCCTAGAGTCGAGATTCCAATTGTCGTAGTTGTGTAACTTTGTGTTTGAAATTTAGGAGAACTGATATTTTGTGACTTTAAACCCCAAATGTCTGGTATTTTCTACAAATCCTTACTAAATTAGAAATGCGAAAGTAACTCTGTCTGTTACGCAATCACGCGTAAAGTTAGTTGATCGATTTAAATGAAATACATGATAGTCCAAAGCCTGAAAAAGGACATAGGCTACTTTTTAACCGACTTCGCTATGAAGAAGTAATGTTTTACCCGTAACACGATTCTACACGGACGGAGTCGCGGTCGAAAAATTAGTCCGAAATAAAGCCAATTTTGCTGTTTAAGCTCGCGAAAATTTTTAACACTTATTATGGGCCTAATGTTTCAAGATGGCCTTCAAACTATTTAAAGCATTTATAATGGAGAAACACTGATTCCTCAAAAAACTATATCTTACCTTGAACAGCTATGCCGTGAGTACAAACACATAATATTATTCACAGTCCCTGGTCACGATCCACATAATTCAATAGTGCGAATCATCGACGGCATAGTAATCACAAGATAACACATGTTATTGCGTACTTATTAGCAAGTAAAATCAAAGGTTAATATTAATAATGCTAGTTTAAATAGATTCCAAAATAATTTTGAAGTATAAAAATTCGGTGAAGTGCCAGTTTTTATGTTTTAGGGTCAATTTCAACAAGTCCATATTTTTTGTCATTTCGGTGAACTTTTTTATTTGTTACTTTTTTGAAAATACAACCATGTAGAATTGTTATTTACGCTATCGTTATAATTAATTTTAACACGACATTAAATTAAATTCATATACTTAAGAGATATAGTACTTTGAAATTTTGGTGTCACCGAAATGAAAGAAGAGTTCACCGAAATGAAACTTCTCATCACCGAAATGAGAAACGCAATACACCGAAATGAAATTACTTATGTAGTCACCGAAAAAAAGTAAACTGTTACCAAGTATACAGCCTACAACCTACGTTTTGAGGAGTGTATTCATCACACAGTAACAGATTTTTTTCTTACTAAAATTAAAACTTCGGCCTTATCAATAAAAATGCATCTCCGTTAATCGTTTAACAGTGGTCGATGGAAACGTGGATACAACCCAGTCTTGATCTTTGTCAGTTCCAGATTCAGCTCTCAATGCATAAAGTCCATCTGCCAATCAATACCCCTAACCTTACATAGACCGATTAAGTGCAATATGCAGTAGTGCAATAATTCGTTAAACAATTGACAAAGCCATTATAAAACTAGCTTCATTACCGAACTACGAATGATTCGTAGGTATCATCTGGAAATCGTCGTGCCAACATATCCCAAGAGACTGTCGTACTTCCAACGTCCCGGGTTTGACTCAAGAGTCATCTGCGCCGTTTAAAAATTATGAATCCGCCTATAATGCCGATCCATTTTCACAAGACACATGTGATGCTTGTGAAATCTTAATGCTGTCTATCCATGCAAACCAGCGAACCAAATGGATTAATACAGTCACCAGCATTGACATGACCCACAATAGTAAAAAGGCCTAGACCACAATCCGTAAATGGACCGGTGAGCACTCTCCTCCAAAGTTCCACGTAAAGTTACTGCAAACAAAATTGCTCATCAACTGTTGCTGAATAAGAAATCGTACACTCGCCTTCCCAGAATTCAACTTGTACAATGCCTTCCGAAAGAGAATTTACTGAGCCAGCCTTTTGACGATATCATTTTTGGTGTTAGATACTTGAAATCTGGTAAAGCATCGAGTGTTGATAACATTTCCACAGAACAACTTAAAAACTTGGATCCTATGACTATTTGCTGGTTACAACCGATGTTCAATGATTGTCTAAAATCTGCGAAATTATCACGTCTATGGATCTTGATATTGCCATTCCAAAACCGGGAAAAGTTCTAGATGACCCTAAAAACCTTCCGCCCATTATCCTTGCTCAGTCACACATACAAATTATCTCAACGACTTTTGCTTAACCGCCTATCAACTATTAGATCAGCACTTAATTCCAGAACAGGTAGGATTCAGACCTAAAAAATCATGTTGTAACCAGACGTTAAACCTCACCCAACACATGCCATTTTATCATAAACGTCTAGCCCATAAGATTTGTATTTGTAATTCAGAGGCTACACTGATGTTATTCTGTTTTGTGAACCAAAATAAATAACACATAGAGGATAGTTTTGAAATGGGAATGATTACAGCGCTGTATGCGTGGATCTGACAGCAGCTTATGATACAGTGAACCTGAAGCGTCTCTTGTGGAAAGTCTACTCGATGGTCAATGACTAGAAATTTATAAAAATACTTGGTGAGCTGCTCCGCAAGCGTAGCTTTCAGGTCCATTTGTCTGAAGAAATAAGCAGATGGCGATCCCAAAAAAACGGTAATCCCCAGGGTCTCTACCCTGACTGATGACCGTTTTGTTGGAATCACTACTTTTCAACATCTACACAAAAGACCGACCATGTTGCCGATGACCTGGCGCTCATATCACAAACACATTCCTGTGAAAACATAGAAATAAACCTCACTTCAGCCTTAGGGTTCAGACACTCTCAGACTAAATATAACATGGCAGGGACAACCACAGAAGTTAAACTCGGCATAGCTTTATATTTAGATTTAGAAAGTACCGAATCTTGACAGACCTTCTGCTCGTCTTAACCTCTGGTCTAACACGTTTGCTCCACCCGTCCCCTTGGTTCTGCCTTCAGAAAGCCTTCCAGCAGGACACGATTTGCCATGGTTAACCTGAAGGTCCCAGGACAGACTCCGTAGCCAGGTTGGCCAATGCAAAGATAATATGTATAGGTGGGGGTTTCCTGGACAGGAGGATATCGCGTGCCTATGTGGTCTCTCACCAATGTCCATGGCTCACCTCACTTCATGCCCCGCCTGTCCCGACTCCTGTACACAAATTGAGCTGATAGAAGGGTCAACAACCGCGGTCCGGGTGGCGGAATTCTCCAAAATAATTTTAAGTGTTTTGCCATCGACACGAAAAGAAGAAGAAGAAGAATAACTTACCATTTTGAACTTCATCATTTGACTTTAGATGCTGTTGACAAACATTTCAAGTTAATCTGTTATTACTTTAATCCAGAGTCCATCTGCGAGTATGTTTTATTATTAAGAGGATACTCTTAAATATATAAAAGAAGAATCACTGACTGACATATCGACGCACAGTCTAAACGGCTAAACGTAGGCACTTGAAATTTGGTAAGGACGTAGTTTAGGTACCGTAGAGGTACATTAAGAAAGGAATTCCCGAAATTCTCACGGGAACGGGAATAATCCGGGAAATCCTTTTGTATGAAAAATCGCCCACGCAAACGAAGTCGCGGGCACAGCTAGTGAAAAATAAAGGTATTGATTACAACCACACATAGATTTTAATAATTTAATCTGAAGTTCATTTGGGAACATGTAAGAATAAATCATATTTGTTGATTTATTCTTACTTATTGTAATTATCAACAATAAAAATAAAAATATATTCCTATCGAAATTACAATGTAACAAAATAAATTAAGGTCTTTATTCACCGAAATGAAGTAATTTGACACCGGAATGACAAAAGAAATCACCGAAATGAAGATAATAATCACCGAAATGACCAAATTCTCACCGAAATGAAAAAAAGTCACTGGAATGATATTTTTTCTCATTCCGGTGGTCAATTTAGGTCACCGAATTCACCGGAATGAGGTCACCGATATTATAAACAGCCCATAAAAATAAGCACAACAAGGAAAATATAAATAAAAGAAATAAATTGATACGACCTACTTAATTGAGCGACATTTAGTAACAGTACATAGATTTTATAGACATACCGAATGATTGGATCACAACTTATATCCATTCACGTGAATGAGAAAAAAATCGGTACGCAGTCACCGAAACCGACTTACTTACGTTGTGCGGGAACTGCAAACAGAAACACACGTCCTCTTACGTTAAGCGCTTAGGCGGCACTGATGCGCAGATTTACTGCGCAGTGGCAAGAAGCTAGTGTTTTTCGATGCCTAGATATTCGCGTACAACGAAAATTCACCGCGATGATTCTCATTTGGACACGTGAATTTGTACTTACCATTCATTAAATATAACAGATTTTGTATTGAACTTTCCGCAATAAGGTACTGTCATTATTAAGGATTTAAATAAAAAAAGGTAAATCCCTAAAAAATCAACTGTTTTTAAAATATGATTAAAAGTATACTGAAAAACAAATTGTGCCGCGTCACCGATATGATACAATTGGGGGTTTAAGATTTTTTTTACCTAATTAGCGATAATCATAATTTAAAAATATTTATAGTCACCTATAGGAGACAACACCTTTTACCTAAAAAAAAATATTACAAGTTAAAAGTGCCATCCTGCACTAGCAGTTTCAGCCGTGCCGTTTACGATTTGGTGTCGGGAAATTCACCCTTTAACCGACTCCAAAAAGGACTTGAAAGTTCTCAATTTAAAAAAAAAAACAAAAAAATATTTGAAAATTTAAAAGATTTTGTGTTACAGACTAGTACGTAAAAGGAGAGCGTAGTCTTTGAAATTAATAATGTCTTACCGTCAAGGTATCAAATCATAGTGTCGCTTTATACGACTCTCTAATTGAAACGGAAGAATTCACATTTGTTCGTTATTTCTTTTTATTCAGTAAAATGATTACGTTTACCTTAACATCATTACTTACGTTTAGGGACAGATTTACCTAAAGCAGAACGCTAAAAGACTTAAGAATAAACGAATGAACGTTGGAAACGAATGGCTATAATAAAATCAAACAGGCTGCCACCGAACGGAACACGGCGGGGAATCGAATTCTGAACCGCCGCTTTCCAAGGAAATTAGGTTGCAGAAACATCGCCTGAAATCGAGGGGAAGAGCATAGCACTAACGCGCCAAGATGGCCGCCTTAATCCAATGATGAAGTGTAAAAAGACAAAATGGCGGCGGTTCCGTTCTGAGAAGAAGCAGGGTCACCAGCTACCAGGAGCTAAGGGTTTCTCCTACTTTTACTGGCTCGGTGGAACAGTGGTTAGTCACGGGTACGATTTTAAGAGTCGTAGGTTCTATACCCATCCGGGATCAAACGTTCATATGCTTGTTCCATGTCTGGGTGTTAATATGGTATTTATTTGTATGTATGTAGGTATATCTGTCTCTGACGCCCAAATGTCATAATGGCTCACGTGACCAAGAGCGTTGTATAGAGCTTGAAACGTAGAGTCCCTAAATAATTAGAAATGTAATACACGCACGTTTAATTCGTTTTATTTCAAAAGTCTTGACTGATAATGTTTTCTGAAAGATTTCAAATTCCAAATTTTGTTTAATTATACGGTTATCCTTAGTCGACCTGAAACGTGAGTTATTTTAAATATATTAGACAAGACCAGGTGTTTAAAAAAAGACGTGTGGCACTCGGGGACTGCCGCGGTATAGCTATTGCATAGCATCGTCCAATTTCGGAGCAGCTCGTCTCGATTCGTGCGAGTTTCGTAGAGTCGTACAATACGTCTAACCGCACGCACACAAACACCGCGCCGAAGCCTACCGAACTGAAACGACGTTAGACGGATTGTGAGGTTTTTTTCGTTACGGAATTTCTTGGTTCGCGTTTTCGGTTTCGCGCTCGGTCGGTTTCGCGCTCAAAGCCCGCGATAAAAGCTATGCAATAGCTTAAAAATCCTAATGTTTTGGACTCATGTATCATCATAAATAAGTATACTGATTTAACATGCTATGCTACAAGACTACCTTAAACCTTCCTCTTGAAACAATCTACCGACCTATTTCGAAAAAACGAATCGAAATCCGTTGCATAATTATATATTAAGAGACCAAAGCATGCAAAAAGACAGACGGACAGACGGAACGACTTTGTTTTTTTTTTACCTATACCCTAAAACGCAGGTAGGAATACCGTGACTTTACCGAAAGACTTCCAAAGGACCCCTAACTCCAAACCTTGGTTCACACTCTACGTGCTTTACTCTGTTCCTTTTCGGAATAAAATCTCCATATGCATAATAAAATTACTTTTAAGCATCAGTGATAAACGAGGAACGACCGATCTCCTTCGGAAATTATTTAAAAGAGTAGACTGTATTTTCTTTCACTCGTAAAGCCAAGACGCTAATGTCATGTTCAAAGTAGAATTATACAAGGTAGAGTCAACGCATTTCAGTCATTTAAAGCGTCGATGGCCGAGTGGTTAAGGTCGTTGCTTGCCATGCGAGAGGTCGCCAGTTCAAACCCCGCCATGTACCACTGTGTTTTAGAAATTTGAAATTCATATGTACGATTATTCGACGCTTTGACGGTAAAGGTAAACGTCGTGAGGAAATCTGCAAACCTCCGAAGAAATTCTTATGTTGTGTAGTCAACCAACCCGCACATGGCCAGGCCTTATCGCCCTAGTCTAAGGTAGGCCCGTGCCTCAGCAGTGTGGACGTATAAGGGCTTATGATGATTAGAGTCAACGCTGCGTTGGTGAAATTAACTACGTATGGAAATTTAAGGATTACTCACAAAAAAAAATCATTAGCTGTTAATGGAACCAAATCTAGAACAATAGAAGTACTTACTTAGATACTAAAATTAGTTAATTCGTGCATTTTGTTATGAAAGAGTATTAGTGAACAGTGGTTAGTGAACCTGGCTCCAAAAGTCGTGGGTTCGATTCCCACTCGGAATATTTGCGTGTGGCGAATGAAAATGTCCCTGATATTTTTTAACTTAATAATTATCTTGGTACCATAATATAATAATGACAAGTTAGTGGTCTTGAAATTTTGTTTAATGTGAATAATTAACTACAAGATTATGAACTACAACATTGTAAATATTTCAAACATTTACTTATATTACGTTATCGATACAATACAGTAAATACATACTACTTGCTATGGCACAAATTATTTTGACTATATAATTTTTTGAAGACCTTAGACAAGTTAAGAGATGATTTTTTTTCTCTAAACATAAATTATGGAAATAAAAATTTTAAGAAGAATGTCATCTTAACATTTAAAGTAAGTAAATGATGATTCATTGTAACTAATTTAAAATTTCTCCTAAGTCCATGGAATGATCTGATAATTACATTTAATTATATCGAAGATACTTGTAAATTGATAATTACATGTGCTAATTGATGGCTTACGTACAAATCGTGGAATGGATTAAAGTTAGACTACTAGCACCAAATTTCTTAAATCCAAGTCAAAGATGAACGGATGGACTAGTCACATAAAAGTGGACTTACTTTAAAAAATCTTTGGATCATACAACATACACCGTGAAATTTTAGTGGTTATTTTCCCATTTCAGAACGATTAACCTTTACTACTATCGAATATCGTACTATCGAATCATGCTAGTTATTTCTTGATTTTCTTTTAAAGATTTAGAAAAATAATAAACGAACTCGATATCATGAGACACTATAATTCTTTTAAAAGGTGTGACGTAGCCAGATATTGGTTGCCGCATGAAATTGATGATGAAATCTAAAGAAGCTCTACCCCTAAGTAATAAAGCGTGAACATGCTATCGAGTTTTGTTTATTCCTTTTGTAAAGGTAAATCTGCACAAATATATTTAACTACTAAGATATAATCAATTTACTACGGGAAAACAACCACTAAAATTTCGCGGTGTATAGTAAAACGGAAAGATATATTAAGAACATAATATCACAAAGTTGTTACGCGTTAATTATAAACCTCGTTAACATTAAGTACAGGCTTGGGACACAACGGTAATTAATGTGAAATGAAGCTTAAAAAGCCAATATGCATATTAATCACGTTTGTTTGAGAGAAAATTATTAACAATTAAAATGAATGCGTAATTTTGGCTGTATAAGCCGTAGTTTTCCTTGTGAATCTACAACACGAAGCTTCCTTATACCTATAGTAAACTACACTGATACGGTATACAAAACTTAATTTTACTAAATCGGATGGGTTAAGTGATTCGAGAAATTCAGTCAGCATAATAGCTTAGTGATAAAGAAATAATTGACCTTACGAACATTTACAATAGACGACATTCACGAGATGAGACACAAGACAATGTCTCAGCCAATCTCTTTCGCTTCGACGGTAATACATTTTAAAACTATTCATGTCTAATACATTTTACATGTATTAGACATGAAATAAACATTAAGTAGTTTCTACTACGGTTTCATCTGTTACACAGCCATAGAGTCGACTTTATCTGTCTTTAGTGGCATCAATTCGACTGGCAACAGCTTTGGCACGAGGTTTTGGGGTAAAAGCTTCGGCGCTTCCTTCCGCCTGGTTCCTATGCGCAGGAGTCCACGTTTGGCGGCAACCATGAGCAGCAATACAGCTGACACGAAGAATGATACGATCTGGAATTGTAAAGACAAGAGTTTTTAAGTACCAATCTACTTTTTTTACACATCATGTTTAAGGCGTCCGACCGATTTCAGCCATGGCGGCCGATCTCAATTGAGATCAGCCAAGTGCGCAGGACATATTGTAGTGCACAAGCGTACGCGCAAACACAAGTGCACTCTCTATTCCCTCTCATAATTCGGTGAGACGGCAATCCGACATGACCGATGAGATATCGGGCGCAGTACCACCGATTTAACGTGCTTTCCGAGGCACGGGCGTCAACCGCCAACTTCCTAACTCCGGGCTAAGTAATTTTATTACAGAAAAACTCACACAAATTTTGTCCGACCCCGGACTCGAACCGGGGACCTCTTGGACCTTACGCAGCGCTTGCTACCAATTAATAGGCCAACGAAGCAGTTGATATCAGTCTCTGACACCCATAGTACAAGGTCTGCTTAGTTTGGGGTCAGTAGCGCTACCATGAGTTAGCTATCGAAAACTTACGTAGGTACGTTAAAAACCTATCGAATTGTTTTTTCCATACTACAGATTTAGTTCTTAACGTTATCGTTAGAGGCACATTTATTTCATTGTCTATGAAAAAACTTTTTACATAGACGATATCGAGTCTGTCACTTTTAAACTCATAGTAGCGCTACTAATGTCCGTGTGTGGATTTGTCCCAGATACCTATTTATTTTATTTACATTGAAAGGACTCCGGAGGAAGTTGAAACAAAAGTGCTAAACAATTACTACACTTAAATATAATGTTAATATCACACCCAAAGAAAAACGGTTTTTCTCGAACCTGACTCGGTCGTGGGTTTGATAGGAATTTGAAAGAAATAATCGATATTTATTTGCAAACTTATCACTCGAAAGCTGACCCGTTCGCCAAGCTAGGTTAGAAATTTAAAAAATAAGTAATATTTCGCGATAAATGGCAATTTTTTTCTTTAAATTCCTACCTAAGTTATGACCACTGACCAGGTCCGATAAACCGAACAAATACAAATGTCATCACACAAATGTTTGTCCAAGGAGCATTATCCAAAATCCATTGCACCATTGAAGCATTCAAACATTACTCATAAGTATTATGGAAAAATACAAACGAAACTACTTGTCAGCATTAGTGTATTTGACTTCGCGTCTGTGACGAATCAAAGATAAAACTTGAATTTAAGCGCATTTCACTTTCTCTTCGGATACATAAATTACATTTTGAAGATTATAAAAGGTACAAAGTAACAATTTAATAAAGATACACTAAAATAATTTAATTTGATAATTCAGAACAAAAAACTGTGAAGGTTTGGGTTATTTCACTGGGTTATGTAAATTAGTCAAGTTAAGAATGTCAACAAAAACTTGTTTTGATGTGCCTTAAGAATTTACAGAGGTAAAGTGTTTTTGAATCACAAAGAAAGATAAGATGTCTAGAGACAACGTCTCCGATCACGTTGTTAACATAACTGCGAAACAATGAGATTAAACAGGAAATTAAAACAATGGAACGTCAACAAAAAATTATCATTCGTGTCACAGAGATGTCCTTTAAAGTCTTTAGCAAATGTGTAGTTTAAAACAGATAAATAAACATTTATACTTACAGCGGAGACACCAAACACACCGACTACTTCGTAATTTAAAAACATTTTCGAACGATCACCACAAGGCTGTAGAAGTGGGTATAAAAAATGTAAACAAGTGTGCGCACGCGTCGAACGGACAAGGCTTTCCGTTAGTGACTGCGCAAGAGACCTACAGAGCGAGAGGCGACGATCTACGTCACTACGAGGCTCTGTGCCGTGTTATCGAGTTGCTTACCACCCGTGCAGATAAAGAATGGGATGGAAAATGGCGGCGCAAGCGCAACTATTCGCTTCTCGCTCGCTTACTATTTATTTATTTAATTGGACAGAGACATTTACATTAGAGAAAACATAAAATTATCATACAATAGTGACACATATAAAAACGTAAAAATCTATTGAAGGCAGCCACATCATGCTCAGAAAATTAGTACGGACGGATTAAGTAAACATTTACAAAATATAACTAAATTTTAAATTAACAAATTAAATTCGCTAACTCCTATAACAAATATGTATAAATAAATAATTAGAGAATACAAAAAAAAATTACTACTACTATTCGCGTCTATATTCACACTTGCTGATACTGATAACAAAGAAAATATTCCAAAATCGTTTTATAATATTTGTTATAATAATTCGTTCTTTTTCGAGACATTTTTGTACCTACCTATAGAACAGCACTGAAATAAATATCATTTTAAGTAATTAAATAACGATTTGATACAATTACCAATAATTATTTCGTTGTTAGTTAAAAGAAAACATTATATCGTTAAATACTATGCTGATATAACCGACTCAGAGGGCCGCCATATTCAATCCCTTTCTTTATCTGCACGGCTGGTATAAAACGATTTATCGCGGGATAGCAGGTAGACACTGTGTCAGCTATTCGGTCAGGTGGAATACAAAGAGGTGCACGGAGTGGCAACACTCCGCCGCCATTTGTCACATATTCAAACTGGTTTAGGTGCGCGTACGCACCTGCCTCATTATCAGAAAACAATTTAACGAATGGTGTTTAAATTGGGCACAGAGTTTCGTGTGTTTACGTTACAATCAGTGATAATACGATAAAGGCCGGTTAAAGACTAGCTGTGCCCGTGACTCCGACCGCGGAATAGTTATTTACGCGGTTTAGATTTTTTGATACAGAAGTTTTTTCCCGCTAACTATCGGTCTCGTGGGATTTTTGCAATATCCTGTTGCAACTAAGTTTTAATTTATTAAAGAATAGTCGTTTTGACTGGCTTGATGGAACAGTGGTTAGTGACCCTGACTGGCGGTTCTAAGAGTCGTGGGTTCGATTCCCACTCGGGACAAATATTTGTTTCATGTCTTGGTGTGATTATGTATTTAAGTAGGTATTTATGAATATACATGTATGTATATCGGTCTCTGACGCCCATAGTACGAGCTCTGCTTAGTTTGGAGACAGGTGACCGTGTGTGACAATGACACAGATATTTATTTATTTATTAACTTGATAAAGGGAACCCTACTGCTCAAAGGTACAGCCTAATTTGTGTGTTGTTACTACTACTACCTACCAGACTACCTATTAACGACGCAAGCTGAAGTTCCTAATCAAAAGATCGTCTTGGCGAGGAGTGTATAATATGTCACCGGAAAATAACAAGAACCGTAAATTTATAACTTTCCTAGGAAAATTATAAACTTTCGTAGGATTCTACACTAGAGATAAAATGTATTATTTTACGTTTAAATTCTAGGAAGTTTATCAATTTGCGACGTCGTGTGGTAAATTTATAAACTTACGGATATTCATTCGTAAGATCCTAAGCGGTTCGGCCAATCACAGAAGAGTGTTTAATTTTACGCTTCTTATGAAACGGAAAATAACATACAGCTCTCTGATTGGTTGACGCAAGCAGTGGCAGGCAATGCTTATGTCCATAGACTTAGGTAATCTTTAACATGTTGTAATAAGTAGACATTTCGGGAATCTACATATTATCACGTTTGATTTGTTAAATGTTTGTATATTTTATAACTAGAGGACGCCCGCGACTTCGTCTGCGTAAAATCTGATGTAAGATGTATTTTGATTGTAGAACCTGATCGTGTATTCCCGCTCCCTCCATACCACGTTTTATAAAAATCAATAAACACGTAAAAATACTCCCATACTAATTTTCAAACCAAATTTCATGAAAATCGGTTGAGACATTTGAACGTGAAAGAGTAACAAACATCCATCCATTCATCCATACATCCATACTCACAAACTTTCACGTTTATAATATTAGTAAGGATACGATTTCTGTTCTTCTATTTTGTTAAAACACTTTTTAGGACCCTAATAGTTATTTGTTTTTTTTTCTTATTTGGCATGTCTGATTTTACCTAAGTCTATGGACTTAAGCATTGCCACCGCTAGCGTCAACCAATCAGGGAGCTGTGTGTTATTTTCCGTTTCATAAGAAGTGTACAATTAAACACTCTTCTGTGATTGGCCGTACCGCTTAGAATCTTACGAATGAATATCCGTAGGTAAGTTTATAAATTTACCACACGACGTCGCAAATTGATAAACTTCCTAGAATTTATAGAATAGAATAATACATTTTATCTCTCGTGTAGAATCCTACGAAAGTTTATAATTTTCCTAGGAAAGTTATAAATTAACGATTCTTGTTATTTTCCGGTGACATATACTCGCGCGGAATATTTACAAGGCATCCCTGTAGCGGTACCATGAGCTGGCTATCTAAAACTTACGTACGTTAAAAACCTATCGAGTTGTTTTTTTTTTATAATAGGCAAACAAGATGACCTCACTCCACCTGATGGTAAGTGGTAGTGAGATCCAAATATGAGGCAGGACGCGCGCTGGTGAACGAGCCCCTTTTACAAGGTTGTTACAAATATTCAACAAGCACTTTAACAATTTAGACTTCTCTATAAGCCCTGGTGTTTTCAAAAAACGAGCCAAAGATATTTTACAGCTTAGGGAAACAACTGATTTGCCACAGCCATAGTCAACTATATTATGTATTTTGATTTGTATTTATTGTATGTTTATATATTGACTTTCTTTGTAAACTACACTAATATTTTCTATATTAATCTGTGAACATCGCCGTTGGTTATGCATTTAATTTATATGTATGTAATTTATAATTATTTGTTTCTTATGTAATGTGTAACTGTTTGTTGTTCCTAATAAAATAAAATAAAATAAAGTAAAATAAAATAAACAAAATGAGGTCGACAGGCATAGGTTTTTTTCATACGACCGATTTTAGTTCTTAGCGTAACTACCAGGGGCGATGCACAAGTTTTTCATAGACATATTTACGTAGGCGCTATTGAGTCCGTAACTTAGGTTATTAACGTACATAAGTTTTCGATAGCCAACTCATGGTACCGCTACTGTATGTAGACAGTCAAGTATTGATTTACGTTTAAGCCACTTAAGGAATACTAACGAGCCAATGACAGGTGGATTAGGAACCTATTAATGAATTATTCAGTTATTGCCCCGACTTCAGTAGCTTGGACTAAGCTGTCGGATGGTTGGAATTAGGGAGGCCCCGGATAATTGTTGGCAAATATTAATGTTGAGCCGATTAGTAACCGCTATTTCAGTGAAGATCACAGATTAATGATTTGCTGTCGATTGAAGGAACTGTCTAGCTGAAGTCTCCTGGGCGTATTACGACCTCTTAATTCCAGTCAGTTTAAACATGGGCATCCGCTTCTTTTTTAAATTTACATAGATGATGGAGGATACGACTCCAGTAATTATTAGGGTTTGTATCTGATTAATCCATCTAGACATGGCTTCCCGAGATACAAGCTTGACACAATATAGGGGTCCCTGTTTAAATATTGTTATATTTATTTTTCTGTTGGCACTCAAACTGTATATTAATTTAAGTAATTTCAATATTTTTTTTTAATTTTGTGCAATTAATAATAATAATAGTTAGATATTATTTTCAAACATTAATAACACATCTATATCCCCGATTCTGGAGATCCTATTTCAAATAAATAAATGAAATCATCCACAAGTAACACCTGTCAAGAAAATACCACGAGAAAGCTTTATTGCTTTATTTTACTTCAAAAAATTATAACTAAGTAAACTTTCAACTCAACTTCAAGTTGTGAGTTCTGTATGCGTGAACCGGAACACACAAAATATCACACCAAATGACGGTAGTAATTAAACTCACTTATGAAGACACCTCAACTTTAGTCTTAACCGTGAACACGAGCGCTGTAAAGAGCTCGAAACGTCGGATCTCTAAATAATGTTTAGAATACCAATACACGCGAGTTTAATCCGTAAAATTAGTTTTATTTCAAACTAAGTAAACTTACCTGTTCTCTTCAAGTATACTAAACACTAAGTTAGATGTAATTTAGAAAATGCTTTTCCAACCAGTGTGCTATTTACTAAGCTAGACTGATTTCACTTAACATTACCTAGACTAGACCTAAAACCTTCCTATATTGGACCGTAAAGGCTGTTCTGTAAGGCTTGTGTCGCAAACCCGTTATAATAAAGACTGGCTTAATTAACTCTTGAGTTGTTAATTTATTCGCAAATTGATACAAACGCGACCCGCCCTCATCACGTAGATTTAGAGACTTTGTTTTTATTAAGGGAAAGAGTTGAGATTGACTCTCATAATTAGGAAGTTTACATATTTTGGGATCTGTACCAAAAGGGTTAAAACGGGACCCAATTACTGAGACTTGGCTAGCCGTCTGTCCGTCAGTCATCAGCATCTCAAGATCAGTATAGCTAAAACAGTTAAAATTTTCACAGATAAAATTACATACACAAAATCACGCCTTTTTCCCAGAGGGGTAGGCAGAGATCACTTCCAGCGATCCACTTTTCACCTCTGTGGGAAACGTGACGTGACGGGTTGTGGACCACGTCGCCACCATTCTGCCTTGTGCATTGTTTTAACAAGGTCATTGCGTTCCAAATTAAATTGAAGACAATATTCCGTCATCATATTCCATGAAACAAACGTGATTTTTGAACAATATTGGTAAAATAACTCTTCATGCACGAGTCCGACTCGCGCTTGACCGGTTTTTATATTACGTTAAAGAGTTGCGGTTCACTTTTACAATTATGAAGTTGAAATTTTTGCCCGATTTGACATTTTTTTATTAGAATATTTATTTACTTGCAACATGTTCTTAACTTAGGTACAAAAACATGACTCTGTAAGGGTGTGTGCAAAACTTACATAACTAACTTAACTTATACTAACAAATTTTAAAAGAAAAATTTTATTGAATATCTTATGCATCATATAACTATTTCAAGTCATAATAAACTCTGATATGCGGCGCATTCCACCACTATAGTAAAAATGTTAACGAAACGATTAGTCGTTCCACTAACCTTATATTATAATACTAACGAAGATTATAATTAGACGCCGGCTTAATTAATGCCAAAGCTCGTTCTACGAATAAATACAAATTTATAAAATCAGGTTGCTCCCACCAGTTTCATTACGCTATTCAGGGAAAAAGGAATTATAAAGGAAAAGACTTGGCGTTATTATATTTTGTAGCCTTACATTAAAAACATAAGCTTTTTTGACTGGGTCAATGGCGCAGTGAATGGCCCTTGTCTTTTACGCCAGAGAGTAATATGTTTGATTACCGCTGGTGACTAGAACTTGTGTGATAAATAGAGACCGGATTTTATGCATTTGCATATATACGCATATGCAAATGCATATTTTAGCCATTCTTAGCGGTATTTAGCATATTTTACCTAAAAACTAGTTGTTATGCAAATTATAGGTACATTTACAATATTACTGTACTTGTTTTCTTCTTCAAAAAATTCTTTATTAATTATAAATATGCTGATTTTGAAAAAAAAAATGTATAGGCTTATAAAACTATATGTTCCAAAAAAAAGAGAAAATTGGTAAGTTTTCTTCTTTTTTGCATATTTTGAAAGTTTTCATGCATATTTTAAGCATTTTTCATGCATATTTGCATGCATATAACAAGCATTTTTTGTTGCATATAATCTGGTCTTTAGTGATGAACATCGGTGTTCCGGGTGTGTGTTTTGCATGTATACTACGAGTACATGTAAGTTAATTTGGTTAGGTACACCTTATCACTATTGTTTCTGATATCAGTAACACTACTCACGGGATTATAATATTAATGTCTGTGAAGTTGAGTGATATTTAATTATCAATGCTAATAGTATTTTTTTTATTTTTATAATAAGCTGACAAGATGACCTCACTCCACCTGATGGTAAGCGGTAGTGAGATCCAAATATGAGGTCGACAGGCACAATAGACTATATTGAGCCTGTCGCACTCACCCTGAAAGCCCGCTTAAAGAGGAGGCCACTGCTGCGGCAGCAACGAGACAAGGCGTGGAGTCTCGCATTGGTATTGAGCTGTGCGGGTCCGAGTTGGCCAGTCCGCCGGACGGAAGGGCCCCCGTTCCTACGGGTCTCCCAGGCCGGCGGGCTGACCCGCTCCGCCCGCACAATACCGCCGCTAAGGCTCCACTGGTCCGGCGCTTGCCGCAGCAATGGTCCCCCCTGGCTCCGGTTCGTACAGTGCTGATCCCGGAACGCGACCTGACCGAGAGAGGCCAGAGTCACTTGGCGGGTTTTACGCAACTGTATGGTGGTAACAGCAACCGGTCGACAAAACATCTCCCACCTGTAAAATAAGTAAGTATACCTAAGTATAAAGTTGAAGAGTTTGTTTGTTTGTTTGAACGCGCTAATCTCAGGAACTACTGGTTAAAATTGAAAAAATATTGTGTGTGTTGGTACGAAACCATTCATCGACGAAGGCTTTAAAGCATGTTCAGTATGTTCACACCTAGCGATTTTTGGGCGATTTCGATCGCGGCAATTTCGCCGCGGGCTCGCCGCAATCACGCCGCGTTCTCGCCGCGATTTCGCTTATGCCTCATGCCGACCAAAGGGGGGTACCCTTAGCTCATGCGCCGCATTCTACAGAGCAGGTCCGTTAATGTTGGAAATATCAACGCAGCTCGCGGCGAGATTGCGGCGAGCCTGCGGCGATTATTTAATAGTGGCGATATCGTCGCGAACTTGCAGCGTGCACGCGCACGCTCGCTTTTATATCGCCGCGAGAAGTCGAAATCGCCCAAAAATCGCTAGGTTTGAACGGGCACTTAGACTATATAATATCACGCTGCTACCAATTTAGCGGACGAAGTCGCTTGCAAAGCTAGTAAACACTATAATTTACACAATATTGGAGCCATAATCATAATATGTGATGAATTGTTTTTTATTCAGTTTTGGTACCAGAGATTTTTCAATACATACACAAATAGAAATGCTTACTGTTAAAACGACAAAAATATACATACATAACCCTAATAGTTCATGCTTTAATAATCATTTTGCCTTTGTACATTCCACCGATTCAAATTACAGAATTATTCCTTAAGTAGATATGCCCTTATTGTTATTTGTTTAAAATTGCGATAAATGACGTCCATAATTGCTTTTGTATAACTCCCAAATCAATTCGAACAATAGGAATTTATATTAAGATTGCTATGGTATTAATTAAAGGAAAGCTCACCAACTGTGAAGCTATTTCCAACTGTACACGGATTTTAATTATCTTTCATCTTTATTGCTTACAATAGGTACGAAATTCCGTTTGATTTTCACAATAAATTGTTCTGCTCTATCTACTTTTACCTTCGTATTGTAAGGTAATTACACCTGTAAACCTATAAACATACATACATACATAAAATCACGCCTTTTTCCCAGAGGGGTTGGCAGAGATCACTTCCAGCGATCCACTTTTCACCTCTGTGGGAAACGTTTATTGAGTTTTTATCATCATCATCATCATCATCAGCCCTATGTACGTCCCCACTGCTGGGGCACGGGCCTACCCTCAACTAGGGCGATAAGTTTTTATGCTAAATAAATAAATATCCCACACAACAACACATACATTGATCAGATCCCGTGGAGCTTAAGCATTTCTGCATCATCAGCCTATACGTCCCCACTGCTGGCGCACGGGCCTACCCTAAACTAGGGCGATAAGGCCTTCAACCACGCTGACCAAGTGCCGGTCGGTTCAAATCTTGTAGTAAGCGAAAAACCAGTATCTGCATCATACGACCTACCGCAAGTCACGCTCCCGAATTCATAGGGTGTCGTGCAAGACAAACGCGCTAGCCCGCCATGAATAATTCAGCAAATCTGATCTCCCGTTAACTCTCGGACAATATTTGGACCCCGACTCGCTACCTTGGAGACAACAGATTCAAATTCTAATTGGCGTTTGCGGTTTATGCCTTATTTTACAGTTTACTTCGCAGTGTTGACGGGAAGCAGGAGTTCCGACCGCTCAAAGACTGAATAACTAGGAGTCGGATATCAAAGCAAATAATACACCGTGAAATTTTAGTGGTTGTTTTCCCGCAGGAAAATTATTCTACCTTAGTAGTAAAATAATTTGTGCAGTTTATTTTTTAAAATTTGCTTACAAGATGACCTCAATCCACCTGACGGTAAGCGGTAGTGAGATCAAAATAAGAGGTCGACAGGCACAATAGATCATATTGAGTATATCGCACTGACCCTGAAGGCCTGCCTTAAATGCCGTTTCACGCCCCGCCTGAAGAGCCATAGGTCATAGGAGGGAGGGAAAATATGAGCTGAAAGGGCATTCCATGTCTTAATGTTGCGTGGCTGAAAAGAGGAACTAAGCCGTCGCTGTCCAGCACGTGTCGTTTGGGAGTGGAAAGGGGAGGGAGGGACTAGCTGAAATAGCTCTTCAGAGCATTCCCCATTATAGTTGTAGAGGCTCTAGGGTTTCGGACAACTCTACATCACCGACAATATATTTGTAACATGATTGTCGTTAAAAAGAGCAACTATCGAGTTTCTTGACGGAGTCTTCTCGGTAGAATCGGCGTTCCGAACCGGTGGTAGAATCTTATTATTAATAATGTGACGTTTTATAAGTGCATGTAAATTGCCTATATAAATAAAGAGATTTTTGATTTTGATTTTGATTTTTGAATACGGATAACACGTCGTTGCAACCTATCGAGGGCATCGAGCAAGTATTTTTCGGAGCCATCCCAGAGGTGAGAGCAATATTCCGCACATGGGCGAACTTGTGCTTTATACCTTAGAAGAAGAAGAAGATATTTTTGATTGACCACATTTACAAATGAATATTCTCTTACCTGTATTGAATATTTATTGTTTTATATTTATATTATTAATAATAAGAGATGATAATTTATTGATGTAGATATAATTATCTACATCAATGGCCTGTGATACCTCGCAAGTAGATTCCAATGTAAATAGTTGGCATTGTAATATCGTATGCAACCTTCCGCATCTCGATAACATATGCAAACATTTTGTAAAATGACTCAAGTACCTGAAGAAATAGCAAATATTTTCCCCAGTTTTATCTTCCGGTCGCAAAAGCGTCTCGGCTAAGAAATATCGGCGAGGCTACGCAATATTTCTCGATAGATCGGGGCTCGTAACGACATTTGAGTTCGCAACGCTTCGCTAGTAGACTTGTATAGGACTAGGCTTTTTAGATAGACTCTATGATGTTTTACGGAAGTAAAGCCTGGCTTTTTAAGTGGGTAGGCGATGCTGCTAATATGCCCGTCGAGTCATGATAAAAAGTTCAATCTCCTTCTTATCGTATGGTTGATGAACAACCTGGTGTCAGAGTTTTTAAACCGCCCGTAGGCCTCTGACATGGTTTCACACACCGTTGAAAATTTTCTCAGGTGTGCTGGTTTCCTCACGATGTTTTCCTTCAACGTTAAAGCGTCGAATGATGGTACATATGAATTTAAAATTTGAAAAACACATTACTACCTGGCGGGGTTTGAACTGGCAACCTCACGCATGACAAGCAATGACCTTAACCACTCGGCCATCGACGCTTTCAATAATAAGTGTAAAACAAAGTGATTAAAAAAATTAAAGTTCTTCGATAATGACATGACAAAATAACACATTACGTATTTATTCTAATTTATTTTATACTTTGACAAAAGTTCACTTAACAAAACATTACGGGTAATGAATTCCAAATAAATAATTTAACTGCAGTAACAGCGGCTGTAAATAAAGCAAAAGGGAGGAACCGGGGCGTTCCGGGCATTTAGGGAAATATCGGGAATTAGCGCCGAATATCATTTGCATAAAGGATTCATTTTTGCCGCCACCATTTTAATGGTTAATTTGTATTGCAGAATGATATTGCTGTTCATAATTGGCTAGATTTGGATTTGATGGGATGGTAATGTAAATCATCAGTCTATATACATCCCCACTATTGGGGAATTTGAATAAAAATCAGAGTGCGGCGATTTTTCACACCGGTGCAGCTTTTCCTTCTGTATAGACGTTTATTCTATTCAATACAGGTAAGAGAATATTCATTTGTAAATGTGGTCAATCAAAAATATCTTCTTCTTCTTCTAAGGTATAAAGCACAAGTTCGCCCATGTGTGGAATATTGCTCTCACCTCTGGGATGGCTCCGAAAAATACTTGCTCGATGCCCTCGATAGGTTGCAGCGACGTGTTATCCGTATTCAAAAATCAAAATCAAAATCAAAAATGTCTTTATTTATATAGGCAATTTACATGCACTTATAAATCGTCACATTACTAATAATAAGATTCTTACACCGGTTCGGAACGCCGACCGGAAGATAAAACTGGGGAAAATATTTGCTATTTCTTCAGGTACTTGAGTCATTTTACAAAATGTTTGCATATGTTATCGAGATGCGGAAGGTTGCATACGATATTACAATGCCAACTATTTACATTGGAATCTACTTGCGAGGTATCACAGGCCATTGATGTAGATATAATATAAGAGATGATAATATGTTTGGTAATCATTATTAGCCTATATACGTCCCCACTGCTGGAGCACGGACCTTCGTTAAACTAGGGTGATATGAGGGCCTACCATGAGTTGGCTATCGAAAACTTACTTACGTTAAAAACCTATCGAGTTGTTTTTTTCATACGGCCGATTTTAGTTTTTCGCGTAACCACCAGCGGCGCTGTACAAGTTTTTCATAGACATATTTACGTAGGCGATATCGAGTGCATAAGTTTTAAACTCATGGTAGCCCCAAAGGTCTTAGTCAACTACGCTGGCCAAGTGCGGGTTGGTTCACTACACAATCTTTCCTACGTATATTATACTAGTGACCCGCCCTCGCTTCGCTTCGGGTAATCCTTTCTTAGCGGATGCTTTCGTCGTAACATCTACCTGCATGCCAAATTTCAGCCCGATCCGTCTAGTGGTATGGGCTGTGCGTTGATAGTTCACTATGTCAGTCAGTCAGTCACTTTTAAGTTATATATATTTAGATAAATATACGTAATATAATACAGCGTGTACGTATATACCAATCAAAAACATAAATGTGAAATGAGAGCCAATTTCAATATTATGATAATTGCCTTGGTTGTTGACTTCAACGACAAAAGAAGTGAGATCTAAATGGGTGCCAAGTTCAATGGTCAACCCTGAAATTTATTTATAAGTAACACTATAACATACCTATCATATCTTCTTATATCATAAGATAATGTATGGTGGTAGCCTATGAAGGCCTGTCTTGGCTAGTTTCTATAAACCTACCAACGTATTATTGTTGTTGTTCGCTCGCTAGTTTCTACCAACAATCCAAATTTTCGACCGACAAATACCAAACTAACCAAGACAACTAACTAGACTACTAACTAACTAACTAAAGAAAACTAGCCAAGACAAACCTTCATAGGCTACCACCATACATTATCTTATGTTATAAGAAGATATGATAGGTATGTTATAGTGTTACTTATAAATAAATTTCAGGGTTGACCATTGAACTTGGCACCCATTTAGATCTCACTTCTTTTGTCGTTGAAGTCAACAACCAAGGCAATTATCATAATATTGAAATTGGCTCTCATTTCACATTTATGTTTTTGATTGGATATCATTACTTTTTGTAGAAAAGTATATATCATCGTAACGCCGTAGGTCCTTTGAAAAGGACAAATTCAAAACTAAAACTTGACTTTTTAAATATAAAATAAAACAATTGAATCAGTTACTGTATTTTCCTACGTTTACGGGGTATAACCCTAAGTAATAAATATGAAAACCGACTATAAGTACCTACTTTTAATTGTAAATAAGTAAGTATGTATACCTAAATATAAACTTAGTGCTCTGCCTTCCCCGGTATATAGGCGTGATTAGGCACTAATTAGGTATTTATGTTAAGCGTTCATAATAGAACCTAACCGCAGCAGTGGTCTCCTTTTTCACGGCTTTCAGGGTGAGTGCGACAGGCTCAACATGGTCTATCGTGCCTGTAGACCTCATATGTGGATCTCACTACCGCTTACCATCAGGTGGAGTGAGGTCATCTTGTTAGCCTCTTATAAAAATAAAAAAATAAAAAAAAAACCTAATTATTAAAAAATTGCCAGTTTTTTATTTTTTCCTTTGTATTCATGTAATTACCTATCTGCATACCAAATTTTAACTCTCTAGGTAATTTGGAACTGGGTTAGAATTTTGATCTGTCAGTCAGTCAATGATAAAAATGAGGATTTTTGGACATTAATATCTAAATAACTGTTTGAGATAAGCTTATGACATTTAGAACACATATTTATCTCGCAAATCACAATATATGAGCCAAATTTGATACGTTTATGTGAAATAGTTTTTGATTTATGAAGGGTTCAAAAGTGGTTCCAAATGGTTCGTGTAATATTACACACGGTGCGGCTCGCCAGTTCTGTTTCTTGAACTTGGCTTGACACGCTACCGCGTGTCTAGATGTCTATCTTTAGACTTCTAGATATAAGATGTAAACAAACGCTCATCATATGTACGTGTACATGTTCTTCTTACGTTTCAATCAGCATAAATTACTCCTACTCTAACCAGGGACTACACCGATCTCCGAATATAACCCGTAATGGACCCCAATACCAATACATTATACCCAATGACCCCAACGTTGTATCTGCGAGTTGCAGATTACAAACGGATTCTAATAGCTGTAAGCTCGTATTTCTGGCCAACCGCCAATACATATGCACTGGTTAGATACTCTATGGTGATGAAAATTGCAATGAACAGGTACAAACAAGACTGGTGAATCGAACGGGAACAATTTAAACGGTTGTATCCCTTTGATATACTCACTTTGAATAAATTAGAAAACTGAAACTGTCCGGGATATTTACCATGTGGTTTTGTTTTAATGAGCTCCCGATATTCACCCGTGATCATGGCGCATGCAACAGTGACCGATCGGGAGCTCAATAAAACAAAACAACAGAGTAAATATCCCGGACAATTTCAGTCTTTTTATGTGTGTAACCATGATAGTTTAAAATTATATATTCACTTTGAATACATTTACTTCTTACTAAGTAGTAGTTGGTAGTAATATTATTCCACCTAATCATTCACATCTTCGTCTGCACTGCATTATCATTAGATATCAAAAATAGCTTTTAAAAATAATGCAAGCCTCTCACCAATATTCTTCATAAACATTTAGCTCAGCTAACAGCTGCCTAGGAAGCAAAAAATTAGGTCAGATTCTCCTAGCATAGTAGGGGAACCTGTTGTACCTTGGACAGTGTTGTACCTAGGACAATTGTATTTTTTCGTAAACTCCCGCGCTTTACAATAATATTGTATATGGCAGTCAAAGCCTGCTTTGATAAGACTCACGTGAAGTTAGTTGTGATTCGCCGGCGCCGGGTTAATGCCGTTAAAGAGGTAATTTATTATTTTTTGCCTTACAAGTTCGTTTTTTGGAATTTACTTATGGCCTCTTAATTTGTCACGATACGTATTTATAAAATATCTTTTACTTCCGATATAATCTCAGTTTATTAAGGTTTTAGATAGTATAGTTGTCAGAACCCAACCTCAATTAAAAGTGTGTTTAAACAAGTTGTAACTAAAAATTGTTATGATGTTGTACCTTGGCCCCCCAACTGAGGTTGTACCTTGGACATAGATAATACATAGATAATTTTGATATAGATAATATAACCTTATAAAAACATATTTTTTGATTATATTTTTATTCTGTTTATAAAAGGCAAAAAATAAATATTTAAATATGTAAACATTTGTTATGTTATTGACACAAAATAAAGAGACAAGAGACTATTAATTAAGGTAACTGTTAATCTGCTATTTACATTAATGTTTTTGTTGATTACAGGTATGAGCATTATTGTTGTACTTACCTATATTAAAAATAAAACTCTGCTGCAATTGCTAGTGTTTATCTTCATTCTACCCTGGAATGTCCAAAGTACAACTGGAATGGTCCAAGGTACATCAGGTCTGTTGTACCTTGGACAGTTTTCCCTTTTTTTTTAAAGTTGCTTTTGTTTCCAGCTTTACTGAAGATCGTCATATTTTATGTATTTATTATATAGTTGAGTAACTGATCTTTCCATTATTCCCTATTTGACGGATCTTATTCTTACCATTTATTTATAAAAAATATCAAAAACTGGCCTAGGTACAACAGGTTCCCCTACTTATTAGCTTGACAACCTGCTTCTTACAAAACGTAAAAATGTCAGCAAAGTATATGAAGGTTGTTATTAAAACCTTCATTTACCGTTCCTGGAGGTTATCTTCAAGAACTCACAGAAAGTAATAAGAATACTTAATAAAGTGCGTCTACAAAATTTACTTTATTTTACCTGTTACGTAACTAAGTTATAATACCTAGGTACTCGTTATCTACGTGGTTTATATACGGCCATTATCAGCCCATATACGTCCCCACTGCTGGGGCACGGGCCTACCCTAAACTAGGGCAATACCCCAAACTAGCCACGTGCGGGTTGGTCGACTACACAACCTAAAAATTTCTTCGTAGGTGTGCAAGTTTCCTCACGAAGACATATGACTTTCAAACTTGAAAACACACAGTGGGATGTGGCGGGGTTTGAACTGGCGACCTCTCGCATGACAAGCAACGACCTTAACCACTCAGCTATTGACTTAATTTTATACACCGTGAAATTTTAGTGGTTGTTTTCCCGTGGCAGAACGATTTGCCTTTAGTAATACTATCGAATTATGCAAATTATTCCGCGAAAAAAAAAATTTTTTTTTGAAATTTTAAAAATAATAATTTTCTATCTCGAAAACGAGAGAAGATATCGTTATTTTATAAGATGTGACGTAATCAGGTACTGCTTGCCGCATGAAATCGATGCTTAAAGCCAAAGAAGCTCTACACCCTAAGTCATAAAGCGGTTCGAACGTAATTTCGAGTTAAGGTTAAACCTTTCGTAAAACCGGCATTTATTGATTTTAACAAAAAAGAACTGCACACATCTTTTGTACTACTAAGATAGAATCATTTTACTGCGGGAAAACAACCACTAAAATTTCACGGTGTATAAAGGGTTTTATTAACATTTTTTTTCAAAAGTTAACTCAAGATGGTTGCTGAAAAACTCAATCCAACAATACCAGTAACGATACTTCCCACCCACTTGAATAGCTCTATTATTTACCCGACTGCTACGAAGGAGTGGTAATGTGTTTAATAATAAAGTTCTTCAAGAGGTCAGCGAACTGCCTACCGCTCCCGTACAGCGCCTGCTCGCCCCACTCAGCTCAGGAGCGGCTAAGTGAGTTGCCGTGTCAATTAGAGTAGGCGCAAGACGTGCATCTACAGTTTACTTTACTTTATTTGCCGTCTAATTATATTTAATTGGATTTTAAAATAATCTACGATACGCTAAATAATATATCAAGGTACTCACACAGAGAGTTTACATGAATTTTGGTCCTTCTGGCCTGAGTCAACAATGTAACCATGAATAAGAAACACTTGTAAGAGCAGAAGTTATCTTATTATAAGGAATGCGGCCATAATCTCATACATTTGTTCAACATGACGAAACAAACTCAACATCCGTTCCGCGAAAGCCTCAGCGTGAACTGACAAATGTTCACGCGTTGTTTCCGGCAGGGGAACACTGCCGTCGACCGAATTAGGGTACTTACACACGAGTAGCATTTCCTGTTGATATATTATCATCAGCCCATATACGTCCCCACTGCTGAGGCACGGGCCTACCCTAAACTAAGGCGATAAGGCCTTAGTCGACCACGCTGGCCAAGTGCGGGTTGGTCGACTACACAACCTAAGAATTTCTTCGTAGGCGTGCAGGTTTCCTCACGATGTTTTCTTTCACCGTTAAAGCGTCGAACAATGGTACATATTATATTAGGACTAAAATAGATTGGTGCAGTTTTTTTTTACTCCAATCAATGAATACCGGTTTAACGAAAGGAAACTCGAAAGCACGCTCGTACCGCTTTATTACAGGGGGGTAGAACTTCTTAAGTTCCAAACGTCAATTTCATGCGGCAAGCAGTACCTGATTAAATCACATAACTTAAAAGAACTATCACTTCTCATGCTTTAGAGTTAGATGATTACTAGTACTAGTTACTACTATGTAGTTAGCTATCGAAAACTTACGTACGTTAAAAACCTATCGTTTTGTTTCTTTTTTCGTACTACCGATTTTAGTTCTTAGCGTGCCCGCTAGGGGCGCTGTACTAGTTTTTCATAGACATATTTACATAGGCGATATCGAGTCTGTCACTTTTAAACTCATGGTAGCGCTACAGAACATGCAGTTACAAATCAATAGCAAATGCTAGCCGTGTGTGGGAACCCTAACCTCCGTACGCCCCAAGACCGCTTACATTACATTGGGGCCGGAAGACGCGAGGCAATCAAAACTTGCGCCATAAGTCACGCGGCAATTAAGCGAGACAGCGACCTGTGGACCTGAGTCCGGGCCTGTTTTTCTTTCCTTACTGACTTACGATGATGGCTTGGGGTACCATCGTGTTCATCACCGGACTTGGGCGGGAGCGGATGGCTCTCACCCCGATGATAGCTTGGAGTAGCCTCGTCATCATCACCGGACTTGCGGGGGAGCGAATGGCTCTCACCCCTATAGCATTTGCTGTTGATTTATAACTGCATGTTCTATGGAATAGTAGTTAACGAGGCTTGATCAATTATGGGGAGTGGATGGCTCTCATCCCTAAGTACGGGCCTGATGCGTTCATCAGTTTAGTCACAAATATTTGTGTGATGAACATTCGTGTTTGTTCTGTGTCTGGGTGATTGATTGTATAATCTAGAATAGGAAGCCTAAAGGTGAGTATAGTCTACAACATTTTCTTGAGCATTCCTGTCAGTTTCCAAATCATTTCCATGTAATGTAACGTTCCTGCGATGTTACGGATTTAGTTGTCCTTGCGTTACTCCTTTTTTTAAAACTCGTGGCTCGACGAAACGTTACACCCATACGCTCCACGTAATGGTACACCAATACGCTCGTTGATTTGTAACGAAGAGGCGAACGTGCTCGACAGTTAGATGATACATTATCAACTGCCTCGTTGGTCTGTTGGTAGCAAGCGCTGCGTTAGAACCGAGAGGTTCCCGGTTCGAATCCGGGGTCGGGCTAAATTTGTGTGAGTTTTTCTGTAATGAAATTACTCAGCCCGGAGTTAGGAAGTTGGCGGTTTAACGCCCGTGCCTCGGAAAGCACGTTAAGCCGGTGGTCCTGCGCCCGATCTCTCATCGGTCATGTCGGATTGCCGTCTCACCGAATTATGAGAGTAAAGGAATAGAGAGTGCACTTGTGTTTGCGCGCACACTTGTGCACTATAATAATATGTCCTGCGCATTTGGCTGATCTCAATTGAGATCGGCCGCCATGGCTGAAATCGGTCGTACGCCTTTATTTATTTTTACACTATCATATACATATCATAGAGCGGCTCGTTGTTCTGTTACAGGTAAATGTTGTACTCTATACTCACCTTTACAACACTACCCGGTTTTCCTGTGGCCCGATTCAATTTAGCATCGAACGTAACCGCTGTGTTTACGCAAAGGAAGGAAGCTCTATCATTTTACTATCGCAACTGCGAGATTTGGGTGAGGACACATTGTCGGGAAGCTGTTTGTTCGAGATAAAATGACGGATGGAGGCATACATAAATCTATCTATACTTATAATATGCCTGCGGGGACTGGCTGAATAATTAATGTAAGATTTTAGACTTTCGCGTTCCATGTCACTAAATTGGGTTACAACAATCACGGTCGCTCGCAACCATGATTGGTGTAACCCAGTCGAAACGTCGGGCAGTAGTAAGTAGCTATGTATTTGCTACTCCAAATAACGCGTGTAGACCCATCAAGACTAACTATTTAGTGAATAATTAATGATAGAAAACTGAAAATGTCCAGGATATTTTCAGTGTTCGAATGTGTGTAACCATGATAGTTTAGAATTAAATAAATAGTGTGATGGCTAGTAAATTTTTTAAATTCTATAACATTAACATGTTCTTAATTAGGGAACTTCCTGCTGAGACGAACTTCATTTTGGCCGTGGGGTGCCGGCAGAATAGAATAGCACCTCCCCAAATCTTCCCGCGGGTGTCGTAGAAGGCGACAGAGGGACTACTGCAAGGTATGAAACATGATCGGAGATCGGGCAGCAGCGCTCTCCGCATCACCTCGAACATGAAAACTGCGATCACCAACCCGCCTGCCCAGCGTGGTGATTATGGGCAAACCCTCTAAATGGTGTACAGAAGGCCACGGCCCCCAGTTCCCGGCAGCCCCGCTATTCCTGGTCACGGTGGCGACCATGGTAACGGCGGAGCGGGGGGTGCTAAGAATCCCCGGGCTACGAGAGGCCACCAAAACACACTGACTCTGGCAACGTATAACGGACGCACGCTACGGCTCGACTCGCATCTGGCGCAACTTGAGGTTGAGCTTGAGAAAATTAGGTGGCACATTCTGGGGTTGTGCGAAGTCCGAAGAGCGGGGGAGGACACCATAACCCTAGAATCAGGCCACCTGCTGTACTTCCGCGAGGGAGACAAACATTCTCAAGGTGGCGTCGGTTTTCTGGTCAATAAGTCCCTCTCTGACAACGTGGTGGAAATGTCTAGTGTTTCGAGCAGGGTAGCGTACCTCATCATTAAGCTCACCAAGAGGCTTAGCCTCAAAGTGGTGCAAGTGTACGCACCGACCTCTTCACACTCAGACGATGAAGTGGAGAAAATGTTCGATGACATATCGAAGGCCCTCCACTCCACCACTAAGACCCACTACAATGTTGTGATGGGGGACTTCAACGCTAAAGTGGGAGTACAATTTTGCAGTGAATCGGTAGTAGGGTCCCACGGTTTTGGAGCTAGAAATCACAGGGGGCAAATGCTTGTCAACTTCCTCGAACGGGAGGGGCTCTTCTTGATGAACTCTTTCTTTAAGAAGCAGCCTCAAAGGAAGTGGACGTGGCAGAGTCCCGATACTGTGACTAGGAACGAGATCGACTTCATCATAGCGGATAGGCGGCACATATTCAGAGATGTCTCCGTGCTCAACAGGTTTAACACCGGCAGTGATCACCGTCTTGTTCGAGGCACTCTGAATATCGATTTTAAAGCCGAACGTGTTCGCTTAGTGAGGTCGAGTCTCCGACCTACTCTGCTCCAGACCATAACAGGATCCGAAACGTTCCAGTCAAATCTGGAGAACCGATTTGCAGCTATGGAAACCTCGATTGACGTTAACCAGAAACTTGAAAATATGGTTCGTGTCCTCAGGGAGGAAGGATCGAGATTGTGCAGCAGAAGGCGCGGAGGTAGGAAGTCTAAACTTTCCGAGAGGACCTTAAGGCTAATGAGGCAGCGACGTGAAGACCCACCCGCTACTGCACTGGAAGCTCGGGCTCTCAACCGGGAGATCAATAAATGTGTGCGACGCGACCTCCGGTGCTACAATACTCTTCTGATTGAAAGAGCTATTGAACAGAATCGGGGTCAAAGGTGTTTGTACAATCTCTCGGAAGAAGCCACCTAACGAAGCTGACCACAGCGAATGGGGACATTGCTGCCTCAAAGCCGGCAGTCCTCTCGGAGATAGAGGACTTCTATGGCCGGTTATACGCCTCGCATGCGTCTCGCCCTGATCCCGGCAATGAGGACACTAGAGCCATATTGACACGCCACTATACCGAAGACCTACCAGAAGTTAGCAATAACGAAATTGAGATTGCTCTTGGGCAGCTTAAAAATGGAAAAGCCCCTGGAGAGGACGGCGTTACAACAGAGCTGCTAAAGGCTGGAGGCAAACCCGTACTGAGGGAGCTTCAAAGGCTTTTTAACGCTGTCCTGTTTGAAGGGAGAACTCCGGAGGCGTGGAGTAAGAGTGTGGTCGTCCTGTTCCTCAAAAAAGGTGACAAAACCCTTTTGAAGAACTATCGACCTATTTCCCTTTTAAGCCACGTCTATAAGCTTTTCTCAAGAGTAATCACAAACCGTCTTGCGCGAAGACTCGACGAATTCCAACCCCCGGAACAGGCTGGATTTCGGAGCGGATACGGCACCATAGACCACATCCACACAGTGCGGCAGATTATACAGAAGACTGAGGAGTATAATCAGCCCCTGTGCCTAGCATTTGTGGACTATGAGAAAGCCTTTGACTCGGTTGAAATCTGGTCAGTTCTGGAATCCCTGCAGCGATGCCAAGTAGATTGGCGATACATCCAGGTGATGAAATGTCTCTACCAAGCCGCGACTATGTCCGTCCAAGTACAGAATCAGCAGACAAAACCCATACCATTGCATAGAGGAGTGAGACAAGGGGACGTCATCTCCCCGAAGTTGTTCACAAATGCAATGGAGGATTTGTTCAAGACGCTGAACTGGAAAGGACGTGGCATTAACGTAAATGGTGAACACATCTCTCACCTGCGATTTGCAGATGACATCGTCATTCTGGCAGAGACGCTGCAGGACCTACAACAGATGCTGAATGACCTGGCTGGCAATTCTGCGCGCATCGGCCTACGGATGAACTTGGACAAAACCAAGGTCATGTTTAATGAACATGTACTACCGGAACCGATTGCGATTCACGGCACCGTCCTCGAAGTTGTTCAAAAATATGTGTACCTTGGGCAGACTATGCAGTTGGGTCGAAACAACTTTGAGGACGAGGTGAATAGAAGAATTCAGCTGGGTTGGGCAGCGTTTGGGAAACTACGTCGAGTCTTCTCATCGTCAATCCCACAAAGCCTAAAGACGAAAGTCTTTAATCAGTGCGTCCTACCCGTCATGACGTATGGAGCCGAAACGTGGACACTAACGGCACGGCTGGTCCACAAGTTAAAAGTCGCTCAGCGGGCTATGGAAAGAGCTATGCTCGGTGTTTCTCTGCGGGATCGAATCAGGAATGAGGCGATCCGTCAGAGAACCAAAGTCATCGACATAGCTCATCGCATTAGCAAGTTGAAGTGGCAGTGGGCTGGCCACATCAGCCGTAGAACCGACAACCGTTGGGGTAGACGGATTCTGGAGTGGATACCGCGTCTCGGTAAACGTAGTGTAGGACGCCCGCAGGCCAGGTGGTGTGACGATCTGCGCAGGACGGCTGGTAGGAGCTGGATGCGAGTGGCCGAGGATAGAGAGAAGTGGCGTGCATTTGGAGAGGCCTATGTCCAGCAGTGGACAGAAATGGGCTGATGATGATGATGATGATGAAGATGAATGTAAATTCATTTGCACGCTCATTACAGCCAGTTCACAATTTAGTTATGATTTGTAAATATTATAACTGTCATGATTAGGTACGCACAGTAGAAACTGAATATTTTTACAAAATTTACAAAGCTTTCTTGTTTTAACGAGCTTCCGATGCTTCGGATTATCACAGGTCAATATAACCGATCAAAAATCGTGCGTTATTTCAAATATCAATAAGGCACTGATACTGAATGAGGGTTAACTCTTTTAGTTTCTAGTTAGACATTGACAGACACCTAATCATCATCACATCATCAGCCCATATACGTCCCCACTGCTGGGGCACGGGCCTACCCTAAACTAGGGCGTTAAGGCCTTAGTCGACCACGCTGGCCAAGTGCGGGTTGGTCGACTACACAACCTAAGAATTTCTTCTTAGGTGTGCAGGTTTCCTCACGATGTTTTCCTTCACCGTTAAAGCGTCGAATGTTGGTACATATGAATTTCAAATTTGAAAAACACATTGGTACCTGGCGGGGTTTGAACTGGCGACCTCTCGCATGGCAAGCAACGACCTTAACCACTCGGCCATCGACGCTTTACAGAGACAGACACCTCAATACTCACCAATCATGCTGCAGTTGGACCTCACGCCTACCTATTGCCAATGTGGCGTCCCGATAAATACACCGTGAAATTTTAGTGGTTGTTTTCCCGCAGAAAAATTATTCCATCTTAGTAGTACAAAAGATGTGTGCAGTTCTTTTTTGGTAAAATCAATAAATGCCGGTTTTACGAAAGGTTTAACCGTCACTCGAAAGCACTTTCGAACCGCTTTATGACTTAGGGTGTAGAGCTTCTTTAGCTTTAAGCATCGATTTCATACGGCAAGCAGTACCTGAATACGTCATATCTTCTCTCGTTTTCGAGTTGAAAAATTATTATTCTTAAAAATCGAGAAAAAAAATTTTTTTTTTCGAGGAATAATTTGCATGATTCGATAGTATTACTAAAGGCAAATCGTTCTGCCACGGGAAAACAACCACTAAAATTTCACGGTGTATACTGATAATTTAATTAATAACTTATTTTTTCCAAACCTTTAGAACGTCATATTACCATAGAGTTCACCAAAAAAACTTAAAAGAGCACGGCGCGCAGTGACACATGTCATTGTTGTCATTTTTGGTTTTCGGAAAATTAATTTTACGTTTTGCTAGTTAGCTGTTTTTGATGTGCTTTCTGCCTTGCTACGTTACGTTGTCTCTCTGTACACTCCTTCACTCTTCATGTGTCCGAGCCACATACATACATACATAAAATCACGCCTTTTTCTCAGAGGGGTAGGCAGAGATCACTTCCTGCCATGTGCTACGATCCTGGCACACCACTTTCGCTTCATCCACATTCATCAACCTCTTCATGCACGCTCGTCGATTACGGGTACTTTTGATTTGACCTTTCTTTAAGATTTGACCTATCCTAGCTACGACTATACCATCAAGTGAATTTCTCATACGCGTTAACCCTCATTCCATTCGATTTCTATTTCAACATTACCATACAATACCAGTAGGTTCGGTAACCGAGAGACTATCAAAACCCCATTCCCTGGATACAAAATCTCATTTTCCGCGCGATACAAAACAAACTGTTGTTATCTCGCAAAGTATTTGTCAATCCTGTACGTACACTCCGGTTTTTCACTACACGTCTGCAAGACATATTGGAATTCCTTTGTCAATTGTCTTAGAGGAGAAATGTTTGCGAACCCGGTCTTCTTAAATTTCTGACAAGTTTGAGTGAGCGTGTAGAAATTGGCTGCGATTTGAACGTTTTTATATGTTTTTAATTCTTTTGCTTTGAGATAATATTTGGTTTATGGGAAACCACATTTGTAATAGACATACAACAATTCTATTACAAATCTAGTGGGTACCACTACTTTTTGATAAGTCGTGTCTTGTGAAAAAAGGTTATTATAAAGTAGAAGACTACTTAAATGATAAAAATCTATGGACATGATGAGCTGCTCGCTTGGATAAGCAAAGAATTTGTGGTTAATTTATTGATAATTTGACGTGCAAAAGTATTTCATGTAAATCTATTTGCAGAATAAACTATTTCATTTCATTTCCTTTCACTCAAATTTCATCGGTGTATGGTGATAATTGGTAGGTATGGTATTGCTGGAAAATATGGAACTAGAAAAATCACAAATGACATTTATTAAAACTAAACTCTTTTGAAAAGTGGTTCAGAATATTGTTTCATCATCATCATCAGCCCATATACGTCCCCACTGCTGGGGCACGGGCATACCCTAAACCAGGGCGATAAGGCATTAGTCGACCGCGCTGGCCAAGTGCGGGTTGGTCGACTACACAACCTTAGAATTTCTTCTTAGGTGTGCAGGTTTCCTCACGATGTTTTCCTTCATCGTTAAAGCGTCGAATGATGGTACATATGAATTTCAAATTTGAAACACACAGTGGTTTGTTCTGGCGACCTCTCGCATGGCAAGCAACGACCTTAACCACTCGGCCATCGACGCTTTTTGTTGTTTACCATTACAAAATTATTTAGGTATTTATTTTATTGATTAAAACCTACAGTGATCCAAAATTATGGCAATCATGTCAGCCGTAAGATCAAACAACGTTCTTATTTCGCAATAACAACGAATTTAATTACAATTTGAACCAATTATACACCGTGAAATTTTAGTGGTTGTTTTCCCGTGGCAGAACGATTTGCCTTTAGTAATACCTACTATCGAATCATGCCAATTATTACGTGGAGAAAAAAAAATATTTTACCAATTTTAAAATAATATTTTCCAACTCGAAATCGAGAGAAGCTAACGTTATTTTATAAGTTGTGACGTAATCAAGTATTGCTTGCCGCATGAAATCGATGCTTATGGCTAAAGAAGGGTTCGAACGTGATTTTGAGTTTCTGTCAATAATCAATAAATGGTTTTACGAAAGGTGTACTTTCGTAAAACCGGCATTTATTGATTTCAAACTGCACAAATCTATTATGCTACTAAGATAGAATCATTTTATTGCGGGAAAACAACCACCAAAATTTCACGGTGTAAAAAACCAACTATGTAATTAAAAGGCTCCCTAAAGGCGTGTGTGTAAGTGTATGTGTATGAAATAAAATAATAAAATCAGTGTGTTTGTGTATGTGCCTAAAAAATCTTTAGTAATCGCGAATTGCGGTAGCGGCAGTATAATAATAAAACGTGCCCTCAATAATTCCTAAACAAATAGAAACGAGAAAAATGTCCGCATAAATTAAGCTAATTTTGGGAACACAGGTGCCCCAGCGGGTACACGGGAATTAGCAATTCCCTGTTCGATGTCCTGCTTTAATTAAAATCTGATCCTATTAACGAGACCTTACTTGAATTTTAATTTTTTTTTCATTATACCAATGTTGGACCAACCTAACGTTAGATATTAGACTTTCTCGTTCCATAAGACTAGATAGTCTTTATGGTCGCGACCATGATTGGTGTAACCCAGTCGAAACGTCGGGCAGTAAGCTATGTTCTTGCTACTCCTAATATGGCGTGTAGACTCATAACAACCTAAAATTGTACTCAATATTTATATTTTGGAAAGTTTGATTATTTTTTTGGATTATTTATTTGTGGTATCCTGATGTCGAGGCTCTGTATCTGTAATAATTTATTAATTCTAGCTGTACTAGCGACTTCGTCCACTTTTTTACACATTTTCCATTATTTCTTTGCACCTGTTGGTCGCAGCGTGATGATATATAATCCTAAAAAGCCTACCTCGATAAATGGTCTATCCAACACAAATTTTCGTATTCAAAATGGTAGTTCCTGAGAATAGCGAGTTCAGACAAACAATTTAACCATTCCCGATCTCTAACGGACTGAAAACCATATCTTCGAAATTCCGAACATTACATTTTATAATCAGTTTATGCTCGTCATAATAATATTATGACTATATTATGACTATCAATATTATTGAACCTGTAGGGAGAACACACTTATGGCATCAAAATTATACGTGTATCATAAGATTATACTGTTAAAAAAGCAAAAATATGTCAAGAATACTTATAAATCACTGAGACAAAACCCCCCAGTGGAAATTCACGAACGCTATTCACCGGCCGAAAATCCTACGCAAGATTTTGCAACGGACGGACAGAATGATCGTAGCGTGTCCGTATATCATTGTAAGCGGTGTTCGAGCATTAATCCGATTCGATCGGACTGGTCTCTGAAGGCGAGGCCCGAAATACACCGGCTTCGGGTACAATAAAAACCTAAACTGATACGCGCGAGCGGCCGTCGCGCGCGGGACTAATATTAGACGAGACTAGGCATAGAGTAGACGGGTGGCAGAAGGTAAACGGTAGCTACTAAATAGCAACCGACTTATTTATAAAATAGAATATAGAAAAAGTGTTTTCAGTGGCTCGGTGAAACAGTGGTTAGTGATCCATGGTCACTACCTATGGTTCCAAGAGTCGTGGGTTCGATTCCAACCCGGAACAAATATTTGTGAGACAAACATTCGTGTGCCAATTTCCATTTAAATCGGTTTAGTTGCTTTGGTGTGAAAGCGCGGCAGTAACGTAACCTTCTAACTAAAAACTAGAGCTAAATCCTTATAATTACTAATTCCAAAGTGTGTTTGTTATCTCATCAAGCTTTATATATTCTTTAATTAAATTTTTCATTAAAGAGTGTGGTAATGGACATAAGGTACCATATTTATCAAAATACCGATATTTTACTCATAGATTGTGCTATGGTAGGTATGCTATGGGGATTTATTGTGGGCAAAGCCACGGGCAAAATCCTAGCAAACTTAACTGCTACTTATTTTGCCTAGTTAGGTACAATATACCAAACCTGAACTGTCTGTTAAGAAATGTCCGCTCTGTACCATCTACTCTTGGGCATAAAACAGCCCAATCCGAATGCGGTGTAGTGCGCGGACGCACGTTTCCGAAACCACATACTGTGCGCATGTTCTATTTATTGTGCCTTTATTTCAACATCTAGTATTTACTTATTCCTTGTACTTATTTACCAGATTGCCAGTGTTATTGGATTGAAGCTTTTGACTAAGAAACAGTGCGTTTAAACTATTGTAGTGTTGTGTTTGTGCACAAGATGATTGGTTATTGTGACAGCAGATATTGCAGGAGTCGCGAACGTAATTACGTTTAGTTAGGTAAGTATTAGAATATTAACTACTTCACTAGTAACAATGCCTAATGCAAAAAAAAAAACTTTTTACAGAAATAGTTTTTAAAATTTATAATATGTAGTAGGTAAATAGGGAGTTATTTAAGTCCTGTTTTTTTCTTTAGATGTCCGGAAACCTAATGGAGTAAACTAAAATACCTACTATGTTATATTAGATATAGCATTTTCAGTATCCTCATCAACTGGGTATATCATGTTGAAGTTATGACACAAATGGCCGTTCCTTTCTTTTGAAGTCTGAAAGTAATAGATTAAAATTATACATCCTCAGGCGTGTGTCAAATTAGTTAGATGGTTATGAATGCTGTACACATGTAGGCCTACATTTTGTACATTATAATTAGTTACTTTTTATCATAAGTCAATAAATGTAAATGGAGCAATAAGATCCTAATACTTACTTATAATGCAAATAAAAAAATATCTTCTATCATATCAGATAGTAGTAGATTCTAAACGTATCAATCTTCATCAGAATTCATTTGAATTAAATTTAATTATATTTTATTATTCTTAGTAGAGTCTTTGTTGAGATACTTAGAACGAAATAATGGGTCACTGTGAAATGATATTTTATTACGCAAGAAATACACGAACACATTATAATTTCATTTAGATACACAATGTGTTTAGTGAGAATTCTGACCTGTAAACGTCAAATAAACAAACCCTCAGCGTTAGAATTATTTTAATAATGCTTTAGATTTTTTTGGCTTGCTAAACGCACTACAAAAGTTTAGCACAAAATGATTTATGAATCATCATATACGTCCCCACTGCTGGGACACGAGCTTTCCTTAAACTAGGGCGATAAGACCTTAGCCAACCACGCTGGCCAAGTGCGGGTTGGTTGACTACACACACAACCTAAGAATTTCCTCTTAGGTGTGCTGGTTTCCTCATGATGTTATTCCTTCACAGTTAAAGCGTCGAATAATCGTACATATGAATTTAAAATTAGAAAAATGCAGAGGTACATGGCGGGGTGTGAACTGGCGACCTCTCGCATGGCAAGCAATGTCAACCACTCGGCCATCGACGCTTTTGAAAAAACATGGCGGGTTCTATGAATGATTTGGGCCAAGTTTATAATCGTCGCCTTCAACAAACATAAAGAATACAATGTCTGCAAATCGATCTCTCATCATAACACTGCCAATCTGTATCGACACTGATATTCTGAACGGATTATTAGAGACCAGCTGATTCATAAGATCAATTCTTACGACGAAATGAGTTAAAAATACCTTACTCATATCAAAGTAATAACATCATATCAAAATGTTATTATTCTATTAAGTTTGTAAGTTAGTTTATACAAAAATATGGGTCACCTATCTTTTGGTTTTTAGATTGATTGAAAAATTACAAAATTATAGCTTATCAAACTTCTGGAGTAGGGGCTTGTATGTCATGCTTAGGCAAATATTGTACCATAACGTGACATCATCCAGCACTATATCTTCATAATTCCTTGTTTGATAAACAAAACAAAAAATACCAGTACAATTTTTTTAAATAATCCAAATAAAGGTCTAATTTTTGTAGTCCTCTATATAGCATTAGGCTTGTATAAATGAAATCAAAATCATTAAGGATTGAATCCTCACCAACATACCCAACTTGCTAAAATAGGAGTAATGTTTAATGTGCAATAAACTACATTTGCAGGTGGAAATCACCGTAATTTTCATAGTATTAACAATCTGTTGGAAGCGAAGTCTACAATAGAACATTAGTTGGATAAAGCATTCCAAACGGGGGAACTCGTCACTACAATTGTCACGTGCAGTCAACGACAAATTTGACTGCAACTACAGGCAGAGTTGGGACCGGGAACTAGTTTATTACAATTTAGATTCACGGACGGAGACGTATGGCAGTTTAACGCCGCTGGCCACAGGTGAACGACAATAAAGCTATTTCGAATACATCACACGTAGGGTTTGCTCTGTCATACAACATATAATATTAGAAAACTGTAACTTACTGTAACAACATGGTAAATATCCCGGACAGTTTTCTAATGTGTGTAACCATGACAGTTTAAAATTATATAACATTTTATATTTTACTAGCTTTGCCCGAGACTTCGTTCGCGTGGACTACAGGATTTTATATACAAAAGTTTTTTTCCCAATAACTCTCGTTCCCGTGGGAATTTTGCAATATCCTGTTGCAACTAAGCTTTAAGTTTACTAAGGTAACTGCAAGCCAAATTTCCAGCGTGTAACTAACCGGTTTAAATTTTTCATACAAAAGGATTTTCGCGCTAATTCCCGTTCCCGTGGGAATTTCAGGAATTCCTTTCTTAGGGTACCTCTACGATACCTTAGCTACGTCCCTTCCAAATTTCAAGTGCCTACGTTTAGCCGTTTAGGCTGTGCGTTCATATGTCAGTCAGTCTGTCAGTTTCTCCTTTCATATATTTAGATTGATATTTTTGCCAGTGTCCTTTTTGGTCACTTGGTTGTCCGTCTTTCTACTTTGAGATAAACTGATTCTGAGAAAAAGCTATTGAAAACCATATCTACAGAGCGGCCTTACATTCCACAAAGGAACTAAAACCTACAGGCCACCTAGAATTCTTCTAAACATACTAGAAACTAGACTTGGTTTAAGTCTAGTTCAGATGATTCAAAATCTAAACAACACCGAAGCTAAATAAACCAAATGAAAATTATACAAGACGAAATTGCAAAAAGCATTATGAACATTAAGACTATCATTTCATTCGTTAAACGTCTGCGTTACTCCACTATTCTCTACAAAATGTTTACACAGCAGTCAGAGAATTACTGCATTAAAAGATTTACCTGACTTTAAACATCTTTCCATTTAACGAGATACGCTTAAATATCACGTTATTCGGTGGAAGACCCGCCATTAATTTTGCATTGTGTCTGTTTTTCGACAGTCAAAGGCTTTTAAGAAAACTGATGTTTACATGTAGAGCGAGTTCGTTTAAGAAGGCCCATACCTACGCTTTCAGACTTTTAACTGCCTCGTTGGTCTATTGGTAGCAAGTGCTGCGTTAAGACCGAGAGGTCCCCGGTTCGAAACCGGGGTCGGGCAAAATTTGTGTGAGTTTTTCTGTAATGAAATTACTCAGCCCGGAGTTAGGAAGTTGGCGGTTGAACGCCCGTGCCTCGGAAAGCACGTTAAGCCGGTGGTCCTGCGCCCGATATCTCATCGGTCATGTCGGATTGCCGTCTCACCGAATTATGAGAGTGAGGGAATAGAGAGTGCACTTGTTTTTGCGCGTATACTTGTGCACTATAATATGTCCTGCGCACTTGGCTGATCTCAATTGAGATCGGCCGCCTTGGCTGAAATCGGTCGGACGCCTTACCTACGGTTATGTAATGTGGGTATGTATATGTTACGGTTAATGTGGATAGTACGGTTATTATGTATAATTACCGGTAACTATGCATAATTAACAGTGCTCGTGGTAAAGGTGGTAAAAACTATCGAATTAATCACATTTACCGGTAATTATATAAAATTACCATACCCTTTGTGTAAATGTGGTAAATAATAAAATCAAACTGACTTGATACCGTAAAGGTGCACTAAGAAAAGAATACTAAATTTTAACCCGAACCCGAAATTCTAACAGGAAACTGGAATTAGCGGGAAAATATTAGAACTACTTAAGTTAGATGCTTGAAATTTGGTATGATGGTACCTCATTAAACTTAAAGCTTAATTGCAACAGGATATTGCAAAATTCCCACGGAAACGGGGGTTAGTGGGGAAAAACTTTTGTATGAAAACATCTAAACCGCGTAAGATAGATGATTAAGATTTGGCATGGCAGGTACCCTAATAGACGTAAAGCTTGCTTGCAACGCGATATCGCAAAATTCTTACGGAATCGGTAGTTACTGGGAAAAAACATTTGTATGTAAAATCCTGTAGTCCACGCGAACGAAGTCGCGGGCACAACTAGTTATAAAAAAAGTCAAGAAACCAAACTTCTTGTTTGGTTTAAAAAAATATATAATCTTATAAAAATTAAGTTAAATAAAATTAACAAATTGGCAGGCAATTATCAGTTAAACCCTTAAAATTTCAAATTTGTGACATTTGGAATTGCAGAGTACTTGTGATTTTTGTCAGCAATGTCAACATTTACCTCAGTCGCGCGGGAGTTTTATATAATTACCGGTAAATTTGAATAATTCACTACATTTACCATGTGCGTCGGTAATTATCTATAATTACCGGTGATTATAGATAATTACCGATTGCTCACATTGACCGTAACATATATATGTAGTTGTTCAAAAAGTCCGGCTTGGGTCGTTCGGAAGCAATCAATCAATCGGGTCGGTGTTGAACCACAATCACAGCCGAGATAGGTAAGCTGTTTTGGGAAGGAATGATTGACTGTATCCACACTCTAGTAAGGCCGGTTGTACATGGCACGTTTTATAACCGTAAGCCATGAAATTTTGCCGCTGTAAAGCTAAAAAGCGCCTGTTAGTGATCCCGGCTCCTCGAGCTATTATCGACTCAGACTAAATCATCCGAGGCGATAGTATCCTTCCTCCCCTTTTCCTTCCCCCGTCATATATCCTTGACGCAATGACCTTGTTAAAACAATGCACAAGGCAGAATAGCGGCGACATGGTCCACAGCCCGTCACGTCACGTTTCCCACAGAGGTGAAAAGTGGATCGCTGGAAGTGATCTCTGCCTACCCCTCTGGGAAAAAGGTGTGATTTTTTGTATGTATGTATGTATTTAGTGACCCATACAATAAAGACGATTCAACAGTAAAATTTCACTGTGAAAAAAGTTAAAAAAACATGAATGAGACATAATTTAAAAATACATATAAATATTTCACATCATCACATAACTACATCGATCTGAGCCCGTGCTAAGTAGCTTATGCACTTGTGTAACGGAAAGCAGAAAAGACAGTGGATACAAATTATACTTAAATATATTTAATACCACACACACAAATATTGGTCCCGAGTGGGAATCGAACCCACGACTGTTGGAACCGCCAGCCAGGGTCACTATCACCTGTTTCACCGAGCCAGCCAGTAAGATTGAAACGATAGTTATAGTTTCATTATTTAGTCGTGTGTTTATATTTAAATGATGATGTGGACGACTTGCAGGCATTTTTTAAAAAATTAAAACCCTTTTCTTTATTTTCTAAGTATTTAAATACATATTTCTCTATCGTTTAGTACTCTGCTGTCAGTTTCCTAATTATTTTAACGATAGCGTTGCATTTTCACTTGTGATATCCCTAAAGTTAGTACGTCTACTCCAAACGATCTCGTCTTGACTAATTTCGTAACTATTCAGTATAATAAAATGAGAGCAACCATTAATAATAATCCTAGACCTATATAAATGTAATAGAAACTTGCAATTTACACACATACATACATAGAATCACGCCTTTTCCCCAGAGGGGTAGGCAGAGATCGCTTCCTGCTAGCTACGGTCCTGGCACACCACTTTCGCTTCTTCCACATCCATCAACCTCTTCATGCGCGCTCGTCGATGACGGGTACATTTTATTAGACCTTTCTTCAATATGTGACCTATTCGGTGATGTATTTAATTTGTTGCAAAGAAACATCGTCAATTATTCCGAATACCTTCAGTGCGTGGCACTAATTCAATTAACTAGCTAGATAAAGCAATCAATTAGACATGGCTACCACTCATTAATATTGACCGTGTTAAATGAGATACTCCGTTAATAAATTAGCTTATCCCGAATTACACCAGTGATCCTAAGTGTTTCGGGTTTCAGCGAGCGATTTAAATAGATAAACGTAAGTTTCCACCAATTTATATATTATTTAGTCTGGCCAGTGTCTACGTTAGATGTTTGTACGTAATTAAATTAACCTTATGTTTTATATACATACATACAATCACGCCTTTTTCCCAGAGGGGTAGGCAGAGATCACTTCCAGCGATCCACTTTTCACCTCTGTGGGAAACGTGACGTGACGGGTTGTGGACCACGTCGCCGCCATTCTGCCTTGTGCATTGTTTTAACAAGGTCATTGCGTTCCCACGAGTAGCAAGGATGTATGACGGGGGAAGGAAAAGAGGAGGAAGGATACTATCGCCTCGGATGATTTAGACTGAGTCGATAGTAGCTCGAGGAGCCGGGGTCGCTTACCCGTATACCGTTCACCGACCACCGGACAGATAGTTGTGACTGGTATCCCCTGACTGAACTGACTGTTTTATATAATACATTAAAATATATAATCGTGGGTCCGATTCCACACGGGCAAATATTTGTGTGATAAACATCGGTGTTGGTTCCGTGTCTGGCTGTGAATTACTGCCACGTTAGTCTATTGGTAGCAAGCGCAGTTTGAGTCCGGGGTCGGGCAAAATGTGTGTGAGATTTTCTGTAATGAAACACTCAGCCCGGAGTTAGGAAGTTGGCGGTTGAACGCCCGTGCCTCGGAAAGCACGTTAAGCCGGTGGTCCTGAGCCCGATCTCTCATCGGTCATGTTGGATTGCCGTCTCACCGAATTATGAGAGTAAGGGAATAGAGAGTGCACTTGTGTTTGCGCGTACACTTGTGCACAATAATATGTCCTGCGCACTTGGCTGATTTCAATCGAGATCGGCCGCCATGGCTGAAATTGGTCCGACGCCTTATTATATTAATTGAATATACATGTATGTAAATCAGTCTCTGACGCCGATAGGACAAGCTCTGCTTAGTATAGGATGAGATATTTTTTAAAATGCAATATTAATTTTGTCTTCCCATGAAATTTTTTGTCTGTCACGAGAGTAGATTAAATTGTTTCGTCGCAGTATCACTTTTAAGGAATACATAACTCCATTTACATTTGAAGCTTACAACTGAGTGTACTTTAGTCGTGTGTGAATTTAAAACTAAATTAGACTGTGATGTAGAGTTTAGAGCGATTTCTTTCGGTCGAAGGGACAAATCAAATGAAATGTTAGATCCAGGAAAGTGTTATGAATGTCAAATAGGTACCTATAAGCCAAGAAAAGAAAAGAGATCTTCTATAATAGATTAGAAATGAGTACAAATGCACGAGATATTGATCCCGATACTGAATATCAAAGCTATCTCTTGTATATCAAAATAAACGCAGTAGGCAGTATGAAGAGTGCCCTCGGGGGTTGTCGAAACGTCAATTTGGATTGGCCATTTGACGTTTAATACAGTTAACAGTTATAAGAGCCGTATAGGTAAGTTATATGATCTGGACGTAATAATAATCCAATCAAAAACATAAATGTGAAATGAGAGCCAAGTTCAATATTATGATAATTGCCCTCGTTGTTGACTTCAACGACAAAAGAAGTGAGATCTAAATGGGTGCCATGTTCAATGGTCAACCCAGAAATTTATTTATAAGTAACACTATAACATACCTATCATATCTTCTTATAACAAAAGATAATGTATGGTGGTAGCCTATGAAGGTCTGAAATTTCATCAAGCAAATAAGTGAACGAAATTTTTTTTGAGAAATTAATTATTATTATATTAATTAAAATTACTTGCGGGCACTTTTCGATTGGCAGCTGTTTGAGAGTGTATTCTCCTATTCATGTAAATATGGAAAAAAAATAGTTTCATTAACCACATTATGAACGTAGTGATTTTGTAGCCGGATCTCGTACTATTAAGTATTGTATTTAAAATTTCAAGATGTGTATATGTTACCGGAAATGTATGAAATCAAGGAATTGTATACAATTCCTAGGAAATGTGTACAATTCCTAAATGATTTAGGAAATGTGTAAAATATTGTTTGAAAAACTATTTAATGCATAGATATCCTAGGAAATGTGTACATTTCCTCGGAAGTGTATAAAATTCCTATATCGTATTAGGAAATGTGTAAAGTAAATGCTTTCTATAGTAAAACACGTTATTAATTTAAAAAAATCCCGCTTTCATTAGGTTGACCTGTATGTATGTATGTAAGAAAATAAATTTAAACATCTTCTTATGATCGGAGGGTTATAAAAATTTACAGTCGTATGTGATTTTGATGACAAAACAATAATATGGTACTGTCGAGCTGATCTGATAATGGAGCCGAATGATATGAACTGGAACTTTATGATGGATGATCGTCATCATTATCATCAGCCCATATACGTCCCCACTGCTGGGGCACGGGCCTACCCTAAACTAGGGCGATAAGGCCTTAGTCGACCACGCTGGCCAAGTGCGGGTTGGTCGACTACACAACCTTAGAATTTCTTCTTAGGTGTGCAGGTTTCCTCACGATGTTTTCCTTCACCGTTAAAGCGTCGAATGATGGTAATGAATTTCAAATTTGAAAAACACATTGGTACCTGGCGGGGTTTGAACTGGCGACCTCTCGCATGGCAAGCAACGACCTTGACCACTCGGCCATCGACGCTTTTTCGTATCGAGTACGCGGATGTACGTATCATAGCCTTATTTGGACTGGTTGGAAAGGTATTTTAATACTGTGAGCAAATACTATAAATTGTAAAATAAATTAAGTTTAAAAAAAACAGTATTAAACACTATATTATTGGTGCACGTAAAAGTCAAAAATAAATTACGAGTCTTTCATGTTGTCTCTATTCTGGGCTGGGGTGTAAACTATGTGCTTTTAATTATATTTTTTGATTGTTAAAGCAGGAAAGACTTTCTTGTTAACAAATACACGAATAAGAACTCTACATTTTGCCACTGTTGACTGGTATTTTAAACAGATTGTTTAATGTAGAGCCTCCTACAAGTCGTGCTGAAATTCTAGTTAAAGCACCGATCTCTGTAGCCTGCTTCCTGAAACATCGCTTAACTTGATTTCTCAGCAAGGTGTACTAAAAATCCTACCTGTTCCAGCGCCCCGCGCTTTTGCAATCAAATATAATAATTAAAAGCACATAGTTTACACCTCAGCTCAGAAATACAGACAACTTGAACGACCCTTTATTTATTTTTGACATTTACGTGCACCAATAGAAGCGTGGTTAAGTGTCTTTTTTTAAACATATATATCATGCTGTAGCACAGCTTGTATTGCAAAGGCACTTCTGAAATCCCTGGCCGGATCCAGTTAATTACAAGTTGGCAACTGACCGTAGTGCAATCTCGGTACTCGGTACATCGTTTGCATCAAGAAGAACTTTGGACACTCATTATTCTGAGATCGAGAATATAATTGTTTTAAGATACCGTTCTTGGTAGGTACCAATCACATAGAGTTCATCATCTATTTACAAGGAACTTCGCGATCCCCCGATCAGGCGAAGCAATACCTTCCCCTCGTCCCGCTGTCACGTACTCACTTATATCTTAATTTTTTTACATTTCCGTTTGCTAGTTAGGAAATGTATAAATTTCCTAGGAAATGTGTGATGTGTAATTTATTTCACACATTTCCGTGCGAATTTAGGAATTACATACATTTCCTAGGAATTGTATACAATGACGGATTACATACATTTCCGGTAACATATATACTCGTATACATTGTTCTGTATCGATGGACAATTATATACAAATGTACATCGATACGAACAAGATTGCTATCGATAAAGTATATTTCATATCGTTAGACGATCGAATACCTACATAAAGGTACAAAGAATCATCTTATTTTCCTAACAAATTACGCGAATTGATCAACGACGTGTCTTCGCAAAGTTGCTCATTCCCAAAACGGTGTCGGGGCGGATCAAACAAAACGGCAACAGCTGAGCCCGAGATGAATTGTTCGAAGGTTAAGCAAATATTTCAAGCGAGTGTTCGCGGAGATCAATGGATCCGCGAGTGTTGATCTTGATGGCTTGGAGGAGCCTTGTCATCATCACCGGGCTTGCGGGGGAGCGGATGGCTCTTTACTTAAATCAATAGGAAAGAAAATGAAACTCAACATATACCTACCTATGATAATAAAAGTCGCCGTAAGTTTACCCGAGCAATTTACTAATTACAAATACATACGATTTATTCATTGATATTTTTTATGATGATGATATGGATTTATTCTCATAATTTAAGTATCCCTAAGTTAGTGATATAGGCTGATCGTTATAATATGTAATCATATTTTTGGCTAAAAAACCAACTTCAGTTTTAAAAATTCGCTAGTCATGCTTTCAACAAAATATTAAAAAGACTTCACTACCAAAAGTAAAAAGGTACAGTAGTCGTCAATAACTTTGAACTATAAATCTGATTGGTAATTCAACAAAATAATAGTCTCGTAGCAGGATTAAGTGCAATAACCATTGTATTTTGTATACCGACCCTTTGTAGCGTAAAGCAGGGTTTATACAAAGACGTTCACACAGCATTCGCTTTACTACAATGCTTCAGACTGTCACGTAAATGAAATACAATAACTGACACGGCTAGACTGAAAACGTTATTAAATGGCATTATTATGTACTTTAAGTATTATATTAGTCTTTATGGATCTACACGCGATAGTACGAGTAGCAAATACATAGCTACTTACTGCCCGACGTTTCGACTGGGTTACACCAATCATGGTCGCGAGCGAACTGGCGCGATGGCGCGACCCGTCTTCGTCTGCAACAGCGGTTATAAATTTCTAAATCCACCCACGAACCAGCGCTAATGTCATTTGTACAGCTACCCAAATTTGTCCGACACGCAAGATAGTGTTGTTAGTTATACGGATTTAGTGTAATGGAACACGAAAGTCTAAAATTATTATTAGATATACTTATTTTAATATTTCTGTGGAAATTTAATCAGTAAGAGCTCTTTAAGCTATAAAGGGCATCACAGGACAATGTACAGTGTTAATATGTCCTCTTCAGCTGTCCCCGACCTGTGTAATTGTGAACAAATAACTAGAACAAACTCCTTGAAATACTTGGGAGTTGTTTTAGATGAAAAGCTCACTTTTAGAGAACATATAGCAGCCATGTCGGGAAGAGTGAGAAAAGTAATACATATTATGTCAAGTCTTCGTGAGGTTGCAGATGGTAAAACTTTAAAATCTGTTTATTATGCGCTTTGCCAATCTATTATAAATTACTGCATTCTCTCCTGGGGTGGAGCTTCACAAAGCATTTTAATAATGTTGGAAAGAGCCCAAAGGGGGGTTCTAAAGACTGCTCTTTGCAAGCCCCTTCTTTTTCCTACTTCTGCCCTATTTGCTCAAGCTGAAGTCCTGAGCGTTAGAAAATTATTTATTTGTAGAGCCTTCATCAGTACGCACAAATCCGTCGTGAACTCTGACGAATATCAGTTCCTTTTAAGGAAAAGAGTTTTTAAAATCCCTGTCCTCCCATCCAAAACCTCTTTTGCACTTCGTTTTAAATCATCTAGACACGCGGTAGCGTGTCAAGCCAAGGTTCAAGAAACAGAACTGGCGAGCCGCACCGTGTGTAATATTACACGAACCATTTGGAACCACTTTTGAACCCCTCATAAATCAAAAACTATTTCACATAAACGTATCAAATTTGGCTCATATATTGTGACTTGCGAGATAAATATGTGTTCTAAATTTCATAAGCTTATCTCAAACAGTTATTTAGATATTAATGTCCAAAAATCCTCATTTTTATCATTGACTGACTGACAGATCAAAATTCTAACCCAGTTCCAAATGACCTAGAGAGTTAAAATTTGGTATGCAGATAGGTAATTACATGAATACAAAGGAAAAAATAAAAAACTGGCAATTTTTTAATAATTAGGTTAGGTTCTATTATGAACGCTTAACATAAATACCTAATTAGTGCCTAATAAAGCCTATATACCGGGGAAGGCAGAGCACTAAGTATATATTTAGGTATACTTACTTATTTACAATTAAGAGTAGGTACTTAAAGTCGGTTTTCATATTTATTACTTAGGGTAGGTACCTACATAAAGTCTAGTTTTAGTTTTGAATTTGTCCTTTTCAAAGGACCCACGGCGTTACGATGATATATACTTTTCTACAAAAAGTAATGATATCCAATCAAAAACATAAATGTGAAATGAGAGCCAAGTTCAATATTGCTTTGGTTGTTGACTTCAGCGACAAAAGAAGTGAGATCTAAATGGGTGCCAAGTTCAATGGTCAACCCAGAAATGTATTTATAAGTAACACTATAACATACCTATCATATCTTCTTATAACATAAGATAATGTATGGTGGTAGCCTATGAAGGTCTGTCTTGGCTAGTTTTCATATATGAATTATAGCCGTCGCAAGTTCTAAGCCTACAAGTATTGGTATTGGTACAACGGGCTGATATCCGCAACTCGACGTCAAAGCGCCTATTTTGCGTTGTCGGTTTTTATTTTATAATTCCGAAAATTTGGATTGTTGGTAGAAACTAGCAAGCGAACATAATAATACGTTGGTAGGTTTATAGAAACTAGCCATGACAGACCTTCATAGGCTACCACCATACATTATCTTATGTTATAAGAAGATATGATAGGTATGTTATAGTGTTACTTATAAATACATTTCTGGGTTGACCATTGAACTTGGCACCCATTTAGATCTCACTTCTTTTGTCGCTGAAGTCAACAACCAAAGCAATATTGAACTTGGCTCTCATTTCACATTTATGTTTTTGATTGGATACCTCTTTCCTCATCTGTACAATAAACTAGTTAACAAATTCCAATTAAAACATAAAACTGTTCGTGAAGTTAAAGCTTCTCTAACCAAGATACTCCTGGGGCTCTCCTATGAAGAGACGGAGAACATTTTAAAAACATATAAATAACCCGGACACTAATCATGCGCCACGCTTCCTCACACTTCACAAATCACATGCACACTATATTCTTACATAAGCAATACTCCAATCTCCTTTTACATTGTTATTAATTGCCACTGTATAATCTCCTATGCTAATGTTTTCTGCCCCCACAGGACAGGCCTAGCCTAGTGTGGGGGCCCGGAAATGTAATTTAATATGCCTGTAAAACTTTTTGGAAATAAATTATTATTATTTATTTATTTATTTAATAAAGAAAATAAGTCCACGTAACCAAATCCACTGATTGAGATTGAGAGATAAAAAAAATCATTTGCTAATCATCCTGGGCTTTTCTAGAGGGACGTGATGGCGAGAACGGCAGGTCCTCAGGGTGAGGGCAAAAGACACGTTAGATTATTTTGTGTGTTTTTTTTTCAAATGGACTACGATGATGGCTTGGAGTAGAGTTGTCATCATCACGTGGGGAAGTGGATGGCTGGCACGTATTTAAAGTTCATAATGACTCCACTTTCCGTACTAAATCAACATAGTGCTATGACGTCACAATACAACATGCAATACATTGGCATTTTTTTTTGTTATTTCACGTTCATAAATATAAATAAATTATACAAATATATTCAACGTGCCAATACATAATGTTCCATTATGTAATTGAGACACAGTAACATTATCCTTTAGACATGATATAAATAGCCTGTTACAGATATAACCTCAAAGCAAAATTCGCCCATACACCTACAAAACCTTCTCTTTCCCTTCATCTTTCAATTTTCCGCCCTCATGAATCCATTCATTGATGTCTCTCAAAATAGGATTTCACAAAATAGACAAAGATGTTAAACCAAAGCTTGTAATGAGAGAGTCCATGGTATACAAATTTTTCTAACTTTTACTGTTCACTAAATACGAAAAGAACGGGTTGTAATATTATTAACGTGCATTCTATTAGACTCACGTTAGGTACATACATCTGATATTAAACCATACCGTTGTATTTATTTAATAAACAATATTATCTTATAAAATTCTCGTGTCACAATGCTCGTATCCGTACTCCTCCCTAACGGCTTGACCGATTCTCATGAAATTTTGTGAGCATATTGAGTAGGTGTCAGAATCGGCCAACATCTATTTTTCATACCCCTGAGTGATAAGTGTTGTCTACCCTCAACAAGTCGCGGGCATAGCTATTTCTATATATATCTATTATTGTCCTGGTTACACACATTAGAATACTTACTGAAAATGTCCGGAATATTTATTTTTTGTTTTCTAATACTATTCCATTCTATTTTCTAGTTTTTTAACGTAAAAAAATGCCAAAATGTAACAGACGAATATTAAACTTGCTCTATCATCTCCCCATTGACGCTAATCCCCGTTAGTTACCTTTTTAATAAAGAATGTAGGTAACTAGCCTAATTAAAATAGAGTGATTTCCGTCCGTCTTTCTGACATAACAGTAATTATTCTATATGCTGAATTCCTCCTTTTGATTCATATGTACCATCATTCGACGCTTTAACGGTGAAGGAAAACATCGTGAGGAAACCAGCACACCTGAGAGATTTTTCAACGGTGTGTGAAGCCATGACAGAGGCCTACGAGCGGTTTAAACTCTGACACCAGGTTGTTCATCAACCATACGATAAGAAGAAGAAAATTAAGAATTTTTAGTATCTAGATGATAAATATATCTTACTCGTACTGCTACTAGAAAATAATATAACACGAATATTAACGCACCTCCGTTCAAATAGTGTCACAACTCAAAAAACCAAATTTAGGAGAAAAATGCATTTGAAAGAAATTTACGCTTTCATATTGGACGACGAAATGATGGAATTTTTTTTTAATTTTTTTTGAGTTGTGACAGTATTCGAACGGAGGTGCGAATAATTATCTGGGTATGAATTTGATATGTTTTTGAGGACGGTGTTTTTGAAGGCGGTACTCCTAACTATTTCATTTAAAAAAAAAAGATACGGACGAATTGAGAACCTCCTCCTTTTTTTTGAGTCGGTTAAAAATAAAAGGATGAATAAATCTAAATATTGCTAGAAAATAACTGTAAAACATAAATAATGGCATCAACACGTTGTGAAATTAACTACAATATTTACTCTCCTTCACATTACGACTGTTGATTTATGAAAATATATAAATTCAAGTCAATAAGATTGAAGACTTCCGTAGTCGATTCGAATGAGTAAATTACTAAGATTATTCATAGTTAAATTGGGTAACGGAAATGGGTTACGACTCAATTTATCTTAAACATAATTATAATGTATCCCAATATTGAGATTTACAAGTAAACAAGTATACCGGACTTACACCGGATGCAATTAAATACATTATTTAAATTCGCAATGCATTAAAATCGATATATGAAAAAAATAAGACGTGTGGCACTCGGGGACTGCCGCGGTATAGTTAATGCATAGCATCGTCCGATTTCGGAGCAGCTCGTCTCGATTCGTGCGAGTTTCGTAGAGTCGTACACATACACACAAACACCGTGCCGAAGTCTACCGAACTGAAACGACGTTAGACGATTCTGAGGTTTTTTTCGTTACGGAATTTCTTGGTTCGGTCGCCGCGCTCAGAGCCCGCGATAAAAGCTATGCAATAGCTTAAAAACAATACAAAGCAAAGTTACGCAGGGCTGGCTAACCAAATAAATACTCGCAACCGATATAATAATTGAAATTGTGGGAATTGTATCAGTACCTAACTTACCGCGAACCAGCCATAATAACAATTAAAAAGCATAAAAATCATGTTTTCCCTCCCTCTTGTGATCCCGGGCTCTTCAGGCGGGGCGTGAAACGGCATTTAAGCAGGCCTTCAGGGTGAGTGCGACAGGCTCAATATGGTCTATTGTGCCTGTCGACCATATGTGGATCGCACTAAGTTACTGCTTACTAGCAGGCGGAGTGAGGTCATCTTGTTAGATTTTTATAAAAAAAAATAATAATAATCGTAAACTCAGTAAGGGATCATCGCCGTACCTTACGATTTCGATTAGTGTGCGTTGCAGTAGGGAGTATCATACAAAAATAATACCGAAAGCGAGAGTTAATATGTTTACGTTGCATTTACGTTTAGTTTATATGTGTGTGTATACCTTTTTAGAAATGAAATTAAATTAAATTTATTTTTGAAAAAAAACAAACTACTTTACTTTTTTTTTCCTTACTGACTACAATGTTGGCTTGTAGCCTTGTCATCATCACCGGACTTGCGGGGGAGGATGCCTATCGACCCTAAAGAGAATAAACAATACAGTCCCTTATTATTATATAACTAGACAAATCTTTGACTGGTTCGGTGGAACATTGGTTAGTGATCCAAGTTCATAACCTACGCTTCCAAGAATCGTGGGTTCCATTCCCACTCGGAACAAATATTTGTGTGACGAACATAGGTATTTGTTTTGTGTCTGGGTGTATATTTTTTTTTTTTTTTTTTATAATAGGCAAACAAGATGACCACACTCCGCCTGATGGTAAGCGGTAGTGAGATCCAAATATGAGGTCGACAGGCACAATAGATCATATTGCGCCTGTCGCACTCACCCTGAAGGCCTGCTTAAATGCCGTTTCACGCCCCGCCTGAAGAGCCCGGGATCATAGGAGGGAGGGAAAACATGAGCTGGAAGGGCATTCCATGCCTTAATGGCACGGGGCAGAAATGAAGAGCTGAACCTCTTAGTCCGAGCCACCAGCGACTGCATTGTATGTGGATGGCAGCGCTGTCCTGCACGTGTCGTTCGGGAGTGGAAAGGGGAGGGAGGGATTAGCTGAAATAGCTCTTCAGAGCATTCCCCATTAAAGAGACGGTAGAGAACACTAAGACCGGCAATGTCTCTACGTAGTTGTAGAGGCTCCAGAGTTTCGGACACCTCTACATCACCGACAATACGGATAGCACGTCGCTGCAACCTATCGAGAGCGTCGAGCAAGTATTTTGCGGAGCCATCCCAGAGGTGACAGCAATATTCCACACATGGGCGAACTTGTGCCTTATAAAGAAGGCAGAGCTGCACCGGTGTGAAAAATCGCCGCACTCTGTTCAGGATCCCCAGTTTGCGGGAGGCTGTTCTAATGACGCTCTCGATGTAATCCCGCTGGTTCAGGTCGCGGCGAACATCTATGCCAAGGATGCTAAGGCTATCCTGTATTGGTAAGGGGGTGCTCTGAAGAGTAGGATGGGAAAGGAAAGGAGACACTTTACTAGAAAAAACACACACCTGTGTCTTCTTGGCATTGAACTCGACAAGATTGCATGAGCCCCATTCGGAAATGCGGTCCAAGACCCCGTCAAGCTCGGCGACAAGAAGGTTCCTCTTTTCCTCGGTTTCGGTCTGCTTTACCCCAGGTCTTCCAAAATAACGTGCGTGGACAGTGCTGTCATCTGCATAGCAATGAATGTTGCCTAGTGACAACATGTCATTGATATGCAGCAGAAACAATGTCGGCGACAGAACGGAACCTTGAGGTACACCGGAATTTATTGGGTGGAAACAGGAAGTGCGTCCGTCACAAAGGACACGAATCCTGCGCCCCTCCAAAAATCCCGCAATCCATTCGCATAAGCGAGGTGGCAGACCGTATGCCGGGAGCTTGGAGAGAAGCGAACGATGCCATACACGGTCAAACGCTTTAGCGATATCAAGGCTAACTGCCATAGATTCGCCGTGCTTCTCCATAGCCTCCCCCAGAGGTGCGAAACGTACGCTAGAAGATCACCCGTGGACCGTTTTGGTCTAAAACCGTATTGACGGTCATGCAGCAGCGAGTGATCCTCTAGGTAGCGGATGAGCTGGGCGTTAATAATCCGCTCAAACACCTTACCCAGTACTGAGGTTATAGCTATGGGCCGGTAGTTGGCAGGATCAGACCTGTCCCCTTTTTGGGGACAGGCTGAACATTCGCCTCCTTCCAAGCCCGGGGCACGATGCCCGAGGTATATGAGAGGCGGTACAGGCGTGTGAGTACTGGAGACAACTCCGCTGCGCAAATTTGAAGTACTAACGCTGGAATACCGTCTGGGCCACTAGCTTTCCTTACATCGAGTGACTGCAACTCAGCACGTACATCACATTGCCTGATTCGGATCTCAGGCATATGAGCACCGCAATCTGGAATTTTAGGCGGCTGTGCTCCACCGTCATCAATGCAGGAATTGGCCGCAAAAAGATTGGCAAGCAGATCTGCCTTCTCCTGCGGCTGATGAGCTAGTGAACCGTTAGGATATTTCAGCGGGGGCAACGAAGGCAGACAGAAGTTGGATTGCACATGTTTAGCCAGGCGCCAAAAGCGAGCGGCTACCCGTGGGATGCCTAATAAGGTCCTGGCCAACACGTGCAACTCGCTGGGCATCTGCTCTAATGTAGGCCCTTTTGGTGGCCTTGGTGGCTTTGTTATAGGCTGCTTTGATTGAAGTAATATTAGGATCCCGGAGTGCATGAGCCCTGGCCCAGTTGCGGTACGCCGTCCGTTTCAGTTCAACGGCTGCGGCGCACTCACGACTGAACCAGAGATCATCTTTGCGACCGCTGGTGACATCAGTAAATGGAATGTAATACTCCATTCCAATACTGATCTCACCCGCAATAGCCGCTGCACACTCCGTGGGATCACTTCCTCCAAAGCAGCACTGCCCCCAAGGGATGGATGCGAAGTATTCACGCAAACCATCCCAATCTGCCGACGAGTAGCGCCACAGTCTCCGCGTCACCTCCACGGGCTGTGGGGAAGGGGTGCATGGCACTGTTGCACCCACCAGGCAGTGGTCGGAGGACCCCAGTGGGGCACAAACCGACACTAGGTACCCCGATGGGTGGCTCGTCAGCAGAAGGTCCAACAGGGAGGGCGCTTGACCGACAATATCAGGCATCCGGGTGGGCTGGAGTACCAGTTGTGTCAGGTCATGCGTGAGAGCAAATGCGTGGGCGGCCCGGCCAGCATGGTCTGTTTTAAGGGAGCCCAACCAGGTGTCATGGTGGGCATTAAAGTCCCCTAAAAACACCAGCTCGCTATTGGGGAACCGCGCCTGAGCGATGTCTGCCGCCTGACTCAGATGGTCAAAGAGTCGAGTTGTCTCGGTGTCACCTTTATGGGACCGGTATATGCACACGTAGACTCTGCTCACAGAGCCTAAATCCACGTGCACACCAAGGATGGAGAGGGATGGGTCTTCGAGGCAGTGAAGACGGACACAGCAGACGTCCGCCCTGACGAAAAGGCACACACCCGCCTTGGGCTGGAAGGACTCTTCCAGCTCATAGCCCGGATATCGAAGGTATGCCGTATCGGCAGGGCAGCCAATCTGAGTCTCCGTCAGAAACAACATCGCAGGCCTCGCCGTCTCGAGGTGTTGGTGGACGGCGTTGAGGTTTGCATGGAGTCCACGGATGTTAGTGAACTCCACCTCAAACAGCGAGGGGTGGGGAGTTGGGATGCCGCTGTAGGACGATGTTGCGTTGGTTTTACTGCCATCGATTTTAGAGGGAAAGGGGGACGTGAAAGAGAAGACCATTGCTGCGGCAACAACGAGACAAAGCGTGGAGTCTCGCATTGGTATTGAGCTGTGCAGGTCGGAGTTGGCCAGTCCGCCGGACGGAAGGGCCCCCGTACCCCCGGAGGCGGACACGCCGGGTCCCACTCCGGGCACCACCCGGCACGACGAGCCGCTCCGGGATTATGCGCGACCTGGTGGGGCAGCCTTCGGGGGTGGTTAGTCTCCGTCGGGCCCCTGTACTATGCCGCGGGCGGCCAGCGGCACCACCGTTTCTACGGGTCTCCCTGGCCGGCGGGCTGACCCGCTCCGCCCGCACAATACCGCCGCTAAGGCTCCACTGGTCCGGCGCTTGCCGCAGCAATGGTCCCCCCTGGCTCCGGTTCGTACAGTGCTGATCCCGGAACGCGACCTGACCGAGAGAGGTCAGAGTCACTTGGCGGGTTTTACGCAACTGTATGGTGGTAACAGCAACCGGTCGACAAAATGTCTCCCACCTGCTATTAAATATATTTAAGTATATTTCTGTATCCACTCTTGATTCTGATATCCGTAATACAAGTGCTTAAGCTACTTACCTCGGGATCAATGTATGTGATGTTGTGTAACATAAACATAAGTGTAGACCGTAAGTACATACATGACACACCCACATTCGGAATACACTACCGACCTATGGACATTACAAACACAAGAACCATCGTAATGAACATATTCTACCAAACTCCTCACCTGTACCCAGTTATCAGGAGAAAAGTAAAACAATCCACAAAGTTAGCCCAACTTGTCCGGCAGTGATAAATATTCCCCTGGCATCCGAACCGGTGTGCGGTCACCAAATTATTTCGGGCAGCTGTCACTAGTCACAATTAGTGGGGGTCCATTCCCGTCATTTCCGTCAAGCGGTGGAAACAATAATTTCCAAATACTAATCAAAGAGCCAACGGACAAGCTGACATTTCTATATTTAGGTAGTGTTGCGAACGTTTGGTGCCACTGTTAGCGGAGTACGTAGTGAGATTGATGATGTGAAAAGTGTGAAAAAACTGGTCGAGTGCGATTCGGACCTGCGCACGATGGGTTCCGTACCAATCCAGTAAAAAAAACAAGTTTATGGTATAGGGACCTCACTGAATATTTCTTCTTTTTAACCGACTTCAAAAAAAGGAGGAGGTTTTCAATTCGTCTGTATTTTTTTTTATGTTTGTTACCCCAGAACTTCCGCCTGGGTGTACCGATTTGGATGTTTTTTGTTTCATTTGAAAGCTGGTGCTTCCAGTTTGGTCCCATAGCAATTTGGTCCACTTCTGACAATGGAATCTATGAATGATGGAAGGTCAACTCCTTAATAGTTAGGAGTTAAAGGATAATTCTTTCAAAACTGTATGCATATTCAGACTACCAGTTAGAATATCAAATGTAACACTAAAAAGTATGAAAAAATAATTTTACAAAAAAATAAAAACGGACTTCAAAAACCCGACATACTAAAAATTACAAAATAATTTAATACGAACATTTAAATATATCTGGGTAGGAATCTGGGGGCACGGCAGTGCCCCCGCCAAGTCGAACGCGCAAACACTGCCGTATCATCCTTTACTGGAACCATTTCGCCGCATTTGCAGACCCCTATTTAAGAACCTCTGATGCGATATACGATACGATAAACTACGATAATCGAAGATCTGGAGTACCTGGTGATCCTGATTAGAAAACAACAGCCCAATATTATAAAGTCGTCTAAAAATATTAAAAAACGCCATACCGCCTTTACAAAAAATATTTAATTTGGTTAGCTGCTTCTACAAAAAGAAGTGAAATCCCATCAAAACATCCTGTAAAAAAACTAGCCAAGTCTCGGTGGAGCAGATTGCTCATCTCTAAAAAGTAATGAAATCTAGACAAAATCGTGCCAAGCCTAAGGTTCCTTACTGCGATTTCTTCATTATTGTAGTTAGTGTTGTGTGACTTGGCCGTTGAAGGGTACTCAAGGGTACAAAGGGTTTTTGTATCAAATTCCCCTTTAAATATTCGATTTATTTTGTAGATGTGGGCAACAGAAATACATCAGGTAAGAGCTACTACATAGATATCCAGATAAATCAGTAGTATAAAGCAAAGTCGCTTCCCGCGTCTGTCTGTCCCTATTTAAATCTTTAAAACTACAAAACGGATTTTTTATATACATATAGTGACCCACTAGTAAATAAATAAATTTGTGAAAATATACAGTTCAGTCTAGCTTTCTCGGTTCTTGAGTTAGAATCTGGTAATGTGACAGACGGACAGCAAAGCACCAGTGAGTTAAAGTGGCTACCGAAATACATCTTCTGTGAAAATTACTACCTACTGTCAATCATGATGATAGACATAAGAAACAGGCTGAGTGACTGGTGGATAATAAGAAATCTATATATAAGCAAGATCGAAATAGTTGGAATCTACTTCGAAATGACATCAAGTACCCGGTAATAAGCGTCGATGGCCGAGTGGTTACGGCCGTTTCCTGCATGGGAGAGGTCGCCAGTTCAAACCGCGCCACGTACCACTGTGTTTTTCAAATGTGAAATTCATATGTACGATTATTCGACGCTGTAACGGTGAAAGAAAACATCGTGAGGAAACCTGCGCAATTCTAAGGTTTGTAGTCAACCAACCCGCACTGGGCCAGCGTGGTTGACAAGGCATTATCGCCCTAGTTTAGGGTAGGCCCGTGCCCCAGCAGTGGGGACGTATATGGGCCGGTGATGACTAAGTAATAACTCAGACCACTTCCGTTAGTCATTGTTCTACAAACACAGCGAACCGAACCATCACTTTATTCTAAAAATGGACAAACTTATTTCAGTGATCGGAGAATAGCAAGAATTTCTGATATTTACTTACCATGTTGTTTTATATTGACGAGCTCCCGATATTTAAATGTTAGTAGATCGTCCTTGATTATAACGCATGCAACAGCGCCGAAATATCTATACACCTTTACAACTAAATAAAATTGAAGTGTCTGTCTGTCTGCTTCTATTTGGCTGGACTAATTTCGACGGGACTTTCACTAATATATTTATCATAGCTGCCAAAAGTTTCTCTTCAACACGGTAAATATCCTGGACAAATTCAGTTTTCTAATAGTTGATCAACTATCGGAAAAAAACAAACGGTAGTCAACAAAATATACTATTTACGTACTATATATTTCGTAACTCTTCTAGCTTTTGCCCGCTATCATTGGAACCACACACGTCCTCTTACATAATACAAAGAGGCAAAATGACAAAGACAAATGAAGGGGTCTTGAATTCTGTTCGAATGCGCGTGTCGCTCACTTCAAGCACCATTGACGTTTGCGACTCGAACAAAGGGGTAGACGTGTGACGTACGCTTTCTATCTTTGAATCATTAGCGTACAAAAAACACAGTTGCATAAACGAGTTTACACTGAAAACACCGTCGTTGCTTCCCTAAGGGAGGCGCGACGCAATGCTGAGTAGGCCTTTTTAGCACGTAAGATTAATTTAAGTTTTCTCCATTTTGTGTATTATAAATTGTGCTAAATAAACGTCTATTCTTTTCTATTCTACAAAGTCAGGATGTGTACATGTTAGGTATCGCTTTTGTTTACAAGTGTACATATGGTGGAATACAGTTTAGGTACTTACAGCTTAATTACCGTGTAGGTAATTTAAATATAGGACTTATACATAAGTTAATTATACAGATATAGAGCCGAATATGATTAAAATGCTTTAAGCATTCCATTTAAAATAATATATTTTTAGTAGAATATTATTAATCAGTTGCTAATATATTTTACGCCCTACTTTTTTTTCGCCCTACATTAAATTGGTACTGACCTGTAATCCAGTCTAAGACGATTTACAATTTAAACTAACATTTTAATAGACATCTGAAGTATTTCATGAAATATTTCTCGAACTTAACTACTTAATCAACCTAAATTAACCCTCCATTCTGAATTTACTCAATCAACAATCTTTGGAATACCAACCGACTATGTATTAATTACGTAGTTTTCAAACTAATAAAAAGAAGTGTTTGGCATCATTTCTCACTTTGAGCAAAATTATTATTATAACTTTTGTGACGATAATTATGAAGATAATGTCAATTCAGGAGAATTAATTACTGTCCTCATTCTTTTGAACGGAGATTTCAAAGATTTCGATGACATTTTTATAAATACAAATATAAAATATGTTTTAGACGAACTATTTCTTAAGACCAAAATCCTGGCTGCCGTTGTGATTTACTTCTCAGCTTACCTTAGTAAACATCATTCAAAATTATGTACGGTAAAGTATCCCTTTAGAAGACTTTAGAGTTTTCGTAGGCGTTGATCTTTCCAATTTCAGGCCAGTTGACTTATTAATACTTAGGGAGAGCCATCCGCTCCCCCGCAAGTCCGGTGACTGCAACGCTACTCCAAACCATCATCGTAGTCAGTTAGGAAAAAACATCGTCACACGCAACTTACAAGCCAGCCACTACTAGCCTTATTATTTCAAAATCCTGGTGCGAGTATAAAATATCCCTCTTTTTATAATAGGCTAGCAAGAAGACTGAGGTCTTCTCCACCTGATGGTAAGCAGTAGTGAGATCCAACTATGAGGTCGACAGGCAAAATAGACCATATTCAATTGAGCATGTCGCACTCACCCTGAAGGCCTGCTTAAATGCCGTTTCACGCCCCGCCTAAAGAGTCCGGGATCATAGGAGAAAGGAGGAGGAGTTTCCTCTTCAGAAATGTTGAATTTTTATCTGTATTTATCCCAATTCAATAGGTCAAATCAAAAGTACCCGTAATAGAATGAAGAGGTGGATGAATGTGGATGAAGATAATTGGTGTGCCAGGACATGGCGTAGCACATGGCAGGAAGTGATATCTGCCTACCCATCTGGGAAAAAGGCGTGCTTTTGTGTATGTATGTTTATCCCAATTCTCACAGTTTCCATTTGTCGTAGGTCCCAGAGCAGTACCAAGCGTCCTGCCTGATGTGCTCTTGCCGGGCGAGGGTTGCGGGCTGGCCGTCAGGATGAGCCATGCCGCGGCGCAAGCGCAGGCTCGCGGCCCGGGTGCGGGACTACTCTCGACAGCTGCTGGCATTCCTCTTCAGCAATGTTGGCATCATCGTCTTGGTCGTGGCCTACACTATCGCCGGTGAGTGGGAAAGGCTGCTGATGCGATCACAGAGGAAAACGGGCGGGAGGATGAGGCTTTATTTCTTATTTAAAATTCTGAACAAACATGGAGTAAATTGGGGGAGGCCTTTGCCCAGTAGTGGAACATGACAGGATAGATAAAAAAGGCGACGTTAAAGTGACAGTGGGCGGGGCATGTGTGCAGGATGAAAGACGACAGATGGGCCAAAACCGTTACACAAGACAAGGGTATTCGAAGACGGTTTTCACCGAAGAGGAAGGCCCAAGAAAAGATTGTGTGATGATTTGGTCAAGCTATCAAGGCATTGGCAAGCCCAAGCCTTGAATAGAGAGCTGTGGACAAGTTTGGAGATAACCTATTCCCGCAAAGGGATGACACGGGTTGATTAAAAAAAGGCTAGCAGGTGAGGTCATCACTTCACCTGATGATAAACGGTAGAGAGATCCACATATGAGGTCACCAGGCACAATAGGCCACATTGAGCCTGTCGCACTCACCCTACTTAAATGCAGTTTCACGCCCCGCCTAAAGAGCCCGGGATCATAGGACGGAGGGAAAACATAAGCTGGAAGGGCATTCCATGCCATTAATGACACGTGGCAGAAAAGTGGAACTGAACCACTTCGTCCGAGCCAACATCGCCTTACTGCGGCACAAGAGTAGCCTACATTGTATCGGGTCAGTGTGAGTCCAGTGATGGACATCCTGGTATCCAGGGCTAGTAGGACGGCTGGTGGAAGCCTCCCTCCCAATGTACCACTTCTTAACCCAATTAAGTTTTTCTCTCCCGTAAGTGGACACAGCCAGCCAATAAATAAATAAATAAAATTCAATTCACGTATTCCCCGTAACATAGACAGGCATGTACATACTAAGAAACTGGGCATCTTTTGACGATTTTCTCCTAGGCGAAAAATATACCTGCAACTGCTACTTAATTATAACCCTACACTAGGGCGATAAGGCCTTAGTCAATTCTTAAGTTTTTAGACTTTCGCGTTCCATTACACTAAATATTAGTCTTTATTGGTCTACACGCGTTTTTAGGAGTAGCAAATACATTTTATATAGCTACTTACTGCCCGACGTTTCAACTGGGTTACACCAATCATGGTCGCGAGCGAACTGGCGCCGCCCGTCTTCGTGTAGACCCATAAACAGTAATATTTAGTAAAAATCTTGCTTGTTTATAACCAATCTATATTTTCAAGTCCACTAAACGTATAACAATTTACCAAACGTCAGTTACCACGCCGAAATCACTGAACAGCAGTCGTGAAACAACTTAGGAGTAACTAGGAGTTCCTAGTCCGGTAATAAGGGAGGGATGCCAGAACTTGAGCAAATTGCGAGGCTTCCTTACCGAGCTGGAGGCCTGCCAACCTCTTGAGGAGGAGGGCCTGTCCGCGGTATCGGGCTTTGCCTACGTCCACGCTTGCATTTTGAGTTGCATGTTCGTATGATGTATATGTTGGTACATATTATATTGTGTGTGTTCAATTTCTTTAAAACTTTGAAACTGTAAAGGTATTTTTTTGTAAGATTTTAGACTTTCGGATCGATTTTTAACCGACTTCAAAAAAAGGAGGAGGTTCTCAATTCGTCTGTATGTATAATTTTTTTTTTTTTTTTTTTTTTATGTATGTTCACCGATAATTTCGTCAATTATAGACGGATTTCAAAATTTTTTTTTTGGTTGGATAGAGTTCACTTCCGAGGTGGTCCCATTTTCACCAGTCTCGGATCTGATGATGGGATCCAGGAGAAATCGAGGGCAACCTTCAAATTTTATAGGGACATGTACCGCGTTTTGCATATTATCTGAAGTCATATTGACATTTGCTTCTGGCTATCATAATCTTATGATGCTGAGCTGATGATGGAAGGTCAACTCCTTAATAGTTATGAGTAAAAATTGTAAACAAAAAAAAAACCGCCTTCAAAAACCCGACTCACTAAAAATTGCAAAATAATATAATACGAACATTTATAATAATCATCTGGGTATGAATTTTATATGTTGTTGAAGGCGGTGCCAATCAAAATTTTGAGGAAAATGAAGCACTCTGTGCTTGTTTGTATGAAATATAAACGGCACCGCCTTCAACAACATATAAAATTCATACCCAGATGATTATTATAAATGTTCGTATTATATTATTTTGCAATTTTTAGTGAGTCGGGTTTTTGAAGGCGGTTTTTTTTTTGTTTACAATTTTTTTTCATACTTTTTAGTGTTACATATTTTTTTTCACCCTATTAGTTCAGCTCACCTGTAATACTACTGATATTATAACTAGTAGTCTTAATATGTATACAGTATTGAAAAAAATATCCTTTTACTCCAAACAATTAAGGAGTTGACCTTCCATCATCAGCTCAGCATCATAACATTATGATTGCAAGAAGCAATGCCAATATAACTTCAGAAAATATGTAAAACGCGGTACATGTGCCTATAAAATTTGAGGGTTGCCCTCGATTTCTCCTGGATCCCATCATCAGATCCTAGACTGGTCAACCTAATAGTTTAGCTCACCTTTAATGCTACTGATATTATAACTAGTAGTCTTAAAATGTACACAGTATTGAAATAATTATTCTTTTACTCATAACTATTAAGGAGTTGACCTTCCATCATCAGCTCAGCATCATAAAATTATGATAGCCAGAAGCAAATGCCAATATTACTTCAGAAAATATGCAAAACGCGGTACATGTCCCTATAAAATATGAGGGTTGCCCTCGATTTCTCCTGGATGCCATCATCAGATCCAAGACTGGTGAAAATGGGACCACCTCGGAAGTGAACTCTATCCAACCAAAAAAAAAATTTTGAAATTCGTCTATAATTGACGAAAATATCGGTGAACATACATCCAGGGCATCCAGGAGAAATCGAGGGCAACCCTCATATTTTATAGGGACATACCGTATTACAGGACAATACTGATAGATTTTGAATTCATTGCTCTCGAGTGTAATTGGACCTCAAAAATCTTGCTTGAGATTTCAGACTTTTTTACGTTCCATTACACTTAATATTAGTCTTTATCTCTACACGCGTTATTAGGAGTAGCAAATACATAGCTACTTTCTGCCCGACGTTTCAATAGGTTGCACCAATCATGGTCGTGAGCGAACTTAAAAAAGGTGTTCTTTACTATAGGTTCTTTGTCATTATTTTTACATTAATCGTTTTTTTTACATAATTAGACATGTTGGATGACCTCATCTGATGGAAAGCCGTGAGTTTCTTTATGAGGTCGGTAGGCACAATAGACTCAACAATATACAGACTGGTCGTATCTGTAATAGCAGTTTTAATTTAAATTAAGTAGGCGAGAGTGGCGATGACGCGAGGAGCCTATGTCCAGCAGTGGACAATTGGACATACCTATATGGTGATGATGATGATGAAGTAATATATAATCGAATACAGGTAACAAACTGTAACTAAAAATGCATCCCTCAGGTGAATATTATTAACAACTAGCTATTTCCCCCGACTTAGTCTGTGTGAAAATGGTTAATGAGGGTTTTCGCGAATGAGAAATTCACAAGATGGCAATACGTAGGCGTGAGGTCCAACTGCAGCATGATTGGTTATTTTTGACGTGACATTGATAGACTTGTCAATATTCACCAATCACTTAGCAGTTAGACCTTATGTCTACGTCTTGACATCTAGTGGATTTCTCATACGCGAAAACCCTCATTAAAATAGCCTATATTGTACCTTGTAAAATTAACTATTTATTATGGTGCAGCCGTTTCGGAGATTAGCGAGAACAGACAGACAAGACAACCCGATAAACAATCACACCCATTTAGAAAAAAATCATTATATTAATATTACAAACAGACACTTCAATTTTATTTAGTTGTATGTATGTATAGTTAAAACTGTTTAAAAGGATCGTACAAAAACGGAAAGTTTGGTAAGAATTTTTGTTTATGTATGCGAAAACAAAATAAACTAAGTAGCTCGTAGGGATTTGGTTACACATTTCTTTAAAATAAAATTTATAACATTGTAAATCACTTGACGAAACATTTACGATGTCATAAGTCAGTGAACTGTAAAGTAAATACTGTTCTTAATAGAGAACGAGTGTTTTGATAACACAAAACGAGCCGTCCGTCTGTCTGTTTGCATAACAAAAGCAAAGTACATAAAATTCATTATTTTTTTTATTTAATTTTTTTATTAAAGCTTGAATTATTGGGAAATAACTTTTGTTTGTAAAAAACTTTTGTTGTTTTATTTGTTTGTAAAATCCTGAAGTCCACGTGAACGAAGTCGCGGACACAGCTAGTACAACATATAATTACTGGCTCGGTGGAACAGTGGTTAGTGACCCTGGCTGGCGGTTCCAAGAGATCGTGGATTCGATTCCCACTCGGGAAAAAATATTTATTGTGTGATGAAAATCGGTGTTTGTTCCATGTCTGGGTGTGATTATGTACTTTAGTTATAAATATATTTGTATGTATATCAGTATCTGACGCCCAATAGCTCTGCTTAGTTTCGGGTCAGATGACCGTGTGTGGAAATGTCTCAAATTGTTATTTATTAATTTAAATTCAACCGCCTAAGTGCTCCAGCCTTTAGCAAGTAGGTTCTAGACCAAACACAAATTACTAGGAATTTGAATGTCGTCAGGAACGCGATTTCAGTAGTCTTTGAAGTCGTCGTAAGGCATCGCACACATAAAGTGGAGTCGAACCTCGACTCTGCCAAAATGTGTGATTTATGATGGCAAATAAAATGAGCCGATTGTTCGTGAGCCAATACTAGAATCAAGCTCTCAGGTTTGAAGTTAAACGTTTACATGCTAAGGATGATATAAAAAATCAAAGGTTTTTTTTAATATTTTTAATTGTTGTTTTGAATGCTATTAAAGCACAATGTAGATTTAAAATTTGAAAAAAATCGCATAATAATAGCATAATTTTTTTAAATTTTATTTGTTTATTTACATTTATTTTGAAACTAGCTTTCCGCCCGCGACTTCGTCCGCGTAGAGACGTTTAACGGGTAAAACATTACTTCCTTATAGCGCAGTCGGTTAAAAAGTAGCCTATAACCATTTCTAGGCTCTTGACTATTATCTGTACCAAATTTCATTTAAATCGGTCCAGTACTCTATGCGTGAAAGCGTAACAGACAGACAGACAGACAGACAGAGTTACTTTCGGATTTATAATATTAGTAAGGAAGTGCGTTTTCGTACTTGCGGAAAAATATTTTCCAAATACCAACCAAAAATGTAAACTTTCAATAATAATCAATACATTTTTTAATCATGATACAGGACGATATAACATAAAAAATCATATACTAAGTAACTGAGTAGTTACATATTGTATCACGGTGCAAGCAAATAAAATCCCTTATATACAGCGTGCAGCGTACAATGTAGACTCGTAATGTATTTTTTTTTTTCAAGATACTACAAAAGCAATTTATACCATAACTTCATACAGCCTGATCAAATAAACATAACTTTTAAATATTTACCGCAAGTAAATGCGGAAAAATCGCCTGCATTGTACCAAAAAAAAATATTTTCTGACGAGGATTCTTCACTGTCCCCATCAGCGCCTTGTATTTGGGCACACAGTCGATTACGTCAGTGATGACGTACACCATAATAATCTCCATCAAAATAGAGTTTATACTACAGCTGTGCTAGTAACAGTAGGGTAGCTATTAATATCTCAATGCAGGCCAGAGACCTGAATGAAATCACATCATCGTTCAAACGACATCACATTTCATAGAAAAGAGTTCGATGCTAGTTTAAGAAAAAAGAGTACTCTTGTATTTTTCGTATAATATTTATTGGCAGGTCCTGGCCTTAAATAGAGAGCAGTGGATAGATTTGGAGGAGACCTTTGCCCAGCAGTGGGATGACATAAGTCAAATAAAAACAATATATATTGGTTAAAAAAAACATAAACAAATAAATTACAAAAGTTTACTTAACATAGAGTACATTTTGCTTCCCTATACACCGTGAAATCTTAGTGGTTGTTTTCCCGCAGTAAAATTATTTTATCTTATTAGCACCATCGAATTGTGCAGTTTTTTTTTTATTCATATCAATAAATTCCAGGTACGAAATTAATAAACGAAACTCGAAAGCACGCCCGAACCGCTTTATTACTTATACTTTATTACTCTTGGAAAATAATTCTTTTTAAATTTGAAAAAAAAAATCAGTAAATAATTAGCAAGATTCGATAGCACTACTTAAGGCAAATCGTTCTGCTAACGGAAAACAACCACTAAAATGTCACGGTGTATATTGAACAATAGATGTAAATTATACAAGGTACTACATATAAAATATAGACGATGCCTTAGAATCAACGGTATAGTAGTTTTATAAATAAAATCAAAAGCCATTTTAAATATACATCACTTTCACGGTTTTATAGATAAACCCGAAAGCCATTTTAACTATTATAACTTTAAAATTAGTCTTTATGGGTCTACACGTGATATTAGGAGTGGCAAATTACATAGCTACCTACTTACTGTCAGTTCGCTCGCGACCACGATTGGTGTAACCCAGTCGAAACGTCGGACAGTAAGTAGCTATGTAATTTGCTACTCCTAATATCGCGTGTAGACTCACAAAGACAAATTTTAATGTAATGGAACGCACAAGGCTAAAATCTTACATATCTAGACACGCGGTAGCGTGTCAAGCCAAGTTCAAGAAACAGAACTGGCGAGCCGCACCGTGTGTAATATTACACGAACCATTTGGAACCACTTTTGAACCCCTCATAAATCAAAAACTATTTCACATAAACGTATCAAATTTGGCTCATATATTGTGACTTGCGAGATAAATATGTGTTCTAAATTTCATAAGCTTATCTCAAACAGTTATTTAGATATTAATGTCCAAAAATCCTCATTTTTATCATAGACTGACTGACAGATCAAAATTCTAACCCAGTTCCAAATGACCTAGAGAGTTGAAATTTGGTATGCAGATAGGTAATTACATGAATACAAAGGAATAAATAAAAAACTGGCAATTTTTTTTTTATATATAATGAGCTAACAAGATGACCTCACTCCACCTGATGGTAAGCGGTAGTGAGATCCAAATATGAGGTCGACAGGCACAATATACCATATTGAGCCTGTCGCACTCACCCTGAAAGCCGTTTCACCCCTCCCTCCCGGAACATCGATATGAGAGGGAAATGGTGACGTGAAAGAGGAGACCACTGCTGCGGCAACAACGAGACAAGGCGTGGAGTCTCGCATTGGTATTGAGCTGTGCGGGTCGGAGTTGGCCAATCCGCCAAACGGAAGGCACTACCTTTCTACGGTTACGGTTTCTACGGCTCTCCCTGGCGGGCGGGCTGACCCGCTCCGCCCGCACAATACCGCCGCTAAGATTCCACTGGTCCGGCGCTTGCCGCAGCAATGGTCCCCCCTGGCTCCGGTTCGTACAGTGCTGATCCCGGAACGCGACCTGACCGAGATAGGTCAGAGTCACTTGGCGGGTTTTACGCAACTGTATGGTGGTAACAGCAACCGGTCGACTCCGAACCGGATTTTATTTCATTTCATTCACCTAATTAGTGCCTAATCACGCCTATATACCGGGGAAGGCAGAGCACTAAGTATATATTTAGGTATACTTACTTATTTACAATTAAGAGTAGGTACTTATAGTCGGTTTTCATATTCATTACTTAGGGTTATACCCCGTAAACGTAGGAAAATACAGTAACTGATTCAATTGTTTTATATTTATAAAGTCTAGTTTTAGTTTTGAATTTGTCCTTTTCAAAGGACCCACGGCGTTACGATGATATATACTTTTCTACAAAAAGTAATAATATCCAATCGAAAACATAAATGTGAAATGAGAGCCAAGTTCGATATTATGATAATTGCCTTGGTTGTTGACTTCAACGACAAAAGAAGTGAGATCTAAATGGGTGCCAAGTTCAATGGTCAACCCTAAAATTTATTTGTAAGTAACACTATAACATACCTATCATATCTTCTTATAACATAAGATAATGTATGGTGGTAGCCTATGAAGGTCTGTCTTGGCTAGTTTCTATAAACCTACCAACGTATTATTATGTTCGCTCGCCAGTTTCTACCAACAATCCAAATTTTCGGAATTATAAAATGAAAACTAGCCAAGACAGACCTTCATAGGCTACCACCATACATTATCTTATGTTATAAGAAGATATGATAGGTATGTTATAGTGTTACATACAAATAAATTTTTGGGTTGACCATTGAACTTGGCACCCATTTAGATCTCACTTCTTTTGTCGTTGAAGTCAACAACCAAGGCAATTATCATAATATCGAACTTGGCTCTCATTTCACATTTATGTTTTCGATTATAACTTTCACGTTCCATTACCCTAAAATGGAAACCAACATTGTTCTTAATAATAGTCGTGCTAAAATCCTAAAAGCCAAATTTTTTATACATTTTTATGTGTACTTTATACAATCGTAGAACAAGTGAAAAACCGATAAACTCTTAAGAAAACCCTTGACTATTTTAAGGGAAAAAATCAACGCAGCCAATTGTACCACTTCTCACTTTTAACATTCAGCCTTGATATTTATGAATCCATTTTTTTAATAATTTCATGTTTCTATACCAACGATATTTTTTATTTAAATGTATCTACTCTTGCTATGAAATATTGTCTTTCGGAACCAACAAATCATTTTAATGGCTTTACATAAATATAACAGTTTACTGATGTTCCATAAATACATCAGAAAAACTTCTTTTAATGAAATATTTTTTATTTTTATTTCTTTAATGTTAAAAAACAGTAAAATAATGATATTTTATCAAATTTTCAGGTGCCTTCATGTTCCAAGCCATCGAAGGTGGGAACGAGATGGATAGAGTAAATCAGATAGCGCAAGAAAGGGACAAAACTGCTCAATATTTGTGGCAGAATATCACTCTGACCCTAAACCTGTTTAATGAAACTGAACTCAAGAGACGGTAAGCCTCCCATTATGATATTTCCTCAAAAGTGCTTAAAACTGCTATTCGTGACATTTGACCTTGAAAATTTAATAGTTGCATACACCATACCATATGTAGGTTTTGAGACCACTTTTAGGGTGTCAATATCCAAGTATGTACAATCTTACAGCTGGGTATCTCGAATACCGAGATTATTACCTAATTTTAGCTTCAATGACTGGACTAGGTATTTAATATTAATCGCGAAATAAATCCATATTCATGTGATTCTTAAAACTGGTATCTGTTACACAACATGATTTTATGATAATATTTCAAATATCAAATTGTCAATAATATAGTGACTTGAATGAAATCAAAAAAGAAAATGCGGAAAAGAAAAGTAGGAAATTAATACTGCCCAGTCCCTTCCCTATGTCTCATCATGATCAGCATGGGCTGATGATGATAAGTCATAGGGAATAAATGACACGACACTAGGACACGCTATATGGATACGTCCCCACTGCTAGGCCACGGGCCTACCCTCAACTAGGGCGATAAGGCCTTAGCCGATTGACTATAGCCTTATCGCCCTTATCGAACCAACCCGCACTTCGCCAGGGCTTCGACTACACAACCTTAGAATTTCTTCATAGGTGTGCAGGTTCCCTCACGTTTTCCTTCGCCGTTAAAGTCGAATAATCGTACATAATAAATTTCAAATTTGAAAAACACATTGGTACGTGGCGGGGTTTGAACTGGCGTCCTCTCTCATGGCAAGGAACGTCCTTGACCACTCGGCCATCGACGCTTTTTGTCTTATACCTACCTAATTATACAAAGACAAACTTAAATGCCCGAGACGAAATTTCCCAAGTTCTCAGTTCAGCAACCGAGCAGCGTAAATAGTCCCAAAGCAAATATTCAAAATACCAACTTGAAATTCAAAATCAATCCGGCTGTCCTTAATAGTTTTCGAATAACGCAGTCGGCTTGTTCGGGAAAGTTCGTCGGAGTTGTGCTACAGTCTACATTTCTACAGTGTTGCATAGTTAAGTCATTCCGCTCAATGAAGCCTGCCTGATGCATTCTTTATTCACAAAGTGCAGGCATTCGAGACGTGGAAAGCTAGCTGGAACACTAACCACTGTGTATTTTAACCTCTATTACGTGAATGGAAAAGGCATGTAAAAGGCTATTTACTTTATACGCTAGAGCATAAGATTGGACTATAAACAAAAGTCTCAAATATTACTACATTAATTTAAAATGAATACATCTGTATTGTCTTTTATTTGCGCACTACACAAATCTACAAATCGTCGGCTTTGAGAGTAAACCTGCTAAACCCCATATTAGGTACATTTTCAGGAGAGACAATTAGATTGTGTATTTATTTTCACACTTTCAAATGGTAGGTATAAATAACGTATTAAAGTGAAAAAATGGATTTGGCAGGCTTACACTTTAAACCGACGAAATTTAAAATAAACTAAGTATATTGATTGAACTCGCGTGTATTGGTGTTCTTACATATTTAATTATTTAATTTTAAACTTTCATGGTTACACACATTAGAAAACTGAAAATGTCCGTGATATTTACCATGTTGTTTTGTTTTTCTTACATATTATTTAGACCCGACGTTTCGAGCTGTTTACAGCGCTCGTGGTCACGGGCAAGACAGTCTAAGTAGTAAACTAGACTAAACTTAGTCTTAATAGAGTCAAACTTAGTTTTAAATAAATCTATGTAAATTGTAGTTACTGCATTATATTCTTCCTCAGATTTTAGACTAATTATGTAGCAAAAAAAGACGTGTGGCACTCGGAGACTGCCGCGGTATAGCTATTGCATAGCATCGTCCGATTTCGGAGCAGCTCGTCTCGATTCGTGCGAGTTTCGTAGAGTCGTACAATACGTCTAACCGCACGCACACAAACATCGTGCCGAAGTTTACCGAACTGAAACGACGTTAGACGATTGTGAGGTTTTTTTGTTACGGAATTTCTATGTTCGGTCGCCGCGCTCAAAGCCCGCGATAAAAGCTATGCAATAGCTTAAAACTGTAGCATTGGATCAGTAGTTTCAGTGCTACGGTAGAACATACATAATATACAAAACCATAACCCTCCCATTTGGTTTCGCCGTAAACAGATACTCGTATACAACCGATTACGAGAAACCGAGAAAACTCTTCTCTCTTTAAAATAAATCAACCCTTTTTCATGGAAACAAGACTAATTCATTAACATCAGTACTTTTACTTCAGAGTGGATTAGCTAGTGGTTTAATAAAATATGTATTGGGTGTCTACTTTTTAAACAACCTTACCTACTGATAATTATAATATATATATGAGGCGTCCGACAGATTTTGGCCATGGCAACCGATCTCAATTATAGTCAGCCAAGTGTGCAGGTCATATTATAGTGCACAAGTGTGCGCGCAAACACAATGTCAAGTGCACTCTCTGTTCCCTTACTCTCATAGTTCGGTGAGACGGCAATCCGACCGGTGAGAGTTCGGGCGCAGGATCTCCGGCTTAGCTTGCTTTCGAAGGCACAGGCGTTCAACCGCCAGCATCCTAACTCCGTAATTAAGTAATTTCATTACCTAAAACTCACACAAATTTTGCCCAAATTAAAAAAAAAAATTACTCGAGCCGACGAGACCAACGACTAGGCAGTCAATTATATTAAATACATCACACCAATCACCAACCATTATTAATATAATAACTAGCGGCCGCCCGCGACTTTGTTCGCGTATTAATGGGTTTTAGTAGCAATGATGTATTAAAATAGCCTACATGCCTTATAAAATTTGTTATAATATTAATGCGGACCGACCGACTGACACAACGACGGAACGCAGCCGCCGCCGCCGCCGCCGCCATCTCTGCCCTCGGCATTGTAAATGCATCTTGTGTATTAATATTAACATAAAAGTGTTATGATATGTATATATTCGGAATCCTCATTTCATCAGCTTTAATTTGATATGCATTTTGTTTTATGTTTATTGGTCTATGTCGGTAGGAACATCGAGTAATTGAAAAATAAGATATTTCGTAAATTAAACTTGAACACCACTAAAATCGTTATTGTGGCTAAACCTTAAAGGATAGACATATGCTATCGCAGACTTTTTTATAGAACTTTTTGAGAAGAATAATTCCCCTATACATTGTTATTCTGTATTTTGAGTTATTTCAGCAGCGCACGCAATGCAAGCTTCCAAAAAGCTCGTTTTTCTTCCGTCCATCTGATAACTGTTACGATTACACTAATAATTTCTTAAAAAGGTACACCTAAATTATACACCTATAGAATCCCTGGAATGTCTTCTTTCCAGTATTGAAAACCGCATAGCTATTGATATAGTAGTTTTTGAGATCCTAGGTAACAAACACATTTTGGGCACCCTTCGCAACTTCATTTTATACTATGTATAGATAGATAGATAGATATAGATATAACGCTATCAACATGGAAGATTTTAGAACTATCCAACTCGCGAGCGTACCGAGTTCGCTCAGTTCGCTCGCGACCATGATTGGTGTAACCCAGTCGAAACGTCGGGCAGTAAGTAGCTATGTATTTGCTACTCCTAATATCGCGTAGACCCATAAAGACTAATATTTAGTGTAATGAAACGCGAAAGTCTAAAATCTTGCATGGCTTTTAAAGCCCGTTAATTTCCATTTTACTCGTAATACCTTACATTACTTAAGAATAAGCACTCAGGAACTCTTCGCTATTAACTTTGCTCTTTCAATAAAGTGCATTTTAAATATAACTTTTATTAAATACAGTAGAGCTAACAGACTGCCTTGTTCGTCAAGTGCTATGAGGTCCACGATTCGAGCCTCGATTGGGGCTAAAACTGTGAAAAAAATTACAGATCCTTGAGTCAGGGTCTCGGAAAGGACGTTAAGCCGGTGGCCCTGCGCCTGATCTCTCATAATCAGTCATGTCAGATTGCTGTTTCACCGAACTATTTGAATGAGTGTATGTCCTGCGCACTTGCCTGTAATCGGCCGCTATAGCTAAAACTTGACACTCACATAATAAACCCGATTACACGACTTGTGAAAAAAAGCGTCGATGGCCGAGTGGCTATGGTCGTTGCTCGCCATGCGAGAGGTCGCCAGTTCAAATCCCAAGTACAATTATTCGACGCTTTAACGGTGAACGCAAATATCGTGAGGAAACCTGAACACCTTTGAAGGAATTCTAAGGTTATGTAGTCGACCAACCCGCACTTGGCCAATGTGGTTGACTAAAGCCTGATCGCCCTAGTTTAGGGTAGGCCCGTGCCCCAGGAATGGGGCGTGTATGGGCCGATTTTTTTGTTATAATAGGCTAACAAGATGATCTCATTTCACCTGATGGTGAGATCTAAATATGAGGTCGACAGGCACAATAGATCATATTGAGCCTGTCGCATTCACCCTGATGGCCTGCTTAAATGATGATGATGACACGATTTGTAAGAAAATTACAAATACAAATACAAAAATACAAAATAATTTATTTCAGTCACTTAGGTATACATAGTATTACATTGTATGGAATCTCCTTTTAAGCAAACATTTGCTTGTGTTAGGAGAGACCGCTCTCTTTATCGATACAGATATACATAAGTAAGGACATTTTAGAAAAACTTAATTAGTATTACGATGTGTGCGTATGAGTGTATGCGTGTGTATGTGTGTACTACATACAGTATTACTATAAGAATCTGATTACATTTTCTATCCAATACACTTCTATTAATCATATTATGTACTGTTTCATCTCCAAACACAGAAACGGAACACAGGGTAACTGAAGTTCCGACATAAATTACGTTAGTAGATAACTTCACAAAGCACTCGGAATCAATTCGAACGTTACAAATGCAGTGGAGTTAATTGAAACCAGAAGTAACTTGCATTCCTGTTTCAAACGTTTGCTGATAATTTATTTGTTTATTTTACTTTTGATGGAAATTCCAATAAAAATGTTTATATTAATCACTACTTAGTATAAAGTAGAGTCGTTTCCCGCGTCTATCTGTATTTGTTATCTGATTTTGATGCAGTTTTTTTTAAATAGATAGTCGGATTCAAGGAAGCACAGAACAAATCCTAAGGTTGGACACACAAATATTTGTCCCAGGTGGAAATCGAACTCGCTTCTAGGTAGTGAACCTGGGCCAGTAACCGTGTATGCTTCAAAACTTAGCAAATATAACTACTAAATATTTTTTTATTTATAAATGTAACTAGCGAGCCCACCCCGCCCAAAACTTCGGGGCTTCAAAATTCAGATCTATGTTTCTTTACTTTATAATGCATGTGTTACTGCAATACATCTATACTAATATTATAAAGAGGAAAGATTTGTATTTTTGTATGTTTGTAATGAATAAACTCAAAAACTACTGGACCGATTGCAATAATTTTTTCACCATTAGAAAGCTGCATTATTCAGAAGTAACATAGGCTATATTATATTTTTAAAAAAATTAGGGATCCTTACTAAAACTCCAATAATGTAACCCAAGGTGTAAAAAATAGACCTGAAAAATTCCTTACGTCGCCTGTGCTGCGAAAACTATTGAAGATAGAACAAAACCATTTACTAAGACTTTGCAGAACTCATCATTATCTACAAAAAGTGTCGCGACAGCATATGTCTAAATATTATAGTTATGTCACAGCAGGCGGTTTTTTATTCTAAAAATTTAATATTTATGCCGCCGCTTGAAAGGGCTCTTTATTTGTACCTTAGTATTAATCCTTAAAAAAATAAGTTACTTTATATTCAAGACGGCTTCAATACCTTTTTATAACTTTATGAATTATTCAATTCGGACATTTAATTCGGAAGATATCACGAGTTTAAAAATGCAATAATTAGAAAAAAGTCGCGTGGTTGCCGCCACCGCGCTCAGCAGCCAGCATGCGATGTAGGCTCCATGTAAGCGTCACTGGGGTACGGGGGAGTCAATGTAATATGTAATATAATAATATTATAAAGAGGAAAGGTTGATTTTTGTTTGTTTGTTTGTTTCGAATAGGCTCCGAAACTGCTGCACCGATTTGAAAAAATCTTTCACTGTTGGAAAGCTACACTATCCCTGAGTGTCATAGGCTTTTTTTAGATAAAAAAATATAGATTTCTCTTACGGGGTTAAAATATATTACATAGAGATAGAGATATCCCCGAAGCGAAGCGAGGGCGGGTCGCTATTATTTATATTCTGATACAGTTTTTACTAGTCGCCAGTACTCGCATTGGCGAATTTCTGTTATTTTTTTTTTTTATTGGCGCTTTGAATTGTCAAACCCCGCCACGTACCACTGTGTTTTTCAAATTTGAAATTCATATGCCCGATTATTCGACGCTTTAACGGTGACGGAAAACATCGTGAGGAAACCTGCACACCTACAAGGAAATTCTTAGGTTGTGTAGTCAACCAACCCGCACTTGGCCAGCGTGGTTGACTAAGACCTTATCGCCTTAGTTTAAGGTAGGCCCGCGTCCCAGCAATGGGGACGTATATGGGCTGATGATGATGATGATGCTGTTTTTACAATTGGCTTTTAAATGCACAGACACTTATAAATTGTCAATACAAAAATAGTCTTACTCTACTCCCGTTCCGGAATACAGATTCTACCGAAAAGGCTCTGGCAAGAAACTCTACAGTTATATTTCTGTTACAGGATAAACTTTGAGCTGTTCCACTACCAGAACAAAGTCGTCAAGATGGTAAAGAAGGGATGGGACGGCACCAGATCTTCCAGGCAATGGAGCTTCTCGTCTGCCTTTCTCTACTCCCTCACTGTGATCACGACAATTGGTGAGTTCTTTTTTACCTGTTTCTTCTGTACCTGAGCAATTTTGCTCCTCGATAGCGTAGCAGTTCGGAGCATTCTGATTATATTTGTTTACTCTTTCGTTTATATTATAATGCTAAAGAGTTTTGTTTCTTTGAACGCGCTAATCTCAGGAACTACTGTTGGATAGACCATTTAACCGGGAAGGCTTCAGGCTTTATAACATCATGCTGCAACCAATAGGAGCGAAGAAACAGTGCAGCGCAGGCTGATCACGCGTCATTCAGCACTGGCTGGGAATTTTGTAGGCGTGGGAATATTAAAAAATGCTGGTTAAAGTCTCTTTTCCTCGCGTATAAAGTAGCTGGCACAATTTTAGAAGAATTTTACGTTTTTTCTACGAATTTTAAATCGGAACCTTCGTAAAAAAAACGACCCTACGTTTCGAGCTCTTTACAGCACTCGTGGTCACAGGCAATACCTTGCCTTTTCCTGGAGTTTCATACGGTTCATTTCCAATTCTGGAGAGTTCATAATGTTTACCTTTTATAGTCGGAATTGTAGAAACATCTGTTCACACAGAAGATAGGTACTTTACTTTGTTCGATAAGTACGATAAATTAAATCCGTTTATAATTTTAGAGCAAAAGAAACTGGTAGAAAAACTGAGCAAACAACGATTACCAAATATCTGTTAAACAAATGCATCAAGGACACATTTTAACAATAATAACCGTATTCATACTCGCTTAAACACATTCTCTACTCGTATACATTAAACTGCACTAAAACGATTTGATGCTAATAGCACATCTTATTCTCAACTTCATCCCACATAGTATGTAAACTCTTAAAAATGGCTCGAAACTTTGAAACATTCAAACTCTCGCGTACGAACTAAGAGTCATTAGTCCGTGTGTCTGAACGAGTTGTGAACTTTCGACTTAATCCAGTAGTTTCAAAGGAACTAGGATTCTAGGTCTTGCCTTCGAACCTGGCAAACATTTCTTAAATATCGTATAAATTAACCATTCATGATTAGTTTCTACATGCAAATATTAGGAGAGAAACTAATTTAAAGGTTTAAGATTCGTTCAGTTCGATTTTGTAATTATGTCACGACCACGATTGGTATGCCCGCGACTTCGTTCGCGTGGAATACAGGATTTTACTTAAAAAGGTTTTTTTCCTTAATAACTCCCGTTTCCGTGGGAATTTGGCAATATCGCGTTGCAAGTAAGCTTTACGTTCATTAGGGTATCTGCATGGTACATTTCAATCATCTATCTGACGCGGTTTAGATTTTTTCATACAAAAGTTTTTTCCCGCTAACTCCCAATTCCCGTAGGACGTTTGCAATATTATGTTGCAAATAAGCTTAAAGTTAACTAAGGTACCTGAATGCCAAATTAAGAGGCTTACATTTTTCACACAAAAGTATTTTCCCGCTAATTACCGTTTCCGAATTTCCGGAATTGCTTTCTTAGTGCACCTGTACGGTATCTAAGCTACGTTCCTTTTAAATTTCAACGTTTCAGTCAATAAGTCTTGATATGAAATTTGTTTATCAGCATTGGGTTATTTTTTTATTTCAGGTTACGGACATTTATCCCCGCGTACAGGTTGGGGAAAAGTGACAACAATCCTCTACGCCCTTTTGGGGATGCCACTGTTTCTTTTGTACCTGAGCAATGTTGGTAAGCAGTTTTAAAATACCGTAATTTTTTCTTCATTATGAGATTGTGCCGAGTGGGAATCAAACCCATTGTGTCCTTAGCGGATGAGACAGTTATTCAATGCGCCATCGATATAATGCACTCGTTCTATAGATACTTTAGATATCTACGTTCCTCTTAAATCCCCCTATCTATTAAGAAACCGCATCAAAATCCGTTGTGTGTGTAGTTTCAAACATTTAAGCATACATAGGGAGACAGACGCGAGAAGCGGCTTTGTACTATGTAGTGACGTATCAAACATGTTTAATAAAGTTTCGATATCCTTACAGCATAGAATATTGGAACAAGAGGTTTTATTTGCAGGAGAATTGCTGGCGAGGTGGTTCAAATGTCTCTACGCCCTGGTCTGCCTTTGCCGCGGTTGTCCTGGCTTCACGAAACGGAGAGTGGCGCGGTTACGTACACAAATGCAGGTTACGAATCCTCACTAAGATTTTTTTAAGCTATTGCATAGCTTTTATCGCGGCCTTTGAGCGCGGCGACCGAACCAAGAAATTCCGTAACGAAAAAAACCTCACAATCGTCTAACGTCGTTTCAGTTCGGTAGACTTCGGCACGGTGTTTGTGTGCGTGCGGTTAGACGTATTGTACGACTCTACGAAACTCGCACGAATCGAGACGAGCTGCTCCGAAATCGGACGATGCTATGCAATAACTATACCGCGGCAGTCCCCGAGTGCCACACGTCTTTTTTTATTATGAACTAGTGTCCCGCCCTCACTTCGCTTCGGGTTTATTATACATAAAAACCACTCTCTTAAATCGCTCTATCTATTAAAAAAACGGCATAAAAAACTGATGTGTAGTTTTAAAGATTTAAGCATACATAGAGACAGACAAACGCGGGACTTTTGATTTATACATAGTTATGTAGTGATGCGAAAGTAACTCTGTCTGACAGTCGGTTTCTCCGGTACAGAGCCTGAGAAAAAATACTTTTAAACCGACTTCACTACAAGGGATTAATGTTTTGCCCAATAAACGAATCTGAAATGCAGAAAGCTAATATTGTATTTCATTATTGTGTTCCATATTCCTATACTGTTAAATTGCTTCTTTAAACTACTCTAACCAAACCTTAATACTGAATTGCAGGTGGAAATCAGTGACCCTGAGAGTATAGAACGACCAGCGAATTGGAGGTCGCGAAACTCCGATTCTGACGTCACACCTGATAGGATTCCTCGTGGATATAATGGCCCAAGGTATAATTGATAATCTCTATGTAACAATAACTATGATGCCTTAAATCGGAAGCATTGGATCCACCCATTTAATAACAATTAAAAAATCAATTTTAAAGTTTGATTAGTTGGTTGTTTCTGTTATGTTAGTAATTTTATTTTACAAATTACCAATAATAGCCTAAATACGTCTTTATTAATTTCGTAAACGAATAAGTACAATGGATGGAAGCATGCCAATATATAAAACTATCTGACTCCTCAAAGACAACTGCACGTATTATTATTTTTTAAATCTGCAGGAGACCGGACTACATGAGGAGCGTATCTATGCCCCAGTGGGGCAGAACTGAACAGGTAGACCATCGCAGAGGCTTGTCATATGGACCCGATCCTAGAATGAGAATGCCTGAGGACCCACGTTTGAGGGGGTGGCCTAATGGTCCAGACCCTAGGCCCCATATGTGGCCTGACCCCAGACTTAGGTATCCTGGGCCAAGATGGGCAGAAGACGAAGGGACCCAGTCCACCAGCGAGTTTAGCTACGTGACGTTTGATGCTCAAGCCATCACCGTACCTATAAGTGTGTGTATATTTATTTTAGTTGGGTAAGTGGAGTCTGAAATACTAGAACTTATATCTTTGCAGTAATTAGCATACCCAATACAGACTTGTAGCCATTTAGGTATTCAATCGTGCTGACATTACCTAGCATTTGAGGATTTCCTAAAATTACCTCTATTCAAAGATAAGTTTGAAAGTAGACAAAAGTTATACAAATGTTTGCTAGGCCAGTATACTATTCCTTGAAAACCAGAACCATGATGAGATAACTATAATTTCTTTACATTATTACCTAAGTAACGTTTATTGTTCTTTTCAGTTATGTAATATTCGGCTCAATGTTATTTGGAATGTGGGAGAAATGGGATGCATTAGACGGGGCATATTTTTGCTTCATTTCTTTAAGCAGGTAATCCTTACTTACTTACTAATAGACGCAACAGTAACTTGGTTAATTTAACTTTACTTTGTATTTTTAGTAACTTTGTACCAAATAAAGGATTTTTCTGTTCTATTCTATTATATTAGATCTCTGACTCTGAAAGTACGGCGTTCACGAATTTTTAAAAATGCTTCTTTATGTCATGCGCATTGTGCATCCCACAAAGTCAACTTTGCATGTGAAGTTGTTATGTTATACAACATGGACTTATGATCATGTTGTAAAACATTACAACTTCACATGTAGAAAGTCGCGGGAGGAATGATAGTTCTATATGAAAACACTTTCTTCCTAACATATGTACGATGATGGCTTGGAGTAGCCTCGTCATCATAACCGGACTTGCGGATGAGCGAACGGTTCTCACCCCTAAACATTTTTTTTTCCAGTATCGGGTTCGGGGACTTTGTGCCTGGAGAGCGGATCTACGCGGCGCGTATTGAGACCTCCTTCATCGTATGCTCCATGTATCTGATGCTGGGCATGGCGCTGGTTGCCATGTGCTTCAATCTGATGCAGGTGAGCGCCCATTCTTAGGGTTCCGTCATCATCATCTATAAATACAGGCTGTCCCAAAAAATAGTGTCAAGCAGAAGTCTAGACACAGAACAACCTGTGGCGCATCCGAATGTTGAACTGATGTTTTTTTTTTCTAGACTTTTGAGAATAATTGTATAAGCGAACTAAAAAAATTAATAAAAAAAAGTATTTGACTTTTTTGACAAATTATTTTTGCAAATCAATTTTCACGAGTTCTTCTTTAATGCTTTAAATATTTCTCTTCATACCTAACTTAGATGGATATTTTCAAAATGATGATTTGTATTATTCTCAAAAGTTTAGAAAAAAAATCATAACTCGAAAACTATCAAGATTCGCGGCTATTAAGAATCCCCCATCTATGTTTCGGATGCCCCTAGGGGTGGTCAATCTCAGGACTTCCGCTTGACACTATTTTTTTGGGACACGCTGTACCTATAAAAGGAGAAACTGACCGACTGACTGTCATATCAACGCACAGCCTAAACAGCTAAACGTTGGCACTTGAAATTTGGAAGAGACGTAGCTTAGGTACCGTAGGGGTGCACTAAGAAAGGAATTCCCGAAATTCCCACGGACCGGGAGTAAGCCGAAATGAACTTTTGTATGAAAAAATCTAAACCGCGTAAGATAAGACGAATGAAATTTGAAATTCTATACATAATTATAGTATTTTTCACCTAAGATGATAATCTTAGCTGAAAAAGAGTATAAAAAAAATATTTTTTCTAAATATACTTTACTTTATACCTAGGCATGAGGCCTATAATTATATTAGAGGAAGATCCCAGAGCCGCCAGACATCACTTATTTTCTAATGGACAAAATATATACAATTGAGTAGTGGTGGGGTGTACTATCATCATATGACTAGTTGCTACCTTGACCAGACGGCCATTTTTCAGATATCAACCAATCCAGGTACATAGAAACACTGCTCACCTCACTCCAATTCTGATGGCTGATTTTAACATATATTTCACACAATATCATTAAAAATCAGGTTTTATTACTCCCAGACACATGCGGTCGGCGGTTTTACCTTACAGACGCTTTAAAGCTATGAAAAAAATTTTACTTTTACTTAATTTTACTTATTTTGTGATGCTTGATTTTTATATATGTTATTCAAACAACTATTTTAAAACGTTTTGCAAACGGACAGACCGATCCAAGGGGCCAAACATTCACCAGACCCAACTTTTTAGATTTTTTTTTAAAAATTGAATTTAGTTAAGTTTTTCTAATAAAATAGTTTGTAAGGTACAATTCTATAATTATTGCGGTCAGATGAGCACTTTTTAGTTGTTTGAATAACATATATAAAAATCAAGCATCAGAAAATAAGTAAAAGTAAATTTTTTTTCATAGCTTTAAAGCGTCTGTAAGGTAAAACCGCCGACCGCATGTGTCTGGGAGTAATGAATCCTGATTTTTAATGATATTGTGTGAAATATATGTTAAAATCAGCCATCAGAATTTAAGTGAGGTGAGCAGTGTTTCTATGTACCTTGATTGGTTGATATCTGAAAAATGGCCGTCTGGTCAAGGTAGCAACTAGTCATATGATGATAGTACACCCCAACACTACTCAATCGTATATATTTTGTCCATTAGAAAATAAGTGATGTCTGGCAGCTCTGGGATCTTGGACCATATATCAAATGGGTTGTATCACCCAAATTATTACTGAAAATTCAGCACTTACCCAAAACGATCGTAGGTAAATTGTTTTTCCAAGTATCCATCCATAAACGCGCTACCTACGCTAGCCGCGCGAACAATGCCACAGTCAAAATGAGATATCAATAATTTCATGAATCGCCACAACTCACAAACCCATTTTAGCCAATCACTGTTACAATAAATATAATAGTATAAGATCCCGCTGCAAAATCACTACGTTCATACTGTGGTTAATGAAACTACATTTTTTCCATATTTACATGAATAGGAGAATATACTTTCAAGAAGCTGCCAATCGAAAAGTGTCCGCAAGTAATTTTATTTAATATAATGTTAATTAATTATTGGAAAAAAATTTCGTTCACTTATTTGCTTGATGAAATATCATCCATTTCAAAGCAGTGAACGTAAAAAGTAGGGAAAACTATGGTTGCCGCTGCCCTTTTGGCCGCAACCTCATCGCAGCCAGGTATGAACAGGTATAACTTTGTAATACTTTTGAAATAAAAATAGACAATACTTTGTAATACTTTTTCGTTCATGACGTATATTGATAATTTTAATATGAAATGAAAGCTTATTTAGAAAACTGAAAGTGTCCGGGATATTTACCATGTTGTTTTGTTTTAATGAGCTCCCGATATTTCGGCACTGTTGCAAGCGCCATGATCACGGGTGAACTGTAGGACTGCGAGAATGACGGTAGGTCTAAGGGAAGACATATCGGTCTACCCTCTTTCTAAGTCTTTTATTACGCACGACACCACTACCCTCGTTCACAATATTGTCACTCCGAATTCGATCACGACACACTACACTCACGGTATCACTTCTTTCTTCCTCGAAAACGGACACATTTTTGTTTTTACATAAACGTATTACTGGATGCCATACATTCGACAGTTGAAACCCATCTTCACGATTGAAGTTTTTGAATTTCTTAATTTCAATAGCTTCTCTGACCAGTCGTGGTATGTTTTAGAATCGGGAACGAACCACTGGATTGAGTTACATAACCCTAAGATACTTTCGACAGAACGCCATTACATACCACGACTGGTCAGAGAAGCTATTGAAATTAAGAAATTCAAAAACTTCAATCGTGAAGATGGGTTTCAACTGTCGAATGTATGGCATCCAGTAATACGTTTATGTAAAAACAAAAATGTGTCCGTTTTCGAGGAAGAAAGAAGTGATACCGTGAGTGTAGTGTGTCGTGATCGAATTCGGAGTGACAATATTGTGAACGAGGGTAGTGGTGTCGTGCGTAATAAAAGACTTAGAAAGAGGGTAGACCGATATGTCTGCCCTTAGACCTACCGTCATTCTCGCAGTCCTACAGTTCACCCGTGATCATGGCCAGCCCCGGATCTTCAATTTTTTTTAGGCGGGGCAAAAAGTGAAAATTGCCGCCCCGCCTACCTCTACTTATATTTATTTTCACCTTTATCATCCATATAATTTCAGCTATCAATATGCTGTATATATGTTACGGTTAATGTGGATAGAGCGGTTATTATGTATAATTACCGGTAACTATGCATAATTACCAGTGTTCGTAGTATAGGTGGTAAAAACTATCGAATTAATCACATTTACCGGTAATTATATAAAATTACCATACCCTTTGTGTAAATGTGGTAAATAATAAAATCAAACTGACTTGTCAGGCTCGGTGAAACAATGGTTTTGTTAGTGACCCAGGCTGGCGGTTCCAAGAGTCCTGGGTTCGATTCCGACTCGGGACAAATATTGTGATAGGTGTTTGTTCCGTGTCTAGATGTGATTATGTTTTTTTTATTTGATTACATATATTGTAGATATGTTGCCAATTGTACAAGCTGTGCTTAGTGTGTGGAAATGTCCCAAATATTTATTTATTTATTTATACATCTGAATCAAATGTTTATTAGATTAGATTAGATTAAAAACAATTCTAGTCCTAATTATAATTCAATTTGTTTGCAAAAATATTCCTCAAAAATCAAGAGATCAAACCTTTTGTTCGGTAAGCAAAACATAAAATATATACTCATTAAATTAACAAATAGATTGGGGGTAAGTTTGTATGAAACTCCGTCAATTTTGAACGTTGGCACGTAAAATTTGGAAGGGACGTAGGTTAGATAACGTAAAGGTGCACTAAGAATTCTAACAGGAAACAGGAATTAGCAGGAAAACATTAAAACTGCTTAAGTTAGATACTTGAAATTTGGCATGCTGGTACCTTATTAAACTTAAAACTTTTGTTTGAAAACATCTAAACCTCGTAAGATAGATGATTGAAATTTGGCATGCCGGCGATATTGTGAAATTCTTACGGAATCGGTAGTTACTGGAAAAAAACTTTTGTATGTAAAATCCTGTAGTCCACCCGAACGAAGTTGCGGGCACAACTAGTTATAAAATAAACAAGTCAAGTATCTAGAAACCAAACTTCATGTTTGGTTATTAAAAAATATAATCTTATAAAAATTTTATTAAATAAAATTAACTAATTGGCAGGCAATTATCAGTGGAACTCTTAAAATTCTTTCTCGTAAATACATTTTTGCAGGTTTGAGAATTGTGACATTTGGAATTGCAGAGTACTTGTGATTTTTGTCGGCAAATTTCATCATTTACCTCAGTCGCGCGGGAGTTTTATATAATTTCCGGTAAATTTGAATAATACTATTATCTATAATTACCGGTGATTATAGATAATTACCGATTGCTCACATTTAAAATAAAAAAAATAATATCTACCTATGCATAATAAAAATAAAAATCATATAATATTATTAAATTTGTGCATTGAAGTTACAATTTTACTCTTCGAGCTTTTTGTTCCGCAAATAAATCTATAGCCTTATCATAATTTAACTCGTGTGCAATACGATTTTTTATCGCTAAGATTGCAAGGCCCGTTAAGCGTTCCTGGCTCATAGAAGATCGCAAATAATTTTTAATCAGTTTTAGCTTGCTAAAACTTCTCTCACGGCTTGCGGACGTAGTAGGAAGCGTAGAGTAAATTCGCAGAGCAATACAAATATTAGGGAAAGCATCCTGCAAATCATGCGCATAAATCTGTTGCAAGAGATAAAAACTGTTAGCCTTTTCTATATCACCAAATAAAACCGGAGCTTGCTCTTTAAAAACATGAAGTTCCTGGCAGAATTCGACGGTACTTAAATCTCGCTCGTATTTTCGAGCCAAATCTGCTCCATAATTTTGCAGTTCTTCATTTGCCATTTTCAAAATGTTAGTACCATTAAGAAAAGCAAAATTCAAATTCAGCATGGTAGCACAATCAAACCTCTTTTTAATTTCAGATATGATTCGATCGAATACCATCATTATATTATATTTATTTTATTTTACTTTATATTATTTTATATTTAATTACCTACATTACATTAAAGCGTATTTTGAACTATGCCTACGCGCCTCGCGAATAATTTAATGTTCGTGCAGCATGTCTCACTCCGCGATCAGGGTATTGGTTAAGTTGATATGATGGCCATGAAATTACTGTACCTACTTGTGCTATTATTTATTCCGTGGTCAAAGTTAAATAAATGATGAGTTTTGTCCATTGGTCTGCGAAGTGTGAATTTTGCCGCCCCCTGAATTTGCCGCCCGGGGCATAGGCCCCGGCTTGCCCCCCCCCTAGATCCGGGGCTGATCATGGCGCTTGCAACAGTGCCGAAATATCGGGAGCTCATTAAAACAAAACAACATGGTAAATATCCCGGACACTTTCAGTTTTCTAATGTGTGTAACCATGATAGTTTAAAATTATATAATGAAAGCTTATTTTTTTCTAAGTATGACATTATGAGGTTGCCTTTGGAAAAGTGACCGCAAATAGGAGTTGCCAGCTTTTAAAAATGCTAAAATAAAAAAAAAATAGTGAATGACAGTGAGCGCACAATGTTGCTTGCTAAACAAGGATGGCGAATGCCAGCTGTATTCGTGTTCAAAGCTATTACGCAGGCGTCAACGAGAGATATGAACTGCAGTAGGAACTGGTCGTTTAATGATCCATATTTATATCACAGTTACGTGTCCAACTTAACCTCCCATCGTGAAAATAAGTACCTGGTACTTAGACAGAATGAAAATACCAATGTCTTAGTGCATTTGCGAATACAGCAGGCCGAACATTCATACAGATGATCAGAACCCTACTCACAAGCAAATAAACTTATTTCATTTCATTTCATTTCAGAAATAATCTCCATCCTGCCTCAAAGTATTGAAGTATATAGCCCTTAAATGCATGATGTATTATTTTGGTTATATACCTAATTGTACTTATTTTCACGATGGGAGGTTAAGTTGGACACGTAACTGTGATATAAATATGGATCATTAAACGACCAGTTCCTACTGCAGTTCATATCTCTCGTTGACGCCTGCGTAATAGCTTTGAACACGAATACAGCTGGCATTCGCCATCCTTGTTTAGCAAGCAACGTTGTGCGCTCACTGTCATTCACTTTTTTTTTTATTTTAGCATTTTTAAAAGCTGGCAACTCCTATTTGCGGTCACTTTTCCAAAGGTAACCTCATAATATCATACTTAGAAAAAAATAAGCTTTCATCTCATATTAAAATTATCAATATACGTCATGAACGAAAAAGTATTACAAAGTTATACCAGTTCATACCTGGCTGCGATGAGGTTGCGGCCAAAAAGGCAGCGGCAACCATAGTTTTCCCTACTTTTTACGTTCACTGCTTTGAAATGGATGATATTTCATCAAGCAAATAAGTGAACGAAATTTTTTTCCAAAAATTAATTAACATTATATTAAATAAAATTACTTGCGGGCACTTTTCGATTGGCAGCTTCTTGAAAGTATATTATTATTCTCCTATTCATGTAAATATGGAAAAAATGTAGTTTCATTAACCACAGTATGAACGTAGTGATTTTGCAGCGGGATCTTATACTATAATGGGCCCAGCTAAATAACAAGCCGTACCTCCCTATTCTACATTCTAAATTTCCACGCCCTTTTTACTCACTCGCTCAATCAACCTATTTGTCACATCGAGTCATTTTTTTTTTTCAATTTATCATCACGGAGGCACTAAAGGCAACGGTATCTAGCCCGTACAGTCTTTGGTATATTATGTCACACTATTTCACCATAGACAAACATACGATAATATGATTTATTCTTAATTCCATTTCTAATAAATAAGAAGTAAAAATATTCAGCCGGAAATAAATGTTGGTGTGTCATATATAAATAAATAAATAAATTACGCTAATACTATACTAACAATATTTGGTGAATTTTCAATTTTATAAAATCTTTACGTTTTTCTTACTCAAAATCATAAATTGATATAATCGGTCAATCAATAGATAAAAAAATTACTGAACGAACAGTTCTGAGTAGAAGAGTGAATTCTCATTTAGCGAAAATGTACTACGACAGACGTAGGTACATACATTATAAGTCCTGTGCTAACACTGAAATATTTTTCAATTTTATTTCAGGAGCAGGTGATACATTACTTTGCAAGCATCAAGCGCGCACTGAAACGTATTTGTCGCTGCAAGAGATGACACACGCCGGGAATGTTTGCGCAGTCTCCTTTATGGACTAGAAAGAAGGGTTTTAACAAATAATACACTAGTAATACTTCCTGCCGCTCTCAAATAAATTCTTAAAATGTCTACTACCTACTTTTGTGCTTGCATTTGCTCAGTAAAAATTAATCCGTCCGTATTTTTTTGAATACTGTTCAACAAAATGTATTTAATTTTCGTTCAGATTAATTGTAAAAAATTCTCAAAGTTCATTAAGGGGAATGCCGTTATAGATTTATTGCGATTGTATATTTTTAACTTATTGATTAATAGCAATGTATACGAGAGAGTGTTAATTAAGTTGAATCTGTTGATTTTATATAGGTATCTAAGTTTAAATAAAGACTTTGTAATATTACAGTTTCCTTTTATTTCATGTAATCCACACAATTAAAATTATGATTGTTTTAGATAAAAGAGTCCTGCGATACTTCACAATCTCTTTTCGATTATTTTGTAACGACTCTACCTAGGTACTTGCTTAATTACCAGAAAAGCATTGCATTCTTAGAACTCCAAGAAGAATAGTTCCCGTCTGAAGAATTACCTACAACCGCACATTAAGCCTCAAGTTAAAGCAGTTAAGGCAGCTATAATTGCAGTTTAAACTCAAATGTTACGGGAACCAAATGTGTTGGAAGAGATTTGCTATGTTTAGTCGTAATTACGTCAAGTTTGTTACCGAAATCCCAACATCGCCAACCGATTTCCGATAAAAAATCTGTTAAAAAAAACATTTTCATATTAAAATGGGAGACATTTTGTTATGAAAATGTTTAATTTAACAGCTGTTATGTTGTGAAATATGGTACCTAAATGGAAGATTGATAAAATTTGTATAACCTATTTCAGAATGATTCGTGATCTATATTGTACGTATTTGTCCTTAAGTTTACAAATTATGTCTTTCCATTTCCCCCATTTCTCAGATACCATAACTCTATACTGTATCCCAGATTAATGTTTCATTGAAATAAATCTTTATGGGTCTTCACGCGATATTAGGAGTAGCAAAATTACATAGCTACTTACTGCCCGACGTTTCGTTCGACTGGGTTACACCTATACCCTTTTTCAGCTAAGATGATCCCTGTGACACTTCATTGTGTTCCGAATTACGCATTATACCATTGAGAAACGAAAATAATTTTATTGCATACCTTTTTTATTTTATTGCGTAAAAATATGAATATAACACATTTTAAACTTATAAAACAAAATCTGTATCGTTAACTTAAATTTAATTAATTAGAAAATAAAAACGTAATTTTAAAAAATACCTATGCAGTTCGTATACATAGAACGGAACATAGAGCTGGGACTAACATAATCGGCGGCCATATTCCGATTGCTCGATAATCGCATCCATCAGTCAGTACAAGTGCGTCAGCCTTGTATGCGAGTTGTGTTTTTATTGATCTTGCGTGGTGTTCGGTTATTGTTACTTTTTGTTATTGTTGCTGTTATTAAGTTTTTCATTGTTATTGTTGTTGTTTTTGGCAAAATGCCGAAAAAAACTAAAATGTTGAGTTTTGGTAGTTTAATATAATCGATTACATTTCTATGGAACATATTATCGATTACTGGAAATAATCGAAACTATTTCATTGTTGGACATCTCTACAATTGTCAAAATAGAACTGTCACAGGGATCATCTTAGCTGAAAAAGGGTATAATATCCTAATATCGCGTGCTACTCCTAATATCGCGTGAAGACCCATAAAGATTTATTTCAGTGTAATGGAACGCGAAAGTTTAAAATCTTAATGTTTCATTATTTTAAAATGGGCAAGCAACGATAATTTTATGAAGGCAAAAGTTTGTCAAAATATTTTTCATTGTGTTTTAACTTGAATTCTTCCAAAGTTAATTAATAACATAAACTTGGCTCACGTCCAAAAGAAAATATAACAAGCGCACGTAATTATTCATTATTATAAATCACAACGAAACATCTTTATTTATGCCGCAGATAAGGAATTTGCAAAGCTTGATAAATTCTCCTTGCGCCGATAACATTCCGGTTATTAATGTACCCAAATTAGTCTTCCCTGGAGTACGAATAAAATCTAAATTTCAAAAAAGCGAAGGCCTGATGTCTCTAATTGCCCGCATTTGTATTTTAATACGAAAATAAAACCACTTTGCTGAAAAATATGGCCTCCGGCACTTTTATGCGAACTTTTTTTTACATAATTTAAGTAGATAGCCCACCGTCCTCACGTTTGTAGGTGATTACCTACCCTGGCACAAACAAATTATTTTCCTTGACATGAAAATTTTCATTATAAATTGCAATCAAAGATTATTATTATTGAAATGACATTAGGTATCCAGTCGTTGCAACCGGCTTTTCACAACAATAACATTATTTAATTGAAATAGATGTAATTTATTCAGAGACATAATAGTTTTTTTTATATAAGAAAGCAAGCTACAATTTATTGTGCTTTTTTAGGGTGCCGTGCCCTAAAAGGTAAAAACGGGACCCTAATAATAAGTCTCCAAGCTGTATCTCATAAACCGTAATAGCTAGGAAGTTGAAATTTGTGTTTAAAATACATAATATCGATACTTTAAATCTCAAATGGCGTAACCACCAAAACACTACTTTTCAGGAGAGCAGAAAAACAAAAAAAAAATGTTTTTTTAATTCATAACTTTATCAATTTTAATACAATGAAAATGTTTTATACATCAAATTTCTTAGAATTTTGAGATAAAGGCTTCAGTAGGAACTCTTTGTACCTAAATTTTATATTTAAGAAATTAGAAGTCGGTTACGACTTGTGAAAATATTACAAAAAGGCGTTTACGCCCCATAAAAATCACGATTTTCAAGAGGTGAAGGTCGTATCTCCAATAAAAAAATGTTTTTTGTGCTTTAAACTCATTTAATAATAAAAGAAAACGTAAAATATTCACTCTGTATTACGCTTTTACAAAGTTACGCCGTTTGACACTTTTTCATAGTGACTCAACGCGTAATTTTTAGAATTGGATAAAAATTTTGGAATATGGGAAACTTCACTAAGATTTTTACGTATCTAAATCGATTAATTTTGTCATTTGAAACCCCCGCTGATGTGTATTCACCATACATTTATCTATGTATTCAGCCATTTGCGTACTTGTGCGCATAGATTACGTTCCTCGGTGTATTTATTATTTTTGTGACCGGTACGTTGGCTTTGGCGCGTTATTGGTCTTTGATTCTGATTTGTGTTTGGATATTGATTTAAAATGCCGAAACAAGGAAAAGCAATAAATAGCCAATGTCTCCGCAATCTTAATCCCCCCGGGCATCAATACTAACAATAATAATGACAATCATGTGTTCAGCGATGTTGGGTGTAAACGCCTTTCTTTTGTATTGCAATTTCGAAAAATAGCGTGTCTTACGAGTTACGCCAGAAAATTATGTCACTTACACCCTTTTTTTGACATTTTTTTCACGTCACAATAATTTCTAGGGGCGTAAACACCAAGTAAATTAGACTAAGCCTTTTACGACCTGTTTACCTTATGAAAAGTGTTCAAATCTATAAAAAACATTGGGTCGTAATAACCTTTTTTTTTGCGAATTTGAGGATTTTAAATATACAGATCGATAGAGAAAAAAAAACTGAATAAAACTGCATTAAAAAGTCATTTTGACCAAATTGGCGGTTACGCCATTTGAGATTTAAGGTAGCGATATGATGTATTTCCGTTGCTGCTATATAACAGGTAATACTAACAAAAATAAAATATTAAAGGGGACCCCATACTATAAACGTGTTTATTTTTGGTACAAGATTGGTACGGAACCCTTCGTGACTGCACTTGGCCGGTTTTTTACGACATACGTGGACGGTTGGACCTCACGGCCGTTTACCATCAGATCTAATCAGATGGATTAAGGTCATTCAATCTGGACGCATCGAATATAAAAAAAATCTGTGAGTAAAATAATATCGAATTTATATTTGGCGCCTTCATCTGACACCTTGTGTCAAATTGTGAAACGTTTAGAATCAGTACTATGAATTATATAGTTATATATATTCATAGCATGCGTTAAACTTTTTTATTTTGCTTAATTACAAATAAGATAAAATTTTCAATAATTATTTTTACTAAATTAACTACACATAGATTTTAAATAAACATGATCCATAGACAATATCAAAAACTACGGTGAAACGGAACGCAAAATACAGTGACATTGTCAAACTGACAGCCCCGGGAAAAAATTCATTCTTTCTTCTTGTCATTTTGTTCAAGACGAACGTTTGCATTTCGGCAATACACGTTTCGTGTCATTAAGACTTAAAAGTAAGTTATTTTTTATGAAATATTTGTGTTAAATTGTTACTAATACTTATGTGAAAAGTGTGTGATGTTAAATTGTGAAAATGCATTTGTATTTGGTGTGATAATCTTGGATTGAAATGTTCGCCACTTTTGCGCCATGGTGAATTCCGTGTGTTATTCGAAGTTTTCTCTTGGATTTTGTAATTTGCCTACTTCGTTTCGATATTCCTTTATTCCCAAATCATGAATTTTACTAGTGATGAAGTATTGCTCATTTAACTATTCCATATCAAACCTAACCTCAAAATGTTGGTACCGCGTTTTATGACTTCACGTATGAATTTTACGTTTTCAATAGAAGTGTTCTATCAAAAACACTGAATAACTAAGTGCATGTGAGAGAAAAGTAACGATATCGCAATGTTCAGCTTTGTGTATCTGCTGAAATGATGCCAAAACATGTGATCAATTTTTATGATCAATCATGCTTTTATTGTGGTTATAGATACTCTCTCGTCACTCTGTAAATTACGTAGAATCCACGAGAAACTTGTGGAAAACGTCTCAGTCTAGTATTTGTATACCTGCTGTCACATGGAGTTAGCTTCTCACATGGTGATGTTTGCCTATAAAGTATCTGTTTGTTAGGTGAGTTTGTTCACCCTTTCCAAGTGACTGTGCGAAAAGCATTTTACCACATCATTATCAGCCCATATACGAAATTATAGCTATAAGGCCTTAGTGCACATTTCACCACGATAGTAAATAAAGAATGCACACACCTTCGTTCTGTATTGTGTAGTTTCTCATTCCCCGAACCTATCTGATTCCAGAATGCGTTACGTGGCCGCGTATTTACTGGCTGTGCTGGGAGGGAAGGCCGCCCCGGTCGCCTCCGATGTTGAGAAGATCCTCAGCTCGGTGGGCATCGAGGCTGACTCGGAGAAACTGAAGAAGGTCATCACCGAGCTCAACGGCAAGAGCGTTGAGGAGCTGATCGCGCAGGGTATGTTGTTATTTTTTGAAATCTTTGTTAGAATTGCTTGCTTGAGTCAATAGGCTAGTTTCCTAAGTCTGATTTTACATAAAATTTCACAATTAACAGTTACATATGGGTAAATCAATAACATAAGTGAAATCGAAATTAAAATTTCTTACGAAATGAGACAATAATAGGCATTTGAAGTTAGGTGGGAAAGTCCATTTTTAAAGTGCGAAAATTCAATAAAAATAGTATGCCATCTTATAAATTACAAAATTAGTAGTAGCTTTCACTATGAGAACATATTCGTAAAAGCAACATTTGATATAGCTGCTGAACAAAGCTCTTACGATATTCATACTCGTATACAGAGGGGTGACGTCATAGCTCTGTGCGACATTTGTATGAAGCGTTTTGAGCTCGCCCAAATGATGTGCTATTGAAACTGTAATATCTCCGGGAGTTTTCCAAATATCAAACCATTCTTTTAACAACACCTTTGCAATTGTGTTGTTCATCCATCTATGTAAAAATTAAAAAATAGGAAACTACCCTATTGATTAAATTCATAGAGAATAAAAGATCTCAAATTGTGTTTGGCATCATAAATGTCTCAGGTCACTATCATTCCGAACTCGGAATGATAATTGTACTGAAAATTTACTGAATATTTACCTCTTATATTTCAGCACTTTTGCGAGTGCCATGATCACATGTGAACACATTCATGGATATTTTCAGTTTTAGTGTGTATCCATAACTGTTTCAAATTTATGTTACTTTTATTGAAAACTAAAAAGTGTACACCTGATAATTATATTTCGCCGAAGTAAATTTACCAGGATAGTTTTACTATGATCAATGCCTAGCGTCTCTAGTTTTAAGTAATCATCATGATGATACTTCAATTAACACCATCTTTCGTCTGAACGACATTGCTGTTCCACTCTCAACTGACAACAATGGAACACATTCCCGCTACATCTCCCGCTGAACTTGGTTGCTCAAGCATTGTCTCTGTTGATCCGCAGGTCGTGAGAAGCTCTCCTCGATGCCAGTTGGTGGCGCCGCCCCCGCGGCCGCCGCTGGCGCAGCCCCGGCTGCCGCCGCTGCTGAGGAGAAGAAGGGTATGTACTCCACCTACTTACAATGCTAGAACAGTAGTTCTAAGCTAATGTGATCAGACATCCCGTTTTGAAGTAATGAGTGGACCCAAAAAAATTGCAAACTTGTCCCATTTTTTTTTATAGCAAATGCCTGTTGCTATGAAAAAACCATAATTACAAATTGTACCATTTTTGGCTAGGGAGGCTAATATTGCCCCTTTTTAGCAATCTCTTGTCTAAAAAAACAAGACCACTTTCGGTCAGAGCAACGCAACAAGTGTTTTGGCTGATGTCCATTCAGGCTCAAAATAAAAGTAGTCACATTAGATATAAGCCTGTATGCATTGTATAAGGTGTATTCCACTAAACCCCATTGAAATTCCCAATCAATGGGGATTATTGAACTTTTGAGAACAAAGAGTTCACTTTTCCCCGTTGATGGGGATGTCCAAAGGGGATTAATGGAATAACCCATAATGAGAGGCTCAAGCCTGCATTGATTTAGATTGATCTGGTTTTAAGGAAGAGCTGTACTATAATTTGTAGTTCAACCAGATAAAAGTACCCGCTATAGGATATGACAAGATACCTTATAAACATAGGATCTTAGTTTTATTCATTAACTAATCATTTTGACAATCTTATCTTCTGATTCCTTTAGCAAATTGAAATGATGATTTCAACAACACACCATCTTTCGACTGAATAGTTTTGATGATCATCTTTATTCTGAGTCATTTATTGCTTGAGTGAAATTATTTCTATTCTATGATGGAGTACTGATTGAATGTTTTGTGCTTTGCAGACGAGAAGGAAGCCAAAAAGGAAGAGTCAGAGTCGGAAGATGATGACATGGGCTTCGGTCTTTTCGACTAATTTTTTTACTAAAGGTGAGTTATTTTTTGTCACTCAATTTTTTATAGTTAAATCATGTTAAAGCAAAATAGTAACAAGTCCAAAATTCTCTATGATTTTCAATTGTTTGATAACTCTGGTGAACTATGTTCAAGTGTTTTAGATGAATTAAATAGTAAAATTTTGATAATTTTTTTTGCCTCTATATTCTGTCCAATCCACTTCTATATTCTGCATAGACCAATCACATTTATAATTTGTTTTTGAAACAAATTGATTTTTGCCTTGGACAAATCATCCAAATGTGAAAAAAAATTCTAAGTGACACTTGGGATTTTTTGACTAAGGACTTAGGAATCTCAGAATGTGTATTTGTTGTTCTTTGCTTTATGTATCACCTGTATTGAACATTATTTTTGGTTTGTCCACAGAAAGCGCGGCGTACGCGGTCGTTATTCCATTTTATCGTGTAAGCGTAACTGACAGCTTGTATATTTCTATGAAATATATTTGCTAAAACACATGAAATCTTTTATTTACCATTGTTTTGACACCCCATCCTTATAAATTCGAACTCATTTATCAGAATAATTGACTGCGAGACTACAAAATTGTGCAAAAGTAGGTATTATGATAAACCTTTTTGGATTATTGGTTGTATAGTAATTTATTGACGAAATTATTAAATCACATGGAATACACATAAATCATGTGTGCGTTACCCCAGCAAAATGTTGTCGAAAATCGATATTCTAGTTCATCAGATAATTAGTCGGTTAGCTCCTGTAAATGTCTATGTAGTTTTTGGAATTAGTCCAGTCGTAATTTTCGAGATATTTGAAAAAAACAGATTCTGCTGGGATAACGTTACCCCAGCAGAATGTTTTGCGAATTAATAACTTTTTTTTAAAAAGCTTTAGTTACATAATTAGACTTTTGGACGAAGTAAATGTTTCGATATAATTTGGGTTTCTAAGTTTTAAGGTTGCGAAGATATTCCGTTTTTTGCTGCAGTAACGTTTGGCTGTTTGCTGGATCTTCGAAACGGTAAAGTGTATTGTTCTAATTTTTTATACACAACTTTGCCTTAATTAGTCTGAATTAGTCCAGCAATAAAAATGTTATCTTAATACACCGTTTGCAAGTTATTCACAATGATATAAATTGCCTCTTATAGGACCTAACTTTCTAAATATGTACTCTAGAGGCTTATTTGAAATCTTATTTTGTAGCTTACAACTAGACACAGGTATGTGTGAAGTTTCATTCGAGTCCATTAAGTAATTAATAAATTATCACGAAATTAAGTTCAGTTTGGGCCCGCATATGCAGCGGGTTGCTTTGGCCGCCGATTATTTGCGTTTCTTAATGTTTTTCTTGCTGGTTTTTGTAAAGAATTAGACCTTTTTGTAAACTTTAAACCTGCAAAATTTAAGCCGAATCCACTTAATAGTTATAGAGATAAACGAAAAATAGTCAATAAGGTACTCATGATTGCGATAACCCGACCAAGTTTAGATGGTCACAAAAAAGCGGAAATGTAGTACATAATGCAGGCCTACTGAAATATTAAGGACAGTAATTATCATTTTGTTACAGTTGCATACAAAAGTGTTAAAAAAAACAAAAGTTTATTTTTAAATATTTATTTACCATTACTTCATAATGCTTACATACTTAATAAAAAATAAAAAAACTATCCAATAATAAAATTAATTGCTTAACATCTAAACAGCTTACGTAATTTAAGGTACAAACAAAATATTATTTAATCTAACTAAATAAAACAGTAAGATGGACTCGCCAATGAAGGGTTCCATAGTAGCAAGTAACTAACCTATAAATAGTTCGTTGTACTTTTACTGTTTTACTGATTTTAACTAGCACACACACACGCACAAATATACACACCCACCCAGATTCACACTCGACTGTGATGACAATTGACATTTCAAAACTGTCAGAGTAATTTTATTACCTAAATTATCAAAGAGTTCTTATTTAAATTTATAGTAAAGGCACTTCCAACTGCAATGTTTCCTCAAGTGCTCAGATTGACAGTTGACACTTGACGTGATGAGTGTTCAGATATTATTGGCTAGTTGTATGTTTAATAGGGTAGTTTCCTATTTTTTAATTTTTACATAGATGGATGAACAACACAATTGCAAAGGTGTTGTTAAAAGAATGGTTTGATATTTGGAAAACTCCCGGAGATATCACAGTTTCAATAGCACATCATTTGGGCGAGCTCAAAACGCTTCATACAAATGTCGCACAGAGCTATGACGTCACCCCTCTGTATACGAGTATGAATATCGTAAGAGCTTTGTTCAGCAGCTATATCAAATGTTGCTTTTACGAATATGTTCTCATAGTGAAAGCTACTATTAATTTTGTAATTTATAAGATGGCATACTATTTTTATTGAATTTTCGCACTTTAAAAATGGACTTTCCCACCTAACTTCAAATGCCTATTATTGTCTCATTTCGTAAGAAATTTTAATTTCGATTTCACTTATGTTATTGATTTACCCATATGTAACTGTTAATTGTGAAATTTTATGTAAAATCAGACTTAGGAAACTAGCCTATTAGAAGTTAATGACAAGCATCTGCTCAGATCTTAATGCAGTACTGAATGTTCAGATAATATTAATGGTTACTTGTAGTGTATCGAAGTTATTGACATTTTAAATTGTTCAGATGTATTTGGTTACCTGGTTGCTACGATATATCTGACGGCGACTGTACCAGATGTCCATTACTCAGTATAAAACTGGATGTTTTTATTTGTTAACTAAATTACAACTGACGTTGCAGTATCTTACACACAACTGCCTCATTGGTCTATTGGTAGCAAGCGTTGCGTAAGGATCGAGAGGTCCCCGGTTCGAATCCGGGGTCGGGCAAAATTTTGTGTGAGTTTTTCTGTAACGAAATTACTCAGCCCAGAGTTAGGAAGTTGGCGGTTGGACGCCCGTGCCTCGGAAAGAACGTTAAGTCGGTGGTCCTGCGCCCGATCTCTCATCGGTCATGTCGGATTGCTGTCTCACAGAATTATGAGAGTAAGGGAATAGAGAGTGCAGTGGTGTTTGCTCGCACACTTGTGCACTATAATATGTCCTGCGCACTTGGCTGATCTCAATTGAGATCGGCCGCCATGATTGAAATCGGTCGGACGCCTTATTTATATCTTACTCAAAACCAGTAGCAATATCAAATAAGAACAAAAAAATCACGAATGCGAAAATTGTCTTTAACTGGGTTGTTTAAATGTTTACTATACAAAAACAGTAGGTAATGGTAAAATTTACTGTATTCAATTATGTACGCGTCTGTATAGAAATTGTCAGACTACTATGTCATAGATTTCAGAAGACTAGCACTTTGTACTACGTGCCGCTTTTTTGTGACCATCTGAACTTGGTCGGGTTATCGCAATCATGAGTACCTTATTGACTATTTTTCGTTTATCTCTGTAACTATTAAGTGGATTCGGCTTAAATTTTGCAGGTTTAAAGTTTACAAAAAGGTCTAATTCTTTACAAAAAACCAGCAAGAAAAACATTAAGAAACGCAAATAATCGGCGGCCAAAGAAACCCGCTGCATATGCGGGCCCAAACTGAACTTAATTTCGTGATAATTTATTAATTACTTAATGGACTCGAATGAAACTTCATACATACCTGTGTCTAGTTGTAAGCTACAAAATAAGATTCAAATAAGCCTCTAGAGTACATATTTTGAAAGTTAGGGCCTATAAGAGGCAATTTATATCATTGTGAATAACTTGCAAACGGTGTATTAAGATAACATTTTTATTGCTGGACTAATTCAGACTAATTAAGGCAAAGTTGTGTTTTTTTTTTTTTTATTATTCAAAAGAACATTACAGAGTATACCACATACATAGGTACATAATATTAAAATAACTAAACTTATAAAGATATAAAGATGCTGTGCACTAATCAATAATACCTAAATTTATATACTATACTTTGCTACAAATGTTCGGTACGTAAACAATAGCGATATACTTCACAATGATTACCGTGATTTACAACTATTTTATAGATCGTATAGGCAAAATACGGTACATTCATAATGAGAGAAGATAGGCACAGCGAGCAAAAAACAAAATCATACAAAATTGTTCATAATGTTGGAGGTATACAGAAGAAGTAATTCATTACCTTCCGTGCTAGTTACAAACTGTGTTACGGCAAGGTAAGATTCACACTCCGGGATTACCATCCTTAAAACAAAATTAATAAGTGCCTTTTTTCTGCGGAGAAAAATAGAAATGTCTAATATTATTTAAGTTAAAATGTTAAACTCTTTTGTATTAGAACAAAAGAGGTGCGCGCGCGCCGGTGTGCGCCCCATTGTATTAGACAAAAGAAAGCGATAAGGACTCGGGCGCTCCGTGTAGTATACGCAAAACAAACAGATATTGCACATTTTTTAGTTGCATAACATTTATAGTTTTACCACAGAATTAGGCGAAAATTTGTTCAATGTTTACACATCATCTAGTTAAGTAAATATAATGAGAACACTTAAATTTATGAATATATTATATTATGTGAACCGACATATGAAATTATCTAAAATTATATATTATTTATATAATGGTATCTGTAGTACATATAAAACAATAATGACTATACATATAATATATAATATTACTATATCTTGAAAATGACATGTGCATACTTGCAATGCATATATACATATACACATACACACACATACATACATACACATATATAATTCTTCTTCTTCTTCTTCTTCTTATCGTGTGGTTGATGAACAACCTGGTTTCAGAGTTTTAAGCCGCCCGTAGGCCTCTGACATGGCTTCACACACCGTAGAAAAATCTCTCAGGTGTGCTGGTTTCCTCACGATGTTTTCCTTCACCGTTAAAGCGTCGAATGATGGTACATATGAATTTCAAATTTGAAAAACACATTGGTACCTGGCGGGGTTTGAACTAGCGACCTCTCGCATGGCAAGCAACGACCTTAACCAGTCGGCCATCGACGCTTTTTATTATATATAATTTAAGAACATTTATATAAAAGTGTTATATGCCTTCACTATTAGTTATTTACACACTTGCATGAACTTTTCTGTTCGCTCATAGTCATAACCACCCAAAAATTCATCCAGTGTCCTTTTGCAAACAAATCTCGTTAAATTTTGTAGCGGTTTCATTTTACTAATACGATTATACATTAATGGAGCACGAAAATGTGAAAAAAATTGAGCGAACGAGGTTTTACACGCAGGAACCTCATATACCTCATGAGTACGTCTGGCCGATTTTTTTGACTGTTCCTTAGAGTGTTGCCGAAGTACAATATTTTTTAAGTACAGTTGACGCACATTCAGTACATCGAACTCCTTGTATAGTTTCGCAGTAGGATATCTGTAATTTTTAAATGTTATTACTTTCAGGATTAGACGCTGAGCCCTTTCTATAATCAGAAGTATATTTTTTCTAGCGCCACCCCAAGCAGAAATCGCATAATTAATCATTGATTGACATAGGGTATAAATATTATTTTGTTTGTTTTGTCGTCTCTCAAGTTTCTTATTCTTTTGTATATTGGTATAAGCTTGCGTATTCTATTTTTAAGTTTATTTACATGATTCGTCCAGTTCAAATTATTATCAATTTCTAAGCCTAGATATTTAACACTACTTGCTGAATCCAATAAAGGACATTGACAACTATTATAATAAGTACAGTTGGATGAGTGAGCTTTCAATGTAAAATCCGGATTAGGCAGGGTATTTTTCCTCATAGCAAAAGCAATATATTTTGTTTTTTTTACATTAATAGACAACAGGTTAAAGTCAAGCCACCTTATAATATCCCCAAGACCCTTTTCCGCTATGGTTTTAACACGTGACCAAGATGACTCCCGGAACACAATAACTGTGTCATCAGCGAAAGTGATTATTTTTGCATCGGGAATCACCATATCGCAGAGACCATTTATGTAGACCAGAAATAATGTTGGGCCCAGTACCGAACCCTGCGGCACACCAAAACTGATATTCTCTCTTGAGCTGAAATTATTCCCAATTTTTACTGTCTGGGTCCTGTTGGTTAGATAATCCTTTAACAGATTTAATGGGACACCCCGTATACCAATGGACTCCAGCTTGCAGATCAGTAAGGGAGTCGAGACAGTATCAAATGCCTTTGCCAAATCTAGGAAAACACCTAAGCATTTTTGTTTGTTATCTAGATTAATCACCACGTTACTTATGAGACTTTCAATAGCATCTTCAGTTGATTTGGATTTTCTGAATCCAAATTGGTTTTTTGAGAGAATATCATATTTTTCTAAGTAATTAACAAGTCTATTATTGATTATTTTTTCTAAGATTTTGGCAATAGTAGGCAATAGTGATATAGGCCTAAAATTTGTGATACTGTCTCTTTCCCCAGACTTAAAGACCGGCACAATAATCGAATCCTTTAATATCTTGGGAAAAATTCCCGAGGATAAACTGAGGTTAAAGATGTGTGTCATGGGTGCGAGTAGTTGGTGAATATATTTTTTAATAAACACCGATGATATCCCATCCCATCCCGCAGATTGAGTATTTTTTAGAGACATAGCCAATGTGTGTACTTCAAATTCGTCAGTTTCCATTAAATAAAAAGAGTTTACAGGGCACTGCTTGCATTTGTATTGTTGTACAAGATCTACCTCTGTAAAATTTAGCCTTTCTAAGATAGTATTAGACAGATCTGAACCTACTTTCGCAAAAAAGGAGTTAACATGATCAATGGATTCTTGAGGAGTCGATTTTGTGTTTAATAATTCAGTAGATTCTTGCGATTTACCAGGTGATTCTAAATTACATACACGCTTTAACACGGACCAGGTCTTTTTCATGTTCCCTTTATTGTTGCATAAGTCTAGTTTATCATGTGTATTTTTCAAACTGTGTAGAATGTTGTTGCAGTGATTTCTGTAACGCCTGTATGTGATTTCTAGATCTTTGTCATAGGGATTTTTTAAGTGCCTTCTGTGAAGTATGTCTCTGAACCTCATACAACGCAAGAGACCAGGTGTAATCCAGGGCTGAGAGGTTTGTCTTCTGTTTGGAATTGAGATTTTCCTAGTGCTACTTTTGATTATATGGGTAATATGTGCGATAAATTTTTCAGTGGCCTTGTTAGCATCTTTTATCGTCGTAACCTCACTCCAGTCAACCTCCTGCAGCCTGCCATAAACCTCATTATAATCAATTTTCTGCACTTGTCTGAGCCTGTTTCCTCTATGAAGTTTTTGCATATTCGGTACTTTAATAAATAGACTACTGTGGTCTGTAACAGATGATTTGCAGATTATTGTTACGACCTTATCAGATGACTTAACAAAACAGTGATCGATGCATTTATTTAACCTGGTAGGAAACAGGTGACCGGGCAGAAGTGAGTGTATAGCGAGGAGATCTAGATATTCGTCAGATCTTGAATTTTCATTGTTTTGGCTGATATCTATGTTTAGATCTCCAGTTAGGTAAATATTAGCTACATGTTTAAGATCAGACAAAATTTTATCCAAGGAGTCAAGAAACCCATTGAGTAAATAAAACGATGGAGATCTGTATAGGCATACGAAGACATGACTCTCAGAGAGTTTCATCACAAGGCAGTCTGCGTCCGTTATATCTGGTTCATATACTACGACATTTTTTAAATGACTTTTGTAGTAAATGACCACGCCACTATTCTGATTAATGTGTCTGTGTGTATGAAAACTATTATAATTATTTAATACTGGAATGTGATCCGAATGCTGTAGCCAACATTCAGTGAGGATTATTATGTCATGTTCAAAGTTAAATCGGCTCAAGAATACATTAAAATCTTCAAAATTTTTATTAATGCTTCGTATATTTTGAACAATAATTTTAAGCGAACATTCTTTATTGAGTTTGTATTGCGAAAAGTCCTCCGGATCCTCTGCCAAATATGATTCACCAACGTTGATATTACTATCTACATCAGTGAAAACATCAAGCACGCTACTATCCATGCCTGTAGTAATTATTTTGGTAAGAGCATAGTAATTTTGGCTGAGGATAGGAGTTTTTGAGATTTGCAAATCGATGCAAACGGATGATAATGATCACACCTTGAGCAGGAGTGACGTATCGAGTGTGTAAATAGTTGAGTGTAGTCTGGGTGTAGATAATGAATAAATATAATGTATAAAATGGTTCACAAAACATATTAGATAAAAATATAGGTAAACATACAGAGCATGCATGCGAAGAATCAATACAGAACAATGCCATAAGATTTACAAACAAATACCAGAATCTATGCCATTGTTCATGTTTACCGGATAGTCATGCAGCAGTCAGGTCGTTCACTTGACGTAGAGAGCTGATTAAGATAGCTGGTTGACCATCGTCCTTGCGAAGTAGTATGTTCCCACGTGACACCCAGCAGTACTTGTACAATCCAGTATTCACCAACTCTCTAGCAGCGGCCAGTAACTTCTTAGACATAGCTGTGAGGGACTCTGATATATAAATCCGTGCTCTTGAGTCACTAATCCCCACATTTTCGGCGCATAACGGACTGTCTTTGTTATTGGAATAGTATTTTCGGGCTGCTGTCAACAGTACTTCCTTATTTTTGATATTCTCATATTCAATGATAATTGGTCCATCATTTTTTCCTCTTCTATAAATATTCATGGAGTCAGCGGCTGGTTGTATACTCAGGGTATTGTATATCTTGCAGACTATCTGGTGTAGATCTTCTTTTTCTTTCCTTGGTATATTTCTTATTTCAACCTTTTTTCTAATTAGTTGCTTCTGGATTCCGTTCAATTGATCTTCCAGTACATTGATTTGATTCAAGGCCGCTTCATGCTTAGTCTCCAGAACTAAAACTCTGTTATTAATCTCGTTATATTTAGCTGCATTTTCTTCAAGTAGCTTTAGAATTTGAGCATTGGAATCGAGTATTTTACTGTTTTGGAGTTTTAACTCGGCCATTTCCGAATTTAGCATCTCCTTGAACGTCTGCATCAGTCCTTCTTTTAGATCCTTCAAATCGTCGGGAATTTTGCGTTTTCTCACGTTTACATTTTTGTTAGATTCAACATCTTGTTCACCAAAATAGAGATTCGGCTGCGATGAAGAATTCGATTGTAATCCAGATGGCGACCGAAGCATTTTGTCTGACTTTTTTGCATATACTACAAAAAACTGCTGTGTATAAAAAATTAGAACAATACACTTTACCGTTTCGAAGATCCAGCAAACAGCCAAACGTTACTGCAGCAAAAAACGGAATATCTTCGCAACCTTAAAACTTAGAAACCCAAATTATATCGAAACATTTACTTCGTCCAAAAGTCTAATTATGTAACTAAAGCTTTTAAAAAAAAAGTCATTAATTCGCAAAACATTCTGCTGGGGTAACGTTATCCCAGCAGAATCTGTTTTTTTCAAATATCTCGAAAATTACGACTGGACTAATTCCAAAAACTACATAGACATTTACAGGAGCTAACCGACTAATTATCTGATGAACTAGAATGTCGATTTTCGACAACATTTTGCTGGGGTAACGCACACATAAATCATCATACATAAAAAAACTTCTTCATTGTCAGACAAGCCAAAAATATATTTTGTAGTTCTCAACAATTTTCACATTTATCACTTCTTCAGTAGCATTCCGTTGTCCAGAACAAAGTTAGATCCTGTTACTCCCTTGGCCTGGTCACTAGCCAAGTACACAACCAGATCTGCTACCTCATGAGGCTCCGACACTTTGCCTAGAGCAGTCTTGGCTGCAAAGTCATCCCAGTTGAGCGGGAACCCTGATCTTTCCAGGATGTCTGTCCTCACAGGACCTGGGCTGATGGCGTTCACTCGCACTCCTGAAGGTGCCAGCTCTAGGGCTGCACCCTTGGTGAAGTGGTTTAGCGCCGCCTTCGACAAGCAGTAGGCCATGAGAGGAGCTGCCGGCGTAGAAGTTCCTCCAATAGCAGAAATGTTAACCACGTTGCCTCTCGATTGGATCAAATGAGGCGTCGCTAGAGTTGTGAGGTGGACCGCTGCACGGAAGTTGGTGTTCATCACCTGGTCTAAGGTATCCATGAGGTTTCCTCCTAATAGGGTCCCGAATTTGGCGACTGCAGCGTTGTTGACTAGTACGTCGATCTTGCCGTATTTGTCGAGAGTGGACTGGATGATCCTCTTGGCGTCGTCTTCTACGGACACGTCTGCCTTGACTACTAAGGTCTGTCCACCATTGGCAATACACTGCTCGGCTACATTGGCCAGTCGTTCCTTGTCCCTCCCACTGAGGACCACGTATGCTCCCTCCCCCGCCAACTTTACCGCTATAGCCGCTCCTATACCAGCGCTTGCGCCTGTCACAATAACCACTTTGTTGGCAAAACTCATCGCACTATTGTTTAGGTTGATAACGCAACGATCCTCCCTACTCGGGCTATACTTAGCCGAATACTGACTCGCGCACAGATAAAAAAGTTTACAACTGGCAAAAGTACTTAGATAATGGATTGCGTAATGTTTACTCACGATAGGCTAAAAAAGATAGCTAAATCTACCATATTAAGTACATACTCAATTCGGTAGATTAAAGGGAAAGGAAGTGAGATAATAAATCAACAATTATGAGCTACCGCCTATAAAAGTTTATTTAATATTAGATATATTATATTGATAAGTAAGGTTCTAAATTTCCCTTTTATCATTGTTATGTTTGTAGTTTTCCATTAGATCACTTTTGCTAAGCATTTCTTACTAGGCGTTACGTGGTAATTAAGTAGGTACGTACGTGTTTACTTCATACATTTCTTGGTATATGACGTATTGTAATACGTTGTACAGTGTACAACACAATGAAACTATCAAACAACAATTGCGATTATACCTATATTACCTATATTTATTTAGTATTGCTAGACCTACCTAAACACTTAGTAGGTAAAGGATGGTTAGGAGTACATTATACAAATAATACTATCGATCAGATAAAACAGAACTCGTTATAATTTTAATCAATGTCAATAATAGATACAGATAATAATTATGTACAATCAATAGATACGTAGGTACTTAAATAGTTAGGTAATAAAAATAAATAAATACGCGTAAAATTGCATTATGCATTTTTGTCTACGGACTATTACGCAAAGTAATTTAGTGTATGTTTTGTACTCAAACGATAATTAGATATTTGAGCCCAGTGCCAATTATGGGCATACAAATTTAAAATACCCTCACAAATATTGATTTTGAGTATCGCTCAAACTGGCTCACATCTATGTGTTGTCTTACAGTATTCGGCAGTAGTGCCTTTAATATATCAATTGTTTTTTTCTTTTGGTCACATACTGGCTTACAGTTTCCCAAAGCGCCAGTATTGTGTCAAACTTAATATTAAATTACATGTCTGATAGAAATAATTTAACAATGTCAATGATAATTCGGTTAGTAATAAAAAGGTCAAAAAAAAAAATCTTTTTTGATACTATTAATAATCGCTTAACAAAGTTATAAAGTAGGTGAATGTGTGATCCATCAATGTTTAAGACCAATTAAACCACTTTTAAGCAAATAAATTATTTACAAACCAACACTACTTCTTTACGAGGCAGCCGTTATCAGACACAAAGATGGATCCGGTGATGCCCCTAGCTTTATCGCAAGCCAGGAAGAGTATCAGGTCAGCGATCTCGTCGGACTCCGAGACACGGCCCAGTGGGGTGGTCACCCCCGCCGCCTCTGCCTCCTTTGTGGACCCTGAGTTCTCCATAATATCCGTGTCTACCGGTCCTGGGCTGATGGCATTCACCCTCACGCCCTTCGGTGCTAACTCCAGCGCACAACCACGTGTGAAGTGGTCGAGGCCTGCCTTAGAAGTGCAGTACAACATGAAGGATGGAAGGATGTGCATCTGACCAGCGACGCTGGAGATGTTAATGATGTTTCCTTTCGTCTTGACTAAGTGAGGAGCGGCAAGCATCGATAGGTGGACTACAGCACGCAAGTTGATGCTCATGATTTCGTCGTAGCATTTAAGCAAGTCTCCTCCAAGAAGAGTCCCGTAGCGTACTACGCCGGCGTTGTTGACAAGGATGTCGAGTTTCCCGTAGGAGTTCAAGGTTTCTGCTACGATTCGACGCGCGTCGTTATCGTTCGACACGTCGGCACGAATGACGAGCGGTGCCTTGCCGCCGGCTTGCGCGCAGAGCTTGGCTACTCCTTTTAGCTTGGCTTCGTTTCGTGCCACTATGGCCACGTCTGCGCCAGCCTTGCTGAACATAACTGCAGCCGCCGCCCCAATACCTGAACTGCCCCCAGTCACCAGAACTACCTTACTCTTGAAATCCATCGTCTTAAATTGTATAGCTGGACTTGACAGGACTTGATTATAGAATAGAATAGAATAGAAAACTGTTTATTTGGTACAATTATCTTAAAATATTATGGTAACAAATTTCTTAAACTAATCTTAAAATATAAAATAGTACCAAATAGGTCCCCGCTCAGCTATTGTCGCGACACAGTGTGCCACGACGCTGGTATTCTGCGGATACCCTTTTACCTAATAGGTGGCGTTGACCAGAAAAACAATAATTATCAGTCAATAGAAATAAATTATCTTAACACTTTCACTTAATTAGAAATAACTTTAAACACGTATCATAGAAAAAATGCAATACAATAATAAGCAGGTAACATAATTAATTAACCAGAAATCAAAATTACAATAGGTCTTAGATACTTAACACACATTAAATTAAACAATTACAAAACAATACAGAATAAAACATACGAAACACACGCATTTTCTATACAAATTAAAAGATCAGTCCAGTTTACTTTATATAATTTTTGTTTTTTTTATATAGGATATTTACAATAAGAATATACATACAATATAGAAATATATAGTATATATGTAAAAATGACAGTTTATTTCTTATTCGGCCTGTTGAGTAGACAGTAAATGCTTTTTGTATTTGACTTTAAAGGATATAATACTGCAACTTAATCGGATGGGTGGAGGGATATTATTCCAACACCTGGAGGCCGAATATTTAAAACTTCCTCGAAAGGCTGCAGTATTGAACGTCGGACATAAGATTAGGTCATTTAATCGTGATTGTCTCTGTGTAAATCTAAGCTTGCTGTATAGATATGAAGGTCTTTGATCTTTTACAACCCCGAACAACAGACATGCAAAATGTAAACGCCGCCGTGCTTCCATTTTCATCAAATTATGATCATTTAAGTAAGGTGTTATATGAGATCTAGGAGCAACGGGAAAGCAAAATCTGGCGCAAGAATTTTGCAGCCTTTGTATTATATTTTTAGTGCGCGCTAGTAAGTTCGAACCAATCACTGTGTCGGCATAATTTAACTTAGATAATACTAATGACTCGCAAAGATGGATCCTTACATTTACGCTCAAGTATTGCCGCACCTTGTAAAGAACCCTTAGCCTATAGTAGCATTGCTTTACTACCTCACTCACATGCTTCTCGAATTTAAGTCTTCCATCCATCCATATCCCCAGATTCCGCGCCTCATCTACACGTTCCACTACAACATCCTTTAACTTTAACTCAGGCTTATTTGTGATGATTTGATCTATTTGTTTTTGAGAACCTAATACCATAAATTTAGTTTTTGTTGGATTTAGTACTAGTCCATTATCATTTGACCATTCAGATATATATTTTAGGTCCTGGTTAATATTTTTTACAGCCAATTCGGTATTCGATGGTTTAAATGAGGTATAAATTTGTAAGTCGTCTGCGTATAAATGATACTTTGTATTTATAATGGAATTTGGAAGATCTGCGGTGTAAATAATAAACAGAAGTGGGCCCAAGATTGAACCCTGTGGCACCCCTTTATTTACAAAGCCAACAGAAGAAGCTCGTCTCAAACCATCCGCTGTGGTGACTTCCACCTTTTGAGAACGACAGGAAAGGTAATTGGAAAACCATTTCAATGCATTTTCGTCAAACCCGTAATATTTTAATTTTGCAATAAGTAACGAAATATTGATGGTATCAAATGCCCTAGAGTAATCCAGTAGAACCAAGATAGAGCCCATCCCATCATCCTGTGCAGCCAGTATATCATCCACAACATCAAGTAAAGCGGTAGCTGTACTTCTACCTTTTCTAAAACCCGATTGCTTATCTGGTAATATATTAACAGCATCTAGATATTCCTTTATTTGTGAACTTACTGCTTTTTCTATTAGTTTAGACATACATGGCAAAATACTTACTGGGCGCAGATCTTTTTGGTCTAAAGGATTGTTTACTTTTGGAAGTGGTTTAATTATAGCTTGTTTCCATATTTCTGGGTAGTTGCCACTTTGAAGCGAGTTGTTAATAATTTTGGTAATTACTGACAAGGTCCTAGGAAGCGTCAGTATGATCATGTCAATTGTAATTTCATCCACGCCTTTTGCATTAGTAGAGATACTTTTTAAACTTCTCAATACCATTTCTTCGTTTACCGGTTTAAATGAAAATATCGCATTGCTAAATCGATTATTTAGAAAATATGTAAGTTTGGAAACGTTTATACTATCATCACCCGGGATATTTAAAAAGTGTTTATTTATACTATCAGGATCATTAATATTATCTGGTAAATCCACAACTTTGGAATTGAAATCGACAATGTTTCTTTTAACATTTTTCCATAGTTTACGAGGATCTTTTACATGTTTATTAATACTATATTTAAAATAAGCTGATTTTTCATTACTAATAGCATCTTTTACCACAGATTTAAGTTCTCTATAATAATTCCTATCTGTTTGTAATTTACTGTTATGACTTTTCTTATGCGCTTTATCTCTAAGACTCATCATATCCTTTATGGTCTTTGTTATCCATGGATAGCTGGGCTTTCTTAAGAAAATTTTTTTTACAGGAGCATATATGTCGAACAAGTTTCTTAATTGTGTATTAAAAGTGGCTACAGAATCATTTAAATTGTCACCTAGCAGCTGTTCCCAAGGAATATTATTTACATGTTTGTTGAAAACGTCTATGTCTATATCTTTTAATGGTCTATAGAAAAGCCATCGCGGACTTGGTTTAGGTTTCTTTATACTAACTTCACAGGTGATGAAAGCGTGTGCACTAAGATCAGGTATAGGATCGACGGTTAATTTAGATACTTTAACGCTACTACAAATTAAATCTAAAGTGGTTTCCGAGTGATCAGTGAAGTGTGTGTGCTCAGATACATATTGGTGTAGATTCATAGAATCCAGAAAATCTAACAACTTCCTCGAATTAAGTTCATTTGGCCTACTCATATCTATGTTAAAGTCCCCCATTAAAATAATATGGTCGAATACTGAGAAAGATGTCAGACATTCGGACAATGCGTTTAAAAACATGTCTATATCCAGCCAAGGTGGGCGGTATGCAGTACCTACTGCGATTTTGATACCGTTCACTCGAACACTAAGCCACATCTGTTCTACCGTTGGGGAAATTGGGTATTCTAGAATACGAGTATAAAATCCTTTTCTTAAGTAAAACCCTACCCCTCCCCCGCGCGCGCGGACGCTGCGCGGGCGCGGCGCGTGCACCAGGCGGTAGCCCGGCGGCGCCGGCGCTCGCTTCTCTTCCCCCTCTCTTAGCCAAGTTTCATTAATCGCCATCACATCCACATCATGCTTTTCCATAGCTACCAAAAATTCATCATGGCGAGTACCCAGAGACCCGGGATTAAGAAGTCCGAATGATAAGTTCTTGCGTATTACGAAGCGAATTATGAATGAATGTAACTTTTGTATATATTTACAATTGCTTAAGTAATTTTTAATAATAGTTATGTGGCGAAAGTTAAGTGTATATATATTATACATACATAATAAATGCTTGCTATTTCTATAGAAGTATATATTTAATGGTAACTTTTGTGTACTTAGAAAAATGCAGACTAAATATATAAATAAATAAATAAATATGGACATCAGCACAATATTATTTACAAAAAGATATCCTACATTGTAAAAGAAGCCAACTAGAGATAATAATTTTAACGAAATAATAATAACATGGCAAATAATAACTTTTCCTATTTCCTTAATTTTCTGGTTAATATTTTTTTTTATGTATGAAATATTCGAAACACATGGTGTGGGAAATACTCGAATCTTATTGAGTGCCAGCAGAGCCAGCCCTAACCGGGTCGGAGCCAAAAACCTTAATTAAATCTTCTTCAACCCGCAGTCGATGAACCGTTCCTCCCTGGTCCCGTCTCGCGAACACCTTTCCGTCCCGCGTCCAGATGTACCTCCAATTTCTTTGCTTAGCAGCTTCCCGCGCCTTCTGGAAGAGCTGACGGTTAGTCTTGGTGAGTCGCTCGTTGACATAGAAGCGCGCCGCAGTAGGAGCCAGGCCCGTGCCCTCGGTGGTGGCGCCGCGGCGCACGCGCGCGGCCCGCAGCAGCGCGTCGCGCGCCGAGCGCCGCGCCAGCCGCGCCACCAGCGGCCGCGGCCGCGGCGCTGCGCCCTCCGCGCCCTCCGCGCGCGCCCGCACCGGCCCCGCTCGTTCCGCGTTAACCACGTCACTCTCATCCAGGTTCAACCCGAGTTTCTTAGCCAGTGTAAGGAAGACGTGCGTGGGGTTTTCGTTTGGCTGTTCTGGCAAACTAGAAATCTCGACGTCATTCGCCAATATTTGTTGGTCTCGATCCTGTATATCCAGTTGTAACTGTTGTATTGTGTCTTGCAAAACTCTCAAATCCGTATCATTTTTCTTGCTCATCCCAGTTTCCATGTTTTCGATCCTAGCTTCCAAACTGTCAATCCGTGTATTTTGTTCCTTAATTGTAGTATAAAGATTCGCCATTGCGCTATTCATCATACTCATCTCCTCTCGTACCCCACGAATTTCCTTTAACAATAACTCGAACCTGTCACAGTCAGTTTGCTTCCCATCCACAGATTGATCCTCTCCCACTGAGGCGGTGTTTCGTTTCACCCGGTGCGTAACATTTTCACCGTCGGTACATGGAACTCCACTGCGCACCGGTGTCTCCGTATTGCCTCTCTTTGGCAACTTACTCAGGCACTCCGGACACCTCCAAGTACTCGTGCGCTCCGAGCCCGCAGCGTAAGAGGCATAAAAACGGGCGTTGCTTACATTGGCACATTCAAGATCATACAAAGCCTTGCAGGCTGTGCAACGCATGAATTCACTTTTGGGCAGTGATTTTGCACATCCCGCACAGTTTCCCTGCTTGTTAAGCTTTTTTAAGTTACTCGGTGATTTCGACATTTTCAATACTAGTAACGCCCTCTTTTAGCGTGAAATTTCACCATTAGCTCCTTTAATAGCACATACGAGAACCATCTAGCGTCGAGAGGACAAACTATATGGAACGTTCTAGAATTTTGTCAATACTTTTATTTTAGAAGTTTTGGGATCGTTGATTAAATTCAATAATATGCACTGTTCAACGTATGAGTGACTTTCACCAGCTTTCGCACACGTTTTTTACAGAATAGTTCACACCCTACCACTTAAACAGTAATGTAAACTTGTTTAAACTGTTGCACTTGGGCGATCAACGTAACTTGTAATTAAACAGTTATTTGAGTCCCGTTCTTGTATATAACACTATCACTGAACTATTACAACATTAGGTACTTGTTAAACTAAAAATCAGGTATTTTAGAGGATTAATACTATTTTTAAATCAATTTTACACTCTTATACTTTCTGTTTATCCGGCCAGCGCCATCTATTCCCCTATGATTTTGAGTAGATGTCGTTTTTTAACTACAATTTTATAGTTTACTTTGAAAGCTAACGTGAAGATGACACTAGTTACAATGAGGATGCATTTTATTGCACACCTATTTATATGTTTCCTATGAAAACATTTATTATCTGGGTAACTTATTGTATGTTTGTGATTAGATACCTACTTCAGTTTGAAGTAGCAAATATATATGCGTTGTCATGTTAAATGTTTACCTAGGAAGTCATTAAGGACCGAGTCTAGAATAACAATTATCTAACAGTTTTATATTCGTATTTAATATCGTCATTAAGTCGCTTGTAAATCAAACTATACTATTAATCACATATCCATGTAATACTTATTATGATAACTGCATCGCTGGTCTATTGTTAGCATGCGCTACGTATCTAATGACCGAGAGGTTTGTGTGAGTTTTTCTGTTAAGAAATCACTCAGCCTCCGGCCGGTCTAAGTACCTAATTAAGAAAGTTGAATGTTGCACGCCCGTGCCTTGGAAAGCACGTTAAGCCGTTGGTCCGCGCCCGATCCCTCACCGGTCGGATTGCCGTCTCACCGAACTATGAGAGTAAGGGAACAGAGAGTGCACTTGTATTTGCGCGCACACTTATGCACTATAATATGTCTTGCGCACTTGGCTGATCTCAACTGAGATCGGCCGCCATGTCGGACGCCTTATTATTATTATGATTAAATCACACAACGAATAACTGTGGAACAGTGGTTAGTGACCCTGACCGGCGGTTCCAAGAGTCGTGGGTTCGATTCCCACTCGGGACAAATTTTTGTGTGATGAACATCGGTGTTTGTTCCGTGTCTGGGTTTGATTATGTATTTAAGTATGTATTATATATATGTATGTATATCAGTCTCTGAAGCCCATAGTATAAGCTCTGCTTAGTTTGGGGTCAGATGACCGTGTGTGGAAATGTCCCAGATATTTATATTTATTCTCTTGTCTCAACTTCTCAGCAATCTCTATTTAAAATTCTTTATTTTTTGTATTATTTAGTCTTCCTGCTTAACTTATTTAAGTACTTCTACCGATTTTTACTCCTAGGTACACAACATATAGAGGAAGATCCCAGAGCCGCCAGACATCACTTATTTTCTAATGGACAAAATATATACGATTGAGTAGTGGTGGGGTGTACTATCATCATATGACTAGTTGCTACCTTGACCAGACGGCCATTTTTCAGATATCAACCAATCAAGGTACATAGAAACACTGCTCACCTCACTTGAATTCTGATGGCTGATTTTAACATATATTTCACACAATATCATTAAAAATCAGGTTTTATTACTCCCAGACACATGCGGTCGGCGGTTTTACCTTACAGACGCTTTAAAGCTATGAAAAAAATTTTACTTTTACTTAATTTTACTTATTTTGAGATGCTTGATTTTTATATATGTTATTCAAACAACTATTTTAAAACGTTTTGCAAACGGACAGACCGATCCAAGGGGCCAAACATTCACCAGACCCAACTGTTTTAGATTTTTTTTTTAATTGAATTTCGTTAAGTTTTTCTAATAAAATAGTTTGTAAGGTACAATTCTATAATTATTGCGGTCAGATGAGCACTTTTTAGTTGTTTGAATAACATATATAAAAATCAAGCATCAGAAAATAAGTAAAAGTAAAATTTTTTTCATAGCTTTAAAGCGTCTGTAAGGTAAAACCGCCGACCGCATGTGTCTGGGAGTAATGAATCCTGATTTTTAATGATATTGTGTGAAATATATGTTAAAATCAGCCATCAGAATTTAAGTGAGGTGAGCAGTGTTTCTATGTACCTTGATTGGTTTATATCTGAAAAATGGCCGTCTGGTCAAGGTAGCAACTAGTCATATGATGATAGTACACCCCAACACTACTCAATCGTATATATTTTGTCCATTAGAAAATAAGTGATGTCTGGCAGCTTTGGGATCTTGGACCAATAAAAGTAGGTACCAATAATACCTACCATACTTAAATTTTTCCCGTCTAAATGTAGGGACATACTTAAGGTTGCATTATCATTATTTACTTTCCCACCCACCTATTCTATCAATATTTTTTTTCTCTGGGCATGTTATTATTTTTTATCATAAACTTACCTTGACAGATAAGAGTTTATTCCGGATACTTACCTACCTATCTACTCATTCATAAAAATACAGTGAATTTTCATTGATTTTGAAGTAAGTAGGAAGTAGGTAATCCTCAGATAAATACTTTAATTTTAAATAAGTTTTTAAAGTTCATCTTAATCTAAGGGTTTTTGGAGACTATGGCCACTTGGCTAATATAATAAGATGCGTGCTACTCATTTGATATCTACAATAATAGTTTTTGCCGGGGATTAGACCATATTGAAAGAAAGCTACTTCACAGATATTCTTATAGAAGTTATTTAAAATAATAATTCATTTAAAATATCAAACATTAATGATTATCGATTTTTATCTTTCATTTTATTATCATAGGTATGGTAAAATTAGTAAATATATTACGCACTGTATAAGGATTATTTCTTATAGGTACATTAATTTAAAATATGTCAAGTACACAGGTGCTAATTCCTTCACTTAATGACTTACTATATGCCTGGTCCAGTAATGCTCATTAATAGGTATGAAACATTAATAGATATTACTCATTAATATACGCATACATACATATAATTCTTATACATTTTATTCTATGCCTTAAGCCTATAATTCTTGGTAAAGGTATGCTGTTAGTAGGTGCATCATTGTCTAAAAGACCAATATCATAATGAGGCCTATTCTGTTAAAAATGAAGTGGGTTAGGTTTAACAAATTCGTGATATTAGTCTCAACCAAAAATTCCATTAGTTACATTTTTAATCTAAGTAAAAAACACAGTGCTTACTGCCATTTACATCTTAGATCACCAGTAGTCCCTTAAAAACTTAAATAATATAACTAAGTCGTCCCTCATCATTAAGATTCTTGATACTCGTATTTCGGTTTACTTGTCATGCAAAACGTGTAACAACTTCTCCAAATTGTTACTTCTTCACCATGCAACCATTATCGATCACAAAGATAGATCCGGTGATGCCTTTCGCCTTATCGTCAGCCAGGAAGAGGATCATGTCAGCAATCTCGTCTGACTGGGACCAGCGTCCCAGCGGCGTCTTGATCCCGGCCGTCGCGATCTCAGCTAAGGACCCGGAGTTCTCGAAGATGTCCGTCTCCACTGGCCCAGGGCTGATAGCGTTAACCCTCACTCCTGAGCCAGCCAGCTCCAAAGCGCAGCCACGCGTGAAATGATCCAGCCCTGCCTTCGAAGTACAGTACGCCATGAAAGCTGGAGTCACATGGACTTGGCCTGCTATACTGCTAATGTTTATAATGTTGCCTTTAGTCTTGACCAGATGCGGTGCAGCCAGCATGGAGAGGTGCACGACAGCTCGCAGATTCGTACTCACAACCTCATCATAGCACTTCAACACGTCACCTCCCATCAGAGTCCCATATCGCACGATACCAGCGTTGTTGACCAACACATTCAGCTTCCCGAACTTCTTCACTGTTTCAGCGACGACGCGACGGGCGTCGGCGTCGTCCGACACGTCGGCACGGAGCACCAGCGGTGCTCTTCCGCCCGCGGCGTCGGCACACGACTTCGACACGTTCATCAGCTTTGTCTCGTTCCTGGCCACGATCACAACATTCGCCCCTTGCTTCGAGAACATCACAGCTGCCGCTGCGCCAATGCCCGAACTGCCCCCAGTCACCAACACTACTTTATCTTTGAAACTCATCGTTGATTCTTAGTAATCACTAATCCACGACCTCTGTGTGTATCTAACAGATGTCTCTAGATAAAGTGAAGACGTAATACCTCATCGCTCGCATATATACAGGCAATTCTCAGGAAATACTAGGCATAACAAATGATAATGGTTTTACAGGTGATTGCGTAGTTTATATGGCTGTCATTGTCTCATCGCCGTGTTTTTGTAGTTGCCAGCTCTGCATGTGGTTCCGTCCATTCTTGTACTCCGACACTGAAACGCACTGAAAATCTACATCCAATTACGTTTTCTTGATTTAGTGCTCTGATAACAAAATATAGCCCATTTTCCACGTGAGTGAACTTGAAAATTGGAAACATTCGATTGCCTAACTTCGTGAACGGGAAACGGTTCTTAAATGTATTTATTTGAGCAACACCAATGCATGTGCAAGCACTGAAAATAAAATTTACGAAACATGAACTTTCAATTAGCAATGCCTTTTCAAATGATGTAGCGATAGATTCCGTGACAAAAATCTGTCAGTATAAGTATTTCACAAAAAAATTGTAAACAAAAAAAAAACCGCCTTCAAAAACCCGACTCACTAAAAATTACAAAATAATATAATACGAACATTTATAATCATCTGGGTATGAATTTTATATGTTGTTGAAGGCGGTGCCGTTTATATTTCAAACAGACAAGCACAGAGTGCTTCTTTTTCCTCAAAATTTTGATTGGCACCGCCTTCAAAAACATATAAAATTCATACCCAGATGATTATAAATGTTCGTATTATATTATTTTGTAATTTTTAGTGAGTCGGGTTTTTGAAGGCGGTTTTTTTTTTGTTTACAATTTTTTTTCATACTTTTTAGTGTTAAATCTTTTATTACCCTATTAGTTCAGCTCACCTGTAATACTACTGATATTATAACTAGTAGTCTTAATATGTATACAGTATTGAAAGATTTATCCTTTTACTCCAAACAATTAAGGAGTTGACCTTCCATCATCAGCTCAGCATCATAACATTATGATTGCAAGAAGCAATGCCAATATCACTTCAGAAAATATATAAAACGCGGTACATGTGCCTATTAAATTTGAGGGTTGCCCTCGATTTCTCCTGGATCCCATCATCAGATCCTACACTGGTCACCCTATTAGTTCAGCTCACCTATAATGCTACTGATATTATAACTAGTAGTCTTAATATGTATACAGTATTGAAAGAATTATCCTTTTACTCCTAAGTATTAAGGAGTTGACCTTCCATCATCAGCTCAGCCTCATAAGATTATGATTTCCAGAAGCAAATGCCAATATAACTTCAGATAATTTGCAAAACGCGGTACATGTCCCTATAAAATTTGAGGGTTGCCCTCGATTTCTCCTGGATCCCATCATCAGATCCGGGACGGGTGAAAATGGGACCACCTCGGAAGTGAACTGTATCCAAACAAAAAAAAATTTTTGAAATCCGTCTATAATTGACGAAAATATCGGTGAACATACATAAAAAAAAAAAAAAAAAAAAAAAAAAAAAAAAATATTATACATACAGACGAATTGAGAACCTCCTCCTTTTTTTGAAGTCGGTTAAAAATTAGACCTATTTATTTATTTGTAGAAGCGTCGTTGGCCGAGTGGTTATGGTCTTTTCTTGCCATGCGAGAGGTCGCCAGTTCAAACCCTGCTTCGTACGTAATTTGACATTCACATGTACGATTTTCGACGCATTGATGGTGAAGGAAAACACATGGAGGAAACCTGCACACCAGCGAAGAAATTCTAAGGTTGTGTAGTCGACCAACCCGCACTTGCACAGAGTGGTTGACTAAGGCCTTGTAGCCTTAGTTCAGGGTAGGCCTGTGCCCCAACAGCAAGGACGTGTATGGGCTGATGATGATTTATAAGTAGATAACAGTAGATCCACCTATTACCTACCTATAATAATGTATGTTTCTTACTTATCATGTATGCCGTAGATGTCCTAGTAATTACTCACTTAGGTACACGAACACAATGGCAATATTTTCTTGTATCTGCAAGACCTATAGTTTGGAGTAACTTCGAGCCATGGCAAACCCACACTTGTTAAAGAGGCACTTTATGAAACTAATTGTAGATTGTTTATGTTCTGACATGATAAACGGTTTAAAATTCACCACGTCATGTCTAATATATACAATTTTGGAGTTTAAAGCATTTTGTTAGTTGAATGGTAGTTTGTGAAGGTGGTCAACCAAAGTGCAGACACATTTAATTTAAGTGTCAAATTCAGTTAAAGTCAAAGTCAAAGTTTGTTTTGCAAACTAAGTAAATAATAAATAAATAAATCTTTATTTCCGTAATTAAGTTTCAAGTTAACACTTTTCATTCGGTACTGCACTAAGCTTGGCTTGTTTTTAGTTACCATAAAACAGTAACCATTTATTAGGTAACTTATAGTGTTGTAACAGGTGTTCTTGTTAAAACAGGATCTTAAATACTTAGTTACCCTTGTCGCGAAATGCAATATGAGAGCTAAAACAAAACAAAGCAATTTGAAACTTATCCTATTATGTACTACATATGCATTACATACTCGTATATACTATACTTTAACTGCCTCGTTGGTCTATTGGTAGCAAGTGCTGCGTTAGGACCGAGATTCTATCCTAGTCGAGTACAAGAGATTTGTGCAGTTCTTTTATGTTAAAATCAATAAATGCCGGAGTTAGGAAGTTGGCGGTTGAACGCCCGTGCCTCGGAAAGCACGTTCGATCCGCTTTATGACTTAAGGCGTCGAACTTCTTTAGATTTAAGCATCGATTTCATGCGGCAAGCAGTACCTGATTACGTCACATCTTAAAAAAGAACGATAGCTTCTGTAGTTTTTGAATTAGAAAATAATTATTTTGAAAATTTGAAAAAAAATAAAAAAAAATTTCGAGAAATAATTTGCATGATTCGGTAGTATAACTGAAGGCAAACCGTTCTGCCACGGGAAAACAACCACAAAAATTTCACGGTGTATACTATACTTATTGCCAATCGTCATATTTATTGATATTTATTGCACAATAACAGTACCTTACAAATAAGTTGGCAAATAATTTGTCGTTGGTGAGTAAAGTTAATTAATATTCCCGGCAGGAATACGTATTTTCTTATTTCTTTCCTACTTTTGAAACGCTTCTTGATTTGCTAAACAACATCTGCAGTTCATTTTGCAGATTTATTTATAAATCTGATATTAACTACTAGGTAGTTATTCTGCCATCCATAAAGATGGAGATTTATTGAGGCTTACATAATATTGCTATACTACCTACTAGTACAAGAGCATTGTAAGTTATTTTGTATAGAGGACTAATTAGTACTAAAGTAGATATATTTTAAGATACAACAAATAATTATACTATTATATAATTTTAAACTGTCATGGTTACACACATTAGAAAACTGAACGGGTGAACAGTTCACCCGTGATCATGGCGCTTGCAACAGTGCCGAAATATCGGGAGCTCATTAAAACAAAACAACATGGTAAATATCCCGGACACTTTCAGTTTTCTAATTATACTATTCTATTATATCCTAAAGAACTTGTTATATACCTTTGACAGATTCCAGAGACGTGCTATCCGTATTGTAGAGACATTGCCAGTCTTAGTGTTCTCTACAAGCTCTATAATGGGGAATGCTCGGAAGAGTCGTTTTAATTAGTCCTACCCTCACCTTCCACTCCTGAACAACACGTGCTGGACAGCGCTGCCATCCGCAATACAGGCACTAGTAGCCCGGACCAAGAGGTTTAGTTCCTCATTTCTGTCCCGTGCCATTAAGTCAACGAATGCCATTCCAGTTCATGTTTTTCCTTCCGGTATCTGCAAATTCTATCTATGCGGGCCTTCTAGGTGAGGGCAACTGACTCAATATGTCTACTGTGCCTATCAACCTCATATGTGGACCTCATTAAGACTACGTAAACAGTAAACAGTGCAATTATTCATGTTGGCTGATGTTCACAAATGTGTATTAATTTTTTAGTTTTTTTTTTATTTTTTAATTTTTGTCATTTTATTTCAAAGAAATGTTTACTTTAATTTTTAATTTATTTTAAGTTATGCTGTGTTTCTTCTCTCTTTTTAATTGAATGTGCTTTTTTACATCTCCTTTGGTCTCCCAAGATACAGGCGATGCCGAGTTTGGGGGCCTCGGACTATTTCCACTGTCCCACTCTTGCAATGCACTTTCACTCATGTTCTATTTTTAAGATTTATTGTAACTGTGTATATTTTTGTGCAATAAAGAATTATTATTAATTATTATTATATTATTATTATTTACGCTGCATACTATCGGATGGAGTGAGCAACCTGAATGTAAATCATAAAATTAAGTCGTCCACTTCCCTTATAAAATATTTCGTAAAATTTTAAATGCCAATAAAATAATAAAGTCATCATTATTATGGGGAATTTTGTACGTCATGTTTATCTGCTTAGCCATGTTTAGTACTAGCTTTCCGCCCGCGACTCCGTCCGCGTAGAGATGTTTGACGGGTAAAACATTACTTCTTTATGGCGCAGTCGGCCTATATCCTTTTGTAGGCTCTGGACTATATCTGTACCAAATTTAGTTTAAATCGGTTCAATACTCTATGCGTGAAAGCGTAACAGACAGACAGACAGAGTTACTTTCGGATTTATAATATTAGTAAGGATGAAGAAAGTTAGCGTTCTATCTAAATTCTAAAATTATTTGAGTCTAGTCTAGTCTCAGACAAACTACGTGTTTGCCCAAGATTGTTAAAGCCAAAATTAAAAAAAAGACAGAAGTTAAACAATACTAGACATTTATATTCTGCACTTATTTAACTTAATTATCAATTTAAATGATTTTGGTGTGCGTTGTTTGAAAAAATAAAATTATTGCCTAAACTCCGGGAGATAATAAATTTTTATGCAGGTATTACATGAACCAGATAAATGCCAGGCACGTATTTGTTTGACTAAAAGCGTCGATGGCCGAGTGGTTAAGGTCGTTGCTTGCCATGCGAGAGGTCGCCAGTTCAAATCCCGCCAGGTACCAATGTGTTTTTCAAATTTGAAATTCATATGTACCATCATTCGACGCTTTAACGGTGAAGGAAAACATCGTGAGGAAACCTGCACACCTAAGAAGAAATTCTAAGGTTGTGTAGTCGACCAACCCGCACTTGGCCAGCGTGGTCGACTAAGGCCTTATCGCCCTAGTTTAGGGTAGGCTCGTGCCCCAGCAGTGGGGACGTATATGGGCTGATGATGATGATGATGATGACGTATTTGTTACCGTGTGCCTCTATATACTTTAAATATATAAATATATCTAGAACTAAAAGGTGACTGACGGACATTGTGATCTATCAACGCACTGCCCAAACTACTAAACGGATCGAGCTAAAATTTTGCATGCATAGTAGATGTTATGAGGCATCTGACAAGAAAGGAATTCCCGAAATTCCCAAGGGAACAGGAGTTAGCGGAAAAACTTTTGTTTGAAAAAATCTAATCCGCGTAAAATAGATGATTGACATTTGGCATGAAGATATCCTAATGAACGCAAAGCTAATTTGGAACGCGATATTGCGAAATTCCCACGGAAACAGGAGTTATTGGGAAAACACTTTTGTTTGTAAAATCCTAGTATATAAATCTATATATATAAAAGGAAGTCGTGTTAGTTACACCACTTATAACTCAAGAACGGCAGAACAGATTTGGCTGAAAATTGGTAGGGAGGTAGCTTATAGCCAGGAGAAGGACATAGGATACTTTTTATCCCGTTTGACAGAGTTCCCGTGGGATGTGACATGAAACGTCAGTCATTTTGTTAAACATTATTCCAATTATGAAGTCTCTTTTGACATTTCGAAGAACGTAACTCTGCACGTTTCATTTAAATGCAATGTAATATCTTTTTTGTGTTTGGTAGTAAATCGTCATTTTAAAAATTTACAATTATACAAAAACACTCTACAATTAATTCACAAGCAAAATTAATTTATTGTTTTTGATCTGACTATTGTTTCTAAATCTGAACTTCAAAATATAATAATATTTTTTTGCGCGAATGCAGTTACGTACTATGGTTTATGTTTTACTTTTAAACATAGTGACGTGCCTCAAGTATTCAGTTAGTTAAAGCGATCATTCGCGAATGAAAATGAATCTGGCGGCAATGGGGCTGCTTCATTGACGAGTTTTTTACACGAGAGTATAACTCTTATGGTCTTTTAAACTCAGTGTAAATTTTTAAAAACTTGACTATTATTATTCACGTCATTATGTATCTATATAATTATTATACTAAACATGCAATCGTGTATTTGTAAGGATGGGACCGGGAGACGTCAGTAAAAGATGTTACTCACTGTGTAAATAATATATTGTGACTAATTAATATGCCAATACATGTGCTTATATAGGTAGACGACATGGAGAGGTGCTACGCACACTACATATTTCTTTTTTTCGACAAAAAACAATATTGGAAGTTTTGCATGTCTTATATTGTTCTTTCGACAAATTTTATTAACCTTAGTTTTTGAAAGTTAATTCGATAAAAATTAGTTACAAATAGAGAATCGTTGCCGCTGTGTATCGATTTCTAAGGGGTACTTCCCTGGTAGTGTTAAATTCACATCTGTCACAAAAGCTTCATAATTGGAATAGAGTATCGTTGTCCAATCCTGTCAAATACTGTAACAACTATTCATGTGTGCGTCCAGAAATACTTTTTTGTAAAATATCTCAAAACTTTAGGTACTGTTAAATATAATATTTAGGTGTTTGTTTTAGACATTAATTTGTGTAAATATAATATTTTCGGAAATAAAAACTCAAACAAATGAGTTTTTATTTCCGAAAAAAATACCTCAGATTATTATTATAAGGGTCTTGAATCGACAACATGCATCTATATTATTCAATTATTGTCTATTTCAGAGATTTTCATTTAGCAATATCATCATCATCATCATCATCATCATCAGCCCATATACGTCCCCACTGCTGGGGCACGGGCCTACCCTAAACTAGGGCGATAAGGCCTTAGCAATATAGTGACATCTAATTGTCATGTTCGTTTATTGACAAAATTCGATATCTTTTAGTGACTAAATAATAAAGAAGGTTCTTTGACAAACATTTTTCAATCATCACGTTTTTGGGTCAGAAGAAAAGACGAGCTGATCGCACTACAATAAATACGGTTCATACCTGTATCAAACGGATAAGTAGATATTAAATCTCTACACACGAAATTTTTGCAAATATGTATTGTATTGCTGGATATGAGTAAAAATATCTCTCAGTTATGGCGAGACCAGGGAAATAAGGATTAAATTTTATATGGAGGATATTATGGATTCCAGTTCAAATTGAATAGATACTTACTCATACGGCATACCTAAGATGGGACGACTGTCAACTATAAAAAGCATATAAACGGTCGAATTGAGAGACCCCCTCCTTTTTTGAAGTCGGTTAACAAAATAAAGTAGTGCATCAAAGCTACGTTAAGGCGGTACGAAGTTCGCCGGGTCTGCTAGTATATCTATAACTAAAAGGTGACTGACTGAGAAAGTGATCTATCAACCCGATGCGGTCACTAGTTACTACATAGTATAAAGCAAAGTCGCTTCCCGCGTCTGACTGTCCATATGTATGCTTATGTCTTTAAAATTACATAACGGATTTTGATACGGATTTTTTAATATATAGAGTGATTTAACAGGAAGGTTTTGATGTATAATATACCTCAAGCGAAGCGAGGGCAGGTCACTATTTATTAAATAAAACACTACGCCGCCATGAATTGCTGTTAAAGAGGCAATAGAGATACCTAAAACCTATATCATTTGTAAAATTTCATTTCTCTACGAGGTTTTTGAGATACAGGCTGGTGACAGACGGACAGACAGTGTAGTCTAAGGCCGGTTTTAGAGTAATGTTATCTGTAGCGGTACCATGAGTTGGCTATCGAAAAGTTACATAATATGTACGTTAAAAACCTATCGAGTTTTTTTTATATGAACGATTTTAGTTCTTAGCGTAACCACCAGGGGCCTTGTACAAGTTTTTCATAGACATATGTAAATATGTAGGCGATTTCGAGCCCGTAACTTTTAAACTCATGGTAGCGCTACTGGTCGCGCTAACGACACGCTGATTTTCGGCGCCAGTAGATTTTTTTTTACAATACGCTAACAAGATGACCTCACTCCACCTGATGGTAAGCGGTAGTGAGATCCAAATATGAGGTCGACAGGCACAATAGACCATATTGAACCTGTCGCACTCACCCTGAAGGGCTGCTTAAATGCCGTTTCACGCCCCGCCTGATTAGCCCGGGATCATAGGAGGGAGGGAAAACATGAGCTGGATGATTTTTGTATCGCGACGTTCGGTCAGCGTTACTTAAAAACGGTCCCTATATGCATACTGTAGCGATACCATGAGTTTAAAAGTTACGGACTCGATATCGCCTACGTAAATATGTCTATGAAAAACTTGTAAAAAAACTTGCCAAAAGTTGTGGCACACTATTAAGGATATCTGCTACCTTAACAAAGCCCGGACACACCCTGTAGAATTAACTAAAATATGTCCAAATCCAACCAACTCGCTTAACCTGTGTAACCACTACTTTGCTAATATCGGAAAAGAACTCGCTAATAGTACATTAGACAGAATTAAAGAAACCCAAGAATCACTCGTATTAAAAACTAAATCTCGCACAATCCCGTCACACTCTTTTTTCATGACTCCCACAGATCAGACTGAGGTTAACAATCTAATCGGGGATCTTAGACCCGACAGTTCACCTGGCTTGGACAAATTTTCACCGATTTTGATTAAACATATTCGGAAAGCTATAGTTAAACCACTGACGCATATCTTTAACCTAAGCCTTGCACAAGGGATTTTTCCTGATTGTTGGAAAATCGCAATCGTCACGCCTATACACAAAAATGGTGACAAAACCAGCCCATCGAACTATCGCCCGATTTCCCTACTTACAATTTTTTCAAAAATTCTAGAGCGAATAGTAAACAAACGAACTGTTAGATTTCTAGAGGAACACCAACTGTTATCAAACAAGCAATTTGGATTTCGAAGAGGGAAATCAACTGAAGACGCTGTCCTGGCGGTGTCGAATACTATCTCAACTGCGTTGGATAGTAACCAATGTTGTATTGGAATATTTATTGATCTTGCCAAAGCATTCGACACCGTCTCGATACCTATATTGCTGGAAAAGTTGTCTTACAAGGGAATACGAGGAATAGCCTTGGAGTGGTTTCATAGTTACCTGACAAATAGGTATCAATGTGTACGAGTAGGCTTAGACATTAGCGATCAACAACTTGTGGAATTCGGAGTGCCCCAAGGCAGTATTCTGGGCCCTACCCTATTTCTAGTCTACCTAAACGACATCTTAGAGCTCGAGATTAATGGTGCGGAGGCTATTTGCTACGCGGACGATACAGTGTTACTCTTCAGGGAAACTTCCTGGGACAAGACTTACGAAATTGCAGAAAGAGGCATGATAGAAATAAACAACTGGCTGGATAATAACCTTCTGACTATTAATAAAACGAAAACCAAATATATAGCATTTCATAAAACACGGGCATCACAACCCTCCCCATCGAAACGCCTCTTTTTGCATACATGTAAGACAGCCCCACAGGCCTATCCACCATGCAACTGTCACAGAATTGAACAAACAAAAAACATTAAGTACCTTGGAGTTTACCTAGACGAGCACTTTTCCTACAAAACACACATTTCCTGCCTATCACAACGAATAATAAAAGTTATATACGTTATGAAATTACTAAGACACTCAGCACCTAATCATACATTGATACTAGTATATAAAGCCCTATGTCAGTCGCTCCTTATTTATTGTATCAAAGTTTGGGGAGGAGCAGCCAAAACAACCCTAATAGAGCTTGAAAGAGCACAACGGGCGGTTCTCAGAGTGATGCTGGGCAAACCTTTCAGGTTTAACACCGATCAACTGTACAGAGAATGCAGCGTATTGCGAGTCAGACAGTTATTCATCCTGAGAGCAGTGACAGCCGTCCACAGCGCCACACTGAACCTTCCCAACTACAAAGACCTTACAAATCTTCGCGTTTTCAGAATCCCATCCCCAGCACCTCGTACCACCTTTGCTAAAAGACATCCCTTTTTTCTGCTACCTAGAATTTACAACAAAATGTGCAATAAACTAGGGCTGAAAGAAATAAGTACGCATGCAGCAAAACGCAAAGTAGAATCATGGCTGCTATCACTAAATTACGAAGAGACGGAACAAATTTTATCCACATTTTCCTCCTAAACACACACATACACATACACACCCACACACACCCACACACACCCACACACACACACACACACACACACACACACACACACACACACACACACACACACACACACACACACACACACACACACACACACACACACATACACGAACACACACACACTCACACATTAACACACACGCGCACACACACACACAAATTTTTATATTTTCTACACACAAGATTTTATTATAATTATAGAAACCTTTACTTTGGCTTTAACCGTCCGCAATAAAATTAAGATTAGCTAATTGTAACCCGGCCTCTGCGACACAAGCATAGCTTAGTGCAGGGACCACTAGTAATAAGTGCAATTTGTATGTGTATTTTTTGAAATAAAGCTTTTTATTATTATTATTATTATTGTACAGCGCCCCTGGTTTTTACGCTAAGAACAAAATCGATCGTATGAAAAAAACAACTCGATAGGTTTCTAACGTACGTAAGTTTTCGATAGCCAACTCATGGTACCGCTACCACAGATAACATAAACTATATACTGGACCTTCACAGTCGATGGTAAGCGAGCGGTCAGAGTGACTCGAGTTGACCTTAGTAGTAGGGTCCCATTTTCGCCTTTTGGGTACGAAACTTAGGGTTTCGTACCCAAACCTAATAAATCACCCACTGATTTAGTAATTTCTTTTTTTTTTTGGTTGAAATTTACCTACTAGATAACGGAAAGATTATTACACCAGGTAAATAATAATTAATGACGCAAATAAAATAGACACACAATTTTTTTATCGATATTTTATTACTCACTAATCATAGGTAATAAAACTAAGATTTATTTACAATCATAATTACACCATTTTTTACCAACAGTTTGGTTTAGCCAGTAGGACTAGACACCTATCACCTTGAAGATTATATCTAGGTATTTATGAAAACACTTACGTTCCACGGCCCCACGTCAATTTACCAAAAATATAACACATTGATTTTAACATACATACATAAAATCACGCCTTTTTCCCAGAGGGATAGGCAGAGATCACTTCCAGCGATCCACTATTCACCTCTGTGGGAAACGTGACGTGACGGGTTGTGGACCACGTCGCCGCCATTCTGCCTCATTGATTTCAAATTATAGGGAATATGCTTAGATATGATTTGTAGACTTTTTAAATAGATACAGAATAAATAAAGGATACAAATAGCTTTATTATCGCAAAATTGTGGGTGTGAATGTATTTATAAATATCTATGTATGTTTATCAGTCTCTGACGCCCATAGTATAAGCTCTGCTTAGTTTGGGGTCAAATGACCGTGTGTGGAAATGTCCTAGTTATTCTAAAATTATAGAGCTCTAAAGTTGCCCATTAGACAGACACTCCAATGGTGACTTCAATCCCAATACTCTTTCCATAGAAAATTTTGTTTTTCGTGAGATAATATATTAATCTATCCCGCTCGCAAGGTAGACAAATTTTTAAACGATTGTATCTCCACCATTTTGTAAACTTTTACTTGTTATAACAATATCGATACCTTAAATCTCAAATGGCGTAACCACCAAAACGCAACTTTTCAGGAGAGCAAAAAACGAAAAAAAAGTTTGTTTTTTATATAACTTTGTCAATTTTAATGCAGTGACAATGTTTTATACATCAAATTTCTTAGAATTTTGAGATAAACGCTTCAGTAAGAACTCATTGCACCTAAATATTATATTTAACAAATTAGTAGTCGGTTACGCTTGTGAAAATATTACGAAAAGGCGTTTACGCCTCATAAAAACATGATTTTTAAGAGGTGAAGGTCGTATCTCCCGATAGTAATTGTCTTTTATGCTTTAAAATTACTTAATAATGAAAGAAAACGCAAAATGTCCACTCTGTATTACGCTATTTACAAAGTTACGCCATATGTCACGTTTTCCTAGTGATGTAATGGGTAATACTCACCTTGTAAGTTTTTGAATTGGATGAATTATTTTTGTACATGGGAAATATCACTTATAGTTTTTTGGTAATTCGATTAATTTTGTCATTCGTAACCCCCGCTGCTGTATATTCACCATACATTTATCTATGTATTCAGCCATTTACGTACTTGTGCGCATAGATTACGTTCTTTCGTGTATTTATTATTTTTTGTGATCGTTACGTTGACTTTGGCGCGTTATTGGTCGTTGATTCTGATTTGTGTTTGGACTTTGATTTAAAATGCCGAAACAAGGAAAAACAATAAATAGCCAATGTCTCCGCAATCTTAATCCCCCCGCGCATCAATACTAACAATAATAATGACAATCATGTGTTCAGCGATTTTGGGTGTAAACGCTTTTCTTTTGTATTGCAATTTTGAATAATAGCGTGTCTTACGAGTTACGCTGGCAAATTATGTCCCTTACACCCTTTTGTTTTGACATTTTTTTCACGTCACTTTAATTTCTAGGGGCGTAACCACCAAGTAAAGTAGACCAAGCCTTTTACGATCTGTTTACCTTATGAAAAGTGTTCAAATCTATAAAAAAATATTGGGTCGTAATAACCTTTTTTTTGCGAATTTGAAGATTTTAAATATACAGATCGATAGAGAAAAAAAAAACTGAATAAAACTGCATTAAAAAGTCATTTTGACCAAATTGGCGGTTACGCCATTTGAGATTTAAGGTAGCGATATGTAGGTATACATTTTTTGAAAAAAATATAAATAAGAATTACAAAGGTTTTTAAGCTATTGCATAGATTTTATCGCGGGCTTTGAGCGCGGCGACCGAACCAAGAAATTCCGTAACGTAAAAAACCTCACAATCGTCTAACGTCGTTTCAGTTCGGTAGACTTCGGCACGGTGTTTGTGTGCGTGCGGTTAGACGTATTGTACGACTCTACGAAACTCGCACGAATCGAGACGAGCTGCTCCGAAATCGGACGATGCTATGCAATAGCTATACCGCGGCAGTCCCCGAGTGCCACACGTCTTTTTTTTCATGCATGTGCCCTATTGCAACATAAACCGTGGAAACACGCTCTTCGATAGTACTTACAAGATAATTGAGCTACTTAAAGGAATGACATCGCGAAAATGTACTATGTACATTGAAATTACACTTATCATCCATCCATACAGTAATGCCTAAGTGTCGTTGAAACTATAGTGCAATACAATTTAAAGTCAACACAGTGCGCGATTAGATTAATACAATACACACATACTATACTCGTACTATATTAAAAACATTACTTCATTGATATTGTGTTTATACATCTTTATATTCAAAAAATCCTTGTAATTTTCTATGTGGAGGAAACTTTATAATGCATTTAACACAGAAACGCAAGATTTCTTTTTATTTAATAAATATTATTTTTGTACTTATTTAATGGATAAAAATACGTACAAAAGATATATTTATTATGATAATCATCATCAGTCACTTTCATCCACTGTTGGACATAGGCCTCTCCAAATGCTATTTATCAAATATAAAGAAATCTCAAAAACTGTATCTAAATTAAGGACTAATACCTACTTCTAGTGAACGTTATCTAAGACTCCCTTAAATAAACAAAAACCCTTCATCTTCTTGAGCATCTTGCCCTGATATTATCGATATCTTAGTATTAGGCTAACTGTGATTATACCATACATAAATACTTCTGTAGCGGTACCATGAGTTGGCTATCGAAAACTTACGTACGTTAAAAACCTATCGAGTTGTTTTATTCATACGACCGATTTTAGTTCTTAGCGTGACCACCAGGGGCGCGGTACAAGTTTTTCATAGACATATTTACGTAGGCGATATCGAGTCCGTAACTTTTAAACTCATGGTAGCGCTACTGAAGAGTTTATTTTTTGCTGTATAGTAATCGACGCTGTGGCGTTTGGTTTATAAGTAACTTTCATATGGTGCTATTGATAAATTGTAATCCGATTTTTATTTGCTTTACTTATAAATAATATTTGAAATAAAACTAATTTTCCGGATTAAAGCAAAGTCGCTTCGAGCGTCTGTCTGTATGTATGTATGCTTAAATCTTTAAAACTGCACAAAGGATTTTGATGGGGATTTTTTCAAGGTATAAGAGAGGGATTCAAGATGAAGATTTTTATGTATAAATACCCGAAGCAAAACCTTCCAGCTCATGTTGTCCCTCCCTCCTTTGATCCTGGGCTCTGCAGGAGGGGCGTGAAACGGCATTTAAGCAGGCCTTCAGGGTAAGTGCGGCAGGCGCAACAATCTATTGTGCCTGTCGACCTCATATTTGGATCTCACTACCGCTTACCATCAGGTGGAGTGAGGTCATCTTGTTTGCCTATTATAAAAAAAAGCCAGGGCGGGACACTAGTTATACATAAAAACCTTCTTGAATAACTCTATTGATTAAAAACAACTAACAAAACAGTAGTTTTGAAGATTTAAGTATACATAGGGACCGACAGACGCTTGATGCGACTTTACTTTATCATAGTGTGTACCCGAAGCAAAACGTGATAGGTCACTTGGCTTTTACAAAAACAATTGCCAGCTTTGCCAACCCACGCGCCTTAGACTTAAGACTAAAGACTTAAGCCCTAATCGATCTCCAGCTTCTTGAAGGAGCCCTCGACTCCTCCGAAGATGTCCGAGATGGTCTTTGGCTTTCCTGGCCGCCGCGACTCCACGACGCGTTTCTTATTCTCCTCTTCGAAGAAATCTTTGTTAGCTTGGAGTCTCGCGATTATGTCCTCTGCGAAGGAAAGGAACATTTAAATACAGGTCAAGTGCGAGTCGGACTCTAAAAGAAAGGTTTCGTACATCAAGTAGATAAACACAAAAAAAACAATCGCAAAGTTTGATCAAAAAGCGAAACGTTAATAGCATGTAATGGCGTTACCAAAAATAGACACTTTTTTGAAAATTCAAAGTTTTTAAATTTCACAACTCTTCAGATTTTGTCTGGTGATAAACAGACGAACAGACACACGTAGCAAAGCAAAGTCTTAGTAATAGTACCGTTACTACCCTTTGACTAAGGAACCCTACATTTTGTAGAAGACTATTTCCATACAAAGAAACAATAGAAACATTGCACTGACTGGTTCGCTGGCGCGTTTGTTAGTGTCGCTGTTCAATTCGCCAGAAGACGTGGGTTCATTCCCCACCCGGGACAAATATTTGTCTGGTGTTATTTTTGTGTCTGGGTGTTTTGATGTATTTCAGTGTATTTAGATCGGTGAACCATTGTTTAGTCAACCTTGGTTTACGCTTCCAAGAGTCGCGGGTTCGATCTTCAGTCATCAGGACAAAGTTCATTTGATGTACATTTGTTGTTCCTCAACTAGGTGTGAATATGTATTTATAAAATACCTATGTTCGTATATCAGTCCCTGACGCATAGTGCAAGCTCTGTTTAGTTTGGGTTAGGGGTGAGAGCCATCCGCTCCCCCGCAAGTACGGTGATGACAAGGTCATCGTAGTCGACCGTTAAAATAAAGTCCGTAGAAAAATAAAATTTAGTTCCAGATGGCCGTAGGTATATCAAAAGTCCTTACTCTTGGCCTGTTCGATGGTCTTGAACTCGCCGCCGGCATCCTTGGGCAGTGCCTCTTTCGGCACGAAAGGCTCCAGGGTTGTGGAGCCGGCCTGGTGGATGCGGAGCACCTCCAAGAGTGCCTTCTTAAGGAACGGCCGCAGCAGCATCATCAGACGGTCCATGAACGAGGGTGCGTTCAGGAAGTGCAGACCTTTCAGCTTCAGGAGGAGGGCTTCCTGGAATAAATAATAATAATATAATTTTTATTTCATCAAAAATCATTTGAACAGTAACAATAATGTAGGGTAGACTTCCTCTTTAAGGCTTAGGCCGCACTACGGTTTTTTCCCGCGAGCGGTAAGTCGTAAAACCGCAAATCCACCCGAGACGCACAGTGCACACACTACGGTTAAAAACCGTGAAACTAACCACGATTTTCACTACTTGACGCGGTTTTTTCCCGCTAACAATTCTGTAACAAAACGCGGTTTTAAAATCAGTCGCGGAAAAAAAAAATCTTTCCCTCATAAAATCATACATACTTTTATGATAAAACTTACCGTTTCGCTCAAAAGTGCATAAAACTGATATTTGTGACATTTGACCTTGAATAATTTTTTTTGCAGGCGTGGGATCGATGGGGACTTTTGACGGATTATTTGTAATAGTGTTCCAAACATTCATGCCAATTTTCAGCTCTATGCGAATTTTTCCTAGGTTAAATGTCTATTTTGACTGGACTAGCGGTTAAAATCCGCGGCGGCTTAACCGTAGTGCGACCTAAGCCTTAAGTGCAAGGAGCACCTGTGCCAGAGAGAGTCACTCCTCCTTAACACATTCTTACGTCCAGAATTTTCTGAATCTGGAATTACCTACGAGAATTGTTTCTGAGTATAGCAAATGAGTGGCGAGCATTTGGGGAGGCCTAGGTCTAGCAGTGGACGAAAGTGGGCTGATGATGATTATAGCAAATTTCTTTTCAATAATAATTTCAATTTTTATAGTTATTTAATTATGGTTAGGTGAAATTAAAAATAAGTTCGGTAGTTTTTGCTTAAAAGAGTAACAAATATAAATGATCCATCAACCAAACATTACTATGGCATGTATTCCTCTAAATTTATTCAGAACTGAGTAACAAAGCTCTTTTTAAACCGACTTCAAAAAGGAGGAGGTTTCTCGAATCGACCGTATCTATACACCTTTGCTTTTTTTGTCTTTTAGGCAAACTAAGTTATACATTGCAATTCATTCATTTCTTCAGGTTTTCTTAAAAACTAACAGTAAATTTCCTATACGCTTTCATAAATAATAATTACAATAAAAAAATACATGTCAAAATAATACAAAGTAACATTCTACAAAACAATAGGTTCATTTGGATTGGGTGATATCACGAAATAATTAAGTTCAGTTATGTCAGCTTGTCAAAAAGTGGATTAGAATAGGTAGTAGGTACATGTCAAAATATCAAAAATTAAATTAAGTAAGTCATATCAGATTCCGTGTGCGGATATAAATCCAAGTCAGTTAAAAATATAAGGATAACAATAAAAAAATAAAATCAAATAAAATTATTGTCATATGTAATAGCAGTTATCGTTTAAATATAAAAGGGCTTTGTAGATAAGTTGGGAAAACCTGTCAGCAAATATGTTCGTATTCCAGTCGTGGGCGAGCATGTCACCTATGAGGTGTAGACCACGAGTGGTAGGTGCAATAAAATAAGGCGTCCGACCGATTACAGCCATGGCGATTTCAAGATCAGCCAAGTGCGCAGGACATATTGTAGTGCACAAGTGTGCGCGCAAATACAAGTGCACTCTCTATTCCCTTACTCTCATAATTCGGTGAGGCGGCAATCCGACATCACCGATGAGAGATTGGGCGCAGGACCACCGGCTTAACGTGCAATAAAATACCGTCCTCATAAATGGTATAATACAATTTTGTTCCCGCTGTCATGCTGTCCTCATTATGCTTAGATTTTTAAAATCACGCAACGAATTTTGATGTCTTTTTATTAATAGGTAAAGTAATTCAATAGGAAGGATACAATATCTTTACCCGGAGCGTAGCGAGGCTGAGTCGCTTTATAATATAGAAAGAATGAAATATATAGAAATGTATTCAGTTACTTTTAAAAACGCACGTACATTTATAGTCAGGGACACCGCGACGCTGGTCTTCCGCAGATACCTTATCAGGGAGAGTACGCAGTGCACAGCAGCACATTAATTATAGTAAGGACGTTACTTAAAGTAGAAAGTAATAGTAATGAGACATGTAATGATGAATAAGTTATATTACAGATTTTTGGTTGAAGGTAAAAGACGGCACGGGATAGTGGGCTTTGCTGGCAATAGGTTTTGTAGGTAAATTTCTGCAAGTTTATAATGTTACGAACACGAGAGACCGTGCAAGCGGAATTAGTCTTATCGTCGTATGGATAAGGTCTATATTCGCTTGCAGTCACGCTGGTCGGTCGAAGCGAGCTCCCGCGTGTTCTACAGCGTTCCGCTCCGGACTGTGCGAGAATATTCTCGACGCCACGCGAAGAGCTGCGTCCTCGCTGCGTATATAAGCGGGATGTACGACGCGACGAGACAGTTCCGATTTGGGAAAGCGAAGCGAATCAGTCTCCTGCGAACTAGGAGTGATCGAGTGCGTTAACTGCGAATAGTTTCAGTGTAATTCAGTGTTTTAGTGTGATTCAGTGCTTTAGTGTTCCGTGTTTAGTGTTGTAATTAAGTGTTTTTAATTGTGTTTTTAAGTGTTTAATTGTGTAATTGTTAGTCGATAAATAATATCCAATCAAAAACATTAATGTGAAATGAGAGCCAAGTTCAATATTATGATAATTGCTTTGGTTGTTGACTTCAACGACAAAAGAAAGTGAGATCTAAATGGGTGCCAAGTTCAATGGTCAACCCTGAAATTTATTTATAAGTAACACTATAACATACCTGTCATATCTTCTTATAACATAAGATAATGTATGGTGGTAGCCTATGAAGGTCTGTCTTGGCTAGTTTTCATATATGAATTATAGCCGTCGCAAGTTCTAAGCCTACAAGTATTAGTCGGTTTTTATTTTCTAATTCCGAAAATTTGGATTGTTGGTAGAAACTAGCGAGCGAACATAATATACGTTGGTAGGTTTATAGAAACTAGCCAAGACAGACCTTCATAGGCTACCACCATACATTATCTTATGTTATAAGAAGATATGATAGGTATGTTATAGTGTTACTTATAAATAAATTTCAGGGTTGACCATTGAACTTGGCACCCATTTAGATCTCACTTTCTTTTGTCGTTGAAGTCAACAACCAAGGCAATTATCATAATATTGAACTTGGCTCTCATTTCACATTTATGTTTTTGATTGGATATCATTACTTTTTGTAGAAAAGTATATATCATCGTAACGCCGTGGGTCCTTTGAAAAGGACAAATTCAAAACTAAAACTAGAATAAATAAAACAATTGAATCAGTTACTGTATTTTCCTACGTTTAGGGGGTATAATTTTCTTCTGAGTGTTATTTTCTATATTTTATTGTACCTTTGAAATATTATGAGTAGGTGATAATTTTATACTATTGATGGGCGCTAAATATAAAAATAATAATTAATCCCAGTTAATAAAGTAGGTACCTACCCTAAGTAATAAATATGAAAACCGACTATAAGTACCTACTCTTAATTGTAAATAAGTAAGTAAACCTAAATATATACTTAGTACTCTACCTTCCCCGGTATAGGCGTGATTAGGCACTAATTAGGTATTTATGTTAAGCGTTCATACTAGAACCTAACCTAATTATTAAAAAATTGCCAGTTTTTTATTTATTCCTTTGTATTCATGTAATTACCTATCTGCATACCAAATTTTAACTCTCTAGGTCATTTGGAACTGGGTTAGAATTTTGATCTGTCAGTCAGTCAATGATAAAAATTAGGATTTTTGGACATTAATATCTAAATAACTGTTTGAGATAAGCTTATGAAATTTAGAACACATATTTATCTCGCAAGTCACAATATATGAGCCAAATTTGATACGTTTATGTGAAATACTTTTGGATTTACTGGGGGTTCAAAAGTGGTTCCAAATGGTTCGTGTAATATTACACACGGTGCGGCTCGCCAGTTCTGTTTCTTGAACCTTGGCTTGACACGCTACCGCGTGTCTAGATTAATTGTCTTTTGGTGACTTTTGGCGTATCTTGAATTTAACGTACCCCGTTCCCGCAACAATAATATACTTCTTATATGATGAAATTTAAATGACTTTAAAATCAGTATAATAATATCAGTAGGACTCACCTGTAAAAAGTAGAGGAACTGCTGTATGGTCTGAATATCAAGTTTGGCGAGGTGGCCCAGGGTCATGCGGTCCAGGTCAATGAGGATCACGAAGCCGGGCCACGTGCCCGCCTCCAGCTGCCAAAGATCCAGAACCATGAATACGGCCCTGGAAACAGATAGGAGGACCTGGATAATAGGGTAGATTTCATAAGTCTGATTTTACATGCATAACGTTAGTGAAATCGAAATTAAAAATAGAAGAATTTAAGAGGACGTTTTTTATGTACTCGTAAGTCAACGCTGGCTTTCAACGTGCTGTGGATAAGTAGAAGACGTTAGCGGCCAGCTTCATGCACCATTCTCATAGCCAACAGGCTGGCTAGTGGTGGTCGTCACTCCGATGGCCTACGCACCACTATAGAAAAGCGTCAATGGCGTTAAGGCCGTTGCTTGTCATGCGAGAGGTCCCTAGTTCAAACCCCGCCAAGTACCACTGAGTTATTTAAATTTGAAATTCAAATGTACGATTATTCGTCGCTTTAAGGGTGAAGGAAAACATCGTGAGGAAACCTGCACACCTGAATCAATTCTTAGGTTGTGTAGTCAACCAACCAGCAATTGGCCAGCGTGGTTGACTAAGGCTTTATCGCCCTAGTTTAGGGTAGACACGTGCCCCAGCAGTGAGGACTTATATGGGCTTATGATGATAGCTTTACGGGCTGGCCAGTGGTGATCGTCAGTCCGACGGCCTCCCGAGTGGTTAAGGCCGTTGCTTGCCATGCGAGAGGTCCCTAGTTCAAACCCCGCCACGTACCGCTGCGTTTTTCAAATTTGAAATTCATATGTACGATTATTCGACTAGTTTAGGGTAGAGCCTTTCCTCTGCCGTAGGGACGTATGTGGGCTATGATGATGAACGTGGCGACAGTAAGCTTAACAAGTGATAATAGCTGCAGTCACCAACTTGCTGGTGCTGGAGTGCTTACCGCACACAGTCAGCGAAGCAGAAGTTCTTGGAGTCATAGTCGATGAGTCGCGCGTAGATGACGGCCGACCCGTCGTGTGCTGGTGTCTCTAGCGGCAGCAGTAACCTGCAACATGAGGACCAGCCATCAGCCAAGTAAAGGAAAACGTTCATTAGCTTAGGTAAATATGTAACTTAGAAGACAAATATTAGGCGTTTTTGAACTTGATGGTAAGCGTCGAGAGGTTGACAGGCACAGTAGGACTTATTGAACATGTCGCTCTCACCCTGAAGGTCTGCATTAAAGTCATTTCTCACCCTACCTACTACCCCCCTACCCTCTACCCCCTCCCCCTGTATAAGCATAGCCTAAGGGTTCCCTGTTTACGGCATACAATATATTTAAGCTCCTATCTAATAGGCATTGAACCGCGGGGCCCCCAAAGCGCGGGGCCTGTAGGTTATACTTATATATTATACTAGCTGTGCCCGCGACGACTTCGTTCGCGTGGACTACAGGATCTTACATTTAAAAGTATTTTCCCAATTACTTCCTGTTCCCGTAAGAGTTTTTCAATATCGCGTTGCAAGTAAGCTTTACGTTCATCAAGGTACCTGCACGCCAAATTTCAATCATCTATTTTGCGCATTTTACTTTTTTTAATACAAAGATTTTTTCCCGCTTACTCTTGTTTCCGTGGGAATTTTGCAATATTTTGTTCCAACTAAGTTTGAAATTTACCTGCATGCGTAATTTCAAGCGTCTAACTTAAGCGCTTATGATTTTTCATACAAAAAGATTTTTCCGCTAATACCAGTTCCCGTAAGAATTTCGGAAATTCCTTTCTTAGTGCACCTTTACGGTACCTAAGCTACGTCCCTTCCAAATTTCATTACATACAAAAGTTTTTTCCCAGTTACTCCTGTCCCCGTGGGAATTTTTCAATTTCGCGTTGCAAGTAAGCTTAACGGTTATTACGGTACCTGTATGCCAAATTTCATGCGTCTAACTTAAGCGGTTTAGATTTTTCATACAAAAAGATTTTCTCGTGAATTCCCGTTCCCGAAGGAATTTTGGGAATTCCTTTCATAGTGCACCTTTACGGTACCTAAGCTACGTCCCTTCCAAATTTCATTACATACAAAAGTTTTTTCCCAGTTACACCTGTTCCCGTGGGAATTTCGCAATATCGCGTTGCCAGTAATCTTTACGTTCATTAAGGTACCAGCATGTCAAATTTTAATCATCTATCTTTCGCGGCTTAGATTTATCCATACAAAGGTTTCTTCCCACTCACACTTGTTCCCGTGGGAATTTTTCAATATCCTGTTACAACTAAGCTTAAAGTTTACTAATGTACCTGCATGCCAAATTTCAAGCGTCTAGCTCCAGCGGTTTAGATTTTTCATACCAAAGGGTTTTCCCGATTATTCCCGTTCCCGTGAGAATTTCGGGAATTCCTTTCTTAGTGCACCTCTACGGTACCTAAACTACGTCCCTTCCAAATTTCAAGTGCCTACGTTTAGCCGTTTAGGCTGTGCAGCGATATGTCAGTCAGTGAGTCAGTTTCTCCTTTTATATACATATAGATAGCATAACTGCCTTGTTGGTCTTTTGGTAGCAAGCGCTGCCTAAGGACCAAGAAATCCCCAGTTCGAGTCCGGGGTTGGGCAAAATTTGTGTGAGTTTTTCTGTATAGAAATTACTCAGCCCGGAGTTAAGGAAGTTGGTTGCACGCCCGTGCCTCCTAAAGCACGTTAAGCGGTCGTGTAGGATTGCCGTCTCACCGAAGAATCTGAGAGTAAGAAAACAGAGAGTGCACTTGTGTTTGCGCGCATACTTGTACACTATAATATGTCCCGCGCACTTGGCTGGTCTCAACTGAGATTGGCCGCCATGGCCAAAATCGGTCGGCTGACTTATGCTATATAGCAAGGCCAAGAGCCAAGGCCTTTGACGAAGGGTACTCACGCAGTGTTCAAAGCGCTCAAAGCCTTAGCGTCAACGGCGCGATCCTTAAACAGGTTTCCGAAGAGTGTCTTCAGGGTTAGGTTGAGGTCCAGCACTTCCTTGGCCACAGCCGAGCTGCGGTCCACGCAGTGGTACGTGAGGATCAGGTCCAGGTCTGCAAAGAAAACGTCTCTTTGGTTACTTGTCAAAGTGACGGTATGTTTAAATTTACCTCTTTTCTGAATTGTATAGATATTAGATTAATTAAAAATTAAACTTAAGATTAGGATTGTTTTTTAAATGGAATAAGGAAGAGCGACGTCTCCAAACACAGGCTCTTCAGCTTAAATGGAGACTCCATCCACTTATATCATAGGTTTATGTCTTGCAGACTAAGTATGTGTATTTCGTTTACTAATTTTGAGTGAGTTCACAATGATATTTGTTTTATAATCTTTAATGTAACTTTTTTTGTAAACTTGTTTTATGGTTCTAAAATAAATAAATTAAACTAAAAAAAATTTTGCCTAATATCCTACCGATAAGTATCTTTTTGTTGGGTTCAGTAGCGCTACCATGAGTTTAAAAGTGACGGACTCCATATCGCTTATGTAAATAAGTCTATGAAAAACATGTACAGCGCCCCTAGCGGTTACGCTAACAACTAAATTCGGTAGTATGAAAAAAACAATTCGATAGGTTTTTAACGTACGTAAGTTTTCGATAGCTAACTCATGGTACCGCTACAGAGGTTAAAGTAGTCGTTACTAAATATCTCACAATACCTTACACAAAAAATCGGTTAAACAAAATGCGTGACAACCAAACATATATGTTTATAGTATATCAAACAACATAAAGGTCAAACTAAGATACTTGTAGTCTGTTAAAAACCCGCTTATCACGCAAATGTTTCCCATTTTTACCAAGCATTACTTGATTTGATTTTTTGCCCAGATCCCGATATTCAGCACTGCTGCAAGTGCCGTGATCACAGGTAAATGTATGATTTTAAACTTTCGCGTTCCATTACACTAAATATTAGTCTTTATGGGTCTACACGAGATATTAGGAGTAGCAAATACATAGCTACTTACTGCCCGACGTTTCGACTGGGTTGCACCAATCATGGTCGCGAGCAATGTTCGCTCTATGTATTTGCAAAATACATAGAGCGAACTATATCTATACATAGTATAAAATGAAGTTGCGAAGGGCGCCCAAAATGTGTTTGTTACCTAGGATCTCAAAAAGTACTTTATTAATAGCTATGCGGTTTTCAATAATGGAAAGAAGACATTCCAGGGATTCTATAGGTGTATAATTTAGGTGTACCTACTTAAGAAGTTATTAGAGTAATCGTAACAGTTATCAGACGGACGGAAGAAAAATTGTAAACAAAAAAAATACCGCCTTCAAAAACCCGACTCACTAAAAATTACAAAATAATATAATACGAACATTTATAATAATCATCTGGGTATGAATTTTATATGTTGTTGAAGGCGGTGCCGTTTATATTTCATACAGACAAGCACAGAGTGCTTCATTTTCCTCAAAATTTTGATTGGCACCGCCTTCAATAACATATAAAATTCATACCCAGATGATTATTATAAATGTTCGTATTATATTATTTTGTAATTTTTAGCGAGTCGGGTTTTTGAAGGCGGTTTTTTTTTTGGTTACAATTTCTTTTCATACTTTTTAGTGTTACATATTTTTTTTTCACCCTATTAGTTCAGCTCACCTGTAATACTACTACTGATATTATAACTAGTAGTCTTAATATGTAAGCAGTATTGAAAAAAATATCCTTTTACTCCAAACAATTAAGGAGCTGACCTTCCATCATCAGCTCAGCATCATAACATTATGATTGCAAGAAGCAATGCCAATATAACTTCAGAAAATATGTAAAACGCGGTACATGTGCCTATAAAATTTGAGGGTTGCCCTCGATTTCTCCTGGATCCCATCATCAGATCCTAGACTGGTCAACCTAATAGTTTAGCTCACCTGTAATGCTACTGATATTATAACTAGTAGTCTTAATATGTATACAGTATTGAAATAATTATTCTTTTACTCATAACTATTAAGGAGTTGACCTTCCATCATCAGCTCAGCATCATAAGATTATGATAGCCAGAAGCAAATGCCAATATGACTTCAGAAAATATGTAAAACGCGGTACATGTCCCTATAAAATTTGAGGGTTGCCCTCGATTTCTCCTGGATCCCATCATCAGATCCAAGACTGGTGAAAATGGGACCACCTCGGAAGTGAACTCTATCCAACCAAAAAAAATTTTTGAAATCCGTCTATAATTGACGGAAATATCGGTGAACATACATAAAAAAAAAAAATTTATACATACAGACGAATTGAGAACCTCCTCCTTTTTTTGAAGTCGGTTAAAAACGAGCTTTTTGGAGGCTTGCATTGCGTGCGCTGCTGAAATAACTCAAAATACAAAATAACAATGTATGGAATTATTCTTCTCAAAAAGTTCTATAAAAAATTGTAAACAAAAAAAAACCGCCTTCAAAAACCCGACTCACTAAAAATAACAAAAAAATTGTAAACAAAAAAAAAACCGCCTTCAAAAACCCGACTCACTAAAAATTACAAAATAATATAATACGAACATTAATCTGGGTATGAATTTGATATGTTGTTGAAGGCGGTGCCGTTTATATTTCATTCAGTTTTCCTCAAAAACTTTATTGGCACCGCCTTCAACAACATATCAAATTCATACCCAGATTAATGTTCGTATTATATTATTTTGTAATTTTTAGTGAGTCGGGTTTTGATGGCGGTTTTTTTTTTTGTTTACAATTTTTTTCATCCTTTTTAGTGTTACATTTTTTTACACCCTATTAGTTCAGCTCACCTATAATTCTACTGATATTATAACTAGTAGTATCAATATGTACACAGATTTGAAAGAATTATCCCTTTACTCCCAACTATTAAGGAGTTGACCTTCCATCATCAGCTCAGCATCATAACATTATGATTGCCAGAAGCAAATGCCAATATAACTTCAGAAAATATGTAAAACGCGGTAAATGTGCCTATAAAATTTGAGGGTTGCCCTCGATTTCTCCTGGATCCCTTCATCAGATCCTAGACTGGTCAACCTAATAGTTTAGCTCACCTGTAATGCTACTGATATTATAACTAGTAGTCTTAATATGTATACAGTATTGAAATAATTATTCTTTTACTCATAACTATTAAGGAGTTGACCTTCCATCATCAGCTCAGCATCATAAGATTATGATAGCCAGAAGCAAATGCCAATATGAATTCAGATAATATGCAAAACGCGGTACATGTCCCTATAAAATTTGAAGGTTGCCCTCGATTTCTCCTGGATCCCATCATCAGATCCGGGACTGGTGAAAATGGGACCACCTCGGAAGTGAACTCTATCCAACCAAAAAAAAATTTTTGAAATCCGTCTATAATTGACGAAATTATCGGTGAACATACATAAAAAAAAAAAAAAAAAAAAAAATATTATACATACAGACGAATTGAGAACCTCCTCCTTTTTTTGAAGTCGGTTAAAAAAAGTCTGCGATAGCATATGTCTATCCTTTAAGGTTTAGCCACAATAACGATTTTAGTGGTAATTTACGAAATATCTTATTTTTCAATTACTCGATGTTCCTACCGACATAGACCAATAAACATAAAACAAAATGCAAATCAAATTAAAGCTGATGAAATGAGGATTCCGAATATACACCGTGAAATTTGAGTGGTTGTTTTCCCGTGGCAGAACGATTTGCCTTTATAAATACAATCTAATCATGCAAATTATTCCTCCAAAAAAATTTTTTCTAAATAATAATTTTCCAACTTGAAAACGAGAGAAGCTATCGGTGTTTTTAAACAACCACTAAAATTTCAGGGTGTATACATATCATAACACTTTTATGTTAATATTAATACACACACAATGCCGAGGGCAGAGATGGCGGCGGCGAGAAAAGATTTGTGTTTTTGTATTTTTGTATGTTTGTAATGAATAAACTCAAAAACTACTGGACCGATTGCAATATTTTTTTCACCATTAGAAAGTTGCATTATTCAGAAGTAACATAGGTTATATTATATTTTTTTTTAAATTTAGGGATCCTTACTAAAACTCCAATAATATAACCCAAGGTGTAAAAAAATTACCTGAAAAATTACTTACGTCGCGTGCGCTGCGAAAACTATTCATGATAGAATAAAATCATTTACTACGACTTTGCAGAACTCTCCATTATCTACAAAAAGTGTCGCGACAGCATATGTCTAAATGTTATAGTTATGTCACAGTAAGCGGTTTTTTATTCTAAAAATTTAATTTATATGTCGCCGCTTGAAAAGGCTCTTTATTTGTACCTTGGTATTAATCCTTATCAAAATAAATTTCTTTATATTCAAGACGGCTTCAGTACCTTTAAATAACTTTTTGAATTATTAAATTCGGACATTTCTTTCGGAAGATATCACGAATTTAAAAATGCAAGTATTAGAAAAAAGTCGCGTGGTTGCCACTTTGATTTTAACTTGAAGGAATTTTGAATTCGCTTTAAATTCGTTTCGTAGGTAAATAAGTACCTGATAATAAATATTATATTTTAATTTAATCTATACTAATATTATAAAGCTGAAGAGTTTGTTTGTTTGTTTGTTTGTTTGTTTGATTGTTTGTTTGTTTGTTTGTTTGAACGCGCTAATCTCAGGAACTACTGGTTCGATTTGAAAAATTATTTTTGCGTTGTATAGACCATTTATCGAGGAAGGCTTTAGGCTATATAACATCACGCTGCGACCAATAAGAGCAAAGATACAATGGAAAATGTGTAAAAAACGGGGAAAACGCGAACGAAGTCGCTGGCACAGCTAGTATTTTATATAGAGATAGAGGTATACCGAAGCGAAGCGAGGGCGGGTCATAGTCGCGAATAAATTTAGAATGTTGTCTTAGAACTATGACGTCAAGAGCTAATTTTATCGTTAAATATATACCTACAAACCTACCTACAAACTGCGATTTTTTGTTCGTAACTAATTTTGAGGATTATTATGTTAAAGGTAATTTTTTCTAAGCCAAGCTAAATTGTACAAATAAAAACACATCTTGTAAGTACAAATATACTAGCTATACTATGACTGGCTCGGTGGAACGGTGGCTAATGACCCTGCTTACTGTTCCAAAAGCGTCCATGGCCGAGTGGTTAAGGTACTTGCCATGCGAGAGATCGCCAGTTCAAACCCCACCAGGTACCAATGTGTTTTTCAAAATTTGAAATTCATATGTACCATCATTCGACGCTTTAACGGTGAAGGAAAACATCGTGAGGAATTCTGCACACCTGAGAAGAAATTCTAAGGTTGTGTAGTCGACTAACCCGCACTTTGCCTGCGTGGTCGACTAAGGCCTTATCGCCCTAGTTTAGGGTAGGCCCGTGCCCCAGCAGTGGGGACGTATATGGGCTGATGATGATGATGATGATATGATGTTGTTTATTTTTAAAAATATCCCAATCACACCACTCCATTAAACGAAGTAAGTTACCGATTTAAACATTAGTCACTTATATCAAAGTGAATTACGTCATTATGTTTTTGTTTTGCATAATTAGGCATTAAAGATCAACAAGTATTTGAAACAGAAGAAATAAATAAATATTAAGTGAGATGCCACAACTAATAAGATGTTTTTGTCCTCATATGCTTGATGAAGGACAGATAGACGTTTCAAAACAACACAGCTTACTTTTAAATCTATACAAGTAAATAAAATTGAAGTGTCTGTTTGTTCTATACTAAAATAACAACTTTTAAATGGGTATGATTCTATATAACAAACTGCCTAGTTGATCTATTGGTAGCAAGTGCTGCGTTAGGACCGAGAGGTCCCCGGTTCGAGTCCGGGGTCGGGCAAAATTTGTGTGAGTTTTTCTGTAATGAAATTACTCAGCCCGGAGTTAGGAAGTTGGCGGTTGAATGCTCGTGCCTCGGAAAGCACGTTAAGCCGGTGGTCCTGCGCCCGATCTCTCATCAGTCATGTCGGATTACCGTCTCACCGAATTATGAGAGTAAAGGAATAGAGAGTGCACTTGTGTTTGCGCGCACACTTGTGCACTATAATATGTCCTGCGCACTTGGCTGATCTCAATTTGAGATCGGCCGCGATGGCTGAAATCGGTCGGACGCATTATTATTTATGATTCTATATCGGGTACTAATAACAAAAACTCAACTATGAACATTTTTGTCTGTCTGTCTATCTGTTTGTTCCCGCTAATCTCCGAAACGACTGAGGACTTTCACTAATACATAGCAAGAGCATTTCACAAGGTACATTATAGACTGTTTTAATTTTTCACATTTCCCGGCGGACAATTAAAAGTCATAGTTTTTAAAACAATGTTCCTTCCACACAAGACACTCAATGAAACAAAACAGTTCCTTTTGAAATAAAACTAATTTTTAACCGACTTCAAAAAAAGGAGGAGGTTCTCAATTCGTCTGTATGTATAATATTTTTTTTTTTTATGTATGTTCACCGATATTTTCGTCAATTATAGACGGATTTCAAAATTTTTTTTTTGGTTGGATAGAGTTCACTTCCGAGGTGGTCCCATTTTCACCAGTCTTGGATCTGATGATGGGATCCTGGAGAAATCGAGGGCAACCTTCAAATTTTATAGGGACATGTACCGCGTTTTGCATATTATCTGAAGTCATATTGGCATTTGCTTCTGGCAATCATAATGTTATGATGCTGAGCTGATGATGGAAGGTCAACTCCTTAATAGTTATGAGTAAAAGAATAATTATTTTAATACTGTATACATATTAAGACTACTAGTTATAATATCAGTAGCATTACAGGTGAGCTAAACTATTAGGTTGACCAGTCTAGGATCTGATGATGGGATCCAGGAGAAATCGAGGGCAACCCTCAAATTTTATAGGTACATGTACCGCGTTTTACATATTTTCTGAAGTTATATTGGCATTTGCTTCTGGCAATCATAATGTTATGATGCTGAGCTGATGATGGAAGGTCAACTCCTTAATAGTTGGGAGTAAAGGGATTATTCTTTCAAATCTGTGTGCATATTGATACTACTGGTTATAATATCAGTAGAATTATAGGTGAGCTTAGCTAAAAGGGTGTAAAAAAAATTAACACTAAAAAGGATGAAAAAAAATTGTAAACAAAAAAAGCCGCCTTCAAAAACACAACTCACTAAAAATTACAAAATAATATAATACGAACATTAATCTGGGTATGAATTTGATATGTTTTTGAAGGCGGTGCCGTTTATATTTCACGCAGTTTTCCTCAAAAATTTAATTGGCACCGCCTTCAAAAACATATCAAATTCATACCCAGATTAATGTTCGTATTATATTATTTTGTAATTTTTAGTGAGTCGTGTTTTTGAAGGCGGTTTTTTTTTTGTTTATTTTACGGATTATACTCGCGTGTATTATTTAGAGATCCGACGTTTCGAGCTCTGTATAGTGCTCGTGGTCACGGTTAGCGCTGTAAAGAGAAATATTTCATACTTGCTTTCCGCCCGCGACTTAGTCCGCGTAGAGACGTTTAACGGGTAAAACATTACTTCCTTATAGCGCAGTCGGTTAAAAAGTAACCTAGGCTCTGGACTATATCTGTACCAAATTTCGTTTAAATCGGTTCAGTACTCTATGCGTGAAAGCGTAACAGACAGACAGACAGAGTTACTTTCGGATTTATAATATTGGATAATACCGACTAAGTGGGAGTAGGACTCGCGCACATGTAGTAGGATATTAGTAGATCGTTTTAACACATTTTCCATTGTTTCCTTGCTCTTAAAGGTCACAGCGTGATGTTATATAGCCTAAAGCCTTCCTCGATTATCGGTCTATCCAATTTTAGCGGTGAGAGCCATCCTCCGCAAGTCCGGTGATGATGACAAGGCTACTCCAAGCCATCATCGTAAGTCAGGAAAAAAAAGCAAAACAAAAGTCTATCTAACACAAAAATAATGTTTCTGTTCCTGAGAATGGCGCGTTCAAACAAACAAACAAACTCTTCAGCTTCATAATATTACCTAGTATAGAAAAAATTATCATGTTGTCATTTATATACCTTTGAATATCACTTCTATGGCTGAGCGTAAATAAAAAAAACATCATAACAAGTGTTCTTAACTGCAGCGTAATTGTGTAATTACATTGGTAACAACCTCGTGTCTATGATGACTCTATGATATTTCCGTCAGTCATCAGACATCATGGGCTGGACCGAGCCATTGTTTTGCATTTGTGATTCATTGTCATACTTTATTTCCATTGTATTTCTTTTTAATCATCCATAATTATTTTTGTATTCATACGCCTTATTTATGTTGCATCGGTTGAATACAACAACGTTTTTCCATCACTTCACATACATACATACAAAGAATCACGCCTCTTTCCCAGAGGGGTAGGCAGATATCACTTCCTGCCATGTGCTACGGTCCTGGTACACCACTTTCGCTTCTTCTACATCCATCCACCTTTTCATGCACGCTTGTCGATTGCGGGTGCTTTTGATTTGACCTTTCTTCATCTCACCGAATAGGAAAATATGGCTAGTAATATACATTTGTTATGTTTAAAGAAGTAACAATACATTTTAAGAGGAACCAGGATTTATAGGAGGAAGGACACACATGAGCTGGAAGGGCATTCCACGATTCAATGGCACGGGGCAGAAATGGGAAACTAAACCTCTTGGTTCGAGCTACCAGTGTTTGCATGGTATGAGGATGGCTTCACTGTCCAGCACGTGTTGTTCAGAAGTAGGACTGATGAGGTGGGGGGGGGAGTTCTTTCTTTCATCTTATCTACTCTCCTTTCCTTCTTTCTCACCTGTGATATGCTCGGCAGGCAGATGTGGCTGCGTGGCGAGCCAATCCCGCAGCTTCTTGATGTCTGCGGGAGAAATGTGGGTCTTCTTCTTATACTCGTCCTCTAGGGAGATAGGCACTACTTTGCCTGGGCTGGACATGGCGCTGAAAACATAAGTAAGGGTTTAAGTTAGGAATCTGAAGTTCAATTTGTGCACCGTCACTTTTAACTGATTTTTAACTTTGTGTATACTGTCCCACTGCTGGGCAAAAACCTTTCCCAATTCATTCCTAAGCGACTTCAGCCAAATGAATGAAATGCGTCGATGGCCGAGCGGTAGAGGTCGTTACTTGCTGTGCGAGAGGTCGCCAGTTCAAACCCCGTCACGTACCACTGTGTTCTCAAATTTAAAATTCATATTTACGATTATTCAAGTCACGAGGACTTCCTCGTCGTTTCGTAGGTGTGCAGACTTCTGCACACCTACGAAGAAATTCCAAGGTTGGCCAGTGTGGTTGACTAAGGCCTGATCGCCCTAGTTTAGGAAAGATCCGTGACCCAGCCGTATATGGGCTGATGATTATATTACTGCTTGATTCTACAGATTCTGATAAGTCCTTAAATTAATCACAGGCAATATTTTTTAAGGCGACATATCGCTCATCTATCGCATACTTTATAATTAATTTTAAAACAGAACACGAATTGTTTAAAAATGATCAAACCGTTTAAGTTATCTATTTCTCCTACGAAAAACCCATTGACGTCACAATTGGAGTCAGATGTTTCTGTCTGATAGACACTTTACAATTCCATAATTTTGACAAAATTATTTCATACCATTGTTCCCGCCTGCCTAATTGAATATTTATATGAGAAATCGATATATTGCCATGCGTATTCGCTATTATTTACTAATCAGCTTCAGAAAGGAAGAGGTTATCAATTCGTCTGAATTTTGCTTTTTTATTCATTACCAATATTCAAATTAATTGGTATTCCCTATAATGTATGTTATACATACATACATAAATACATAAAATCATGCCTTTTTCCCAGAGGGGTAGGCAGAGATCACTTCCTGGCTTGTGCTACGGTCCTGGCACACCACTTTCGCTTCATCCACATTATCAACATCTTCATGCACGCTCGTCGATTACGGGTACTTTTGATTTGACCTTTCTTCAAGATGTGACCTATTTGGTCATGGATTGTCTTTGTTGGTCTTTCCCTGTTGACATTTCCATTTATACTTTCTCTCTCTCTATATATATTATATATTATATATATATATATATTATGTATTTACGTGGTTAAATGCACCATTATTTTTTTATACAGCATTGGATACCTCTGTAATTCCAGATGGGATTTATCATAGGTGCGAAAAAAAGGCATGTCATTACGAAGGCTTTATATTAACTAATCGTGCAAATAACTTGAGTACCACTTTATGTACTCGTAAACCGCTCGAAAAAAGAATTGTGTGATGATCAATACGCTTGGACATACAAACACACGTCATGATTATTTTTTCGTATTGATAAACAATGATGTGGAGCTTCTTTGGATACAAAGTTTTCTGATTACTTAGATAACATCATACTATATGTACTTGGGTTTAAGGGTAAATCAAAGTGAAAAGGCGACATTAAAAAAAATTACAAAATAAATAAATCACGTTATTATACTTTTTTCGTGACGTTATACAGATTTTTCATTAATGACGGGTCATATTATAAAAATAAACGTATATATTCGGGTCGTTGTCATGTCTCGTTACAGTATAATAATAAATAGAATACTCCTGATATGGAGGGAAAGACCAATCATAACTTATTTTAGTAACATTACCTAATATTTAACCAGATTTCACCTTCAAATTTTCCATGCAGGTATTTATCTAACTAGGTAAGAACACATACCTATTACAGGTTTGTATGTATTTTCCTCTTCAAAATGAAGTATTTGAGTAAAATTGTATACTGGAAGTTAAATATATCACATGAGTGAATATAATATAATTTTTTAAAGCAAATCACGCGCCTGAGTGTAATACAATTGTTTAAAACCTAACCTTGGATTGAAGGTTCCAAAATTAGTTACATTTTATGTGTTATTATAATAATAACATAATAAGGAACATACATGAACATATAATGGTGTTATTATAATATTTTTTTTCACACAGACACACGAATATATGTATGTGAAGAAAAAACTTGAATTGTGACGTAAGATTACAAATTTTCTCAATCCCTATAGGTACACTTTCCAAAGAAAAGTCAGTTACAAGTTTTTCTCACAGTCATGCGCTCATTAACATACACATACTAACATATGTAATGCGTAATAGTTTCAATCACTGCGGCTGAGACAGCGTTGAGAGTTAGATTTGCGTCGAACAGTAGCGCTACCATGAGTTTAAAAGTTACAGACTCGATATCGCCTCTGTAAAGATGTCTATGAAAAACTTGTACAGCGCCCCTAGCGGTTACGCTAAGAACCAAAATAGTTAGTATGAAAAAAACAATTCGATAGGTTTTTAACGTACGTAAGTTTTCGATAGCTAACTCATGGTAGCGCTACAGAACGTTCTTAAAGATTCTAAATGGAATCTTATAGAGCTAAGTACTGTACGAGGGTCGATGGCCGAGTGATTATGGTCGTTGCTTGCCATGCGAGAGGTCGCCAGTTCAAACCCCGCCACCTACCAATGTGTTTTTAAAATTTGAAGTTCATATGTGCGATTATTCGACGCTTTAACGGTGAAGGAAAACATCGTGAGGAAACCTGCACACCTACGAAGAAATTCTTAGTTTGTGTAGTTGACCAACCCGCACTTGGCCAGCGTGGTTGACTAAGGGCTGATCGCCCCAGTTTAGTGTAGGCCCGTACCCCAGCAGTGGGGACGTATATGGGCTGTTAATGATTACGACTGACTGTAACTCGAATATCTAATGAATTAACGTACATACATACATAAGATCACGCCTTTTTCCCAGAGGGGTAGGCAGAGATAACTTCCAGCTATCCACTTTTCACCTCTATGGGAAACGTGACGTGACGGGTTGTGGACCACGTCGCCGCCATTCTGCCTTGTGCATTGTTTTAACAAGGTCATTGCGTTCCCACGAGTAGCAAGGATATATGACGGGGGAAGGAAAAGGGGAGGAAGGATACTATCGCCTCTGATGATTTGGACTGAGTCGATAGTAGCTCGAGGAGCCGGGGTCGCTTACCCGTATACCGTTCACCAACCACCGGACAGATAGTTGTGACTGGTATCCCCTGACTGTTATGCCTAAGCTAATGAATTAAAGTTAGTGTTAAGTGTTCTTCAATGATAGGTACCACTAGGTACTCACTCAGATAGCTCTTACTTCCAATAGGATAGGTAAAATATAAGAAGATAATTATATACCTAACTGGTGTAACTTAGGTAAGTTATATCAGTTTCCTATTTCTGTCTGCATCATTTGTTCAAAGTTTTTGATCCGAAAGCTAACCTTTGACTCCATCTCAAAAGAAATACCGTACCTACCAGAAGTGAGAATAGGTTTCTCGAATAACAAATGAACTAGGTATTAAGTTAACTTTTACACTAAACTTGTAGACTATTGGCAGCAAATTTTGCTCATTCTTCTTCTTATCTTCTTATCGTGTGGTTGATGAACAACCTGGTGTCAAGAGTTTTTAAACCGCCCGTAGGCCTCTGACATGGCTTCACACACCGTTGATAAATTTCTCAGGTGTGCTGGTTTCCTCACGATGTTTTCCTTCACCGTTAAAGCGTCGAATAATCGCACATATGAATTTCAAACTTTAATAACACATTGGTAAGTGGCGGGGTTTGAACCGGCGACCACTCGCATGCTCATTAATGTAAGTATTTATGTACGTAAAAGGATATTGGTTAGGTTTTGGTAATCGATTTGGTTTCAGAAGAGAAATCATATGATATCACGATTTCTAGGCTTTAAAACTGATTGCACTTGGCCTCTTATGGCTATAGCTGAAAATCAGCGGTTTGTCCCTGGTAAACCTATTGCCATATTGTATCACAGGGGCACACATGAATGTCGTCTGGGCATTTGTGATAGACTTAGATTTAATTTAATTTTGTTTGTAGTTTCGGTTTTCTTTTAAGCTATTGCATAGCTTTTATCGCGCGAAAAAAACTCCACAATCGTCTAACGTCGTTTCAGTTCGGTAGACTTCGGCACGGTGTTTGTGTGCGTGCGGTTAGACGTATTGTACGACTCTACGAAACTCGCACGAATCGAGACGAGCTGCTCCGAAATCGGACGATGCTATGCAATAGCTATACCGCGGCAGTCCCCGAGTGCCACACGTCTTTTTTTTTATTTTCCTATATTGCATGTATGCGTGTCTCTTGGTACAAATAAATAATTATTCTATTCCTCATTCAGTTTTACAAGGTTTAACATAAACGAGCATCTAGACTCCGTATTAAATGACTAGAAGTGACTCGATTATAAATGAAATATTCTATGTATCACGTTAATTGACCAATTTACTTGTGTCTCCAGATGCAGAGGTTTTCCTTCGAAACTAAACAGGCTTTTAAATAAAGCAAGGTCTAAGTCCAAGGTAGAGTCATCGTAATGGCAGCCATCATAACAAGCTCTCAGGTAGCTGACCAGAAAACATAAGTTACAGAAAATCTTACTCATTTTCTTATAGGTGCTTTCTGGGAAGTGAAGTAAATTACCTATATGGAATATTTATATTTACACTGCCTAAGACAAAATTTGTGTGTGTTTTTCCACACTGATTGATATGAATGATGAATTGGTTGGAGTAGCCTTGTCATCATCACCGGATTATATGCGGTGGAGCGAATGTCTCTATATTAAATCCTCCAATTAGAATAATGTGGATGAATACAAAAATAGATAAGTGGATAGAAAAAGATTAGTAGATTTCAATTTAACTTCACATCTTCAATTTTACAAGTACAATCTATATCTATACTTATCTTATAAATATAAATGAATTGCTGTTCGATAGTCTGACTAAAACGCGAGAACGCCCGGACCGCTTTAGGTATTTTTGGTTTTAAAATGTTCGTCGTAGTCTAGGGAAGGTTTCAATGAGAAAATATAGAAAAATAATCAGTATTGGCGGTATGAAATTCGCCGGGACCACTAGTAGGTAATAAAAATGTAGAGAGGTCAATTCTGTACATTAAATAATTTTTCATAATAACTATCAGGTACCTACTTTTCATCACGCTACAATCAATAGGAGCAGAGTAGTGAAGGGAAATGTTTGGAAAACGGTAGAAGTTACTCCATTTTTTTTAGGCTCCGTTGCGTGTGCAGCCTTAATGGTTAAAGTTACATAGAAATCATGTATGATGGAAATATTCTACATAAAATTGTCTAAAAAATATCCCGCAACAACATATCTATCTTTTATGGTTGACTCACAATAACACGTTTAACTCCTGAAAGCTTAGCAGTTCGGAGCGTAGGAGCAAAAAGACAGTAGGAAAACGGGGGAATACGCGGACGACGTCGCTGGCCCAGCTAGTACAACAAAAAGTTATAATACCTATTAAAAATGGTCACTTTTGTGGCCAGGAAAAACATTCATATACTCAATGAATTGTGTAGTTGGCTTTATAATAAAAGACCAGGCTTGAGAGTATAATATTATAATAATATACTTTGGGCAAGGCCGAGTGGTCAAGTGTCAAGTAGATAAATCAAGACCACCTGCCGTCCATATATTAAAAGTCTAGTACCTAATTGCTAGGTTATACCTAGGTAACATGTATCCACGATTCATTTTCCGGTTAAACTTATCTACCTTTGATGGACATTATAATTTATCACTTTATCAAGAGTTGCTATTTGGTTTGTTTACATTAAGTAGTTTATTAATTAAAACGAAACGCTTATCCAAACCGGATTCAATCGTGTTTTGGTTGTGTTTATTTGTTTTTTTCCTTGAACTAACTCTTTTTTCTTGATAGCCCACGTTATTCAGTTATTCAAAGTTTTCGAGAGGCCATAATATTATTTATTTAAAAGTGTCGATGGCCGAATGGTTACGGTCGTTGCTTGCCATGCGAGAGGTCGCCAGTTCAAACCCCGCCACGTACCACTGTATTTTTAAAATTTGAAATTCGTATGTACGATTATTCGACGCTTTAACGGTGAAGTAATACATCGTTAGGAACCCTGCACACCTACGAAGAAATTATTAGGTTATGTAGTCGACCACTTGGTCTATGTATTTGAGTAAGGCCTTATCGCCCTAATTTAGGGTAGGCCCGTGTTTTTTTTTCCTAACTGACTAACGATGATGGCTTGGAGGAGCTTTGTCATCATCACCGGGCTTCAGCATTGGGGACGTATATAGGCTGATGATGACGATGATAATATTATTTTATTTGACCAACAAGGATTTTCATGAGAACCTTGGTATTGTCCGTATAATCTGCATTCCAAACCGGTGGCATATTTGGGTATTTTGGGCAATCCTACGGCATTTTAGATATTTTAATGATTTGCCTAAGCGAGGCATGCTTTGTGAATTTAAATATATTATTTTGAATACTTGTAGATGAGACTTTACGCGTACCTTATAAATATTAATATAAATTTAGTGCATACTTAAAATTTTATGGTAGGTTTAATAATGAGACATTAATATGATCTCAAAATCTCGATATAAAAGGTAAGGGAGTTTGGTAGCTAAATCGTTTTGATATTAAATAACTGGTTCAGTGGAAATAGGATGTGTTGGTTACACAAATAGGTGCGTAGATGAAAATTAATTCGATTGGGCGTTAGCTTATATTACCGTATATATTTATGTACAGATAAAATTCCAAATGGGTTAAATATTATTGATCTTTTATAATTTATTTTAGTAATATTCCAACAGAACGTTTTCATCTACTTTAAAAAGACAATATGTAGGTATATAAATATAAATATCTAGGGTACATCTAGTTTCCCGCCTTCCTTTTACGAAATCTACATTTCTAACTTAACAGCATTTTTTTAATCCCTAGAATGAAAACCAAACTTACTAAGAACTTTAATTTAACACTGTTATTTATAAGACCACTTTGTCACATACCTGTTTATTTGTTAACTGGTTGGTCCACGGACGAACTAACTGCGCGCGAGCACTGTGCGGGTGACGCGGGTCGACTGGTTAAATGATATACCTACTTGATCTGTCAAGGCGCTGCGTAAGGCCGCCTGTGGTATTAAGTAGTAGCTTAAGTTACTAGTGACATAGCTATATACTGTACACTAGGCGCAAATAAGTTACCTTTGAGAATGTAAAACATAGCTATATACTTACATACATCACGAATCACGCCTTTTTCCCAAAGGGGTAGGCAAAGATCACTTCCTGCCATGTGCTACGGTCCTGGCACACCACTTCCGCTTCTTCCACATCCATCAACCTCTTCATGCATGCTCGTCGATTACGGGTATTTTTGATGTGACCTATTTGGTCATGGAATCTATATCTTGTTCTTCCCCTGTCGACATTTCTATTTATACTTTCTCTATATATTCCTCTCGTTAATTGTCTTTCATTCATCATCTCAATATTACCAAACCATCGAAGTATACCCTTCTCAACCCTTATCACTACATCATCCTTCACAACACAAAGTTCTTTAATTATTTCATATCTGAAAGATCATGATCATAATCATCATTATCAGTCTACCCTAAATTAAGGCGATAAGGCCTTAGTCAACCACACTGGCCAAGTGCGGGTTGGTTGACTACACAACCTAAGAATTTCTTTGTACGTGTGCAGGTTTCCTTACGATGATTTCTTTCACCTTTAAAGTGACAAATAATCGTACATATGAATTTCAAACTTAAAAAACCACATGGGTACGTGGCGGAGTTTGAACTGGTGACCTCTGGCTGGCTCGGTGGAACAGTGGTTAGTGACCCTGGCTGGCGGTTCCAAGAGTCGTGGGTTCGATTCCCACTCGTGACAAATATTTGTGTGATGAACATCGGTAGCGGATAAATAAATATAAATAAGTATTACAAAACATCACATACATTGATCTGATCCCGTGGTAAGTAGCTTAAGCACTTGTGTTACGGAAATCAGATACGACAGTGGATACACAAATATATTTAAATAATTGGACATAGTTATGCAAACTAGAACCAACCCACACTTTGGGTGAAATTGTGTTATATATATAGATAGGCTGTGTATGGTGTAAAGCATCTCCTCAGAAAAAATCCTGGTCGATATAGCAAGCCACAAAGCAAAAAAAAGTAGCCGGCTAAGGTACCAACCCCCATTTGAGTCACTTTTATAAGCAAAACGGACTCATGTAGCATGGTACTTAAAGTATTTCAAATTTTAATTATCTATATGGAACTAAGCTTCTTGGTTCTCTTTAAATACATTTATTCGATTTGCAAAACAGAACCAAGCCACATGGTTCCCACAATTATTTGGATATGAATTTTCTTGTGGGAACCATGTGGCTTGGTTCTGTTTTGCGAATTAAATAAAAGTGTTTAAAAAGAACCAAGATGCTTAGTTCCATATAGATAATAATGTTTTATAAAATTCAGAAAAAAAATAAGGTCTAAGCAGCTTGGGTTTGGTGTGCGTTCAGAAAAATGACTATTTAACAGAAAAATAAATGTCGCTATAAAACAATTAATATTATTATTTATGTAAGAGTCATATTTATACCGGGTGATAATTATATTAAACATAAAATCTACCATAAACATACCAATAATACTCTTGAGCATCATCCGGTATAAGATGCAGTAAACTTTTAAAGTCATTCAACTTAGCAACAACTTCTGGAATTGGTTTTCCATTAGGCCAAAGCAGATCCATTGCTTGTTTTGATAGTAGCCCTGTGTTTCCTCGTAAACTTTTTTTAATATTTACTTATACATGGTCATCATCATCCAGGTTTGATCGCATATAAATCAAAACTCGTCTTCTTTGAGCATTATCTCTTTTGTATTCAGCCAAGATACTTTAGAGCCATCAGTAGCTTTTTTCCTGTTAGTTATTTTATTTTCTAGTTTAGCACTTGACAAGAAATCTTCTTTTTTAATTCTCTGAACATGCATTGGTTTATTTTTCTTGCAAATCTGCATTATATGCATGTAATCCTCTGGCGTATATAATCTTTGTTGCAATTTCAATGCACATTCGATTCGGCCAAAATCAGTATCATTTGGCAGGAAACTGTGACCAGATTCTAAAAAGCGCATTCTTATTGTTTGCAGTGTTGGGTGATCATTTAATAAAGCTTTTAACATCAATGTTAGTTTTATATTCCGATTTTGACCTCCGCATGAGTCACTCCAAAGTATTAAGTTTTTCACACCGCTATCGCCAAGCCTTTCTGATATATGCTTATACAAACATGAGCCTACTTCTTGTGCTCCCCTTCCAGCTTCACCTTCCACCCAAACATTGCAATGGGCCTGATCATCGCTTCCTGAGTGTATTCCTAAATTATACACCCAGAGTTGCCTCTTGTAAAATACTACATTGGTTGGTATACGCGGAAGGGGTAGGGTTTTTTGGAGGTCGAATGTTATAGTTTCGGTAAATCGATCTTCTTTAGCTAATTGCATATCATTTTTGAGTTGCTGTTGCAGTTCTTTCGCTTTTTGTAAGTGTTCCCTGTGAGCATCTTCTAACATAGCCTTTTCTTCTTCAGAGCCTTTAAGTTTTTTGCTTGAAAAGTAGTCGCATTTGTTATATGTATCCTTTTTAAAGGTTTAGTGCGAAGATTAAACTTCGTGAGGAATACGCGCTTAACTTTTGTCCAGCCAATTTTGCTTCATCTTCATGAAGCAAAATTGGCTGGACAGAAAGTACTCTTTTTCAAAAGTTAAGGGAACACTTACAAAAAGCGAAAGAACTGCAACAGCAACTCAAAAATGATATGCAATTAGCTAAAGAAGATCGATTTACCGAAACTATAACATTCGACCTCCAAAAAACCCTACCCCTTCCGCGTATACCAACCAATGTAGTATTTTACAAGAGGCAACTCTGGGTGTATAATTTAGGAATACACTCAGGAAGCGATGATCAGGCCCATTGCAATGTTTGGGTGGAAGGTGAAGCTGGAAGGGGAGCACAAGAAGTAGGCTCATGTTTGTATAAGCATATATCAGAAAGGCTTGGCGATAGCGGTGTGAAAAACTTAATACTTTGGAGTGACTCATGCGGAGGTCAAAATCGGAATATAAAACTAACATTGATGTTAAAAGCTTTATTAAATGATCACCCAACACTGCAAACAATAAGAATGCGCTTTTAGAATCTGGTCACAGTGTCCTGCCAAATGATACTGATTTTGGCCGAATCGAATGTGCATTGAAATTGCAACAAAGATTATATACGCCAGAGGATTACATGCATATAATGCAGATTTGCAAGAAAAATAAACCAATGCATGTTCAGAGAATTAAAAAAGAAGATTTCTTGTCAAGTGCTAAACTAGAAAATAAAATAACTAACAGGAAAAAAGCTACTGATGGCTCTAAAGTATCTTGGCTGAATACAAAAGAGATAATGCTCAAAAAAGAAGACGAGTTTTTGATTTATATGCGATCAAACCTGGATGATGATGACCATATAAAAGTAAATATTAAAAAAAGTTTACGAGGAAACACAGGGATATTAACAAAACAAGCAATGGATCTGCTTTGGCCTAATGGAAAACCAATTCCAGAAGCTAAGTTGAATGACTTAAAAAGTTTACTGCATCTTATACCGGATGATGCTCAAGAGTATTATAAAAAATTAACCGGAGAGTCAAATGTTCAAGACGATATAGATGGGTTTTCTGGTACAGTTGATTTTGAAGTGGAAGTTGAAGATGCTGATTAGGTAATTTTTATGCTGAAAGATGATTAATAAAATTTGTTTTTATGTTCTAATTTAAATAAAGTTTGTGAGAATAAAAAATATCTGACATTTATTATTCCTTAAATAAATCAACAAAGAACCAACCCACAAAACAATAGTTTTGCAAAAAGGAGCCATCAGGTTTTTGATCATAAATAAACATTAAAATGCCTTAAATTTGAATTATGTTGTTCTTCTATATTTATGTCAATACTGTCCTTTAACATTGTTAAGTTGTTTATCTCATATAACTTATCTATTTTTTTCTACACACCTTTAAAACAAAAAATCAAATTTTCTCAAAAGTGACATGTTGTGGGTTAGTTCTAGTTTGCATAACTACGTCCATTTAATAATACACCCAGACACGGAACAAAAACCGATGTTCGTCACACAAATATTCCCGGGTGGGAATCGAACCCCGACTCTTGGAACCGTAGGCAGTGACTCCGGGGTCACTAACCACTGTTCCACCGAGCCAGTCAAAAATAACTTTAATAACACACTCAAATACGGAGCAAACACCGATGTTATTCATACAAATACTTGTCCCTGGGTGGAATCGAACCCACGACTCTTGGAACCGTAGGTAAAAAGCCCCTCTCAGATCAAAAACAGAGTCCCTAGTTGACTGCCAGACCACTAAACGATAATAAATATTAATTTGTTTCCACAAACCATTTATCTTTTTTATTATAATTTTACCTAAAGAGTTCACAATAAATCCTGCCAGTAATCGTCAATTAAAAGTAAATCATCATAAACTTGGCATAGATGTTCGCCGCGACCTGAACCAGCGGGATTACATCGAGAGCGTCATTAGAACAGCCTCCCGCAAACTGGGGATCCTGAACAGAGTGCGGCGATTTTTCACACCGGTGCAGCTCTGCCTTCTTTATAAGGCACAAGTTCGCCCATGTGTGGAATATTGCTGTCACCTCTGGGATGGCTCCGCAAAATACTTGCTCGACGCTCTCGATAGGTTGCAGCGACGTGCTATCCGTGTTGTCGGTGATGTAGAGGTGTCCGAAACTCTGGAGCCTCTACAACTACGTAGAGACATTGCCGGTCTTAGTGTTCTCTACCGTCTCTTTAATGGGGAATGCTCTGAAGAGCTATTTCAGCTAATCCCTCCCTCCCCTTTCCACTCCCGAACGACACGTGCAGGACAGCGCTGCCATCCACATACAATGCAGTCGCTGGTGGCTCGGACTAAGAGGTTCAGCTCTTCATTTCTGCCCCGTGCCATTAAGGCATGGAATGCCCTTCCAGCTCATGTTTTCCCTCCCTCCTATGATCCCGGGCTCTTCAGGCGGGGCGTGAAACGGCATTTAAGCAGGCCTTCAGGGTGAGTGCGACAGGCGCAATATGATCTATTGTGCCTGTCGACCTCATATTTGGATCTCACTACCGCTTACCATCAGGCGGAGTGTGGTCATCTTGTTTGCCTATTATAAAAAAAAAAAAAAAAAAAAAAAAAAAAACTTGACAGTTTGATTAAGGTGCCACGATTGGCATTAGACTTGCGGCAAACCACGGAGTTTAATGAAGTGTCAATTGCTGGCAAACGCTTTGTAAGTATTTCAAAGGTAATGGGTCTAAAAGTAAACATAATAGAATATGAAAGAATAGAATAGTTTTAAGTTTTGGGAAATAAATAAATTATTATTATTATTATTATTAGAATAAACGTTTATTTAGCACAAATTTATTTGACTGTTTATTTGACTGGCTCGGTGGAACAGTGGTTAGTGACCCTGCCTGGCGGTTCCAAGAGTCGTGGGTTCGATTCCCACTCGGGACAAATATTTGTGTGATGAACATCGGTGTTTGTTCCATGTCTGGGTGTGATTATGTATTTAAGTATGTATTTATAAATATATATGTATGTATATCAGTCTCTGACGCCCATAGTACAAGCTCTGCTTAGTTTGGGGTCAGATGACCGTGTGTGGAAATGTCCCAGATGTCCCAGATATTTATTTATTATACACAAAATGGAGAAAACTTAAATTAATCTTACGTGTTAAAAAGGCCCCCACTCAGCATTGTGTCGCACCTCCCGAGGGGATGCAACGACGCTGGTAAAAGTGGATGTAAAGTGTTTATCACTTACATACAGAAGAACTACAACTATAAATGACTCCTGCGCAGGTGATTTTTAGTCAAAATAATTCCCGCAGGTAAATATATTACTATCGAGTGACTTTCGAGTTTCTTGCCGGAGTCTTCCGGTAGAATCGGTAGAATCGGCATTCCGAACCGGTGGTAGAATGTTATTATGTATTACTAATGTGACGATTTATTAGTGCATGTAAATTGCCTATATAAATAAAGACATTTTGATTTAATTCCATGATAAGCACTTGTTGAGAAAAATCTACAGAGACAAAGTAGCTTACTGTATAAATGTTAAAAATTGTATAAATAAATCGAACCTATTTTGGATTTTTTTAATAGCCCATTTTGAACCAGATTTTAAACTTAAGCTACATACCGCGGGATCAGATCAATGTACATATGTGCTGTTGTGTAATATTTATATTTATAAATAAAATAAATAAATATCTAGGACATTTCCACATACGGTCATCTGGCCAAACCAAGCAGAGCTTATACTATGGGCATCAGAGACTGATACACACACATACATAGATTATTTACTAATAGATTATTCATCACATAAATATTTGTCCCGACTGGGAATCGAATCCACGACTCTTGGAACCGCCAGGCAGGGTCACTAACCACTGTTCCACCGAGCCAGTCAAAAGTTATTTATTTACTACAACTGTAGCGGTCGTAACGTGAATCCGTTAAGGTGTCTTTAGCTCTATATCTCGTCGCTTGCCTCAGTAGGTCGAGCCAGTGTGGCTGCACTAGCAACAGGTTCACTCAGTGCCTCATTCACTCACTCACTCACTCGTTCGTTCGTTCCCCAGCGTTCGTTCGCGGCAGTCGCGCGCTGTACTCCTCCCACGCCGTTTCTCTGTTGAAGCGACAAGTGTTCACTTAGCACATCACTACGGTACGTAACTTACCTATTTTTAGTTTCTAATACACGTTCACTTAGTTTGAAACAACTATAGAGTTATTACTTCTTCTCTAATAGATTTAAACGTCTAAATTCGATGATATTTCTAGTTCCCACCTTGTTGAACTCAAGAACATAATAACTTACCTAATCGTCTTACTTATAACTGGAACTTACTAAGCAATTGATTTGGATTTATGATTCTAATCTTAGCAATTTTTGCTGAGGTAGATGTTTTTATTTTTGCTTAAAATTTTACGAAATAGTAGTGTTGAGTAGTTTGAATGGTAACAATTTGTGATCTCGGTTGAAAACGAAAGTAGAGTCCTTGATGTATGCACGTGCATCGAAATCTTTATAAAACAGTATGAATTGAACTAATGTATAGAGTTATAAAATATTTTTTCAATATAATTTAACACCATTTAGTCTGGCCTCTGATTACAACCGCGACGGATATTGATTAACTTCCGCCAATTCCAATCATAGAGCCCAATAAGCAATTTAGCACCTAATTATTGTTTGCAATTAATATATAAAGCGAATGTATCTAACTTGAGTAATAAATAAGTGTGTAAGTTTAAGTAGTCCTTTTCATGTATCAATAATATTTCGACATAATCAATATTTTGTACATTGTTTTAGGTAGAGTATGTCCAAAGACCATAAGTTATGGTTGCATCTCTTGAACGAATACTCAGGTAGGTATAATAATTTACTTATTTATCTACTGTACCGAAATTTTAAAAGTGCGTGTTAAAGCCTATTAAAAAAAAGTTATTTTGACCTTGACTTTGACTTTGACTTACTTAAAATAGCATATTTGGACAATTTAATTTTTTCTTTAGTGTTCATAATTTTTTCTTGTCTGGCGGGTGTCTTGCATCTAAGTATTTACGGAGTGAGTAGGTAGGTAAGCCAGAATATTACTAATAATTGGCTGTATATAAATATCCTTAACAGATTTTTTCCTACATCACTGTTTCGATGTAATACTAAAAAAAAACAACGAACAAAATAGTAATAAGAGTAATTTCTAATCAACATTAAATCCTGAATATTGAGTAATAAAATAGCCATAAAGTATTATGAAGTCAAATGTCTAGCGAGTGCTAATTATTCACTATTAATACGAGTATAATATCTCAGTTCACATCCTATTAGAGTCTATGTTTCTCTGTATGTGATAATGTTGACCTTTGCTATGCACAAAAAGACGATTTGGCGTTTTGATCACATTGTTTACTTCGAAAGGTCAAGATCATAGAGACGCCAGCTAATTACTTCAGCGACCTTGTCTTTCAATACTTACTTAACTTGCTATGGGTTTAGGTTAAAGTGGTACTTTTACCGAAGCCTCGATACAATGTCAAAGTCAAAATGTAAAAGTCAAAGTCAATATTCTTGATTAGAGCCCCTTTAGCGCAGATATATTTACGTTAAATTTTAAAGAAAGGTCAAATCAAACTTACCTGTAATCGACGAGCATGCATGAAGATGTATGTGAAAAATGCGTGTGGTGTGTCAGGATCGTAGCACATGGCAGGAAGTGATTTTTGCCTACCCTTTTGTGATTTTTTCTAGAAAAATTGCATGATTTTATCTATGTATGTTAGCGCAGATTATGTTAATTCATATACTTTTTTTTTTCTTGGCTTCAAGCAATAGAAGTTTTTCTGTAACATAATCCTGGTAGGCGAACGGCTGTTGGTATTTTTCATAAATCCTAAACCATGCATTGTTATGAGTTCCTGATGACATTTTTGGATGAATGTTCCATAAGACTGGACTAGTAATTCTATGTAGCGTTTTACGAAAATAAATGTCATTTCAAACAAACAAGTTAATGTTTCAAAGGCGACAAAAAATATCAAAATAGTTACCCGGTCACTTACAGAACACAAATTCGTTTGGTCGTCCGATCGGTGACAGGTACCAATGGACCCCGGTCGTTGTCAAGGTGACTCTTGACAGGTCAGGCGCCGACCGCCCGTCTAAAACTTGCCACAATATCAATAAAGAAATGGAGCCATAACGAATAAAATATTCAAATCAGCCAACCGATGAATATTCGAAGATCCGAAAATAAAAAATTGTGTTTTTCTTTTTAAGAACAACAATTTAGAATTAACAATATTAGTTACAAATTATGAAGATGACGATGTAAACAGACACCAGATTATGTTAACATACTGTGCATAATTCTCTTTCTGATGATCTGTTCTTCTTCTTCTTATCATATGGTTGATGAACAACCTGGTGTCAGAGTTTTGAAACCGCCCGTAGGCCTCTGACATGGCTTCACACACCGTTGAAAAATTTCTCAGGTGTGCTGGTTTCCTCACGATATTTTCCTTCACCGTTAAAGCGTCGAATGATCGTACATATGAATTTCAAATTTGATAAACACATTGATACTTGGCGGGGTTTGAACTGGCGACCACTCGCATGGCAAGCAACGACCTTAACCACTCGGACGCTTTATCTATTATTATAGTGTTAAATTCTAAGTGTATTTTCTATCCCCACATTCAAAACAACGAAATAATACCCACTGTATTCAACTTGTTGACTTTTAATAACCTAATACAGGTTTTTCCTTACGCCATTGCGCGGCGGCGCGTCGCCAATTTTAAATTGGATTAACTTAGGAAATAAATCTCAATTCACTTCAAATTATCGTCGCTATTCTGCACATGCGCGACACACTTGGCATGATCTTGCGACTCTCCAGTAGCGGTACCATGAGTTGGCTATCGAAAACTTACGTACGTTAAAAACCTATCGAGTTGTTTTTTTCATACGATCTTTTTAGTTCTTAGCGTAACCACCAGGCGGCGCTGTACAAGTTTTTCATAGACATATTTACGTAGGCGATATCGAGTCCGTAACTTTTAAACTCATGGTAGCGCTACAGGAGAGTATAGATTTCATACAAGTATCGAATTCAAATCTTCAATAGCAGGTTTTGAAATAGAAATTACATTATTTGCTTGAAATATGATTCGAGTCAAGGTGTTTCATTTTTGACATATAAAATGTCTATGAAGTATTTCAATCATGGCTTTTGTTAACTGTTGCAAAAATGGTTTCTTCAGTCATAAAACGTTATGTACTCAATAGGTTACTAAATATCAGACAAAAATATCATCACCCTCCTTTTCGCTTCACAGTCGGTTTAATATGCTCTGTTCGATCTTTTTAAAGATTTTTTTGACTATTTTAATGTATTCATCTAAAATGTTTATCTACAGTAAACTATTTGCTTCCAGCTTTATAGCACTACTACTGATATCTGTAACACAAGTGCAACTTATTTATGAAACAGAACAACTTTTGTGATGATATTTTATATTATTATTGTGTGATATAGTCGCTTATTATAACGTTTATATTCCTGCATACCTACGAAGAAATTCTAAAGTTGTGTAGTCGACCAAACCAACGAAGAAATTCTAAAGCGTGGTAGACTAAGGTCTTACCGCCCTAGTTTAGGGTATACGCCCCAGCAGTGGGGACGTATATGGGCTGATAACGAAACGATTATTATTATAAGGATAAGCTTTCGATTTTATAGTAAATTAATAATAAGCATTCATTAGAAACTGCTCCCCAAAACTAGTTATGACCAGATCTTATTTTAAAGCCCTGACCTTTAAAACGCATTCTTCGGGAAGGTCATTAACATCGGCAGAATGAATTTTGATGATGCGAGTAAAGATAATAATCATCAAGCATAGAGAATTCTATTTAATACCTGATTTAAGAATTAAAATAAATTGTTTTTTATTTTTTATTCAATCGGCATGTTTGTTTGACGCGTTGAAGTCTTTTGTATTAAAATCTGTTTATCTTTTTTATTTGTTCCTTTAGTGCTACTTAGAGTTCTAATGTTAATTTATTGACACGCTTTTTTATTGGGCACTGGGGTATCCATGTGGACATATTTATTTCCATTTTTTTTTTATAATCTGTCTTTCAGTATGACCTCAGTCCGCCTGATAGTAAGCGGTAGATGAGGTCCACATATGAAGTCGACAGGCTCACCAGACCCTATTTTCAATTTATCTATTGCATAAAACACAGGAAAATCCTAGTTCATCCACATATGAATATAATTTTCCACTAACTGTAAATATAATGTAAATTTTAAGATCTAATATTGTGAGCTAAGTTTTCTAATAGCATTTTATTTTATTTATCTGCATATCTTCCAAAGTTTTGGGTTTACTTTTGACCTTAAGGTCGGCAAGTGTCAAATTTGTAATATCCACTGATGCGTTATGAATAGCGAATGGTCTTAGCCGGTTCCGGGATCTAAAAAACTCAAGTTACAAAACGCGCTAGATGTTATCACGTTGCTTCACTCGCTTTGCTTTCGCAAGCCCTGTACGGGTCTGTTTATTAAATAGTTGCGTACGGATTTGACGTAGAGCAGATCGCGAATCACTTTACCGTCCGAGCTTACTTACTTGACGTGCCGTATCAGGCAGCCATTTGCATTTTTGTTCATGAATGTACTTGATATTATTATTAGAATAGTTGGTAGCTACCATGTTTTTTGACTGAAAGACAGGCTTCATTCATTTTCAAGCATCCATCAAGCAAGCACCAGTAGTTCCATCATTTCATCTTTATACATAAAAGGATCTAACGCGATAGCAAAATCGCATTAGTACCATCATGGAACAAAGTAATGGAACTAGTGCGGTTGAACGGTGCATAGTTTAGATTTGTCTTAGACCTCTTCGTAAAAATATGCATGTGGTTACATTCATCATCATCATCATCATCTCAGCGTTTTCCCGGTTGCATCCTTGCGGAGCGATCCACTTTTCCACACTCTGTGGGAAACGTGACGTGACGGTCTTCGGCATCCTTCGCGGAGAGTTTGATGGCACGCATGTCATCCACTACGACGTCAAGCCAGGTCATTGCTTCCCACCTGCCGGATATATGACCCGGCGGTAGCGACATTTCGAGGCACTTGTTCCCTACGTAGTTTGCCAGTTTCCGGAAAACATGTCCGTACCAACGTAGGCGGCACTCTTGCAATTTATCAGCGATGTCTCGGACATGAAGGCTGCCTGGCATGCATGTGGTTACATTCATCTATGCCTAATGCAATTTTCATAATCATGTCTCGATGACTAACCGCATATTGGGCGGGGAGACCCGTCTTCGGATGCAACACGCCGGATGCACCTTGAGCTATTGAGCGCCTCGTGGGCGGCGCCTTTGATGTCAAATGACGGAGGCAAGTGTTTTGTGAAGCCTTCAAACCTAGCGGAATCCCCCAGTAGAACGTTGAAAGATGAGACAGAATAACATATTTATATGATAACAGCGTCGATGGCCGAGTTATTAAGGTCGTTGCTTGTCATGCGCGAGGTTGCCAGTTCAAACCCCGCCAGGTACCAATGTGTTTTTCAAATTTGAAATTCATATGTACCATCATTCGACGCTTTAACGGTGAAGGAAAACATCGTGAGGAAACCAGCACACCTGAGAGATTTTTCAACGGTGTGTGAAGCCATGTCAGAGGCCTACGGGCGGGTTAAACTCTGACACCAGGTTGTTCATCAACCACACGATAAGAAGAAGAAGATAGGATAACTTTTTTCACAGCTAGTCATGTTTTTGTAAAGTATATAAACATGTTGCAAATAAATAATCTCTAATATATTCTTAGTCACTAATCGTCTATTGTTTTCAAGAGCCCTAGGTAGGAACATACTTCTAATAAAATAACTTTATAATGACACGCTTAATATGATGTATTTCTTCGAACATTTTACAGTGATCTTGTCAACGTTTAAAACATCTTATGCTGTGAATATTTTTAGTACAGATAATTATGTTGAAAATCCTAATAAACCAATGAATTTGGTTTAAATCCTTTTGATTCAGTACCAAGTTAAGACCCGAGTAATTAAATAAATAAATTTCTGAACATTTACTTCCGAAAACATAGTAAGTTATTTAAAATACCTTTCTTCGCCTTTTGTACCAATTAGATTTCAAATAGTACATAACGTAAAAGCATTCTTTTAAACACCGTGAAATACTTGAAGGAAGATCAAAGATGACAGTTGTCTAAAAACTGTATATCGAATGCATATAGAGAGAAGTGGCGTGCATTTGGGGAGGCCTATGTCTATGTCCAGCAGTGGACAGGAATGGGCTGATGATGATGATGATGATAGAGTTTGCGCAAATAATAGTCAATACTACATACATATACTCGCAGTCTAAATAAATAAAACTGAGGAATTTGTTGCAAAGCTAATTATCTCCTCATTACCAAACCATGTAATTAATCCTGTAAGTAAACAATAATTACGAGTTGATAACTGGTGCAGCCCAGCGGTGCATGTGGGAAAGTGCATACCGGGCGTTAGTTAATGCGATGCAGCCGACTGCGTCACGTTGCATCATTGATGATTAGCGTCCTTAACTGCAGGCAGGGCACATTGATAATCTTCATATATATAACTAGCTGTGCCCACGAAATCGTTCCAAAGCCAAATTTCAAGCGTCTTACTCAAGCGGCTTAGATTTTTCATAGAATTTTCCGGATTATTCCCGTTCCCGAGAGAATTTCGGGAATTCCTTTCTTAGTGCACTTCTACGGTATTTAAGCTACGTCACTTCGAAATTTCAAATGCCAAGTTTAGCCGTTTAAGCTGTGCTTTGATATGTCAGTCAGTCAGTCAGTCAGTCAGTTTCTCCTTGATTATATTTAGATAAGGGAGAAGACAAGAGAGAGATGACATATACTTAACAATCAAGCTTATGGTGTGGTAAAAACGGTGACTTGAACTCTACCTAACAGTATAACCATAAAGATAATTTATTTATTTATTTATTTATTTAAAATAGGTACACAAACAGATTACTATCAATTTTACAGCCATAAAATTTGTACAATAGATATAATTAACTAGACAGCAATCTATAAATAGCGTACACAGCATGATAATAATAATTATCAATGACTAGCTGTGCCAGCGACTTCGTTCGCGTTTTCCCCCGTTTTTTACACATTTTCCATTGTATCTTTGCTCCTATTGGCCGCAGCGTGATGTTATATAGCCTAAAGCCTTCCTCGATAAATGGTCTATACAACACAAAAATATTTTTCAATTCGAACCAGTAGTTCCTAAGATTAGCGCGTTCAAACAAACAAACAAACTCTTCAGCTTTATAATATTAGTATAGATTAGAAGATGTCGGTCCCCCACGCTACGGCCTCCACGTGGCCTCAAACTCTCGCGCACGAGTGGAAGCGAAATTGTAGCAAAAGTGCAAGTGGTCATGCGCGGGCGCAGGTCAAGGCGCCGGCGCCGGTAAAAGTGCTCAATACGCAGCAGATCTTGGCCTTATCGCCCTAGTTAGGGTAGGCCCGTGCCCCAGCAGTGGGGACGTATATGGGCTGATGATGACGTAGCAAATTTGCTCACGGCCAATTGTTCGGACAGGGAAGGTGTTGGTTGTGTGTTTAGTTTGAACTGTTTTTTTTAAATAGCGGTTTGTGTCAGGCTAACGATGAACGAAGCGTCGTTGGCCGAGTGGTTAAGGGCGTTGCTTGCTATGCGAGAGGTCGCCAGTTCAAATCACGCTACGTACTACTGTGTTTTTCAAATTTAAAATTCGTTTGTGCGATTATTCGACGTTTTAAAGGAAACACTTTGAAGGAAAACTTCATGATAAACCTGCACACCTACGAAGAAATTCTTAGGTTGTGTAGTCAGCCAACCCGCACTTGGCCAGTGTGGTTGACTAAGGCCTTATCGCCCTAGTTTAGGATAGGCCCCAGTAGGGGGAACGTCTATAAGCTGATGATGAGACACATAATTTTTTTACGTAAAATAACTGTAGTGATATAAAATAATGTCTGATACTCTGAATAATACAACACATATTATTATTAGAAAACTGAAAGTGTCCGGGATATTTACCATGTTGTTTTGTTTTATTGAGCTCCCGATATTTCGGCACTGTTACAACAACATGGATCTTGGACACTTTCAGTTTTCTAATGTGTGTAACCATGACAGTTTAAAATTACATATTATTATGTTAGTTCAAAATAATCCGTAAAAGTTTAACATCACATCAAGGAAACTTTAATATAAACGTTATGTCTGCTAGTATACCTAAGCGAAGACGATACCCCTCCTCGGTTCCGAGAATCAAAGTGTTAACAAGATTACGATTGAGATAAACATAAACATTATATGCAGTAAATAATGAACAGGATTTTAAATTACAGCCGATGACGTGAAGACGGACACTCTAAACAACTTCGTGAGATGTTCATTTGCATTAAACATTAATATAGTAACATACGTATATTCGCCGTTTAATTATATTACGTTTCACTTGAATCGTGTTTACAAAGTATTAAGGATAAATCTTCAATGTTACCATGAATAGGAATCAAGTTTTGATGGAAATCGAAATCTGAATACTGCAACGATCCTCAACGATGATTTATGATGCGAAACTAATGTCTATCATGCCTACAATTTTTTTGCGTCGCCTTGAGACGATAATGTATCTACGTCAATGTAGCAATGTTAGATAAAGGTGTCCGACCAATTTCGGCCATGGCGGCCGATCTCAATGGAGATCAGGCCAACTGTAGCGCTACCATGAGTTTAAAAGTTACGGACTCGATATCGCCTACGTAAATATGTCTATGAAAAACTTGTACAGCGCCCCTGGTGGTTACGCTAAGAACTAAAATCGGTCTTATGAAAAAAACAACTCGTTAGGTTTTTAACGTACGTAAGTTTTCGATAGCCAACTCATGGTACCGCTACTGGACATTAGTGCACAAGTGTACGCAAAAGCGTATCGATGGCCGAGAGGTTAAGGTCGTTGCTTGCCATGCGAGAGGTGCCAGTTCAAACCCCGACACGTACCGCTGTTATCAAATTGATATGTACGAGTATTAGACGCTTTAACCGTGAAGGAAAAACATCGTGAGGAAACCTATGAAGATATTCTAAGGTTATGTTGTGTAGTCGACCAACCCGGACTTGGCGTGGTTAACTAAAGCTGATCGCCCTAGTGTAGTGAAGACCCGTCACACAATAGTGGGGAATTTGCGTCATCATGATCATCAGCTCATATAGGGCTGATGATCATGATGACGCTAATTCAAGTTCACTCTCATAGTTCGGGGAGACGGCAATCCGACATGACCGAAAGAGATCAGGCGCAGCACCACCGGCTTAACGTCCTGGAATGAGGAGTGCAGTCAGTGCAAATTTAGTATAATGTATGGATGTTATTCGTTGATGATTTAATAACCGCTGTTTACACGCTACTGGCCACGGGGCTACGAAAATAGCGGACAAGAAATGATTGTATAATCGCCTTTACAGTAGTAGTAATTTTTTGTAGGAAAATCCGAAAACATTAGAACGGACAATAAAAAGTTTTTTCCATTATTTCTTTCCAATAACATTAATTTAATAATTGAGAATAAAATACGTTGTTATTTGATTATAATATTATTAAATATTAGTTTTTAAAACCCAAATGAAGCGAATCTTTTTTATCTAACTTCTACGCAGCACTTTGAATATAACAATTATTTGTCACAAATAGAAATAGCCAAACACCAAATATAATTACGCATTTACATTTATCCACATTTGTGTTCCATGCATTTGGACACACTTCACAAATAACGTTGTCTTCACACTATAATAATAACGAATTTAGAAAATCTTAACAGTTTTCGCAACTAAACATGAGATAAATCCGTGGACGCATGGCACCTCTTCGGACGGAGCGAGCTTAATGGTCAATTTACATTCAGTCAACAATAGTTTATCGCTACTCAGGGTTTATTTTAACAAATTGCCTTGATATTATAAAGTAAGTACCAATATTTATGAACAATACGACAAGTGTTATGTTAATTGTATGACCAAGTAATAAAGAAACGTCTGAAACGTAAGATAATCATTTATTAATGACTAATTACCCTCGCATCGCTTCGGGTATGTTATACATAAAAACCTTCCTCTTGAATCCCTCTATCTATTTAAAAAAAAATCGCAAAATCCGTTGCGTAGTTTTAAAGATTTAAGTAAACATACATACATGTGTACATACGGAGAGACGCAGGAAGTGACTTTGCTTTAAACTATGTCTTTATATAGATAACTAGCGACCCGTCCCGGCTTTGCACGGGGGGACTTAAGATTTTTTACATAGTTTTACGTTTTATTATTAAATTATTAACTTCGAAGTCCCGTCGCCAAAATGACATAACTTTGAGCAAACATCTAAATCATTAAAACGATTGTTATGGGTAAACTATAAAAGGTAGACATATTCTCTCGCGTACTTTTTTAAAGATAATGTTAAGATGAACAATTCATCCATAGAGCATTTTTGTATAACTTTAACTATATGCTCAGCGCACGCCACGAAAGGCCTCAGAAACAATACTTTTCCCCCGTTTTTGAAACATTTTCGGTTACTGCTCCTCAACTATAGTACCTAGCGTGATATTATATAGCCTATGTTACTTCTGAAGAATGCAGCTTTCTAATGGTGAAAAAATTATTGCAATCGGTCCAGTCGTTTTTGAGTTTATTCATTACAAACATACAAAAATACAAATCTTTCCTCTTTATAATATTAGTGTAGATTATGTAATTATAAAATCAATCATCAATAATTTTTAAACGATATACTTAAGTGACGATGGATAAAGGAAATGGAATCCAGTACATTTCTGATCACATCCATCATCAGGCATCAGCTGTCACCATCCTTGGACACGCGTGGCACGCTGTACATAAACACACACGGACATTCGCGCAAGCGCCCTGTGCCGCCTAAACGATCTTACACTTTTTTTTTACCCATACAAAAAGTGCTGAGCGCCGCTAAAGAAGTTTACACTTCAAAAACAGTTGAACAAGTGTAAACAACAGGGAAAATCGCGGGCGAAGTCGCTGGCTAGTAAAAACTATGTTGTTAATGCATAAGGCTCATTTCGTGGCCCGAGGCGGATGCTTGGTGATGCAACCTCTAAAGGTCGCGGCTCGACCGGCGCACGCGCATCGCAGTGAACTTTGACGCTTAGGCTGTTCACACATAACGCCACGGTTATCATCATCAGCCCATATACGTCCCCACTGCTGGGGCACGGACCTACCCTAAACTAGCGATAAAGCCTTAGTCCACCACGCTGGCCAAGTGCGGGTTGGTCGACAACACAACCTTAGAATTTCTTCGTAAGTGCGCAGGTTTCCTCACGAAGTTTTCCTTCACCGTCAAAGCGCCGAATGATGGTACATATGAATTTCAAATTTAAATAACACATTCGTACCTGGCGGGGTTTCAACTGGCGACCTCTCGCATGGCAAGCAACGACCTTAACCACTCGGCCATCGACGCTTTTGACGCAATGGTGATACTATCAACACTTATTCAACTGCCTCGTTGGTCTATTGGTAACAAGCGCTGCGCAAGGACTGCGAGGATCACGCTTCGAATCCGGGGTCGGGCAAAATTTGTGTGAGTTTTTCTGTAAAGAAATTACTCAGCCCGGAGTTAGGAAGTTGGCGGTTGCACGCCCGTGACTCGGAAAGCACGGTAAGCCGGTGGTCCTGCGCCCGATCTCTCATCGAATGTGGTTCTATATATTTTCAAAAGGGAAGCCGAAGTTACGTATAAATTCTATGTACCAAAATGCTCATGACTCTGACACCAACTGGGTTTAGTGATACTGGTATATACCAAGATACTTTCGTTAGCACCTTAAGGCATTTTACCTCGTTGCGAAGAGAATGTCTTCTATCTAATTGGTTGAAGGTCGCGGCATCATTTCAGCCTCCACAAAAAACTATTGCATCACCATTAGTAAGGAAAAGGAATACTGAAAAGTGACCTTTTTATCTTTGTTATTGATAGTTTTCAAACGAATAAAATAATTGTTTAAACATTGTCATGAATATGACGCATAATAACGAAAATATGCGTTATATACGCAATTATATTTAATTTCTGTTCTAATGTAATTTTTTACATAGCCAACGTAAACGTAAGAGATTAGACTATTGCATTTCATTACAATAAATATTAGTCAATAGTAAATCGCTTCGCTTCGGGTACATTACACATATAAAAACTTGAATCCCTCTATCTATAAAAAAAAACCCATCAAAATTCGTTGCGTAGTTTTAAAGATCTAAGCATACATACAGACAGACGCGGGAAGCGACTTTGCTTTATACTACGTGGTGCTGTAACCTGCAGAACCTTAAGAATAAAAGTAAATATACGTACAATATTTATTTTGTGAACACATACAATGTATGTGTACAACAAAGTATGTCATACTTACATATTTATTAAACAACACACAAAACGTTAAGGTAATAGGTAAAGTAAGGTATTTTGTTTACGGAAACAAATTTTAATAATGACAATGATTTACCTAATGTACTAAACATTATCGGCTTTTATAACCAAATCACGATAACAGGAAGAAGATTTAGAATCTAATTGTGAAGGATGGTACCACTTCCTCTAAGCGAAGGTCACGATTAAGTTTCTGCAATATCGAGCTTCGAATAAATAAAACCGTTTGAAAATACCGTTCACATATAAATACAACATACTTACATAATGTATGTCTCTAAATCTGAACGCAACGTCAAAAATCTTGATTATTTATCTTTAAACGACTGTGCTCTTGCAGAATTTCTAATTATGTCATAGTATCTATAAGTGAAGCTTTTTAATAACGTCCAAACTTTAGAAGTAACAGCGATATTTATTTCTTTGATAACAAAACAAAACCGCCTTCTAAAACCCGACTCACAAAATAATATAATAAACATTTATAATTATCTGGGTATGAATTTGATATGTTTTTGAGGCGAGAGGTAGAGATATAGTCTGGTGACAGACAGAGAAACAGACCGATAGACATACAGACATATAGATAGCGGAGTCTTAGGGTCCTGATTCTGTCCCATGGGTACGGAAGCCCTAAAAACTAATCAATAATACAATAACCTAATATCCTAATGTTTTCAGATGCTGTGCCTATTGCTAGTGGTGTCGTGTGTGGCGCTGGCGCGCGCCGACGTGTCGGAGGTGCTGTCGACGAGCCCCGAGCCGCCGCCGAAGCCCTACGCCTTCTCGTACACCGCGGGCCGCTACCCCGGCCACGCTGACCGGCAGCACAGCGAAGTTAGCGATGGCAGTGGAGTCGTAAGAGGTAGTTTAAAATTCTGACATCTTTTCTGAACCTCTTGCAAAAAAAAATCACGATTGTGTATGGGTACCTATTTTTTTTTGGAAAAGGTAAGAAGTGCAAGATTAGCTTGGTATGTTATGAGGAGGGAAAAAGCCATGTGACTAGAAGAGTGATGAGTATGAATGACATTGAACGTAGTCTCAGTCTTCGGCCTTCCTTTACGATAGTGAAGGAAGGCTGAAGACAGCATGGATGTATTGCGTGAGAGATAATATAAGAGTGAAAGGAGTAGACACCGAGCTGACGAATGACAGGCCGGCCTTCGTCCCTTCTATATACCTAACAATATAAACTCATGTTTCCACGACAGTTTTCATACGTCGCTTCGTCGTCGTACGTGGACCCAATCATTCTCGTCTCGTGTCTTCTTTTACGTGGACCTAACCACTCTCACTCATATTTTCAGGCCAGGTCTCGTAAGTGGACCTGATAACCTTTGTCCCTTCTATACACCTAACAATTCAACTCATTTTTCCAGGCCAGTTCTCGTTCGTGGACCCAATCATTCTCTTCTCGTGTCTTCTTTTACGTGGACCTAGCCACTCTCACTCATATTTTTAGGCCAGGTTTGTAAGTGGACCTGATAACCTTTGTCCCTTCTATATACCTAACAATTTTAACTCATATTATTTTAAACTGTCATGGTTTCACACATTAGAAAACTGAAACTGTCCGGGATATTTACCATGTTGTTTTGTTTTAATAAGCTCCCGATATTTCGGCACTGTTGCAAGTGCCATGATCACGGGTGAACTGGTCATGGCATTCACCTTCGGCGTTCATTCGTTTCAGTTTTCTAATTTTAACTCATGTTTCTCGGCCAGTTCTCGTACGTGGACCTAATCACTCTCGTCTCGTCTCTTCTTTTACGTGGACCTAACCTCCCTAGTTCACGTTTCCATGCCAGTTCTCCTTCTATATAGAAGGCAAGAAGGTGATCAGGTCCTAGCAGTTCAATCTTAAATCAATCTTAAATCATGTTTCCAGGCCAATTCTCGTACGTGGACCCGAGCCAGAAGCTCCGTACAGTGCAGTACGTGGCGGACCGCGATGGCTTCCGGCCAGTGCTGAGCGACCCCCCGCCGGCGCTTCCGGTGGACTCAGAGTCAGTGGCACGTGCCAAGGACCGCCACTATGAGCTGTATGCCAAGATCGCGCAGGACCACTACGAGCATCCGCATCCTGATGGTAAGATCCTTTGACTGACTTACGATGATACCTTAGAAGAGGCTTGTCATCATGATGACACTTGTACTAAAGTCCCTAAATAAATCAAAATGGTGTCTGACCGATTCCGAAGATTAGTGCAAAACGATATTGCATGAGGATGTACGCAAAAACATGACTTGACTAAGGCTTTATCGCCCTAGTTTAGGGAAGGCCGGTGCTCTAGCAGTGGGGTACGGATCGAGTAAGGACCGAGATACTCTCTCATCCATTCTCGGTCCTTACTCAGTTCTTGCCACCCATAGACTATCGAGACTGTTCAATTTAAGCAATTTTCGCCTTACGGAGTCCTTGGATACGTACTTCGGCAATTAAAATCATGTCGAAAATGAATACGTCCATTGTAAGTGACAATGACGTTACTCATAGGCTCTTCTCAGGTACCTTCTATAAATGTTGCATTGCTAAAAAGGCCTCTATCTCCATATTCTCAGAGGCGGCAGTCCCCCAGCAGTCTGCGGCGGTTGCTCTAGCGGCGGCCAAGCATGCCCAGCTGTTCAAGGTCATTGCAGAGCAGCATGCACGCATCGCTGCAGAGCGAGATGCGTTGCAGCGTGAGGAGGAGAGCCAGCACTACCAGGAGCTCAGCCAGGAGTGACAGGAACCAGTGAACACCTCACCGACAACCCCTTCGTGGAAAAGGCTACGCAAACCTTTAAAGTTTTTTCGACGATCACGAAACGATTTTGTCTATTCCCGATTGTCTCCAACGGCGTTGCTACACTAAATATTAGTCTTTATAGGTCCACACGCGATATTAGGAGTAGCAAAAACATAGCTACTTACTGCCAGACGTTTCAACTGGGTTACACCAATCATGATCATGGTGGCTTTGCTACAACTGACAATTAATGAGAAAAGCAATCCCGATTTTTACCAGTGGTAATTCATGACACTTATTCTCTCGATTTTAGCAACTGGATTTCCAACCAGTGCCAGGAAATTGGTGGTATACCTAGGAAAGTATATGTTATACCAATAATGAGAATTTTGGGATTATTTTTCTCATTTATCTGGAATGATGACAAACCAGTGGTCACTAGGAATAGACAGATGGTTTTAATCTCCATGTATAAGGAGTAACCAAGACGTCGATTATAATGGAAATCGCTTGGAGACTAAAATCGTCGAGTATCGAAGATTTCCGTAGCCTTTTGTACGAAGTGTCCTAGAACGATTTAAGCTAAGTAATTCAAGTATGTGTGTGTGTGTGTGTAAGCTCGTTTGTGGAAACGCGTTGAAGCATTTAAAGCTAGCGACCTACACCACTGATGAACACAATAAATTAGAATGAGGATATGAATATTCGGTCAATATCATAATAGATAGGATATCGTAGGCTTAGAGTGTAAACCTGCTTACTCCATATTAGTTACCTATATTTTCAGAAGAGACAATTAGATTGTGTATTTATCTTTACACTTTCAATGGTGGTATAAAAGTGAAAAAATGGATTTGGCAGGTTTACACTCTAAGCCGACGATATCAAGCTTGGTTTCGTATCCCTATTCTTCATGTAGATAAACTTGTGACTTTAAACTTAAACCATCATCAGAGCTGGTAACTGTAATAAAACTTACTCCTGATTGCCAAGTAGTAATTTCTGCTCCTGAATGAGGGAACAAAATACATTTTTTTTATTGGAACTGTCCCCGTTGGGTGGATCAGACCTTAACAATGTAGCTAATACCCCAGTGACTACCAGTAGTTTGCAGTTTCTTGTGACTAAGAAGATAGTTACCATTCGTGTTATATTCAACCCATACATCCCACCTATGACATATATAAAGGGAATCTTAGTTAAATCTCATCATTAATCTATCACTGCTATGTGATATATTTATTAATTGTGATAACAAAATACTCCTGGAAAGCCATCATGTATGTAACTGCTAGTCTAACAATTTTATACTTTTATAAATTTTGTATATGTTATTATAGTATAAATTTCATTTTGAAAAATAAATAATATGTAAACATCTTTATGAATGTGTTTCATTTCATTTTTTTTTACACAATTGAATGTTTGAACTATTTTTATAATATGAACTGTATACATTCACGAGTAATTAAGTAATAGGGTATTTGACTATAGGCGTGTGTATATATTAGGCGTGTGACGTCACACGCTTGTTCCTTGTATGCAGCGCCTAGGAAGTTTGTTCGGCAGGTTCATCATAAGTTGCGTTTATGGATATGTTTTCATAATGAAAGATGTTACTAATTCTGTAATTTATAAGATGACAACGAAATTTAAAATGATTTGCGCACTTTTGAAATGGACTTTCCCACCCAACTTTAAATGTCGTTTGATGTCTCATTTCACAAAAATATTAAGTTTCGATTTCATTAATAATATTGATTTACCTAAATCCCACTGCTTATCACAAAAAAGGCAAGCTTAACAACCACAGTCAAATACCCTATTTAATAAATATCAAAGCGACCCACTTGAAGAAGATCCTCTGCATGTATTTTGTTAGGATGCAGAATTAAGGGTGAGAGCCATCCGCTCCCCCGCAAGTCCGGTGATACTGACAAGGCTACTCCAAGCCATCATCGCATAACAATTAGGGGAAAAAAAGTCAGGTTACACCCAGATTGAAATAAAACTTAAATGTATCATTGAACTTAAAGAGTTTATTGGTATTCGTTAGCCAAGTCGTTATTCAGAAGGTCGAAGGCTGGATCAGGACATTTCAACCAGAGGAGTCTGAAACCAAACAGATTTTTTTATTGGATAAAGTTTTTTTTTATTTACCCTTATTATCCCACTGCTGGGAAAAGGTCTCCTCCAAACTTGTCCACAGCTCTCTATTTAGGGCTTGGGCTTGCCAATTCCTTACCATATCCACCATATCGTCGAACCATCTCTTCTTGGGCCTTCCTCTTCGGTGAAAACCGTCTTCCGATACCCATTGGATGAAGTAATGCATAGACGTTATTCTGAAAGACTGAAAGAGTTTTTTTCTTTCTTTCAGATTTTAGGTGTGTATACTTTAAGTGTTCCTGTCCATTTAACTTTAGTGTGGTGTGGTGGATGGTGCTCCTGTCTCTTGTGGGTTCGATTCCTATCAACATCATCATCAGCCCATATACGTCCCCACTGCTGGGGTGAGGGTCTACCCTAAGCTAAGGCGATAAGGCCTTAGTCAACCACGCTGGCCAAGTGCGGTATGGTCGACTTGTGTAGTCGACCATACCGCACTTAACCTAAGAATTTCTTCGTAGGTGTGCAGGTTTCCTCACGATGTTTTCCTTCACCGTTGAAACGTTGAATAATCGATGATGATGTTTGTGTGATATTTTTTTTTGTGAAATGTTAATGACGATTATCAGGGAATATAAAAGCGAACGTTACATTGGAATCATTTTTACAGTGGCTTTAGTAAATGAACAGGCTGGATGAATGATACAGTAATTAACGTAAAATCATTGTAGTTAGAAGTCGTTTGCAATTAAACATGATAAGTGTTGTATCTAGTTTCTGAGAATAAGAAATACCTATTAAGCAATGTAATTTTATTTTTTTATGAGCTGAGGAGGGAACTGTTATATCGATACAAAACCTGGTATTTTTTATGTATGATTTTAGACTTTCGCGTTCCATTATACTAAATATTTGTCTTTATGGTCGCTCACGATCACGATTGGTGTAACCCAGTCGAAACGTCGGGCAGTAAGTAGCTATGTATTTGCTACTCCTAATAACGCGTGTAGACAAATATCTGGTATTTTGTTGTTAACGTTGTAGGCATAGGCCTATTCGTCTTTGTGTTTAATTTTTTTTGTTGTACTTAACACACACACATTTTATTTTGGCAAAACCTTAGTTAAAAATAAGTGAACTAACTGTCTGTCCGCAACTGAAGTGAAATGCTAAGTCGAAGTAACGCTTCAAATATTAGTCACTTAAATCATTTTTAGTTAAAAAGTAGCCTATCTGTGAAATTGTACTTAAATGGGTTCAGTAGTTATGGCGTAAAAGCGCGACCGACAAGCAGAGGGTAACTTTGTATACTAATATTGTAAAGAGGAAAGATTCTAAAGACTCTTACCTCAAGTAGAGAGATTTCAAGGAAATAAAAAATCTTTCACTGTTTGAAAGCGACTCTATCTATCTGCTGTGAATATGCTTCTCACCCTAAGGATTCCTAACTTTTTGAATTAATATGGCTATATGAACCATCCGCTCCCCCGCAAGTCCGGTGATAATGACGACGCTACTCCAAGCCATCATCGCAAGTCAGAAAAAAACACGATCCTTACTAATAAGGGTAGTGAGTACTTACTAGTGGGGGGTGGGGGAGGGGGGCCACCACCGCCAAAGCAGCCGGCCTTGTCCTTCCCCTCATGGAGGGCTGCAGGCTTTTCACCCACACTCATGCCGCTCTGAAAAAAAAACCCTTGTTAAGTACAAGCCGATATAAAAAAAGTTTTTTTTTTTATAATAGGCTAACAAGATGACCTAACTCCACTTGATGGTAAGCGGTAGTGAGATCCACATATGAGGTCGACAGGCACAATAGACCATATTGAGCCTGTCGCACTCACCCTGAAGGCCTGCTTAAATGCCGTTTCACGCCCCGCCTGAAGAGCCCAGGATCATAGGAGGGAGGGAAATCATGAGCTGGAATGGCTATGCCCATTAAGGCATCCTTTTGGGAAAAAAGGAACTACACCTCTTCGTACGAGTCACTAGGGCTGGGTGTATTTCCTTTTCATGCCGGTAGATCTTCTTGAAAAATGTTATGATTATACATTTCTCTACTGGAAAAACGAGTTAGTCCAGTTACCGCGGGTTAAGACCTAGGACTTTCGTTACAGTCGTGTGACGGAAATACTTAACTTTCAGGTTTTTAAGGACCTGGGAACTGCACTAAGTAAGTTTTGCGAATCGTGCTTCGAAAATATGGTGCTCGATTTAGAAACTACTAGGGACCAATCCACCTTTCCGAAATGCAGAGTAACAAAGGGCCCGACAGACGAATAGAAAGACATGTGGTACCGTAGTAGGCAAATACTAAAGATATTTTCATTATCAAATCTAAAACAACTAGGAACTGCAGTTCCTAACAAACAACATATTATGAACTTATTCTCATAGTTCGGAGAGATGGTAATCCGACATGACCGATGAGAGATCGGGTGCAGAACCACCGGCTTAACGTGCTTTCCGAGGCACGGGCGTGCAACTGCCAATTTCCTGACTCCATTTCATTACAGAAAAACTCACACAAATTTTCCCCGACCCCGGACTCAAACCGGGGACCTCTCGGTCCTTACACTTGCTACCAATAGACAAAGAGGCAGTCAAAGTAAGGTATATCGGATGGTACTCACCACAACAGCGAACACAATAGCCAGGATGGCGAGGACGAACCCTAGTAGTTTCATGTCGAAGGTAGACAGACACTGGTCTATCGGACCCAGCGAGGCCTTATATACAGCAAACGCGAAATCGCTCACAATCGCCCTTCCGGCCGCCGCATATAATTATATCCATATAATGCGGACAATTTGCGCCATTTTACATATAACACATTTGTCAAATTGTCGTTCAAGTTCACGTGTTTAATGGTTCCGATATTATAACGAAATTGTGCGCAGTTTACAAGTGAATATGACATTATGATCGCTATCTAAGCCTAGTACTCGGATTGGAAGATTAAAAGAGAGTAAGTACCTATAACCAAAAAAAATATATTACTTATTTTAATAACTATTTATTTATGCGGGTTTGAATTACATTAAAAACATCATCAGCCCATAGACGTCCCCACTGCTGGAGCATGGGCCTTCCCTTAATTAGGGCGATAAGGCTTAGTCAACCACGATGGCTGCAGGTTTGTTTGACTACACAACCTAAGGATTTCTTCGTAGGTGTTCTCGCGATGTTTACCTTTACCTATGCTTTAATAGCATCGAATAATCGTACTTATGAATTTAATAACACAGTGGTACGTGGCAAGGTTTGAACTGGCGACCTCTCGCATGGCACTCAAACCAGTAGTTCCTCAGATTAGCGCGTTAAAAAAACTCTTCAGCTTTATAATATTGATATAGATTTAATAAATATTTTGGACATATTTAAATCGAATTTATCAACCTATGTGAAACTATTTAAAATCCATTCAAAGTACTTAATTATTTTTTTAAAAACCTCGCATTTATAGACATTTAAGTTCTTAATGTGTTGAAGTTTTCTGTGTAAAATACTTGGAAACACTGCAAAGCCGGTTATTCCCTTGAATATGAATTATCATTCGAGGAAAATGCGTAAAGAAATATTATTGTCTTAAATCCTACTAAGTGCCGAGCTGACTGTTAGCAACAATAGTAAGCTTTTAATTTACTAAATATTTTTTAAGTATCGTATCTTGAGATGTCCTGTATTGTTCAAAATCATAGAAAAAAATATATATTTATTTATAGCGGAGCCTATTCTCATATCTTTTACCATACAAGGCAGAAATAATAATAATAATAAATATTTATTTGAGCAATAGTAATACATGGTTTTCTTATATCTAGCGACTCTGCACTAAGCATAATTGCTTGAATCGCAGCAGCCAATACATCTGTATACTAAAACACATTAGACACCTGTCTTTATTTCACCTACCCACAGAAAGAGGGTTATGTTTTCGAAAGTACGTTTTGTGATCACCTTATAAGTTGTGCAAAAGGTAGGTGCAACGATACACTATCATCAATTCCATGCCTTGAATCCAGAACTTCCCGTAACTCTTTCTTCCTTTAGTCATCTAGTAATAATAAGGCGTCCGACCGATGCCGGACGATCTCAATTGAGATTAGTCATGTGCGCAGGATATGTTAGAGTGCACAAATATGTGAGCAAACACAAGTGCACTCTCTGTTCCCTTACTATAGACATCGGGCGCAGATATCGGGCGCCTGACCACCGGCTTAACGTGTTTTCCGAGGCACGGGCGTGCAACCGCCACTCCCTAACTCCGGGCAGAGTCATTTCTTTACAGAAAAACTCACACAAATTTTGCCCGACCCCGGACTCGAACCGGGGACCTATCGGTCATTTCGCAGCGCTTGCTATCAACGAGATAGTTACTCACTCATCAGTATCACTCATCTAATAAGCAACAAATGTTTGTAATGAAAGACAGGTAAATAAAACTGCAAAAGTTAATGCTAAATGTTTATAAATACTTAGTAGAAGTTAAACTCTACTCAACATTTGGACATTCCTATTACTATTTGGTAACACTCGACTTTATTTTATTTAACTTTAAAGGTTATAAATTTGCATACTAGTTCAAACAAGTGTAGTTCAGTTTAAATTAACTCGAAGATTTTCATCAAGTAATCCCTTTTTTCCCATATCTAAATTATGACTGACCCATATAATATTCGTTACACTCTTCAATAAAAGTTAAAGCGTTTATTACAGCTGTAAAAAAGGTATACTTTTTTAATTTAGAAAATTATTTATATTTAAAATGTTAACTACAGTTCTATCGTTTACGACTCCATCCACTAAAGCATCAAAGCATCCAGTATTTCACATTATTTTTTAAATACAATGTTCACAATGACCTCACTCCACCTGATGGTTAGTCGTGAGGTCCAGAATGAGGTCGACAGGTACAAAAGATTCGTAGTAGATTCTTGTAGGAATGCTACATAACAAACTTGAGTTTTCCGACAAGAATTTGCTACTCTCAGATGAAATTTAAACATTTTTACAAAACTGAAAATCATATATCAGTTTCCAAACATAATATTAAACTATTAGCTATTAAGTAAATTGAGCTATTGGCATTATTGCACAGCAAATAATCTTAACCCTTAACAAGGCACATATAGCTTGAAATTTTCATTGACCATAGAGGAAGTGAAAAACGCTCCACCCACATCACATATACTTTTTGAGGAGCAAAAGAATAGAGCACGATTATATTCAGTAACATTTTTCAACATTAGAAAACTGAATATGTTCGGGATATTTACCATGTTTCCTTAAATTATCCAGTTTTCGATATCCGTCACTTTTGTTAGTTTAGCCGTGATCATTTCTTCTGTTGCGTCACTCAAAGGTTCTGCCAGAATATCAGCGCCGTCGCGTCCTTGCGATTGCTACGGCACATGTTGAGGCAGAACCTTTTGATCATTTTACATATTAGTATGTTCTTATTTGTCTATTTTTGTTTATAAATTTCTTTTAATGATCAATAAATGAATTCTATCCTTCTTTCTTTCATGGCGCTCCAATAGCCGAAATATCGCAATCTCGATAATTTAAAAAATCATGGAAATATCTCGGATAAACTCAGTTTCCTAAGAAACAGTGTCATAAGTCAAACATTCTTAAACTTTGGAGACTGCTTTTTACACATAAATTAACAAAAAGCAGCTGATGGCTTAGAGTAGCCGTGTCACCATCACCGGACTTGCGGGTAGCGGATGGCTCTCACCCCTAAAGGTTGCTTAGTAACACTTGGAAACGTTGATTAACAAAAAGTAACCGTGTGGATTCACCCTATGGTTTATAATATGATATCTATGTCAGCGCCGGATTAGCCCTAAAGCAAGAGTAGAGGTTCGAGTCCTACAGTCCAACGCTAAATCATAAGTCCACATACGTTCCCACTGCTGGGGCATGGGTCTACCTTAAACCACGATAAGGCCTTAGTCAACCACACTGGCCAAGTGCGGGTTGGTCGACTACACAGTAGTACACAGCCTTAGAATTTCTACGTAGGTGTGCTCTTGATGTTTTCTTTCATCTATACTAGTCTATACTAATATTATAAAGAGGAAAGATTTGTATTTTTGTATTTTTGTATGTTTGTAATGAATAAACTCAAAAACTACTGGACCGATTGCAATAATTTTTTCACCATTAGAAAGCTGCATTATTCAGAAGTAACATAGGCTATATTATATTTTAAAAAAAATTAGGGATCCTTACTAAAACTCCAATAATGTAACCCAAGGTGTAAAAAATAGACCTGAACAATTCCTTACGTCGCCTGCGCTGCGAAAACTATTGAAGATAGAACAAAACCATTTACTAAGACTTTGCAGAACTCATCATTATCAACAAAAAGTGTCGGGACAGCATATGTCTAAATATTATAGTTATGTCACAGCAAGCGGTTTTTTATTCTAAAAATTTAATTTATATGCCGCCGCTTGAAAGGGCTCTTTATTTGTACCTTGGTATTAATCCTTAAAAAAATAAATTACTTTATATTTAAGACGGCTTCAATACCTTTTTATAACTTTTTGAATTATTCAATTCAGACATTTAATTCGGAAGATATCACGAGTTTAAAAATGCAAGTATTAGAAAAAAGTCGCGTGGTTGCCGCTACCGCGCTCAGCTAGCCAGCATGCGATGTAGGCTCCATGTAAGCGTCACTGGGGTACGGGGGAGTCAATGTAATATGTAATATAATAATATTATAAAGAGGAAAGGTTTGATTTTTTGTTTGTTTGTTTGTTTCGAATAGGCTCCGAAACTACTGCACCGATTTGAAAAAATCTTTCACTGTTGGAAAGCTACACTATCCCTAAGTGTCATAGGCTTTTTTAGATAAAAAAAAAATAGATTTCTCTTACGGGGTTAAAATATATTACATAGAGATAGAGATATCCCCGAAGCGAAGCGAGGGCGGGTCGCTAGTATCTTATCAATATCTTACATGCCGTTAACGCAATGGGGGGGGGGGAGGTTAATGTCAAGGGTTCCATGACAGAAATTGCTGGTGCCCCTGCGCTGGCTTAATCCGGAACTGAACTATGTTACCAATGCCTGGTTAAGGGTTACTCCATATTGGTCCCGGGGTTGTCAGTCGATGTCCAGCTTCTTGAAGCTTCCCTGGATGCCGAACAGCTCTTCAACGGTAGCTTTCTTCCCGGGGCGAAGGCTCTCGTCCACCCTCTTCTTGGCTTCCTCGCGAATGAGGGGCATATTCGTCTTTAGCCTTTGGATCAGCTCATCTGGACATAGGAATAAGAGAAATAATAATATAAGACATCTAACTTTCAAGGTCATGTCATAGTAGTTGCGTTCTTAACTCTGAAAATTTACTGACATACGAAACAGAAGATTCTAAAAAGCACGCAAATGATAGAGATAGTTATATTACAAGGTGTGCGACACACAGGTGCCCTCGCATTAGGGCACCTGTGTGTCGCACAAAGCTTGTGCTTTTAACTTATCAGCTTCTGTATAAATATTGGTTGAAATCTTCCTACGTAGTCTAGCCTACTTGTTTCTTAAATTATAATTGTGTTACAAAATTTCCTACCGGTTCCGGCCGTGACAAGCAATCACAATAATGGTCAGTGCTTTCTAAGGCACAGACAAATTCCAACTTTGGTCTAATCCAGGGCAGGGGTTGCCAAGATAGACCAAAGAGATGGTGTATTCTTAAATCGAAGTAACAAAAATCTCGTCCAAGATCTGGACATCAAGACGTGGAATGACTGGAAACCATCGCTGTCGTAAGACTCAATCTGACGGCAGCTACAGTTAAGCCATTTGCTAATATTTTGTTTTTTTTTATTTGTATTCTATTGTATTTGTGCATATTTTTGTAAGCAATAAACAAACATATAACCTACTTTGTATAGTCTTGTGGTCCTTGTACTCTCCCCCCTCTTCCTTAGGGAAGGCAGCCTTCGGCACGTAGTCGTACAAGGACGCGGCTCCAACCTGGTGGATGGAGATCATCTCCAGGAGCTCCTTCTTAAGGAACGGCCGCAGCAGCATCATCAGCTTGTCCATGAACGACGGAGCGTTCAAGAAGTGGACTTGCTTCAGACGGACCAACATGGCTTCCTGAAACAACATTGAAAAAAATATATTGGTGACATTCGCACTTTTTAATGAATACATATGACACACCCAGATACGGAACAAACACATTATGCTGATCACATCAATAGTAGTCCCAGGTGGGAATAGAATCCACGGCTTTTGAAACCGTAGTCACTAACACTGTTCCACCGAGTCAGTTATCATTAGATACCGATTGATTAGTGACAACTATTGTTTATTTCGGTGATGATGAAGAGGCTTTAAATTATGAAGGAGCAAAATCACACTTTTTTTTCTAACTGACTTTCGATGTTGGCTTGGAGTAGCCTCGTCATCATCACAGGACTTGCGGGGGAGCGGATGGCTTTCACCCCTAAACAACATCGAACGTTTATATACGGTGAAGGAAATCATCATATTATGTAGTCGACCAACCCGCACTTGGGTAGCGTAGGCCTGATCGCCCTAGTTAAGGGTAAGCTCGGTGAGGACATGCAAGTACGGGCTGATGATGATGATGATGAATGATGATGAATATCTCACCTGGAGGAAGTACAGCGTTTGGCGGATAGCCATCACCTCTAGTCTTGTGATGTGACCGATCTGGGATGTGTCCATGTCGATCATAATTACAAACCTGCAGCCAATAATCGTCAACGTTAGAAATAATAATTAATGTTAGCGTACATAAAATCCTGGTCAAGTGCGAGTCAGACCAGCGTACGAAGGGTTCCGTATCAATCGTGTAAGAAAGAGTCACGTTTTTTGTATGGAATCCCACATAAATCGAAAGAATAGAAATACATCATCTGTGAAAATATCAACTGTCTAGCTATCACCATTCTTGAGATATAGCCTGGTGGCAAATAGACGAACGGCTGAGTCTGTATTAGGGGTAACAGCCAAGTTTTATCAATAACTGGCTGAACCAGCGACTTCGTCCGCGTTCTCCTCCGTTTGTTACACATTTTCTATTGTTTCTTTGCTATTATATGTCACAGTGTGATGTTATATAGCCTTAAACCTTTCTCAATAAATGGTATATCAAACACCAAATTTTTTTTTTTCCTATAGTAGTTCCTGAGAATAGCGCGTTCAAACAAACTAACTCTTCAGCTTTACGATGAAATATAAGTTTAGATAATAAATATGAGCAACTTACCCAGGCCAGGTGCCTTCTTCGTACTGCCAAAGGTCAAAGGTCATCATGAGTGCCTTGACCGCGTCAGGGAAGTTGAAGTAGCGAGGGTCGCTGTTCAGGAGCCGAAGGTACACGCAACGGTAGCCCTCCTTGGTCGGCGTGGGGAGGGGAGCGAAGAGGCTGAAACCACCAACAAAGACATCATCATCATCAGCCCATATACGTCCCCACAGCTGGGCACAGATCTACCCTAAACTAGGGCGATAAGGCATGTGAGTCTACCACGCTGGCCAAGTGCGGGTTGGTTGACTACACCTAGAGGTGAGAGCCTTCCGCTCCCACGCTAGTCTTTTGATAGATTGCTAGTATTTTGTGATGATTACGGGGCTACTCCAATCCATCAAAAAAAGGTTGTCTATACAACCTAAGAATTTCATCGTAGGAGTGCTGGTTTCCTTACGATGTTTTCTTTTACTATTAAAGCGTCGAATAATCGTACATAATGAAACATGGATATAAATTTATGGTGTTAGAGACTGATATACATAGCAAATTTATTTACAAATACATACTTAAACAAACTGAAATGTTAATATCACAAATATTAACCCCTAGTGGGCACCATCCGCCAGCGCCATCGGGCCAATCGCAATAAGGAGTATATTTAATGCAAAAGAAATATTAGCAAAATGTGCTGATACTGTCCATCACAATAGGGAAGGAGTCTAACATTAGCAGTCAACAAGTGTCCAAGTCCTCCAAGTCTTCGGAGCATCAGCTCATACGTACATGGTGTCCAGGGCCATCTCCAACCGCTGGTCCAGCAGGCGGTCCTTGAAGAAGGAAGTGAAGAGGGTTCGCAGCGTGTAGTGGAGGTCCAGCACCTGACGCGCTACGGCCTGACTGAGGCCGCAGCAGTGGTACACCACCACCAGGTCCAGGTCTGAGGAGCAGGACAAGTCCTCGTCAATCGTCATTTCATCATCATTATGATAGTATATTAGCATACGGCCCTTCCGAAGGGCGGAAGGGCGGAAGGACGAGTCTACCCTAAACTAGGGCGGTCAGCCACGCTGGCCAAGATCGGGTTGGTCGATTTTCGCAGATATTCTAGAGAATATTATAAATGAAGACATTTACTTACTAAATGTACACCTGAAGAGATTAATTATCAAATTTAGATTTAAATATACCTACTTTTGAAAATTATTTGCTCAAACACTTATTTTTCTTTTTTTACTAAATTAGTATCGAGTTTATTTCAAATATCATTTATTTAGCTGAATTTTACCATCAGTGTAAGTTTTGAAGTATAAAAACAGAAAACTTTAAAAAATAATAAAATAAATTAACAAATATAAGTGACCATATAATGGAATGAATAAGTTTGATTGTGCCATCGACTCGAAAGAAGAAGTAACTTAACATTTATCCGGAACCGTCTTGTCTATAATCCGACTCGCGCTTGACACGCTTCTTTATAGAACGTTTAATACCGTAATAATATTTGTATTAAAAATTCGTAATTCGTTTTAAATGTAACCACGTGGTCGATTCAAAATGGCCGCCCAACTCTTATCCCACGTCACGCTACATTCAATAAGTTAATATTCTCTTCAATTGGAGCTGCAAATATACTCATTCAATAATATTTATCTACTTGTTCAGTAGTTTGCAATGCAATATATAAGGGACATACAATGTATGTACGTCATACATATGGAATAAGTTAAGCGTTTATTTCCTCTTTTATATTTTCTTTAAAGTTACATGATTACATACATACATAGAATCACGCCTTTTTCCCAGAGAGGTAGGTAGAGATCACTTCCTGTCATGTGCTACGGTCCTGGCACACCACTTTCGCTTCTTCCACATCCATCAACCTCTATATGCACGCTCGTCGATAACGGGTACTTTTGATTTGACCTTTCTACAAGATGTGACCTATTTGGTCATGGAAGGTCTTTCTTGGTCTTACCCTGTCGACATTTTCATTTATACTTTCTCCATATATTCTTTTCGTTTATCATCTGTCATTCATCCCCTCACAAACATGATTAAATGCACGTTTACCTATACGTCTCCTCTACGACTTTGCCCCTTCTCAACTCTATCATTAATCGATTTAAATGATTCTATCTTGGCTAAACGATTCTAAATTGCTATACTTAGTATTGCAGTCATAAGCTAAGTTAGACACGCTATCCTCTTATATTCATACTATACTATATTAAGTTTCCATGTAAAATGATAAGTATCATTAATATCCTGTCTCTAGTAACTCTTACATTGCACTATAAACACAATCAATATCCGCCAAGTGTGAGTCGGACACAATTAAGACAGGTTCCAAAGCATTAGACCGGCTTGGTGGAACAGTGGTTAGTGACCCTGGCTGGTTCCAAGAGTCGTGGGTTCAATTCCAACTCGGGACAAATATTTGTGCGCTGAACATCGGTGTTTGTTCCGTGTCTGGATGCGATTATGTATTTATAAACATATATGTTTATCAGTCTTTGACGCCCATAGAACAAGCCATGGTTAGGTTGGGGTCAGATGACCATGTAAGAAGTAATTTATCACTTACTTTGACTTTGACTCGAATGAATGTAAAACGACAGGGTAAATATCTCTGACATTTTCGTATCCTATAGATAATAGAGTCCCATTATAACATAAGAGTACGGAACTCTAAAAATGACCAATCTAAACGACTCATAATTGTCCGAGAAAATTATCTTGGAAAGGTCACCTGGTTATAGAAGCTGAGGTTTTCCTAGATCATCTAAATAGTAATTATGGCGAGGATAAATGATCGATGACTCGTAAACAACTCAACTGAGTTAGTCCACAAATACTAACTGGGACTTGGTCGTATTTTGAACGAAGTGTATCGATTTAATTAGTAGTTAATCTAACCTAACTATTTATAAAGAAAATAATACCACATTACATAAATTAAATATTTGACACATCACACACGGTCACCTTACCCCAAACTAAGCACAGCCTGTACTACGGGACTGATAAGGCGTCCAAACGATATTAGCCATAGCGGCCGATCTCATTACAGACCAATCAAGTGCGCAGATCATATTTTTATAGCATACAAGTGCACTATCTATCCCCTTACTCTCTATATTTCTCTATATTTTGGTAAGATGGCCATCTGACATTATCGATGAGAGATCAGGCGCAGGACCACCGGCTTAAAGTGCTTTCCAAGACAAGGGCGTGCAACCGCCAACTTCCTAACTCCTACCTACCTGAGTAATTTCTTTTAACAGAAAAACTCACACAAATTTTGCCCTACCCCTTACTCGAACCAGGGACCTCTCGGTTCTTACGCAACGCTTGCTACCAATAGACCAACGAGCCAGTTAAACTACTATTAATAAAATAACTACGTACTTATAATATTTATAAATACATACTTAAATACATGTTCACACCCTGACACAAAACACAAATGTTAATCATATGAGTGTTTGTCCCGGCTAGGGATCGTACCCACGACTCTTTGAAGCGTAGCTAGAGTCACTAACCACTGTTCTATCGAGCCAGTCCAAATTTTTAATTTATTAGGTCTCCAGGTCAATAAGTATTCGTTATCAACAGCCAAACATCTCTTTCCTAATTTCTTTCGTAAAAATCATTACGACATTTTCTCCTTAGCCGAATTCATTAGGCGGTTACCTAACAGCTGTGAATGTATAAATTAATAGTAAATCAACAGTTCAAATCGAGTTATTCGAGAGGAAAATATTAGGCGGGGTTATATTAACATAACGACCTTTCATAGTAGCCGAAGGAACCAGTTTTTCCGGCATTACCAAGGGTGTCTCCAAAGCCGTGATATACTGATATCAGTTGCTATCCTATGACGTAGATTGAGAGGTTAATTACCGAACATATAATAAGAAGCAACTATCTAGCAAAGCCGATGAATCTTCCCTCTAAATCTGTACTAATATTATAAAGCTGAAGAGTTTTTTTGAATACGCTAATCTCTGGAACTACTTGTTCGAATTGAAAAATTATTTTTGTGTCAGATAGACCATTCATCGAGGAGGGCTTCAGGCTATATAACGCTACGATCAATAGGAACAAAAAAAACAATGGAAAATCAGTCAAAAACAGGAGAAAGCGCGGTCGAAGTCGCGGGCACAGCTATTATATTTAAACCTGATATCACTGGTAGTGGTAAATCAATTAGTGATACAGACCAACCACCGAAGACGTTTCATTGCAGGTATGTAAACTACAGAATACCGAACACCCAGACAGTGTTTGTAAATATGTACATATATTAAATTCAACTTTTGCAAGCTTTTGCTGTTAAAATATGCAATCAACAAACATAGCTATTTTTGTAGGTGTGTATCTTAGCAGACCCATTTAAGTCCTCAAATGTGCGAGCTTTCATTTAGGGGTGAAAGCCATCCGCTCCCCCGCAAGTCCGGTGATGATGACGAGGCTTCTCCAAGCCATCGTCGTATGTCAGGAAAAAATGGCGAGCGTTTATGAAATTACTTAGCCTGTTGTCAAGAAATCATCAAGACAGGGATGCATCTCATACCTCCAAAACCATCCTTTCCGCTCTATCATCCATCATCATCATCATCATCATCTTCCTATGAGAGTAATAGCACAGAGAGTACAAGTGTATTGTGCACACACATTATATTTCAAATTTGAAATTCATATGTACCATCATTCGACGCTTTAACGGTGAAGGAAAACATCGTGAGGAAACCTGCACACCTAAGAAGAAATTCTAAGGTTGTGTAGTCGACCAACCCGCACTTGGCCAGCGTGGTCGACTAAGGCCTTATCGCCCTGGTTTAGGGTAGGCCCGTGCCCCAGCAGTGGGGACGTATATGGGATGATGATGATGATGATGATGACATTGCACTATTATATGCACTATTATATTTCTTACGCAATGGAAAATGTTACTGTGTTTAAATTTCATAATTCAACATGATGTATTGACATGTTGGAATATAAGGTCATATACTTATAAGCCATGCCATTTCCGTCTGTATATGTATTCGACAATACTAATTTTATAAGAATGAATAGATACAAAAATAGATATAAATGACAACTGTCATTGGAAATCAGTCGCCTTATTATTTAAGCCTATCATAATAAGGCGACTAAAATTTCCATCGTGTCATAATGTAATTCTACTGATCCTACCAACAGTAGTTCAATACTTAGAGTACTTCTATCCGTCACCACTGATTTATGTTTAGCTACGATTATCTCTGGACCATCTATGCGTGTGTGACATTTGACTCCTAAAGTACCTTTACTAAAACATTAAAGTACCTAATGGGTGGGCAATTCTTGGCAAAACAACCATTTAAGCAGTACGTGACCGAAATACAAGGGCTTGTATTACATTTACCTTGTCCAAATGTATTTGTTTTTGTTTTTCTGATGTGGTAGTGTTATTTTACATAAACGATTATGTCAAGCAATGACATTTTTTTTATATTTCAGCTTAAGTTGGCTTCCGACCGATATCGACCATGGCGACCGATCTCAATTGAAATCAGCCAAGTGCGCAGGACATTTATAGTCCACAAGTGTGCGCGCAAACACAAGTGTAATCGTTTTTTTCATTCATACATAGTTCAGTGAGACGGCAATCGGAGATGACCGATGACCACCGGCTTAACGTGCTCTCGAGGCACAGGCGTGCAACCGCCAACTTCCTTACTCCGGGCTGAGTAATTTCTTTACAGAAAAACTCACACAAATGTTGCCCCTTACTATAGTTGATCGAACAAGGCACAAGGTTATCATTAATAAGTCAAAATATTTGAGGGCGACTGTCTAGGGTCTATTGAGCCTGTGGACTGTGGTTACCATCAGGTGGAGAGAGGTCATCTCGAACATCTATCCATCTGCAGATAGTGATATCATCTGTGCCTACACTCTATTACTACTCTATTTCTGCCGATCAGTTTCTAGAGATGGCTAGTTTAGGGCCTGAGCATCGAGAACATCGCGCCATTTCTTCTTCCCCTTGGCCGACAACCGTATGGTTGCCATGCGGTGACAAGTTTCGCCCACCCGGCGTCCATTTAACCAATGTTACCTGTCCTTTAAAATAAAGCAATCACCTGTAATGTGGTCCTTGGGCAGATGTGGCTGCGTGGCCAGCCACTCACGCAGCTTCTGAATGTCTTCAGGGCTGATGTCCCGATTCTTCTCATACTCCTTCTCCACAGGGAACTGCTGGATCACGCCCGACATGGTCTGGAACAGAGATCACGTCGTTATGATGAAAGAAAGAAAGAAAGATAGAAAACATTTGATGATCACATATACAATAACATTATTTAACTAACAAACACACATGCCGTAAAAGTGATCAACAGGTTCTGCCTCAGCATGTGCTGCAGCGGCCGCTAGGACACTACAGCGCTGATATTCTGGCAGAAGCTTTGATTGACTAAAAAAATTAAACAAGAATAACAAATATATAAAATGTATTTACACTAGAGAAGAAGTTATAGCCTAACAATACTAAATCTGAGATTTACATACATACGAAAACCACGCTTTTTTCCCAGAGGGGTAGGCAGAGATCACTTTCTGCCATGTACGATCCTGGCACAACACTTTCGCTTCTTTCACATCCATCAATCTCTTCTTGCATGCGCGACGATTACGGGTCTATTATTTTTGCTTTAACCCCTCTTCAACATTTGACCTATTTGGTCACGGAAGATCTTTCTTGGCCATCCCATGTCGACATTTCGGAGACTTTCGCGTTCCATTAGAATTAACACTATTATAGGGCAGTGGACTATTTAAAGGTCTCTGTAGCCAAATTTCTAGAAACAGAACCCTTATGAATTCGTCTAGTCTGTCTGTCCGCTTGATATCATTAGAGACATGTACTGTGATTCCGATTCTGTAGTTAGGACCGCTGTTGGCGACACTTTGCCCTTCCGTATAACCGTCGGAGTACACCAAGGCTCCGTCCTGAGTCCGTTCCTCTTCAGCCTGATATTAGACGTATTGTCAGACAACATCAGAGACCACCATGAGCAGCCACCATGGCTACTTATGTAAGCTGATGATATTGCGCTGGTGGACTCGGACAGGGGACGGCTGGTGAGACGTGTTAACACATGGAAGGAATCGCTTGAGAACGGGGGTCTGAAACTCAACGTGGCGAAGACAGAGTACTTTTTTTTTTATAATGAGCTAACAAGATGACCTCACTCCACCTGATGGTAAGCGGTAGTGAGACTTGGCCTGCAACACTACAGATCCCATGTCCGTCCGCATAGGCGAAAACACGGTCGAGCGCACAGACCGGTTCAAGTATCTGGGATCTGTACTCCACGCAAACGGCGACATCGACTCCGACGTCAAGGCACGCATTGCTGCTGCGTGGGATAAATGGAGGGAGGTGAGCGGCGTCACTTGCGACTGAAGGGACAGGTCTATAAATCCATCATTAGGCCTGTTCTCTTATATGGTAGTGAAGCATGGTCATTACTTGAGCGGCACAAGCAGAAACTGCGGGTCACGGAGATGAAGATGCTGCGCTGGATGTCGGGAGTTACGCGAGCAGATCGCGTAAAGAACTCCCGTATTCGCGGCAGCCTTCATGTCCGAGACATCGCTGATAAACTGCAAGAGTGCCGCCTACGTTGGTACGGTCATGTTTTACGGAAACCGGCAAACTACGTAGGGAACAAGTGTTTAGCTATGTCGCTACCGCCAGGTCCCGGCAGAAGGGGAAGGCCCAAGAAGGCCTAGCTTGACGTCGTATGACATGCGTGCCAACAAACTCTCCGTAAAGGATGCCGAAGACCGTGCGAAGTGGAGAGTTAGGAGTAGGAAAGCGGACCCCGGGCTCCGCAAGGATCCAACCGGGAAAACGCGAAGATGATGTTGATGTCTGTCCGCTTATAAATATGACGGCCCAAAGTGTGAAACTTTGTCGATAAACCTAGTCGATATTTAGGGCAGTAAGTAGCTTTGTACCTGTACAAAGCTACTTACTGCCCTAGTATACTGTACATATTTGCTACTGTTTTGCGGGTATCTACCCACAAAACAGTATAATAATATAGATTTTTTTTAATCTTCCAAAGAATTGATTTCATATCTCAAAAACTGACCACGATATTACAGTTTCGTAGCACATCGTTTAGCGAACTCTTAATACTCTATACCAGCCTATTTTTATTGTATACGTAAGTTTTATTGGTCAATTGTTTATTTCATTTTAAATGTAAGGTGATCGCGAATAATAGGTAATAACTCTGTGGGACTTAGATTGTTATATGTACTTCTAATTGAGTCTCTATTCTTATAGAGGCCATTCTTTACTTCCTTGCTAGACAATAGTCTTATTTTATAAGTAGTATCACTCAGTGTCTCCATTAGAAAAGAGGAGTAGAGTAATATACTCTAAGAAATAACTAGGTACCTACTAAACCTAAAAACCAGAAATTTGATTTTAACTATTTTATTCCTTACAAACTTCTTGAGCTTTTCCAAAATATCAAATCAAACGCAAGGTAATAATATTGGCCATTGGGCAATATTATATATTAAACAATAAATCAAGCAAATTATCATATTTTTTTGTATTATCTACGTTAGCGTACATTTTACAACATCTCAACTGGTTCTTGAAAAAACTGATAGTAACAAGTTATTTTTTTTTTAGTGTAATAATTTAAAACCTGTTATTTGATAAAATAAAAGAGTCAATGACGTTTCTCCGCATGATTTATATTAAACCAAGCAACCTTTGTACTTTTTGCATAAAGAATATCAGAATTTATTTAACTAGCGGTCACCCGCGACTTCGTCTGCATTCCACGCAGTAAATTTTGGTAGAAATTATTTTTTAAAACAGTCAATATTATACCTTATAAAATTAACTATTTACTAGTAAAAATCTCGTCAAAATTGGTCCAGTTAGAACCCATAAAGACTGATATTTAATTGATATGTCATGTTTATTTATTTATTTACTTAAACCCAGACATGATGTGATCACAGTAAGGTCATAGTTAACGGCCCAAAGTACATACCTACTTAATTTTATTTTGCACGTTAAAGCAGATATAAGCCTTTCTAAACAGCGTCCACACCACCCAGGCACCAGTGGGTTATTAAAAATATTTTGATTAGCTACTTGTGAGTTATATGGTGACTAGCACGGTGGAACATTAGTTAATAGCCCAGGCTCATTAATTACGGTCCCAAGAGTCGTGGTTCGATTGCCACCCGGGATAAATATTTTTGTGATGGTCAAAAATCGGTGTTTGTTCCATGTCTGGGTGTGTTAGAAAGAAAGAAAGAAAGATGTGTCAATAAATAAATATTTAAGTATAATTAATGACTGGCTCGGTGGAACAGTGGTTAGTGACCCTGGCTGGCGGTTCCAAGAGTCGTGGGTTCGATTCCCACTCGGGACAAATATTTGTGTGATAAACATCGGTGTTTGTTCCGTGTCTGGGTGTGATTATGTATTTAAGTATGTATTTAAAAATATATATGTATGTATATCAGTCTCTGACGCCCATAGTACAAGCTCTGCTTAGTTTGGGGTCAGATGACCGTGTGTGGAAATGTCCCAGATATTTATTTATTTAATTGTGTATCAATTGTTGATTCTGATATCTGTAATACATGTGCTTGGAACTAGTTACCGACACTCGATTCGCTTCGGGTGAATTTATATCTCTACTGTATCCATTATAAAAAAACGCATCAAAATCGGTTGCGTAGTTTTAAAAAATTAAGCATACATCGTTGATAGAGACAGGGAAAGCGATTTTGTTTACTATGTCGGGATAAACTGCTGATAGCAATAAGGTCGGCTTAATTGTATGTACTAGTAGAATAAGTGTAAGTATAAGTCTGAAATGTTATTAATACATCTTCTTTTTCTAAATTTCCAATATCTTTAGCGTCAAGATTTAACTTTCAAGCTACTTTGGTTTATACTATTTTTTGATAATACTAATGTTTCGCGATAATCGCTTCGGCTAAATTATGCATAAAAGCCTTCCTATTGTATCCCTCTAATATTTAAAAAAACGCATCGAAATCTGTAGTTTCAAACAATTTAGCATTACGTACACATAGGGCGGAAATCGGACACGACTTTGTTCTATACTATATAATGATACAATAAGGCGAGTAGAAGGTACTTACTTCAAATAGTTACTTGTACAGTGCTAACTGAACTCACTTAGGTACACTAGTTTCTATATTGTCCGACGAAGAAAAAAGGCGTAACTCACGTCGCCGTAGGTCGGTGTCGGACTAGCCACTGACGTTGGCAAGCCAACTTGACTAGCATTAAGTAAGTAAGTCAGTAAGTTTACGTCAATGTATCTTCCTCTTGCCTCTAGCGAATCGCACCGATGTTGTTTTTATTTTTGCGGGGAACATGATGAGCTAAAGTAACAAAAGCGTCAACATGCCAGTCATTGTAAGTTTATTTTTAAGATTGTTATGTTATTTATTTATTTTGCTAGTCACACTACATAATAATACATATAATATATAATTAGGTACATGTGATAATATATAATATATATAATATATAATTAGGTACATGTGAAATAATACATGTATTCGACTTAGGTATACATACACTAGACCACAAATAACGCGCCCTTGCCGGGCGCGAATACATGTATTTTAAAAAATTATAAGTCGTAAAATTTATCTTCATCTTCACACCTGAGAGTTCAATTTGAAAGTTGATTTAACCACGTATACTTTCAGTTTATAGTTTTAAATGCCTATTCGTTATTTCCTCCAATATCGTTAATAATAAAATTTGTACTAATTTTATTTTAAGCTGTCTAACTAATATAAAACAATGCACAAGGCAGTATGGCGGCGACGTGGTCCACAACCCGTCACGCCACTTTTCCCACAGAGGAGAATAGTGGATCGCTGAAAGTGATCTCTGCCTACCCCTCTGGGAAAAAGGCGTGATTGTATGTATGTATGTAACAAATATAATAAATGGTAAATATAGTAAAAATATAAAATGTGGTATTGCATTTTTTGTGAACATTGAAGATCTAAATACTGTTGATTTCTATATAGTCATAAGTAGGTACAAGGTAGTATACAGTTTCATTCAACTTTAAACCTTATTATAACGTATTAAGAACGCATGGTGTACATATTTGAGAGCCGGCGACTGTACATCTATACCAAGTAGGTACAGTTCTACATGGTTTATATATGCATTTACCTTATACTTGTCCCTAGCTAGTAATTCAAAACCTGCTTGATTTTTCTCCTTGTTTTACTTTTCAATAAGATTTCCAATGTTAAGCGCTACTCATGTTAACATTTCGAAAACCTAACCAAACTCGCAAGATATGGGAAGGTGACTCGGTAACTGTCATTCGGTAGCAAACAAGGTTTAAATAAAACGAGGCATATCTATATTATACGAGAAATAATATCGCTACCTTAAATCTCAAATGGCGTAACCGCCAATTTGGGCAAAATGACTTTTTAATGCAGTTTTATTCAGTTTTTTTTTCTCTATCGATCTGTATATTTAAAATCCTCGAATTCGCAAAAAAAAGGTTATTACGACCCAATGTTTTTTATAGATTTGAACACTTTTCATAAGGTAAACAGGTCGTAAAAGGCTTAGTCTAATTTACTTGGTGTTTACGCCCCTAGAAATTATTGTGACGTGAAAAAAATGTCAGAAAAAAGGGTGTAAGTGACATAATTTTCTGGCGTAACTCGTAAGACACGCTATTTTTCGAAATTGCAATACAAAAGAAAGGCGTTTACACCCAACATCGCTGAACACATGATTGTCATTATTATTGTTAATATTGATCCAATCAAAAACATAAAAGTGAAATGAGAGCCAAGTTCAATATTATGATAATTGCCTTGGTTGTTGACTTCAACGACAAAAGAAGTGAGATCTAAATGGGTGCCAAGTTCAATGGTCAACCCTGAAATTTATTTATAAGTAACACTATAACATACCTATCATATCTTCTTATAACATAAGATAATGTATGGTGGTAGCCTATGAAGGTCTGTCTTGGCTAGTTTCTATAAACCTACCAACGTATTATTATGTTCGCTCGCTAGTTTCTACCAACAATCCAAATTTTCGGAATTATGAAATAAATACCGACAAATACCAAACTAACCAAGACAACTAACTAGACTACTAACTAACTAACTAAAGAAAACTAGCCAAGACAGACCTTCATAGGCTACCACCATACATTATCTTATGTTATAAGAAGATATGATAGGTATGTTATAGTGTTACTTATAAATAAATTTCAGGGTTGACCATTGAACTTGGCACCCATTTAGATCTCACTTCTTTTGTCGTTGAAGTCAACAACCAAGGCAATTATCAAGATATTGAACTTGGCTCTCATTTCACTTTTATGTTTTTGATTGGATATCATTACTTTTTGTAGAAAAGTATATATCATCGTAACGCCGTAGGTCCTTTGAAAAGGACAAATTCAAAACTAAAACTAGACTTTATAAATATAAAACAATTGAATCAGTTACTGTATTTTCCTACGTTTACGGGGTATAACCCTAAGTAATAAATATGAAAACCGACTATAAGTACCTACTCTTAATTGTAAATAAGTAAGTATGTATACCTAAATATATACTTAGTGCTCTGCCTTCCCCGGTATATAGGCGTGATTAGGCACTAATTAGGTATTTATGTTAAGCGTTCATAATAGAACCTAACCGCAGCATGGTCTATTGTGCCTGTCGACCTCATATGTGGATCTCACTACCGCTTACCATCAGGTGAAGTGAGGTCACCTTGTTAGCCTCTTATTAAAATAAAAAAAAAAATTATTAAAAAACTGCCAGTTTTTTATTTTTTCCTTTGTATTCATGTAATTACCTATCTGCATACCAAATTTTAACTCTCTAGGTCATTTGGAACTGGGTTAGAATTTTGATCTGTCAGTCAGTCAATGATAAAAATGAGGATTTTTGGACATTAATATCTAAATAACTGTTTGAGATAAGCTTATGAAATTTAGAACACATATTTATCTCGCAAGTCACAATATATGAGCCAAATTTGATACGTTTATGTGAAATAGTTTTTGATTTATGAGGGGTTCAAAAGTGGTTCCAAATGGTTCGTGTAATATTACACACGGTGCGGCTCGCCAGTTCTGTTTCTTGAACTTGGCTTGACACGCTACCGCGTGTCTAGATGCCCGGGGGGATTAAGATTGCGGAGACATTGGCTATTTATTGCTTTTCCTTGTTTCGGCATTTTAAATCAATATCCAAACACAAATCAGAATCAAAGACCAATAACGCGCCAAAGTCAACGTAACGGTCACAAAAAATAATAAATACACCGAGGAACGTAATCTATGCGCACAAGTACGCAAATGGCTGAATACATAGATAAATGTATGGTGAATACACATCAGCGGGGGTTTCAAATGACAAAATTAATCGATTTAGATACGTAAAAATCTTAGTGAAGTTTCCCATATTCCAAAATTTTTCATCCAATTCTAAAAATTACGCGTTGAGTCACTATGAAAAAGTGTCAAACGGCGTAACTTTGTAAAAGCGTAATACAGAGTGAATATTTTACGTCTTCTTTTAATATTAAATGAGTTTAAAGCACAAAAAACATTTTTTTATTGGAGATACGACCTTCACCTCTTAAAAATCGTGATTTTTATGGGGCGTAAACGCCTTTTTGTAATATTTTCACAAGTCGTAACCGACTTCTAGTTTCTTAAATATAAGATTTAGGTACAAAGAGTTCCTACTGAAGCCTTTATCTCAAAAATCTAAGAAATTTGATGTATAAAACATTTTCATTGTATTAAAATTGATAAAGTTATGAATTAAAAAAACATTTTTTTTTTGTTTTTCTGCTCTCCTGAAAAGTAGTGTTTTGGTGGTTACGCCATTTGAGATTTAAAGTATCGATATGTTGTGTTGAATTTTTCTTTTAAGATTTAAAATGGTAATACTTGAAAACAATTTTTTTTTTCTAAATAAACAATTCTTGTGTGTTCATGAATTTCACAAGAGTTTTAGTGTATGTCCCACAATACCTAATCATCATACAATTATAATAATGGCCAATTTTATGTACGTTCCACAGCACTTTTTTGAAATGACTCGTATTCAATTGAATTATAATTGTTTTGATAGTACATCCGCAATAAAATTATTATATTATCCATTATATTTGTATAATTACTTGTGAATACCATAATTATATTTATTTGAAAACAGAGTTACTTTTGTAATGGTAACCCATCTATAGTCTGTTTTGCGTATTATGATGTATAATGTTATCCAAATGTTTTTTTTTAATAGGTTTATTTTCAGGACGAATTACTTATAAAATAAAAAAATATTACTGATTCAAAATAACGCTTTAAATACTCCAAGCCATCATCGTATGTCAGCTAGGAACAAAAAAAAATTAAAAAGATACATAACTCAAAGTGCAAAGCGAAGTAATCGGTACCTAGAAGATAAATCGGCGACGATCGCAATTTATCATTATCCCATCTAACATGTTTTCCGCTGTTAGCCATTTAACTGTCGCTATTCGCCTTGTCATTCTAACTCTGATGCGAATTCACAAATCCGGTCGGTACTTGTTTAAAATATGGCTTACAATATAAAATGGATATTTGGCAACACATTTTTTTAAGCATTGCTTTTATCGCGGGCTTTTGAGCGCGGCGACCGAACCAAGAAATTCCGTAACGAAAAAAACCTCACAATCGTCTAACGTCGTTTCAGTTCGGTAGACTTCGGCACGGTGTTTGTGTGCGTGCGGTTAGACGTATTGTACGACTCTACGAAACTCGCACGAATCGAGACGAGCTGCTCCGAAATCGGACGATGCTATGCAATAGCTATACCGCGGCGTTCCCCGAGTGCCACACGTCTTTTTTTATGACTACGTTGATGGCTTGGTTGTCACGATGCTTTCCTTCACCGTTAGAGGGTCGAATAATCGTACACATGAATTTTTAAATTTGAAGAAAAGTGGTACGTAGCGGGGTTTGAACTGGCGACCTCTCGCATAACAAGAAACGACCTTAACCACCATGAAAACGAACATTCTTCACATAAATATTTTTCTTGACCGGAGATTGAACTGGATACTCTTAGCGCAACAAACAGGGTTGCTAACAATGCGTCATTAAACAAAATCAATAATTCAAAGGCTTTTACTAGAGAATATATCATGGCAATGTTCTATTCATTCACCAAATCATTGCTATACTCATGTTGGTAGGCGCAGAGATGAACAACTGCTAAGTTATAATCTTGACCGCGCTACATTTTTATTGCAAGCAGTGTAGGAAATAGGACGTATGTAAAAAGTTAAAAACATGGAATTACAAATTAGCCAAGCTAATAACATAGAAACCTCTTATAACATAACAACTTAAAACCTCTCATAATTTTTATTATTCCATTAACATTATTATAATTCCGATTCTTACTGTACAATTAATTAAAATATACATAGGTACACTTTTCCAGATAACTTATAAAGTAATTAAAATGATAATAATGTATTTCTATTTATTTCCATACTTAGAAATTGCTGTTAAAAAACTATGCCCGTTCGATATAATGTAAATCTATGTAGCTTTCCGCCCGCGACTCCGCGTAGAGATGTTAACGGGTAAAACATTACTTCTTTATAGCGCAGTCGGTTAAAAAGTAGCCTTTGTCCTTTTTCAGTATCAAATTTTATTTAAATCGGTTTAGTACTCTAAGCGTGAAGGCATAAAAGCATTATTTTCGCATTTGTAATATAAGGAAGGATGATAGATATTTAAAATTATGTCGAATGTTTTCTGTATTTACATAAAAATGTACTGTGCTATTCCAAGAAATCCCAAAAAATACATAAAATTAAAAACAAAAAGTGTCACTGTTTCCGCCCGGGATCGAACCGGGGGCCTTGTGCGTGTGAAGCACACGTGATAACCGCTACACTACGGAAACTTATTAATACCGAGGAAAATACCTAACTGTTTATGCTCCATGATGTCGTTCATACATAATGCTTTTTCAAGGTCAGATAAAAATAAGTAGATTGTATATTTTTAACCGACTTCAAAAAAAGGAGGAGGTTCTCAATTCGTCTGTATGTATAATATTTTTTTTTTATGTATGTTCACCGATATTTTCGTCAATTATAGACGGATTTCAAAATTTTTTTTTTGGTTGGATAGAGTTTACTTCAGAGGTGGTCCCATTTTCACCAGTCCCGGATCTGATGGTGGGATCCAGGAGAAATCGAGGGCAACCTTCAAATTTTAAAGGGACATGCTGATGATGGAAGGTCAACTCCTTAATAGTTAGGAGTAAAAGGATAATTCTTTCAAATCTGTGTACATATTAATACTACTAGTTATAATATCAGTAAAATTATAGGTGAGCTGAACGAATAGGGTCCAGTCTAGGGTCTGATTATGGGATCCAGGAGAAATCGAGGGCAACCCTCAAATGTTATAGGCACATGTACAACGTTTTACATATTTTATGAGGTTATATTGGCATTGCTTTTTGCAATCATAATGTTATGATGCTGAGCTGATGATGGAAGGTCAACTCCTTAATTGTTTGGAGTAAAAGGATAATTCTTTCAATACTGTATACATATTAAGACTATTAGTTATAATATCAGTAGTATTACAGGTGAGCTGAACTAATAGGGTGAAAAAAAATGTAACACTAAAAAGTATGAAAAAAAATTGTAAACAAAAAAAAACCGCCTTCAAAAACCCGACTCACTAAAAATTGCAAAATAATATAATGCGAACATTTATAATCATCTGGGTATGAATTTTATATGTTTTTGAAGGCGGTGCCAATCAAAATTTTGAGGAAAACGAAGCACTCTGTACTTGTCTGTATGAAATATAAACGGCACCGCCTTTAACAACATATAAAATTCATACACAGATGATTATAAATGTTCGCATTATATTATTTTGCAATTTTTAGTGAGTCGGGTTTTTGAAGGCGGTTTTTTTTTTGTTTACAATTTTTTATCAAGTACCTACGTAAATTATATAATCTTATTGCTGCCAATTACAACTGATCAGATACTATGGAAACGAATTTTATAATCGCGGACAAACATACGGATCAAATTGAGATTTTTTTTTGAGGTCGGTTAAATATTAAAAAGCAGGTCTTTCACAATATCATCCTTTCACATCCAATGAAGTACGTAGTTCTTAATCGTACCTTAATAATAATTTGCCTAGTAAGTCTATTAGTAGCGCTACATAAAGACCGAGAAGACCCCGGTTCGAGTCCGGGGTCGGGTAAAACCTGTGTGAGTTTTATCTGCAAAGAAATTACTCAGCCCGGAGTTAGGCAGTCAGTTGAACGCCCGTGTCTTGGTAAGCACTCTAAGCCGGTGGTCCTGCGCCCGATCTCTCATCGGTCATGTGGGATTGCCGTCACACCGAATTATGAGAGTAAGGAAATAGAAAGAGCACTTGTGTATTCAATTTGAATTTAGAAAACTGAAACTGTCCGGGATGTTTTAAATTAAAACAAAACAACATCTAGACACGCGGTAGCGTGTCAAGCCAAGTTCAAGAAACAGAACTGGCGAGCCGCACCGTGTGTAATATTACACGAACCATTTGGAACCACTTTTGAACCCCTCATAAATCAAAAACTATTTCACATAAACGTATCAAATTTGGCTCATATATTGTGACTTGCGAGATAAATATGTGTTCTAAATTTCATAAGCTTCTCTCAAACAGTTATTTAGATATTAATGTCCAAAAATCCTCATTTTTATCATTGACTGACTGACAGATCAAAATTCTAACCCAGTTCCAAATGACCTAGAGAGATGAAATTTGGTATGCAGATAGGTAATTACATGAATACAAAGGAAAAAATAAAAAACTGGCAACTTTTTTTTTTTTTTATAATGAGCTAACAAGATGACCTCACTCCACCTGATGGTAAGCGGTAGTGAGATCCAAATATGAGGTCGACAGGCACAATATACCATATTGAGCCTGTCGCACTCACCCTGAAAGCCGTTTCACCCCTCCCTCCCGGAACATCGATATGAGAGGGAAATGGGGACGTGAAAGAGGAGACCACTGCTGCGGCAACAACGAGACAAGGCGTGGAGTCTCGCATTGGTATTGAGCTGTGCGGGTCGGAGTTGGCCAATCCGCCGAACGGAAGGCAACCGTTTCTACGGCTCTCCCTGGCGGGCGGGCTGACCCGCTCCGCCCGCACAATACCGCCGCGAAGACTCCGCTGGTCCGGCGCTTGCCGCAGCAATGGTCCCCCCTGGCTCCGGTTCGTACAGTGCTGATCCCGGAACGCGACCTGACCGAGATAGGTCAAAGTCACTTGGCGGGTTTTACGCAACTGTATGGTGGTAACAGCAACCGGTCGACTCCAAACCGGATTTTATTTCATTTCATTCACCTAATTAGTGCCTAGTCACGCCTATATACCGGAGAAGGCAGAGCACTAAGTATTAGGTATACTTACTTATTTACAATTAAGAGTAGGTACTTATAGTCGGTTTTTATATTTATTACTTAGGGTTATACCCCGTAAACGTAGGAAAATACAATAACTGATTCAATTGTTTTATATTTATAAAGTCTAGTTTTAGTTTTGAATTTGTCCTTTTCAAAGGACCCACGGCGTTACGATGATATATACTTTTCTACAAAAAGTAATGATATCCAATCAAAAACATAAATGTGAAATGAGAGCCAAGTTCAATATTATGATAAATGCCTTGGTTGTTGACTTCAGCGACAAAAGAAGTGAGATCTAAATGGGTGCCAAGTTCAATGGTCAACCCTAAAATTTATTTATATGTAACACTATAACATACCTATCATATCTTCTTATAACATAAGATAATGTATGGTGGTAGCCTATGAAGGTCTGTCTTGGCTAGTTTTCATTTTATAATTCCGAAAATTTGGATTGTTGGTAGAAACTGGCGAGCGAACATAATAATACGTTGGTAGGTTTATAGAAACTAGCCAAGACAGACCTTCAAAGGCTACCACCATACATTATCTTATGTTATAAGAAGATATGATAGGTATGTTATAGTGTTACATATAAATAAATTTTAGGGTTGACCATTGAACTTGGCACCCATTTAGATCTCACTTCTTTTGTCGCTGAAGTCAACAACCAAGGCAATTATCATAATATTGAACTTGGCTCTCATTTCACATTTATGTTTTTGATTGGATGGTAAATATCCCGGAGAGTTCCAGTTTTCTAATGTGTGTAACCATGACAGTTTATAATTATATAATTCGAATTTAATCAAAACCAACATTCAGACGAACTGATAACCTCCTCCTTTTGAAGTCGGTTAAAAACTAAATGATATCATAACAAATACACCGTTTCATAGTTCATAACAAACCCAAACGAACAAACAGAATCGCATAATCCGCTCGTCCGCAGATCGCGACGCAACAGTCTGCGCGCGCGCACGGCCCCGTTCCCATGGCGCATCACTTTCGGTTTCGCGACTCACGACTCTAGAGATGGGACATTAAACAATTTATCTATATCTATAAATCCATAATCGATAACTTGTTAAGGAAGAGTGGCTCTCTCTGGCACAGGTGCTCCTTGTACTTAAAAGAGGAAGTCTACCCTACATTTTTGTTACTGCTGAAATGTTTTGTGATGAATTTTTTTTTTATTTTTTATTTATTATCATCGTCATCAGCCCATATACGTCTCCACTGCTGGAGCCCGTGCTCCAGCTGTGCTGTCCGTGCTGGTATAGGGTAGACCCTTGTCTACCATAAACCGCCTAAACTAACGATAAAGCCTTAGTCGACCACGAATTTCTTCGTAGGTGTACAGGTTTCGTCACGATGTTTGCCTTCACCGTTAAAGCGTCCAATGATATGAAACATATGAATTTCAAATTTAAATAAGTTAAATGGTTTTATATTATGTACTTACACTGAAAACTAGAAATAAATAAAAAGTAACAACTTGCCAATCAACTTACGTAGGTGGTCATTATTATATCTGACGGTAGTGGTAAGTACCTACTAAAAAGTTTTTTAGGAGGATACCCTGATTATTGTGATTGATAAAATCTAGGTTATCCGCCAATAAAACCTAGGTTACCTGCCTTTTTGTAGAGGCAGCCATCTTGGATTTAAATTTTGTATAGTTCATTTAATTCTACTTGTTGAGCCCTTTCATTTGATACCCATATTGATGGGATTTATAAAAGGATTAATAAAACCTATGTTATCTGCGTAGTAATTAATTTATTTGTTTAAAAGAAAATAAGATTGAGATCGGTGATAGTTCCATGTCTGAAAATTTATTGTTTTTAAATTTTATCTCTTTATTTCTTAGTGAATATTCTTGTTTATCGATAAAACAATCGACTAACATCAATCCCTACTACTCTCAGTTTCGTTCGAGAATTGGCCCTGATAACTGAGCGGCAATACTTACCTTCTTCAAATACAGTCACAGATTAAATCATAATATTTCTCTACTGGATAGATAGAAGAAAGAGATATAAAAATATTACATTGTATAAAACAAAGTCGCTTTCTCTGTCCCTATATCCCTATGTATATGATCAAATCTTAAAAACTACGCAACGAATTTTGATGCTGTTTTTAATAGATCCAAGAGGAAGGTTTTTATGTCAAATTCACCCGAAGCAAAGCTAGAGCGGATCACTAGTATAATATAAAAACTAATATAGATAATATTCCAGAAGCTTTCAAACAAATTAACCTCGGAAGAAATCGGTTAAACAAAACTTAACAGAATAAGTAATTCGTTTCTCAAACAATTTTTGCATTGCGCAAGTCTTGTGTGAAAAATATTATGCAGTTACTTAGCAGTCTAGATAATTTTGAAATCGTTTGAGGATTAAGAGCAGGTATCTACTTATTTATATAAGCTTACACAACAAGTAATTTTGTCATAAAAAATCAAGTTATCTATATCCATTCATGCATACTACAGTACTGTTATACGAGTATACTTAAATGCAAAAACTATTTTCAATAAACATGTTTTCCGTCATCAGATTTGAATAGAATTTGAGGGATTTTAGGGATAATCGGTACTAAGGGTACATTTACGGGATTCCGTACGTTTGTACTATGTTTGTGTATATAAATGTTTCTGTATATAAAGTATTTTAAAAACGACTTAAAAAAGGAGGAGGTTCTCAATACGCCGAAATCTTTTTTTAAACAATAAAATGTGATTGAAATACTTGTTTCTATAAAAAAGCGTCGATGGCCGAGTGGTTAAGGTCGTTGCTTGCCATGCGAGAGGTCGCCAGTTCAAACCCCGCTAGGTACCAATGTGTTTTTCAAATTTGAAATTCATATGTACCATCATTCGACGCTTTAACGGTGAAGGAAAACATCACGAGGAAACCAGCACACCTGAGAGATTTTTCAACGGTGTGTGAAGCCATGTCAGAGGCCTACGGGCGGTTTAAACTCTGACACCAGGTTGTTCATCAACCATACGATAAGAAGAAGAAGAAGACTTGTTTCTATATCAAGTGCTCTACGAATACAATAAAATCCTAACTACGAACATATTTAGAGCATAATACACTTATTTCTTTCTTACTACACTTCGAGCTGACTCAATCTGACGTCACATCACATCGATACGTACTTGCAGACTGACATTATAAAAGTCTAGTGACTCTTGATGGATTCCGAAATGCCTCAGGATCGCCCTGACATTTGCGAGAAACGTTATACTTACGATGAATAAGTAGAGCGTTCTTACCTCTACATTTTGATAAGTGCAAATCAAAATGATAAACAAGATTAGTGTCATCATATAAAATGTCGATTATGAAATGGTAAATGAACGTAACCGGGGTGGAATCAATGATAAATGTAGATGGCGAGGTCGTGAACCCTCAAAATACTAAACTGGATCGATTTGAAAATTAATATTGTATTTAATAATTTAATCATAGAAAGCATCATAATTTTTTTTAATACCTGAATCATGCCAATGCTGGGCAAAGCTATTCACTGCTCTAATGAAATAAAATGAAATGAAATTCCCTAGTTTTGATTGATTAAACTCTCGTGTAAGTATTGTTTGTTATTTTGAACATACTATCCAGTCTTGTCCGTGACCACGAGTGCTGTAAATGCACGCATAGAGTACTGGACCGATTTAAATGAAATTTGGTATAGGTGAAATCCAGAGCCTAGGAAAGGTCATAGGCTACTTTTTAACCGACTGCGTTATAAGGAAGTAATGATTTACCCGTTAAACGTCTCTACGCGGACGAAGTTGCAGGCGGAAAGCTAGTAAATTAATAAATGCACACTAACATAATATTATGATTCAAAGCTGGATTCAGAAAGTTGATCTTACAGAGAAGATACTGGCCATTAACGTTAGAATGCCAGCAGTCAAGTGCTAGCTAAGTTTGAATAAAGTATAAATGTCGTTACTATAAATTAATTTATTCATCCTGAGATTTCAAAACTGTAACTCCATTCGTAAGGTTGTCCAGACCACTTTTTATTGACTAGCTAATTACTCAAATATCTAGCAGACACATTAATTTAACATATTACATTATGCAAAATCTGTAATGTAAACTATGTAATTTGCAATATAAATAGATTACGTTAGTATTCATAACCGAATCGAATCGTAAAATTTTACGATTAATGAAGATTATTGTAGAGAACTTGTGCACAAATGTGTAATTACCTAAGAGAGATCAAGCTTAGGACCAAAGACTTCTGAATCTTTTTATCGTTCCGTACCTGAAAAGTAAAAACGGGTCCCTATTACTTAGCCTCTGCCGTCCGTCTGTCTGTCTCCAAGCTGTATCTCATAAAAAATAAACGGGACCTTATTACTTAGACTTCGCTATCCGTCCGTCCGTCTGTCTTTCACCAGGTTCATCTAAAAAACAGCGATGGCTGGACAGTTGATTTATTTCTATTGCCTCTATAAAAACAAAATAAAATAAAATTTAAAGGGAGCTCTCATACAAAAAAAAATTGTAACAATATTAGTACCGCTTAGATGGATTTCCTTATGTTGAGAGGATGAATGAAAGACGATTAACGAAATGAATATATAGAGGAAGTATAAATAGAAATGTCGGCAGGTGAAGGCCAAGAAAGACTTTCCATGACCAAATAGGTAACATTTTTAAGAAGGGTCAAATCAAAAGTACCCGTAATCGACGAGCGTGCATGTAGAGGTTGATGGATGTGAAAGAAGCGAAAGTGATATGCCAGGATCGAAGCACAAGCCAGGAAGTTATATCTAGAATAGAATAATTGCTTATTTCATATATATGTTATAGGCAATGTGTATAATGCAGGCATTCTATACAATGCCTAGGAAATGTATAGAATGCCGAGGTTGCTTAGGCAATGTATGAAATTATACTCAATGTTTGAAGTATTTCACACTTTACCTAGGAAATGTATAGAATACCTAGGCATTGTATAGAATGCCGGTTGAAGCTTAGGTAATGTATTAAATCGATTTGTCTTCTCCGTAATTTGGTTAGTTATATAGGTACCTACTGATCTTTTGAGAGCTTATCCTAATTTTAACTGTCACAAGCAGAAAGCGCTGATTAAACATATTGCATTTTATTGGTTGGTATACCGTGTTTTTTGCGTATTGAGCGTTTATTACTAAGTTACAGTAGGTACATTATGAAACAACATGCTAATATACTGTATTTAGGCTGTAACTCCACTTTTAAGTGTGTACAGCATGTTTGGCACAATCGATCTAAACATCTAATATTTGGTCACAAAAAAATTAAATAAATAATGTCAACATAAAAATAATAAATAATAATTACAGATGTTGGAAAATAAAAAAAAATACCTACAAATAAAATTTTGCTAATACGAAAATTAAACAATTCAAAAATACATTTACGTCATTACTTATACATGTAACACACGTGTTACACACGTTAGTCACATAGGAGTCCTCTAGGACAAACTAGTTTGGCCTAAGCTAAACTAGTTTTTCCGTCACAAATAGGACTCTTTTTTTAACTCAGTCTAGGGTGCCAGGAAGTCCTGAGCTCGCAAGTACTACATAGTTTATCCAAGGCCAAACGAGATTGTCCTGAAATCGGGTTTGTCCGGTAACATCTAAATATATAAAAGGAGAAACTGACTGACTGACTGATATATCGACGCACTTGAAAATTGGAAATAACGTAGCTAAGGTACCGTAGAGGTGCACTAAGAAATTAATTTCCGAAATTCTTGCGGGAACGCGAATTAGCGGGAAAATCTTTTTGTATGAAAAATCTAAACCAATTAAGTTAGATGCTTTAAATTTGGCATGCAGGTACCACAGTAAACTTAAAGCTTAGTTGGAACAGGATATTGAAAAAATATTTTTGGGAACGGGAGTTAGCAGGAAAAAACTTTTGTATGAAAAAATCTAAACCGCGAAACAAAGATGATTGAAATTTGACATGCAAGAACCTTAATAAACGAAAGGCTTACTTGCAACGCGATATTGAAAAATTCTCACGGTAATAGGAGTAATGGGGAAAAACCTTTTATATGTAATATCTGTAGTTCACGCGAACGAAGTTACGGGCACAGCTAGTGTATGAAATCAAAAATCAAAAAATTGCAACTACACAATATAGATATCACTGTTCTTGAGTTAAAGCCTGGTGACAGATGGACGGATGGACCATTTATGGACGGACTCAAAACTAATGCTACCTAACCCCTCTACGCAAAGCAATAACATATTATTCAAAATATTATGTTGGTTAAGGTTGATTAACTCTGTCTGAATAATAAATAAATAAAAATGTTTAAGGTCCTACCCGTGGTCGTTCATTATACACATTACCTGATGCACTTCGGGCATTTTATACATTACCTAGGCAATGTGTGAAATTAATCGTATTATACACATTGCCTGAACGTTTTAGGCATTGTATAGAATACCTAGGTATTCTATACAATACCGGATTATACACATTGCCTATAACATATATATAAAAATAACAATATCCGCTTTCCCCTTGTGATAAAGGCGTGATTTTATGTATGTTACAATATTGGTATGGAACCCTTCGTATGCCAATCCAACTCGCACTTGACCGGTTTTATGTTAAAATAAGACTAACCATATTGAAATATCGATTCGAAAGAGTAGCAAGAGGAAGGTTGGAGGGTGTGGAGGCAGGTCTCGCGTCGTCGTCATAAAGTGCCAGGTTCAATTCCCGCGTGCGATGGGCGCCGCTTTCCACTGTTGCGTCATTGTAAGGACAGCACGGGGATATTATTTTAATAAATATAATATTAATTAATGTTCTAAAGTATACATGAAATTTAAGTGATTATATTCCCACAATAAAATTATTCTATCTTACTAGACAACAGATTTAATAGACAAATCAATAAATACCAGTTTTACGGAATTAATAAATGAAACTTGAGAGGATTTTCGAACCGCCTTATTAATTAGGGCTTCTTTAGCTTTTATCATCTATTTCACGCGGCAAGTACCTGATTACGTCACATCTGGTAAAAGAACGATCGCTTCCCACGTTTTCAAGTTCGAAGATTTTTTTATGAAAAATTTAAAAATGTTTATCTTTTTTCCAACAACTAACTAGCGTGATTCGATAGTAGGTACTGCTTAAGGCAGATCGCTCTGATACCGGAAAACAATCACTAAAATTTCACGGTGTATATTGACTGACTCGGCTCGGTTTAATAGTGGTTGATGACTCTGACTATACTCGGATTTGTAATTCAAAATCAAAAAAGTACGACAGATACGTCACTGTCAAAAGTGGTAAAGTCATTTATGTCACTCTCAAGTGATGATTTCAGGTTTCGACAACCTTTTCGTAATATAATTCTTTATTTTATTTAATGCCAACATCACTTATTGATAATTAAGGCGTATAAAATAATAATTTCTTAAAGTAAAAGGGTTCATACTATATCTAATAATTAAATGCATTATTTAGATATAAATTATACGTTCTCAAAATTGTATTGAGCCTGACTATTACTTACGTATTATAACTTCTAGTAAAAAACTTTATAAATAACTCATGTCTAACTAATTTTAAGAAGACATAATTTTGAGCAATAGTGGAGGAGTCGGGAAGATAAATAAAATATTTTCTTTGTTTCGGATTTAAACAACAAAAACTTAACACAAAACATAAACTTAAAACAAAACAAAATCACCACGGAGCAAAAACATTCGAACACTCGGAACAGTTACGCATTATGTCCCGATTAGTTATGACGTGTAATATATTAATTGCGTCCGAGTATGTTCTTAACTTAGCTTGTAGTTTATTGCACCAAATGTTATGAATCCCTGAAGTGTTACAAGTACAATACCATGTTTGTTACCAAAAATTACCGATGTTTAAGCTTTTATTAAGTCGTCTTGCATTTATGGAAATATAAATAACTGGAATCACTGATGAAAATCATGGGATTAATATTACCAATAAATTTTTTTTTTTGCAAAAAACTGAATTTACTATTGTAAAAATATTTTATTGCAGTGGCAACCTTGTAGTAGTTTTTTTGATCTTGAATTACAAATCCGAGTTTAGTTCATGGGTTCGATTCCCACCCGGGACAAAAACTAATGTGATGAACACTTGTATTTGTTCTGTGTCTGTATTTATATAAGTATGTATTCATTCACATCTACGTTTATCCAGTAAGCATAAGTCTCTGACACCCATAGTACAAGCTTTGCTTAGTGGAAGCCGTGTGTATAGGCCATCAATACTTGTTTTACTATTGAATATTTCAATATTTTACTTTCAAAGTTTCATAGGGGGTCTTATACTATTTATTATAGTATAAAACATGTTTAATACGCTGTCGGTACTAAAACTAATTCAGTTCGGTACCGTATGTGTGCTAGTGATTAATTCTCTAGCACTTATTAACCCCTTCCCCCCTCACATATGGCCCTTATGCCCTTGCAATAGAGTCCACATTCGCCTCATATAGGTCCAAGTCTGGCCAGCTGTCCGCTGGTCAAAGACCGGTCTTAGGTTCTAAGAAAGGGCACTAGTTCTGAGGAAGCTTAGTTTCCTATCTTACAAAAGTTTGTCGGCTTTAATGTTTCCTTGTTTGTAAGCTTAATTTTATGTTAAGTGCCCTGCAAAACGTATTTTTGCCGTTGGGTTGAGCAAAAGTCTGATTAGGAATGGAAAGTTGCTTTGAGTAGGTACTACATTGACTGCAGCACAAAAATGTATGTACCCTTAAACGGTGAGGCCGTATCACATACAATCAATGCCAATTTTCATGACGCTACTATCTTTAGAAGATGGTTCAATTAGTTTTCTTAGAATTCATTACATAGTTACATACATACACACATACATACATACAGGTCGACCTAATAAAAGCTTTGTTAAAATAATAGAGAGTCAAAAGGTTTGAAATCATAAAATTTTAATAAAGATCAATTTTATTAGTAAAATTTATTAGCCATACTTGTTTGTTGTCCATTAGACATTGTAATACTGTCAAAAGTCGAGTATCCAACAGCGATTACATTGTTGTATGATCTGTAAGGCCGTGTCTTCATGAGTTTATAGTTAGCAGCTGACTACAGCTTCTTTGTTTTCCCATAAATTTCCAATGGAGTGAGAATGTCATACACCGCATTCCTTACGCAATACAATAGGGCAGACAACTAAAAAATACAAATTAAACAGTTGCTCAGATTATTTAAATAAACGAGTACTTATATTAATTAAGTTTCAACAAGGTATTGAATTCATAAATAATTTTATGCAATAAACATCTGTAGATTAATATGTAATTTATTTACTTAAGTATGTCTTATATTAATTTAGATTTTAGTTCTATAAATGTACTTGCTACGGGATACATAAAGTCACTTGTACTGTTTAGTATGTTATGTTATTTTATGTGCAATTAAATAATTATTTAAAATATTGTACGTACACTTATTTTTTTTCATGGGGTGAGAGCCAACCGCTCTCCCGCAAGTCCGGTGATGATGACGAGGCTACTCCAAGCCATCATCGTATGTTAGTCAGGTAAAGCGTATTTTTTATTTGTTTCATGAACAACAAACGATTAAAATTAGATGTTTCAGATGACGTCACCATTTTGTATAAGTTTTGCAAAGTTACAATAGGGATTAAATTACCAATAGAAAATTAAACACATAAAATTACACAATTTCAATATAGAGTTTGCATCAATACGCAGCTCAGAGTCACGTGTAGTCAGCAACTGACTATAAGCCTAATAGGAACTCCGCCTTAGTTTCCATCTTAGTCCAGCGAATTCTATGCGAATGCAAATCTAATGCCATTCATGCTTATAAGGTCTAACAATGGGACAGGGTAAAGGGTAGGATATAATGACCCGCCATTGCACCACTACGCTAACTGTGGATGGAATTGAAAATGGGCATCGTTACTAAACATATGTATAAAAGTAGTGTAGGTAACTACAGCTAAACTAGTTATATTATCTGTGGCTAAACCAACTTAATCTGTCTTACTGGGAGCTAAATTCAAGGGTTCCAAAGGGTTAAAACGGGACCCTATTACTGAGACTTAGCTGTCCGTTCATCCATCAGGATGTATCTCAACATACATACATACATAAAATCCCCCCTTTTTACCAGAGGGGTAGGCAGAGATTACTTCGAGCGATCCACTTTTCACCTGTGGGAAACGTGACGTGACGGGTTGTGGACCACGTCGCCGCCATTCTGCTTTTTGCATTGTTTTAACAAGGTCATTGCGTTCCACGAGTAGCAGGATATATGACGGAGGAAGGAAAAAAGGAGGAAGGATACTATCGGGTGATTTGGACTGAGTCGATCGTAGCTCGAGGAGCCGGGGTCGCTTACCCGTATACCGTTCACCTACCACCGGATAGATAGTTGTGACTGGTATCCCCTGACTGATCTCAAGAACGGTGATACTAGTCAATTGACATTTACACAGATGATGTATTTCCATTGCCTCTATATCAACAATTAAAATAAAACAAATATTCAAGGGGGGCTCCCATACAGCAAACGTGATTTATTTACAATATTTTTACGGAACTATTTGAGCGCGAGAAAAGTAAATTCAAAGAAAAACCATGTAAACAAAAACGCTAATCACGCGTTAGTAAAAGTATCCCTCAGCTGTGGCTTATCGTAACCTTAAGGGAAGACTATTTTTGTGTCTACGCAAAAAATGCAATGACATAACGGATCGTCAATCCGTTTTTCAATGGAACCTTCGCCTTGAGCGCCACAAATAATCGATTAAACACGCTCGAATCGGAAGAAAATCGGGAGCCAGTAGCATCGGAATACCTCAGCTGTTATGTATTCTGAAATGGACATTGCAAAGAGATAATATACCTACTAATCCAATCAGAATATTCATGTTTTGTTACGATTTAGGTTATTTAGGGAACTACTTAAAAGTAATTTAATTAGTCGTCACTGAAAACGTTAGTTTTTTCAAGTTTTTAATAGCCTCTAGATTAGGCAATGTATAGCAGCTTTTGAACATCCTTACTAATATTATAAATGCGAAAGTAACTCTGTCTGTCTGTCTTTTACGTACCGAACCGATTTAAATGAAATTTGGTACTTACAGATATAGTCCAGAGTATAACTCACATACAGATATAAACGGACTGCGCTATAAAGAAGTAATGTTTTACCCGTTAAACGTCTCTACGCGGACGAAGTCGCGGGCGAAAAGCTGGTAGTATAGTTTTCATTATTTGTCTAGATACTGATACAAACATACATACAGTCACGACTTTTTCCCAGAGTGGTGGGCAGAGACGAATTCCTGCCTTGTGCTACGGTCCTAACACACAAATTTTGCATCTTATACTGATCAAACTACTTAAAATGTCCGTGCTATCTAAAACTTCGACGTTTTTTATCGAAAACCATGGAAGTTCAAATTATGTATTTGACATTGAATTCCTTAATTGTTTTAACCTAATTCGACGATGACCAAAAAAACTTTTTTTAATGCCGGAATCACCTAACTGTGAAAATATTATGATCGCCAGCTTACACCTTAGGACATAGCCTTCGCTGTAATTAAATAAAAAATACCTGCCAAGTGCGAGTCCGACTCCCGCACGAAGGTTTCCGCACCAATGAGGGTTTTCGTGAATGAGAAATTCACTAGATGGCAATATGTAGGCGTGAGGTCCAACTGCATCATGATTGGTTATTTTTGACGTGACATTGACAGACATGTCAATATTCGCCAATCATGATGCAGTTGGACCTCACGCCTACGTATTGCCATCTAGTGAATTTCTCATTCGCGAAAACCCTCATTATGTAAATTTTTTTGTGAATAGGAGCCCCCTTTGAATGTTTTTTTTTTTTGTATTAGTTGTAACATCGGCAACAGAAATACATTGCCCCTATCACACACCACATCCGACCTATGTACGTCCCCACTGCTGAGGAACTTGCCTTCACTAAAATAAGGCGATCAGGCCTTAGTCAACCACTCTGGTCAAGAACTTGTTGGTCCAGTACATCATCATCAGCCCATATACGTCCCCACTGCTGGGGCACGGGCCTACCCTAAACGAGGGCGATCAGACCTTAGTCAAACCACGCTGGCCAAGTACTTGTTGGTCGACTACACAACCTTAAAATTTCTTAGTAGGTGTGCAGGTTTACTCACGATGTTTTCCTTCACCGTTATAGCTTCGAATAATCGTGCAGATTTTAAAAACACGGTGGTACGTGGCGGGGTTTGAACTGGTAACCACTCGCCAGGCAAGCAACGACTTTAACCGATGGCCGAGTGGCCATTGACGCTTTTTACGCAATATAAATAAGTATTCTATGAAAGCATCATCTATGAAATTTTTTGAGAACAACTTGGTGATAGACCGACTAACATCTAAGTCTCAGTAATAGGCTTCCATATTCACCCGCCGGCTATTACAAGACCCCAAAAAGAGTTTTAATTACGAATGCATCCTGAGATAATGGTACAGTCACCTCAACGTGGTCGCTGTGACCCTAGCGCCGAACTCGAGTCAGTTCGCGAAAGAACCTCGCGCGGGGAACACGCGTCTGTGACAGTTGCCATTTTGACACTTTGACAGTTCTGTTTAGTGCGTGAACTTTGGCGGGAAGGTAAGTTGTGATTTTTTTTTTCAATTTTTTTTTTCGTTAGAGCGTGTGTGTTTTAAGTGATATTTATGTGAACAAGTTATGTGGGTTGTTACTTATTTTTTTTTTTAGTAAAATAATATAATCCGTTGTAATTACGAATTTTATATTTATATCACTTATTCATAAATGAAAGAAAACTGTTGTCTATTATTTATCTGCTTGTTTAAATTAAATTTAACAATTTACCAAATTTTAAATTATACATACTATAATTGATATTATATATTTTAAAAAGTCTCAAAATTCAACAAGCCTCCTATTTATTTTATAAAATGTTTTCGTTATTTATGTAAATATTTCATTTACTTGTGAACCACTATGTTATCTATAAAAAACAAAATACAAAAAAAAAATCTCCAATTTCCTATCTCACATAAAACCAAAATGTGCATACATAGTAAGAATCTGAAAACAATAGCAATAAATCAGAGCAATCTAAGTGTTTCAAGCTATCTGAATCTTTAGATATTCTCACGATTTTGCCTTCAACTTTGTCTGATATAAAATGATATTTAAAATTGATAGATACGGCGCACGAGCGCTACAGCCTTGCAAGCGTGTGTGAACCTTTCATATTTTTTGCAGTTTTATTGTTGTATATCAGACCCGCTGCCCGGTTCCGGCATACTAAAGTGCACAGTATCTTAACTAATATTATAAACAGCAACCACAGTTTGTTTGTTCGTTACCTCTTTATGATTTACCTACTCAATTAAATTTATTGTAATTATATAGTTTAGTGCGCGGAAAAGAAAGAAAGCGTCTATGGCCGAGTGGTTTAGGTCGTTGCTTGCCATGCGAGAGGTCGCCAGTTCAAACTCCGCTGCGTACCACTGTATTTTTCAAATATAAAATTAATATGTTACAATTAAAATTCGACGCTTTAACAGTGAAGGATAACATCGTGAGGAAACCTACAAACGAAGAAATTCTTAGGTTGTGTTGTCAACTTACTCGCACTTCTAGCGTGGTTGACTAAGGCCTTATCGCCCTAATTTAGGTTAGGCCCGTGCCCCAGCAGTGAATGAAGATGACAGTTTAGTGAATGAAAAATAACGAAAACTAGGGTATTTTAATCCCTAAAAGAAAAGGTGGATTTGTAAAAACCGATATTTTTCTTATAGATGGCGCTACATGCGCAAAACACTAAATGAGGTTGAGTGACCTCATATGTGGAGCTCACGAACGCTTACCATCAGGTAGAGTGAGGTCATACTGAAAGATTTTCTTATAAGAAAAAAAAGCAAATGTGTATTTAAAATAGCGTACGAAAAAAGAAACTGTAGCCATAAGAATTTAACGCAAACGAAGCCGCGGGCGAAAGCTAGTTTGTCTATAACCGGTAGTTGATTTGCATTAACTCCGATAACTCGGACGATCTGACCAATAGCACGCAAGAATGCAACTTTACTATTGGATGCAATCACTTGGAATTAAGTCCGAGTGTCCTTCATATTGGTGAAGTACTTTAGCTACAGGTCCTTCTAATCGAGGTTTTTCGGCTTGATAGTAATCATTAGGTATATATCGATCCCCATCATTTAACTCCACTGATAATTTTTTAAGTTCCTTAGACAATACCCTAAAAAAAGTATCCTGTTTCAAAAACGTAGTCTTAGCAGGTGACTTAAACATAGATCTATGTAGTAGCCCGCCTTCTGATCAATGCACGGAATACCTAAGCATTCTGACAGAACATTAGTTACTTCCCGCAATTACACAACCAACTAGGTTGAACTCCTGTATTGATCACATCTTTACTAAACATAGCTCTTCATCCTCAGCAATAGGCTTAGTGACCCACACAGACTTAACAGACCACGATCTATGCGTCCTAGGCTTGTCAACTACAAATTTAAAATACAAGATGCTTAAACGCACCAAATCAGTAATCGATTATCTAGGAGTATCCACGACATTGCAGTCTGTCGACTGGTCTCATGTTACCAGCGAAAAAGATATTGACAGGGCAACAAACAACTTTATCGAGATAATCAATACCACAATATCGAGTCATTCCAAAACAGTTACCATTTCAAGATCTAAATTTAATCTGAAGCCCTGGATTACTCCTGGGCTAATAAGATGCCAAAAAAATCGGGATTATTTACATCAACAAGCCAAAAAATACCCAAACAATAACATCATACAGTTGACGTATAAACGATACCGCAACTTCCTTGTCAATTTACTTCGTAGATTAAAAACAGCTTATGAAAGTGAACTACTCACTAAAAGCCAAAATAATCCCAAGAAACTTTGGAAAACTATCAAAAATATATGTAACCTCCATCAACATCGTAGCAATGATTCTGATTTGATAAATTCCTGTAACCCTTCTATAGCCTTGAACAACTGTAATAAGTATTTCGCCGGTATAGGTAAATCATTGGCAAACGGTACTTTAAACAAATTGCAGACTACAGAATCTTTTCTAGCTAACAGTTTCAAAATAGACAATCCCCCTATTAAATCACTATTTTTGCACCCGACTGATCCCGAAGAAGTCGCATATTTCATACAAGATCTGAAAGTTGATAGTGCGCCAGGTATAGATAAATGTAATCCCCTGTTAATAAAACTAATTTGTCCTACAATAATTGAGCCATTAACCCATATTTTTAATTTAAGCTTATCTACCGGTAAATTTCCAGAAGTTTGGAAACTAGGTGTCATTACTCCTATCCACAAAGATGGTTGTAAATCCACTCCTAGCAACTACAGACCGATAACTCTATTATGCATTTTCTCAAAGATTCTCGAAAAAATAGTTAATACAAGGTTAGTGGAATTCCTAGATAATCAACAACTGATATCAGAAAAACAATTTGGCTTTAGGCGAAACAGATCGACAGAAGATGCTGTCGTGCTTCTCACCAAGTCTGTCACCTCGTCACTAGACCAAAACGCATGCTCCCTCGGTGTATTCCTAGATCTGTCGAAGGCATTCGACACCGTTTCGATCCCAATCCTTCTCAGTAAGTTAGAATGCATGGGCATACGAGGATTGGCTCTCGGGTGGTTTCATTCTTACCTCCAAAATCGCCAACAGTGTGTAAGGATTGGATCCTCCGTAAGCGAGTGCCTTCCTGTTGATTACGGGGTGCCGCAGGGTAGTATTCTTGGTCCCACTCTGTTTCTAGTTTATATTAACGACATTCTAAATCTACCACTACTAAATGCCGATACTATATGCTATGCAGATGATACCGTGCTTTTATTTCATGATTCGTCCTGGGAATCCGTTTTTGAATCGGCTAAGAAAGGTTTGGCTACTATCTCTGACTGGCTAAACAATAATTTGCTAACTCTCAACACTAAGAAAACTAAATATATGACCTTCTATAAGACTCAAGCATCCAAACCCCTAATAAATTATAAATTACAAATGCATGCATGCGGCACTAAAGATACTTCACAATCACACTTTCAATGCGACTGTCCACTTTTGGATCAGGTCAAATCTATTAAATATTTGGGTGTAACCATAGACGAGAACTTGTCATTCAAAATTCATATTTCTTCACTTGCTGGCAAAATCAGGAAAACTATCTACATAATGAAATCTTTAAGGAAGTCAGCAAAAAAGCACATACTAACCATGGTCTACTACTCAATGTGTCAATCAGGACTTCTGTACTGCATATCGGCCTGGGGAGGGGTCATCAAAAGCACCCTCATCGAACTAGAGCGTGCGCAACGAGCAGTCCTTAAAGTTATGTTAGGGAAGCCATTCCGTTACCCCACGGATGAACTTTATAAGGAATGTGACCTTCTCCGAGTGCGCCAGTTATACATAGCTAAGGTAGCTTCCGCCAAACACAAAGCAGTACTAAATTCTCCCGAATTTCCGAGACTATCATCGCGTAGGACATTTAAGTTACCTCTCCCATCAATCCGTACAAGTTTTGCAAAGCGTCTTCCACCATACTCTCACATATTTTTATATAATAAAATAGTGTCACAAATAAAAGAATCTGTTCATCTATCAGCCTTTGAATTGAATAAACATATCAAGATGTGGATAAAAAGTCTCAACTACGATGAAACTGAAAAGATCCTAATAGCCTACAACTAGATAATCATACTAACACACACTCACACACATAAACACGCACACACACACACACACACACACACACACACACACACACACACACACTCACACACACACACACACACACACACACAATATATATGTATGCATATATATATATATACATACATACACAAAGGATACTTAAACTTAAATCTATACCTATTTATAATTTAAAATTATTAAAATTACCCCTATTTACAATATTTCATTTAAGCACTCTCTATGATTGTAATAAATATTAACCTGTACTGAACCCGACCAATTTGATCATGTAATCGCCCTGGTTCCTGCGATACAGGCCTAGAGCCTAGTGCAGTGGCCGCTGTTAAATTATTTAAATAAGCAGGTTTACACAAACATTGTGAACTTCACTTTATTCATACATAAATTAAATCTAACTGCCAACTCGAATCTGTGTAATTGTGTATAACTATCTTTTGCTTCAGGATATTTTTATGCCATATTTACCTGTATGAATGTCATCTCTGTATTTTTATTGTAAACTTGTCTGTCTGTGGTTATAATAAAGATATATTATTATTATTATTATTATTATTTCTAAAAAAGCCAACGTCGTTTACTATTTAGAATAAGCCCGTGCCCCAGCAGTGGGGACGTATATGGGCTGATGATGATGAATAGAAAAAAATAAAAATCCAACTATGCAAGAGATCACCACCTGGACTGGCTCGGTGGAACAGTGGTTATTGACTCAGGTTCATAAGCTGCGGTTCCAAGAGTCGTGGGTTCGATTCCCACTCGGGACAAATATTTGTGTGACGAACATCGGTGTTTGTGCCGTGTCTGGGTGTGTTATTAAATATATTTAAGTTCATTTGTGTATCCACTGTTGATCCTGATTTCCGTAACACAAGTGCTTAAGCTACTTACCACGGGATCAGATCAATGTATGTGATGTTGTGTAATATTTATTGTTATTTATTTACCTCATAAAAAATCTACTAACTTACATCAAAGTCAGTTCTGACCTACATCTTTACCATTGTTCTAAACACCATAAAACACCCTCTAAGTTCAGCAGTGCACATCAGATCCTTATTATCGTAAATCAACGCCTTGCGACTCGTTAAATAAAACTTTCCAATCTCTGTTTCAAAGTAGCAAGTAGTTAGCTCAACTAGGCTATAAAACGGAGCGGGAAATAGAACAATTAAGCATTATAATGAAAACATAAGTCAGGTGATGCGTCTGAGACGCGAACAATAGTGCGGGCGCGGGTACCGGCTGCCACAACTTAGTTTTACACCAGTAGTGCTTACTGCTTAGTACCTAATAGGCTTATAAATATATCAAAATATATACACCGTGAAATTTTAGTGGTTGTTTTCCCGTGGCAGAACGATTTGCCTTTAGTAATACTATCGAATCAGGCAAATAATTTGTCGAAAAAAAAAATTTTTTTTTTCAAATTTTCAAAATAATAATTTTCCAACTCGAAAACGAGAGAAGCTATCGTTTTTTTTATAAGATGTGACGTAATCAGGTACTGCTTGCCGCATGAAATCGATGCTTAAAGCTGAAAAAGCTCGACACCTTAAGTCATAAAGCGGTTCGAACGTGCTATCGAGCCTTTCGTAAAACCGGCATTTATTGATTTTAACAAAAAAGAACTGCACAAATCTATTGTACTACTAAGATAGAATCATTTTACTGCGGGAAAACAACCACTAAAATTTCACGGTGTATACGTAAAATACAAATGTGAAGAATATTGCCGAAAGGCACTTCTGGCAATCATTCAATTAAATTGTACCTAGTTATCCCAAATAATAATTGAGTTTTTTTTGTATTCGACATTACATAGTGATTTGTCAGCGAGAAATAAATAGCAAAAGAACGAGTTCGCAAGTAGTATAACGTGTGTTAAAACACTAATTAGTAAAATAAATCAAGTCAAATCATTTATTGCACTTTATCACATTCCATAATAAGATCTTGAAGAGTAAAAGGTCTCATTGTGCCCTGCAAGGGCATGGCAATCTTTTAGGTAGTACATCCTTAGGGCTATGTTAAGTTACTTAAAGTAATCAATAGGAAATTTATCATTAAAAAAGTCATTTACATTATAGTAACTTTTGTTACAAAGAAATGATTTTAAAGGTTTGTTAAAGTTTGTTGGAGATTCTATATTTTTAATTTTATTTTGCAAATGTTTTTATATTTTTAGAAGTTATTACTTAGGAGCTAATCAAACTAACTCCTCACCTCATACTTTAACTTCTCAGTTAGTTGTTTCGCTTCTCTTCATTTGCCTGTGGATCTTAATTGGATTGCATCTGCTATCGCGTGCGGAAGTTTTGAACACTACGCAGGTGCCGGCTGAAAGTGTTACATGTTTGTATATTTATTATTATTAATTTGTGATGTCCAAAGATATCATTAACTTGTTCATATCCTATACTTAATTTTAACAATAAATCAGGACCGTATTTAGTCTTGCTCGTGAACATGATCGCTGTCAAAAGCTCGAAACGTCGGGTCTCTAAATAATATGTTTAGAATAGCAAAAGTAGTTTAATCCTTAAAAGTATCCGTATTATTTCAAATGTGTAATGTTCGCGCAAATAATAGAACAGTACTCATAATAAAATAATTTATTGATTGAATTTATTGACCACAAAAAAAACAAGAAAACAAAAGGAACACAACATTTATCATGGTCAACTAGGTCCCAGCCTCAGCATATGCCTTAACGACATGAAGCCGCTGTGGCGCTGGTATTCTGGCTGGAGCCTATTTGAAATTTATTGTTAACATGATAAACATATTTCGAGTGGGTAATAGGGAAGGTGACAGTGTTTGATTTCAACGTCACTTTTTGTACGAAATGTTTTGAGCTTGCCCGAATGATGTGCTATTCGGTCGCTAGTTTTAAATTTATGACAATAATTCTTTTAATTATTTTTTTAAGTTTTGTTGCCCACCCAGTTACATCAAAATAAAAAAAGTTTCACCATCCCTATTATGTTTAACTGTTAATATATCTGCATAACTGTGTATCAATAAAGCTTCGTTACCATTTAATTAAAATAGGTTAAAAGGCTAAAACGCACCTGTAAGCCCAGCCTTATTAAAATGCCACATATCGAACGATGACGAAAAAAGCTTAATCGGCATTTCGCCACTTTGAGTGTGCCGGCGCAGACCGCCATTAGACCTGGCGCTGCTTTACGATACACTGTGACGTCACAACAGCATCGTTTTCTATTGTGACGGAGACAGTTCAGACAGGGCTGTATTTGCGGTTCCGTAAACGGTGAAAAAGCGGGAGACTGTTACTGAGACTTTGTCTGTCAATCCGTCCGTCCGTCATTAGGCTGTATCTTAAACACCGGGAGAGCAAGACAGTTGAAATTTTCACAAATGATATATTTCTGTAAGAAGAAGACTGTAGTGACTAGGCTTAAGAACACTTAGATGGTTTGGTCATATAGATAAGATGAAAGAAAGACTATTAACGAAAGGTCTATAGAGAAAGTAAAAATGGAAACGTCAACAGGAGAGACCAAGAAATACCTTCCATGACCAAATAGGTCAAATCTTGAAGAAACTTTCTCCAACACATGAAAGTATTGTCAGCTTTGACATTCAATCCTTATCTACATCATGAGCAGCTCAGGACTACGATTTTTTTCTAACTGACTATGAAGAATACAGTAGCGCTACCAAGAGTTTAAAAGTTACGGACTCGATATCGCCTACGTAAATATGTCTATGAAAAACTTGTACAGCGCCCCTGGTGGTCACGCTAAGAACTAAAATCGGTCGTATGAAAAAAACAACTCGATAGGTTTTTAACGTACCTACGTAAGTTTTCGATAGCCAACTCATGGTACCGCTACAGGGCCGCATTGAATTAAGTTCATCCCACCTTTCTCATATCGGTGAGACTACACTTAGCTTCGAAATATTCTGGCACTCAGACGTTGTTTCATATTTGCCAACCCTGCAGCCGCATATTGGACTCGTTACCCAATGCAATAAGAATTATCGCGCGTTTCTCACATACGAGGGCCGATTTTACGCCCGGTTTGTGTAAAAGTTCAATCGTAATCGATACAGCATTTGCGTTGACTTTAATAGACAATAAAACCTTTTAATTGTTAACTCGATGGGCTTGCAAAATCGAATTGTACCATAAAGAACGATAATTTCATAGACCACGAAAGGGTTATGATCAATTTGGAAAGAAAAGATTAATAGATAAAACGAAGTAATACGCGGTTGGGTAATTCATTACTTCAGCTTGCGATGAAATAGGGCGAAATGACTTAATAAATATTAATGTAAACGATTTAATAGAAATAGCTGCCAATCATAGTTGGGAAAGGGACTGTTTTCCATCATTCTGTTCGATAAACATTTTGAAAGGCATTAAATACTATCTATGAGTATTTGATGATAAAATTGCACTGAAGATATTAAACATTGAGACTTACCTATCATTTGTTAAAGGTTTGAAAATTATAGAGAGATAACTCTATCTCTCCATAATTTTCATAATATCTTGCCGCTTGCTACAATCTATATTACTAATATTATAAGTCTAAAGAGTTTGTTTGCGCGCTACAGGTTCGAATTAAAAAAATATGTTTGTGTTGGAGAGACCAATTATCGAGGAAGGCTTTAGGCTAATTAACATCACGGTGCGACCAATAGGAGCGAAGAAACTGTGGAAATAACGTGTAAAACGCGGACGAAGTCGCTGGCATAGCTAGTGCCGAAATATAAGGAAATATCGGGAGTTCGTTAACATAAGGAAACAAGGTATATATATCCTGGACATATTTTTCTAATGTGTGTAACCATGACAGTTTAAAGTTATAATAATATACTTGACATTTATTAAAATAGCTAAGTTGAGGACAAATCTCAAATCTTACAATTTAATGAAATTGTTAACATGCATGGTATATTACTAAGTGCAATTACTACTGGAGGTCGACAAGAATGCAAAGACAAGTTTGTTTTTTACAAACCAGATCCGATAAAATAACTTATTACACAGATTTAGTGACATTATGACGAAAAAATTTTTTCTACCGCTTGTAATGTCCTTCCTAGCCGAATGTAATGACTGGAACATTCGTCGGATGTCAGACTACTGCATAATATTTACTCGTAATATTGCAACCGTAAGTGCACAAACTATGCACTCTGTAACTTCTCTATCGGTCAATGGCAAACGGACGGCGGAGGCTTAGTAATAGGGTCCCGTTTACACCTTTTAAGTACGGAACCCTTAAAAGCAGTGCTCACGCCTTCTTTTTTTATTTATTCAGCATTCAGGACACAATTGAGCTTTTGCCCTCACCCTGAAGGTTGACATAGATGCCGTTTTACGCCCCGCCTCACATTTTATTTTAAGAAAACATCCCGAAAAGAAAATAAATGAGTTGCGCATACGCAACACTAATGCTGAATCAATCTAGCTGTCCGAGCATTAGCCGTCGCATCTCGGTTCACATAAATGCCATTGGGTCAGCCCAGTTTTTCTTAGGAGCAGGAAATTGCTAGAAAATTATGGTGGGTTTTTTAGTAAAGCTCGACAGTTGAAATGTAGGGTAGGCATAATGTGGTCTTGTTGATATTACTGACGTGAAGACTAATCAATCGATTAGTCTTAAAGTCTAAAGACTAAGTTTTTAGTTCCCCAATTATTAAATAAAGTATACTATTTCGACTCAGTCCAAATCATCCGAGGCGATAGTATCCTTCCTCCCCTTTTCCTTCCCCCGTCATATATCCTTGCTACTCGTGGGAACGCAATGACCTTGTTAAAATATGTACACAAAAGAACTTAAACAAAATTATTATTTAAAAATTTTTTAGTTATTTTGTGTATCTTTAATTATTTTGATACAAGCTTCTAAGCTCTTAGTACTCTAAGCCGCTCTAAGCTCTTTCTAGTGCCCAATTATTAATTTGTATAAACTTCAATCATTCGCAAATTAAGAATAGATGAGTTTAAAGTTAATTAACATACAATTTGACATTTGCACAAGCGAAGAATATGTGCCATGCCAAAACCATTAAATACATCAAATGAAACGAGTTCTTATCCACTCAGTCACTACAAAAGGTACTCATGCCAAGTGGATGCCGATATGTATCATAATATCTAATTATAATATCTTGACAAAATCTCATTAACAATAATAATCGAATCACCGTCTTAAGTGCAGCCTTGAACTAGGCGACCCATTTATCATAGCAAATTCAAGGTCAGACGGCCGCCGTAATTCATATAATTATATATTTACTATGTCTAATAATATGTTCAGCATACGAGACAGCTTTGCACTTTAAAGGTCGTTTTAAGGGTTATTTATAGTTTAAGTGGTGATGAAACCTCAACATTTAAAACATCTAAATCAATCATTTAAATGTCATTATTTTTTAACCATATTGTTGTCAATAAACAGCCGAATACTTAAAATACAATTCATATTTGCCAGTGGACACTTAATGTTGTATATAATTGCGTGAAAACATTGGAAATAAAACTAATTTTACGGATTAAACTCGCGTATATTACTAATCTATCATAAGACAAGTCATCATGATTAGTATAGTAATATCATCTTCTGACCACATAGGTACGTCTCCACTGTTGGGTCCTACCCTAAATAACAGCGATCAGGCACCGTAGACAAAGTAACAATATCGAAACGATAACGAAGTTCGAAAAGAATAAAATTATACCAGAGCCGCTCTAAGTTGGCCGATTTGCTACATGTCAGACTGACTGCACTAGTGAGGGACAACGGTAAAATTGCCGAAGTATATAAATAACAGTTATTTCCACTTTATAACCAAGCAAGGTCTAATTATAACAAATTTTTATTAAAAACATTAATTCACATCCAAAAGATTGAATTTAAGTTCCTTATTTATAAATATATTTATTTTTAAAATACAATACTTATTAAATCCTTCATCCTATTTTTAAAAAATACCTGGTGAGTATTACCCACTACGTCACTATGAAAACGTGTCAAACGGCGTAACCTTGTAAAAGGGTAATACAGAGTGTAAATTTTACGTTTTCTTTTTATAATTCAATTATTTTAGGTAATAAAAGACAAATAATTAGATAATTAGGTGCATTTGACATTTTGAAATAACGTCTTATTTTTAAAAGTTGTTCTTTATGATTCGCTAAATATGTTCATCTTAACAAGGATAAATGCAAAATATAAAATAAAAAGTGTCAAATCAGTCTTCTAAGAACGGCTCCGGTATAGACGCGATGACTCACGTGGTCAATCCCATACATTTGTTCAGTTTGTTTCGATATTGTTACTTTGCCTAAGCCCTCAGGACTTAGTCAACCACGTTATAGAAACGATAACGAAGTTCGAAAAGAACAAAATGTATGGGATTGGCCACGTGATTTATCGTGTCTAATGTCACAAACCTCACAACCTTCTTCCCAGGTATGCAGATTTCCTCATGTTGCCTTTACTGTAAGAGTGTCAAATAAATATACATTATGAATTCTATATTTGAAACCACACTGGTACGTGGCGGGGTTCGAACTGGCTACCTCTCGCATGGAAAGCGACGATTTTAACCACTAGGCCATCGACGCTCTTCACTCACCATCTTCAAAATTCTAGAACCAACTCTATCATCTAAGTAGAGCTAAATCATCTAAATATTGTTTTAGCATTCGGCCGTAAGAATTACAAAATAGTTAGAACAAAAAGAATAAAAAGAATTAAGTAACAGTAATAACTCTAGCCTATTACTTCTACTGTTGTTTCCGACACGGTTGATAGAGACGAAATGTCTGGCCCTCAATGAAACGTTTACTACTGGTAAGGTTCTGTAGGTATCTTGCCTGTAGAACATGAAATTACTCTTATTCAATGCGTTAATGTTCTGAGTATAAGTATGTTATCATAATTATAGTAAATTAATGACTAACAACACTTATTTTCTTCTCTAAAGTATTAAAATGGTAGCAGTATCTATGTCAGTAAACATCTAAATTTCTAAATGCAGAATATTTTTTAATCAGTCAAAAGTCATTTTAACAATGTAAATGTTAATAATGTGAAATAATAAAGATACAAGTTTTGATATAAAAAGAAAATAATCCTAAAAAAGAGTTTTTTTTCCATATAAATCACTTTAGATAAAGGAAATGTTATTAAAAAGAGTGTTTTTCCATATTAATCACCTTAGAAAAAAATTAAACAAATATTTTTTTCTTCTCCATAGAACCCCAAAAATTATAAAAAATATAAAATCTCAACACCGTGGTTACGCCATTGGCGGATTACCAGAGCGCCGCACCGCGCACGCGCAGCCCGCATCGAACCCGCGACCCCGCGCAAAGAAATTCATCAACTACTCGCAAGCAATACATACACTGTGAAATTTTAGTACTTGTTTTCCCGCAGTAAAATTTATTTATTTATTTTATTTTCTTTATTTAAGGAAAACAAACAGCAATTTTATAATTCACTTAATATTAACACACATAAATGTAACACACTTGCCAAAAAAGTTTCCACGACTAATTATTACATGGTATCTTAAAAAGTTACACTACATATTTAAATACCTAACAGAGGTATAAAAATAATCATTTTTATATTTAGGACAGCATCAATGTCAGCTGCTGCATAACGTCACTAAGACTGACTGATAAAAGTTACAAAAAGTACCCAAACTCATTTCTTGATCGTGAGCTTAAATTTATCTAGTCCAAGACCAAAAATATCTATGTGGCAATATTTGGAGTTATATAGTTTAACAGATCTTACTAAAAAGCGATTACTTGCATAGTTAGTCCGACAAAACGGAACTGCAAAAGTATTGATTGATCTAGCGTTGACTCTCGGGCATCTTAGAAAAATATTTCTTAAAAGGTAAGGGGAATCGACGTTACAATTAATTATTTTATACAGCATCAATTGTTCACAATGTTCTCTTCGTAGCTCAAGAGAAGTAACATTTTTACTAGAAAAGTCACGGAATCTGTACTTTAATCTTTTAAAAACTTATTTTGAATTCTTTCAAGCATATTAATATAAATTTTATACTCAGGATTCCATGCGGTGGTTGCGTACTCGAGTTGTGATCTGACAAGACTATTATACAACAACATTAGTGTGTTGGCATTATTAAATTCCGAACTTTGCCTAAATACAAATCCTAACATCTTGTAAGCTCTAGTGGATATATTATTGATGTGCGACGAGAACGACAATTCACTGTCCAGCGTGACACCTAGGTCTCTCACCTCGGTCGACCGTTTAAGATTTTGGTTGTAAATTTTGTAGTCAAATTGAATAGAACTGCATTTTTTTCTGCTATATGAGATAATGCTACATTTATCAATGTTAAGCATAAGATTATTATCACTGCAATAATTCCATAGCCGATTGAGATCCTCCTGCATCTTATCACAATCTTCACGAGATTTCACGATTGTAAAAATTTTTGTATCATCAGCGAATAGAAGACATTTCGAATAGCGAAAGCATTCGACAACGTAACGTCATTTATGAAAATGTTAAATAGAAGGGGCCCGAGGTGAGAGCCCTGGGGCACCCCAGATGGAACCGGTATAAAACTGGACATGAAACCCTTTAGCGTTACCGCCTGGGTCCTATTTATGAGATAGGACTTCAACCACCTCAGGAGGTCGCCATGAATACCAATATACTCTAATTTTTGAATAAGAATACTGTGTGAAATTTTGTCGAAACATTTCAAGTAATCGGTATACACAGCGTCCACCTGGAATCCTCTATCCATAGCCTTTAGTATATAGTCAAGAAACTCACACAAGTTCGTTTCTGTGGATCTCTTGTCAATAAACCCGTGTTGTTGCGAGATCAAATAAGGTCTAATGGCTGGGAACATTGCATCATATATTATTTTTTCGAAAAGTTTTGGAATGATTGATAATTTGGAGATGCCTCTGTAATTTCGAATATTATGCTTATCGCCATTTTTATAAATAGGAACAACAAGTGACTGCTTCCATACGATAGGCATCGTTCCGCTTTTTAAAGATAATTGGAAGAGTAAAAAGATCGGATATGCTAGTACACTAGAACACATTTTTAAAAAGTAGGGGTGAATACCATCAGGACCTGCACCCTTGCTTACATCGAGACGCGATAAATACCTTTTCACCACATTTTCGGTTACTTCAACAGAATCGATAACAGTGCTATTCGATATACGTGTTGGATTCGAGGTATACACGTTATGTTCAATCTCAAAAACTGATTGAAAGAAAGAACCAAACATATTCGCAATCTTAGACGCGTCCGAGCTAGTATTGTTGTCGTAATAAAGCGTATCCGGGAATGTGTTGGTGCTTTTTTTATTATTAATGAAATTATTCAATCTTAGCAGTGAAACAGATAGAGCATCCATGACCAAATAGTTCAAATTTTGAAGAAGGTTTTGAGGATTTTGAGGAAGTCAAATTAAAAGTACCCGAAATCGACGAGCATGAAGAGATTGATGGATGTGAAAGAAGCGATAGTGGTGTACCAGGATTGCAGCACATGGCAGGAAGTGATCTCTGCCTCTGAGAAAAAGGCGTGATTTTATGTATGCATGTGTAATAGATTTGTGCAGTTCTTTTTTTATTAAAATCAATGAATACTGGTTTCACGAAATGGATAAACGAAACTCGAAAGAACGCTCTTACCGCATTATTACAAAGGGCGTAGACCTTCTTTAGCTTTAATCATCAATTTCATGCGGCAAGCAGTACCTGATTACGACACATCACTTAAACCAAATATCGCTTCTCATGCTTTCGTGTTGGATGACTATTTTATTGAAATATTTAAAAAAAATCACAAAATAACTAGCAAGATTCGATAGTACTACTAAAGGTTTAATCGTTCTGCTACAGGACAAAAACAATAAAACTGCACGTTGTATAAACAAAAATTATTTAAATATATTTGACCATAAACGTGACCTCTCGCGTCTGTCAAAGACTGTTATACGTACGTAAGATTTTTATAAAATGAAAACAACATGGTGTGACGATTTGGTCTAGCTATCAAGGAGCTGGCAAAAACTAGCCTCGGTTAGAGAGTGGTGGACAGGTTTGGAGGAAACCTTTGCCCAGCAGTGGGATGATATACCTACATATACTTAACCTGGACATACAAGTTTCCGTAGCTAATAATTGCAAAATTGACACATTTTTTTCTTGTTATAAATCAAATCCGACTCACTCAATGTTGAGTGACTCAATTAAGTCAAAGTTATCTAATATTATAACAACATTACAACACAATTAGCGATTTAACATTTTCTCACACTATTTACCTAATAAAGCAACATTCTTCAGAAAAAAATGCCAATATTAATCGTTGCAAAAATACCGGTTCCCAAATCTATCTAGCCCGAATCTAGCTAAATAGTGTATTTCCCACACAACGGTGACACCTAATATGGCCCATTGTTACATTACACTGTATCACGTTACATACTGCTCTAAATACTTGTCACTTGTTTTTTATTACCACTAAGTATTGCTAAGAATTTTAACTGTCACTGTATCTTTTTAAAAACGTGTGATTGACTGGTTTTACATACCATTAATATCGAATGAATTAGTTAGATTGATTGCACTATGACATGGTTTTTGTTTACAAGCTTAATTATTATGTTGGTTGCCAGCTAATCTGGGTAAGACCATTTTTTAATAATTCATCATCCATATTCATATTCATATTCATTTATTCACATAATTTCATAACATTACAGTAGATACACATGTACAAATGGGTTTGTATAGGCAGATGTTATTGGCCATGTCAGAAATTACCTTTTCAAGGCATTTGTGTATTAAATACATTGGCTTTTGGCCCACGACTGAGGCTCGGGCCTACCCTAAACTGGGGCGATCAGGCCTTAGTTAAAAAGCGGGTTGGTCGACTACACAACCTTCTTTGTAGGAATTTCTTTATAGGTGTGCAGGTTTCCTCGCCTTGTTTTTCCTTCAACGTTTAAGCGTCAAATAATCTCTAAAAACTCCGAAAGAATTCAAATTTAAAAAAAACAGTGTTTTGTATCGGGGTTTGAACTAACGACCTCTCGCATGCCATACGACGACATTAACAACTCGGCTATCGACGCTTTTTTTTAACTAATTATAAAACCTTGAATATTGGTACTTTTTATGGTAAAATTTTGCAAATAAACCTTCATGTATGAAAGGTAACACTAGTGTAATAAACCATTCCTCCTAAGCAGTCCTATGGTATAAGTTTGAAACCTGATACCAAAATCATGAGATATTTAATACTATGTATTATATTACACCACTTACGTATATAGTTTTTCATTGGCCAATAATATCGCAACCATCTACCTAAAGAGCCATGATAATCGTATTCTCTGTGGTCCGCTCTACATTTTACGGACGTTTATTCTCAATGTTCTATTAAATAATAAATTATTATCTAGTTTCACATAACTATAACAATCTTTATTCCAGTATAAAGAAAAAATAGCAAAGATACCTAGACATTAATTGATTATTTCAATGAAGCTTTAGTAATGTCTCTCATTATTTATTTATTTATTATGTACCGATGTTAGTCGTGAAAACATTAGTTTAACCCAGACTCTGATATTGTGAGGATGTTTTTTTAAATATTACAGAACATCACATACATTGATCTGATTCCGTGGTAAGCTGAAGCACTTGTGTTACAGATATCAGAATCAAGAGAAGATACACAAATATACTTAAATATATTTAAAATCACACCCAAACACAGAACATACACCGATGTTCGTCACACAATTACATATAATCCCGGAAAGGAATCAAATCCAGGACTCGCGGAAAGTAGGGTCCCTAACTCTGGGTCACTAACCACTATTCTACCAAGCCAGTCAAAGATTTAATAAAGATTGTCTGTTAATTATTTTTTCTTAAAACGAAGAAATTATCTGCCATTTCTGGATGGCAAATTATTCGACATGTTCCTAATAGTAAGTTTCAAATGTCACCAATCAATCGAATGTCATGTCACAAACATGTTGCAATGTACCATCAGCGACGAAAGTTACATAGGTACTACATTTGGTACACTGACAGTGTTTTTACTGTTTCGGGTTAGGGTTCCGTAAGCAAAGGGTACAAACGGGACCCTGTATCTAAGACTTGTTTGCCGTCTGTCCGTTTGTTTGTTCGTCTATCTTTCACCAGGCTTTATATCAAGAACGTTTGCTAAAAGTAAATCTAAACAAACGACGTCCTTCTCTTGTTTATATAACAACAAATACTTAGCAAAATTGAATAAATATTTTAGAAAGTTTGGTAATGCTTTTTATGTACGAGTTCTATTAGAAACGTTTGATGTTGACTGTACAATATAGTCGCTACTAGATACTGTCACAATTACGAAATAATTACACTAATTACAGCGCTCATGTCACCGGCTGGCCTACTTTTGACGGAATTCTAGTAACAAACGTTGACACGTTTGCGCTACTTATTATCTCAGGATTACATTTAATTAATGTAATTGTTCAATTAATCTGATTCATATCAGAATATTATTATATTTTACTCAGTTTTCTATCTAAATGCTTAGGTTAAGTAATAAATCTTATGTACAATAACATTCAAATTGTATTTGCTGTTTTCAAATCCAAATTAAAATTGACACAAGTTGAGAATATATCGGTTTACGTACCTACTTATGCCTTACTTATGTTTAAAAATGCACGACTCATTTAGTGTTCATAAAATACAAGATATATACACTAAAATCAGATTGACACCTTCTATCATATCCGGCAATGCAAATTATGCTTCCTGACATTCATATTGCAGTAAAAAATAAAATATCAGTTGTGCGACCGATATGGTCATGGCGGCTGGTCTCAACGTACCTAGATCAGCCCACTGCGCAGAAAATATTATAGTGCACAAGCTCAAGTGCACCCTCAAGTCTAGGAAGCAAAATTTGCAAATTATGCGTGAGTTCGTGCGTGTGGTATGGTAATCCGACATAACCAAAGATATGTAAGATTTTAGACTTTCGCGTTTCATTACACTAAATATTAGTCTCCACACGCGTTTTTAGGAGTAGCGAATTACATAGCTACTTACTGCCCGACGTTTCGACTGGTGGTCGCTCGCGACCATGATTGGTGCAACCAACCAAGACTAATATTTAGTATACCAAAGATAAATAAGGTGCAGAACTTCTAGCTTAACAAGCTTTTGAGGCCGCGGGAGAGCTTTGCCAACCACCTGGGTGAATAATTTTAACAGAAAACCCACACAAAAACAACTATTATTATTGCGCATGTTTACTATATCTTTAGTTTAATTATTGCTTGTGACAGATCTAAGAAAACCTCTGCAAGTGTTACTTCTCACGCCTGTACAATGTAAAAAGTAAGGTCTATCGATACTTATTCGACAAGAATGTATCGCCCTATTCTAGAAGGTACCTATAGGTTGTCTAGATACATATATACTACACATACTGCATATATTTTGATTAGGAACCAGTGGCGTAGCGTGCCTTGTCGGGGCCCAGTATAAAAACGATTTTGGAGGGCCTTATATGGGGGTAAAGATGGCTTTAAAGAATTTTGTCATTTTTAAAATAAAAAAAATTTAAAAGTTTTTTTTATTACTTACTTTGGGGGCCCCCGTGCCCGGGGGCCCCGTATAATTGATACGGCAGATACGGCGGTAGCTACGCCCCTGTTAGGAACCATGATTCAATGGTTGAAAATTAATGTTTTTGATTATTTGTAAGGTCGACGACGCAACCTAAACTCAAGGTAAATATTAGATAAGCTTATAAAAGATGTAACATCAAGCCTCAAATATAATAGGACTCATCTTACGATTCACAAAAGAGAAGCTTTTGTGACTGAATGAAGATTAAGTTTTGAGTAATTAAGCTCTACATTTATCTCTTGAGTTGCTGAGTTGTTTTGTTGCTCGTCATGGAAGGAAAAATTGAACTGGGTAACACGTAAAACTATTCATTTTACATTTAGGCACACAAAAAAATAAAAAATCGCATTTAGTTTAAAAAAATCCTTTATCTCAGTGTCTAGCTTTATACATTTATACTTTTTTACACAAGCAGTATCTATTCAAACGATTAATTGAACAATTATGTGGCATTTGTGATAGACTTAGATTTAACTTAATTTTGTTTGTAGTTTCGGTTTTCTTTTTATTTATTTTGGTTCTAATTTTGTTTGTAGTTTCTGTATTGTATTATTTTACTATTGATTTTCTTTTAATTTCCGATATTGCATGTATGTGTGTCTCTTGGTACAAATAAACAATTATCTTATCTTATCTTATCTTATGTTCAAATTAACAATAATAATTGCAGTTATTCGACAAAAATTCGCTGATACGTTACTTCTTAATGAGCATTACCAAATAAAACCATGCCATTCATAAATTATCTAAAGTTAGATCACTTTTTCAAGTTTCAAATAACACATTGGCTGCTGTTGATTGGTCGACACAGTTGTCGCTCACTGCGACACCGATATTGGCTCATCGTAGACATCTGTCAGGGCACAATCATATCTCCCAAAACTAATTGCCGGTATTTAGAGTCGACAGTTGTAAATCATCGGTTACATCACTAGAAAGCCCCGGACAATGGGCCGATTATATCGATATCGACAAAGACGTTTATCGGTTTTTTCTAGGGCTGTCTATTGAGGATTCTCTCAGTTTTTTTTTGTAATTGTCATCATCGTCATCAGTCTATATAAGTTCCCACGGCAGGGGCGGGGGCCTACCCTAAACTAGGGTGATAAGGCCTTATACAATCACTCTGGCCAAGTGCGGGTGGGTTGACTACACAACCTAAGAATTTCTTCGTAGGTGTGCAGGTTTCCTCCCGATATTTTCCTTCACCGTTAAAGTGATTGTGCTTGTGTTATAATGTAAAATCACACACAGAAGTTACATGAAATGTAATTTCTAAATAACTGCCAACTGCAAATTTAAAAGTTCTAGTCAAAATGGCTACTTTCTTTCACGTTAGGTGTATTTAACTACATCCATTCGAATTTTGTACAAAATTACTGTTAGAGTCATAACATATAAATAAGGACATGAAAATACTATCAATATGATGATACACATTATACGTTAACACTTCACAATGGTAGAGCTACCGCATAAAGATAAAAAAAAACACGATCCCTTAAGTTTCATTTAAAGATCACACGGCACCTGCATTAAAAACGCACTCCGAGAAATACTGACCTAATTTGACACGACCTCTGTCAAACAAATGACAGATGTCAACCCTACAATGTCAAACGCTAACCGCTTGCGTCACATTTTGACAGATGAACAGCGGCCGCGCTCTTTGTGCGATCTCTGCACGATCGGATAACTATCGCAACTTTTCTTAACCCAATCAAAGGCCATTTGTTGGCTGGCCTTCAGACCATACACGGCAGACAAGCCTTACAAGAATCCGTGTAGTTTTGATCGACAGATTACAGACGGATTGACACTGAAATGAGTATTTGGAATATTAAACGACTATTAGGAAACTATTATGCACTGCTTGATATTAGCCGATTATTTTCGAACTTCGTTATAGTTTCGATATTGTTACTTTGTCTGTCACCTGTGTAGATAACCTCGCTTCAATTAGACGGCTAATATCAAGCAGTGCATAATAGTTGTTACAATTTTGTTCTTTTCGAACTTCGTTATCGTTTCGATATAGTTACTTCGTCTAAGCCCCCCTGATTCTCTACGATGCTAAATCGTGGCGGCTGAACGGATCGATTTGGACGGTTTTCTATCGTAGTAAGTAAGTTACTATAATACTTCATTCAAAATAAGTCGTTGTTGAAATTATAAAACCTTTTAAAAGTATAACACTTGGTTTTTGTACAAATTTAAATACCAGTCTATATTAAGCTTCGTGTATGTGTTTTTATCGTTTTAGTAATCGTTCAATATTAAAACCTGCCCACTTTGTCTCTGACACAAAAGTTGACAACATAATGTATTATGTGCAAGTTTATTGATACTATCTGTTCATTAACAATGGAGACTGGCAAAAATGCTTCAGTACATGTTACCTAAGTAAAACTCATTGACAGTTAACAGGGCATGTGTGCAGGATGAAAGACGACAGATGGGCCAAAATCATTACACAATGGGTACCGGAAGACGGTTTTCGCCGAAGAGGAAGGCCCAAGAAGAGATGGTGTGACGATTTGGTCCAGCTATCAAGGAATTGGCAAGCCCAAGCCTTGAATAGAAAGCTGTGGACAAGTTTGGAGGAGACCTTTGCCCAGCAGTGGGGTGAAAGGTTAATAAAAAATAAAAAAAACAGTTAACTACCTACATACGTTCTTTAAAAACAACTCGAGCATAGCAATAAATAAAATGCCAAATGAAAGAGTTATTTTGGATATTAAACATTTATATTATACCTAGTGGCCCTCGCTTCCGTTGAATTTTATACATATAAAATCCTGCCTCTTGAATCCCTCTATATATTAAAAAACCGCATCAAAATCCGTTGCGTAGTTTAAAATATTTAAGCTTAGGGTTATAGGGATAGAAAAAGCGACTTTGTAGTGAAGAAATCTTGACGCCAATTTTTATACATACATAAAACATCGCAAAATAACATTAGCCCAGTTCCAAAGGGACGATTGAATAAAAATAAATAATTTGACTTCGAATTAATTATATAATTAAGAAGAAGGTGGGCTGGTGCAAAAAGAACTGGTGTTTATGTCGCAGTCATCTGGTTAAATCAGCGATTTGATTGAATCACTAGCGCGTTCATTGAATGACGACGTTCAATTGAATGACTAAAGGACAACTAGTGAAGTTGTTGAATGAAACGTTCAACATCTTGTCTGAACGTCAGTTAGCGTAGTCGTTGAATGGGATATAGCTGACATTGTGAGATTTAAAAAATGCGGACATGACATAACACACCTTAATATAAATTTTAACAATTTGAAGTCTTAAGATACTTCTTAATGTGTGCTTCTAACGTTAGGCTAATAAATTAGAGTGGTCCCCCGACGTGACAAAATTTAATCAAAAAATTCATACGCACGGTCAACAGCAGGCCAAGATAACCATTTGCAGTTCAAAATTAGCGGTTATGCCTCGCTTTAGTTGGTACATACGTAGTAGTGTAAAAAGTTATTTTGTGCTTTTTATAGGGTTTAGCATTTTTAACCTTTTGTCATAATAATTGCGTACTTTTTTTGGTTCGGGGGTTTTTAAATATTAAAAAAACTTCTTTAGCTATATCCATTATTATATCGTACCAAAGTACGAAAAGATAAAGAAAAGATATCAAAATATCCAGTTATAATCCATAGATGTCCTGGCTTCCTTAGAAATCATGGGGTGTCCATGATACTAGCTTTTCGAACATTATTTATAACCTCCATTCTTTCGGTAGTCCAAGGTTTTCTATGGGATCCTGAAAAGGTAATTGTTTTCCCGGCAACAAGAACACTTACCTAGTCACATTAGCCCTAATTCTCACAAATACACTAAACAATAATAATCAACTAATCTTTATTTTGTTCTTCGTATTCAGCCAGTTTTGCCAGAAATTTTTCTTTTAAAGTAGCCGGCGACAGCGTGTTAATCGGAACATCCATGCTGTCTCAATTTTTTACGAATAAATCACTTTAAATCTCAATTTCACTCAAAAAATATCAACACAGTTCTATTCGATTAGATCTGCACCAGCTGTTTGACGCCATCTTTGTTTTGATGAGCAATAACGCCGCGGTGGAAAAAATATGAACTAAATTACAATCACCTGACTGATTTTACGTCCGCCGTGTTGAAAGGGCTATGTTTCAATCCGCTAACTTGTTGGACGTTGAGTGAGGATTGTTCATTCAACGTTCGACCTAGTCATTCAATTGAACGTCGTCATTTAATAAACTCGCTAGTGATCCAATCAAATCGCTGATTCAACCAGATGACTGCGACATTTACATCATCTACAAAAATAATACAATTACTTTGTTTGTTTGTTTATTTACTTTATTTGTTTCTTTTCCTTGCACAGATACATACAATTTACAATAAGAATTCGGTCGGACCGAATTCGGCCATGGCGACCGGTCTCAATGGAGATCAACCAACTGCGCAGGACATACTATAGTGCACAAATGTACGCGCAAACACAAGTGCACTCTCTGTTGCCTTACCCTCATAGTTCGGTGACACGGCAATCCGACATGACCGATGAGAGATCAGGCGTAGGACCACCGGCTTAACGTGCTTTCCGAGGCACGGGCGTGCGCACACTTCCTGACTCCGGGCTGAGTCAATTCTATAATAGGGTCCCGTTTTTACCTTTTAGGTACGGAACCCAAATAGTGTATTACCCAATGTTAATCAGGGATAATGTCGTATTTTATTTAACACAAATAATTATTGAAATCGGTCCAGCACTTTGAGTTTCCTCTTTATAATAAGTTTTACTAGATCTATCGATATTAAGAACACTTATGGACATAATAACACTGTATTTTGAATATTTCATGGTTTGAATAGTTTCTGGTGTCTATTTTCGTTCATTTATCGTTTATGTAGATACGTTCGCGAATTTCCGGAGTCGTGGCTTATTAATTCTTATGTTTTTAACGAGATTCAGAACAATGGTTTGTAGACAAGGTATTCTATCACGACTTATTTTAGATCAACTCATTTAATGGCTTCTTCGCGCTTTCGGCATTCGTTATTCTAATACAAGCGCTTAAGCTACTTACCCTGGGAAGGAAACGTATGTATTTTAGAGGTATTTATTGTTAATATGTTACTAAAAACATGCTTTTTCACACGTTATTTGTTTTATAATTGAGTGTAGGTATAGAATTTTAAAAATATTTTGACTTTGAAGTCAAACGGAATAAATTATATTAATGAACTCTAATTAACAAAATTTGTGTTTTGTAACTGTACCAACCCAAACTAAATAATACAAAGTGTTTTTATGTTCGTAAAGTATTGGTGATGCATAAAATTAAACGAAATCAATAAATAACTCTAAATATTAGTCTGCATGCGATATTAGGAGTAGAAAACTACTTACTGCCCGACGTTTCGACTGGGTTACACCACAGTCCAGCCGGAACGTATTTGCTTCGCCTAATACCGCTTGTAGACCCATAAATACTATTATTTAGTGTAATAGAACACAAAACCCTAAAATCATAAATAAATCTCATCAACATCTCAAAAATAGACAATCAAAAGTAAGCTTTCGAAAGCTCTTCATCAGCGTGAACAAGAGATACAGACTTTTCCCCAAATAGCCTGCAGTCTGCAAATAATGCCATGCCGCATTAAAACGACCGGGGTCTTCCTCCTGACCCCATGTCGCTGGAAACTACGAAACACGACAGAACGCGACTCGGCCGATTAGAACGGGATTTATCGACACGACACAGGCCCGCGGCCAAAGGGAAATTGCGGCAATTTCCATCTGTGTAAACGCGCATAATGTGGCAAATAACGTAATGTAAATAACCGTTTGATTTAGTTTTAATTACAGTAATATATGGGGTATGCAACATACGTAAACGTGCTTTCGAGTATGTCAAAATACTAAACTGTTTTTAGTGAAATATATTGTTTTTATTTTTTTAGTCGTTTCTGCTTTATCCTGTAAAAATGTATACTTCTAGCACTTTAAATACTCCTCCAACATGTGAAATGTATACCTTTTTATTGCTAGTATATTTAAACATCTTTAAAACACAGTCACTTATGTGTACAACACAGACAACGTGAATAAAATCATAAAACAACGAGTTTTGATAAACTCATAAATAATCCAGAAATTACATTTAAAATGGCTCCCTTTCAGAGGAGTGACAAGTACAACACCCTTTTTAATATACCTCTATATTTTTGTCAATAAAATATATTACACAACACGTGCGTAAGTATCGAACACGACACACAGCTGATGTCAAATCTTAATACACGCGAGTTATATCCATAAAGTTCCATTACAAATATCTCCGTCTAAAATCGTCAAGGAAACAACGAATCGTCATGGGCAGAAGTGCAGCCCTTCTCCGGCGAACGGAGCTAATGTCAAGGTGCGCGTGCGCCGGTTTAACCGCGGTGCGCATTGACGTTTTGTTCTACCGAGCTTTGTTTATGAAAGCGAAGTACTAAAGCACGGTTAAAACTGATAATTGCGCCTCAATTACGGGTGTTTACAGTAAGCACATACTGCAAGACAATTAAGACACTAGTGACGTATGATGACGAAAATATTTCCTTATAATAAACAGGATTGCATGATAGTATTGTCTATATTAGCGTGAACACTTAATCAGAAATAAAACTAATTTTACAGGCCTGTCTTGCCCGTGACCGAGCAAGGTGCTTGTTTAACAATACACGAGAGACTAATCCGTAAAATCAGTTTTATTTTAAAAGGATTGTATTAAATTGAAACCCAAAAGTTAGTGAATAAGATTACTCTTCCTTGCTCAAATTGTGGTTTTGAGACCTCAGAAAGTTTATCGTAGCTTGTTTTGCGAGGAAGCTTCTTTGAGACGGACATTCTAAGGGAATAATGTTTGCGCGGTTAACGATTTGAAAAGGACGGAGGCGAGGGTGTTGCCACCCCGTTTTTAAAATATGCATTAAAGCAGTAGTCAGCATGATCAAAAATAAATGATTTGGGACAATCTCCACACGGCCATCTGACCCCAAAGTAAGCAGAGCTTGTTCTATGAGCGGCAGAAACTGAAATACATCAGTAGATATTTATAAATACTTTTTGGCACCCAGGGACGGAACAAACACAAATGTTCATCCCATTAATATTTGTCCCGGGTAGGGATCGAACCAGCGACTCTGGGAGCTGTAGCCAGGGTCACTAACCAATGTTCATTGGAAATATTAAAGTTAGCGCTGTATCTTAATCAATGCACGTAATATAATGCAACGTCGCTCACATTCTGTCAACTTTCGAGTTGCAGATAAAGTTGCTCGTTGCTGTTGTCATCTTGGTTCCGTAAGATCAGCGATTTCTAAATTTTCTGAAGAAGGCAATGCGAAAGTTTGATTACAATCGGAGGGCTCGACCGGGGATCGAATGCACGACTCGTCGTCGTGACAAGTACTTACTGCATACGACTCTACCGGTAGAGCTGACAAATACGATTGAATTTAAACTTAAGTTAGTAAAACTGAATAACACACGGAACAAACACCGATGTTCGTCACACAAATATTTGTCCCGAGTGGGAGTCGAACCCACGACTCTTAACTGTAGGTAATGAACCTGGGTCACTAACCACTGTTCCACCGAGTTGCAAACATTACAGACTTTTGTCTGTAATGTTTGCAACTAATGATCTATGATTCTAAAAAGTAAGTTACAGCTAAGAAATCTAATCGAAAAAAAAAACACTTACAAACTACATGGCACAATATCTAGACGTTGTCACCAGAATATGTCATTTCATCTGTTTTAGTTCACAACGTGATTTACACATTTCTGACTGTACAATTGTTAGACCCATCTCGCGTAGAGTCTGCGTCATCTCAGATGACCTTACATAACCCCAGCCTATTAAAACTAAAAATACAAACCGCAGAATTATTGTTCAAACGCGTATTGTATGAACTGAGGTAATTACTCGTAATTACTGCCAAATACAACTTTTGTATGAGAACTCCGCCATAATTGTTACATAGTGTTACACAGACTATACATACAAATATATAATTGTATATTAATTATGGCCAGCGTGTGTCAAAGATAAGAGGCGAGTACGTTCATTGGTAATTGTTATTTTAATTGTTTGATTGCAGAGTCTTGACGCTCTGTAATTAGTATCATCCTTGATTAGGTGTCGTGTCATCAGATTAAAGTAATATGTGGCATTAAGACTCCGTATGTGCTAGAAATTAACATGAGTACTAAAATAGCTGCCTACAGAGGTAGCTATTATTGACATAGGTCAATGTAAATGACTTTGACTGGCTCGGTGACCCAGGTTCACTACCTACGGTTCCAAGAGTCGTGGGTTCGATTCCCACTTGGGACAAATATTTGTGTGAACATCGGTGTTTGTTCCGTGTCTGGATGTATTATTAGATATATTTAAGTATATTTGTGTATCCACTGTTGATTCTGATATCCGTAACACAAGTGCTTAAGCTACTTACCACGGGATCAGATCAATGTATGTGATGTTGTGTAATATTTAAAATATATATATATTTTAAAAAAAAATTACAGTGGTTAGTGACCCTGGCTGGTGGTTCCAAGAGTCGTGAGTTTGATTCCCTCTCGGGACAAATATCTGTGTGATGTCTTGGTGAAAACATGTATTTACAAATTTCTATGTTTGTAACTGATGCACATACTACAAGTTCTGCTTAGTTTGGGATAGTTTTTTTGCTAGATTTGATTCGATCAATCCAGTAAGAAGTTTAATCCGCTATGAATTAGCTAAGATAATAGCTACTGTCTTTTACTGAAATTTGCATAGCCCTTTCAAGCCCCGTATACAGAAATTCTCAAAGAGTGTAGCTTAAAATAAATAAATATCTCGCGCATTTCCATACACGGTCATCTGACCCCAAACTAAGCAAAGCTTGTACTATAGGCGTCAGAGAATCATATACATACAAAGATAAATATGTAAATACATACTTAAATACTTATTCACACCTAAACACGGAACAAACACCGATGTTCATCACACAAATATTTATCCCGAGTGGGAATCGAACCCACGACTCTTGGAACCGCCAGCGACGCTAGCCAGGTTCACTGACCACTGTTTCACCGCGCCAGTCAAAACATAAAAGCAAACATTTCCCATAGATCCGATTCCGCTGACTCTACATTTGGCTACACTTTCCCTTCACAACACCTCCCACGCCATATACATCTAAGACCAGATTTAGCCGCGACAAGTCCCTATCGCTCGCTCCCTCCCCACTCGGTCCGGGGTTCGATTCCCGCGCTCCGGTTCCCACACTGTGAGATAACACACATCGAACAATAGTCTTGTTCAAGGTGCCACAAATTGCGTTATAATGCGCGCAGCATTACGCAGCGAACATTCGGTTATTCTTAAATCTGTTAACTTAGTGACCGACCTTAGTTTCGGTTTCGGTTTCGGTCTGTTTCGGTTATAAAATCTAGTGTCGGCTTCAAAAAGGCCAGCGGGCCAAGCTGCAAGTCGAGCTCTAATATTTCCTATAGGCAATCTACTAATGTTTAATTTAGAGGTGAGAGCCATCCGCTCCCCCGCAAGTCCGATGACGATGTCGAGGCTACTCCAAACCATCATCGTATGTCAGTTATGAAAAAAAACAAAAAACTTATATTCGTACTGTGACTAAAAATAATAAATATTATAATAACAAAATTACACATAGCTAAAACTATAACACAATAAATTTTGGTAAATGATCGTAAATAGAAATAAATTTATATTAATTACGGTTTCGGTTTCAATCAAAACAAAGCGCTAGGCCGAAATTTCGGTTTCGGTTTTAGTTTCGGTTCAAAAATCAGTTTCGGTCGGACACTATGTAAAATGGCCACTTATCGTATTGCTCATCTCTCTAAATTGAAATTGACTAATCTGCCGATATCCCTAATGGTTCTGCTTCATAGATGCAATCGTCAAGGTATTACTGTACAAATAGTTTTCTTCAATAATTTGGTCTTGAGGTTTGGCGGTCGCTAAAACTGTTCCTATTGGTTTTGTGAAAGATTCATCAAGCACATGCACTAAACGTAGGCACTTGAAATTTAGAAGAGACGTAGCTTAGGTACCGTAGAGGTGCACTAAGAAAGGAATTCCCGAAACTCCCACGGGGACGGGAATTAGCGGGAAAATACTTTTGTATGAAAACTCTAAACCGCTTAAGGTAGTCGCTTGAAATTTGGCATGCAGGTACCTTATCAAACTTAAAGCTTAGATGCAACAGGATATTGCAAAATTCCGACGGGAACAGGAGTTAGCGGGCACAGCTAGTGTCCTATGTATATACATATAAGTAGTTCAAATATCTTATTAAACTTTCCACCATTGAGGCAGGTCTGTTGCGTCACGATCTAGAATCTGTGCGTGTGACGAATCCGGTAATCGTGGGGTTTGTCGGCACGTGCATACGTCGAGCAGACTGCAGGGGTGTAGCTTAAGTAGCATTTGAGGCAAGATAGCAACATTTATTTAGTCTGAAGCTATGCAAACAATATATCTAGATAAAACAATATAACTAGGTAGTATATATAAAAATCAACGCCAATTTTCTTTGTAATTTTGTAACTCAAGAAAGGTCTCTTCTATCTAAACCAATTATAGGCTTTGTTCGGACTATTTAGTAGATCGTGAAGTTTGCACCAAACTCATAGCGGTTCTTCACTTATCACATTTTTTGTAATATTCGATGAAGGTATGCAGGGTATAGTATTCAATAAAGGGCGGATCATACGTTACGAAGCACATACCGGGCCGCTCTGGTTGATTTAATTAATTTATCTTGGTTTTTGAGAACAAACATTCACACAAACACAACAAAAAAGTTGTTTTTTTATTTAAAGCTATCCACTGACGACAGCCGATACATAATAAATTTAATAAGATAAGAGTCACGATTTGTCTGTTGCGTGGCCCAGCATCCGCCCTCGACACGATGCTAATTACTCACTTCCAATACCAATTACGATGATGAGTCTGTTCCATCCGCCGATTTATTTGATGTTACAACACTTATACACTTTCTTTTTATTACAAATTTATCCATACTTATTTTTATCATACTGCTTGATGTTTCAATTATGTTGTTAATAAATCTATTCATCGACTTTTTGCGTTCCACAAGTGCTAAAGCAAAAATAAATCATCAAATCATATTTTATGCTGAAACATTTCCCAATGACTTGACCACGATATCGAGAATTAAACATAGATATTATAGAAGACAGTCTACAATCAGTGAGGCGCGTCTCCGGGACGTAGAGTCTTGCGCACGCGTCTATCATTATTTTGTTCTTGAAAATAATCACTGCCAATCTTGGAAATTACAAAAAAGAGGTCATGATGTCAATGTTATGAGTTTTTTTTCCTAACTGACTTACGATGATGGCTTGGAGTTGCCTCGTCATCATCACCGGACTTGCGGGGGAGCGGATGTCTCTCACCCTTATCCTAACTGACATCGATGATGGCTTGGAGTAGCCTCGTCATCATCACCGGACTTGCGGGGGAGCGGATGTCTCTCACCCCTATCCTAACTGACATCGATGATGGCTTGGAGTAGCCTCGTCATCATCACCGGACTTGCGGTGGAGCGGATGGCTCTCACCCCTAACTTGTTATGTGTTTGCTAATAGCATCTTGAGAAAAATCCACTAAATAGCAAGACGTACCTAGATATGAGGTCTAACTGCTACGTGATTGGTGAATATTAACATGTTTGTCAATGTCATCTCAAATATAACCAATCGTGTTGCAGTTGAACCTCACCATGTTGCAGTAGTATTGCCATCTTGTAAATTTCTCATACACATCCCTCATTCAAATAAAACGTGCAAACCCCTTAACGACTATAGAGGAATACAAATTAAATACTAATCTATATAACATAAATAATTGTATCTAGTATTTACTTCATGCGCTACTTAATCATACCTGTACCCATAACTATGGTATTAGTTTTGAAATGCCTAGTAAATTGTTTTAAAGTTAAATATTCATAAAATATTGACTTTATCTACTTACTCAATACAATAACGCAGAAAATTGGCCGCAATAGTTCCGGATATAATAAATAATAGAAATAATAATGTATAAGTTCAATTCTAGTTTTAGTTTAATTTGTAAATTATTCGTTTTAAATAATACTATTTATTAGTACGTAAGTTATGCTAGTAGAACCGAATTTAATCTCAATAAATATTATTACAGAAGACAAATAGAATAATATTAAATAAGCGTTCAGTCTTTTTCCTTCACTTTTGACTTTACGAAGACCTCGTCAAATATAATGTCAATATCAACATCAATCAAATGTCATAATGATCAATATCACAGAACGAAAAGCTGAAGATTAGCATTCACTTTTGAAACAAGTATGTTTTATTAAACTTAGTTTCTAAAAGGCTGTCGTAAAGGTCACACGTGTTTAAGTTATTTAGGTACGTTACAATAGGGATGACGGTTGGGTAAAAATTTTATCATTCATTTTAGTTTGTAAATCAATTTATTCAAAATAAAAGACACGCAGGTATTTTTTTGGTTTTTCATTTGATTGAAAAATTACAAAAATAGCTCATCACTTCTGGAGTGGGGGCTTGTGACGTCTCTCTCAGGCAAAAATGACGTCATCTGAAACTTATAAGCACTATATCTTTATTATTTCTTGTTTATTGTAACAAAATAAAAAATATGTGTGCGATATTTTTAAATAATTAGAAAAAACGGGCTAAATTTCTTTTATCAGTCATCTGGCCTATTTAAAACGTCCTTTTTTGAAGTAACTTCATATAAACTTGGACCCTGCGAAAAAGCAGAATCCATTGTTAACCAAATCGCATAGCCCAAATTATATCGCCTCCCAAATTGGGAGTCCCAATACTTGAACTACGAATTAATTATTTTACACGATAAAATTTATCCCGAACCCCGAATGTGTTTTAAATGTTGAATAAAAAATATTTAACAATATTTTATACATTATGTGTTCATATAAAATTTATACGTACAGTATAATATCTTATCTGTGCTATACCTATGGGACTAAATTGGCACATAATTGTATGCACATAAGTGCATTAAAGATTCCGGTCCATACAATAATCAGGCTAAACGTAACATTTACTGACTTCCCATTTGCTATAATAATTACACACGTCTACCGTTCCTTCCACTTACTCGCTTACTTATTTACGTCATACCACAATTTTTTTTCAATTTCAATCAAAACTGCAAACATAAATACATACATACATAAAATCATGCCTTTCTCCCAGAGGGGTAGGCAGAGATCACTTCCTGCTATATGCTACGATCCTGGCACACCACTTTCGCTTCTTTCACATCCATCAAACATATCAATCTCTTCATGCATGCTCGTCTATTACGGGTATTTTGATTTGACCCTTCTTTAAATGTTTTTTAAACTTAAGCATTATAATCACATGACCCTATCGTCTGTATGTACATATTCCATCATCATCATCAGCTCATATAAGTAGGACCCCACTGCTGGTGCAGGGTTAAGACCCTAGGGTAAGCCCTAAACTAGGGCGATAAGGCCTCAGTCCACACATTAATCAAACCCGACACTTCTGCTTTATTATTTTTGTTTATTTCTTAACACTTCAATTAACTTACGGCTATTTATCTTGATGTTATCGAATGCTCAAAAAGACTGTGTGCGGTGACCTATAACCGCCAATAATTGCAATAAAGAAAGGTTGCAGAAGGTGTGAGTAATATTAGATTATCATTTATCAATCGTATGTCAAAGTTAGGATTGCAATCACTACATAAATCAATTTGTCTAACGAGGCATCAGAATTGAAATGTTATCATTGTTTTTTTTATCATTTGTGCTACTCTAAAGCTCTATTTGAAATTTTATAGTTTCGCAAAAATCACATTCATCTCCCCGCCTGAACGGGGACATGAAACACCGGTGTTCAGAAGATATCGCGCCTGCTGCTCTATCCACTAAGCTTTCCACGTGTTGTGTCATCAATGCATTTTTTCCCGTTTAAGCGGGATCAAGAATGTGATTTTTCAAATTTTAATATTGTTATCATTTTTCTAAAAAATCTAATTATATTGCCTATTTTTTTATTTATTGTATTAGGTATTTAAAATAGACGATAACATTGACGTCAGATTGCCGGGATCACGGAGATCTTGTCATATTTTCTTCACCTTTAGTCTTAGAGGTAAAAAATGTCTGGTTCTGGGTACAAATAGTACATATTATGTAGTACAAACATTTTGATGTGATACATTTCGAATCGGGGAATTGATCCCGCCATCTTGATGCTGACAAAACATTTCACTGTAAGTACCGTACTTTATGCCATATAGTTATATGACTGTTAGATACCGCAAAACTCGTTGATACTAAGTGCCCGAATTAGCAATACCACAGATTGTCGCAATAAAATAAGTACAACATTTACTAAACATAACATACTTCACGTTCCCATGAGTACAACTCGCTGCTTAACGTGACCTTGCACTATTTGAAATCAACCTGTTTTACAATCCAATTAAGTTCAGGACATAGTATATGTGGCCCTTAAATTACCAATTCATTTATCAAAGTACACACATCCTATCCGTAATTACTTGTACTTAAGATATAAATATTGAGTGGCTATGACGTTACGAAAGTTTTATGACCGCAGGTATGGACATGACATTATTTATTAGTTCAATGTAATAAAGTTGAAACTTTAAAATACTTTGGTATATGTGTAAACCGCATTTATACCTTGGTTACTAAGTATTTTTCTTTCTCTCTTTCATCATCATCATCAGTCCATGTACGTCCCCACTGCTGGGGCACTACCCTAAACTAGCGGTAAGGCCTTAATCAACCACGATAGCCAAGTGCGGGTTGATTGACTACACAACCTTAGAATTTTCTTCGTAGGTGTGCAGGTTCCTCACGATGTTTTCCTTCACAGTTAAAGCGTCGAATAAACGTACATATGAATTTCCAATTTGATAAATACTTTTTGACTTTGTTATTAACTGACCCACAATTTCCGTGCTCAGGCGCTAGGTATCATTAGAAACATTAAATATAACTGTTAGTAAATTATTACTTAAGAAATGGTGTTTAGAGATGAACTGTAATTACCAAAAGTGGGGCGTCCTAATTTTAGCTACTTTTGAGGTTGTAAATGAGCCAACTAGAGCCAGAGTGGTCCAAACCACAAGTTGCATTTTTAGTTGTTTATGGAAACGTTCCCTTTCAAACCCCTTAGTTAATAGCCATAATGGTTTAAAGGTAATTTTACTAAACATTTACATGTGAAGTTTAAAAAAATATATGACGTTATGACTTTTGATCAATATTAATAGTGTATAGGGGCCCAGATCACTCGGGTCCGTTGTTACGGCTTATGTCACTTGGGCCACACAAATATACATAAAGATTAAAGTTCATCTTATAATAGAGGTCTTGAACCATCTTATATGGTCCGATTTCGGTTGAAACAGAGACGTGCCTAAAGGCTACATCTTTAAGCACGGTGCTGGAGGCAACTAAACTTCGGTATTTGCAACGGGTCGGAGGTCAGTTGGGCAACGCGACGGTCATTGTTGTTGATGTTGCGCAACAACGCTTTGATTTATGTTCCGAGCATTAACTTGATGTAGGGACGACGGTTGCTCTAATACGGCGTAAAACAAAGACTTATGTGAAAGAAAATTTATTGCAAAAGTTGGTACTAATATTATAAATGCGAATGGTACTACCATGATACTTTTTTAAAGAGTGCCATGATCACGGAATCAAGTTGGCATAACAACAGTGCATAAAAGCCGGACATCTTTATATCTCTGTGTGTAACCATGATTTCAAGTTTTCTGTTTGTCTTTCTGTCGAGCTTTCATCTACTTGACCGATTTATAGTAAATGTAGTACATCATTCGATATTCGGATATGGGATTGGTTGCTTTTAACTGACTTCTCTATAATAAAGACTTCACACAGAGTTGCGGCGCAAAGCTAGTTTAAAAAAAATCGCAAAACTCATAAACGTTTAGTAACACTCATATATTATATGTACGCACACTCGTATTATTGTATGCAACAACCGCGTTAACATCTCAATCAGCACCGCAATAAATCAATAAAGACAAAATTCAATTTGCAAACGATTACGCTTCATAAAACCACGCCCCAGATACAATTGCGAAAATATTCAAAATCGGACAACTTTCTAGACCATAGTAATAGTAATGTGTAAGTATCGTATGTGGCGTGTGTGATATAACCCCAGGTTGAGCGGATCAGAACTGCCCACGTGTTTACCATTGCATGACACACAGACGTTTATCTCGATCAATATACGATATTGGTTTCATAATGCGACTACCGATGCGTGATAGATACCAATATTTTAGTTCTGATTGACAAATTAAATTATGGTTTATATTATGACACTTAAACTCATGCAATAGATATTTCATGTCGTTCTTTCTTTAATCTCGGGCTCTTCGAGCGGGGCGTGACCGTCTTCTTGAGTCCTTCATCAGGGTGAGGGTGACAGCAACAGCTCAATAGGTATTGGGCCTGTCGACCTCATATGTGGACCTCATAGCCGCTTACCATCAGTCGGAATGAGGTTATCCTGAACGATGTATGTTTAAAAAGTATGACGTAGGTAATGTTATGAGATAAATAAATGAACGTAAAAAGCTATTAACAGGTCCGTTACCTCGATTGCTCCACTTTTAATAGATGGCTCTGCAATTGAAAGGTCAACAGTCAAAAATTCCAAGGCACGCAAGTACATTAATGCTACTTCCTGAGTCTAGGCTGAGTAACTAGACTCTGCCTTGCTTGCCACTAGTCTATGAACTTATACAACGATTTTATTATTTTAAACTTTCGCGTGCCATTACAATAAAAACTATACATATAGCAAATACACGGTTCGTCCGACCATGATTGGTGTATAATAACCTACTCGAAACTTCAGGCAGTAAGTAGCTATGTAATTGTTACTCCTTTTATCGCGTGTAGATCCATAGTATATAGTTTTTAACGATTTCATTTCTTAAAAAACATTGATACGTGCATTGACTGGCTCGGTGGAACAGTGGTTAGTGACTCAAGTTCACTGAGAACGGTTCCAAGAGTCGTGGGTTCGATTCCTACTCGGGACTACAGTTGTTGTTTTGTATGTTACCTAAATTACTAAGGTAAACATAATCGTATGTAAAATAGCCTTTTTCTATGGGTTAAAATTATTTTTAATAACAAAATTAGTTGAATCAATTTACATTTAAAAAGGTAGATCAAAGGTAGATTTTGTGTATTGAATTGACATTTACTTTGTGAATCTGTCAGCTAAGCCTAAAGAAATATTTTACTCAATACTTCTTCAGTAACACTAATTAATATTGATTGCTTTATTTGAAAAAACTGCAATATTCCTTTTCCCAAAAGTATAATATTTAAAACATATTCATAGTTTTTATTATACACACAAAAAACTAAACAAAATCATCTTACAATCTAACTAGACATATATGATATTGAAAGTAATTTTCACAATAAACGACCTCGGATTATCTCAAATCTCGACCTCAAAGTAACCTGAATAAGATTAAAAAAATCTGTCCACCTGTTACACACATACACACACTATCTGTACCAAGTATGTTCATAGTATAATTGATGTAATCTCGCCTTTCGAACGATCGTGAACGCGACACTAGTTTTGAGAAATTGATCTGGAGCGCTTCGGTCACCAGGGCTGCCTCAGTCGAGAAAGTTTCTATAAGTAGGCCATTATATATATTTTACTAATATACACCGTGAAATTTAAGTGGTTGTTTTCCCGTAGCAGAACAATTTCAGTAATACTATCGAATCATTCAAGAAATTTTTTTTCAATTTTTCACAATAATAATTTTCGAACTCGAAAACGAGAAGAGCTATCGTTGTTTTTTAAGATGTGACGTATTCAGGTACTGCTTGCCGCATGAAATCGATGCTTAAAGCTAAAGAAGCTCTACGCCCTAAGTAATAAAGTGGTTTGAACGCACTTAAGCCTGCCGGCCTGGGAGACCCGTAGAAACGGGGGCCCTTCCGTCCGGCGGACTGGCCAACTCCGACCCGCACAGCTCAATACCAATGCGAGACTCCACGCCTTGTCTCGTTGTTGCCGCAGCAGTGGTCTCCTTTTTCACGGCTTTCAGGGTGAGTGCGACAGGCTCAATATGGTCTATTGTGCCTGTCGACCTCATATTTGGATCTCACTACCGCTTACCATCAGGTGGAGTGAGGTCATCTTGTTAGCCTCTGTATAAAAAAAAAAAAAAAAAAAACTTAAAAGTTTCGGTTATACCTTTCGTAAAACTGGCATTTATTGATTTTATCTAGTAGAATCATTTTGCTGCGGGAAAACAACCACTCAAATTTCACGGTGTATAAGTATATTTATAAACACATACTTAAATACTTAATCACACCCAGACACGGAGCAAACACCGATGTTCATCACACAAATATATGTCCCGAGTGGGATTTGAACTCACGACTCTCGGAACCGCCAGCCAGAGTCACTAACCACTGTTCCACCGAGCCAGTTAGTGACTAAAACATACTGGTAACAGCCCTGGCCCGCGGTCAGACGACCTCGAAGAGACAGATGCGAGACTAGTTGCGTCACGCGACTCCGCCCGCCCCGAGCGTTTGTTACACTCCTGCCCTTCGGACTTGGCACTGTGTGACGTCATACCGTGTCCTTGCTATTTGTCACCGTTACATAGTATTTGTTGCTAGTATGCAATAATGCAAAGTATTGGATTCAGTAGAAGTTTTACTAAACGCAATATTTATCGGCTTTAATAAGTACTTTACTTAATTCACTTTAGGCGTCCGAATTCAGTAAACATAATTTTCTTGTTAAAACATCAAATTAACGTGTAGTGTGAAAGATCAACATAATTGATTAAAACATCACTTACTTGCAATTTCATACGTTTCGTGGGTCAGTAAAATTAATGAAGTAAAATATTAACACAATTTCATTCTTTGTCTTTACATTCGCTCCATAAAATAGATCATACCGTTCGGAAATCGGGCTTTTCTGCCACCGAAACCAGACTATGCACCATGAATTGTGAGACTAATTTGATCAATTTGAATAAATAAATATAAATATTACACAACATCACATACATTAATCTGTTCCCGTGGCAAGAAACACTTGTGTTGCGGATATTGGAATCAACAGTGGATACACAAATATACTTAAATATATTTAATAACACACCCAGACACGAAACAAACACCGATGTTCGTCACACAAATATTTGTCCCAAATGGGAATCGAACCCACGACTCTGAACCACTGTTCCACCGAGCCAGTCAAAGATAAATTAATTGATTTCATGTTGTTACCCACAGATGGCGCTGACGTGCGACTGTCCGATGTCGCAGCCGGGGCCCACGCTGGCGGCCACGTGTGGTGGCGGCGCCTTCATGCTCTTCATGGGGCTGTTGGAGGTGTTCCTGAGGAGCCAGTGCGACCTGGAAGATCCCTGTGGCCGTGCCCAGGTACCACTAGGAACCAGGGTCTATCCCTGGACACCGTGCACAGAATATAGACACCAGTTCATGGAGCATCATCATATTATATGCCCCCACTGCTGGGGCACGGGCCTACCCTAAACTAGGGCGATAGTCGACCACGCTGGCCGGTGCAAAAATATATAAACTTACATTAATTTAAGTTATATAGTAAATGGCTTCTAGATAAAGAAATATTATAACAATATTCCATGCCTCCATATTGTCTTGTTACAATGTTTAGGTAGATTAAATTACAGTCTATATAAAAGACATCAACGCAGCACATCACGTATCGGTACACTTTGAACATGGACTAATCATTCTTCACTTCGAATTACAGAACAGTTATCGTTCATTAGCTCTGCACCGCATGCGGTGAGCTTGGTGACGTCATAATCAACCTGGTGACGTCATAATCAGACCAGCTAATCATATCTAATGAGTAAATTTACCACCAAAGATTGTACAAGATTAAGATAATTTAATCTCCTTTTTATTTTTCTCTGATTGTCCATAACGGACTTAAGAGCATACGTATTACTTACACAGTATAAATGGAGCGGCAACACACGCTAAGCCGTTTGCTCTTTCCCGGATCGAATACTATTTTGTAGAAATTGATCGAAATCTTAGTAACTTTAAGTTCTCTAACGGTGATAGCTAAACTACATAGTCTCCTATGAAGTTATTATCAAAAAGTTGTTTTTTTCAAAACAAAATAATATTACCTACCTTCTTACCTTATTATTCAATGAATAGTGAGCGAATTGAAGTCTCAGCAATTAATAACATATGCGCTGGCGCATCGCTATGAGCATCAGCATTGTTCGTGGAGGAAGCGATTAACACTCGCTATCGCCTATCGCGATGGATCTGGTGGGAAGCGGGACCGACGCGTTAAATGACTAAATGAATCGAGCGGAAACCGGATATAATTTTTTATTTTGTATACATTTTAAAAGTAAGTGGGGTTTCCTTTAATTTGTTATCTCTTATGTTGTTGGTTTGAAAAATAGACACTTTTCGCAGTTGGAAGACACTTGGGTTTGATTTTTTAAGCTGATTAAGAATAAAATTGTGACTTAAAAAGCCTAATATTGTCTATTATTTTCGCGAAAACTACACATTTGAAATAAATCTAATTTTACGGATTAAACACACGCGAGTAAATTTAATTGTTATTCTAACATATTATTTAGAGAGAGATAGAATCCCCTGCAGTGCTCATCTTACACGTGATTTCTGTCCGGCTGATGATGATGATGATGAAATCCCCTGCAATGCTCTTCTTAAACGTGACTTCTGTCCCCAGTTCCGGCAGCACATGGACTCAGTGTACGATTTCATCGTGGTGGGCGGCGGGTCTGCGGGCGCGGCCGTGGCGGCACGTCTGTCTGAAGTGCCAGAGTGGCGAGTACTGCTGCTGGAAGCAGGTGAGCATCAGCTGGTGGTTGCCAAGGGTTGTTCTGCCACCTGGATGATCAGGAAAGCTCCGGGTGGCTCAAAATTGGCCGATGACAACATGGTGGATGTTGTCATCGGCCAATTTTGAGCACCCAGTAGTCAATGCCTTGACAACAGCGATCTTCGAGGTCAAATAATTCCTCCTCCAATAATCCTCGATATCAAATAGGTGCTCTGTATGGCAATACAGGATTATTGTTAAAGGAATACATGCTTAGCAATCAAAATCGTTGTATGTGTGATGAGGGTGGATAGATTGGAATATGTATAGTTTGACCCTTACATTTTTGAGGACCCTACAGATTTGGGACGTTTAACAGGTTAAACATTACTTCTTTATAGCCCAGTCGGCAAAAAAGTGGCCTATGTCTTTTTCAAGCTCTGGACTATATCTGTACGAAATTTCATTAAAATCGGTTCAGTACACTATGCGTGATTGCTAACAGACAGTTACTTTCACGTTTAAAAAAATAGTAAGGATAAGGAAGTAAGGAAAAAGCAGCTTTTAAATTTTAATAAACCTTAGTATTTGACTAACGTGTCTGTAGAATATTTGAGTATGTATCGAGTTCCAGAAACATCACAACATGATCTTCCCACAGGTTTCGACGAGCCGACGGGGGCGCAGGTCCCGTCCATGTTCCTGAACTTCATCGGCTCCAGCATCGACTGGGGCTACCAGACAGAGCCCGAGCCTGCCGCCTGTCTTGGGGAGAAGGAACGGAAGTGCTACTGGCCCAGGGGAAAGGTACAGACACGTGTTTTTTCATATGGACTCATATGTCGACCTCATATTTGGATCTCACTACCACTTACCATCAGATGGAGTGAGATCATCTTGTAAGCCTATTATAAAAAAATGGACTGTCTATTCAAACAAGAACAGACTCGGTGGAACAGTGGGGTTTGCTCCCGGCTACAGTTCCAAGGGTCGTGGGTCTGACCCCCACCTTAGCGGTGAGAGCCATCCGCTCCCCTGCAAGTCCGGTGATGATGACGAGGCTACTCCAAGCCATCATCGTAAGTCAGTTAGGATTAGGGGTGAGAGCCATCCGATCCCCCGCAAGTCCGATGATGATGACGAGGCTAGGTACTCCAAGCCATCATCGTAAGTCAGTTAGGGAAAAAATCTGACCCCCTCCTGGGACAGACATTCAGGTGATGAACATTAGTATTTATTTTGTGTCTGGATGTAAATACGTAACTATCAATATCTACGAGTATGTATGTACGATTTTAGACTTACGCGTTCCATTACATCATAAACTTATTCATATCAGATGGCAGTGTGTGGAGATGTCCCAAAGATAACCGCGCTCTTCAAGCAAAGCGTGAAACATGAACCCTTTATGGTGAGGACGACAGGTTCAATAGGGTCTATTGTGCCTCACATGTGGACCTTACGAACACTTACCATCAAGTGAGCTAATCCAGAAAGTCTATAAAAAAAAACAAATAATCTACCTCTTATTGGCAGGTCCTTGGCGGTACGTCGGTGATGAACGGCATGATGTACATGCGCGGCTCCCGCAAAGACTACGATGCTTGGGCAGCAGCCGGCAACGAGGGCTGGTCCTACGACCACGTGCTGCCGTACTTCCTGAAGTCTGAGGACAACAAGCAGTTGGGGGAGATGGACCGAGGCTTCCACGCGGAGGGAGGGCCTCTCACCGTGGCGCAGTTCCCATACCACCCCCCACTAAGCTACAGCATTGTTAAGGCTGCTGAGGAACTTGGTACGTGAAGATTTAATACCTAAGGTCAATTAGCTTGGTTAGTTTACAATGGGACTTGACACGTTCTTATTACAGTAATAAAACATGCTTACTGCTCTGTACTTTGACTGCGTAACGCTAACGATAGTCGCAAGCGACCAGTGGACGACTATCGGGCTACATCCCATAACAGGAACAACGAAATCCTGCGACTCTACCCTCTATTTATATTCATAAGGCCTTGTTGCTGTTAGATGATTCTCTTCTTAGAACTTGGTTGCAAAGCCTTTAGAAATTTGGCGTTGAAGACACTTCACTATCACTCTCAATGCAAGAAAATTTAGTAGGATATCTCAGGTTATGTGAAAATATTGGTGCCAAAACTTTTGCACAATTATATGGTACAAGCTGTGCCCGCGACTTGGTTCGCGTGGACTACAGGATTTTACATACAATTTTTTTTTACAATAAGTCCCGTTCCTGTGGGAATTTTGCAATATCCCGTTGCAAGTAAGCTTTATGTTCATTGGGGTACCTGCATGCCAAATTTAAAGCGTCGAACATAAAGATTGTACTAAGTTTATAATATCTTAAGATTGGCACCGTAACATGGTGTGCTTCGATTACCATTCAATTATTAGATTACCTGTTGCGTAGCTTCTTCACCACTTCTAATTATACCAGGCTACAAATCCCGCGACCTGAACGGCGAGCACCACACTGGCTTCGCAATCGCGCAGACCACGAACCGCAACGGATCCAGACTGAGCGTAGCGCGAGCGTTCCTGCGCCCCGCGCGCCTCAGACCCAACCTTCACATCATGCTGAACGCTACAGTAGCCCGCGTACTCATCAACCAGACCACCAGGCAGGCTTACGCTGTGGAAGTGAAGAATAGTCATGGAGGGACTGAGACTATCTTTGCTAACAATGAGATCGTTTTGAGGTGAGGCTTTACTCTAGTCTACGTAATAAATATTAGAAAACTGTAACTGTTCGGGATATTTACCATGTTGTTTTGTTTTAATGAGCTCCCGATATTTCGGCACTGCTGCAAGCGCCATGATCACGGGTGAACTGTAGGACTGCGAGAATGAAGGTAGGTCTAAGGGCAGACATATCGGTCTACCCTCTTTCTTAGTCTTTTACTACGCACGACACCACTACCACTATCCCCTACATTATCACTACGAACTCGATCGCGACACACTACACTCACGGTATCACATATTTTTTCGAGAACAGTTACAGTTTTCTAATGTGTGTAACCATGACAGTTTAAAATTATATACGTAATAAATAAACCACATGTTATAATTAACAACAGAATACTGTTGTTATGTTATATTAGTTGCTCAAAGCTGCACGAGCGGTTTAAAACATTTTGGAAAATCGGGAAAAATCTATCCAATCAAAAACATAAATGTGAAATGAGAGCCAAGTTCAATATTATGATAATTGCCTTGGTTGTTGACTTCAGCGACAAAAGAAGTGAGGTCTAAATGGGTGCCAAGTTCAATGGTCAAGCCTAAAATTTATTTATATGTAACACTATAACATACCTATCATATCTTCTTATAACATAAGATAATGTATGTTGGTAGCCTTTGAAGGTCTGTCTTGGCTAGTTTCTATAAACCTACCAACGTATTATTATGTTCGCTCGCCAGTTTCTACCAACAATCCAAATTTTCGGAATTATAAAATGAAAACTAGCCAAGACAGACCTTCATAGGCTACCACCATACATTAACCAAAAAGCGTCGATGGCCGAGTGGTTAAGGTCGTTGCTTGCTATGCGAGAGGTCGCCAGTTCAAACCCCGCCAGGTACCAATGTGTTTTTCAAATTTGAAATTCATATGTACCATTATTCGACGCTTTAACGGTGAAGGAAAACATCGTGAGGAAACCAGCACACCTGAGAGATTTTTCAACGGTGTGTGAAGCCATGTCAGAGGCCTACGGGCGGCTTAAACTCTGACACCAGGTTGTTCATCAACCACACGATAAGAAGAAGAAGACCATACATTATCTTATGTTATAAGAAGATATGATAGGTATGTTATAGTGTTACATATAAATAAATTTTAGGCTTGACCATTGAACTTGGCACCCATTTAGACCTCACTTCTTTTGTCGCTGAAGTCAACAACCAAGGCAATTATCATAATATTGAACTTGGCTCTCATTTCACATTTATGTTTTTGATTGGATATCATTACTTTTTGTAGAAAAGTATATATCATCGTAACGCCGTGGGTCCTTTGAAAAGGACAAATTCAAAACTAAAACTAGACTTTATAAATATAAAACAATTGAATCAGTTACTGTATTTTCCTACGTTTACGGGGTATAACCCTAAGTAATAAATATAAAAACCGACTATAAGTACCTACTCTTAATTGTAAATAAGTAAGTATACCTAAATATATACTTAGTGCTCTGCCTTCCCCGGTATATAGGCGTGATTAGGCACTAATTAGGTGAATGAAATGAAATAAAATCCGGTTTGGAGTCGACCGGTTGCTGTTACCACCATACAGTTGCGTAAAACTCTGACCTATCTCGGTCAGGTCGCGTTCCGGGATCAGCACTGTACGAACCGGAGCCATTGCTGCGGCAAGCGCCGGACCAGTGGAGTCTTAGCGGCGGTATTGTGCGGGCGGAGCGGGTCAGCCCGCCCGCCAGGGAGAGCCGTAGAAACGGTAGTGCCTTCCGTTCGGCGGATTGGCCAACTCCGACACGCACAGCTCAATACCAATGCGAGACTCCACGCCTTGTCTCGTTGTTGCCGCAGCAGTGGTCTCTTCTTTCACGTCCCCATTTCCCTCTCATATCGATGTTCCGGGAGGGAGGGGTGAAACGGCTTTCAGGGTGAGTGCGACAGGCTCAATATGGTATATTGTGCCTGTCGACCTCATATTTGGATCTCACTACCGCTTACCATCAGGTGGAGTGAGGTCATCTTGTTAGCTCATTAAAAAAAAAATAGTTGCCAGTTTTTTATTTTTTCCTTTGTATTCATGTAATTACCTATCTGCATACCAAATTTCATCTCTCTAGGTCATTTGGAACTGGGTTAGAATTTTGATCTGTCAGTCAGTCAATGATAAAAATGAGGATTTTTGGACATTAATATCTAAATAACTGTTTGAGATAAGCTTATGAAATTTAGAACACAGATTTATCTTGCAAGTCACAATATAGGAGCCAAATTTGATACGTTTATGTGAAATAGTTTTTGATTTATGAGGGGTTCAAAAGTGGTTCCAAATGGTTCGTGTAATATTACACACGGTGCGGCTCGCCAGTTCTGTTTCTTGAACTTGGCTTGACACGCTACCGCGTGTCTAGATTTCTCCGCGGCTTTCGAACCTACGCCCCTCTGAAAATCTCTTTCAGATGTATATTCTATGTTACAATATGGTAAAGTCAACAGCTGAAGCTCAGTCAATGTGAGCCGCAATTGAGAATTCTTTGCTGATTCTCTGAAGAATTATAACGATCCACATATTAAGTATTCTAACAACAATATTCGTACCACCTTCAGCGCGGGCGCAGTCGGCTCCCCGCAGCTGCTGCAGCTAAGCGGCGTCGGAGACCCCGAAGTCCTGTCCCGCGCCGGAGTCACCCCCATGCACTCACTGCCCGCCGTCGGCCGCAACCTCCACAACCATGTCGCGCACTTCCTGAACTTCCAAGTGAACGACAACAACACCACGCCACTGAACTGGGCCACCGCTATGGAGTATCTGCTGTTCAGGGACGGACTCATGTCTGGAACTGGTGAGTTTTGTACTGAAGACTGTCAGTCTCAAACCTAAGGAGTAAGGAGTACCTTAGAACGGTACAATAGTACCTATAGAGCTTGTCACCTTCACCCTGAAGGCATGTATAGATAAATAATAAATAAATAAATAAATATTGCACAACATCACATACATTGATCTGATCCCGTGTTAAGTAGCTTAAGCACTTGTGTTACAGATATCAGAATCAACAGTGGATACACAAATATACTTAAATATATTTAATAACACACCCAGACACTGAACAAACACCGATGTTCGTCACACAAATATTTGTCCCGAGTGGGAATCGAACCCACGACTCTTGGAACCGTAGGTAGTGAACCTGGGTCACTAACCACTGTTCCACCGAGCCAGTCAAAAAGATGCCGTTTCACACCTCCCTAAAATACCGGTTTATGTCAGGAACAGATGAGTCACTTTGAAAATGTAGCAGCCACTATCGCTCCATATTTAAATCACAACCAAATCGCTCGATGCGCCATGGCATCCATGTGGGAATCCATGTTGCTGCTCTTCTACCTACTACTTTCGATACTTCCACTATCTACGATATTGATTGATTTTGTGGCAAACGCTTCATGCCATGTCATGACTATCGATCTAGCGATTGTCTCATATCCGAATGCAAAAAGAGAGTTTATAACGCTAGATCTGTAAAGTGAGTTTGGCGGTTTGAATCAATAACCGACTTCACACGAGCAGAAACTTATCAACTCGACCATTGTGTCTTATTTTCCACGACATCTCCAGGCATATCGGAGGTGACCGGCTTCATCAACACCAAGTACGCGGACCCGGCGGGCGACCACCCTGACGTGCAGCTATTCTTCGGCGGGTTCCTGGCTGACTGCGCGCGCACCGGCATGGTTGGAGAGCGGCTGGACAACGGCTCCCGCTCCATCCAGATCATCCCGACCGTCCTGCACCCGAAGAGCCGAGGACGCCTCGAGATCCGGTCCGCTGATCCGTTCGAGCATCCCAAGATTTTTGCCAAGTATGTTGTATGGTCGAGTTATCTTCTTTTATTTTTGAGTTGGGATTTGGGGAGATTTAGTGGCCTTCTCTGGGTTATCCTCCACATTTGAAGGATTTTCTATCGTTCTACCTGACCCCTCATCCGCAACGCCATAGATTCGGATTCGTTAACCATAATCTGTCTCTCTCTCTACCTAAGCGAGTGACAGTATAGATTTTCCGAATCTGACTGTCAGAATGGTGTGTCTTTAGGGGGACTGTGGGTCTCTAAATAAATATTTCTTTTGTTTAATAATTTTGGGTCAACTGTGGAGGATTTATGGATTCTAAGTATACATTGAAGTATATATAACTGTCTAACGGTAAGGATATTTGCATCTTTATACAGTTCCGTAGTACTAAATAAGCGCTTTTTTTTAAACATTACTTTTAAAATAGATCTCTGTGCTCGTTCGATGCTAATAAATTTTGATTTGTATGTCCCTCCCCATATAGCGATACAATACTGTAAAATAGATCTAGACACGCGGTAGCGTGTCAAGCCAAGTTCAAGAAACAGAACTGGCGAGCCGCACCGTGTGTAATATTACACGAACCATTTGGAACCACTTTTGAACCACTCATAAATCAAAAACTATTTCACATAAACCTATCAAATTTGGCTCATATATTGTGACTTGCGAGATAAATATGTGTTCTAAATTTCATAAGCCTATCTCAAACAGTTATTTAGATATTAATGTCCAAAAATCCTCATTTTTATCATTGACTGACTGACAGATCAAAATTCTAACCCAGTTCCAAATGACCTAGAGAGTTAAAATTTGGTATGCAGATAGGTAATTACATGAATACACAGGAATAAATATAAAACTGGCAATTTTTCTTTTTTTTTAATAATTAGGTTAGGTACTATTATGACCGCTTAACATAAATACCTAATTAGTGCCTAATCACGCCTATAAACCGGGGAAGGCAGAGCACTAAGTATATATTTAGGTATACTTACTTATTTACAACTAGCGGCCGCCCGCGACTTTGTCCGCGTATTAATGGGTTTTAGTGGCAATGTTGTATTAAAACAGCCTACATTCCTTGTAAAATTTGTTATTTATTCGTGAAAGTTCCGTCAACGCTCTCCCATAGTACGACCCCCCACCCAGGTCAAATTTTGAAAAAAAAAAAAAGTAGCGCTGGTGTTTTTCCAGTGTGCCAGCTACCTCCATACCAAGTTTTATGAAAATCTATAAACACGTAAAAGTTTTCCCATACTAATTTCCCCCCCCCCCCCCAATGAATCCAAAGGGGGTTGAAAAAAAAAAAAAAAAAAAGTAGCCTATATGTTATTCCAGAGTGCCAGCATTCTTCATATCCATAAACACTTATAAGTTCTCCCATACTCCGTTCCACCCCCCCCCCCCTCCCCCAATAACCACCATGATGGGGTCGAATTTGAAGAAAAAAAAAAAGTATCGCTAGTGTCTCTCCGGAGAGCCATCTACCTCCATACCAAGATTTATAAAAATCTATAAACACGTAAAAGTTCTCCCATACTAATTTCACCCCCCCAATGACCGCCATGGGGGTTGCATTAAAAAAAAAAAATTGCGCTTGTGTCTCTCCGGAATGCCAGCTACCTCCATACCAAGTTTTATAAAAATCGACAAACACGTAAAAATTCTCCCATACTCATTTTCGCCCCCCCAATGAACCACATGGGGGTTGAATTAAAAAAAAAAAGTAGCCTATATGTTATTCCAGAGTGCCAGCTACCATCATACTAAATTTCATGAAAATCGCTTCTGTCGTTTGAGCGTGAAAGAGTAACAAACATACATCCATTCATCCATACATCCATACATACAAACTTTCACCTTTATAATATTAGTAAGGATTAAGAGTAGGTACTTATAGTCGGTTTTCATATTTATTACTTAGGGTAGGTACCTACATAAAATCTAGTTTTAGTTTTGAATTTGTCCTTTTCAAAGGACCCACGGCGTTATATATACATTTTTCTACAAAAAGTAATGATATCCAATCAAAAACATAAATATGAAATGAGAGCCAAGTTCTATATTATGATAATTGCCTTGGTTGTTGACTTCAACGACAAAAGAAGTGAGATCTAAATGGGTGCCAAGTTCAATGGTCAACCCAGAAATTTATTTATAAGTTACACTATAACATACCTATCATATCTTCTTATAACATAAGATAATGTATGGTGGTAGCCTATGAAAGTCTGTCTTGGCTAGTTTTCGTATATGAATAATAGCCGTCGCAAGTTCTAAGCCTATAAGTGTTTGTCGGTTTTTATTTTATAATTCCGAAAATTAGGATTGTTGGTAAAATCTAGCGAGCGAACATAATAATACGTTGGTAGGTTTATAGAAACTAGCCAAGACAGACCTTCATAGGCTACCACCATACGTTATCTTATGTTATAAGAAGATATGATAGGTATGTTATAGTGTTACTTATAAATAAATTTCTGGGTTGACCATTGAACTTGGCACCCATTTAGATCTCACTTCTTTTGTCGTTGAAGTCAACAACCAAGGCAATTATCATAATATTGAACTTGGCTCTCATTTCATATTTATGTTTTTGATTGGATTGGACTAAGCTGACATATATATTAGTTAGTATAAGTTTATCGGTAACGTTTCTTAGGTATTTGAAGATCCATATAAGCTTTTTGGCCCTGTTTGACACCATTTCAAGCTGCGGATACCAAGAAAGATGTTGATCAATTATCATTCCTAAATATTTTGTAGAATTAACTTTTTTAATAATTGCGCAATTACAACTGTATGTAAGGTTATCAGCACATGTGTGTGCTATGATATTTAAATTATGTTTTGGTTGTGTAGAGTTATTTATGGTAAATGTTATATAATTTGTTTTATCCGAATTGAGTGTTAGGGAGTTGTTTTGTAGCCATTTTATTACCGTAGTTAGACCTTCCTCAGCTTTTTTATAAACATCATCCCAGTTAGTGCTTTTAAAAAGTAAAGCGGTGTCGTCTGCGTAGGATATTATATGTCCGTTTATGAGTTTTAATCTAGTTAGGTCATCAATATAAATTAAAAATAGGGTAGGTCCGAGCACACTGCCCTGTGGTACCCCATAGTTGTTTATTGAAATGTCCGTGCTCTGTATCGAATTACCAAGTGTTACTCTCTGACTTCGGTCAGATAAGTAATCAATTAGGAGATCCAGAAAAATGCCTCTAATGCCCATACGTTCGAGTTTACGAACAAGAATGGAAACAGAGACAGTGTCAAAAGCTTTCTTTATATCTAGGAAAATACAAAGTGTTTTTTGTTTCTGGTCCACTTGATTTGTGATTTTAGTAGTAAGATCTAGTATTGCATCTTCAGTGCTAATACCCTTGCGAAAACCATATTGCGCATTTGAAAGAAGTTTGTTAGATTCGATGAAGTATAAAAGGCGATTGTTGATAAGTTTTTCTATTATTTTAGATATAACACATAAAATTGAAATAGGCCTATAATTGCCGACCTCATCTCTGTTTCCATTCTTGAAAATTGGGAGAATAAGTGCGCGTTTTAAAGATTCTGGAAATTGACCTTTTTTGAAGCATGTAATAGAGAGATGAGTGATTATCGGTATTAAAGTATTTGCAGCCATTTGGATAAATTTGGTAGGGATATTATCCCAGCCAGAGGCAGATTGGGGTTTAAGGGTTTTAATAATTGTAGAAATTTCAGATTGATCGGGTTCGATTAGTCCTATCGAGTTTGATTGGGAGGGGAGATTGTCTAAATATTTATTTATTCGTTGCTCATTTATTTGAATTTGTTGTGCTAGTGTCATACCGACATTGTTAAAATAGTTATTTATATAATCTGCTGATTCTACAGGTTGGGGTTTTATATTTATTAGTTCAGTGTTTGGTGTATTACATTTCTTCAGATTGGTAATTGTTTTTATGGATTTCCAGAGGAGTTTGTTATTGGATTTAGAATTATTAATTAGGTCTCTTTCATATTGTGTTTTTAGATTCTTTATAAGATTTGTACAGTAATTTCTATATCGTCGATAGGTGATTTTAATTATTTCGTTGTTAGGGTTAAGTCTAGCCTTTTTTTGTAGATTATTTCTGTTTTTGATACATTTTAAAACTCCTGGCGTGATCCAGGGCTTTAGTATCCTTTGGTTACTTGGTATTTTTGTTATTTTGGTGTGGAGTATTAGAGATTCATTGATTATACATATTATTTTATTGCATAATATATTTGGGTCTTCTATGGTGAAGAGGTCGTCGGGTATATTTTCTTCTAGTGTTTTTATAGCTTTAGTGTAATCGGTGTATGTTTTCGTTTTTGGTGCTTTGTAGGACTGCGAGCTATTGTAAATAAATATAGCAGCCATTTTGTGGTCTGTAATTGTCGTTTCTAGAATCGCGACAGTCGCCGTAAAATGGATAGGGTTTAGACTTGTAATTATATGATCTAGGCAACTGTGTATTCTAGTATCTAATCTATGGCCGGGTAGAAGACCGTGCTCGGCTAGCATATCAAGGTAAGTATGGGTGTGTGTATCATTTCGTCCCTCAAGTATATTTATGTTAATGTCTCCGATGATGATTGTGTTTTTGTTATTGTGTTGTTTTAGAGATAGGTGTTTATTAAGTGAGTCTATAAAATTATCAGGATTTCTTTCCGACGGAGAACGATATATGCAGATGATTCTAATTGAAGAAGTAGCAATTTCTATGCAGGATGCTCCAGTAAGAGTAATTTCTTTTGCGGTATGATCGATGGATTTTTTTACGTATACTACAACCCCGTCGTTACGATTTGTTTTTTGAATTGAATTATGAATGACATAGTTGGTTTTAAGCGGTAGTGGTTTGTCTAAGTTTGTTCGACATTCCGTTAATACAATAATATCAATTGATTGTTTAAATAGGCTAAGGTTTATTTCTAGATCATCAATATTTTCAGTTTTGTGAATGCTCCTTATATTCTGGGTTATGACTGAAAGGAAGGGTAAGTCTATGGGTAATTTTTCTGTTAAATCACTTATATTGCATTCTATGGAATTTATATTATTTACTAAATCTAATTCTTGAATAACGTGCATTTGTTCATTCATTTTGAGAATGTGAGAGAGATGAGGGGGTACTAACTATGATGAGACAGATTTTAAGTGTTAATATTTTTGTATTCAGTTTAATTTCGGTGTCGGCGTTGATTAGATGCATACTATACAAGTAGCAATGTGTTACTTTAAATAATGTGGAGGGAGTATAATGAGGTGGTAATCTACATTTGTGTGTATGTATAATAGTTATGTAAGTTATGGTTAAGTAGTTAATTTTAATAGTTATGGCTATATGGCGTGAATAAAAGATCTGACAGCTGTATAAAGTACAGAAACATAAATAACAATTGTTACCCGTAAGGCGAGAGGATCCTAGTCACTTATTTGCTAATTGTTGTATTTGCGCTTCATTATGTATAGATATTATAGGTGAATTATCATCCATACGTAGGTAGACCTTCCCGTAGTTTGACCAACAATATTTATAATTATTTCTCGTTTTCAGGTCCCGCGCGAGAAAGAATAGTCTTGAGCTTTTAGATGTTAGATTTTCGCTTATATATATAGGTATATCCGAGTTGCTTTTGATTCCCATATGCTTGGCACACAATTTGCTCGACCTATTTTTTATGTTGTGGTTCTTAGCCGCTCTCAGAATGTCAGTCTTTATAAACGAATTGGTGAATTCCACAATGATGGTACTGTTTTGTTGGTTTTTGGTCTTGTTTAATTTCAAAATGTCTTTAAAGTCTGTTTTTTGCACTTTAACTTCCAGATTTTCGGCTAGTTTCAGCACCATGCCTACCAGGTCTTCCTTCTTCTCTTCCCCTTTTAGGGGCACATTTTTAATTTCTATGTTTGCTTTCCTGTCTGTTCTCAATTGTTCTTCTAGTCTGTTTTCTAATATAATAATTTGCTCCTTGTCCTTTTGTGATTGTAGTTGTAGTTGCTCAATTTTCTTTTTGAGGTCCCCATTTTCTTCACACAAAAATGTTATTGTGCTCTGTACATAAGAATTTGTCTGTTGGATATCTTTGAGTGTTGTTAAGATACTGTTCGCTTGGTCAGTTTGCGCTTGAGAAAAATTCCTTGAACAATGTTTTTATTTCGCATTTCAGCTCATCTCTCAATTCCTCCCACTGTAGTTCCGATCTATTCCTTTTATTCCGTGCTACTACAAAGCCTTTCGGGGTTACATCACTGAGGGTAGCTAGATCTGGCACGGAGGTTGATTTTTCGGGCGTTCGCATTGTCATAATGTTGTTAATAAACGAATGACGAGAAGTTGGCTTCGCAAAATAACAAACTTGTTTTGTATAGGTTTAGGATTTAATCGTAGCACTGAGGTTAGGAGGTGATGACTCGTACCTTCTCGCGTAGTATAGCACTGCTACGGCGACAGTCTGCGGCTACGACACTCTGTAGGTGTTTATACAATAACAGTTTCTTATGGTGCAGCAAAACCTTTGAATTTCGAGCTATTAGGGACACGAATTAACTTTCAACTGCCTCGTCTTCGACACAATTGCCTCTTTAGGGTATATAGTTAGCAACAGTTCTTTCGTTTTTACATAACAACATTATTAACCTTTGTCCCACTCTCACTTCCAGCTACCTTACCCATCCGGACGACGTGAAAACCCTGGTCGAAGGCATCAAGTTCTCAATCAAGCTCTCCGAGACGAAGGCCCTGAAACGGTTCGGTGTGAAAATGGACCGGACCCCAGTGGAGGGCTGTGAGAGGATCAAGTTCGGCTGCGACGCGTATTGGGAGTGCGCTGTGAGGATGCAGACGGCTCCGGAGAACCACCAGGCAGGGTCCTGCAAGATGGGGCCGAGGGGAGACCCCACTGCTGTGGTGGATAACTTGCTACAGGTCAGACATTGCCTGTTTCAATGTTTTTGCCCAGTCTGTAGTGTCTTACTGGTGGATATAAGCTTCAGTCATATTTCTGTAGAAAAAAAAGTAAATTATTTGAACCGATCTATATGGATGACCAAATTCAATACAAATTTTACAAAAATTTGTTTTTAGCCGACTACATTTTTATTGCCATTCGACGACCATATTCGCCGGACGGACTTAACGGACATTAGACCTTGGCATTCATAATTTAGAAACCCTCGTTTTATGTGTCTAGAAATACATAAGTAAAGAAGAGTAGGTAACTTAAAAATTGAGACACTCCTCTCGTCGTTGGCAGTTAATATCTCGTGGTACACGCTAAGACCATCAAGGTTCGTGTTCCACAACTTGTAGCCAATACCGAGTCAAGACGTTAATTTGTATTTGGTAATGGCTGGATGGAAGTGCCCGGTTCAGCATTTAGATCCAGTATAGCCGTGTCATCCATAAATGGAGAAGATGCAGTGAGACAAAATTCGTATTTATAACTACTTACTTACAGCCTTTTGTCTTTTTTACTGTATGCTAAAAGTTAATGTTTGCTTGCAGGTGCAAGGCATTGACCGGCTACGCGTGGCGGACGCCAGCGTAATGCCGTCCGTACCATCGGGCAACACCAATGCGCCCGCCGTCATGATCGGTGAACGCGCAGCAGACTTCATCAAGCAGCGGTGGCTCGGGACCACTCACGTGAGTACACTGATAGATCTGTGCCAACATCCTGCTAAGTAGTTCGGACCGCAGCCAATAGATGGCGTTTACATAACGTCTCGATACCGTTAACCACATTTAGTATGCAAGGCTACATCTCGCTATCACGGTTATTCCTGCCTCTTAATCAATATACATTGGACCATAATCTCCGTGCACGATCATCTAGCTCGGCGGAAGTTCCTCAACTTTTAGGACTCCAACAAAATAATTACAAACAACTTTGAACTATTGAGGTTATCATGTTTTTTTGGAGCGTCCCCGATATTTTGGCAATGTTGCAAGTGTCATGATCACAGGTCACAATTGTTGATTCTTAATTGTGCCTAACCTAACTGTTCCAGGCACCGTTCCCGACGGGAAACCATGGTGGCATCTCCAACGTGCTGACAGCCAGCGACTCACAGCAGCACCCCTCGTGGCAGCGCTGGGCGTAGCCTCTAGACCCCCCTGAGCTGACCAGGAACCAGGCTCAAACCACACCTTCATGACTCGACTTGAACCTCCCCTACCACAGAGCTGAGCTAGCGAAGATACTGCTTTAAGTTCTAGAGTTTGATATTCTTGGACGAAATTTCCTCTTAGATATATATTTTTACAACATCACAATTTTCCCCTAGGTACTATTTACGAAAGCCTTAGGTAGTTACAATGACATCAATTCTTACCATAACCTATTGAAATAGTCATCACCATATTTTCGAACCTGGGCCTGGCTCCGCAGATTTGTTTTCTTAAACGCTTTTCTCTGTTCCTAAAAGTGGTACCCCACAATTTAGCAAGTCTCATTAACAATAATCAGTGCAACGGATTTATCATGTTAAAATCAAACGAGACCAGCTTAGTAAAACCGTTAAGACGTACCTACACTGATCATCAAAAACACCACAAGTTTACAGTGATTTCTTGATTGTTCTTCTTGTTAAATATATTTTAACTTTCCTTAGGTTGATAATTTTTGGTCCTGATTTGTATAAATAATGACTTGGTTTCGTAAACAATACGATAATGTATTTTAAATTTCGTTGATTCAAAACCTCAAATAAGATTTCGTATAAAATGATGATCAGTGTAAAACAGGCTTCTTAAGTGCCCTTAGACTCTAATTTCTGAAAATAGTGGTCATAATATAGCAACTTCAATAAAAAGTACCTTATGATGTGATATGTTTAGTTACCATATTTATAGATGTATTTTTTCGTGTAAGATAGATTCTTTAATTTTAAGGGATTATCATAATTGCGTTTTTGCGCGGTTTTGTACAAATTAGTATTTATTAGCACCTAAACTGCCTTTAAAATACTCTATGTGAACGAAATGTTCGTTTTAATTTTATATTTTTTTTAAATGTAAGATAGTTAATAAAATATTTTTTGTATGGTTGTCATTTGACAGTTGTGCTGTAAAAATTATGCAAAATAAGTAAATTTTATAATAAAAGTATTTTTTTTACTTAAGTACCTATTTATTTTCAGCTACTTCCACTTAATGGCTTTCTTCTCGAAGAACGCTTAGTAAGTCTGATTATTATTATCTGATCTATAGCACGATCAATGAAACAACAACTGAAAATCAATTATTTATTTAATTAATCGGAGTCTATTCAGCATTGGATTACTAAGTACCTAACTAATATCTCAATCTTTAGACACATATAAATTGCGTATGAAAAAACTAAAACAACCAAAGTATTTTGTGCACACAATAAGTTATTTTTATATAATTTCAACTAATGAATCATAAGCAAGAATTTCAAAGAATTTCCACAATAGAATACCTTATCTTATATTAAATAGGTATGTATTCGAATCGCTATATTTATTTAGTATTTTTTGTCACGTTACATACGATAACATAGAGTCGAATTTTATCACATTCATAAATCAGAAAAAATAGTGTACTTATAACTAGTAAGATTCTTGTCTGTATGGTAAACCATATGAATACGAATTGAGAAAATATCTTGCACTTACAACTATCTTAGGCATCATACTAAGTACCTAATAAATAAAAGCTTTATTCAAAATGTAAATTGCCTTTACTTTCTAATATCTGATACACTATATTATTACATTAGATTATGATTAAGTGCCTCGTTGGTCTATTGGTAGCAAGCGCTGCGTAAGGATTGAAAAGTCCCCGTTACAAGCCTGGGGTCGGGCAAAATTTGTGTGAGTTTTTCTGTAAAGAAATTACCCAGCCCGGAGTTAGGAAGTTGGCGGTTGCACGCCCGTGACTCGGAAAGCACGTTAAGCCGGAGGTCCTGCGCCCGATCTCTCATCGGTCATGTCGGATTGCCGTGTCACCGAACTATGAGAGTAAGGGAACAGAGAGTGGATTTGTGTTTGCGCGTACACTTGTGCACTATATTATGTCCTGCGCACTTGGCTGATCTCAATTGGCCGAAATCGGTCGGACGCCTTACACTAGTTGATTGATCATAATTTTTCTGGATTTTCACATTTTACTTTTTGAATAAACCTTCGTGGTAATTATTAACAATATTTTTGAACATTTCAATTTTAATTGAATAGTTAATTCAATGGTACATTATATTTACTTAGTTTAATTTAGTTACTTTATTGTTTCTGTATATTAATCCTACATTAAGCCCGTTTGTTTGACACTCCTGTTAAAAATAAAATTAACCGCCATCTTGAAGCGGCGGCCATATTGAATTCCCAATAATTAATATTGTAATGTCGCCAGAGCCAAAAATGCTTGCAATTTCCAGCTTAATGGCGTATCTAAGTAATGATATGTCGAATGCCTTAAAATGAAACTAAGTTAGGATAGCAAAACAATGATACAGACTAATATCACATAAATATAGACGTATCTTACAGTATGTTACAATCCAAAAACAACGAAGCAAGCTTATTAAAACCATTTTCAACAAAAGCTGTATCGATATTAGTAATATCATATTACTGAACACATTTCGACGATCAAGAATAACAGTGGTGTTCGAACCAGAGTACCTACAGATAAAATTATGTAAATAGGGGGAGTACACTTAATTTTTATTTTATAAATACAACATATTCCTTCAGATTTCCCATAACTCTAGGGTATAAATAAGACCAGTCATAGTAAAACCTCATGGCATAATTAGAATTTCTTATTACACAATTTTTGTAATTTTTATTTTTCATACAAAATAATTCGCCAAAAATATGACTGATGTAAAACACGTTTACGTGATATATGACATCGTCGCACTTTCTTACCTTAATTTATGAATAATCTAAGTAACAAATCAATGAACACACATCAACGTTGATATATTGACATTTAAAAATCGTCTTTATTTTCTACAACGTCGCAAGAATAAAGCCTTCTCATAATGGTGACAATTTTAGAGCTTATTTTATCAAAATTGGGGATATCTTCGAAAATATGCATTTTAGGACTTATATTTCTTAGACATAAAAAATATTATTTATGTATAGAATATACCTTTTAAGTTATGGGACATCAAAAGGAGCACGATGTGGAACACTTTTAAAGTGAAAAATAATATTTTCAAGATGGAAAAATAGGGAAAGCTCGCGATATCACACTACTTAGTTGATTTGTAATGTTAAAATATACTTAATACTAATCGGACTTTGTTGGCATCTTGATACAGTTTTACCAATCCACTGTGGGCATTAGGTACAGTCGCAAACACACGTTTTACGGTTAAAAATATTGTTTACATATTATACACCGTGAAATTTTAGTGGTTGTTTTCCCGTGGCAGAACGATTTGCCTTTAGTAATACTATCGAATCATGCAAATTATTCCGCGAAAAAAATTTTTTTTTTTTAATTTTCAAAATAATAATTTTCTATCTCGAAAACGAAAGAAGATATCATTCTTTTATAAGATGTGACGTAATCAGGTACTGCTTGCCGCATGAAATCGATGCTTAAAGCTAAAGAAGCTCTACACCCTAAGTCATAAAGAGGTTCGAACGTGCTTTCGAGTTAAGGTTAAACCTTTCGTAAAACCCGCATTTATTGATTTAAATAAAAAAGAACTGCACACATCTTTTGTACTACTAAGATATAATCATTTTACTGCGGGAAAACAACCACTAAAATTTCACGGTGTATTATTCTATTTTGACTTCATGAACGTTTAAAATCTTACAATTATTTATTATATTATACTGAAAAATACTCGTTAGCCTGTTGGTTCGTAACACTAATTCAGTAAAATATTGAGAATACGCTCCCTTACTTTTTTATCGTAATTATTACTATTGATATTTAACCGACTTACGAGGCTTGGAGTAGTCTCGTCATCATCACCGGACTTGCGGGGGAGCGGATGGTTCTCACCCCTAAGTAGATGTTTGTACAGATAGGGATCGAAATGTTGGAGGTTTACATATAGCATAAGTAGAATGACATACGAATGTGTGTCTGAATCGGAACTTGTATACAGCATAGTTTAGTTGGTTGACAACGTGGACAACATGGTATGTGGTTTTTTACAAGTGTGTGTGTATGTTTTTGTGTGTGTCTCTTTATATATGTTTTTGGTGTATGTGTGTCACTTTTTGTGTTTTGTGTAAGTTTGTGTTTCTCTGTGTGTTTCGTGCGTGTGTCTCTTTAACTGTGTGTTGTTGTGTGTATGTGTGTGAGTCTCTCTTTGTGTTGTTGTGTATATTTGTGTGTATGTTTGTGTGTGTCTCTTTAGCTGTGTGTTTTTGTGTGTATGTGTGTGTGTCCCTCTTTGTGTCTTTGTGTATATTTGTGTGTGTGTGTGTGTGTCTTTAAGTCTGCTTTTTGTGTATGTCTGTCCGTGTGTGTGTCTTTAAGTGTGTGTTTTTGGTGTATGTATATCTCTCTTAGTGTTCTTGTGTGTGCCGCTACGTGTCTATGTGTCTGTACGTATGTGTGTGTGTGTGTGTGTGTGTGTGTGTGTGTGTGTGTGTGTGTGTGTGTGTGTGTGTGTGAGTGTGTGTGTGTGTGAGTGTGTGTATGTATATCTCTCTTAGTGTTCTTGTGTGTGCCGCTATGTATCTGTGTCCCTCTCCGTATGTACGTGTGTGTGTAGATCCCTCACAGGTCCACGTTGTTCAGGTTGGCCCCGGAGTGCGAGGGCAGGTCGGCCTCGAGCCGCAGCGTACCTAGCGGCACGACGGCGCGGTCGGCGGCCCTCAGTCGCGCCATCTCCCTCCTCAGTTTCGCTAGTACTGCGTAGTTGGGCTCGTTGTGGCGGGCCTGGTCTTGAAGGAGAGTGATCTGTTGTTCTTCCAGCTTTTTTTCTTTGCAGCTCTTGACGGAGCGCGAGCCGTACAGGCGGAGGAGAGAGCCCCAGGAGCGCACGTGGGGGTGCAGCGCCTGTGCAATGGAAACTCTTATATAAGTGGAGTAGTACAAATAGTATTTATGTAGTTAGTCTATTATTTGAGCGAACACTGCACATTGTAATTTGAAATAAGAAACTAAGTTTACTTCGCACTTTAAAAACCACAAAAGACAAATCAATAAATTCTTACAATGTTAGTCGAGTTTATCAACTTACAATATTCTATGATATCCACACTAGAATGAATCTGTATAGTCACGAAATAATAATTTTACACGCAACACAACAATACACGCGAGTTTACTCCGTAAACTTAGTTTAATTTTTAAGAATACATTACAGGTAACAGTTAATAATGTGATACAATGGCATGCAATACTTAAAAACTAAACTATTACCTATGGGCAATAATTTTTCTTTGTATCAGTCTTTTTTTTCCGTCTCTTTAAAGAGAGTAGCTCTTTAAGTAGCGATTAAATAATGAAGAGAAAACTATGAAGTAAGTGAGATCATATTCCCACCTGCAGTATAGCCTGTGAGGCGCGCTGCTTGGCTGTCTTCTTGTTCTTGCAGACGACTGTGGCGGTGTGCTTGCCCACCTTCATAGTAAGCTCTATCTTTTGGAACTCCAGCTTTTTCATCTGAAAATAGAATATTAATGTTAGCGTTTTGGCTCTACAATTTTTTTTATACTTGTAAGGTTACACAAAAACTCCATAACTCTGCGTAGCTAGTTCAAAGTACCTCGATAGGTTGCAGCGACGTGCTATCCTTATTGTCGATGATCTAGAGGTGTCTGAAACCCTGGAGCCTCTGCAATCACGTAGAGACATTACCGGTCAAGTGTTCTCTAGCGTCTTTATAACGGGAAATGCTCTGAAGAGCTATTTCAGTTAATCCCTCCCTCCCCTTTCAACTCCCGAACGACACTTCTGGACAGCGCTGCCATCCACATACCTCCCAGCTCTCATTCTCACCGTTAAAGCGAATATCATATGTATGATTATTCGATGAGCCCATGACCCAGCTGCTGGAGCACGGGCCTGCCCTAAACTAGGGTGATAAGGCCTTAATCAACCACGCTGGCCAAGTGCGGGTTGGTCGACTACACAACCTTAGAATTTCTTCATAGATGTGCAGGTTTCCTCACGATGCTTTCCTTCACCGTTAAAGCGCCGAATAAACGTGCAAATGATTTTCAATTTTGCAAATGGCTTCTAACTGGCGACTCAACGACGTTAATCACTGGGGCATTGTCGCTTTTGAAATGGGTTACGAGGGCTAAATGTATAAAGAAATAATCCGTGCCCGCGACTTTGTTCGCGTAGACTACAGGATTTTACATACAAAACTTTATTCCCAAAAACTCCCGTTCCCGTGGAAATTTTGCATTACCGCGTTGCAAGTAAACTTAACGTTTATTAGGGTACCTTCATTCCAAATTCCATCATCCAATCATCTATCTTACGCGGTTAAGAGTCCCGTGGAAATTTCGGGAATTCCTTTCTTAGTGCACCATTACGGTACCAAAACTACCTCCCTTCCAAATTTTAAGTGGCTACGTTTAGCCGTTTAGGCTGTGCGTTGATATGTCAGTCAGTCAGTCAGTCAGTTTATCTTTTTATGTATTTAGGGATGGTACTAACCTCAGTCTGTATATGCCGGTCGCCAGCCCCGAAGTTCCTCAATAGGCAGGTACGGAGGATGGCGTGCGGGGAGGGCTCACACGTGGCCGCGCAGAACTCCGTGATGCGAGGGTCCTCGATGCTCACGTAGTCGAAGAACTGGAAGCATGGTGAAGGTTAGCTACTTGTTACTTGACTGACGAAGGTACGTGACTATTTGAAAATGAACTGTGTTTATTTAATTTTTCGGTAGTAAAATATGTTGAATTCGTAAAGATGATATCAAATTTAACAGTAGTTATGTGTCACAAAGTGCCGTGAAATGTCGTTAGAAGTTGTCACATGGCTCAGTGTCCTCAAGTGTCGTAAGAAATTGTTATGCGGCACTAAATGAAAGTGCCATTAAAGGGTAACTTCTAAGTTACCCTTTAATGTCACTAGAAGTTAGTAGGAATCGCTAGGTGTCGCTATGTGTCGCTATGTGTCGCTATGTGTCGCTAGGTATCGCTAGGTGTCGCTAGGTGTCGCTAGGTGTCGCTAGGTGTCGCTAGGTGTCGCTAGGTGTCGCTAGGTGTCGCTAGGTGTCGCTAGGTGTCGCTAGGTGTCGCTAGGTGTCGCTAGGTGTCGCTAGGTGTCGCTAGGTGTCGCTAGGTGTCGCTAGGTGTCGCTAGGTGTCGCTAGGTGTCGCTAGGTGTCGCTAGGTGTCGCTAGGTGTCGCTAGGTGTCGCTAGGTGTCGCTAGGTGTCGCTAGGTGTCGCTAGGTGTCGCTGGTCAGTCACCGAGAAGTCCGGCTCGCTGGCGGCGGCGCCGGCGTCGGGCGGCGCGTGCGCGTCCAGTTCGTCCTTCATCTCCGGTATGAGGATGTGTATGGACTGTCGCTAGGTGTCGCTAGGTGTCGCTAGGTGTCGCTAGGTGTCGCTAGGTGTCGCTAGGTGTCGCTGGTCAGTCACCGAGAAGTCCGGCTCGCTGGCGGCGGCGCCGGCGTCGGGCGGCGCGTGCGCGTCCAGTTCGTCCTTCATCTCCGGTATGAGGATGTGTATGGACTGTCGCTAGGTGTCGCTAGGTGTCGCTAGGTGTCGCTAGGTGTCGCTAGGTGTCGCTAGGTGTCGCTAGGTGTCGCTAGGTGTCGCTGGTCAGTCACCGAGAAGTCCGGCTCGCTGGCGGCGGCGCCGGCGTCGGGCGGCGCGTGCGCGTCCAGTTCGTCCTTCATCTCCGGTATGAGGATGTGTATGGACTGTCGCTAGGTGTCGCTAGGTGTCGCTAGGTGTCGCTAGGTGTCGCTGGTCAGTCACCGAGAAGTCCGGCTCGCTGGCGGCGGCGCCGGCGTCGGGCGGCGCGTGCGCGTCCAGTTCGTCCTTCATCTCCGGTATGAGGATGTGTATGGACTGTCGCTAGGTGTCGCTAGGTGTCGCTAGGTGTCGCTAGGTGTCGCTGGTCAGTCACCGAGAAGTCCGGCTCGCTGGCGGCGGCGCCGGCGTCGGGCGGCGCGTGCGCGTCCAGTTCGTCCTTCATCTCCGGTATGAGGATGTGTATGGACTGTCGCTAGGTGTCGCTAGGTGTCGCTAGGTGTCGCTAGGTGTCGCTGGTCAGTCACCGAGAAGTCCGGCTCGCTGGCGGCGGCGCCGGCGTCGGGCGGCGCGTGCGCGTCCAGTTCGTCCTTCATCTCCGGTATGAGGATGTGTATGGACTGTCGCTAGGTGTCGCTAGGTGTCGCTAGGTGTCGCTAGGTGTCGCTGGTCAGTCACCGAGAAGTCCGGCTCGCTGGCGGCGGCGCCGGCGTCGGGCGGCGCGTGCGCGTCCAGTTCGTCCTTCATCTCCGGTATGAGGATGTGTATGGACTGTCGCTAGGTGTCGCTAGGTGTCGCTAGGTGTCGCTAGGTGTCGCTGGTCAGTCACCGAGAAGTCCGGCTCGCTGGCGGCGGCGCCGGCGTCGGGCGGCGCGTGCGCGTCCAGTTCGTCCTTCATCTCCGGTATGAGGATGTGTATGGACTGTCGCTAGGTGTCGCTAGGTGTCGCTAGGTGTCGCTAGGTGTCGCTGGTCAGTCACCGAGAAGTCCGGCTCGCTGGCGGCGGCGCCGGCGTCGGGCGGCGCGTGCGCGTCCAGTTCGTCCTTCATCTCCGGTATGAGGATGTGTATGGACTGTCGCTAGGTGTCGCTAGGTGTCGCTAGGTGTCGCTAGGTGTCGCTGGTCAGTCACCGAGAAGTCCGGCTCGCTGGCGGCGGCGCCGGCGTCGGGCGGCGCGTGCGCGTCCAGTTCGTCCTTCATCTCCGGTATGAGGATGTGTATGGACTGTCGCTAGGTGTCGCTAGGTGTCGCTAGGTGTCGCTAGGTGTCGCTAGGTGTCGCTAGGTGTCGCTAGGTGTCGCTGGTCAGTCACCGAGAAGTCCGGCTCGCTGGCGGCGGCGCCGGCGTCGGGCGGCGCGTGCGCGTCCAGTTCGTCCTTCATCTCCGGTATGAGGATGTGTATGGACTGTCGCTAGGTGTCGCTAGGTGTCGCTAGGTGTCGCTAGGTGTCGCTAGGTGTCGCTAGGTGTCGCTAGGTGTCGCTGGTCAGTCACCGAGAAGTCCGGCTCGCTGGCGGCGGCGCCGGCGTCGGGCGGCGCGTGCGCGTCCAGTTCGTCCTTCATCTCCGGTATGAGGATGTGTATGGACTGTCGCTAGGTGTCGCTAGGTGTCGCTAGGTGTCGCTAGGTGTCGCTAGGTGTCGCTGGTCAGTCACCGAGAAGTCCGGCTCGCTGGCGGCGGCGCCGGCGTCGGGCGGCGCGTGCGCGTCCAGTTCGTCCTTCATCTCCGGTATGAGGATGTGTATGGACTGTCGCTAGGTGTCGCTAGGTGTCGCTAGGTGTCGCTAGGTGTCGCTAGGTGTCGCTAGGTGTCGCTAGGTGTCGCTGGTCAGTCACCGAGAAGTCCGGCTCGCTGGCGGCGGCGCCGGCGTCGGGCGGCGCGTGCGCGTCCAGTTCGTCCTTCATCTCCGGTATGAGGATGTGTATGGACTGTCGCTAGGTGTCGCTAGGTGTCGCTAGGTGTCGCTAGGTGTCGCTAGGTGTCGCTAGGTGTCGCTAGGTGTCGCTAGGTATCGCTAGGTGTCGCTAGGTGTCGCTGGTCAGTCACCGAGAAGTCCGGCTCGCTGGCGGCGGCGCCGGCGTCGGGCGGCGCGTGCGCGTCCAGTTCGTCCTTCATCTCCGGTATGAGGATGTGTATGGACTGTCGCTAGGTGTCGCTAGGTGTCGCTAGGTGTCGCTAGGTGTCGCTAGGTGTCGCTGGTCAGTCACCGAGAAGTCCGGCTCGCTGGCGGCGGCGCCGGCGTCGGGCGGCGCGTGCGCGTCCAGTTCGTCCTTCATCTCCGGTATGAGGATGTGTATGGACTGTCGCTAGGTGTCGCTAGGTGTCGCTAGGTGTCGCTAGGTGTCGCTAGGTGTCGCTAGGTGTCGCTAGGTGTCGCTAGGTGTCGCTAGGTGTCGCTAGGTGTCGCTGGTCAGTCACCGAGAAGTCCGGCTCGCTGGCGGCGGCGCCGGCGTCGGGCGGCGCGTGCGCGTCCAGTTCGTCCTTCATCTCCGGTATGAGGATGTGTATGGACTGTCGCTAGGTGTCGCTAGGTGTCGCTAGGTGTCGCTAGGTGTCGCTAGGTGTCGCTAGGTGTCGCTAGGTGTCGCTAGGTGTCGCTAGGTGTCGCTAGGTGTCGCTAGGTGTCGCTAGGTGTCGCTAGGTGTCGCTGGTCAGTCACCGAGAAGTCCGGCTCGCTGGCGGCGGCGCCGGCGTCGGGCGGCGCGTGCGCGTCCAGTTCGTCCTTCATCTCCGGTATGAGGATGTGTATGGACTGTCGCTAGGTGTCGCTAGGTGTCGCTAGGTGTCGCTAGGTGTCGCTAGGTGTCGCTAGGTGTCGCTAGGTGTCGCTAGGTGTCGCTAGGTGTCGCTAGGTGTCGCTAGGTGTCGCTAGGTGTCGCTGGTCAGTCACCGAGAAGTCCGGCTCGCTGGCGGCGGCGCCGGCGTCGGGCGGCGCGTGCGCGTCCAGTTCGTCCTTCATCTCCGGTATGAGGATGTGTATGGACTGTCGCTAGGTGTCGCTAGGTGTCGCTAGGTGTCGCTAGGTGTCGCTAGGTGTCGCTAGGTGTCGCTAGGTGTCGCTAGGGGTGTCGCTAGGTGTCGCTAGGTGTCGCTGGTCAGTCACCGAGAAGTCCGGCTCGCTGGCGGCGGCGCCGGCGTCGGGCGGCGCGTGCGCGTCCAGTTCGTCCTTCATCTCCGGTATGAGGATGTGTATGGACTGTCGCTAGGTGTCGCTAGGTGTCGCTAGGTGTCGCTAGGTGTCGCTAGGTGTCGCTAGGTGTCGCTAGGTGTCGCTAGGTGTCGCTAGGTGTCGCTAGGTGTCGCTAGGTGTCGCTGGTCAGTCACCGAGAAGTCCGGCTCGCTGGCGGCGGCGCCGGCGTCGGGCGGCGCGTGCGCGTCCAGTTCGTCCTTCATCTCCGGTATGAGGATGTGTATGGACTGTCGCTAGGTGTCGCTAGGTGTCGCTAGGTGTCGCTGGTCAGTCACCGAGAAGTCCGGCTCGCTGGCGGCGGCGCCGGCGTCGGGCGGCGCGTGCGCGTCCAGTTCGTCCTTCATCTCCGGTATGAGGATGTGTATGGACTGTCGCTAGGTGTCGCTAGGTGTCGCTAGGTGTCGCTAGGTGTCGCTGGTCAGTCACCGAGAAGTCCGGCTCGCTGGCGGCGGCGCCGGCGTCGGGCGGCGCGTGCGCGTCCAGTTCGTCCTTCATCTCCGGTATGAGGATGTGTATGGACTGTCGCTAGGTGTCGCTAGGTGTCGCTAGGTGTCGCTAGGTGTCGCTAGGTGTCGCTAGGTGTCGCTAGGTGTCGCTAGGTGTCGCTAGGTGTCGCTAGGTGTCGCTGGTCAGTCACCGAGAAGTCCGGCTCGCTGGCGGCGGCGCCGGCGTCGGGCGGCGCGTGCGCGTCCAGTTCGTCCTTCATCTCCGGTATGAGGATGTGTATGGACTGTCGCTAGGTGTCGCTAGGTGTCGCTAGGTGTCGCTAGGTGTCGCTGGTCAGTCACCGAGAAGTCCGGCTCGCTGGCGGCGGCGCCGGCGTCGGGCGGCGCGTGCGCGTCCAGTTCGTCCTTCATCTCCGGTATGAGGATGTGTATGGACTGTCGCTAGGTGTCGCTAGGTGTCGCTAGGTGTCGCTAGGTGTCGCTAGGTGTCGCTAGGTGTCGCTAGGTGTCGCTAGGTGTCGCTAGGTGTCGCTAGGTGTCGCTGGTCAGTCACCGAGAAGTCCGGCTCGCTGGCGGCGGCGCCGGCGTCGGGCGGCGCGTGCGCGTCCAGTTCGTCCTTCATCTCCGGTATGAGGATGTGTATGGACTGTCGCTAGGTGTCGCTAGGTGTCGCTAGGTGTCGCTAGGTGTCGCTAGGTGTCGCTAGGTGTCGCTAGGTGTCGCTAGGTGTCGCTAGGTGTCGCTAGGTGTCGCTGGTCAGTCACCGAGAAGTCCGGCTCGCTGGCGGCGGCGCCGGCGTCGGGCGGCGCGTGCGCGTCCAGTTCGTCCTTCATCTCCGGTATGAGGATGTGTATGGACTGTCGCTAGGTGTCGCTAGGTGTCGCTAGGTGTCGCTAGGTGTCGCTGGTCAGTCACCGAGAAGTCCGGCTCGCTGGCGGCGGCGCCGGCGTCGGGCGGCGCGTGTGCGTCCAGTTCGTCCTTCATCTCCGGTATGAGGATGTGTATGGAGGCGCGCGCGGCCGCAGACTTGGCCTGTCGTTTGCTAGAGCCGTGCCCCACTCCATACTGCATGCCACCGATGTACACCGTCGCTTGGTACGGTGTTGATGCGTTCTCTGCAACCGAAAAGACAGATTAGAAAAAAAAATCATAGCCTTTTTATATTATTTTGAACCTCACAGGCTTTCAAAGTTTCTAAATATAGAACACATGAACATTTCCATAGAATCAAGTAAAAGATAAGGCCCGTTTACACCAACGAACTCAGTGTTAAAATCATTGATGATTAGGCAAAGAGTTGATCCATTATGACTCTTCAATAATATGTAAGATAATCATATTTGAAGTTTTACACTATTGCATTCTATGGATAAACTATAGGGACTCTTAATCAACAAGCATATCGAATCAAACTATGAAAGCTTGTATTATTTGTTAGTCAAATTATCAATATAAATATTTAAAAGCCTATCACCATCTAACAGCCATATCTACGACCCTAGTTGAACCTTGATTCGGTTTAACTTATAATACAATGCACAACCGAACGCCATCTGTTGGCTAATTCACCGAACTAGCCTATACAAGCCAGCGCCATCTATCGGCCACCAAACCGAACTAAATGGCAAAACCTTGCTTGATCAACTCACCGAGCTGAACAAACTCGTACACGGGTTGCTTCTGCAGCGCGCGGCGCACGTACTCATGGAACACGGAGAGGTAGCTGCGGCCGTTCATGTTCATCACCCAGTCGCGCTTGTTGCTCTTGCCGCCTGCGAACAGGGCCGGAGTTAGGGGGGAGTCCTGGGGCGCCAGGGCCGGTGTTAGGGGGGCTAGGGGGGAAACTGTTCCGGGGCTTCCATAAAAGAGGGTGTGGTATGATTCATGATTTTGATGACATAAGTGAAAACAATTTGCGGAAAATAGTATAATGATAGGTAAGATTTTAGACTTTCGCGTTCCATTACAATAGATATTTGTCCAATCGTGGTCGCGAGCGACCACGATTGGTGTAACCCAGTCGAGACGTCGGGCAGTAAGTAGCTATGTAATTTGCTACTCCTATTAACGCGTGTAGACCCATAAAGACAAATATCTAGTATAATGATAGGTTGTATGCCTTAGGAATACAAAGCAGCGAAGACACAATAGACACAATTAGGGGTGAGAGCCATCCGCTCCCCCGCAAGTCAGGTGATGATGACAAGGCTACTCCAGTCAGTTAGGAAAAAAAACTAAAGACACAATGTATTAAAACAGAAGGTAGATAGTCCCCAGCCTTTTCTCGATTCAAGGAAGCCCGCTTACATTGCAGCTCCTAAAGAGCGGCTCCCACAATAAAATGAAACTAGTAACTACTAGAATAACTATTAAAAAAATCATACATATAAGAAAATTACGAAGCATTAATGACGGCAGTTAATTGTCAACTGCTATGTTGTTGAGTAGAGGAACACAGCAGTTTGTAAATTGTAAACTTAATTTTGATACTACTGTTATTGTGTGAGGTGGCTACCCTTAATTGTGAGTGCAGTTAATATTAGTTTTTTTTTTATAAGATGCTAATTTGTAAATGTTTTGCTGTAACTTATTGTAGTGGTGTGACACACCTCCCCATACATAGGTAGGCTTACTATTATAAAAGTAGAGTGTAAGTCTAAATTAGGTTAGTCACAATATACTATCACCCGTGCATAACATCTTTTATTATCATCTCCCGGTCCCATCCTTACATTATGTTGGTAACCTAATAAAATAAAATAAATCTTGGCCCCATGTAAAGAGGCCTCCACCTCATTGTTACCCCAAGGCCCCTGTACTTCTCAAAGCTTACCACCGTCCGTGCCGTTGGCAGGTTGCGCTGGGATGGTGATGAGCTTGGTGCCTTCGGGCAGCGTGGGGTACTGCAGGGTCTTACGCGCCTTCGTATACTTGCGCCGGTCCGCCCAGCGCCTGAGGACACATCATTATCATCATCATGGCTGGCTCGGTGGAACAGTGGTTAGTAACCCTGGCTGGCGGTTCCGAGAGTCGTGGGTTCGATTCCCACTCGGGACAAATATTTGTGTGATGAACATCGGTGTTTGTTCCGTGTCTGGGTGTGATTATGTATTTAAGTATGTATTTATACATATATATGTATGTTTATCAGTCTCTGACGCCCATAGTACAAGCTTTGCTTAGTTTGGGGTCAGATGACCGTGTGTGGAAATGTCCCAGATATTTATTTATTTATTTATTTATCATCATCAGCAGCATATATCTTTGCCCGCTATTGGACGTAGGCCTCCCGTAATGGACGCCACTATCAACTGCCGCGAAATCTAGTATGAAAGTAGAAGCTGACAGACTAAAAAAGGATTTTTGGAAATTTACTTCCTTACGTAAACTACGGTAAAACGACGGTGCAAAGTTACTGTTAAAATTAGGGCCAACATACATGGACAGCTTCAAGCAGTCAGGACAAGCTGTCCAGCTTGAAGCTGCGGCTGCGTAGTAAATTACAGATTCTACGCACACACATACACCCTATTTCTATCTTATAATATAAAAATGAATCGCAAAATGTGTTGGTAAGCGCATAACTCAACAACGCCTGAACCAATTTGGCCAATTCTTTTTTTTAAATGTTCGTTGAAGTCCAAGGATGGTTCTTACGTCGAGAAAAAATCGAATTGTTGCCGAAAAAACCTTCCTAAAAACTGCCCTTTTCTTTTTCACATTTTTTGACAGGACGAAGTCTGTCTGGTCAGCTGGTTTTAAATAAATTCAAAATACTAATTTAGAAACCAGAGCTTACGGTTGTCAGGAAAGACCGCCAAAAGAAAAGAAAAAACAATACTCACTTGAAATGCATAATATTGACCGTCTTGAACTTGAACAGCCTCTTGCAATACCCATTGATCTGCTCATAGGTCAGGTGTTGTGTCTTCCAGCTCGTGTTGACCGTCTCCACGCGTGGCGGAGGCATCACGATGCCACCGGGGAGCACCACTGGCTTCCTATTGAGAGGGACCTCTACACTATCTACTACTCCATCACCTTCGTTCTTATCATTATTTACTGTGTCATCTTCGTTCTTTTCATTATTTACTGCGCCCTCTTCGTTCTGGTCAATAACCGTTCCGTCATCTACATTCTTGTTATTAGTCACTTCGCCTTCAGTCATATCGTTAGCTACAGCGTCAATTTCATTCATATCGTTCGCTAGAGCGTCAACTTTATTCATATCGTTAGCTACTCCGTCTGAGTCATTCATTACTTTAGCTACTCCGTCATTTTCGTTCATATCGCTAGCTACTGCTAAAATTTCATTCATTTCGTTAGCTTCTGTGTCATCTTCATTTATATTGCTAACTACTGCAACATTTTCATTTATTTCGTCAGCTACTGTATCAACTTCATTAATTTCGTTAACTACTGTAAAATCTTCATTCCTGATATGAGCAGTTCCATCTTCATTCTTGTCATTAGCTATTTCAATCTCTTCATTCGTGTCAACTAACATATCTCCTTTTTCACTCTCCGACGCGTCCACTTCGCATTTCTCCGTAACATCCGTATTTTCAGCATTCTTATGATTGTTATCGACCTTAACCGTCGCTGTCTTATAAATTTCCTTTTCACAATCAACAATGTAAATCTTTTTAGCATCTTGACTGATGTTTTCTTTTTCATTACTTTCATCGTTAACTTCACTGTCATTTGGAACGATTATTTCCATTTCACTTTCGGATCTAATATCTTCTACTGTTTTGATTTCATTATTTCCGACTACCGGTGAATTAGCGCTCGGTATATCTTCTACTATCTTTTTCTCAGCGTTACGTTTGAACGGACATACCCGTATGACGTCAGTGTCACGTTTCTCACTACTAATGTCTTTACTTAAACTATTCTCTTTTGGCCCCGCTTGTTTCTCCGCAGCATTTCCGTTCGTCATCCAAGTGCCATTTTTTATTTGTTCTTCTATTTTCCTATCTATTTCCTTCTGCTTTTTCTCTTCCTCTAGCGCTCTTCTGTATGCTAAACATGGGATAGCGCTAATCGGAATGTCGTGTCTCTGGAAAAATATTTCACATTTTAATTAAAATCTCGCACCAATCAAAAAATCACAGAAGATAACTGTAAAAGTCTGGAATACCATGTTTCCTTTATCGAGTTCACGATATGTTGGCACTGTTCAGGCTTTTTCAGTTTCCTTATGTACATAACCATGAAAGTTAAATCATAATTAAAAATAAAATCACTTTATTTCTTTTTGATGATTGATTAAAATTTTGCAAATTACAAAAGAACAGGAAAAATTATCACATCATGTCACAAGTCAAGTCACAGGTCTTCACTACATATTTTGAGTGGCTGGCATCCTTATTCCTTCCTTATGGTGAAATGCAGTCCACAGGTCATAGCCCGGCCTTGCCCTTACCCTAGGCGTCACCCTTACCCCGTCACCATTACCCCTCCCCTTACCCTAGTATTCCCCTTCCCGAGGAAGTACGGCTTGGAGAGCGTACAGACTCGAGACGCCCGGTGCATGTAGACCGGCATGCCGCTGTAGTGGCGCACCATCATCCAGTCCAGTGGCAGCACCTCGAAGTGATTCACGCCCTTCTCTGTGGACGAGAGAGGTGGCTAAGCCCTACACGATCACAACGTGATATGGTAAAGGCAAGGAATTGCTCACAGACAGCGTGAGGTCACGCAATTTGGTGTTCGTGTTTCGAAGAGAATGTTATGTGGTGAAGTATGTTGCTAAAATAAAGGTTGTTTAAGAAAGTATGTGTCATGCGGATTGATTTCAGGTTACGCAATTTGGTTTGTGTTTCGAAGAGACAGCTATGTGGTAGTGCGGGTGGATGAGCTAAAGGTTGTTTAAAGAAGTCACAGGACTCATTTGTTGAATTTAAGATTGATATAGAGAGGAATATATATGCAATATTACTTGCAGTAACGCTGGAAACGTTTCCCTAGGAAAAAATGTCAATAATAGTCGATGGTAACAAAGTAATTAATAACAAATCAAGTAAAAAAAAAGATTCTAAGAATTCAGAGCCTCCTCCTTTTTTTGAAATCGGATTTAATTTGGTAAGGATAATGGTATCCACATCACATGCAGGGGCGTCGCTACCGCTCTATCAGACATATCAAACATCTCCGTAGCTACATGGCGGGTGCCCTGTAGCCTGTAAGTTGTGAAATCGACAATTAGTAAAATGCCATCCACTCCATTCGGACCCCCTAAATGAACTACGTTGGAGGCCCCGCTAATTTTGATACAGGGCCATCCAAGCCACATTCACTACTTGTCTCATACCTACTCACCCCAGACTTCGGAACTTACCTTCTAGCACGATCTTCTGCCGCGTGATGTAGGGCCGTTCCTTGACCTTGGGCGCGCCCTTGAACCCTTCGGGCAGATCCTCCTCCAGCATCCTCTCGATCTCATCTTCGGGCAACCCCTCCGACTTGCCTGCAACCAGCCCGCAGTTGCTTTGACGTTTATAGAAAGGGTCCCCATTAGGCGAACAGTTTGCTTCCACATAATTATAACTATAACCTACGGTTCCAAATGTTCGATTCCCAACCGGGAAAAATATTTGTGTGACAAACATCGGTGTTTGTTCCGTGTCTGGGTGTGTTATTAAATATATTTAAGTATATTTGTCTATCCACTGTGGATACTGATCTCCGTAACACATCTATGTGATGTTGTGTAATATTTTTATTTTATTTATAATACAAAATGTACACTATACAAATTTTAATGCGGCACATTCACTGCATATCAGGCGCATACAGAATGATTCAATGGCGCAAGCGAATCGTCGCGAACGGCGTACATTACGCGGTGTATGGATATTCTATTTAAGCTCTTTTTATTCAAACAAAATGCAATATTTGCTTTTATTAGCTTTAACTTATTTGTTGTTTGATGGGTTATAGATATATGGGAAATAGGATGGGTCCTATGATATCTTATCTAATGGTGGACCGTCTAACTAGTTCACATCAACCCACAGGGAACTTTTGTGTTGTCCTAAATAGGACAACACAGTAACCTTCGGAATCTAGCAATAGAATTACATAATTTTTGTGAACTTTAAAACTTTATCACACCCATATTTATTATTTAAGCATAAATATTGAACAAAACATAATACATGAAATAAAAAATAATCCAAAACTTAAAACAATTACAATAGAAAGAAATAAATTAAAATACTACCGTCAGAGCTATCCGAGTCTTCATCATTGCTGTCACCGTTCGTGGACTTCACTTCATCCAGAACCAAGAACTCTTTAAGCTTCTCCAGCTCTTCAGGAGACACATAGTTGTCATACTTGGTGCTGTCCAATGTGGCATCACTCTTCGGAGGCTCTTCAGCCACACCCTCCTCTGTCCTAGGCTTCTTGAGCGGAGGCTCACACTCCACATCACTCATATTGAATTACCTACCTAGAAATATTGGTTCACTTAACATGTGAAGACTATCGTCAATGTCTTGTAGGTTCAAATATTTTAAATATATGTCGCTTTGAAATGCTACATTTTCAATGTGTTCATTAAAAAGAGCACCTCAAGCAATTTGTTAGAAATTAATATTGAGACACAAGTACTTTTAGCCCTAAAATAATAAGAATTTATTTCTTTTTTGAAATTATACTCTAGATACTTAAAAGTATCAAATAGAGCTGAAAGATTATTAACAAATGAGTTTCTTCTTGTGTACATGAAGATATGAAAATGGATGTTTGGCATTTGTAATTATAGAATTTAATTTACAATTAGATAAGTACTTGATGTTAATATTGAGCGACCTGGAATCTAAAATAATTAATTTAATAAAGTGCTGTTTAGTGAGAATGTTTGAAATCCCTAGAGTATATTCATGTGACTCTAAAACTCAACTAATAGTTTACTTAATGATAACAAACAACCTTTGAGTATCCTAAACTAACTACTATGTCTAACTAAATAATTCTAAAGATGAATCAAAAATGTATAATGAAATAAATACATTGACTACATAATGGCAAAAATTAAATCATATTCCCTTTTTTTCAAACCATAATCATTAGAAACAAACCTAAATAAGGAACATTGAGATTTCATCTGATTAATGATATAGAATAAACAATGAATCCAATGATAAAGTAAAATTTTGTGATCATGGTAATACCAAAATAGTTGAATTGCAGACAGAGATTTATTGAGAAAACACAGACACATTAAAAAGATGAGATTATTCCACTAAATTAAAGGTTACTTTGATAAGTTCAGAATCTTAATATTTAAGGACAAACCATAAATAAGATACTAATACATTGCATATTCTTTATCAAAACTTAAATGATATATATGACAGAAACTATACATTAACATCCATAAGCAAAATTAAGTATAATATAACACAGATTAACTACTCAGACTGAATGCAAAAATGTGAAATTCCATTTATTATCATAATACATTACAGTTTACTTAGATAAATAAAATGTACAAATAAGTATCTTGTTTTTTCTCCAACTTAATTTTTAGAAGATTTCCATCGTTTACACAATATAAGAAGGCATTGTCCACCTTTTCAATCTTGTATGTTTATAATGATCAATACAAAAGAGGTCACAACCATCTACACCCAATAAGTTGTAGAAAGATAGTCCGCAAATAGCGATGGCACTAAAATGCCAATGTGTGGTACAACAGTTGGATTTTATCCATCGCTCGCTGCAGACTTTCGACATCCGACAGACCGACACACCGCGCAAGCCGTGCAAAGAGAGGCGAGTGAAGGGAGCAGGCCTGCCCCAGACTAGGGCTCCGGCTAGGGCCACGGGCCTAGTCTGGCGCAGGCGAGCGACAACGTGGTGCCTCCGTGCAGCGCCGTACTCTAATGCTGGAAAGTAATATGTATCAACGCTCGCACACCGATGGCACCCGTACAAAACGGTAGCTACAAAAGGTAGGCACAAAATGGTGGTATCGATTTCACGTTACTATGTCTCAATTATTCGATATTCCTGTGCTATGCTGTTTTATAAGAATCCCAAATCGGTGTACAAGACAATAATTATCAACCTATTAAATTAAAGTATACTTACGTGACCTACTTGTGGTTTTAATTCCTGTACATTTAATAACAGTCAAAGTGGTTGTATAAAAAATAACAAAGTTAACGCAACAAATAAAAATGTGAGCTTTGTAAATGCAATTAACAACAGAAGTAACACATTATCTCAAATATTAATATTGATGATTAAACTAAAAACCGACGAACAGACAAAACACAGTGGCAGAAAACGAGCCAGCGACAAAGACAGCTGTCAACAATGCCCAATGGTCATTGGTCCCACCATGGGAACGAGAGTGTTCCAGTTCATGTAAATTTCATTTCATGTTTATAGCTTGGATTTTTTAACACTTATAAAAAATGTTTTTCATAAAACAAGTTTCTTTTATTTAAATGTTTTTTTTTAATAATTGCTTAATTTTAACCCACGTTCCACGATCAACGTTTTAGCCGCCGAAAGCTGTAAAATTTTGCTACAGTTTATATCAACTACATAATATGGAGTACAATAAAAGTTTAAATCGACTGGCCCGACCCTAGCTACGGCGTTGAATACATTTACTTTGCGTAGTATTAAAGATTTAAGGTTACATACAGAGAGTATACGCTTTATACTGTTTAGTGATTATATCTACTATTTTAACTAGTGACTCGCTCTCGTGAGCTACGGTTCTAAGAGTCGACCCCAATCAGTAGGTACATACATTCATGTGATGAACATTTGTGTTTTTGTTCCATTTATAGTGTGTGTCTGACTATGTAGGTATTTATTAATGTTTATGTTTGTATATCAGTGTCTATCAATATTAAGTTAATTCTGCCTTATTTAGGGTAAATTGGCCGTGAGTTGAGATATCTTAAAATATTTACAGTAAGATATCACTGCTAGGGTACTATGGTCGGATTGAGGGACGGAGGATCTCGTGTACCGGGTACCCCGTCAGCCACCCACTAAGCGTGGTGGGGTCTGCAGGGTCTGTTTCGGGCAACGCCGGCAGCGTCGTGGCAGTACAAGACTGGTTTCAGAGTCCCATGACGCCGCCTTTCGGCTAGGAGGTACACCCCGGTGTTTTAGTCGGTAGTCCCCCTGGGCATTGCACACCGCCCAGGAGCCGCGGCTGGCATTTACCACCTTTTCGTCAGCCGTTGGGGAGTCCGACACACCACCTGGAGAGAACCCCCTCTCCGGGTGACGGTGCATAACGCATTTCACCGGGAAAAAAAAAAAAAAAAAAAACTATGGTCGGAATACCTCCTCGTGGTGTACCCTGGGCAACGTGGCCGACAAATGGCCGCGGCTGAAATTTCGACCGGCAGGAGGGAGGGAGTTCATCTCCCTCTTGCGGCGTCACCGCCGTTCTTGGTGGCGCGCGCTCTTCCAATTTTTCTCCGTTTGGAGAGAGAGGTTGGCAGAGCGCCGTTGAGCGACCGGATTCTTACATCCTATCCGTACACAACGTGGTGGTGCAGTGCGGCGGTGTCTTTTATATTCGTCGTCGTACAGCTGCGACTTTTGTCGCTTTGTTTGGCCGTTATGGCTGTGGTCTTTTTGACGTGGGTTTGGCGGAGAATCTCCGCGGCGCGGCGGGATTAGCATTATGCAGTCCCGTCGGGCAACCTGCCCCTAGCTGAGTCGCACTCTCGCGGGTCGACTAGGGGGTTTGCCCGCTCGCGCGGGCGGCCCCAAGAGGAGAGCACCTCGGTAAAAAATCCAAATTGGGGAGGGTGGGTTTTACGGGGAGCTCTACCCGTCAAATGAGCATTCCTTTGAAACATGAACGCACAAGGTACAAGAGAAATACCCCAGGAGGGTACCCGCAGCTCCGCTGTGGGAGAATCCCTCCCGTCGTCTTCTGGCGGCGGCAGCCCCGCGTATTCTGGGGGGGGCGCCAACTGCGTGGATGGTACGGAGGAACCGTGCGTGGCTGAAGGAGAGGGGGTTAGCATCCCGGAGCCGAGGAGCAGGGCGAGCTCGTTTACGAGCGGCGCGCTCGGTTTAAATTTGAAGGAGGCGCAGGTGGTAGTTAAGCGCTGCGAAGTGCTAGCTGGGCGCGTATCTGGTGTTGTTGTCAACAATCAGTTTTCGTTGCTGAACACAGAGAGTGAGGACGAGTCTGACACGCTCACTGGATCGAGTGAGAGTCTCGCCTCAACTCGGTCCGGTTTCATGAAGAGAAAAAAGCCGGTATCGGAGACCGAGCTGTCAGACGAGAGTAGGCCTTCACACACAAAGGCTAAAAAAGGCAAGGGTCGCACTCCTACCACAGGCGACTACATCGGCAGAGCGGCAGGCCTGGGGGAGTTAAACGCCGCCAAGAAGGAGGAGCTACGGATCCAGGCGGAGAAGGAGGAACTGGCCAGATTAGAGGCACTTCGTCTGGCCAGAAATAATGCCGGATACGGTGTCATGCTGCAGATGGACATGGAGGACATGACGGTCGAAGAAATTAAGAAGGGGGCTGAGAATGATTTAGAACATATCCTCTCGCTGACCACAAAGTCCAAAAATCTTAAAGGAGGCTTTAAAAGGGCCTTCAAGGAGCTTGCGACAACTCTCAATAATAGAGTCGTAGAGTTGGCCCAGCGAGCATCGTCAGATGAGACGCGACGACTTCAGGCCACAATGGACCGGTGGGCCAAAGATATGGCCGATATGAAGAAGGCCCTGGCGCGTTGCCAGTGCGGCGAACACCAGCCGCACAGGAGGTCTCCGCATAGGAGAGCGGGGTCACCTATGTTGGGGACCCCTATGGACGTCACAGAGATGCCCAACGCGTCTCAAGCGACGCCACAAGAGGGTCCTGAGAGTCTGGAAGTGTGCCATGAGGAGCGGGTCAAGGTACTGCAAGAAGACCGCTTCTTCACCCGCTTCTTGATTGAGAGCTAGAAGACCGCCTGCTGCCAAAAAAGTCATTGCGACCGCCACTAGCAGCAGACCGCAAAAAAGCGGACACCCAACCGGAAGCCTCTTTTAAAGTCCCCGAGCCCCCAAAGCCCCAAAGGGCCAAGAAAGGGAAGAAGACGTCGACAGAGACAATGACGATAGTCTCTGCAGCCTCAACACCGCCGATTCAACCGGCTCACATAAGTCCGGAGGCCAATGATGGCGGGAACGACGACCCCTTGTTACCGTCCACCACGCCAGCGAACACATGGACCACGGTAACGAGGAAGTCAAAGAGGAAAGCTCTGAAGGAGGATACTCCAGCCGGCAAAACTACGGCTGTAGCCAAACTAGATAAGGACAAGAAGGCGCAAAAGAGTGTTGGGAAGAACAAAAGAAAGAGGGCTCCCAAGAAAAAGGTACTGTCTCCCCCCAAGACGGCCGCTGTGGTAATTACTTTAACTGCAGAGGCTGAGAAGAAGGGTGAGACGTACGAGTCTGTTCTTCGCGAAGCGAGACGGAACCTCAATATGGAGGAGCTGGGCGTGAGGCCAGCAAGGGTCAAGCAGACGCAGACCGGCGCCCGGAAGTTTGAGTTTCCGGGCTCCGACAGCGCCAAAAATGCTGACCTCTTCGCCGAGGCTCAAGGTGGCCGTCTCTGGCGTCGCGGTCGTTACAAGGCCGCAAAATAGTGCTATCGGACCTTGATGATTCCATCACCAGGGACGAAGTTGTGGCCAAGGTCTCCGCCTTGGGGGGTTGTCCCCCCGACTCGATTAAGGCGGGGGTCATACGTAGCGGTCGTGGGGGTGTAGGAACAATCCGCCTACAATGCCCAATCACAGCCGCCAAAGTCGTCAAGGACGGTGGAAGGCTGTTGATAGGGTTTAGCTCGGCCTCCGTTAGGGTCCTCGATGAGCAGCCTCTGCGGTGTTTTCGGTGTTATGGAATTGGCCATACCCGCGTGCGCTACCCATCTTCCATACAGCGTGAGGACCTCTGCCTGCGATGTGGCAAAGCTGACCACAAGGCCGCCGCCTGTACCAGTCGTCCTCACTGCGCAGTATGCGCGCAGAGCGGACGGAAGGCGGACCATACAATGGGGGGGGCGTAGCTGTAACCCTCCACCGAAGAAGGGAAGGGCGAACCCCAGGACCGGGACTCTCGCCAGCGTCGCACCAGAGGCCCCAGGGGCTGATACGGTCGCTGCCATGGATTTAGTGGAGGAGGAGAATAACACCAATAATGTCTAGTACGACCTCTTTCTCCTTCCTTCAGGCGAATATAAACCATTGCCGCTCAGCCCAAGACATGTTGTCGCAGGCGATGGCGGAGTGGTCGGTAAACGTAGCGGTGATTGCGGAGCCGTACTATGTGGCACGCACTGGCTTAGTGACCCCGACCATCTGGTTGCGATAGTCGCGCGTCCTTCTACGGACTGTCCCTCTCTAACTGTCATCGAGAGGGGGAATGGATTTGTAGCCGCCATGTGGGGGGATTTTGCCGTACTAGGCGTTTACTTCTCCCCTAATCGTCCGTTTAGTGAGTTCGAGGTTTATCTCAACACACTGACGGCGGTAATCAGCAGGGTGAGACCTCGGCAACTACTTCTCGCCGGGGACCTGAACGCGAAGGCAGTCGCGTGGGGCAACCCGGCTGCGAAATGCAACCGGCGCGGTCCTGCTTTACAAGCCTGGGCGATCTCTGTGGGACTCTCCCTTTTAAATCGGGGGACTACTCAGACGTGCGTGCGACAGCAGGGTGGGTCCGTGGTGGACGTTACGTTCGCCACCTCGGTTCTCGCAGCACGTGTGCAGGACTGGAAGGTCGAGCTGGGGGAAACCCTTTCCGACCCGGTGGTCGGAAAGGGTTGGTGGTCGGAAAGGTATCGGTATACATCCGGTGAGTGGTTTCCCCTCAACAACGTCTCAGCCGAAGCTCCGCAGGAGCGCCCACATCGGGCCAGCCGGTCTTCCCCAGGTGGGCTCCAACTCTCCTGGATCGGATTATAGCTAGAGAGGCCACCATCGCCCAGGACTGGTTCGCCCCTCCCTTTGATGGCCCGGTAGATGAGTCCGCTGCCCAACTTCGGCACTCTTTGACTGAAGTGTGCAACGCCAGTATGCCTCGGTCCCGTCGTCCTGTCCCGCGTCGTTCGGTGTACTGGTGGAGCGACGAAATCGCTGATCTCCGGGCGGCTTGTATTGCTGCCCGTCGAGCAGTCCAGCGTAGTCGCCGCCGTCGCCTGACTAGGGATCTGGAGGAAGAGGCCCTTTTGTACGCCCGCTATGTGGAGACCAAACGGGTCCTAAAGAAGGCCATTGGAGAGGCCAAAGATCGCCGGCGAGCCGAAATGCTTGAGGCTCTAAATAACGATCCGTGGGGGAGACCGTATCAGGCGGCGCGCAATCGTCTCCGCCCCATTGGTCCACCACTGACCGAAGCCCTCGATCCCGAGCTCCTGGAAAGGGTCGTGCTGGGCCTTTTCCCACCACGCACCGACTTTACCCCTCCAGTGATGGGTATCCCATCGGTCATAGAGTCGGCCATAGAACCTCCTCCCCCAATCAGCACGGAGGAGTTCGAGACAGCTGCAGAATGCCTGCGTGCCAAAAAAACGGCTCCTGGGCCGGATGGCGTTCCAGCACGCATTGTAGCACTAGCGACGGTCGAAATGGAGGAGCGGTTTCGGGTCCTCTTCGACAGGTGTTTTGCCGTCGGACGATTCCCGCAGCCTTGGAAGGAGGGCCAACTTTGCTTGCTGCGCAAGGAGGGGCGCCCGGTCGACTCCCCGTCCGCTTACAGGCCCATCATCTCACTGGATGAGGTCGGCAAGTTGTTCGAACGTGTCATTTCGGCGCGTATCAACCACCACCTGCGGGAGTGCGGCCGGGACCTATCGGACGCTCAATTTGGGTTCAGGGCGAAAAGGTCTACAATCGACGCCCTGGCCCGTCTACAGTCACTGTGCAAAGGAGTGATCAGCCGCGGGGGGGTGGTGTTGGCTGTCTCGTTCGACATTGCGAACGCATTCAACACCATCCCTCATACCACCATTTTAGAGGCGCTCTCCTTTCACGGAATCCCCGTCTATCTGAGGACACTATTGAAGGATTACCTTGAGGGTCGTCAAGTCATCTTCGTCGACAAGGGTGGCAATGTTAGGCGTCACACCGTGGAGTCTGGTGTTCCGCAGGGGTCGGTTCTTGGTCCCCTCCTGTGGAACATTGGATTTGACTGGTTGCTGCGGACAGCACTCCTCCCGGGCATGAGCGTAATCTGTTACGCTGACGATACGTTGGTGACTGCCCGGGGGAAGACGTACGGAGAGGCGGCCTCTCTGGCCTCAGTTGGGGGCTCTTTAATAGCCCGTCGCATCGGAATGCTAGGGTTGAGGGTGGCGCTAGAAAAAACCGAGGCCGTTCTTTTTCATGGCTCTCGGCAGCGCCGCCCTCCCGACGCGAGCATAATGGTAGGCGGAGTCCGAGTTCCAGTGGGGTCCACGATAAAGTATCTGGGCCTCACACTGGACAGTCGATGGACCTTTGGCCCGCATTTTGAGAAGCTGGCGCCGCGGCTACTAAAGGCTGCGGACTCGTTTGGGTGGCTCTTGCCCAATTTGGGAGGCCCCAGGACCAGATGCCGGCGACTTTATGCCGGCGTCCTGAAATTCATGGCCCTCTACGGGGCTCCGATCTGGGCTGAGTCGCTCAGACACAGACAGAACGCGGCTTTCCTACGGCGGCCGCAACGGGCGATCGCCCAAAGGGTAGCGCGGTGCTATCGCACTGTAAGCTACGAGGTGGCTTGCGCACTTGCCGGGACCCCTCCTTGGGACCTAGAGGCTCATGCGCAAGCCAAAGTTTACGAGTGGAGAGCCGAACAACGGGCTCAAGGACTGCACCCCGCCCCAGAAGATCTCGGGGCGATGCGGAGAGAAGTGCACTTAAACATGCTGGGTGCTTGGCAAATAAGGCTCGCAGTAGTCCCGTCGGGTAGGCGGACCTTGGACGCCCTAGGTCCGCTTTGGAGGTATTGACCGGACACGGCTGTTTTGGTCGATTCCTGCACCGCATACAGAAGGAAGAGTCGCCAATATGTCAGTCGTGCGGTTTGGCCGAGGACACGGTGGAGCACACGTTAACATCTTGCCCATCGTGGACTGCTGCTAGAACAATCTTAACCGGAGTAGTTGGTGCGGACCTCTCGCTGCCTTGTATCCTAAAGGGCATGCTTGAGAGGGAAACCGCTTGGAAAGCCGTCGCCTCCTTTTGCGAAGACGTCATGTCACAGAAGGAGGCGGCCGAGCGGGAGCGGGAAAACCATCCCTCCGCTCCCCCTCAAAGAAGAAGAAGGAGGACCGGGCGTGCGAGGCGAGCTTTCGCCCGCGCTATAGCGCCAGAGTCCAGCGGTGGCCAGCCGGCGACGGGTGTGGGGACACTCCCGTCGGCATTGCACCACCGGCCGCCGCTGAGGGACGGAGGATCCTGTGTACCGGGTCCCCCGTCAGCCACCCACTAAAGGGGGTGGGGTCTGCAGGGCCTGTTATGGGCAACGCCGGCAGCGTCGTGGCAGTACAAGACTGGCTTCAGAGGCCTTTCGGCTAGGAGGTACACCCCGGTGTTTTAGTCGGTAGACCCCCCGGGCATTGCACACCGCCCAGGAGCCAGCTGGCATTTACCACCCTTTCGCCAGCCGTTGGGGAGTCCGACACACCACCTGAAGAGAACCCCCTCTCCGGGTGACGGTGCATAACGCATATAACCGGGATAAAAAAAAAAAAAAAAGATATCACTGCAAACCTTACACACTACCTTATATAAGACGAACTAACCGCAAATTATCAATGCGAAAAACGTTTGTGTATACCAAGCCTAATATTGATAGTTGCAATGGAACACCAACATTTAAGATTCGCCACATCGTATCATAAGGCCAGCGTCACACGAGGCGGATCATCCGTTACGAAACGCCAATACTTACATACACCGTGAAATTTTAGTGGTTGTTTTCCCGCAGTAAAATGATTCTATCTCAGTAGTACAATAGATTTGTGCAGTTCTTTTTTGGTAAAATCAATAAATGGCGGTTTTACGAAAGGTTTAACCAAAACTCGAAAGCACGTTCGAGCCGCTTTATGACTTGGGGTGTCGAGCTTCTTCAGCTTTAAGCATCGATTTCATGCGGCAAGCAGTACCTGATTACGTCAACATCTTATAAAAGAACAATAGCTTCTCTCGTTTTCGAGTTGGAAAATTATTATTTTTAAAATTTGAAAAAAAAAATTTTTTTTTCGAGAAATTATTTGCATGATTCGATAGTATTACTAAAGGCAAATAGTTCTGCCACGGGAAAACAACCACTAAAATTTCACGGTGTATAAATTATAGCGACCGATCTTCCGCGCAGTGTGCTTGTTTTTTAAATTTTAGGCAACCACATGTATTGACCTTCCGTAACGGAAGATCCCCGACGGAGTACCGCCTATAGTGATGCGCAACTAAAATGTCCCTACGGCTACATACACATAGAATAAATGTGATAAAAATTTATGTACATTGACAAATCATACACTTGTCGGGCGTTTAATCACAAGGGTAAAAAATAAATGTACTAGACTAATATTTTACTCATTTATTCAGCCGAAAGATAAATTACAACCAAAAAGATAAAATATTTTCTTACATCTACACGATTTTATCACAGTAATTTGCGTCATATTAAATAATATGTTAGAACGTTAATACAGATTTATATTAAAGATTCCTTCGGGGACTCTACACAAAATTCATACATCAGTTAAACAACAAGGCATATGTTTTTATTTAAAGTACTTAGGAGGTGTCATTGAATTATTAACTTAATCTAATCTGATCAGAATTCGTAATAAATTGAGTCTAACACTTTGCATTTGAAGAGATGACCTGAGCATTGATCAGGAAAATAATCCTGCCGATCTGAAGACGATCACTTGGCACATTTTAGGTTCCAGCTTTTTTGGGGTAGGTATTTGGTCCTTTAGGGTTCAATCACTCAATCTGGGTTGAGCATTTGGCTTATCTGGGGTGGGAATTTGATCACTTCTTCTGGGTAGGCACTTGGCCCTTCTGGGGTAGGCACTTGGCTCTTCTGGGGTAGGCACTTGGCTCTTCTGGGGTAGGCAATTGGCTGTTTTGGGGTAGGATCTTAGTTACTCATTCTGTGTTGGGCATTTAGCTCTGATTATGAGGTGCACACTTTGTCTTTATTGTGGGGTAGGCACTTGGCTCTTCTGGGCTAGGCTCTTAATCATTTTGGGGCGAGCATTTAGAGCTTATGGGGTAGGCACATAGTCAATTCTGGGGTGATCATATAGCTTTTCTGGGGTGGGCATTTGGTCACTTCTTCTGGGGTAGGCAATTGGCTGTTTTGGGGTAGGCTCTTAGAAACTCATTCTGTGGTGTGCATTTAGCTTGAATTATAAGGTGGACACTTAGTTCTTTAATGTGGGGTAGGCACTTGGCTCTTCTGGGGTAGGTTCTTAGTCACTACTTCGGGGGTGGGCATTTTGGGCATTTATTCTGGGGTAGGCACTTGTCTCTTGTCGGACTTCTTCCGGGGTAGGCACCGTGGCCAGAGTCACTAACCACTGTTCCATCGAGCCAGTCTAGTAGTAGTCAGAGCTAGTGCCCCCACCCCCTCCCTTATTAAGTCCTAGTGTTCAACGTCTCTCTCGTTGCGAGCGTGTCTGGTCTGGCGGCGGCGGCGCGGCGCGGGCGGCGGCGCGACCGACACGGCGGCGGCGGCGAGCTCCTCGGGCTCCGCCGCCGCCGCTAGCTGCGCACGCGCCTCTACGAAGAACATCATGTCGCGCAGCTGGTCCTTCAACTCGGACACCTGGGGGAAATAAACTTGATGATGACTTCTTGGGTGGATAAATATATGGAAAGGAAATATTATTTATTGGGACGCCCATCTTTTTAAAACAGTATTCTTACCTACTTAATAATGCGGAAGTGTGTGAAATGTTAAATTGTCCTCGGTGAGGAAATAAGAAAGAAACTAAATCCTGTATCGTCACAATGTTAGACAAATGTCTTTTCCAAACCTATCTACTATTTTAACTGTACTGTCTCAACACTAAAGTGTTTCCCAATCGTTTGTGTTGTAGGTGTTTCAAAATTCCCATCTGTCCCACTTTTGGTGACAGATGTGAATTTTAGTGCAACCTCAGTCAAATTTATAGTACTTTTATTTAATACACTAACACAAATGTCAATGTCAATCATCATTTTGATTCCACTATTAATTTATTTAAGTAGCAAAAAAAGAGTATCGGCAATTAAGTTTCCTTTTGGATTATAAAAAAAAAATCGACCACATTCTGAAAAGCGTTCCATTTCACTAGATACAAATATATCAAATCTAACAAATTATCCAGATCCTACGTTCCTCCGTACCTCTTTGAGCAAGTTATCCTCTTTCACCTTAGCGCGCGCCTGCCACTCCGCTTGGGAGGTAGCCAGCGCCGCCGCCAGGCCTCTCTCCTCAGAGAGTTCACTCTGGAGTACGGAAAGCCTGCGAAGAAACAAAGGATAGTGGTTATACGATTTCCCATCTGACTCCATGATACTGGTTGTAAGATTTCCCATATGATTGAATACAGGAGAAATACACGGTAAGTATCACACTATAGTTTTAAGGGGTCACATTTAGAGTTATGTGTAAAAAACCCTTTGAACAATTTTGTGACCATAGTCAAATTAATATTTTTGGTCCATTTATGTTTTAACATGAAACACAATGAACAGAATAGTTACAAACATTAGGATACTGAAGGAAAATTAAAAACGTTTCACCAATTTGTTTATGATTACTTCCCTTAGCAAAAAGTTTACTAATTGGCCTTTATGAAATAAAAATAATTACGTATTAAGCTTGCTTTATGACCCTTAAAAGACCCGACATTTCGAGCTATTAACAACACTCGTGGTCACATCAAAGATCTATCCTCTTCCCCCTTCTCCCTAAAGACAATTCCAGTCCGTTCTTACTTGTTGGTGACCTGGTGCAGTCTCTTCTCCAGAGTCACGTTGTCTCTGGCCAGCGCTCCAAGTCGCTCCTTGAGCTGCGCAGATGTGGCGTCGCTCTCTTGCGCACGCCGTCGCAGTTCCTCACACTCCGCACTATGCGAGGATTCAATCCTACGACCAGAACACTTCATTTTAGAAATTTAAACAAAAAAAGATCCTAATTTCAGAATTTTCAACAAAAATTGTTATTCCCATCTGTCCCCAAAAGTGTCAAATGGGAATAAAAAAGTATGATACTTTATAACTTCATAGTGGCGCCCCTGGAGGGTACATAGTACCACGAACCCTAAAAAACCTGTACGCGATTATAGGAAAACGTTTTTAATTCCTTTCAGGATTTGCGCTCTAATCTAATATTAATAGCCTAATCTTAGTACCAGAAATGAGGTAATCCGGCAGAGAACCAAAGTCATCGACATAGCTCATCGCATCAGCAAGCTGAAATGGCAGTGGGCTGGCCACATCAGCCGTAGAACCGACAACCGCTGGGGTAGACGAGTTCTAGAGTGGAGACCGCGGTCTCAAACGTAGTGTGGGACGCCCTCAGGCTAGGTGGAGTGACGATCTGCGCTGGACGGCTGGTAGTAGCTGGATGCGAGTGGCCGGGCATAGACATAGACAGGAGTGGCGAGCATTTGAAGCCTGTGACCAGGAGTAAATGGGGTTTATGGTAGTGATGTAGTACGATGACGCCTTACTCACTTCGCGATCCGCTCCTCATAGTGCATCCGCTGGCTGTCGAGCTGCTGCGTGAGGATGTAGGTGAACTCGAGCTGGGCCGAGTCCAGCTTCTCCCCTCCGCACGCCGCGTCCTCCCCGGGGAGGCCGCCGTCCGCCGCTACCAGCTTGCCGTCCGCCTTGTTCTGCACTAGGCGGTGGACGAAGTTGTCCCCTGGAGGAGGGTTAATTGGTGGAGATATAAGAAATGTGTTCAATCAATTTTACAATGAGAGATTGGACGTGATAATAGTGATTTTTTCAGTTGAGTATTGTCCGGTGTGAGTAACCAAAGACTTTTATTTTTCATTTAATAGATATTTGTGTTAAATAGGGCTCCAATATAAATTAAAACGACTCTTTAAAACACTGGTTTGGTTCTTAGAATTATTTCTTAGATATGCTTGACGCTGTTTTTTACCTGCATAATCCCAAACTCTGTTAGATCCCAATTGCAAAGCGTATGTGTGATTTGAAGCCAAAAAGTGTTTCGCAGCGTGTCCTCCTTCGTATCTGAAAAATAAATAGAATCATTTTAACTGAATTTTTAGGTTAATACGGCATATAGCCAAATACGCTGCTTACGCTCAGCAACAAAAGTCAGAATGTAGTAGGTAAGTATAGAAACTGCACTTGTGCAGTCAATTACCACAATGTATAAAACAAAGTCGCCTACCTCCGACTTTAAAATACGCAACAGATTGAATTGCAGATTTTTTTTAAAAGATGGAGGGATTAAGTTAGAGTGCAGTAAAGATAAATCCAGGTCGTCTTACCGGCCGCAGCCGACGTTTCCGCAGATGAGGCAGATCCAGAGGGTGCCCCCCTCTACGCCCTCCAGCAGGCCCTCCGCCACCCCGCTGATGTTGTCCCGCGTCTCCTCGCCGTCTTCCTCTGTAACACACATTCGTCTGTACAATATCAATCACTATGGTTCCGACGGCATACCTGGAGAGAGTTACTTAATATTATTTTAGCAGTCTTGCCAGCCAGTTTTGAGAAACTTTGGCTTTTGCTGACATACATACCAATAGACCAACAAGGCAACGAGGCATGTGAGGTACGGTATGTGCGGCCTGTCGCGTAAGATAGATGATTGAAATTTGGCATGCAGGTACCCATATGAACATAAAGCTTACTTACAATGCGATATTGCAAAATTCCCACGGGAACGGGAGTTATTGGTAAAAAAAATTGTATGTAAAATCTTGTAATCCACGCGAACGAAGTAGCGGGAACAGCTAGTCTAGTACATTCATCGATATTCACCTAACAAAAGTGTATGTTGGATAAAAGTAGCGTGCATTTGGGGAGGCCTATGTCCAGCAGTGGACAGGTATGGGCTGATGATGATGGTAACTTGGCTAAAAATAGAGGCACGGACGTTTAACCGCCAACTTCCTATCTCCTGAGTAATTTCGTTACTGAAAAACTCACACAAATTTTGTTCGAGTTCTGGCTCGAGTCCGGTTCGAGTCCAGAGTCGGGCCCTGGATTCGAACCGGGTCCCATCTGTGATCACGCAGCGCTTGCTGCCAATAGACCGTGGCATGTGAGGCAAAGAGCCGAACGAGTTCTGGAGTGGATACCGCGTCTCGGCAAACGTAGTGTAGGACGCCCGCAGGCCAGGTGGTGTGACGATCTGCGCGGGACGGCTGGTAGGAGCTGGATGCGAGTGGCCGAGGACAGAGAGAAGTGGCGTGCATTTGGGGAGGCCTATGTCCAGTCAGGGGATACCAGTCACAACTATCTGTTCGGTGGTTGGTGAACGGTATACGGGTAAGCGACCCCGGCTCCTCGAGCTACTATCGACTCAGTCCAAATCATCCGAGGCGATAGTATCCTTCCTCCCCTTTTCCTTCCCCCGTCATATACCTATCCTTGCTACTCGTGGGAACGCAATGATCTTGTTAAAACAATGCACAAGGCAGAATGGCGGCGACGTGGTCCACAACCCGTCACGTCACGTTTCCCACAGAGGTGAAAAGTGGATCGCTGGAAGTGATCTCTGCCTACCCCTCTGGGAAAAAGGCGTGATTGTATGTATGTATGTATGTATGTCCAGCAGTGGACAAGAACAGGCTGATGATGATGATGTGAGGCACGGTACCTGCGGCCTGGTCGCACTGTGCGCAGCGCGCACTGGCCCTCGGCTCGGGCGTCTGCGCGCAGCGGCACACCGGGCAGCGCGCGTCGCGCCAGCGCACGAGGCACGCCGCGTGGAACGCGTGCGCGCACTGCACGCTCAGCACGCCCGCCACGCTCTCGTCCATGCGCTCTGGTGACAAAAACGGACACTTATAAATCGAAGATCAGAGAAAACATAATTTTGATAGGCAAAGAACAGTTAACAAAGTCAAAGATCATACATACACAAAACCATACATTTTTACCAGAGGGGTAGGCAGAGATCACTTCCTGCCATGTGCTACGGTCCTGGCACATCACTTGGCTTGGGCTTGCATTAGTGAAACGTGAAAGCAGGCCTTCAGGGTGAGTGCGACAGGTTCAATATGGTATATTGTGCCCGTCGACCTCATAATATGAGACCACATATTATGTGGATCTCACTACCGCTTACCATCCAGGTGGAGTGAGGTCATTTTGTTAGCATTTTATAAACAAAAAAAAATCGTTTTGAAGCTATTAGTGCCTAGTTCTGTGATAGTACTTATGGTTTAAGATTATTATTTTTGTCCTAACTAACTGCAGTGACGCCACGCCACGTGCCAAAGCGGCTCCAGGCTGTACGGGAGCCGTCGCACGTCACGAGAGGGCGCCTCACTCACCCAGACACACGGGGCACGTGGGCAGCTCCGTGTGCGTGGGCGGCGCGGCGCCGTCGCGCGCCCACTCCACGCGCGACACCCACGCCACGTGGCACAGCGCGTGCGGCTCCAGGCTGCTGTACGGGACGCCGTCGAACGTCGCGTGGAACTCGCGCGCCGCGCCGTACGTGCGGAACCTGGCGAGGAGACAACAATGTAGCAATTATACCAATCGCTTGCTTGAAAATCTAGTGAATTCCCAAATGAAAGTATATCAATAAAAATTATATGCACAAAAAGTAGAGGTTGTCTTGAGTTCTAAGCTACATGGCAATAAATTGCCGATGTGATGTATAAACTAGCCGAAACCATATACCAAATCAGATCATCGGTTTTTCTGACATTAAAGCTGGTCCTCAGAAAAAATCCCATCTGACCTGAATGAAAAAAGTCAATGTGGTCAGATGGGAATTAAAAAACTATAATTATTCATAATGCTCCCTGCAACGAAAGTGGCAGAGCGTCTACCCTAACCCTTCCAGTGTAAGCTCACGTCGGCAGTGGTTCGGCGAGGCTGGTCTTAAAATAGAAATAAATAATACCATTCATGAAATAAAGATAAGTTTACTTGTTCAAATTAGGAATGCAATAATTTGGGCGGCGCGGTAAGTAAACTTATGTATCATTCATGGTTTTTTTTTTATCGTTAAATTATCAGACCAGGGAGTAATACTCCCCTCCCCCCCTCTAGCTAGCTCACGTCAGCAGCGCCATGCAGTGGTCCAGCGAGCCGTCCCGCAGACAGGGATGGGCTGATGATGATGACGAAAGCGTCAGAGCGTCTACCCTCCTCCCCCCTGAGTGTTTACCCGTGGTCCCACTGAGTCGACCCATTAACGGGTCTACGGGTAATTTTGATTCCCCGTGGTCCCATGGCGTTAGGAATTGCTCCCTGGTCTTAAATTTTATCGATAAAAAATTCAAACCATTAATTCAATTTCAATCAACTATCCTACGCCGTTTAGATTTTTTTCATAAAAAAGTATTTTCCCGCTAATTCCTGTTCCCGTGGGAATTTCACAATATACTGTTACAAATAAATTTAGTTTTTAAAAGGTGCGGTTTCGATTTTTCATACAAAATTATTTTTCCCGATTTTCCCGTCTGACCCCAATGAAAAAAGTCAATGTAGTCAGATGGGTTTTTTTTTTTAAACTATAACTACGATTTATAGTCCTCCCAGCACCAACAGCGTTAGAGCGTCTACCCTCCCCCCTCAGTGAGCTCACGTCAGCAGCGCCATGTAGTGGTCGGGCGAGCCGTCGCGTAGCACGCGCACATGCGCGATGTCCTGCTGGCAGGCGGCCGCGAACGCGAGCAGGTCCGGCGCGCCCAGCGCCCCCGGGACCGAGAGTAGGCACAGGGTCTGCCCTCCTCCCCCCTCAGTGATTACCCGCGGTGGTCGACCCATTGATGTGTCCACGGGTAATTTTGATTTCTCCTAGTTCCATGGCGTTAGGGATTGCTCCTTGGTCTTATAATTTATCGAAAACCATTAATTCTATTTAAATCAACTATCCTACGCTGTTAAGATTTTTTCATACAATTTTTTTCCAGCTAATTCCTGTTCCCGTGGGAATTTCACAATATACTGTTACAACTGAATTTAGTTTTAAAAAAGTGCGGTTTAGATTTTTCATAAAAAAATATTTTTCCCGATTTTCCCGTCTGACCCCAATGAAAAAAGTCAATGTAGTCAGATGGGATATTTTTTAAACTACACATATTTATGATCCTCCCCCCTCAGTGAGCTCACGTCAGCAGCGCCATGTAGTGGTCGGGCGAGCCGTCGCGCAGCACGCGCACGTGCGCGATGTCCTGCTGGCAGGCGGCCGCGAACGCGAGCAGGTCCGGCGCGCCCAGCGCCCCCGGGACCGAGAGTAGGCACAGGGTCTGCGCCTCCTCCGACTCCTTCAACTCGCTGCATAAAAAAAAAACTAGGTTAGATCGATACTTAATACTATACTTACTATATCTATCAACTCGGTACATAAAAAAAAACTCAGCTAGATCGATACTTAATATTATACTTGTTATATTCTTCAACTCACTACATAAAAAAAATACTCAGCTAGATCTAATACTTAATTCATATTTTAAATCACTACATGACTCGGTGGAACAGTGGTTAGTGATCTTAGCTGCCATTCTAAAAGTTGTGGGTTCGATTCCTACTAGGGACAAATATTTGTGTGATGAACATCTGTGTTTGTTCCATGTCTGGGTGTGATTATGTTTTTATATAAATATCTATGTATGTAAGCCTTTGACACCTATAGTACAAGCTTTGCTTAGTTTAGGGGCAAAAAATCCTATTTACCCCCAGTGAAAAAAAAACAGTGTAGTCAGATGGGAATAAAAAGAAGTTACAAATTGTAAGTAGCCAAGTCATACAGTTGAAGTACATGTTTGAGCAGCCCAATAATTGGAAGAGTTTCTATATTGTGTGGTAATACATTATTTTATTTTAACTTACTTCTCTTTGTAAAGGTGCAAGACTCCTTTAGTGACTTCCACAAGAGGGTTTCCGCAGAAGAAGCTAATGGTGTCATCATCTTCGGAGATGCTGGTACCTTCTGGTGGGGAGCGCCGTGAGCTGGTAGGCAGTATACCAGTGTCAGTATTGGGCCCGGCTAGTACATTGGCATATGTCTCCACTGTGATGGTTTTGGATTCACGAGCTCCGCGGTCTTTCTTCTTCTGCTCTTTGGAAGCCTCTGAAAATAATTGTGTCTTTTGTAGAAGGTTCTATGTTCAAGTAATTCTATTACATTTCTTGAATTATCAGACATTTAATTTATCGTGGGCCTGTTTCACTTTTCATATTGCATTATTTAATCAAAACATTAATAATGATAAGGAAAATTATTATAATCTAAATTTGTGAAAAATGATTATTGTTTAAATTGTAGCACTTGTACCAATTCAACAAAGCAAGGAAAAAATTAGCACTTGAAGTTATAAAATTTTTCAGCTGCCTGAATAAGCAACACAAAATGTAGGTACATCAAATTCTGTGTCTGATCTGAATCTGAAATCTGATGAATGAAAAAAAATTGTACACCAATGTTATTTTATTACCCTCAGACCGACCAAATTCATACCAAAACAAACTTAAGCTAAGCGAAATATTCGTCTAGGACTTGGCCAATTTTGCCAAATCGTTGTTTTTAACTATAAATATTCTCGTATATGAAAGTCAATGAACTCTAGTAACTCACCCATTTCAACAGGATTGTCTCCCATATCTGGCAGATCTTCGTCAATTTCAATTCGTAAAACACACAAAGAGACAGACATTTACAATGTAAATTCGATCCAATGATAACAGAATATTTTAGGATCAACAAATGAAATACCACTGCCTTCTAGGTCGAAATACGAAACCAAAGAACTGTTGTAGCAATCAATAACTATCAAATACCTGCAGCGTCAAATAAAGATAGCAGAAAATACAGAAAATGTAAACAACAGCAATTCCCCTGAGTATAATAACACTGCAAATTTTAATAGTTCGTCAGGTGATGACGGTTGAAGTAAATGGACGTTTTAAGCAAAGGGTGCGAAAGAGAAATCCCATAATCTAAATGACCATTCAATTTAGCACTATTATACCTAATTGAATGACGTAAAGAATGTCATGTCATATGGTTAAAGCGTTTAGTTTTGTATAAATAATGACAAGAACTTTTACATTTTACAGGAAATTTTCAGATTTGTTCTTGATAAACATACTTTTAGTTTTTAGGATAGGGTAATGTGTATAGATAACTTATACATATTAAAAGCAGGATCTAAGCTATTAGCAACTTTGAACACGTTAGAGTTATCAAAATTAATAAAATTCCAATAAGTTTTATGATCGCTTACTTTTATAATATTTCTTTAATTTAGTACGAAAAAAATATGTCATGTTGTTTTTAATAATAAATAAACAAATGTAGAAAGCACATAGTTCTTTCAATAGGCCCCGGTATAATCCAGCATCGTATTCATTACATAAAATACGTTTCGTTTCAAATTTGCTATACTGATGTTTTCGGACGTCACTGGAATTCCAATGCGAAAAAAGTGAGGAAAAAACAAATATTCAATATGGCTACAGATCATACGACGTGAGCTGTCAGCTGTAGTAATTTTTGTTTCTTTGTGTTTATTACGCCTCTAAAAATGTTATGATCGTTACGTGTACGTGAATATGGGTGCGAAGGACTCAAAACCTAGTTTTATATCCTATGAAGATGCCGTGAAGCGAGGTGTGTGCATTATTGAAAGTTGGTGGAAGTGCGTTGTTAGATCATGATAAATATCAGCTTATTTGTATGATATTATTTGCAGTGTCCGATAGTGAATTGAGACGGATTCGCGAGGCGTTCAAGAGATGCGCTGGCCCGAACGGCACGTCCTTGAGCTTGGAGGCGTTTATACACGAAGTGTTGTGTGATGGAGTGCCTTACGAGGTAGCCGAGTGGCTTTATCAGGCCTGCGGTGGCACTAAGCGCGGCATCGCCTTCAGGGAGCTGCTGTGTGGTATAGTGGTACTCACCAAAGGGAACCTCGAAGAGAAAATCAAGTAAGATTGTTTACAACATTCAGATTTGTGTACTTTTGATTGCCTATTTGTTGTTATCTCATAAAATCGTTATTGTAGGTTCCTCTGGACTTTATATGTGAATAATCAGAGCGATAATGGATTGTATATCTATAAAAAGGATTTTGCTCGATCATTGCATTTGGAGAATACCTCCCTGCCTGTGACTGGAGCGCCCCGAACTGCAGACATCTTGCTAGGACTGTTTGGGCCGGGGGAGAAGGTTACATTTGAGCAGTTCCGATCATGGCTGCTTATACACAAGGACGCAACAGTGTTGTCACAATGGTTGCTGTCGGGAGTGGGGCATGTGGCACAGGATTTGGAGACCCCTACGTTTTACCAGAGCCTCGCTGGTGTAACACATTTAGAGGAAAGGGTGAGTGTGCAGTTTAACTGCTAAAATTTTATTTTTACGTTTAATTTAAAGTGGGTTTACCGTAAATGATGAATTGCCTAATTTTATTATGTACATACTAAATATTCTTCACAGTATATACAGGATATTGACTCTATTTGTTAACATATTATATTCTTATTGGGATTGTAACACAAATAGAATGTCATAAATTCCTACACGATGACCTGCAGATTACTAAGTTTGCATAACAGAAAAATTTATTCTGTCTAATAATTCTAGAAAGATTCAGCTAAGCGAAATTTGATGTTTTGTTGTTTACATGGAAATTGATCTGTTGGTGATTGGAATGTGGGCTATTAGCTTCCATCAGCATTTATTAACACATTTCAATTTGTCTCATCAATAAGGAATATGCATAAACCGGCAATCTTGATTTTTTCAACAACTTATGCAAATTGACTTCAAAATATAATATAATGCAAAATCGGTTCAAAAACGAAGGCTTTATAATGAATTAAAGTGAATTTTCCATCTCTTTCTTACAAAACAGAGTTTTATATGGATTGCATATGGCAGTAGTGTAATTTGACACATCACATCACATCATAAGCCCATATACGTCCCCACTGCTGGGGCACGAGCCTACCCTAAACTAGGGCGATAAGGCCTTAGTCGACCACGCTGGCCTAGTGCGGGTTGGTCGACTACACAACCTAAGAATTTCTTCTTAGGTGTGCAGGTTTCCTCACGATGTTTTCCTTCACCGTTAAAGCGTCGAATGATGGTACATATGAATTTCAAATTAGAAAAACACATTGGTACCTGGCGGGGTTTGAACTGGCGACCTCTCGCATGGCAAGCAACGACCTTAACCACTCGGCCAGCCAGTAATTTGACATCACCTGACATATCAGATCTCTCTGTCTGTCTACTCAGGAACTTTAAACAGGTATATCTCTGCTGTCATTAAAGTAAATTGTAAAATAAAATTATATCCATATTTCTTCAATATTAAAGATTTATTTAGGATAATAAAAAAAAATGTGTATATATTCCCCATTGTGATTATTATAATTTACATCTGTCATATTGATGCAATACTTTTTCCATTCAGTATTATATCTAGAAAGCAAGAATAAAAAGTGTTGCTATCATACATATCAATATTGAAAGCAGCAATTAGGTACAATAAGATTATCATTTTGATAACAAATATTACCTATTGGCTCCTATTGTTTTGTACCTGGTAAAGAAACATTACTTTAGAGCCTTATCAGTGGTGATCTCATATGATTTGTTAAGTGTAATAATTATGTGGTAGAAACCTATTTCTAGCAGCATCCTAATGCTTGTTTTGTTAGGTGATAATGTATTCACAACATACACAAAGTAACAGAGTTTAGTTTAAAAAGTATGAATTATATAAATAACTAGCTTACCCGACAGACTTCATCCTGTCAAAAAATGTGAAAAAGAAAAGGGCTGTTTTTAGGGTCTTACCGGCAATTATTAGATTTTTTCTCGCGGTAAGAACCAACACTGGGCTTCAACAAACATTTTAAAAAAAGAATTGGCCAAATTGGTTCAGGCGTTGTTGAGTTATGCGCTTACCAACACATTTTGCGATTCATTTTTATATTATAGATAAATATAGATAAATATACACTAATATTATAAAGTGGAGTATGTCAGTCAGGAATAAAAAATCTTGATTGTAATGAACAGGCTCAAAATATACTAGACATTTTTCAAAAATTCTTTCGCCATTCCAATAGTAACATAGGCTAAGTTTTAGTTAGAAAAAAATAGGATTGCATGAAATATTTGGGGGTTTCGGAAAATGTGTGATTATTGGTATGACAGTATTCTGAAAATATAATGTTTGATTACCTATGATTGAAGTGAGTATGGTTTAACACATACACATAGATAACAATTTGTACAATTTACTATTCAACAATATCATTCCGGTTCATCAAAAGCAAAAATTTACTGTACTTAATACCCACCAAAAATCTAAACAGTATAATTATCATAAAGCCCATTTAGACTATAATTGTATAGAAAAATTATAATATGTTCCGCAGTATGTTTCTATTTTTTCTTCTTAACCTGTATCATCCCACTGCTGGACAAAGGTCTCCTGTAAACCTATTCACTGCTCTCTACCTTAGGCTAGGACTTGCCTGTCCTATATGATAGAGAGGATATTTTTTTGTCAGTCTGTTTATTCCCACTAATCTCCAAAACGGCTGGACCAATTTCAATGGGACTTTCACTAATAAATACCTTATTTTACAAGGTATATTGTAGGCTATTTTAATGTATAATTGCTGCCAAAAGATACTATTCAACACGGATGAAGTCGCAGGCGGCCGCTAGTCGTACACATATATTACAATTCTTTAAATAAAACATTGTTATCACCTTTTATCAGAAGTAGTTGGTAATAAATTACTTTTGCAAACATACATGATTTACATTACCTGTGCCGCCTCTATGGAATGAATGCTAATTGAAACTTACTTTCTTAAAATAATTTGGTGAATATTACATAAAGGTTTCGCAAAGATTGCAAGTTCAATGCACTGGCTCTTTGTGAAGGTGTAATTATACCAAAATAGAAAGCCAATTATGAACACTCTTGAAATTTCTTTGTCTGACTATGTTTAATGCTGTGTCATAACTTTATTTATATTTGGTTCATAAAAGTGATATGATGTATGAGAATGAAATGATTCCAAGTTCGCTCACTACTATTTAAAAACAATGTTTTTTATTTCTAAACTTGTACATAAGTAAATTTTTTTTTATTTAAAACATGTGAAAACATCATGTTTCTTTCATTTAATTCAATAAAAAAATTGTGCAATATCAAAACGTAACTTTTTTTCTCACCAATGGCAATTAAAAAAAAAAAACTCCGATTATCCGAATATTTGATTATCCGAATGGGTCCCGGTCCCCATTAATTCGGATAATTGGAGTCCTACTGTAATTTAAGGGTAATTCTCTTTTGGCTATTTGTTAATTTTAATTCTGTTTAGTTTTGTTCTGTGATTGTATGGTTTGTTAAAATAAGATTTATAAATATTTGAATTTAAGTGTCTCGTGTGTTATATCAACAATAATTACCCAATCAAATTTTATATTTATTTATGTAGTTTATAGAAATTCTCATTTAAGTGAATGTTTAATTCTTTTGAGGAAATAAAGTTGTTTATCCAGAATTCTATGGATGGAAGCTAGAGTATCTTTACTTCCTTATCCTTACTAATATTATAAATCCGAAAGTAACTCTGTCTGTCTGTATGTCTGTCACGCTTTCACGCATAGAGTACTGGACCGATTTAAATGAAATTTGGTACAGATATAGTCCAGGGCCTAGGAAAGGTTATAGGCTACTTTTAACCGACTGCGCTATAAGGAAGTAATGTTTTACCCGTTAAACGTCTTTACGCGGACAAAGTCGCAGGTGGAAAGCTAGTAATAATATAAGACAGAGGACAGGATTAATTTGTAAAATGAATTTGACTTTGACTTTTAGTAAGTATGATGAAAGTTAAGGTGATGATGGCAAAATCCGTCAAAATACAGTGTAATTTCTGACACTGGCTGCCAAAATGTGGATGTTGTATGACACATTGATATTTTTTTCGCAGAATTGAATCAAAATTTTCGCAAACACACCCAAGTGCAATATTTATTGATGTCCCAAGAAACTGAATGCATAATGCTTGAGGAAAATGTATTACGTTACAGGAAAACCATATTATGCTAAATACATATCTTGATGCACCCTACATAATATATTACCTGGGTGATTCTTTTTTGTCGACTAGATTGGCAAATTATGTATTGCTATAGATGTGCCAGCGACTTCGTCCGCGTTTCCCCCCGTTTTTTTACACATTTTCCATTGTCTCTATGCTTATATTGGTCTATCGAACACAAAAAAAAAATCTATTCGATCTAGTAGTTCCTGCGATTAAACAAAAATCTCTTCAGCTTTATAATATAGAATTATTTGCTAAAAAATATATCGCCTGATCAAACAACACTATTTTTAGGATTGAAAAGATTGGGAAGAGGATTGATAACCTTATTATTGGGATCAGGTTATTAAAACAAGGCAACTGAGTAAGATTTCTGGTAATATAATCAAGAACTAAAACGAAAAGTAAAAAAAACACTTCTTCTGTTTTTCGTAAAACAAAAAACGCAATGACAGATAAATAACAAATACTGTCAACATAAATTCATTATGGCAAAGGTATCAAACTTTATAGAGCCTATATTAAAATTTATAATTTAATACTCCCACTTAAATTTTACAATAGACTCATTACTTAAATACTTAAGTTCAACACTTGGTCTCTATTATTAATGAATTTACCAGTAGGTAGAGCTTTTGTTAGGAAATCAGCAAGTTGACACATGCTAGGTACATACTTTATGACAATAATATTATTTTGTACATTTTCTCTTATAAAATTGTACCTTACATCAATGTGTTTTGTTCTTTTGTGAAACACAGGATTATGAATTAACTTAATGGCACTCTGATTATCTATACACAAAGTAATCATCAATTGTGGTTCATCAATATCATTCAATAACTGTCTAAGCCATAAAATTTCTTTGGCAGCTTCGCTAGCCGCCATATATTCTGACTCTGTAGTAGACAATGCCACAGTGTTCTGCTTTCGACTAGCCCATGTAACAGGCCCTCCATTTAACATAAAAATATATCCTGTATTAGATTTCCTAGAGTCAATATCTGAGGCAAAATCTGAATCAGAATAACCAATTAACTCACTATTACAGTTATAAGTAATACAAATATCTATTGTTTTTATCAAATACTTAATTATCCTCTTAACAGCATTAACATGGTCCTTACTTGGATTATTTAAGTATCTACTTACTATATTCAATGAATAAGATATATCAGGCCTAGATACAGTGGACAAAAACATAAGAGCTCCCACTGCCTCTCTATATGGAAAATTTGTAACATTTCCAGTAACATTTTTCATCAAACTTATATTATTATCGGCAGGAGTACTACATGGATTGGCTTCTGACATATTAAACTTATTTATTATGTGCTTTATATACTGTTTTTGACTAATAACAATTGAATTCTTACTTTTAGTTATCTCCATACCAACATAAGTATTTAACTTCAAAACTTTCATCTTAAAATTCCTTTCAAGATCATTAATAATATTTATTAATGTATCTTTATTTTCTGACAGCAACAACGCATCATCAACATAGAGTAATAAAATGACTTTAAAACTATTAAAGCTTCCAACAAAAACACAGTTGTCAGAAGGACATACTTTAAAACCATAGCCTGTCAGAAAAGAAGAAAATTTCTCATTCCAACAGCGTGCTGACTGTTTCAAGCCATATAAAGATTTTAATAACTTACAAATTTGTCCTTGTTCAGCTTGAACACCCTCAGGCACCTCCATATAAACATCTTCTTTCAATTCACCATAAAGAAATGCTGTTTGCACATCAAATTGCTGAATTTCGTAATTCTTCTTAGCTGCAAGAGATAATATAACTCTGATCGAGTCATACCTGGTAGTTGGTGAAAAAGTCTCCTTGAAATCTACATCTTTTACTTGTGTGAATCCACGAGCACAAAGACGAGCCTTGTATCTGGTGATATTACCCTCTGTATCTCTCTTGACACAGAACACCCATTTAGAAGTTACAGTTTTCTCATTGTTTCTGCTGATTAACTTCCAAGTTTCATTTTCCTTCAGTGACTTTAACTCCTCTCTTATGGCTTCTTTCCATTTATAACTGTCCTTACAATTTATAGCTTCCTCATATGTGTTAGGTATCTCAAATTCACAAACATTCACTTCTTCATTCCTTATCCTTCTAGGTCGAAGTGTTATATTCCTTTCTTCATCACTAGGAATTACTCGCGAAGGTCGATATGTTGGATCATTTTGACTGTTTGTGCTTTCATAACTAGTATCTGATAAGCTTTCATCATCTACATCATTTACATTTGTCTCTGTTAAGCCCGTGGGTTCAAATGATGAAGTATCATTTACATCATCTACATTTGTCTCTGTTAAGCCCGTGGGTTCAAATGATGAAGTATCATTTACCTCATTCTCTTCATTGCTATTAGTTAACTGAATTGAAACATTATCTTTCTTTAGTACAATTGGGATGTTTTCATCAAAGCGCACATTTCTGCTAATTGTTATTTTTCCGCTGTCAATATCAAACATCCTGTAATTTTCATTCTCATATCCCACCAGTATTAGTTTGACGCTTTTCTTATCAAGTTTCTTCCTTTTTTCATCAGGTATATGAACATAACCCATTGAACCAAAAACTTTTATATGTCCAAGGTAAGGTTTCTTTCCATTCCACAGCTCATATGGTGATACATCCTTTGTTTGAGTAGATGAGCTTCGATTTAGTAGATATACTGAACAGTTTACTGCTTCAGCCCACAAATTTAATGAGATTCCACGAGCATATAGCATAGATCTTGCACTTTCCATTATGGTACGCATCTCACGTTCCGCTCTACCGTTCTGCTCAGGTGTATAGGGTGCTGTACGCTCATGGATTATCCCTTCATGGTCTAAATATTCTCTAAACTCTCCGTTTACATACTCACGTCCATTGTCTGTATGCAATATATGAGTACTATGCCCAAATTTGTTCTTCACTATCGCATTATACTTTTTGAAGCAATCCAGTGAATCACTCTTATGCTTTATTATATATAGATGTCGGTAACTGGTTGCACCATCTTTAAACAATATGAAATATCTTGCGCCAGACATGGATGCATGCTCTAAAGGCCCACAGACATCACTATAAGTCACTTCACCAGATGCAGATTGTCCTCTGTGGGATTTATGAAATGGCAAGCGGCTCTGCTTACCGTACTGGCATGCTTCACAGGTAAAATCATTACCATCTGTCAAGATTACTGGAATCGCACCATTCTTGCTCATATTTTGGACTTCTTTTACATTTAGATGTCCTAAACGTTCATGCCAAATCTTCAGGCTTGATTCTACCAAATTACATTTTTCTTGCACTAGACTTTCAATATTTAGTTCATAAAGATTGTTCTCATTCAGTGTTGCTGTCATCACAACACTATTTTCTTTTAATATTAAGGCTTCTTTATTTCTTTTGACTATAGTATAACCTTTTCTTGTAACCATGCCTTCTGAGAACAGATTTCTACGTAAATCTGGCACATAGAGAACATCTTCCAAAACACTTTGCTCCCACTGACTGTTCACATACCTTTTAATCATAATATTTCCATATCCATGTACTTCAATCTCTTTCTTATTTCCTAAACTTACAGCTCTGCCATTTTCGCCCTTTTGAAATTCTTGAAGCTCACAAAACAAGTCACGTCTATATGTCATATGTTTAGACGCCCCACTGTCTAGAATCCATTTATCTGTGTTCATTACAGATTGTAAACATTGCTCAACACTGAATACCATAGGCTTTTGCTCTTGGGTATTTCTCCCAAATTTCTTTGGAGCTCGACAATCTCTTGCTAAATGTCCCCTCTTGTTACAATTGTAACAGGTAAAATTGTGATAACTCTGTTGACCAGACTTCAAACTGTAGTGGTTGTTTTGTCGATTTTCAAGTTTGTTTTGCTTTGCAGAATGTTTCGTAGCTATTAAGGCACACTCTGCTTCTTCTTCATTAGTCAGGCTCGCTTCCTCATCTAACAATCTTGCAGTAAGATTATGGATGGTTTGCTGACTTTTATCCAATGACATCCAAGCTTGACGGAGTGAGCGATATTTAGGTGGTAATGTACTTATTATTTTAGTAATAATTGCAGTTTCACTTATTTGCTCGCCACTGTCCTTCAGCTGTTGAGCTAAGCTCTCAATCTTGGAAATATGTTGAGCCATACCGTCACTTGGATTCATTTTGTAGTTGTAGAATCTTTCATGCACTAACATCTTATTGAATTCAGATTTTTGCTCATATATAGATTCAAGCTTCTGCATGATTTCTGATGCACTTTTACAGTTTTCAATCAAAGCAATTTGTCGCAACTCCATTGCTGACGTGATGACGAACATTGCCATACCATCATTTTTCATCCATGTCTCATCGAATTCTTGTGGTTTCGGTACAGACAAATCAATCCCTTTTGCTCGTAACGCACAATTTATTTGAAATTTCCATTGACGGAAATTTTTTCCGTCGAAACGTTCGACATTCATTTTTCCGGTATCCATTTTCCGCTATACCGAGTTTTATATTACACTACAACGTAAAACTGCTCTTTACTCAATTTCTATTCACACGTGCCCTGGGCCCATAACCTATTGGGATCAGGTTATTAAAACAAGGCAACTGAGTAAGATTTCTGGTAATATAATCAAGAACTAAAACGAAAAGTAAAAAAACACTTCTGTTTTTCGTAAAACAAAAACGCAATGACAGATAAATAACAAATACTGTCAACATAAATTCATTATGGCAAAGGTATCAAACTTTATAGAGCCTACATTAAAATTTATAATTTAATACTTATTTATCTAAAGGGCTGGTCTTTAGAGGTAGGTCACTTAGGTAGGACATCGAAGATACGATGATAAAGGGGACACATTTATTATCTTATCTTACGTGAATACGCAGCTACGGTGACGATGCTTAGACGCAGTGGCGTAACTATACCTATTGAAGTCCGTGGCAAAATTCATCGGTTGGGGCCCCGTGCATCCACCGTTCTTTTTTTTTATCTTAATGTGTATGTGGGTTGGCAGATGAGATTCTCCTATGACCGGGGACCCCTTTCGGCTGGGGCCCCCTACCGGGTGGGGGCCCGTGGCATTTTGCCGACTTGCCACCCTGCAGTTACGCCACTGCTTAGACGTTCGGTATAAGTGCAAGGATTCAATTCCCACCGGTATTATCAAAGGAACGGAGAATGTTGACTTTAGATAATTATGCAGCTTTGAAGTAATTGATAAACTGACTCGATATTTGTAATTCTTTTGCTCATTCAGACAAAATTGCGAACGTTATGCGTGTTTTAAGTTCTGACCGTTTGCACTTTTCATATTTAATGACCGTAGTGACGTCACAGTACAACATGCAGTACATTGAACATTTTTTTGTTTCGTAATTTAACTTCCAAAAATATATATAAGTTGTACAAATATATTCAACGTATACATAATGTACTCGTACCATTTTGAAATTGAGACACAATAACATGCTCCATTATAAAAGTTGTAAATTTTATAGAGGCAGTACTCAAAGTGTTTGAAATAGTCTTTAGTATCTTGTTGATACTATTTTCGATTGACTTTCAGGATTATATTTTACCTAACAATGGCCTTTTCCAAAAGTTTAATTATTTTTATCTGCGTCAAAGTTATTATGATGCTAAGACCAAAGTAGCATTTCCTTTTTAAGCTATTGCATAGTTTTTATCGCGGGCTTTGAGCGCGGCGACCGAACCAAGAAATTCCGTAACGAAAAAAACCTCACAATCGTCTAACGTCGTTTCAGTTCGGTAGACTTCGGCACCGTGTTTGTGTGCGTGCGGTTAGACGTATTGTACGACTCTACGAAACTCGCACGAATCGAGACGAGCTGCTCCGAAATCGGACGATGCTATGCAATAGCTTTACCGCGGCAGTCCCCGAGTGCCACACGTCTTTTTTCTTTGTGCACTAAATAATATGAATCAATGAAAACAATAGTTAATCAATTGCACCTAATTAAGCCAGATCTATGTCACCTTATTCCACTATCAGCGTCTTATCAGAAAATAATTCTACACATTATGAAATAGACCTAATTAGAATTTGTTATTCGTGGAAGTCGTTAGTTAGAGATCGGTGATTGGCAACAAGCGTTCGTACATCATACTCAGAAGTCCTAGGTTCGAATACGAGATCAGATCATTAATTTGTGTATTGGTTTTTCTGACCTGTCCTTTGTATTAATCCAGAGTAAATAAGTTAGCAATGTTTCATACCGATACTTCGGAAAGCAAGTTAAGCTTTTGGTCCTGCGCCTGATCTCTCTAATAAAAAATAATGACCCATTAATTCTATTTTTTGAATTACTTCAATGGATCAGACACTTACTATGGCTATTGTTATAAATATTTGTTTCTTTATTATTGTCCTATTGAAACACTTCTAAACCACGCATTTAACTAGATAAGACGTATAAAGACGAATGGTATCCATTTATCATATTAAACAGGACCGCGCCAAATCAAGCATCACAAACAGCGAATGTCGTTGACTGATAATAATAAGGCAATTTTCTGATATATATCATGGTACACACCTGAAGGTTATCTTTTAATCTATTAACCTGGTTATGAATTCAGGAAACCTCAAATTTCAAAGGTTTATAATATCTAAATATATATATAAGTTTATAATTAGGAATTGCTCAAATGCCTACTTCAGAAAGTATACTTAAAATGTCATCATCATTCTCCTGCCCTTGTCCCGCGCTAAGTGGGGTCGGCGCAACATGTATACTTCTTCCACACGGGCCTGTTATTCGTCAGCTCTGTGTCTACTCCTTTCACTCCCATATCATCTCTCACGCAAACCATCCATGTCTTCTTTGGCCATCCTCTACTAAAACGTCAGTTGACATTCATACTCATCACTCTTCTGAAAAAGTATACTCATGTAATACCTTATACATAGCGCCGTCTATAACAAGGATGTATTATAATATTAATTAACCGTCTTAAGTCTGTTACTAAAATCAACTCTTAATTTTACGATAGTCTATCTTATCGTGAGGCGAAATATTCGATCACAATACGAGTGTTTATGTATGTCACTTTATTATGTCATTGAATTTCTTTTGTTCTACGATCTTACAACGTGTAATGGACATTAGCGGGCTGCGGCGAATATTCGTACTGTATAGCTTTATCCTGCTCAACAAGACGTATTTTGACAGACAGACACAGAAAAATTTCGTCGTATTTCAATAAGTATGTAGCCTCGGTGGTAGAGTCAGAATTATACACAGCTCATGTATTTTCTCCCTCGTTTAACCCCGGGATTTTTGAATAGTGCGTGAAAAGTTATCTTTCTAGCCCTTCAGGGTGAAGGCGACAAGTCCTATAGGTTCTATTGTATCTGTCCTGGAACTCATAGCCGCTTACCGTCAGGTGTAGTGAGGTTATCCTAGACATCAAATATTAAAAAAACCCTTACAGATATTGAAGTATAGTCGACTACATGTTTTGTATTTACTAATGCAGTCACATAAATGATTTTTCTCTGTCTTCCTCCTACCAGGACATCATAGAGCTAAAGAAGTGCTTCTGGTCCCTTCGCAACGCTACGCCCACGGTCCAGCCAAGCGCTGCTGTTACATAACCAAAACCAATCAATATTTTTTTTCTGTCTTCCTCCTACCAGGACATCATAGAGCTAGAGAAGCTTCTGGTGCCTTCGCAACGCTGCGCCCATGGGACAGCAAAGAGTCTTTTGTTTCTTAACTTTACGATGATGGCTTGGAATAGCATCGTCATTAACACCGGACTTGCGGGGGAGCGAATGGCTCTATAACCAATTCTCATTTTCCAACCAATTCAAATTTTGACTGGCTCGTTGGAACAGTGGTTAGTGACTCAGGTTCATAACCTACGGTTCCATGAGTCGTGGGTTCGATTCCCACTCGGGACAAATATTTGTGTGACATCGGTGTTTGTTCCGTGTCTGGGTGTATTATTAAATATATTGAAGTTTATTTGTATATCCACTGTTGATCCTGTTTTCCGTAACACAAGTGCTTAAACTACTTACCACGGGATCAGATCAATGTATGTGATGTTGTGTAATATTTATTTATTTAATTCAATTTTTTTTTCTGTCTTCCTCCTACCAGGACATCATAGAGCTAGAGAAGTGCTTCTGGTCCCTCCGCAACGCCGCTCCCACGGGGCAATTGGACGCGGCAAGCCTGGCGCCTCTGCTGGCGCCTCCGTTGCCACGAGCCGCCGTCGCAGGCGCCTTCCTAGCCTTTGATGAAAACAGAGATGGCCATGTGGACTTCAAGGAGCTGTGCTGTGGGTTGAGCGCTGCCTGCCGCGGGCCGAGGACTGAGCGGCTTAAATGTGAGTAGCTGTAACAGGTGGGAGACATTTTGTTACAGGTGGGAGACATTTTGTCGACCGGTTGCTGTTACCACCATACAGTTGTGTAAAACCCGCCAAGTGACTCTGGCCTCTCTTGGTCAGGTCGCGTTCCGGGATCAGCACTGTACGAACCGGAGCCAGGGGGGACCATTGTTGCGGCAAGCGCCGGACCAGTGGAGCGGGTCAGCGCCGGCCTGGGAGACCCGTAGAAACGGGGGCCCTTCCGTCCGGCGGACTGGCCAACTCCGACCCGCACAGCTCAATACCAATGCGAGACTCCACGCCTTGTCTCGTTGTTGCCGCAGCAGTGGTCTCCTTTTTCACGGCTTTCAGGGTGAGTGCGACAGGCTCAATATGGTCTATTGTGCCTGTCGACCTCATATTTGGATCTCACTACCGCTTACCATCAGGTGGAGTGAGGTCATCTTGTTAGCCTCTGTATAAAAAAAAAAAAAAAAAAAAAGCTATGAATGTTACTGTCATCATTTTCAGCCTATACACCGTGAAATTTGAGTGGTTGTTTTCACGTGGCAGAACGATTTGCCTTTAGTAATACTATGGAATTATGCAAATAATTTCCATAAAAAAAATTTTGTTTCAAATTTTCGAAATATTAATTTTCCAACTCGAAAATGAGAGAAGCTATCGTTGTTTTTTAAGATGTGATGTGATTAGGTACTATTTGCCGCATGAAAACTATGCTTAAAGCTAAAGAAGCTCTACGCCTTAAGTAATAAAGTGGTTCGAAAGTACTTTCGAGTTTATTTATTTATTTATTTATTTATTTAAGGCACACCAACAGTTTAGTTTCGGTTATACCTTTCGTTAAACCGACATTAATTGATTTTAATAAAAAATAACTTCACAAATCTATTGTGCTACTAAGGTAGAATCATTTTGCTGCGGGAAAACAACCACTAAAATTTCACGGTGTATACGTCCCCACTGCTGGGACACGGGCCTACCCAAAACTAGGGCGATGAGGCCTTAGTCAACCACGCTTGCCATGTCAGGGTTGGTGGACTACACAACGATGTTTTCCTTCACTGTTAACAGGTTCGCTGCCTGCTTGTTTATGAAGGTTTCTTGGAATAATCCGATGGTGTTTTGTTGCAAAATACGAATTATTTTCCTTCGCACATTGCTCTAAACCTCATGATCTTCTAAGTCAAGTGTAGTGTAACTGTATACCTACAGTTTCGCCCGATTATTCACAATATTACAAAACACATACACTATTAAAGCTTGATAGGACCCTTCACACACAACCGCCAATTTTCCTCACCATTAATTTTTAATGATAACGTCCAATACGACGTTTATCAAAGCGGAAAACGTTTAGCACTTTTTACGATGCTCGCACAATGCAAATTATTAGCCGTGCGATGCGATTGATAATTGTTTTCCCGTGAAAAAAAAAACAACTATACTATACTTGCTTAGTATGCTATACTTTCCCGTATATATGTGTATATAATGGCATAGTGGTGGTATATAGCAGGGACAGCGCTTGCTGGCACCGATAGCTTTGTCGTTTACAACGATTATGTGGTTTGTAAAACAGTAAAGTGGTATAAATATGAAATTACTTCTGGTTTCAATGTCGTCACAGTTTATGAGTAGATGGGAAGAAATGTAGTGTCGGAGACATGTATGTATGTGGTTACCTGTATGTCCATAAATATTCTATTACTGATATATAGGAAATACAATATGAACTGAAAAAATAAACCTCGATGGCCGAGTGGTTAAAGTTGCTTGCTATGGGAGAGGTCGCCGGTTCAAACCCCTTCACGTACCACTGTGTTTTTCAAATTTGAAACTCATATACGATTATTAAAGGTAGAACATAGTGAGGAAACGTGCACACTTATAAAGAAATTCTAAGGTTTGTAGTCGACCCAATTCGCACTTGGCCAGCGTGGTTGACTGAGGCCTGATCGCCCTAGTTTAGGGTAGGCCTGTGCAGGTCCACACACGGTTGTCTGAGCCCTAAACTAAACAAAGCTTGTACTGTGGCTGTCGGAAACTGATATACATACATTGATATTCATAAATACATGCTTAAATACATAATCACACCCAGATACGGAACAAACACCAATGTTCAATCACACAAATATTTGTTCCGAGTGTTAATCGAACCCACGACTCCTGGAACCGCCAGCCAGGGTCACTAACCACTGTGCCACCGAGCCAGTCAAAAAATATTTTTGATAATAAGCCCTCCCCCTGTTGTACTATATACTTATTATAGAATTTAACGGCACTGGTTGACCTGATGGCAGTCTAATAATAGTATTCTAATTAATACGCTTGTTTATGGTTGATTGCACACTGGCAATAGTGTAAAAAACTTAACAGTATAGTGAAGACGGATTAGTCGCAAAATGCGAATTGCATTTATGAATTTTACATAAAAAAGGGATATAGAGACAGAAAAAGTGAATTCGTTTTATACTATGTAGTATTATACCGTTCATGTTTCGGTTTAACTGCCTCTATTGGTAGCAAGCGCTGCGTTAGGACCGATAGGTCCCCGGTTCGAGTCCGGGGTCGAGCAAAATTTGTGTGAGTTTTTCTGTAATGAAATTACTCAGCCCGGAGTTAGGAAGTTGGCGCTTGAACTTTGAACGCCCGTGCCTCGGAAAGCACGTTAAGCCGGTGGTCCTGCACCCGATCTCTCATCGGTCATGTCGGATTGCCGTCTCACCGAATTATGAGAGTAAGGGAATAGAGAGTGCATATGTCCTGCGCACTTAGCTGATCTCAATTGAGTTCAGCCGCCATGGCTGAAATCGGTCGGACGCCTTATTTATTTATATTTCGGTTTTTGCTGGTGACTTTAATGATTTACTTACTTAGAGCCTCTGAAAAATATTTATTTTGAAATCACCTATTATGGTAACGCTAGGCAAACTTGTTGTGTTTTCCTCCTCCATAAAGTTCAAACGCAGCATAGCATAGATACTTTACTGACTATGATTTTTTTGTAAGTTACATTTACTTACTATTGTTTTCATTACCGTATTTTTTTTTAGATTGTACGTCACTTATTGCATGTCTAATGCATTGGTTCCGTTTTTGTTTCTTATAAATATTTGTACGTGTGTATTGTTGCGGGAACGGGGTACGTTAAATTCAAGATACGCCAAAAGTCACCAAAAGACAATTAATTTATTTATCGACTAACAATTACACAATTAAACACTTAAAAACACTTAATAAAAACACTAAACACGGAACACTAAATTACACTAAAGCACTGAATCACACTAAAACACTGAATTTCACTGAAACTATTCGCAGGTAACGCACTCGATCACTTCTAGTTCGCAGGAGACTGATTCGCTTCGCTTTCCAAATCGGAACTGTCCCGTCGCGTCGTACATCCCGCTTTTATACCCAGAGACGCAGCTCTTCGCGTGGCGTCGAGAATATTCTCGCGGGGATCGAAATTTCTAGAACTCGCTGGAGCTTGCTCCGACCGACCAGAGTGTGTGACGTAGTATCGTGCAAGCGAATATAGACCTTATCCATACGTCGTTAAGACTAATTTCGCTTGCACGGTCTCTCTTGGTTGTAACACTATTATTATTATTCTAGAACACACTAGAGCTCGCTACGACCGTGCAAGCGAATATAGACCTTATCCATACGACGATAAGACTAATTCTGCTTGCCCGGTCCCTCGTGGTCGTAACATTATCCCCCTCTTAGTCATGCTCGTCCCGAGCATCATTTGACCCATGGTAACGAGCCAATCGATCAATGTGAACAATTTTCGGCTTGCCTCTTGTCCCTTGTTTGATCCGATAGGTTAAGTCGTTCAGCCTAGTGATGATCTTGTATGGTCCTTCCCACCTTGGCTGGAACTTCGGTGATTTGCCCTTCTTCCTGAGTGGGTTGTGTAACCAAACCAGACTCCCTTCATCGAAACCGTCGGTGTTGGCTTTGCGGTCGTAACGGGTTTTCATTCTTTCGCTGGATTTTAGACTGCAGTCTCTAACGAGAGCATGTACTTCATCCAGGCGTTTCTGTAGGTCAGCCGCATATTCGGTTACTGGTTTCGGAGCTTCTGGCGGTGTCCCAGTCAACGCGTCTACCGGCAGCCGCATTTCTCGACCGAAGTTTACCATTGCTGGTGTTGCGCTGGTGCTATCGTGGATCGCAGATCGGTAGGACAGCAAGAAAAGCGGTATGTACTGGTCCCAGTCTCGTTGATGCTCGTCCACAACTTTGGCCAAGTGGTTTTCCAACGTTTGGTTGAATCTCTCGACCATGCCATCGGATTGCGGGTGTGCTGGTGTAGTACGGGTCTTATGCATACCCAACAGTTGACAGACCTCCTGGAACAGTGCTGACTCAAAGTTTCTTCCTTGGTCAGAATGTATCTCAAGAGGCACACCAAATCGGCAAATTACCTCGTGGACTAACTTCTTGGCGACCGTCTTTGCTTCTTGATTAGGCGTAGCGAAGACTTCAGGCCACTTTGTGAAGTAATCTTGGACCACAATGATGTACTTGTTTCCCTCATCGGATTCTGGAAAGGGGCCAGCTACATCTACTGCGATTCTTTCCCATGGAGCGCCGACGTTGTACAGCTTGAGTTTGCCCTTACTTCTGGTTTGTGGGCCCTTTACTGATGCGCAAGTCGTACATTTCTTGCACCAGTCTTCGACATCCTCCCGACAGTGTATCCAGTAGAACCTCTGTCTCAGCTTCTCTAGGGTCTTCTTCACGCCTAAATGTCCCCGGATACCCCATCGTGTATGTACCTCAGTAGAGAAGCAACCTGTTTACGGGGTACAATCAGCTGTAGTGTCGTTTGATCCCCTTTTGGTGTTTCCCATTTCCTGAAGAGTACTCCTTCCTTAATCTCCAAACTGTCCCATTGTGCCCAGTAACTTTTCGTGATGGGGCTTGATGATGCTACTTGGCTCCAAGAAGGTTTTTGACCTACTTCTTTCCATTCAAATATTTTCCTCAGGTCACTATCCTCTTTTTGCGCCTTTTTGATAGCGTCTTCGCTCCATTCATTATCAAATCCCTGGGTGGTAATCATCCGGACTTCTTCTTTAGTCTCCGTCTTAGAGCAATGACTGCAGGCCACAGGACAAGGTCTCCTTGATAGGGCATCGGCATTCAAATGCGTTCTACCACTCCGATGTTCTGTTGTGAAGTTGTACTCCTGTAGTTGCTCTAGCCACCGCGCCACTTGTCCTTCAGGGTTCTTAAACTGCAAGAGCCATTTTAACGCAGCATGATCTGTCCGCAGGGTAAACTGTCTTCCAACGAGATACTTGTTGAAATGCTGTAGAGTCTTCACTACCGCCAACAGTTCCTTACGAGTCACACAGTAGTTCCTTTCAGGTTTTGAAAGTGACTTACTGAAGTAGGCGATCACCACTTCCCGTTCACCTTGCTTTTGCGACAGAACTCCGCCTATGCCAGTATTGCTGGCATCGGTGTCCACGATAAACCTTCCTTCTCTGTTCGGGTAGCCAAGTATAGGACTGGTGCAGAGGTGTTCTTTTAATCTGACGAAGGCTTGATCACATTCCGAGTCCCAGGCGAATACTCGTTTATCTTCCGTGAGCCGATGAAGAGGTTTCGCTATATCAGAGAAGTTCTTTACAAAGCGCCGGTAGTATGCGCATAAACCTAAAAATGATCTCACGTCGGTCTTGTTAACTGGTATAGGCCATTCTTGAACAGCTTTTATCTTCTCTGGGTCAGTCCTTACACCTTTCGATGAAATAATGTGGCCTAAGTAGGCGACTTCCTCCTTGAAAAACGTGCATTTCTTTGGGCTGAGTCTCAAGTTTGCTTCTCGTATTCTGGTGAAAACCTTCCTCAGGTTACTGACATGCTCTGTGAAATTTCGACCCATGACAATGATGTCATCCAGATAGACCAGGCATGCATCACCCAGAAGTCCAACCAGTACCCTTTCCATCAACCGCTCGAATGTCGCCGGAGCGTTGCAAAGACCAAAGGGCATGACGTTGAACTGCCACAATCCATTCCTAGTTCCGGTCGTAAATGCCGTCTTCTCTTTATCTTCTGGATGGATGTCAACTTGCCAGTACCCACTCTTAAGGTCCACTGTTGAGAACCACTGCATGCCACTCAACATGTCCAGTGTGTCGTCTATACGGGGCAGAGGGTAGCTGTCCTTCTTCGTTGCATTATTCAACAACCGGTAGTCTACACAAAACCTGGTGCTACCGTCCTTCTTCTTAACCAGGACTACTGGCGAAGACCACGGGCTCGTTGAAGGTTCTATGATGCGGTTCTTCTGCATCTCGGCAACCATGTCCGCTACCTCCTTCTCTTTGGCAAATGGAAGGCGTCTAGGCCGCTGCTTTATTGGTGGCGCGTCTCCCGTGTCTATTCTGTGTTTAACGAGACCTGTCCTTCCCAAATCATGGTCACCCTTCGAAAATATGTCGTTGAAATCTAGCAACAACCTTTTAGCTTGCTGAAGTTCCCGCTCAGAGAGCTTGTCCTTACAATTTGCTAGGAGCGGTGTGACGTCATCTCGTTGACAGGATTCCGGTTCCCGGGCCCTTTTCATCCTTCTGATGGATTGGCCTGCATCGCACCGTCCGATGACACAGTTTCTTCGTAGCTGCACTTCATCTCCGCTAAGATTGATGACTCGCACCAGCGCTCCTTTTCCGGTCATTGCCAGAGTTCTTGCTGTGATCCAACTCGGATGCTCGCCGCAGTTTTCTATGACGACGCTTCGCCCTTGACACGCAGTGTAAGGGAATCTAACTTTGACCAGTGTTTCAGATCTCGGCGGTAGGGTCGTGTTTTTCAGGCAGTAAACTGCGCATGATCTCGCTCCCTCTAGGAATACTTCTTGTTCGGGGAAACTAAGTACTCCTTTAGCGACGTCTACCACACACTTCTGGTCTCTTAAAAAGTCCAATCCGATGATGCAGTCGTCCGTGATGTCTGCTATGAGTACACCGTATTCAAAGGTCTGTTCTCCAATGGTTATCTTCGCCATCGTCTCACCGAAGACGGTAACTGGCTGGCCTGTTGCTGTTTGAAGTTGAACGGATGGTCTGCTATTCCACATAATAGTCCTTTTTAATAGCTCCGGACGCACTATTGTTCTTGAAGCACCGGTGTCAATAGTAAAATGACACGTTACGCTGTTCAACTCTCCAACCACAGTAAGATTGTTCCCATTACCAATCTGTGAAACAGTGACGGTAGGGGCTCGATGATGGCCAGCCAGCGCCCGCCCCACGGCCCTGGCTCCTGACAGCTCTTCTGCGTCCACCTGTGTAGAGGACGCTACTGTCGTTCTACGTGGCCATCTTCCCTTGGGGCAACTACTCCGAATATGACCCCTCTCGCCGCAGCCATAGCACATCGGACCCAAAGAAGGTTTTTCCTTCACCACAACCTCCCGAAGTCGGTGAGTTCTAGCGTCTTGACGCACGGCTTCCACCTCCAAAGCATAGGCTAAAGCTTCCTGTAAGGTCTGATGATGGCTCAATTTCACGGTGTGTCTGACGTCTGCGTCTCTAATTCCATCACAGAAAGCTTGCGGGATCATTGATTCCACCATTGTCGGGCATGACACGTACGCACGTCTGACTAGCCTTTCGATTTCCGTTGCCCATTGCTGCAGACTCTCCCCAGGCTTCTGCTGTCGATCGCGGAGTTGTGCTCTATACGCGTGTTCCAGGTGTTTGTCGCTGTACCTGCCCTCTAGTGCTCTTTGGAGAGCACCTAAAGTTCTGTTATCCGAAGGCAGGTTTTCCAACGTGAGCAGGGCATCTCCACGAAGAGCCAGAGTCAGAGCTATCAATGACTCTTCTTCGTTCCACCCCTTTCCTTTAGCCACCGTCTCGAACTGGTACCAAAATGCTGCCCAAGACGTCGTTCCATCGAAGTGGGGTACTTCGATTTTCGGAGAATCCGACACTACCGTAGCACCCCGGGTCCCCACTCTTGTCATTTTGGTATGCAGCTGTCGCATCTCAGCATCCACCTGGCTCAATCGATCCTCATGTTGGGTGAATCGATCTTCATGTTGGGTGAATCGATCTTCATGTTTCATCACATCATCCTTGAGAGCATCAATCTGCTTTTCTAGTACTTCGTGCTTCTTTTCAATAGCCCCCAACAAACTCTTGCTTAGCTCTTCCTTGAGTTCGACCAGTTGCTCCTCCTGGCGGCGGGCTTGCTCCTCCTGGCGGCGGGCTTGCTCCTCCTGGCGGCGGGCTTGCTCCTCCTGGCGGCGGGCTTGCTCCTCCTGGCGAAGGTCTTGCTTTTCCTGGCGAAGGGCTTGTTCTTCCCTCAGCTTAGCAAATTGTGCTTCCTGAAGTCGGGCTAGCTCCTCCTGGCGGCTGGCTTGTGTCTTCAGCATTTTAAATAAATCTGCAAGCTCCACAGGCCCAATCGGTGTTTGGATTGATCCCTCCGTTGAAGTACCTTCACCCTCTTGCAGGGCCGCGGTTTGACTCCTTGTTACTCGACCCTCACTGTCTTCTCGTTGTGTAAGAGGCATCTTGAATCCCACTTCTGACACCAATTGTTGCGGGAACGGGGTACGTTAAATTCAAGATACGCCAAAAGTCACCAAAAGACAATTAATTTATTTATCGACTAACAATTACACAATTAAACACTTAAAAACACTTAATAAAAACACTAAACACGGAACACTAAATTACACTAAAGCACTGAATCACACTAAAACACTGAATTTCACTGAAACTATTCGCAGGTAACGCACTCGATCACTTCTAGTTCGCAGGAGACTGATTCGCTTCGCTTTCCAAATCGGAACTGTCCCGTCGCGTCGTACATCCCGCTTTTATACCCAGAGACGCAGCTCTTCGCGTGGCGTCGAGAATATTCTCGCGGGGATCGAAATTTCTAGAACTCGCTGGAGCTTGCTCCGACCGACCAGAGTGTGTGACGTAGTATCGTGCAAGCGAATATAGACCTTATCCATACGTCGTTAAGACTAATTTCGCTTGCACGGTCTCTCTTGGTTGTAACACTATTATTATTATTCTAGAACACACTAGAGCTCGCTACGACCGTGCAAGCGAATATAGACCTTATCCATACGACGATAAGACTAATTCTGCTTGCCCGGTCCCTCGTGGTCGTAACAGTATAATATAACGCTGGAAATCCATCCGGGATTAGATATTTCTGTAGGGCTACGCTTGAAGCTCTTCTTAAAATTGTCGTGACTTTCATAAATACCTAATAAGTAGTATTTTAACAAAGCGTCGATAGCCGAGTGGTTAAAGTCGTTGCTTGCCATGCGAGATGACGGTTTGGATTTTTAATACAAAGGAATATTCCCGCTAATTCCCGTTCCCGTGGGAATTTCGGGAATTCCTTAGTTAGTGCATCTCTACGGTACCTAAGCTACGTCCCTTCCAAATTTCAAGTGCCGACGTTTAGCCGTTTAGGCTGTGCGTCGATATGTCAGTTCCTCCTAAAAAGTAAGACATGTAAGCGTTATTCTAAAGGCACTTTGGTCACCCTGTTTCCTCTTAGAAAACGTATCTCTCGACTCAACAAACAAACGAAATAACGCTGTTATTTTGATGTGAGTTGAAGATAACGCGATTCTCCCGAGGATATTAAATTTGCCCACGATAACGGTCCAGACGGAGTTTTTATCTAGCACGTGAAATAGTTGTTTGCTTATTGTCATTCGTATCGCTACGTAGAGGCGACCGGGCTAGTTCCAGCCTGATACGATTTCGAATTTGAACGTTTTAAAGTTCCGTACTAAGTTCCGTTGAGTAAAGCCTTATCGCCCTAGGTTAGAGTAGGCCTGTGCCCCAGCAGTGTGGACGTATATGGGCTGATGATCGCGAGGGTTCCGTACCCAAAGGACCATATTATTAAGACTTATCTATCTGTCCGCTTTAACTAGGCTGTATTTCTAGAACCGCCAATACCGCAATAGCTAGAATTAAAAAAGAATTGACATCTTCCAGCCAGCTATTATTAAAACAAAGACTGAAAACAAATGAAACAATTATTGGGTGGGTATGGAACCTGTAACCACCCCGGTTGGGGAATCCTAACTTACTTACGATGATGGCTTGGAGTAGCCTTGTCATCATCACCGGACCTGCGGGGGAGCGGATGGCTCTCACCCCTAAATGTCTCGTCAGCGCGACTCCAAAACCAGCTTCATAGCTTAGCGTATGTGAGCAATTTCGATTCCAGTTGGCCGGTCGGACGATTCGTCAGTAATTAGCGACGATGAACGCCGGCTCTGACTAATTCGTTGTTTATTGCTACATGTTGATGCAGGGCTGAGGGCACGTACCCATCAGGCGAACCGCGCGGCTCATTACATGAGCATACAGAATGTCGCGAATTGCGTACAGTCAGCCAAAAATGTGGTCTAACACCCTATGCTTGAAATTCGTTAGAACGTCATGAAACAAGATAAATTTTTCTTGGCAATAAGATTGTGTCTGTGACTATTTTCACAAACTTAGCGATCGTTACATCTCGCAGAAGCTTTTGTCAAAAGTGGTAGAACACTTTCTTGGCTGACTGTACATTACTCGCTGTACGGACACTCCATTTAAATGTATAGGGAGGCAAGCTGGAAGCAAGCTGTCTGCCATTTGCTGTTAGCCTGATTAGGACGCGCCCTTAATCCTTAAGCATTTTAAGCGGCATATTGCGACCGTAATTTGAACCTTAAGTTACTGTCTTAAGGTTGAAAACGAATTAAATATGTTTGCATACATTGCCATGTAAAAGTCCCGTCTATTCTTTTGGATTATTATATGGAGTAGTGAGAGACTGAGCAAAGACAGTGAGTTCCCTTAACTCTTCAAACTGCCCAAGTAAATGTTTTTGATATTTTGTTGGTATTCAAGGTTATACACAAGTGTTTGTGTCGATGAATGATTCTTCCGATTTCTGTCTGAAGGCGTAACGCAATTTACGTAGACAATGGCTTAAGAGTTACCAACAATAACTTTAATTTATCATATCTATAATTCAACCCTGAAGATGTTACATACGTTATACATTATGTAAGGCATCCGACCGATTTCGCCCATGGCTGCCGACCTAAATAGAGACCAGCCAACTGCGCAGGACATATTATAGTGCATAAGTGCATTCTCTGTTTCCCTAATCTCATTGTTCGGTTAAACGGCAATCCAACATGCCAGTAGAGAGGATCGGGCAGGACCACCGGCTTAAGTTGCTTTTCGAGGCACGGGCGTGCATCCGCCAATGAAATTAGTCAGCCCGGAGTAAGGAACTCCGGGCTGACTAATTTCTTGACAGAAAAGCTCGCACAATTTTATCCCGATCCCGGACTCTAACCGGGGACCTGTCGGTCCTAACGCAGAATTTGCTACCATAAGACTAACAAGGCAGTTTTTTTTACGTAATGTATGAATTTAAGCATATCTGTTTAGTATACAGATTGGTAGAATATAAAATCATTATGACTTTCCAATTTATTGCAGCAGAATTTCATTACTCAAATTTGTGCGTTGTCAATAAATGTTTTTTTATGTAAAAAGGGAAAGCTGATTGAAATATTTCCATAATCATTATTAGTATTTGAAAATTGACTCTTCATCCATGTCTCTCTCTTCCTCTGTCTTTTCTTAAGCACTTCCTTCCCATAGTTGCGCCGGCGCATACTAATATCCGTCTCAGCCAAATGCAGTTGATAGCGGACGCATATGACACCTGTCATCACTTACGCACCACATAATCGTTTAATTCGTTCTCGTTTAAAGGTGACCGTTTATAATTCCTTTGTTTCTCGTCAGCTGCTAGTCCTTAAGTGGCAATTGGAGAATTGTAACTTTTGTAGTTGTTTAAGTTCAAACCCCGCTACGCACCAAATTTGAAATTCGTATGTACGAATATTCGACGCTTTAACGGTGAGGAAACCTGTACACCTATGAAGTTATTCTTAGGTTATGTAGTCGAGCAACTGGCGCACTGGGCCAGTGTGCTTGACTTAGGCCTTATCGCCCTAGTTTAGGATAGGCCCGTGCCCCAGCAGTGGGGACGTATATGGGCTGGAATTATAAGACGCGTCGCCGAGACATAAAAAAAGGTTTATTTACCTCACGTTAGAGCAAATTTAATGCGGTCCGCCTTGACATTATGACACATATTCTTATCGCCACAGCCAGGATTCGTTGTACGATTATTCGACGGTGAAGGAAAATATCATGAGAAAACCTTTAACCTACGAAACATTTTGTGTAGTCGACCAACCCGCACTTGGTCAGCGTGATTGACTAAGGCCTTATCGCCCTAGTTTAGGGTAGGCCCGTGGCCCAACAGTGGGAACGTATATGGGCTGTTGACGATAGTCAGGATATTGATTGGAGTCGTACCAGTGTTGCATTCCGTTTTGTGGACATAGGATGTACGCACTTTCTAGAAATATCGACGCTATCTGATGTGCAAAGGTATTGCTGATAGTGAGATAAAGTTCAATAGCTTTAATCAAACAAGAATACATGATTGTGCATGTGTTAAGGACTTTACAATGAATATAAATGAGTTATAGAAATAAATTTTAATCCAAAGGTTGATAAGTTATATTACCACGGTTTGAACGCAGCTTTCTCAAATTGCAAGCATTGGACTAAGTATTAAGTTTTCCTACCCTAACTGTCTCGTTGGTCTATTGGTAGCAAGCGCTGCGTAAGGACCGAGAGGTCGCCGGGTCGATTTCGGGTTCGGGCAAAATTTGTGTGAGTTTTTCTGTAATGAAATTACTCAGCCCGGAGTTAGGAAGTTGGTGGTTGAACGCCCGTGCCTCGGAAAGCACGTTAAGCCGGTGGTCCTGCGCCCGATCTCCCATCGGTCATGTCGGATTGCCGTCTCACCGAGTTATGAGAGTAAGGGAATAGAGAGTGCACTTGTGTTTGCGCGCACACTTGTTCACCATAATATGTCCTGCGCACTTGACTGATCTCAATTGAGATCGGCCGCCATGGCTGAAATCAGACGGACGCCTTATTTTTTATAAGTTTTCCTAGAACAATATCCAAGCGCTTAATTTCCCGAGTCGCATTCTATACATAGGTCCTTTACTTAATGTCAGCCATCAAAAACTAGTGAGGAACTTGCAAAACCCATCGGCCAGACTAAACCTTCACCCTTTACCGAACAATAGATTACTCCCTGCCACGGATTTGTCAACCTTACTACTTAAACTTAAGGTTATCTATTGCCTACAATGTGAGACGGAGGGTTCAATTGTGCAGCCGTCCATTTCCTCCGTCCTCACAAAAACGACTTCCTCCTCACCTCTGAGAGGTCGCGACGGTTTAATGTCATCATTGTTTACATGTTTAGTTGTAATGTCTGTGAAGTAAGTAAAGCTCGGACAGTGCAGGCCTTCAAGCCGAAAAAAGCGTCAGTGGCCGAGTGGTTAAGGTCGTTGCTTGCCATGCGAGAGGTCGCTAGTTCAACGTACATACCACTGTGTTTTCAAATTTGTACGATTATTTGACGCTTTGACGGTGAAGGAAAACATCGTGCGGAAACCTGCACACCTACGAAGAAATTCATAGGTTGTGTAGTCGACCAACCCGCACTTGGCCAGCGTGGGTTACTATGGCCTTACCGCCCTAGTTTAGGGTTATCCCGTGTGTGCCCCTTCGGGACGTATATGGGCTGATGATGAGGATTATATTATGTTTCGTATACCATATAATTATACACTGAACCGCTATAACTAAATACATAATGCGTTATCTAAGGATGGTCGGAATAACTCGCGCGTCTATAAATAGCTCGCTTAAAATTCAAACCGTTTGCGTAGTACCGATATTGTTTTGTCCACATTTGTACCGTTCACATTAGATGTTCTAGGACCGTTATGTATATGTATATTTTTTATTATGCTGGTGCATCTGTCACCGATGTTTTCCGTTAGAAGCTAATAACTGCAGCTTTTGAATATTATTATAATTGACTAGTGACCCGTCCTGGTTTCGCTTCATGTATACTTAAAAACTTTCCCCTTGAATCCCTCTATCTATTAAAAAAAACTATCAAAATCCGTTGCGTAGTTTTTAAGATTTACGCATAACATACACACATACAGACAGACTCGGGAAGTGACTTTGCTTTGTACTATGTAGTGATAGATGAACGGGGATGTCCGTCTCGCACTTGACCGCGTTTAAACTGTCTATTATTGTTGTGTTACATTCTTAATGCAGTGCGCTTAAATGCAATGATTCAGCTCAAACAGCCAATGAAGATAGACATTGCACTTGCGTATAATACATCCAATCAAAAACATAAATGTGAAATGAGAGCCAAGTTCAATATTGCCTTGGTTGTTGACTTCAGCGACAAAAGAAGTGAGATCTAAATGGGTGCCAAGTTCAATGGTCAACCCAGAAATTTATTTATAAGTAACACTATAACATACCTATCATATCTTCTTATAACATAAGACAATGTATGGTGATAGCCTATGAAGGTCTGTCTTGGCTAGTTTCTATAAACCTACCAACGTATTATTATGTTCGCTTGCTAGTTTCTACCAACAATACAAATTTTCGGAATTATAAAATAAAAACCGACAAATACTTGTAGGCTTAGAACTTGCGACGGCTATAATTCATATATGAAAACTAGCCAAGACAGACCTTCATAGGCTACCACCATACATTATCTTATGTTATAAGAAGATATGATAGGTATGTTATAGTGTTACTTATAAATAAATTTCTGGGTTGACTATTGAACTTGGCACCCATTTAGATCTCACTTCTTTTGTCGCTGAAGTCAACAACCAAGGCAATATTGAACTTGGCTCTCATTTCACATTTATGTTTTTGATTGGATATCATTACTTTTTGTAGAAAAGTATATATCATCGTAACGCCGTGGGTCCTTTGAAAAGGACAAATTCAAAACTAAAACTAGACTTTATGTAGGTACCTACCCTAAGTAATAAATATGAAAACCGACTATAAGTACCTACTCTTAATTGTAAATAAGTAAGTATACCTAAATATATACTTAGTGCTCTGCCTTCCCCGGTATATAGGCGTTATTAGGCACTAATTAGGTATTTATGTTAAGCGTTCATAATAGAACCTAACATGTGTTCCTTCCTAGCGGGGCCCCCCGAGCTACACTTGTAAAACTAATGGCAATGCTTCGGTGGCTCAATGTACCTTTCGAGTTTTTTTATTTATTTATTTATTTCAGGACAGCCAACAAAACATTCACTTATAGATAACATAATTTAAACGTTTAGTTTTATGACAATGCTAAAGTGATGCCTTAATTATAGGCTGCCACGACATGCACAAAATGGAAATGAAAAAGAAAAGAAAAAACAACTTCATGCTATGCTAAACTGTGGCTGCAGTAGCCCTACGACTATAAATCTTGGGATCGAGAGATTCTCACTAGTGCCGCTGCCGCAGGGGTAACATTATACTGCAGATTTAACAGTAGTACCTACAGCAACTTAATTATTATTATTTTCATTACAAATATAAATGGATCTATTAATAGATCTCATAAAAACTCCTGGCCTATCGAATATGTCGACATTAGTCCCTTTAGAAATTTTGTTATAAAGTAACTGCATTCTGTTCACTGTCGATAAATGACCCAGGTTGCTTTTAAACCGTTTAATAGAAAACAGAGTGTATTTAGAAGGTCGTGGTAATTTAATGGGACAATTGAATCTAAGTTTAGGTAATAGCCTCGGACAATCTAGATGTCCGTTGACCAGTTTATGTAAAAACTTAAGATCAGTTATGTCTCTTCGTCTATCAAGACTTTGAAGCTTAAAATGGGCCAAACGTTTTTGATATGATGGAAATTCTCTGGCTTTATGTTGTTGGAAGGCTAAATGCCAGAGAAATCTCTTGTTAACCGATTCGATTCTTTTTTATGAACTTCATACATTGGTGACCAGACTGAACTACAATATTCTAGTATGGTTCTTACAAGGCAATTGAAAACACAAATTTTACTGAAGGCTGTTTTAAACTCTTTACAATTACGGTTTATAAATCCGAGTAACCTGAAACTTCTTGTGACTATATCCTCAATATGTTTGTTAAATCTTAATTTATTATCTACAATGACGCCCAAATCGCGAATGGTGTCAACCTCCCTTAAGTCGTGGTTAAACAGCTTGTAAGATGAGTGGTGCGGTTTCTTTTTTCTGGAAAAGTGCATAAAATAGCATTTATTGTGATTCAATTTTAAGAAATTAATGTTACACCACGACTCAAAACGGTCAAGATCATCCTGCAATAATTTTACATCCATGTCGTTAGATATATATTTCACAATTTTGAGGTCATCCGCATATAAGTAACAATTGGAATGATGAAAACAAGAAGTTACGTCATTGATGAAGAGTATGAAGAACAGAGGCCCAAGGTGTGAACCTTGAGGGACCCCGGATGACGCCATATACACTTTAGACTCATAGCCGTTAAGAACTATTTTTGATTTTCTATTTGACAGGTATGAATTGCACCACGTTAATAACGGACCTGATATTCCGTAAAGTGAAAGTTTTTTTATTAATATTTTAATATTAACTGTATCAAAGGCCTTACTGAAATCTGTGTATATGACGTCAGCCGAGGCCCGGGAGTCTACTGCTTCTGTTTATCAACAGAATTGAATGTACCTGCACCGTTTTGGCAGAAATTACGATAAAGTTACTGATCTTCCCAGCTGGGCCCTCGTCTGTTTAACGTTCGAAATACATGAAAAATTTACTGATCTAATATACTTCCAATGTACCTTCCTATTTATGAACCATATTCAAGGAATCTTTTATAGAACCGAACAAATTATGCTTTAAATTCTGTCTTCCTAGCTGGGCCCTCTGTAATTAAAGTGAAAAGGAATAAAAAAAGTATACAGTTTTTACCCGACTACGGCAAAGCAAAAGGAGGGTTATGATTTTGACAGGTATGTATGTATGTATGTTCATCTGTTTCCACATAACTTCTAAATTGCTTGTCAGAATTCGACAAATGACATATCATTAGAAGCGTCTTAATTGTCCGCTGGTTATAGGCTATATAGGGTTTCACAAAATCTAATGTGGCGCCCACTAGCGGACAAAACATACAGAGTAAAAAAATAAAGTTAAGATAAATACGCCGTGTTTGGTATCATTGGAAAGCGCTTTACTTGTACATTTTAAATATATATATATTACTAGCATTTGCATGTGACTTTACGTATATTCATGGACTGATTGCATATAGTTCACATGCGCATAATACACTTTAACACCAAAATAGTACAAATAATAAAAAGTTAAAAACTAAAACCCAACTACGACAAAAAACGACGCTGAAAAAGTATAAAACAAGACTTTTAGAACACTGAACTGAACAAAGTTGCTTATGTAGTTCCAAGTAAATGGACACAGTAGACTCTACCAAAATGCTTATGTTGAAAATTGACAATAATGTCATACAATACTATTTTGAAGTATGCAATATTTACTATGTAGAGATAAGTTTTCATGTTTGGAAAGGCGTAGTCACATGTTCCATACACAAGTACCTACCTACCGTAGCACTTTGACAACGTGTGACTGCGGTTTTCCAAACATGAAAACTTATCTCTACATAGTAAATATTGCATACTTCAAAATAGTATTGTATGACATTATTGTCAATTTTCAACATAAGCATTTTGGTAGAGTCTACTGTGTCCATTTACTTGGAACTACATAAGCAACTTTGTTCAGTTCAGTGTTCTAAAAGTCTTGTTTTATACTTTTTCAGCGTCGTTTTTTGTCGTAGTTGGGTTTTTATGTTTTTCCAATGTACCTCTTAGTTCTTCGCAGTTTACCAAATTTAGATGCAAAATAATGATTTTGGTAAAAAACAGTACACGCTTGGTAAGTACGGTTAGCAAATAAAAAGTAGGTGTGTCAACTAAATGAAAACTGGTTGTTTGTTAGGAAAATGTTGATTTAATTATAAATACGTAGTTATCTACTTTTAATATTATTATATGTATGTGACTCCGAGATAGGTAGCTCCAGCACCCGTGTTTCGGATATCAGAATCAATAGTAAAATTACAAATATATACATCTAATACTTTTATTTTGTAAACACATACTTTAATGTAAACAAATACAATAAGTTTTTGTTCTAAAACACAAACTGCACTGGTTTTCCCCATAATTGTTTATTTTTTGTTTCACATAAATATTTATAACGCAGTGATACGTTTCTAACTGATGATAAAATAATATAACAAACTATTCACAGCTACCCTCATTGCTGCAGATATAATATTGCTGACCTTACCTTACCAAGCGTGTACTGTTTTTACCAAAATCATTATTTTGCATCTAAATTTGGTAAACTGCGAAGAACTAAGAGGTACATTGGAAAAACATAAAAACTGTATAATTTTTTTATTCCTTTTTACTTTAATTACAGGGCCCTCTGTAATTAAAGTAAAAAGGAATAAAAAAAGCTAGGAAGACAGAACTTTAAAGCATAATTTGTTCGGTTCTATAAAAGATTCCTTGAATATGGTTCATAAATCGGAAGGTACATTGGAAGTATATTAGATCAGTATATTTTTCATGTATTTTGAACGTTAAACAGACGAGGGCCCAGCTGGGAAGATCAGTAACTTTATCGTAATTTCTGCCAAAACGGTGGAGGTACATTCAATTCTGTTGATAAACTCGAAAGGTACATTGAGCCACCGAAGCATTGCCATTAGTTTTACAAGTCTAGCTCGGGGGGCCCCGCTAGGAAGGAACACATGAACCTAACCTAATTATTAAAAAATTGCCAGTTTTTTATTTTTTCCTTTGTATTCATGTAATTACCTATCTGCATACCAAATTTTAACTCTCTAGGTCATTTGGAACTGGGTTAGAATTTTGATCTGTCAGTCAGTCAATGATAAAAATGAGGATTTTTGGACATTTATATCTAAATAACTGTTTGAGATAAGCTTATGAAATTTAGAACACATATTTATCTCGCAAGTCACAATATATGAGCCAAATTTGATACGTTTATGTGAAATAGTTTTTGATTTATGAGGGGTTCAAAAGTGGTTCCAAATGGTTCGTGTAATATTACACACGGTGCGGCTCGCCAGTTCTGTTTCTTGAACCTTGGCTTGACACGCTACCGCGTGTCTAGATATCAGTATATTCGCGTATGATGTAATGGATCGAACTCTGCTGTATGCGTGACTGTGTCATCAGACAGACCAATGTATCATCATAAGCTCATATACGTCCACACTACTAGGGCACGGACCTACCCTAAACTAGGGCGATCAGACCTTAATCAACCACGTGGGCCAAGTGCGGGTTGGTCGACTACACAACCTAAGAATTTCTTCGAAGGTTTTCTCACGATGTTTTCCTTCACCGTTAAAGTTTTTTTTTCCTAACTGACTAACGATGATGGCTTGGAGTAGCCTTGTCATCATCACCGGACTTGCGGGCGAGCGGATAGCTCTCACCCCTAACCGTTAAAGCGTCGAATAATCGTACATATGAACTAATGTATGTTGCCATTAAACTTACGGCTCTGAGTCTCGCTTTAAAAAAGGTCTTCTCAACAGGCTCAATGCTCTAGAGCTTTGGAGAATCCTATGCTTGGCATTTGATATAATCAGAAATGGATCCGTAGAAGAACCAACGTTGCTGACAAAGCCCATACGATTAAGAAACTCAAGTGGCAATGGGCCGGTAGCCAATCTCAAAGATCTCAATTCAATTATTATTTTGCATACATTGCACATGGCTTGAATTATCATTATTCTGCTTAGTTGTCGTATTGTGAACCGAGTGTTATTTATCATTAACGAACAAACCGGTTTTTGTGCATATGACGTGCGTAACGTTTAAAATAATGTCATGGTTTGACGAAATTGACTGCGTAATCAGCACTTGAAGTAGATGATTGCTGCGGGTAATTTTAGAACTCGTGAAATGGTCCGACCTCCGAAGGAAACCAGACCGACTGGATTGTTTTACACGCTTACGATTCACATCTGTAGCGGTACCATGAGTTGGCTATCGAAAACTTACGTACGTTAAAAACCTATCGAGTTGTTTTTTTCATACGACCGATTTTAGTTCTTCGCGTAACCACCAGGGGCGTTGTACAAGTTTTTCATAGACATTTTACGTAGGCGATATCGAGTCCGTAACTTTTAAACTCATGGTAGCGCTACTGAGGATTAGCCGTCTCTCTTTACTTTTATTGTCTACTAGTCCAGTCAAAATAGACATTTAACCTAGGAAAAATTCGCATAGAGCTGAAAATTGGCATGAATGTTGGGAACACTATTACAAATAATCTGTCAAAAGTCCCCATCGATCCCACGTCTGCAAAAAAAAATAATCAAGGTCAAATGTCACAAATATCAGTTTTATGCACTTTTGAGCGAAACGGTAAGTTTAATCATAAAAGTATGTATGACAAAATTACTTATCACGTAATTATCTATAAAAAATATTTCAACACTTTGTTCCTAAGATTCACCATTTCAGAGATATATTCAGATATATGCACAAAGTTGAAAAAGTTGTATTTTCAAACGCTTCCAGGCCCCCATGCGATTGTGCTAGACAGTTAAAATTTTAACGAATGATGTATCTCAGTTGCCTCTATAACATCTAATACTAGAAACAACATGAAACCAACGTGTAAAGTGGGTTCTAATACAAAACCTATGTTTTTTTTTTCTCACACTTGGGCGGTTTTTAACGTGGTTACCCTAGTGAACCTATTCCAGGTCATATATCGATCAAAAACGATATCAACAGATGAATGCATATTATGTAAAATATGAATTTTCTAATGATTAAAACCACGATATCTCGCGAATGGTGAGTCGGAAAAGAAAAAGTGACTGTACCATTTTTGTAGAAAATTGTATGATCTACAACTTTTGTTTTACCTATATTTACGATAATACTTACTGTTTTCGAGAAAAATGGAAAAATCCTTAATTTTATACTTTTGACCTTGAATAAATTTTTTTGCAGAAGTAGGATTGATGGGGATTTTTGATATTTCGTTTATTATGATGTATTTAACTTCTCTGCCAATTTTCAGCTCTATGCGAATTTTGTCTAAGTTAGCACTTATTTTTGTCTATTTTGACTGGACTATACTAGCTTTCCGCCCGCGACTCCTTCCGCGTGGAAACGTTTACTTTGCAAAACATTATTTCCTATGAATGTAAATGTTTTCCCACCCTCCTATGAACCCGGGCTCTTCAGGCAGGGCGTTATATATTGGGGAACAAAAACACAATTGAAAATTGTTTATCTCTCTATCTGTTTATTCCCGCTAATCTCAGAAATGGATGGATCAATTATGACTTCACTTTCACATATAAATAGCTAACTTTACAAGGTTTGGTACATCTCTACCTTTATCAAAATCTTTTCTTCACGCCGACAAAGTCGCAGGCACAGCTAGTTTAGGAATGCAAAAGTTGTACCCAATGTATCTACATCTACACTAATATTATCAAGAGGAAATATTTGTATTTTTGTATGTTTGTAATGAATAAACTCAAAAACTACTGGACCGATTGCAATAATTTTTACACCATTAGAAAGCTGCATTATTCAGAAGTAACATAGGCTATATTTTATCCCGGTACGGGAAGTAGTTCCTACGGGACGCGGGTGAAACCGCGTGAAACAGCTAGTATAGGATATAGTAGGACATAGATCTTTAAGTGGCAATAGCCAACTGAGTAGATTGATATGGAGTAAACTGGCCCTCTTTGCCGGTTCGATACAGGGATATCCGGCGTAGTTGGCCCTACGAGTACTTACCAGGAGTAATTTTGTAAACTAATACGACAATTGAGGCCACTAGAACCAGAGTGGCCCAAGTGACATGAGCCGTAATAGTGTGGCCCGAGCGATCTGGGCCCCTATACTCTATTAATATTAAATAAAAACGACACATCTTTTTTTTTAACGTCACTTTTGATTGTTTACTTAAATTTTGTTACAACCTTTTTTTTCTACGGGGGAGCGGATGGCTCCTACCCCTAAGTAAAGTGACCATGTTCGCTCGCGACTATCACTCGGTCGAAACGTCGGGCAGTAAGTAAGTAGATATGTATTCGCTACTTGCGCGTGCGGTATATATGTCAATGTAATTGAATGCGAAAGTCTTAATCCTTAAATGCATGAATTGACAATTTTATTTTATTGGTTTTCAAGCTTATTACAAGAGGTTAGAGTTCAAAGTAGTATGTTAACATTTGGACACAGCATGCATTTAAGGGTTAAATCATAAGTTTCTTTTAAGCCGAAATCCAATGTGAAGAAAATTTTATTCAAAATCTTAAACTCCAAAAATTCGCTTTATAAGTATGTTCAACAATGAAATTTTGTGTCCGGGAACGCCCACAATGCAAGTAAATACTTAGCTTCGTCATAGTATGTACCTATATGTAATATGTGATTGTCTGGGATTTCCTCCCGACTTACCGTATGTCTTTTTTGTTTTACCTTTAACGTATGTCTGCTTTGATTATATGCCATTTACATACAACTTCATTGTTAGCTGTTGACATTGTGTTTCTTTAATTCCTCAATAATATTTGTAGATACGTCACAAATGAATCATTTGGATATTTCATAAGTTTACGTAATATATATCCTGTATGTAGTATAATGTCTGTCTGTTGATGAATAATGATATGTGAAGTAAAGGCAGATTGATTGCGTACCTATAAACTATTGCGTTTCAAGGGTCCCTAAATATGATATAGATTAGGTATTCTACATTAACCTATGATTGCTAGGGTACAAAAACAAACTGTTACTGATACTTTCGAGTTTACGATAAGGATAATTACAACCATTACGATCCATTTGTGAGTTCGAACCATCAAGATCAGTATCTTTCATGCGATCGCTGTATTTCTATGGCCGAAGATAAACACTGCCAATTAAACTGGCTTTTAATTACTTCCACAGTATTGTCCTTTAGTGGGAACTTCTCTATTGCAGAATGGTGACGTCATAAGCCATTATTTAAGCTGAAAATTACATATTTTTTAAATTATTAAATACTAGCGGCCGCCCGCGACTTTGTCCGCGTATTAATGGGTTTTAGTGGCAATGTTGTATTAAAACAGAAAAAATTTTTTTATTTATTAGTGAAAGTTCCGTCAACGTTCTCCCATAGTACGTCCCCCCCACCCAGGTTGAATTTTGAAAAAAAAAAAAAAGTAGCGCTGGTGTTTTTCCAGTGTGCCAGCTACCTCCATACAAAAGTTTTCCCATACTAATTCCCCCCCCCCCCCCAATGAAGCCAATGGGGGTTGAAATAAAAAAAAAAAAGTAGCCTATGTTATTCCAGAGTGCCAGCTACCTTCATACCTATAAAAATCCATAAACATTTCACCCCCCCAATGACCGCCATGGGGGTTGAAAATTCTCCCATACTCATTTTCACCCCCTCAATGAACCACATGGGGGTTGAATTAAAAAAAAAAAAGTAGCCTATATGTTATTCCAGAGTGCCAGCTACCATCATACCAAATTTCATGAAAATCGGTTCAGTCGTTTGAGCGTGAAAGAGTAACAAACATACATACATCCATACATACAAACTTTCACCTTTATAATATTAGTAAGGATAATTAATTATGTTTGGGTATCCAATGTTGATTCTGATATCCGTAACCAAAGTGATTAAGCTACTTACCACGGGATCTTACAAAAATATACTCAAATATATGTAATAACACCCAGACACAGAACAAACACCGATGTTCGTCACAAAAATATGTGGGAATCGAACACATTCTTGGAACCGTAGATTGTGTTTCTGGGTCACTAACCACTGTTCCATCGAGCCCGACGAAATTTAATTGCATAAAACTTGCTAGATCTAAAAAAAAAAAATAGAACGTATTCCACTACTGGTGCTAACAATAGTATATCGAACTCGGTAATAAAGCCATTAATATATCTACTCCATTATTACTATATCACCATTAAATGAATATAGCTGTGGTTACATGTAAGAGATACGTATGACGGAACAACTACTGTTAATGATTTAATTATTTTCACTATGATACGTAATTTAATAATAAAAAATGAATTTTTAAATTCATTTAGGGCTTTTAATGTCAGCTCCATTATATCTTTACAGTTTAAATTAGATTGAATCAAAAGAAACTAACTAAAAGAAAAGATACATGCTGCTAGGTAATAGTTTAGATTTAACTTAACTAACTAGATTGGAAGGGGCGGTGTTGTGAGTGCAGGCTATGCCAGGTACCACGACACCGCCAATAGGCGACGAGGTACACCCCGGTGTTTTAGTCGGTATACCCCCTGGGCATTGCAGTCCGTCCAGGAGTCGCGGCTGGCATTTACCATCTCTTCGCCACTGGTGAGTCCGACACACCACCCGGAGAGAACCCCCTCTCAGGGTGAAGGTGCGCAACGCATTTCACCGGGTTAAAAAAAAGGGGCGCTGCGCCCGAAAACGAGTCTTGGCCTCCGATAACAAGTACCTACATCTAGGCCGATCCTGCGCCACTTCTCGCCAGTTGTCTGCATAGTTTAGATTTAAGTTAGCTTTACATTTCCAATAGGTATATAACCCTTATCAAATTAATAATTAATAATAATAATTAATAATAATTTATTTATTTCTCAAAACCTTAAAACTAATACATGTTGGAGAACTTAATATTTCCGGGATTTTTACTATGTTGTTTGATTTGTAAAGAGCTCCCGATATTACGGCACTGTTGTAAGCGCCATGATCACGGGTCAACTGATTTCTTAACCCTTTAATGCATGAATTAACCAAAAATATTTAATTTTTTTTTCAATCTTATTACAAAAGGTTAGAGTTCAAAGTATGTTTTTTAACATTTGGACACAGCATGCATTAAGACGTTACCTGCTATATCCTTGAAAGTAAATAAACTATGTCCGGTGGTTGGTAAACGGTATACGGGTAAGCGACCCCGGCTCCTACTATCGACTCAGTCCAAATCATTCGAGGATCATCATATGATTCCCCCGTCATATATCCTGCTACTCGTTGAACGCAATGACCTTGTTAAAACAATGCACAAGGCAGAATGGCGGCGACGTGGTCCACAACCCGTCACGTCACGTTTCCCACAGAGGTGAAAAGTGGATCGCTGGAAGTGATCTCTGCCTACCCCTCTGGGAAAAAGGCGTGATTTTATGTATGTATGTATGTATGTAGTAAATAAACAATCTCTCCCCCCCTTCCAGTCTGCTTCAAGATCTTCGACCTGGACCGCGACGGAGTCCTAAACAAGAAGGAGCTCCTGGACATGGTGGACATCCTCTGCACGGTGGCCAACGAGGCGCTCCGCCAGGGCTCGCGCGCCTCCACCCCGGACGCGGGGGACTCGGAGCCCCAGGGCTTCTCCCCGGGTTCGGTGCTGGCCGACCTGAGGGGCAAGCTGGTGCCGCTGGTCAAGAAGCCGATGTTCCACTTGGGTCCGAACGGGGAGGAGGAGATGCTGGCGCTTAAAGAGGTTAGTTGCAGGTGTTGTTATGTTTTTTTTTATTTTTTACTAGCTTTTCGCCCGCGACTCCGTCCGCGTAGAGACGGGTAAACAACAGAACTTCTATATCGCGTAGTCGGATTAAAAGTAGCCTATGTCCTTTCTCAGGCTCTGGACTATATCTGTACCAAATTTCATTCAAATCGTTTCTGTATTATATGCGTGAAAGCGTAACAGACAGACAGAGTTACTTTCGCATTTATAATATTAGTAAGGATAATAGGCTAACAAGATGACCTCACTCCACCTGATGGTAAGCTGTAGTGAGATCCAAATATGAGGTCGACAGGACAATAGAACATATTGAACCTTCTTTCAGTTTTCTAATATTGAGCCTTTCGCACTCACCCTGAAGGCCTGCTAAAATGCCTTCTCACTCCTGCTAAATGGTTTGTCGGGAAGATGGAAAGTCTTCTCCAAATATATCGTAGTCACTGAATCAAAGTGGCCAATATTAATGTTGAAGGTGCTTCAATGAGTATAAAAAACTTAATTTACTTATATGCTGACAATCCTCGAAATACATCAGTGTCAACACCACGCTTCTGTCATCCAAATTGATCCAAAACAAAAAAATGCGTAATTCTCATACATTATCGACTTGTTATTTACCAAGTTAACTGAGTCAACAATGAAACAAAAAAAATCTTTATCTTTAGAATAATAAATTACAGTGTTTGTCTGTTTGTCCTGTATTGTTGGTTTTGAAACATAAAAAATGTATCAAATGTGTTCCATACAGGTCTGTCATAAAAACAACACGTGTTGGACACCATCTTCATCCGCATACCATGCAGAAACTGGTGGCCATGACTAAGAGGTTTAGTTCCTCTTTCTACCCCGTGCCATTAGGTTATGGAATGACACTCCAGCTCATGTCTTTCCTACTATAATTCCGGGCTCTCATCAATTCACAATTAACAGTAAGATATAGGTAAATAAAATACAAACTGAAAGACATTTAGTGTTGGATGGAAAAGTCGATTTCAAAAGTGCGAACATAACTTATATAAAAATACTATTCCATCTTATTGTTGCGGGAACGGGGTACGTTTAATTCAAGATACGCCAAAAGTCACCAAAAGACAATTAATTTATTTATCGACTAACAATTACACAATTAAACACTTAAAAACACAATTAAAAACACTTAATTACAACACTAAACACGGAACACTAAATTACACTAAAGCACTGAATCACACTAAAACACTGAATTTCACTGACTATTCGCAGTTAACGCACTCGATCACTTCTAGTTCGCAGGAGACTGATTCGCTTCGCTTTCCAAATCGGAACTGTCCCGTCGCGTCGTACATCCCGCTTTTATACCCAGTGAGGACGCAGCTCTTCGCGTGGCGTCGAGAATCTTCTCGCGGGGATCGAAATTTCTAGAACTCGCTGGAGCTCGCTCCGACCGACCAGAGTGTGTGACGTAGTATCGTGCAAGCGAATATAGACCTTATCCATGCGACGTTAAGACTAATTTCGTTTGCACGGTCTCTCAAGGTCGTAATATTATTATTACTTTAGAACACTCTAGAGCTCGCTACAACCTACCAGAGTGTGTAGCGTAGTATCGTGCAAGCGAATATAGACCTTATCTATACGACGATGAGACTAATTCCGCTTGCACGGGCTCTCGTGGTCGTAACATTATCCCCCTCTTAGTCATGCTCGTCCCGAGCATCATTTGACCCATGGTAATGAGCCAATCGATCAATGTGAACAATTTTCGGTTTGCCTCTTGTCCCTTGTTTGATCCGATAGGTTAAGTCGTTCAGCCTAGTGATGATCTTGTATGGTCCTTCCCACCTTGGCTGGAACTTCGGTGATTTGCCCTTCTTCCTGAGTGGGTTGTGTAACCAAACCAGACTCCCTTCATCGAAACCGTCGGTGTTGGCTTTGCGGTCGTAACGGGTTTTCATTCTTTCGCTGGATTTTAGACTGCAGTCTCTGACGAGAGCATGTACTTCATCCAGGCGCTTCTGTAGGTCACCCGCATATTCGGTTACTGGTTTCGGAGCTTCTGGCGGTGTCCCAGTCAACGCGTCTACCGGAAGCCGTATTTCTCTACCGAAGTTTACCATTGCTGGGGTTGCGCTGGTGCTATCGTGGATTGCAGATCGGTAGGACAGCAAGAAAAGCGGTATATACTGGTCCCAGTCTCGTTGATGCTCGTCCACAACTTTGGCCAAGTGGTTTTCCAACGTTTGGTTGAATCTCTCGACCATGCCATCGGATTGCGGGTGTGCTGGTGTAGTACGGGTCTTATGCATACCCAACAGTTGACAGACCTCCTGGAACAGTGCTGACTCAAAGTTTCTTCCTTGGTCAGAATGTATCTCAAGAGGCACACCAAATCGGCAAATTACCTCGTGGACTAACTTCTTGGCGACCGTTTTTGCTTCTTGATTAGGCGTAGCGAAGACTTCAGGCCACTTTGTGAAGTAATCTTGGACCACAATGATGTACTTGTTTCCCTCATCGGATTCTGGAAAGGGGCCAGCTACATCTACTGCGATTCTTTCCCATGGAGCGCCGACGTTGTACAGCTTGAGTTTGCCCTTACTTCTGGTTTGTGGGCCCTTTACTGATGCGCAAGTCGTACATTTCTTGCACCAGTCTTCGACATCCTCCCGACAGTGTATCCAGTAGAACCTCTGTCTCAGCTTCTCTAGGGTCTTCTTCACGCCTAAATGTCCCCGGATACCCCATCGTGTATGTACCTCAGTAGCGAAACAACTTGTTTACGGGGTACAATCAGCTGTAGTGTCGTTTGATCCCCTTTTGGTGTTTCCCATTTCCTGAAGAGTACTCCATCCTTAATCTCCAAACTGTCCCATTGTGCCCAGTAACTTTTCGTGATGGGGCTTGATGATGCTACCTGGCTCCAAGAAGGTTTTTGACCTACTTCTTTCCATTCAAATATTTTCCTCAGGTCACTATCCTCTTTTTGAGCCTTTTTGATGGCGTCTTCGCTCCATTCATTATCAAGTCCCTGGGTGGTAATCATCCGGACTTCTTCTTTAGTCTCCGTTTTAGAGCAATGACTGCAGGCCACAGGACAAAGGTCTCCTTGATAGGGCATCGGCATTCAAATGCGTTCTACCACTCCGATGTTCTGTTGTGAAGTTGTACTCCTGTAGTTGCTCTAGCCACCGCGCCACTTGTCCTTCAGGGTTCTTAAACTGCAAAAGCCATTTTAACGCAGCATGATCTGTCCGCAGGGTAAACTGTCTTCCAACGAGGTACTTGTTGAAATGCTGTAGAGTCTTCACTACCGCCAACAGTTCCTTACGAGTCACACAGTAGTTCCTTTCAGGTTTTGAAAGTGACTTACTGAAATAGGCGATCACCACTTCCCGTTCACCTTGCTCTTGCGACAGAACTCCGCCTATGCCAGTATTGCTGGCATCGGTGTCCACGATAAACCTTCCTTCTCTGTTCGGGTAGCCAAGTATAGGACTGGTGCAGAGGTGTTCTTTTAATCTGACGAAGGCTTGATCGCATTCCGAGTCCCAGGCGAATACTCGTTTATCTTCCGTGAGCCGATGAAGAGGTTTCGCTATATCAGAGAAGTTCTTTACAAAGCGCCGGTAGTATGCGCATAAACCCAAAAATGATCTTACGTCGGTCTTGTTAACTGATATAGGCCATTCTTGAACAGCTTTTATCTTCTCTGGGTCTGTCTTTACACCTTTCGATGAAATAATGTGGCCTAAGTAGGCGACTTCCTCCTTGAAAAACGTGCATTTCTTTGGGCTGAGTCTCAAGTTTGCTTCTCGTATTCTGGTGAAAACCTTCCTCAGGTTACTGACATGCTCTGTGAAATTTCGACCCATGACAATGATGTCATCCAGATAGACCAGGCATGCATCACCCAGAAGTCCAACCAGTACCCTTTCCATCAACCGCTCGAATGTCGCCGGAGCGTTGCAAAGACCAAAGGGCATCACGTTGAACTGCCACAATCCATTCCTAGTTCCGGTCGTAAATGCCGTCTTCTCCTTGTCTTCTGGATGGATGTCAACTTGCCAGTACCCACTCTTAAGGTCCACTGTTGAGAACCACTTCATGCCGCTCAACATGTCCAGTGTGTCGTCTATACGGGGCAGAGGGTAGCTGTCCTTCTTCGTTGCATTATTCAACAAACGGTAGTCCACACAAAACCTGGTGCTGCCGTCCTTCTTCTTTACCAGGACTACTGGCGAAGACCACGGGCTTGTTGAAGGTTCTATGATGCGGTTCTTCTGCATCTCAGCAACCATGTCTGCTACCTCCTTCTCTTTGGCAAATGGAAGGCGTCTAGGCCGCTGCTTTATTGGTGGCGCGTCTCCCGTGTCTATTCTGTGTTTAACGAGACCTGTCCTTCCCAAATCATGGTCACCCTTCGAAAATATGTCGTTGAAATCTAGCAATAACCTTTTAGCTTGCTCAAGTTCCCGCTCAGATAGCTTGTCCTTACAATTTGCTAGGAGCGGCGTGACGTCATCTCGTTGACAGGATTCCGGTTCCCGGGCCCTTTTTCAGCCTTCTGATGGATTGACCTGCATCGCACCGTCCGATGACACAATTTCTTCGTAGCTGCACTTCATCTCCGCTAAGATTGATGACTCGCACCAGCGCTCCTTTTCCGGTCATTGCCAGAGTTCTTGCTGTGATCCAACTCGGATGGTCGCCGCAGTTTTCTATGACGACGCTTCGCCCTTGACACACGGTGTACGGGAATCTAACTTTGACCAGAGTTTCAGATCTCGGCGGTAGGGTCGTATTTTTCAGGCAGTAAACTGCGCATGATCTCGCTCCCTCTAGGAATACTTCTTGTTCGGGGAAACTAAGAACTCCTTTAGCGACGTCTACCACACACTTCTGGTCTCTTAAAAAGTCTAATCCAATGATGCAGTCGTCCGTGATGTCTGCTATGAGAACGCCGTATTCAAAGGTTTGTTCTCCAAGGGTTATCTTCGCCATCGTCTCACCGAAGACGGTAACTGGCTGGCCTGTTGCTGTTTGAAGCTGAACGGATGGTCTCTGATTCCACACAATAGTCCTTTTCAATAGCTCCGGACGCACTATTGTTCTTGAAGCACCGGTGTCAATAGTAAAATGACACGTTACGCTGTTCAGCTGTCCAACCACTGTAAGGTTGTTCCCATTACCAATCTGTGAAACAGTGACGGTAGGGGCTCGATGTTGACCAGCCAGCGCCCGCCCCACGGCCCTGGCTTCTTCTAACGTTCTTCTGTAGTTTAACGACAGCTCTTCTGCGTCCACCTGTGTAGAGGACGCTACTGTCGTTCTACGTGGCCATCTTCGCTTGGGGCAACTACTCCGAATATGGCCCCTCTCGCCGCAGCCATAGCACATCGGACCCAAAGAAGGTTTTTCCTTCACCACAACCTCCCGAAGTCGTTGAGTTCTAGCGTCTTGACGCACGGCTTCCACCTCCAAAGCATGGGCTAGAGCTTCCTGTAAGGTCTGATGATGGCTCAATTTCACGGTGTGTCTGACGTCTGCGTCTCTAATTCCATCACAGAAAGCTTGCGGGATCATTGATTCCACCATTGTCGGGCATGACACGTACGCACGTCTGACTAGCCTTTCGATTTCCGTTGCCCATTGCTGCAGACTCTCACCAGGCTTCTGCTGTCGATCGCGGAGTTGTGCTCTATACGCGTGTTCCAGGTGTTTGTCGCTGTACCTGCCTTCTAGTGCTCTTTGGAGAGCACCTAAAGTTCTGTTATCCGAAGGCAGGTTTTCCAACGTGAGCAGGGCATCTCCACGAAGAGCCAGAGTCAGAGCTATCAAGGACTCTTCCTCGTTCCACCCTTTCCTTTAGCCACCGTCTCGAACTGATACCAAAATGCTGCCCAAGACGTCGTTCCATCGAAGTGGGGTACTTCGATTTTCGGAGAATCCGACACTACCGTAGCACCCCGGGTCCCCACTCTTGCCATCTTGGTATGCAGTTGTCGCATCTCAGCATCCACCTGACTCAGACGATCCTCGTGTTGGGTGAATCGGTCTTCATGTTGGATGAATCGATCTTCATGTTGGGTGAATCGATCTTCATGTTGGATGAGTCGATCTTCGTGTTGGGTGAGTCGATCTTCGTGTTGGGTCTTGACGCTTAGCACATCATCTTTGAGAGCATCAATCTGCTTTTCTAATACTTCATGCTTCTTCTCAATAGCCCCCAACAAACTCTTGCTTAGCTCCTCCTGGCGACGGGCTTGCTCCTCCTGGCGACGGGCTTGTGTCTGCAGCATTTTAAATAAGTCTGCAAGCTCCACAGGCCCAATTGATGTTTGAATTGATCCCTCCGTTGAAGTGCCTTCACCCTCTTGCAAAGCCGCGCTTTGACTCCTTGTTACTCGACCCTCACTGTCTTCTCGTGGTGTAAGAGGCATCTTGAATCCCACTTCTGACACCAATTGTTGCGGGAACGGGGTACGTTTAATTCAAGATACGCCAAAAGTCACCAAAAGACAATTAATTTATTTATCGACTAACAATTACACAATTAAACACTTAAAAACACAATTAAAAACACTTAATTACAACACTAAACACGGAACACTAAATTACACTAAAGCACTGAATCACACTAAAACACTGAATTTCACTGACTATTCGCAGTTAACGCACTCGATCACTTCTAGTTCGCAGGAGACTGATTCGCTTCGCTTTCCAAATCGGAACTGTCCCGTCGCGTCGTACATCCCGCTTTTATACCCAGTGAGGACGCAGCTCTTCGCGTGGCGTCGAGAATCTTCTCGCGGGGATCGAAATTTCTAGAACTCGCTGGAGCTCGCTCCGACCGACCAGAGTGTGTGACGTAGTATCGTGCAAGCGAATATAGACCTTATCCATGCGACGTTAAGACTAATTTCGTTTGCACGGTCTCTCAAGGTCGTAATATTATTATTACTTTAGAACACTCTAGAGCTCGCTACAACCTACCAGAGTGTGTAGCGTAGTATCGTGCAAGCGAATATAGACCTTATCTATACGACGATGAGACTAATTCCGCTTGCACGGGCTCTCGTGGTCGTAACATTATAAACATCAGAATCAGTAGTATCTTTCACTATGAAAACGTATTCGTCAACGCAACATTTAATATAGCTGCCGAACAAAGATCTTTCGCTATGCTTACAGTATTACAACAGTGTCTTAACTATATCAAAATAAATAAAAAATAGACATCTATAGACTTTTGCCTATTTTCAGGCCTTCATGGTGAGAGCGACAGACTCATAAGATAAATAACATGACTCCATGAACTCTATCTCCCCTATGATATTACTGACATATTGAATATAGTAAAATACAAGGACACGAGATAAATAAACATAGAAACGTCTTGCGGTCACGTTATACTGTCCATCGGAACAAAAGAGTGGTTATGATGCAGGCGCATTGTTGCAGTATAGGAAACCTATTGATCTGTGAATAACTTCCATCTAATCTACGTCTAACTACAAAGTACTTCTACAGTGTGGAAAGGGACTATCCTCCATGCTTATTAGCTTCAACCCGCTATTAAGTAAATAAATAAATAAATATTTCACAACATCACATACATCGATCTGATCCCGTGGTAAGTAGCTTAAGCACTTGTGTTACGGAAATCAGAAACGACTGTGGATACACAAATATACTTAAATATATTTAATATCACACCCAGACACGGAACAAACACCGATGTTCGTCACACAAATATTTGTCCCGAGTGGGAATCGAACCCACGACTCTTGGAACCGTAGGTAGTGAACCTGGGTCACTAACCACTGTTAAACCGAGCCAGTGTGCGTGACAAGGTTTTTGTTAATCCTTACTAAAATTATAAATATCTAATAAATCGTACATATGAATTTCAAGTTTGAAAAACACAGTGGTACGTGGCCGGGTTTGAACTGGCGACCTCTCGCATGGCAAGGAACGACCTAAACCACTCGACCATCAACGCTTTTGAACATTCGTGAGGAAACCTGAACACCTACAAAGAAATTCTTAGGTTGTGTAGTCAACCAACCCTCACTTGGCCAGCGTGGCTGACAAAAGCCTTACCGCCCTAGTTTAGGGTAGGCCCGTGCCCCAGCAGTGGGGGGTACTTATGGGCTGATGATGTTTTTTTTTTGCCGACGACATCGTTTATTCTCTATGAACTTGCCTCACTGTCCTTCATACTACTGCCCATATAATACAATGAGTGATAAATAATTCCCTCGGCGGGTGATGTCTGACGCACGTTACTATGAGAAATTACATTTCCATTCGGATTTATGGTAATGTTTTTCTAACACACGTAATAATGTGGCGAACAACCACGTGTTATTGTTATGTATTGTACTTTGTGATAATTAACATTTTGTACTGAGCTCTGATTCAGAAATGGTTGATTCAGATTATTGTCTATTATTTCGAATAGTTGATTAAGATGATGAAGTTAAAGATGTGACGGTTTGCGGTTGTTTGTTCTTCAAAAAAAATATTTTATATTGTGAAATACAAAATTTTAAAAAACAACTGCTTTACCTTTTTTTAACAATAGGCTAACAATATGACCTGACTCCATCTGATGGTAAGCGGTAGTGAATGGCACTATAGACCATATTGAGCCTGTCGTACTCACCCTGAAGGCCTGCTTAGATACCGTTTCGCGCCCCGCCTAATGACCCCGGGATTATTGAAGGGAGGGAAAACATGATCTGGAAGGGCAGAAGCGACGAATAAAAGGACTTAAAATATAATTTGCTACATTAGTAAGAACTCACAATTATGTTATCAACAGTACATTACACTTGACTCGATATGTAAATCTAAAGCGCCACTTGAAACCGATGTTATTACATAACTGCACAGTAGTTCAAGTAGCAACTATGTCAACTACTTGTTTACATGATAATGCACTCCTGTATACAATAGCTAGATAATGTTTCTGCGTATATTATCGTTCAATGGGTTACAGTGTATTTCAATTTCATAGGGGTGTTATTTAGGTCTTAGGGGCTAGTATTACTGATATGATGTTATCTAGATTTCTAGAAGAAGCCATCATAATGATAGCTAGCTTTTATAGCTTATAATATGTGCTAGCTTCAACATTTTTGTATTTAAGCTATAAAAAATAAACTACGTCGTATCGAAGTTTACCAAAACCCCGGTAGGTACTAATGTGTTTTTCAAATTTGAAATTCATATGTACCATCATTCGACGCTTTAACGGTGAAGGAAAACATCGTCAGGAAACCTGCACACCTAAGAAGATATTCTAAGGTCGTGTAGTCGACCAACCCGCACTTGGCCAGCGTGGTCGACTAAGGCCTTATCGCCCTAGTTTAGGGTAGGCCCGTGTCCCAGCAATGGGGACGTATATGGGCTGATGATAATGATTTATCGAAGCTTTGTGTGCGCAAGACTAAATAACCCCCTTCGGACGCGGTGCATTGTGAAATCGTATCGGCCTTGTTACGTTTAAAACTGTGCAACTAATTTTGATAGGTTTTTTTTAGATACAGGGATTCAAGAGGAAGCTTTTTATGCATAACTAGCTGTGCCAGCGACTTCGTTCGCGTTTCCCCCGTTTTTTACACATTTTGAATTGTATCTTTGCTCCTATTGGTCGCAGCGTGATGTTATATAGCCTAAAGCCTTCCTCGATAAATGGTCTATACAATGCAAAAAGATTTTTTCAAATCGAACCAGTCGTTCCTGAGATTAGCGCGTTCAAACAAACAAACAAACAAACAAACAAACAAACAAACTCTTCAGCTTTATAATATTAGTATAGGTTTACTCGAAACGAAGCGAGGACGGGTCACAACTTACTAGTATAATCCGTAAACTTAGATTTATGACAAATCATTAGGAAAGCTCCAAAACTGGCACAGCTTATAATAACAATAACAAAGGTCTAACTGTAAGTCTCAAGGCTACCTCTTTATCCTGTAGTAAACAAGTAACCTTCGCTTCCTCGCCCCTATTGGTCACCTCCCAAGTCATTGTTCCTCATACGTTCAATTGGTGAATCACATATACGTGCGATTTCCTTCTAGCTCGTTACGCCTGCATAATAATTCATTACGATAATTTAATTAATCCACTGACCTTGTCGCGTGAATGTGTTTGTGGAATTCGACTCACTTTCTCATTGAATGCGATAAGTTTTGTTCGAATGGCGATATCTTCTTCGTGGTATCAGCATTCCGAACGGCTGGAAATGCAGCGTGATTATCTTTTAGCCGATTAATGAGTGCCATCTTTGAGCCTTTATGAAGCCTAGATAAATAAATAATAGCTGAACATTAAAATTTTTCTATTTGATTGATATTTTCACCAAAAATTAGGCACTTCGCATTTAGAATTCTGGCGTTTAAACGAGAGTATCGATTGGGTATAACATAAAGGATCGTTGGAGAATGATAACTCCCTGCAATTTAGCTAAGTTTGATATTTGTTCGCCACGTACCATTGTGTTTTTCAAATTTGAAATTCATATGAACGATTATTCAACGTTTTAACCCGTACACCTACTAAGATTCTAGATTGTGTAATCGACCAACCCGCACTTGGCCAGCGTGGTTGACTAAGGCCCGATCGCCCTAGTTTAGGGTATCGCCAGTTATTCTGTATGTATTAACTTTGATTTGTTTCTCCAGCAGACGCAACCTCAGTCCGAGCGACAAGAAAGCGACGTCGAGAGTCAGATCGGCGAGGAAGTGGCCCTCACGCAAGAGGACTTCCTCATCTGGAGCGTGGAGAGCGCAGACGCGCTGGTGACGCCCTTCCTCGAGCTGCTGGTGGAGGTGTGCCACATCGTGCTGGGGCTGCGGCCGCAGTGCAAGCACCAGGAGCGGGACATCGGTGAGTGGCGGCCCAGGGTCTACAGGAGGAGGTGGCCTGAGCCCAGGAGGGCTGACTCCTCTGGAGCGGTCATCAGCGTCAGTTTAACCCATCAATTGAGTTCTTTGAGGGTAATGGAGTCCTTACTCAGAACTCCCTTAAGCGGTAATGGATCCTTAGTGGGTAAGGTACCTTAAAAGGGTGTTCTCTCTACGCTAAGTTATAGAATCTTGCACTTTACTTGAAATCTGGAGGTCAGACCTGGAAGACATCCCTTAGTGTTTCTCATAGTTTCACATTCGTTTGCTATTGTAGCATCAATGGCGGTGTACTGATGCCAACGTATGAACTTCTTGACCGCGTCTTTTCGAAATGCCACATTCAAGATATGCTCACTGTCATTGTGTGGTATTAGCAAAATTATAAGAATCAGATCAATGTAGTGATGTTGTAGTGTTTATTTACCTATATTGCTGTAAAGTAGGCGGCATTTCTGTGTGAGACGATTATCGCGCTATAATTAGTTCAGCAATGGTCTGCGTACATTGTGCGAGAGATGATAATTTATTTATCATTATCTATGTGTATCAGTGTCACAACACTCTTGACATGATTAGGAAGCAGGGCTGGCATAAATTTATTTTCATGAAGACATCGTAATGTTCGGATTTATTGAAAAAGAGTTAATTTTTTCCTATTTTTATATAGGTTTGCATTACCGGGGATTCTTTGCGATGTCTTCCGTTGATTGAAGTCTTAATAAAATTTAATTTACCCCATTTATCAATATAGGATTAAGAAATCTTATCTAAAACAAATACTTCAATTACATTACCCGTACAAAGTGTAATCTAGTATCGATATTATGAGAACGGGATTATATTTTTTTTAAATAATTGCTCCAACGGCAGCAGTTTCAATCAGACTTCAGAATTGGTCGATATTTTATCGTTTATATAATTTCATATCTCTATTATTGTCAACCCTGTTGATATGGTAATGCCTCCAGGGATGGCAAACCAATACAGGTTATAATGCACTAAAAAAGGCTAATGATTCCTTCGTACGATGCAAATTGTTTAGGTATAAACCTATTATAATATAATCTTCATCATGATCATCAGCTCATATACGTCCCCACAGTTGGGGCACGGGCCTACCCTGAACTAGGGTGATAAGGACTTAGTCAGCCACACTGGTAGGCTTATTATAATCGCAAACATAAAAAAAAATTAATATCTCGAAAGGTTTGCTAACCCTGTCTAGGGCAATATCGCGCGTCAGGAAAGAAAATTATGTTATCTTTACAAAACTTTCCTAGTTTTGTCCAAATATTTCGTTTTTCGCCGGCGTCTTTGTTTGTAACACATACGGACGCACACGCACAGACACATGTTTACTCAGTTATTAGATAAGTATCTCTGATTATGCTCCGACCCGGCAATAATGACTTGCAGGTGTGACGTCATTTGTGTTAAATGCTCAAAAATGTCTGCTAGCATCAACCGTCACTGCCCCAGATCTAAATAATGTTGTAGACCGTTGAAAACCAATGTGATTTAAAAAAGCTTATGGTCTATTTAACGCTTAATAGAAATTTTTCATAGGTTTTCCGCATAAGGTTCGAAATCTGGAGGAATCTATTTTCCCGATGCCTATTTGGAGCAGAATCTAGCGACCTACTACGTCATTTTTCCAGCTGAGATTTAGAATTTGTTTATTATTAATTTAAAATTATTAATGAGGAACTTTTTTGTGTACAAGGTAGTACGGAGTACCTACGAAGACAGTCATTCTGGAGTGATAGTCACTTTGTTCCAAAAATGGGACAGTAACCACTAAAGCTCACGCCTGCATATTTTACTCTCGGTTCTGTGCTCAAGTTTTTCCGATCAATGCATGCGGTGTTGCAGCATACTTATACACACTAGACTACTTAAATTAATGGAATCCATGGTAATGATGAGCTGCTTGCTTGGACATCTAAGAATTATGTAACTGGTACATATTAATATTATTCATTTGTTATGAATTAACCTGTGTTTTGACATGCGAAAAAATATCATGAAATGTACTTGCAAAATAAATATTTCATTTCATACATTTTGTTGTTACAACAATTTATGGATTACTGTCTAGCCCATTTTATTAATTAAGATTTTAGTTTTTAGTTCATGTATCCGACTGTAATCTGTCTGCGTACAGTCATCCAAAAATGTGGTCTACCACCCTACGGTGGAGATTCGTTTGAACGTCATAAAACATCAAGGTCGATTTTCCCTGGCAATAAGATCGTGTTAGCGAGTACTGTCAACCTTAGCGTTCGTTACATCTCGCAGAAACTTTTGACAAAAGTGGTAGACCACTGTCTTGGCTGACTGTACCTATGTCAAATGAAAGACTTAATTTTCTTTCCCCAGTCCTCGGCTGGCTTCGGCGCGAGGTGCAACGCGGGTACTCAGTGGGTCAATTCTGGTACCTGGTCGGTGCGGAGTGGTGGGGCGCCTGGCTCTTGCACGCGGGCGGCGCCGGCGCCTGCTGCCGCGCCGCGCCGCGCCTGCTCGACGAGGCCATCGTGTGCGACGAGAGTTTCACCAGCAACTCCACAGGTACGATGGGACACATGGGGCACATGTGGGTGGCTGCTGGACGGGACACACGTGGCACATGCGGGTGGCTGCTGGACGGGACACTTGTGGCACATAGGACGCTGCTGGACGGAACAGTTCTGGTAACTCGACGGAGCGGAGTGGGAGGGCGCCTGGCTCCACGAGGCCATCGTGTGCGACGAGAGCTTCACCAGCAACTCCACAGGTACGATGGGACACATGGGGCACATGTGGGTGGCTGCTGGACGGGACACACGTGGCACATGCGGGTGGCTGCTGGACGGGACACTTGTGGCACATAGGACGCTGCTGGACGGAACAGTTCTGGTAACTCGACGGAGCGGAGTGGGAGGGCGCCTGGCTCCACGAGGCCATCGTGTGCGACGAGAGCTTCACCAGCAACTCCACCGGTACGATGGGACACATGGGGCACATGTGGGTGGCTGCTGGACGGGACACACGTGGCACATGCGGGTGGCTGCTGGACGGGACACTTGTGGCACATAGGACGCTGCTGGACGGAACAGTTCTGGTAACTCGACGGAGCGGAGTGGGAGGGCGCCTGGCTCCACGAGGCCATCGTGTGCGACGAGAGCTTCACCAGCAACTCCACAGGTACGATGGGACACATGGGGCACATGTGGGTGGCTGCTGGACGGGACACACGTGGCACATGCGGGTGGCTGCTGGACGGGACACTTGTGGCACATAGGACGCTGCTGGACGGAACAGTTCTGGTAACTCGACGGAGCGGAGTGGGAGGGCGCCTGGCTCCACGAGGCCATCGTGTGCGACGAGAGCTTCACCAGCAACTCCACAGGTACGATGGGACACATGGGGCACATGTGGGTGGCTGCTGGACGGGACACACGTGGCACATGCGGGTGGCTGCTGGACGGGACACTTGTGGCACATAGGACGCTGCTGGACGGAACAGTTCTGGTAACTCGACGGAGCGGAGTGGGAGGGCGCCTGGCTCCACGAGGCCATCGTGTGCGACGAGAGCTTCACCAGCAACTCCACCGGTACGATGGGACACATGGGGCACATGTGGGTGGCTGCTGGGCGGGACACTTGTGGCACATGCGGGTGGCTGCTGGACGGGACACACGTGGCACATGCGGGTGGCTGCTGGACGGGACACACGTGGCACATGCAAGTGGCTGCTGGACGGGACACACGTGGCACATGCGGGTGGCTGCTGGACGGAACACTTGTGGCACATAGGACGCTGCTGGACGGAACAGTTCTGATAACTCGACGGAGCGGAGTGGGAGTGCGCCTGGCTCCACGAGGCCATCGTGTGCGACGAGAGCTTCACCAGCAACTCCACAGGTACGTTGGTAAACTGAAACTGTCCAGGATATTTACCATGTTGTTTTGTTATAATGAGCTCCCGATATTTCGGCACTTTTGCAAGCGCCATGATCATGGGTGAACTGTAGGACTGCGAGAATGACGGTAGGTCTAAGGACAGACATATCGGTTTACCCTCTTTCTAAGATATAAAAATTATGTATCTATCGATACTATGGGACATTGGATGTGGCACATAGGGGGCTGCCGAACGGGACAGTTCTGGTACCGCGTCGGGGCTTAATGGTGTTGCGCCTGGCTCCACAAGGCCATCGTGTGCGACGAGAGCTTCACCAGCAACTCCACCGGTACGATGGGACACGTGTGGCACACGGCGGGGAGCGTGGTTGCTGGATGGGACAGTTCTGGCACAGAAAGGGAGGGATTTCAAAGATTTTTTTCTGCCACCGCAAGCCACGTCTCTGATTTTAAAGGTTCAATGTAGGTCGAAGCTTTGCAGAGATTCCTGACTGATTCCTGATAAGGTGTAGCAAATATCAACATCGCCATCAGCGGATAATAAGCGTTGACTTTCAAATCAGCATTAGCGTCAGCATCGTTCATTATAGCAGAAGTGTATGTGTTCATTTAAATAAACTTCTGATTAAAGTTTAAATAAATGATTTTGTATTTAAATTAAAAATTGGAAAAATTCACATTCATGCCTGACTGGACGGGGACCCGAACCCACGATCTTGGGATTACGCGCCCCACGTACTACCAATTATACTATCCAGGCGTTGCGTCATGTATGTGAATGTGATTTTGTATATTTTTTTAACGTTTGGTATTTGAATTGTCGTTCTGTTCGTAGAGTCCATGGGCTCTTTGCTCTGGCGCGCGGAGACCGCGTCCGTCGGCAGCGCCAGCAGCAGCGGCGTCAGCAGCGCCGCCGCGCAGCGCCCGCCGCCGCACCCCGGGCCCATCGACAACAAGCGCCTGCTCGCGCCCAACACGCTCAAGGTGCACAAACATACAGACATACACATAACAGACCATTCCAAGCCATCATCTTATGTCAGTTATAAAAAAAACACACACACACACGCATACATAAACACAATACACACACAACAAACATAAACACAATACACACACAACAAACATACTCACGCACATACACAACAAAACATAAACACAATACACACACAACAAACATACTCACACACATACACAACAAAACACACACACACACACACGCACGCACGTACGCGCGGACGCACACACACACACATATACATACACACACACAAACATATACACGCGCACACACACATATCGCCGCCGCACCCCGGGCCCATCGACACAAAACCAACCAAGATATTCCGTTTGTGTTTATTTATTTATTTATTTATATATGACACACCAACAATACATGCATAAACATAACATCCAAATATCACTCATTATAACTATGTTCTGATACATGCATCAATATATGACAAATAGCCATGACTGAAATGTAACTTTAACCCTGTCTCCCAGGTCCGCACCCTGACCGGCGAGGGCGGCCACCTCCGGCGCGACGTGACCCTCGCCCAGCACCGGGACTTCGAGCTGGTGCCGGACGCGCTGTGGCGCGCGCTCGCGCTGTGGTACGGCGGGCCCGACCCGCTGCCGAGACAGGTGAGGCCTCCCGTAGGACTTCGAGCCGGTGACGACAGGCAGTCTGTTTAATTTGGACTCTGAACTGATTTTTATCCGGCTCGAAGGACCAACTTGGACTCTTAACTGATTTTTATCCGGCTCGAAGGACCAACTTGGACTCTTAACAGATTTTTATCCGGCTCGAAGGACCAATGTCCAACTTGGACTCTGAACTGCTAAGAATTCGGCTCGAAGGACCAATGTTCAACTTGGACTGTGAACTGATGAGAATAAGATAAGAACCGCCTGAAACTAGAAATTGTCTCCTAGAAATACAAGTATTGTTTTGTTTTCAGGTAATAAGGCCACCGAATTCCGATGTCGAGCTTGAGCTGTATCCACTGCAATTGAAAATCCTTAGACACGTTGCAAACACACAAAGTAAGTATATTTTAGTAACAGTAGTACCAAATATACAGGGTGTAACAGGGGGGGTGGATCATCGTAAGTCAATCGATGGGGGACTTCAATACCTATCGATATAACCCCCATGTATGTTCAGCGATTTTCAATAGTTCCAAAGTTATTGAGATTTTTGTGAAATTCTGTAAGAAGCCGGAATTCAGTATAAAAGTCTTCACTGTAGTTTAACTACTGGACCTGCTTGCATGATTTTTTTTCTAGAAATAGTTCAATAGTGGGTCTTCATAATTACGATACCGATTTGAGTCGTAACCCTATCATATTGGAGTAAAAAAATAATTCTTCACAAAAGTTTTACGAATCGAATTGTGTCTATCAACTTTCAAAGCCTCCAGTGAAAAAAAAGTGCCTGTGTTTTTTTTCTAGAACTTATTTTAAAAACTACCTACATCCATGGATAGTATACCCTGAAAATTTCATACCGCTACTGCCAGAGCATCAGAACGAAAATTGAACGCGAATGGCACAGGTGCCATAAATCGGTGTTTTTATTTTTCATGTAAAACTTTAATTTTAAATTAAAACGATACGTTTCAGCAAATTTATGCTATGTTAGTAACATTAGTAGCAGTAATTTTACAGAATTGAAAATTAAAGGGGTGAAAATCAAACAAAGAAAATTTACATAATTTTTGTTAATTATTTTTTTTACAGTAAGTGCTCATAATGGGCACCATTATTGGCTATGCATATACTAAACCTTTTTACAAAGGTTTTTCGGATGTTGCAAAATGCTACTACTACATTTTGCCTTATCACAATTTGGGCCCCTGAAAAATTTGACAAAAAAGAAGCATTCCACAACCTCCAAAAAAGCTTTTTAGAAGGTCTAAGCTATGCACAGTCAATAATAATGCCCATTGTGAACCTCGTACTGTAAAAAAAATAATTAACAAAAATTATGTAAATTTTCTTTGTTTGATTTTCACCCCTTTAATTTTCAATTCTGTAAAATTACTGCTACTAATGTTACTAACATAGCATAAATTTGCTGAAACGTATCGTTTTAATTTAAAATTAAAGTTTTACATGAAAAATAAAAACACTGATTTATGGCACCTGCGCCATTCGCGTTCAATTTTCGTTCTGATGCTCTGGCAGTAGCGGTATGAAATTTTCAGCGTATACTATCCATGGATGTAGGTAGTTTTTAAAATAAGTTCTAGAAAAAAAACACGGGCACTTTTTTTTCACTGGAGGTTTTGAAAGTTGATAGACACAATTCGATTCGTAAACTTTTGTGAAGAATTATTTTTTTACTCCAATATGATAGGGTTATGACTCAAATCGGTATCGTAATTATAAAGACCCACTATTGAACTATTTCTAGAAAAAAAATCATGCAAGCAGGTCTAGTAGTTAAGCTACAGTAAAGACTTTTATACTGAAATCCGGCTTCTTACAAAAATTTCACAAAAATCTCAATAACTTTGGAACTATTGAAAATCGCTGAACATACATGGGGGTTATATCGATAGGTATTGAAGTCCCCCATCGATTGACTTACGATGATCCACCCCTCCTGTTACACCCTGTATATAGAAATTGTTATTGATGTCGAACCGCCTGTGTAGTTTAATTGATAGAGCGTGAGTCCTCAAGACCGTTGGTCCGGGTCCCCTATACTAATATTATAAAGAGGAAAGATTTGTATTATTGTGTGTAACGAATAAACTCAAAAACTACTGGACCGATTTCAAAAATTCTTTCATCATTAGAAAGCTACGTTCACCCTGAGTAACATAGGCTATATTTTATCCCGGTCCAGGAAGTAATTCCCTCGGGACACGGGTGAAACCGCGTGAAACAGCAATTTTTTATGACACTAAAAATAAGCAACAATGGTTCTTTAGCTCCCATTTTGAGTCACACGTATCAATAGGAAGGTAAAATTAGATTCTGTAAGGGTACTTATTCATACCCTTGATATCCAGACGTTGTTTGACTTGATCTCCGATTCCTCCTGTACAATTCACTGACGCATTGGATCTAGCTTGCGTATGCGGTTGCTTGCCACAATCCATGTGCCTTCTAATGTTATGTCCCGCTTGTCCGGAAACCTGCTCGCTGAGCGACTTAATGGGTGCCTCAGATAACGCGATTCGTGCAGCCGAATATTGGGCCGATTACGTTTAATTTTGCCATCGAATCATCGAATTCTAGACTATCGCGTTCCATTACACTAAATGTTAGTCTTTATGGGTCTACACGCGTTATTAGGAGTAGCAAATACATAGCTACTTACTGCCCGACGTTTCGACTGCGTTACACCAATCATCGCATTTGCTACTCCTAATAACGCGTGTAGACCTATAAAGACTAATATTTAGAAGAAGAAGGAAGGTAGTGAAGTACTACTATGTTTGTAGGGGGTCCAACGGTCTCGGGGGCGGGCGGCTACGGCTACGGCGCGGGCTACGGCGCGGGCGGCGCCGGCGTCTACACCAGCGTGCCCGCGCCGCCCGAGCGCCAGCTCGCCTACACCGCCGCCTTCTCGCGCCTCGCCACCGTCAAGCAGGTACCTACACACACACTCACACTCACACTCACACACACACATACACACACACACACACACACACTCACACACACACTCACACACACACACACACACACACACACACACTTTAAACACGCGTAACTTTCTAAATTGTGACTGGTTGAGCAAACGAAGTACACACACATATCGATTTAGTTTATTAAAGCTGCATAATTTTTTTTTCTTTTTTTTTTCTCTTTATTTGGGTAAAAAAAAAAACAGTGACAAATTAGAAAAATCTTAACATAATATTAATATCAAACAGTTATTTAACATTTGACACCAACATCATTTACCACAGATTAGGTACATGGGTTTGTGTTAAAGTTTAGTACATTTAAATTTGTTAATTACTAATACAAGTTATAATTAAGTTCCAACAGTTAGCAAAAGTGATTTAAACTGATACTGATACTGAGTTAATATTATAGGTACTGAGTTAATTGTTACATGTATTTTTTTTCTAATGTGGACAAAATTGATCTCTTAAATGCGGCAGGCTGTGCCGCTAAAATGTCGACTGCATGAAAATTCTCATTAAAGCTATTCATCAAGCGAAACATTGGTGAGCGTTTACCAGCATTTGTGCGCATACGCGAGGTGGCAAATAATCGGGAAGCAGTCCGCAGTCCAATTAACTCAAATAATCAACGTTCTCCAATGTGCAACAGGTCAGCGAGTTCCTATGCGCGGCTCTCGGGCTAGCCCGGGAGGACGTCCGCCTATGGGCGCTCGGGAGTAACGCGGTCCTCTTGGACGACGAGCGGCCCTCCCTCCACGAGCTGCGGCTGGACGCGCGCCGCCTGCTGCTGGAGCTGCGCAACCCTGACCTGACCTGGCCCGAGGAGCTTGGTGCACTCAGGTAGAGAAAAAGAGTTTATTAACCACAAACGTACAGAAAAAAAGAAATACAAAAAAAATTTTACTAACCACAAACCTTCTGAAATAAAAAAAAAACATTTTAAAAAAGTTTATTAAATACAAACCTACAGAAATAAAAAAAAACCATTAAAAAAATGTATTAACCACAAACCCACAGAAATAAAAAAAAACATAAAAAAAAAGTTAATTAACCACAATCCTACAGAAATAATAAAAAAACATAAAACCCAACATGGTCCCATAATTTGTGGTCAATTAGGTCCCAGCCTCAGTATGCCTCAACGACAAGGAGCCGCTGGGGCGCTGGTATTCTATCTCTGGTATAGGTACGAACAGGTTAATGCAGGTTAACATACCTGCAGTACTAGTATAGACAGGGCTAGTAGTGAAGGCGCGGTCCTCTTGGACGACGAGCGGCCCTCCCTCCACGAGCTGCGGCTGGACGCGCGCCGCCTGCTGCTGGAGCTGCGCAACCCTGACCTGACTTGGCCCGAGGAGCTTGGTGCACTCAGGTAGAGAAAAAAAGTTTATTAACCACAAACGTACAGGAAAAAGAACATAAAACAAGGTCCCAACCTCAGTATGTGCCTCAATGACAAGTAGCCGCTGGGGTGCTGGTATTCTATCTCTGGTATAGGTACGAACAGAGGGCCTACCATGAGTTGGCTATCGTAAACTTACGTACGTTAAAAACCTATCGAGTTGTTTTTTTCATATGGCCGATTGTAGTTCTTCGCGTAACCACCAGGCGGCGCTGTACAAGATTTTCATAGACATATTTACGTAGGCGATATCGAGCGCGTAAGTTTTAAACTCATGGTAGCCCCACAGGTTAATGCAGGTTAACATACCTGCAGTACTAGTATAGACAGGGCTAGTAGTGAAGGCGCAGTCCTCTCGGACGACGAGCGGCCCTCCCTCCACGAGCTGCGGCTGGACGCGCGCCGCCTGCTGCTGGAGCTGCGCAACCCTGACCTGACTTGGCCCGAGGAGCTTGGTGCACTCAGGTAGAGAAAAAAAGTTTATTAACCACAAACGTACAGAAAAACAAAAAAAAGTTTATTAAATACAAACCTTCAGAAATAAAAAAAACCATTAAAAAAAAGTTTATTAAATACAAACCTACAGAAATAAAAAAAACATTTATAGGGGTGCCGTAGTGTGGAGTGAAATAACTTAAGCCGATATGATGTTGATGCTTATATATTTTCTGCTCACATACAGTTTAGGCACACAATACACAAGAAGAAGGAGAGTCAGAGCACAAGAGTTTATAAGGACACAGCACAAGAGTTTGTAAGGACACAGCACAGGAAGAAATAGCGTAGAAGTTCGAAAGCACAGAAAAGGTTTTACAATTACGACTAGAGGTTTGCGTAAGCTAGCTGGTCAAGCGATCGGGCACAGGCGTTGCGTAGTAGCAATAGATCGTGACTGGTGGCCGGCTGCATCAAGTATGGGCTCCTGCGCTCGCGGGGCAGGGGCGCGGGACGGCGGCGGCGCGGCCGCGCGACCGGTTCCGTTGGCTGCGCCCGCGCGCATTCTTTAGCAATTTACATACAGTAAAAATATTATATTAAAACGCGCAGTTTGTTTGTTCGTCGATTTAATCTGTATATGTACCTATGTGAAGTGTGTATGAATGTGTGAATGTACATATGTAGATTATATATGAGTTCGCCACATCACTCCCCCCTGAGAGTCCTGGCCTAAGGACGATAGAAATTCGTAAATCGAATCCGACGACCCGAGCTTGTAGTTTTAACCACTGGTTCGGCGGTGGTGGTATAACACGGCTCGCTAAATGTGGCGCTACTAGTGTCAGCGGGGTCCGACAGTATGTATGCCGGTTTGAGTCTGTCCGCCGATACTGTATTAACCTTACCTTTTACGCGTATCTTGTACACTTTCGGGCCTCTCTCGATCACTTCGTGTGGTCCTGTGTACGCTGGCTGTAAGGCTCCTCTCAGAGCGTCCTCCCGTAAGAAAACATGGGAACACGTCGAAAGGTCTTTGAATATAAATACCTTTTTAGTGGAATGGTTTGAAGTAGGTACTGGCTGTAAATTGTTGGCGAATGTTCTGATACGTGCTGAAAAATCAGTTAGATCAGTCGTACATCCATCAACACTTTGGCACAAAAATTCGTTTGGCAACCTTAAGGGTTCCCCGTACACTAGCTCAGCCGAAGATGTCTGGAGATCTTCTTTAAAAGATGATCTGATACCAAGCAAGACCAATGGCAAAGCTTCTGACCAGCTGCTATCATCATGACACATAATGGCTGATTTTAGTTGGCGATGGAATCGCTCAACTAGTCCATTAGACTGTGGATGATATGCTGTTGTTCTACGGTGTTTGAAGCCTAATGTTTTTGACAGTTGCTTAAATGTTGCACTCTCGAACTGTCTCCCCCGGTCTGTTACTACGTCGGTAGGACAACCGTAACGAGCTACCCAGCCGAGCAAGAACGCGTTGGCAACTGATTCCGCGGTAATATCGGAGATAGGGACAGCTTCAGCCCATCGCGTGAAGCGATCGACCGCTGTCAGGCAGTACCGATATTCCCGGGAAGGAGGTAATGGGCCGATAAGGTCTATATGCACATGTTTAAATCGCGCTGTAGGTAAATCGAGGGTGCCTAAGGCTGTTTTTACGTGTCGATTTACCTTTGTGCGCTGGCAAGCTAAACATGCGTTAGACCAATCTCGGCAGTCTTTCCTCATTTGAGGCCACACGTAACGCTGTGCTACTAGCTTAGCGCTGGCGTTGGCTCCGGGATGACATAGGGAGTGCAAACTGTCAAATACCTGTTTGCGCATAGACTTTGGTATGAAGGGCCTGGGGGTCGTTGTACTTACATCGCAGTACAGTTCCGTGCGACTTCCAGGAATAACCATTTTTTAATGCGCAGAGAAGACTCATCATTTAGATGATGTGTGAGCTCTTGGTCTGCTTTTTGTAGTAATGCCAATTTTTCAAAGTCCACTGGTTCGCTTATCTCGTCGACACGAGAAAGGGTATCGGCGACTGCGTTATCTTTCCCTGAGATATGCTGAATATCTGTGGAAAATTGGGAAATGTAATCTAAATGTCTATACTGACGTGGGCTACAGTTACTTTTTCGTTCGCGAAAAGCGTAACAGAGGGGTTTGTGGTCAGTATAGATGGTGAAATTAGTCGCTTCAAACCAGTGGCGAAAATATTTAATATTTTCGTAAATGGCAAGGAGCTCTCGGTCATATGTAGAGTATTTCTTTTGTGCCGGACTCAACTTACGAGAAAAGAAGGCTAGAAGTTGCCAATGGCCGTCTATCAGCTGTTGTAAGACTCCTCCGATCGCCTCGTCTGAAGCATCTGTAAACAGTCCCAGCTTAGCCTTAGGGTCAGGGTGTGCCAGCAGAGCAGCCTTGCACAAGCTGTCCTTGCACTCTTCGAACGCTCTTACTGCATTTTCGCTCATGACAATCGGTTGAGAGGCTTTGATGGTGCCAGTCAGCAAGGAGTTCAAGGGAGATTGAATCCGAGCAGCTTGTGGAATAAATCTCCTATAGAAATTAACCATACCCAAGAACCGTCTTAGCTGCTTGGCTGTGTTGGGCTGAGGAATCTCCTTGTTGGCCTGGACCTTGTCTTCCAGAGGTTTGGTGCCGTGTTGGGAGATATGATGACCTAGAAAGGTTACCTCAGACGCGCCAAAGACGCACTTGGACGTGTTGATCACTATACCGAACTTACTCATCCTAGTAAAGACCTGACGTAGGTGATCTTCATGCTCGGAGTGTGTCCTTGAGAACACCAAAAAATCGTCCAAGTATGGGAAGCAGAATTCTAGGCCTCGGACCATCTCGTCAACGAACCTCTGGAATGTTTGTCCTGCATTCCGTAACCCGAATGTCATGTACGGAAATTCGAAGAGTCCGAAGGGTGTGGTGATCGCAGTTTTTGCGATATCATCCTTGTGCACTGGCAATTGGTTGTAAGATTTTACAAGGTCAATTGTAGAGAAGACACTGCAACCTGATATGCACTGTGCAAAATCGTGTATGTGGCGAATTGGGTACTTATCTGGTATTGTCCTGGCGTTAAGCAGTCTATAGTCTCCACAGGGACGCCAACTTTTGTCCTTTTTAGGGGCTAGATGCAGCGGGGATGACCACGGTGATTCTGATGGGCGTGCTGTCCCATTCGCCAACATTGCATCGAACTCAGCTTTGGCAATTTTAAACTTGTCCGGGGCTAACCTGCGGGGAGAACAAGACACAGGGGGCCTGGTGTGGTACGGATGTGATGGACTGTGTTATGTTTGGGTGTATGTGGTGTGCCTGAAGGTTTGGTAATTTCCTGAAATTCAGAGAGTAAATTATGATATTTAGATACACCAGTCACAACCTTTACACTCGGGATTGAATTATTTACAATACACGCAACAGTAGTTAACTTAGTTGTACCATCAATGATTTTTTTATTACGCACATCGACTAGCAAATTATAATTTGACAAAAAATCAACACCAATGATTGCTTTCGTTACGTCGGCTACTACAAATTTCCAATTAAAGTCTCTACGTAAGCCTAAATCTACCTTAAATTCTATAAAACCGTACGTATCTATGGTGGAACCGTTAGCCGCACAAAGTTGATAGTTAGTCTTTTCACGGCGTTTGCTAAGGGCTAATCGAGGGAAAACACACAAATCACTCCCGGTATCGACTAGAAATTGCACTTTCGATCTTTTATCGGTTACGAAAAGGCGACCTACAGATGAGGGTAGGCAATCATCGGTCGCCATTACTGATTGCCGTGGGCGTTTCCCGCTTTAAAATCACATGGCCGCACACACTTTTTTGCTTGACTGCCGAACTTGAAGTGGTACCAACACTGCGGGTACTTCCTAAAACTGGATTGAGATCGCTGCGAAGGTGTCTGGTGTCGTTGCCCATCCCGTGACTTCTGCCTGTTGCGAGAACGGGAACGGCCATAAACTTGAGCAGTGAGGGAGCTGACCTGCTTTGTGAGTTCCGCTATACTTCGGGCCATCACATCCAAAGCTGATTGTGTACACGTGCTGGTTGCTGCCACTTGCGGGGATGCCGGCGCAATGTCGTGCACTCTGTCAGCCAAATCTGCCAGCTCACTGAGAGACAAGCTCATCTGCGATGCGACCACTGTCTGCAGGTTATTTGGCAATCGGCTTGTCCAGATGGTCCGTAAAAAACTTTCCGGTATGCTTGGCCCGGCTAGGTGCTGTAAGTGTCGCAAGAACTGAGATGGTTTGCGATCTCCAAGCTCTTCCGATTGCAGAAGTTGTTTTACCTTCCTTTCACTCGACGTCGAAAGTCGTTTTATTAATTCCGTCTTTAATTTCTCGTACTTGCCGGTACTCGGTGGTGAAGTTATGACGTCTTCTACTTCCACGGCATACTGACGATCGAGATGTGATAGTACGTAGTAGTATTTCGTACTATCATCGGTGATTCTAGACATTGCGAACTGTCCTTCAATTTGAGAAAACCATATTGTCGGTTTTTCCGGCCAAAATGGGGGTATTCTTACGCCAACTCTAAATGTCTCCGGTGCTTGTAACGGTAACGGCGATGTCGGCGAAGGAGCGGTAGGTGCGTCCTCCATTTTGTTTTCGTCGTCGAAACCACGTGCGTTGGAATATTCTTGGTCGCTCATTAAAATGTTCCCAGGGGTCACCAGTATAGGGGTGCCGTAGTGTGGAGTGAAATAACTTAAGCCGATATGATGTTGATGCTTATATATTTTCTGCTCACATACAGTTTAGGCACACAATACACAAGAAGAAGGAGAGTCAGAGCACAAGAGTTTATAAGGACACAGCACAAGAGTTTGTAAGGACACAGCACAGGAAGAAATAGCGTAGAAGTTCGAAAGCACAGAAAAGGTTTTACAATTACGACTAGAGGTTTGCGTAAGCTAGCTGGTCAAGCGATCGGGCACAGGCGTTGCGTAGTAGCAATAGATCGTGACTGGTGGCCGGCTGCATCAAGTATGGGCTCCTGCGCTCGCGGGGCAGGGGCGCGGGACGGCGGCGGCGCGGCCGCGCGACCGGTTCCGTTGGCTGCGCCCGCGCGCATTCTTTAGCAATTTACATACAGTAAAAATATTATATTAAAACGCGCAGTTTGTTTGTTCGTCGATTTAATCTGTATATGTACCTATGTGAAGTGTGTATGAATGTGTGAATGTACATATGTAGATTATATATGAGTTCGCCACACATTAAAAAAAGTTTAATTACCACAATCCTACAGAAATAATAAAAAAAAAACATAAAACCCAACATGGTTCCATAATTTGTGGTCAATTAGGTCCCAGCCTCAGTATGCCTCAACGACAAGGAGCCGCTGGGGTGCTGGTATTCTATCTCTGGTATAGGTACGAACAGGTTAATGCAGGTTAACATACCTGCAGTACTAGTATAGACAGGGCTAGTAGTGAAGGCGCAGTCCTCTTGGACAACGAGCGGCCCTCCCTCTACGAGCTGCAGCTGCAACCCTGACTTGACCTGGCCCGAGGAGCTTGGTGCACTCAGGTACCAACAGGTTAACGCAGGTCAAATACCTGCATCGGCCCATATACGTCCCCACTGCTGGGGCACGGGCCTAGGCCTAGGCCGATGAGGCCTTAGTCAACCACACTGGCCAAGTGCGGGTTGGTTGACGACACAACCTAATAGTTTCTTCGTAGGTGTGCAGATTGCCTCACGATGTTTTCCTTCACCGTTAAAGCTTCGAATAATCGTACATATGAATTTCAAATTTGAAAATCACAGTTTTACGTGGCGGGTTTGAACTGGCGACCTTTCGCATGGCACGCGACGACCTTTAGCACTCTGCCATAGACGCTTTTTTACAGCCTGCGGATTCTCCCTCCACGTGCTGAGGCTGGATGTGACGATAACATCGTATGACCGTATTTTATTCGTACTCAATTATATTTTTAGGTATTATTTATTTAGAGTCTGTTTGGTAAGTCACCAATGACCAACCGAGACCAGAATGGAGATGTTACCGTGTTTCACTTTCAATGAAATTTAATTTGTTCTACGTCATTATTTTAGCGGTTCGCGTGCGACGGAACGCCGTGAGACACTGATCGCGCCGGACATGCCGGGCGCCACCGGGCTGCACAACCTCGGGAATACATGCTTCATGAACGCTGCACTGCAGTCGGTAAGTAGGCAATAAGATCTTTCGACTCATTCTTTAAAATTGAGTTGTTTGTTGTGTCAATAGATATCTATTCACGTTCAGTTATTCTAAGAACATAAATTTTTGTGTTTGTCATGCTCAAAATAAATAAATTTTGTTTCTTTTTTTATCATTTATATAGATTAGATATAGCAAAGGACCTGAAACTGAACCTTGTGAAACACCCGTACATTTAAAAACTGTACAAGACTTGAGTGACAAAATGTATCGTTTTTTTTTATTCAATATGGCATCAAGGTAGGTCTTGTCTGTAATTTTTTTTTTTATATTTAATAAAAATAATTCGTTACCTCAGGTATGGAACACGGGCCCGCTGACGCAGTACTTCAACTCGGGCATGCACGTGTACGAGCTCAACACCACCAACCCGCTCGGGACCAAGGGCGCGCTCGCGCTGCGCTTCGGGGACCTGTGCAAGGAGGTCAGTAGACTATGATGTGGGATTTTTTCAGGACAGCAGGAAATGACATTTTGTAATGGAAAAGGGGGATGATAGCTAAACATAAGGTTAACTTTGTGTTGCTATTTTCGTTTCTACTATTTTTATCAATTTTATAAGGATGATCTTAAGCTTTTTGGATAATTTCTTATCTTACTATTCATATGCGTATTGATCCGGCTCAAAGGACCTTTGACATTTTGTTGTTAAATTTTTACTAATCTATAAAGCTGAGGAGTTTGTTTGTTTGAACATTGCTATATAACATCACGCTGTGACCAATAGGAGCAAAGGAACAATGGAAAATGTTCAAAAACGGAGGAAAACGCGAGGGAGTGTAAAATAGATGTTGCCCACTGACAGATGAAGAAGACACTATTTTAACGAATTCGCACCAGTTTAAGTTACTTTTTAGCATATGCACTAGCTTCCGAGGTGTGACGTGTCGTCTGTCTGCCGCAGGTGTGGTCGTGCAGCGCGCGCTCGGTGGCGCCGCTGCGCGTGCGCTGGTGCGTGTCGCGGCACGCGCGCGCGCTGGCGGGCGGCGGCCAGCACGACGCGCAGGAGCTGCTCGCGTGGCTGCTGGACGCGCTGCACGAGGACCTCAACCGCGCGCGCGCCGCCGCCGCGCCGCCGCCGCCCCGCGACTCCGACGGCCGGCCCGACCAGGTACTAGGGCAGCACGACGCGCAGGAGCTGCTCGCGTGGCTGCTGGACGCGCTGCACGAGGACCTCAACCGCGCGCGCGCCGCCGCCGCGCCGCCGCCGCCCCGCGACTCCGACGGCCGGCCCGACCAGGTACTAGGGCAGCACGACGCGCAGGAGCTGCTCGCGTGGCTGCTGGACGCGCTGCACGAGGACCTCAACCGCGCGCGCGCCGCCGCCGCCCCGCGACTCCGACGGCCGGCCCGACCAGGTACTAGGGCAGCCCGACGCGCAGGAGCTGCTCGCGTGGCTGCTGGACGCGCTGCACGAGGCCCTCAACCGCGCGCGCCGCCGCCGCGCCGCCGCCGCCCCGCGACTCCGACGGCCGGCCCGACCAGGTACTAGGGCAGCACGACGCGCAGGAGCTGCTCGCGTGGCTGCTGGACGCGCTGCACGAGGACCTCAACCGCGCGCGCGCCGCCGCCGCGCCGCCGCCGCCCCGCGACTCCGACGGCCGGCCCGACCAGGTACTAGGGCAGCACGACGCGCAGGAGCTGCTCGCGTGGCTGCTGGACGCGCTGCACGAGGACCTCAACCGCGCGCGCGCCGCCGCCGCGCCGCCGCCGCCCGCGACTCCGACGGCCGGCCCGACCAGGTACTAGGGCAGCACGACGCGCAGGAGCTGCTCGCGCGGCTGCTGGACGCGCTGCACGAGGACCTCAACCGCGCGCGCGCCGCCGCCGCGCCGCCGCCGCCCCGCGACTCCGACGGCCGGCCCGACCAGGTACTAGGGCAGCACGACGCGCAGGAGCTGCTCGCGTGGCTGCTGGACGCGCTGCACGAGGACCTCAACCGCGCGCGCGCCGCCGCCGCGCCGCCGCCGCCCCGCGACTCCGACGGCCGGCCCGACCAGGTACTAGGGCAGCACGACGCGCAGGAGCTGCTCGCGTGGCTGCTGGACGCGCTGCACGAGGACCTCAACCGCGCGCGCGCCGCCGCCGCGCCGCCGCCGCCCCGCGACTCCGACGGCCGGCCCGACCAGGTAACTGAGTACGAAGGTGGGGAGGCCTAGCTGAAACACAATGAAGACACTAAAGCGGCTAGGTTGATTTCGATTTTCGTTTCGATCAGATCACGTTACGTAAAAATACCTCGTGATTTAGAGTGTGTTTGCCGAATTACCGATGACCAACGAGTTCGAGTCCCCAAATGGGGAATGTTACCGTGTTTCTATTAAGTGTAATTTCATTCACATAAGAATCTTTTTCATGTTTTTCATATGTGTATTCCGTAAATATTTTATATCTTTCTATTAAAAATGACTTGCTTTATATCCATGTTTGTATTTCTTTTTTTTCTTTCTATATATTCAACATAATTTGTCTCTTCATAATTATTTTTGTTACGTTTTATTTCTTTCTTTCTTTCAGGTGGTGGCAGCAGAGGCGTGGGAGGCATACAAGGCGCGCAACGACTCGATCCTCACGGACCTGTTCTGCGGGCAGCTCAAGTCGCGCGTGCGCTGCGACACGTGCCGGCGCGAGTCCGTGCGCTTCGACACGTTCAACATGCTCAGCCTGCCGCTGCCCATGGAGTCGTACGTGAGAGCGGAAATTAGGGGTGAGGACATTGGCATATTTGGTATATAACAATGCACCTAGTAGACTACCCTGAGGTACGCAGACCTTCACATATGCAGAGTATTACAATGGAACTAGTATTCTACCCTGAGGTACACCGAATTTCACATATTAATGACTAGTCTCTCGCCCTCGCGTCGGGTATGTTATACATAATAAAAAATGTATAAAAATCTTCCTCTTAAATCTCTATCTTTTAAAAAAACGCATCAAAATCCGTGATGTAGTTTTAAAGGTTTAAGCATACATACCGACAGACAGAGGTGGGAAGCGACCTAGTATCCAACCTTGAGTTACACCGGTCCATAATGTTTTACATTCGTATGCCACAATACTCTCAAGCAAATTCGATTAAAATAAGATAAAAATGTATAATAAAACATTTTTGTCATTCTGTTTCATCAGTAATACTTCTGGACGGGTCGGTGCCGGTCAAGTACGGCGTGCGCGTCAACTCCGAAGGGACCTACCTGGACTTGAAGGTGAAACTCTCCGAGCTGTGCGGGCTGGCGCCGGAGTCGTGAGTATTTCTGATATTATTCCCTGAGGCAATTAGCGTAGGCAATGATTTCTGTGATTATTCAATAATTTTATTGCTAGTTGAAGCGTATAAAAACGTTAATAAATTTAGATTTTAAGCTTTTGCTTTCCATTACACTAAATATTAGTCTTTATGGGTCTATACGCGATATTAGGAGTAGAAAATACTTAGCTACTTACTGCCCCACGCGGAAGTAGCTAAGTATTTGCTACTCCTAATATCGCGTGTAGACCCATAAAGACTAATATTTAGTGTTAATAAATTTTGACTATATTGTAATATTTACTGTAGAGAGGACTCTAATAAATTACCATTCGGAATTGAAATTTCACTTGTATTGAAAATGATTTTTTTATATGTAATAATTTTTCTGTTTCTCTGTCACAGTAGAAAAGAGAAGAAAAGAAAGAAACAGAAAAATAAACTTATACTACATTTACTATTAAATAATGATGACAAGGCTACCCCAAGTCGTCACCGTAGTTAGTTATGAAATGAAATTAAATAATGAAATGAAATAATTTATTCTGCAAATAGATTTACATGAAATACTTTTGCACATCAAGTTGTAAATAAATTAATCACATATTACATAAAAATTCTCAAGTGTCATAATTATGTTGTTAGGAAAAAGAACAAAAATCGTCTCCTACCCGATGCATCAGTTCTCGTGTTCCCTTCTCAGGATGCTGCTGGTTCGCGAAGTATCGGGTGCTTGGGTAGGGCGCCCGCTGGAGGACTCCGCTCGGGCCGTCGGTGGAGCAGAGCTCTACGCCTACGAGCTGCCGCGACCCGCCCCGGACCCGCCCCACGTGCACGGTGAGACTCAGACAACCTGAGGGCCTACGATGCTACGAACTGCTACGATACGTAGGGTTGCCAACTTTATTTCACAGAAATAAAGTATATCTGACTTTAAACGAGGTAAATAAAGAGTACGGACCTACAAAACAGAGTATCATTTATTTTTTACTTTAAAACAGTAAATAGTCGACTTATTCGTTCTGATTCAGGATTTTTGCATAATTATTACAGACATGCACTAGTTTTAGTAAATATTTTGTAAAAGAGTATTTTTGCGTACTTTATTAGTGTTATAGATTATAGAGTACGCCTACATGATATAGAGGACAATACTCATGGTAGCCCCACTGTTGCTACGAACTGCTACGATAATACGAGACAATGGAGAATGTTACTGTGTCTCAATTTCACAAATTATTATATTGGCGCGTTGAATGTATTTGTAAAACGAATTTATGTTCTAGAACGTAAAGTTACGACAAAATATTTTTGCAATGTACTGGATGTTGTGGTATGACGACCTGTCACAACGTTCATTTTGTATGAAAAGTACTAACGATTAGAACTTTAGACACGTATAACTTTTTCATTTTTGGTTGAATGTCAAAACTGTCACACGTCGATTCAGATTATCAAATACTATAAAGATACCTAATTATCTAAAATCATGAACATTCTCCATTGTAGTTCTCGAACGACTGCCACATATCTGCGACGCTAGACTAACAATCACTATGATTTAATACACGTGGGGACTGCTGGGGCACGGGCCTACCCTATACTAGGGCGATCAGGCTATAGTGAACCACGCTGGCCTAGTGCGGGTTAGTTGACTACACAACCATAGAATTTCTTCGTGGATGTACAAGTTTCCTCACGATGTTTTCCTTCACCGTTAAAGCGTCGAATAATCGTACATATGAAATTCAAATTTGAACCACACCTAATAACCACAGGCTATCAACTACTGCGTTACGATACGGCTTTAGTTCTGAAACAACTGCCACATATCTATTGCTCTGGACTAACGATTCTCTTTGATTCTATGGCTGGCTCGGTGGAACAGTGGTTAGTGACAACGAGAAACCAGTTTCTCGTTGTCACGCCATAGCATAAAAATGGCTAGACCGATTTGGCTGATTATTTTCAGTAGTATTCTAATACTCCGTAGTTCTTAAGGAATTAAATATTAAGAAAATCTCTCAGAAATATTCAAAAATATACATTTCAAACGCGCATAACGAATGTCAGCGTCATTCTGCCAAAGACAATATATTGAAAGAGCATGGCTTGTACGGAAATGCGGTTACTTAATTCATCAAAGCTACGCGAAGGCGGTTCAAAGTTCGCCGGGTTAACTAGTATGGGAGCGTTCAAGTATTACGTTTCGCAATTTTTTAATAATGTTACGTAGCGTGGTGTAAGTATTACGTTACGTAATATTTCAGTTCAGTTAGTTTCAATACTTGAACGCTCCCTATGATATAAAATCCAATAGCAGTTGTACCTCACGTATTCAGAGTGGGAGGGCCCCTTGGCGGAGAGCGGGCCGGGCGGCGGCGCGTGGGCCGAGGTGAGTGTGGCGCGCGGCGCGGCGTCGTCGTCCCTCTGCATGCCCGCACTCTTCTGCTTTAAGGTTAGCCCGCACCGTGCATGCTCACGAACATACACACACACACAATACACTCACAAAATACAAACACTCACAAAATACAAACACTCACAAAAATACACACACACTCACAAAACCTGTGTGTTTTTGTGGACACAGTCGACAGACGACAGTGAGTGCGAGCGACAGGCCCAATATGTCTGTCGACCTCATATTGGGATCTCACTACCGCTTACCATCAGGTGGAGTGAGGTCTCTTGTTATATTTTTCTAATAAAAAAAAACACACACACACACATGAGCTTTTGCGTATGAAAAATTCACTAGGTGACAAGACGTTGGTATGAACTTACTACTACGTGCATGGTCTGGTCAAAAATAACCAATCATGCTGCAGTTGGACCTCACGCTTACGTATTGCAATCTAGTACATGTCTTATACGCGAAAACCCTCATTGATTTTAACAAACGATAGTATATACTTGCGCGAACACTACACATTTCAAAATAAACTAATTTTACGAATTTTATTCGCATATTATGTTATTCTAAACAACATAATATAACAAATATAAAAATATATATAAAACAAGTAGCAGATACGTAGCTGTGTGTTATCTATAACAGAAATCTGATTCCTAGTCAAAACAATATTTGGTTTTAGGTATGCTCATCAAAATATATCATACACAGAACGTACCTACTATCAAATGTCACAAATGACTACTAAAGACGTATATATTATTATCAATTTAAAACTAAAGCTGTGAAGCTTATCATACATATAATCTACGTTTGGAAGAAGAAATAAAACACAGTATGTGTTAGCCGAAAGTTCTAATATCAATTAGCCATGATAAAAAAAATTAAGTAACAACATTAATTATTTTAATATTATTGAACACACCCTACAATCAATTATTGTCCACAACAAAAAATCATCAATACAAATATATTACATGCAAAACTTACCGAATTTTTCAGTATCTAATGAGGAACCGTACCGAACGCAGGAGAACAATAAGTATACATACGGTTTTGAAGTAACATTGGCATAAAGTTGAAGTTTTCAAAGTAATTTGGCGCTGTAAATATACTGAGCGAAATAACACACACGCGGCTTCAACGAAATAGTACACTAGCAACATTAATGAGGATTTATGATTAAATAACACCGTTTAATCCCTAGAGGATGGAAAATTATTTTGTCAAAATTCTAATAGCGGTGAGGGTAGAAACGAATACTAAAAATTAAACACGCAAATGACGGTTATGGGTGAAAATCAGCGTACTGAATAAATGAAGCTAAATTTGCCATATTTATCATTAAGCTAAAGTGAGGTAACCTGTATCTAGTAAGGAAATCGATTGTACTTTATCTTTAATTGATTGCAGCTTTCTTTATAACATTTATGCAGTATGCTGATTGTCAACCGTAGAAGAATTGGTATATAGATTTATTTGGTAGACATTGGAACCTAACAAAATTTCTAGTCTGTACATATATAGTTGAATACATAACCTAATCCGGTGTAAACGTTGTGTCTGTTCAAATTGTACATATTTTCGCCACGGACCCAGTAAGTAAATGGTTTATATCGACATCACTATGCTTCACTCATTAAATAGGAGTAAAGTTCGTTTGAAACAGACCGACTGACTTGAAAAAACAAGATCTATTAACAGAATCAAAGACTTATTTGTTTTTCCATTAAAAGTTGTTGAATATACTGTTAATTTGTAGGACGTAAATCTACATATTTTTTATTGAATTCAAGGATCACGATTTCTTGAAGTAATCAAACAGTATGCTTGAAAAATCAGACTATTCTTAGATCAAATACACAAACCGACATTCGAAGTGTTTCATTATGTTTGTGCCATCATGTAGCAGTAGTGTAGACGATTAGTAGACGTACGATAGCCAAGAAATTGATCTACCAATTTTGACATAATGTTACTCATCTAAAATCACTAAGAGCGAGGCCTGACTTGTACGTTGCGCTGTAATGCGTCGTCGTTGCGTTGTCGACGCGTCGTTTTCCATACACGTTTTATGACATGCCCCATTAGATCGTTGCGTCTTTGTGTCGACGGACTTAGGGGAGCCATCCGCTCCCGCGCAAGTCCGGTGATGATGACGAGGCTGCTCCAAGCCATCATCGTATGTCAGCTAGCAAAAAAATGGATCAACGGACAAGGGACTAAGCGAAGGCAGGGGCTGTGACGACGTACCCATGTAATTTATACAGTCACCGTAAACAATTAACTTTTGAAGAACAGTCAATAAACTACCGTCTTTGACTTAAGATGTTTTAACTGCCTCTTCCTGCTGCCTTCCTCTACCGTCGACACAAGTTAACACAAGATACCTCACTATCCATTGGGAAAAATGAACGTCGACGCAACACAAAAGTGGGGCCTCGCTCTAACAAAGTGTTGAGTTTTCATCACAATCAGTATCTATAAGAATATATTGCATGGCAAAATCAATCTTATTGTTTTCTGACGTACGATTTTAAATCGGTAGTTGATAGACCAATTTCTTGGACAACCGTACATCAATTCACCCATTTTGTTTCGTTGGTTTAGCGACATTACCGTTTAGTTAGGAGTAATAAGCTAATTGGTTTACCAATAGGTCGAAATTTGATTACTGGTATACATCTCACCCTGTTTTATATACAAACAGTTATACACCGTGAAATTTTAGAAAACTGGGGGAAAACAACCACAACAACAGATTTCATTACTTGATCTTAATTAAACTGTGATGTCGCTTTATTTTGGCACTCTGAAGGAGTTCATCTAGACTTTGTTTGTAGAGCGGTAGCTGTGTGTAGGCTCGGGTGTTTTATATGTCACTTTTCTACTAGTTTGTGTCCTTTTCTAAGTGTTTTGTCAACTGAAATATATTTTTTTTAACTGTCTACAATCATAAGTAAATTGAAAGTTTGTTATAATCACCTACGTTATTTTTTTACGGTAGGATTTGCTTATATTGACAATGTCAGACTCTGCAAAATATTTTAATATATAATTGGCATATAACATTATATCAGAGTCACTTCAGAAGTAGGTCCAACTTAAAGAAAGTTATATGATTTGTTAGATCTAAAATGATGTATTGTTATAAAGCATAATTTTGTAAATTTTTAAATTTGCTAAATTGTTATCTTTGGATTGGTCTTATTGAGCGCAAAATAATTCAAAAGACCTGACTTGGGTCAATTGTCCTCTGTTCTTTTTATTTAAGATTGTTTAATTATTTCTAGACTTATCGAGAAACTTAAAATTCTAACTAAAACATCTGGTCGATTAAATTATTTTGCGTTTACTGTGAATAGTACTTTAAAAACGGTCTCGGCCTATCGAAGCTTCAAGGTATGTGCCCATCAGGCGAAGTGTGACCGGCTGACAGTATGCTTCCAGTTTGCCTCATTATACATTTTAAACCGCCCGGCTCAGACGCTGCGTATCAGGCGCTTACAGAATGAGTGGAGTGAAACGCCGCAAACTAATTTTAAAAATAAGTAAATGTTGTCGCGACAATGGCTATTTATTATATTACATTATTATTACATTCACAATGCTCTCATTCCACTCAAAATGTAGTGAAACTACTATAGATAGGGAAACTAGAACCAAACTGTCTGCCGCGCTCACTCCACCCAATGAGGACACGCCCATCAACCAATTCCACAAGTGTCACTCCCCCCATAACTTTTCAGCGGTCCCGCTCCGAGATCCTCATGTCTCAGAGTCCCCCGTCGGCGTTCTACAGCGGCGGGGGGGATTCCCGTAGCAGGACTCTGCCTAAAGAGCTAAGGAGGGGCGGGCCCGGGGAGTCCCCGGATCTGGCGCCAGCGAGCCCGCGCATGCCCCGGGAGAAGTGCCCGTCCTCGCCTTCGGACATGTGCCACGTGGGAGAAGGCGATGATCATGTCCAGTTGGGCAGGATACAGTATTTGGTGGCGGTTCACAGGTTAGTACGTATTTATGTGTAGATCGTTGCGTCTGTGATTTGTAAAACTTTTAGAGGATTGCAGGGTTGTTAGTAACGCAACTATTGAGTATTGAGTACTCTTTATCTCGCGAGATTGTGAATTGTCGAAAAATTGTGAACCATAACATACTGCTTAAAATTTATTATTATTCGTCAGAATGCAATCTACCTAAGTGAAATTGTCGAATGTCCGAAGGCGGTCGCTGATTGGTCGGCCTTACAGTTGACCGTTATATGTCCATTGAGTTAGTAATAAAACACAGCTGTCAGTCAAATAAAATAAATGCCTTTCAAGAATTGTGACAAAATGGACAATGCGTTTCCAATAAGTGTAATTGCAAAAAAGACAATGTTCTTTGTAACTCCAATATCAAAGCACCGCCGTCCCTTAGGAAGCAGTGCCGCATGGACGCGTACTTCCTGGCGTCGCAGCGCTGCAAGCCGGCGCTGTTTGGCGTGCCGCTGTTAGTGCCTCTGCGCGCCGGCATGAGCGGCCGGGAGATATACGCCGCTGTTTGGACGCAGGTACGTTATGATTATTATTAAGAGGGACTAAACAACTAGGTTGAACCGGAAAACATTTATTTAACACTAGCTGTGCCAGTGATTTCGATCGCGTTTCCCCCCGCGACTCCCCCCGGTCGCTCGCGACCACGATTGGTGTAACCCAGTCGAAACGTCGGGCAGTAAGTAGCTATGTAATTTGCTACTCCTAATATCGCGTGTAGACCCATAAAGACTAATTTTAGTGTAATGGAACGCGAAAGTTTAAAATCTTACATTTCCTACTGTTTCTTCGTTCCTATTGGCCTCATCGTGATGTTATATAGCCTAAAGGCTTCCTCGATAAATTCAACACAAAAATCTTTTTTCTATATATATCGATTTTGGCTCGCCGATCATCCATTATCCTGCACTATGTCCTGCCTGTATTATTCTAATACTTCTGAGCGTTTTTTTCAAAATGGCGTATCCTAATCCATTCCTTTATGTACGGTTATGGTTCGTTTTCTTAACTGTCAATATTACGGTATTAGCATTGACTTTGCTTGCAGGTAGCGAGGCTACTGAGCGCCCGGCCGCCTACACACGAACAGACTAATCATGCGACGGATTGGTATGTTTACTTTCATTGACATTTCTTCCCTAATGTGCAGTGTGATGCAATTTTAACGACATGGTCATTGAATAATACAGTGAATAATAAAGCACCTGTTTGTGACCCTTGTGGAACATCAGATGTAATATTGATGAGATTAAAAATGCGATTTTAAATGCAATGAGTATATTACCAATTTCAATGTTCGATTAAAGCCAACTAAACAAATTTCCGTGATTTTCACATGCCCCTTATTTTCATGTGGTGGTTTACTATATCGAACGCTTCTTTGAAATCATAATGACATGGTTGTCCTCAAATGTTATACTCGCGATTGGATTGACTTGATTGCGCACTAATTGAGAAGGACCTTAGGCGGTATCTTTCTCGCTGGAACAATCTTGTATGTAGATAAAATGTAACAAAATATATAATTTTAAACTGACATGGTTACACACATTAGAAAACTGAAAATTTTTTTACCATGTTGTTTTGTTTTAATGAGCTCCTGATATTTCGGCACTGTTCCAAGCGCCATGATCACGGATCAATTGATACCAGTTTTCTGAAATATGTAAAAAAGTCGACAGAATGGGATGTGTAGTTAACTATAGGTGGTTATAACAGTGACGACAGCCTCGGCTACGAGTTCCCGTTCACGCTGCGGCTGGTGGGCGCGGGCGCGGGCGCGTGGTGCGGCGCGTGCGCCTGGCCCGCGCTGTGCCGCGGCTGCGCGCTGCCCACCGACGACGCGCCGCTCGTCTACTGCTGCGGTGAGCGACACTCTTATGTGTGTGTGTACTTAGATACGCCTATAACGAACATAGATACGCCTATGACAGATAAAAACACGCCTTTGATAAACAAAGATCCGCCTCAGATGAACTGTGACACACGTGTGATAAAATAGACAAACCTTATTCAAACACAGCCTTAACATGACATACACAGACAAGCCTATGACAAACACAGACAAGCTTTTGACAACCATAGACAAGCTTATGACAAACACAGACAAGCTTATGACAAACACAGACAAGCCTATGACAAACACAGACAAGCTTATGACAAACACAGACAAGCCTATGACAAACACAGACAGGCGTATGGCATTCAAAGATACGCCTTTAACAAATATAAACACGCCCTTTTAGGTAGGATATTTAGCCATGTTTGAGGTAGACCTATGTATGACTGTGTCAAAGGTGTACCTTAAACCTGGCCATAATACTTGGATGACTTGAAGATATAAAAGATAAAAGACACTTAGATAATATAGTCATGATGCATGTGATATCAGTGTGTATTTAGTACGTAATATAAGGGGTAAGAGCCATCCGCTCCCCCGCAAGTCCGGTGATGATGACGAGGCTTCTCCAAGCCATCAATCTAAGTAAGTTAGGAAAAAATAATTTTAAAAAAATATATATTTTGTGATACAGGCCAGTGCCCGCGCAGCCGAGCGCGCTCCAACGCCGGCGCGGCGCCCGCGCGCTGCTCGCCCGCGCGCTCGCTGCAGCGACACGCCAGCGCCAGGAGACCCGACCACGTAAGTATGCTTAGCTTATGTTTTAGATAGCCAGGGGATACCAGTCACAACTATCTGTCCGGTGGTTGGTGAACGGTATACGGGTAAGCGACCCCGGCTCCTCGAGCTACTATCGACTCAGTCCAAATCATCCGAGGCGAAAGTATCCTTCCTCCCCTTTTCCTTCCCCCGTCATTTATCCTTGCTACTCGTGGGAACGCAATGGGACCTTGTTAAAACAATGCACAAGGCAGAATGGCGGCGACGTGGTTCACAACCCGTCACGTCACGTTTCCCACAGAGGTGAAAAGTGGATCGCTGGAAGTGATCTCTGCCTACCCCTTTGGGAAAAAGGCGTGATTTTATGTATGTATGTATGTTTTAGTAATTTAGGGGCCGAAACATATAACGAAATATCTGTATTTTTGATGTGAAAACTTCTTCAGCGGCGTTGATCACGTTTTTGGAATTTTTGGTCAGTAAAATCAGTATTTTCGACCATGGAACTTGTTTCGGCATTAGCTACTAGAGTACATGCCTAATTCAGCCAAAATGCTTTCCCATAATCAGATAAAGCTGCGCGACCGACTGATTGGGCCACTCAACCTATTTGGTGATGGTGATCACCAAATAGGTTGAGTGGCAGATGTGGTGACATCTGTCTATCAAATTTATGAGCTTCGTTCCTGTCGGTGGAGGAACTAGGAATTACCTACTCTCAATGGACTCTGGAGCCAACGACAATCTAAATTACTGACGTTTAATCTGATGCGATCACATTGAAGTCATCATTTAAGTTAAAATTTAAAGAAAAATTACTAAATCCAATCCAATGTCAGATAGTTAAGAAATTAATTTTGAGTCACTACATTCTACAGGACCGAAATAACATACCTAATCTAGTCCACTCTTGTCTTGTGCATGAATCATATCATTTGGACTTTAACTCATCATCATCACCATCATTATCATCAACCCATTTCTGTCCACTGTTAGACATAGGCCTCCTCAAATGCACGCCACTTATGTCGTTCTTCGGCTACTCGCATCCAGTTTAACCTCTGCGAGCTAACTGCGAGTAACCGAAGATCGAGCTTTACCTCAGTAGACCATAATTCTGTAATGTTCAGGAGGAGGTGTCCCCGCGCGAGGAGGGCGTGATCCGGCGGCTGGAGGTGGGCGGCGCGGCGCGGCGCCAGCGGCTCATGCTCGCCGTCGACTGGGACCCCACCGCGCTGCACCTGCGCTACCAGTCCACCAGGGAGAAGGTACGCCGTCCGGCTCGAAGGACCACGTCTACTCCATCCGGCTATAAAAAAATTTTAGCTGCCCTTTTTGAGTAGTTTTGAAGGAAAATTTTACAGTTTTGCAATTTTTGTAGTATATCCAGCTCGAAGGACCATGTCTATCAAATAATTCATATTTTTAGCTGAATAGTTTTAAAGTGTAATTTTACAGTTTTGCAATTTTTGTCGTATATCCGGCTCGAAGGACCATATCGATCATTTGAATATTTCGCTTTTTTCTTCAATAAATATCAACAGATGCTCTTTTTGAATAAATTATCAAGATACTACAGAATTTAAAATTTTTGAGGAATGTCCGGCTGGAAGGACCATTTCAGTAGAATCTCTGCTTTGTTTGAGGAAGGAGTGGGGGGGAGTCCTAATATCTATTCATTTATCTCTCTTCTCAGGATTGCATCGAGCACGCGTCGGTGGGCGAGTGCGGCGCGGCGGCGGCGGCGGTGGACCTGGCGTCGTGCCTGCGCGCCTTCACCAGCGACGAGCGCCTCGAGGAGCCCTACCACTGCGCCGGCTGCCGCTCCCTGCAGCCCGCCTCCAAGAAGCTGCAGATCTGGCGCGCGCCGCCCGTGCTGGTGAGTCCAGCGGAGCCCTACCGCCCGCCCCGGCGCCGAGGGAGCCTGGAGCACCCCTAAACACTGTATCTAAAGTAATCAAGAATTACTTTTGATTTTATCTGGCTCGAAGGACCATTCCCCCAGACAAACACGTTTTCCTAGATGAATACTTTACCTTTGTAGTGGGTTTCAGCATGTTATCTTATAAGATTTTCTAACAGATAAGTATTTATGCATTTGTGTTTAGCACGTAACAAACTACAAACAATGTGGGTATGAGCAATACGTCGGGTATTGCCATCTATTGAATTTCTCACACGCGATAGCGCTCTAATTATTGCACATTGAAAACTTCATGCTTTTTAGTACATTATATGTATTACTATTCAAAACATTACGAGTTTAATCCTTAAAATTAGTTTCGTTACTTGTATTACCTATTTTTTTCGATTAATACAACAACACTATCCCCCATTCCAGATAATCCATCTAAAGCGCTTCCAATACGTGAACAACAAGTGGATAAAATCCCAGAAGGTGGTCAACTTCCCGTTCGAAGAGTTTGATCCTACAGAGTTCCTAGCGGCCGTGCCTCACGAGACCATCCGTAGAGCCGCAGAACTGAGGGCTGAAGAGATGGTAGCGACACCTAGCGCTATATCTGAGAGCGAAAGCGAAGATGAAGGTGAAGGGGAACAAGTTGAGCAGCCCAAGCAGGCGGCTAAGGTTAGTGTTGTTATAGTCGTATATAGAGAGAATTCGATCCTACAGAGACGCTAGCAGCCGTGCCACCACCAGACCAGCAGAGCTTAGGGCTGAAATCAAATCTAATCGAATTAAATTATTTATTGCGTTTCACATTAACGACTGCGCCTGAAGCGATGATAGCGACACCTATATCTGAGAGTGAAAGAGTGAAGATGGGGGTGGGGGTGTAACAAACGGAGCAGCCTAAACAGGCGGCTAAGGTAAGTGTAGTGATATTAAAGAGCATTTAACCCTATAGAGTGCTTCGAGATATTAAAGTAGATGGTGTAGTGATATTAGAGAGAGAACTCGATCCTATAAAGTCATCCACATAGCTCATCGCATTAGCAAGCTGAAGTGGCAGTGGGCTGGCCACATCAGCTGTAGAACCGACAACCGCTGGGGTAGACGAGTTCTGGGGTGGATGTCGCAGTCGGATTGTATAATCCGCCGTATTACATCACGGCTAGCCGTTATCAAAAACAGGGCCGTTATGTATTAAGGCGGATCAACGCTTAGCCGGATTGAATACGGCTGAATAAAATTCCGCCGGGATGTGTTCGGCGCTAAACGTTATTTAATGCGGCTAGCCGAAATGTCAAAGAGCGGGTCGTTAACCGCCTCTTTGACAGTTTTTAGTTCCCATGTTTATCGCTCGCGGCGCTGCCTGTCATAATAACAACAATGGCCTCGAATACAGAAAGTATTTCACAAAAATGTGATTTTAACAGTGGTTTTAAAGAAATAAACGTGACAAATACGAGTGTAAATAGTGACTTTAAGAATAAATTGGACGTGCAATTGAACTGTTTCTATTCGTCTCAATGTCTCATGGACAAAATAACAAGTTGTAGAGGTTATATTGCATATCAAAACTGCTAAAGTGGCTATGGATTCTGGTATTTGGCGGAATCCTACAAAAAATATGACCTCATGAATTTTGCTGGTGAAGATTATCTGATCTTGAAAAAAAATCCTGAGTACCATAGTATTCGCGTTATACCTACTCATGGAGCAATATTTCGATACTCTGATGGAAATTCATAAGGAAATTGGCCACGGCGGGCGAGACAAAATGCTGTAGTATACCGTAAAAAACTTTATATTAAAAAAAGGCTATTGAAATATTTTGTCTTCCTATGCCCAACTGCGAATTTTCTAATTCTTAATTTCTATAAAAAAATCTTTAGTTTTTATATTAGGTATTATACTTTCGCACACACATGACGTGTCCACCCTACAATCTATACTAATATTATAAAGCTGAAGAGTTTGTTTGTTTGTTTGTTTGAACGCGCTAATCTCAGGAACTACTGGTTCGATTTTTTTTTTTTCCTTATGACGTAATTATGTCCTTATGCATAATATACGCCATCTGATTACGATCTAGTCTTTAAAGACTAATAAGTAATTTATTTTTAACTTAAACTGCTAAAATAATTGTTTGTGTAAGAATGTGTCCATTAGCACTTTTCTTATTGTCTCTATTAAGGGGAGGACACTTTGTTCTTGTGTTCATATTGAGTGGCACTTCACTTTTTGCCACTAATTTACTAACTCAAAAGGTTTGGTCCTTTTAAGTCTCCGCACTGAGTTCGTATTGTCGAGGAGCTGGATAGCCTCGACATTCACATGATGATGAAGTCGACGTTCATGAGCTTCGGCGTATTTCTTAATAATATCTTTGACAAAGTCTACTTTAAGGTCCCGGTGTAGGTCTTCATTTCTGACGTACCAGGGAGCATCTACGACACCTCTGAGTACTTTATTCTGGAAACGTTGGATGATCTGCATATTACTATATTTGGTACAGCCCCATAGCTGAATACCGTAGGTCCATACTGGCATGAGGACTTGTTTGTATAATAGAATTTTATTATCAACTGACAACGAGGAATGTCTCCCAAGTAGCCAATTCATCTGTTTGTACCGAATTTCTAATTCATCCCGTTTTTTTTTGACATGAGCCTTCCAGCGAAGCTTTGCATCAAGTGTCATTCCAAGATATTTGGCTGTATTTTTGTAGGGTACAACAAGATTATTGATGAATACCGGCTGATAATTAATATTTTTGTTTGTAAAATCTATGTGGATAGATTTTGATTCATTAAGTTTAATGCGCCATTTCTGTGTCCAGTCAAAGACGGTAGTTACGGCGGATTGAACCTTTTTTACAGCTTCCTCGTGGGTGATGCCTACAGCCATAATAGCCGTGTCATCTGCAAAAGTCGCTATAGTGTTATATTCCAAATCTGGTATGTCACAAGTGTATATTAGGTACAGGACCGGCCCCAATACACTTCCCTGAGGCACTCCAGCTTTAATAGATATAAGATCTGAGTAAGCATCTTCTTGTCTCACTCTAAACATTCTGTCAGTTAAATAAGACTCCAAAATATCTGCAAATTGATATGGTAGCAGATTTTTTAGTTTTGTTATGAGGCCTTCATGCCACACTTGTCAAAAGCCTGCGCTACATCCAAGAAGATAGTACTACAGACTTTCTTTTCTTCTAGAGCCTTTTCTATGATGTTCGTGATCCTGTGCACTTGATCTATGGTTGAATGTTTTTCTCGAAAACCAAATTGGTAGTCGGGAATTAACTTTCTTTGTTCAATAATCGAGTTCAATCGTCTCAAGAGAAGTTTTTCGAATAACTTGGATAAAACTGGCAAGAGTGAGATGGGTCTGTAAGATGTTGCTTCATGAGGTGGTTTACCTGGTTTGGGTATCATAATGACTTCGGCGACTTTCCACACATCAGGAACGTGTTTTAATCTTAACGATGCGTTAATTAGCGTGGTAAGTTTAACAATGGCTTTACGTGGCAGGTTATGAAGAACTTCACCAGTAATAAGGTCAAACCCAGGCGTTTTCTTTTTGCTTAGTCTTTTGATCTCATTATGGACTTCTCTAGGTGTTACTAGTCTTATTTCTAGATAATCTTGAGATGTTGTACTTATAGCAATGTTACTTATGTTGGTTACATCGTTAGGTTTGAATATTTGTTCCAGATGAAGAGCAAAACGTTTTGCTTTTTGCTCATTATTTATTGCCCACTGTCCATTGATCTCTTTTATTGGAGGAATCTGTGTAGTAGGTTTCTTCAGACTTTTGGTAATTTTCCATAAGGAGTAATTCGTAGACTTATCACTTGTAAGTTCACTCAGATTTTTATTCATGCTATAGTTATTATATTTTTGAATAGTCCTTTTAAGCTGTTGGCTAAGGTTGTTTAACAAGGTTTTGTCTGCTGGAAATCTAGATTGCTGCCATCGTCGCCTCTGCTGCCTCTTTTCAGCAATTAGATTCCTTATTTCTCTCGGATAGCAGTTTCCTTTTGGTGTTTGTTTTAACTCAGGTGTATTTTTCCATGCACTTTGCTGAATGTCTCTTGTAAGTTTAATAACATCCAAGTCTAATTGCTGAGGAGTTTTCAGTGAAACCTTAAGGTTGATACAGACATCAAGATCTCTTTGAAAACTTTCCCAGTCAGTTTTATTATTAACTAGAGTGGGGTTCCCTTTTCTTAGTATTGCAGTGTCATTTAGCGTTAAAACAATAGGTGAGTGATCAGAGCTCATGTCATATCCCTCCTGAATGTGTAAAAATGCTGATGCTATGTTTTTATATATGAAAAAGTCAATTAAGTCTGGTATCTGGTTCGATTTGAAAAAATCTTTTTGCGTTGTATAGACCATTTATCGAGGAAGGCTTTAGGCTATATAACATCACGCAGCGACCAATAGGAGCAAAGATACAATGGAAAATGTGTAAAAAACGGGGGAAACGCGAACGAAGTCGCCGGCACAGCTAGTATTGAATAAAGTGCAATACGACTGAACGTGAGTCTCAAAAATGTAGAACGTATCGTAACGACAATCCGGCTAATCGTCGATCCGCCGTAATACATAACGGCCCTGTTTTTGATAACGACTAGCCGTAATGTAATACGGCGGATTATACAATACGACTGCGACATGGATACCGCGTCTTGGCAAACGTAGTGTAGGACACCCGCAGGCCAGGTGGTGTGACGATCTGCGCAGGACGGCTGGTAGGAGCTGGATGCGAGTGGCCGAGGATAGAAATAAGTGGCGAGCACTTTGGGAGGCCTATGTCTAGCATTGGATGAAAGTGGGTTGATGATGAAGGTGTTTAGGGATCACGCCAGTGCTAGTGTTCACCAGTGGTACGATGTACACTTTACTTATTTTACAATTTTTTAATATTTTATCTTTAAGCTTTGTGTGATGTATTTAATCTCTTATTAGGCTCATGTCCAGGAGTAAACGCAAGTGGGCTGATGATGTTGTTGATGATGATGATGTTGTTGATGATCTTGATGATGATGATGTTGATGATCTTGATGATGTTGGTGATGTTAATGATGATGATGTTGTTGTTGATGGTGATGATGATCTGTTATTACACTTCCCCAGTCGTCCCGCGCGCGGCGCGCGTCCCTGGGCGGCGCCGGAGGCGCAGGCGCGCGGCGTCGCTCGCGGCTGGTGTCGACGAGCCTGGCGGCGTCGCCCGTGACCGACGACAACCTCACCGACTACCACCTGCACCGCCTCGCCGAGCGCGCCGACCCCTTCCGCCTGCACTACAACCTGTACGCGGTCGTGGTGAGTCACTATCCCTGCACTACAACCTGTACGCGGTCGTGGTGAGTCACTATCCCTGCACTACAACCTGTACGCGGTCGTGGTGAGTCACTATCCCTGCACTACAACCTGTACGCGGTCGTGGTGAGTCACTATCCCTGCAGTACAACCTGTACGCGGTCGTGGTGAGTCACTATCCCTGCACTACAACCTGTACGCGGTCGTGGTGAGTCACTATCCCTGCAGTACAACCTGTACGCGGTCGTGGTGAGTCACTATCCCTGCACTACAACCTGTACGCGGTCGTGGTGAGTCACTATCCCTGCACTACAACCTGTACGCGGTCGTGGTGAGTCACTATCCCTGCACTACAACCTGTACGCGGTCGTGGTGAGTCACTATCCCTGCACTACAACCTGTACGCGGTCGTGGTGAGTCACTATCCCTGCACTACAACCTGTACGCGGTCGTGGTGAGTCACTATCCCTGCACTACAACCTGTACGCGGTCGTGGTGAGTCACTATCCCTGCAGTACAACCTGTACGCGGTCGTGGTGAGTCACTATCCCTGCAGTACAACCTGTACGCGGTCGTGGTGAGTCACTATCCCTGCACTACAACCTGTACGCGGTCGTGGTGAGTCACTATCCCTGCAGTACAACCTGTACGCGGTCGTGGTGAGTCACTATCCCTGCAGTACAACCTGTACGCGGTCGTGGTGAGTCACTATCCCTGCAGTACAACCTGTACGCGGTCGTGGTGAGTCACTATCCCTGCACTACAACCTGTACGCGGTCGTGGTGAGTCACTATCCCTGCACTACAACCTGTACGCGGTCGTGGTGAGTCACTATCCCTGCAGTACAACCTGTACGCGGTCGTGGTGAGTCACTATCCCTGCAGTACAACCTGTACGCGGTCGTGGTGAGTCACTATCCCTGCACTACAACCTGTACGCGGTCGTGGTGAGTCACTATCCCTGCACTACAACCTGTACGCGGTCGTGGTGAGTCACTATCCCTGCAGTACAACCTGTACGCGGTCGTGGTGAGTCACTATCCCTGCAGTACAACCTGTACGCGGTCGTGGTGAGTCACTATCCCTGCACTACAACCTGTACGCGGTCGTGGTGAGTCACTATCCCTGCACTACAACCTGTACGCGGTCGTGGTGAGTCACTATCCCTGCAGTACAACCTGTACGCGGTCGTGGTGAGTCACTATCCCTGCACTACAACCTGTACGCGGTCGTGGTGAGTCACTATCCCTGCACTACAACCTGTACGCGGTCGTGGTGAGTCACTATCCCTGCACTACAACCTGTACGCGGTCGTGGTGAGTCACTATCCCTGCACTACAACCTGTACGCGGTCGTGGTGAGTCACTATCCCTGCACTACAACCTGTACGCGGTCGTGGTGAGTCACTATCCCTGCAGTACGAGCCTGGCGGCGTCGCCCGTGACCGACGACAACCTCACCGACTACCACCTGCACCGCCTCGCCGAGCGCGCCGACCCCTTCCGCCTGCACTACAACCTGTACGCGGTCGTGGTGAGTCACTATCCCTGCACTACAACCTGTACGCGGTCGTGGTGAGTCACTATCCCTGCACTACAACCTGTACGCGGTCGTGGTGAGTCACTATCCCTGCACTACAACCTGTACGCGGTCGTGGTGAGTCACTATCCCTGCAGTACAACCTGTACGCGGTCGTGGTGAGTCACTATCCCTGCACTACAACCTGTACGCGGTCGTGGTGAGTCACTATCCCTGCACTACAACCTGTACGCGGTCGTGGTGAGTCACTATCCCTGCAGTACAACCTGTACGCGGTCGTGGTGAGTCACTATCCCTGCACTACAACCTGTACGCGGTCGTGGTGAGTCACTATCCCTGCACTACAACCTGTACGCGGTCGTGGTGAGTCACTATCCCTGCACTACAACCTGTACGCGGTCGTGGTGAGTCACTATCCCTGCACTACAACCTGTACGCGGTCGTGGTGAGTCACTATCCCTGCACTACAACCTGTACGCGGTCGTGGTGAGTCACTATCCCTGCAGTACGAGCCTGGCGGCGTCGCCCGTGACCGACGACAACCTCACCGACTACCACCTGCACCGCCTCGCCGAGCGCGCCGACCCCTTCCGCCTGCACTACAACCTGTACGCGGTCGTGGTGAGTCACTATCCCTGCACTACAACCTGTACGCGGTCGTGGTGAGTCACTATCCCTGCAGTACAACCTGTACGCGGTCGTGGTGAGTCACTATCCCTGCACTACAACCTGTACGCGGTCGTGGTGAGTCACTATCCCTGCACTACAACCTGTACGCGGTCGTGGTGAGTCACTATCCCTGCAGTACAACCTGTACGCGGTCGTGGTCGTTAAAAACAGCTAAGTGACCGAAACTGAGCCCTGAGGTACTCCAGTAAGGAAACTCCAATCTCACAGTAGGAGGACTACATGAACTGATCTCGTCTTAATGCACAAACTATCTGACAAATACGATTTAATCAATTTATTGCTACATTAGATATATTTATTTTTATTGTTTTATTTCTAAGATTGTGTAGTCAACTAAACCTTACTTTTGCTGGCCATGCGCGGATTAGTTGAAGTTTTTAGACTTTCGTATTCCATTACACTATTTAGTTGGTTGAAGTTCTTCTTTATCGTATGGTTGATGAACAACCTGGTGTCAGAGTTTAAACCGCCCGTAGACCTCTGACATGGCTTCACACACCGTTGAAAAATCTTTCAGGTGTGCTGGTTTCCTCACGATGTTTTCCTTCATCGTCAAAGCGTAGAATGATGGTACATATGAATTTCAAATTTGAAAAACACATTGGTACCTGGCGGGGTTTGAACTGGCGACCTCTCGCATGGCAAGCAACGACCTTAACCACTCGGCCATCGACGCTTATTATCGCGGTTGAAGTTGACGATGTTTGATATTTATTTAAAATTAGGTACACTGACAGATTTATATCAAAACATGACAAGTATGTAGTTACAAAATTAAAATGGGCTAGACAGAAATCCACAAATAGTGTACACAGCATGAATAATTTATTACTTATAATTAAATTAATCTATACTTAATAATTAGTATTAGTTGTATCAGTATTCGTTGTATAATCCTTATCTATTTAACTACCACTAGGTTTGATGAATTCATCGTCATTTAGGTAATTAGTTAAACACTTTTTATATTGCGAGAAACTTTTGTTAAAAACATCAATGCCGCTGCCTTCGCTACCACGCGCCAGCTCATTATAGGAGCGACACATTCTCACCACAGGGTGTATTATTTTTATAAACTTGTATAGTGAACATACATACATACATACATAAAATCACGCCTTTTTCCCAGAGGGGTAGGCAGAGATCACTTTCACCGATCCACTTTTCACCTCTGTGGGAAACGTGACGTGACGGGTTGTGGACCACGTCGCCGCCATTCTGCCTTGTGCATCGTTTTAACAAGGTCATTGCGTTCCCACGAGTAGCAAGGATATATGACGGGGGAAGGAAAAGGGGAGGAAGGATACTATCGCCTCGGATGATTTGGACTGAGTCGATAGTAGCTCGAGGAGCCGGGGTCGCTTACCCGTATACTGTTCACCAACCACCGGACAGATAGTTGTGGCTGGTATCCCCTGACTGAAATATAGTATAGTTATGTATAGTGAAAATATTAGGAAATCGTGATTTATATCGATATGTATTCCCTTGGCAGTCGCACTCGGGCCAGCTGAGCGGCGGGCACTACGTGTCGTACGCGCGCAACCCGTCGGGCGCGTGGCTGTGCTACAACGACTCCATGTGCCGCGAGGTGGCGCCGCGCGCCGCGCTCGACCCGGCCGCCGCCTACCTGCTGTTCTACGAGCGGAAGGACCTCAGGTCACGCACGGTTTTATCTAACTAACTGACTAACCGTGATGGCTTGGTGTAGACTGTTCATCGTCACCGGACTTGCGGGGGAGCGATGGCTCTCACCCCTAAACTATTACAGCAGTAATATTTCCAAGTACCAAAGGCCTAAATGGAAGTCCTGAAAAATATTCGACAAACGTACTAGGATAGTAGCGGCTGATGGCTCTCACCCAAACAGCAGTATAGGAAAGGTTTATTGATATAGATTCAAAACAGCAATGCACCCAAAACTGAGCCCTAGGGTACTCCTATGAGGAGTTGCCTTTCCTGGCAAATACGATTTTAATCAATTTATTCGAAATCTTACTACTTCGTGGTCGACGATGTCCGTTATTCAACAGCAATAATTAATATTGATATTTTCAAAAATGTTGACGCTGTTGTTTTATATGTTTTAATTTTAGAAAACTGAATATGTTCGGGATATTTTACCTTGTTGTTTTACCATTATTTCGACAACCTCCCGATATTTTGGCACTTTAAGCCAACGGTCTTGCGCCTGATCCTTCGGTCGTGTCAGATTACCTTTTCTTTTTTTCCTAACTGACTTACGATGATGGCTCAGAGTAGCCTTAGCCGGCTTGCGGGGGAGCGGACGGCTCTCACCCCTAAAAACAGATTACTGTCAGCAAAGTATGAGGGTTTAATTTTGCTTGTATAATAATATCAATTAAAAAAACAATTTTTTTATGTCTTACAGATACGACAAGTACCTACCCGACGTGTCGGGTCCGCCGCCCGCGCCGCCGCGACACCTCGCCGAGCCCGACGACACCGACCTCGCGCGCGCATGCGTGCTCGCCTAACCTCCCCACACCCACCCCGGCACCCCCGTATGCACCCCCCTAGTCCCCGGCCCGCCCCCACACGCGCGGGAACACTAATCGGTAACGTTGGATAGACACAGCGAACCTTCCGAACATTCAATCGAAGTAAGATTTCACCGACGACAAAATGCCAATCTTTAAAAAATTTGTTCTCACAGCAATTGTGGCAGGGTTTTGAAGACTTTAATAACCTCCGGCGGGTACTTCAAATAGGGGTGGGAGCCATCCGCTCCCCCGCAAGTCCGGTGATGATGACGAGGCTACTCCGAGCCATCAACGTATGTCAGTTAGGAAAAAAAGCATACATCTAACGAATCCTGGAGGCCTCGGGCTCTCTCTGAAGCACAGTATAAATAGAAACCTGATATACACACTTCTACTTCTTATACCTCACAAAGCCGATTCACCTGTTCTAAATCATGTCAAATTTTATTGCACCCTCGATCTGTTTTCTTTACTTAATGTTATTGTTTGTATTATGAAAATCTTATCAAGGCATTTTAACAATTACCATTAATTTATCATGGTGGTGCTTTGTAACCAAACTGGACCAAGAGGGTTATGTTTTAAATAAACCTAATTGATAATTCAGTAATGAATATGATATAAGTAATTTGTGAATTGTCTTTTAAAATTGCGGTAACTTTAAGTTATTATTATTACAATGTTAAGTATCTAAGCGGTGGCTAAAAGATACGATAAATTAGTTAATTTAGGTATCGATTACCTATATTCATGCAAAGTTATAATTTTTTTTTTTGTAAATTATCTAACTATTTTCTTTCTTTTCTTCTTTTAAATGGCAATCGTTATTTCCCAACCATTGATTAACTTTATCAGACTCAAATTGAATTTACTTTTATCGAAGTAAAATTAGGATTCGGATCCAAAAATCCAAATTTGCTCATATATATAATACCGAGTGCTTAATTGGTGCCTCGAAGATTGATATTGTAAATTATAATTACGGTAGCACACATTAGTGAGAATCAAAATATACATTTACTCTTTTATGCATTCCTTCTATTCGAAAATATTGCAAATGTGATTATGACATGTAAATATTATTATATGGACATAATATACACCGTGAAATTTTAGTGGTTGTTTTCCCGTGGCAGAACGATTTGCCTTTAGTAATACTATCGAACCATGCAAATAATTCCACGATAAAAATTTTTTTTTTTTTCAAATTTTCAAAGTAGTATTTTTCCAACTTGAAAACGAGAGAAGCTATCGTTCTTTTATAAGATGTGACGTAATCAGGTACTTCTTGCCGCATGAAATCGATGCTTAAAGCTGAAGAAGCTCGACACCCTAAGTCATAAAGCGGTTCGAACGTGCTTTCGAGTTTCGGTTAAACCTTACGTAAAACCGGCATTTATTGATTTTAACAAAAAAGAACTGCACAAATCTATTGTACTACTAAGATAGAATCATTTTACTGCGGGAAAACAACCACTAAAATTTCACGGTGTAGTAGGTGTGCGGTGTGATAGTGATTATGGAAGATGTGCAAGACTGTCCTAAAGTTTCCTATTTTGCATTCTATCAAATTAATTGCCTGGATCTTTTCTTTTGAACATCTTAATTACTAATTTTCAATGACAGTTTATACAGTACAAATATAAAATCATTATCGTACAACCAGTGAAGTTCTATTATTATTTGTACTTTATTGAATTGTGGCCAATGTGATGCTTGACTCAATTCGTCCTCCTGAATTAGGCACCTATTTGGGTTTGAGGATTACTTACATTGTCAAGTACCTAAGTAAGTAGAAGCAATTTGCCCGCAGTTATCGGTATGAGTATCGATATTTCGCTTGTATTATGTAAGGCGCACTGTTATAAGCCGAGACACGCTTGTGTCTTGGACAGGGGCCCATTCGCTTAGTTATAATTATTTTAAATCAAATTGTAATCGAGACTGATGTGATTGTAATATAAATATTATTGTATGTAACGGTTATTACTCATCGATCTATTTTATATTCAATTCATAGATAATCGTGATGCCGAGGATATTTTGTACGCAGCGGTGCAGAACGCATCGCAGATTGATATTTTCAAATTGTATTTAATATTCGTTGTACAAAACGTATAATATATAACGGTACGAACTATTCTTGGCATCTGTAATATATAATAACGTGTCCATTCACGTGATAGACTAGTGTTACTGATATGAGTTTAAGTTTATTATAATTAATCGATATCGAAATAATTTAATAATTGTTAATGAACGCTGCTTCGTGTCTGCGCAGAGCTTCTAGTGTACGGAACGGGCTCAACATTATGTTAATTTGTATTCTTATGATAACTACACGGCTTAGGGCACAATGTCGTATGCATCGTTATTCGTAGTGAGATGATGGATTAAGTATTAGATGTTATTAATATATTTTTAGATCGCATTGATTGATATTACTGAGGGTGCCGCGGAGCAGTCGGCCGGAGCGCGGACGACGCTCCGATAGTCTTATGATGTGTTATGAATTTTATTTATTTTTGTACTTGGTCGCGTCCCGCGGTCACGGGCGTTACTCTAAGGCATGTATGTTTATATTTGATACGTTACGCGGATCCTGGTGGCATCGTATGTTTTACGACGAGCGTATGGCGTATTATATTTGTGCTCCGTGCCATTATTCTGTTTTAATCTATTATACCAAAGCAAACGTTATTAAAATTCTAAAATGTTTTCTCTTCCGTTGTTATTTGAATTTTGAAAGTTACAAAAGAAACGAGCTTTAATTTCGCGCGTTAAAAGTGTTTCGGTTCTGTTTAGATATTAAAGTTGTTTATTATTGATTTGTAAGCAAAGTATTGCCTAGTGCATGTTATTGCTCGATTGTACCAATATTGCGAACAGAAACTATATTACATGCCATATTTTCATAATAATAGAGTTGCAAAAAATTCAAATTGTTATTCATGTTATTTATGTAAGTATTTTGAATATCCCTGTGCAATAAAGAAATTCTTTTGTATTTAATGTTGTATTTTTATTTACTTCCCCGGGGTAATATACCCGGACCCACCGCCCGCCTGTTTATTACGTTTTGCTATTGTCTTTCGAATAATTACAATAACACTACATGTCATATGGCGCGGGACATTGTCCCAGAACTTTTGCAGGGACAACCACGTGAATGTTGGATGTTATGGTCTCCGCCACAATGTCCCCTAGTGAAAACGTAACTTTATACCCCTGTTCCAAATATTCCTACCAATATAATCTCCACTGGTAGGCACTACTTGACACAAAGGAGTGGTAAATGTGTTTTTATCCAATTTTAAACTGTCATGGTTGAGTAACCATGACAGTTTTCTAATGTGAGTACATTAGAAAACTGTAACTGTCCGGGATATTTACCATGTTGTTTTGTTTTAATGAGCTCCCGATATTTCGGCACTGTTGCAAGCGCCATGATCACGGGTGAACTCAGTTCAACAACTGCAACAGTGCCGAAATATCGGGAGCTCATGAAAACAAAACAACATGGTAAATATCCCGGACAGTTACAGTTTTCTAGTGTTTTTATCCAGTTAACGCTACCGGTAGGTATTAGTGGAATCTACTGTTCCATAGGTATATCTCTACTTATTCACACTCGTTGGGATAGGGGTGAGAGCCATCCGCTCCCCCGCAAGTCAAGATGATACAAGGCTACTCCAAGCTATCATCGTAAGTCAGTTAGGAAAAAAAACACTGGTTGGTAAAGATAGAATTTTATTCCCATCTATCGCTACTAGTGGGGATAAGTTTAAAACAATTTTTTTCATCAACCAGTGTGAATTAGTTGATATGTGGAACAGAAGATTCCACTTATATAGCGATAACTGAAAAAACATAAGAGAAAACTGAACTTTTTGTTCACTATTCCCCGTTGATGCTTCTGATGGGGAAAAGTGGAAAAATAAAGTTCACTAATCCCCGTTGTCTCATAAATTTAATAAAAGAACCGAACCTAAATTAATGAAGCCTTTATTTGTTACTTAAGTAAATAAATCTTAGCTTTACACTCATCACTAAAATCACATTGCTTTTCACTTTCGAAATTAAATTAGTCTTAACTTTTATTCATATTTTATCTACAAGACATCCATCACACACATCAAAAAACGAATAGGAAGGTACCTATATAATACTGATTTTATTTTTAGAATTAAAAACCCCAGATTAATAAATAATAATTTTTTTTAGCCTGGTCTGTCCCACAGCTGGGCAAAGGCCTCCCCTAACTCACTCCAAAGCTGTCGATTTTCCTTTGTTCCCAAGGAGTAACACTGTAACCGGTAACACTGTGACTCGTTGGGAGAACTTTTTAAAATTAGTCCCAACCAGTTACACTGTGACACGTTGGGAGACCTTACTTAAATCATTCCCAACCAGTCACACTGAGTTATTAGGCCAACCTTATCTTACTTAGGTGTATTTTTTGTATGATCTGGGGGTATGATTACTGTTACGTCCCACCATACTTTTTAATAAGATTGTAATCCTGTCTTTTTTGTTCTACTGACGTAGACGCGGGTTCCTCCATGATAAGTATATAGGTACTCGTAGCGAGGCGTGCACTAATACAATAAGCGTTGATAACTTAACCTACACATATTTGCATCCCTTTCTAATGAGCCTTAACAGGGATCGTGGATGATTCATACTTACGTTAGTACAGAACGAGCCCACCTGCACAAGTAATCTATCGTATTACCAGACAAAGAAGCGCGAACTATCATACCCTTTCGGCTACTTTTTCGGAGACTCCAAAAAACATTTTGCGTAAATAAGTTGAGAGCAATAAAACCCTGTTCTTTTTAACAAAACAATATGATTTATGACAGCGGCAAGACAAATTATTATGTAATAGTGTGACTGGTTGGGAACGATTTAGAAAGGTCTCCCAACGTGTCACAGTGTTACTGGTTGGGACTAATTTTAAAAAGTTCTCCCAACGAGTCACAGTGTTACCGGTTACAGTGTTACTCGTTGGGAACAAAGGTCGATTCCTTTTCGGCCCTTTGTTCCAAAATGTTTTTTGGAGTCTCCGAAAAAGTAGCCGAAAGGGTATGATAGTTCGCGCTTCTTTGTCTGGTAATACAATAGAATACTTTTGCAGGTGGGCTCGTTATGTACGAACGTAAGTATGAATCATCCACGATCCCTGTTAAGGCTCATTAGAAAGGGATGCAAATATGTGTAGGTTAAGTTATCAACGCTTATTGTATTAGTGCACGCCTCGCTACGAGTATATACTTATCATGCAGGAACCCGCGTCTACGTCAGTAGAACAAAAAAGACAGGATTACAATCTTATTAAAAAGTATGGTGGGACGTAACAGTAATCATACCCCCAGATCATACAAAAAATACACCTAAGTAAGATAAGGTTGGCCTAATAACTCAGTGTGACTGGTTGGGAATGATTTAAGTAAGGTCTCCCAACGTGTCACAGTGTAACTGGTTGGGACTAATTTTAAAAAGTTCTCCCAACGAGTCACAGTGTTACCGGTTACAGTGTTACTCGTTGGGAACAAAGGAAAATCGACAGCTTTGGAGTGAGTTAGGGGAGGCCTTTGCCCAGCTGTGGGACAGACCAGGCTAAAAAAAAATTATTATTTATTAATCTGGGGTTTTTAATTCTAAAAATAAAATCAGTATTATATAGGTACCTTCCTATTCGTTTTTTGATGTGTGTGATGGATGTCTTGTAGATAAAATATGAATAAAAGTTAAGACTAATTTAATTTCGAAAGTGAAAAGCAATGTGATTTTAGTGATGAGTGTAAAGCTTAAGTAACAAATAAAGGCTTCATTAATTTAGGTTCGGTTCTTCTTTTATTAAATTTATGAGACAACGGGGATTAGTGAACTTTATTTTTCCACTTTTCCCCATCAGAAGCATCAACGGGGAATAGTGAACAAAAAGTTCAGTTTTCCCCATTGATGGGGAATTCCAATGGGGATTAGTGGAATAACCCCCAACTACTTGAGACTACTGTCCTCTACTTAGGTTACAAGACATTTTTAGGGACCAAACTTTGTATCATAAAACGCCTGACCTAAATGTTAGATCAAAGACGAAGCTTGACATATCTTGGAAAAAGGGGCGCCTTTTATCTCAAGCTATTCATTTGGAAGAATTTACTTCCTTTTGTAACAGTACCTGCGCCATTTTCTTTTTGTTTATTTTTGTGATGTTTAAAATTATTATAGTGGAGAGTGGTAGTGCGTGTCTTGTGTACTGAATGCGGGTTTTACACGTAGGTACCTAATTTTATCCAATTCCGGATAATTGTGTAGGTGTGGATTACTACTGGGATGTATCAATGAAACAAAAATATGGACTTTTGAATTTTATTATTAGATTTACACTGTCATTTACAATAAATTTCCATGTAGTTGGTAGGACATAAATCAATATTGCATAACACTAAGGCTAATTGCATCAGTATTTTTGTGGATAAAATTAACAAATTATATGCAATATTACAAATTCAAATAAAATAACGCTAATATCTTACTGGGCACGCACTCGCTGCCTGCTGTGCCACGCTACGGGAGGTCGGGCGGCTCCGGCTGGAGGTGGAATGTCTGAGTGGCTCGCGCTCTCCTCAATAAATACAAGTGCATTACCTTAACCTAGCACAACTTTAGAACTACCGTTTGTCCTGTAAAAATCGTAAGAGATGTAGCGCTACAGCAATTTTTTTTTTCGAGAACATGCGAAATTAAAAAAGAATAAATTAAAATATACAAAATCTCTATCACAATACTCGTAAGTAATTAAAGCAATTCAAGTGTGAATACTCCAAAAGTTGTAATACGAACGAAGCGGAAACGACAAGTCTATGACAAGCGCGGGGCGTCGCGGCCGACAGGGCGCCGCGTCGTGCCCGGCTGCGGCCGCTGGCACGCGTGATACGACTATTTGTGCAGACCGATTCGACACTGACGATGCGATTACGATACAAATCAACTATGACATCCACAATGATAAGACGTTACATATTATTATTGTAGTACAATTATATCCAAATTAAATATATATTTTATTACTATATTTTCATTAAACATTTTGCCGCTATGGTGCTTGTAAAGTATCAACAGAGTTAAATACATTAAACACGGTATAAAATACTTAGAAAATTTACAATTCCCACCTTATAGAGTAGCCATTGAATAGATGGAAAGTCTATAGCGTTACAGTTAAAATCCCTGTTGGCGACATCGTCTACTCTGTCGGTGGCGCGACCCGCGACGCGCGACGCGACACAACGCGACTCGACGCGACACGACGCGACACGACGCGACACGACGCGACTCGACGCGACACGACGCGACTCGACGCGACACGCGGCGCGCGCCGCGCGGCGACAGCGCGAGAGATCAGTGAATGTTAAGAAAATACATCCTTAAGAACATACAGTTAAAATGCAATACCAAAGTACTTTTCTTAAACATTATTTTTTTTTCGTAATTGAAAACAAATATATCAAAAGAAGTACATATTTAAAATGTATATTACTCATAGATAATTTGACACAATACATAAACAAAAGTTATTATGTATTCCTCCATCATGTTCGGATATCAACTGATAATTTACTCGGTGTACATGTTATATAAATAGCTCAAGAATGTCCCAGAGGCGAAGAGTGAGATTTGACAGAATACCTTTACAACTGTTTGTCATCGAGGGCTGGGTCTTATATGAAACTATAGTTATTTTTATTATATTTAAATAGAACATTAAAAGTATTACGAGACATCCTGGTCTTCCACATCTTGTGCTTGTTCTTTCTGTTCGGCTTCACCTGCAAAAACGAACCAATCATTAGCTCAATGCATTATGTACTCATATTAACCAATTTATAGCGAAAAGGTTAATTCTTTAATAAAAATTTTGGCCTGTCTCATGTTTTTCTGTCAATTAATGACATAACTTGGGTGGATGAAACGGTATTTAATGGTAATACATAGCCAACCCTTAGAGACATCTCTCCAACAACGTTGGCTCAACATGATTATCAAAGTGACAGAAGACAGTGCCCAATTTTAGGTCCAGGTAATGAGGGTTAACACCAGGTATTACTATAATTGGTTATTTTAACAGAGATGTCAATAGTCAACAATCATGCTGCAGTTGGACCTCACGCCTACGTATTGCCATCTCGTAAATTTCTCATACGCATTAACCCTCATTAGATCAAATTGCAAAACTTTGGACCCATCGTCATAATCTCCATATCTGTGCTCACTTCTGGAGCATGGGCCTATCCTTAACTAGGGCGATAAGGCTCAGTCGACCACGCTGGGCTAGTGCGGTTTGGTTAGGACTATCTTGTACAATTGGCGTCCTATGACTGGCTTTAGGCTGCCTGTCCACTGGAGTGGAGAAATATTAATCAATAGGATTGCACAAAATCTGTCCACTGCGCTCTGCTGCCTCACTCCGCTCTGGTGGACAGGCAGACTTAGTCAGTATTTCATAGCTCCTGCAGCAGGTCCCGCTTCTTCCGCCAAGAGATCCACGCTTCAACCTCCATTCGGTTGTCGCGACTCACCCGACTCGCCGTCGCCCTGCATGTCGGAGGTCCAGAGCGTGAGGTTGTCGCGCAGCAGCTGCATGATGAGCGTGGAGTCCTTGTAGCTCTCCTCGGAGAGCGTGTCGAGCTCGGCGATGGCGTCGTCGAACGCCGCCTTCGCCAGCCGGCACGCGCGGTCCGGACTGTTCAGGATTTCGTAGTAGAACACCTGCAATCAAACGGAGGAACAGTTAGCAACCAATGGATTGTGATCTGAGGGCCTACCATGAGTTGGCTATCGTAAACTTACGTACGTTAAAAACCTATAGAGTTGTTTTTTTCATATGGCCGATTGTAGTTCTTCGCGTAACCACCAGGCGGCGCTGTACATGTTTTTCATAGACATATTTACGTAGGCGATATCGAGCGCGTAAGTTTTAAACTCATGGTAGCCCCACTGTTCTTTTGTTGTACTGGCCTAAGCGTGGGCATACTCAGGTTCTGGAGCAGAGGGGGCCCCGCGTTTATAAAATTTATAAAAGGCTAACAAGATGACCTCACACCACCTGATGGTAAGCGGTAGTGTGATCTACATATGAGGTCGACAGACACAATAGTCCATATTGAGCCTGTTGGTAGTAGTAGATCAATACAAGATTATCATAAAAAAAAACCGTTTTTTATTATTATTAAGAGATACTAGTTATTGTAGCTCAAAATCTTGAAATAAACTTTAGCGACAAAAGAGCATTCAACGAATAAACTGCTAAAAGTATAATCCCCAATTCGGCTTAAAACAGTAATCAGGTAAAAACCGTTTTCAATATGAAAGTATGCATTTGTATTCCAACATAAAGGATTTTTTGGAAAGCTCATTTCACTAAACGAATTTAAAAAATGACGCGAAACGTACTAAACAATTATCAAAATGCTCCTATCCAATTTATTTAATGTACTAATTTTAATTTATGCATTGAACTGAAATAGGTGAACACTCCAGTACTAAAAACTAGGTCAGTGTAGTCAGGGCCGCGTGGTCGGTCGAACGAAACTTCACGAGGCACAAAACAACTAAAAAAACCTTTGTTGAATTAGTATTTACGTTCAAACACTGGTTACCGTTTCAGTGAGACGTATTAATACAATAAATTATGTATTCTAAATAGTAAATGTGGCGGAAAGCAAGTTATGTACAAGGTTATGATTAATGTATCTAGCGGTCCGTTAGACAACCCTGGTTAACGAATTAGGCTATCGCGTGACGTCACTATTTTGTCGGCCTAGTGACAATGGATACTGAGTCACTCGGAATTTGGATTCTACACAAGAGATGATGCTAGCGCAAAGTTATTCCATACGGCACTCCGTCGGTAGTAGTGTAGATTTTTTAAACGCCATCACGCAACTAAGTGTATTTTATTACTTCATCCAATCGAGAGAGCAACATAAATACCGATTAGTAAAGAACTCTGCAACCGGCATCCAAGAATTGACAAAAACGAACGATAAGATAAACGTAACAACTCTCACGACTCGATAGCACCATGGCATCTTTCTACTTTCAAAATTCCTCATAAAATCGGACCATAGCGTACAATTTCTTATAACACTTGTTACCAATGTCCTAATTAATATGTTATTAGTCGGATCAATGTTGTTCCATTTGAAAGTGGTGTGTGTCATGACGACAGGTTTCACATTATACGCGATAACAATTCGAGAGCGGCACGTTGTTTTTTAATAGCCTCATTACCAAGGATACAAGTGTAGAAAGAAATTAGACTAGTCAAATTACTCACATACGCAATTTAATATATAAGCCTATAGATACAGTGTTACCGTTGTCTGAGGCTGCATAGGTCCTGTACTATTTTTCAGAATGAACCACGAGTCTAATATCTGATGAGTAACCATACTCACAGCGACTGTGGTATATAAAGAATACGCCGCACGTTAAATGATTCAACAAGCATTATGGACAGACCATCTAAGGTATAAAAGGAGACTAACTACAGGCAAACTGTTTACTGATATCCTAAGCGGACGCAGCCTTAGTGTGACGGCGGATAAGTTTTATCAAGCAAACGTCACAGTTCTAGTTAAGATAGAGGCGGCGACATCGTAAATGCACGGTGAATGCTCTAAAATATGCCACTATGCAAATGGCTCATTAGGCGATATCGTGCGACGGCGCTTAAGCATCCGACAAATTTATATTTAAACGACGTTATAAGCCAGTTACGTAATTTTTGAGACGTCAGCCCAAGTAAATAACAATGTTTGCGAGTAATTTAGCAGCAAATCCCCGCCTACACAATTTGCCCACAAGTTAATTTGCATTTATTATAAAGACCTTAAGACTCTTCGATCTACAGGTGGTCCGGCTAATTTGAGTCAATCGAAACAACTACTTAGCAACTCCGCGCCGACGGTTGTATCAATTAATAAGTTGAACAACTTTCTACGGTTGAACTACAAAAAAACCTTGCAAGTTTTCTGTGGTTTACTCTTTTAACCACTAACACTAACCGCTTTCCCACTAGTTAATTCGATATTTCAAATTCGTTCGGTTACCTTTGTGACTATTGGTGGTATGTGGTACTACTACTGCCATCAGTGGCACGCGTGCCATTGGTTTGCCTACCTTGCTAGAGTCTGAATACACCCATGAGCTTCCATTTTTTTCCTATATGACTTACGATGATGGCTTGGAGTAGCCTCGTCATCATCACCGGACTTGCGGGGGAGCGGATGGCTCTTTAAGTGCCCTTCCCCGCAGCATTCCACCTGTATTATTAGTATAGTCGAGTGATCGGTCCAGCACTTACTGAGAAGTTGAGCGCGAGCCCGAGGCGGATGGGGTGGGTGGGGGGCAGTTCGGTCATGGCGATGTCTGAGGCGGCCTTGTACGCGACCAGCGAGTTCTCGGCCGCCTCCTTGCGGTCGTTGCCCGTCGCGAACTCCGCCAGGTACCGGTGGTAGTCGCCCTGGAAACATATAACATACATGTCACACAATATATTGATTAGCCATATCATGAAATCAATCATCATCATCAGCCCAGCCTACCCTAAATTAGGGCGACCAGGCCTTAGTCACCACACTGGTCAAGTGCGGGTTCGTCCACATAGAATAAATTAGATGTCATAATTTTTAATCAAGTGTTCCTTCACTTGAATATTTCCTTTTTTCTTAATACAGAAGTCATAAGTTACAATCAAATCATGGTCAGTGAAACTTGAGTAAAAGAGCAGTGGCACTTCTTAAGAACTTGTCCTAAAGGCACGAGGTTTATGCAGCTCTCCACTTCGTAAAAATTAGCTATCTGTTAGTCGTACATGTCTTCCCTGAAAGGTCCCAAATGCACAAACTTCAATTTATTTGTAAGATTCCTGATCTGTTTTGTACATAAGGTAATTTCTTTTATTTCCCAACGGACATACGATGATGGCTTGGAGTAGCCTTGTCATCATCACCGGACTTGCGGGGGAGTGGATGGCTCTCACCCCTAAGTAAGGTAAAAGGACAATTGAATATTAAATATTTTGAATTTGGCATGTAATATGGAGACTATATTAGCAAGACTAGGAAGAAGACCCTTGAACCACTTTCAACCGGATATAAAATTGATTTTCTCTAATGGCATGGAATTGTGACAGTGTCTAAGTCGTCGCCTACATAATCACAAGAACAATACACCATTAGCCTCTTTACGACATGCCAGACAAAGAACACAGTTAATATTCTTTTGCGGTCCCACATCCAAAATAGGTCCTCCTTGCCGCATCAATCATTGCAAATATTTAAAAAAATTTAGTCCAGGTAACTATTAATTACACTAAATGTGGTATGATAATAATCAAGCTATAAGCTTTGGTTTGAGGCTAACAAAAACACGCTTAACCTTCTGTATCAAGAGATCCTCATGAATACAAACCACACATAAGAATGTTTAAGTCTTACAGTGATTATACAGGAAACCGATTATCTGCTCTCGCTAATACTTTAAAATCACAACGCGTCGAAACTCGAGCACCTTACTAATTCGTGTGTCAACGTGGGCGTTCGGAATCTTTACTCACTGTATAATTCAATTAGCTTCACAATAGCTAGTTTGATAAAGAGCCGATTTAGTCATTTGTATCAACGAAACCCCATTCTACCTTCAAGCAACGTCTTAATAACTATAGTTGGCTATTGATGTCTCTAAACACGGAATCGAGTCACGTCAATCATTTTATTACATTATGCCCGCACCGGACGCCGTCAGACGACCCGCTGTCAACCTCTAGCGGAGGAAAATGTCCCTTTCGCTTATAACATACCTAATAGCTGAAAGTGACGCTTTCAGTGAGATTGAACATCAATAGGCATTTCTAATTGGCAAATGATCGTGAAAAATCTACAATGATATAATTTTTCAGCGACGAATGCCTCTAAGATCAATCGACGCTTTAACAGTGAAGGAAAATATCATGAGGAAACCTGCACACCTACGAAATTCTTAGGTTGTGTAGTCAACCAACCCGCACTTGGCCAGCGTGGTTGACTAAGGCTTTAACACCCTAGTTTAGGGTATGCCCGTGCCCCAGCAGTGAGGACGTATACGGGCTGATGATGATGATGCCTCTAAGATTCAAGTGACGTACGATCCGCAATAAACAGTGGTGCGTCACCGAAGCGCACACTCCATTACAAAGTAAAGTGGGAGAATGAAAGGCTTAAGTGATATTACGGACGGTTACTTTAGCAGATAAAATCCGCTTGAAAACATTATCTGCCCGTTACTGGGCGAAGGATGGAAATGGAAAGTTCTCTTACGTTACGCTTGTGCGGCATAGTTACACCAAGGGCATTAGAAAACAGCATTACGCAATTTAATGAGACATTGGAATGATACAAATTAACATCAACAACTTGTGAATAAGGGCGATAACATGAATCTGTGACAACTTTATAATGTGATAAGAGTTGCATTAATTGAATTACACAAATCCATACTATTTATCGACTTAACGCTACATAATTATTTATCCAACATCGTTGTCATTCCCTGCATAGATTTAATCATACACGGAATGTGAGGGGCGCTTTAATGACATTCCATTATCCTAGCCCTAGGCGTGCATAGGGGAACGCCCCAAGAATTGGCACGAATACTGTCTAGCCGAATCCTGGTTCTAGCAGTGTTGCGGAATGCGGGGAGATATGAGCTTTCAAGCACAGATCTGTATCTGTAGGCGAAAAGATTTCACTATACTCTTTTTCAGCTAAGATGATCCCTGTGACACTTCATTGTGTTCTGAATCGCGCATCTTACGATTGACAAACGAAAATAATTTTATTGCACACTTTTTTCATTTTATTGCGGCGTCATTAGGAAAAATATTAAAATAAATATTTTTTATACTTTTAAATGACAAACAGTATCGTTTAGTTTAATTTTATGTAATAGAACATTTAAAAAAACTACCTATGCAGTTCGTATACGTAGAATGGAACGTAGTAACTCTGACTAAGTTCCATTCTACGTAATACGAACTGAATAGGTATTTTAAAAAAAAATCTATTACTTTAAATTAAACTAAACGATAGTGTTTCCCTTTTAAAAGTTTAAAATTATAAATTTAATATTTTTCCTAATGAAGCCGCAATAAAATTAAATAAGTGTGCAATAAAATTATTTTCGTTTGTCAATCGTAAAATGCGTGATTCAGAACACAATGAAATGTCACAGGGATCATCTTACGTGAAAAAGACTATAGATATGACAAGAACTGCAGCATAACAGTATCGTTTGAACCACGGTACTAAAAGTTGATTAAGTCTCTGATACAGACTGACTAGCTTTTTCACTATCCAGCATTTAGAATAGGAAATAGTGGTTCTTGAATTCGAATCCTATTCTGAAGGTTTATCTTATGCCTAAAGTGGCTAAATAAATTCGCGTAGATTGATAGGCTAAACCGTTAAATTACTATGTTATAATTACGAATACGTTCGTCATAATCGTGAGAATATTCCTAACTTTGTTGCGAGTCATATCAAGATGGATACTTACGTACATAAAAACACGCATTTTTCACCTCCTGCCTTACCACTTTTGCTTCTTTCACATCCATCAATCTCTTCATGCATACTCGTCGATAGATAAGGTACGTTGCACATTCTTACGTGGACACTGTATTAGTATCCTGGCCTGCCTTCAGCTAGCAGCAGGGGACACTCACCTTCATTTTGTAGTAGAATACTTTGGACTCGCCGGTCTGCGAGCTGGGGATGAGGTGCTTGTCCAGCACGTTCAGGATGTCGGAGCAGATGTCGCGCAGCTCCTTCTCCACCTGGCTGCGGTACGCCCGGATCATGTTGAGTTTGTCCTCCGCGCCCTGGAATAATCGAACGGGACTCTTTAGTGGTATTGTCACAGGCAGTGAAGATCACTACGTAGTATAAAGTAAAGTCGCTTTCCGCGTCTGTCTGTCCCTATGTAATCTTAAATCTTTAACCCTTAATCAAATACAGCATAAAGAATCTTTTCATTGGTTTTCGACGGTATTACAACTACATAAGGTTCAAAATCTGGTGGGAACTATTTTCCCTGTGTCTTATTAGGGGTTAAAAAATACACAACGGATTTTGATGCGGTTTTTTTAACAGAAGGATTTAAGATTTTTGCGTATAATACTTATACCCGAAGCAAAGCGCGGGCGGGGTACTGGTTTTAATTATGTACGTATTATCAGTTACATCCATTAAGTACTAAACCTCGTATGGGACACGACTTTATTTTTCGTATTTTGTCTTTGGTTTTGGTTATCAAGTCAATGTTTATATAATGGTGTCAATATGGTAATTCAACTTCTAATTCAACTGTATGTAGTTTAATTTTTTGTATGCTAAACATCAGTAATCATAGTACGAAGTGGAAGGCTTGATGGTGTCTTTAAAAAAAAATATGTCACTCCATTACAACTCTATATTATCCCAATTTCCACCCTTGGTGGACGCAACGTCTTTTCACAGTCCACAGCAAAAAATTACCACGTCTGACCCATTTGGGTGACTGGGGCCCCCTAGCAAGACGATAAGCTAGATAAGCCCCATAATATCACTGAGTCAATACAAGACAACGGAAATGTTTATTGTGTCTGCGCGCGAAAGATCCTCGAGCAAATACGTTAACGATGACTTCTGATAATTTTGCCAAATATATACGAAGATGACTTGAAATTGTGATTTCGAATGAACGAATAAATTGATATTTGTAAAGAAACTGTATTTCTTCAAACTCTTTTGTCTGAAGACCTCTTTGATCTTTTGGGACACATTACAACATATTTAACTTAAACGTAAAAATTACACCCTCATAGCGAGTTTGGTCAAAAGTAGCCTACGTTCTTTCTCGGTCTCTAGTTTGCGTGACAAATTTTATAAAAATCTATTACATACTTTTGATTAAAAAGCGCGACAGAAAGACAAAGTAACTTATCCATTTATAATACTTGTGAGGATTCTTTTTAGTAGCACTTGTAAAGGGCTACAGAGCGACAAATTAAGCGAACAAGCTTGATTAACATTTCCTGATGACGACGCCGCCCACAGCCAGCATAATATCTAATCTCGTCACGGATTGCTCGCGATTCCAACCATCGCGATCCATCGCGACTACTACGCGTGTATCGAATTCGTTTTAGACACTGGAGTTGCTGCCACGCCTGTTCGACAGTCTGGGAAGATGCTCGCGCAACTAGTTTTTAGGTTAAATATTAGGAAACCGAGAAACAGATTCCATAAAATTCATTTTTTTCTGCTTTCACTGTTTTAATGTGCAGTGAGTACATAACCAACGTCTGGAGTTACGATTATAAATAATTTTAGGGGTGAGAGACATCCGCTCCCCCGCAAGTCCGGTGATGATGGCGAGGCTACTCTAAGCCAAAAAAATATTCTATGAATTCTTTATTGCGAAAGAAAATAATTTTACGGGCACATTACAGTACAATTTTAATGATCTAATCGCTATTAGCCTGTCTAGCTTGCTTCCTTGAAAGAGCAAATCAAGCATAAATCCTTATTGTTCGCACACACATCTTTTGCAATGTCTGCATTCAAAATTGTTTTTCCATTAAAAAAAAGTAACTATTGTCAACAACAAAATCAATTTCAGGGTTAGGAGGAGCTTCGGCATGTCATAAAAGGTGTCGCCTATAATAAATCGACATAGATCGAGCTCTGCACGCTCGAGTGGCCGGGCCACGCGAAGTAAGGCCGGCCATGTTGGAAAAAAGCTTGTCAAGTATGTGTCGGACAAGCACCCTGTGGGTTCTGGACTGGATAAACATGCATGAATGATGCTTATTGAGACACCAATACCATTCAATAATTATTTCATTCAATTTATTGTTGTAGTAGTACTCTTCAAGTTATTCCCCTGGGAATTGTACGACAATAATGGATTAAATAACAGTATGATTGAGAGCATGACTTTTATACAGCTTCAAGGGACCTGAACAAGTATAAGATATGAATTTCAATCTAACAACGTTTTCCCGAGGCCGTTGACAGACCAACAAGGGTTCTTTTTCCCCTTTTTATGTACGGTGCCCTAAAAACTCAACGTTTACGATGCTCCATAAAACCAACTGTACTATAACATTCCTATAAATAATAGATCAGTGCAGAACGTTTGTAATAAAGTCTGAAAGCAATTTACGTAATTGTGAAACAACATACGCGCGTGTCGCACAATGAAAACTATGAATTTCTTACGTGTATGCATTGTCAATCGTGTGACGTCTGTTACTAGCTATCTGGTGATAACAGCTTGTCGGTAGGTCACTTTATCATTAGATATCTCGGTATTACTACAATAAAGAAAGAAATACTGCTGTGTTAGTCTTTCGTGCGACGAAGACTGGATTTAACACCGTTTTGGGGAAATTTCGAACGATAAAGGCATTACAATAAAAACAAGTTGTTATTGTAATTATGGTTTTGACGTCATTCATCTTTACGGCTGCCAAATGTTCGAGATATTTCATGCAAATGGCACGGTAGGGAGACCTTTAATTGTTGTTTTGAGCCAATTCGAATACGAATTTTGAAAAACCATTAGCTGATTGTGAAGCTGCATTAATAACCTTTGTACGCATTAACGTAATTCAAACTAATCAATAGATGCAAACACCATTGCAAGATCTTTTTTTTTAAACTTTAGATTACATTGATGTTCTATCTCCAGCCAACGCATTCAATGCAGTATCTAAGTTCCCTACACTTCCTTGCAGACGCTTGCCAAATAAAAAGGCACTGACTAATATTGATCCGATCGGGAACCGTACCGCACTGCACTAGACAGCCGCTGTTCCTATGTGGCTACACCCTGCGTGCGGTGACGTCACCAACCGAGGTTGTGAGGGTATAGTGAATCTAGTTAGCACATTTACTATGTACTGATAACGATATAATTATCATAATTGAAGAGATAAATCGTATATTTAGAAGTTATTATTAATGGCTATTTATTAAGACCATTTTGGGGGACGCTTGCATCTACTTGTCTGATAAGGTATGAACTCAATTAGTACCGTAGTTAGTGTTTATTGATGTTATAACTTTACAGCTGTTAATAAACAAGGTTTATTGAAAATAATTACCTATTACTTTATAAAATATGGAAGAAAGGGGGCCCCTAAAAGACTTGTTGGTTCAATTTTACAGCGGTTAGCCTGATAATAAATCGATTACGTTGCGTGTCGCGGGTTCGAATCAGACGAAATTGGCATAGTTTGACTTTAGCGCCACCGCGAATAACAAAATCAGCCATGACAGTTTAATTGCATTGCACCCTCATCGGTTTACTATAATTCTAGTGAATTACACCCGACTAACTGAGAACCCTCCTTTTTTTCACAGGTAAAACGCGGTTAAACAGCGCCAGAGCAATATTGAATGACGGCGGTTTGTTAACGTAAACGGTAATACAATTAAATTAGTTGCAATCATTATAATTAGCCGAAGGGCCGCGGGTGAGCGCTATTTATAAGTGTTATTGTGTTCCAGCGAAGATGGCTGATTCACGCCTGCATGTCTGAGTAACGGTGCTCGCAGCTCCATTTTTGGTACAATGTCGGGTCTAGCCGACGCGATTCCGTGCCATCTGTCTAGCGTCAATTGCGATATGAAAACTGCATACAGGGACGGTTTTTCCACGGACAGAATTCAATTAATATCGTATACAGTGACAATGGACGCGTTTTAGGTTTTCCGTGTATTGTTGCATCGGTGGTATCGATTTTACGTAGGTAGCTAAACATTTGGCACCAGATGCGTGGCTTCCGAAACATAGCAGTCTGTGTACTAGCAGATTAGGTCATCAATTTTGAAACAGCAATAATGATGGAATTTTCAAAATTGGTTTTCTAGCAATATGAAGCTATCTGTATCTTTGCAAAATGTATGAACATTGAAAACATTTTGAGTTGATTTGATTGAGTTCGCTCGCGACCACGATTGGTGTAACCCAGTCGAAACGTCGGGCAGTAAGTAGCTATGCAATTTGCTACTCCTAATATCGCGTGTAGACCCATAAAGACTAATTTATTGAAAACATCTACACCGCGTATGATAGATAATTGAAATTTAGCATGCAGGTACCCTAATGAACGTAAGGCTTACTTGCAACGCAATATTGCAAAATTCCCACGAGAACGGGAGTCATTGGGAAAAAACTTTTGTATGTAAAATCCACGCGAACAAAGTCGCGGGCACAGCTAGTTCTTAAAATAAAAGGACAAATATATGCAAAATACAAAGATTTGATCGTCAACTGACAGCGGAGAGGCAGAAATGGGTGTAACAGAGACTTGATATTTGCCAAGGCCGGAGGTGCCGCGGCGGAAGTCCTCCCAAACCTTTCTGTATAAATATTTGATCGCCGCTTATCAACGCCGAACGGCGAGTTTAACGTCTTTTACCGAACTGGTTGGCGACGTAAACTCGTTTACGCGAATTAATTATTTGAATAAATTCACAAAATTGACTATTAAGGAATTTTTGCTACGCTGCCGTTACGTTATTTTTGAATTTTGCGGCGTAGACGCGTAGTTATGAAAACCATTGAAACGGACGATCTGAATGTTATTTATTGACACAAGTGTGTGTACCTATGTTTTCTAACATAACACATTTATAAAACAAAAGCACTTAATAATAGGAGTGAAATCCTTTTATCTTTACTATAATAAAATTTTAATGCAGCAGATGAAAAATATAAAAAGGTGCTCTGAACGCGAACGCTTATTACGTCAGAACCGTAGGTAGAATGATAACGACAAAGACATTTTCAACTAAAAACGAATTTGTCATTTGTGTCTCGTAGAACTGCTGTGTGTCTTACTGCAAATCTAAATCATACACATACAACAGAGTGAAGTTTTTATACATACATATAATCACGCCTTTTTCCCAGAGGGGTAGGCAGAGATCACTTCCTGCCATGTGCTACAAATCCTGGCACACCACTTTCGCTTCTTTCACATGCAATCTCTTCATGCATGCTCGAGGTTTTCAGCACGCATTTAAAAGGTGAATTCCTTTAAAAGTGGTGTGGATATTGAATCTAGACAGTATAACGTCGCACACCCATCCACCGGCCACCATTGACACGGCGCTCAGCCCAATGTCACGCAAAGCGGCGTAGTACTACCGACGGTGATCGATAATATGCAAATCGCGCCCCGGCCGCGCGGCTGCTAACGCCGGCTGCGACCTCGCGCCTCTGATAGAGGAGCTAAGCTCAACAGTTCGCTAAATTAAGGATTCTTTGTCAAATTGGTTAATTATTTTTTTTAGTAATCACTACTGTGACGGGAATTCCTATAACGGTTATGATAGAAAAAATTCAAAGAGATAGGCAGATGAAGAGAGAACATATTATTATTAAGAATGTTTAACATTTGAAAGAATCATCCCTTCCGTCCGTCTGTAGCGCTTTATTAGACTTGGTACATAGTCTAGTCAGAGAAAGCATATAACTGATAGCTCCATATGGGAGTAATGTTTAACACGATTAATGTCTTCAAGTAGACGGAGTATCCTTACTATATAATATTATAAATGCGAAAGTAACTCTGTCTGTCTGTCTGTCTGTCTGTCTGTCTGTCTGTCTGTTACGCTTTCACGCATAAAGTACTGAACCGATTTAAACGAAATTTGGTACAGATATAGTCCAGAGCCTAGAAACGGTTATAGGCTACTTTTTACCCGACTGCACTATAAAGTAATGTTTAAGCCGTTAAACATCTCTACGTGGACAGAAGTCGTCACAGCCACTGGACGGATCGAGATAAAATTTAGCATGCAGGTAGATGTTATGACGTAGGCATCCGTTAGGACAGGATTTCCCGAAATTCCCACGGGAACGGGAAATAACAGGGAAAAATCCTTTTGTATGAAAAATACTAACCGCATAAGTTAGACGCTTGAAATTTGACATGCAGGTACCTTAATAAATTAAAAGCTTAGTTGCAACAGGATATTGTAAAATTCCCACGGGAACGGGAGTAATAGAAATAGATATAGATAGACGATTGAGATTTGGCATGCAGGTACCCTAATGAACGTTAAAGCTTACTTCCAACGCGATATTACGAAATTCCCATGGGAACAGGAGTTATTGGGAAATAACTTCAGTATGTAAAATCCCTTACGGGGTTGAAATATATTATATAGAGATAGAGATATACCCGAAGCGAAGCGAGGGCACCGGGTCATAGTGTAGTAATAAATAAAATATTGGGACATAGTTTCATATCAGGCTCCGACGATTCTGTTCTAATAATACACAAGCCAGACTTTACCTCATGTAATATTTCTTTGGCATTTCAAGGAATTTACGTGTGACCATATCGGTCCGCGTCTGACGTACGCATTTTATTGTTCCGACCTCCATGGGAAGTGCACCGGAACAATTAGCGATTTGGACCGACGAAAGTATAATGAGCTACATACCAATATATTAATTAGCTTTTTAAACAATTCTTTACTTTCGAGCGTTTGAATGACCTCAAAGACTGCTAGGTACTGTAAAGGCCGCTTTTTGCGAGTCTAAGCGATTGTTCTGTAAACAGTGCACTAGTTGGATAAAGTCAACACAAAGAAATTGCTATTTGCTTTGTCGAGCTTTACAAATAAAAAAGCTTCACAGCTAACTAATACCTACTAGATACGCAGACCATACCACAACGTCTTCTTTTTCATTTTCATTTATTTATCAGTAATTTAAAGGAACACGCTATCAGATGTAGACCTACTTGGGCGGTTGGTTATATTCGAGTACACCATAAGTAGCTCTCCATCTAACTAGTTCTGAAGCAGGAATCCGATAAAAACTTCCAATGGACGGGCCGAATTTCGCCCGAAGTTTTCTAAATAAAATACTCTCTCTCTCTGGCCGAAGAGTGGCAACCGCCTAACGACAGATTCGCGTGCGGTCCAAGTGCGGCCCTCGCGAGACAGCGGAAAGTTGGCAACTCCGAGGAAACGGGCTCTCAACCACGCGGCCATTAGCGCGAATGAGCCGAGTTCAATGTATCGGCCAAATTAGGCGCCACCCAATAAACTCAACACGCCAGCCACTACTGTTACGCTGTTATTAATTATTGCGCCGATAGCCGAGTGGTTAAGGTCGTTGCTTGCCATGCGAGATGTCGCCAGTTCAAAGCCCGCCACGTACCACTGTGTTTTTCAAATATGAAATTCAGATGTACCGTTAAATCAACGGTGAAGGAAAACATCGTATGGAAACCTGCTCTCCTAATAAGATTTTCTTAGGTTGCGCGTTGGCCAGCGTGGTTGACTTAGGCCTTATCGCCCTAGTTTAGGTTAGACCCATGCCCCAGCAGTGGGGACGTATATGGGCTGATGATGATGATGATGAATTATTGCGGAGTGTAAATTCGAAATGAGGTTACGACCTCGTCTTGGCAAGCGTTTTTGGCGATTTTTAGACCGCTGCCAGCGTCGCACTTGGAGCAAGCATTATGATTAATGGTATCTACCCTCATTTGGATACTCGGCTCGGAGGGGTGGGAACAAGAGCGCGATTGTCCTTGTCTACGCCGAAGCCTCGTGACGTTAACGCAAGAGAAAGATAACATTACAGGTGACGGCAAAGTGGCGGAATGAGACACCCGAGGATCGTATGACGGGCGGCGAAAGCGCTAACAATTGAAGCACCGGCCTCTTCAATAGTAACAATATCTTATAGTGGCGGTTTCTAAATTTACCGTGTTACGGAATACTCGACATCCGTTTTTTTGGTGTAGGAAACAATGCAAACCAGTAAACAGTTTGTGGTCGTGATATGTGTATTCATTTGTATTTGAATGGTGACTAAAGGGACGTTATCAACCCATTAACATTGGTTTCATTTGTCGATCCAAAAGTGAACATGTAGTTTTTTTTCCTAACTGACATACGATGATGGAGTAGCCTCGTCATCATCACCGGACATACGGGAGAGCGGATAGCTCTGACCCCTAAGGTTTGTGGGAGTGATATGTGTATTCATTCAAGGACTTATAAACCCCTGAACATTTGTCTACACAAATCTGAACTTTTGACCATAAGTGGTAATATTACAAGTTTGGTATGTACTTGTAATATTTTAAGGTTAATACGCAAGTCCTGAAAAATGTTCGACGAACGTAGGTACTAGGATAGTAGGAACCAGTTGGCCGTTGGGGCGTCTGGCGGCGAAGTGGGTCGATGGCATAGTCCGCGGGGGGCCAAGGCCGGGGGTTGCTACATACGACCATTGTAGGTACACGGGGAGCGTGTATATAGGGACCAGTAACAATGTTACACAATACGCGTACCTATTGACGAAGACATTATTGAATGCGAACTGTCAAGTAAATGGCGCACGAGCTTTCATTTTAATACTGATTTCTACAGTTTGCGATTCTTACAAGCTTATTTGCTCTTTTATATATACTATTACAGATACTATATATAAAAGAACATTTTCAATAGAAAAGCAATAAAAATTACATTAATTCAAGTAGTTGAGAATAATACAGATACTACAAGCTACAAAAAAGTAATCGCGTACGGTGTACGGTGACTTTTTTTTGTATTCTAATGCTGTACGGGATGTCTAGTTATAGCCTCACAGGAATCCAAGTTCAATTCAATCAACTGGCTATAATCGTTCCGAGAATCGTTCTGAGTACAGTGCCAAGTCGTAAAAATATGAAAATTCCCTATCAGACATTAATTGTTCAATAAAACAACGGATTTACAACAACAAAAAAAAAACGACTACGTATATCAACCTGTACCCTATAGTTAATAAGATATTTTTTTTAATATTGGATCACATATACCTTCCAAACGACTGTGGAATCCCACGCAAAGCTCGATAGACCTACGTCATTTTATTTTGAGACTCTTTCAAAACCTAACCGATATTCACCATATCTTTATTATTGAAGTTGCCTGCCACCGCCATACTCCATAAATAGAGGTACACTTAAGTAGATACCAGCTTGAGAACCGATGGGCCAGATTAGATTATCGATTTAATACAGAAGCTGTGCCGAGAGAAGACACTGGTATGGTCGTTTGTTGTCTAGTTAAAATACTGACTGACCTAGTTCACCGCGGCGGCGGTTCTCAAACTCATCTTTATGGATCCGCAGTACGGTAAAAAAGGTGACATTGTGTTCTCCTGGCGGAAAATATGGATTTTATTTTTTGGATCACTCCCAAAAACAGTGCAAGCTTAATAACATGCTCGATAAACTGTAGTATTGTTAGGTGAATAAAATACAGCTTAATTCCGTAAAATATATAAGATAGATAATTAGTCACCATATTTTTAGCTATTTTTACTATCATCAGCCTATAAGTTGGCCACTTTAAAAGCCTCTTCAAATGCACGCCACTCCTGCCTATTCTCAGGAGGATATTTGTATTAAATCACTACATAGTATAAAGCAAGATCGCTTCCCGCGTCTGTATGTATGCTTATATATTTAAAAACTACGTAACGGATTTTGATGGGTTTTTTTTTTAATAAATAGAGGGATGCAAGAGGAAGGTTCTTATGCGATGGCGGGTCACTAGCAAATAAAACACTTCTCACTTTAACCAGTAGAAATACCTAATCCACAATACCTGTGGTATACTCTCCTAGTTTGAGAAACAATGCACCTCGCGGCATGCCTAAAGCTTTGCCGGCCCGCATTTACCTAAATGTACATTTCAGACTATACCCCGTTAGGTTTAATCTACAACAGTGAAACTTCTTTTTTTGTGAGTCGGCGACTGTGGACCAACGCGACGGGTTACGAGTGACGCGTGAGTCATCCGTAAGCACGTCACCTAGACATTACTGTTGCAATGCTGTTAGTAACACCACATGCAGTGGCAGTTATGTAGACTCAGTAATAACCAACCAGCTAGTACTAGAGATCCCGGGGAAACATTTTTTAGTTTAACTCTTCTTAGAGCTTTTTACAGAGTCCAAAGTAAAAAGCAACGGTTTTTGATGGTTTTTTTTTATACATAGAGGGTATTCAAGAGGAATACCCTGTATGTATAAAAAAAGGAGATTTCATGATATTACCGAAGCGAAGGCGTCACTAGTATTACAATACTGAGAAGTCTGACACATGACTACTCCGACACGATAACCCATTTCAGGGTTGAGAAAAGCCTTCGCTCCCCTGCAAGTCCGGTGTGGATAACAATGCTAATATAATTCCATCATAAAAAAAAACCTTGATCCAATAAGTAAGGTAGGCATTTTAAGACCTTCAAAGGGACAACCCCAGGTCAGGACCAATTTGTTGTCCGACTCATGAATTTATGTAATATGAATTCTGGACGACTTCTAAACAAATTCTCAAATTTCTTAGATACCTTCAACCCTTCTTGAAATAGGGACAGGGCGGAATAAGGGCACAGAGACGCACCCTTGCGGGGACGAGTGGTTTTGAGTTAAATCAGCCGCCATCAACTGGCAACGGTAACATAATTATCTCACACTTAATTCAGTTTCAACGGAAAATTTTAATGCCGCCACGGTACCTATACATTTTTTTTCATATTAAAAAACTTTGCATACTAAATCCACGATAAGACTTATAAATATGTACCAAGAAACTTATCTGCATAATCCAATTCTAATTAACACTATCGACGTAAACCGAGTTTTTGTAAGTTTTGCGGGTGGTTAAAGAAAATTCAAGAACAAGTGGCAGATGGCCATAGATCTTAATAAATACTTTTGACCACGATTTCGATATCGCTCGAGCTTTACCAAGAAAATTCCTACAAAACAAAAAAATCTTCATGCTTAAATTATTAGGAATCTTGCATGATACCACAACACCAGCAGTGCATGTTTGGCTAAGGCCAAGTCGTCCTAGTTTAGGGTAGGCCCGTGCCCCATGAGTGGAGACTTATATGGGCTGACAATGATGATAATGATGAAATAATTGGTTACTTTAACTTCCAACATATCGGGCATCGGCATTGCGTCGTCGAGCTCGTCCGATGGCCACACCAGATACGCCTCTAGTAGGTGGATACGTCAACACGAAACGTTGGTAGCGTGCCATCGAAAAATCGATAACGGTGCATTCTGTGTATGTGGATTTTTAAAACTATTTTCTGTGACACGCAAATCGCTAATTACTTAATTTCGTACGACTCGGCACACGCCTCGAAAACTTTAGATGACAAAGGTAGCTTAGATAAAAACAGCCATACGAGAGTTGCAAGAAAAACATGACTCATTGTCAGTCAGCACATACTTATGGAACTTCTAGGAATTATCAAAGCACAGGCGAGCTTAGAATATTGGACGCATAATACGAAAGCCCATCAGAGATTAACATTGGTTAAAATTTAGATAGACTAGAAACATAAACGCCATTATTATGTCAAGCCCGCACCATGAGCTTATGATTATCTAACTGGTTCATGCAATATTCCTCTCCCTCCTCTAATTCATTAGCTTACAGGGAAGCATTCGTAACATCTCTGTAAATGTACGAATCTCCTTTAATATTCATTACATTTCTTGTCAATTTCATGTACTAGTTTGACGGTTGGGCTAAAACATATTTGGCTGAATTTAATATGTAATGTGTTCATAAAAACGGTTATCACACAAACATTCCTTTGTAGTACGATAATATATTTTATCGACAAGAGTGACAGATACGAAACTACTCCACAAAAGTCCCAAAGAGCTATTTCAATTTTTATTTTCCAATGTTCTACTAACCCAAAGGATTCAAAAGGATTTTTATCCAATTATTGCTGAGTCACTGAATTTTTAACTTAGGGGCGAGAGCCTTCCGCTCCCCCGATTGCCAATGACTATGCTACTCCTGAACGCGATTGTAGTCAATAAGAAAAAACTGAAAGTCTTGTGTAGAATAAATTATCATATTTGATGTCGCCCACTCAGCGAGAGTAGTTTCTTTTGATGTCCAAAGTACAAGACTTGGAGACTTTGGGAATCGTTTATTTCCAAAGTAAACACACATTATGCAGGCCCCACCCAGTCTTCGGAAACGCGAACAAAAGTGTCAAAACAGCTGTGTACCACGTCATCCGTACAAACGCTACGCGAACCTTATCTTGGAGATGTTTCATAATGATTTCTAGTAACCATTAGTAAACTCGAGTATTGCTCATTGATAGCATAACTTATGTCATATTCTAGGAGATAATACGCGCTAGGAACAATGTACACATGTGATGAGTGCTGTTCCTCAAGCTGTATTTGCTGCTGCTTTTTTATTCAAAAATATTGTCTGCAATGTGCTGCTATGATCACCATGAGAAACTATTTGCCTAATTACTATTTCTACTTGTAATGTCAAGTCAATATTACATGAAGATACAGTCCTGTTGGTTTGAATGTTCATTCAAACGTTACATTTCCAGAAGAAAACCAGTATCATGACCTTACGTGTCTGCCGTGAAAACACTCGTATGTATGTAAAATATCAAATTTTCATGCATACATTACAATATTAAATTGTTAGTTTAAAATTATGCATAGAGCTGACAAAGACACGTCCTGGTTTCGTACGTGAATACAATTTTTGTAATAGTATATTCGTAATCGTATGAAGCTTGTTAATCTTACAACAAAAACCATTCAAAATGGTTATCACCGCTTCATAGTTGGACCAGGCAACCCTTAGACATAGCAGTGGCTAGTTTCAATTTATTACCAGTTTTTACAATAACTTTTATCCCCATTGGACCATTGATTTACAAAAAATATGAACATGATTGCAAGGCTAATAGCAAAAACCTGTAAATGAGTCACTATTGGTCTCACACATTTTGAATTATTTTTTTACATACATACACAGATACAGGTATAAGCTATAAAACTTTGTATATAAAAAAGCTTCGTCTTTTAATTAGATAGTAGAATCGAATTCAATATTGTTACTTATATAAAAAAAATGTCTAGACAAATAATTTGTAGTCCTATGAAATATTGAATTTAAAGACTGAGAAAAGATAATGTAAAAAAAAAATATACATATACAGACAACACATCAGGCTATTCAAATATGTCAGATTTCTTGATAATTGATAATATTCATCCATGACATTAAAATCACCAGAGACTTTACCAATAAACGGCACCAACATAAGGTTTTTTTTTTCAAACTGACATACGATGATGGCTTCGAGTAGCCTTGTCATCATAACTTGTGGGGGAGCAGATGGCTCTCACCCCAAAGCCAACTGAAGTGACTGTTAACCTGACATATTGATAGCGTACAATGGTTCCCCACTTACTTTTGATTCCTCTTTCTGTTCAATTGAAGATATGATCCTCCACGAGGCGCGGCGGGCGCCTATCACGTTCTTGTACGCGACGGACAACAAGTTGCGCTCCTCCACTGTGAGCTCGTTGTCGGAGACATTGCGTGACGCCACATTCTTCATCGCCTCCACCATTTCTGCAATTTATGGTCACATCAGAACGGAAAGGATAGTGTTGACTTACTGTTTTATTGATTCGGGGTAGCATTTCTAGAGATACATATGGTCTCCGTGAAATGATGACCTAAAATCTTTTTTGGGAATAGCTGAGTAATCTAAGGGATTGGTAATGAGTTTTCAGGATAATATTGTGCCATTCTGAACTTTACTGCACTGTGTTACCTCAAAATGTGGTTTTCAAGTAGACACAGGATTTGAGGCAAATGTTTAAGAAAGAAATACATTTACTGAGTAAGCAGGACTTGGTTTACACAATGAATAAATGAATGTAAATTTCCTAACAATTTGACACCTGTTCCGTCTGTACGAAGATCAGGTCCAACCTGTCCTAAGACATCAGCAAAAACATTTTATGATTGCTGAGAATGAAATGGAGAAACAAAACCTACATTATTGATGTAATAGGAGGATGTCTTTTAAATAAAAATGAATTGCTGTTTGTTAGTCTGACTAAAACTCGTGAAGGCCCAGACCGATTTAGGTAATTTTAGTTACAAAATTTTCGTCGTAGTCCAGGGAAGGTTTCAATGAGAAAATATAGAAAAATAATCAGTATTGGCGGTATGAAATTCGCCGGGACCACTAATTTTAGAATATTAGGTAACTAGGGATCTGGGGTAATATTCTAAAATGGTGCGAGAATTACATCATCCTGACATAATGCCAAAGACCAAAGAATTCCAGTGATGAGAAAAGGGATAACAGCACATTATTCAAAACATGTTAAGTGTCAACTCTTTGTCCAGATTATGTCCTGCCTTATTATATAATGAAGGCAATTGGTTAAATAGAAACTGGTCTGAAAAGGAAGGTCTGCAGGTGCAAAAACAGGTGTCAAACTGGAACCCTGAATAAATAATGAGATGTTTCTACGACAACTAACAGCAATTGGCTATCAGTATTCTTATCACTGAAAACTCTGCTTTGAATTCTACCTAGTTTAGCCATTTTAGCTAAATCTGTTTCTTTTTCCATGAATGTAATCCATAGATAATTATTATAAATTTTATCTCTACAATAACCCATAGATGAGACTATTGATTTTATATGCTTATCTATATGTATAGTGTGTGGTTCTATAGTATCTTTTTATTTAGTTATTATTAGGTCATAAGGAAATTAGCCATGCTCTCCACATCCAACATGTATTATGTAATTTCCAAAGAATGCTACAATCTACATATGACTAATTCTTCACACAGCAATGACCTAAAACAATCATTAACATTGAACAAACAACAGGGGCAGATTTAGTCATACTGGTTAGTGTCAATTGTTTAAAAGTTAGCATTTGTTGGCCACATTCTAACAACCTTGATGTATAACACTTTTTATCCACTCTGTTTAACACTGTCTGAAACAGGTGCTATAAAAAATCAAGTTCACCACTTGTTTTTTGTTAACTATAATTGTGTGTAATTATAACATTCAGTGTTATGCATAGGTGCTCAACTACAGCTGAAATAAAACTAGGTATCAAATTATTGGGATCTGAATATTGATGCACTGCAATGCAGAATGGAATCATGTCATCAGACAGAGCCATTGTGTAAAATACAGCTGTATCTAAGGCACTGTGCATATGACTATTGTATGAACAAATATACAGAAGACAATACAAAGTGACTTCATCATGACAGAAAAATAGGTGTGTCCTCCATCTCACTCCTTGTACTTCGAAGAAGGTCAATGAACTGTGGTGTTCACCCACTAAAAGTGGAGAATGTTCAGTTTTACCCACATCCTACAGCCACTAAAGAAAGCAGACCACTTGTGTGACAATTGGTGATAACCTCTACAATGAATGCATTATTTCAATTTTCAAGATGAAAGCGATAACATGAGAGGTTCACAGGTAAGTTCTCGTGGTGCTAAATAGCGAACAATAGGTGAGAGGAGCGCCGGGCCGCCTCGTAATTCATGTCTCCAGCAATGCTGGAACGTTCCACAGCATCCGACAGAGCAACTCGCCCAAGGTGCGACATGCATGAACGACCTCAATGACATCGATCGCATTTTTACTTCTCTACGATGGTAAAATACATGACACGAAATTTCATCAAGAAAAAAATTGCACAGAAAGCGCTCAAAGCTAAATGTTCGGTTTCCAGGATGTTTTCAGAGGCCATTAGGAGAGGATTTAGTGATATTAGCTGTTAGGAGACTTCTAAATGGCACAATCACTCTAAAAAACGTAAAGGGCATCCCACCGGCGGATGACGCATCGATCGCTGACCAAGCCTAACGAATGCCATTGATTCGTTACTTAGCCAATAATATGCTACGAATTGAATGCATTGCACTGATTTTCTTGTAGAAAGGGGTCGTTAATAAGCCGAACTACAAGACTTCATGCAGAAATTTTTCAGACTATCACCAAATCGTCTTTCAACTGTCGGCGAAAATTAGATAGATTTTTCCTCCCTATTACCAAAGATATAGCAAAAATATGTACTCACCATCATAGCGCTCGGCCTGCTCAGCTAACTTAGCTTTGTACACATTATCTTCCCTTTCCGACATTGTGGATGACAAATGATTTTTCACTAACTAAAACCGAATCGCCAGGTCACTTATTCACCAAGATGGCCGCGCCCGCCAACCGAATCCGAATTCGATCTTCAACTAAACTCCGCCCATGACGTCATAGAAATGGCAACTTCCGCTAACATTTATTGCCATGTTGATACGTACATTTCTACCAAATTAATAAAGCCTAGTGTACATTAGCTATGAATGTTTGTACCTCACAAACAATATTTTGTAGACACATCATAGTTAATGAAATACAAACTAATAATAACAATAAAATATTTTTTCCAAATTTTCTGGTTTCTGGTCTGCATTATTTTATTATTGCCACATTATGCCAAAGTTCCGTTTCACATAAACTTTTTACTAGACATTTATTTTATTCAGGTATTTAATAAAATAACCACAATAATATTACAATAAGCAATAATTACGCAGTTCGTATGTGACAGACATTCACAGAATCTGATAATCACATTCTGTGCTTGTCTGTCACATCTGATTGACTGTGTATGCGTCGACTTCCGGTGAGCGATTTATACGCCATCAGAAATTACTACGACTATCGACAACGCATGTTCAAACGCCAATACAGTTACACAAGTCTTTTAGCAGGTCTGAAAATCACGTTTCAACGTGCAGTTTAATTCTCATTCTAGAATTGCTAGAAAACGGAGCCGTCCATTTTTTTCTTATATTACCGGTTAATTAAACGCCGAATAGGACAGACAGCAATGCACATACGTTTACTCATGAACATGGATTCATATCCCCGAATCGCAATTATTTTTTCTGTTTTACAAATATTTCTAACAGCTCGTGCAGGCTAGTACTTCAAATATTGAGTTGACAAAGTCAATAGGTATTTAACTATTCGAAATCTTTTCCAGTAGCGGTACCATGAGTTGGTTATGGAAAACTTAGTTACGTACGTTAAAAACCTATCGAGTTGTTTTTTTCATACGACCGATTTTAGTTCTTAGCGTAAACACCAGGGGCGCTGCACAAGTCTTTCATAGACATATTTACGTAGGCGATATCGAGTCCGTAACTTTTAAACTCATGGTAGCGCTACAGTAGCGCTACCATGGTACCAACTCATGGTACCGCTACTGTATCATAATTACGAACCGATGCTTTTCATAAAACAGATTGTTTCTCTTTTAATATCTATGCCAAACAATTCTACAAGTATGCCTCTAGCATTTTATAATTTTACGTTATTTATAGATCTTAAAAGATTTGTAACTATCGAGTTTCATGCCGATGTCTTCTCGGTAGAATCAGCTTTCCGAACCGGTGGTAGAATCACTTATCAATTTACTGTAATGACGATTTATAAGTGCGTGTATTTATGAATTGCAGGCAGCTACATGAGTATGGATGGATGTTTGTTACTCTTTCACGCTCAAACGTCTGAACCGATTTTCATAAAATTTGGTATGATGGTACCTGGCACTCTGGGATAACATAAATAGGCTACTTTTTTTCGGAAACGTATTATGGTAGAACTTATAATGAATGATGGTATGAAGGTAGCAGGCACTTGGAGGTACTTCGTTTTTCGAAAGTATGTAACTACCGTCTGTCTGTGTGTCTGTTACGCTTTCACGCATAGAGTACTGAACCTATTTAAATGAAATTTGGTACAGAAATAGTCCGGAGCCTGAGAATGAACGCTTTAAAGAAGTAATGTTTAACCTGTTAAACGTTTCTATAAATTAATATAAATAAAAGAATTTTGACTTTGACTTCGGCATTTTTTTTAGCTTAGTGTGTACCTAACATAATTTATTTTAAAAGAAATGCAACTATTATTATTGTAGTAAGTTCATTGCTAGATGGCGTGGTGGCGTGTAAATCGTTAGCCGGAAGTCGTCGCACAGCACAGATCTAGCATCTGAGATGCTGAGATCGCATTTGCTCAATGATTTGTTTGTTTTGTTAAATTTTCAATAATTTAATAATTCAACAGTGGATTCACTAGGAGACATATTTATTTTTTATGGACTTGTGTTAACTCCACAGTGTTGTATTTTTTAATTTGTCCTCATGGCATTTTCGTCTCAACAATAAAGTCTTATTATAAATATTAAATTATCTTATTATAGCTAAACCTTAAAATAAAATAAGAAAATTACTTTTTAAAATTTTGGGAGTTTCGTTAAATTAGCATTTATGTACTCTACCTAAAGTAATGTCAAAAAATATATGGCTGGGTAGCATTCAGCGTTAGTGTTGTGTTAAGAATCGATTACCTAGATAATTTTATTCGATGCACAATAATGATTAACAATAGTACGTGAACTTAATCGAACGACAAAATAATTTATTCAAAGACTCTGTTCTCCAACACGTAAAACAATAATTATTATTCATTCAGAGGAAAAAATACTGTCACGGAATTATTTCGATTATGAATTATATAATATTTGAACTAAAATATAATATGTTAATAAAGCAATACAATATTACGACCGTTCATTCTATAAAAGTATCAGCACTTATAACAATGGTTCGTCGTCCCTGTTCTATGTTGTAACTTAACATGGAGCTGCCTGATTCAGGGTTTCAATAGTTTGATTAATTTTACACATATTAAATATCATCTCTAAAATTAAAGAACAATTAACTTCGTGACCATTATATTATAATTGTTTAGTAAATTTATTAAGAAACCATCAATTTCGAAAATCGGTAGATAAAATCTCGATTACATCAGTGTCAGATTTGATTCGAAAAAAAAGAAAAAAAAACTCAACACTAAAACTTGTGCCTCTTGTCGGTGTCTATTTTGTTGCCCGTATTTTGCTTTATTTTATCCAGAATTTGATGCATTTTCAGAAATAATTTACTTAAAAATTAAATCCTTAATCACTTTACAGTGCTTTCGGCTGTAATAAGACGTTTCTTGTGTGTTCCGTTACTTGATATTTACACTTGTATTGGACCAGTGGTGAAGTATTTTGAATCTAAATAAAATCGGCTTCTTTGTAGCTTGAAGCTTATAAAGCTGTCCGATATAACTAAGAAGAATCATGTCTAACGTGAGCTACGACTTGGATACGTCTGGCGGGCTGATGCCGGTTAGTAAGACCAGAATTTATTTCTGTAAATGTGCGCTTGTACCCTGGCGCCATTTTAAATGGAAGTGGTTATATCAAGTGACTCTCTTACGCTTCGCCATCAGTTATAGCATGATTTGAAGTCTAAAAGACATATATTGGCATAGTTACTGGTGGGTGAAGGCTGGACTAATGTTTTGCTTTGTGAACCACTGCTCAGAACTTGGAGTAGAATCCTGATTATGTTCCCAGCAAATAGGCGTCATTATTATTGTCGCTTATATGAGTTAAATATAACAAGATGCTAAGAACAGACCTAAAAGAAATCTCATCAGTAGGACATCTTTGTTGGAAGATCTATTTGGTTTTTGTTTTATTAAAAAAAATTAATAAGTAACCTAACTGTGCAGCAGGCAGTATGACTATTCTTTAATTTAGCGGTAGCATAGAAGATCCATATAACTGTGTTTTGATCCGCTTATTCAATTGTATGGAAGAAACTAATAATTTCTAAAGAAAAGCTTGTAATAATTTCTGAACTTCATTCTAAGCTTCTGCTGGTTTTTTCATAGAATTGAACAATGTTTTTTTTATCTTGCCTGTTGTGTCCCTCTGCTGGGAAAAGGCCTTCCCCAATTCTCTCCACTTCTGCCGAGATGGCCAGGAGATATTTTATTACACAATATAAATAGTGCAAAATTAGTTGGTTAGCCAAAGTTTGCCAGATCCAAGTTCTAACATAAGAATGACAGATATGCACTGACTTGTGTGTAACACAGCAATATACCTTTATCCCAAATAAAAAGGTTAATTTCTACAATAAAATTTTTGTAGCACTGTAATAGTGACACATACAAAATGTTATGTAATACACACAACTAAATATTTTGAAAGCCATATTAATTACATACACCTTTTTCCCATGTCATGTGCTGCGGTCGCACACCATTCACATCACTTTCGATTCTTTCACATTCATCCAATTACATAAGTTATGTCATCATCATCAGCCCATATTATGTCCCTTCGTATGCACGGGACTGGACGCACGTAGGCACAGGAGATCAGGCCTTCGTCAACCATGCTGGCCAAGTGGCCAGTAGTTTTAGAATTGAGAATTTATTTGTAGGTGTGCAGGTTTCCTCACGATGTTTTCCTTCACTGTTAAAGCGTCGAATAATTGTACATATGAATTTCAAATTTAAAAAACACAGTGGTACATATAGTATTGTCTATTATTTGCGCGAGCGCTACACACACTACACAGTGGTACATGCCAGGGTTTGAACTGGTGACCTCTATCATAGCAACCAACGACCTTAACCACTCGGCTATCAGCGCTTTTTTGTAATCTTTTCCTATGGGAAACCAGTAGTAGCATATAATCTAGAGACAGTAATTTCATAGCTCCAAACATTTCTCACAACCCAATATCTTCCAGCTGATCCGGGCGCTGATCAAGCCTCCAGACGAGGAGTTGAACCCCCAGAAGCCGAAGAAGCCCCAGCACCCGTACTACAAGCGGCCGGGGAAGGGCCACAACCACGACTCGTGCGACGCTTGCGGCGAGGGCGGAGACCTGATCTGCTGCGACCGGTGTCCGGCGAGCTTCCATCTTGGATGCTAGTCAGTAGCTTATACTTTACATCTATAATATAATAATTAAGCGCATAACTCAACAACGTTTGAAACAATTTGGCCAATTCTTTTTTTTTAAATGTTCGTTGAAGTCCAAGGATGGTTCTTAACATAGAAAAAATCGAATAATTGCCGGGAAAACCCTAAAAACAGCCCTTTTCTTTTTCACATTTTTTTGACAGGACGAAGTCTGTCGGTCAGACTTATAAAATTAGACGTCATTAGTTTCTAAGTTAATTTGTCTAAAAAAGCTTGAGTTGAGAAAGTAATGATAGGTTACTTTCACAATAGTACTTCTATATCTATTAACACAATTTGAAATATGATGGCTATTATTAAATTGAATATTATTGTAGAAGTCCAAGTATAATAAATAAGTCTAATTACTGTGTACCATTACCAAAATGACGAATTCAGGAATATTTATGTCCCTTACAGCTTGTCTTTAAATATAGGCCCCCTTTACAGATTCTTCTCACATAGGTATTTCTTTTCACTTGCTACAAAAGGAATAGAAATAAAAATGATTCCTTCTATCTCAAAATCATATTTCATGATCAGTGGTGTAACAGGGTAGTAGCCTATTTTTTTATTTTGATGTAGATGGATGGACCACGCAATTGTAAAGGTACTGTTAAAAGAATGGTTTGATATTTGGAAAACCCCCAGAGATATAACAGTTTCAATAGCACATCATTTGGTTGTGCTGAAATTGCTTCATAATTTATAGTTTCGATTATTATGAAGCGTTTTGAGCTCGCCCAAATGATGTGCTATTGAACTGAAGGAATTATAATTTCGATTTCACTAATGTTATTGATTTACCCATATCTTACTGTTAATTGTGAAATTGTATGTAAAATTAGACTGAGGACACTACCCTACTGTACCACTTGGGGCCGGTTCAAATTCTTTTAATGGTACCTACTGTAAAATAGCATCTCCGTTATCTCCTAAGGAGTTGCCGTTTCTGGGGCCTGCTGCATTTTGCCAGCTCTGCCCTTTATTTATGCCACTGTTCATGAAGATTCCAATTTTAAAACTCGTATTTATTCATCTTCCAGCGATCCCCCGCTAGATGAGAACGACATCCCGGCCGGCCAGTGGCTGTGTCGGGAATGCCGTGCGGGCGATGCGGAGGCGCCGCATAGCGCGCGCGGGAGCCGTGCCCAGTCGCCGGCTGACAAGTCCGACACTGATAAGAAGACTAGGTAAGGTTAATGAGGACGAGACATCAACATCAGATGTTCTGTAGAAGTGAAGATTATGGGTTTGCACCATGTGTGGTCTGGTTAAGTAGCCGTGTATTTGCTACTATACTAAGCCATGTCAGAGGCCTACGGGCGGTTTAAAAACTCTGACACCAGGTTGTTCATCAACCACACGATAAGAAGAAGCTACTGTACTACTGGAATAATCTGTACTAATATTCGTTTGAATGCGCTAATCTCAGGAAAGAACAAAAATATTTTTTCAATTCAAACCACCGGGTTCAAATTGAAAAAATATTTTAGTGTTTTATAGACCATTTATCGAGGAAGGATTTAGGCTATATAATATCATGCTGTGACCATTAGGAGCTAAGAAAAGATGGAACATGTGTAAAAACCACAGCGATGATGGCGGAAGGATGTTTTAGTTTTATAGCATAACAAATGCTGTGTCAGACTTTGTGTTATTGTATTACTAGCGGCCGCCCGCGACTTTGTCCGCGTATTAATGGGTTTTAGTAGCAAGGATGTATTAAAATAGCCTACATGCCTTGTAAAATTTGTTATTTATTAGTGAAAGTTCCGTCAACGTTCTCCCATAGTACGTCCCCCCCCCCCCTAGAATTTTGAAAAAAAAGTAGCGCGGGTTTCTCTCCGGAGTGCCAGCTACCTCCATACCAAGTTTTATAAAAATCGACAAACACGTAAAAATTCTCCCATACTAATTTTCAACCCCCCCCCCCCCCCCCCCAATGAACGCCATGGGGGTTTTATTATAAAAAAAAAATTACGTTGGTGTCTCTCCGGAATGCCAGCTACCTCCATACCAAGTTTTACAAAAATTGACAAACACGTAAAAATTCTCCCATACTAATTTTCACCCCCCCCAATGAACCACATGGGGGTGGAATTTAAAATAAAAAGTAGCCTATATGTTATTCCAGAGTGCCAGCTACCATCATACCAAATTTCATGAAAATCGGTTCAGTGGTTTGAGTTTGAGGAAAGAGTTACAAACATACATCCATACATCCATACATACAAACTTTCACCTTTATAATATTAGTAAGGATCTGTGAATCTTATTATCTTTCATGGTTTCTCAAACAGGGTTGACAGTGCTAGCACATAGAAATAAAAAATCAGATTTGGAAATTTCTATTGTAACAATCAATTTATTAATTGCTTTGTTTTAAATTATTATTTTTTTAATATGCCATACATTTTTAGAATACCTACCTAACTAAAATGTTAACTGTAACCATGTTGTGCATATCTGTAATAGATGTAAGCACTAGAATATTTATAATGCATGCTTAATTTAAGAATGTTTGTGTTTACATTGTTGATGTGCCTTAAATAATAAATAAATAAATCAACTCATGACCGCTGTTACTAATAAATGTCAGAGCCAAACTTGCTATAATACAATATTGAGCCCTCTCAGGGCCATTCCTTGGGAAGTTTTGTATGAATCCAAGCTTTCGTTTGTTAGTTTAAGATACTAGTTAAAAGCCAAGTCTGATTTACACATTCATCATCATCATAATCATCAGTCCATTTGAATCCACTGCATTAACACATAAATTTTCATCAAAAACCAACAGATCACTCCGCAACAACCGCGCCAACTCCGCCAAGAAGAAGGCAAAAGAAGACGAAGAAGATGACAAAGAGAAGGAAACCGAGAAGGAGAAGGAGAAAGAGAAGGATCCATCCGAGCTGACTCCTATGGAGGTGCTGGTGAAGGCCGCCCGGGTCATGAACCCGCGCCAGTTCGAGCTGCCGAGGGAGATGCGGCTGCCGTGCGCCTTCCCGGGGACCGATAAGGGTGAGTGGGGGGTATTATCGATAGCCAATCGTAAAACTATCGATAGACCAACAATCGTAAGACTATCGATAGCCCAACGATGGTAAGATTATCGATAGCCCGACAATCGTAAGACTATCGATAGCCCAACAATCGTAAAACTATCGATAGACCAACAATCGTAAGACTATCGATAGCCCAACAATCGTAAGACTATCGATTACTATCGATAGCCCAACGATCGTAAGATTATCAATAGCCCAACAATCGTAGAACTATCGATAGCCTAACAATCGTAGAACTATCGATAGCCTAACAATCGTAAGACTATCGATTATCGATAGCCTAACGATCGTAAGATTATCGATAGCCCAACAATCTTAAGACTATCGATGGAGGGAGGTGTTGGCTGGCGGGACCGATAAAGGGTGAGTGACTTAGGGGTGAGAGCCATTCCCTCCCCTATAAGTCCTGTGATGATGACAAGGCTACTCCAAGCCAACATCGTAAACAAGCGAGGAGAAAAAAAAACAAAAAAAAAGGGGTCCTTAAAGTCGAGAGTATCGATAGCTTAAACCATTGTTAATGGCATTGTCAAATTATTGCGTTAAGTTGTGGCTACACCTATGGTGAACGTCCATTATCGCGATAATTAATGGCATGTGTGGGCCGAGCAAATGGTCGAGGCTCGAACTGGTCGTGGTGGCAGGGTCGAGATTGAGTGTCAGGATTGCCACCTTTAGAGGAAAAAATCGGGATGATCGGCAACTCAGCTTAATTGTTGTCATTTAGTGTATGTTCGTTTGTGCAGAGGGCAGCAAGAACGGCGGCGCGTCGCTAGTCTCAGTGGACGCGTGGGGCTGCGTGCCTCTCCCCGCACAACTCTGCGCCGTGTGCCAACAAACCTGCCGCACCGCACCGCTGCTGCGCTGCGACTACTGCCCGCTGCTCTTCCACCAGGTATCTGATAGATTTGCACACATACAAAAAGATGTACCTTTGAAACAAAAAAGAAAATGTTTCAAAGGTACATCTTTCTGTATGTGAGTGTTTGTGTGTGTGTGGAGTTCGCTCGCGACCACGATTGGTGTAACCCAGTCGAAACGTCGGGCAGTAAGTAGCTATGTAATTTGCTACTCATAATAACGCGTGTAGACCCATAAAGACAAATATTTAGTGTAATGGAACGCGAAAGTCTAAAATCTTACAAGAAAGAAAATCACATACACTTTTACTCACACACACACACACACACGCACGCGTGTACACAGGCACACACATTTACTATCTCTTCGCCAATCGCTGGTGAGTCCGACACACCACCCGGAGAGAACCCCCTCTCAGGGTGAAGGTGCGCAACGCATTCCACCGCGTTAAAAAAAAAAAAGACGTGTGGCATTTGGGAACTGCCGCGGTAAAGCTATTGCATAGCATCGTCCGATTTCGGAGCAGCTCATCTTGATTCATGCGAGTTTCGCAGAGTCCTACAATACGTCTAATCGCACGCACACAACGCCGTGTTGAAGACTGCCGAACTGAGACTACACGCATACGTATAGTCGCACGCACACAAACACCGTACCGAAGTCTACCGAACTGAAACGACGTTAGACGATTGTGAGGTTTTTTTCGTTACGGATTATTACGGAATTTCTTGGTTCAGTCGCCGCGCTCAAAGCCCGCGATAAAAGCTTAAAAGGGATCCCCCCTTTTTTAACCAGGTGGAATACCGCGGTTGCCCCTCCTTCCCTTATCAAAAGCAATTCTAGAAAAAAACAACAGACAGATCGCCGTCCCCGGAGAATAAAATGATAACTACAGAAATGCAACTTTTCAGGAAAAATAAAAAACACATTTTTGTCTTTTGCTCCTTAAATACTGGACATAGGCTTATGATTGATAACTTTAAACAAAGGTAATTTTTAGTACTATATAAATGTTTTAGTGGTACGTGCCTAAATATTAAAATATGGATAATATTCGAGAAATAAAATATTAGTGAAAGTAAGTAATTATTTTTAGTCTGTAATATCCATTATCATTTTATCCTCCGTTTTGCCAGACTCAAGTCAAATATGGCACTCGTTACTAATGATGGGCCAACTCGGGAAAAACAGAACTCGAGTTAACTCGGGTTAAAATCCACTTAACTCGGGTTGAACTCGAGTTACGTAACTCGAGTTAACTGGCCATCCAGTCAGTAAAAAAACATTTACTTGTCCATACAAGTAAATGTTTTTTTTGAGTTTATAGCCAATTATTCCCTAAGCTTTTCAAATTTTTATCTGTTTCAATTCCTATGTATTGGGAGAGTTATACCTACTAACTAAAGAAGCCAAAAAAGTAATTTTTTGTAATCGAATCATTTTTGGCTCGAATTTTATAAAAAATAATACATATTTACTATCAACTAAATTAAAATAGCAGTATTTTCAAAATCAGACTTACATTATGATGCAAGTATGTACATTTACGAGACCATAATTGTTTTGTAATCAGTATCAGTAATCACAAAATTTTCAAGAATATTACATAATTAGTATTTTTGAAAATTATACAATTAGTTGTTTGTTATGAACGAATGAATATAGTGACTATATCATTTCATTCGTTCCTAACAGACTATATTAAATTCATAAATGATCTGCAAACTTCGCTTCATGCCTGCGTTCTATTCGGTTTTCGAACTCGAGTTAGACAGAATTCAACTCGAGTGGATTCGAGTTACGCCCAACTCGAGTTAACTCGAGTTAGGTACTCGAGTTGACCATCACTACTCGTTACTTATCATTTTATTCTACTGAGTTTTAGAGTACACATGATTATGATAACACTTTTCTATCATTTTATTCTCGTACATATTGTATTCTTTTTTTTCTATAAAAGACTTTAATTTGGTGTCTTAACAAACCTGTTACATGTTAATCAACATTAGTTTTATTTAATTAAGTTAAATTATTTGTATTTAAAATTTACTTTGGAACCTATGTTTTGATTTTCAATCCTGAATCGCAGCAAATACAAAAAAATAGGTTTTCAGTGTTAGAACTAAGTTTTAGAAATCATATTTTGTCATTTAAAAGCAAAAACCTTTAAATAACTTGTATGTTAATGTTATGTGGCACCAGCCGACGATTACCCCTGTATACACTATACTGCCTCGTTGGTCTATTGGTAGCAAGTGCTGCGTTAGGACCGAGAGGTCCCCGATTGAGTCCGGGGTCAGACAAAATTTGTGTGAGTTTTCTTTGTAATGATAATATTCAGCCCGGAGTTAGGAAGTTGGCGGTTGAACGCCCGTGTCTCGGAAAGCACGTTAAGCCGGTGGTCCTGCGCCCGATCTCGCATCGGTCATGTCGGATTGCTGTCTCACCGAATTATGAGAGTGAGGGAACAGAGAGTGCATTTGTGTTTGCGCGGACACTTGTGCTCTATAATATGTCCTGCGTCCTTGGCTGATCTCAATTGAGATCGGCCGCCGTGGCTGAAATCGGTCGGACGCCTTATTATATTATATTTACTATAAAATGTAGCCAAGGACAGCCCCCGGTCAGTGTAGGACTATGGAATAGCGTGTAAGAACAAAGAATCTGGGCTGTTGGGTTGAGTGTTAGTGGACTGGGTAACCGAGACTAGGCTCGGGAAGGACAATGGTACTTGCCCCGATCTATGTTCATTAACACGAATAAAATGGGCTGGTGGTAACACGCCATACACTGTCGTGGGCCCCCCATTGGTCGCACATGCAAGGCACGAAGCAGGAGCGACGGGGAGAATCATTAGTGTGAGCGGTTCTTAGTGGCGAAAGGTGTACACCGCTTTCTACCCAGTAGCGCAACGCCACTGCGCCAACTCGTGACGTATGCATCTTTCACTTCCACCCTGCGAGCATGTAGCTCTGACGCCCAACTCTTTCCGGCCGGCTAAGGCAAGTCAGAGGTGAGAGGGGCCTGGTCGACTCTTAGAGGCACGGGTCCCAAGGGGTGTCAATCCCATTCAGCCCGCCACAAGCTGCCCTGAGGATACTGGTTGCACTGGTAGAGTGTCGTTACCTTTCATGGTGCGAAAATCAGCGACTCCCACCAGGAGGCGGTGGGATTGTCTCATCCTTACGCCTTTATTTTACCATTATTATCATACCGAAGAAATGAACAATGTTATGTAAATCGCGTAATATAATTTTAATTTCTTCTTCAACTTCTTCTTCCTCTCTAAAAATCGATTAATCAATCTTTTATTTATCTTATAAAATCAGTTCTTTGTTTACGGACGTGGAGAAGTTAAATAAGATTGATTAATCGTGATTATCTTCCTCATCATCTCTTTTGCTACTGGAACACGCTGCGCTACGGTCATAATTAGTCAAGGACTCGTAAAAACCGTGGTAGTAACATGGAATATCATCTGCACCTGCAGAGGCACATAAGGTCATCATAGTAAGTTGTGCTTATTGGAATTTACTCGGTTTATAACGTTTGGCGTTCGAGTACATATTCAGGAGAACTTGGGCTTGGTATCTGGCTGGTACCCCGCCTACTTCTTATTCTACTAAATTCGGAATCAAAGTTTTCATCATCAGCTCATATACCTCAACACTGCTGGGGCACGGCCTACCCTATGTGGGCGATAAGGCCTTAGTCCACCACATTGGCCAAGAGCAAGTTGGTTGACTACACAACCTAAGAATTTCTTCGTAGGTGTGCAGATTTCCTTCACCGTTAAAGCGTCGAATAATCGTACAATGAATTTCAAATTCAAAAAATACAGTGGTACGTGACGGGATTTGAACTGGCGACCTCTCGCATGGCAAGCAACAACGAATGTGAAAAATTTACTTTCATAATTTTAGTCCACGATAATTTTAGGGCATCCTCATTTTTGAACCAGTTCTTATTATTTATTAACCCCATTATATTGTAAAACTCTATTTGCGAAACACTCTCACAAACTCTCTATTTATATCCAACTTTTTTATACCAAACTTGCTCCTCTCCGACTTGCTCTTCTCCAACTTGCTCCTCTCCAATTTGCTTCCCTACAACTTGCTCCTCTCCAACTTGCTCTTCTCCAACTTGCTCCCCTCCAACTAGCTCCTCTCCAACTTGCTCTTCTCCAACTTGCTCCCTTTCAACTTGCTCCCCGCCAACTTGCTCCCCGCCAACTTGCTCCTCTCCGACTTGCTCTTCTCCAACTTGCTCCTCTCCAATTTGCTTCCCTCCTACTTGCACCTCTCCAACTTGCTACTATCCAACTTTCACCTCTCCAACTTAATCCCCTCCAACTTGATCCTTTCCAACTTGCTCCTCTTCAACTTGCTCTTTTCCAACTTGTTCCCCTCCATCTTGTTCTTTCTTACCGACTTGAAAAAAGGAGGAGGTTCTCAATTCGTCTGTATTTTTTGATGCTTGTTACCTCATAACGTTCACCTGGGTGAACCGATTTGGATGATTATTTTTTTATTTGAAAGCTGGGGCTTTCCGTTTGATCCCCTAGACAATTTGGTCAACTCCTTAAAAGAAAGAAGTAAAAGGATAATTATTTCAAATCTGTATGCCTATTCAGACTTCCTATCCTTCCAGCTCATGTTTTCCATCCCTCCTATGATCCCGGGCTCTTCAGGCGGGGCGTGAAACGGCATTTAAGCAGGCCTTCAGGGTGAGTGCGACAGGCTCAATACGATCTATTGTGCCTGTCGACCTCATATTTGGATCTCACTACCGCTTACCATCAGGTGGAGTGAGGTCATCTTGTTAACCTTTTATTAAAAAAAAAACTACTAGTTATAATATGAGTAGTATTTCAGGTGAGCTGAACAAAAAAAATTAGGGTGCAAAAAAATTTAACACTCAAAAGTATGAAAAAAAATAAACCTTTCTTCAAAAAACCCGACACACTAAAAATTACAAAATAATAGTTAATAATACGAACATATATAACTATCTGGGTAGGAATATGATATGTTTAAGAAGGATTTTTTTTCCAACTTGTTCTTTCCAACCATAATGTTCCTCTCCCACTTGTTGATATTAAGTCTTATCCTTCAAACTATAAAGGTCATTTTGGTTACTCAACTTTACACTTAGCGATCGGTGCGTTTTGAACGAGAATAAAATGATAACTGCGTTTATCATTATCTAGTTGAAATATTTTTACGAGAATATAATTATATGACTGTTTGTCATACTAACAAGTAAGAGTACATTTCGATAATGTTATATTAAAATTTTATTCTCGTAATTTATGGCATGTGTTAAATCTATGAATACTATTATAACATTTTGTAACTTCGTGAAATAACTCCATAAAAATCCCAAAAAAATTTAGCAGATGTATTAGCATCCACAGATCCAGAAAATGGCATAACACTAAAACTAAGATACTGGCTGTTATCATTTTATTCTGCGGGGGCGGCGAGATATGGAAGCAGATCAAGTAAAAGAAATATCTCTTGGAATGACTCAAAATCTGTCTCACCTATCAACGTTTTCTTTTATCATTATGTGTTTGTTGGTTGTAGGACTGCCTGGACCCGCCTCTGACGGCTCTGCCCACCGGCCGCTGGATGTGCCCCAACCACGTAGAGCAGTACATTGTGAGTATCAGTTATTTATTTATTGTCCTTAGGTAAATACAACAAATCATAATAGAGTATGTTACTGTGTCTCAATTTCTCAATGGGCCATTATATATTGACACATTGAATGTATATGTAAAACGATTTTTTTATTCTAGAACGTAAAATTAAGAAAAAATATTGTTTGCAATGTACTGGATGTTGTGGTGTGACGTCATATCACAAAATTCATTTTGTATGAAAAGTACAAACGATCGGAACTTTACACACATTTAACTTGTTCAATTTTGATTGTATGTGTAATTGCACATGTCGATTCAGATTATCAAACACTTCAAAGATACCTAATTATCTAAAATCATAAACATTCTCCATTTCATATGTCGGCTCTGATCACTTCGAATATTTTAAGCAGTATATGAAAAAGTAGTACTTCAAAAACCCCAATCCTAGCTCCGCTCAGTTCTCCAGCTGCAAATGCGGACGTAAGATCCAGTCTCGCATCGGCTTGTACAGCCACGAGCGCAGCTGCCCTGATAGACCGCAAGATGCTACATAAATCATCTATTTAGATGTAAAGGCCTTTATATATATGAAACTGGATCGGATGTTAAGATTGATTCGTTTTTTTGTCCTAATTGACATACGATGATGGCTTGGAGTAGCCTCGTCATCATCACCATCAGCTCCCCCGCAAGTCCGCGAGGGCGCGGATGGCTCTCACCCCTTTGTTATTTGGTAAACGTTGCTAATAAGGGCGTATTTTAGCATTTTGGTGAAATTATTTGCCATTTGACTATGTAACTAAATAACTAAACTAAATCCAATAAATCACGATTTTTGTGAATGAAATACAATTTCAAAATTTGTTTGTTTTTGGAAAAATAAAAGTTAAGATTAAATCATTGATTTTATTACGATAGTGTTTGATTACTACCGGTGGTGGCGCCACCCGTGGCTACTAACGGGTAAACTGTGATGGAAAAATTCGCATTCGTGACTCAACACCTGGATAGCTCAGTTGGTTAGAGCATCCGACGCGATATCGGAAGGTCCAGCGGTTCAAGTCCCCGTTCAGGCGGGGTCATGAATGCGATTATTTTCAAACTTTAAATGAAATACAATTTCAAAATTTGTTTTTTTTTTTAGGAAAAATAACCAATTTCGATTAAATCATTGATTGTCATTGAACAAAACGATTAAATCATGCTAACCCAACTAATAAGACAAACCGTTCATAAGTAAATTATTTATATGTTATAAGTTTATATTGTTAAAAGTTGTACTCACCTGTAACTGATGCATGTATCAGAACCTAGTTATAATGAGTGATTTTTGGATGTAATGTTTATGCATGTATTGTTGGTGTGTCATATATAAATAAATAAATAATTCGGGAATCAAACTCCAGGACTGGAAGTTGGTGAACTCGATCTCGGCGACGGAGCGCGTGGCGCTGTGGGAGAAGTTCTCTGGCCCGGTGGACCAGCACGCCATCAAGATCGACTTCATACGGCGCGCCAGGAACGCCAACCCCTCGTTCAGGTAAATATAAATATTACACAACATCACATACATTTGATTTTATTTATTTTACTAGCCGTGCCAGCGACTTCGTTCGCGTTTCCCCCGTTTTTTACACATTTTCCATTGTATCTTTGCTCCTATTGGTCGCAACGTGATGTTATATAGCCTAAAGCCTTCCTCGATAAATGGTCTATACAACGCAAAAAGATTTTTTCAAATCGAACCAGTAGTTCCTGAGATTAGCGCGTTCAAACAAACAAACAAACAAACAAACAAACAAACAAACAAACTCTTCAGCTTTATAATATTAGTATAGATTTATTGGTTTACCAACAATTGTACAATAATACATACAGAGTTAAATACACAATATACTTATAACTAAGAGCACAATATTTCATAGGTAAACACTACATGCTAGAGTGAGCTAAATGTAGACTACAAATTAAAATATACTAATTACATTGATCTGATCCCGTGGTAAGTAGCTTAAGCACTTGTGTTACAGATATCAGAATCAACAGTGGATACACAAATATATTTAATAAAACACCCAGACACAGAACAAACAGCGATGTTCGTCACACAAATGTTTGTCCCGAGTGGGAATCGAACCCACGACTCTTGGAACCGCAGGTAGTGAACCTGGGTCACTAACCATTGTTCCACCGAGCCAGTGAATACATTGGCGTAAATGAAAAATTCACATTCGTGCATGACTGGACGGGGACTCAAACCCAAGATCTTGAGGTTACGCGCTCCACGTACTACCAATTATACTATCCAGGCGTTACGTCATGAATGTGAATTTTTCCGGCACTTTGTAGCTCTCTTTGTAGAGCTCTGTGTAGCACTAAAACGCAATTAAAAAAACATTGGCATAGAAAAGAAGTAACTAGCTGTGCCCGTGACTTCATTCGCGTGGATAGGATTTTACATACAAAAGTTTTTTCTTAACTCATGTTCCCGTGGGAATTTTAATAAATAAAATAATTAATATCGCGTTGCAAGTAAGCTTAACTTTCATTAGGGTACCTGCAAGCCAAATTTCAATCATCTATCTTACGCGGTGTAGATTTTTTATACAAAAGTTTTTTGCCTCTAACTCCCGTTCCTGTGAGGCGCGAACATGTTGCTGGGACTAAACAGGTCCGTGGACATGTTAACATGGTTCCGGAGGACAAGTTAACCGTTCCATGTTAAATCCAGTTCCGGACATGATACGTGCATGTCTAGTAAATAGGGTTGCCAGATGGTAACTTATCAAATCCGGGACAATTCTACTAAAACAATGTAGGCTCGTGGTTATAATAGAAAATATCTTCAATGTCTATACTAAGTACATAATTAACTATAGTTATAATTATAAGATAAAATACTGTGGTAGTTAATCAATAGTTAAACTAATAAGGAAAATAAAGAGCACTAAGCTTAAATTACCAATTTTAAACTTTGGTAGACAATGAATACCTACTAAATGACAAATTGAATAGTAATAAACTAAAAAAAAGTTTCCGAAATCCGGGACAATAAGCGCTAATTACTGGACACGGGACAAGAGGCAAAATGCCGGGACAATCCCGGATTTCCCTGCGGTCTGGCAACCCTACTAGTAAAGAGTAAACATTGATTCCTTGTATGTTTCAGGGTGAAGGTCCCCGTGGGTGTGAAGGGTCGTGTGATAGTGCCGGAGATGGTGCGCTACCACTATAAGAACCCGCCGCCGCTCATGCCCAGCCGCCGGGAGTACGTGCGATGCACCAAAGGTAGGAGTGGATGACAGAAGGGATGGAGAGAGGGGAGAGAGCTCCCCTCTCTTCATTCCTTTCTAGAGAGAAAGGGAGAGATAGATAGATAGATAGAGATAGAGAGAGATAGAGAGGAAATAATGAAAAAAGAAACATGGATTTAAAGAGATGTGGAAAATGAGAAAGATGTATTCATCTAAATAATGTAAAGATGAATACATCTTTCTCATTTTCCATATCCCTTTAAATCCATTACTACTTACTTAAGTACTTGTGTACTTGAATACATACTTTAGTAAGTGTAAAGAGATTATGAAAACTTAGGAAATAATAAATATTTCTTAATTATTGGCCGAGTTAGGGGATGTTGATGAAATAATACAATATTTTTTGTAGAAAATCTTTAAAAATAGGATAATTATGAGTTTGATTATGGATAGTGAGTTATTGACGGTGAAAAAAAGAAGAAAATTGACAGAGTTAAAATACACATAGACCAAGAGCATTCCCTTACTTAACGACGTAAATAGATAGAGAAAGCATTCAGTTTTCTTACAAAATTAGAGTTATTGATAAACAACACATCTACTTCCAGTACTAAACAGACTTCGAGAAGACAAAGACTTCGACATAGCGGACGAAGAGAACACCGACGCTCCAAAGCACAAGATCTGCCTTAACCTGACCTGTCCTCAATATACTGGGGAAGGGACCTGTCCCCACGACTCAGAAGATAATAAGTTCATGCCGGCGAGCGAGGATGATGCTGCTAAGGATCTGGAGGCGATCGCTGAGGAGCCGAAGGTGAGAAAAAAAAACTATCGTACTTTTATTCCATCTTGCAACTTGCAGAGCAAAAACTCATATTTAACTTGAAACTGTCGTGGTTTAACTTGCGTTACACATTGCGTACACACATTTGGACGACAGGGGACGGGTTAACAGTGCCGAAATATCGGGAGATCTTAAAAAATTAAATAACATGGTCAATATCCTGGATTTATACAGTTTTCTAGATCATATTGATTTGTCGATCGTATTAATTATAAAAAGTAAAGTATCTAGTATTGAACCTTGTGGTACTTCCAAATCTATTTGTGTACAACGCACTTATTGAATTCCAACTGACTTTTTGTAGTTTTATTACAATTTATAACTAAACAAGACACCTCTCACATTACAAAAATTAACAAAAGAATGAAATTTGAATGCCTAGAGCAACATAGTCGATACAATCAAAAGCTTCCTCTATGTCTATACCTTTGGTTACAGACGGATCGTCAAACGGAATCCTCTAGCGATCTCTCGGACTCCGACTTGGAGTACCTCACGGCGTCAGTGAAGCGGCGGCGCGTCGCCCCGCGGAGCCCTAAGCCTCGGCCCTTGCAGCTTCGTGAAGGACACGACGTGGATGTGTTGCTGGCGGCGGTGGACTCGCAGTTGAGGGCGCTCGACGACCGGCTCGTGCGGCTGCTGGCTTGGCAGCGGCTTCAACAGGTCAGATAACTATGCCAACCACAAGGAGAAATCGAACCCACGACTCTTGGAACCGTAGTTAGTGAACCTGGGTAACTAATCACTGTTCCCCCGAGGCCAGTCGACCTGTCCTCACTATACTAAGCTGAGGCCAGCAACCCAGGATGATGTTGCTAAGGATTTGGAGGCGATCGCCGAGGAGCCGTCGGTGAGACACAATCTTTTTGTGGCCAATTCCTGTTTTTTTCTTTCCTAAATAACTAAGACGATGGCTCGGAGTAGCCTCGTTAGCACCGGACTCGCAGGGGAGCGGACGGCTCTCATCCCTTAAACATCGTGTGGATACTTGCACACTCGATGATGACTCGATGATGGCGTAAAACGGTGTGATACGTTTTTATGACTAAAATATAGTGGTATAGGATTAAAAAGTGTCTAATGTCGAGTCGGTTAGTCTGGCCGATTGACTAGTTTAACCTTTTCGCTCCTCAGTGGGGATACGTCCCCACTGAGGAGCGAAAAGGAGATGTTGATCAGTTATTCCGGACTAGAATATAGTGTAAGCCGCGTAAAAACGTATTAGACCGTCTAATGTTGAGTTGGCCAGTCTGGCTGATTGATTAGTTTAACCTTTTCGCTTCTCTGTGGACTGACGATGTTGTTCCTCACAGGTGACGTACGGCGAGCAAGCGATAGGCGCATGGTCCCGCTGCGGAGTCTCGTCCCGCGTCCGAGCCGCGGTCCGCCGCGCCGTCGCCTCCGCCCGCCTCGCGCGCCGCGGCGCCGCCCTGCCCTCCGCCCTCCTCACAGCTGCGGACCGCCGCCGCATCGCCGCCAGCGTGTGGGGCGCGCCCCCACCGCCTGAACCGGACGCGCCGCCCAAGCCCGACCTGCGGGACGCCCCCGCGCGCGCCACGCTCACCCCCGCTACTACTGACAGGTCAGTAGAGAAGAGAGAGAAAGGTGCTACCGTTCAAGGTGTAAGGGGAAGACCGAGAAAGACCTTTCATGACCAAATAGGTCGAATCTTAACTGCCTCGTTGGTCTATTGGTAGCAAGTGCTGCGTTAGGACCGAAAGGTCCCCGGTTCGAATCCGGGGTCGGGCAAAATTTGTGCGAGTTTTTCTGTAATGAAATTACTCAGCCCGGAGTTAGGAAGTTGGCGGTTGAACGCCCGTGCCTCGGAAAGCACGTTAAGCCGGTGGTCCTGCGCCCGGTCTCTCATCGGTCGTGTCGGATTGCCGTCTCACCGAATCATGATAGTAAGGGAATAGAGAGTGCACTTGTGTTTGCGCGCACACTTGTGCACTATAATATATCCTGCGCACTTGGCTGATCTCAATTGAGACCGGCCGCCATGACTGAAATCGATCGGACGCCTTTATATTTATTATAGGTAGGTCGAATCTTAAAGAGAGGTCGAATCAAAAGTACCCGTAATCGACGAGTGTGCATGAAGATGTTGATGGATGTGGATGAAGCGAAAGTGGTGTGTGTGAAAAAGCACATGGCAGGGAGTGATCTCTGCCTACCCTTGTGGGAAAAAGGCGTGATTTTATGTATGTTGTAGATGTATGTTCGTTCAAGGTACATTGGAGGCATTCGACGACTAGAGACATACAACCTTGATATGACAAATACCCAATTGCTGAGAAAAAAGAAGACATATAGAGAGTGTATGTGTCTAAAAGAGAATAAAAAGAATGAAATGAAAGAAGAGGTAAAGAAGAAAGGAAGTGAGAAAGGTGCTGCCGTTCTAGGTAGATTGGAGGCACCCGACGACTAGGGAGACGTTCAACTTTGATATAACAGAGACTCAATTGTTGAGTAAGAAAGAGAGCGTATACATTCATCTTAAAAAGATTGAGATGTAAAGCTCAGTTTTAATACTATGGACAGCTTAGTGATTAAAGAAAGAATCAAATTTTGTTCATCTACAATAGGCAGGTGTGTGTGGTTAGCATAATACACGCCTAAGACGGTGCGACTTAATTTGAGCCATCACACATGTTAAAAGGAATTAAATTTTGAAGCAATTATCATCAACTGATCTGACTGATTGATTAACTTCATCTGAAACTTTTATCTGTGTGCCAGGACTACGGTCCTAACGACCGCTGTGGGAAAATCATGACCTTTTGTATCTGTAAGATTAGTCTATTCGTCATACAAATGTATGTTTAAATATTAGTCTTTATGGGTCTACACGCGTTATTAGGAGTAGCAAATTACATAGCTACTTACTGCCCGACGTTTCGACTGGGTTACACCAATCGTGGTCGCGAGCGAACTGGCGCCGCCAGTCTTCATATTAGACGTATCGCGGAAAGTTACGTCTAATATGAACCCGGATACAGTGAGTGTAGTGTGTCAGACAAATGTGGGTAGCTGTACAAATGACATTAGTGCTGGTTCGGGGGTGGATCAAGAAATTCACAACCGCTATGGCAGACGAAGACGGGCGGCGCCAGTTCGCTCGCGACCACGATTGGTGTAACCCAGTCGAAACGTCGGGCAGTAAGTAGCTATGTAATTTGCTACTCCTAATATCGCGTGTAGACCCATAAAGACATATTTTAGTGTAATGGAACGCGAAAGTCTAAAATCTTACATACAAATGTATGTTTATTATGTTTCAGCAACGGCTCCGTAGTCGGCACGCCGGTGGCGATGCGGCGCGCCTCGCTGACCGTGGGCACGGACAGCGGCTGCGACGTGCGGCTCCCGCGCGCCTGCCTGCGCGCCTCGCCCCACCACGCCACCATCTTCATGGACGAGGTTCTTCTTCTTATCGTATGGTTGATGAACAACCTGGTGTCAGAGTTTAAACCGCCCGTAGGCCTCTGACATGGCTTCACACACCGTTGAAAAATTTCTTAGGTGTGCTGGTTTCCTCACGATGTTTTCCTTCACCGTTAAAGCGTCGAATGATGGTACAAATGAATTTCCAATTTGAAAAACACATTGGTACCTGGCGGGGTTTGAACTGGCGACCTCTCGCATGGCAAGCAACGACCTTAACTACTCGGCCATCGACGCTTTTTTCATGGACGAGGTGAGCGAGCGGGGCCCGTTGCCATGGCGACGGCTCCCCTCCCCCCACCACGCCACCATCTTCATGGACGAGGTGAGCGAGCGGGCCCGTTGCCATGGCGACGGCTCCCCTCCCCCCACCACGCCACCATCTTCATGGACGAGGTGAGCGAGCGGGGCCCGTTGCCATGGCGACGGCTCCCCTCCCCCCACCACGCCACCATCTTCATGGACGAGGTGAGCGAGCGGGCCCGTTGCCATGGCGACGGCTCCCCTCCCCCCACCACGCCACCATCTTCATGGACGAGGTGAGCGAGCGGGGCCCGTTGCCATGGCGACGGCTCCCCTCCCCCCACCACGCCACCATCTTCATGGACGAGGTGAGCGAGCGGGGCCCGTTGCCATGGCGACGGCTCGCTGCCTGCGCGCCTCGCCCCACCACGCCACCATCTTCATGGACGAGGTGAGCGAGCGGGCCCGTTGCCATGGCGACGGCTCCCCTCCCCCCACCACGCCACCATCTTCATGGACGAGGTGAGCGAGCGGGCCCGTTGCCATGGCGACGGCTCGCTGCCTGCGCGCCTCGCCCCACCACGCCACCATCTTCATGGACGAGGTGAGCGAGCGGGGCCCGTTGCCATGGCGACGGTTCCCCTCCCCCCACCACGCCACCATCTTCATGGACGAGGTGAGCGAGCGGGCCCGTTGCCATGGCGACGGCTCCCCTCCCCCCACCACGCCACCATCTTCATGGACGAGGTGAGCGAGCGGGCCCGTTGCCATGGCGACGGCTCCCCTCCCCCCACCACGCCACCATCTTCATGGACGAGGTGAGCGAGCGGGGCCCGTTGCCATGGCGACGGCTCGCTGCCCGTGGGCACGGATAGCGGATGCGACGTAAATGCAGATGGTACATGCCAGCCGCGACTCCTGGGCGGACTGCAATGCCCAGGAAGTATACCGACTAAAACACCGGGGTGTGCCTCGTCGCCTATTGGCGGTGTCGTGGTACCTGGCATAGCCTCCACTCACAACACCGCCGGTGGACCCCCCCGAGGGGGGCGACGGGGCGACCCGATACACGGAAACACAAAAGGAGTGACGTGATACATACGTATGTATTCTTCTTCTTATCGTATGGTTGATGAACAAACCTAGTGTCAGAGTTTTTAAACCGCTCGTAGGCCTCTGACATGGCTTCACACACCGTTGAAAACTTTCTCAGGTGTGCTGGTTTCCTCACGATGTTTTCCTTCACCGTTAAAGCGTCGAATGATGGTACATATGAATTTCAAATTTGAAAAACATATTGGTACCTGGCGGGGTTTGAACTGGCGACCTATCGCATGGCAAGCAACGACCTTAACCACTCGGCCATCGACGCTTTTGAAGGGCATTATTAATGTATGACTGTTGTATCCCCCAGGTGTCCCGTCACTTCGAGCTGATCAACTACTCGGAGTGGGGCACGGAGGTGGACGGCGTCTTGTACGCGTGCGCGCTGCGGCCGCCAGGGGCGCTGGCCGCCGACCGCGCGCCCAACAGGTATCATCATCATCATCATCATCATCTATACTAATATTATAAAGCTGAAGAGTTTGTTTGTTTGTTTGTTTGTTTGAACGCGCTAATCTCAGGAACTACTGGTTCGATTTGAAAAAATCTTTTTGCGTTGTATAGACCATTTATCGAGGAAAGCTTTTAGGCTATATAACATCACGCTGCGACGAATAGGAGCAAAGATACAATGGAAAATGTGTAAAAAACGCGAACGAAGTCGCTGGCACAGCTAGTCATACATATAATAACATTTACGACTACGATGCCTTGTCATCATTACCGGATTTGCGGGGATGGCTTGAAGATCGAAGATGTTGCGATGTTTGCCTGAGGGTGAATTTAAAGCTACCTACCAATGTTTTTTATGATATCATTCCTAATACCTACAAGTACTTAAACTTACTTAGTAAGACGTCCGATTTCAGTCATATTATAGTGCCCAAATGTGCGCGCAAACATAAATGTACTCTCTATTCCGTTACTCTCTTAATTCGGCGAGACGACATTCCGACCGATGAGAGATCCTGTGCATTCCGAGGCACGGGCGTTCTTTCTAACCGAACCGCCAACTTCCTAACTTCGGGCTGAGTGAAATGAAATGAAATAATTTTGCCCAATCCCGCACTCGAACCGGGGACCCTTCGGTCCTTACGCAGCGCTTGCTACCAATAGACTAACGAGGTAGCTAAAGAGGTATCATCACCATACGTATACAGATACACCGTGAAATTTTTTTCCCGCAGTAAAATGATTTTATCTTAGTTTGACAATAGCTTTGTGCAGTTTTTTTTATTCAAATCAATAAATACTAGATTTACAAAAGTAATAAACGAAACTCGAAAGCACCGCTCGAACCGCTTTATTACTTAGGATGTAGAGCCTCTATAGTTTTAAGCATCGATTTCATGCGGCAAACAGTACCTGATTAGGTCACATCTCATAAAAGAACGATAGCGTCTCCCGTTTTTGAGTTAGAATTTTTTTTTTTTTTTCTTATCAATTTACTATTTATTTGTCTATTCTCTAGTCAGGGGATACCAGTTACGACTATCTGTCCGGTGTATATAGTATCCTTCCTTCCCTTTTCCTTCCCCCGTCATATATCCTTGCTACTCGTGGGAACGCAATGACTTTGTTAAAACAATGCACAAGGCAGAATGGCGGCGACGTGGTCCACAACCCGTCACGTCGCGTTTCCCACAGAGGTGAAAAGTGGATCGCTGGAAGTGATCTCTGCCTACCCCTCTGGGAAAAAGGCGTGATTGTATGTATGTATGTATCAATTTACTAAAAAGTATCACCATTCCTCCCCTAGCTTCAAGCTGACCGGCAGCCTGACCCAACCGTCCGGCCCCGAGGAGACGTGCAAGTGTTCCCCCGTCGCGCGGGACAGCGCGGGCGCGTGGGAGGGCTCGGCGCTGGTGCCGCACGGCGCGCTGCTGGCGTTCGGCTGCGGCGCCTACGTGTTCAGCGTCACCGACCGCCTGCCCGCCGCCAGGGGGGACCTGCCGCCGCTGTGAGTAGCGGGGCGCGCTGCTGGCGTTCGGCTGCGGCGCCTACGTGTTCAGCGTCACCGACCGCCTGCCCGCCGCCAGGGGGGACCTGCCGCCGCTGTGAGTAGCGGGGCGCGCTGCTGGCGTTCGGCTGCGGCGCCTACGTGTTCAGCGTCACCGACCGCCTGCCCGCCGCCAGGGGGGACCTGCCGCCGCTGTGAGTAGCGGGGCGCGCTGCTGGCGTTCGGCTGCGGCGCCTACGTGTTCAGCGTCACCGACCGCCTGCCCGCCGCCAGGGGACCTGCCGCCGCTGTGAGTAGCGGGGCGCGCTGCTGGCGTTCGGCTGCGGCGCCTACGTGTTCAGCGTCACCGACCGCCTGCCCGCCGCCAGGGGGGACCTGCCGCCGCTGTGAGTAGCGGGGCGCGCTGCTGGCGTTCGGCTGCGGCGCCTACGTGTTCAGCGTCACCGACCGCCTGCCCGCCGCCAGGGGGGACCTGCCGCCGCTGTGAGTAGCGGGGCGCGCTGCTGGCGTTCGGCTGCGGCGCCTACGTGTTCAGCGTCACCGACCGCCTGCCCGCCGCCAGGGGGGACCTGCCGCCGCTGTGAGTAGCGGGGCGCGCTGCTGGCGTTCGGCTGCGGCGCCTACGTGTTCAGCGTCACCGACCGCCTGCCCGCCGCCAGGGGGGACCTGCCGCCGCTGTGAGTAGCGGGGCGCGCTGCTGGCGTTCTGGCTGCGGCGCCTACGTGTTCAGCGTCACCGACCCCCTGCCCGCCGCCAGGGGGGACCTGCCGCCGCTGTGAGTAGCGGGGCGCGCTGCTGGCGTTCGGCTGCGGCGCCTACGTGTTCAGCGTCACCGACCGCCTGCCCGCCGCCAGGGGGGACCTGCCGCCGCTGTGAGTAGCGGGGCGCGCTGCTGGCGTTCGGCTGCGGCGCCTACGTGTTCAGCGTCACCGACCGCCTGCCCGCCGCCAGGGGGGACCTGCCGCCGCTGTGAGTAGCGGGGCCCGCTGCTGGCGTTCGGCTGCGGCGCCTACGTGTTCAGCGTCACCGACCGCCTGCCCGCCGCCAGGGGGGACCTGCCGCCGCTGTGAGTAGCGGGGCGCGCTGCTGGCGTTCGGCTGCGGCGCCTACGTGTTCAGCGTCACCGACCGCCTGCCCGCCGCCAGGGGGGACCTGCCGCCGCTGTGAGTAGCGGGGCGCGCTGCTGGCGTTCGGCTGCGGCGCCTACGTGTTCAGCGTCACCGACCGCCTGCCCGCCGCCAGGGGGGACCTGCCGCCGCTGTGAGTAGCGGGGCGCGCTGCTGGCGTCCGGCTGCGGCGCCTACGTGTTCAGCGTCACCGCCCGCCTGCCCGCCGCCAGGGGGGACCTGCCGCCGCTGTGAGTAGCGGGGCGCGCTGCTGGCGTTCGGCTGCGGCGCCTACGTGTTCAGCGCGTCACCGACCGCCTGCCCGCCGCCAGGGGGACCTGCCGCCGCTGTGAGTAGCGGGGCGCGCTGCTGGCGTTCGGCTGCGGCGCCTACGTGTTCAGCGTCACCGACCGCCTGCCCGCCGCCAGGGGACCTGCCGCCGCTGTGAGTAGCGGGCGCGCTGCTGGCGTTCGGCTGCGGCGCCTACGTGTTCAGCGTCACCGACCGCCTGCCCGCCGCCAGGGGGACCTCCCGCCGCTGTGAGTAGCGGGGCGCGCTGCTGGCGTCGGGCTGCGGCGCCTACGTGTTCAGCGTCACCGACCGCCTGCCCGCCGCCAGGGGGGACCTGCCGCCGCTGTGAGGAGCGGGGCGCGCTGCTGGCGTTCGGCTGCGGCGCCTACGTGGTCAGCGTCACCGGCCGCCTGCCCGCCGCCAGGGGACCTGCCGCCGCTGTGAGTAGCGGCGCGCGCTGCAGGCGAACAGCTGCGGCGCCTACGTGTTCAGCGACACCGGCCGCCAGCCCGCCGACAGGGGGGCCCAGACGCCGCCGAGAGTAGCGGAGCGCGCTGCTGGCGTCTGGCTGCGGCGCCTACGTGTTCAGCGCCGCCGACCGCCTGCCCGCCCCCAGGGGGGACCTGCCGCCGCTGTGAGCAGCGGGGCGCGCTGCTGGCGTTCGGCTGCGGCGCCTACGTGTTCAGCGTCACCGACCGCCTGCCCGCCGCCAGGGGGGACCTGCCGCCGCTGTGAGTAGCGGGGCGCGCTGCTGGCGTTCGGCTGCGGCGCCTACGTGTTCAGCGTCACCGACCGCCTGCCCGCCGCCAGGGGGGACCTGCCGCCGCTGTGAGTAGCGGGGCGCGCTGCTGGCGTTCGGCTGCGGCGCCTACGTGTTCAGCGTCACCGACCGCCTGCCCGCCGCCAGGGGGGACCTGCCGCCGCTGTGAGTAGCGGGGCGCGCTGTGAGTGAGTACTGGGGAGCGGCGCGCTGTGAGTGAATACCGAGGAGTAGTGAGCTGTGAATGAGCGCCGAGGCGCATAGCTCTGTGAGTGAGTACCGAAAAGCGGCGCGCTGTGAATGAGCACCTAGGAGCAGCGCGCTGTGAGAGTGAGTACTGGGGAGCGGCGCGCTGTGAGTGAGTACTGTACCTGAGTACCGAGGAGCAGTAATGACGTAATTCCTGCGTAGTTTAATTGGTGAGGCGAATCGGGCCCAAAGTTCCTGCGTGGCATGGATAGGAGTGAGTAGTTAGTGTTTACAAGGTCTAATAATATCCATCAAATTTCAATCATCTGTCTTACGCGGTTTGGATGTTTTCATACAAAATCTTTTTTCCGCTAACTCCTGTTCCCATGGGAATTTTTAAATATCCTATTGCAACTATGCTTTAAATTTACTAAGATACCTGCATGCCAAATTTCAAGCTTAAGCTGTATAGATTTTTCATACAAAATTTTTTCCCGCTTATTCTCGTTACCGTGGGAATTTCGGGAATTATTTTCTTTGTGCATCTTTACGGTGCCTAAGTTACGTCCCTTCCAAATTTCAAGTGCCTCCGTTTAGCCGTTGAGGCTGCGCGCTGATATATCAGTCAGTCAGTCACTTTCGCCTTTTATGTATTTAGATAATGTATAATAAACAATAAAATGGAATATTTTCTCTGTTCACAGGTGAGTGGAGTGGATAGATACAGTTGAAGAACGTGTTTAGGTGTAATTTTACGAAAAACCCCTTTTTCCTGAAAGTAATGTAACAATCATATTACATTATGTACTTCCAAATATGACCGAAGTGTATGGCGTTCTACAGAGGACGCCTGTACCCTGCAGTCGGATATTATTAAAGGCTGATGATGATGATGATGATGATAATGATTACTTCCAATTGTACTGTTTGCAATTAATCTGGACTATAAGATACTAATTAATTTGACTTACCAGTCGAGCCATTATTTTATTTTACGCAAGTAAGCCTTTTACATTAATAAAACAAATAAAATAAATTGAGCATCAATTCTCTTATCAATCTTACTATCTCTTTATTTAGGTATAACAAGGCCTTTCAATCAATTCAACTTAAAATTTAAAAAAACTAAATAATTAGAAACATGGTTGATATAAAACCATGTGTTAAGAATATAGAAATAAGGTCCCTATTTAGTATAAGAGCTGTATATAAGCTTTTTAATTAGGTAATTGAAATGAAAAGCGAAAATCTTGATTTTGTATAGAGCTCATACCTATTTGTATGGGTCATAGAAAATCGACTAAATTAAATAAAATAAAGTCGTCATTACATTTTAACAGCATTTTTGTTGATTAGTTTTGTCCTGTACAAAAAAATAATGTGTGCCTTAATTTAAAAAGGAGGACTATGAACCTTGTTATTATATGTAGTAAGGTGAAAATTGGATGCCTCAAATGGTTTGTATTCCACATGATATTCTTAGGGCCTTTGCAAGTTGTGAAGTGAGTAGGTATGTATTATTAAACGATTGTCTAGTTATATTTTGTCATGCAAATAAACAAATTGTGTATGTACTCTAGTTTATTTGACAACTATATTTAAAATAAAAATGTTTTGTGTATCTTTTGTGTTTTGGTTTTTAGTAATAGTATAAAATCCCGAGGCTAAATCCTGCAAGTTTTTCTTTATTTGATGAAACTGAACATAACCTGTAGTAGTATTGTCTATTATTTTCGAGAACACTACACATTTAAAATAAAACTAATTTTACGGATTCAACTCGTGGATTGTTATATGTACAAAACAAACATTATTTAGAGACCCGACGTTTCGAGCTCTTTACAACGCTCGTGGTCACGGGCAAGACTGTCTTGTGTGTCGTGTTATGTTCTGTTATTGTCTCTAAATAATATGTTTAGATAGAACAATACACGCGAGTTTAATCCGTAATATTAGTTTTATTTCGAATTACAGGAATTATTTTTTGGCAACCGGTTGCATTACATTATGTCCCTAGATTAATTTCGATTTAGCTTCATCAAATATAGAAATGTCTGTGGAATCGAGCATTGGTAGTCTAATGCATATTATGTTTACGATATAGTGTTGATCACATTATAAAAATAACATATCAATTAGAAGAATATAGAGTTTGTCGTATAAATGGGTTTTATTGCCAAGTTCCTTATTTGATTGGATAACTTCGTTGATAGCTTAAACGCGTTACCATATCGATGGCCCCACCGAATAAACGTGTAATAGCCATTGAACAAAAAAATTTTTTTTTGGTATTTCGTTACATTAGCCTCTCCTCTAACTTCCCAATTTTTTTTAGAATTTTTTGATCATAAACAAGCCTGTAATTGCATTAAAAACCTTTTTTCCACGGAAATAATATATTTTTTTGTCACAAGAATATTATTATAAGTGACTATTACATGCTTCATACTTTCTCTGTTTCACAAGAATAAACGTGTATAAACTGCAAAACGTTTGATATTGTTAGTTCTTTGTTGTTAAGTATAGGCAATATGCGTTTGCACGTTTATTCGTGTATATTATTTTGGTGCTTTTTTGAGTGATGTGTCTTGCACGAGAAGTAACTTAGCAAATAATTTTGCATTGTTTCTTACCATAATAGATAAGTTTTATAATTTATTGCTATAAATCAAGCACCAGTATTTCATTATTCTTGATAAAATAAAAAGTAGAGTAAAAGTGCCTTAACCAAATATAAACGACAATCAATTTTTGCAATCGGGTCTCGCAGGGTAATAATAGATAAGTTTTATAATTTATTGCTATAAATCAAGCACTAGCCGTGTAGTGACGACGTAAGAATACAAAGTGCTTCATAAAGTGCCTCATACATAGCTTCCACTTCAAGTGGAAGCTATGTATGAGGACATAAGTAGGGGCCATACATAGCTCCAAAACACATTTCACTGTTGTAATGGGAGACTTCAATGCAAAGCTGGGCCGTAGAAGCGATGGTGAGCTGAAAGTGGGACGATTTGGATATGAACATCGGAATCTCAGGGGACAGATGCTAGCTGACTTTATGGAGAAAGAAGGGCTTTTTATGAAGAATTCATTCTTCTGAAAGTCGCCGCACAGAAAATGGACCTGGTTGGGTCCGAACGGCTGAACTAAAAATGAGATAGACTACATCATGACCATTAGGAGACGTCATTTCAACGAAGTCTCTGTGATCAACAGGATTAAAACCGGAAGTGATCACCGTATCGTTAGAGGCACATTGAATATCAACGTCAAACTGGAAAGAACGCGTTCTGGTGAAGTCTACGCTCCGACCATCGAAGGCACATATCCAAAACCCCGAGAACTTTCAGCTTGAACTGTCAAATCGCTTTCAATGGCTGGACGGCTGTTCATCAGTGGAAGATATAAATAGCAGGGTGTAAACTGAAATGTTTATACGGTACGGTCCAAGTTTTTCAAAAGCCACCGTAAAAAAAAACCTCAAAAACTATCCGACCATACCCGACACCTCATCCTCATCAGGCTAGTCGACGTTTTTTGACGCTGAAAACTTCGGATGAAGCTGAGTCATATAGGCAGCTGAATAGACTGATTAGGAAATCTCTGCATGATTGCATGATTTACGCTCCTTTAATACCCAGCGTGTTAAGGAGACAATTAAGCGGAACCAAGGCTCCAAAGTGTTCGCAAGAGACGCGTCTATTGGGCAAGGCCAACTGGCAAAGCTGAAGACTGAAAATGGACGCGTGACGTCAAACAAGTCAGAGGTGCTACGGGAGATAGAGAGGTTCTATGAGCAGATATATACCTCGGTCTGTGCTGAGCCAGCTATGGTGGCGACAGACCCTACAGCCAAGCTAACCCGACACTATACCGAAGACATCCCGGACATCAGCCTGTACGAGATAAGAATGGCTCTCAAACAATTTAAGAAAAACGAAGACACCGGGTGAGGATGGAATCACTACAGAGCTCCTGAAAGCGGGTGGAACACCGGTACTAAAAGTCCCTCAGAAGCTCTTTTATTTCTCCCCGCTCGACGGCGAAACGCCAGAAGCATGGAACAGGGGTATTGTGGTCTTATTCTTCAAAAAAGGTGACAAAACCTTACTGAAGAACTACCGGCCCATAACACTGCTAAGCCATGTCTACAAGCTGTTCTCTAGAGTGATCACGAATCGTCTCGAACGCAGGCTTGATGACTTCCAGCCTTCCGAACAAGCCGGTTTCCGAAAAGGCTTTAGTACCATAGAGCACTTACATACGCTGCGGCAGATTATACAGAAGACGGAGGAGTATAATCGGCCACTATGCTTAGCGTTCGTGGACTATGAAAATACATTAGGAACTTTATTGTAATTACAATAGTACATTGAAGTGTTGAAGTGTTTGTATAACAGCGCCACCATGTCAGTCCGAGTACAGGAAAATCGCACGAAGGAAATCCCCTTACAAAGAGGAGTACGACAGGTAGTTGTCAGATCTCCGAAACTGTTTACTGCTGCTCTGGAGGATTCCTTCAAGCTGCTGGAATGGCAAGGACTTGGTATCAATATTATTGGCAAGGCGAAATACATCACTCACCTTCGATTTGCTGATGACATCGTAGTCATGGCCGAGTCGCTGGAAGATCTAGGACAAATGCTCGATGACCTCGATAAAGTTTCCCAACAAGTGGGTCTTAGAATGAACATGGATAAAACAAAAAATATATTTAATGTTGCACCCACCGTATAAACGAACGACGACGAATATATCTACCTCGGACAGGCAATCCGTTTCGGAAAATCAACTATAGAGAGAGAGGTCAGTAGGCCGATGCAAATCGGTTGGGCAGCGTTCGGGAAACTGCACAACGTGTTCTCGTCCAAAATACCTCAGTGTCTCAAGACAAAGGTGTACAACCAATGTGTGTTACCTGTGATGACTTACGGCGCTGAGACGTGGTGCTTCACAAAAGATCTTTTTAGAAGGCTCAATGTCGCGCAGAGAGCTATGGAGAGGGCTATGCTCGGCATTTCTCTAAGTGATCGAATCAGAAATGAAGAGATCCGTAGAAGAACCAAACTTGCTGACATAACCCACCAGATTAGCAAACTGAAGTGGCAATGGGCCGGCCACATAGCACGAAGATTGGACGGTCGTTTGGGCCGAAAGATCCTGGAGTGGAGGCCACGTACTGGAAAGCGCAGTGTGGGACGACCACCTACCAGATGGACCGACGACCTGGTGAAAATCGCTGGGTTTTGTTGAAAAGCTTCGGAAGAGGCCTATGCTCAGCAGTGGGCAGCAATGGGCTGAGATGACGACAATTTCATTAAAGATTATGTTGGAATTTATTTAGTTCTCAAAATGCTTATAAGATAAGCTGTTTGTTTTTTTTGTTGATTTTTGCTCAAATTCTATAGTAATGAGAAATATCTCTATGAATGTCATAGGCTGATTATTATAAAAAATAGTTTCATTGTTATTATTATGATAATAAATAAAAATAATATATAAAAACAGAAGTTTTGTTTATTTTCCCTTTTAAGATTATGCAACATTTTAATATTACATAGCGTGAATTCATAATGTTAATATGCATAACACATTGTAGAGCTAACTTAATGACACGAATATAAATGTAATTTTTATTACCATCCATAGATCACCAAATATTTCTGTAATACAAGCGTGCAAACAATTGCAGCCGCCATCAAAAGACGCGAGATTTCCCTAGAATAATAGTGTATCATTGCGTTATGTTCATCAACATCGTTTAAATTCACACGAATAAACGTGTAATGATCTATAACAGTCAACTGACTACTCTAATTTCACTCGAGTAATTGTATAATATGGATTTTCTTGATTATTGACTAAATTAACGACTATTCCTTAAAATAAAATATATCAGCTAAAAGATTATTTTTTTATCTTTAATTTCATTGTACATTGTTTTAACCTACCTATAATAATAACCGAGATAGTAAGGATTAAACGTTTTTATTCTCTCCTGTAAAATTGACGTTTTTCACATGCACGTTTATTCGGAGGAGCCATCGATATTACTTTTTATCTTTTTGAAGAAAAAAGTAAAGACCAAATAAATTTTAAGTGAATATATTAGCTTGCTAGTTGTATACGTGACAATTAACAAATCGTCTATGGCTACCTAATTTGATTATCTGCAGGGTAGGTAACAATCCAATTGCAAAAAAAAAACAAAAAAAAACCTTGCAACAGTTTTTAATCATTTTCATCCTCATCAGGCTCTTCAAAGTCTTTGATGTTGACATCGGCATCCTCTCCATACTGCAGTATATTGTCTATGGTAAGCAACGCGTCGGCAACACTCTGCTCTTTCCTAGAGTTCAGCGGTAAGAATCGAACCAGGCTGAAGCTCTCTATCACTTCGCCGATCGCTTCGGTCAGCTTCGCGTACTTCTCGTGCCATTTCGATTTGCCGTTGCGCGCGTCCGCTAAGAGGACGTGCGGGTCTGGGTCTAGATAACTGGAATTAAGAAATAAAAAATATAAACCACTTAACCTGTACGTAAAAAAAAACTTTTGAACCATATCTTAAAAGAATACGGTTTGAATTTATGGTGGCAAAATGGTTGCGATTATCATGTAATGGCTAACATATTACGAGGCCTAAGACCAGCAATGGACTGCTTTATAGGCTGTTGTGGTGAGAGACATCTGCTCCCCGCAAGTCCGGAGATGATGACAAGGTTACTCCAAGCTTTCATCGAAGTCAGATAGGAAAATAAAATAATGGTATAATGTGTATTAAATTACATATTATGTAATAATCCTGAGAAATACATAATACTGACCTGTCAAGTTGATTTCTTGCTGATTTACTTAGAAGATCCATCTTTGTTAGTATATTCACATGTGGAAGCTCCAGATTCACCATTACACTCAGGGCTGCCATGGTACCTAAAACATAGAGATAATAAATGTCTATTAGAGTAGATGACAAAAAGTACTCTTCTAGTTTGCGGTGTGAGCTTCTTATGCATGAATCGTTCATGAAAATGACAGTAAGTATAGCAGAAGGTAGCAATAGGAGTTAGCTTAGCATGAGCTTGTCTAGGATCCGGTAACCAATAGATAGTACTGATTTTCAGCTACATCAAGCTTAGTATATCTATTGAAGATAAAAACCAACCTGACAAGAACTTAGCACCATCCACCATGAACTGCGAGTCAACCATGAACACGACACAGAGCCGGAAGTTCCACCTCTGCAGCTGGTCCGCGAGCCTCCTCATTGCCGGCAGGTGTGTGTACAGCTCGATCTGACCGGGGCAGTCGAAGAGGATGTAGTCATCGTCCACATCACCCAGTTGCTCTTCTAGCCAGTCTGTGTTCTCTAGTAGTGTTCTGAAAGTAAGATAAAACATATGTTTATGCCTAGGGCAAGCAAAGCTTAAAAAGTGATCATTAAACCAATTAATTTTATCAAAACTATAGTAACTCTGCCCAAAATTTCGACTTGTCGTTTGTGTTTGAATAAGTCAAAATAAACTAAGCTGTGTTATGTATTTGGGAATAGAGACATAAAGTATCTTTCAGAATTACTTGGTCATAACGAGGCCATCATTTTCTGACTTCAGATATTCAAATATGGAAAATCTATACCAGATTGAGCGGGTCCTGATTTATTCCATAAAAGTGACAGCACACATCATCAACTATAGGTAAATTAGAACATCAAGTATAGGTAAATTAGAACTTGAGATAATAAGTTTGACAAACTCCTTGGACAGCATGACTAGTAGGTATTTAAGCTGTAAAAAAGAGAATGAGGAACACATATTGGCTCTGAAGAACCTTTTGGATACCTCAGTGACCAGTGGTCAAAGTCTAAAAAGTGAAAATGGTTCTCAGTCAGTTTGTGACTCATCATACTCACCCTGCTGTGATAGTTTGTTGAATTTATCTAATGCAGTCCACTCCAACGGTTCCTATACACATCCACTTCAGGCATGTAGCAAACAGGTATCTTTTGTAAGTAGTACCAATAAACCAGTTTGTTATGTTTAGTGACGAAATAGGTAAAAATATGGGCCCATTAATGAGTAATATTATGGGGCAACCGATTCATAATTATTGTTTTCCTAATACACAATATAATGAAATTATTAAAAAAGTGAGTAAATTTAATTTTAATAGGGACACAACACTCATAATATTTATTGCAAATAGGGGAAATGTAAATAAAAATGAATTGATTAAAAGTTTTAGTTATATGAATAATTTAGAAGTAAATAAAATAATTTTATTTACACTTCCTTATAGTAACAGTTTGCCACAATCAGAAAATTTTATTAGGTATAAATTGAATATGACATTGCATACCATGACATTTAATAATAATGATAAGTTTAATTTAATTGATTGCAATAATAGTGTATTTGACATGTGCAAAGGATTATTATTGACAAGAGATAGTTTTTATCTTCCTAAATTTTATAAAAGACAGATAGCTTTGTCGCTATCATATTGTATTAGTATAAGTAATTCAGCCAAGAATTTGGCTACACAGTCTGCTTTTATTGAGCAGAATAATGACATGTTGCCTAACAATTCCCTGGAAAATGTTTCAGGTAATTTAAATTATACCATAAGACAATAGAGGATAACTCTAGCAAATTAATTGTAAGGACAAAAGGAAAGCATAATAATTTAAAAATTATCCATCAAAATATTCAAGGCCTTCCTGGGAAGGAGCTTGAACTTGAATTATATTTAAATGAAATGAATATACATGTTGTATGCCTTACAGAGCATTGGTTAAGACAATATGAGTTACTGATTAGTATTGACAATTAAAAAAAAAAAGGCGTCCGACTGATTTCAGCCATGGCGGCCGATCTCAATTGAGATCAGCCAAGTGCGCAGGACATATTATAGTGCACAAGTGTGCGCGCAAACACAAGTGCACTCTCTATTCCCTTACACTCATAATTCGGTGAGACGGCAATCCGACATGACCGATGAGAGATCGGGCGCAGGACCACCGGCTTAACGTGCTTTCCGAGGCACGGGCGTTCAACCGCCAACTTCCTAACTCCGGGCTGAGTAATTTCATTACAGAAAAACTCACACAAATTTTGCCCGACCCCGGATTCGAACCGGGGACCTCTCGGTCCTAACGCAGCACTTGCTACCAATAGACCAACGAGGCAGTAAGTGAGTATTGACAATTATAAAGTAGTTAGTTCGTTCACAAGAGAAGATGCCATTAGAGGTGGATCACTTATTTTATTAGATACATCATTAGCGTCAAAAAACCGTAAAGATGTGACATCCCTCTCTATTGAGCGAACTATTGAGCTTTCTTGTGCAGAGCTCGAGCAGTACATCATTGTCTGTGTCTATAGGCCCCCATCTGGTAACTATGTACTATTTGAGTCTACTATGGAGGAAGTTTTGAAAAAGGTATGTAAATGCAGCAAGAAAGTAGTTGTTTGTGGAGATTTTAATATTAATATTTTGGATATTGACTCTCAACTATCTACTAGGTTTTTGAACTTATTTAAGTCATTCGGACTTAGTAATTTATTTATTGAACCAACTCGAGTAACTCCTGCAACAGCTACTTGCCTTGATAACATATTTTGTAATTGTGAAGTGAATGATAAATCTATTATTAATTTTATTAACTCTGACCACAGTGGTCAGATGGCAATATTTGAACACCATCATTACAATCCTTCATTAAATGTTACATACAGGCCCATTACTACAAGGCGCATAGAAAACTTTAAGAAAAACATTGATTATAAATTTTCCCATTTTCAATATAATCTTAACCAAAACATTGATGTATCATATAAAAACATGTTTGACATAATTTTTAATGAATTTAATGGGATTTTTACTAAAAAAACAATAAAAGCTAAAGATCCCAAGTCCAAATTTAGTGATTGGGCAACTAAAGGCATTTACAAAAGTAGAAATAGATTATATGAATTATATGACATTAAATCACAATCAAATGATATTAATGTTATAAATTATGTTAGAAATTACTCAAAACTATTTAAGAAAGTGTGTGCAATTGCGAAGTCTAATTATTTTAAAGAAAAAAATTAGTAAATCAAATAATAAAATAAAAACTACATGGAAAATTATTAACAAAGAGACTTGTAAAAATAAAACACATGACAACAAGTTCTCTCTCATAGTTGATGATAAGCATATTGATTCTGATAAGGAAGTTGCAAATGCTTTTGAAACCTATTTCTCTAATATTCCTATAATTACTACAAGCAAACTAAACTCATGCTCACACCAAGCTCAATCCCTCCTTATAGCAACTGTAGAAAAATGTTTAGTATCTTTTAAATTTACCCAAGTAAATCACAAAATAATTTTGAGAGCCTTTAAAGAATTAAATTTTAAAAAGACTGAAGATTTATGGGGTATTTCTGTGGAACTATTAAAAACAATTATAACCACAATAGCCCCGCATTTAGCTATCGTATTTAACATGTGTATAGAGGTAGGTCATTTCCCAAATTTGATGAAATTTAGTAAAGTAATTCCTTTATTCAAGGCAGGTAATAAAAGTGATCCATCCAATTTTCGCCCTGTTTCTATACTACCTGCACTTAGTAAAATTTTCGAAAAAATTATATACACTCAATTAATGTCTCATTTCAATGAAAATAAGCTATTACATAAAAAACAATTTGGCTTCACCAAAGGAAGATCCGGGATCTGATGCGGGAGTGGCACTTGTCAAGCATATCTTTGACGCATGGGAGAATAAGCAAGATGCTATAGGCATCTTCTGTGACCTGTCAAAAGCCTTTGATTGTGTAAATCATGAGATATTGCTAATGAAATTGAATCATTATGGAATCTCAGATGAGGCGAATAATTTGTTGAAATCATATCTTAAAGATAGGGTGCAAACAGTTAATGTCAATGGAGTTGATTCTTGTGGCGCTCCCATTCTCATGGGAGTGCCTCAGGGCTCAATTCTGGGACCTTTACTGTTCTTGATTTATATAAATGATCTTCCTTACTTAACTGCGGATCTATGTGAGACGGTACTGTTTGCTGATGATACATCTTTGATTTTTAAGGTTGACAGAGGTAAAAATAACTACGACGAGGTAAATAGTGCCCTCTCGCAAGTTCTGCGCTGGTTTAATACAAATAATTTATTGTTAAATGCAAAAAACGAAATGTATAAGATTTACAATGCCTAATGTAAGAAAAGTTGATACTAACATTATTGTAAATAAGGAAATTGTAGAATTGACTGAATCTACAAAATTTTTAGGAATCACTATAGATGCTAAGTTACAGTGGGGACCTCATATCTCTGTTCTGGCAGATAGACTTAGTTCAGCTGCGTATGCAGTCAGAAAAATCAGGATGTTGACTGACATTGAAACGGCAAGATTAGTTTATTTCAGCTATTTCCATAGTGTTATGTCATACGGTCTTCTGCTGTGGGGATCTGCTACAGACATTCAAACCATTTTTGTACTACAAAAAAGGGCCATCAGATCCATATATGGTATAAGACCGCGCGACTCCCTTAGAGATATTTTTAAAGATATAGATATTTTAACCTAGTAGCTTCTCAGTTCATTTTAGATTGTATCGTATATGTTCATAAAAATATGCACTTATTAAATAAAAAGTCGGATTCTCACAATTTTAACACCAGAAATAAATATAAGCTTTCCGTTCCAAGACTCAGGCTTCAAAAAGTGGGAAAATCATTCATAGGTTTAAGTATAATATTGTTCAATAAAATTCCGCAAAATATTATTGAATTGCCGTTGTATAAATTTAAAGTCTATATTAAATCTTGTCTTTTGAAAAAGGGGTACTATAAAGTAGAAGACTATTTGAATGATAAGAATCCATGGACATGATGAGCTGCTCGCTTGGACATCCAAGAATTATGTAACTTGTATATATTATTATTTATTTGTAATTAATTAACCTGTGATTTGACATGCGAAAGAATTTCATGAAATCTACTTGCAGAATAAATTATTTCATTTCATTTCATTTCACTCGAACTTTTATTCTAAGAGCACCAACTAAGGCCAGTAAACTTACTCTATACAAAAAACGAGTCCTCCATTCGGCCCAAACTGCAGCTCCTCATCTTCCATGGCGTCATCCAGATGTATGAGTTCCCGGATGTCCACCAGCGGCTCGTAGTCGAAGTGCTCGGCCGCTGGGTCCAGGTTCACTACTTCGATTATTCGCTTTGTGTCGCTCGCGTGTTTTACCATCGTAGAGCAGTATGTGGACTGACAAAAAAAATATTTATGATAATGTTTCATGTTGATTTATTAAGAATTTACAAAAAATAATAATACTAAATACATACGTAATAAACTTCAATCAAATCAACTTCCAACTAACTATATTTTTTTAGTGAAGTAAACTGGAAAAACCATTTGACAATATTCAAACTTGTATGTTTTACATTTCCTACACTGGAATCTTAGTGTTAAAATCAAGCTATAAATCGAGATTTAAGGAGAAGATACTTACTTTGCCGCTGCCCGCAGGACCCACCACTAGCTGAGCGTATCGCATTTTATATTTACTTTTGAAGACTCGATAGTATAAAAACTTTTTATTGATTACAGGTTATGTTGACAATTTTGACAACAAATCTATTTGGGTTTTTTTCCAAAATCATCAGTAAATGATTTTTAAGTACCTACATAGATTATACAGTGATTTATTAAGGTAACATTAACAGTAGTAATAAAAATTTAACAATAACACCACACTACTCAAAGCTTAAAATACAAGCGAACGACATGCGAATGATGACAGCGGATGTCACAACAAGTGTCAGATAGGACTCGGTCCGAAGCATTCTATACTGTATTATTCATAAATTTTATTAACTTATTCAAACTTGTTAAAATATATTTTGATTTTGAAATCCAATAATTCATTATTTTAAGCCTTAGCTAACATGAGATTAATTTTGCAATGAAATAATAACTTAAAATACCTGCACTGTGCATTAAAAACATTAAAATAAACAAAAATGTCAATATTACAGTAAAAACAATTGCTTTTGTCAAATTTATACGTTCATGTGATTTAGATTTGAGCTCATAAAACCAGTTTTTTGTAATATTTACAATGCGAGCGGTTGGCATTGACTTGGGAACAACCTATTCTTGCGTTGGAGTATGGCAGCATGGCAATGTGGAGATCATTGCTAACGATATGGGCAACCGCACCACGCCCTCTTACGTCGCCTTCACCGACACGGAACGACTCATCGGCGACGCTGCAAAGAACCAGGTAGCATTAAACCCTTCCAACACAATTTTTGATGCTAAAAGGCTTATTGGCCGGAAATTTGATGACCCAAAAATTCAGCAAGACATCAAGCACTGGCCTTTCAAAGTCGTCAATGATGGAGGGAAGCCCAAGATCCAGGTGGAATACAAGGGGAAGACGAAGCGTTTTGCTCCAGAAGAGATCAGTAGCATGGTCCTGATCAAAATGAAGGAGGTAGCTGAAGTGTATCTGGGTGGTAATGTGAAGGATGCTGTCATAACTGTTCCAGCATATTTCAACGATTCCCAGAGACAAGCGACTAAGGATGCTGGAGCTATCGCCGGGCTGAACGTCCTGCGCATCATCAATGAACCCACAGCAGCTGCTCTAGCTTATGGCTTAGATAAAAATCTAAAAGGAGAGAGAAATGTACTGATTTTCGACCTTGGCGGAGGCACTTTCGATGTTTCAATTCTAACCATAGACGAAGGCTCACTTTTCGAAGTCAAGGCTACAGCAGGAGACACGCATCTTGGAGGCGAAGACTTTGACAGCAGATTGGTTACTTTTCTAGCTGACGAGTTTAAGAGGAAGCATAAGAAAGACATGAAGAACAATCCGAAGGCTCTACGCCGTTTGAGAACTGCTGCTGAGCGGGCAAAGAGGACTCTATCTTCAAGCACTGAAGCTAGTGTCGAGATAGATGCTTTGTATGAAGGAATCGACTTCTTTTCCCGTGTATCTCGAGCGCGCTTCGAAGAGCTGAATGCAGATTTGTTCAGAGTAACCTTGGATCCTGTGGAGAAAGCCTTGAAAGACGCCAAGATGGATAAAAGCTCCATTCACGATATAGTCTTGGTTGGTGGTTCAACTCGCATCCCGAAAATTCAAAGTCTGCTCCAAAACTTCTTCAACGGGAAGAAGTTGAATCTTTCTATTAACCCTGATGAAGCAGTAGCTTATGGAGCTGCTGTGCAAGCGGCTATTCTGGGTGGGGAGCGCCACTCCAAGATCCAAGACGTTTTGCTGGTTGACGTCACACCGCTTTCTCTCGGTATCGAAACTGCTGGTGGAGTTATGACCAAGATTGTCGAACGGAACGCGAAGATTCCATGCCAGCATTCGCAGACTTTCACAACCTACTCCGATAACCAACCAGCTGTCTCTATTCAGGTGTACGAAGGAGAAAGAGCAATGACGAAGGACAACAATTTGCTCGGCAACTTTGACTTGACAGGGATTCCCCCCGCGCCTCGTGGGGTTCCCCAAATCGATGTCACTTTTGACATGGACGCTAATGGTATCTTAAACGTTTCTGCCAAAGAGAACAGCACTGGGAAGAGCAAGAATATCGTTATCAAGAACGATAAGGGAAGGTTGTCTCAGTCTGAGATTGAAAGAATGTTGTCTGAAGCTGAGAAGTATAAAGATGAAGACGATCGCCAGAAGGATCGTGTGGGCGCGCGCAACCGCTTGGAGTCGTACCTTTATGGTGTGAGACAGGCTTTAGATGAAAATGGGGGGAAGATTGGGGAGAGAGAGTGCGGTAGTGCTCGCCGGAAATGCGAGGAGGTTCTGAAGTGGTTGGACGCGAACTCCTTGGCTGAAGTGGACGAATACGAGGATAAGTTGAAGGAGGTTAGTGCTGTTTGTGCACCTCTGATGAAGAAGCTTCATGGCGCCGGGGTTCGCCAAGGGAGCGGTCATCAGCGTGGGAAGGGTGGCAGCGATGGACCCGTCATTGAAGAAGTTGATTGAATTAACGATAATTGTTATTTAGAATTCAAAATATTGTTGTTTATTTTGTTTCCTTTTGTTTGGTGATTGTTAGTTCAAATAAAACGATTGAAGCTTATTTTTTATTTTTATTTTACTCATCACATAGCTCAAGTATCGAATCAATTTTGATTCGACTCCTGCTATTGAGACTATTCATCATCATCATCAGCCCATATACGTCCCCACTGCTGGGGCACTGGCCTACCCTAAACTAGGGCGATAAGGCCTTAGTCGACCACGTGAGGAAACCTGCACACCTAATAAGAAATTCTGAGGTTGAGTAGTCGACCAACCCGCATTTAGACTATTACTAGATACTATCTAATTTAAGCTAAAATATGTACAAACGTTTGAAATAAAACGTATGTGACGGATTAAACACGCCGTAAAGTGTGATCCGTAATATTTGTTTTATTTCAAATACGATAGGTAGTTTGATTGTTGTGATTTGATCGGAGGCTTTAAGCCATCAAGTTTTATTAAATAGTATGTATATTATTATGTTTTAGCTTCGTTTATATCCTATTAAGCCACTTTGGTCAGGATCGACGAACAGACGCATTACCTTTCAAACGAATGCGCCATCCACCATCCATTATTTCAGACATTTTACTTTATCATGCGGGTCTTGTAAGTCTCCTTAAGGTACTTATGTTAATAAAACAAAGCATTGATTAGCAATTTCTTTATTTTTAATTTAATAACTTTAGAAATTGTTCGGAAAGAAGACAATGTTTCAGCATCGTTATTATTATGATATGAACAATAATAATTATCGCTATATGTTATGCTATCGTTACGTAATGGATAACGTATCATAATAGTCTATGTGCTACTTACTATGTACACTACCAACATCAACGTAACAATCAATACAAGATGCCATAATAATAATAATATGTAGAATACTTCAGTAGTGTCTCGGATACTTTGCACAAATTCATCATATGTTGGTACATACTACCATGGCAGTCATCATTGTCAGCAGCAAAATTCCTGCACTTGTCCCACGCTAAGTGGGGTCGGCGCAACATGTATACTTCTTCCACTCGGGCCTGTCATTCGTCAGCTCTGTTTCTACTCCTTTCACTCCCATATCATCTCTCACCATGGTAGTGTCATGACGTTAAAGTTGATAATTTCTTAGTATAGACTAAGAAATTAGAAATAAAGACTAAATTATTCAGTTATGTTAAAGAAAACAATGTTTGCAAATCCGTAATACAGTTTTAGTAAGTGTTCATAATAGGCTAATGGGAGACAGGAGTGGGCTTTTCTCAGTTCACCACAAGAAATCGCTTCCTTATCAAATTAGAATTAAGATTTTATTAACTGTGACAATCAACAAAACAGAAAAGACTACTCCTGTCTCCAAATATTGTTAATGTTTAATCTGATGCCTGATTAGTTACACTGACTAACATATATTTTCTTTTCCCCCAATAAGGGAGAGATTGGGGGAGGCCTTTGCCAACAGCAGTGGGACATCACGGGCTAGATAAAAAAAAAAAAAAAAATAAGGGAGACTCAAAACAAAAACAGGTATGAACATACATTAGTACCCGCTCTGGAAGACTGTTTGACCTAGGATGTTACCCGTCTCATCTATAAATGATTACATTCAATTATACATAATAATAAAACTGACCACAAAATAATTATAGACAATGTTGGTAAATGATAGATATTCAATTGTATTCCAGGCTTCTAAAGTAGGTAAACTTTTGAAGATTTTTATGGCTGACATTTTTAAATTGGACATTGTTACAGGTTTATTCCGATATATGAATGGCAAATCTTGCAAGAGACCCTGGCTAGAGGTATTTGAATCTTTCCACGTATTTGTTTCGTCTATGATTATATATAGGTAAGGTAAGTGTGTTACATTACTGAACGGAACTATTACCTATTTCAAATGCCCACATAAGTATTTCAGTATGTACAAATGTAATTATGCATTTAAATAGAGTATAGGTGAAAATGTTCAACCAATAAAAAGTATTTCGTTTTGACTGCTTATTATGTGAAAAAATCTGCCCCTAAGCAACCTTGCCCAATGTATCCGAGACACCGTTTCATTTAAACAACAATATATAATATTCATATACATATAATATTCTTTCGAAAGCAAAAGCTATGAAATGAGTCTATAAAATTAAATATTGTAAGCTTTAATATTTATTTAAAATGTTTAAAAAACCTTCCCTTAACGGTATTTGAGATTTAAATTAAAAGTCGTGGAAACTGTTTAACAGCCTAAATACTTTATTTAATATTGACTATTACTCGCTAGCTTAGCCTAGCTTAACGTTATATAAACATCGATATGTATGAAGTTCGGTAGTTCTAAAACTGTATATAGAAAGACTGATCTCGTTTCCGTCGAATAAAAATTTCTTCAAACTGCGATCGATTGAATTCCGAAATATTTTGGCCTAAAACTATGTATTATCAGAGATAAATTTTCGTTACATTTCCTTCGATACACTTTAGAATGACAATAATTTCGATTATCCATGAATATACCCTTTTAAGAAGTAATTTTGCGGGCGTTTCTATTGACTACTCGTCCTACCTAATGCGTCCACGCGCCTTACTATGTACACGACCAACTATGTACAACTGATGCAAGGAGTATGGTTCCTTTAATGTACAATTGATACTCGTATCCTACGCCAAAGGAAATAAGGGATAAAAAGCGAAAACAAAAAAAAAGAACTCAAAATAGATTAAAAGCAAATTTATTGCTAAAATAAAATAAAACTATAACCACAAGCAATACGTTATTTGTGTAAACGTATTTCCATTTGTCTCTAAATTTGTACGTTCTCTAAAAATATATAAAATAGAAAAAGAAAACAATTGATGAAGAGTGGAAGTAATGCACGGTCTACGGGCGGCCTAGTGCCATCACAAAGTTGAGCGGACGCTAACTACATTATACAAACATACAATAGTATAAAATAAACATTCATAATTTAAATGTAAAACTTATAACCCGATTATATAATAATATTTTAAACCTCACCGGTTCATATAAACATAATAATACTTTTCAACTGGGGTCAGTAATAGATCATAGCTTAAATTTACATCTGATTGCACTTTAAAATTTCATTAACAATTAAACGAACGTCCCTAGCCCTAACATACGGCAACGAATATCTTACAGACACTACATTATGTACACCGCTCAGCAACATTCGATACATATTTGGTATATTTATTTACAATAATCGAATTCGAAAGAAGTAAGCCTTAACTAAACAATACTCAGATATTTGTACCTATCCAGGGTACGCCTCCGTGTCTACATTAAAAAATTAAAGCAAAATGCAATTTTTGTATCGTATAGTTCGGAGCCGCCGCCGAGCGATATGTACAGAGTCCGCGCCGGCGGCGGCGCCCGCGCACTTAGTACTCCCACCGGTCGTCCTCGGTCTCCGTCTTGATCTTGTCTTCCGAGAGGACGTCCTCGGGGGGCGTGTGGGGCGGCCGGGGGGTCTGGGGGGTCTGGGGCGTGTGGGGGGTGTGGGGGGTGCGCGGGGTGCGCGGGGGGGAGGCGTCGCGCGGCGGCGCGGGCTCCACACGCACCGTTGCTTCCGATTCGCGCCGGAAGTCGTCCCCGCGCATCACGCATACCCCGTTGATGATCACCTCGTCCGGGTTCCGCGGCTTCTCGTCCTGCCAGTCCGGGTTCACCCACTGCGGCGCGGCGGGCTTGCGCCGGCTCGAGCGCGCCGCCGGCGTCGACGCCGCCTTCGGCTCCGACTTCGACTCCCCGTCGTCTAACGAATCCTCAGACCCGAGGTTCGACTCCACGTCGTCGTCCTCGAAGTCATCCCCGTCCGGCTCTCTCTTCAGAGGCATCGACAGGTCTAAACCTCCGCTTTGGTCCTTAACTTGCTCATCCGGAGGTATCAGTCCGCGTCCTATCAGCGCGGCCAAATTGGAGTTGGCGGCGAAGTACGGCGGGTAGGGGAGCGGCACCCCGGCGAGCCCCATGCGCTCCTTCTGCAGCTCCAGCAGGCGCTGGTTGAGCAGCAGGCGGAACTGCACCGGGTCGAAGGGCGCGGCGGCCTGGTCCCGGGCGGGCGGCTCGGCGGGCAGCCCGTGCGGCGCCTGCTGCTTCAGGCGCATCCGGTGGTTGTGGAACCAGTTGGTGATCGTCCGCGTGGAGAGCCCCAGCTCCGCCGCGAGGAACTCTATCGTCGGCATGTTGGGGTACGGGTCCAGCGCGAACGCGAGCCTCAGGGCCTCCTTCTGCTCCTCGGAGAACAGGACCCGCTGCTTCTTCGCCGAGGGCGCCCCGGACGTCGGGCCCGGCGAGCTCGAGTGGTAGAACTCCGACGTGTCGTTGGACGACGTGTCGGAGGAGTTGTCCTGGCCGGGCCCGCTGGACCGCCGCCGCTTGTTCGCCTCGCGCCTCTCGTTCTTCAGCGCCTGGAGGCGGTCGATGTTGTGAGCGTCGCTGAGCCACAGCTGCATCCTGATGAAGGGTTCCCGGCCCTTGATGCTGAGCATATGCCACGGCTTAGGTTTGGAGAGGAGTTCGCTGACGGACCCCTGGGAGAGGCCGAGTACGGCTTCTCCGAAGATCTTCTGGCCGATGTTGTTGGCGAGGAGGGCCTCCTTGATTTTGGTGGTGATGGTTTGCGTGTCGAGGTCCTGCGTGAGGGCGGCCATCTCGTAGACGCTGGGGGAGATGTGTTGGTGCAGGTTCCTCATGACGGGCTGGTGGTGGGGGAGGGGGGGCGGCGGCGGCTTGCGCTCCTTGTTGTTGTTGTCGAGGTGCTGCGGCGGGAGCGTGACGGCGTGATGCGGCGGGAAGCCGGGCGGCGTGAGCAGCAGCGGCGCGGGCGCCAGGTGCTGCAGGTGCGCCGGGCCCAGGAGCTGCTCCTGCTGCATCTTGCTGAGGAGCGAGGTCGCGTCGGAAATCATCTTTTGGGTCGGTGGCATCGGTTTCGTCATGTTTGGCGGACATGCTGGAAAGAAAGAAAAGGCTTGTTAGATTTCATGTCTTTTAGAAAAAGCAGTTGTAGTCCTTCAATTGTGTTTTTGCAGACAAAACGGATGTAAAGTATAGAAAGGTATTTAGCACTGACAGACATAATTTAATAATGATGTGTAGATATGTGAGAGCTGATGAGCTAATTTCCAATGGTATACTCATTAGTGATGTGGTAATATAAGAGTACTTTTACTTTCATTTTTATGTTAATTTCACTCTTTACATTGTGTGATTAGAGTCGGTTTGTTTGATTGCTATTTTTATGTAAGCTTTTCTTGGGTTCGATTTCATAGAGCTCTTAATTGTGTTCGTAGAAATTGATAAAGTACTTACGAGGTGCTCCGCTGTAGTTCCCGGTCCTCATGAGTTTCTCCGGCGCGATTTTGTACTGCGACGCGACCAGCTTGTGCACCGCATTCTCATCCTCCAGGAACATCTTCATGCGGATGAAGGGCTCCCGGCCCTTCTGCGTCAGCATGTGCCAGGGCTTCGGCCGCGCCAGTAAGTCACTCACGGACCCCTGTGACAGCCCTAACACAGACTCCCCGAACAATCTTTGGCTGATCGAATACTGGCTTAGAGCCTCTTTCACTCTCCTCACGATATCCTCAGTGTTCAAATTGTTGAACAGGTCGAACTGCTGCTGCGTTATCGGCGGCAGAACAGCCTTCATCGACCGCTGCGGCGGCGGATGGTGCGTCGGGTTCGACGGCTGCGAGATCAGACTGTTCGTGATCGACGCCATCCTCTGTAGCGGACTCGCCGCCGCTGAGCTGCTAAAGTCCTCATTGGGAGTGATGGCCGGCGGCAGAATCGCATTCCCCAGCGGGCTGGACGCTGACGAGCCAGTCGATTGCTGTCCAGGCTCCAGCTTCGGCCTGACTAACGAGAACGCGCTCCCCGCGTGCCTAATAGCCTCTTCGGCGTCCATTGGTCTATCCTTATCGCTATCAGTCATTCCATTAATTTTGGCATTTTTATCCTTAGGTAGTGAGAGATCTTGGACCGCGCCGGATCCGTTGATGTGTTGGTTCTGTGCTTGCTGCATGGCTTGCTGTTGCAGCGCGAGCAGGTTGGGGAAGGGTGGCATGCCTTGCATGTGTGGCATGCTGGGCATGTTGCCTCCTGGCTGCAGCTTGGCCAGCTCGCGGTGGTAGGCCTCCAGCGCCATGCGGATGTCTTCAGGGGGTCGCTCCATGTGTGGAGGCATCCCGCCGCTGAAAAAGGGAGGAAACACGCTACATTTTAGTTCAAGATTGCTGCTCTCGTTTAAAGTATATTACTCTTAATCTATGATTCTAAAGTTTTGCTTTTAAAAATGTTATATCATTTAACTTTTATTATAAAAGTAACTTCTTTTTACTCTTTAACAGGTTATTATATATTTATTAGATACGATAATATTTTGGATTTTAAAATTATATCTAAGTTGAATTCAAGTTGATCAAGACACAAGTGTGGTGAAGACTTTCTGACAATTGCTTAGAAATCTTTGGTGGTCCATCTCAATTTCGTTACTAAATGTTTGGTGATCTCTGGTGGTGGTTGCCATAATCTTAGTTAATTTTAAACTGAATGTTTAGTGAACTTACGTTGGGAACCCTTCGCGGCTGTGGCGCATGTCCTCGACCCTTCGCGTCATGATCTTGGCCAGCTCCTCCTGGTAGATGCGAACCACCTTCTCCTGCGGAATGTCATCGTTCTCATACTTCTTCAGTCTTCTGTTCTGACTCGAGTCCTGGAAAGAAGTGGGTTGAGGTTAGTTCAATGTCAGGAGGCAATCGAGAAGATACTCGATAAAGATCTAAACTGTGGTATGTTTTCTTAATTTTAAATGTTGCAACAGGCGTATTGCATGACCATTCTTCGTGGTTCTCTTCAGCTGATTACGGATGATTTACTTGTGGAAGGTCAGCAACATAATCAAGATTTAAATCAGTTGTTCAGCCTTTGTACAAACTGTTGCCTTAATTGTTATCATTGCATGACCGTGCAAGATCTTTGAAGATTTCTTAATCATTATATTTTAGTTATTAAAAGTAAACTACGTATATATTTGACGTAATTATGCAGTGCAGTTTTATTAAGTAGAACTAACAGTGATCAATAAAATCAAAAAGTGGCAATCTCAGCTACGTAAAAAGTTAATGTTTTATTTCTTTATCGATAACATTTGGCTAGGTTAGGTATCACCAAGTCACTAACTGCTGAAAAATCTAAGTAGCAAAAACAGAAGTAGCTGAAACTCCCAGAAGTAAGTGAGCTGATGATCTGATGATGGTGACAACGAACCTTATTGGAGAATGGTGAGGGGCACTGCGTCCGGGGAGAGCTCGAGTCCTCGTTGCTCCTGGAGTCATCGTTGTTGGGGGGTCCCGTGGGGGTCTTCATGAGGTGGGAGGCCTCGTTCAGGATGTGCGCGAGCCTGTCATCGCCTTCGCCTTCAGGCCTGCCGAAACCAGCGCCGGTACCATCCTTCGTTCCAACTGCGAATAAAAAGGTTAGGTTAGTCTATTGATCGATATTAACAGATGTCATTATAGCTAAGTTATTACTATAAAGTACCTGAGCGCCATCAACTGTTGCTATAGAATCAGTAATAGGGCTACATTTAAATTTAGAATTGTGCTAAACCTACGTCCGTTTGCTTCAATAGCCAAGTGTCAAATGATCATTACACCGGATGTACCGTCTGCGTTTGATGGTCGAATCAAAACAATAACTTTCTTAGAATCTATTTAGAGGTTAATTTAATAAAGACATCTCAAAGACTCGGCCTCACACGTGTCAGCATAATTCTGGTTCTAATTAAGGCGCCATTTTGAAAATCCAAAGGCCACATTCGCATGACAATTTTCAGATCGTTACTGTCATTTCATAACAATATCAGAACCCGTAGCCAGTTTAATTGCGGCTAAATTGTCCCCACACATACATAGTTGCGATGATCCAAGACTTACACTCTTGCCAAGTAATAAATAGCATGTTATATTCAGGACAATTGAAATTAGGTGGGTCATTAAGACCGTGCGGCAATGAATAGTGCTTTAAAGATAATCGTTGAATGGGAGCGGCCACTCATCGCCTAAGCCAGTAATCCTAAAACGGCGCCCGCGCACCCATAAACAAGTAGAGTTACGCGCGAAAACGCCCGCCATACTGTGGTCATTCATCCTGTCAACATATTGTCTTTGGTCTCACAATGCAGCGTCTGTTTAGATGCTGATATATGCCCCGCATTAGTTTAATTGTACGCTTAATTAGTCCAGAGTATCTTTAGAATTAACGACTTCATGCTCTCAGATGTACGTTGTATGATTTTTGGTTATTACCCTATTATATTTAATTTAGTAAAGCTGTTAGAAGCTTATGTGTGAAGTATCGTTTGCAGTTCTTTAATTAGGCTACTCGTAAGCTGTATCAATTATTAGTCGCTTATATTTTTAATTCATATGTACAAGAAAATGACTTATTTGTGTTTGCGTAGTAAAACGCGATAATATTTATTAAATCTGGTTATCACTCGCTAAATAAACAGTTCAATAGCTGTTTCCATTTTACCATCTTATCTTCGATAATGATGATTGTGAGTAAATTAATCAAAATGGCTGAATTACGCTAAACCAAGCCGCCATTTTGTTTGTAATATTGGAGTTATGTTTTCAATCAGATAGATTTAGGTAATGTGCTTTGTTGGTTCACGATGTTTCAACGAGCTATCTTATACGTTAACTTTTGTATTAATTTCACAACTCAATAAACATCCAAACGATCTTCTTTATTGCTGCAGAGATACATAGTTTTACATATCACACCAAATGTCAAGGACCCAATGTTTTACTCCATTTTTATTGAAACTCGACAGCTGTTCGGAATCGGATACTTCCGACAGTAAAGCTACTTTCGGGAAAAGACACTTTGCGGTTCCCTTACAGCTCTGAGAAAAGAACATGATTAGTTGTAAAGGTCTCACGAGTTTATCGTCTCCTTAAATGTTATTTTAAAAGCGGTTTGTACACTGATTTTCAGCCGTTGTTTATTTTAGATGCTCTCTCGGATCGCGCGAACTTAAACCTTGATTAATTGACAATAAAAAACATAATGCGATGCAGTAAACTTGTTTTCCGAAATCGCACCAGCTTTTATCGGTATGTAAAGTGTATTTTATTTATTGGTAATTAAATGTGGATTTAAGATGTCAACGGGAAGATGCGTATTTCGAGACATTTTGTGGCGAAAGACGTTATCCACAACTCCGTATAAATAAGTTGGCTATGTTTATACAATTACATCTTTCAATACAAACGTTTGTTCAACTTCACTTTCCCTATAAAAATTTAGTTCTTAGACGTTACAATTAGGTTACACAATTATCAACGGTGTAGGTATTAATGATTTTATCAAGATTATTGCAATTAAAAAAAAGATCCATTTGCTGAACTGGTAGGTAGGTAATAATTAAGGTAGGTAATCATTATATACAAATTAAAAAGGTACTATTTTACTTATTATTTGATGTTTATGAAGTTATACAATGAATTAAATTTTTATTTTCAAAGATACTTAAAGAGTTAATTTTGTAATTACTATTCTTGCGTATTTACTAAACAAAAACTCTATTTAAAATTACCTAAGACCGTTTAAAAAAATACAAAGAGTTTTAGTATCATCTTGGCTGTACAGGGTCGTCCCTTTGCCTGTTCCACAGAGGATGTTATTAAAAAACTTGACGAAGCTTTATGAACGCACTTTCTTTCTAGATAATTTAATAATTAAAAACACAAAGGTTAATTATTCGTTGCGGTACAATTTACGAGTAGCCTTTGGAAAGTTAATAAATTGAATGTCACTGAATTTTCAATTGAAACAAAATATGTTGGAATTTCTATTCTTCGATTGCGTGTTATTCTGTATACATTGACGGTTCTGTTATCAATGATTTAATGCATGCGGAAGGGAGCCGCCGATGCAACACGCATAGAGTTTTTTTTTGTTAATGAATTCTGTTTAAAAAGTTCTTAGTTATTTCTCTCACATGGTCTGTCTCGGCTAACGAGGAATACCTAGTATCCATTGCCGTTAAATGTTTCGCTTTTACTCGCCATTCTTAATCTAATTACTTTATCTATGGTAATAGGTGAGGGTAGCTTTAACAAAAGTAAATATTTAAAACGTACTTTTTGCAGAAAAAAGTCAAATAAATTATACACATAGAAGCTATTAATTTCAGTATTTAAAACCAGTCTTTTTTAAACACTTTTCACAGGTCGTGATCATAGGAAGACGATCGCTGTCAAAGTTTTTTAAGTATTCAAATGAGGAGAGTAACCTCAACTAATATACAATATTAAGTAACATATTTAAAGGGCCGTGACAAATGTTTTTTTGTTCACGCAGCGAAGAAGATCTTCCTATTTGCCTATTTGCGTCGGCGCATGAAATAGGTTCCGAGCAAATATTTCCCATTGACGACAAGCCAGAGTTGCAAAACGTTCATTGTCGTTCGTTTCTCACGTTCCAATTCGGCTCAACAAGTTTAGAACAAGACGTAGGAACGGCGTGTCCTTACATAGGCTGTTGATTTTTTGTGAAACCGCCATTATGAGTAAGAAGACGTGATCCAAATAAAATCACAAAATGGCCGCGCGGCCGTTTGATTGTATCTCGCATGACCATAATGTTTTTAACTTTCGGCGTAATGACGTTAGACAATAATCCTATATACGTGATCCGGGGGCATAATTGCTTTGTTCACTTCTAAGTGTCCGTTTAAGTGGACATTTTTCGCTAATCTCAGTTGGGATAGTTCGGCGATTATGGAAACTTTCACAAGACGAATCACTGTTTGGTGACCGTCAAGTAAACGAGACTTTCAGATAGGTTCAACCTCATTCGTGTACCAATTTTTTTTAAAATATTGATAGGTTTCTTTACTTAGCTTTTGTCTATTGATCAAATATTTAAAAATATTTTAAAAACAGAGGAAAAGGTAGTCGTTCTAAACAACTGCCTCGGATGTTCAAATGGCGCTATAATTTTGAGAATTGGTAATGTAATTTATGTAGTTTGGAAGTTGACGGACACCCACTGAATACGCGATGGCAAGTCAAAAATAAACCCCAACACCCAATCGAAGGTCCCTCGCGTTAAAAAACTCCGTTATGTCAATAACATCAGATCAAAACATTAAAATGTGCGTCAGGTGCGCGCGGCCGCGGCCAGCGATAAGCAATTATTTAGTTTATTTCAAATTCATTCTCCGGCACACGAGACGTCGATAAATTTCAACACACGTCTATTAATGCCTTTGATCTTCTCGCAGACTTTTTGTTATTCCGCGTGTCGCTCGTACAAAATTACAGATACGTGCCCCGGAGTTTTGTCAAAAACTGTGCGTTGCAACACTTGGTTAAAGCCGCCGCGACGGCATCGGTCAAACTATCGGTTACACGGTAATGGAAACAAAAACTACGAGTGCATTAATTGAACACGTAACCGAGGAAATAAATGGAGGTGCCACATCCAATTCCGCCCTTGTTTTTCCTTCGCTTCGGCGAGGTTTATCGCCAATCATTACGATGTGCATTTTTGATGGACACGCGTAAGAAGGACTCGATGAATGTCCGCCGGTCACGCATCGCGAAGGGACACCGCGGACTTGTGAATTCAGGGACAATATAAAAACGGTGAAATTATTTGTTTATGCGACATTATATCGCGTGCGAGCACGCGAAAACTATTTCTTTGTGCCCGTTATTGATTGCTATTGCCGTATGAATATTCAGAGGCTTTAGAAAGTAAGGGGGTGGTGCCCTAAATTATCGTGTCACTGTGACATAGTGAAAAAATACCGTTCGCCATATAATACGGTAGTTTCCTAAGTCTGATTTTACATAAAATTTCACAATTAACAGTAAGTTATAGGTAAATGAATACCATTAGTCAAATCGAATTTAAAATTTCTGACGAAATGAGACAATAATAGACATATGAAGTTGGGTGGGAAAGTCCATTTCAAAAGTGCGAAAATTCTCCAAAATAACTATGCCATCTTATAAACTACAAAATTAGTAGTTACTTTCACTATGAACACATATTCGTAAACGCAACATTTGATATAGCTGCGGAACAAAGTTCTTACGATATGCATACAATATCACAAGCGGTGACGTCATAGCTCGCTGTGACATTTGTATGAAGCGTTTTGAGCTCGCCCAAATGATGTGCTATTGAAACTGTAATATCTCCGGGAGTTTTCCAAATATCAAACCATTCTTTTAACATCACCTTTACAATTGTGTGGTCCATCCATCTATATAAAAATAAAAAAATAGGAAACTACCCTATTAGGTTTGATTCTAATGTATCAGGGATTGTAAATCAAGGCGGCGGGTGCGGGTAGTCGGAAGGGGTAAGATCGCGCGTCAGAGATCGATGCTCATTTGCATTCGCGCCGCCGCCGAGCGCGGACGTCAGGGCCGCTCGAAAGTGTTGGCCGCGGAAAAAACGACGCATTTGAATTGTTAATACGATGCAAAAGAAATAGTTGCATAAGGCATCGCGCTAAAATTAGGTGCTAACGTGTCGTACCGATGAAATGTACAAATGAGAAACGCGTTGTATTACTTTGTATTGTAAGCTGTAGGTTTTCTTTTTTCCTGACACGTTCAAACGGTATCAAATCGGGTGTCTGAAACGGGCACGCGAGTATAATACCTATTTCTACCTTGAAACGCCAAGGATTTCAGGATTTACTGGTTAATGAGTTATCGTTTTTGCAAAACACTCCACCATATTTTACAAAAGCGTCTAAGACATCACGCGACCATTAAACAGTTTTCTGTATTTGGGTCAGTCAGTCTTCAACCTTTTGTTTTTATTAAAAAAAGACAATTGCTAACACATTTAAGAGACCTAAGTTTTTTTTTAAGCAAATACGCGTCTTCAAAAAACGTCTTTTGTTTCTTGGAATCTGCATCTCCGTGATATCTTTCGAAAAGAGAACGCTTCCGAATCACCGGCCATTTGTCGTTTGTTCTCCTTCCATCATTTCTCCAGAAACAATTGACAGTTAGCAGCAACTACTGTCAACTGTCAATTGTTTCCCTGACTCCACCGGTGTCGTGTCGTCGACAATCGATGTCGAATGAGCGCTGGACTCGGCTCGGCGTGCGTGCGATCGGTATCGCGTGCTAGATGCCAATCTGCCGGGGGCCAGCGGCCACAATTGATTCCACAGCAGAGAGGAAGCGGACTGATAGGGCGCAAGTGATGAGAGGTGTCTTGTGATCTGCATTTTGGGGACTTTAAAGCATAATAAAGAACTGTTGGTGTTCAGGTAGATGCTTAAGCTAGATAACATTGGATTGAGTTCGGTAAAACTAGTGTTTTTCGACAGGGAAAGCACATAATGTGTCTCCCTATTAACGTGATATTTTTGGTAAATAAAAAGAAAGCTACAGCACTAACGTCAGGAAGAATAGTTAGCTGTGGGAGGTACATGAGTTAATGACGCTCGATAAAAATGAGCTTTAATGATCGTTTAGTCTCAACTAATTACAATTGAAGATTATCTTCAACACCAGGTCCCAAAACAATGATAACTATACCAAATCGCTTCGCTCTCATGCATCAAACTTCGAAGATGAAGTAGCAAGAGCAAGGAAACAGAGCTAAATACGTTTTGATGGTACTTTCGTTCCCATAATGATAATGTATGACAATTTCGGCCGAGCCGTGCGTGCCCCGAACGCATCATCGACGTATCCGCATTTAGAAGAGTTGTGTCATACGACGACAGTTACTCAATTTCTAATTCGAACTATTCTAAATGTTAAAAAAAATATAGAGGCTGCAGAAAACGTGATGTCTTGGGCTTGATTTAAAAAAAAGTTGGCTTACTTTTTTATTGACAGGTAATGACGAATCAATGCAAAGGAAGTATTAGCGTAAAGCTTGAATTTGGGTATATTATCTGAAATCTCTACCTACTCAACCCACCTCTTACGGTAACATAAATTTTTAAAACGCCCAAAACGAATTTGCAATTTAATCGTACAGCCTCCGTTTGATGAGATTCGAAACAAAAAGGCGAGTCCTAAAAAGTTGCCAACCAAAATGGCGTCGTATAGGTATTGCAAAGTTGTCTTTCCCGCGTTGTCAAAAATCCCCTTGGCAAAGGTAAAAACGTTAAGAGCACTCGTCGCGCGGACGTCGCTAGTTCGTAACTAGATTCAATAATCAATTTTGTGCGCTCCGCAGAGGACCGCCATATCCGGCACTAGTGTAGTCTGCGGTGCGGTTTGAATTTGGAATTTTGTAGTTTTAATTTCTACATCGACATTGTTTTGCAGCCAGGGCGAATGTATTGAGTTTTATCTATGAGTAATAACTCAAACTAAAGTACGATGAAAGTCTAGTGAAGGTTTTGTTTTGGATCGTTTTTATAAAGCACTTTAAGTACATGATTTGCGTAAAGCTTTAAGTTTTAGAAGGGAAACTGTTTTATTTTGTCCTTAAAGCAGTATTACTACTTAAATTCTGAGTATTAAGAAGCAGACTAGCTGAATCTAAGGTGATTTTTACAAAGACAGAATTTTCCATCTGAGAATCGGACGCAGTATCGTGAGCGGGGCGCAGCACTACGGCCCCAGTATCGGCCCACGGGAGCTTATCCGCATAACTTTTAACGATAGCATAGCAAAGTTTTTTAACGAAATAACCGAATTCCCAGTTAACTACGGCCCGCTAACGCGGTTAGTCGCACCTGATCGTCTGCGCTATGGGGACACATCGATTTGCGCATACATGCACTTTTGTGCCACCAAACTTTATTTTGTAGACAGTATCGCCATTTTTCACTATGTCACTTTCGTAACTTTTGTACTCTGTGAGATTGTAGGTGTTGTTTTATGAAACTAGGTGCAGTAGATATGTATGTGACGATAGCGGATTAATGTCTGCTAAACCCATCTATTCTTTCAATAGTTAGGACTGGCATAAAAACTTATATAGGAGGATAATTAAAAAGAAATTGGTTATGCGTTCGGAATTTAAAATGAGGAAGACAAAAGACAAATGCATCTCCCGCGTCAATTCCAACTGGGACGGCCATTTTGTTTTCGCCCTAAACTGTTTAATAGGTTATTAAGCGCATCCCGACATATTATTTGGCGTAATTAATCGGCCGGTTTCCTTGGCGAGTGCGGGCGTTTGTCACGGATCCGTCCTACAGGATGGCATGTTTAAACTGTCACTGGAGACGCGATTTGTGACCGGCCATTTTACATCTTTGCTCCCTGTCTTGCATAATTAGTAAGGATTTAAACCGAGCTATGAGCGACTCCTTCGCGGTACGCTTAAGGTGAGATTTATAATGGCGTAGGAGTTATTAATCGGGCAGCGGTGCACGCAATTAAAATGCACTTCGATTGTCGAGTTGCCGTTTTACATTACCGCCATTTATTGTGTCGCGAACGCGGTAATTTTTCAATGCGAATTGTACCACACGACCCATTTATAAACGAAACTGTTGTAATAATTCATAAAAAAAAAACTAACAGCCTAATTTATCTTGTGTAGATCTAGCCTTAGAATTGGAATAAGTTTTAAAAAGGTAATCAAGATTTCGTCGGAAAACGGAACGTCTATTTCGCGCCATGAATGAGGTGTTTTTTTTTTATTTTGCGGCAAAGGCGTTTGGTCGCGTGTTGGCGCGCAATCAATCGCCGTTACAATCAATAAAGCGACGGTGCACAAATCAATGCGGTGTGCTAATCACTGGCGGCTGCTTTGGCGGTTCCGATACGAAATAATGGCGTTTTCATTTTACACGGCACCGCCTCGCGTCATTACGTATCGCATGACGGACCCCGTTTGGGGTTAATATTGGGAGTAAACAATCTATCAGGCGGGCAATCATTAATATCGCCGATAGTTTTTGTTGCGGCAATTACGTGTTTCTGCCCCTACTGTCAACTTTGTCCTTTGACTTTCGTAAACATATGAGGCTCTATTGAAGAGCAATTTGTAATGACCTGGCTAACCTTTTTCATATTTCGAGTGAGAAATGCAAATGGCAGAATGTATGTAAGAGCAATAATTTTCACTTGAAGCGGCACGTTTACTACTTTCTCCTAAGTACTTCTAACAGCAACTAGTCGGTTCCGTCCGATGTGCCGATAACATTAACTTTACGACGCAAGGTGATCACTCGAAAGGCATCGTGGACATGTTGTGTTTCCAATTGAAATGTCAATTGTTGATTTGAACATAATTCGAACCGCGGGGCGCGCGCAGGTGACCGTCCCTTTGACATTCAACCTCACCCAACCATTTCTCCATAAAACTAACTTTACGCAAATAACGAAATAGTAATTTTCGATCGTAAAAGTTTAGCAAATTATTTTGTTAACCTGCGAATGGGTGTTCGCCAATAACTAATAATGATGTAGTGTTCGCTTACTTGTTTTATTTCGTTTCGTTTTACGACTTAACGCGCGTTGTTGAGTTTGTTTAGTGAGGTGCGGTCAATCGATCTGAGATGTTAACGTGAATTCCGGTGTTGGGGGAAAGATTTACTTTCTTTAATGAGGGAAACATGAGCTCTGTAACGAATGATGTCATTTAATGATGATTTTAGATAATTTATATTATGTATATCATCGGCATATTTGGATCTATGGTCATCTCATTACCTACACGTATCAAAAATCAAATTTTAGTGTGTGTGTGTAGGTAGGTACTCAGTCTCATTTCCTTGTGAAAACGGCCAGTTTAAATAATCTCAGTAAAAGCAAAAACAGCAATTAGCGTTAACACCGTCCAAAATAAACCGGCGAATCATAGCGACGGCCGCTTGTTCTAGCTGTAATAAATTGTCGTGTTCACCCGAACACACGGATGTGTAGGGCTACCTAGCTAACTAATTAGGGGAATTATTATGAATGTCCAGGAAATATCGCGTAATGTAACATATTTGTCTGGTACTTGAAGAAAGGTAACAAGCGAACGTCGGAGCTTTTGTTAGTTCCTCTACTCGCCGCCTGTAGCGCTACTGTGCTAGTTATAATGATGGATATTATCTGACGATTGAGAATCGAAATAATTATATTTCTATCTTCATAATCTCTAGTGGATTTCTATCAGTTATTTGTTTCTGTGCAGAAAAAAGTTTCTTCAACCTTTGAAATGCGAAAATTACCAAGTTGTTTTTCTACCTAAAACGCTCGTCCTAATTGTGTTTTCGATTTGTCAAGCAGGAATTCCCGCCAAGTCATTGTCCTTAATCGCGCCCTACGATGAACGGGCATCTAATAATAATGCAATGTCCAGTCTCCGAGTGCAACTCAACACCTCGGCGAATTAATTAATTGTTTTATTTCGGGACGCCATAGCAAACGCGTTCAAGTGAAATGTGCAAATGATTCACTTAGCTTTTTAGTTGCTTTTCGGTCGAGGCGAAGGAAACACAGTTCATACAGCCAAGCAATTGACGACGACTAAACTTTTTGTTTGTGGTAAATACGCAAAGGCGTTTGCACGAACAGCCTTCGAGGCGTTAGGTATTTTCGTGGGTATTTTATTGTGTGCAATCCTAGGGACCACCTTTTAGGTTACAATTTCAGTTCATATCATTATTATACCAGTTATAACATTAGTAGATATTTATGGCTCCAAACAAGGTGATTCCCAGAACATTAAATGGGCAAATTATAGCTCTACTTTACCGGCTATGATTACTCATACATTTTTATGAGCTCCGAAAACTTTAAAGTCTACATTAAATTGGTGTTTAATTTTATACGTAAATCGTGTCTAAACAGAATTGTTACTTCAATGTCAATACAATTCGTTAAATACGTTCGTCACGCCTGATATCCCTGGCTGTGTTTTTTGACTTAATCTCGGCGACCTCAACAAAAAATGATTACAAGATTCGAGTAAACAATAAAAAGGCGTAATTACCGCAACAAAAATAGAAAAGAGCGAGACGGGAACACGGAGTTATGTCGCCTGTCTCGTTTTCGCGTCGTTTACGCGTTGAGCCGTAACAATTACTTAGGTATTATTATCTCGGCAGTCGGTTAGGTATAAAATCATAAAGTATATAATGAGACACGGTATTATAAACATAAATATGTCCGTAAAGAGGTCTGATTGCGTCGTCGGGAGCCGTCAAAGCGCGGCGTGCATTCTTGGCCGCTAGTCGCCGCCACTCGCCGAGAGATGGCGTCACCAGAACATTGTTGCGAGCATACCAAACTTTTTCAACGCAACTTTTTTCGAGTTATTAAGCGTAAACGCATTTAAACTGCTATTCCGTTTTTCAAACGCTTTCTAAGTGGTTGTCGCGGGTGTTTTTTGTCGTTTGTAATAATACTTAGCGGTAATTACGCCGTAAATTAAAAGTGGTGATCGTAATTTCATAAGGAGTGATGATGCGGGTAGCAAACAATCGTATTTAAAATGGTCCAGCATTCTTTCGACGCCAGAGGGCGCTGAACTACTTATTTCTTTATTTTTATACACGTAATGATCTACGGATGGAGTTTTCCGGTGTATATTAAATCCTGGTTCTTTAGTAAATGTTAGTTAGTTACCATTACAGTTTTAGAGCATTTTGACGTCTATATCATTTTGTAACATGTACGAAATCCAGTATTAATTTGTGTAGACAATAAGATACTGGCACTCAATCACAAGCACTTACAAACATCATATTTCTGTTCCCCGACATTTAGACATTTTATTTATCATTGTAATAGTGAAAGCGAAACAAAAAAATCTTGGCACAGTTACCGAACGCGACCGGCTACTGTTTCACATCATTAATAACGCTAATCGCGGTCCCAACTATCAAAGGGCGCCCTCCACGGCTTTCGACATGTCCGAAATAAAACAGGTCAATCCCTCATAAATCATAAAGTTTGAACGGGCGCGGGCCGATAATCGCGAAATAATCACGACACAAGCGCGGGTTGGCTGTATCGTTTAGTTCCTTTGCCGTGTATTGGGGATTGTCGAAAACAAAACGTTTGAATTTCGTGTCAGAATTTAGCAAAAAGACCGCCATTTAAGGCTCAAATTGTTATATTCCTTTGATGTAAATGTGAGATTTAAAAAAAAAGTAATAAGAAAAAAAACTTAGTTCATACGTATTTGGGATATTGGATTTTGACAATTTGCAATAAGCAAGGTGTTGAAAACGAAAATAAATAATTAAATTAAACAACAAAGACAAACAAACAACGAACGCTAAAGAGATAAACTGTCGATGGAACAAATTATTGTAGATTGTGGAACCCTTCTGACATTGAGCTATAATTCCTGACGATAGTAAGCAAATGATATGAATTCCTTACTGTGTCAATGCCAGAAGTAATACGTTGTTTAGTTCTATTTCGTAATCAACATTGTAGGTACGTGAAGGGCTAGCATTTGAAAATAACATTGAAGCCATAAAGTAATAAAAAACAAAACGAAATACGGCTTTAAGAGAGAAATAAGGATTTATGCCGCGTCATATTCGGTACATAACAGAACTTTTTGAAAAGTAAAATAAAATGAAGCATTCCATTTTTAAATTCAAAATTGCATTCAGGAGTACAATAATTCTGCCTTTGTTCGAATCGTCCGGCCAATTGCAGATCGGATGAATGCAACCATTGTGTTTCTAGGAGAACCTAATTATGCTGGCTCGTCATTTTCTCTTTTATTAATCAGCTCTTATTTCAGACTTGGGGAGATATTAATTAATCTTACAAGCGATTGTTACAACTCATTGGGAATCATTTTGGGGAACGTAAGCTGTCTACATAACTCTTTTGTTAGTAATACCTTTAGTTTGCAGATCATCTTAGGATTTAAGAATAAAATTTCTATAAAGCGATTAAATAATCGTCTTTACTTGTTCATTGGTTTCTAGATTTACTGTATAATAGATAATTAGCTATTTATTCCTAAGGATGCATGAGATATTCAAAGATTTGTAAGGAGCGTTATTGAGCGAGCAAGTCGGCTATGGCTGACCCCAAAGTCTAACTAAACGGCCAGCGCTACTTCAAGCGAAGTGTATTAACAGGCAAAACTAACTCATCGAGTGCAGTCGTTTTCAGTTGGCCAACTTCTCGGCAACTCGAGTGGACACGAATTGAATCGATTTCGGAGTCGCCGGCCGAGTACTCGGATACTTGGCCGTTGTTACAATATTCAATTTGGAGACACTTTGAGATCTGGGAAGATGGGACGTTGAAATTGTGTGGTACATTGGTTATAGAAATATCATTTGGTTTCATTTCAAATATCTTCTAATAGCGTAAACGTTAATAAACTCAGTAAGTATTTGTTCTGCTCTGTTCTTTCCTTACTATATTATAAAGGACGTCTTTAGAATTACATCTAACATTTAAATTAAAATGCAGTCTCTACCACACTCCAAAATCTAGCATGGAGCATACTGAATGCCGCCACGGGAGAAACATCAAAGAGTCTTTACTTGCTTCGTAAAATTCACACGCAAACAAATCCCGGAATGAGTTCTAATCTCCGAACAAGCCGGCGCAAGTTGTTACGTCCACACATTAGTTCAAAACTTTCCAGTCACCATAGATCCAAGCTCGGTAAACGTAGTTTTTCGCGCTTAACAGAATATTCTCCCCAATATTTGGACAAAGTTGGTCCCTCGAAGAGTGGGAAATCCATTTTCAATGGGCGTCTATCGGCCGGCGGTGTGCGAACTCCACCATTTCTACCTACTACTTGCCCGAGAGCTGGCGTTAAGCAAATTTTAATATTCAATTGTGCTCGTCGGATATTTGGGCGTTCTAAGCGATTAACGTTTGCTTCGGATATTGGCCGCTGTGGACTTTCACCCCACGCCACATTAAACTAAACAGTAGAATGGCTACCAAGGTTATTTTCAGAGATAATGCATGAAATATACGCTAACAAAACAATGAAAACATAGATACTTTGACATTAGTGGAATAATCTTATTAACTTTGCTTGTTTAGAAAAAAACACAAATTTGTAAGTTAATGTAGCGTTAAGGAATCGATTTGCGAATCAGCCATTAACTTATTCACAAACCCCGTGCCGTGTTCCTTTAAAAAGTAAATATCCGTTCTAATTTTAAAATGAGAACGTTAATTAAAATGGTTTCCAATCTATTTGTGGCGAGTCCTATGAATGGTGGCGCTTGCAAGTTAGTTTCACATTTAGACGATGAAATTGGCACTAACGCCCATCAAAATAAGGTCCAATCGGTTTAACATTGACGTATTGTTACATTTGTTTGTGCATTTCATCACTGAACCGTGTTCCAGTAATAAGAGTCATAATTATGGAGTCATAACTAAGGTTAATTGGACCGAAGGATTAACTGAATAAATAACACATGGTTAAGTTAAACCGAAGCTACGAATACGCGTAGTTATTCTTTTGGAACGGAGTTAAAATTGATATACGATGATGGGTTGGCGCGTCACGTTGCGTGCGCCGCTAAGTCTGCTACCGATATCGTTAAATTACATTACGTACCCTGTTACAATAACTGTGACTTTGTAATGTTATAATGAAATTTCTCATTTATGCGTGCGTGTGAGAATTTTACAATGGGACAGCCTGGTGTTGTCAATAACGGACATTGTCGTCCATATTTGGTTCTATTGTCAGTTTTTCTTAAAATATGTCTGCAAATCTAAAGTGTCCATGTAGTTAGAGCATTAACGAATTAGCAGAACCGTAAAAATAGGTTACGGAGTGCGTGAACTTCTTACGAAATAAATATTAAAACTAAAAAAAAATTTAAACCATTGATGTAACTGTAAATTTATGAGTAGTATAGTGTAGATTAATATTGTTATAATCTAATAAGCCGTAGGTACGTGTATTTATATCCTGTGTTCATAAATTAAAGAGTTGCAATAACGATAAAGTCATAGATAAAGTGAGTTAAGGTAATACCTTTTTAAATGGGCTTTTTATTTTTATAGCAACAGACTTTCATATTTCAGCCCCGACGTTTCACTCGATCGCCGATAAATGATAACTGATGCTCGTGTTTGTTGAAAAAAGTTAATACCCGTTGATAGCTCGCGAATCCCGCCTCCTTTAATGAACAATTGTTTTTGCGCCATTTTTTGTGTCTATGGCTTAACAAATTGTATGGGCGGTCAAAGAGTAATTGATTTTGTACTGTATTGTTATATGGATTGTTTTTAGTAGTACTGTTTAAGATAGGTATCTACGACTAATGAAAATGGATTTGTTCGGCATTAAAGCTGACTTAGTATAAGTTGTAGATTAAATGTACTATACAAGTAACAAAGATTATATTTAAATAATACGTTTACTTAACTAGCTGAAGGCTTTCTAACTGTTGATAAAAATATATCTTCATTTGATTTCCGCGTGTCGGATAATCTATTAATACGTACAAAAACACCGTTGACACGTGTCATTTGCCACAAAACCGTGACGTGTGAACGTCGATGCCACCGTTTCGCAACACACGGACAGGACAACACGCATTATGTATATGTATCGTGGGAAATGGGAGAACGTGGAAACAACGCAAATAACAGCCATGGACATAACAGCCATAGACAGCGGTCTAGACTCTATGCTCGGTTGTCATCAGAGCGACGGGCGTTGCGTAATAATTGATGGCTGTGCAGTTCACATGGTCTGTATGCTTCCTTGATAAATCACCGATTGATTAAGTGAATGATTAGTAGTTGCCATTCATCAACATTGTAAAAGGCATACATTATAATCCTATCTGTTTTCCGATACGTCAATGTTGTCGATTTTTCGCGCCTATTACTTTTTTTTCTTAATGTTAATCTTGCAAGCAAAGGAAATACAACCAGAGCATCCAATGCAAGCTATTTGAAACACATTATTTTTCTTAAATGTGTCATGTAGTGTCAAAAGCATGTAGCCTTTGCTCATTCAACACTTATAGTTTGTTTTTTTATTTTTTACTTTCTACTTGGTCAACTATTTTACTCTTTTTTTTTAGTGTCACAGTCCGCTTTGCATAACAACACCTGCGTTTGTTTTTCAACTGTCAAAGACATCGAAGCATGCGTGTTCCCACGCGCGTATTACGTCCGATTGCCGCCATTACAGCTCATTACCAGGCTTGCGTGGAGAACCGACTTGAGAACCATTCTACGAGGAGGCGTTTCGATTTCTACTGTAACATTAGAACAGTACTGGCGTTATTGGAACTAGTAATGTTGAATTATGGGCTTGCTTCTAAGAAGGCGGTTATGGTACTGCACTGGCCAGTTTGATTCTTCCGATTACATCAACCGTAATCATTGCTCAGGATAGGATCCAAAAAAAAAGTAAAAACAAAGTGGAACAATCGTTTGAAATCAAAAATCTAAGCACGTGCGTTTGATTGTGTAACAAAACATCAACATGACGACTGCGTATTAAACACCCGCTTTTATGTTTTGCGAAATTCAAAACGTCGCCGCATCAAAAAACGAGAAATGTACGTGAAACGGAACGCGAACAATGTCAACACACCGGAATACGAATTCGAAATTCTAATTCCCAAAAACAAAATGCATAATTTGGCGCGAAATAAGAAGAGCGGTGGCCCTTCGGTATTATCTGAAATTCAATCTATTTGAGCTCATCCCTATCGATGGGACAAAGGCTAATGCACACCGCCATTGTCTTCCGCAGATTTATACTTTGTCCAGCATTGTCATTAATGTGTACACCGGTTTACAATGAGTCCGCTCTTTTTTAATTTCTTCCGAATTTTCTGTCTGCGGCTTTATTACGTGTAGGGTTTGCTTTGCATAGCAATTTGTCTCTATTGTCTATGACATTTTCCTATTGTCGTCGTTAGCGTTTTTGAAATGTGTTAAAAAATAAAAATAAAATGGATTTAAAAAAATACAGGAAGTGAAAAAAAATTGTCTACATTTTTTTTATAAAATTTAGATAAAAATTTAAAATCCCTAAGTTTCCTTAAAACTTATTATGCTCATCGGTAAACCAGTGTGTTATACCTGGACCTTTTAGGCAATATATCACAATTCTTATAAGCTATCTAAGCATATTTTTCTTTGAAAAACTAATTTCTCTAGTATCGTTGTAAGTGTAGCGTTATGTCGCGTTATTGTGACTCTCTTTGTGTAGGCTAGGTGCGTGTCCGCTTACTTTCATTGTTCCGACACTCTTGCGTCGTTTTGGACTAGTCGCTTAGAGATGGGCGAGAATCATTCGAATAGCCGACATGTATTTTTTTCACTATTGAAAGTATTGAAACATTCATTTTATGTAAAATGCCATTTTAGTTACTCCTAAGGATTTTTATGCAACAAAGAATATCAAATCCCAATGAATTTGCATTGTTATAAATGCATCTAACTGAGGTGACTCTGTGATATCGCAAAAATTGTACACAAATTTAGTTCAGGCGAGTTCAGTCGTAGGTTGCAACAAAGTCAACTGAAATTCAATTGCTTTCCTGAACCTTATGTTATACTAATGGAAATCTCGATCGAAAACTTAACGAATCGTTCGAATAATCCGATTGTGTTCAGTCCACACAATCGCCCATCTCTAACCGTACTCTCATCGCTCCCACCTCAATAAATCGCGCTGACTGAAAAACCCCTTTGTCCAGCTCAAAACAACGCACGGAACCCGACCCTCTTAGAAAAAAATAATTTTGAATAATAAACAAACAAAAACAAAAACGGAAAGTGGAAAGCTAGCCAGAAGTAGCACGTATTAAAACGATAAATTGGTGTTATAGAAGCGCGGGCGGGCGCTCGCTTGACCATGTTCCTAGTCACCCCACCCAACTATCCCCCCCCACCCCTATATTAAGGGGGTAAATCTTTGTAGACACCGCTTCCCGCACGCGATAGGAAATGGGAGTGAGGATAGGACAGGGAACAAAACAAAATTAAAAACTTAAAAAAAAAAGTGTGTGCGGAAAAAAGCTTTGACGATCGAGCTTCGATTGAAATGATATAAAAAGCTGCTAAGCGTTTGAAGGATCAGTAGCAAATAACTCTGCGTGACGTTTCGGTTGGGTTGCACCAATCGCGGTTACAATCCAAGGTTACTAGAACTCAATCGAAACGTCGTGCAGTAAGCATTGATTTGCTATTACCTGACAACGCGTAAGCTCCATTTCTATACATTTAAATCGCGTTAAATCTTAGATGTCGCTGTGAGCCGTGCAGTTTGCGTTCGATCTTGACGATCGTTATCTTTTGTTGACGCGTGTAATGCCTCGGTTGATTGATGAGCCCTATTGTCAGGTGGCACTGTTCGAAGACGTTGATAACGCCCGAAGCAAGCGGGCAATGAGCTGCCGGCGCTGATGACGCTAATGGCTTGATTGTAATTAAAAATCACCCTTAAAGTGGCAAAAGTATTGCAATAGATATTTGTAACTCAAAAATTGGTGTTTTTAGGTCGCCAGGCGAAGACAGCTCAATGCTCATTTCTATAAACTGTAACTATGTCATAAAAAAGATTATGCGATTGTGTTGTCATTGCTGTTCTAAAATTATGTCAGCAACAAAAGTAGATGCCCACATTTGACAGGTGTTGACGCACACGTCATTAAAATAGGATCACACCTGTCAAAAGTGTTCAAATACTTCTATTTTGAATGCTATGTAAAGTTGTGTCCAGAATAAACGAATTGCTGTACCTTTCTTAGGAATGAGGGACTTGAGGAGCATGACGGCGGCCTCGTCGCACGCCCACGCGTGCATCTTGCGGTAGGAGTCGCGGCCCTTCTCCGTCAGCTTGTCCCAGGGCTTCGGCTTGGACAGCAACTCGGACACGGTCCCCTGCGACAGCCCCAGCACGTATTTCGCGAAGAGTCTCTGCCCGATGTTGTGGACGGAGAGCAGCTCCCGCACTCGCCGGCTTATGTGGAGGGTGTCTAGGTTTGTGTTCGCGTATTTGTCCATGTTGTATCTGAGCATCTCTTGCAGGCGGGCCTCCATGGGGTCGCCCTTGGGGATGAGCGAGTCGCCGAGCCGGCCGACCAGCGCGCCGGGCGGCAGCGGGCCCATGTCCTCGGCGAAGCGGTAGGGCCGGTGGTCGTCGAAGCGGAAGGGGCTGGGCGGCGGCAGCGGGAGCGGCCCGTTGTTGTTGTGGTGCGTCGTGTTGTTGTTGAGCGGCGGCGGCGTCACCGGCCACTCCTCGCCACCTGCGGCGATAGCACGGTTACGCGGGAACACGAGGGGGAGCGAGCGAGCGGGGGGGAGGGGGCTTGGGTGTCCTCGTGCGCCGCGCGTCGTTTCGAAAAGTAAAGCGAACACGTACTAGCTACGGACATACACAGCAGTGGACGGCGGCGTCCAGCTCACACGACAACTAGGACGCCGGTGGCTCGGGCGAGACATCGGTTCGGTGCTAAGTTTACAAACAAGCGGTACAACTCGACTTAAGCTTTCTGTAGCTCTACATTCTCATCGACTTTTCTTTAATTCAATTTTATGATCAGCGTCTTACAATCATTCAAAATATCTACATTACATAGAACAAACCAAGTTCATGGTTTGTTGTTCTAATTTAGGTGCTAATCAAATAACAAACAATAAAAATGCTCGAGTGAAAACGCTACGCTCACGAAAGCGCTCGAGTGAAAACGCTACAAACGCTACGCTCGAAAACGCACACTTGAGTCGAGTTAAGCGGGGTACGTACCGGTCTCTCTGCGCTCGGTGCTTCGCTCGCGCTCGGCGGAGTTGCGCTCGTGCGCTTGCGCCGCCGGCGAGCGGAGCGGCTCGGGCTTCCGCTCGAGCGAGCGGTCGAGCGTGCGGTCGAGCGAGCGGTCGAGCGAACGCTCTAGCGACCGCTCGCCTGCGCTAAGGTCCAGCGACCTGAGCATACTGGAACAATAGAAGATAAATTTGTTATACTTGGTACTGGAGTAGAGTATGGATACTCTATACAAAATAAGATTGTTAAAGTTGAAACAAAACATAAGTCTATATTATAGTTATAAATGCATCATTACGATCTGCTTAGTCTATAAACAACCCACTGCTTGCTGACGCTAGAAAAAGAATATCAAAGTTAAAAATATGTAAAAACCTAAAAAACATTAAAACGTTTTTAAATTTGGTTATAGTTCTGCCTAGTCCTAATATTAGCCATTATAATCTTATATTGCCAATAAGTTTATCTATCAAATTCATCTCAAATCTAAACTTCAGATAATTAAATGCATTTTCCTAATTAAAAAGCCCATTGTATTTTCTAAGATACGACGCAGCCACGTCTCTTTAATAGACCGGTAGGACTACTCCTGTAAATTTACCTATCAAATTGACATTATTAGCTGCAACAAAAACCTCGGGTACCCAAATTGCGTACCTATAAACCCGATAATTCTAAGGGTCATTACAGCAAGCCCTTATCTTACCCCGTCTCAAAGGGTCCATCTCAATAAATTTATGAAAGGAATATTGCCAATAAGGGCACGGCATATCCTATTAATTAAAATACTTAATTAATTCACCTGAAATGGTTTTAATCAATTCGGGCCCAATTTATTAAGGTGTAGGTGACCCTTTGATAATGCTGTCTTCTTTGCGGATTCCAGGTTTTACGAGAGTCGTTATCGGGATTGTGTGAGATTATAATTTGTGTTCAATCGAGTACCTAATTTAGGGATTATGCGGTGAAGTAAGGGTGCGAGCGATTTTTCGTTGAAATTATTTGTTTGATTTAAGGTTTTATGCACTCTCATTTGATTACATCTCATAATTAGATAGCAATAGCAAATGTCACTTGATAAGAAATAGTTTTGTATTCGTGATAGATCGGGTTTGTTTTTTATTGTGTTCTAAATTTGAATTTGCATTTTTTGGCCAGTATGAATATACATAGTTCAATCTTATTAAAATATTAAGCCAATAAACTTAACTGTAACGTGACTTGTTACATTTTGGTCTAAGCCAAATAAATATAGGTACCTACAGCCTATCAATAAAATACGCATGATACATTTCAAATATTACCATATGACCACCCTCAAGAGCCCAGGAACAGACTCCAGCAAATTTAAAATGATCCCCCGAATCGCAAGCGCCATTATTATTAATACTGAAACAATTTAACTACCATCTGAATGTACATCTCACGATCCAAACTTGATCCCCGTAAAACGTACACGATTCAACAGTTGCAGCAGACAATTTCACAAGTCCTCACCTGTAACAATCGTCTGGGGCATTCACCAGAGTCTAAACAATAACCAGACAACCGGCCGGATACAAAGACCCCTTCGTACCACGAGAATGCTCCCAGCAAGAGTCCATCTTAATTTGGTAACGTTACTAAACTGAAGGTAACCGACCAACTTTGGAAGACACCTAATTCGTAGCGATTTATTAGGGACAAAGTCTCTAGTGAACTTGGGCGGTTGTGTATTAGGATAAAGCTACCAAATCCTAGAGAACCCTCGTGGCTAGGAATTGGCTGAAGGTGGAGGTTCTAAGGGTTCTGGTCGCATGGTACCGATCAGAGGTTTAATTGGCGATATATTAAATCGTAATTAAGGTGCAAGTGTATGGAGGTGTGAAAATCTTGTGTCGAATCGATATTTGAGTAGACTGGTCGGGCGATCTGTGGAGTTAGTGCTGAGCTTGTTCAAATATGTTTCACCTGTTTTGTTTCTTTGTTTTGTAATGTAAGTTGTTTATCCGTGGCAAGTTAAGCTTATAAGTCATTTAAACATTACTTATCCAAAAATCGACACTTTGTAAGAGAGTTTACGAGGAAAAACAAAAAAAGAATTAATTTCTTGACCAAATTCCATCACATTAAAGAAAAAATATCTCAATGAAATTGTATTTTCCCTCGTATCCTAACAATGTGTAGATTTTTGGATAAGTAATGTTTGAATATAATAAAATTAATCACGCCATAATACATATATTGAATCAATTAAAAAAACGTAGCTTACTATGAATATTTCTATTCTTAATATTTGAATATGTGTGCAAAACATTTGATAAGCGTCTCCAAAGTAAGTTAAAGATTCAAAACCCTCTAGTATAATAATGAAACTCTATGCTTACATTCCTGATGGCAACCTAACCTAAGTCCAATTGGTCGACCAGTCGAGCAACAAGTCCAGCCACACGTCGGGTCCCCTAACAGCCCGTAATTACGGTCGATTGTTCAACTATTAGACATTATTTAGGACCAATACGTTTATTAACTTATGTGAACGGGCATCGCCATTGTGAACCAAGGTGTTTAGCAATTAGTTACTGTTAGAGAATTAGGTGGGGATTGGCTACCTTTGGCATAGCGATGAAATGGAATATTAATGTTATGGGTAGCTTTATGTTTTGTCGATAACTTAGAAGTCTTACGTTTAATAAGTTTAAATGGATTTCAAAAACCACTTTTCTATTTATCTAACTTTTTTTATTGTAAACCTAAAGAAGTTTATTAGCTGTGGATCATACGTCCTTAGAATCAAGACCGTACAGCCAAAACTGTCATGCGGCATATCGCAAATGACACTTGTTTTTTTAATTATTTTTCAAACGACGGAATCTTCGCACAAATCCTACGTTTCGTGATCTGCCCTAAGCGCAACCCTTTCGTTGTTTCAAAGACATATTTCTGTCGGAGGGAGGGGATTCCGATATTGATTAATAAATCAAGAATTCCAACAGCTGGCTGGTATTCCTTGAAATATGATGTAATCAATGCATCCGGGTTCAAAGCGAATACTTTCCGAGTGGGGGTGGTTCGGCGGTGGCGTGCATATTTTTGGGGCGGTTTTGGATCCGTGACCCCGATTCGAACTCTTTGATAGCAGGCTCTTAAAGGGTTGACGGGTTCAAAAACCTGTAGTGTCGTGTGGGGTTGTCAGCTATTTGATGATTTGTCCTTCATATTTGATATACATTGAGCTTCTGTCCCTTCATATTATCTGTGACATAGAAGATTTTCTTTGAGATAGCATTTTTGGCCACAGTTCAGACCATAACTAGATCTACTTAAGTATTCTAAGTTAGCATTATTTTTTCCTACAGAATCACATAAGGACTTAGTATTTGTAAAAAAAATCCTGTTGTGTTCCACTGAACTAAAATAAAACAGAAAGAAAAAATCCTTTAAAGCAAAAGTGACTAAATAACATCCCTCTCAAAGTTATCTAACACAAGTGACTAAAACCAACTTACAACAACTTGTACAGTCGACCCCAAAACACGGGTTGAACCGCAAACTAAAAGGCGATCGGGTAGTCAGCTATTAATTGATCGGGTACACTCGGCTCATGAAGAATTCAACCGCTTTTGCGAAGACAAAGATGCTTTTAAGCGTCCCTGTGATTAGGGGAGGGATGGAGTCGTAATTTCGTGTTGTAAGTTTATTTAATAAAGGTAAAAAAAAACCTGATATAAAAAATAGAATGTTTATGATTTGTGATAGGTAGTATTTGCATTAAGTTTACTTACTTTATTTTAAAGAGAAATAGTTTTATTATGTATTTTTCTTTCACATTATACAGTACTTGGTATTAATTGTACATACTATTGTTTATGATATCCGTTACACAAATTTTTAAACACTTGTGTTTCGAATATTCGATATCGAAGCATTCTATGCTATTATCGTTTGGCATCGCAAAAGAAATGCCAGTCAAGTTGAGAACCACCTCTGTTTAAACAAATAAAAAAACCGTTCTGAATACAATGTTTTTTTTTCGTAAGTTCAAAACCGACTCCACGTACCCTGTTCTGTAGCCATTAAAACTCTGGCCATTTCTCGGTAACTGTGACACACTCGTGCACACCCATCATGAAGCCGCCAGCCGAAGTGACGCTTTACCCTTGAACTTAGTGCGTTAAAAAGTTTCTGAGTGTCTCACATTAAGTGACTATGTTAGGAGGATGAGTGTGTGTCGTCTACTTGGGTACTGGTTTACTTGTAGCCTGTGGGAAGCTTAGATTCTTCCAGAACCTTTCTGTGAGCAGAACTTCTAAGTTGACTGCGAATATTATCGATGATCAGTTAACCAGTATACTATTTTGTAAATTTATCTTGAGGGAGAATGTTTAAATTATGGTGGCAAAATGGTTGTCACTGCCAGTTAAAGAGTTAAATAGTTATTAGTAGCCTAAAGATTCAATTTAGAATACTTCAGTGTCCTTAATAATGTCATGTCAGCACAAGCTGAGTCACTTCCATTTGCTCATTACCTGTATTTTTTTTCCTTTTGTAATTGTGACATATTTTGTAAAATGTCTATGTGAGCAATAAACTATTCTTATTCTTATTCTTATTCTTATTATTCACTTAAATAGGTTTGTTTTCTATAAATCTTTAGTAGTTCTAAAGGTTTTAGGTATAGATTTATTAAGTGTGAGAAGTTGCTAAGTCAAATCGATAATTAAAGATATTATCATTCACGAATAACTTTGACAACACAAGTGACTCGATAACATCGTCTGAATGCGCTCGCAACAGGCCGCAGCGAATCGAAACGCAAATCGGACTCAAGATTCGAATGCTGATAAATACCAACTTCGAACAATGATAACGCATTATCTATCAGCCAAATCATCGGCCGTCGATAGCCGGCCCCGCCCCCTCGCCCGCTGACCAATCACGGCCCGATCGATCGGTCAATACAGATACGCCTCGGCCACTCACGTGCCACCGCTCCATGTCCAAATTCAAATTTCCATTGGCCGCCTTTAAAAAAAATAAACCCGACCAAAAAGTAACGTGTTCCGAAGAATTCTATCTTCAATTATTTGACTTAGAATGTCAACAGGCTGTAAAAAGCTTACGTCTTTTATGGCCACGAAAAAAGCACAGCGTAAATTATTGCGTTGATAATTTGTGTGTGACAGTGTGGGGCTAAACTTTCGTTAAATGTAAGTCAAACAGGCCTAAGCAAATGGAGACAGGTGTCCGCGATAGGCTCGTATTGATATATAGGAGGCAAATATACACTTGTCTGGTTCCGTGTATTATATAATATGAACTTGCCCTAAGTTTACCTTCCGTCGAAATATGTAAATCCAGTGTATTTAGAGACTAATTAAACATGAGATAAGCGCTTGATTCCTTTGCCTTTTAACATTAAAAAGGTAAACACTGTTTGAATTTCGAAAAGATAAAGTTTTACAGATTTGAATAAAGTATGTGTTACTTCAACTGTCACACGCTGTGTAAACTAGGAACGAATGGCTGCATTCTAATGTTGTTATTTTAGTGCGATTAAAGCAAAGAACGATTGTGTTTTACATTTTGTTTGTGGAGGCAACTGTTTAGTTCTGATATTAACATAATTAGCATCTGCAGTGTTTGCAACAATGTTAAACAAAGTACCATTTTTTAAAAAGTAAAGTCCTTTTTGTGACTGGCAGCTAGCAATAAAAACAAAACTGAGAAATCCGCGTTCCGAATTCAAAATTGACAGATTCAATAAAACCGAAAGCGCCGTTCGGATATAGCGGCGGAGATTCGTAGCCGAATATTAATCACTGGAAATCGGAATTAAGCCAAGATCTGGCGGTATCGTGTAGAAATCAATCTATCCGGCCCCCATTAAGGTTTAATCTTCGGCGTTGGCTATAACTTAATCCGGAGTTTAGGAGCGGAATAAATAAGTAATAAACCGCTGCAGGTGCCGGCAACTGTTTTCAATATGGTTGCCAAGCACCTGCCATTGTATAAATATTGTAAGAGATTTTTTTTTACTACAGAATATTATCTTATTGACGAGCGAGTAATCTCTGAAGGGTGGCCCTCAATATCGAGTGTTAAGCTCATAAGACTTGATAACGTGAGATGGAATTGGGTGTTTTTCTGTTTGTTTGAGTGTTGCGTGCGTTGCTGAGATTTTTTTTTCATCTTTCGGAGTTTGGGAGTTGATTGGATGATGATATCACGCGTTGGTTTGAGACAAGGCTTTTATCGTTTTGATTGTGTTAAACTCTTCATAGTAGTGAATTCTATTATTCTACTAGAAATGGGTCATTAGATCAGAAACCATTAAATGAAGATCTGGTCTTGACCTTAATAATTTTATCTAACCTGTTCTAATACCAAAAATTTTTTGTAGCCTTTATTGTATTGGTTCGGAATCTATCTAAATATTATATAACTCAAAGGTGACTGACATAGTGATCTATCAACGCACAGCCCAAACCACTGGCCGTATCGGGCTGAAATTTGGCATGCAGGTAGATGTTAGGCCTAAAGCATCCGTTAAGAAAGGATTACCCGAAGTGAAGCGAGGGCGGGTCACTAGTAGATCAATAATTTGAACTAATATTTAGCCAATATCACACGGTCTCCTAACCTCACGGTTACCAAGTTACGGGAATCTTCCAACCCTATTATCGGCTTAGTTCCCGGTCCTCATCATGGGAACCGGGCAAGTGTTCCAGGTTGCGTGCTTCGGGCAATAATTGGAGGATCCCATTGTGAGCGTTTTTCTGTAGGTGTCGTGTGTCCCGATAATATGTCTTAGCCGATCGGGCGCCGGATCGATGTGTAATCCGCGGTGATTCACCGCATCGCCTGTTTTCGGTAGTTTTGGTATTACATACAAACATAAAATCACGCCTTTTTTGGTATTAGTGGTAAAGAACAATGTTACATTAATTTGCCAAAATATAGGAATGTAGAGAACCTGTTTTATTTGCCAAAAGATACATTGAAGCTTACCGTAAAGCTTTTTAATTTACCCTAAAGCTTTTTAATTAGGTACGACAAGTAGTAAGACGCGAGTTTAATCCGTAAAATTAGTTTTATTTCAAATGTGTAGTGTTCGCGCAAATAATAAACACTACTATAGGTAAGACGATTTTTACTTTTGCAAAAAAAAAAACAACAAAAATATTTTTACACAAAATCCTAGGTAGTAACAACGTGTGGACGCAGAGAAACATCACCTTAATTTAGTCAGTCAAAATATTTACCGTCAATTTCCGGCGAAAAATCGATCGATCGATAATAAAAACGCACTTTAATCCCCGAAACGTTTACAGTGTTTGCACAGGCGTCATTTTATGTCACGACACGTAGGGCCTTTGAAGCGCCTTTGATGAGGATCAAACGCGCCGCCACAGTCGCCATATTGGTAAAAATAACACATTAAACTATGGAAAACACGCTGGCTGCAGTTGTCATTGTTATATTTAGAGTAAGCCATTGATGTCTCAATCGGTACTAGACAACCGGTTTGTTTGGCTTCACGTGAGTTTCAATTGCTTTTATTCTGCCTTGTTTCTGTTCCGAGAAAGCTTAATAGTTTGGCTATTAACAGAATTAATATAGCTCACAGGTATATCAAACATTTATATGAGAATACGCGATTTGAAAACGAAATTACTGATAACATATTTAATTTTACTATGTGTTTTTCTTAGGGGTGAGAGCCATCCGCTCCCCCGCAAGTCCGGTGATGATGACGAGGCTACCCCAAGCCATCATCGTATGTCAGTTAGGAAAAAAAATGTTTTTATATGTATGAAGTTTACACGATATGCCTAAGTAAGGTAAACTATGTCCTAGTTTCACGGATATCGGTTTTATCAGCACTTCGGATGATTAATCTATTATCTACCACCAGGATGTTGACTGATCTCTTCCGTAGCCATACGTGGGAAAATCTAATCAGAGACAATGTTTTAGTTTGAAATTATAAACCTCATTTGTTTAATATAAGATTTTCAACTTTCGCGTTCCATTACACTGAAATAAGTCTTTATGGCCTAATATCGCGTGAAGACCCATAAAGACTTATGTCATTTGTTTAATCTTATTCAATGGGTACCTTTTTTTTTTAAATATTTGTGTAGGTTCATTTTGTTCCTGATACTGTTTCCTTATTAGCGTTTACTAGTAATATCTTTATCTTTATTGTTTTCTTAACACTTGATATCGACAAGTTTCGCTCAACAATAAAAACCGCTTCCCATGCCATATCCGAACGCGCCTTTATCTTTTAATTCCGGCGAAACACCGATAAACCTATATTTAAATTTCCCACTGATGACAGGAAATTTAAAAAAAATATATCCCAAAATAAATAGAAAAAAGGTTAAACGTTCTCAGGGAGCGATTTCTATATCAATAGTTGTTCAAACCGGGGGTGGGTGCTAAATTCCGTATCTCGAATCGTTTAGCGTGTTACCGCGACCTCTCTGTGGGAGTGACATTGGTACCGCCGCGAAAACTAAAAAAAAAACTAAACCCCGAGCGCTAAACGAAATGGGTTTTATTGTGCGTCGATTTCGAACGCTTAACCTTCTAATGATTGATAGAAAAAAGCTTTTAGGAATCAATAAGTTGTCTATGTGTGGTCTTTCGTAAGAAACGTGATTCATTTTAGAAAAAAAAATACCAATTTTTTTTATCCTGCGTTCATTACTTTAAATAAAATTTAAAAAAAAATCTTGTCTAAGTAACACCTTATTTGTGATCTATAACTTTTATCTCAAAATGGCGCCTGTTTTCACAGCTTGGTCGAGTTTAACCTTTCGTTCAGTTGTTTAGCTTCGCCGGCCACATCCTTCGGCCCTTTTAAGTTAATGTACTGTTTTATGTTGGCACGTAAAACACTATTGATTGAGTCGTTTTCACAGAGTCAGTGAGTTGTTTACACACTCTCTTTGGTGAGGATTTACTGAATTAACTACACGAAAAACTGAAAGACAAATCATTTTGAAGATTTTTTTTAAATAACCCATTTCATTGATAGCATTTAGATTAAAAAAGTAAAATATTAGCAGGTATTCCCATTTAATTAGGGTTCTTTTTTCAACTTTTATTGTTGACTGAATGTCTTCTAGTCCAAGGTTTTTTTTCCAGCTGATTTAAAGTTGCCAGTTATGTTTTATTTACATTGTATTTTGACTAAATGGCCAACAAGCCAAGTTTGACTAAAAAAGAAACTAATTGCTTTTCTTCATTCAGCCTACTTGATCAAGGTAGCCATTTGCATTAGCTATCGCTACGCAAATATTGAGCGAGTGAAAGCGATGCGCCTGAATCATAGCAATTATTTATAAAGCTCGTCGCATTGTATTCGATTTGCTCTGCTTATCAGCTGTTGGCTCTATCATGATCCTGTTTTGTAATGTAACACTCGCTATTAAGTTACTAGTGTGCAGTGTAAAGGTGGGACAATAAAACAATAGTAGCTCAGACAGTGGGATAACTAGATACAGCGACGGCGGATCTATTTCAGTACAGTAATTTACAAGGATTTTACTATTGTACTGACAGAACACTTATTTGTTGTCTATGCTATCCAACACAACTGAAAAAAAGTAAACGAATTCTTTTTTTTTTCAAATGACGTAAGGTTAAATTGTTTATTGGAACTGAGTGTCGATATTATTGGAGTAATCTATGTTCTCTATAATCTCTAAAATGCAACTCTTAGTAAGATGATTTTTTTTAAATTACTAATTTATATGACTTATTGTTCTAAAACCTTGCACTACAACAATGGCGCCGTATTAGCCGGCTAACTTAACAATTTCCCTATTTGCCCACAGATAGCGTGGCCTCCGCCGGGTCCACGACCAGGCTTGCCCAACTGCAAACAGCGCAATCAGCTCAAACAAGGTGAACGCCCTGATAGCTTATCAGGTTGTTGACGCGTGCCGAGGATGCAGCCGACCTTTGCATTCCTGGCTTTACAGACAGGTGCAATGATGTAAGCAAGGCTTTATTTTTTCGTTTTTAAGCGCTGGCTGTAGCTAAGATCGTTCAAAGACAAAATAAAAAAACTGTCAATTTGAAATTCGAATCTCTTTGACGATCGCTTCGAGTAACGTAATTAAAAAAAATATTTTTTAATTAAATCAGTTCAAAAGAAGGAGATCAGACTTATTTACTGGCGTAGATGTGCTATTTTAGTAAGTAACCTATATTTTGACAGAGCTTTGATTAACATTGGCTAACCTTGCTATATCCCATACATAAGTCTCTCGTTACCTATCATCCTAACCCGCAGTGGGAAGTCCAGACCATCAGACTATTGACAGATACTCACCTGATTTCCCTCTTAATGTCATCGTAGTCCCTCTGATTGTCGAGCCGGGCCTCCAACCTGGCTATGTGCTGTTTCTTCTCGTCCAGCCGCTCTTCCAGCCGCTGCAGCTGCTGAGCGTGAGCCTCTTGCAGCGCTGAAAGCGATGCCTGGAGTCGGCGCACGTCCTCCACAAGTTGTGCGATCTGAAAAAAAAGAAAATGACAGTTAGTTTTTTTTTTCGAAAAAGTTTGCGGCTTTGGAACTAAGCGCCGTTCGTTTTGTGGGTGTTTGCAGACAGTTTTCAGCGCAGCACTTTGTTGCATACTTTAGTAACTTATTGTTTAGATTTTTTGTGTCTTTTTGGCTTTACCTACTTATTGATTCGACTAAAAATTAAACAAAAGAAATGAATTTATAAAAAAAACTAAATGATGTATAAAGCAATGTCAGGTGACCTGTAAAATCATTGTTTTAACCAGCAATTTCGTTTAAGATTAGATCATAAATTAATTAAGACGCTTATACCTGTTTTGAATTTAAAATCTCAGCTCTTTTATTGCTTAATTAAAATATCTAATCACCCTAATTGTTACTGATAATAATGGGAAATCCAATTATAAAAACCGTCATAATAAAATAGGGTTGCTCCAAAATTAATATGTATTACACCCTTTTTTCAGGTTTCTGAACGTTTTGTAACACTTTTGTAGTTGGACTTTATGGTGTGTATTTCCCTCCTTTGTACAAAAATATGTTGAACTATACGAATGCTTTATGTAAGAAGAGAACTCGCATCCATATACAAAATTGAATGTAAAATATTCAATTAGTGGGTACAATAATATGACGAAAATGCGTCATTCACTCTGCGGTATCGCGATAAAGATGATTAGTTTGCTAAGGAATTATTTCGTTAATTTCAATCTTAGCGATAACAGTTTTCTTTTGCACGGTTGCAAATAATTGTGTAACGTACACGGGTATATTGCTTCTCAAATATTTTTTACTTTTTACTACATATCTGAAGGCCGCCATTTTGATTATTGTTATGTTGGTATCTCTTGTTTTCTTCTTAATTTACGCAATGTTGTCATATTTTTTATCTATGATATTTGGTTATTATGCCAGGTGCCTAATAGTTTTTATTTCATATAGGACGAACACTGACATTAAACAGTAGCCTTATTAACTCGAATGCAAGTAGCCGTCATTTTTTTCCAATACCCACCAAACGTGGCGTGTCAATTTTTTTCCAAATGAAAAATGGCCGACAGTTTAGTAATGAGCACGTAATGATATCAGTATTCGCTAATGGGACAGAACAAAAACAGTAATTTGAGGTTCACGTTTCCGTTCGACAATTGACGATCTATTCATAAAATCCTCGCATAAAGAAGCATTTTTCAAGACCACACACGGTCGCACATTCGACCTTGTTGCCTGGTAATAGAGGATGTGTTAGTAGCGTTCCTAGGGCTGCCAGTTCTTTGAAGGTAGGTAGAGTTTTTATGCGCTCCGTCGATAAGTATGTTCAATGTCATCGGAAAACCTTTAGACTAACAATCGGAAGGTAAAAAAGGGTTATTTGAAAAATTTTATTGTTTTATAATTAATGGAATTTAGTATTTTTAACGGAAATACGCTCTAGTAGACACTAAATATTGCGTGGATCTCTTATAATTCTCATATTCGATTTTTTTTATTAACGAAATTTGTAACATTATAAATAGTATTATTAGGACAAAGTAGAGTCTTCTATTTGCAGTTTGTTACCAAACTAAGAAGATATTCGTAAATTGATGATCTATCGTCTCTGTCTTCGTTCTGAAGATGCATACAAATTATGCGATCACATATTCCACAGATTACATAAACAAAATGGCGGCGTCGCTCGACAGCCCTGCCGCGAGGTATTATTTGCCGGCCTTCGGAAGATATCAATTGTTGCAGGTGGTGGGTCGCTCGCCCGTGAAGATTGGTATCGCCCGAAGATAGATGCGACGGAAATCACGAGCGCCCAGCGTGATGCGACCTACGTATTACCTATATGTACTTGTTCATAGAGGATTGAGTTGACTTTGAGTTTGTTGTGAGAATTGCCCCCCAATTTTGACAGGAGCCGATCGCGTGTCTATGGAGACTTTGAGAATAGCTCCCCAATATTGGAATTTTCTTTTTTAAGTTCACTAGTGTTTTTTTTTCAATCCTTGATTTATTATTCGATACGGAATAAATTTTTGTGATAATTGATAATGTGTGATGACGAATAAATGCTAAAGATTTAAATTTAGATCGACTTTCTAACGCATGTTAATCTATGTTAGTATCTTGTTAACCTGATGATTCTAATAACTGTTAAAGTAGGATGTACTTCACTTTCTGTCAACTGATCTCACTGTGTCTCAGACTCTCAGTTATAGCTGTAGTTTCAATCAGACGAATTGAAATCAGCGCAAGATATGGTGATATCACGGGCAATTGTGACAAATTGCAATGCACAGAATGACATAAAATACTAGGTATGCACGTTATTATATGCGTGTTTTACCGGCAAAACTAGTTTTAAATCAATTGTGTAGTTAACGTAAGTAATATACAATATCAAGTCTTAAGGACATGGTATTTTGTTATGAAATTACTATTAGATATCTCTCCAACAACATCTTAGATGTAATATAATGTAAATTGTTTATTTTGCAGGTATCGACATCATAATCAAGTCTGTCCACTGCTGGACGTAGGCCTTTCCACGTCTTCGGAACTCCCGCCTATACTCTGCTGGTATAGATAGATGTGTTGAAATTATCAAATATATTGACATAGCTAGCCAATACAAAAATATCGACCAACCTATACAAAAAGACCACTTAATCATAACACAATTCATTGTTTTTCCCAGCACCGGTAATGACGGATGATCTTTGATTTTTCATTTAGAGGTCGTTTCTTACAGTCTAACCTTCAAACGACTCTAGTCTCTATCCACATCCGAATAAAGTGTACGTGATTCAAACACAAAAATGATCAGTAATTAATGTCGTTAATTAACAGTTTGTATTGCGAACGCGTAAGGTTCAATATCGCTGAACATTTTTCGCTGGCAATATCTTGGGACAAATAAAACGGTGCCATTGTAAATATTGTCGGTTTGACAAGACCTTGGATATTTGACATGAAAGATCTGGAATGTGTCGTAAATCAAAATTATCTATCTTCGTTAAGATCTAATAATAGTGTCATCGCAGGCTTACTGAAATCGTATTGGAGACAAGATAATTAGTGACAAGTTCAAAAGAAGTTTGTCTGGGCATTAAAATGTTTATTCAATTCAATTTGTTGAACTGAAGATTGTTAGGATGGAATCGCATACTTTTTTAAAAATATTTAATATGAATGAAAACCTACTTATTGTTCTAATGTTGTTGATATATTGTTAGAAGGCTTTACATTATTCGAAAAATGAACACCATTAGAAAGAACTAGGTATGAAACAAGCAAACTAAGTTAAACGGTTCCCTCTTCAACTTCAAATTGACCGGCCATGTTTAATTCAAATGTCACTGTCTAATTGCACCCGATAATTGGGGGCTAATGCCCAAACAAGAGGTGCACACGGACATCGCACAACTAACAGTACAGTCGACGCCGTAAAAAGTATTAGCCAAAACGAAATTCGGGCTTAGTGTACCGCGAGTAATTATTGTCTTAATTCGGCCTCCCTGACCGCTATTAGCGTTGGGTCTGAGCATGAGCGGGAGCGGGTTAAAATACTTTACTATTAACCTAATTCATTAAAGACAACTAAAATGAGAGTTAATTTTTAAAGGCTGCATGAAATATATTCCTATGCGCTAGAAAAAAAACAAAGTAGGCTGCGTTGGTTAATTACATTGTCAGGTCTCCCATTAAAAAAAAAGTTATGCTTTTATTACAATTCAACCTTCCATGTTCGCTGTAAATTCCAGTGTTACAGTTTTAATAATATTCGTAGCAAGCAATATCTGATACAATAAATATTATTCTATCTTTACGTTGATTTATTGACCTGATATGATACGATCTACTATTCAATAGTAACCTTTTGCTAATGGCAATAAAGTCTGAAATCGTTCGAATAGCCGCAGATTTGACGCGAAGGAAAATGATTAATTCAGTCTTTTGTTTGTTGATACGACGTTCGATACGAACGTATCACACGCCAAGAAAGTAAAGCTTATTATGTGTTTTACACACGCTCGGTTTATTGATGGCGAAAATACATTATCTGTGGCTGTAAAACTATATTGCCAGAACATAACAAGAGTCAATAGGTACTTTCAAGCATCCGGCAACATTGTTAGACTGGTAATAACCCGGTATTTATACGTTGAGTGGACTAGTTAGTGTTCACTAGACGCTATGCCAATGCTTTTTTTTCAAATTAATGTAATTTTTAGCTACTGCTTTTGTGTTAGGTTTATGGCTTGTCGACGGAATCTATGAAATAATGAGCACAATACACCGGTGTGTTGTTTAACTAACAGTGCCTAATGTTTTAGTAACTGCCAGTGTTTAATTTAAAAACTAGGTCGATACAAGATGCTATCAGTAAAATAAATTTAATTTAGAATTTTCCTCATGACTTTGTTTTTTTTTCGTTATTTTAATTTTTAAGGCAAAGATGATGACTGGCATACAGCCACTTTTTTTTACTTTTTATGCATAATGCCAAATTTATACAGCCAATCGAATCAGTCAACAATTAATCAATCTGTCACTAGAGTTCGCTTACTCCGCTCGTCCCTTCGACCAAGCGCGCTAAGGGCTCCTTCCCAGGGGTTAAAGGGCCAGCAATTACCTACAATCATTACTATGGACAATTGCGTATGTTCGCGTCACAGTCGCGGTTTTTACTGGTCCGTCGCGTTTTTAGTTTAATTGCTGCCTTTTGGCTTTGGAGGCCCCGTGTTTAGGGTTAACTGTGGGATGTTTTGGAATGTTCGCCGGGATTATATTGGGGTGGATGATGAAGTTGGGTTAGCGTGGAATGGGATAGGCGGTTTTGTGGAAATGTAAAAAAAAACCGGAATGTGAGAATAGTTTGAATTGCGTTATAAACTACCTGCTCTACACATACATTTTGTAATATCCAAAATATTTAAATGGTAATTATCAAACAATCTATATGGACCAATTGAAAAAAAAATGTTGGAAAACTGTACAGAATATTTTCTTTTCTACATCTCAGTTATTCTCCCTTTTCCTTCTTAAGTCAAACTAATTAAGTCATCTCATTTATATTTCATATCTTGACCACACCACCGCATTATGCTTGAGACAACAAAAACTCATACACATTCGTACCACCTCCGTCTTCGTACTCTGTTCGCTAGATAATATTTTTCCATACATTTTCCATACATTTACATTCTTTTCAAAGTGCATCGCTATGCAAATGCGGCCGTGAGCTATAAATCGCGCGTGTCTCCGCTCCTTATCAGTTCGATTGTGCACTTTGTACTTTTGCCGTGTTTTCTTCGGAAAGAATGGCCGTGTTTGTAATGGACGTCAACCCTTGGCTTGAAGGAAGGGTATTTATTGTACTGTGTGTTTCAGTATCCAGTTGAATGTCGTTTTGAAAGATTTTTGGTGTCATTAAGATGTCTTCTTTGATGATTGTGTAGATTTAAATTGTATTAGTGTAGCGTTTAAGTTTAGTATTGACCATTAAGACCTGATTGAAATGAGGGTCACTATTCACACTATTGTTATAAGAGGCCATCATACGAAAACGATGTCACATTGTAAACATAATCAATCAAACAAATATCCCACTTGAATCCAATTTTTTGCACGAATCAAAAAGTCAGTCAGCATAAAAATCAAAGTTAATTGAAACAATAATTATGAGTTGCTATCTCTTCCATCTGTTTCCGAACTGACAAAGTGCATAGACAGGTTCCCGCCACTTTTTGCCGCAAACGTCAACCGAAATCATATTCCGAACGCGGCAAATGTCACAACAATCTGAACCTTATGTCCGGGGGTTAACACAAAAATTGCTACACGCTTTTAATTTTTATTTGCAATTCGATACCCGACACCTGATTGATGCTGTCCATCGGAAATCCCGCTAATGTATTGTAAAAGCACTGAATATTTATGATTTGCGTTCGCCCGCGCAATTAAAATGGCCGACAACGCTTTTTAAACGATCAGACGACAAACGTCACAATTTGAAAATCTCTTTTCGCTGCATCGCGACTGTCGGTTCAATCATTCACGTCATTTATCATTTCTGGCCGAAATGAAACGGGGCCGTCAAACTAGATAGATACGTTAAAAGGAAAAACGCAGGAGTTTTCCGAGCGTCTTTTTGTTTCGCTCTGGCTAACCGGCTGTATAAATGGATGCCTGTGCCTTGGTGTGTCTGTGTGGGCCCCGGCTCCTCACGGCGGGCGGGTAGCCGCCGATCCGCTCAGCCTACCTCGTGTTTGACCAGTTTGACAGATCGCCGACATGAATTCTACTTTCGGACGGCAAAATGCCGTATTATGCCTTTTTTCTCCGCCCACTTGTCTTTCATCACTTCTTTTGTGATTGAGCTCTGAATTTGTGACGACGCATTGTCAGAAGCGAATTGGTTCAGTTTTGTTACTTTATTAGTTGGGAACATTTTAGACTATTGCCTTTGACGGGCCATTGTTTGAGGAGAGTTTTCGGTGTGTGTTTTAGTCGTATGTGAACGCTCAAGTTGGTAACCCTGTTTCGTCTGCCAAAGAAACGGGGAATAATGAACGCGTGCCCAAACAAAAATGGCTGAATATTTTAATGAATGTCTGCTATACAGAAGGGTGTTTAAGCAGGCCGTTAAGGCGGCCGACCACTGACAGAGATAACTAATCATGACTTATGGTTTTGAAGATTTATGTAAACTCAAATTTTGTTCAAAACGTTATTGATACAATGAATTGAAATAAGCGTAACTTGCGATGATTTTTTGTTTAATCTGAGAGCTGCAAGGGAGCGATAGTTGTAAAAATATTAAGGCTTTTGTTTGTGTTACAAGTAATTTGTTATTTTGAAGTTCTTTATCGTAAGCATATTAAGTTACTGCACAAAGTAGACAAATTTTAGTGAGGCAAGATAGCTCCTCAATGTGAACCTCATTTCGCAAGCTAATACAAGCGATATCGCTCCGCCTGGACAAAGTCCTACCCAAGAGGAATACCCTACGAAATGAACATAAATCGACGCCGCAAAAAGAAGAGTGCCCGGCAAGTTATTGCGGGCGGTTTTAATCTCTCCTCTATGAAGATTGGGGCTTCTGAGAGTCCTATATCGAGCTATCAAAGGATGCACGAGCAAATACCTACATACGGCGAGCGCAAACGTTGCGACTTCAAACACTCGTATGTGCCTCCTTTGCACGTTCGCGGTTTTGAGCGCGCAAGATTTGATGGAAACGTCAGAATTTCGCGGGAAAGTTTTTGAAGAAAAAGATGGCGCATTTTGTTTATGACTTTTGACGTTCAGAAATGTGTACTGAAAGGCAATTGTAAAATGTATTTGCTAAGCTAAGATTAGAAATAATTAATTATAAAGTAATTAAACAATGATTAAGAAGTAGGTGCAAAATAAACATTGACTAAAGCAAGCAATTCTATCAAAGCCGACATAGACACAAGAATGCAATTGTTATCCGGTTCCGCCGCAAAATGAAGCAATTATAAGTTGCCGAGCTCATTTATCGTTTGTCTATGCTTTATAAAACCGAACCAAACTTAGTTTTGTGGGCTGAGCAAGTGATAGTTTGCTCTATGGTACGTATTGGACGATCGGCGTGTTTGGATAGTTACCGCTAGAGTTTTAATTAAGTTTTGATTGGTGCTGTTTGGTATTAGAAAAGTATGTTTTTATCTGCAGAACTTGCTACGAAAACTTACTACATCCGTACTAGAATGTATTGTCGAAATTGTTCTTATTTCTTCTTTTAAATACATCGCAACTACAAACTATATTCTACAGTTCGATAGCACTTGAACAATACTGGCCACTTGTATTTTCTCCGCAGTAAAATTCGAAATGCACTATTCGCCAGTAAAGAATAAGCGCGGTACATAAATTAATTTTATCTGACGCTACGATTTCGCTTGGCCTTGCTACGAGCCGATGTGGTGCTACGGACGTTTCGAATACACTGAACAGAACTAACCTTTTTTATACTTTTTTCCTTTATTATTGCCGTTTTCTTTGCAGCCTGTTTAAGTTATGGTTGAAAAAATGTATTTTGATTTTTAATTTTCGTATTGTATGTATTTGGTGTGGATAGTATTTAAAATATTAATTTCATTAATATTCGAGAGTCAATAGCAACTAATTCAAATGAAGATTGCAGGTTAACAGCAATTAATTTTTTTTTTATTTTATTGTTTACACTGACTTTTATTCACTTAGTTTAAAAGAAAGGCAAATTGTAGTGGTTAAATTCTTAAAATCAGATTTCCCTTTTAATTGGCCAATGCACTAAATAATGCACGCGGCATTTATTTATATTTGCAAAAATGTTTCATAAATCAAACGGCCGGCCATTATTTGGATGACGTCATTCGCGGAAAAACTCTCCAATTGGTCGGGTTTCCAACATGGCGCGGTATCAACAGCTGATTATGCGAGGTACGGCGCGAAAAATCACGAGACAGCGTAAAATATTGTTGGGGGGTGCAATTAAAAGTCATATTCGGTGCAGTGCGGTTGGCGTGGACTGGCCTGAATAGAATTAGGTATTTTAGGAAGTCTCTCTTTAATACAATTTATTATGGCTACTTTTTAATCTTTTCGAAGTAGTTACTAAACATTCGTATTGTACATCATAATGACTTTTTACTTTGTACATTCGGAACGAGAAAAAAAAACTTTAAATTGACGCGCCAACTAAAATCGAAGGAGTTCAGTTCCTAGAATTTGTTTTTTTTTTTAATAGGAACACTGTTCAAGATATCATCAAAAATGAAGACGCAAAATAAATTCAATTTATACAAGCCCATAATGCTGTGTGACTGTGAACATTTTCTCAATGGGCTAAAGTGCCTTAAACAGCTTGCTATTTATACGATAGCAAGTATTACGATAAAAATTGTGGCAACTTTCAAACCAGCCAATACAGCGCATCCTCGGCACTGCGCACAGAACAGCTGATAAGCCGATCCGGCGCCCAAACTGCAATCTAGATAATTATTTTAATTTACCACCGCATACGAGCTTTGTTCGAATTTCTTTCGGCCCACTGCGCTGCAGCGCTATATTTGTGACGTCAGCAGTTTCAAAATGGCGGTATAATGTCAAGAACGGAAAACTTCAATTGTTAAGCTAGTTCCTAGATTGTGTGGTAAGTAACTTAAAATTGTCACACCAATTTGATGTTGTCTATGTGTAAGTAATTGAAGCTTTCGATACCAGAAGTTTAAAAAAACCACGAAAAGATATTTTAGCACTGGCCGTAAAAAGTATTATCAAATCTTGACATTGTTTTTTTTTCAGTTGACAAGGTTGCGACTTGTGTTTTTTTTTCGAACGTCTCACGTCACGCGAAGACAATACAGCCTCCGCAGCCACAGCTGTCACAGTGAATGTGCAACAGCGGCCATTAGACCAAATCGGCCGCAATTAGACGCATTATGTGCAATTGCGACGACAATGGCGCGTAGGTGACGCGACCTGAGACTATCGCTTCCTTCGCTGGTAGAACATAGATTAGATCGCAGAGGAGGCTTGATTGAAGCGGAAGTCGGGCTATGGATACTGACGATCGACAGTGTTTTGTCAGTTAGCATGATGTCTTGAGACTATGTAAGCTTTTAAGCAGGCAAAATGTTGCTTTTTTTTAATCCAATTTATCGCATCAGGGAAAGGCAAAGGGACCTTAGCCTGTACAGCCTAGTCTTAAGTAGTCACAAAATGTCGATATAAAAAAAAGTGGCGACAATGTTCCCACTTATCGAGTTTCTTGCCGGTGTCTTCTCGGTAGAATCAGCTTTCCGAACCGGTGGTAGAATCACTTAACTTTAACTTATTTATTTAATATAATGACGATTTATAAGTGCGTGCGAATGCCTATATAAATAAAGAAATTTTGACTTTGACTTTGACTTGACTGACTTCCTTATTTCCTATTCAATAAACATTAGAAAACTTAAGGACCGTCTCGGAAAATTACAGTAAAAATTTTGCTGATTTGCTTGTCATGCCAACTCCCTATTTTTTGTGTGCGTTTGCACTGTATGAGTAGATAATCTTATCTTAATATGTCTATAAAACACATAATACAAGGTGACTCTATAAATTTGATATGATCATACATTGGATCTATATTTGATGACGAGTAATTGAGATTCGGTCATTGGTAATATTCAAATCAATTACATACATATAAGTTTATGATGTTATTCTTAAACTTTTGAAACCATAATGAAAGACGATGTTCACCAAGCAAGTAAACTTTTAATTAGCTTATATTAATCTAATTTTCTCTCTCCAATCGAAATGTCATCACGCTAATCACGCTTTGGACTAATTAAAGCAACCCTTTCATAGTTAATGAGCGTACGTTTGTCCGGACTAGAACAAAATATCGCTTCCCGTTCTCTTTATGTTGTCATATTATTTGCTCACGGCGGTGCATACGGGTTGTCTATGGAATTAGAAACACTGGATGTGTTATAATAGATAATTAACATAACTTAGAGGTGACTCATAAGATTTTTTCGTTTAGTACTAGTATCTAAACAAAAGATCACATACATTGATCTGATTTCGTGGTAAGTATCTTAAGCATTTGTGTTACGGACAGGGTCGGACTGAGCCGCAAGTTCCCGGGTGGCAAATCACAATCCCAGGGCCCGAGATTTTTTTTTTTTGGAAGTGTCTGAGATGGCCTTCTGAGGCCTGTTCAGCTTCACCGGACTTGCGGGTGAGCGGATGGCTCATAACCCTAAGTAGCCCAGGGCCCGAGACTATATCACGGTGATGGGATACTATCGAAAAATACTGAGATACACAAATCGAGATAAACAATAAAAAAAAATGATTATAATACTAAAATAATAAGCAGGTATTATAAATAATAATTACAGGTAAATCCTATAACAAATAATATACAGGGTGTCCTAAAAAATAGAGTCAAGCGAATGTCCTGAGTTAGTAGGTACACACACCCCATGTATGCTCCGCGATTTTTATAGTGTTCGAGTTATGGTTTTTTTCCTAAACTGTTGAGAATAATTAACATAACCGATTTAGAAAAAATCCAAAGAAAAAAGTATTTAATATCTTTGAGAAATTCTGTTTGCAAATAAATTGTCATTAAAATTGTGATATTTTTTCATCAAAATTGATTTGCAAAAAGATTTTCTAAAAAAGTCAAATATTTTTTTTTTAGAAATGTTCAATCGGTTATGTCAAATATTCTCAAAAGTTAAAAAAATCATAACTCAAAAACTATAATTGGAAGTTTTCAAAATGATGGTACAAACTAAAAATTACGTTCTGTAAATAATGTATTAAAATTTCAACTTTAAATTTTAAATATTAGAAGGTACTTAGCTGCAAAGCTCTTTAGTAACCTTAAAAACTACGCCAGACTCTCAGCTTTCATAATCATTAATAAAAACTAGTACCTAATAGGCTACTTTTGCTGAAATCGGACTTTAAAGACAGAGATGTGGAAAAATCATAAATTTGCCATTTGATTACGAAGTATTATTTTGGACATTTTATCATTTCTAAAGTTAATTAGTTTGCTAACAAAATTTAATACAGGAACACTCAGATGCAAACATTTGGATGTCATATTTTTTTATTAATTTAGGTTTCATTGCGTTAACACTGTTTTCGCATGACGAATCCTGTTGTTACGACGAACTTTGTTTTCTTAACGGACTTTGAGTGCGATCACTAATATTTTTTTAATAATCAAATACACTTCCTTTTTTTTCATTTAAGGTCCATTTCAAAACTTAATAAAGTATCACAAATTAAACCCGGTTATGTCAAATATTCTCAAAAGTTTAATAAAAATAATAACTCAAAAAATCGCGTAACATACATGGAGGTGTTTCAAAGCCCCACGGAGTGTTCTATCTTAGGATATTCGCTTGACATAATTTTTTGGGATACCCTGTATAAACCTAGCTAGTATTTTTTTTTTAAAAGAGAAGAACTTTCAGCTTTGTAATTTAATTTGAATTGTTACAATTAAATTACCGAGTATGTATTGCATTTATGAGAGAACGCAATTTTATTTTTAGAACATGTTTGTAGTGGTAATTTGGTCAATAGAACTTCAAGTATGTGGGGGCCCTTGTCCCCGGCCGCCATCTTGAAAAAGGGATGAGAAAACGATTTGATTTTTCACGATATCTCGGAAACAATGCGTCTTTTTTGCTTTAAATTAAAAAAATAAGGGACGATCTCTTTATTTTGCTAATGACTTTTTAAATCTTTAATTTAGGATAAAAAGTAATTTTAAACGTATTTATTTGTTGGGAAGGCAATATGCTAATAGCATAAGCAATATTTTTGTGAGAAGCATAGTTTCCGAGAAATGCAAGCGGGCGACACAGGCCTGTGGGGGGCCCGCGCAGGCTGGGGCCCGGCTGGCAAATGCCACCCTGACTGTATGGCCAGTCCGACGCTGGTTACGGATCAGAATCAACAGTAAATACACAAAGATACTTAAATATATTTAATAACACACCCAGACACAGAACAAACACTGATGTTTTACATAAATATTTGTCTAGGGTAGGAATCGAGTAGTCTGGGTCACTAACCACTGTTCCACCGAGCCAGTCAAATTTTATTTTTTGTAACAAAGAAACGATATATGTACATATTATGTACAATCTACATAGTATATTTTTATCATACCTCTGCATTCGTGTCATGGTATTCGATGTAGGTATTATCAGTGCTATTTGATTAAACTCGTATCTCGGTACAATAAAATTATTTAAATAAATAAATTCATTTATCAGCGGATTTGCTTTGAGGCATCGCAATAGTTATTATGCTAATTTGGTATTTTTGTCGTTTCATGATAAGGCAAATACCTACTTGTGTAATTATTGTGGCCTACAAATTAGTAACATTATTTAGAATTAGCACTGGGGTTTTTTCCTATTTAATAAGAAATTAGTAAAAGGTTTGGTAAAGTTACATAATTATCAGGTCTAAAGGTAGACATATAAGCTTTCCGCCCGCGACTTCGTCCGCGAAGAGACGTTTAACGGGTAAAACATTACTTCCTTATAGCGCAGTCGGTTAAAAGTAGCCTATAACCTTTTCTAGGCTCTGGACTATATCTGTACCAAGTTTCATTTCCATCGGTCCAGTACTCTATGCGTGAAAGCGTAACAGACAGACAGACAGACAGAGTTACTTTCGGATGTATAATATTAGTAAGGATGTATGAGCATTGAATTGCAAGTACTCATAATGTCTCTTCCAGGGGTTTATCGCCAGTGTAGTCCCCTCCTTCTTCTATTTGAACAACTCCTTAATGCTTTATTTCGTCTGTGTGCTTAGTCTAATTAGAAAACTCCGGCTAATGACTGATATCGAATTCGGGACCGTCGCCTACGACTGTTTGATCATTACGATAATGCAGTTACGTTAAGTCCTTTCTGTTCATTAGAACTGTGAATTTGCGACAAATAAAGTTGTTGGGGAAGTTTTGTTTCGCACGCGTAACATGCTTTAAAAACACAACGAGCATTTGCATGTCAAATTATGCCATTAAATATTTTTTTATCAAGGAGTTTGTAATGAAACCGTTTGGTTCTGATTAAGTTTTTTGCAGCTACATCAAAGAGCTCACATTACCTGTAAATTGAAATAAAAAGAAAACACACAGGCACCCATTAAAAGGTACAAACTTTTGCCTTCAAACCGATATCGCTTTGAATGAGCGAAAAAAAAAATCGACGACTCCCGCCCAAAACTCAATATCCAAGTCTCGAAGTTTAAAAAATAAAACGTCACACTTGCCGCCAACTTGTCAAAATAGGCGCAATAAAAGAGCGGGGGCGCGATTGATCGCGATTCCGGGGGCGTTCCGTTCCGTTCCGGATCCGATGCGTTCCGGAACACGTCTGGGATGTGTTCCGATTCCGTTCCGGAGATTGACGAAATCAAAGGAGTAAGACGGGGGAGCGAAGATTTGACTTTTGTTTGCGACGAGTTACGAGATGTAAGGTCCCCTATTGTGGGAAGCGCTCGCTTTTGAGAATGAATAAAATATCGCGACCCATAAATATGGTACATCATATTTGGTGTTTCTTTTTCAACTTTTCTCTCAATACAATCAGTAAGTTCTTTGATTCAATTGTAGTCGCAAAAAAATTAAAATAAATAATGACGATCTTTTGAAGGTTCGCAATGTATTTAAAAAGTAATCAAACTATAAGAATTTTAAATGTTTAAAAACACTGAACTATCTTTCAAAGCAATAGTGTCACAAAATAAGTGGTCTTATTAAAACCGATGGCCCGTCAGTTCTCCTAAAAATGTTAAACGCAAAATACTAAGAAAATTAAAGTGACCATTATACAGACAGTGCCATTATATAGGCATTTGATATTGACATACTGATCATTGCTGACCATAGAGTAACTTATACACAGACATGATATAGCTTTGAATAGCTCTAAGACGTTCACGACATTTTTTTACTTACAAAACTACTGCAAGAAGCAATTTGTATCATAAAGTCTAAGCATAAAGGTTTACTTTTCTTTGGTTTCGTATCTACCTTTACTTATAAATGGTGTCTATGAAAATGCTTTATAATTTAATGCATCATAGACCTAACTACGTTTACAAGTGAACATGTTTTAACACGAAATAGTTGAGGGCAATTACAAATGAGATTATTGTTAATTACTTAGACGGGATCCTTTTAAACTGGGTTAGGGATTTCTAGAAGACGTAATGGCGAGGAAAGGCGGGCAATAACGTAGTTATTAATGTTGTTGTAATTATTATAATTTATCAAGAGGACGGCACAGAATTTTATGTGACACAGAGTTGACACTGAGATTGTCTAACCAATTCGTATACTTCTTATATTTACTACATTGTCATACATATAAATGAATGCCGTCATATTACCACTACATGGGAAATCACAAAAAATTAAAAATAACAAGGTCTTAATTATTTAATTATTACAAAAAAGAACGTTTTTCAAATTGAACTGGCATAAAGAGTTATTGAAGTATATCGGTTACTCAATAAGCTCTTGCTCATACGAGTGTAACTCAAGAGATTTATACCATAAACCTACAGGTAGGCACTTCATGATCAATGAATACTATCAACCTTCTACATTTGTGTCCTCTACGGTCAACCAGCGGAATTATAGGCAGGTTTCTTATAAAAGGCGGCTTCTTTGGTCTAGTTGCAATTAAGGTTTACCACTAAATACTAAATGTCTTGCGAAAACTATATCAAAATTGTCCCTCCGTATTGTCACAACATATGAAATACATTAATTGGATAACGATATAAAGACATCCTTACTAATTTATGAGATAATTTGAAACCGTTTTCTTTCTGGTTTTTTAATTTCATCATGTTTTGTCCTTATTAAGGTTAGTGATACATTTGTTAACGCATTAATTACTGTACTTTTTTATATCAGAATAGTCCTACTAATAGATCTTTACGTACATGTAAATACAAGTACACTCGTCTAGAAAAGAGGTTACATTTTCATAATAAACCTCCGCATTAATCAAGGCACAAAGCACTTAAACCCACCATTTTAGTTCAAAGGGCTTTTAAAGGGATCGATGGCCCTCGAAAAAGAAGAAAACCGGTGTATGATCTCCCCGGGAAAGATAACCGGGGCTTACAAAGGCTATCGGAAACGGAACGAAAGGGTAACGGCGGCATGCGGGCGTAAGACGCGCGTCGCCTCACATGGCCTAATCACCCCGGTCTCCCCCCGAACACCCCCCAGCCTAAATAGCTGGGCTGCGACGATTTTTCCCGGCGTATTTGTGATGTGTGATGTTCGTAGTTTTTGGGGTTATTTTTTTTTTACTAATTATTATTGATTTTGATTTGTGACTTTTTTGTTCCAAATTTTGATAATATGATTTACTTGGTCGTTACGCGATTGTATACTTTTTTTGTGACAACGTACTTTGAATTGACTCTTCGTCATAGAAGGACGAAATAAGTACCTAGTTCTGTATGAATATTAGTTAGTGCATTTTTATTTTATCATCAGATATACATTGCCAGTGATCACTAATACGCCTCCTTAATAACACAACATCTATGCTTCATTCTATCTTCTGTACGGTAATATCGACTCTGTCCCCTTGAGATAAGGGCCAAAGGGCTGGTATGAGGGATGACGTTTGAGGGATGCTTCTCAGTATTTAATTGTGCTCTGTTTTGTTATTGATTTTTTAATGTGTGGTTCTATGAATGTGGGGGCACTTGCGACATTCGCATTGTCTGTCTCTTTCTGTCTTTGATGCGAGAAGTCGTTAGTTGAGGCCAGACATTCAGACAAGTTACAGATGTATGTATCTATCAAGGATTGTTGTATCTTTGTTTCACGGATACTTTTGGCTTATACAAACGATACTTCGATATCTCCAGCACTGTTCAAAGAATGCTCCATAACTGGGTTGATTTTAAAGCAAATCTGAAAGTTTACATCCAAATTGTGTACGTGATGTCGCTTTTTATTAACATACAATTATGTATGACTGGATATATTTACTGTCATTGTAGTTATGTCGCAAACATATCAAAAAGGTTTAGTTTTATCAGTAAAAATGTTAACATTGAGATCGAGAAATCATGTCCCACTTACGAATGTCAATTGCACGGTTATTAATTTTATCTAGAGATTATTATATTCTTGTTAAGCGTTATTAGACGACGTTATAAACATGTGTCATCATATGAATATCACTGATCACTCAAATCAGGACATGTTTAAATTAATATAAATCTGTGATTCAAAGTTATTTCATTTCTATACTTTCGGATTCTAATTTGAATTCAAGTTGACGATCCTTCAGTAAAAGATCAAGGTTATTATTCAAGCATGTATAGTTCCTAACGTAAACTACATATATCAATGGAAAGTAACTCGAAACTTTTGCAAGTCGATATATATCACTTACTATATAAAATGAGATCAAAGCCCCCACGCCTCAACATGTTGGATCCGAACTAGCGAAGAAACAAAACTTTCCCAGTCACAATCCAAATGTAATCCCCATTAGTAAAATCGACTGGTTAGGTCGAACTCGTTAACACACTTTCGCAAGTTCGAACGAAAACTACCCCGCTTTGACTACCAAATACGTGGAGCAAAACTAATAAACGTGTTTAATATTCTGCCAAATCTTCGTCCCCCCGATTTCAATACGCGCTTAAGTAATATCGGATTCTGTACGTTCCCGTGGTAAAACGTCTTAAGTGAACTGAACTCTCGTGCAGTTGTGACGTTGTTCGCCAAAGAGCGGCCGTTATGGACGATTCCGAGAGTGATTTCCCTTGAAACCGATGTAGCATAAATACAGAAATACGGGTGTGCACCGCCTTTGTTTTGAAGAAACTTGAAGATTCATGAATATTCCGCGCGGTTATCTTTTTGAGCGTGTGTGGATTTTGTTTTGGGTAATTATAATTTGTATACCTAAGTCGATTTGTATGTCATGTCGTTATAGGAATTTTATAAACAGGTTTCGTTTTACAAACGTACATACTATAAGATCTAAACGTCCTATGGGGAGGAAGTTTTTGATTGACTGATTGATTTTTACAGTAAAAAAGTGCTATCTTACTAGTACTGTGTAAGTCTACTTCGTAAATTATGGGAGGGCTAACATTAATAAGCAGAAAGACAGTAAAAAAGTGCTATCTTACTAGTACTGTGTAAGTCTACTTCGTAAATTATGGGAGGGCTATACATTAATAAGCAGAAAGACAATATTCATACAATATAGGTACATGTATGTAATGTACACATATCAATCAAACATGTCGCATCTATATATTAATTCCTGTCTGTTTGTCATGCTTATTTCCAAAAACATCCCCCCCACAAGCAAACACGAACAGACGAAATCTCAAGACGCCTCTTTCGGACTTAATTACACTCGTCAAATACAATACGTCGAAGCGGGGAGATGCGAATCGTATGTTTTCGGATTAATTCGTTCATGAAATCGTCGCGTTCGATAAGAATGGCAACTGCTGTATACTAATTGAATGTACAATTGCTTTGGATGTCTGATTTCATTAGGCAGGGTGGTGGGGGAGGGGGTGACGGATCGTCTCACAAAGGAGGTATTTTTGACGTGTGCGAATGACGGAAGAGTACTTACACAGATTAATGCGTACGTTATTTATTGCTTGGTAGACGGTGGCTTGAGCATTTGTAAAGTTTGTGCCAGTTAAAATTTTGTTTTGACATTTTTGGTTTTTAAATTATTGGAATTCATTTCATACAGCCTTTTTAAGTTTACAATACCAGATTTGTCATCGCCTACCTACTTTTTTTTGTGTAAACCTTGTAAAGTAAGTGGATAATAATCGCATTAACATTAAGTTTGAATACTCTGGTACTGCTAAAAAATATTGATAAGTACAATGTTAAGAAAAATAACATTAGGTTGTATTCCCCACTAGAACTAAATCCTAAAAAAACAGAAATGTTTAGACTTGCACAAAATAACAAAATCGATTGCACCACTCCGATTACCGACACACAACAAAGACTCGATCGCCCCAACAAACCGAAACTTATCAAACAATTCAATAAACACGCAAATGCGCAAACAAAAATATCGATCGCCCATTGTTTACGGCTAGAACCAAAATCAATTGTGGTTCCGTCAACGAGATTCATAAAAAAAACACCCCCCAACCATAGAGCATTAATATCAATCTATCAATAATACTCTATGCCGAGGCGTGATCAATTGATCAATGAGCGATAATAAAAAAATAACCATTCAGAAGTATCGGTACCCCACATTTTTTTTCACTGGCACCCCTGACTTATAAAGATGTCTATTGAATCGCCCATTTCGAATTGTCTATGGAAATTTTATTAATCTGTTTTGATTTCGGTGATTTATTCTATTGATTGTCAATTGGTCGGCGATGAAGCAATTGGAACTGTTACGAATGGATTAATTCGATTGCGTGTTATGTGTCACTTATTTATTATTTTCAAAACTTAATTATCGTGTTTCATTGTACTATATCGTTTTAATCTGTTCTTTAATAATTAAGACGTTACGACAGTGGTTTACAATTAAAAATTTCGAATATTGAAATTGTTTTCTTTTTAATTACGCAAGCGTAAGCCAGATAAAGTGGCCATATTTTTTTTACTTTTTTTGAACGTCTTCACGGCTCAAGATATTGTATTTAAGATGCTTGAAGTAATCAAAGACGTTGAAGCCTTAAGTTCCACACTAAAATAGTATAATTCAAATTCGTCTCGAAGACGTAAACTATACCAGGTATCGCTTATCAAACAATAAGCTCGTTTCATATTCGCAACCCGTTCTCAACGTCTTGTCGCCCATATTGTGGGCCCGGGGGCGACAGGGGCGCCCCCAATCGGCAGATTGGTAATGGTTGTCTTTGGCTGTTAATAAGGAGCGCTGCTCAACGAACGTGTGTGTGTGGCTTTATTTGCTTTGTTGGTGTTTATTTTTATTGATGTTGTCTTTTATGTCTTAAGAATACTTTTTTAAAATGTAAAAATAGCCCAAGAAATTGCGTACATAATGTTTTGAAATGTCAGTTTATGATAATAATATGGAATTTCGATGTGTATTAATAAGTATATTTATTGTTGAGTATGTCTTTGCATAAAGCTTCTAGATATTGAGAGGAACTGTACCTAAACAAGACCTAATAGGTTACCTATACATTTCTCAACTCAGACCCTCAAAGACAACGTATCTCGCGAATCGAACGCGATAATCGTACATTCCGTCGGAACAACTCATTAATCGCCCAAATAAAAGCGCTGACAATAAACATATCGCTTTATCGTTTCCCCAAATTGAATACAAAACGGAACGGCAGATTACGAACGTTCGCGGCACGTAAGGGAATCTGTCGGCGATAAATTCGACGGGCCGATCGCGATACGATCGTCTACGACGCCATTTTCATAGATACGCCTCAATTAACACAGCCCCGGGCCACGACAAAGGAGTCTTGTTCTTAACTTGCGTATTGTTTCATTGACACATTTATGTTTCGTACTGGCTGATTAAGATGTCTTTGCGTGCCGCTTAATTAAAAAATAAAATGTCATAGACAATTTTCAAGAACTTTTTTCGCGCCAATGCGTGGCGAATTATAAACTGACTGTTTTCATGATCAATCATTAACAAGTAGCAAATTGATTAGGAATTCGTTTGTCTAGATCGCATAAGCTTTTAAAACTGATTAATCCAGAATACTTAACTTCAGGAGCTGCATCGGTTAGGACTTACAATAGTCATAATAACTATCAAAGGAAAATGAAAGCCAAATATTTATGTCAATAAACTTCATGGCTGTTGTTAACTTAAATTGTACTGCTCCACGAATGTCAGTTGTATTTCAGACAGAAATACCACGCTAACTTTAAAGGTAATTCCAATTATTTATAGCGATGCAATCCAGTATTATCTCAGATTGACGTTTTTTTTCTTCAGACGACACAAACTGTCTATGGTAATCAGACTAAGCTCGTAAATTGTTTTGAACGTCGGACCGCAATAAATACGATATCGGGCCGACAATAGTTAGACAAATGAATAAATCCAAATGGAAATTTCTCTATTCCTGAACAATGGAGTTTAGAGGCAGTATCTCGTACAGACAGATTGATTGGGGCCTTCCTCCGGGCTCGGTTGTGTGGATAACCGGGCCATAGATAATAATTTATCGTTTTAATATTGGCAATGGGCAAGTGATTTTTGAATAACGTAATTTCAATGTGGATTGGATTTGTTTGGCACTCGAATAGTTCTTTTTGCTTTTCAAATCGAAGTTTTTGAATTAAATAGTCTTTTAATGTAAGTAGATGAAGTAATTAAGACTAATCATGGGGAAAAATGGATAGAAAAAAACATTCGCCAAAAAAGAAAATTTAGTTCTTAAATGAGCCCGAAAAAAAAAGCAGTCGCGACCAGTTCTACGGCCCAAATGATTCGATGACGTCACAAGCACATCTCTCCCGCATTTTTCCTCTCCCCGCCACTTGTGTTGATCTCAAGTTTTGACATAAATCGTTATGTTGCGTTCCCATAAATTGCGGATCTCTCTCCATATTTCGGTACCTGTGCCGTTTGTTACGATTTTATTATGAAAATGAATGGCAGCGGGCGGCGGTCGGGGGGTTAGGTGGGGGGGGGGGCGGCTTCAAAGGGGTTCCTAATTCGTACATTCGGCACTGCACTATAGCAACTATGAGAGTTTTATGGGCCGAATCTTTTATGGGATAATCAAATTTTGTAATATTAATGCGGGGAATCGATTCGCATTGAGGAGGTTTGGAAGGGTTTAAAGGTTCTCGCGGGGAAATGGCGGATGAGTGTTCTTATTGTGATATTTTGGGATTGTTGATTGATGTAGATTGGGGATTTTGGTGGTTTGAAACGTATGCTAGGTGTAATGTTACTTGTTTGAGTGTTTTTCGATGTTGTGCAAACTGTAGCTTTTGATTGTAACAGTTTTCCTCTGTAATTATTGTCGGCTTCAGCTTTTTAATACCGATCAGAGAGACTTGGTACTATCGTTCGTTTTTTTCCTGATAACTCTCGGTTTAGGAATCGCTTCATACAGCCAATCATCTTTTTTTTCTTTTAATTCACGGTTTATGAATCTCATGCAGCCAATGCTTTATTATTGTCGTCGTTTTGTTTAGGCAGTATGTGTATGACAGTAGTCGACTGTGGCGCCCCCACAGTGCACACGTACATTCGTCTCAACCGATACACAACCGCCGAGCCAGCGTTCCTTCACCATTATTTTAATTGAATACAAATTCGTTTGTTTTGTTACTTTATTTTTGAATTAATTTGTGGCTTGTACGTTCGAGTTTTGCTTTGTTGCCGCCCTTCATTATTTAGTTTGTCGTTTTGAGAGAATTAATTGGAATTTTCATTGTTCAACACACGTGTAATTAGAAAATGTAGGTGGGTGAGTTTAAAGAAAATTTATTCGCGTCTCCCGCTCGCGTGGAAAGGAACGCTGTAAAAACGACCCGGTTTGTCTATGGCTGGGGAAATTCGGAAATTATTGTTTGTGTTCTACTCGGGATCGGCCAAAAGGAAAATTCTTGATGGAACGCTTTTAATGTAATCTGTTATACGATCATTTATTTTCTTTTTACATTCAATATGAATAAGATCTTTGAAAGAATATAGATACTTTGAAACTACTGATTTGAAGGTTTTATAAGCACAAAATATGTACCCGTACGATTGGCACCGTATCAAAACCAGTACAGCAAAATATCTTCCTGTAAACCCTAAAAAGGCCATATTCACCTACACTATCCTACAAGGTGTGTTATCGGGAACCGAACCTACTCCCCACGTGCGGCTCTCGAATGTAATCGTCGGAACCTGTGAAAATATGTAAATTGTTCCTCAGAGATGGTGGACGGACTGAAATTTGAATATAAACTTCCAGGACCGTATAAACGCCATTTATTTTGCCCGCTCATAAAGTATAATGATTTTTGACGTCGTCATACCAGTGGTGGGGTAAGACCAGTAAGGTATTTTGAAGTTCAAGTAATCTGTACTGTAGATCAATCATAATAAAACACGTTGTTCAAAAACTTAAATTAGAATAGCTCGGGTTTCTATTCACAATCGTGATTGTCAAAAAAGATAGTAAATTTTTACTTTCTTTTTATGCCTTTCAAAAAGCTTCTATTTTTCTCAAGATTGTCATGGAATCAACATCTTTTTATATGTTAATATAACCTATCTAGAAACAGGTTTATTACTGTCATTACTCTCACTGTAAAGGCCCGTATTAATTTTGGCGTATTATAAGGGATGTGTTCCTATATCGACAGTTAGATCTGACGTTCTAATTAAACGTCGAAAATTACCGCTTATTTTACGTCACCGAAGGTAATTTTGTATAAGAACGAGTTATTAAAACGGAAGAGATTTTGTTCAGGTATGTTGATTTTTAATAAGCATTAACATAATGCCACCAATTTCAAATTGTGTATTAAAGCTCTATGTAGCACTAAAACACAATTTAAAGACTCTACGACTATACGGTATTTTCAATTCTTCACAAATAATATGTGCCAATACAATCCTGGGATAAGTGCTATACATTTGTAGCTTGTCTGAGATAAGTTGTCTGGATCGCGAATACTCATAATTTCCACATAAAAAGTAGCGCCGTCAAAACAATACCCACTTAATATTCAATAAGCAACTGGCAGGCGACGCGTTTAAAATATGCAAAAACCTCAAACGCATATCAAATATTAAAATCTAATTCCACATATAAATGTCGGAAAAGGAAAAACTCGCAAAATGGACGCCGCGGGTAAGAGCTGTATTTACATAAAAAACAAATAATGCAACTAAGAGACGGGATGTGCGCATAAAATTAAAATCGATGAGAAATTCTACCCTTCGAATTAAATATCATTGCCCTTAACACACACCACGCCGGGGTTGCCAGCCTCAACCCTCGTGTAAGATTATGTTTGGTAAAACATACAAATTGTCTATGACAGTGACCTCTCTAGATCAGTGTAAGTAATACAACGAAATATTCACAAAGTATCATTACACTTTTTTAACTTTGAAAAAGCAGGGAATGTGTACTTATCTAGGTACCTACTACATAATAACATTATTTGTAACCTACAGCTAACGAGAAATTTAAAAAAAAACAACAATTTATTATTTTAACATTCAAGATAATTTGCAAGTTACGTATAGTGTGTTTATAATCAAAATAATATATTTAGCTAAATATATACCCTATCAAAGAAACCCAAATTCATTTCCCATAAGTGTCCAAAAAATAATCTCAACCTGGCATCCCCGTCCAAGATCTAGATTAATAAGCGAGGGGTCGGCCATGTTAAAACGACAGCTGATTGAATGCGTTCGTTAATACAAATCGCTCCGAATTCAAATTCAAAATCGAATGTATCTCTCTAAGTACCAGTACACACACATTCTTCCGAACCATAGACGAAGCCGTTTAAAAAAACTGCACGACACCAATGGGGTGTGCCTAAAATATCAGCCCTTATTTGCATACTAACTAAAATAATTTATTATTTTTTCTCGGAGGGTCCGCGCTGTGGGGAGAACGTATACAATGGGAATAACTAGAAACTGAGTGTTATTGGCCTCATCTTTTTAATCGGAATCAACGTTTGAAGTTTTGAAATTCTAATATCAAATATTCCTAGAACGTGCACGACTATAAACTAGTTCCAAACAAATAACGAATTAAACATACACGGAAATGCAATATTCCACGTCAAAATACGAGATGCTTAAAAGTTTGAATCAAAGCGTTTCGGAAATCGGAGTACGGTCGGCAAAAGGAGGAAGCGCGGCGCATCCTTACAAATCGGCATGATTGCCGTCGGAACAATACGCGCCAACTTTTCATGCCGGCGAAAAAGTTCGCCGACTGTCATATGTCGATTGCCGGCTGTCGGCGAAACAATCTCGCTCGAAATACGAAAATAATAGACAATTACGATTGACGTTCATTCATTAGGCGGGCAAAGACCACGACGAGTATACAGCCTTGTTAATCAAAAGTTCGCTGAAATGTTTTGCGGATTTCGGTGACAATTCGAATTGTATCTTTCACAAATCTCACAGTTCCTAGTGCACTAATTGTAGTTTACGTAGTCAAAAGATTCGTATGCCGAATAAAATATGCATAAGTTATTAAAATAAGTTAATAAACCCTGTTATGTTGACCGTGGCAGACGGCTGCGAACGAAATTATCATCGGAATCAAAGGGAATATTTTAAATCTATACATAAACATGGCTAGGCCCCGTCCAGACAGTCGCACCCGCAAGATTTATACGATTCATGTGCGAAATATTGTTTGTATCTACTCTTTGCGGTGAGACAGCGGTTTTGTATGTGAGAGTTGTGTTTTTAAAACTGGACATGCATGCATGGCTGTCAATAGTCTTTACTTTTTTTTCGTAAGCTATTGTTTTGTAATCCAACATTCTTTTGCCACGTCATTGTGGGGTAAACTTTAAAAAAAAATAAGGCTGCATACGAGTATTATAATCTGCGGCTGTTTCACGTATGTAGCAACGTCGAATAATGGCGTCTAACCTATAATTTGTAAAGTCCTTGTAATTACAGTTTTGTAAGAATTGTCCCCGATCTTAGATTGCGCGGTCCATTGTGAATATTTGCATATGAATTGTAACGTAACTCTTTGTTAAAAATCTCCTTCGATTTGGCGCTCAAATTGGATGGGATATTGAGCGCATGTTTTTTTTAAAATTACGTAATGGCATTGGAACAAAATGGGTAAGGGTTGTTTTTAAAGTTTAATGATTCGTTTTAGAGTAACATTTTGTTAGTTCAACACTTCCTACAGAAAGTGCCGTACGAAGGCAAATTAATATTATAATTTGAATGATGACAAACAAGCCACCACACCTACACCGTCTATCATGCATATTCATACCCCGCGCATATAATATAGCGGGGTAATGGCGATATTCAATCAGATCGACCCTTCTTCCTTCGTCTTCCCTTGGTTTTGTTTCGTCCTCGGTAACCCTAAAGGGTTGCGTTTTAATATTTATTCGGTATGAGGCCCGCAATTATATTTCGTCGTGTTCTTTTTCAAATGGAAACGATACATGAAATGAAAAGAGAGATTAAGAGATGGTAATTTTTTTTATATTACTGATATTTGAAACGCAATATGAATAATTGCTCACATTTATTTGAGCTTTCTCAGAGCTGTACCGAGTACAAACTACGTTTGGTTAATGCTTTGTAGATTCAGTTGAAAATTTACAATTTTGTACACAGACTTAGTAAAACTCAATCCGTCTTTTCCGTCACAGTTATTCACACAAATGAGTTATATCAAATCCATCTGATTCCGATAGCCCGATGACACAGGATAATTAATGGCCCATATCTTCAGTCCTCATAAGGCCTCCTTTCATAAAATTCCTTATTGTTTTGTCTCGGCACAATTTATTTTTTGTTTGCGAACAAAATTAATTTCACTTTCGGCTATCACACGCAGACTTTAATGATTCGTATTGTTGGCTACGAAATTAAGGGAGGAACATGAGACTTTACGGAGGGAAATTTTGATTATTGAAATCCTTATTAGTGTTTTGTCTATGTGTGTTTCATTTAATTATCTTTCCCTAAATGTTTTCTGTCATGGCGGCCGTTCGATCGGTGTGGAAATTAGGCGGCTTTTACACCAGTTAAATGTTGCATAAGTCCGTGCTCATATAGAAATGCACTATTCTCAATAGTTTCGGTCATAGATTATATATAGAGAACGTCGACCAGGGATCGAACCGGTGTCGTTATATCATTTCGCAATACAATAAAAGTGTCAACGGCTATGCACTGAACAGTTATTATAGGCTAATATTTATGTCTTAGGACCGATGCCAGCCGTATATCTGAGCTATCGAACCAATATATCTGAGCAGATACAGTTCGGACTTTGAAGAACGGCTCTAACATATATATATATATTGGTTTTAACATATATTCGTTAACTAAATGTCATACTGAGTACTTTCTACCATACATTGTTGCTAACTGTATTAAAGCTTTCGAGTTCCTAAACGTGTGTTCGCTCGCGACCATGATTGGTGTAACCCAGTCGAAACGTCGGGCAGTAAGTAGCTATGAATTTGCTACTCCTTATATCGCGTGAAGACTCATAAAGACTATTTAGTGTATTAAATTTGGTTTGTGACCTCTAAAATAGATGCTATTAATGTACATACGATGATAAAATCGAAGTTACATACTAAAATAAGCATACCTCAATACGTTCAGTAAAAGCTTAATCATTATTAAAACTTCTTTGGTTAGCTCTCAAAAAGCCGTTACCTAGATAAACGTACCTACTTATCAGCTATTGATATAGCTTGCAAGATTGACGGTAAAATTGTGCACAACAATCTATTTTCGCTGACTGACACGACGGGGAATCGAATTGGCAAGCGTCGTAGATGGCGCTAGCGTTGGGCTGTCAGCCGTCATTACGACCTGTCAATGTCAAACGTCTTAGCGATTTGACGGTGACATGCCGAATTGGTGTTTCGGACGGAGGCGTTCGAAGATTTTGAGATTGTGTAGTTTTAAATGTTGGAAATTGTGCAGGAATAGTTATTGTTGAGTCTTGAAACTATCTATTTGTTTTCAGATTGTTTTTTATAATGACTCTTTCGCCAAATATTAAAGTAAGAAAAGAAATGATATGTTTAGTATAACAATACACGCGAATTTGAAAAAATAGTTTTATTTCAAATATAAAAAAGGATTAATGTACATACATATTAACTAAGCACTATTAATAATTATGTTTATAAAGAGTCTGTCTAACTCTCTCTAAAATATTCAGTCATTTTCGATTCCACTATTTATAGTACATCTTTTTAAAATAAAAACGAAAAATATAACAAAAATTCCCACCGTCGATTGACAAATGACAATTTTAATTAATTCCGAAGCTGTCAGAAGTAATAGAAGTTTTGTTTTGGACTCGCTCCAGGGTGGTAGAGTGCTTCAAAAGTGCGCTATGAATATTCGTGGCCACGCTTCGTCTAGGGAAGCAAGGGAACTCTATGTACTCTACATACATGTATTTTTAAAGAGGTATTGGCAAAAATATAGAGCCTTGGGAATAAATTGTAGACACGAAAAGTGGTCTTATGTATATTTTTTTGTATAAATTTTTCTTTTTGATAAAAAATATTTAAGGAAAATGTATTTATTGAAGGTTTAATTAACATTTAGTAAGTAATAAGCAAAATTGTTGACATAGTAGGTAATAAGCAATATATATGTATGTATTTCTTAATGGTAGGTACCAGAAACACGTCTACGACTTTAAGTAAATAAAAAAAAAATTACACTTTTTATTTTTTTTAACGTATCCACGGCTAAGTCAACGAATCTTTAACACCCGCGGTCTCACCCTTCGCCCGCCGCTCCAAACTCGGCCCAGGGCCGAAGCGTCCCTTTAACAGGGTTGTTCACCTTACCTCACCGAAAGGGTTAATCGTACCCCAGTACTTCGACGTTCGTTCGATCTCGATGTATGGAGATCTTTTTTTATTTTTTTTTATTCCTTTGCCCCGGGTTACTGTATCAGTGCTTTACGTTTTTAATATCGCATAAAAATGATTTGTGTGATCTGTGGACGGATCGAGTTTTGTTGTCTGTGGTTTTCAAATTCTTTAATTAATGTTTATTGACAAGCTTTTATTAATATTTGTGTTGGTAATTTTTTTGCTGATTGTTTAATCTAATTTCAAATTTTTATCAAACTATGTAGGTTTAATAATAAAAATACATGTATAATTTTATGAAAAATTGAATTTAGTTTAATATCTACTATGGCTAAACCTCATATATTTATTTTAAGTACATACGATTAGCTTATATAAAGTTTCCAAATGATACCCCTTCGACTATTAGGTACACTGATTGGTGACTTTACCCTTGCAAAATGCCGTCAAAGGCCAATTATGTACCGATCTATGTACACATGTGCGATGTTTTGCCAATCGCGCCATTCGATACTTTTGTGTCTAAAAAACTTGACCCCAGATCTGTCACCCTTGCACACAAATACACACCCTTTACACACACATGTGTGATTAATTTATACAGGGTGTTGTGTTGTCGAAATTTTAAAGTTTTAAGATAGATTTTGATTTTTTTTTCTCAACAGCGCCAAAAGGAATAAAAGTTTATAGTTTTCTTGCTACTTCTTCTATACTTTTAAAGTAAGCAAAGGATAATAGCGGTAAACTATGATGACTTAATCGGAATAACAAAAAAAGTTTTTAAATTAGACTGAAGCTTACATACGTACACGATTCCCTTTTTCATTGTGATATGTAATGACATATTTTTATATTTTATATTCTAATAAAGGATAAGGTAAAGGATATCGATCATATGATATTAATAAAACTGCTCTTAATAAATTTCAAGGAACATTTTCTACAAAGCTATTAAACAGAAAAATAGCTTTGAAATGTGTTTAAAAGAATGCGTAAGAGGACACAAAAGGACAGATAGTGTATCTCCTAACAAGGATCACCCTGTATAAACACACACATTTAAGAAGACCACATCGATAGGGTTCGATTCTGATTTTTGAGCGCCCCATCTCAAATGAACTCCCCTGAGCAATCGCCCTTGCATTTGATTATACAAGGCTTGTACATTAAACTTGCATTGTGTATAAGTATTAATTTCGCCCATGGGTGAACGTAGGGATCTGTATATAGAGTATGGAGAAGATACAGATCCCATTTTGATATTTTATTATCTCTGACAAAGTAGTATTGATTATTTTGTTCAACAACGGATCCAACGATTCAGTCTTCCAGTTAGGCTTTTTATAATTGCCTAAGTTTAAAGTATAACACTTATAATAAATTAAATTTTTGAAGACTATAATATGAGTGTAACTTAAAGAGCCTAAATATTCAGGCTACTTAGGTAGCCTACAAATTAAAAAAAAAATTGCATGTGTAAAAGTAGATCTACACTAAATCTCAAAATATTTGAAACCAACACAAACAAACTAATCCAGAAGTATGTTCATACTATACAAAACAGTTCCTAATCCGATACCAAATACTGAATAATTTTTCCATCTCTTTGAGATACGGCTAATCAACTCTACACAGTAATCTCTACATAAATATCAGTACATAATTGGGGCGGACAGAGCAATCGACTGATCACCTTGAGGGGAGAGAGGGTAGAGCTAAAATATGGCAAAGGGTTGGTAGAGACGACGCCGTCTCGTGTGTAGAGCAAGTGACGTAATAGGGAGCTTTTTAATTTTGGACTTTTGTGTTGCGTTTTGTAGAGGAGCGAAAATAGGTCTATCTTGCACGAAAATGGCTCTACTTTGTCGTGTGGTAAGGTAGAGAAGTTATTGCAACTGACAGAAGATTCAAATCAAGTAATTTTGGCTGAACGTTGTGGATCTTTGTGCATTATTATTAAGTAAAAAAAACAACTACATATTATTATACTATTCATCAAAGAACGCTTACTAAGTCCTATACTGGCTGGAAAACCGTTACATTCCTTCGCCTATGCCCACTTAAAATTTAAAAAAAATCGCACCGTAAAAATATGGCGTCGGCAGATAAGATCGCTAATTGTGCGGCCGAAAGCGAGACTTTAGAACGCGAAATTTGAGTGTGAAAACTGTGGTGCCGCGTCAAAAGTGCACGCGACGACCAGGGTTACCGATGCCGGGGAAATAGTAATCATTCGATACTTTGTTTCGAGTGACAGAGTATCGATTAATTGGTCAACTCGTAGGCTTTATGAAAGACTTTGAAAAGAGAACATAGATGTTGTTTGAATAATAGAAAACAAATGACAGTTTCAGCTCGTGAAAACGTAGTCAGTAGCTAATCCCACATTAGGTCAGGCTAACCCTGGATTTGCGTTATTCAAATATGAAAAATAAGTATCCATGGTATTTCATGACCTGAAAGATACTTGCCACTTGATGACATTAATTAACCCGTCAACAGCCACAGCGCGGTCGCAACGACCCGAACGCCTGACCCGAATTCAGCACAAAAAAAATACACTACCAACCCTGACAGGTACTTAAGACCGACACGGTCGGGTGTTCCGTGCCCGGTTCGGTACCTTAAATGTTATCATAGCCCACCATTTGGGCGCACTAAATAATCAGACGGTGCATGTCCCGGGACAATAAACTGCATTTATCAAGCACTGTGCCTCGTTTCGTGTATTTTTTGGGGAATAGTTGCGATTGTCGAGTTTGAATAGTTGTTTGATGTTCGCAATTGATAATTTTTTGATGGATACGCTTTTTTGGCGCAACTGTGTTAGCGTAATATAAAATAGTTTTGTTATTTGCGATTCGTGTAAAATGAAAGATAGATGCAAGTCGATTCAATTGTTTATTATAGAGTGTTCTTCTGATTGCGTGAGGGAATAAGCACGTACGACTATTAAAATAACAACAAATAAAGCTTTGATAAGAGTCTTTATGTCACGTAATACCGTTAATTATCCAAAACCAACCAACTAAAATATCCGTTACATTAGCAAGTGCTATCAACAGCGTTATCTTACGGACCCCACGCGTCACCTCGATACGCGATCAATCTACAGAATAACAGCGTAAAATAACTTATGTATGCGAAATAAATATTAATGGAGCACACAACGTAACCCTTTCTTCTTCCCCTATGGTATAGGCCGAATTTTACTAATAAATGTGTATAATTAATCATTGAAATGTGGGTACGGGGGCAGACCGTCGCTCTGGTGAAAAAATACCCCGCGGTAGGGAGAAGGTTGGATACATCTTTTGTTTCGATTGTTACGGTTATTGGCACAGCCTGGGTCTGATTTGGGAGTTTGTCTGTTTGTAGATGTTTTATTAGTTAGTAAATATATTATTGATTATATGTATTTGAAGTGTTCATGACGTAAGTCTTCAATTAGCTTCTTAAAAGGTTAGATAATATTAGTTGGAAACCTGCCAGTGGTAATTCAAACTTACGGATATTTAAATCATAGTCAAACGACAATGATAATCAAGTATATATTTGTTCAAAGTCAATATATGCACTATACATAACCACATCTAACCCTACCATATCGACTGAGTGTTAATTTTAATATACACTGTAGGTTTTATGTACGTCGTGCAAACGTCGAGTCATCAAAAATCAACGGAGCGTCTTGTTCTCAAAAGACGGGCATAAATCACCCGATGTCCCACAATGGGCACCTACGCAAACACCCCACATGTCCGCAATTAATTAAAATTATTAATGACATCGCGGAATAATGGAAAATCGATGCGTGTCTGAGAAAACGGAGCGAAAAACAACGATCGCGGAGACGGGGTAGGGGCGCTGATTCGTTCACTGTCTGTGTGACAATGTCACGGGTGAGCTGTCAAACGGGTACTTAGTAAAAAAGCTTAATAAGAAAGTATCCACTATACATTGTTGATAAAAAAAACAAAAATTGTAGTGGATACTTTTAGTACAAAAGTTTTCAACACGATTAATGTTAGTGACTTTTTTTTTCTTTTATTATGACCAAATGTACAAGACAAAGACGTCTATATCAATAAATATCTATTATTTTATTAATGCATAAAGTGAATAATTAAAAATCAATACATATTCTTGGCCGAAAGCGCCATAACGACTTCTGGGGCGCATAAAATGGCGCTCAACGGGTTATAAATTTTGTGTTGTAATTATTTTTTGTCCTTAACTGTCGGAATATGCAGATGTAGCAGTTTTAATGTTTTCTTTTATTGACAGTTTATGGTTCGGAAACTGAAAATGAGCCGATACGATAACATTGTTTTAATGGCCGACTGTCTTGAGTTTCTATTGGTTACATCAGAGATCTTGAAAAATAACGACACAGAGCTTTTCATATTCATAATACTGTAATAACCTAACACTTTTAACGTTAATGACTGAATAAGTCATAAAATTAAATAAATAACATTAAAGAATGTCAATGTTAAATAAAGCTTCAAGTTAACACGAAAATAGAATCAAAGAAAATACAAGATATTGGTTAATTGCTTTTTATTCATCAATTAGTTAGCGCAAAGACAACGAATTTAGAATGCCTGACGTGACAGCAGTGAAAGATTACCGCGCTTTTATCAACGAACAACTGACAGTCGATACGAGTGCACTTTTTAAAAATGAAAGCTTTTAATCGTCACGCGATTCGGCGCCGGAGATTACAAGTATTAATGGCCAGTATTTAAAACAATCGGATACGTATTGACAAATTTCGAACATTAATAGGTCTGTGGCTAAGTGGGTGTTTTAACGGGTCGATTGTTTTCGTATCTGTCACTGATAGCTGTGTGTTGACATTTAAAAATACCTTCGCGTTTTTAAAGTAGTCATCTCAACCGATGACACAGCGCTGATATTTACCTGCAACAATAAATACAAATTAGTTTTGAGTACAAAAATAAAATCGCAAGGAGAAAAACCATGGAAATATTTGCCGAAGATTTACGTCAAATGGAAGGCAATTAATAAAGAAAAGATTTGTTTCCGTAAGCTATTAGGAATCAAGCAGCCATATTTAAATGTAGCCATGGCGGGCCCGGTCAAACCATCTGGAAGGAAGGAAGGGGAGGCTGGCGATTTATAAAACCGAATTATAGGCGATCGAGAGAATGCTACGAGACGGTTTATAGCGCCTCTGTTGAGGGTTTGATATTGGATGGATTTTTGTTTCTTTATACTTTTTTTTTAAAATTTATATGCTTGAATCAGGAAGGAAGTATAAAATAGTTGACTTTTCTTATTGTAAACTTATGTTTGAATGTATGAACTATACTTTAAGTGTACTGATATAGAAATAGTAATGTAATTTCTCTGCTTTTTTAGGATATTACCAATGCAATGGACTTTAAAAGGCATTTGATTTTTTATATGTATTATATTACATTTCATTAAAATTATAATTATAAATGGTATGTTATAGCCATTGACTACAATAAAAATATTTTTTTTTTATAAAACCTTGTTTTTTTTAATTTTCAACATTCAAACGTAACAAACACACACCATTATGTAATAAACAAAAGTGCAACTAAACAAAACATGGCGATAAATGAATTACGCGTGCAACAGTTAAAGTTGATTAGATAAATAAATAGATTATGATATTAGACCCCTCGGCCCCCACCGGGGGCGGAGATTTACGGCCCCATGGGGTCCGGCATCAACACAACTCTAATGTCAAACTATGTATTGTCTCTTGGAATATTCAAATGCGTCAGAGATAATTGAAAAAAAAAATGGGTACATAGGTTCCGATCTATCCATGCGTAGAACAGAGTTTTTTGTGTTGATTTTACTAAATCAACACAAAAAACTGTTCTACGCATGGATACTTGCTGCAGTAGTTTTTTTGATAATATTTTGAATTTTAATTGTTATCATTTTTTAGAAAGGTTATAAAGAATCAGCGATCATTCTATGTTGTTCTACAATTAAGTCGATCTGTAGCGGTACCATGAGTTGGCTATCGAAAACTTACGTACGTTAAAAACCTATCGAGTTATTTTTTTCATATGGCCGATTTTAGTTCTTCGCGAAACCACCAGCGGCGCTGTACAAGTTTTTCATAGACATATTTAAGTAGGCGATATTGAGTCCGTAACTTTTAAAGTCATGGTAGCGCTACTGATCGCTGTTAACAAAACTGATAGTTATCTGGTAGATATTATTGTAAATAAGCTACATACACATTTTTTTCGTTTTTTATTTCCTAACTGACTAACAATGATGGCTTGGAGGAGCCTCGTCATCAACACCGGGCTTGCGGGGAAGCGGATGGCTCTCACCCCTAAGCTACAAACACATTGTGGTGTTTCCATTGCTCTATCTATAACCGCTTTGTCAATAAAATCACTTTAAAATGTAAAAAAAAAACCACAGACAAAAAAGAAGGGTTGCACCAAACATAAGAAAGTTGTTCTTGTTCTTTTTCGCACCTTTTGATTTGGCAACAATACACAGCAACTTGGCTCCCCCCATAGGGAAGGGGGGGGGACCTTGATCCACCCTTTGGCTGATTTTCCGCAAGACTCGTCCCGGCATTAGGAATGGTACAGAAAAGTGGTAGCCAATAGGGAGAGTGCATTGGAGATGTTTGTATTACTTAGTAGATGGAGATGAGGTGTAGACTAAAGAGTACCAATCAAAAACATAAATGTGAAATGAGAGCCAAAGTTCGATATTATGATATTGCTTTGGTTGTTGACTTCAACGACAAAAGAATTGAGATCTAAATGGGTTGCTCAATGGTCAACCTAAATTTATTTATATGTAACACTATAACATACCTATCATATCTTCTTATAAAATAAGATAATGTATGGTGGTAGCCTATGAAGGTCTGTCTTGGCTAGTTTCTATAAACCTACCAACGTATTATATTATGTTCGCTCGCCAGTTTCTACCAACAATCCAAATTTTCAGAATTATAAAATGAAAACTAGCCAAGACAGACCTTCATAGGCTACCACCATACATTATCTTATGTTATAAGAAAATATGATAGGTAGGTATGTTATAGTGTTACTTACAAATAAATTTTAGAGTTGACCATTGAACTTGGCACTCATTTAGATCTCAATTCTTTTTGTCGTTGAAGTCAACAACCAAGGCAATTATCATAATATCGAACTTGGCTCTCATTTCACATTTATGTTTTTGATTGGATATCATTACTTTTTGTAGAAAAGTATATATCATCGTAACGCCGTGGGTCCTTTGAAAAGGACAAATTCAAAACTAAAACTAGACTTTATAAATATAAAACAATTGAATCAGTTACTGTATTTTCCTACGTTTACGGGGTATAACCCTAAGTAATGAATATGAAAACCGACTATAAGTACCTACTTTTAATTGTAAATAAGTAAGTATACCTAAATATATACTTAGTGCTCTGCCTTCCCCGTATATATAGGCGTGATTAGGCACTAATTAGGTGAATGAAATGAAATAAAATCCGGTTCGGAGTCGCCCGGTTGCTGTTACCACCATACAGTTGCGTAAAACTCTGACCTATCTCGGTCAGGTCGCGTTCCGGGATCAGCACTGTACGAACCGGAGCCATTGCTGCGGCAAGCGCCGGACCAGTGGAGTCTTAGCGGCGGTATTGTGCGGGCGGAGCGGGTCAGCCCGCCCGCCAGGGAGAGCCGTAGAAACGGTAGTGCCTTCCGTTCGGCGGATTGGCCAACTCCGACCCGCACAGCTCAATACCAATGCGAGACTCCACGCCTTGTCTCGTTGTTGCCGCAGCAGTGGTCTCCTCTTTCACGTCCCCATTGCCCTCTCATATCGATGTTCCGGGAGGGAGTGGTGAAACGGCTTTCAGGGTGAGTGCGACAGGCTCAATATGGTATATTGTGCCTGTCGACCTCATATTTGGATCTCACTACCGCTTACCATCAGGTGGAGTGAGGTCATCTTGTAAGCTCTATAAAAAAAAAAAAAAATTGCCAGTTTTTTATTTTTTCCTTTGTATTCATGTAATTACCTATCTGCATACCAAATTTCAACTCTCTAGGTCATTTGGAACTGGGTTAGAATTTTGATCTGTCAGTCAGTCAATGATAAAAATGAGGATTTTTGGACATTAATATCTAAATAACTGTTTGAGATAAGCTTATGAAATTTAGAACGCATATTTATCTCGCAAGTCACAATATATGAGCCAAATTTGATACGTTTATGTGAAATAGTTTTTGATTTATGAGGGGTTAAAAAGTGGTTCCAAATGGTTCGTGTAATATTACACACGGTGCGGCTCGCCAGTTCTGTTTCTTGAACTTGGCTTTGACACGCTACCGCGTGTCTAGATGTATAAGAAAGTAGATTAAAGATGTGATTTGTAAATATGATTTGAGTTGCAATGTGTTTGTAATAGAAATAATTAGATACGTAATGTTTTAGTCGATTTTTAACACACTAAGTAACTGATTCAGTTGAAAATCGGTTAGATATTGACTATTGAGAAAGAAAGTCAAGTTTTCATCTCTAACATTATCATTTTTAAATATCACATGCAACATACAGGTTGTAAAATTGTTTTTTTTTAAAGTAAGAAAAAACTTTTTTTTTTTAAAGTTTATATTATATTTGTTTTTTTTTTGACTAACTTCACTGCGTGTCTCCCCACTGTGCCATTAGCCGTCTCTAATTGTGTATCGTCTCCGATACGTGCCTTAGAGATTTCGTTCGAACCGCTCTGGGGTTCATGCGATTATATGAAACAATACAAAGTATTGAATTGTACTTGTGCCTATATAAAACGTGATACAAACGATTCCCTATCTTGTGAAGTACTGAGGAAGGTGCATTTTGGATTGCGTTTACGAGTCAGTTCAAATTGCGACTGTGTTTTGTTCATTAGGCTTATTATTTAAAGTAATATCTTAGATAGGGCGTTGTGTAATATCGTTGAAGTAATTTTTGGATAGACATTTTGTTTTTTTTTTATTTTAACTAACTCTATGACGTTGACTTATTTATTACGGATACTTAAAACGTCACACATCACAGTATTACAAATCAGTTTAACCAAATTGCGTAGTTTAATTTGGATGTTCTGTGCAATCCTTGATGATGATGATGATCCTTGCAGGATCAGAAGATGAGATTACAATGGAAATGGTTACTTAACACATGTTTGGTCAAGTTGACCAAGCATACTATTGCTTCCTGAAGCATTACTCTCAAAGGTCCCCTCTGATAATTGAGAGAGCTTACTCTTAATAAGCTCCGATTATTTATTTAAGACTTTCGCCACCTGAGACGTCTATACCAAAAAACATTATTTTTACAACCAACTCCAACAATTGAAAATGAACCCTATTCCAATAACGATTGGGTTCCCAATCGAATGATGCTGATAGGAAGGGATTGGTGTAGCGGGAAAAATACAATTTAAGTTTGGTTTTCTTTCGGAATGATTTTCTTTAAGTACACGATTTGTTTTGTTTTTTTCTTAATTAATGTTTTGCGATGCATTGGTTTTGCGAATAAGCCCTTCAATTGGGGTGGAGTTCGGTTTACTTTTGACTGTTTTTCATATTCGATCCCAAATTCTGATTGGGCTTGGGAACTTTTTTTTTATAATTTGTTAAAAGTCGACATGTAACATTCAAAATGTAATTACAAAAGTTCGTCTGACATTTTTATTTTTAAATTTGAAAATTGTGTGACACTATATTTTGATTTAAATAATGTATTAAACACGTGCAATCAATAAAATAGGTACAAATCCATTGTTTAGAAATACTATATTTTTGTTCATTGTCATCTAAAGGTTATCTCAAATTGTGTAATCTCGCAAATTAACCGAAGTATTGGCAAATAACATAATAATATTGTTAACATTGCGATTATTGAGTTTGATTGCTACTTAAATTTTTCCTTTTAAAGATAATATGATAAGTTCCTGTTAGGTATACTAATTGTTATATAACGCTGTGTAAACTTGGTAATTGAATAATATGATAAATTTAATATAGACAAGAATTCCAAAGTTAAGAAATAGCTCGCTTTTTAAACCCGACTAGGCATCGAACCTATCACCCTACGGTCAGCCGAAGCCTCACATATTCCATACAAAACAACCATGTCACCATACAACAGTAATTTGCGGTAAAATTCCTCATAAAGTAGTTAATGTTACAATTTATGCATGCATCATAGATTCCATTGTAGCGACCGATCATAAAAAAAAAAATCGGCATATTATACAAGAAAATTGCTTCCCGCGGAATCGAACCTATTATCCACAGTAGCCGCGATTGTGCAGTGGATTCGCTCAACCGGCCCTCGTATGGAAATCATTGTAAATTGAGTAAAGCGAATTGTTAACATTTTTATATTATTAAGTGTACGAAATGATGGATCGGCGCGATACGGTTTGATTGACAAGCTCTGAGAACCGGCGGTAATGAGGCTGCAAATGCGACTGTCTTTGATACAAAATGGTGGATACATAGCTTTATTTAGATAAAAAGTGAATTTCAAGCTTTAATTTTTTTCTACATAGGTAGGTACTGGCCACTTTCAAAAACTAACTTCCGAATTTTAAAATACTGGCCAGACAAAATCTGAAAACACTACGAAAAACATTGAGGAGAATGCCACCAAAGACTAGGCTGTACTGGCTAGATTCCTTTGCCTTACCCTAATTCAATTCAATTCATTTATTAAGTCAGATAAACAAGATCCAATTATGGTTAGTAACATTTATGCTTATAACTATGTTAGTAATTTATTAAATTTCATGTCAATTACAATAAAATATTCTTTAACAATTTAAAACAATATTTTGACGGTCTGTACATGCATCATGTTACAATGATTTATGTACACACCGTCAAAACGCTCGGCAAATACTGCAGGATACTGTTCGGGCTGACCCGCACCCTGCGCACCAGGGATGTGCACCGCTTGCGCATGGTTGTGTAGAAACAATCCACGCGCGCTTCAGCAAACATCCCTGATGCACTGCAGAAGCGGGCAGCCCCAACAGCACCCTGAAAGCGTTATTGAATTGAACGCGAAGGGCGCTGTACTGCTTCTGCGTATAGTCCACCCACAGACTGCCCGTGTAAAAAGACGTGCAAAATGACCTGAATAAGGTGACCTTGACGTCTCTCGAACAACGGACAAATCTGCGGGCTATCATATTCGCACGAACAGACAACGCCCTCCGTTCCCTTTCTATGTCGGCATTATCTTTAAGGTAATGGGATAACTTAGACAATAAAAAATCACTTAAAAAAACTTTCGAAATATAAACTCATTTGTTTTTACCAATGACATTTTAGAATTCGCTTCTGATATTTCAAATCCGCAAGAGCGCAATGGCCCGTACTCAGATCCGTCAAATTCGACATTTGAATACCAATATGGCGTCGGCGGGCGTATTGTTACACTGTACGAGACAATTATTCAAACGGTTATCATCATAACCGTACATTTATTACCGAAAATCAGTCAGCCGCTCCTCCTGGCATCCATCAATAAAACTTAACCATAGATCCAGCTATGTGTAGCTAATTCCGAGTGCCATAAATCCTGGTATTAATTTAACGACAATGCATTAGATACTACTTACTATCCTACGGGAACTATTCCGATAGATTGGTTTGAGACGCCCAAGTAATTAAAGATATACACAATGTCATTTATCATGCGACTATGGTTTGTATGGGTTACGAATAGAGTCCGTTTTCCTTTGTCATTTGAATCATTTAAGTCTTTCCGGTATAGAAATTCAAATTCTCAAGGACGGAGGAACGGTACAATCAATAGGGAATCTTATTTATTGATAGTTGAAGGTGAAATTTGAACGGGGTTTTCCAATAAGACATTAGGTAAATTGCTTAATGCCGTCTAAATGGGTGCTGTGTTTTGTTCCCGATAGTCGTCTGTTTGTTGTGTTTCCAGTTGTATTGTTGTTGTAACAACAATTGGAATCGGTTCGTCGATTAGCGAACTCGGTTTGCTGATTAGATCCTGTTTCGAGTCCTGGTCTGGTTTGAAAATGTATAATATGTGATTTACACTTCGCTGTCTTCTTTACAATATACTTTGTTTTAAATAGAGACCATTTATATGGACAATACAAAATACAATCAAAATTACTAATACTGTTGTCACTAATGTGTATTTAGCATCAACCCGAGTGTATCCCACAAAGTTAGATAAGTTTACTAAAAATATAAAAAAAAATTAAACCAATACGAACCTTATTGCAGATAATCCAGAAACTATATTAAACAATTAATTAGTATATTTTTCACAACGTATCGAGAACGGATGGACACACGATTACGCCGCCGGCCAAGAGAGATATGCGACGAATTAATAAATAAAAAAAAAATCACCAAATATTTGCTATCTATCGTTGTAAGTTTTGTATAAACAATCACTTAATTGTGTTCGACAATCGGTGGTCGATTGTTTTATTATAAGTTCTCAAATTGTTTTAATTTGTCAATGAATGGAGATAAACTTTGAGAATAGAAGATACTCTTGGACTTTTCAGACTTTGACAACTTCTCCGATTGTGCAATTTTGTAGATTATTTAAAAAAAAAATGTGTTTTCGATGTGATTTTTAAAAATTGCAGTAAATATTCATGATGAATTTCAGTTGTAGTCACTTAAAGCGTGTGAATGTATTTCATTTTCTTGAAAAGTAGGTAACGTAGAGCAAATAGGAGTCTTAGGTTCAATTTCGGATCCGACATTAAGTTTAGTATCAATGGTTTCATGTCATATTTTGTAGTCTTCTCTGTTAATGTGTAGTTCATCAACTACTTTCCCTACAATTGTTACGACAAAAATAATGCTGAGTGAAAGCCTTTTTGGCACATTCTGCTCTAGCTTTAAGTCTTTTTATATTTCTATTTTTGTGACTGTGAGAATGTGCTAAACAAATATTTTTCTTTCTTTCTTTCTTTCTTTCTTTCAAAATGCAAGCAAACCGGAATCGAACCCCTAGCTTCCCGGTGCGACTTGAGTGCGTGACCTGTGATAACTCGACCATCGCCCCAGCAGACTACTTCTACACGTGGCTCCTGTTGCATCATAGCATCGCGATACCGATTAGCGTTGTTGGATCATTTACGTCATACTTGATAAAAAGCATGTATTTCGTCTGACTACGATGATGGTTGGAGCCTTTTCATCATCATTGGACTTGCGGGCGGATGGAAAAAGTAAATAACTGCAAAAGTGTGCCTGTTACCTCTTGCTATTTCGACCATTGGATACAGATGTTTAATACTTGCACGCCATTGTATCGACAAACGAATGCAACTTAAAATTATAAAGATATGTACGAGTATGTCAAATTAACAACATAAATAATAAAAATTAAAAACTCCTACCCGATTCGCAACACCGTAAAACCAACAAAGGAAACTCTAAAATATATCGTCCGCCATTTTAATAAAAATCGAACACAATACACGTTCGGACAAAACAACCGATCATTTTAATACTTTGAATGACAAAAGTGACCACGTGTCGCCCAAACCGGATCCAACCGGTTCTTTAATGAAACACCATTCAATCGAATTTTGTGCAGTACACCCGTGAACTTCATCCTAACCTTTGTTACTATATCACACAATTACCACCCTTAAACGATACAAAATAAAGTACAAAGTCCTATGCGACTTTTGGCGTACGTTGACTGGATTGTATGGTAATGTGTATGGTCGTGCGCCGTCCATTCAAATGTTGGTATAAATCTGCTCTGACGAATGGCCAGCTGCTGTTAATCGAACTAGATCTATTGATACGGGTTTTTTATAGCATTTTATAGGAACAGGGAACTAAAATAATAATGAGGGGCAAATAACTAACTATCGCATTTGTACTCTACATTACAATTTACACAAAACTTACTACTTTCAGCCACTTATTACTATTTTAAATTTGAATTTGAAACTACCTAATAGTTTTTTTTTAATGAATTTGAATTTGAAACTACCTAATAGTTTTTTTATCAATTTTAACTGACATTACCTTATTTGAGTAAGACTTATAAAAGCGGACTTATTAAATTCACAATCTAGCTACACAACTCAATCAATTTTTCATAAACTTACAAACATTGCGATATAAAATACCTTTCTGATGAACTCCGCGAGTTTTCCGATCCCCTCCAAATTACTTGCGTTTGTCAGGAGTATTGTTTTTATTAAAATTAATGCAAAAATCAATCGGCTCATTTTTCTTGCTCCCCTCCCCCCCCCAACCATAGACAAAGACGTGTTATTAATATTCGTGTAAAAACATCGCGGGATAACAATAGAGAGTGGTAATTTAGTCGTTACGCATTCATGGGGTCCGGGGTTCGAGTATTGGTGGGTTTGATGAATTAAATTAAGGTTTGAAACAAAAAAAACTTCGTATAGAACATTGAATATTGTTTTGAAAGGAATTTGGAGTTATAGAGTGATTTTTCTAATGGTATAAGCGATTGTACACAAATCTTCGATGTCGCTTTGTAAAAAATAATTAAAAAAAGACAATTTCCAATCGTACCTTTTTCTTTCTAAATTTTGTGTATAAGTCCTAATTGCGAACATGAGGAGCTCTAAAGATCTAGAGGAGGAGATACTATTATTAAATGACTTCAATGGATTGTCAGAACATAGTCCACAAAATGTTTCTTTACTATAAGTTTCAAAGGTGCCACTTCTACAAGCACGCAAATTTCAGGCCCACACCTCACTCCAAAACAGGATTGTGCGATGCTCCAATCATATGGTATCCGTATAACCAACACCAGTGTTTTGCATTGCAGATGACACTTACCGTTCGAACTAAACTATTATGCAGCAATCTTAAGATTACACGCTCTTATTAGGATCAAACTCACGTTCCCTTCCTGATACCGTGACCGATTGCTCTTATACTTCTGTCAACAAGATTCAATTTCCTGTGCCTCTAATAGCTTTTCAATAGTCAACCAATTTAAGACTTTACACCTTTGCAAATAGTGTTTAGTTTTCTGTGTAGCGTTTGACGATACGTAAAGACGTTAGTAACACGTGTGTTGAATATGTCAATTCATTATAAACTTTGTGTGCCACAGATGATTTGCGACATATTATCGGAATAACCTCGTATCTGTTCTGTATGGGAGCTATTGTACGGTTCCCAGTAGTTGTGCCACAATCGGTCTCTGTTTAATTTCGGCTTCTTAATCAATTTGTTTATTTGAGGTTATCGAGTTCAGTTGTCTATTGATTGCTTCGACAATGTATTTGGCAGATAAAGATGTATTTTTGTCATGTAAAGTTGATTGCCCGCTTTAGTGTAAAGAAATAGGTAGTTGCTTATTTTATTTTTTTTCAAATTCATTCAATAAAGATTCAGTATTATGTATGTCTAGATCCCGGAAGATAGTTATGGTGTTGAGTACAAGTTTAACAAAGAAACATAAAGAGTATCAGAAAGTAGCAACTCAATTATAAAATTACCCAAAAGTAGCATACTGTGGTTGCTTCCGTGTACCAATCCGCAAGTCACTCGATACTACTAAATTACCCATTCACGCCGATAGAGGGCGCGCCAAAAAAATATAAATAATAAAAAAAAAATTGAATATTTTCGCACCCCATCGAGACAATGGCGTCAAAAGAAACGTCTTGCATAAATTATTTCCTTTTTTTCTCCACTTCATTGTTTCGGGAATATCGTTAATATTAATTTTTCACGGCTACAAACGCGCTCGCATTTAATATTCCTGTTTTTTGCACTTTTGTTATTGTAATTTGTACTTTTTCATGGTCCCCGGTGTCGGTTACACAAAGTCCCTGAATTAATGCGTATTATTGATTGTCTTATTGCAAGCTTTTGTAGTTGAATGATTAGTTTCTCATGTAAGTGATTTGTAATCTTATGAGAAATAAAGATCTTTAAACCTAATGATATTTATGACTTTTGAAATACCGGTAGCATCTTCACAATGTGCAATGATGGTCTCGTAAAATATCCTATACTCATAGTGCGGATGAATTTTGTATTCTTTAATGCAATGACATTATTTTTTAAGTGTATACTTTCGTAGACTTGTTTTAATCTATAAGGATTTGAGTCATAGCTGACACATATAAGAATCAGATTGAAATTCATAGTTTCCGTCCCTCAACAAACTCTCTGGAGGTTCACCAGATCAAAAAAAAGATACAAGTAATCCGACACCGAAGATACCATCGTAGGAAGTTAATGATATCAACACAGTAACGAGAATCGATTACGGAATCGGTGGTGCCGAGCTACACAATCGACTCGTCGGTAATGGGAATAACAAATTGATGTTAACGAATACGTTATAATCAAATCAAGTTTTAATCAAACACTCGAACGGAGCCATCGGGATATTGTAATTACCAATTAATATTTATGGCGCGGTGTGATCGACTAATTAACGTTACATAAAACATTAGCTGATGATATTGGTTTGCAAGATGAAGACGCAGCTGTGGCGACATCTACATATCTAGATAGCAGTAGGCTTTGGTTTAATGAGGGTTCGCGTATGTGAAATTCACTAGATGGCAATATGTGGGTCCAACTGATTGGTCATTTTTGACGTGACATTGACAGACAGTGACATGTCAATATGCCGTTAAACGACCCGCCTGAAGAGCCCGGTATCATAGGAAGGAGAAAAAACATGAACTGGAAAGGCATTCCATGCCTTAAAATACGGGACAGAAAAAAGAAACTGAATCTGATTTGGCGATTAACCAGTAAGTCTAACAGATGCAAGCTCGAGTCATTCTCCTTAAGGCACATCCATTCCTACAACCTCCTCGATGTTTTTACCAATAAGCAAACGGAACATGTATCAACTAGTTTCGGGGTTGTCACCCGTGTGTAATGGGGCAACAATGGATTCCTGATTGTCTACACAAATAGTCGTTTGATTAGTACGCGCGCGAACTATTTATTCATGGGTTGGTACCACCGTTTGGTGTTTATGAATCGGCCTATTCGTCGTTTAATTGGCATGCTGTAATGATTGCTTATGTGGGTTTGAGGAAATTAGGGATTCTATTTTGATAAGCATGTAAAATTATATGACTCAAATATTTTTTCAAGAGGTTGCTAATAGCGGGGACACATGTTTTATATGTTCCTAATCAATAAATTTTATGTATACATTTTAAAGGTAAAGCAATTGTACATCCATAATGTGTATCAAATTATAAATGAGTTCAGACAATAAAAAAAAGACACCGCTTCCTCACAGCACAACTGTTACATTGCTATCTTTAGGGCCCGAAGGACAGATCTCAAAATAAACATCAATTTAGTATTATTGAAACCGAATATCCGTGCTTTCGTTCTGATATGACAAGCGCGCCAGAAATATAGTAGAAACAGATGTATCTCATTAACGGGATGCTGAAACAAAGAGCTTTTGAAGAAAAACAACTTTCCGAAATATTGCAAACAGCCTAAAGCGGGGTCTCAAACACGAAAACCAGATGACATTTCATTTATACATCGACAGTTTTACATCGAAATAACTCAATCGAATAAAGACGCATTAACGACATGCGTCACTTTTTCAGCGATTTTCAGTGACTCACTTATGTAAGCAAACCTGACTAACCATGTGACTAAAGTATACGAAATGATGTCATTAAAATACTTTAATCGACTTCGCATCTTGTCGAAACGCTATCAGCGTTATCTCGCTCTAAATACATCAAATGGCACGATAAAAGAATTCCCGGCTTACTTAATAACTGCTGTGACGTCAGAAATTACAGCGAAAAAGAAACAAAAGTTTGAAAATAAGCAACGCTTTGAAGATAAATAATTTATCGCCCCACTAAAACCTGCATAAGAAAGAAATGTTGATAAACATCGAACATTAAATATGTAACTGTTGACGATCGTAAACGATGGAAGCCAGACATAGTACATACGTACACAAATATCACTTCGTAGGAAGGAACTTTTATTAGTTTGGCGCAATGGTCGCACTTACGCGAGGTAATTTGGAAAGAATTCCCTGGACGATTAGTGTGGAGGCCGTTTGATCCAGCGGCATTGGGGCGGAACGATCGCGCCGATTCTTTGTAACGCATCGGGTGATTTGATATACGAGACTCCGAAACCGCACCACAGATCGTATCTAGACGGAGCTTCCGCGCTCTAATAACCGACAGGTGTTCCTCAGGGTGGTCTAATCGGCCGCGTCTTTTTTTATTTACATTTCACGAATTTATCGCATACGTTGACGTCTCGAGGCGCTCGCTTGATTCATGTTGTTGTCGCTTTTTAATACTGATTTACAATAAAAACAGAACAGTTTCACCGGCGATTGATGTGAGTTATGATTAATGTTGCGCCTTTGATGTTCACTGCTATGAATCTATCAAGTCGGCTTCTGAATATCGACGGTGTATAAATAAACCGGGACGAATCGCGAGGACGCCGCCTTCCTTTTAGTTAATTACGAGGTTATTAAAGAAGCATCGGTGACGCGACGTATCGATGGTGTCTCTGTGTCCCTTACATCAAAACTTGTCGTCAAATTGCTTTTTTTGTGGCCGGAATTAGTCTAATCAGCTGGGAGTACAAAGAGGCAGATTGCTTTCATCATCGACACGCGGTGTTTACGGTCGTCTTCCGAGAAGCGATCCCCAGCATTCAATACTTGGAAATAAATATGTGCGTTTGACATTTGCTTTCATGTGTTGCGTGTTTGGGCCGTAATTACCGCGCCTGCCTCGCCCCCCGCGCCTTACTACGATGCACTTAGAGTCCACATTTCTTGTAATTTTCGAGGTGAGTCTAGTAGGTTTTTTGTTATTAAATTATCGTGCGTGCCGATTTCTGACAAGATGATAGGTTAGGTTTGATGGTCCATCTGATTGCTTCGCTTGTCGACATTTCGGATTTGCTTTCTCTTTGATTGACTGCTCGTACGAATGTACAGACAAAGGTTATATTTGATTTGGATTTTGGAGGTCAATCGCGTTGTTCCAAAATGTAGGCTAATCAATGACTAACGACTTGGAAGAGATTAGGTCGTAGTATTGAACGGGTATTATTTGTGCATTCTTCATTGCATCTCCGATTTATCACTGTGATGACAGTTAACAAAATGTACGTGAGAAAGAAATGAAGAAACAAAAATAATGCGCGAAGTATTTTGGCAATCTATGCCAAAGATTCCCACACAATACAAATGTGTCGTATCAAGAAATTCGTTGCAACCCGAATCTATTTGCGACCGACTAATTGGAATAACTCGTAGTAGATCGCGGATGTTTTGACATGTCTGATAGAAAAACTGATGCAGTATGATAAAAGTTGTAAAGGATGTTACGCCATCCGATATCTATAAAGTAACATCGGCGAATGTCGATAATATCGTCTGAAATAGCTCGTATTCCGCCCAACATCATTAGTCAAGCTCGTTCAAAGATAATTCACTGTCGAACCACGCGACTTTACGACGTCCGAGATTTAATAAGAGAAATGTGTTCTTCAAACCAAAAATAACAAAATTAAAATAAATCGAACGACGGACAGACGTCATAAACTAATTTCGAGTGTTTTCGTTTTGGTTAGTACAAAAATAGCGTCATCACTCTTTCATGTCCTGCGCCGGAGTGACATTAAAGAAGAATTACAGTTCGTACAGCGCCATCTATGAGAGATGAAAGTAGTTTTATCGCCTAAAACGAGGTGTTTATGATTTATGCCCTTTCGGTAATTAAATGGCTGCCGTTTCAATACGCAGTTGGGTTTTTTGGGTATTTTTACTGTTTATTTACATTCGGAGTCAGGTGTTCGTAAGATATCGTGGACGGGCGTTCTGTTTACGGAATGCGGCGGTCATTATAATCGTATGGAGTTGATGCTATGAGAAAATAAAACAATCAGAGTCTAGTTGTTTCGGGGAACGGTGCGTCTCATCTGCTGTGCGATAACAAGTATGCGTGTGAACATTTTTATGGCAATGGATATCATTTTAATTGCTAAAAAAAACATGATCCTTTGAAATGATATCAACATTAAACTCAATACTTGTTTTAATTTTAGTGTTGTCTTTCTGAGAAAACAATAATTTGTGGCGATGATGTTTGAGTATAGATGATCAAGATTAAGATGAAAGAAAGATTCGAGTTTAATTAAACATCAATCTCAATTGATCCAGTTTAATTAATAAACGAAGTCGTAATTGCACCCGAAAAAATCCCGTCAAAAGTTAGTTAAGGAAAGAAACAAAACCATTCCAAGGGGCCCTAATCAGAAAAGTTTTTCTTATAACGGAATCGTTTATCGGCTGTCATCAAAAAGAAATAACATTTCAGAGGGCCACCCTTTACCAACTCAATTAAAAAGGAGTCGGATCGCGCAAAAAGTCGCGGAAAAACACACGGAAGTTTGGCTTTAGATGAGCCAATGGCTGCTCAAAGAACTGCCTTTGGAGGGATTCCGATGCTGAAAGACGAAGATTCCTGTGAAGATCCTTCCTTGTGGAGTTCTCACTTGTATGTATATGTATGTCAATGAATATTTATAGGTTTGTACCGCCTACTAGAGAACAGATCTTGCGTTCCCGTAAAAAGAAACGGTTCAAAAGGTTGAATAAGTGCATAAAGTGCAGTTATAGCGAAAAATTTACCAATTTAGAGATCTAAGAAGTCTCCAGGACCCTCAACATTAAAGGTAAGTCCGGTAGCTTTAAGCTACGATGCTTGTATAATAAAAATATTGACTAAGTATGTCACAAGAACTGGATTGGGAAATAACCGATCGTCGCATCCTTATCGAACAATTTCCCTTCCAAACTTTCTTCTTGATGTACAGGGGGTGAATTTTCCGCGGTTTATTGTGGACTTGGACAAATCAACCCTTTTGTTGCAATTTTTTTTTTCTCCGTCGGTAACAATTTTTTCGTTGCTTTGTGTGTCTTTCGAAGTTTTGCTATGGTTTCTTTTGTTATACTATGAAAGGATCGCGGACAACCGTACAGTGTTTGTTTAATGCATAACGGGGAAGGGTGAAACACGTGAATTACAGTTGTTATTGTGTGGGATTTAGCAAGTTTGATAACTGCAAGTTGAACCTTACTGACCTCTGGTTGTGAACCTTAGATCATTCACGCATTCAGCATTTCGTCACCTTGTTTAATATCTAAAGAGACATTGTTAAATATTATGAAATAAGACGTTTAAATGGTCTGAAGCTTTTGTTAAATGTTAATGCTTCTGTTATGTACATTGAAGTACAGAAAGCCATCTGTCTTAGATACCACTTTTTTCAGACGACGCCCTACCTCTAACTGTTATTCCTATTCATCATCACCATTCACCTTTGAAACGCCAAAAACTAGCTTGCACATCGTCCGATTTCCATAAAACGCAACTTTGCAACTTCCCCATTCCTGTTTTATCGAATTGCGCGAGATAGTTCCGCCATTCCGGCGAGTTGTACATTGCGGGCTGATCGAGCGGGGCTTCCCCGCGCCCCCTGCCGGGGCAGCGTTGTATTACAAATTGGCGAAAACTTCGTTTCAGATAGCGCTGGAATTCGAGTCGTACAAAGGCGTTCGTTACGTCGACTAACAGCTTTTATTCAACGCTATAGGGCTGCGAAACTGGAAATGTTTAGTTTTGAAGGCGGGTGAGGTGGAAATGTACTGCTTGGTTGAAGAGGTAACTAGCCAGGTTTTAGCATAGGTATACTATATCAGAGGTTAGCAGTTTGTGATTTTTTACTTTTTAGAAGAAACAACATGCTCTGTTCTATAATCACTAGTAACTAAGTCAGTTCCATAGGAACACGGTATTCTGGGTTAGAATTTTGTGACTTCTCACTTCTCAAAAGAGTCTGTTAAGACAATGAAAGACATGTTGAGTTTTAAACAAAAAATCCATATAATTACTAGAAACTAAGTCAGTATCTTACCAAAAGTAAGTCATATCTCTTTAGTGTCTTAAGTAAAGTTATAAGAATCGATTCCCTAACTGATTAGGCTTAAGAAATTTCATGAAGCTGAATGAATAATAGGGGTAATATTAGAATGTTAAGGTCACAAAAAGCTTCTGCTTGTCATCCCTAGTCGAAAGCGATGGAAGAACGACACGATGCAAGTATTTAAACGGAGGCTTCTTAGCATTTTTGCCTTCATTTGCCTTTTGTTAACAGATCACATTTTCATACTTGTGACAGATGTTTATCGTCACCAAAATAACTATGCAATACACGTTTACAATACAATTTTAAATCGATCTAGAAATATAGTAAAAATACACCAAATATGATGAAACGCAAACGAGACAAAAGATGACGCTGCAAGTATGTACATATAGATATGTAGCATAGTACCAACGAATCAGGTTTGATGCTCCATACAGCCTCCAACTGCCTACCAAAGAGTGGAGAGGTTATATATTTCCGGATTCAATAAAAACAAAAACGGCCAAATCTCCACCCAACTCGTTAAAGCAATCGCCCGCTCATTGGTGCACCCGAAAAAGTTCAATTCAACTATTCACAAATATGTATTGAATGCAACACAAAGACGGCACTCGTCTGAAATTCGTTCATACAAATTCGGCGATTCAATAGCTAATGATTCAGAAGCCGAAACATGAAAGGGAACACTTGTTACCGCGCTTCTTTCAGTGTGCCCATTTCCGAATGCATTTTTGGTGCAACGAGCGTCTGTACTTCTTTCAGACCTGTTTGGTGCTCTTTAGCTGATAGTTAGCTAGTATACGTTTGTTCATTTTGAATTAAAATGGCGCTTTTGAAATGTCTAATTTTATTCTTTGCTGTTTTTTATTTGAATATCACATTTCATCAATATTGAAAAGGCCTTAAATACATTCATATTTTCTGACCTATGGACAAGTCGTAAATTTTGAAATGGTGTACTCTTAAATACTTAAATTGGCAGAATATGAATGATTTACACATTGATCTAGCCATTTAAACGTTTTTAGAAGTCTACATCAAAATAATAACCATTTCATTATTTACGCTGATGTCAATACCCAAGATAAAACCCAACTAAGTTGACAATGATTCTACAAAACTTTTGAGTCCATTCGATCTACGAGGCTTATTGAATGACGTGTGAGTCATATTCTACTCGTCAGTCGAAATGCTTCGTCAGCGCTGCGCAGGAGTCGCCCAATTGGTGCGTCGATAATATTGATTGATCGATCGACGCGCGCGTCTCGACTGAGTTAATTTAGAGGGCCCCTTGTTAAGAAATTTAGTAGCGTGATGAGGTATAAAGTAGTTTGCTGGCGTATATCAGTTGTGGAGTTGAAACGTTTTAAAATAGACAGGTTTTTTGTCGAAATTCTCAAATTAAGACAGGTTTTAGATTACGATAAACTTTGAGTACTTTAAGCATTGTGATGATGGTCAATGTCTGAGATCTCCGTTCAATGTTATTTTGAATAATAAACATTTCTGAAACTTATGATTACTTACAAAGTAATACTTTGTCAGTCATTTAATCAGTTAGTCAGTCAATCAGTCAGTTAATCAGTTTATTACGTATTTTTATCTTGTTACATACCTACTAATAATCACCATCCTTAATAAGATTTTAGATGACACAATTACAATATCCTCTAATTTAGAAACCTAAAACAACTGTAATCATTTCATCATTGCTTTAACTACCTCGAACCATTCAATGCATTCTTAATGCAAACGTGCTCTAGTTTCTAACAATAATCAATCCTCAATCCGACAAATCACGATCCTCAAATTTCAACCAATCATCATTAACTACCGAATGACATCACCCAGTCACTAGACAGTGATTCGGTAAAAGTAGCATCGGCCAAATGAGATAATTGAACGGATCGGTGTTCCTGTGATGTCTTTGCCAATTTCAATTAAGATCGAAGACATCAGGTGAAGAATATTTGACCGATCTTAGCCGATAACGCGACGGCTGCGTCGTGTTCTGCGAATTGGCGTCCACTATAATAAGATTTGTTTAGAAAACCGTTCCGCTGTCTTCGAAATTTGGCAAGGAGTCTGTGACAATTTGATTTTTTTTTGCGATTTAGTATTTTTTGATAGTTGACATTTGTATTGTGTCGACTAATGAGATCATTAAGAATACGTTTAACTTCACCTTTGATGAAGGTTTCAGGACAGAGTAAAGATCAAAACTGTTCTAATCTTTACGCAGACCAATTACTTTAACATTTTGTTTACGAAAAAAATCAACTAAATTAGTTGTGTCACCTAAATAGTGTTAAATGTAAAATTCCAAGTTCTAAATCAAAATCAAAATGTCTCTATTTATAAAAGCAATTTACATGCACTTATAAATCGTCACATTAGTAATAATAAGGATCTACTCTTCATAGTTAAGGATTGCAAACAGAATCCAAAACAAACAAAACTAAGTCAACCACTCAATAAATTCGGAAGTGACGCGACTAATCATGACGTCACATAGTGGCCTCCATAAATTCTCTCCTAAGTGCTATAGCAAGCTCATAAACTATGATATTTATTTAGTGCAAGGATTACGTTCGTTTGGTGCCGATCAATCATTTCATTGAATGTATCCTGTTTCCCTTCGGTAGGGAGGGGAGTTCCGATCATCTCGATACGCGAGTCGATATGTTGTGATATCGATAGTCCACTTAATGCTCTCGAGAGTTGCTGAGCAATATTGGTATTGGTCATTTGTTTAATTTTCTGCATACAGAATACTGGGTCGTTTTCGAAAGAGAAACTCACTAAGTTACCATTGTTCTTATATTTTTATTAAACTATTTGTTACTTCATTAAATAAACAATTGAAGTGATTTTCTTTTAGTACATTCGCTTCAATTTTGACACAAATTGTGTATTATTATTCAAAACCTGCATTATCGTAGAAGATTTTGGAAATCCCGAAAATGGAAATGCAAGTTTTCCCTCCTTGCCACAATAACGTACAGTATTTTGTATCCGCGAACTATCGACCCGCCCAACCACATCACTAGATCTAGCCAACTGTCAAATCCAATTCAGCGATGCCCCCGCGCATGTAATTGATTTATTGATCGTCTGTTACATTCGATCGTGATCCAGTGGGCTGCATCCTCCTGTTGACCAGTTAACCGGGTGACCTCATACTTGTAACTCTTGCTTATTGCTACGGGCGAAGATTGCTTAGGATTTTAAAATTTGGGAACGTTTCGGGATTGGGTGGGATGGCGCGTAAAACTACCACTTACCTACACTTATCTCTAGTAAGAGATAAGTGCCCAAATATTTGCATGAACGTAGATTTTCTAGGATCCGCACAATTGAGTTTATTTTGCCAATATTCTAACCAATTTATCTGACCTAATCGATTGGTAAATGATATTGCTTTGTGCATTAGTTTATGCAAAGGACATGACAGCAAAGGGCAGTTTTGTCTATGAAAGAGTTTGATCAACAAGTTAAACAGCTAATCGATTAATCTTCAGTCTTACCTCTTTCTCTTTGGCAGCCAACTCCCCCTCCAGGTTCCCGCTTTGCACCACGGGACTACTCCTCGAGGAGTTGCTATTACTCCTTGCCGTCGCAGCCATCTCCATCTTCTCTACCTCCTCATCCAACTCCGGTGACCGTTTCTCCTCTTTAATGTCTCCAAAGAGGTCTGGGATCCTGGTCTCTGTGGCTTGATCCCTAGTTGGCTCTAGATGGGAGCCATTTGTCTTTGGCACGGAGGCTTGCAACGGGTTCGGGCTGGTCGTGGCCAGTTGCTCTTTGAGCGTGGTCACTTCTTTCTCGGCCAGTGTGGCTCTCTGGAACAAAAATGAAAAAAGTCAGTAATTATCAAGCATGGGCTACTGTCACAATTATATTCTAGATCCTTCATATTTAATTCACCACTTCAAACCATAGTACACTTTTTAAAAGACATGGTTGTGTAACTTAGTAATTACGATTTGTAGCGACACCGAACAGAGTATATACAAAAAGTTAATAGACCACAAATGTTCGTCTGTACACAGGCACACCATTTACATAAATCAATAGTCACCACAGCAATTAGTTCAAACCCAGTGGCCTACACCGGACAATAGGTGAGCGCTGAAACAAAACATCAATAGGCTGCGCTTGCGCATCCGGCGATGCTCAGATACCGCTGAATGCTCAGGAAGCCTCACAAAGGCTCTTCATCCATCACCGACCAAAACTATGGGAACTGATAATTAGATTAAATTTGGCTTGTCTACACGATCGATCTTTCCGGTGTAATGCGCCATTTTGTTTTTTTTATGGCGGCAATATTTGTGACAGGTGATTTGCAATGGCCGCTAAGGAGTTTTAAAGTTCGTTTTTGATCACTGCACAGTTTAAAACAACTCTATGTAGGTATACTTATATCTTTAATACTAAATAACGGATTAAGATGCGCATTTAATTGATTCAAGAGGAAGGTTTATGTGGTATAACATCACTAATATTATAAAACTGAAGAGTTTGTTTGTTTGAACGCGCTAATCTCAGGAACTACGAAAATGTTAGATAGATTTATGAAGGAAGGGCGGGTCGCTTGCCTAATGCAATATTGGTAGAAATACTAATGATTTCATTGATCTAATTTGTACGATGAATCTCGAAGAGGTATCCAACGAAAATGTTCATTGTTACCATCGATTTCCTTGTAAATAAAGTGTGCATTAGACATTCCGTGGCTCCGTCGACGCGTAGCCGTTGCGTCGCCACGCTGCGCGCACGCCGATGAAACCGCTGATACTCGGATTAATGGCGGTTTTCGTAATTACTAGAGAAGCGTAACGCTGCGTTGGGAGTTGATGAGTTAACTCATTTTGTTTTATGGAATAGAAGAGAATATTGTTGTTTATTTGGTACAAATAACTTAAAATCATCATTCTCCTGCCCTTATCCCACGCTAAGTGGGGTCGGCGCAACATGTGTATTTCTTCCACTCGGGCCTATCATTCGTCAGCTCTGTGTCTACTCCTTTCACTCCCATATCATCTCTCACGCAATCCATCCATGTCTTCTTCGGCCTGCCTCTACCGTTACGTCCATTGACATTCATACTCATCACTCTTCTAGTTACATGGCTTTCTTCCCTCCTCATAACATGCCCGTACCAAGCTAACCTTGCACTTCTCATCTTTTCTAAAATAGGTGCAACTTTCAGACTTCCAAATAACTTAAAATATGGTAACAATTGTCTTGACTAATCTTAAAAAAAAAATGGTACCAAATAGGTGCTACGACACTGGTATTTTGCGGATACACTTTTACCTAATAATAGGCATTATAGGAGGAGTAACACAGAACACTCTTCTTCAAATGAGTCAATTCAGGGCTGGTGCAAGTATTGTAAGTCACTTCTTATTATCAGTCGATTTAAGGATGGTGGGGGTAAAAGCAACTATTAAATAGGTGCAAATCAGAAGATAAATTTAGTTGGAGGTGGAATTAGAAGCAGACTTGCAATGTTGAAAAGTAAAAACAGAGATACTCAGTTTTTGACGTCAGCTGTCAAGTGTTTAAAAATGAGTCACTAAACCGCACTATAACTACTGAGCTATTGAGTTATCTCACTAAAAGTCATCGCGTTACCATCTCTAGTTGCGAGGCAGTTCATCTGCTGATGGGGCGATAGTTCTGCGCAGCCGGTCGATAATGATGATGATGATGGTAGCTTCGGTTCAAGATTTGTTCGGCTTTGAATGAGGTATTAGTGTGGTGCTTTCGTTAACTTAACAGTTAGCTTAGAAAAAAATGTGGTTTTGGTACGCTTAAGGTACAAATTATTACTCAATAATATAGTTATGGTCACAATTAAATGCTTTAGCTTTCTCTCGTTTAGGCTGGTCCAATTTGAATACGACGATTGCAATAAATTTGGTGTTTGGTTAACCTGTTAATGTTTCAGAGATATTTATACATATTTAAAGTGGGTATGCCCGCAATCATACAAATCCATATGAGTTAAAGAGTTAAGGACGTCGATATAGAAGCGAAGAGTATTCGAAGATCATGAGTCACGTTTTGAGCATCAATCACAACCAATTGAGCACAAATCATGGCTTACGTAATCGCTGACAGCCGCCTACGGACTGCAATGGACTGAGGTTAGGAAGACGTCTTAACAGGGGCTCTTAACGACAAAATGGATCTACTGTTAGATGAGACGAGTCCCCAATCGATAAACATTGATTTTGGGCCGTTAACCGGCAACAGTTGGTCGAGGAGAATGCGAAAATCCAGTCCATGTAAAATACTGCGAGTAATCTTAAAGCTAAAACGATAGGTAGACGATTGCAGCTATTCGTTTTATATAATATTTCTTAAGATACTATATAGTACATATAAAAAACGTTCTTGTCTGTAGTATGATAAACATCTATTGGTAATATTACGCTGCTGACGTTTCGACAATGCCTTGGGCGGCAGTAAAAGGCACTGAAAGAAAATCCCAAACCAAGAAACGAGACCAAACCGCTGCCTTATCTGATCCAGTCTATCTAGCCACGAAAATTATTATAAAAAATTGCTTATTAAACTCAAAAATGATTCTTATCCATAAAGATTATGTAGATTACGTGTCTTGTAAAATTAACCAGCCGAAACTACCGCGGCTGTTAAACAGTTATCCGAATTTAAGTATGAAACAGTAAAGTTTGGCCGAATAATATTATGTTTACAACTAGAAAGTAGCATTAGATTGTGGAAAGCAAAATCATTATGGACGTTCATTAAAAATCATGAAAGTAACCCATTCAATTAAAGATAGAAATCACCAAAGCGTCGCGATGAATTGTGTGAACTAAAACATTAAAAATATAATAATAATTTCGGATCGTTAAAAATAACCGAAGTCACATTAAATATTACTCGAAATCTCTTTATAATTACAATTATAATCGTCGTGGGTTGCGACATAGTTTACTGCGGGCGAAATGTGAGAATCGTACTACAATGTCAATAGAAAGTACGAATATTCGGAACGACGATAAACGAGTGACACTACATTATGATGATAAGTTGAAAAGAGCAATCAAAATAGTTGTCGACAAACAGCCGCAAAACATTCACAAAGAAATCAAACCTCCACGTGGAATACAAAAAACAGAACAGCTAACAAAGAAGTTTAGTAGCGATCAAATCGAATGATTTCGGGCTAATGCATTTCCTTGAGAGACCCCGAGCACTAGTATTAGATCGCGATGTTCCGAAGATAAAACTTGATGTTGTAATGAGCGTGAAACCCGTAAAAGTAATTGCCAATGCTAATAACGCCCAATAGTTAACGGATTATGTACCGAATCAACTTGCAATTAAAACGCAGCGAATCAGAGTTTACAGATGGAAGGAACAAAGAATTGTAATGGTTATCTATTTGAGCCATCGCCACCGAAATTCGAGTTTGTTTGAGCAATAGATTAAGTTAAAGTAATTCAAGTGATTGTGCTCTCACGCCGGCAATTATGTTAGCGGTAAATGTGGCTAATGATTCTATGAGCGATTACTACGGAGCTTTGGTAACGAAACACTTCATATCTTAAACGAGGACGTTCGAAAATAATTTCGCTGTTTAACCTCTTCACTATCAGTCCTCGATCCCTTTATCGGTGATCTTGATGCCCAATGCTTGTTCTTCATTTTCATTCGTTAAGGATATTTTTATCTGTTCCAAATTTGCATATTTATAACGACTGTCATAAATAGTGTAAAGTGCGAGCGGTATAATTTTATTGTTTCCTTTTGTTTGTTTATCTAAATTACATAGACATTAACATTTTCTTCGGAATACCATAAACTTTGCACATCACATAATAATTTAGTTAATTTAATTGAAAAGCTATCTTAATCAACGCAATCATATAGTTGAACAGTAATCGAATCCGTATCTTTCCGGAGCAATATAGCAGCCATCGAAAGTTAACCCAACGCGATAAGATGATTGGTTCAAATTCGGAACTCCGATAAATGGGTCGAACGAATCAAAACACCGAACTATTGGGACGGCGTCCCGGAATTTATTAAATAAAACAATTGATTGATTAATTCCAATGAAAGGACAGAAATTAATACGGAGTTCTGTCCCCATAGGCGGCATTGTCCCGACCGTCGCCTTTGTTTGTCCTAATAGAATTCGATTTGTTTGCCTTCTTTGATTTTAATACTCTGTTGCGGGATTGTTTTGGGAATTCCCCGAGTTGGAATCGACAATTTGACAGTTCTCGTCTCGTACAATCGGAATCCGAGGGGAATCGATGCTCCCCCCAGATTCGGTATTTGATAGCCGTTGTTTATTAAACATTTGGAATATTCAAATTGCTATTGATGCACTGTGAAATATGGATCGAGATTCCTTTGCTTCTGAATTTATTGTCAAATACTTGTTTTTATTATTTCTCTCCTTCATTCGCTGCTAGGTTCCATTTATCTGCTCGTAAATCGTCAATTACTATCGTCTTACCGAATCTCGTAAAATGAAACCGACAAGTAGTAAGTATAGCTACTTCTTCCAACAGTAACTAAGAAATGTATTTGTCGAAAGCGCTAGTGAAACTGTTTCCGAATGTCGCAAAATCGACAAGATTGTTTTATGAATCACGGTGTAACGGTTGTTTTGTCGTTTCAAACGTAAGTCTTGGAAAATTGGCACAAGCCCGACAGTGACTCAGTGTGGACATATCTCTTAATCGCTTCGGAATTCTGTATTGTCTTTGGAAATACCAGTGTTCGATGTGTGTATTGAATACTTGATTATGCATTTGAAATAAGACCAATTTTACGAAAGTAGTTTGTGATAGTTTAATAAAGAGAGTCATCATCGAACATGTCTTTAATCAAACTTGAGATCATACCAAAATACTTGTCAAATTTGGACTTCCTGCAACCACAATCGCTATTAACTGTTCAAGAAGTCGGTTTCTGAGTATTTTTGTACCCTCAACATCGAAATATAATAGAACTTTCATCTGTGTAGTGTCTACTCAATACACATCCTAACAGTAGCGGTACCATGAGTTGGCTATCGAAAACTTACGTACGTTAAAAACCTATCGAGTTGTTTTTTTCATACGACCGATTTTAGTTCTTGGCGTGACCACCAGTGGCGCTGTACAAGTTTTTCATAGACATATATTTACGTAGGCGATATCGAGTCCGTAACTTTTAAACTCATGGTAGCGCTACAGTCCCAATAGAAGTCAAATACGTTATCGTTTCAGTATTTGACCGAAAGAATACTAATGAGATCACAGCTCTTCCTGCTAAACGCATTCACGCATGTTGCACCCGATACGAGGAATGGAAACAATTAAAATCAAAGATACTAAAAGGCAATTAATCTCTCTTATCTCAATCTAGCTTTCCAATGAGAAAAAGCTTGTCCAGTCTTTGTTTGAGTCAATGACTTAGAATCTAGATTTATTACCTGAGTTACGCGTGTATTCATATGGCTTTTCATATGTGTCTTGTAATGAATTGCCTTTAAAGTGAGTGGTTAGTTAGATCGGTTTTGGAGGTGGTTGGCAAATACTCGATCTATTTACTGGATTGGCTAAAGTCTAGACTTAAAAAAAAGAGGATTCTTATATTAAAGGTTTTATATGATTTTCACAGTATAAATATGCTATATTTCAAGTAGAAGTTAAAGATCAAAGTTGAAGAGATGTGAAAGATGCGAAAGTGGTGTACCAGGATCGTAGCACATGACAGGAAATGATTTCGGCCTACCCATCTGGGAAAAGGCGTGATTTTATGTATATAAGCAAGTTATGTAGAAATTAAAAGACAAGACGTACGGTACACAAAGCATTATAGCGCCAACATGTAACAATAACTACGGATTCTCACGTTTACCTTCAACTGAGCGCTCCCAAAAAACAGTACGTACTTCTCGATTACGGGGACTGATAATGAAATCTAAACCTCTTGATACATCGATCATTAAACCCGGCCAAATAATTAAACAATAAAAGGCAAAACCACCAGCATAAATCGTAATAAAAGCTAACTGTGTCGGCGATTCGAACCCGAAATTCTCGAAAATATAATACAATTTTAATTAAGACCAATGTGAAATGCTCAATTAATATGATGCATGAGTATGAGATCTGATAGGAGGCCGTGAATTTCAATGAGGTGTTTTTTTCAACATCCGTTCGTAAATCATAATAAAATGCTTTATAACAATAATGAAGGAAAACATATAAATTCGGTGAGAGCGCGCTTCGGTGGTATCGTTGGCAAGCCACGCGTAAAATGTTCATACACACTTTGTGTTGTCTGTCTGAGTGTATATGTATGTATGTATGTCTGTATGTATGTGTTACGCACCTGCTGAGCGTGGACAGCTACCGATTGTGTTATAAGCGGAAGATTAGCAATTAATTGCGATCTCTTTGCTAATTACTTTTAGATTTACTTCCGTAAGAGTATATTGTACGGTCAAGCGAAAAATAATTGTCTGCATTTGCTGACGTATTAGAAAATGCTGCTAATGTCTATCAATAATACTTTTATTAATAAAGTAACTTCATATACAGGGTGTAACAGGAGGGGTGGATCATCGTAAGTCAATCGATGGGGGACTTCAATACCTATCGATATAACCCCCATGTATGTTCAGCGATTTTCAATAGTTCCAAAGTTATTGAGATTTTTGTGAAATTTTTGTAAGAAGCCGGAATTCAGTACAAAAGTCTTCACTGTAGCTTATCTACTGGACCTGCTTGCATGATTTTTTTTTTAGAAATAGTTAAATAGTGGGTCTTTATAATTACGTTACTGGTTTGAGTCGTAACCCTATTATATTGGAGTAAAAAAATAATTCTTCACAAAAGTTTTACGAATCAAATTGTGTCTACCAACTTTCAAAGCCTCTAGTGAAAAAAAAGTACTTGTGTTTTTTTTCTACAACTTATTTTAAAAACTACTCACATTCATGGATAGTATACCCTGAAAATTTCATACCGCTACTGCCAGAACATCAAAACGAAAAATGAACGCGAATGGCACAGGTGCCATAAATCAGTGTTTTTATTTTTCATGTAAAACTTTAATTTAAAAAATAAATCAATATGTTTCAGCAAATTTATGCTATGTTAGTAACATTAGTAGCAGTAATTTAACAAAATTGAAAATTAAAGGGGTGAAAATCAAACAAAGAAAATTTACATAATTTTTGTTAGTTATTTTTTTTACAGTAAGTGTTCATAAATTATTATTATTGGCTATGCATAGCTTAGACCTTCTTAAAAGCTTTTTTGGAGGTTGTGGTATGCTTCTTTTTTGTCAAATTTTTCAGGGGCCCAAATTGTGATAAGGCAAAATGTAGTAGTAGCATTTTGCAACATCCGAAAAACCTTTGTAAAAAGTTGTAGTATATGCATAGCCAATAATGGTGCCCATTATGAACACTTACTGTAAAAAAAAATAACTAACAAAAATTATGTAAATTTTCTTTGTTTGAATTTCACCCCTTTAATTTTCAATTCTGTAAAATTACTGCTACTAATGTTACTTACAAAGCATAAATTTGCTGAAACATATCGATTTATTTTAAAATTATAAAATTTTACATGATAAATAAAAACACTGATTTATGGCACCTGTGCCATTCGCGTTCAATTTTCGTTCTGATGCTCTGGCAGTAGCGGTATGAAATTTTCAGGGTATACTATCCATGGATGTAGATAGTTTTTAAAATAAGTTCTAGAAAAAAAACACAGGCACTTTTTTTTCACTGGAGGCTTTGAAAGTTGGTAGACACAATTCGATTCGTAAAACTTTTGTGAAGAATTATTTTTTTACTCCAATATGAGAGGGTTATGACTCAAATCGGTATCGTAATTATAAAGACCCACTATTGAACTACTTCTAGAAAAAAAATCATGCAAGCAGGTCCAGTAGTTAAGCTACAGTGAAGACTTTTATACTGAATTCCGGCTTCTTACAAAAATTTCACAAAAATCTCAATAACTTTGGAACTATTGAAAATCGCTGAACATATATGGGGGTTATATCGATAGGTATTGATGTCCCCCATCGATTGACTTCCGACGATCCACCCCCCCTGTTACACCCTGTATGACTCATAATGACATAGATGTTCATCAGAAATCCGAATCTAACAAGTGGATGAAACTTTTTCTATTCCTATAAGTACACATAAGAAAGTAAATTGAACATATTGTATCCAAATATGTACATCGATTTACATAAGGTCCTACATACTATTTTTCTTTATAACCTCTATTAGGCAAACATAGGTCCGATCGATTCGCCGCAGCCATCGGTCCAAACCGCCACTGTCATCTTCTAATTACGAAAACGGCATAATTACAACGTCCTTATTAACACGTGACTGGTCGACCGGACCCCGCACGCCAAGAAAAATTAACGCGAGGGTTGGGTCCCGGAGACCCCGGCAGGGTTGCCGGGAAAGTTAGCCTGTTTAGGGTTAACGTTGTGACGACATAATCTTGTTGGATTGAGTTCGATTTCGGAAAATGTAGAGCATTTTCTATTACTATAGATTTTTTTATCGGCATTTATTTTTGTAAGCTATGTTTTTGCTATTGTATAATTTTGCTATGTTTTTAAGGCCCAGTCAATAATAAAACTTATTTTGAAAGTATAGCGTCCTAAGTCATGATATGACTAAATGCAAACACTACTTGCTGTCATAACACAAATTGTAACACCTTTTACTTCGACTTAGTTAAAAAAAGGCGTGTCCCATACACTTTCAGACATACATACACAAAAAAACATACAACATATAGTGTCCGTCGGTTTCCGAAAGGTTTCCGAAAGGTTTCCGAAACCCGACAGCCCTACAGACCCTTACGCGGTCACTAATTAATGGAAAAGGATTAAATTCGTACCGAATTGAAATAAAATAAATATGATAAAAGCCCTCCTCCTTTGGCCTGTTTTTTTGTCTGTCTGTCTGTCAATACGGACCGGTTTTATTTTGGGATTAATTGATTCGCATTGTCCCGTGAAGATTTTGTGGGGTGGTTTCTTTGTATATTATATCTCCTGTAGGATACTATGCTTGTAGATTGATATACATATACAATATTGGTTTGGTTACAATGTAATAGGTTAAAAATCTGGAGTTTTATAGAGACTACATAAACTTTGTTTTAAAAGATAGTGGTCTAACATAATTATCTACTTTTCATCTAGTATATCGCATACGATAGGAATTCCTTTTCCAGAGATATTTACTAATAGTACACTACTTAGTAGAAACTATCTTTTAAAAATTAAACTTTATTTTTTTAAATTTAAACTTGATTTCTTAGACATATAAAAATAAATCGTAAGCAGGTACAAAATACGCGATGAATTAAAAAATATGACGCACAGCAATAATCCCCGCATGTAAAGTTAAATGCGTTTGTTTGCGGCCTCTCTTCTTTGAAACAAATTAAAGGCATTAGCTGGAAATCGGTTTTGCGGCTTACAGGACTGCGGCTGTCCGTAAAAAACGGTGGTCCAACCGACCCCGTGCTTAACGGCGCGATTTTTAGGGTTGGATTTTTAAGTAAACCAAATTTGGGTACAAAAGTACCCGTTGACAACTGACCCTTGAGGCTTTTGGGATACGTTTATTGACTGTCAATGGTGCGTAGTGAAGACAATATTGTTTGGATAATCAGAAACTACGTAACAAGAGTATTTACTTAACTTGCAATAGTCAACAAAACGATTTCTTTCAATCGCCCCAATTTTTTTTTCTCGTTCGCAAAGCGGCGTCCTATTTCGAAAATAGAAAAATATTTTCTTCATAAATGCAAACCAAAACGTTCCGTTCCACACATTGGCTCCCATTATTCGTCGCGGCATTAGCAATTTCATCGGTAGGCTGTCGAAACGCGTTTCCTTCGCGTCAATCTTCACGGCGACTTCGAAAATAAAACTCACGGAAGGTAATAGGATAGCGGCGGCAAATTAAAACTGACATTGAGAGATTGGAACGAGAGATCGGCCCTCCCGTAGGTGAGCTGTTTAAATAATGCGATAAACAAGTAAACATTTTTCTAAGTATTTCTATTTTCGACTTGTTCGTGTTGCTGAAAAATAAAGTCAAGCGACGATCGCTATGCCGCAATCGGGATGGGTGACCGAAATTGAGGCGGTTAATTTTAAAATTTGTAATTTATTTATAACGTTGTAACAGAAATTAGCAATTAGAATGCCACCATCAAACGAATGTTACACTTCATCCGTGTATCGACCGCAGCAGGTAGACGACAAACAACGGCCCTCCGAATCCAATCGAAAACTAAATAATCCAATAAGCATAATTCGGAACGAAACTCAAACTCCGATTGGCGAATTCAAATGCGCACCCGTTCCGAATCAGGCCCGCGCCCAAATAGACAGGTATTAGAAGTCGAGCTAATCATTATTAGATATTGAATTTTCGTAACTTTGGACTCATCCGCTTTCTAATTTACTAATGAATCCGAGTGCTGGTGCCATTAGCCCCCACCGGGGGTGGGAGCGCCCCCAAAAAGGGGTAAGAACGGAGAATTTTCGTCTTTTATACATGTACGATAATCTGATTCCGGCGTTCCACATTTGAATTCTCGTGTGTTTGCTAATTCGCGCGGTGACTCCCGCTACTGAAGTTCAATTTTGATAATTGGTTCATTTAATGCGAGTAATGCTGTATCCGTTCGAACTGGCCTGTTTAAGAATTAAAAAGTGAGGCTTTTGTTTTTTTTTTGGTTTCTTTATTTGAATTTCTCACGTGGATTAAAAAGGTATTGGGATGGCAATGATGAGGTTGGTAGAGGGGTCATTTCAGTTATTGCTATTGTAAAGTATTTTTCATGATTCTCAACACTTTAGAGCCTTAAGTCTTTTTAAGGTTTATTATTGATCCTAACGATACATGGGTGATCAATAAAGTATATTGGTTAGTAGACTTTACTTGTGCTTTTATTCGAAATACCAATATTATACTTTAAAAGCATACAAATCAATTGAACTAGCAAATGGTGCTGTAAACAACACCAAAAGCCGAATCAAAACTGAAACTACATTTCCAAACAGTGCCGAAAGTCAAACAAATAACATTGAAACTCGTTAAATCACAACTGCAAGCGAAACCGCGGAACATAAGCAATAAAACAATACGAGACCCGATCGCGTATTGCCGATTGCTTAACTTCGACTAGACGTTTGTTAGGGCTAAGTTGGGCGGCGGTTTTGATTGGCTGGCTTGGCTTGCCTATTTTTGGTTGATTACTGTACCTTGCAAAGCTGAATTTGTCCTTGAATATAAATGGAATAATATTTATAAAGTGATTTTTTTGGTTAAAAAGGGGTGAAAATGTTAAGATTCAGATGTTTTCTTTTAATTTTAGCATTATTGCCTACTTGTATTTTGAAAAGGTATGTTGCTATATCGTTGTACTAATAAGTTGATTTGCAGTATTTACGAGTATGCAACAAACTGATAATAACTTGATAATAAGAAATAGAAACATAGTCAGCAAAATTTTCAGTCATTAGAATTAAAATCTAAAATTAAGATTCTCATGATACTAACAAAGGATTCGTTAGTGTCATGATTGATGTTAGGAAAAACAACATCATTTGACGACATTATCACAATTCCTATCAAATACTTGCAGGGAAATGTAAAGTGACTCAAATTGTCACCATGCTCTCAAATGTCCAATAGAACTTGTGATGGTATGTGAATCTTGTCAATCATGACCTTACGTGATCGATAAAAATAACTCGGCACTATTGAGTATCGCTACCCTGAACACGTATATAAGATAACATTAGTATATAAGATTAGTTTAAGTGAATATATGGATTCCACAACGGACAGTATTTAACTAAACTCCCATCTTTTCTTATAATATTACAAACTAAGCCTATCAAATACTTGCAGGGAAATTTGAAGTGACTCAAATTTTCACCACGCTCTCAAATTTGGATTCGAACTAAGTCCCTTCTGTACCCTAATCTTTGTCGGTGCAGGTGCGAACCTATTCGCATATTGGTTGGTTCTAACTCAATATTAGCTTATTAATGCACACTGTGCGGGGTGAAGTATTTCGTTTGCCTGTTAAAGTTTCCCGTTGGATGTATCGGGAACATGTGTTTGAATCGATCTTTCATTAAGTGAGTTTTATTGGTAAACTTTGCGAGTAGGATGTTTTGGTGATTGGTGACAGAGAGTAATGTGGTTTTTATTGGAGTAGAGAAACGAGGAGTATAATTTTTTTGTTTTTTTTTTTTAATTTACAATGTCAAAGAAAAGTATTCTTGTGCATTCCAGTAACAAATTAAGAAGTATCCCAAAGTAAGAATTTGCATTGAATAGTTAAGTTTTTTTTGTATAAACTCAATGACTAAGACCGTGCACAATAAACTTTATGTTAAAAAAATACTTCTTTAAAGAAGTAGGAATAGACTCACTGTACAGAACAACTAAACACAGAATACTCATACTCATTTATTATTGCGCAAAAACATTTTGCGAACTTTAATCCTTGAGTACCTATACCTAATTATCTAAGACGATTTAATTTTCTTCATTACTTGTTTTCCAGTTTCCCTATTCTCACCTCTACATTTAAATGCGTTCATTTAGATACGATCGGCGCTCGCGCACACGAGCAGCCGGAAACGCGATCTAGGATAGTATTGTCTGTGGTAATCTATCGCTTCACTGGCTGATAACGGTGCGTGTAATTTAATTTATGATAATTATTGTTTAAGGTTAAACTGTAGGATATTAGGGACGGTAGATCTGTGTATTTATTTTTTTATAAATATATGACATAAAAAAGTTAAATAGACGATTAAAACATCTCTAAGGAATTCCAATGCTATACCAAAAAGTACATTTTTTAAAAAAAACCTAACCTTCATTTTTAAACTAAAACGCCATATAATATTTTAAAAACGTTCTCAAAGCCATCGCCAATATTTAAAAAATGACAGCGTTCCTTTTTTAAAAACCTAACCTAATTAAAAAGGCGCGTTCTACCGACGACACAGCCACCACAGATGCGTCACTTGCCGCCATTACTTTTACACGCGTTTTTGATGAAATATTCAAGTTAATTGCTTGTGTTAAGTACATCGGGAAGTGAGCAGGCGATATTAAATCGCGTCGATAATGTTCGGCTGACTGGGGCCCTTATTGGTGTGTTATTAGTCGAGCTTTTATCTTGTGAAAGGGAAATGAGACAATTTGACTGTCATAGAGAAGGAGGAAAGAAGGGACAGTCTACAATATTGACAAAGTATAAAAAAAATACTTTTTATAACCTTTTTGTGTTTACATTTGGCAGTGGCATCAAATTGTCTATTGGTTGTCGAAACATGCTGATACCTAATTTTTTTTTAAATATTGGTGACATCTTTTACGGTTAAGAACCGTATTGGGTTTTCCTTATCTTTTAAAAGGAAGGAAAACAATTGTTTCCATCCTAATACTACATGTATTAGCAATTTCGTCAATGTCTCTGATGGATTTAGTATCTTGGTGATGTCATTTTAAATGCTTTTTCCTTACTTACGTCTAATTTATAATCTGTGCACAATTTGGCAAAACACGAAAATACTAAGAATTAACAATAAAAAAAACTAAGGTAAAGTTATTGCATAGCTTGTAACAAAAAAAAGAACAACTCTTTTGCCGAAGTAGGTAAAAAACTAAAACGAGCGCATACTAATTTAGTCTATGGCAGGGGGAAGTTATTGAAAGTTGGCTGTCGCCTTTTATCTCTTTGCCGGCGGCGTGACGACACAATTGACGCCCCATAAGACGTGTGTTAAACACGGTGTCTTAATATGACTTGAGAGGGCGGGAATATGGAGGGAAATTGACAGTTTCTTTTTTCACAAACGAATCCGTTCGTTCAGTCATACAGCCAGTTAGGGTTAAATTGAGTGGCGTGTTCCAAACGGAAATTTGAATTGATTATCGTATGTTTAATTTGTGATCTTCTAATTTTAAAACAAAATTCACTATTTATGTTATGCTATTTTACTTTAAGGCAACTTGCAAGATTATTACTAATAAAACAGAACTTCGTATTTATTACTATTTTTTTCAGTTCTAACTTTAATCAAGTCATTCATTGATCTGATAGTAAAAAGGAAAACACAAATAAAACACGTCTAAGATAGATTGATCCAAATGGCTTGCGACGGCTATTGACAGCTTCGCGAATGCCAAGACGATATATCGCTTGACCGATCGTGATTGATCAATCGATTGGCAATTAACATTAGAGAACCTAATAGTCGATAATCGCAACTAAGGTAAATGAGAGTAAGACAGGAATTAAATGCTCTTTCCCAGCATTGATCAATACTCCGTTTAAAATACCTACCTATAATACTTATACATCAATACATCAAAACTCTACCCTACTGTCAATTCGCAAGACACAACTTTGCGCGTAAACTTATTAAACCTTTATTGACTGTGGGGGGCAGAGGGGGGGGGGCGATCGCCCCCACCTGGAGTAATAATTAAAAGGCCAACTGAAAACTGAAACTTCATTCCGATGCTTATTTGTAGCTAAAGGTAAGGGTGGCCATGATTCACGGGTGCAAACTTTTTTTTTTATTTGATAGATTTGTCTCTGGTCTACATCTTGTCTATGGTTACATTTTATTGCAAAACGACTGCATTTGATTTTTGTTTTTATTTCTTTTTTCAATGTACAGTAGGCGACTGTTGTGTGTTCCCACATAATAATTCAAAGGGTCTAGCAATAATCTGTAGTACTTGTTTGTATATTGTACAAAGTCATAATTTAACATTGTTACACTACTTACTACGAAACAAAACAAACGTCAAACGCTTCCCATAAAAAATATTACACAGGAATTCCCCAACTCTCTCAAAGCCTGGCCACCCTAGCAAAGTTCGTCAAAGTCCCGGGACATTCGCTAATACTTAATTACCGATAATTGCGATCTTTGCCTGAGCTCATTAATTGGCCTGCGGTTGTGGTTGCATTTGTACTTAGGCACTGTGTTTATTGTACTTAGTGTAAATTATTTAAAGGTACTTTACTTGAAGTTATATTGCTATAAAAGATACCTCAAAGATTGTTCTTATATGTCATAGTATATAAGCTTATAGGCGATGTGGCCTAGGCCTTCACAGATTTAATGAATCAGTAAAGTAAGTAAGATATAGTTCAATTGTAAGCAATTACTGAAAAATAATCAAATTTTAATTTTATGTAGTTTTCGTAGTACAAACCCATTTCCTTAACTATGTATCAGTCAAGACTGATACATTACTTTTATATACTCGTAGTACAATACAGATGTAATGAAAATTCATAAGAAACTTACTTTGACACAAACTTGATGATTGGTAAGTTAGCGCTACGAAGATGCTACGAGATTGCTACGACCGCTACGATTGTGTTATAGATTTCTCAACGGCTTTTTCAACGTTGCTCAAGTAAGTTGGTAAGTTTTCTTTTAAGTTTGACTTTATTTATACTTTATTGATTTAGAAATAGTGTGCTATAAATACTTTTTTAGTATTTTTGTAACAAGCTGAGTTTTAAAATAACTTCAGCCATGTTTAAATTAAATGTAATTTTCTATTCAATCACATCTGAAAAATATAAAATTTATGAATTCTTATCAACATTTTGACAACAGACATCGAACCCATTATACTTATCTCATACAAAACAAACACGACAGAGTTACAAGACGCTCGCGTCGAATTCTTGGCCACAAAAAGAACGATGTTCTATTCTGATCTGATCCCAATTAGTGAACGATCGCGAACCAAATGAACTGCGAATCGATGACGGGCGCCCTTTGAAGGAACGCACCGTTCATTTGCGTACTAGTACAGTTCATTTGTGAACTAGTACACGGCCCATTTGCGAAATGTGTTTCAGCGTAGCAAGTTGTCGTTTAGTCGCATTCGGAATTTATCTTGTTTATTGATCTGGCAAGAGAAACGATTATTTAGACTGTACAAGATTTAGTTTCGAGTTTTATTTTTAGGTTTTAAATGTCAATTGATACATAGGATTTAACATAACTGTGTATTTTATGTACCTACATTTATGTTATATCACTACATAGTATATAAAAAAGTTGCTTCCCGCGTCTATATGCTTAAATCTTAAAAACTACGTAACGAATTTTGATGAGTTTTTTTAATAGATAGAGGGGTACCCGAATCTAGAGCGGGTCACCAATACGTTTGTATAATTGTCAGACAGACATAAAACATCATACTACGTAGCAAGTATTTATGGTGTTCAAAGGTTAAAAGTCATAATTCATTAATTATTTTAAACAAACAGGCTAAGACCTCCACAAACATGGCGTCCATTTTCACTCCTCGCAACAAAATTCACAAAATCAATTAACCCGTTCTAACTGGATCAATATATATTAACGCAATTATTGTTTTGTCGAGGGTCGATGCGATCGGATTAGACCAAGTTGGGGATTTTAACGGAACACAATTAATTGAGATTAGATAATAGATGCGAAGTTTGCGCTTTTAAACGGTGCGAAGTTTGTTGCTAAAGAGCGGCTGTGAATGGTGGATTCCTTGGGCACAAACTTTCGTATTAACATACTGTAGGTTGGATATCAAATGTGTAATGGATTGATTTGGACCGTTCGTAAGAGAATTTATTAGTATTTTCAAATTTTGCATATAATTATTTATTTTTTACTAGTAAATATGGTTTAGTCTTTATTTTTTTTCTTGCTTGTTATTTATGAAAACAATGGTTTTTCCAAAGCTATCTATTGCAACGTAGATACATAACATTTTTTTTATATTTGAGTTTGTATAAAATCTTATAAGAATTGTAATAAAAATGTTGTTTGATGCTAAATTATAATGCATCATGTAAAGATGATGATAGAACTTTAAAAGCTCGATTCGAAAGCTTGGATAAAAAGTTGCATAGTTTTTGACTCCACTTAGGACTTCTAGGACAATACGAAGCCGAAAACGGTCTACAGAGAGCTGGTAACCTTTACAATACTAAATCCAAAAATGACATATCTGTTTTTTTTTAAACGCTCATTCCGATAAGAAGAGGGGGGGGACTACGTCATGCTACCCTAAGGGACGTGTTAAGTCGCGACCCGACGCAAGGCCCGGGCTAAATCAATTTGGGCCCTTTTAAAATCCGCCGAAGGACGAAAAACTTCTAACGAACACCCCTATCCCTTTTTAATCAATTAATTAAACAGTCCAAACACATTGTGTTGAGATGTGTTAGTTCATTACGGGAGCTGAGATTAAGAGAGTACCTATTTGAATTGTCTATGTACCTACTAGCTTTAATCAAAAGTTTATTTAGTCCCAAAGTCAAAGTCAAAGTCAAAGTTTATTTTATGAAGTGAAAATAATAAAAAATGTCTTTGTATTTGGAAAGGCTCACTTGAAATATCTGATTCGTTATTACTCTGCATACCGATGGAATAAATTTAAAAAAGTCTAAGAAGATAGCCACTTAGACATCTAATAAGTACATTAGCCAATACAATTTGCTCACTGAATCAGTCTATATCTAAAATAAAACATGGTAAAATCTTCAAAACCTTTCAGCGTTACGTCAAGAAAGGATTCATTTTTAAAACCAAAAAAGTAACTTAGAAAATCTTCCTGAAAGCATGCACTTATTACCATCATCGGAATTTCAGCTTTGCACTTATCTTATTAAAAGCTAAATCCGATTGCGCGAATCCAAAATCAAAAATCGAAAAACCAATGCATCACAAAGAAGCGAAAAGGAGGCGGCATTTTAACACGTGCACACGGCCGGAATTAGCTCTGCTTTAAAGTAATTAATAACCCATCCGTTTAGCCTTTGATACGTACTTTTTCGTACTTTATCGGCGTCTGAGGCAACCTTTTTGCGGACCCTACAAAGAGTATCCGGGCTCGTACATAAAAACCCTTTAACTTATGATGAATTAGCGATCTCCTACGTTTTATGTCTCCCGTTATCTCCCCTAGCGGCCCCTGCGTCAATATGAAGGAATTAATATGGGTGGAAAAGTACCAAGTTCAAGTAAGCGTTGTGCTAATAATGTGTTGGGCGGGCCGCTTTTGTTTTGTTTTTCGCATTCGACCGACGCTCTGCGGTTACTTTCGAATTCGATATTTAAAATTTTAGAAAATGGCCGTTCTGTTTGTTTTTTTTTCTGTTGTTTTTTTGTTTCAGCCAGTGATAGATACTTTTTTTGCTTATTCAAACTGTACCATAATGAGTTAGGAGAGGCAATTGAAACTTTTTAGTGCGATTTTTAAATAGCTTTCTATCTATTAACTATTTTTGAAGAGCTTTTGATAAATAATGTACAATATTATCTATTTATAAATTAAATGCACGTTAGTATGTGTATTGAATAGCCAACCCAATGTTTTCTGAACTTTGAACCCGTCTTTCAATGTTTTTAACCGTCGATGCCTAAAGAATAGTGGTCAAGGTACGATGGCGCGTGATGACTATCGAAAAGGCCGTAATTACGGTCCCCTCGTCGAGTCACCCTCCAAATTGCCAGAGACAGTTCTCTTTGGCCGTGTATTAGCTAATCCTTTTCCTAAAAACTTGGACCCCTGATAACGGCAGGGGTGGTACTCGGAGTGACCAATATTAATTATGAAAAAAAAACATGTTTTTTTTTATTTTGACATATTGTTGAGCACTAAAGTTTTGAATTAAGAAAGTAGTTAAGGGTTGTATAATTGTCACGAAGGTATAAATAACTATGTTTAGCTGCAAAAATCAGTTATTGAATTGTAAAGCTTTATTCTTATTTTTGTTTTGTTTTAGTTACTTTACGATAGTAGTTTATGTCGAATTGTTAAATTCAGTGGCAATATTTATGTTTTCTTATAAGAATAGGTCTTATTGAGTCGAACTAGCGAAACTAAGATTTTCCCCATCTATCCGGTTTCAATCCGAAAATGTAAGCAGTTGTTATCGAACATCCTGCTATATAATTTACTCTTTAAGTTCCAACAAAACTTTTTTTTTTAAATTACTTCAACGTCACGCAAGCAACGAACTAACAACAGCCAACCCTACACAAGGGAGATGTTTTGATATCCCCATCATTCACTTATGTACGGCGTCTATAGAAAAACATTGATGTAAAAAGTGGGTTGAAAATTGGGGGTTTTAAGGGGGGGGGGGGGTTAGACCGCTGTCGAACTGACCACTGAGAAGGGTCGCTGTGTGGGTGACGTCGTTATGTGCTGATCAATTTTAATGCGGTACAGTTCGCATATTCGCGTAAATAAAAATAAGAAATGTTTTTTTTTGGCGAAAAAAAAAATTTTTTTGTTACATTTTAGGCATTTAGAATAGTGAGATTGTGCATGAAGCGTTTTTTATCAGAAAAAGCTCTTCGTTTATTTTTAAGTCGACTGATAGAGATTGATTGATAGGTACTTATAATACTGTTAGTTACTTCACTTTTGGGATAGTTTTACATTTCAATATTACAAAATAATTTATCTATGTTATTTTAACCAAAAATGTTTTCTTCTGTTAAGAGTTCGATGTCTTTAAAAATCGCATTTTTCATTAATTTCTTATTATATCTTATTCTTGTATAATATTGAGTAAGGATATTATATACTACGCACTTTTCCACATAACGTTTCAATTGGGCTACAAAGCGGAACTTTTAAAGGGCTGGGACACATCGGCGGATCGTAACTCACTTACTTATTTTGTGGTAAGGGATTCTAAAGGGATTGCCTTTGGCTACGTTGTACATTCGGTTTTAATGTAGAGCGTAGATTTTCTTTGAAAAGTTTGAAAAAAGGTCAGGAATATAATAAGTTTTTTTTTTGTCTTTGTATAAAATATTCCTATTTAGTTAAATACATAATTTTTTCAGTCTTTATTATTTATGTATTGTGATGATTATTAGTCAAATATAATTGCCACTTGATATTACGCAGATTATATTGTAAACTTTTTTTTCAAAATAGGAATTATGCACGTGAACTTACCTCATGATAATAATTCCTGATTTTCATAATTTCTATATACAACAATCTTAATAATATATCACTGGTTTGTTCGCTCATGTACACTACACCTAAACTCCGTTTGACAGTTCATAAGTACACTCTGTGGAACCTGAAAAATTGGAAAACGAAGATTATTAGTAATCTTTGTCTTACCAAATTTTATTAACTCATTTTACTCCATTATTTACTAAACTTCAGTAGGATTTATGAGTAGAGTCAAGTTTATAACATCCATTTATTGATGTGCCGGTAAGTAAGTAAATTCGTAGTAGGTACCTACTTATAATGCTACACTAACACATCATTAAGTTAACTGCTATATTTTAAAACCATTAAAAACGTTAATTAACTAAATCACTGAAAAGCGCGCAACCCAAAACTTTTAAACAACAACACAAATAAAAAAAAAACAAAACTTAAAATGGAGTAAAATGAGTTCCAATCACGACAACTATCAACGCCAAAACGGTGTTTGTAATTAAAAAAAAAACTAAACCAAACTTCAAACCCGCGCACTAGTTCGAAAACGAAACGCGATCTCAAAACTCCCGCCCAAGTGCGTCAGTAATGGCGGACGAGGTTCGTCGCGTGACGGCGCGCGGGCAACTGACGACTCACGCACAACCGCCCCGCGCTTATCTCCCTCAGATTAAACACCGAAACAGTTCCCATACACATCTGCATAAGAACGTATGCAAATGCCGTGCATCACATTGTGCTAACGTTAAATATCGATTCGATCGGCAAAACAGGTTTAATGTATGACCCGCTTTGTCCCAGATAAGATTAGGGTTAACCCTGAGATCGCGCCCTTTGACAGAAGGACCTTAAGAAAAAAAATAAGCTTTTTACGCATGCTCATTTGCATATGCGATGTTGCGTTCGATCCCTTTCCGGAATTATCAGAGCTGTGTATAGAAATCGGGATTTTAAATCGATTCAATGATGTCTTGTGAAAGAAATGCGTCTTTGATTTCGTCCGTGACAGTTTTGATGTTTATTGTAATTTATTTATAGTCGTAAATATGTCTGTTGCTGCATGAAGATAGAAGATTTCTCTGACTTATTATTTGATTCTTATAATGCCGTAGGTGAACTTTTAAAAAGCTTAGAAAGGAAGTGCATTTCATATTAATATTGACGATTGATAATGGTTTTTAGTATTCAAATGAAGGTTAACAATGCTTACCGATGCTTTAATATGTAACATTAATATATTATTACTTGTGTTATTTGAAAATATTATAGGTTGTTTTAATTTTTTTGACATAACGTAAAAGAGAGATGAAAATTTTGTTCACCGAATTAATTGCTTACGAAATAGACACCCGTTCGAAACGGCGACATCTGTCTAAATTGCCTCATATTTAATTCCCGAATCGAAAATTATTACTTACAAGCAATACCGGGTTAATTAGAATACACGTATCGACCCCCCGTGAGAAACTCTCAAGGAATAAACAATAATTACTTATTCGCATATTAAACAGGCCAGAACCAGCTCGGCGATAATGTTAATAATTATCAAAAACGACATTAGCATATGCAGATCGATATCGGAATAAATCATAGAACAATCGAAGGGTTGAGTCGATTCCGGTTTTCGAACGCACGGATAATTCGTCGTAGATAATTTATTATCGGCCCATTTCGGGGTTCGATTGGTAGCCGATTCGAACTGGTTTTTTGTGGGACATTCTCAAGATGCGATGGTTATTATTTTTACGCGTGATTTGTCCGGGTGACGTATTGATTTGCATTCGCGACCTGTTTTTGCTTTTTTTTTAATTCAGTCACACGATGGGCTGTGGAATAATTATCGAGACGTTCGGTGATAGTGAATCGATTTTGGAATTATTAATTGCATTACGAGTTTTTTTGTCACGAGAAAGTAAGCGGAAGAAGTTTCTTATAATAATATAACTACATTAGCTTTTAACGAGAAATAATGTTGTAACCTAAAACAGTTTTGTCTCTATTTCAGTAAAATCTAGCACAGAACTTGTATTTAATAAGTACACAATTGTTGCAATACACCTACGATAGATCACTATAAATATATTTATTAATAGTCCGACCGGAAACCAATAGTTGGTAGTATCCGGCGCTAAAAAAATTAGCGCGAATTAATCTATGGTGATTCATAGACAACGAAGGACGTTTCAATTGGCGCCATATTTGTAACTAATTTTGTCTCGGTTGGACATGTATTAAATACTTAGAGGAATATGGAATTAGGTTATTATTTAATCGATTCGTTATTGCTTCATTGATGTTGTTTTGTTTTTAAGCTATTGCATAGCTTTTATCGCGGGCTTTGAGCGCGGCGACCGAACCAAGAAATTCCGTAACGAAAAAAACCTCACAATCGTCTAACGTCGTTTCAGTTCGGTAGACTTCGGCACGGTGTTTGTGTGCGTGCGCTTAGACGTATTGTACGACTCTACGAAACTCGCACGAATCGAGACGAGCTGCTCCGAAATCGGACGATGCTATGCAATAGCTTTACCGCGGCAGTCCCCGAGTGCCACACGTCTTTTTTTTTTTCAGTTTATGTCAAAATCGCTTGTTCTATGCAAGAAAATTAAGTTGCTTGAAATTAAAGTAGACAACCCCGACTTGAACAAGGCGTTATTAAAATTTGTTTAAGATACACTGATGATAAAAACGAATCCAATATCGTCATGATATTCCATACGATTGTTTTTAAACTGAGTAAGAGTAACTATACAAATCTATTAACTCGAAGAGCTTCTATCTTCACAGCTAAACATGAATGAGTTCATCACACGTGTTCAACCTTTTGTTACATTAAACATCGTGTCAATAACCGCGTTCCCATAATCTAATCTCACATTAATATAAAAAAAAAAACTTATCTCTAACTGTCATCTTTGACCAATAAAGAGATTTTGACCACTTAACAAAACCAGAGAACTAATAAAAAACAATGGTAGTCCATTGTTTTTTTTATTAGTCTCTGGTCGAATCGTTGACTCTAGAAGAATTTGGAAATTAACTGTTTTACTTGATACATATTTTTTAATTAATTATATTTTATCATTACTCGACACCGGTTATTAGAATTCGACTTTATTCTTAAAACTTAAGGTTGATTTTTAATTGCGGGCCGTGTGGTTTTTTTTTATGAGAATATTATTTTGACCAATGAGCGTGCCGCGATGCACAGATTAGCGCAATTATATGAGATCCAGTAATTGTGAGCGGTAAACAATAATTCAAAATGTCCGACTTTAGGGTACCGTAATGGATTGTGTGAAAGGCAATTTCGGGGTTCCCTAAGCTATTAGATTCAAGCACTTGTAGCCTACGAACTATAAATATTGTTCTAGTATCCGATTGATATTAGTATTGTATTATGAAATACTTAGGTATTCAAAGCAGGAGGTGATTTTCCCGTGATTATCTCGTCATATTGAATTTACCTGGAACAAACAAGAATAATCACAATTAAACACAAATCTAACAAGTTTCAGTTTCCTAAATACATGGTAGATTGATATTATTATTTTTAAACGACGTTCCATCAAAATTATTCGAAATATTCAAATACAAATTGGTTTCAATACCTACATAAGGGAAAAGAAAAAAATACAGAACAGATATATACCTAATATGAAGACAACTCTACCAGTAATTTTAATTTCATCACCTACCTATATGCTTATTCCCGCAATGTAAAAAACGTCAGATGCGCCTTTTTCACTAACACGGGCAGTACGGAACCTCGCCACCAAACACGACTCGCGCTTGACCGAATCAAAATTTGGAAAGCATCGCCGATAGGAGCAGCGACCGCAACCCGCCGCTCAATTAATGCCGAATTACGTATAAACAGTTTTTACTGGCTCATTATCGCGGGATCTGTACGAATATGGTTTATCTACCGTGACGGACGGACGGCATATTGATAGGTACCAGTGTATGTGGATGTGTTGTTAGGTGGTCAACATTTTGGGGGAAACGCCCGTGTTATTTATTTTTAGGCTATTTAGTTTCCGAAGTTGATTGTTTTATTTAAACAAAATAGTAGTTCTTTTAAATTTTTTATGTCCAAAAGTATAAGTATTTTTTATAAAGAGGGAAATGTTAATTGTATTTTCGCGTAATGGAAAGCTAAAATCTCAAAAATCTAGGCACTGACTAGTATAACTCATACCAAGAAATTAGAATTTAAAAAAGTATTTTTTTGTGATAGTGGAATTACATAATAACTTTTTTCTTCAATCTGGTCTCCATTGAACCAACCAATACTTTGAAGTAAGCTGTGTTAGTTTAGCTCGTATTTTGTGTTGATTTTTTCTTCAACTATGTATTACTATATTATTTACTACCCCAATTAGTTATTTTATATATCTGTAAAGATACAAAACCAAGGTCCCATCGTCTGCGGCAGTTCTAATAAGATTCCATGCCACGTCTCCGCATTGGCGCGCAATTTCGTTCATATTTGCAAATGCAAATGGCGGACATTCCCTTGACAGCTGATTTATAACGACGGCAATAAATCGAAAGATAAAAGATTTATAACGCGTGCACCTTTTGTTTATTCCTGTTGATACTTATTAGATTTTAAAATTAAGTCGCTTTATCGTTAATACACATACATACATACATACATAAAATCACGCCTTTTTCCCAAAGGGGTAGACAGAGATCACTTCCAGCGATCCACTTTTCACCTCTGTGGGAAACGTGACGTGACGGGTTGTATCGTTAATAGCTACGGTAGATATTTATTTAATGTGTAAGTATTTCTTCGTTGTTGAAGCTTTTACATCGTCTACCTATTGGATAATGAAATTCGACAAGTGATCGTTTTAATGATGAAATCAAATGAAACTGATGCAATAGAATAGTAAATTCGTGTAGTTCTAGTTTAAAAGAACGCGATTGTATCTACCATTTAAACACATAGTAGATAGATATTCTATTCGTATGAAAAATGTAACCTAATAACAGATATTTATAGACCCGTCTATCGTCCACACAACGGCCTATTATGTCAACTATCGTTTTCCGTTCAATACAACAACACACCACAAATTTTATCAATACCAGTGATATCGCGTTTGAAATTAGAATCAGTACCGTTTCCGCTTCCGTTCGACGTTCAAACGCTCGAATTAGGAGCGCGGTGATAACGACCAATCGGATCCTTTGAATGGCGACAGTTTAAATGTTTTTTTAAATTTATACTTTTTTATAAATTTGACACAGATTGCGGACTATAACAGCAAATCAAAACGATCAAAACTCTCCGTTTAAAAAAAACTTAAACGTGCGTCTTCACGATAGGAAAAGCGATATTTCCGTTACGATACTGTTTCTTGTATTTTAAGATAGTTACGCAAAGATGAAAATATGCATCTTAGAAGAAGGCTTACGCATTGACACTTTTGGAGCCTTTGTTATCAGTATTTGAATTACATCATCACAAAATACGATTACATAAAGCTGTCAAACTTCGTCAATGCCCAATTAAATGCCTTAAAAATATTGAATCTCGCAATTAATTGCCAAAATCAGTGACTAGAAAAATTATTGGACTATTCAACCGCTACCCCACGGAAAAATCTGATTAGCCGCAGTGGCGCCCTCATTTGAATATAAGTCGCATTATTGAAAAGGAAACTTCAGTTCGCGTATAATGTATAACGGTTATTGCTTCTATCCCGCAGCTCCAGGTGTATAGAGGGTGATTATTTAAGAAATATGCGTTTTCTGGTCGATTATGATGGTTTTTTAGGCTCGGCTATAAATTGGTGAATTGAAATTATGACTTTTATAGGCTCTCGCTTAAATATTCCTTGGCTTAGAAAAAAAAGTTCAAGATATCCGGCAGCCGAAGGACATAACAGATTTATTAAACCTTTTTTTTAAACTCATCGTATGGGTCGTTGTTTCATATTCCTTAAGAACATTTGACTACGGTACGTAGTATAAAAAATACTAATTAGAATTTAACGTTTTCTCAGAATTTTCGTATAAGAATTTAAAATATTATAAAAATATATTATCTCAATCGTCACGATTGTTTGCTCTACATGTATAACATGCATAAGTTATATCATGTGTCTACAATGATATCAATATTTTATGTTACTTACTAAAATTACTTTTCTGTTGCATTAAAAATATAACAAAACTAGTACCCTCATTCACCTGTGAGTGCCCCCCTTAATGCATTATAGATGAAACAATAAATCAAAGAAGACGTTCGAAATTTGAAAATCCTAATTCCACATTCAAATTTGAAAGCATAGAGCGCGGGTTTTAGATTCTCTAGGGAAGGACGACTCTACTTACTAACTTTAACTAGTTGCGGTTAGATCGAGTTGGCTCGATTTTTTTTATTTTAAATCGATATGGATTGCATTAACCTACTTTTTGAAATTAAGGGATTCAATTTGGTTATTTTTTTTGTTAATCAACAACATTTTGACGACACCGCCATTAATTTTCATCTAACATTTTGATAGCAACTTAACGAATAGCAAATCTATGGGTGATGTCGTCTAATATATATAGATAGCACAAATCTCCTAATCCCTGATATAAAAAAAATAAACAGTTCTTTTTTAAATTTAGTAACTCTGTGAGTCCATCAAAATCGATTTGATTCGACACTCGATGACACCCGATCGAAAAAAAAACTTAACAAATAAACGTTACATCACTAAAATTTTCAAACGATTCCGAACGGGGGGCGAAGGCGCTGGCCGTCTCAATACTCCGGAGCGCCATAAAAAATAATTCAAATTGCCGTTAGAGTGTGTCGCGCGCATTTGCATGCCAAGTGCTGCAGCGCGCGGCCGCGGGTCCAATGCGTGACGTCACGGGATGTGACGACACACGACGGTGGTGTTGTGACGAATTCTTTTTTTAAAGATGCGATTTCTTTTTTAGCTAATTTTTTAAATGAGATTTCTTTTTTAGATATTTTTGAGCCGATAGTAAGGAGGTGACGACACACGACGGTGTTTTGTTAAGAATTGTTTTTTTAAGACGTGATTTCTTTTTTCGCGAATTTTGGGCTGATATGGGAAAATTCGGGAATCTTTAGAGATGAGCTAGACACTTTTTTACATAAAAAAAACTGTTTTGATTTTATAATAGCGAAGTAGATTAAAAATAAACGTGGGTTCAACACAATGTAATTCAATTGGTAGAAAGTTCAAATATATTTGTTATCAAACAAAAAAAATCTAATAGGAATGAACCATGTGAGTAAAAAAACACGAAATAAATGCTGTAACATAGCTTCCTTACCGTCTTATCACTGACACCCGACATTCCCGGATTATCCCAACACAATGGACCCGCGTCCCGACATTAGGCGCGTTCGCGAAGAAATTTTATGTGTTATTTTTTTTTCTCTTGTTTTGAAATATGCGCTCCGTTACGTTATTTATGGGCCCCATAGAGGTTACGGGGAGTAATGAGCTTCGGTAGGAAAGGGCAATTTAAATGTTCGTAGATTGAGCAGTTACGGACTAGTGGTACCAGGCTGTAAGGAAAATATGGAATTGGATGAGTGGAAATGGCAATGTGTGTTAATCGCCTTTTTTTTTACTTTTAAAGGTGGTTAAGACGTACTGGCCATAATGCCTAATCTTATAGGTTTCCTATAGTCTTCTTCATTGTCACCCAAACCTGTCCTGATAGTAATTATTATGAGCGTATTGCGATGGTTCACAAGGCAGATAGTCGTAGGTACGACTAGGATAGGTAACTACTTACCTATCCTAAGTTATAGTTCGGTTTTGTTCCGCTTGCCCTTGATAATAGTATAATATTTGCTATTGTAGGCTGAAGCAGACTGTGGCAGTAAACATAAGAAACTTATGATGATCAAGAGGTCATGAGGTAAGAAAGATCTTACCCATAGTAAAAAGTGTTCTTAAAAGCGAAGTCGTGTGACTTGAACCTAACTTATTAGTTATTGTTTATCCCAAAGAGCCATCCCTCATGGCCACAATCCCTCCATCTTCCCTCACCTCAGCCCAATCATGCGAGTTGAACGGGCCTCTTTGAGTGCAAAGAATCTTCGCCAATAAAAAAGAAATATGGCGGTAATCGGCACTTTTATAGCTTTCCGGAACTTGATTAGGAGTTTGTTGCCGTTTCTGAAAGACGTTTTAATATTGTGCACGTTTTACCGATAAAGTTGCGATGTTTTGGTGTAAAAAAAAAAGTTTCGTTAAGTGTATTTTTTTCATATTTTTTTATCTGCACCTCTACGGACGCTGGTTGAGGTTCATGATTTAGCATCTCTTGTATTACGTCTGCCTTTATTCTTCATCAATTTCTTTGACTTGAATATCCTAATAAGAAAGCATAATGCATAATTGGATAGATCCAATAAGAAAACAATATCAATCGAAGAACACAGTGTGAGAAGCCTAATAAGACGGAACGATAATTTTGCCAAAATGGCGGAAGCAATTTTGTTGAAGTCAATGGAAGACTGATTGTTATGGTGGTCAATGAGTACGCAGTGGACGTCTTTTAGTTGGTGAGATGATGAAATTCCAATGTCCAAATTACCAGTTAGTGGTATTTCATTAGATACATTTCTATTCCCATTTTCATCTCCATAACATGGAGTGTCAATATAGAAACATTTCCACTTAAATTTTCACACCGAAAAAATGTAACCAGAAATCCAATAGCAATACGGTGCGACCGTATCACAAAACATTCCCCATTCGAATAAATAAATAAACGGCTACATTTATTGCCCCGGTGCCAATAACAAGCTGCAATTTAACTTTTTACAATATACGTGTCACCCGCGCCGCCATATTGCGTCTATTTGGCGGGAAACTCATAAACTGTGATTACCACGCGCGGTGAGACTCACACAGGGCGGTTTTTGGTGGGTCTTATTGGAAATATGGGATCTATATTTGTACCACTAATAGGGTTTCAAATTTAAGACAAATTATGCCGTCTTCTGACTCTAAGAAATATTCCTAATAAGTCTCGAATCTCTGAGATATATTTTTTATTAAGACACAAGCAGGACTTAAAATATATAATTAATGTAATTTTTTCATCATACATGGAAAGCTTTTAAAAGGACCGATCCTAATATTATATTGTAATTTTGTTCAGTAATGAGTATTTTTTATATGAGAGTGTTATTTAGTCGAAACTACGTATAATTAATAATAATAATTTATTTGAATAGTCACTATTAGTACATAAATTCATAAACTAGAAACTTTGTCAGATTGCATTATACTTACAGATTGAACCAGACAAAACTGACTCAATCAACATAAATCATCAATGCAATTTTATGATTTTCAATTATTTCTATCATTAAATTTAAACGTAAATTAGATGTATATCGTCACCCCGTGTGGGCCGCGCCGCCCGTTCCGAACCGCGGTTCCTTTCGGTAATGATATTGTGATTTTTTCGCGGAGCCGCCAAGCGTGTATTGGAACGTTCTTTTTTGACGGATCGTCGTTAACTCTTGATTTGATTTTTTGTCTTGCTCGTATTGATTGCGCGAGAGTTGATTTGTTTAATGTGTTTTATTGAGTTAGCTACCAGTTTTTGGTGTCATTTGGATTGGAATTAAATTACTTGTGACGTTGTTGATTAAAAAAAATCTAAAACGAAAGCGTGCTTTTTCGTTTTGTTACGTTTTCTATTTAGACTGTCCTGTAACACAAGCAAGAATTTGAATTGAGTATTATATATTGAGTAATAGTGCAATACATTTGTATAAGATTTACAAATTAAAATTATGAAATAGTACACTATTGCATTATAATTTTTCAGTGCAACAACGACATATCTATTAAGAAAATCTTATTAAAAGCATCCAAATTCAACGTCAAAGACTCTAATTTGAATATCCAGCAATATTCCAGTTGGACCAATAGCGTAGCGCAGCGGAATCAAATTTGACGTGTGTCAAATTCCATTATACCACCTCCGTGACAGCTCACATGCGGTCGGCATTGTATTGAGCGGGTCCTGTCACCGCTATGACGACAGGAAACGGCAATGACGTCACTTACGGAACAATTAAAACGTTAGGATTTGAATGCGGTTGTTCTATGGCAATTAAAATACGTGTACGTATGTGGGGCGTGAAGTTGTCGCGGTATTTGTTTAGTTTAGCTATTGAGTGGAAGTTCAATAGTTGAGCCGCGGTGATAATAATACTTGCTTGTAGCCTTAATATCAATACAAAAATTAATCAATATTTTTTTCATTAGAAACACTAAATCCTGTGATGTCCACCCGAACTTAACGCTTTGTTGGTTATACACGCTAACAAAACCACAATTTTTACTGAACATATTTGTTGTTGACGTTATTAAACTTATTCTAAGAACTATAAACAGTTCGGCAACGTAAAAGAACATCACACGTCCAACGACTCACGGATATTAGATCTTAGATCCAAGAACAATTGGTGAATCACCAACTTCCTTAGAATCCTATTTGGTGCAAAGATAACTTTTTAATCGAGATCGAAATTCATCTTTGGCTCGACGACAATGTACAATGCTGCCAACATAACCGATAATTGAAAAAAAAAAACGTTCGACGACACAAAATTAAACGACAGCATAAATTCTTGAATATGGATCGGCTGTATTTGAATAAGTGTTGCATTAATATTCTTTTGTGATAATTTCGGATTCGGAACGCCCGCGCGCCATTGTCTCGACTTATTGGCTCATTAGGCGACGTGTCGCTTTGTCTCGATTTGAATTTTTGATTTTAAAATCGAACGCGATCGATTTGTGATGATGCGACGCCATAAAAAAGTACTGATTTTTTTTTTATGGACAAAATTATGTTGGCAAAGGAATACATAAGTCCTCATGATAGCTAACACATTTGGAAATAGAACGCGACAGATATTTGTGGTATGTACCACATGCGAAAAATTTCTACTTTTTTATTGATAGTATTAGGCAAAGGAATACATAAAGTCCTAATTATAGCTAATACAGTTGGAGAATCGAATGCGATTGTTTTTCATACACTTTTGCGTAATTAACGTTAGTTATTTGTAAAATTCGCAGTAGTGGTTCTTTGTAGACGCAAATTGAATGAGGATATCATCAGGATAAGTAGCTTATGAATCACAAATTAATAAGTTACCTAGTTGAATCGAGAACATAGTCCAATTCACCGAACAATATCGAAGTGAGCCATCGCTCCCGTGCAACAAAGACGTCGCAAGATATATTTGAACAATAAGAAAGTTCTCGCCCACGACCAGATGTGCCCACAAATTACGTATGTTAATGTGCCTTGTATCCTTCCGTGGACCCCCGTAATCGATCGATTACGAATGCGAGTTCTCGAATTCTCGATTGTCACTCGGCGAGCGCTAGTTTTTGTTTTTTTTTTTAAATTTGAATATCGAGAGACAATGACGTTATTTTTAGATCGCCGTTTGAGGACATCGATGCTTTGTTTGTGGTCGGGAATGTTAAATCATTGACTTGTCGTGAACTTTGTTTAAAAACAATGTGTCAAGAAGGAAATACTGAATGGTATAGACATTTAAATCATGATTTTCATGCGGAAGGTAACTCTTTTATACATATTCATTTGAAGATACTTATTTCCACGTAAATATAGACAAGCACATTTTTTTTTATTTACAAATACTGTAGTCGACACAACCAAAGAATTTAGGTCAATCCCAAGCAGCAAAAACGGATTTACCAACACAATCAAAACCATCGGATATTAAAAGGATACCGGAATTAAAATTCTTTGATCGCCTAATAACACAAAAAAGGCGGTAATCACGAGATTCGTTTCGATCGAGAAACTCGAATTAGACCGATGGCTGGCTTCTTTGTCTTCGGCCTAATGAGTTTTTAAGTCGATTATAGCAATTTTTCATAGAAAAACGCGTTTAGTGATGTATCGGTGGAATCAATCACTGTGCAGCCTAAATTGCTCTTTGTGCCGGCCGATCGGACTAGAGAAGCAACGCAGAGGGGTCTGGCTGGCGAGACTTCTTTGACCATAGACAATAAAAAAATGATTGCTTATGTTTTAACATTTACTGTACACTTTTTTGTTCGTTTCATTTAAAATTTTGAAGTTGAATTTGCAATTATGGTTGTTCATGTTTAAACTTATTCGTCTAATTAAAAGTAGCATTAGTTTTTCCAGATGTTCTTAGACGTTACTGGAGCAACGTCTTATTCTAAAACAATTATCTAATCGTAGAAACCTTTCAATGTTTAATTTTATTAATGACTTATGTAGTTTAGATTCGTCATGAAGGTAGGCATTAAAATATAAATTCCCACGCCTCTACCCAACTCTACGTAGTCTATGACCTACTATCGGATCGTAGGCGAGGCCGACAAATGGCCCGATAGCCGCGCTGGTGGGTACCACGTTTTTTGTTCCTTGTCTATGGTCGCTCTGGCCGAAGACAATCCACTAAACGTCATATTGACAGCGGGACCAGAGACAATCGTTTAATGGACGCTAAAAGGACAATGGTATAAACTTATCTCTGAATTAGTAGAGATCAAGGTTAATCTGGCCTGGGAATTAAATTTGGTACCGATTTCGGCTATGGGGAGCAATCTAAATGGTGAGTAGCCAACTTTGCAGGTTACATTATAATATACCCACTAAAGGTTGCACAAATTAAGGTTTCCTTCCCTGCCCTATACTAGTTTGGGGAGAATATTGCTGTTAAATTTACAGTTATTTTTAGATGTTTATTGAATACGAATATCATAGATAATGCTAGCATTACACATTCACTTTGATACTAGTATATTTGAGAGAGTGTTGACATCTTTTTCACAACACTCTGAGTGTTGAAGTAATTTAATTTTAATTAACAACGATCACAGGTCAACTCTGATCACCGTGCTTGCAATAATGCCGAAATATCGGGAGCTCATTTAAATAATGGTAAACATGGTAAATATCCCAAACTTATTGAGTTATTTAATTATCAAAGACTATCTACAATCTATACAGTTAATATCGTTATCTACCTTGGTAAAGGGTAAGCCTTATTCACCATCGGCTGTATCACCATCAAAAGCCGACAGCCGACAACAGCGAATCCCATCAACTAATTCGGGCCCTTAATTGCTTACTTTAGTCCCTCGGCGGTCCCTAAACGTCATATTGACAGGTCAACCGCGGACCACGTCAATCCTCCCTCAAAGAGTAATGAAACAGAAAAACACAGGTAGCCTTCCCCGACCGAAATACACAACCGTCAAATTATTCAAACGACCCAATGCCTGAATGCTTGTATTGTTTTAAAATCCGTTCATTATACGTTCCATCGTTAATCGAGCTCTTTCACTTCATTTGCTTTCGATGTGTGTTTATTTTTTTCGCGTTTCTATTGACGCGTTCCGGCTCACGCGTTTTCATTGTTTTACAAACTATGGAGTAATTCAATACGAATTAACGGAACGCGATTTGAAATGTTTCGAATGTCAACGCGTTGTTTCGCCGCGCTTTTGTTTTTCATATTTAAATTTCGAACGCAGATTGTTCGCGTGAAAAGCGTCGGGTTACCTTGGAAATGGCGACCATCCCTTTAGCATACCTGTAACAATAAACGAATCGTTACTATCGGCCGTCATGTCGTATCGAGCCAATAAAAAGTATAAGCACAATTATAAGCGATATAACTCTGTCGTTTGCGGACGATCGAAGGAAAACACAGTAAAAAGTCACTCCTTATTTTTCCACATAAGACTTGGGCGTGTCTCGCCCGGGAACGCCTTATGACGCAAACCTTCTCCCTTATCGAATAGAGGTGTTTTTCCAATAACGTAATCGGCCTTCGATCGGCTCCGAACGCCCTCACTATCTTCCAAGATATCGAGAACGCCTTCTTAAAAACTTCCAAAACCCAATTCTGAACCTTACACGGTCGCGATAGAACCAGAATTCACTTGCGAGAGCGGGTCGTAAAATATATTGATGTGATATCGGTTTTCCATTAGCATCTCCAAGCGAAACTCGACTCTGTCCCCTGAGCGAAAAAGCACACATTCGTATGTGCGCCCCGCAAGGAACGTATTGACGTGTTATCGGAGTTATTTCTGTCCTTTTCTTTCTCGTGTTTTTCTCGTATGCGCGTCCTTTTCAGCGCAGGTCGAGTCCCGAGATGAGAGACTTGCCTCAGAATGTCTGCGCATTCTTTCTTATCAAGCAAGCAATAATGGGTAATGAAATGTATTAATAATTTCGACTTGCAACGTAGTTATGGGCGCCTGGTACTTTGGGTGGCGTCGCGAATACAACATAAGGGGAAAAATGGTTATATTTTATGTAGTTCACTTGAGTTATCATTGTAGGAGTTTAATTTACCTGTCATATTCGCTGAAGATGATAAAATTTTATTATATCGTCCTTGCGTTTGATGTGTAGTCAGTTTTCCGTATGAGGCAGTACTCAAACGGGACATTTTTATTTTGCATAATTGGGGTCATAAAATTACTGACATATTTTTCAGTTGCGAGCGGTTTGATGGACTTTTGGATTGCACGCCTATCATTTTGGTGTCCACATAGTATGTTGCTCAATACACGATAACATTCTATTTTATTGAAATTATTATTTTAACATATAAACATGAAAAAGAAAACAAATATTGGCTAATAATTGTCTAGAAAAATTTGACATCTTTAATTAGAAAATTTTAATTTGTGCAGGAATAAATCGAAAATACTTATAAATTCCCTGGCACTGACCACTAGGTATTCAAAATTAGATCGTATTGAATTAGTATTAGAGTTGACGCAAATCCGAAGACTCATGGACAATAATTCAAAAGCTTCCACATGACAACCTGTCATAAACTTAGGAAGCCATCTTTCTAAAATGGCGTAAGTCTCAAATAAATAAAACATCAATTTGGAATTTTTATTATGTTGTCGTATAGTCAAAGGGATATTTACGTAAGGGCCAACGTGTTACTCCGATACGTCTACAAATAGCATTTGAAAACATAAATATGATGCATATGGCGTCTTGATTTAATAGTTCTTTTGACTTTTTTGTTCAGTTGATATATTCGTGTTATGATTACGAAGATAATTCTGGATATCTGGTGTCGGTGATTACTCAGCGCGTATTAATGGAGACGCCATGTTTATTTGAATGGCGGCAAATGTTTTTCGTTTGAATTAGGGGTAATAAAATATTCAGGTAAATATCGTGTGGGCGTGGGAAGAAGAGTTCGAATAAAAATCGTCAAGATTTCCTCTGCTTATTTATAAGAATAAAAGATCAACCATAAAAATACATTTAATAAACTACTTTAAATAAAATTGGCATAGACAAAATAAAAATAACAAAACACAATCTTGTTTTACAATTCAAATTTCCGATACACATTCTTATTCGTTCTTGGATCCAACAAAGAGAGTTCGCACAATGCGCTCGAGGTAATCCGTGCGACGAATTCCATTAGATCTATTGATCTATTCATCGATCGACATCCCAACAATCCCACACATAACATCTTAAGATGGTCCAAACCGACTTCCAATTTAGACTCTAAAGATATTTGCAAAGAGTCGGCATTTGTTTGCGTTTCTTTATCCATACATTGAGTCTTGAAGAAAATTTAGAGCAACAACGCCCTAAAAACAAATGAACGCTCCACTGAAGACTGCACTCTAAAGTCATGACGATTGTGTTGGTATTTCAATGAGGACATAAGAACACGTGCATTAGCTCCTAAGCGGATATGGCTTATTAATGCCAAGAGGCATCGGCTGCCAATAAACTTGATTGAACGGTTGCCATGATTGTGTACTGAGACTGTCTGTTCGGACGATGTAGCGTTGTTGTAATTAACATCTGATGGGGATTAGCTTAGAACCATTAGAATAGTTTGCTACTGGAGACCTAACTCGAAATATAACGCCATATTAACGCGATGTGTAAAATAAATAAAACAAAGTGGTGCAGTTCCCAATACAATCCTTTCTATGATCTAATATTGAGGCAAGAATAAGTAAAGTTATTGATTAGTTTTTCGGACTCAGGAACTATTAAGATACAGAAGGAGCAAAAATATTCTGGTAGCACAACAGGTCCACAACTTAGATATATTTTGTAGTAGTACATTAGTACATTTTCTTTTGGATAGGTATATTGTATTTATTACTTCTACCGACTCGGTATCCTTGTGCAATAAAGAATAAAATTTACATACATCATCTTACTTGCCCGAACAACCTCATATGGGATCCATGGCATCATACTCCCATAGTCCAGCGGCCGGACTCTTTAAATCGCAAATCGGTCCCATAAATAATCCAGTGTTACCGTTAACACGGAACTATCTCGTAATTACGAACGGGACAGCGGTAATCCCGGATCAGGACTGTAACGCCTCCGCTTGACGCTGTATTAGCTAACTCCAGTTTAACTTGAACCATGGTAAATTTGGTTTAGTAAAAATTATGTAGATTTTTTTTAAAAACGGTCATATTGGGAAAATAGTTGGAAGTTAAATTTATATATGCTATTCTGTTATTTCTTGGATACTTTAGTATGTCAGACCTAGAAGTCGATTGAATGACAATCGACACAAAATACAGTCAAAATTAGCCAAATTTTCCTTTTAGATTGCTCGATTTTTCCTGGTGCCTTTAAACAATCGGCCTAGAATTTTTTCACTGATTTCGAACTACTGTTAATAACTTAAGTTACCACAAATCACTAGTTACAAAACCAATATCCAACTCCATCACAATCTCTATTTAACTCGCAAATAATACTTCAAAGTCCAATTAATACAAACATGACACCTTCAGAATCTCCCAAAACATCGTTTCAACCCAAACCAATATGCACTTTAACAGTAACAAGTTAAAGTGTATTTTTGCTTGTTGACAGCAAAGGGTTGTAGGTCGAAAGGGCAATAGATAAAGGAATACTTTCGGTCAGCCGCAGCATTATAAATACTTCATAGTATCGGAGGTGACCGGACGTCCGCCCTTCGATCTTACGCCCTTAGGGAAAATAGGGTGAAGAGGCTTACATGGCGGAGTTTTCTTAGATTTATACCCGTTTAGGTTTGTTATTTAGTACCAATATTAAGTTTTTGGAATGATTTTGTATAATGGAAATAGTGTGTTAAAATTGATGGTATTCTAAAGGCATTAGATGAGGAAATTATTGAAATTGTTCAACATACATTTTTTTACTTATTGAAAATAGAGTAAAAGTATCTAGTTAAAGTAGTATTATCAAACTAATGGAGATGTGACTTTATTGATATCAGTAATTTTTCGCTCTAATTCTTGAAGCAATGTTATTTTTTTTTAACTTTAAATGTAATTTTGTTACTGTTTAATAAATAATAAAATTTTACAAACAAACTTAATTATATACCCGAACTGATTGACTGACTGTCTTTCCCTATAATATAAAATAGTTTCACCAAATCCGTCGCCATGTAATCCCTTTGCCCTTCGCAGTTGTTAAGGGCGCGAGGTCACTTTAAATAATAGACCGGGAAGGGTTCCGTGAGGGCTGACCAGGGCCACCAGAATAACCTGACCTTTGGATTGCTGTGTCAATTGAGGACTTTGTCTTATTGACTTGTGGTGTTTCGATACTATTAAGCGATGTGTCTGTGGTCAAGACTGGGATGGGTGACCGAAGGTGTGTTGCTTTAAGTAGCAGTTTATGAATTATCTTTAATATTTTTGGCAGAAACTTTTATGTCCTGAATAGAAAATGTATACTATAAAAAAGAATGTAAGTGCAAGTATGTAACACAAGTGCATACTTAATTTATAGATATGACTTTAGAGAGATCAGGCGTAGAATTAAGCTAACGCAATTCAAAGAATTCAATAATTATACGCAGAGTCAAAAACGAAACCGAAAAAGTTTTTCAATCGCCCCAAATACTAAATTCTACAAAAAACTGGCCACCGATTATCGGCAAATTAAAAAGAATGTCGTTGACAGCGCGGGAGAGCACGAAATTGACTGTCAATCGAATTGTTTTTTTTTACGCGGGAAGCTTACGGAATGGACGAGATTTATTTCTTGTTTTTCGAAAGTGGTCTTTTTTGGCTAATAAAATCATTACAGCTTATTGATATTATTATTATTATATTAATTGTTAATATGGAAGATAACGTTCAAATATGAGGAAAATACTATTCTTAATTAAAGCAAACTATTAAAATGTGGCTATTATTTACAAGGTGTGAACTATCCTCGCATGTTAAGATTAAATAGACTAAAAATTAATTAAGAATTATAATGAACTGTCCTCACAGCCTAGTGGCCGAAGCCGTTAAACTTTCCCCAAAAAAAAAACAATCGACTGTCAATCGAGTTTGACATTTGCGAAAGGGAACGAATCGCGCGCGCTTTTTGCCCGAATGGTTTCGTCCTACGTGCGGTTCCCACAGCGGAGGCGGATTCCTTTAACGAATTAGCGAATCACCTGTCTAATTACTGGCTCGATTTTGGATTCGAATTCCGAACGCCGGCCGTTTCGGACTCGGAATGATACTATTATTCGATGTGGAACTGCTTTTGAGGTTACAATTTCAAACTGTCATGGTTAAACACATTAGAAAACTGAACATATCCAGGATATTTACCATGTTGTTTTGTTTTAATGTGGCGCTTGCAACAGTGCCGAAATATCGGGAGCTCATTAAAACAAAACAACTTGGAAAATATCCCGGACATTTTAGTTTTCTAATGCTTTTGAGGTTATTTTTCCTCTGACGTCATGGTATTACCTACAACATATCTTTTTTATTGATTTTATGGTTGCGCATTGTCTTAACTGCAATGTATTTAAAGAAAAAAAATGTCTACTTTTTTTTCAAATTGAACGTTGTGTTCTGGACGTTCTCGTAAATACATCGGTACTCATCAAGTCAACGCCCCAACTTTTATTTATAAATGTACTAAAATCACGTCGTATTAAATATCGAGCGCTAATGGGCTATCGAAGAACAGGTGCCGGGAGTCAAACCCGCGACAGTGACGGGCCGCATCTGCCGCGCCATCGCGACGGCTATTCCCGGACGGTGTGGGTAATGAAGATGTTTTGGAAAATTTGTTTAAAAAAAAATGTTTATTACCACTGTTTTCGAATTGGGTTGGGCGAATAGGTTTAAATTACATGTTTTATTGAAAGAAATTAGATTTTTGTTGATTTTCACTAATAAAAGAGGAAATTACTACCTAAAAAAAAATAAAAAATAGAAATCACCTATTTTACGCGATATTGCGTAAACTCGACGAAATATTCAAACGTCACTCTTCAACACTCAAGAAACCATTGTACACCCGTAAAGGGGGAATAAAAACAAGTAAACATCAAAACACGGTGTCAAAAATACAATAAAAACGCCCAACAAAAGGCATTACTGCAACTCAATAAGTCGTATAGCACAAAATATGACTTCTGCCCCTCCGGTGCCGATATCCGCCTCCCCGGAAAATATCCGGAAGTTCGGTAAACCGAAGAAGGAAAGAATCCGGCAAATTTGCATCGGGAAAACCTTTTTGTATCGGCAGGGATGGCGATCAGAAAGGGCGGGTGGAGGGATAATTGTGGGTACATTTGTCAGCGAAGATCGGAGTGCATTGACAATGGTGTTGTTTTGAAATTTTCAGTTACCTTTTGACTTTTAACTGCTGTAGGTTAGAGTCTAAAGTGTTCTCGATCAAATGGTTTGATAAAATAAGTAACTAAAATGTTGTTGAGTATTGTTGTTGCTTAGCGAAAGAATAGTCATTAACTTGTGTAAGTGAAGCCTATGTAAATATCAAGACACAATTTTTTGTTTCATGCCCAAACATCTATTACTTTAGATTTTGCAGATATTTCAAAACCATGTTTGTGTAAAGCCTATATGAATATTAATTAACCATAAAATATTCAAATGTCCAATATTTTCAGTAGTTTAAACATTGTTTACAGAACAATTTTACAAAGTTGTGTTATTTTTCAAGTAAACTAAGTTTTAAATTATAATAAAGCTTAAAAGTGCTCTTCTTCCTGGCATTATAGTTTTTTTTCGATAATTCGCGCTCTCATCGCATCCACAAAACTGACAACCCACGATTGACACCTGTCAGTTTGACAGCCACATACAATCCGTCGTCTTTTTGCAGCCCTGGGCCTCACCACTTGGATCGTCGATCGCTCGTCACTTTTGTTATGCTAATGTCTGTTTGTTCGTCTTTTTCGGGTTGCGACGTTTGCCGATCGGTTTAGTGAAATTGGCGGGTTTTCTTTACCGTTCCCACCCCCATCGGTTGTCAAGTGTAAATATTGGATTGTACAAGATGACGATTTGCTTTTTAGGGTTCCGTAGCCAAAATGGCAAAAACGGAACCCTTATAGTTTCGTCATGTCCGTCTGTCCGTCTGTCCGTCTGTCCGTCTGTCCGTCTGTCACAGCCGATTTACTCGGAAACTATAAGTACTACAGTGATGAAATTTGATGGGAATATGTGTTGTATGAACCGCTACAAAAATATGACACTAAATAGTAAAAAAAAGAATTGGGGGTGGGGCCCCCCATACATGTAACTGAGGGATGAAATTTTTTTTTTCGATGTACATACCCGTGTGGGGTATCAATGGAAAGGTCTTTTAAAATGATATAAAGTTTTCTAAAAAACATTTTTCTTAAAGTGAACGGTATTTGAGATATCAGCTCTCAAAGTCGTAAAAGTATGTCCCCCCTCTATTTTTATAACTACGGGGTATAAAATTCTAAAAAAAATAGAGGTGATGCATGCTAATTAACTCTTTCAACGATTTTTGGTTTGATCAAAGTATCTCTTATAGTTTTTGAGATAGGTTGATTTTTATTATATTTGCTGCTACGGAACCCTTTGTGCGCGAGCCCGACTCGCACTTGGCCGGTTTTTTTTTATGTTGCTTTAAGGTTTTATTGGCTGTGTCGATGGTGGATTTTATTGTGGTGCTGTCATTTTTTTTATCAATAGGCTCTGCAAAGTTTTTTGGACACAAACTTAAGAAGTAGCATAAAAGGCACAAGTTGTCATGAAGAAGACCAGAGATTTACACAGGAACACTTATTACGGTTTTGAATAGCAGAGAAGGTAGATCAATGTTTATTTCGTGTCGTATGCACTTATAATGATACAATGGTACACTACACCAGAAAAGATGAATCAGTATTGTTTCGTCTCATAGTTAAGTTCATTGGTTGCATTTAGTATAAACGGGGCTTTGACGGTGAAGAAAAAACTTCGTCAGGAAACCTGCACACCTACAAAGAAATTCTAAAGTTGTGTAGTCGACCACCGCCACTTTAAAAGGGTGGTTGACTAAAGCCTGATCGCCCTAGGGTAGGCCCGTGCCCCAGCAGTGGGGACGTATATGGGCTGATGATGATTTCAATATGAACCTCCTTTGTTTACATTGTTTTAAGCTCACCCCTTATTTCTACCAAGCTGCTTAGGTATAAGTGACGTCATCGCTAGACGCGTCAAGGCCGAGCGGCCGTGACCTGCGCGCGCGCACAGTCGGGGTCGAGCCACTTCCGCCGCTGGACACACTTGGATGGGTGACCGCGAACGGATTTTGCCTATGTATGTCTTGATGTGGTCAGAATCTTTTCTTTGAAGTTTTAAAAGATTAGCGCGTTCAAACAAACAAACAAACTCTTCAGCTTTATAATATTAGTATTAGATACGTGTTTTGGGTCCACAATTCCACATGCGACAAAATTAGAGTTGAACTTTTTTTGCTTGACTGACATAAGATGATGGACTTGAGTAGCCTCGTCATCATCACCGGTCTTGCGGGGAGTGGATGTCTCTCACCCACAAGAGATAGGTACTTTATCTAGCTATTCCATGTAGATGACACTATATTTTGTTCTTTTACTAAATATGTTGTTAACTTCTTTTCGGATTTATTAATATTTCTTAACTTTTAGAATTTGGCTGATTTTTGATAAATATTTGTACCGTCTAAAAGTAAATCGTTACAAACGCACCACTCATCCGAACCAAGTTACATCGTACTACGTCTTCCTACCAATCAAAGACAACAAAAAACTCCCCCCCCCCCCCCCTCACACATAACAAGCGCGTAATTTCTGCGCCAATCAGCTGAAATTAAAAAGCATAAACAGTGGCAAGAAACCGGTAGATGGCGGGATGCCTCGGAGGGCACCGGGATTCCTCCCAAGGACACGCGGCAGGCACTTTTATGTTTTTAATTGTCCAAATTGCGCGCGCGCACACTTTGATGGTGCCGCGGGGCCGATCGGGAATCGTTCGAGAATCGGGGTGGTAGAGATATTGCGAGCGGTTTAGGTGGAATTTAGGCAGTCGATCTTTGAATTCTTGAAAATGAAATGAAAAATATACGCTGCAAATTGAAAACTCTTGCGGTTATTTTTGATCCATTTAAAAGCACAACAATTATGTGCACGACATAAGACTTACAAGTTGATAATGTTCCTCAGATCGTGATTCAATTTGGCTCTGGAGATGTTACGTGAAATCGACTTTAAATTAGTTTTATTCTTCTTTTTTTTATTATACAACGGTATTATTTTATAGGTATATTATAAAACGGTATTTATAGATAGACTTAGGCTCATAATTATTGGTTTTTAGAAAAAAAAGTCAAAGCAATACAGAAGTAAAAATATCTAAACGCAATATCCCAGTAGATAGTCCGAGTGGGTCTCGATCAGTACGGGAATAGGTCCCGGGTTGGATTCCAGCGGTTCGACGGCGTCGATCGCGGATCGAAGCCGCACCGGAATGCGTTTGCGCAGCCGCCGGCTATGGGCGTTGGGAGATACTATATTCTATGACTATGTATATTAAAAAAAATCATATATGTATGTCATATGAAAGAGCAAAAGTTTAAAAAAGTATGTTAACTTTTAGTTTACAGCATTTTGTAAGTGGCATCAAATGGGTTTCGTGTTAGATTGCCTATAATTAAGACGTCATCATGATGAATTTTTATCATATTTATAAATATGAAGTTAAAAAATGCAACAATAACATAATTATCGCAATTTTTTATCCTTTTAAGTGACTATTATAATCATAAATCCTAGCCATTTGACTTTAAAATCGCAATATGATGTCAAAAGGCTAACTCGCTACACACCTGATTACCAGACTTTTTAATTGTCTCTAAAAGTAAATGTATAGACAAGATAATACGTAATAAACACCATAGATAAACTACCTCTATGGTGGTCAAACGGCTCAATACCGACTCAAAGCGTCGACACCATAACAATAATTTAAATTTTCCATGGACAAGTACAATTTTATGAGCTGGGTCTTTTCATCAAATCTTTATTTTAATACCACGATATCGTTTAGTTTTTAGGTATCGTAAATTAGAACTATCGGTCGTAATATCGAATTTTAATGTCCCGTGTTTTAGTTTGGGTGTGGGGTGACGACAAATTTACAGATTAGTAGGAATTCCCACATGCCATTCGGTTATAAAGTGTAGTTCAAAGGTTTAGTTTGATCGGCTTTGATTTCGTATTTCTGTGGCGAAATGCTGGGCATTAACAGCTTGGTTTTAGTTTAGCTGTTAAATTTATTGTGCGTTTGTAAATGATGACAGTTTTGTTGGCATAATGATTTGCTAAGCTATGAATAGGTATTGCATGAGAGTAAATCAACTTCTATTATTTTAGAGTCAAATGTTTTAAAGTAACATACAATGAATGACAATATTTACTCCGCCTGGACGGGGTCACAAATGTGTTTTTTACTTCATTTTTTTAATTCTAGTGTAAGCTTGAGTGCTATACTAAAACAACAATAAACATGATAAAATTATTTTAATTCAAGTTAGTTTCTTTTTAAATGGATGATATCAAAAAAAGACAGTAGCACATGTTTCTTTAATGAAAAAAAATTAAGTGTTTTTTCCAAATATCCTAGATAAATCCAACCCGTGGTCACCGCGCGATCCACACGAAGGCTTCGAATAAGTCAACATTTTATTGCTCATAAAATTTTAGGATCTCTACGTGTCTACCATAGGTGACTCTATTCGGAGATCGATTTTAACTCCCTATCGCCTTGTTAACTTTTACGACTAAAAAACAGTTAATTAAAGATTGTAATCTAACATCTTAAGGGTCTGATAGCACCTTACCTTTCTAATCGCATATTTGAAAGGCCATAAATATATTATGTATTTATTTGAGCTTTTTACACTTTTTATGCAAATGGTGTAAAGTAAATGTTATTTCAATTAAAGACTTTTAATTGCATTAAAAAGTCAAAGTGTTGGTCATACACTTAAACTATGCACAAACTACATTGTCTCCTAAAGACTGGAGCTCCTAACTCCTTTTAAATAAAGACGTTTATCGATCCTCTTACAACTTCATACATTATTGCAAGTAAACGTTAGTAAATATTCATACAAATGTATGGAACGCGAACCACCATTTAATTACCGATAGTAATAGTTCAATAACTATTAAGAATCGTAAAATCGTCTGATCCCATCTGATAGTTACACTAATGTAGGAACACACACGGAGGCAATAAAATGAACATTTCGATGAGAAAATCAAGGGTTTCTTGTGAAAGCAATCATACGATTCTGAAATTAATATTTTAATGTACTATACTGAATCTATTTTGTAAATTATTAAAAAAAAACAATTGACTACTGAAATTTCGATTCCTTAGACAATGTATCGAAGTAAGTATTTCCTTGATATATGTTTGTTTTTGCAACTTTGAAATAAAATACAGAATAAATAAAAAAATATACAAACTCAGGAACAAATCTAACTAGTTTTAATACAATTTTATTCAAATTAAATTACGATGCAAATCGATTTAGATTTCAACAAAACCTAAATTAAATTTACATGCAAAAAAACATGGCGGATTGTAAACAAACACTTAAACTCCACGTTCCATCTTACGCAAGTCACATGCCTCCGTCCCGTGCACGATCTCTACCAATTGCCGCTATTACCAGATAATGCCGATTGGCCTGATTGAATAATCAATAGTTAGCCAATTGGCCGATTGAGACCGCTGGATTGCGAGCCATTGTTTGGCTTCGTTATCTAATTTGCGTTTGAAAATAACGTTTTGTATGAACGAATCGAGATTTAAGTTTGATAGGATATTGTTGTCTTTGGCTGTATAAGTTTGGTTTTCTTTGCATGTGTATAAATAGGTCAGTAATGATTTCAATTTTAGATTTGCATGTCTCGACTTCTTGACTTGTTACTTAATTAATTAAAAAACTAACTGAACTGAAACAAATCCTAGTTTTTTTTTCTCTGGCGTGTATTTGCTGGCAACAAAGTTTTTTTTCTGTAGCGAAAAAAGGTTTACATAACAAATGAACACCGCAACGGAACGCATCGTCGCCCATTAAAAAAAGTTAGCCGACTTCAAATCCGTCGGCGGAATCAATGGAGGAGATGCAACGGAATTCCCGCGCTCAAATCGCTTTAGGGGAACAAAGGTAAGACGTCTCACTTAACGGGGACACCGAGACGTGATCCGTTTGCGAAAAAAATACGTCTAAGTACCTCTTCACCTGACCCTCTGGGGGTTGATTCTTGTAAACATCGGTTGAGATGTTGATCGGTTCGCGAACTTGAATCGGCCCCCTTCTTTTGTTTCTTTTGCCTTAATCGAGATTGGCGTTGTCTTTGGTTACGCGTTGGCGGTGGACAAGGGATTTCGGTTTTTTTTTTCGAGGAAAAGATCTTCATGGGAATCGATATATTTTTAATATCGTTTTCACAATGTAAACACAAGATTTTGAAGAATATCCGTCTATATTAGCTATTTCAGCCACAAATAATATATACGACATTAATTATTGATTAATCCAAGAGTTTTATTCAAATGTACTAAAGATCTTTTGCACACGCTGGATTAACATTAAAACATAACATTTAAACAAATCAAACAATTACCAAGACGTGTGCAACATTGTAACTCGCCAAAATAAAAAAACTAAGACCGCATTTGCTTTATGTTTTCATAAGACCTTTAGCGTTTCTCATTACCCGGTAATCATCGGAGGCTCAATTTGATAATTCCCGAGATTTCTCAAAAACCGGATTCGCACGTGACGGTTCGGAAAATTCTCGAGAAAACGCTTGACAAATGGCGGCGTAATTGGGATTCGAGTTATTCGTATGCATTTTACGCTTTCAACTAATATGGGATAATACTCGTTATGAAAGGTAGAAGATAAATAAATAAAAAAATATATATGCCATATTTCATCACTTGGTCATCTGACCTCAAACTAAACATATATTTATTTATTCAGTAATGTTATGTAATCTTCACCCAATAATCTACTCCAAAACTGTGGACTTTGACAGCCAGTAAAATAACAGACAACGAAAAGTCAACCCAAGAATAGAAAGAAAGAAAGAAACATATTTTAAGAAAGAGAGAATAAAAAAGCATCTTCGTGAAAAATCGCATTCTAATATTCCAAATTTCCAATACCTACGTCTCCGCATTTCATTGTGTACCGTAAGCGAAATTCAATTTGCCACACCATGCATCGGTAGGTTTATTTAATTAAAAAAGAGTACTCGAAAAACGTACCGAAAAAAGAACCTGGCAAACGCAATTGATACACGTTACCTTTGCCATCATTGAGGCGTTAAAAAATAAATTGGAAAAAATAAAAAAGCAGAGACAACTCCCCTGAGGAGCAATGGAAACAAATTAATAATTAATTTTCGCGCGGGAAGCGGGCGGCCGTTTGTTCGATCTCGTTTTGTTTCAAATTCAAAATTCATCCGACGGTTCTAAAGTTGAAAAATTGTCTCCGAGTGTTTGTCTCGTTGTTTTTCGCGGGTAAGGATCGATTGACGTTCTTTTTTTTCAGGAGTTGTAGCGGCAGAGACGGCGAGGAGGTTAGGGCTCGTGTATATTAAGGACGGCATTAATGAGGTACATGACATTTTGAAAATAAAAATGTCATCGGATTGTAACTTTTTGTTTTGTTATTCTCATTTTTGCGTACTCACAAAAACATCGAGTCCATAACTGCAATCATTCAAAATTACCTGAAAACGAAGAAGAAAAAAATTAAAACATGTCCTATTTTACGGATATAATAAAAAGACAAATTAGTTGTACTAATACAGAATAATTCCCTACATCAAGCACTAAAATCCCAAAAATCCGTCACATATACTTTTGTCCCGGCCGGGAATCGAACCCAGGACCACTAGCGTAACAGATAGGTCACTTTAGCATACACCACCGATCTAGTCGAACATTCAGATAGTCGAGTGAACGACAAACATTAATATTGTAAGGATTACTCCCCAGATGCGGGTGTGTAGTAAAATTAAAACTTGATATGGCTAATATTAATTTTACTTTACGGTCAGTCAATTATTTTACAGCTTACATAAACGTTCGATCCAATGACAATAATTGTTACTCATCCGCCTCGCTTCTGTAATGTAACATAAAGTAATGTAACGGTCTATTAAAATTCAGGGCAAATACTATATTGGATTTATGTATACTCAAACCAGAAATCATTGTAAAGTTTGTATGGAAATCGAACCTAAGATTAGGTTAGATTTAATTATAGTTTGAGCCTTGACCAAAAAAATTAATGTGTTTGGCGTTAAAAGACTTATTTCATTGAAGTCATAGACAAAACCTTACTAAAATCATTAATCGTCATTAGGTATACTGAACAGTATTGCCTTTTTTTCATAACTGACATACGATGATGGCTAGGAGTAGCCTCGTCATCATCATCGGACTTGCGGGGGAGCGGATGACATTTGCCAAGTTTCATAACAGAAATCTGCTGCGAGATTAAATATAATTTTCCTATTCCCTTTATGCCTAAGCGGTCAGTAAATATCGTCAATTAATTTGATAATTTCATATTTAATGGCCCCGTTCATCGATTTCGTAATGTAGGACAGAGCATTTAATTATTTAATATTAATTAACAGAGGGAAAAATTATATACGATTTTAATAACTTTCAAGATACTTATAACATGGATTATTTAATTTTAATGTCGTAACGAATAAATAATAATCATGATTTCGTTTTGAATCGTGGTAGGTGTCTTTGTGGAGTAAAATAAAAGCTAAACTTTTAAAGTATACTTGTATCGAGTTTTACAAAAAGCATAAACGAATCGTAAAATAATCGAACCGAAATAACTCTACAACTCTATGGTAAAATCTTATCTTTATCGTATACTCTATGGTATCCTTCAGTGCCAAATCCCGCTACCCGAGTTTTTCCTAAAAAAAAAAGTAAACTCTTCCACTCATCGAGATTTCACAATCGGCATCAGATGACACTGGCCGTCGAGCGGGCAAGTGAAGAAAAAGAAATAGCGTTCTATTTTAAATTGGTAGATATCCCCCTACGTTCGATGTGTTCGATCGGAAATAGCTTGCGACAGCTGAGAGACGATTTTCTTCAGTTTTTATTGCCTACTCCCGCCTTTATGATCACTTTATGAGTTTTTATAGATTTTTATTTTCTAATCCAATGAGAGTCACACGCGTTTGATCGGATACGCCACGCTTTACTGCCGGTTAGAATATGTATAGAAACTTTACGTCCCTTCGGCCTTATTACTAAATCGGAATAAATACGGATACAAGGGGATTAAAGTTGCGCGAAATCGTTTCGGTGAGATCAAAGGTATCTATCGACAGATCTCGCAACATAACTCTGATTATGATGTCGATTAGTGTGTATTAGATTAGCATCTTTCATTACGAGTCTTATAGCAATCTACCATTTATCTTCTATTTATTCTACTTACGTAATTTTAATATTTTTTATTGCAATAATTAAGTTTGGAATCAGTCAAATACCCAGTTATGTAATGACAAAATTTATAAAGGCATAAAATTAACGCATTCACCTCAAAATTGGTTGAATCTTAACCCGATTCGATTAGACCATTGATTCGATAAATGAGCGATATCCTTTACGTCAAACGAGGTCACTTAACGAATGAATCTATAATCGAAATTCGATTCTTTCAAACCGATCGAGTTCCGCACTAAGAAGGGTATTCATAATTTGAATGGTTTAAAAAGAAGCTCCTATTTGAATTGAGAACGGAAATCAACCGTCTCGCGCGATTGTGCCAAGTGTGAAAGGATCGATTCGACATTCAAAAGGGGTTGTTTTTTTAAAACTTTTATTGATATGTTTCTTTTTTTTTTTCAATAATCAGCGCTCCCTTATTCCTTTGTCTTTGGGGTCGCATTCAAATTTTAAATTTGCATAGACCTATGCGAGGGTTTTAGTTGATTTAATTTATGCTTCTTAAATAGTTTTTGCTTGCCATGTTTAATGAAATAAGCTGATGTTATCAGGTATGACAATAATGAAAAAATAATGGATATTTGTTGAATGTTTAAAATTAAGTTATGAACCGTGAACGTGCCTAGATCATTGCCAGCACAAATGAACTGCTATTGAGAATCAATAATATTATTTACTAAGCATCCATTAACCCGATCGATGCCGATACCGATTCCAATAGTTCCGAAGGTGGTGATTTTAAGAAGCCAATAAAATATTATTTTATTGTGTTCGAAGCACTTAATGAAGTCAAATTAGGCATTTCGGGCTCCCATCCCGATCGTAAAATGGCGATAAACCCGGTATTGATCACGGACGTTTAAACTATTTTATGTTATTTTTATTGTTATTTATAGGCGAATAAAATCGGTTTGTTTAATGTCATCGGCTCGTGGGGTAATCAATGTAAAGATTATAATTAAAGGCTAAATCGTAAGGGTAATAAAATCGGTTTTTATGTGGAAATGCGTTTGGATACGTTGCGCCGTGAGTTGTGGGTGCACTGCTTAGTTCCATTGGATTTCGTAATCAAGCATTTGTATTATCATATTTATTGTATAAATAACTAATCAACGTGTTTTAATTAAGTTGTTGGTTTGGATGTGATGTTTTTTCATAGTAACTGCAATAAGGAAACAAGCCGTAATGCTGTGTTCAAGCTTGAAATTAAGCCCGAGTGGGTTTTGTTACAAAAATAATGGACATAAAATATTGTAGAGAAATCGTTGACATTAATCGTCTAAATAATATTCAAAATATTTAATTATTCTTTCAGATTTCGCTCGTAAGCGAAGTGATCAAAATGACCCAACCAAATGTATCGTCTTATTCAATAAAAAAAAACAGTCGAACATTACTATCAAACATAGACTACGCAAAAAAAGAAAAACAAATAATCCACGAGGCCAGCCTCAAATATTCCTGTCATTCGAATTCCGAACAACATTCGTTCGATATTTAACGTATAGCGCGCATTTTAAATATAGAACGGCTTTTCGAATTTTCCTCAACGGTTATTTGCGAGTGTCATTTGGTGTGATTGTGTTTTATTTCGTCGAAATGCGATTTCGTTCTTGATCTGTCACGCGGTGAAATTATTGGTTTCCAGAACTTTGCATCTACATAAGTAGTATGCATTGGTAACAAAATTAAACGGCATAAGTACATAAATACGATTTGTATAATGTTGGTTATTGCTAAAATAGAATCGTTAATTGGAGCATTTTTAGTGTACCTATAAGTAATATTAACGTGACAAAAAGAGTGTATAGTAAGTATAAGTAGTGGAATAGATATAGAGTTTATTTAAAAACGAGGACATTAAGTAAGATGGTGCAGTGACTCAGTACAGATTTTGTCTCTGGCAATAAAGCTTCATGAAATATTTTTAGATATAAATTTAGATATTTACACAGAATTTGATTCATCATTCAAAACACATAGCTATTGGCATCATTGAAAATCTGTATAAAATTGTTAGGGGTGAGAGCCATCCGCTCCCCCGCAAGTCCGGTGATGATGACGAGGCTACTCCAAGCCATCATCGTATTTGTAAAAAAAATATAAAAATGTACATAGCTGAAGTGTGATCTATTCCAAATTAAAATGTAGAGCGATACATTCTTGTCATTTGTTATTATTAAAATAAAAAAAGCGCAATTTCGTAACGCTTGCCAAGTGGGTGACTGTCAATGAACACAAACCATTGTGTGTTGTGTTCGAGATGATTAAGGGGCGACTGAAATAAATACGTTTCTTGTGTGTTGATAAAATCGTTTTTTTTTCTGTTACGAGGAAAATTTAGCTGTTGTTTCGAAATTTGTCTTCAATTTCGAAAACTTTTGATGTGGGTAGGTATATGTATTTTTAATCTTACCTACATACTATTTAGTTAATAGATGTATCTTATTTCGCATTTTATTGTACCTATGAAGAAAATTTTCGAATCATTGTAAGAGACTGGAAATAAAATAAACATAACAGTAGTTTCATGCAATTTTGTCGTAATAATAAGATTTATAGATTTTTATATACGATTAGCTATCATTATAAATGCCTCTTACCTAGTATCCGAAACGTGAGTAAATTCAGAAATGGACCCCGGCGAGAACCAAACCCAGATCCTTATAGCCTTGAAGACGGAAAATAGAAATTATTTGCCCATTTGAATGCCGAATGAGCATAATAATTGTACAAACTTGATATTTTGCATAGACAAGTAGAAACTTAGAGAGAGTAGCAGTCTCATTGTCTTTGGACAAGCTTCAAAGTTTCTTGATGAGCGAAAGTGGACTTTATGTCAATGGAATAAGAGCGAGGTGTGTGTATGGAGTGAGTCGAAAATATTGCCTGTAAATGTACGGCGAAAATGTCATTCAGTATGTTGTTTGACTGATTGCTATCGACTACGGTAGCGACAGCAGAAAAAGTGGTAATATTCATTGGCAAACTAAATTATGAAACCATCTTAATAGGAAATATAATTATTATAACATCTTCTTATCGTATGGTTGATGAACAACCTGGTGTCAGAGTTTTTAAACCGCTTGTAGGACTCTGACATGGCTTCACACACCGTAGAAAAATCTCTCAGGTGTGCTGGTTTCCTGACGATGTTTTCCTTCACCGTTAAAGCGTGGAATGATAGTACATATGAATTTCAAATTTGAAAAACACATTGGTACCTGGCAGGGTTTGAACTGGATTATTATAACATGATTGATTGGGAATCGACCCAGGCCCAAAAGGAAAAGCGCTTCGATCAATTGAAATAAGAATGCACCTATACCATTTTCTTAAGATGAATCACATGAAAAATAAAATTAACCATCGAAGATGAGTCCTAATCCGCTTTTGATGGCATAATATGCAGGATTAAATTATCTAAAGAACATAAGTATTACTTAGTAATTTTGTTAAATTAGGGTTGATGGCAGGATTTATCTTTGATTTATACAAGTTTTAAATGTTATATAGTTTCTAGAGTAAATAAATGTCAACATTTTACTAAATTTGTACTTTGTAAAATGTTTATAATATATTTATTTATTTGTAAAGTTATAATAATATGACTTTATGGCAGTTTCAGTAGATCATGTTTATTTTTAAATTTTCATTGTTTTTTTTTTTCCTTTTATTAACAGTTTGACTGCCATTATTTTTGACCGACTTCAAAAAAATAACGTTCTGAAACCAGTTTTTTTTTCTTTTTATCAGACCTCTACCTTCTACTTTACCTCTAAAGAGGTAGCCCCTTTCTGCCGACGCTACCGTGAGAGGCAAGTAAAATCGGCCATTGTTCGCGCGATACGCATCGGCTAAAATCGTTCGCACGATTCCGTAACTACAACTAGGTACAACTACAAACACTACAACAACATTATAAATGCCGCAAATAAATAATGCGAGAAATGTCAACGATGTTGTGTAACGGACATTTTTCAGGCGCGTTCGAATTTTGATTTTTCTAATTTAGAATGCGATAGTGATGAGGGATGTGATGGTTTAATAAATAGATTGATTGAAACCGATTAGTAATCGAGTGTTTATTTTCGAATATTCGGAATTGCAGACACCCGTTTTAATTGCTAAGAACTAAAAATAAAATGAAATGACAATAATAAATAGATTCTGGTCATAAAATCAGCCAACATTGAGTTTCTGCTATTATTTTTATCATCGTTATAAATATCCACGCTACTTCTGTTACAGCTTTTAATCTATTGACAAGCGTTAGTTTATTGTTTTCTTGACACACATTGTAATGCTATTTCTTCATAGTTTCTGACACAAATAAAAGCGTCCGTTTATCTACGAGCAAAGCGCTCGCTTCGTGAATCGAAAAACAACGATTAGTTACCGCGCTTCGAACTCTTAAAAATATGTCGCGTTCGTTTCGCTATTTATATACACATATACTACGAACTATAATATATATATAGAGCTTAGTTAATGATCTCTTTCGAAAGCGGATCGCGATTTATGGCCGCTTTTAGCGAGATGTTTGGGTGGATGACATGATTTCGGATTTAAGAATTTTTGAAATATCGTCAATAATAAAATGTGGGATGTTATGGGATAATAAACGTCATTGATACGATTATTTGGGTTTGTCTTCGGCTATTTCGGAAACGGTGGACGGTGGTGTGTTGTGTCTTCTGTTGTACCTATAATTAAACAATTAATAAATAATTCTGTTGTAACTGTCTATTTTCAAAGATACGCAAGGGTAGGTCAGTCATTTTATTCAACCTAGTATGAATCTTGATTTATTAAAGAAAATAGTAGCAAATATTTTACTTGATTTTTTTTTCAAAAGAAAATACAATTGTTTTGAGTACCCTATTTTTTTGAAATAAAATGAAATAATTTATTCAGCAAATAGATTGTGATTGATTTGAAGTCGGTTAACTTTATTTTTATTTTGACGACCTATTCGTGACAAGTGTTCTGTTTTGCAAATCCAATGTAAACTTGGTTGAGTTGATAGTAACATCTATTATACCTTTTGAAGGTATTAAAACCTCAAATCGGTTCTGGCCCTCATCTTAGCTTACGGCAACAACCCGACACATCACTTTGACGGGTTAAACCCGGATTTGTCCGACTGACACTTTCTGAATACAGCGCTAAGCGGTGATTAATGGTTCATTATAATTATGTCGCTAACTAGCCGTGTTTAATATTAGTAATATTGTCCAGTTGACGGCTGTGACAATCTCGATACAGCTCAAGACGGTATAAAGTGCAAACACAGGTGTATTCTCTGTTCTATCAATCACCCCTACTTTCCTTTCACCTAATGGACAATTTTTAGCTGGACCGAGAATCGAACCCAGGACGTTGTTAAATATAAGGCAATTTTGAAGCAACGAATACCCAAAATCGTACTTGTTCGGTAACTTTAAAGGGCTAAATTTGTAGCACATAAAAACAACGTTGGGGCACATCTAAAAATAACTAAGTACTGTCAAACAGCTACAGATAAAAGAAATCGAATGGTGGCAGTAAATGCGAAAACTATACTACTTAAAAGGACAACTCAATACGAAGCACTCAGCGTAGAGCTTTACGATCGGTTATTTCGGGCGCATATCCCCAATTAACCTTTTAAGTCTCCGCGACATCGGTAACACGCTCATAAATCGACTCGATCCCGTTCTCGATTTAGTATCGATCGGTTATTAATCGATTACGTTAATCGGCATGGCACTGCATTAATCTGGGATTCTTAATTCGAAGACGTTCGGAGTTCGAAAATTAATCTCGCTAATGAGCAATGAATTAGGAGTTCTAAATTCGAATGTATTAGAGCGACGATTTAAATTGGTTGTCAATTTTTTAATTCAATTTGGATGTCGATGTGGGCGGAGATTTTAGTCTATGATAAGTCTTATTGACATTAATAAAAAAAAATCTTTTACATTTTTGTTTCTTTGAGTGTATTTTTACGTACACATAAAATAATTAATCAAAGTTCTTAAAAACGGAAGAGCCTTCTCTTTTGTTAATAAACCGAACAAAACCATCGAAGGACGCAAAGACCACAAACCATTCAGCCTAGCTCGTCGAGCGAAGGCAACAAATCATTCGGCCCACTCTTTATTGTTTGAAATTGAACGCCATAGACAACTAGTTCATGGTCCCTGGATCATTACGTCGATGGATCGTCAATTATCGGCTGCGTGTGAGTCTCCATCACGCACTGTCATTAGACCATAGACTATTGAACTCTTGTGACAGACTGACAGACATCGTTTTTATGACTGGCTTTTTGAGAGATGTATTTGCGAATGGCAAGTGAGAATTGATTAATGGCTTAATTAGATTATACCTAGTCTATTTATTTGTATAGAATCATCTAAGTGTGTCCAATATTTTTTTTTCTATTCGCCTTAATGTGTGTTCAAAAAACATTCCATATTGACTATTCCTATACTTGTTTAATAGAACAAAAGTGTTCGGTGTTCTTTTAAAATACCTGGATACTAAAGAGTAAGCCTATCGTAAGTTTTTATTTTGACGAGATATGTGAGTATACTCGACTGAGATCAATCATCATTACGATGTATCGATACATCGCGTGCGGTACTCGATTAGATAATAATGGCGCCGTAAAAAATAATACACGATTCATAAGTGTAGAACGCATTATTTAATAATACTAGTGGTATTAGATAGGGTCATAATAAAGTAAAATTAAAATTGTTTTGATGGTTTCACCATAATTTCGTATTAAGAGGTATTTTTTGATATGTCTAAGACATTAAATTGCTTGGATGGCATAATGTTGGTCTAAATCTGCTTCAATCAAAATATATGACCAAACTAGGATTTTTAAAGTCTGTTTCCTTAATGAACATAGGGCAGTCAATCTATGCAAACACTACAAATCCATCATGCCACTTCGACACTGACTCGTCGCCAATGCCGTAACAAAAAAAAACAAAAAAGATCCGCTTAAAAAAAACTAAAAAAAGGAGTTCCGTTTTAGAAAAAAAAACAGTAGCGTCGCATCACTAGCATCGATTGTGATCGCATCCCGTTGCATCGACGGTCCCGGGCCGCAGCGATCGGTCCACCTGTTGCGACGATGCATATTCATCCGCCAATTGATTCCCCCCACCGGTTCAAGCATCGACGCCCGAGCCTATTTGTTATGGACGCCATTTTTAAACATGACCGGAAAATACGGTTTTCGTAATCCGTTAATATTGAGAGCATCGTTGGCGTTTGAGTGGAAATTGTGGAATCGATTTACTCATAAAGGTATCCTTTGTTAGACTTCCACAGCATTTTTGGTGTTTACATTTCATATTTCATTTACAAGTTACTTACCGAACATTCATGTTAGAAGAATAGCAAGTAAATAAAATGATTTACTATTTAATGATGAAGTCAACAAAAAAAAGATAAGCTTTACGAAATCTTGTAATTTTTTTTTAAACTTGAAGATGACAGAAACACAAATCAAAGATGACTTGACTTCAGCCGCAATACCTTAGAAACTTCTAAAGACTAGGTTGTATGAGCTAGTTCCTTTGCCTTTCCCTGATGGGAAAAATTCGGTAAAAAAACGAAAGCTGACAGAATCGCCGTTGTAAAAAATAAACTTATTCTAACAGTATCTTTTCAAAAGATTTCGTCTAGAAAAAGCTCTTGAGAAAAGATGTCAACTGGAGCTTGCGATAAATACAGCCTGTGTCATTATAAGATGGAAGCGATTTTAAATATCAATCTTGTATGTTTTCTAGAAAATGTAACATATTGAAAATGTTCCCATCATTATGATGAATTGAAAAATATACCATTATCTTGGTACTACACAATGTAAGTGATGTAGTTGCGGAAGCCAATAAAGAAGACCTTATTAATCATCTGATAATGATTAAAGAAAAATCTACGAAAATTTTCAAATCACTTGTAAAAAAGAAAAAACATAATAAATAAACGTTTAAATTGGATTATTGATTTTAATTTTTTTTATTGCTAAACCACGCTATCTTCTTCTAAATCATCAAGATGATACCACTATTAATGTGACATTATTTGGTTAATTAGGAAAAAAATATTTGAAGAATATGCAAGATTTTGGCTTAGGTACACATTTCTTCTTTACATACGGGAAATGCCTTAACACTATACCACACTGTTATTATTAAGATATTACTCTTAATTCCTTGCACAGATTGTCCTATCATTTCTAAGAACCACAGAATCTTCCCACAAATACCTAATCGTACGTACGATCGTCATCAGAGCTTAATGCATCAATAAACCGGCCCAATTTGCCGATAATGAGCCTTAATATTCATGGACCAAGGTTCAGATTACCTTGATCAGGCGCTTTCATTCAGTAAGTAGTGTTGACAAAGAGTATGTTCTGCAGAAGGTACTGTTATGGTTTTGTACGATTCAGAACATTAGTTGTCTAATCCTGAATCGCTTGGCTGTATACCAGCTGGAGGATGATGATGATGATGATGCCTAATTTCAAACAATTCGTTTCGTTATTTTCACTAAGATCCTACAACATAAGCATTTAGATTGCTAATTGTAAATATCGGTTAGTTACGTTGAATATATAGACGTGGGACAATATATAGAAGACTTCTTCTCATAGACATATATGCTAATATATAGTCAGTCACGTACAATATTTATAGAACCACTTGACAGCTCTTTCTAGTTCTTTTCCAGACACCTTTTGCTAATCCTTGAACTATCATAATATCTCGACATTAATCATTTGCTAACCATCGTGGAACAAACATTCGTAGAGTCCACCATCTTCCAACCATAGACTCACACAACAAAGTAGGCATTATCCTCTATCTAGATTCCACCGGACTCTCTGCTACTCATCAGCCAAGACCTCCGTTCATGTCTCGAGGCTCTCGCCTATACCTAATAACCGTCAATGATCGGGCCGATTGTGAAAAATATCATTAAAAAACCATCAGCCGGTGATTTGACTCCACGATTCGTGCGGCCCGCCATAACAATCGATTCTTTATTTTTTTTATTATTAAATTATTGAGATGCGGCTTCGAGCCTGCCAGTATTACGTCCAGTTTTGAGGTTAAAAAGCTTTGACAGTTGCTTTTTTTCTTTAATGTCATCAGCAGTGAGACAAAAGAGGTTAGCCAAAGAAGTTTTTTACATCTTCACTATGTGAGCTGTGTTGCCAAACCTTTTTTCATTGTACCTTAAACCTAACATAATCTTCGTATACATAGTAATAAGACCATTATAGCTAACCAGCTTAAAGGTGGTTTGAATTAAAACTTCCACCTTGTGTTAGTTTGACCAAAAATGCGTCTGATACAATTTAAATTTTTGGAAAGTTAAATAGAAAACGTCAATCAGATCTAGGTAACGGATCGATAGGCCCCGCCCCCTCAAACGCAAGGGGAGGGGCGCAAATCGAATTAGCCGGCGGATCGATTAGGCCGATCGGCAAAAAGCACGATTAGCCAAGAACTGGCAACCATCGACAGCAACCGAAAAAAAATAACGGCCGAGTTAATGGCGGTTTTTGTTCCAAATTCGAAGATTTGAATCCGTAATTTGGAACCGCAACGTTCGAATCATTTGTCAGTGACAATTTTTTGGTTGCAATCGATTTTTAAATACAGGTTAACCTTTTTTGTTGGGTTTTGCGTTTTCGGCTCGCTTTTTCGCTGTTAATAAGGTGATTCGCCCTCTTTAGGGCCTGTCCTTAGTTCAGGGATCAGGGTGATTACGTGTGTATGTATCTGGTAATATCCCAATAATCTGCAATAAAGTTTGGTAGAAGGTTATTTACTTCATTCGGTGATATTGTGTTTTTGTTGCTTGTTACTGTATTTATCAACAGAAGTTGATAAGATTGTTAACCAAGGAAAATTAGTCATTCGTACTACGGATTAATTGAAATACTGACAGTTGTTTTTTTACAGTTGTTAAAATTCAGTAGAGGCAAAGTCACCATTATTACTTTTGTATGTAGGCTTCTAAAATGTTTCTAATTCTTTCCATCGTAATCATGCCAAGTCAAATAGCTTAATAACCGCGTTGAAATTCCTTAAAGCTTTCTCACAGCTCTCCCACTTTCCCAATGGAGGTTAACCTCAAAAAAGGCTTGAGTATTTGTTGCATTTGTGACGTCACAGGGTCGGATGTCACCATGGGAGAGGCGGGTTTTTGTCCAGCATTCCTTCCCAAGGGCGTGGGAGCCGATCGCATTCCGGGGGTCGTAGGGAAATGCGAAATGCCGATTAATGGCCGATCGGGCGAAGCCCTAATTAACGATCGTCAGTTAATTTTTGGAGAAGCGAAAGAGTTGCGGTTGGGTTTTTTTTTTCAGTGTCGGGCTCACAAAGTCGAGGAAACAAAAGCCTGCTGTCTGCTTTGGTTTGGTCACGACGATCCATTGACGATCGTCAGTTTGGGCTTTTTTTGAATTCGGAAAGGCGCCAAAAGGTGTGATGTTTTTTTTCATGGAATGGTTAATAAGAGCTAAGTCGTTAGTGAAAAGAGATTTAATACATTGTACTTCATAGTGAGACTAGTACCATGCAGCAAACAGGTCTGAGCATAAAATGAAAATCAGAGATTTGACCATTCTTTCTATTATTTATTATCTATCAAACTATCATTATTTATTATATCTATATGTATAGTCAGCGTCAGTAAAGGCTCTTCATATCAAACTTCATACCTTCCAAAACCATCCCTATCACAACCGCATAAGCCCCTACCGTTTCCTAGTCATTCAAACCCATTCCGAAGCGAGCATCTACCCACAAATCCGCATCCCAGTTCCTGAGCAAATGCAAATTTCCTTCGATAAGCACATGTGGACAAATTATGAACAATAGCAGTATTAAAGTCTATGCTAAATAAATATTCATTCGGCGAGATGGGAGATACACGGCATTTGAATGGTGGCTCCGATAGTATTGTTCGTTGGAGCATCGATTACGAGGATTTGCATACTGAGCGAGTATTGTAGTTATCGATTGGACCCTAAGGAAAGTTTAAGTTAGGACTTCATCCTTTGAGGGTAGGGTTGTGCTTTTATGTCGAGCCCTTCCAGCTTATGTTTCCTTTCTATTATCCTGGGGTCTTCAGCTGGGGCGTAAAATTGCAGACCTTCTAGATGAAGGCAACAGGCTCCACATTATGCCTGTCGATCTCTCGCTTACCATCAGGTGAAGTATGATGATTGTCTGTTAATGGACGTGCTATCCATTAGAAAAAATTACTTTATTATTATTGGTTTACTATAGTATTAATTTTTAAGACGATTGACTACTATTGGACGTGCACTACAGTAGAGAAATCATCACACTCCCGGACGTAGGATACAAAATAAAAGTATGATCAATTTGGTGACTGTATTTTATTGTGGAGTTCAGAAAGAGCCAATACTGTAACAGACTTGGAAAAAAGTCTTTAGACAAAGAATTGAACCAGGAGATTATCTTATCCCTACGGCAGGTGGACTCTGACGTCACAGCCGATTTGATCGATTCGATTCTGCCGCATTCAATTATGGCGGTCGTAAAACGCGTAAGCTCCTGCGCTTTTATAGTTGTTAATTGTTCGTTTTATTAAGTGGACTCTTTGAGCCCTTGCGGTGGTTAAATATAGTCTTAAAGACGTTGGGTGGTTGGCAGGGTTGTCTGCGCCCCAGGGTTTGGAAGGGAATAAAGATGGCCACTTTCGCGCCTGCTTACACCTGTCAGTGAGAACAACTGATCTGTCAAAATGATGACAAAAAAGGTTTTGTTCGAACTTTTTGATGTTGATTCTCAGTTGTTTTTACAATGTTCAAATTTAGAACTGTACACACGAATTTTAAATACATCAATAGAATTACGTTTTGATCGTAATAGATGGCGTTGACTGTGTTATCATTCGCGCTAATGTTATTGTGCGCTTAGTGATTTTTTTTCCTCTCCACCTATAGTAAGTGCTACTGATCCATCTTATCCCTGAAAAGGTTCCGTGAGCAAGGCAGCCCTATCGGCTAATGATCCATTTATGAGTATTGGATTCGATGGACGGCATTAGTTTAAGTATGGCAAATAACGATTGATTGAGGACGCCACGATAGAAAATGTAATTGAAAATGTTTATTGACGCTGAGATATAACTGAGCGGTTTATAGCTGATAATGCCGACTGTCTCTTGTATTAATCATATTTAAAATACTCGAGTTATGCTAAATGGAAAATATTTATCGCAGTAAAGTATAGGCTACCTTGAGTAGTAGGAAGACCTGCAGTTGTAATGCTATATTAGTGGTGGAGTTGAAAATAATCTGGTCTGGTAAATTGTCAGGTCTGCATGGCATGATGAGAAGGAAAGAGGTAAACTGAAATAGAACATTAAAATAAATAATGAGCTGAGAATTAACAAAAGAATGCTGCTGAAATGTATACCACTTAGCTTGTAAGATTATTAAGGTAGTAAGTAGTATGTAAGAATCGAATCTGAATATTTAAGTTTTTTACGAGTATTAAACCATTATATCTAATAACAATTGTTTTAAGTGACTTCAATAGAAAAAATAAAATAATTATTGGCATAAATATATTCTAAGTGGACAAACACCATGAAAGAGAGAATTATAGAAATTCCGGGATATCTTCCAATCTTAACAACTTTCCTGGAATAAAACTCATACTTGATTGATGCTTACTTGAAATGTCGATGAAAAAATACATAAGATTCCCATTTTATGTCTCTGTAACTACTATTCCTGGTGAACGATGACAGTATTCTGTTTAATAGACATAAAGATGACTTCTCGAATGGTATTTTCAAAATGGCAGACTTATAAAGGAAGAATAATTGCTATAAATAAAGGCACTCTTCCTGTCGATCAGTGTTCATTACAAATGTAATCAGAATAGTAAAACATAGTAATTTAGCTTGATTGAGAGATTTGTTACGATGGTAAAAGAACGAGATTCATATCGTTGAAATTTATTTTTGTGTCCTCCTCAGGCGATATATTTTTTATACCGGATATTTAAACCGAGTAGGGCTTTTCTCTTCTCCAATACTATCACAACTACAATATATTAAACTGACAGATTTAAAAAAATAAACTATACCTTTTAATGGCATAAATAAACAAACAAACTATTATAACCTCACTAAAACTATTCCATTTGACGTCCAGACTACGTGACGGGAATCTCTCGTCTTTTGTTTACGTCGTTTTGAATTTCGAATCGTTACTGCAGTTCTAATTTTGAATTTGTTATTAGTTCCCGGTAAACGCTTTCGTAATCTGTTAGAATTTCTATGGCATTTTATTTTTTTATTTACACCGATGTCTGTGAACTTGTTTGACGAGCAGAGACAACAATATTTAACAGCCTTGTATGAATCTTTATCGATGGTGCAGGCAAAGGAATTAAACATTTCTTTCGTGTAAAGAAAAGGAATGTTCCAATAGACATGAAATCTTAACCTTATTGATATTCCAATCAGTTATCAAACTAAAAAGATTAATCAAAGACGCCATATTGACATGGTGCGTGGCTCTCATCGGGAATCAAACGATTACTCGATATTAGAGGCATTAGCTTACATTATGCGTAGCAAATTGACTTACACCGTTGACACGACGTGTCGTATGTCATAGATCACCGATTGTCTATGGAATTATGCGTTCGGATGATTATACCATTGATTATAGTTTGAATCCTAATTGTTTTTGTGAATGATTCTCGTACCTATGAGTAGTATATGAGTTCAGTATTTAAACATTCTTAGCTCTACGAAAGTAAAATGTGTCTTAATGAGCTGTAAGTCTTAGTAATTATCAGAAGTCTTCATTCAGTGAGAACCAAAGATTTTCAGAAAAATATCTCTTTAGAGATATTTTTTTCAAACCAGAATCGAACCCTGAACCATCACCGCTGCGTTTAAGGAAACGAAGCAATTACCTCACGTTCTGATTAATTTCGCAACATCCTGTGGCTGATAGTATCGGAGCAGCCTGTACAATGGGCGGCCTTCAGAAGAAACAATAGTACAGCAATTATTGACCATGAAATAAGGTCCGATCATCTCAATACCAAGGTTAGGTATCTTCCGAAGGTTCTAGGTGTGGAGTGATTAAAAATGTCTGTAGTCTTTGGTTATCTTAGTAGGGTCTTTGGTTGTCTTTGGATATTAAATATCAGATAACTTTTGTTAGCGTAGAAGTGACCTGATAGACATACGCAGGTATTTGTGTTTTTGTAACGAAATAACTCGAAAGTAAGTCATATTGTTCATAAAACGAGACATGCCATTTTCCACTAATATCGCTAAGAAATCACTAGACAAGATACTATCAGGTGTTAAAAACCATTTATTCATGTAGTTATTTAAATATCCGATCCTACAACAAACATTAAAACCCCACCATTTAGCAGAATAGCTATTACCTTTGGAACAATACCTCTAATGGCTTGATCGGTTCGGTTGAGACCTCAACTATTAATTGATTCGTTATCTGATATTACTGATACCAGCCTTACTTACCAAGGGGTTGAAGGGTCACATTGATAGTAATTTCAACCCATTGTAAGGTTATGCTTTAATTTAATGGTCTATTTTGACGATGTTGTCATTATAGGTGACATTCAATTTATTAGTGCGATCGAAACAATGTTTGGTAATGATGATAGTTTATGAAACAAATTGATATTGTTAAATGAACGAACGAAGGTAATCATTAAGGGGTGACTTTTTTGTATTGTTTGGATTATGGATTGGCTTGAAATCTAATCGAATTGCTACTCCTAATATGGCGTGTAGACCCATAAATACTAATAATAATTAGTGAATGAGTTCTTAGCCAAATTACAAAAGGGTCGATATCTACTCTAAAAACTTCAAATATGTAGTTGTTAATGACTTCCAAAGACTTACCTGTTGCCAGAATTGCGCTAGTAGATATATCCTCTCCTTCTTGAAGAGCCAGTCCATCGAGTGCATAGCTTGCACCTCCGCCTCCGGTGCGGCGGGCAGACTGGCCGCGCCGGTCGGGTGCATCCGGACGACCGCACGCTCCGACCACTCACCGGCGACTCATCCCCACCACTCCGCGAGTGGCCTTATATACCCCACAATCCGTACTCCGCATTCTAAACTCAAAATGCCAGTTCAGCGCATCGATTGTTCCCAAGTTTGCTCTTTTCGCGTGTACCTGAAAGAAAAAGGTTGGATTGAATGAACTTTTCGATATTGTGAGTTAGACAATCGGATTCCGTGCCGAAACTAATTTGGGTTGTTCGATGCTCAGTCCGATAGAAAAAAAGAAATTGACAGGTTCGTGACGGTTAAATACCGGTGGCGTATTTATAGTTCTTTAAGAATGGTATGGCGCAGTGGAAATCATTAGGTTGTGCAAATAGTTTAAGACTCCGCTGTGGCAGGTTAACGTTCGAGTTGCAATGTTTTCTCGAGCAATCGTATAAATTGGCCATATTGCCAAAACTAATAGAGCTACTAGAAATGGAGAGTAAGAGGAGCTTCGGGTAAAAAGGGATGAAGTAGAAAAAAGTTTGTAATTATACCGAAATGAGTGTGGCTTATGAAATAAGAAATCGCACAAATTTTGTATTTTAAGTTATTTTTTATTATAAACTTTTTAGTAGGTGTAACTTTCAGCCATATAGACAATGCCAAACAAAAAGTATTCTCTAACCATGTACAAACTAGATACAAGGGTAAAACAAAACATTTAACAATAATAAAAAAACTACCCCAACCATAACTAAAACTCTATCTACACCGCAGCGCAATCGAATAAATTAAAACGCGCGCAGTAAACTCAAAAATTAAAACACCAACTTTATCGGACCAATTCGGTCGGCACCGAAAATCATTAGATAGTATCTCGGGGCGGGGCACCGACACAATCGAACGCCGCAAACGAAACGGCTAAAAACTAACTTATCGCCACCTGAACAAAGGGCTGAAAACCACGACTTGTAAATTTGAAAGTTTTGGCGTGAGGTGTGAGCGGGAGCGTGATGTGAATGAAGAAGAATACGATGTTTGTGCCGGTGTATACTGCCGATTGATTGCACGTTAATCGTGTCGTTGAAATTAATGTGACAAAAAATATAACTACCATCAAATTGAAAACAACCATTTATGAGGGTCAGTAGGGCTATACTGATAACTGACCATGTACTAGAGATGTTTGACAGTTTCTATATTGTAAGAGTAAGGTTATAACCCTCAAATTTAATGTTCTTAAAACTAAACAATTTTAAGAACATTAGGATGTTGCAAATAATATGAATGACACTAAATACGACGCTCTTTTTTTATAATAATCTAACAAGAAAACCTCACTTCACCTGATCGTAATCGGTAGTGAGATCCACATATAAGGAACTCATGAAAATTTATATCAAGCAAAATGTTTCATCCCTCTGCTGGGCAAAGGTCTTCTTCAAATCTGTCCACTGCTCGCTATCAAAGCCTTAAACTTGTCAGTTCTTAAGAAGTACCAATAAAAACAACTCCACTGCCCGCTCCCTCTCATACCTTAGACGAGCCGAAGGCGGCGGCCGGCCCAGTGAATTACTGGCGTGTCAATCAATAAAGTTGATAAGTGCGGGTTCCGTACGGCGCACGCTAGCCCGATACGCCGATGCTGCCCTCACCTGCGACCCCGATGGCTGTTCGACACTGACGTTTGAAGTTTTGTGCTGATGACTTAAAGTGACAGGTGTCAGAAAAAAAAAACTTTGAACAAGTTTTTTTTTTTGGGACATTGATCTAGGCACCATAACCGCTCTTCCTCTTATTTTATTACTTGCATTTACATTTCTTGCAGTTTTTTCAAAGCAGTTATTATTGTGGTCAGATTATTTTTTTTTAATAGGATGTGATTAATTACGAAAAATAAGTTAATTAATTTCTAAACTACTTAATTTTCGAAAATTCAACAACTTCCGTGTTCCCGCTATCTGTCTATAGATAAAGAGGAAATATTTAATCAAACAAAAACCTCGTTGTGTCACAAAACCATCGAACTGTCACAAAACATTATCACTAAAATTTAATTAACAAAAGTTAATAATATTTTTTCCGTGTTAAATGTCCCCCATCTCCCCCTATGAGTCATACACTCCCATACGAGCTGTCAGGTTAGTCAACGGTGGTTAATATTCATTAGGAGAGATGGCCGATAACATAATATAGTTAGTGGATTGATACGGTATGTATCGGGGATTGTTTGAATGTGTAATAGGGAATTTGAATAGTTTTTTTTTGTTTTCACGTGTCGTTGGTACGTCATGTATTAGCTTTACGTTTAGTGTAGGTGGAGCTTTATAATTTATTGTCAACGTAATATTTTTTTTTTATTACTATATTTGGTCAACTCAACGATTTTAAATTAATTTTAGTTGTAAAAAACTCCATATTGTAGATCAAACTATACGTAAACAATACAAGTGTACCGTGTGTTACTCCTGGCCGGACCACATTTTAGTACTCAGATTCTGTATTTTCGAAATAATACCTACCTAAAGTCTACTTTCACTGAAAACATATATATATTTAGTACCTCAATAGATATCTTTTAAATCAACAATTTATGTGGTCCGGCCGCTGGAGCAGTGCTCTCTGGCCGCGCCACCTCAGATTAAGGAGAGTAAAATGAACTATTAATAAATCAATATCCCGAAAAAAGCTACCTAAATAGTACCTTTGCATATAACAAATATATGGCCATATAAACCCCTTTAGTAAAGGAGTTATTCGTCGTAAAATGTGGTCCGGCTGGAGTATACTCTGCAAGCAAGTCCGCATTGCAATATTTAATATTAATTACCCATAAACGAATTAATACTTTAGTACCTTTTCTCTACTTTTCAGAAATACTTTTTTTTTTCTAACAAACTACGAAATTTGATTAATAAATCTTTAAAGTATGTGGCGCGGCTAGGGAGGATTACTTTCAGCAAATAAACGAAAATATGCTGTTTTTCTTTTTTGCTACAACGAAAAACGGTATAATAAGTACCGTATAAAAATAGATGGATTTCATATGTAACAGAAATGATTTAGAAAAAGTAGCACTTTTTGGTTTTGTTTACCTATCTACCAAATTTGACTAAATAATAATATAATTCATAAGAGCAGCAAGAAAGTGGTTATAAGTGCATAAAATTGTGTTTAAAATAGAAATAAAAAATATTTTTATTTTTACTTTATTCAATTTAAGTCCATACAAAAACTATTTTACTAACGTGTGTGTGTAACGTGATACATAGGTACTATCGGCAACGCTGGCGGTCGACCACCTATAGGGTGAAAATCGCTTGGCGCTTACGCGTCTGTCAGAACAAGCCCCGCTCATATTGTGGTCAAGGAGCTGGCAATAATTTTTTGGTAGATATTTGAGGCATGCTGAAAACTTGTCCTGTACCTATTATATCCCAACACAAACCCGCAGACCTGGCTGAGTACCGGGGCTAAACCACCCCCCAATTTAAAACAAATTTTTTTTTATTGTAAAATATATTTTATAATCCAAAAAAATATAATTTGACAGTTCATCTGACAGGTAGAAGTTCCATCGAAATAATTTGTCTTAGTGAGTCTTATTTTTTTGTTATAAATAAAAAGATGAAAAATATTTTTGGGGGTTTGCTTTAGCCCTGCTACTCACCAGCCAGGTCTGCAGTTTCGTGCTGGGATATAATAGGAGTGTACAGGATAAGTTTTCAGCTTGCCTCAAATACCTACCAAAAAATTCTTGCTAGTTCTCCTACTATTGGAACGTATTCGTAAACAAAGGGTCGAAGTGCTCTTCTATTGGCAGAAATAACCAGTGAGCAGGCTAATGGCGTTTAAAGAAATCTGTTTGAAAAGTGTACTACCGCCAAAATTCCCGACTGTACAGTGCAATGTAAAAATTGTCTATTCTATCGCATTAGGTAAGTATTTCCAGTAAAGATAGAAAAAGTTGGTTGGTAAATAGATAAGATGCGTGTGCATGTGCGTGTGCGTACAAGGTTGGTAAATGAGTGAAATAAACTTTAATTGAAAATTTAAAAATTCCCGATACAATATAAAACTTTAAAAAAGTTAACAATAAATATTGTTAGTCATTACAGTTTGACTTAAGTAATATTATTATCCAGATATCCTCGTCGGAATAATATTACTTAATTTAAACTGTAATGACTAACTAGTGTTTATTGTTTACTTTAAAAGGTTTTTTAAATTTAAAATTTGCACACGCACGTACGCACACGCACACGCACACGCACGTGTGGTTGAAAATGTTTATTTTTAATTGAAGGCCTTAATTAAAAATTTAAATAAATGATCAAAGTCGTAAAATGAATCTATTGCCTTAGTTTTTTATTGATTGCCATTTAAATATGTATTAACAATTGTCAATATTTCATTATAGAAAATTATATAAATTTTTCGTATACTTATTTTTGTATTTTTATTTCTTTATTTATCTATTTACCAACCAACTTTTTCTATCTTTACTGGAAATACTTACCTAATGCGATAGAATTGACAATTTTTACATTGCACTGTACCTATGTTTCTACACGTTAGTAAAATAGTTTTTGTATGGACTTTAATTGAATAAAGAATATTTTTTATTTCTTGTTTAAACACAATTTTATGCACTTATAACCACTTTCATGCTGCTCTTATGAATTATATTATTATTTAGTCAAATTTGGTAGATAGGTAAACAAAACCAAAAAGTGCTACTTTTTCTAAATCATTTCTGTTACATATGAAATCCATCTATTTTTATACGGTACTTATTATACCGTTTTCGTTGGCAAAAAGAAAAACAGCATATTTTCGTTTATTTGCTGAAAGTAATCCTCCCTAGCCGCGCCACATACTTTAAAGATTTATTAATCAAATTTCGTAGTTTGTTAGAAAAAAAAAGTATTTCTGAAAAGTAGAGAAAAGGTACTAAAGTATTAATTCGTTTATGGGTAATTAATATTAAATATTGCAATACGGACTTGCTGCAGAGTATACTCCCCAGCCGGACCACATTTTACGACGAATAACTCCTTTACTAAAGGGGTTTATATACGGCCATATTTGTTATATGCAAGGTACTATTTAGGTAGCTTTTTTCGGGATATTGATTTATTAATAGTTCATTATACTCTCCTTAATCTGAGGTGGCGCGGCCAGAGAGCACTGCTCAGCGGCCGGACCACATAAATTGTTGATTTAAAAGATATCTATTGAGGTACTAAATATATATATGTTTTCCGGTGAAAGTAGACTTTAGGTAGGTATTATTTCGAACTACAGAATCTGAGTACTAAAATGTGGTCCGGCCAGGGAGTAACACACAAGTGTACCAGTTTTAAAATGTATTTTCAGATTTATAACAGTCGTTTTAAACGACTACACGTACATTTTTTTTAATTGGTTCTGCCGACGCAAAAACGTACTTTTTTCTAAATTATGGCGGCTACCTAACACTATCACATTTGAAAATCGAACAGTCGTAACGTGCAAATGAATGTGCCTTTTTAAAAGCGGGCATTTCAAAAATCGAACGTCTTGGGGTTGACGGCAAACTTATAGTTTCATTCCCGACAAAGAACAATGCGTTCAAACACAACGAGTTTAGACTCAAATTGGATTGTTTACCGTTTCTCGATATGCGATTGTAAATTTGTTTTGATACTGATCTTTTCCGAACAGCTGCGGTCGACCCAAACTGAATCCGTCTTTCAGTCAGACGCAATAAAGTCGATTTTGTATTGCGACGGAGTTGTCAAATAGCAAAGTTATCTTTGCGCTGGTATCTTCAGTTGTTCTGGTTCAACAGCTTAATTACCTAAGGGGTAAGGGTCATTTTGAGTTGTATGCATATGAGGAGCGGCAAAGGTAATTTTGTCAGATAGTGATCTACGGAAGAAGTCGCGTGCTCTTGGCAGTTCGTCGCTCTATTAGGGTAACAACTTTATTTTTCGGCGATACCAATATGTTTACGAATAAAATATAAATCGTTGGAAATTACTGCGCGGTATTAGAATTGTAAATTTGTCGTGTCGTTAAGTGGTCTACGGGAGTAGATGCAATTGAATTATGGAGCGCGGAGTTGCACCTTAGTCTATGGTTAAATGAACGTTTTGGTCAAATTATACTTTCACTTGTGTTTGAAGCTGTTTTTGATAATGCTCTATCCAAATGTAAATTTCAATTCCTTGGAGTAGACAAAGATTTTAAAAAAATACATAGCTATATGCTGAGCTGTTTACACCAAAACGAATTTTAGTTCAAAACATCTGATGAACACATCTTTCAACGCTCAAAACGAAAATTGGTAGCCAAAACAGATGTAGGCAAAGGTCAAAGAGAAGCGTAAAAGACAGGACGAGACAATAAGCCATTAAGCCTATATCAATCAAAGTCCGTACCTTTCGAACGCTAACAACCACTCCCGGGCCGACAAAGAAAAACTTAAAACGAACAAAAAACAGCCAATCAAAGAACGGCAATGAAATAATCGAATTGGCGATCGCAGCCCTCGCAAACGCAACCGCAGCACATTCAGAATATCGGAATCGTGGAAAAATAGCGGAAAAAGTAAACTTCAAACGGCTAATATCCGCAACGGAGTTGTGTCGATCGCTAAAAACGAACGAAGAAACGCGAAAACGGAACTCCGAATCGAATTGCGAATCCTTTAAATGACGAGAAAAAAGACAATCGCGAACTAATAATAATCTAGCAGCCGAAAAGGCGCCAATAAAAATGTGTTCCATTTGAATCCGGAATCTTCATTTCACTTTTAAAATCGCCGCGATCAAAGGAGTAAAACAACTCATATTTGGAACGAGCTCTGTCGATAGCCTCAAAAAGGACGAGTTTGAAAAACGAACGATTTTTACTTTTAAAAATTGCTCGCTTGGGGTTGTAGCATTGGTACGAATGGCGAACTAAAAGGCATCGATTGAAAGCAAACTTTTCTGTCACGAACCTCTTTTTCGATGCACGATAGATTTTACTGCCATTCGGTATCGGCTTTTGTTTTCTCGTAACAACAATTTGAATACTGGCGCGTCGTTTTATTTTGGACCTTAACTCGTTCAAAATAGAGGTTAAACAGTATTATGTGGATGCAAATAGATGGTTGTACGAAATGATTTCTTCGGTTGTGTTCTAAAAAGTTTACGCGTGTGAGGGTAATCTTACAGTTTTGTTATATTTATGGCGGCGATAAAAATGTTTGCGGGTGTTTCGTTCGGTTCATCGAGCACCTGTCGAGTTTTTTACTTGTCGATGTTTATCGATAACTTTGATGAGTAAATAAATCATGCGATGGTATATTGAATAAGTTGAAGTTACGTGAGGCTATGCAGGCGAAGGGGTCACGAAAATTATGTCGTTATTTGTGACAAGATTTTCATCAAAATGTTCTTTGATTGGTGTTTTTTTTTAATATCAACGATAATTGTTTAAATTAAGAACATTAATTTTTGCGTCTATTTAATTGAGAATGTCACGCCCGCCAATTGCATAGCTGTAGCTCCAAAAAATATCCGAATAATATATATTTTTTAAATTATTTGTAGGATTTTGGTACATTACAGACAATGTAGATAGTTGGAAATTAGTAACTAGAGAAAGTTGATCGCAAACTCTCTACTAAACAAAACAATAAGAAAAAGGTATCTGAATACAAATCGCATAGTTTTTAGCGACCCTTCTAGTATCAAAAGTACTATGCGTGAGGATATTTTAACGAAGTCGAAATATTTAACTGTACCATAGTGTGTTAAGGACTAATAAAATTTAAAAAACAAAAACGACTAAGCCCAATGATCATTACGTCTCAAATTCAATTCACTGACATTCAATAATACTGTCGAAAATTGAATTAGATCGTAAAAAAATGCGCGGCTCGGCGCAAATTGACAGTTTCAATCGAATGAACGTGTCATCGTAATGCGTTCGTATCACGATAGTTCGCGACATCGATTATTATTTTATCGATGTCTCGGTACGAGGTCGCGTGATCGAGTGCTGGCCGGCAGGTGTGGTCGGAGAGCGCTCTATTTATTTCTCTTTTTTTCTTTTTTTAAACGTCTTGACAGTTTTATGCGCTACTTTTTCGGCGAATGTCGATGATGTTTTGTTTGAATTTCGAATTGTGACGTCACATCGGGTGTTTAGGCAAGGGAATATTTTGACTGGACTACAGTTTTCTATGTTTAAAATGAGAGTTATTTTATGAACAGTGGGGCTACCATGAGTTTAAAACTTACGCACTCGATATCGCCTACGTAAATATGTCTATGAAAAACTTGTACAGCGCCGCTGGTGGTTACGCGAAGAACTAAAATCGGCCGTATGAAAAAAACAACTCGATAGGTTTTTATCGTAAGTAAGTTTTCGATAGCCAACTCATGGTAGGCCCTCTGATGCGTTTTGATCAGTGATATTAACCATGTTGCTGATAAGAAGTATCAAAATTGCTGTCAGATAAACACGATTTTGCAGGTTAAATAATTATTCAATACTTTTGTTGAGTAGCAGTAAAGAAATAGAGTATTAAACGGTTAATTGCAGATATTTTTATTGTCATTTATTATTTAATTTGTCTACCTTTAATTGTTAAAGTTCAAGTTAGTTACCTGCGTAGTTAGATATCAATTTAATCAGACTACTGAACTACTCACATTTATGTATTTTTTCTGCATTATTAAACCATTATGTTAAGTGACCATTACTTGTAGTTGTATGTAATTTTATTGGTCGTTATTTTCGCAATGTGAAGAAAGTGATTGCAGTAGCCATTTTTTTCTCAATCAGGTATCGCTAGAGGAAACGAGTAGCAATCATTAAAACATTTAATGGGCATAGACTAAGGAAACAATAGATATACCGTGTAATGTTTTAACCTTATAAAGAGAACAAAGATATCACTTGACATGAAGTTTATGGTAAATGTTTTTTTTTTTATAGAAATATCTAAGCCCTAATCTATGAAAAAAATTGATATACGAAACCTCCTAAAAAGTTTATATTGTTGGAATCAAACCTGGGACTTTCCACAAACCGTCATTCTAATCACTGATCCATCGGGCCAGTATGTAAACCTATTAATTTTTACAACCATCATTAATATTTCAATAAAACCACAAGGGGACTAGTAATTGGATCATATTTTACTTCTACAGGAATTTAAAAAGACACACCATTGACGGAGTTATAGGGAAAGAAGGGTGTGAATGGTAAAAAACGTATTTTAAAGACGGTAGCGTTGTTTTATGGGAGAGGTCGGGAGTTCGACTCCGGTGCATCGGCGGTCGATTGTTTTAGAAGTTAGAAATATAAATCGGTGGCTTTATGGCGTCTTGGGACATTTTATTTTGGGGGAAGGAATGTTTTTTTCGAGTATTTGGAATGAGTTATAAATAATATAGGCTGATCACAAATTCGTTCGGCTGAAATAGTTATCCACCTAAAACGTCTCCTTTAGTAGCGCAAATATTTGTGTGGTGATCATCGGTGTTTGTTCCGTGTCTGGGTGTGAATATGTTTTTATATATATCTATGTATGTATCTGTCCCTGACGCTCTTAGTTTAGGGTTTGGTGGCCATGTGTAAAAATATCCCAGATATTTATTTATTTAATTAAAATACCTTTTCTCTTTTACCATAATATAATGACCAGTATACATACATATACTTTGTAAATCCTAACATATTGTCTACATTATACTATAAGTAATGTAACAATATTATCGTTCTTACTATAACAAACACAACGTTCCCAGTATGCCGTTGATACTACTAGCAACAAATCAAGTAAGAAACAGTTCATAGAGTGCTGCTCTCCTACGGGAACTCATATTGTCGCCGATAACTCATCCCGATTGACATCTCCCGAAATATGCGCTCCCACGCGAGGGAACGGTATGGTGACCATGGTTCACTCAGTTGATAGGATATATTGGAGTATAGTATATTACGATGCTTTAGAAGGATAAATAGTATATGGAAATACAAGCAATAAGTATAATAACATTAGTAACACGATGGTGCAAGACTCATGTACATCTATCTTAATAAAACTTTCTTTTTTAATATTTTTATTTAGTAAAAACACTATATTTTTTAGTTATTTTGTAACAATGTTACTGTAAATTTTCGAAAAAAAAGTTTAAAATGGGTTGTTTCGAAAGTTGACTAAATTAACTTTTTTTTTATTAGTATAAGAACATGTCACGTTTCATATTTTTACACCAATGTAAATTCAAATATATGCTTGTAACAGGTAGGCTACATTTACTTTTTTTATTAGGATAAGACTATTTCTCTTTTAAGCGTATTACAAAAATGTCATTTAGATGTTCACACCTGCATACAATTAGAATTACTAGAATCTAATATTCTGACCATATAGATTAGACGTTTTTCTATAAGGCTCATTGGGACAACTAGGCTTTACGTCACAGTAGACTAGCATTTTTAATGAATACCATAGACAGATAATGCGGACATAGACAAGTTTAAAAAAAAAGACAAACAGCTGAGGGCGATATAATGGTTCGGTTCATAAACATAATTTCAATAATCGTAAAAAAGTTCGCACCTTCAACATCAAAGAGTATGCGACAAGACAAAAATTCAACTTGAATTTACAATGCGCATAAACACTTGCTCTCTTAGGGATGTGCACATCAATATCGAAGGGTATCGATAAATTGTAATCACTACATAAATTAAAATTAGTCTTTAGTGGACCCACTACATGCGATATTAGGAGTAGCAAATTACATAGTTCGCGTTCGCGACCACGATTGGTGTAACCCAGTCGAAACGTCGGGCAGTAAGTAGCTATGTAATTTGCTACTCCTAATATCGAGTGTAGACCCATAAAGGCTAATTTTAGTGTAATGGAACGCGAAAGTTTAAAATCGTACTACATAAATTGGTGAAATTGTTATATGCACAATTTTGGAGGTGACGTTGTCCAATCACCGTAAAAATATGAGAAATCCAACTGCAAATATTGAAAAGTGAATTTGTGAAGCATACAAATAAGGATTTTTAGGATTTTTTTTCTCTACCATTCTGATGCAATGTTATTGAAAATTTTTCCTATTCTGTAATTGAAATCAAACTTGACCGTCGAATGATTCGATCAATTAAATCGATAAACATATCGAAGACACCAATCGATATCAAACATCAAAGTCCACCGCATCCCTAATCGCATGTGCATTTGTAGTTAATTCGCAATTTCTTTGTTTCGAACGTTTCATAAACTGCCTTCTGTTCTGGTAGCCCGGCGATACTCTGGAAGCCATTACTAAAAAAAAACGCTAAGCGCGCCTTTTGCAAACTGTTAGCTTGTTAGTGACTTAGAGATAGCGTTTGTGACTTATTTTTATTTAGTCAAATAACCATTTTAGTGTCTCGGGTCACGATCGTTAAGTATTTAAATAATGGAGACTATGTTATACTAAATATGGGTCTCGGACACAAAGGAATACTTTTGTTAACAAGTGTCTACGTAGAGCATAAAATATATTTTTATTTATAAATTATCCTGGTTAACTATGTGTACGTGGGTATAATCTATACTGATATTGTAAAGCTGAATAGTTTGTTTGTATGAACGCGCTGATGTTAGGAACTACTGATTCGAATTGAAGAATTATTTTGGTGTTGGATAGAGCCTTTAACGAGGAAGATTTTTGGGAAAGAAATAATGGAAATGTGTAAAAAACTGGGGAAAACTCAAACAAAGACGCTAACACAGCTTGTTGTTTCAATAAAACCAAATCATTGTAAGTAACTTTTTTATACAAAAACCGAATTCTTAAATATTGGATGAATTTTATGTTTTATATTTAGGGGTTAAACATCGGGTCGTCAACCAACCCGCACTTGGCCAGCGTGGTCGCCTAAGGCCTTATCGCCCTAGCTTAGGGTAGGCCCGTGCCCCAGCAGTGGGGACGTATATGGGCTGATGATACATGATACTATGTCAACAACTATAATTCGAATTATTTGGATATTAATTTGATTAACGCATAATAAAAGAAATGCGGCAACGTATTATCCCATACAAAACTCATTATCTGCGTCATTCGTTTCAAAATAAAATAAATCTATAGTAGTAATAATATCACAACAGTTCTATGCATACTTAAGTCATCTATGTTATTAAAAGTACAATATGTAGCGAACATTTTGTAACAGCCATCGGGGTATAAAGAAAACCATATTTTATATGAAATCGAATAATTATTGTGCCACGCCGTCCGTGTTACTTCTAAGTCATTCATTTGCAAAATACCGGTAGTCCTTAAACGAATTACGTATTAAGTTTTTTACTAACTATTAATAATATATAGTTTTTTTCATTTAAATAATGGTCATCGGTTCGCCTCATTATTGTTAATATTATAAATGCTAAACTAATTCTTGACTATTTGTTTGTCTATTTTGATAAGTTGGCCGATTTTAATGAAATTTAGTAAATAGGTAGTATTGAGCCTGAGAAAGGACATACCTACGTTACTTTTTAGCCGACTGCGTTATAATGGAGTAGTGTTTTACTTACATACTTATTTACATAAAAAATCAATTGGCGTGATTGGACTTAGTTTCAGTAAAAAACATACCTCACTATGGCCTAGAGTCGCTAAAAAAGGCACAAAAAGAATCCAATCACAAATCAGTCTCATCATCATCATCAACATCATCAGCCCATCCCTGTCCACTGCTGGACATAGGCCTCCCCAACTGCATCCCTTGTCTTTCTTCGGCCACTCGCATCCAGCTCCTACCAGCCGTCCTGTAGCGCTACCATGAGTTCAAAAGTGACGGACTCGATATCGCCTACGTAAATATGTCTATGAAAAACTTGTACAGCGCCCCTGGTGGTTATTCTAAGAACTAAAATCGGTCGTATGAAAAAAACAACTCGATAGGTTTTTAACGTACGTAAGTTTTCGATAGCCAACTAATGGCACCGCTACTGATCTATATTAAATCAGTCTATATTAAGTCATTATTGAGTGTAAAGCTACTTAAACCGATTAGCTAAGACATACTGTGTTCCTATCGACAGTAATTGGCGTTTGTTGGCAACGATTGATTCCGAGAGTGTAATGGCGGACAGCTGTTTATTATGTCGTAATTATAGGACTTTAGCTTTTAAGAATTGGTTTTTTTTTTATATAAGGCTAACAAGATGACCTCACTCCACCTGATGGTAAGCGGTAGTGAGATCCAAATATGAGGTCGACAGGCACAATAGATCGTTTCTTTTTAAAGCGTCGATGGCCGAGTGGTTTAGGTCGTTGCTTGCCATGCGAGAGGTCGCCAGTTCAAACCCCGTCACGTACTGTGACGCTTTATCGGTGAAGGAAAACCTGCACACCTACGAAGAAATTCTTGGGTTGTAAAGTCGATCAATCCGCACTTGGCCAGGATGATTGACTAGTCGCCTTATCGCCCTAGTTTTGGTAGGCTCGTGCCCCAGCATTGGGGACGTATATGGGCTGATGATGATGATGATGATTTAGTGAAAAGCTACTTAACCGATTAGCTATCGACAGTAATTGGCGATTGTTGGCAACGATTGATTCCGAGAGAGTAATGGCGGACAGCTGTTTATTATCCTAATTATAGGACTTAAGGTTGCAGTACAAAAGGGGATGGTTTAAAGTTATTACAGGTGGATTGGAACTAGTATTTTTTTTATTTGTTAGGTGAGGATTAGTATGATAATGTGTACGGCATGACAAGTTGTTGTTTTTCAATTAGACTCGACGTAAAATGATGTATTGCTGATCTGTTGTATGTGTTAGAAAGGTGTTTTTGTCTCTAAATGTATCATTTTTTTAATCTAGTAATTTTGTTTTGCATAAAATTACTGAAGGTGACACGTTATACGGATATTATTTATTATGTCTAATATTTATATCTTACAAAAATTTGCCACCCGAGTTTCTATCTAGCTGAAGTTAATTATCGTGAACACATAGTAAAATCGGTTAAAATTTGCCAATGAGTTTCTCAGACTCTAAACTCTAGTGTAGTATGCGTTAGATTTCAAATTCAGTTCTGTAGTTTTGACATGAGATACTGACAGACAGTGTTACTTTTGCCTTATATCGAAGAACATGACTCAAACGTCGGGCAGTAAGTAACTATGTATTTGCTACTCCTAATAACGCGTGTAGACCCATAAAGACTAATATTTAACATGTCTCAAACTCTACAAACTCCATATCCACCCTACTAGCGGGTGTATAAAAAACATCCTAATGTCATATTCGTTTCGGAGCCCATTTTTTCAGCTCCCCTACATGATACAGATCGTGCAAGGGCCTCGTGCCCTGCGAGGGAGTGGATTTACACTTTGACAGTTATTGACTAACACTTCGATAATAGGATCATTCGTTCATTCATTCAAATATATTTCAGATTTAAGTTTCTGCCAGAATGAAAGCGGTGTCGCAACCTAGTGGCCGCTACATCACATGCTGGGGCAGAACCTATTGATCATTTCACCTGTATATGATCCATAGGATCTATATCGGTTATAGGATCGTTAGGTAATGTGTATATTATGTGGTCAATAAATGTTTTCTTTTTTCTCTTTCGATTTGTCAAATATGTCGCAAGTTGTGTAATTTTGTACATCATAGAGAACTAACGGCCGAATAGGGAAAAGACAATTGAATGTCAAATGACAGTTTAAGCAACAATTATATTGTACTTACGTCAAAACTAAACCATAATATGATTATAGTTTTATTATTCGGTCGTAAGAGTTCAATAAATCTTCAATATAGAGGCAAATCAGTTATTTCAGTTTTGGCTCATAATTATCATTATCTAAGTGGCTTTGGCACTATACTACTATTTAGGCTAACTTTCAATTTTATACTACTCAAATAACACAATCAAGATTGAACTACTACAAAGATAAACTAGCAAAATTGTATCGTTATTATCTTCCATCTCAACCCATTCTATCAGCGTCAATGTACCCTACATTCGATCAAACAAATCATCTAAAACCAAAAATAGACGAACATACATATTCATCTTGCGTCCCGAAATTAATACCAGTACTATGTGGTCTCTAATTAGTTTAATATCCAATGATCCACCTTATAATAGGCCGGCGTGATCTATACGGATTAGGATCGATAAATTAACTATGACAACCGCTCTGGTACACAAATAGACGGACTGGCTGTCACCTGTTACTTCGTAGATCTAAAATGGCGGATCGTTTGGCATTATCGAGGCGGACTTTGATACCAATTGGGATTTTCGTGGTGGAGATGGTGGTGGTAGCCGGTGGTAAGTAGGAACTGGTCTTAGAAATAAATTGCGAAATGATTAGCAAAGGAGTTCCGAATACTGAAAATTATTTGACAGTTAAGTGACGCGTAATCCCAAAATTTTAAGGTTATTTTTTTTATTTCAATGAAACTTAAATGGCAAATTTAAAATTGTCAAAGGTTAAAAGTTAAAGTTCAAATTATCATTTCAGTTTCCGGTTATGGTTTGGTTATTTTCTGACATCAGTACATTTAAAATTAGAAAGACTTAAAAATCTGGTGTTTTTATTAATTTTAGACAAATGTAAAAATAAAAGCATGAAGTTTCGAACATAGAATCAGAACAGCGGATATTTGCCAATAACTAAAGAAAATAACTTAGATTACAGTCAAGTTTTGACTCCGGTCCCAAAGATACAAAATATTTTTTTGTAGCATAAATCATATCTACAAAAATACAATTTCTAAGTATGTACGAGTAATCTCTCAATCATATTTCCAGAAGCACATTCACACAGGTTTTCCCACCAGACATTTGAGTCTCGGCCAATCTCAATTAGCACACTACTCAGGCGATATTACTTAATACAAAGTATAATACTAACACAGGTGCATTCGTAGATTGATGAAACGTCAGTGTGACCATCACTACATAGTACAAAGTAACGTCGCTTCCCGCGTCCCTATGTATGCTTAAATCTTTAAAACTACACAACGGATTTTGATGCGGTTTTAATAGATAGAGGGATTTAAGAGGAAGGTTTTTAAGTATAATATAACCTAAGTCGATGGCCGAGTGTTTAAGGTCGTTGCTTGCCATGCGAGAGGTCGCCAGTTCAAACCCCGCCAGGTACCAATGTGTCTTTCAAATTTGAAATTCCAATGTACCATCATTCGACGCTTTGACGGTGAAGGAAAACATCGTGAGGAAACCAGCACACCTGAGAGATTTTTACGGTTTGTGCAGCCATGTCAGAGGCCTACGGGCGGTTTAAGCTCTGACACCAGGTTGTTCATCAACCACACGATATGAAGAAGAAGTGAAGCGAGGGCGGGTCACTAGTAGATAAATAAAATGTAATAATATCGATAACTAAACTAGCAAAGTGGCAAACACAATTTAATGTTCCTATCACAATCCGATGATGTTCAAACGATTTTAATAATCATTGATGGGCAAGCATGTGGCGAAATCGCGGCTGAAAAAAAAGAAAACACATCTCCCATCCTTATTCCCCGTATACGTTTGTCTTGCTCTGACAAAACATGTGTTTGCCGTCTGCGATCAATGGTTATTTTTTTTATTGTTTATGATCGTACGATGTATCGATGATGCGATACAGAAGAGTATGATTATGTTTTAACTCTGATAACATGCTACTTGAAAACTCAGTATAATTGAAGCTTCAAGAAGAATCGAAGCTTTGAAATGCATTTGGTCTTGAAATCTTTAACTTATCAGAAAAGACTTAGGTTTTTGGTTACTTGAAACCTAGATAAAGTAGGTTTATTATTATTTCACTGCATGAAGATGACTTTTTTTTGTAAAGTTTCCCAAATATTTTAGTAAATCCTTGAAAAATCGCTTCATTGGCTCGATTGCACATATCGTAGTCAGGCTCTCTCTGTTTTCCTTCACCAATAGAGCATCGAATCGATTCAATCATTCTTATCTTATTTATATATATTCGATATCTTACATAAGCAAGTAAGCACGGAATCAGATCCACGTATGTGTTTTTTTTTTATGTAAGGCTAACAAGATGACCTCACCCCACCTGATGGTGAGCGGTAGTGAGATCCACATATGAGGTCGACAAGCACAATAGACCATATTGAGCCTGTCGCACTTGTGATACACTTAATGTTGTATTGTGGTGATATTTTAAAAATTAATGGTTTCCTATGAATTCCAAACGTGGCAAATTATTCAAAATGGTTTCTCATCAGTAAGTCACGTGACCGCTAAAGACAATTCCGAGAATAAATTTGAAGTATAAACAAAAAAAATAGCTTCATCAAGACATCGGAGACGGCTTATCGGGCATTGGGAATATCGGCGGTTTTCTCACGGCCACTGCACGGGATATGGGCCTTTATGGCTTTGGGTTACGGTCGGTTTTCGGTTGGATAGTTAGAGATGATTCGGTGTGGTCCAAGTTGGGAGCGGGTAGCGTTTGAGAGTTTAGTTCGTTGATGTTTGGAAGTGATGGTTTGAGTATCATCATCATCATTAGCCCATATACGTCCCCACTGCTGGGGCACGGGCCTACCCTAAACTAGGGCGATAAGGCCTTTCAATCAAGGTTTGAGTATATGAAGTCCAAATTTTTTTTTTTTTTTTATTTATATTGAGGCTAACAAGATGACCTCACTCCACCTGATGGTAAGCGGTAGTGAGATCCAAATATGAGGTCGACAGGCACAATAGACCATATTGAGCCTGTCGCACTCACCCTGAAAGCCGTGAAAAGGAGACCACTGCTGCGGCAACAACGAGACAAGGCGTGGAGTCTCGCATTGGTATTGAGCTGTGCGGGTCGGAGTTGGCCAGTCCGCCGGACGGAAGGGCCCCCCGTTTCTAAGGGTCTCCCTGGCCGCCGGGCTGACCCGCTCCGCCCGCACAATACCGCCGCTAAGACTCCACTGGTCCGGCGCTTGCCGCAACAATGGTCCCCCTGGCTCCGGTTCGTACAGTGCTGATCCCGGAACGCGACCTGACCAAGAGAGGTCAGAGTCACTTGGCGGGTTGTACGCAAGTGTATGGTGGTAACAGCAACCGGTTGACAAAATGTCTCCCACCTGAAATGTAAAAGCTGCTGATAATATTTTGTAATTTTAATGAATTAGAATATCACTAATTTTTCTGACATGTATGCATATGATAAACATTCGGAAAAAGAACGTAAACCTAATTGGTTTTCGTAAAACATTCGCTTTCAAGAAAGTCTAAAAAAACCTTATTAAACAAAAATAATTTGCCAATAATAACAAAAAAATTGCAAAACCAAGATGTACAAAAAAAGAAGCTCTCTTTTCATATAAAGATGACAAATTGTATCACTTACAATGGGACTTTTGGAAGCTCTACTGAATTCCCATACTTTTTCTATAAACGACAAATTGTACTTACTTGTGACAAAGCTTTTCAAAGCTTTTAACTTGGACCAAGCGGTGTACGGTACCGCCTAGAGTAAACAATCATTCCGACTAGCCTCATGTCAATTAATAGTGTATTGTTACTATAAACCGATGGCAGAATTACTTGTCACGTGGTGGGGATGCACAGACAGACAAATATTGGCTGTTTATGTTATTTGTAGTTCATTTATTGCAGGATTTCGGTGGAAGTTTTGTGCTACCTTGCTTTTTTGGGTGAGCGCCGTCCGCTCCCCCGCACATCCGGTGATGATGACGAGGCTACTCCAACCCATCATCGTAGAAAAAGTTTATTTATGTAGAGCTTTAAGTCATTAATTGATGACCCCAAGTTGGAGTGACCCCATTGTAACTTTGTTCATTTTGTGACCAATTTCATGATCAAATATTGATATCTAGTTTAAGAAGTTTGTTCTGAACATCATTGCTATTAACTAAGATAAAATGAAAAAAAAAAAGTCTGAATTATTCAAAAAAGCCCAAATAACTGTTGAAAGTTGAACTTTAAGCTAACTTAGTGAATCAACATAAATCGAATTATTTTTTTTTACTAAAATAACCATTAGAAAATATTCCAAATTCTAACCCAAACTGTTTCAAGATATCCAAAGAAATAAAAATTACACCTATCAAATGGTTAGCGAGACCATTACAAAATGTTTTAACTTTTAACCCAATATTGTTTAAAACTAGCCGTGCCAGCGACTTCGTTTCCCCCGTATTTTACACATTTTCCATTGTATCTTAGCTCCTATTGGTCGCAGCGTGATCTTATACAGCCTAAAGCCTTCCTCGATAAATGGTCTATCCAACACAAAAAATCTTTTTTAATTCAGACCAGTAGTTCCTGTGATAAGCGCGTTCAAACAAACAAACTCTTCAGCTTTATAATATTAAATATCAAGATTTCCATTGAAATATTACAAGTCTTATCAAAATATTTAGTTTATCGGTTTCGTTGCTGATGGTACATCATACCCATATTATTGAACCTGAGTCCCATACACAAAGCTGAATGGGTCTTATCAATCCCCATAGATGACATCCGGCCGATTTCATGGTATAACATACAACATACTATAGTTATGATATTAGCTGGTCAGGCGTCATGTTGCAAAAGATTGCCAATAGTATAAACATTATTGGGCGATTAGTTGATACAGGATGTGTAAAGATACTTAAGAAATTTCATGTTTATTTTGGACTGCGGGATTTAGGGGTGAGAGCCAACCGCTACCGGCAAGTCTGTTGATGATGACGAGGCTACTCCAAGCCATCATCGTATGTCAGTTAGAAAAAAAATGGACTGCGCGGCGGGAACTGTGTTTCTTGCCTAGCAAATTGTAAATGGCGGCAATGGTGTACAATTTGTAATTTTATAAGTACCAAGTAAACTTATCAGAATTATTACAAATTTCTTTGGTCAGAAAAAAATGTAAATACCTACATAAAAATTAAATGCAAACACATTGATAAACACATAATCACACCCAGACACAGAACAAACACCGATGTTCACACACAAATGTTTGTCCCAAGTGGGAATCGAACCCACTGCTTACCCTATACATTTGAGATAAAACTTGTAAACGCACAAAAAACTTAAGACATTATGATCAGGTTGGATCATCCAATAAAGTCAGCCATTTTATTGGAGTCAAAATACATAAAATGGCAAAAACAAAACATGTGTCGAAAATCAATTTGAATCCTAATCTACTTGAAACACAGGTTGTTGAACTATTAAAGGCTTCTAATACCTAATATTCAAATGATTTTACACAATATTAATCGGATTTCCTTAATTAAAATAACTTCGATAAATAAGAGTTAAGAACTTAAGACTTTAAAGATCCTTAATCTGTATCATTATTAGACAATATAGCACAAGTTCTAGAAGTATTTTACTTTAAATATACATATATGTATAATGTCATACATAATTAATTGTACATTTTATCAGGAACTTAGCATTCAAATTGATAAATGGTCAAAGTTTTTGTAATTAAATTAAGAAAACGATACATTATTTGAATAATAATATTAACTTATTTTTAGATCATTGTATCTTGGAAGTCCCTTATTTGGGTATAATTATTGGTTTTTCAAGTTATTATATATAAAATAACTAGCTGCTGGACTACAGGATTTTGAATTGATTTCGGTATAGCTGAACTGACATTGTGACATGGAAATTTCATATATACTTATTAATTATCTTCTGCAAAATTACGAAAGAAATGTTTAATTACAACAACCTAATATTATTGTAATTTCTATTGAGATAAACCTAGTACTTTAGGCTACCATAGATATTTTAATAAAAATCCTAAAAACGAACCGAAAATATTTCGTTTTTTAAAATTAAATAAAATACATATGGTAGAGCCAGTTTAGTACACCCTGTATAACAATGGCGTTCTATGGTGTCGTGTCTGGTGACGTCAGGCTGATCAATGGGAGAGGACAGGGTATCTGGCTCCCACGGCATATCGATGACTCTTCAGATCATCACCTGATGACTCTATTACTTGGTAGAGTTCTATTACTTCCGTCAAAAGTACTTGGTTTGTGTGATGAACATTTCACAACAACACTCTTTTTCGTGAGTGGGTGTGTATAAACAAGAACTAAGACATACATACATACATAAAATCACGCCTTTTCCCAGATGGATAGGCAGAGATCACTTCCTGCCATACTACGATCCTGGCACATCACTTACTTCTTTCACATCCATCAATCTCTTCATGCATGCATAGGTGTCAAATAATCTAAAAGTCCAAGATCATACATGAAGCAATTATTATGAGAGAGATAACTATAATGATCACTGTAGCATTGCTATTAAAAGACTTCTGCGGAAGTAATCATAGCAATGATCTATAAGACACATCTGTTATGAGCCAAACTTTATAATCCTCAGATCTAGAAGATATATTGAGATATTGACTCAATTATACTATGTCATACTCATTTATTACTAAGTATAGTGTAAGACTATTTACATAGTATACTGTGAGACAGAGTATTGATATACAGATGTTAATAATAATGTTACAATCTTCTAATTATGTGTCTTAATATAAATTAATAAATGTAAATATTATGTGAATCACATACATTGATCTGATCCCGTGGTAAGTAGCTTAAACACTTGTGTGACGGATATCAGAATCAACAGTGGATACACAAATATACTTAAATATATTTAAGAACACACCCAGACACAACAAAACACTGATGTTTGACAAACAAATATTTGTACCGGGTGGGAATCGAACCCACGACCCTTGGAACCGTAGGCAGTGAGTCTGGGTCACTAACAACTGTTCCACCGAGCCAGTCATATTATGTTAATGATACGAATATACGGACACGACATACCTACATGAAGCAGAAATATGTAGAATCATAATGAAATAATGTAAGCTTAACATTATACCTATAACTACAAATTCTAATTTCTATAAAATTGTCTTTAGGGAAAGTGTGACTTTCAAATACCGACAGTGACTCTTTATTGGTTTGAAATGATCTAGCTTAAAATTTACTTATTTACCAGAAATCAAGACTAGGTAGATTTGGCGATTTAAGACAAGGTGTTAGCGAAATTTCTGATTGTGCATACATACATACATAAAATCACGCCTTTTTCCCAGAGGGGTAGGCAGAGATCACTTCCAGCGACCCACTTCACCTCTGTGGGAAACGTGACGTGACGGGTTGTGGATCACGTCGCCGCCATTCTAATGTGCATTGTTTTAACAAAGACATCGTCATTTTGATTGTGAATGCTCTAATTTCGACATTTTATATCCTATCTATTATTATAAAGCTGAAGAGTTTGTTAGTTTGAAAGCACTAATCTCAGAAACTACTGGTTCGAATTGAAAAATTATAATATCACGATGCGACCAATGGAAAATGTGTATAAATCGGAGTAAATGCGTACGTAGACGCTGGCACAGCTAGTCTTATAAATAAAAATGTATTGCTGTTCGTTAGTCTGACTAAAACTCGAGAACGCCCGGACCGATTTAGGTAATTTTGGTTTTAAAATGTTCGTCGTAGTCCAGGGAAGGTTTCAATGAGAAAATATAGAAAAAGAATCAGTATTGGCGGTATGAAATTTGCCGGGACCACTATCTAATAAATGTATAAAGAACAATAAACTCCTAAACGTGTATTAGTCATTAATCGCCGTCTCATAAACGAACAGTTCAAATTATTCCATCAACTGTCACAAGTAAAAACTAAACGTATCATCGAACACTAATTACTAAGCAATGTAATAGGAATTAGCCGACTTAGAAAAAGCTAATTCTCATACACCTTCTCATACATAAACAATCAGTCCCACGATTATTAGTTACTCGATACAATTGGAATCGATTCGGTTTTGCATCGATTAGTTTAACACTTGATGGATAGTGTTACTTCGCTTACAATTACTGTTACAAAAGGTTACCATTTGAAATTATCGTGCATTGAATTCAGTATTCGATGAATTTACTACGTATTTTCAATGTTTTTTTTTTCTTCATATTATGGAAGTAATAAGGAATAGCAGTTGGAGCGATGAATAATAATGTAAAGTAATTAGAATAAAAAGTTCTATAATTATTAATATCTTGACACTAATATTAAATATTTAGAACTACGATTTAAAAAAATGTATAAAGTCTTATTAGATGTATATGTAGTGATGAGAAGACTCAATTTATATTTATTTGTGTATTATCCTATTTCGATAGACAATTACATATGTAATTGTTTGAATACAATATGTCATTTTAATTTGTACTTTAGTGTTTACTTTATTTATTAGATAGGTCATATTTTATTCGCATTAAAATGTACCACATACATTCTGCTTCCGTTCTAAGTTTCTTAAGATCTTACGTAACGGATATCAGAAACCACTGTGGTATACATAATTATACTTAAATAGATAATTGAACACCCAGACACGGAACAAACACTGTTGTTCATCACACAAATATTTGTCCCGAGAGGGAATCGAACCCATGACTCTTGGAACAATTGGATCACTGCCACATGCGTCAAGTTAGTAAAATTATAATTAAAACTAAGTATTTTAAAGTGAAAAGTCAAGTAACAAACACTACAGGTGCTTGTGATATTTTGCATAACATAAGAAATGGCCGACCATTTTTATCAAATTATTGAGAATGTGAATTACGTTAAATTTTTCTCATCATACATTTCGTTTTTGTTTTTTGTAATTGTGAGAGATTCCAAAAGGAATTACCTCTAAGCATAGGTAAATTGAAATAAAACGTAAAAGTGATGTTAATGACATAGAAAGACACAATCAAATAAAACGAATTATTTTGTACACGATGATACAAGAATCTGAATACCGGCACCTTTATCACAATTTTCGTTTGAAAACAATTTTGACAAATATTGCATTGAGTTACAAGTCACAATAACACAGTATTACTCATGACCTTTAAAAAATCCATATCACTAGAGTTCCGCAAAATATATACTTTGAACAGCAGTTTTTAACCAGCTTAAAAACGAAAGAAGATAGTGTCTCAATCAGATTTATTTTTAGATAGTACAGTTTTAGTCTAAGGCATCATCGACGCAACTTTTTAAATTCACAATCTTCGAACAATAGTATCCGTGCCCCGTTGTTCTCAAAACAACGCGGTACCGAGTCTTAGGCGTCTCCAAAATGTGTCATTACAAAACTTCTTCGGGGTCATTGACCTGCGACATCTGCCGGGCCTACACTTCCTTATCAATTAATTCTTACACCATCTCCGTGATACAAGGTTTCACGTCATTTTTATTACTGGCCACTTGCATTGTTATCATAATATTAACTCTAATAAGATGTAAAAAGTTACACATAATTTTTCAGAAGTAACAAGGTAGGTAGGTACTAATAAAAAAAAACCTTTTAATACTTTAAGTGTATAGGTACTGAAAATTAGAAAAAGAACTACGTAACTCAAAATAATCGCGTGATTTTTACTACTGGCCTCTTACATTGTTTCCCTATCGTTACATTAGCTACCTACATTTAAAAAAAACCTGACAAATGTGTTTTCTAGTGAAAATTAAAAAAAAAAAGGAAAGTTTTATTACCAATTTAAATATCTAGTCTCTACTTTTTTATTCTAATTTGAGATAACATAAAAAAAACATCACATATTGCTTACACCTAAAAGTATCTAATTTGAATGAACGAGCCTTTATCTTGAAATTAACTTATTGAAAACTTATTGAAATTCAAGTTAATGCCTATAAATACAATGACAATAGTTACACGTGTGTGATATAAAGTTAGCTTTTGATAGTATCCATTAATAGGTGCTGGTATCAATGCCAAGTATTTTAAAACACGTAAGTAGGTATAGTTAATGTTAGGTATCATAATAAATTCATTATAAGCCTCTATCAAAACCGATCTATTTCAAAAATGTACCATTTTAGTGACCAATGAAAAAAATAAAAATTGCAAGTTTTCCAACACATCTCTTGGATTTATCTTGTTAGTATTTTAAATCTATTATAACGATAAATAAACTGTCAACGCTTATAATAATCATTATTTTTATACACTAAAAATGCGACCGACATATCGCTAATATATTTTATTATAACTATAAATCAAAGTATTTCGTGTTTTTTCTCGTAATAACGCGTTCAACATTATTTTAAATCTATTTGCTTTTCATCTCAATACGACGGCATTTATAATACATGAAATCCATCACGATCATAAAATCCATAAGTTCTGTTAGAATAATCTCTTAGCCCTAATTATGCGTATCTACTATTAATTTGCATGTAGCATTAAAAATACAGTACAACCCAAATTGTATGGAAAACACGAAGCAATTTCAAAAATGTTCTCTCAACCAAAAAGTGCACGACCGTTTTGCATTGAAACCTTCAGTCTTTCAATCAATCAGAACGCGCGGGGAATCCACAGGAATCCCGCATTTCACCAAGGAATTAGGGTAAACGGGCCGATAATTGACACTGATCAATCGGTTGAATTGTGCGGCATCGGGCGGCGCGCGATAAACCGAACGGATTTCTTGCCAATTAATACTGTGCACTGTGTAGCTAATTGGTCGTACCAATTGATTCATGTCCTCTCAAGTAAACATACTTGGAATTTAAGACAGCAATTCTTTTCTAAGACCGCTTTTTTAAGGTAACAATTGCACTGCCGCTATTGTTTCGCGTTGCAATTTTATTGGCACTGAATGTTATACGATATTATTTTACTATCATCGCGACTATAATAATGTGATTTACTACTACACTCCGATTTCATTTTTATATGTGTACGTTTATTCTAATTTCATTATTGAGAATGAGAAATAATTATTTTTCCTAATGCACTATTAATTCGTTAGCGGTCATTTCCCCTTATATTCTGAATTATTTTTGAAAACAGATTTATTATTATTGCCTACATTTACGTATATATTGCTATGTTTCCATAACGTTAATTATTTTTTACAAATCTTATTGGAATCATTATTATGATTCTGATAAGTTTCAAGTTCAACACTCTCACATAATTCTTATAAGAATCAGAACTCCTTCCGAATTTCCTACAAAATTGCGCTAAGTCACTAAATTATGCATTTATCACACTTTCCCTAATAATTCCTACATCACAATACATCTAACACTGATAATACTAAAAACCCACTTACTTTTATCGTTCAAATTGTTGATCTCGTTCAATCACAGAATTTTCATTCAATAGTCCACAAACACTAAGTCAAAAAATCTTCACAAAACTGTGTAGTCCTCAGATATTATTTGTTCATTCACACACAACGTCCCAGCGGTGCAAAACTTTGCGTAAAAAATCGTAAAACCGTACACAGTCAGCTACGCCCAAAAATAATTCGAGTCCACGCGAAAACAAAACAAAAACATGTCACAAAGTACACAAAACAAGTTCACAAATAGTTTCGAAAAATTTTTTTTCGCAAAAAAAAAAACAATGTGTCACAATTATTGACAGTTCACAGTTCACAATCGATTATCGGATCAGAGCGGGTTCGATTAGTTTATTACGTAAGGTGATCCTTCGGCGTGCGGGCCGCGATCGCGCGTCCGAGGGCGGCGCACGACTGCACTGCGATCCTTCGCTTGAGCCCCTCCAACTCTGCGCGCATCTGAGGCTCGTTCCTTGGCGCGGCCCCGCCCAGTGGGACGCCACTCGGTAGCTAAGATGACCGTCTCCCTCCTTATCTAACTCGCGGCGGAACCCGCGCCCCGTCCCGCTCCCACGCGGCGACAGTGGGGCGCGCCAATGGGATCGGTTCGGCGGATCGAGTCGAGACGATGAATCGAGATGTGTACTTAGGTATCACTGCACAAGTCCTTTTGTTGTAGTCGATAATAGGATGCGCTTTTTTTGCGGGCGCTATCGACTGCCCGCTCGGACCGGTGGCCGCCGTTTATTTGTTTACATTTCGCTTACAACAGCAGTTAGCACGGTTGCCTGTCGATTTTTCGTCGAAAAAACGACTGCACATGCATTTTTTTAGTTTTTTTTTTTAATTTTTTTCAACTTTATTTTTCAACATCTAATAAAAATGGTCACAAATATTTTTGTCAGCAAAAAATACACAAAAATTTTTAAAAAATAAAAAAAGTAAAAAATAAAAAAAAAAATTTTTCTTCAACATAAAATGCATCGAATTTAAGAAAGTTACCATGCATCGAAAGTGCATGCCAGGGCCGTAAGGGCAAGGCGCAGGGCGATCGTCTCGCAGGGGTGGCTGAACCCGTGGGGTGCTATATAGGTCAGTTTTTGTTTCGCGCCGCCGAAATTCGGTTACTGGGTGCGTTCGTGACACTCCGATAGTGTCAATTATTGTTTGCGATACCTTTTTTTTTGTCGATTGATTGCAGCCTTGAGATACGTAAATTAATTTGGTAAAGATAGATTTTCTTGTTAACGGATTTTTCGTTCGGGATTTTGAAATGTTTATAAATACGGGTGATGAATTCTTGGATTCTAAAATTATTGTGTTTTATAGTTAATATGATTAAGACTTGCACAAAAAACATTGGTCAGTTTATGGCCTTCATTGATACACAATAACATTTTGTGATATACTTCTCGTGACTACCAGTAAAATATTTTGTAATTTTAAATTAAACATTAATGGCAATTAAAATCAAAAGAAAACATTTGAATAGGTATCACGTTTGATTTACTAATTTATTCATGTAATCATCTAACTCTAAAGTTTTGAATTGTACATGTGTTTCAATCTCATTATTAAAAATTATATCACGCATAAACATAAATGTTGCATTCTATTGTTTACCTTCAAATGAATTAAGTGTAAAGAAATAATTCAAAGCTACCAGCTACAGAATCCTAAAGAAGGGAAAATGTCGTTCGCTCCATACGAAAAATTTCCCCACGCCAGTTTCCTTCCGCCCGCCAAGAGATGGCGTTACGCGTCCGCTTTTCCCGATTTTCCATACATTTTCCACGCGAAACGACTGAAAGGTTCTAATTTAGGTTTTTAACGAACGGTTCGTATATTAGTTTGGGATTGGGCACTTTAATAGATTAGTTATGACGATTTATGGGGTGTTTGTTGAAGGTTTTTAGGATTGGCTTATATTCTCATGTAGTTTAGACGAAGTTTTTTCGAATATTGATAATTTGGTTCAATCCACTTTCCTATTTGTGGCTGTCCTGGGCTCTTATTTCTTTTTTCGGGAGTTGAGAGTCTTTCTTCTGGAGTTTTGTCCTTTTTGGTAAAGTGACTAGTGGGTAGTAGGTACAGTCAGCAGCATCCCAGATATAAGACTTTTAACTTTGAACTAACTTAATTGTTAGGCACAAATGTTATTATCGAGTTGTTAGTGTTATTCCTATCATGCTGTAGACTCTACGGCGATTTATAATAGCTTGTTTACACTTATTTTACAAACGGGGAACTTATTTGGACAATTTTGAGGACAGATTTGATAGGGACAATAATAGTATACACTAGGGTATATTTTTACCTTGTTGTATTTTTTAGATGATTTAGAAAATTAGATGTATTAGAAAAAGAACTTTTAAGTGGGTCAGGATTGAGTTCGTTCGATAATTAATGCATCGGCTTGCAAAAAGAAAAAAGTTCTTACTGGCTCGGTAGAGCAGTGGTTAGTGACCCTGGCTGGCGGTTCCAAGAGACGTTGGGTTCGATTCCCACTCGGGACAAATATTTGTGTGATGACCATCGGTGTTTGTTCGATGTCTGGATGTGATAATGTATTTAGGTAAGTATGTATTTTTAAATATATATGTACGTATATCCGTCTCAGACGCCCAAAGTACAAGCTCTGCTTAGTTTGGGGTCTGATGACCGTGTGTGGAAATGTCTCAGATATTTATTTTATAAAAACGACTGTCAAACTTTGATTCCAATTCTATTTTAAAACAAAACCATTAAAAAAAGCTCAAACAGTACTTCTTAAAAATTGTATAGAAGGAGGTAATGAAACTTTAATAAAGCTAATCTGGGCCCTAAAATTGCGGTGTGCGCAAATAGTATGCGGCGGCAGACGCTATAATTGCGCCGATCGTGCGAACGCAATATCTGTGCGGGCGCAAGAAGGGTGGGGGGGAGACGCAAAAAAAAACAAAATTACTATACACTGTCGCGGTATTTGGTACCAAAAAATGATATGATAAACTATAGAATGTTGTTAATTGAAAATTAAGTGTTGATTTTGTAGCATGTAATATTTAGAAAGATGTTTTATAGATATGTTACAATCACCTTACTAATTCGCTATTTAAATCTGTGACCTGCAATTGTTTGACACTTTACTGTCATATGAAACAGAAGATGCAAAAAAGTATGCAAATGAAAAAATCGCTGTCACAAGGTACCCTTATTCGGACAGATTTGTGTTTTACTTATCGCCGGTTATAAAATATCTGCCTTTTGTTTATTATAATATCATTGGTATCTACCAAACTATTCCGAACCGACTTCAGAATCAGGCCATTTTAGCTAATCTTGTAAATCTGAGAATCATACAACACATTTTTGACTGACTCGGTGGAACAGTGGTTAGTGACCCAGGTTCATTACCTACAGTTCCAAGAGTCGTGGGTTCGATTCCCACTCGGGACAAATATTTGTGTGACGAACATCGGTGTTTGTTCCGTGTCTGGGTGTGTATTAAGTATATTTGTGTATCCACTGTTGATTCTGATATCTGTAACACAAGTGCTAAAAGCTACTAACCACGGGATCAGATCAATGTTGTTGATGTTGTGTAATATTTATTTATTTATTATTATTATTTTTATGATCCTTAGTGTCAGTGCCCAGTCGTTGGACTGTCAGTTCAAATTCCTTTCCGTACTAATGTGTTTTATAATGATCCTTCGTTCGACGTTATACGGTGAAGGAAAACATCGCGATAAAACCCGTAAAGAAATTCTAAGGTTGTGTAGTCGACCAACCCGCACTTGGCCAGCGTGGTTGACTAAGCCCTGATCGCCCTAGTTTAGGATAGGCCCGTGCCCCAGCAGTGGGGACGTATACGGGCTGATGATGATGAAGAAAAAGGGCCGCAAACATAATGTTCTTGTACAGTTGTATCTAATTAGTTCAATTTATTATTGAGTGCGTGTAATATAATTTGTAAAATCATGTGTAAACATAGTTTTTATAAAGATCCATATTTTTTTGTCTCATAAAGTATACATATAGCTTGTTACCATTTAAGGGTTAAACACGATTACTAAGTTGACGCTAAGTAATTTTATGTTAATTAAAGGTGGGGTGAAAATTACTTTGTAATCCATTTTATTAACACGTCCATCATTTTAATCTAAGCAGGACATGTAATTGTCAAGGTAAACTTATCTAGATTTTGGTTGAGTTATTATTTGACAATGATATTCGTTGTTCGTAACTGCCTCGTTGGTCTATTGGTAGCGCGCTGCGTAAGGACCGAGAGGTCTCTGGTTCGAGTCTGGGGTCGGGCAAAATTTGTGTGAGTTTTTCTGTAACGAAATAACTGTTCCGGGTGGGAATCGAACTCACGACTTTTTGCGTAAGAGGTAGGCACTACCAATGATGTTTAACGCGTATGAGAAATACACTAGATGGAAATACGTAGGCGTGAGGTCCAACTGAGCATGATTGGTGAATATTGACATATCAGTCAATGTCACGTCAAAAATAACCAATCATGCTGCAGTTGGACCTTAACCAACCCTCATTAATGCGCCATCGTTCAGGTCAGTTAAGATAAGGAAGATGTTTTAAAAAATACCCAATGAATTCGATCAAAACCTAATGTTTTATTCGTCGCCTAAAGGGTTACAAATACATTCACCAATTTCGTCTGTAATTTTAAATATTGATAAAGTGACGGGGACTTTTTTAAGCAAAAGAAAAAAAATACATCCGCCTTACTCAAATAGATAATGTAAGCAAATACGTTGAACCCTCTCTTCGGTACAATAGCAAAAATGCAAACATCTCAGATATTAAGAACATCTGTTGGGTCCCTCCGATGAAGGGTGAAGGATGTCACTATATGGATACTGCCTTTTGTCTGTTTGTGTCTTGGTTTGTTGAAAGCATAAAGGATTTGTAAAAAATATTATAATGGTGAGCATATTTTTTGGCTTTATATCCGGTATTGATTAAATTCATCATCATTATCATCATCATCAGCCAATAGGCCTAAGTCAACCATGCTGGCCAAGTGAGGGTTGACTTCACTACCTAAGAATTTCTTTGTAGGTGTGCAGGTTTCATCACGATATTTTCAACACAACACAAAGACATAAATATTTGTCCCAGGTGGAAATCGAACCAACGACTCTTGGAACCGTAGATAGTGAACCTGAGTCATTAACCACTGTTCCAACGAGTCAGTCTAAAATGGCTAAGGTTAAATGTGTGTTCATATTCAAATCTTCTCACTTCACACTGTTTTCCAATAATTTTTCATAACCACTCCGCTTGTTTGCGATCCTATCCTCACAAAACTAACCCTAATAAAAAATCGGAAAGTGGAAGTGTAAAAATTCGTAAAAGGGCCCGAAATACCCTCTTATGCAAATACTTGCTTCGAATATTAACGTTTGATTCGCTCTGTCGCTCGGCGTTATTAATTATTAATTTACCAAGTGATTTATTAGCTTTTCCATTTTTTTTTTCGCCGACGGAGTTATGAAAAATTCTATAAGAGTTAATTAGAAAAAACGTGATATCCATCGAAAGGGTTCGGGCTGTTACATTTTTTTTTTGTCGTTTCAATAGAATTAATTTGCGACGAAATTGGGGACATTGAAAAAGTTGTAGCGCGAATGCAGGCAATTAGCAGAGGACGGACGGGCGGCGATTTTTATAATAATTACGCTTATCGGAATCTGTGGAAATACCTTTGCAAAGTAAGTTTTGAGTATAATTCGAGGGTCTGGATAGATTGATTGAGGTTCTTACTAATATTTCAAAAACAGGAAGTCACTTAGTCTGTTTGTCGTGTTTCCACTATACTGCTCAACCGATTTATATTAAACTTGGTACTCAGTTAATCTAAAGCTTGAGAAAGGACATAGGCATGACCGATTCGCTTTATGGGAGTTTTTTCGCGTAATAAAGCGACTTGAATGCGGATGGAGTCGCGGACGGTAAGCTAGTGGCTAAATAAAAAAGCTTTATACAAGCAATTGTATAAAAAGCTTCTTTTTTTTCGATGTATACAATTTTGTCTGTCATCAAAATGTATGAGCATTGAATATTACTAACGCCCGATTTATTAATCACACAGTCATCAATGCATACTATTAAAAGACCGTGTCTCTGCCCACTCGCCCAATATAAAGTAGATACTAGAGTATGTGGCGAATGACATGACAAAGATGGTAGTAAACAAATTAAAGCAATATACACCGTGAAATTTTGTGGTTGTTTTCCCGTAGCAGAACGATTTACTAAAACTTACGAAAATTTTGCCCGACCCCGGACTCTAACTGGGGGCCTCTCGGTCCTTAGCAAATAGTCCAACGAGGCAGTAAATCTTATATAGACGACCAATGCAGTGTGCTTGTTTGTTTGAGCTGAAACTTGTGCACTGTATCTACTTGTGCAGTTTGCTAACCTCTGTTGACTATTCGGTCAGAACCACTTACTTCCAAGGAATCATCATCCTCATCAGCCCATATACGTCCACACTACTGAGGCACGGGCCTACCCTAAACTAGGGCGATCAGGCTTTAGTCAACCATGCTGGCCAAATGCGGGTTGGTCGACTGGACAACCCAATAATTTCTTCGTAGGTGTGCAGGTTTCCACACGATGTTTCCCTTCACCGTTAAAGCGTCGAATAGTCGTACACATGAATTTCAAATTTGAAAAACACAGTGGTACGTGGCGGGGTTTGAACTGGCGGCGTCTCGCATGGCAAGCAACGACCTTTACCACTCGAAAATCTACGATTATCCAAGGGATGACACTCACGATTGTTTGTATGTATGTATGTATGAGCATAGTGTCTATTGTCATCAAAACTGGTACACACTACAGAGCAATAAAGTCTTCAACGTTCATTAATAATTAATGACGATTCTTACACCAGAAGCTGTGGCGGCCCTTTGATCGAAAGTTTTGGTCCAATTGATAGAGGTTAGGTTTTTAACCGAAATTTTAAAAAATAAGTGTCTGTTTATTTTTATTGAAATAGCTTTTCGTTCGCTGGCCTGGTCGGCTGAAGTATTTTCGCGTAAACAAAAGTTTGCTATTGTAGCGATGTCGGTATAGACCTATCTCCTATCTCTGGCTCTGGTCTATCTGTGCATAAATTACATTTCGGTTAAGGTTAGTTTTTGAGTATAAGTGCGACAGAGCGACAGGCTGAGTTACTTTCTTATTTATAGCGAAATCCTGTATACATATTCGTCATGTCCGTCTGTCACAGCCATTTTTATATTTGGACTATATTTTGTATAGTACATACATAATAACTAATTTCTATTGACTTGCACCAGCTATATTCAAATGCATTCGCGTCGTGTTGGCGGTGGGCGTATTGTCCGTCTGTCTGTCGTGTCTTTTTGTCTAAGCCGTCATGTCGCGCGGAAGCTGGGTGCAGCGACCATCGTTGGTTACTTGTTAGATTTCATTTTATTACTAAGTTGCATTACTTAAATAGGTATTTTCTTATTTATTTATTTATTAAGGACAGCCAACAAATCTTAGGTACACTAAACAAATACAACAGATACATGACATAGAACAAGAGCTACTAAATAAATAATATTACACAACATTACATACATTGATCTGATCCCGTGGTAAGTAGCTTAAGCACTTGTGTTACAGATATCAGAATCAACAGTGGATACACAAATATACTTACATATATTTAATAACACACCCAGACACGGAACAAACACCGATGTTCGTCACACAAATATTTGTCCCGAGTGGGAATCGAACCCACGACTCTTGGAAACGTAGGTAGTAAACCTGGGTCTACTACTACTACTGACCACTGTTCCACCGAGCCAGTCAAGAGCTTATAATTACATTACTACAATTACTTTAATAAATTTCCTTGTTAAATCTCGAACTCGTATGTTTTTTTAGTTACCAATCTTAATGTTGTTGGGAACGTAGAATAAAACTTTGTTTTTAAGTTAAAGCAGACAGACAGACAAAACAGAATTTTACAAGCTCGGTGGATCAGTGGGTTCCATGACTGTCTCATTGGTCTATTGGTAGCAAGTGCTGAGTTAGGTCCGAGGGGTCCCCGGTTCGACCCGGTATCGGCCAAAATTTGTGTGTGTTTTTCTGTAAAGAAATTACTCAGCCCGGAGTTAGGATGTTGGCGATTGCACGCTCGTGCCTCGGAAAGCACGTTAAGCCGGTGGTCCTGCGCCTGATCTCTCATCGGTTGTGTCGGATTTCCGTCTCGCCGAAATATGAGACTAGGAGAACAGATAGTGCACTGTGTTTGCGCACACATTTGTGCACTATACTTAAATGTCCTGCAAAGTTGGCTGCTTATTGGTGAGAGCCATGCGTTCCCTGCATGTCCGGTGATGATGACGATGACTACTCCAAACTATCATCGTATATCAGTAGGAAAAATTTGGCTGCTCTCCATAGAGACCAACCGATCTTAATATGACAGAAATTTTATTTTACAGAAGTTTTCTCCAGCTATCAGCAAATAGCTTCCAATAAACGAAACAAATAAACATAATATCCCAACCAGAAACAATATCGTTATCAAAAATATGTAGAGCCACGGCTCAATAATCCATGGTATGAGCGTCTTGAATCTTTGATGGCTGCGATACTCTACGTAGAGCAGCGCGAGATGTAGAGACTACATTGGATATGGTGTGAGTCTGTATAGTGCATGGTTGGTTGTCATGTTTATTCAATTGAAGGCAATTTATTTAATTTTTTTGTTTGTTAATTCTAACTTTTGATAATAAAATATGTTTGTTATAAAATTCTAGTTTAACAAAATGAGCTATTTATTAGTGAAAGTCCTGTTGAAATTGGTCCAGCTGTTTTGGTGATTAGCGGGAACAAAAGGATAGACAGACAAAACAAATTTAATTTGTATTCGTTATTTTAACAAAACAAACAGATACTTCAATTTTATTTTGTTGTATAGATAGGGCTGGGACTGCGACTTGTTCTATATGGCACACTAGCTGTTCCAGCGACTTCGTTCGCGTTTCCCCCGTTTTTTACACATTTTCCATTGTATCTTTGCTCCTATTGGTCGCAGCGTGATGTTATATAGCCTAAAGCCTTCCTCGATAAATGGTCTATACAACGCAAAAATATTTTTTCAAATCGAACCAGTAGTTCCTGAGATTAGCGCGTTCTAACAAACAAACAAACATACAAACAAACTCTTCAGCTTTATAATATTAGTATAGATAAGACAATTATCAAGAAAAGAAATCAACTTGTTTGTCTCTACACAAACCTACTCTGCTATCTATTATCGAAATGCACATCGTAAGGGTTGAATATTTCTGTGTTAACAAACCACAATTTCTTTGCACATCACAAAGCCTTAACCTCCTCGTCATAAGGTCTATTTTCGTCTGTTTCCTTAGAAGTAGCGTCTTGTTTTCGGTCGATATTTACGAGTGGAACCATAGAGCATTACCGAAATTGTACATTTGCACAAAAGCCGATATCTTTTTATGGGTTTGTGAGAACTGTGCGGTTAAGCGATAATCTTTTCTTCTAGGCACGCAGATAAAAAAGAAAAAGCGTCGATGGCCGAGTGGTTAAGTTCGTTGCGTGCCATGCGAGAGGTCACCAGTTGAAACCCCGCCAGGTACCAATGTGTTTTTCAAATCTGAAATTCATATGTACCATCATTCGACGCTTTAACGGTGAAGGAAAACATCGTGAGGAAACTAGCACACCTGAGAGATTTTTCTACGATGTGTGAAGCCATGTCAGAGGCCTACGGGCGGCTTAATCTCTGACACCAGGTTGTTCATCAACCACACGATAAGAAGGAGAAGGCACGCAGATTACTTTTTTCTAGGCATAAGAGAGATGAAGTTATGTCCAAAAACATACTTTCTTTTGGGTCATTTTAGACACAACTAGATTTATAATTTTAAACTGTCATGGTAACACACATTAGAAAACTGTAACTGTCCGGGATATTTACCATGTTGTTTTGTTTTAATGAGCTCCCGATAGTTCACCCGTGATCATGGCGCTTGCAACAGTGCCGAAATATCGGGAGCTCATTAAAACAAAACAACATGGTAAATATCCCGGACAGTTACAGTTTTTTAATACAACTAGATTTATCTTTATTGTACCTTAACATGAACTAAACTAAGGGCAAACGTCGTAATAATTTTTTTAAATATAGATTTTTGATTTATACAAAATCTATGTTAAGTCACATAATTACTAATGTTTACGTTGTCTGTGACGACAAATCCGTATTTGAAACCAAAATTTAATGATTCGCGTACCATAATTGAGACATAGTTTGGGATAGTAGTCTTGCTACAACGAAGTCTTATACTTATATTGCCATATTGTGTATATTTATCGTATCCTATGTGTAATTCAATAAAAGGCTTATTTTATTTATTTACACAATTTCACGACTGTTATATTTTTCCTACACATAACAAAGTTAATACCATTAAATTCGTCTCACATATGCGATCAAATCATTAAAATAATAACACTTTTACAAATTCAATTACTCAAATCGGTCCTCCATAGCAATGGTACCTATGGGTATAGTGAGACATTAGAGCCCCCATGCTCTATGGGACCCTCGCATTGTTTTAGCCATCGGAATATTAATTAATCCACATTATTGTGTTCTTGACAAAAAATGCCCTCGATGTAACGATTTCCAAATGAGTTAGATGTAGAGTTTGGAAGGCGTAGACGTGACATTTGTAAAGTTGGGCTTTTTGTTAAAGATTTTTTTTTAATTATGATTCAAATCTTCAATAAACTAAACACAGTTATGTAGCTAGTATGTATCACTATTTATTTTAAGGATTTCTGCGTCCATAGATTTTTTTACTTTCTCACTATCTCTATACAGGGTGTAACAGGGGGGGTGGATCATCGTAAGTCAATCGATGGGGGACTTTCATACCTATCGATATAACCCCCATGTATGTTCAGCGATTTTCAATAGTTCCAAAGTTATTGAACTTTTTGTGAAATTTTTGTAAGAAGCCGGAATTCAGTATAAAAGTCTTCACTGTAGCTTAAATACTGGACCTGCTTGCATGATTTTTTTTCTAGAAATAGTTCAATAGTGGGTCTTTATAATTACGATACCGATTTGAGTCATAACCCTATCATATTGGAGTAAAAAAATAATTCTTCACAAAAGTTTTACGAATCGAATTTTGTCTACCAACTTTCAAAGCCTCCAGTGAAAAAAAAGTGCTTGTGTATTTTTTCTAGAACTTATTTTAAAAACTACCTACATTTATGGATAGTATACCCTGAAAATTTCATACCGCTACTACCAGAGCATAATAACGAAAATTGAACGCGAATGGCACAGGTGCCATAAATCAGTGTTTTTATTTTTCATGAAAAACTTTAATTTAAAAAATAAATCGATATGTTTCGGAAAATTTATGCTATGTTAGTAACATTAGTAGCAGTAATTTTACAGAATTGCAAATTAAAGGGATGAAAATCAAACAAAGAAAATTTACATCATTTTTGTTAATTTTTTTTTTACAGTAAATGTTCATAATGGGCTCCATTATTGGCTATGCATAAACGAGTACGACACCTTTTTACAAAGGTTTTTCGGATGTTGCAAAATGCTACTACTACATTTTGCCTTGTCACAATTTGGGCCCCTGAAAAATTTTACTAAAAAGAAGCATTCCATAACCTCCAAAAAAGCTTTTTAAGAAGGTCTAAGCTATGCATAGCCAATAATAATGCCCATTATGAACACTTACTATAAAAAAAAATATTAACAAAAATTATGTACATTTTCTTTGTTTGATTTTCACCCCTTCAATTTGCAATTCTGAAAAATTACTGCTACTAATGTTACTAACATAGCATAAATTTGCTGAAACATATCGATTTATTTTTTAAATTAAAGTTTTACATGAAAAATAAAAACACTGATTTATGGCACCTGTGCCATTCGCGTTCATTATTCGTTTTGATGCTCTGGCAGTAGCGGTATGAAATTTTCAGGGTATACTATCCATGAATGTAGGTAGTTTTTAAAATAAGTTCTAGAAAAAAAACACAGGCACTTTTTTTTCACTGGAGGCTTTGAAAGTTGGTAGACACAATTCGATTCGTGAAACTTTTGTGAAGAATTATTTTTTTACTCCAATATGATAGGGTTATGACTCAAATCAGTATCGTAATTATAAAGACCCACTATTGAACTACTTCTAGAAAAAAAATCATACAATCAGGTCCAGTAGTTAAGCTACAGTGAAGACTTCTATACTGAATTCCGGCTTCTTATAAAAATTTCACAAAAATCTCAATAACTTTGGAACTATTGAAAATCGCTGAACATACATGGGGGTTATATCGATAGGTATTGAAGTCCCCCATCGATTGACTTACGATGATCCAACCCTCCTGTTACACCCTGTATATCATCATGGCTATAATTAAATACTTTTTGATGAATCGCTTTATCTCTTGTTTTTCAAATATAATATTGCACAATTTGAAGTATTTTCTATTGTAATAGGCAAACATCGTTTTAATCTTATCTTTAAAATTTTATGAACCGACTTAAAAAGGATGAGGTGTTTTTTTTATGATTTTTACATACGTCGCGCAGAAAGTCATGTGCTAAAACGAATTATTCTATAACTTTTTATTTTTTCGATGATGGCTTGGAGTAGATCATCACCGGACTTGCGGGGGAGCGGATGGCTCTCATAACGTTTCCCCTTCCTTACTAGCGATTGTTAAGTCTATGGTAGTCCAGGCTCAAATGCAACAATTAAAATTTGATGATGCGGGCGCTCTGTTGAGACGCCGAGTGCACCGAGCGTTGCACTTTTACAAACAATGCATTTGTATTGCATATTGAATGGGATTTCCAAGTTTTTAGGGTTTAAGACTATTCTTAAGATTCGGTTGAAATAGAGTATAGAGTATTAAATACTTATATTAGGTAGCTTTGTTATTTTTAGGCTACTGCATAGCTTTTATCGCGGGTTTTGAGCGCGGCGACCTAACCAAGAAATTCCGTAACGTAAAAAACCTCACAATCGTCTAACTTCGTTACAGTTCGGCAGTCTTCGACACGGCATTGTGTATGAAACTCGCACGAATCGAGGCGAACTGCTCCGAAATCGACGATGCTATGCAATAGCTTTACCACGACAGTCCCCGAGTGCCACACGTCTTTTTTTATTTTACTATTTCGAACTATGACTTCTTTAATTCAATCAGATTAGTAATTTTAGCTTCAAAGGGGCAGACAGTAACTCGCATGATAACGAAATTGAAATATTTGGATCGCATTGATTTAGAATTCGAGTAATGAATTTGATTTCCCACTCCATCTGTGTCCGGGATTGATAAGGTCTTGACAGTTAAATTGTTTATATGTATTAATGAAAACCAGAATTTTATAAAAAAAATATTGAGCAGAAAAATAAGTCCACAAACATAACCCTCTTCCTGGTTCAGTCGGGTAAAAACAATAATTCAACTGGCGTGACGACTGGGTCAAAATCTTATTATTCTATTCAGTCCGTAAGTAAGTTTATATAAAAATATGTAACAGATATTTTGTTGTTTTGCAAATGATTGAAAAATTACAAGATCATAGCTTATCAAACTTCGGGAGTGGGGGCTTGTGATGTCACGGTTAAGCAAAAATTGTACCATAACGTGACGTCATACGAAACTTCTAAGCACTATATCTTCATAATTTCTTGTTTGTAAAAATAAAAAATACGAGTACAATATTTTTCAATATTCTAGATAACGGACTAATTATATTTTTTTACTCAACTCGCCTACTCTCTCGTTCATTGACTTCTTCCTTCAAGACGATTCCTTCAAACCCAAATGACGACTCCAACATTATAATTACTCACGAACTATCGAACGATCTAAAAAACTCGATCTAAATATAATGAGTGCATTTGAATGGGACACATCTGTCCCAATGGGAGGAAGTGTGACAAAAAACGTGTGTGAGTGATTCGGATCAGTTATGTATGTGTGATTGGGTTCGGGGGACAATGAAGATGGTAGCCGGGTTCATGATTAAATTATTGTTGTGAGTCTATTATTGTTAAATGTTTATCAAATTGAGAAGTGTCAGTAAGTATCTTGCCAACAGCTAGCAAGATAAAGTAGAGTTTTCGTATGAGAGAATAGACAACCACACTTTTTTTTTAACGCGGTGAAATGCATTACGCACCTTCACTAGGAGAGGGGGATCTCTCCCAGTGGTGTGTCGGACTTCCTAACGGCTGGCGAACAGATAGTATAGACAACCACACTAGGCTAGGCCCACAGGACAGCCCTGGCCTAGTGTGGGGGCCTGGTAATGTATTTTAATATGCCTTTGTATGTTTGTCATTTTCAATGTCTGGGGACTGCAGAGTCCCGGATTTTTGGGAGGCGTGTGTGGGGCCAAAGCCAACACGTAGAGGCCCTTTAATGACTTATATGCTATATGTATTGTGGCACCAGCCAGCGATCATCATTATTACAATGATCTTTTTATATTTTATGGTTTTCTCAGTAGAAAAGTGGTTATTGACCCTGACTGGCAGTTTCAAGAGACGAGGGTTCGATTCCCATTTGGGTTAAATATTTATGTGATTAACATCGGTGTGTGATATTGCATCAGATTTATTATTCTAAATCCAATTCAATGTTTAAAGACATTTGTCTCTAAATTTTCCTTCTTCTCTTGTTTATTTTATGGTAGAGATCACTAATAGTAATTATTTGTACTTAAACTTGTGTATTCCAATCTAATATTATATATTATAATAATAGTTTCATGCGCTACAAAAGAATCCTTACTTTAATATTATAAATCCGAAAGTAACTCTGTCTGTCTGTCTGTCTGTTACGCTTTCACGCATAGAGTACTGGACCGATTTAAATGAAATTTGGTACAGATATAGCCCAGAGCCTAGGAAAGGTTATAGGCTAGTTTTTAACCGACTGCGCTATAAGGAAGTAATGTTTTACCCGTTAAACATCTCTACGCGGACGAAGTCGCGGGCGGTAAGCTAGTACTAAATATTTAAAATAACAAGCAAAATCACAAAATGAACATAAACATTGAAAAAATGACATATGATTTGACAACCATCTTAAGTAAAAGGGTTAAATAAACGTCATAACTGTGTCACTCTCTCTGCTAGTACGCAGCCCTTTTAATAAAATTAGAAAGTGAACACTGACTCAACAAAAAGTAACACCTTGCAGGAAGCGACGACAAACATTCCCTTCGATGAGGGGAGCCGATAGACTGCGAAAGATCTTTGATGAGTTTAAAAAAGTCGATTCACTTTTAAAAGAATGCGTTTTGAGTTTGGGAGAGTTTTGGCTTACTGACCTAGTAAGGTGTTATTCCTCGGTAGGTTAGGTGGGATATTTTTGGGTATTCTTTTTTTTAAACTATTATGCCAAGGTATTCGTCTAACAAACAAGAGTTAGATTACACTAGTTAGTAATTTTAAGTGGTAATAAATATAGCTTGATTTTTTATTTATGTTTCTGTCAATTACCTATGAAATGTAATTCTCATCAGTCTTATTAAGCTATTGTATAGCTTTTATCGCGGGCTTTGAGCGCGGCGACCGAACCAAGAAATTCCGTAACGAATAAAACCTCACAATCGTCTAACGTCGTTTCAGTTCGGTAGACTTCGGCACGGTGTTTGTGTGCGTGCGGTTAGACGTATTGTACGACTCTACGAAACTCGCACGAATCGAGACGAGCTGCTCCGAAATCGGACGATGCTATGCAATAGCTATACCGCGGCAGTCCCCGAGTGCCACACGTCTTTTTATTTTTAACAGAGGTTATGATTTAGACTTACGCGTTCTATTACATCAAGTATTAGTCTTGATATGTATATGTCACCGTAAAATTGCAAATAAGGATAGATTGCAATCTATCTCGCGAGATTGTGAACTGTCGAATAATTGTGAACCATAACATGATGCTTACAATTTATCGTGTGATTATTCATCTGATTGCAATCTATCGAAGTGAAACTGATAAATTGCGATCTTAAATATGTCACTTGTCAATGATGTCAATGCCTGATTGGTCAGTTATAGGCATAGCCTATAGCCGACCAATCAGGGACAGCCTTAGGACAGCCGTCCGAAGGCTCTCCCTGATTGGTCGGCCTTAAAGTCAACCGTGAACTATAGTTCACAATTATTCGACAGTTCACAATCTCGCGAGATAGATTGCAATCTATCCTTATTTGCAATTTTACGGTGACATATATGCTACTCCTAATATCGCTACCCATCAAGACACTAATATTATTAGAAGGTTATTTTAAGAGCACTAACTTCTCCGCCCATAAAAATTAGAGAAAGATTATTCAATAATCTATTATCTATTCCTTAATTACAACGTTATTAGCGAAAAAGCGCAGCTGCCGTGATAGACCGCGAGATGCTACATAAATCATCTACATATTTAGATGTAAAGGTTGCTGATGTATACAGCGAAAAAATATGAAAAAGCGAGTATTAGTAAATCGTGCTAATATGCTTGTATTATCATATACCAACCCTAAAATAATTTTATATTGTTCAAAAATATCTACCTATTGATCTCTATATTTTTATTAAGGACACTATCATTGTCTGCACCAAGGCCATCATAATGCAAGCGTCAAACATTCTCTGACACACAACTGTCTCATACAAAAAGCACAAAACGAACCGCACAAAGGATTCACTTCATATGCAAAACTCATGGAAGATGAATCGCCGAACGTGAATGAAGCATTTAAACAATACGCTCGATATCAAATAGTCCGTTCGATTTTTGAATTTGATTATATGTTTTTTTTTCTGGTGTTCCGGGTGGGTGTTTGAATAGGTGCGTTATATGGGTTTTTACAACGATGTTTATGGTAAATAAAAAAAGTGTATTTAGTGATAAAAAAAGTACTTCTTACCTTTACTTTTACTTTATACTTTTATATCATTACTTTTATATCACTTTTTTTATTTTTTTCATTTTACTTTTATATCAAAAGAATAAAATAATCGACTGATGTTACGAAAAACAATTTTGGATTTTTTTATAAATTTGAATTATGCTTGCATTATAACTTTTTCATCGATACTTTTATGATACTGTTAATAGTTAATTAAAACAAATTACTACGAAATCAAAATAGTATTTATTTGTCTATCTTTTAATTGTTTGTAATATAATTTTAAGTTGAGACGAAAATAAATTTAATAATACGAGTAATGCCAATGAGCCCGCTCAAATGAAACAAACAGTTACACGGTAAATTGAAAAAATAAAAAATAATATCAAAGCCGCCATCTTTCAATCAACCCTTCAATGGCGTTGTCATTAACAGATTTGAATAATAAAAACTGTAACAAGGGGCCCGGATTTATTCCTGCATAAGTAATTATAATAATTATTATTTCTTGATACATTATAAATTGTTATTTTTTGATAGATAATAAATTATTCTTTTGACGTGTGGCGTTTGTGAAATATTTACTGTTTCTGGTTGAATGGATAATGGTGTAGTTTTTGGTGATGCAATGGGATATTTTTGATTGATGTCATGTTATGTAGAGTAGCAAATTAATATGTAGAGAAAAATGCACTTTTTGCACCAACACAAATAGGCAAGTTCTAGTTTCAAGTATATTTTATTCGTACACATAAATTGTTGTTGATAGTGTAAAACTCAAATTATCTCATAGACTTAAGTCTTTTTATTGCTAATATTCTGTTCAGACTTCATTGTAATGTTTTGTGTACTCCAACTTTCTTGTTGATATCAAAATAAAAAAAAATTTGACCGTTCTAAAAAAAAATATTAAGGGTCTGAGTCGCTGGAATGGTTGAATAACAGTTTAAAAAGTTTTATTTAAAATTATTGATTGGCTAAGTGGAACAGTGGTTAGTGACCCTGGCTGGCGGTTTCAAGAGTCGTGGGTTCGATTCCTTTTCGGGACAAATGTTTGTGTGATGAACATCGGTGTTTATTCTGTGTCTGGGTGCAATTATGTATTTAAGTTTCTATTTATAAATATATATGAATGTATATCAATATCTGTTGCCCATAGTACAAGGTTTGCTTAGTTTGGGGTCAGATAAATAACAATCTGTGGAAATGTCGTAGAAATAATGTTAGGAAATCATATTGGATACAAAGTATGTAATATCCCACAAGTTGGTCTCAAATTTATTTTTTATCACTTACTACAACTTAATCAACATTTAAATCCGACAAAACCATCCCAACACTAGTCCGCTCAAATCGAAAAGGCGCTATAAAAAAAGCACAATACAAATCACTGTATCGCCTGGTAATGATCTTGGAGCGCAGTATTGAGAGAGGGACGAAGCGATGCGCGAGCGCACGTGCGAGCGAGACGGAGCACCGGAAGAGACGTAATATATGGGGCATTGTTGGTAACGAGACGGTGCGTGGGCCGCCCCACAGATTTCGCATTGGAACTCCGATGTGGTTTACACGTGCCAAACGGGTTTGTTTTTTTTTTTTCGATTTCTTGTCAAAGGGGACAATTAAAAAAGTAACAATGAGGGTTTTCGCGTATGGTGATTTCACTAAATGGCAAGACGTGTAACTGCTACGTGATTGGTGAATATTGACATGTCTGTCAATGTCACGTCAAAGTAACCAATCATGCTGCAGTTGGACCTCACTCGTACGTAGTAGTGAATCCTTACTAATATTATAAATCCGAAAGTAACTCTGTCTGTCTCTCTGTCTGTCTGTTACGCCTTCACGCATAGAGTACTGGACCGATTTAAATGAAATTTGGTACAGATATAGTCCAGGGCCTAGAAAAGGTTATAGGCTACTTTTTAACCGACTTATAGCGCTATAAGGAAGTAATGTTTTACCCGTTAAACGTCTCTACGCGGACGAAGTCGCGTGCGGAAAGCTAGTTTCTCATACGTGAAAACACTCATTGTTAAAAAAGAATTAAAATAAAAGTTGTATTCCTTCCTCCGAACGAGTTTAAACCTAATTTCATTACCAAACTGTGTGTGTGATTTTTGTTTTTTCAATGGCAATTACAGTTATTACAGCTAACTATGCTGGTGACCAATTGATCAATCGTTGATCGATAGGATCGATTGACAATCGATCGATCAGTAGTAACACCTTAAGTACATCATCGTGAATGGTCCCAAAAGACATTAGGTTTTTAATTAAAAGAGGGTACTTTTACAAGACAAAAGATTGATATGTTTTAATGCTTTCGTTATTTAATTTGGCCGTTTTATATGTTAATAAAATAAAAGTTGTCTTGTATGGTTGATAATCAGCTGATACAACAAAAATATTGGAAAATAAAGCTAACGCATAAGCAAAACAAAACTATAAGTAAACGTCATTTATTCTTAAAAATGAATAAAAAAATGCGGTGCTCACACTGACCATATAACCTATTCGGATTGTCATCAACAATCCAATGACAGAATCAATACAAATGATCCCATTCCTAATGGCACCAAATCCTTTGATTTCTAAACCAATGATAAAATATAAAACGCGCCAAAAACACAATAGTGCGATTTACACGTCCCGATTAAACATCATTAGTGTGACAAATGACGTCGCCGCGTGCCAACCGACCTTTTTGGTAAGCTTGGAGATTTGCTGTGAAAAATTATTCTGTAGTGGTTCGATATGATAGTTGGATTGTCTGTTTGTGACAGAGTTCTTCTTTATCAAATAACAGTCCCTAATTATGTCTGCCCGGTTTTAATGGCGGCATTTCTGAACGGTGATCAGCCTGTTCAAATAGATGTTCACATAAGAGTAAACACTAATAAATTTGTAGGTCGATCGGTGGCAAGCCCTGCAGAAAGACCGCAAGATCCCGGGTTCACTACCGCAGTTTTCGAAAAGGAAATAAATCGTCTGGAGTCAACAACTTGGCATTGTTGTTACTACACTACAGTGCCTTGGAAGGCACATTATGTCGTAGGTGACCTGCGGCTGATCTCTCATCGATCATGTTAATAAATAAAGAAATAAATATCGGTATTTATTGGGTAGAAAGTGTAGATTTTTTTCTCACTGACTATACGTATGTAGCTTGGAGTATCCTTGTCATCATGGAGCGGATAGCTCTCACCCCTAAAACTAAGAAGAGTTGATATGTTAGGTCTTCCTTGTAAATAAGAACCTGCAATTAATAATTAAAAAGAAATAAAGTCGAAACCGCCAGTAGCCAGTTCTAACAAACTTAATCGGAATCCTCGCGATGCACAAATTATAGTAAAAACTTTACAACTTTCCCGATGAAAAAGCATCGAATCGCGCAAGATAATTGTAATCGATCGATTTATCGATTGTCGGACGAGTGGCCTTTGATCGTGCCGCTAACACTCCGACGGTTTTTGCACGGTGGAATTGCGAAGTGATGAGTTGTACAGAAGGGATAGACCGAACTTGTGTTGGTTGCAGTCGTTATCATCATCATCATCAGATATACGTCCCCACTGCTGGGGCACGGGCCTACCCTAAACTAGGGCGATAAGGCCTTAGTCGACCACGCTGGCCAAGTGCAGTCGTTATATTCTATGATATTGTTTTAATTGCCTATTTGTTAAGTTTTTTATATAATAGCAGTTTATCATAGATTTTGAACATAGTATACTTCTTTGTAGAAACAACTTCGTTTTTACGATAAGATTTAAGAATCTGCTTAAAATCACCTATAGTAGGTACAAACTAAAGGTCAGATGACCCTGGCTGGCGGTTCCAAGAGTCGTGGGTTCGATTCTTGAAGATAAATAATAAATCGCTGTTCTACCGAACCAGAGATAACGGAACAAATAGGAAATCAAGTATCCATAAGTACAAAAGGCTTAGTCTATGGCGCCACCTGTCTGATTGCTTGATGGCTTCTAATCACGCGTATTGGCGGGCGATTGGCGCCGACGCCATCTTTGATCTCTGACGTCATAACCGTTGTCTTACACGGTGTTATTGCACAGTTTAACTTTTTTTTTTTAGTTTTTCTGTGACAATGCCGTAGCGGAAATAATGGCAGGATGAAATGGAAATTATTTTAAGGTTTTTGTTTACAATTGAATTTATTCTTGGTTGTAATATTTTATGCGTAGTAGTTTTTCTGATGTATGGTGTTTGCGAACAATTTTGTTTTTTGTTTTTGTTGTTTATTGTTTTGGAAACCTTATATTATTAACTCACGTCCGATGTTCAATAACTATAAACATTTTGATCATAATTCTAATAATAGCACGTATATTTTTTTATAATTTGCCATTATGAAAAACTACACGATCAGATATCCGTTATTGTTTTTTTTAATAAAGATATCATAACTATTGTCATAATATTATGTAATCTAATATTACACGATGTTTGCAGTTAGAACCATCTTAACCACCTACTTGTAAAAGTAATAATACCTATGTTACTTTTAACTTGGTATTAATAAATAAATAAATATCTAGGACATTCCCACACATGTCTGATATACAAAGATATTTTTTTTAAAAACCTCACACCCAGACACGGAACAAACGCCGATGTTCATCACACAAATATTTGTCTTAAATCAAGGAATTGAACCCACGACTCTTGGAACCGCCAGGCAGGGTCACCGATCCAGTATTCATTCGATATAACGATAATTCCCGCACAATATTGTTCTCTGGTGGTCTCAATTTAAACGCTCATCTCATAAAAGTAACAAAACTCCGATCTTCAAATCGTCATCCGATGCCATTCAACACCACAACAACATTGTCATAACCAAAAAGTGAAAACGGAAGTCCTCACAAAAAAAATACAACAACGGAACTCGATTCGAATTTCGAACCGAACGAGCCGGTCAAGTGCGAGTCGGACTCGCGCTTGAGGGCTCAGTGTCAGAATGTTTGTAAATGATATTTTTATTATGATTTTATTTAGGAAATAATATTGTTTAACGGCCTAGAATTAAATTAATGTTTTGGAAATATTAAGTGTAAGTCAATAATTTCGATTTTTATTTTTGGTTTTTAATGTTATTTAAAACTCTAACGTAAATTTGAAAAAAAATCGTATTCTTGACCCCGCCTGAACGGGGACTTTAACCGATCTTCAGATGTCGCGCCTGACGCCCTAACCATTGAGCTATCAAGGTGTTAATAATTTCGACTGGAATTTCCAAGTATTGCCAAGGACGAATCTTGATCAATTTTCTGTTCCTTTATTAAGGGTTCCGTTTTTGAGATTTCAGTACGTAACCCCGAAAAGAACTCAAAGGCATCAATTAGAGTAACTCAATACTGTCACATTAAAATGACGAGTCGCACTAATGGATTTCCAAATTTGAATTTCAAAATAGGTTCGAATGGATCGGAAGGATCGGGCGCGCGGATTGGCCGCGGTTATTGGAGTGACTGGCCGCTTTTTTTTAGTTTTTTCTTTTTATAATTTAGTTGGAGTTTGACAAAAGAGTTTGCGTTTTGATTTTCATCGGGAGAATTTGATACTTTGATTTGACTGGCTCGGTGGAACAGTGGTTAGTCACTCAGGTTCAAAACCTACGGTTCCAAGAGTCGTGGGTTCGATTCCCACTCGGGACAAATATTTGTGTGACGAACATCGGTGTTTGTTCCGTGTCTGGGTGTATTATTAAATATATTTAAGTTTATTTGTGTATCCACTGTTGATCCTGATTTCCGTAACACAAGTGCTTAAGCTACTTACCACAGGATCAGATCAATGTATATGATGTTGTGTAATATATTCAAATTAATTTAGTTAGCTCAGCTGTTACTATTTTTATCTAACCGTACAATTTGAAGTAAAAAAAAAATGTCTCAAACACATTTTTTTTTCAACTAAATCATTTATCTAAGGCGCGTACGCCTCAGCAGACGCGTGTAATTCGTATTGATGGTGTATGGTCTGGGATCATCAATAATCGAACCCGCTACCCTTTCGGTGGCAACTGTGGAGTAAAGTAACATGCAGTGAGACCGACTGATTTCTCGAATTCGAATTATTTATTTCTTTAAAAAAAAATGCACAATAAACCGTTCAAATTGATTCCTTTGCGCGATAAAATATCATATTACAAAATTATGTAGCAAGTAGTTACCACTAACATCAAAATATTTATAAAATACCATAATATACAGATTTTGTAATAAAAAAAAGGCTTGGAAATAAATTCTTAACTCAATTAGATCCTTAAATAATATGTACAAAGAAAACTCTCCAAAAAGCATTCAATACAGTTTAGGCAATGATATTTTTATGAACAAGATGTTATTACTGATTTTAGGTAAATCATTCTACCGTTAGAAAACTGAAAATGTCCGAGATATTAACCATGTGGTTTTGATTTAATGAGCTCCCGATGTTTCGGCACTGTTGTAAGCGCCATGTTCGCGGGTCAACTGATTTTTCTGATGTGTGTAACCTTGACAGTCCTTTTACCGTTGTCCTGCTATCTTTCACTACACTGTGACAATACTTCGCACGGTTTTGTTTTGTAATTGATGCAAAACTAATGGTTTTCTACGTCTGTCCTACCGTTACGTATTTTTGAATGAAATTAAAAAATGCATTCACATTGCTAATGGAACATCGATTTCTCGCCTCAATCGTGCATCACGTTTTTTTTATTATCAGTAAAAGTACAATCAGTATGTAAAGCTTAAAAAAGACCACACCAAAGCACAAAATGGCGATTTTTATGTTCAGCTTTTAAAAACTTCGTAATTTTTTTGCGTTTATTTTTAACATATGATAAATAAATATTAGTTTTCTTTTTTTCACTACTCTATCACCAATAAAGCGGAAGTTAAATGAAAAAAAAAGATACGTGATAGGCTTTTGTTGACAAATGAATAACGTCACAAACCAGCAAAATACATCTGCTTAGTTTACTTAGGAGGTAATGGGACAATTTCGGGTATGATAAGTGTTCATTAAATGAAAGTGTTTTGATATTCACTTTATTTTTAATACTTCGAAAAAAAAAATACAACCTTTTGACCATTGAAGGCGCGCCATAATCTATAATACCTACTAAATTATAAAAAATTCAAAACGTAATCCTGAACAATAATAATAATAATTTGTAAGAGGAAATGAATTAGAGACGGATGCAAAGACCACGTTAATCATTTATTTTGTAATTAAAAATAATATGTGTATTGAAAGAAAAAAATATTAATGAAAAAAAAAAGACTCGGAAACTAAAGTCATATTCTTGATAGATAAAGCACGTAGTCTACTGTCCACATTGCTCCTTAGTTAAAAGATAACTGACCGCACGCCGTGTTTCGTCCTATTAAGAACCGATAATCCTGTTCCGTATTCAAATTCGAAATCGAACGTGTTCCAATTCCAAATTTGAATAATGAGGGCCGATGGTGCTGATAAACATTGCAGGTGTTTTTTTTTAATTGAGTTGCCAGTACTAATACAAAAAGGTTTTTAGGAATCTTTTTTTGTTTTTTAATAATAATATCTTTTTTACCATTACGAAAACACACAAAAATGCTGTAACATTTCTATATGTCGTCAATAGGGGAAATAAATAGTTTTGAACTTACGACTTCTGTTCCAGTAGTCATAGTTCTTATACAAGTAGCTAACAACTAGCTAATATTAAATGATTTTATATTATTATCACGTTTATTTAAAGACATAAAAAATATTGTGGATACGGCTAAATAACCAACTAACTTGAAAAATGTTTAATGGCCCATTTTTATGATGTTTCTAACTTGATAATATTAAAAAAAAACGCTAGGACACATTCATTATAGTACTTAACTACCGATTATCGATATTAACAATTTTTACAAGCCATTTCCAGTGCCATTACAAAAAAAAAGCAAATAAACAAGCGCTGTTGTCAATATAGCAAAAATAAAAAAGGGATTAAAAAAGCGCGGAAGTTCACTATCAAGGAGTTTGGCCTGTATTGTCACATATCGTTTTTTTTTCTGTCGATTCTTTTTTTTTTAAATAAGTTATAAATAGAGCGAAAGGTGGTGTGTCTGGCAAATGAACCGAGGCACCTGCCGGCAATCCGCGGGAGTGGTGTGGAGAAGGCTTCTGTTAAGAAATAGAGTTTCTTAAGTTATTTAGTTAAACTCTATGTTTGAGTTGTATCAAAAATTGCGTATAATTATGCAACATCACTTAGATTAAACCAATCCCGTGATAACTTACTTTTTTTGCCTTACGATCTGTAAGAATCATACAGAGGTCTATTGTGCCTGTCGACCTCATATGTGGATCTCACTACCGCTTTCCATCAGGTGAGGTAAGGTCATCTTGGCAGCCTTTTTTTATATAAAAAAAATATTTTTTTAATATTAGGTAAAGTGTTTTAAGGTAACACACTTTTTAATAAGTTGACTATATTGCAGTACTTAAACATTTTTACTGGAAGTTCTTACAACTAAGCGTCTTAAAACATTATGTAACATCGTGGTAAACTCATTGAAATTTTACACTTTATATTATAGGTATATATTTTTATTGGTTTCAGGTATCAATCAAATTATCAAAATAAATAATTCAAATTGCCATAAATAAAACAATGTCGTTAAGTAACAAAATTTAATTTACTATCTGTATCTTCCATACTTACAACATGTTTACTTCTCCTTAAACGCCATCATATAAAATCATCGAACCTTGTACCTCTCCGCACTTGCGCAGCCGCCGGAGTCCGTTAACGATTACGCGTGCCGCTTTCTTACCGATTGTTCTCTATCGATTGCGTAACGCATATATTATTATAACTACTTATGTTTCTTTACTATATCTAGTTTTTAAACCATGTACAAATTGCCTACATTTACGTACAAAAGTGGGTATATACGGATCGCGATTTTTTCTGTACTTATTAAAAGAAATAGTTTTACATGCTCATGATCAGCCCATATGCGTCCCCAATGCTGGGGCACGGGCCTACCTTAAACTAGGGCGATCAGGCCTTAGTCGACCACGCTAGCCAAGTGCGGGTTGGTTGACTACACCAGCTATGAATTTCTTCGTAGGTGCAGGTTTCCTCACGATGTTTTACCTTCACCGTTAAAGCGTCGAATAATCGTACCTACATGTGAATTTCAATTTGGAAAATGGGAACATGGTGGGGTTTAAACTGGCGACCTCTCGCATGGCAAGGAGTTTCACGGTTAATACAAGGTATTAGAAAAAAATGTTAAAAAAAATCCATCACCGAATACGATTTATATTCGTCCAATGGTGTCAATAAAATTTTTCATAGCTAGGTCAAAGTCCAAGTAAAATATCAATAATTATTATTTTTTTCGCATTCGAAACCCAGTAGGTTTAAGTAACGTTTTTAGTTTTTATTTGTTGTTTTTTCAATGGTATTAAAGCTCGATGTAAATTTAAAATTCGAAAAAATGGGATCATAAATGCGTTATTTTTTAAAATTTTAAATAAACGTTATTAGTTTTAACTATATTTTTTTATTTTATTTATTTATATTGTTTGAAGTATAGAATAAATCTGGTAAAAGTATAATAATTTCGTAACAACAGCGCATGCTTCGTATCATCTGATCCACTACAGTAGGCTCCGTCCACAAAACGAGAAAATTATGCAAAATTTAAATTGCACAACGAGATATCACTTAGCTCCTACAAAGATGTCCCCATAACTACCCGATTCATACGTCAAAGTGCATTTACTCATAAACCATAAATCCAAACAGCATTCGCAAAACACCATCTAAATCACAATCATGCAAATCAACCCTCAAATGCCATCGAAATTCAAATGAAACCCATAAAATCGGTCTTGGCATAAAGACTTGGCATAACAAACACAAAAGGGTTATCAAACGTATTGCACTTACGCTAGGTTTGGCTTAGTTTAATGAGCTATTGAAAAATGATAGTAAAAATAATTCTCTTTACCGAAATTAGCATAAGCTATTTGGGGGTTAAGTCTTGTGAACTTCTAATTTTCACATGCGAAAATCGACTTTAACACTGACTCATAAAGTCGACATTTCTATGAGCAATTGAAAGGGTAAGTTTGAAAAGAGCATGTAACATTACCGTCATCTTTCATTCAGTAAGCTTCAAAAATAAATTCAACTTTAATCTTGCACCAATAGAGTTCATAATCGAAAGAAGCAAAGGAATCACGTCACGATAATTTTTCGTAACCCTTAAATGGAGTATGCAAATTTTTCGGCGTCGCATTTTCGATCGCGGGCAAGATGAGTCGCAGCGTTTAGGGTTGATGCGATGACAGATGTGGACCGGGCCGGTGTCGGGTGTCGGAGTGGCGTGTCGGATCGTCGATTTCATGGGACGTTTCTTCCCGGTTGTCATCGGCTAATAGTGATCGAATTTTGAAGGGTTAAGCACAATCGGACTGGATTGTTAGCAGTGCGTGTTGAAATTTGAAAAATGGAGTCGTCAAGACTTAACCTTTTGTACGGGTGCCACGGTTTTTTAGTTAGAAATGTAACAAAAAGACTATTTCTCGGTTGGTCCTTTATAAAATGTTACTATTAGGAGATAACACCGTTTGCACGTACGTTCATTAACTTGAAGTCATCGCAAGTGACGTAAAGCACTACTCTCTTTCTGAGTTGGCTTAAAACTTTAATTTGTTTTTGGAAATCGGTCGTCAAATAAATAATAAATAAATATTACACAACAACACATACATTGATCTGATTCCGTGATAAGTAACTTGTGTTACGCATATCGGAATCAACAGTGGATACATACAAAATAAGTATATTTAACTTATTTAATAACACACCCAGAAACGAAACAAACAGCAATGTTCGTCGCACAAATATTTGTCCCGGGTGGGCATCGAACCCACGACTCTTGGAACTGTAGGCAGTGAACCTGGGTCACTAACCACTGTTCCGGCGAGCCAGTCTATCATTGTAAATTTTCTATGTTGAACGTTTATTATAGGTAAGTTGTTCGCAATGGCTTCATAATATCATCAATATTAAAAACACTTGTTAACCCGACTTAGTAAATAAACGGCCAACAACAAAAATGCCAAGGCCTTAAAAATTAAAACTACAAAAAAGGACTCGAAATATTGACCACCTTCAAGTTGATACCGCAAGTACAAAGGGATTGCCCTTCACAATGGTTTTCCGTTACGATCGCCAATCGATAGTATCAGATCGTTAAAACGAACGATAATTAACAGTGGCCAACAGACGCCACATGTCATTCTAAACAAAACCCATACATGAGAAACTAATTACTCCACAACTGAAGAGAAAGATGGAAAACTTGCAAGCGTACGGGTGCGATAGAGACGCAAGGTTTCAAGATCGGAAGCAGATTGTACGCTCCAATGCCGAAGACCGAATGTTGTATGATAATTAAAAATGCAAGCCGTTTGATAAATGGTATCTTGGTCAATTTATTTGGCTTTAGTTTTAGGGGAATCGCCGATGGAGTCGCCCGTCTTATGATTAGCTTATTGAAATTATAATCAAGCATTGTTTTCGAATTTGGTGGGAGTTTTTTGGACTAGGCTTGATTTTTCGGATATAAAAATGTTGATGTTTTGACATAACTGCCTGATCTGTTGAATTTTAACATATTTTTATGTATAACAACATGTGAAACTTTAAAAAATAGTATCAATAGTACATGCTTGGAGTTGTTGTTTGTGATTGATAAATACAAGCTAATTAACCATTCCTACAAAATAAGTGATTCGGATATATTAAATTGTGCATTGTCTTTTAGGCATCGAACGTAACAGTATTGTTATATCAAATCTAATACTTGATAATAGAAGTAAAGTTAGCCCTATTTTATAACCAGTTTTTTTTATAAAAACACTAGTACGTGCAAATTGATTAAACTAGAGATATAATGGTTTAAAACACAACCTATCATGATCGCCCACCATGCAACATTTGCAAGTACAAATGTACAAGCATAAATAATCCAATAAGATAGCGCACACATAAATTTCACATCAACTTAGAACTTAGTAAAGCTAGCGACTCGATTAATCATAGTCGACATGATACTTATTAATTACACACACCCGCCTATTGGAAGTATATTAATAATTTAACCTACGTTATAAATAAATGGGTATTGTCCCTCAAGACCTGTTATGACCCATTTGCCCTATCATGATCATAATTTACTTGCGCACGCGAACTCACACAGGGCACTCCAATAGGTCCTATGTTGTTCCTGTTAGATGTTATTTTTCTTTTTGTATTTGATTTTTTTTTGTAAGACTTTTTGTCATAAAAACACACAAAGTAAAATTTTATATCGATTTTTTAACGTACAAATGTAATCAATTATTATAAATATTAATAAATCGATGAATTTACTAATTATTTAGTTTTTATAATAATTATTTAATGATAGTTAACAAATAAATATAACCTAGTTGTAAATAAAAAATATATGGGAAATATCTATATGCAGGAGCCGAATAGATGAAAATATCATTTAAAATAAATTTTACAAATGGATTAGTTTTGCCACTTTTATCAAAATTAAATTAAAAAGTCATTAGGAGCTTATATGCTCTTCTCAAATTTCCAATAGTAACTTATCAGTAATTATAGTGCTATTTGACCAAATATCGAACGTAATTATTTAGTGATATGAAGATAATTTATTACGAAATTAGATAATACATATTATTAATCCTATATTTACTAGAAAAATAATAGCCCGTGACTGATAATTTCCTAACGGACTATCGAAAGTTGTTTGATAAATTATTTTGAAGATCATAACTTATTATAAAATATTTATGGAATAATTGTGTAAAATTATGTATACTAAAGAGCATTCGAGTGATAAAGACATAAAGTGATTTAAGTAAATTAGTCAGTTTCGATGGAGAGTGTTAAGTGACTTATTGCGTGAGCATCTTACTTAAGACCGATATGGTCTTTACATTTTTATAAGAAGCAACCTCCATTATATTCTCAAAAAAGGACATAATCAATGTAAAATTCTTTTGGTCGTGTCAAAACAAAAATAAACAACGTGGTGACTTTGGATTCTGTTGCATCGTTTAATATTATCTGTAGAATAAACGCAGTTACAGTATACAATCATTTCAAAGTTCTATTCCTGACCAATACCAGAAAACTATTACTACCCGTTCTACGCATACGCATAACGCCTACAAAAAATGTTAATGTTAGGTATTAAACTAATGTTTTTGGTATTAGAAAAGAATAGATAAATTCAAAGTGATCTAACCTCAAAAATGTTTCGTAAACTTCAAACTAAACCAATGTTTAGCTTTACCCAAGACGTTGCAACCGAATTAACTCAAAAAAAAAGAACCGATCGTCAAATTCAAATTACGCACCTCAAACCCCAACTAATAAAAATGAAGTCGACCGCTAAACATGGTCAGTAATTAACCGAACCGAATTCGCCCGAGCTATTGACCTCGAATAGGGAAACAATTCATTGTCATTGTCTTACCCGAAATCGGGAAACACACAACAATCGCCTCTACCACCCTCTCAATAGACGCTAGCAATCGATCTCTTATCGTTCGGATATCCTTGATGCTCATCCAATCGAAAATAAACTTACTGCGGTTGAAGATACAGCGGTTTTTCGTTTCACGTTCCACTTGACTGGTGTCTTGACGGTTCGCTGAACAGCTGTTGAAGTGGTCACCAATATGAATGTAATTAGAGGCTACATGTATGACCAAGAAAGTCTGCGGTTGTGTCTGTCGGAAGTCCTACAATGGGCGATACGGATCTGTAATCATTGATAAAAGATGGAGTGCTATCTGAGTGTTATTGTGTGGCGTTTGAAAGGTGCTTTTTAGTTGTTGTTACTATTCTTTGTAGTCTGAATCAAATATCAGATGTTACTGTTTGTTTAGCTAGCAACGGGAATTTAAATCAAGTTTTTCTATTATTGTCCTCCAACTAAGAGAATTATATGAGTATGTTTTGGTTTTAAATTGTAATATCATACTAATATAATAGTTTATTATTAATTGACAAGCTACGTCTTATAAAGAAGCAAAACAATATATATATCACAAAACATGACATAAATAAATAAAATAATCACACACATTGTTCGGATTTATTTATTTATTTAATAAAGCTTACCAACTAAATACATATTAGAAATACACAGTTACAAAAAATCAAATATAAGGGGGTTACATTTCTAAAGTAAGTTGCTTATACACTTGTGTTACTCATCAGACATAATAGTGGTATACACAGATATATTTAAACACATAAATAATAAACTCTGACACCGAACAAACACAGATTTTCACCACACAAATATCTGTACAGAGTGGGAATCGAACCAAAGTTACATCAAATAAGAGGTGAGAGCCATCCGCTCCCCGCAAGTCTGGTGATGATGACGAGGCACCTCCAAGCCATCATCGTATGTCAGTTATTAAAAAATAATCTGCCACTAGTATTGAGAAACAAAAATAAAACCTTGAAAGCAAGCTAATACAATCGAAGTCACACCGATCTGAGAAATCAGCGAAACAAAACAAAATCTCCGAATCGACAGCACTTTCCATCCGTTCCGGCGATCTTCAATTGTTCCCCTCAATCAGGCCCTATCGATCCTATCATCATCTGCATCAGCTATCTCCGATCGGCCATCTGCCAATCCCCCCCTATTTCGTGACGCATGGCTCCCCAGGAAGGAATGAATCAATTAAGCGGTGTAATTTATTTCGCCGAGATAACTTCGACTGGTTAATGAATATGGAAGTAAGTGATATTGTGTACCGTTTGACGGTTCGCGTAGTTTCATTCAATAAGACTGATCGGAGTATTGTCTATTATGCAATGGCGTAGCAATTTTTGTGAGTGGCCAAGTGTCCAATGAAATGAAATTCATATGTACGATTATTCGACGCTTTAACGGTGAAGGAAAACATCGTGAGGGAACCTGCACACCTACGAAAAAATGCTTAGGTTGTGTAGTCAACCAACCCGCACTTGACCAGCGTAGTTGACTGAGGCCTTATCGCCATAGATTAGGATCTCTTAAGGCCTGAGTCAACCAGGGTACCTCGTGGGGTAGGCCCGTGCCTCAGCAGTAGGGACGTATATGGGATGATGATGATGATGATGATGAAGTGTACAAACATGGCCAGCTCTGCAAAAGTAAAAAATTTTGACTGAAATTACATTTTCTACAATTATTGGTTTCGGATTCGGAGGTAAGTGGCTTAAGCATGTGTTATGAAACAGCAATTGAATATGCAAATTTTCTAAAATATATATTTAAATAATGTATATTTAAATATATATTTTTGAAAATTTGCTTCATACAAATATCTGGTGTGGGAATCGAACGACTCCTTACGACTCCTTGCTTAAGTAGAAAGAGCTCTACCAAATGTTCTATCAAATACACAACTTGACATACCCCATATTCTTGTCTTACAACTTGTAAAAAGAAACTTCCTCTTAGTTCCTCGAAGGCCTATAGCATGTTGCCACTCCTGCCACCCTTGCCACTACTACCAACAGACCAAGGTTCTATTACAATGATAGTAGGTGGTAAGCTGGGCGCGGCCGAGGGCAGGTCAATCGTGGAGTAATCGCCGCTATCGCGCTCCGATCAGGGTTCGATTCCCGCGGGTTGTAATTAGATTGTTACTCGCATGCGATATTAACGTGTCATTTATGAGGACTGGGGTGTCTTGATCGTTGAAATAATGATTTTGATATTTTTTTGTTAATGTTTTTTTTTTTGTTTAACACGCAAAACTGAATGAATTGGAATATACTTTATTCCAAAATAACAAATAACATTGAGATGTTAAGATCACGTACGAACTAAATCTGAAACAATGATCTTTTCACAAGCGAATCCCTCTTATTAGTTCAGTCGGTTAAAAATCATTCTATGTTCTTTTACAGGCACACAAGACTATGTATCAAAATTATTTTACATTGGTTCAGTACTTTGGAGAGTGATAGTGTAAAAAAAAGTTAGCATTAGTGAGGAAGTGGACCCCTAATTCATAAAAATATTTTTAAAGCAAGACTTTATTAATTAAGAACCTTCACTTTTTTTCAAAGTCAGTCAATAAGAAGTCAGAAACAATAAACACCTGTGGGGCTACCATGAGTTTAAAACTTACGCGCTCGATATCGACTACGTAAATATGTCTATGAAAAACATGTACAGCGCCGGCTGGTGGTTACGCGAAGAACTACAATCGGCCATATGAAAAAAACAACTCGATAGGTTTTTAACGTACGTAAGTTTACTATAGCCAACTCATGGTAGGCCCTCTGATGAAACTCTGAATTTCATATTCCTAACAACGTGACATAAAACTGATATTTGTGACATTTGTCCTTGAATATTTTTTTTTGCACACGTCGGATCGATGGGGACTTTTGACATATCATTTGTAATGACGTATTCAAGGCCTGCACAAAAATCCAGCTTGTTGGGAATTAATGAAAACCCCTAATTTTGATGCTAATTTGACTGGACTAATAGTGCAACTAAACAAAATGTTAAAAATATTAGTAAAATAGTGTAAAGTATCAAAACCATCCCGTCGCGTCGCCGATACATTTCGATGTCGATAAGAAAGTCAGTTGAGAATTTAATATACATAATTTCTTTTAACGTTCGGGTATCGGGCTGGCCATTTCTATGTTAACCACACTTTTATTATTCGATCGATTGTTACACTTTTATTATGGCTTATTTACTTACCCTAAGTTAGGGTGCAGTGTAAAAACGGACTCGTGAAGAAATTACTCTTTTTAATAATTTTTTTTAAAAGCTTTTAATTAAAGCCAATATTTCTAAACGATTTTTTTTCTGCACACCTACGAAGAAATTCTTAGGTTGTGTACTTTACCAACCCGCACTTGGCCAGGGTGGTTTCCTAAGGCCTTATCGCTCAAATTTCGGGTAGGCCCGTGTCCCAGCAGTGGGGACGTATATGGGCTGATGATGTTTTTTTAATGTGATATTGATTTAGCTCATAATATCTAGGTATAGTCTCCAAAGATGATGGTATCAGGACTTAGTTAACCACCCTGGGTAAATGTTACTTGGGAAACTTCTTTCTTCTTCTTCCCTCGTTTGGTGATGATGACAAGGCTACCCCAAGCCATCATCATAGTCGGTCAGGGAATAAAAGCAAGTGAGCAGGTGATTCTTCATGATGGTTTTCCATAGTCGAATAAACGTACATATATCAATTCAAATTCTTCACATTGGTTCCGCTACTTACCATGGGTTTGAACTGGCTTCCTAACGCATGAGAACCTTTCCCCATACGCCATCGATACTCTATATATTTTTTTAAATATCACACGTCACATACATTGTTTCTATCCCGAATTAAGTTGCTAATAAACTTGTTTTCCGTAAAATAAGTAATATACATTTGTACGAGTATACTTAAATATATTTATTTATTTATTGAAAACATACATACATAATCCTTACAGGCTAACCTAATACAATTAAATATATGAATACCGCATCTAGACACGGAGCAAACACAATTGCTTATCACTCAAATACCTATCCCGAGTGGGAATCGGACATCAATTCCTCGTGCAAGAAACAGGGGGATTATCCAATGTGCCATTAACCCAGTAAACCTCACTTGGACTTGTCTCACTTAACTTCATTATGTTGTCTTAAAGGGAACGTACTTAAGGTGAGGGTATTTTTAACAACCTGCGTGGCCGGTGGTTTTATTTAGACGTTTAAAATTTGTTTTGTATTAACTGTGGGGTGAAATGGCCTACTTGAGACATTCCGTACACTTTAGGGAAACACGTTAAAAGGGCCCGGGTACAAACCTAGTTTATTATCTATACTCTATACTATATATATTTTAATATTATAAATTTAGATTTTTACAATTAGGTTTGCATGGGGGCCACGTCTTATCATAACTGGAGCTAGAATTTAAATAGTGGTCCTATCCTGTGTCCCAGATGTCTATGTGTTTTTATACTAAATTTCATCAAATTCGGATAATTGGTTTACGAGTTATGGAGGAACATACATACATACCGAAAAAAATTCTAAAAATCGTGAAATTAGTATAAGTATCTTACAATGAGGTTATAAACACAATATTTCTGAAAACAAACTAACTTACTCCATGACCGACCCTTACAGATTTATTATTATTAGTATAGATACTCTATACTACTTATTATAAATCTGAAGAGTTTGCTTGTTTGTCTTTTTTTTTAAATAAAATAAATATTACACAACATCACATACATTGATCTGATCCCGTGGTAAGAAGCTTAAGCACTTGTGTTACAGATATCAGAATCAACAGTGGATACACAAATATACTTAAATATATTTAATAATACACCCAGACACGGAACAAACACCGATGTTCGTCACACAAATATTTGTCCCGAGTGGGAATCGAACCCACGACTCTTGGAACCGTAGGTAGTTAACCTGGGTCACTAGCCACTGTTCCACCGAGCCAGTCAATATGATACAACTACGTATACATTGATCTGATCTTATGGTAATTAGCTTTAACGCTTCTGTTATGAATATAAGAAACAACAGTGGAAACAAATATACCTACTAAAATAGATAAAAAAAGGCACACAGTAATCGAACAAACTCTGATGTTCATTATATAAGTATTTCCTAGATGGAAATCGAACCCACGACTCCTGGAACTAAAAACAAGGACCCTATGCAATGCGCCAATGAGACCGCCCCTAGTACCCATCGCTAAGATAGCTATCGTCTCTAAACTTCAGTTATAATCAATATTTTCAATTCACATACACACTACTCGTACAATTTTACTAAAGAAACATTCAAGTTTTCTCAAGTCTTTAAAACATTTTCACAATCCTCACCGAAACTCATTACAACAGCAAAATATGAAACAAAACATTTCAATTATCGAAAATGTAATGGCGCATAAAACGATCCCGTAATACTAATTAGTGAGTGAACACTGTGGGGGTATCGGCAACTCCGTACAGTTCCCAAACTTCGCACATTACACGATCGTAATGTAAAACGATTAAACGCTAAGTTTTTCCAAAGGGTACTTCCATTGCAGTTGGGAAGTATATAGAGTTGTTATCACCCACTTTTAGGATAAGTTTGTATCGGATGGACTTATGTCGGTGGTCTTTTGTGTGCTATGATATGGGAATTGTAATAACTGGTCCTGTAAATATTATAATGTCATAATTTCTAACTTCATTATAGTAGATATTATATGTTAAAATTACAAAACGATACTTAACACTGTAGGTTCTATCTGAATCCATCTGATAACAAAAATATTAAAATGTGCGGTGTTCTTAAAAGGGGTGGTCTCATATTTGTCAATACATTATGATATGGAGCTTAAAAAATAAAATTAAAATTATGAGGGAGTGGTATATATTTTAGATTATCGTAATAAGTTAACGAAAAATAAGAACACTCGGTTTGATTAACTTTTACTCGGTTTTATCAGACCAATTTTTATTTGAACCATCACTTATCAAACTAAACATAAAAGAACTGCGTTCATCTACAACATAGCATTGGCACACCAATCTGATACCAGGTCACACCCGCACCAGCTCTACAAAATCCCATATTAGACAATCGGCGCATCGGTGGACCGAGGGCCATTAGGGTTTTAATTGAAAATAGCGTCGAGGCACTAAATCTGCGAGCGCAGTCGCGGGGCGAGCGAGTCAAATAGCTGCCTTTGAACGCGGACCTTGGGATTTAATTATGGATTCGGGGTTAAAGCTTCCTGCAATTCTTATACCTACATACAAAATCAAAAGAAAAAAATTTTTTTTTTATATCCGACGGTCAAGATGACCTCACTTGATTGTAAATGGCCGTGAGGTCCACATATGAGGTCGACAGGCACAATATAAACTTTTGAGAGTCACCCTCATTTTGAAATCATTATCATCAGCATGGGCTGAACGTAAATGGATACGTCCCAACTGCTGGGGTACGGGCCTACCCTAAACTAGAGCGGTAAAATCTGAAAGTTTGTAAAAATTTGTTAATAAATAGATAGATTCACTGTCTGAAATACAACTACCTTCATGCATTAAGAAAAATGATATTAAAATACAGATAATGTTGAGAATTTTAATGAGCTCCCGATATTTGGGCACTGTTTTTATTTTTTAATATTTCACAACATCACATCCATCGATCTGATCCCGTGGTAAGTAGCTTAAGCACTTGTGTTACGGAAATCAGAAACGACAGTGGATACATAAATATACTTAAATATATTTAATAACACACCCAGACACGGAACAAACACCGATGTTCGTCACACATATATTTGTCCCGAGTGGGAATCGAACCCACGACTCTTGGAGCCGTAAGGAGTGAACCTGGGTCATTAATTACTGTTCCACCGAGCCAGCCAAACTTTTGCAATTCGACCCATGATCATGGCGCTTGCAATAGTACCAAAATATTGGTATCAATGAAATCAAACAACATGGTAAATATCCCGGAAATATTCAGTTTTGCAATGTGTGTAACATGAAAAGATAAAGCTTAGAAATTGCTTTGAATTAGTTATATCCCTTCAAGCCCCAATGAATATAACAAAATCTAATAGGACTCAGAACTCTGAAGTCTCTAATCATATAATGTTACTATTTAAAATAAACTTAGCAATGGATTGGGTAGTGGGTGTGAGAGGTTAACGGAACGGTACACAGACACAGTGCTATAGCACAATAACGTCTGCGATGTGTCGGAGACTTACATTTGACATATTTAAGAGAAATCCTTCTGCGCTATAATGAGTGTCATATTCGGGACGTAGAGTCTGAAGAAAAGTCGTCGTTTTGTTAGTATTTTGGCTGATTTTTTTTCTGTTAGCGCCTTTGACGTAGTCATCATCATCATTATCATCAGCCCATATACGTCCCCACTGCTGAGTTCGCGAGAAGGAGAGTCTTGAGTAGTATATATTTTTTTATTTATCAGCCGATTGAGATGAAATAAATTCTTCCTATCCTAAACTAAGACGAAAAGGCCTTAGTCAACCACGCTGGCCAAGTGCGGGTTGGTCGTTGGTCTTTCAAATTTAAAAAAACAGTGGTACATGGCAGGCTTTGAACTGGTGACGTCTGGAATGGCAAGCAACGACCTTAACCACTCGGCCCTCGACGCTTCTGACGTGGTCTATTTTTTTTCCTAACTGACCTTGATGATGGCGGATGACTCAGACCTCTAAGATAATTGGGTTATGTGGGTAAAAAAAGCCTATTTTTCAATCCAATTCATGACATGGGCATCCATTTTAGTGTTATAGACCTCAACGTTTTTTTTTTTTCCTAACTGACTAACGATGATGGCTTGGAGGAGCCTTGTCATCATCACCGGGCTTGCGGGGGAGCGGATGGCTCTCACCCCTAAATAGACCTCAACGGACGAATTCTTTTGGAATAACTTTGTAGTCCGACTACCTGGCAATTCTGATGAATTAAAAAACACTTTTTTGAATATATTCTAGACTTCAGGATACATTTAAAGGCAACCTCTGTAATTTTCGGTGGACTACTCTTGCAAGCATTTCCCAAAAGTCGTGTGCAAACAAGTGAAGAGTAAGGCTGTGAAAAGTATTAAAATCAGTTTTCTGAAGAACTCACACGACACACTTTGCCCGACCCTGGACTCGAACCGGGGGTCTTTCGGTCCTAACGCAGCATTTGCTACAAATAGACCAAATAGGTAGTCAGATCACGTAATTCCTACAGTAACTGTGTACTACTGTCACTGTGACTGCTTAGGCTGTCTTAGAACTTATTCGATCAGCACTACAGTAGAAGACTCCCTAGCACGTGTTCCTTTAAAAAAAAAACCGGTTAAGTGCAAGTCGAACTAGCTCACGAAGGGTTTCGTACCAATTATGTAAAGTCTTAGAATTTACTCGATCAGCACTATAGTAGTAGACTCTCTAGGAAATGCTAGACTCTAGTAAGTGTAGGGCTGTTTTTGTTTTATTTTAAGGAACACTTGTTCCCGAAAATAAAGCTACATCAAAACCCCTCATTGTTAGGCTGTCTTAGAACTAACTCGATCAGCACTACAGTAGTAGACCCTAGCATTTGCTACTTGCGCTGTATTGCTGTTCATGTTTAGGAGCAAGTGTTCGTCAAAATAAAGCAAAAACAAAACCCGTCACCGTTTTTCCTATCCGTCCGCAACGCGACGCGATACACAGCCCGAAGAGTAGCGACGTGTAAAATCTGCATTTCTTTGAGATGCACTTGTACTCCCCTCCCCACGACGCCTCTTAGATAAAGAGGGCTCTACTTTCGCACGCTTTGAGCACGGCTCCTAGGTTTTGTTAGGAGTGCCTAGGTATGAAGCTGCACGTTTGTTTGTTGCATGATAAAACGCGGCGCCATTGTGAGGATCGGACGTATCTGCCGTTTGAAGGATGCGGAACCCGGATTCTTGGCACCTCTTTGTTGTTTCTATCAATGTTTTTCAGGGATTTTTCTGGGGTACTGGAATATTGATGCTGTAGGTGTAGGTGTAGTAGTATAAATACACAGATACTGCCTTATATCGTAGCTCACGACCAAGACTGGTGATTTTCAGTCCAAAAGTAAGACAATAAGCAGATCAATTGTACTCCACCTGCAAATTTCAGAAATATAGTGTTTAATACATTTTTTTCAAATTAAGTAGTACGCCTTTTTAAAATCATTATCTTAAATATTATTTTCATTAACAGGTTTCATAAGAGTAGAAGGTTTCTACCACCGTTTCAGTGAAGGTCTCTACCATGAAAAAATCCGTCAAGAAATTTCGTAGGGAGAATGCGATAAATCCTAGCGAAGCACGGAAAGAAATATCTCAGACTAGGATTGGTCTGTAAGTTTTTTTTTTGGCTTGTAAGTGCCCAGGTGCCTTCACGTATATAGAAGACTATACACTAGATAAGGTAAATGTAGGATTACCCAACATTGGCTGGATTTCTGCTCGCAATCATCACCTCGAGTGTATGGCCAGTACGACCACCCTGGGTTCGTCATCTAGAACTCCTAGCTACACATTTTGCGTTTCATACACTACTTTTGGGATAAAATACACGTGTGTTTGAGGAGTGAGCGGAATATCGGAGAGTTGGAGTAGTAGGATAGATATCCTAGTACAAGCTTGCCTATTGCTATTTAATAAGCGATTTAGATAGTTTTCCTATTATTCTTTTGGATGGAGTGTGAAACGGCATTTCTTTTTTATAATGTACTGTTAGGATGACCACACTCCATCTGAAGGTAAGCAGCCGTAAGGCCGACAGGCACAATAGATGATATTGAGCTTGATGCCTATTTTGGCAAGCTCAATAGGTTTTATTGTACGCAGAACTCATGAGTAAACTTCACGAATGCTTACCATCAGAAAATCCTAGATGTTGAAGAATAAAGAAAATTGTAGAAGGCGTGCATCTTCGATCGAGATTGAACTATCATCATCATAATCATCAGCCCATATGCGTCCCCACTGCTCGGGCACGGGCCTACTCTAAACTAGGGCGATAAAGCCTTAGTCAACCACACTCGTAAAGTGCAGGTTGGTTGACTAGACAACCTAAGAATTTGTTCGTAGGTGTGCAGGTTTCCTCACGATGTTTGTCTTCACCGTTAAAGCGTCGAATAATCCTACATATGATTTTATAATTTGATTGAACTATCTATACCTAGATTTCGAAGTTATCTAGATTAGAAAACAACGTATATCTCACCCAGTCGTATTCGGATTGCAGTATTCCACATCCAATGCTGAGTAGACTCGGGCGTAACAAGCGCAGGCTCGATGGCCCTTCAGACAGACAGCGCCTCTTTTATATACGGAGCCACGTGTTTTATATGCTTCAGTCTGTGTTTTTTTTTTGTATGCTGTTTTTTATATTGGTGTCAGGTTAGTTTAGGACGTAAATAGTAACTGCTTTCGGAACGATAACAATGATCAACCTTGAAGAACTACTGACCAAGGTAGAATGTACCACATTACAAAAATGTGATACAATATATTTTAGGGGTGAGAGACATCCGCTCCCCCGTAAGTCCGGTGATGATGACGAGGCAAACTCCGAGCCATCATTGCTTGTCAGTTAGAAAAACGTATGATATGACTTATTGAAATATGTGTACTCTTTAACCCATGTCGCCTATAGACAAAGGTTGGGTGCGGATATAACTACTTAATAAATTTATTTCATAAGGTTTTTTGGAGTTTCGATATTAATGCTAGTTTAAGGAAAAAGTAACAACATCAAAAAATATAACAAAAATTATTTCAGCACTTCTTCAGTATCAAAAATTTATGACACAAAGTGGTAAATTCCGTACTGTTCACGCTAGACTTAATTTGCAAAATAATTTTCCCAATTTTCCTACTAATGTTCGTCATTCATAAACAAATAAGCGAACAGCACCAGTTTATGATATAAAAAAATACCATCTGTCATAGTGGAGTGTGGAAAGCGTCGGAATTTCTCAATTATCACGTGGAGCCTGGATCGAGATGTATGCCCCCCACTGGGAGGGGGGGGAGTGACCCATTTGTTCGACGTAATATAGTAATGGCGGGCGATACGTTAAATGTTGGCGAAAAATTGAGTAAGTATTGATTTTTGGTGTAGTGATGACGAGACTGGATAGATAGTGCAGACGGATTGGTGTACTATAGGTAAAATTGCAATGGTTTAGTAAAGTACAAAATTGTCAACGTTTTCGTATAAGTATTTACTTTTGATTGTTATGAAATTTGTCTTAAAAGGTTTTTCGAAATTAAATATACGCGACTAGATAACGAGACTGGTTTTTTTTAGACAACTCAGTTGATTAAAATAAGAGCCTTTTTAAAATATAAGCTAAATTAAGTATTTATTGATTGACTATGAATAAATTAATTAAGTACAATTCAGGTAGTTGTATAGTAGGGTCTTAGATCAAAGAGCCTGAAACCTATCTTTGGTCTATTTAAATATTTCCTATTTTCTTTATTCAGATACTAATATTGAGTATACATGTTAGTGCTCCAATGTGCACCAAACTTAATTTGGATTGGTACAAGCGCCGCTAGTTCCGGCTATTTTGTATCTGGAGTCGGCACGTGGCCGCGATGGCCGTATATTAAATATCAAACGTCCAGGACGCGCAGCTACAACTAACATACGTACATATGTGAACGGCTGGTGTTAATCGATTAATGTAATCGAGTTGGTTAGGTATCGATTTGACAGGGTGAATGTAGCCTTTGATAGTGAGGACTAACTTTACTTTTCTTTTGTTGCATGCTCCTTTCCTTTTATTGTAACAAAGAAGGCTCCTTTGTGATAAAAACAATGTATTAGGCTAGCTATCGACATACATTGACATGTATGTTTCAGATCTCAGAAGTTTCCGATAAACATAACGTTATTACTTTTTTTTTTCGAACTGACTACGATGATTGGCTTGGTGTAGCCTCATCATTATCCCCGGATTTGAGGGAAGTGTATAGTATACCTATGGAGAGCCTGTACGCTGAACTAAACCATAAATATGTAGGAAAGGAATATTATAGGTTTATATATTATATTATTATTATTATAACGAGAAAATCAAAGAAGTAACGTAAAAGACAGACACGCATGATTATATAAATAAATATGCAGGTAGCTCACTACCGATATGTGTAGCTCAATCAGTTAACATTTTGAAAAAGTCCTTAAAGACAATCAAAAAATAAAATTATAAAATGAGGCTGAATTTGTAGTAGTAGTAGTGGTAGAGTCTAAAACAACGATATCTTTACGATGACACAACGTGAAGGGTCTGAATTTCTTCCAGTACTCTATCAACCAACTTGTACTGAATTTTATATTTCTTTTAAATCCAGTAAACAATGTAGCTTCGGAGTAATACGTCTGATGCTATAAAGGCAGATTTCAATGAACGTCTTGTTTGATAAAGCGGCCGCTTGGCCGGCGGCCAGAGCTCGAGCTTTTATCAATGGCTCCTATAATATATAATCTTTGTCTATTGTTATATGGAATTTGAAATATTTGCAGTCATATACCTATATCATACATAATCACGCTTATATCCCAGAGGGGTAGGCAAAGAGCACTTCCTGCCATGTGGTAGGGTCCTGGCACGCCACTTTCGCTTCATCCACATCAACCCTTTTCATGCATGCTCGTCGATTACGGGTACTTTTGATTTGACCTCTCTTTAGCCTATATTATATATATTGTACCTTGTAAAATTTGCTATTTATAAGTGAAAGTCCCGTCAGAACTGGTGCAGCCGTTTCGGAGATTAGCGAGAACAAACAAACAAAATATTTTTTTTTTGTTTTTTTGCTATCGGTACCCGATATAGATTCATACCCATCTAGTATTAAGTTGTTATTTTAATTTTATAAATAGATACTTCAATTTTATTTATTTGTATTGGTGCTCTGGAAATTAGAGGGGTAAAACGAGTAATCATCATCAGCCCGTATACGTCCCCACTGCTGAGGCACGGGCCTACCCTAAACTAGGGTGATCAGGCTTCAGTCCAACACGTTTGTCAAATGCGGGTGCGGAAAGGAGTTATCATTATACCAATTGAAATCTTGCGTGTCTTTAAATTTATGAACAATAAAACGGCATCAATTATACTTAAACTTGTGCAAGAACTTTTAAATTTTCAATATTAGTGACCCTTACGTATACTGAAAATATTATAAGATTCACTTAAAATAATATGAGTTATTCAAATAGACTCTCTTTATGAAAATGCATATGAAATAGGAAGAAGCTTGCGTCCAGTATTAAAATCTCCCTGAAAATTCTCTCACTTGCACTCACCAAAGATTCGATTGAAACTTCCAACCTCAACCAGGCAAATAGATTTTGTATCTACAACATTACCAGAAACCTTGATACCACATTAGAAAACTGTAACTGTCCGGGATATTTACCATGTTGTTTTGTTTTAATCAGCTCCCGATATTTCGGCACTGTTGCAAGCGCCATGATCACGGGTGAACTGTAGGACTGCGAGAATGACGGTAGGTCTAAGGGCAGACATATCGGTCTACCCTCTTTCTTAGTATTTTACTACGCACGACACCACTACCACAACCCGGACAGTTACAGTTTTCTAATGTGTGTAACCATGACAGTTTCAAATTATATCTTGATACCACAATCGAGAATCTCAACCGTTTCAATTCCGGCTGCAAACAAGACGCCTTTAATCTTTCAAATTGCACCGACGAGACTCTACCATGCATCAAACAAACAGCATAACGAGTTGTCCAATCCAAATCGTATTAATTAAACATATTCAACGTTCAAAGTACGACAAATAATGCGCACACCTCCGCCTGTTCAACTAAATCGACTACATAAAATTCATGTATAAAAATGTCAATATACCCACACTCGGGAGGGAATACAAAACAACAGGGCACTCTCACACGCGAATACTGCGCAGGGCTGCCTGGGCTGAGATGGACTTAGAGGAAGGAAAAACCGGTCAAGTGTGAGTCGGTGTCGGGTATGAGTAGTTTTGTTGGTAAGGGTACGAAAGATCAGGTGGTTTTGAATATGCTAGCTTTGTAGTCGTTATTTCGTCCATGTGAAGTCGTTTATAGCGGAATTATTTTCATGTAGCGGAGACGATGAAAAAGTAGCCTATATCCTATCTCAGGTCCTATACAATGGGTATACTAAATTTAATTTGAATCAGTTATTTCAGTATCTTTCTTTGTAAGAATTAAAAATATCACATGTCGCTAACGAACAACCCAATGACGACTAACTATTAGTGGCTAGACTAAGAGCTCTCATTAAGCTTTTAGTTAAGCAAAGATTTGGTGTGATCGTCCTCATATTGTTTTTGTATCGGTAAGATACCTGAATTACCTCTTAACAAGTTGCGAATTTCCCAATAATTCACCAACAAGGATTTAAAGGTTCCAGCAGAGTCCAGAAAACGATAGAAATCGCTCCCCCGTCAAGAGCAAACCTTCCAAAGATCGTTGACCAACATCGGTTGGAAATTGTAGCAAATTCATCCCATCTTTGCCGGACCCGTTCAATACAGCACAGCCCTGCACCATCTGTATGTATTGAAACTACATAGAAGTGATCTTTCACAGCGCACACAGGGACACGGCTGTATTTCAGCAGGGTGGTTTTTTCTGGGGGCGGTGGGCGGTGGAGGCAGCATACATTTCAGGAAGGCTCCACCGTCACAGGCGTCTTTCAGCGTTCGGAACGCGCACACACCGCCCGCTATCGGAGAGATGAAGAAGCGAAGAGCGGGTGTAGAGCAGGCGTTGGTAGAGGTTGCGTTACATAAAGACGTCTTCGTGCTCCTTGACTGGCTCGATAGAGCCACTGTTCTATCGAGCCTGGTATCGTTCAACCTGGTACCATAGGTAGTCACCTGGGTCACTAACAGTGGTTGGTGACCCAGGGTGACTAGTTAGGGTTCCAAGATTCGTGGGTTCGATTGCCATTCGGGACAAATATTTGAATGACGAACACAGATTTGTTGTGGATCAGATCAATATCTTCATTTTCCGATGTCCTTGCGTAGATCTTCAGTTGTAAAGAAAGAAAAAATGTTTATTTGGTATCAAAATCACATGAAATAACAAAATAATGAGATTAATAACAGTATAGTTGTCTTCTTTTTTGTGGGTCGATTGTAAGAATCACGCTTGTTCAGTCGTGTTGATTACGAATACAACTGTCAGTCGTTTTCATTCTAAAACTACGTGCTTATATGGTTCTTATCCCTTTTAAGATCAAGAAGCTTCTACTTTACAGGTGTCATTATTAAAATATGTTATTGGGTCTAATGCTTAATGCTATTGTTAACAGTTTGGTTGGAGTGATATTGAGCCTATGTAGTAATTAGAGCCAGTACAATTTAATTAGGCCTAACTCTAGGTTCATTGTATAAAAGTAAAATAAGCGTCAAAGTTTGAAACATGGATGGTTGTTTATTAAAATCTTTCTTAATATCCACCAATGGAATACCATTACCAAAAATAAGGTTACCAGTTGCATATTAACCAACTTTGGAATTGCCCAGGAAATCGCGCAGCCTCTGTCCTCATCCTCGGGTTGCTCTGTGCGATCGCCTCCCCCCACCCCCCACTCTACGTGTGTGTACGGAAAAATGCCTTGCTCTCCCAGCCCGTGCCCGACTCAAGTTTTTACTCTGACAGATGTATGGTGGATCCGGCGATAACTACATTCTTGGAGTTATCGGGTGGATAGTTTTTAGTCTCTGGCTGTTTGCTCTATTGGAAATGTCCGAATGGTCAATCCAGGCTTGGACCAAATTACAATAGTAGCTTTTTTGGAAAGTAATCGCAGTACCTGGAATTTACTAGGAAGTTGCTCTACCCATATGTCCAAATCATGTAGTGATTGTACACCCTCATGCCCAGCGGTCCTGTTGCATTTGAAGTTCTTAATAAATGTCATAGTATCTTAATTTGTTAGGTACCTATTGTTAAAAAATACATATGGCATTGTGCAGATTTTCTCACAATCCCCTCAATTTTTCCATGTTGCTCTTGATGACCATACACAGGCTTTAAATGTCAAAACACGTCAACCATAGAAATTCCGAAAATTGGCCAATCCCAAACCCTGACTCCCAAATCTACCGACCAATCGAGCAACAGATTGAGTCCACAAAATATCACTCCCACACAATATCCAACTGCCGTCTATTACGTAGAATCACGGCACCATTCGCAGACCGAACCGGAGTTACATGGAATAAATATAATTTTGCAAAAATCGTTTCACACGTACGGCGACCCCCTAGGGGGCGGAGGGGGAGGGGGTCAGGTGAGATGCAGCCTGCACCGTCCTGCATTATTAGGGGCATTCGTATTGGCATACGTTTTCGGAGCACTCCTACTCGTTCTGAACTATCGTTAAACGGAATACTTTTTAAAGATTTAGAGCTTGAATTTTTGGTGGGAGGATTTCGAGTGAATAATGTATTTGAGCTTGCATAGACGTGGGAAGATGGAATATTGTTTTCAATATAGTGGTTGCATAAAAAAACATTAGCTGTATATGTTGCTGGGATAATTGTTATTTTTCGACTGGCTAATTTTCTCGGCTAATCTTTAGATTGCACGTTAATTCAACTATTTCAACATCATTTCTAAATGGTTTCTGAAACATATTAAGAAAAAAACATTGATCACTATTGTCATTAGAAATCATCTCAAACTACAATCTGATGAATAGCGTTAACGATTAATACAACACATATTTACATAAATCCAATATTCTTGCATGAGTTTATTTCAAGAAACCAACTGTTAACATCCATTGCACAAACGTTAAGCAAACCGAATACCGCAATCTCTCCACGCGAAGTTTAAAACTTCCCACCGATAGTTCTCAAACTAGCACCCTCTATCACTCCAAACTGCAACTCGAACTCACCTCGTTATATGCCCTCGGAAACACATCCACCTCACAAAGGACAAGAAAATCCACTAAATAACCTCTTTTGATAACCCGGCAGAGTGCTCGCAAGAGAATACGCTGCATTTTAACTAGTTTAAAATACTTTATGCATAGACATTACCGCGCTCTAGGTATTTCCTGTAAAGCAGGCAGCCAATAGCGATGCCCAATTTGAATATAGAACGAGCCATAGACGCCGTTTTGTTCGGGTGCGGTTGGTTTTTAAATTTTGGAATGTTCCTGAATTTTGTGGCCAGAATGATAAAAGTTTTTTATGGTGGCAGGGTAATAGCTGGTATTTTTGCGGAAGCGGGAAATATTGGGTACTTTTAGTACCGAATTGTGTTTTCGAATGAGATCAATCAATAATCGAGGAGCGTGCAGGTTAAAGTAGATTAAACTGAAAATTCGATTTTTAAAATATTTTGCTTTCATGTATAAGGTTCTTACCAAAAACTCTACGTAACAAAAGAAGCATACCTATATCATGATAATTTTGTTCCTAAAATATAGTTTTACACGCTTATAACATACACAATGTTTCTTCTCATCTAAGATATTGATACTCTAGTTCAAAGATCGTAAGTAAGACAGTTAGTTTTCTCATTCACAATGTTAGTTTGGATAAACTCAGGTTCAGTAAGTTCAGGCAACTCCCAGCGTAGGTTCGACCGTAAAATATGTCCGTTTTTAAATTTTTCAATATTCCCGCGGCTAACGTGAAGTTACTCGCGCCTTGTTTTAAATAAAATCAAAGCTCTAGCACAGTAGAGGGAAGGACAGTATGATTACAATAGTTGCGTATAAATGCCAACAAATGTAAGGTGCCCATCGAGTTTGGCCATAGGCATAATATTATTATAGAGTACATAAGTGTGAACACCAATACAAGTGCACTATGTTCCCTCACTCTCATAGATCTCATAGATCACGTGAACATTAATATATCAGGCGCAGGACCACTTAAAGTGCCTTCTGAGGCACGAGTTTACGTGCACCAACATCCTGACTCCGGAATCGAACCGGGGAACTCTCGGTCTTTACGTGGCACTTGCCACCAAGACCAATAATACCTATTAAGACCTATTGATTACTGTATTACCAGCATACAGTAATCAATAGTGTTATTAGTGATAGTTACTTACCACCATAATTTGAAACTACTTGTCTTATTTTTTTCTTAAATAGCTTTCAGGTTGATCTCTCTCCACCCAATGGCAAACTGTCAAGAGATCCACATTTGAGTCGACAGGCACAATAGACCATATTGAGCCTTTCGCACTCACCCTGAAGGCCTGCTTAAATGCAGTTTCACGTAATGCCGGAAGAGCCTGCGACTATCCGAGGAAAGGAAAACATGAGCTGAAAGAGCATTCCATGCCTTGACGGCACGGGATAGAAAAGAGGAACATAACTTCTTGGTCTAGCACACCAGTGCCTTCATGGTATAGGGATGGCAGCGCTGTCCAGTGCGTGTTGTTCAGGAGTGGAAAGGAGAATTAGAGACTAGTTGAAATAACTCTTCAGAACATTCCCCGTTATAGAGACGATAGAGACCACTTAGGCCGGTAAAGTCTCTACGTAACTGGGGGCCGTCTATTAATCATACAAGCCTAAATAAGGGGAGTTCCATAAAAAATCACGAAATATCATAAGGTAGAGGGGGGGAGGGTAAAGTAAAATATCACTATGACAAGCTACAATGTATGTTACTATACTGGTTCTGAGTGCACTGTGGTGCACTGCCCGGCACTGCACCGGTGCAAACTTGCACTCTTTATGGAGTTCATAAAAATGGCCATATTTACGCCGCTCACGGGGAACTCACGAGAAAACTCGCTCAAAATCGGTTATTTATCTGGTATTATAAGGATTTTATGTCGTCGAGAGAGCAAGAGAGACGGAAGAATGTGAAGAAGGGAAGTTATGGTGGCAATGTCGGTATTGGACGGCGCGGAGGGTAGAGCGGTATGCATAGATGCTGAATTTCGTAGTCAGGTATTTGTTTTGAATAGTATGTGAGTATTCTAAGCAAGTGCCTGCCTAAATACGAATAAATATAGTAGAAAGAACTCTTCACTCAAAATTGAGGGGAAAAGTATTGAAGTATCGAATATGCCCAAAGATAACTCTTTTAGTTTGCTTTAAATCTTCGGAAATTGACATGAAATTGCAAGCAATGATATTTTTCATTTGAAAATAAAGACAGCCGATTGTGACATTTTATTTTCTTGTAGTTTGTCAGTAAATATTTATATCATTATTTTATTTTGTCTATAATATTAGTCAGTATTTATTACATCGCGTTAAGTTACTATTTGTATACTTAGAGAAACCCATTTTATTAATCTTGCTATTGGTTAAATGTGTATGTGTCTGTATCTGTACTATATAAACAATGATTCTATTCTGTTCTATGTTACGCTGTTGGTCTCTAAGTAAATAAAAATAAAAGACGTGTGGCACTCGGGGACTGCCGCGGTAAAGCTATTGCATAGCATCGTCCGATTTCGGAGCAGCTTGTTTCGAATCGTGCGAGTTTCGTAGAGTCGTACAATACGTCATGTCGCACGCACACAAACACTGTGCGAAATCTACCGAACTGGAACGACGTTAGGCGATTGTGAGGATTTTTTCGTTACGGAATTTCTTGGTTCGGTCGCCGCGCTCAAAGCCCGCGATAAAAGCTATGCAATAGCTTAATAATTTCTAGATGGCAAAGCAAAATGCTAGTTCGAACTTCGAACTACAAACGCGTTCTACCAACTATGGTTTAGGGTTAAACCCCAACTTCCCAGCATAAAACTCTTAGAATCCCGACACTTGGAAACTCCACAATCTTCTATACTCGTACGTTGGTCGTGAGAAAAGATTTTTCTCAATATCTCGCCAAAGTGCCGTGCCGTATCTTAGCCGGATCGCGTTCCGTTTTACGTATTCTACGGAAACTATAACGTAGCGAGCAGATGTGAGCGAAATGGAGAGAGCGGAGCGGGAAATTCCGATATTTATGAAATCGGATGCTTGTTTGAAGTGAATTTGGGTGGTGGTTGCTCTTGCAATATGGGTTATGGCTATATTGGGTTTATCAAGTTTTATTTTAAAACTAGCTGTGCCAACGAGTTCGTTCGCGTTTCTCTCCGTTTCTCTCCGTTTCTTATACATTTTCCATTGTTTCTTTGCTCCTATTGGTCGCAGGGTGATGTTATATTATAACCTCAAGCCTTCCTCGATAAATGGTCTATCGATACAAAAATATATTTTTCCAACAACCAACAAACTATTCAGCTTTATAATATAAAATTATGAACATAAGTACACGTAGAAAGTACAACATTAGACAAACTAAGTATGACTTCCTATCCATTGGTTTCGGTGATAATTACATTTTATTAATTTTGATATCATCATCATCATCATCAATCATCATCATCAATTTTGATAAGTCAATCCTTATCCATTGCTGGGCTGATGATGATTAATCTTTATCCAGGAATTGATATTGACCATTGTCACTTCACCTAAGCTCCAATATAAATGCAAAATTTTAGCATGTTGTACCTAGTTAATGGCGAATAAAACAAAAATATTGTTCCTTGGCCAATTTAGTAAAGCTGTTAAAATCAGTGCTGCATTTTAAGTTTGATAACATTAAAAAATAGTACTTCTTTAAATCTAATTTTATCACATCAGAGAAAGGCAAAGGGATTTTAGCCCGTACAGCCTAGTAAAAAATAGTGCCCGCAAAAAAACAAAGATGAAGCAAAGGAATATATAAAGGAATATAGTAAGTTATAATATAATATAAAAGGATATAATTTAATATGATATTTAGTCTAAGGGAATTTCTTATGAACTTTTATTTCTTTAAAAGTTACCATAAAAATACAGCGTCCTCTCTTCAATTTCATTTGCAGTGCCCTAGCAGGGTCTATAATGTATCTATAATTACTACCCTAACACCTTGTAAACACTTATAGAAGCAATAAAGTATTGAGTATTGAGTATTGAGTATTGAATACAACAACGTAATGCCCAACTCGGTCCAGCACTAACAGCGATGTGTCACGGGGATCGAGTGTAGCCTGCAAGTCACACGAGGCCTGCCGGGGTGCACAGGCCGCATAGGTAATTCCTTTGCCTGAAAAAAAGTCAAATTCAATGAGTCGAATGGAGAAAGACGAAAGTTTTCAAAAAAAAAAATTGTCCTCACCTTAACCTTATTTTTTTTATTAAAGTGCCGTACATATTGTTAATTGTTTTGTAGTAAATTCCAGAATTGGTGGTAAAAGTATTTAATTATGTTTTAATTATTGATAATATTTAAAATCATCTTTCTGGTACTTTTAAAGACCAAAATTAGTCATAATGCTAAATACCCACACTTATCGAAGATTGCAATTTATTTTTTCTTTTTCATTGAAACTGTATACTTATTATCTACTCTTATATATATAGATATCACAAACTACCATATAATCTATATATATAAAAGGAAGTCGTGTTAGTTACACTACTTATAACTCGAGATCGGCAGAACAGATTTGGCTGAAAATTGGTAGGGAGGTAGCTTAGAGCCAGGAGAAGGACATAGGATACTTTTTATCCCGTTTTACAGAGTTCCCGTGGGACTTGACATGAAACGTCAGTCATTATGTTAAACATTATTCCATTTATGAAGTCTTTTTTGACATTTCGAAGAACGTAACTCTGCACGTTTCATTTAAATGCAATGTAATATCTTTTTTTGTATTTGGTCATAAATCGTCATTTGAAAAATTTACAATTGTACAAAAACACTCTACAATTAATTCACAAGCAAAATTAACTTATTGTTTTTGATCAAACTATTGTTTCTAAATCTGAACTTCAAAATATAATAATATTTTTTTGCGCGAATGCAGTTACGTACTATGTTTTACTTTTAAACATAGTGACATGCCTCAAATATTCCTCAATAGGGCTGCTTCATTGACGAGTTTTTTACACAGGAGTATAACTGTTATGGTCCTTTAAATACAGTGTTAATTTTTAAAAACTCGACTATCATTATTCACGTCATTCTATATCTATATAATTATTATACTAAACATGCAATCGTGTATTTCTTTTTCCGACAAAAAACAAGTTTGCATGTCTTAAATTTTTCTTTCGACAATTTCTATTAACCTTAGTTTTTGAAAGTTAATTCGATTAAAATTAGTTACAAATCGAGAATCGTTGCTGCTGAGTATCGATTTCTAAGGGGTACTTCCCTGGTAGTGTTAAATTCACATCTGTCAAAAAAGACTTCATATTTGAAATAGAGTATAATTGTCCAATCCTGTCAAATACTGTAACAACTATTCATGTGTGCGTCCAGAATTTTTTTTTTAAATGTCTCGAAACTTTAGGTAAGTTTTTTTTTTTGTGTGTGTAAGTTATTTGTTTGAGTTTTTATTTCCGAAAATAATACCTCAGATTATTATAAGGGTCTTGAATCGACAACATGCATCTATATTATTCAATTATTGTCTATTTCAGAGATTTTCATTTAGCAATATAGTGACATCTAATTGTCATGTTCGTTTATTGACAAAATTCGATATCTTTTAGCGACTAAATAATAAAGAAGGTTCTTTGACCAAACTTTTTTAATCATCATGTTTTTGGTTCAGAAGAAAAGACGAGCTGATCGCACGATCGGATAAGTAGATATTAAATCTCTAAACACGAAATTTTTGCAAATATATTTTATGGGTAATTCAGCAAAAGAAGTTGATCAGCGTTTGCACAACAATTTGGTAAAGATCGATTGTCGAACAACCTCACACATTTTTCCATCGACTGACAGAATAGGGTAGTTTCCTAAGTCAAATTTTGCATGCGATTTCACAATTAATATTAAGATATAGGTAAATTAATAACATTAGTCAACATTAGTAACATCGAAATTAAAATTTCTTAGGATTTGAGACAATAATAGACATTTGAAGTTGGGTGGGAAAGTCCATTTCAACGTGCGAATTTAAAAATGCTATGTCATCGTATAAAATACAAAATTAGTAGTAACTTTCACTATGAAAATATATATTCGTATAAGCAACGTTTGATATAGCTGCTGAACAAAGTTCTTACGATATGCATACAGTATTACACGTTGTGACGTCATAGTGTGCTGCGACATTTGTATGAAACGTTTTGAGCTCGCCCAAATGATGTGCTATTGAAACTGTAATATCTCGGAGAGTTATTCAAATATCAAACCATTATTTTAATACCTTCTTCATCCAGCAGCCAGCTAAATAGGCCTATTGTAATATTGGGTAGAAGAGTTATCAAAAATCGATATTAAGCTGTGAACTAAATTTGATTAACAAACAAACAAACTTAATCAAAAACGTTAATAAAATTATTGTTGGCGCGGTTAAATTACCACAGATCACTAAATAAGCTATGCTAAGTTTGTATATGCGTTCTGAAATTTAACTCATAGTTTTTGCCATTATCCTTATTTACCTTGAGAGTAGGCAAAAAACTGGCTCGAATAAATTTTGTTACGCCAAATGAAGTCATTTGAAAGCAATTATTGTATTTCTGGATATGTATGAGAAAAAATATGAGATAGTAAAGTTCTCAGTTATGGCGAGACCAGGGAAATAAGGATTAAATTTTATATGGAGGATCTTATGGATTCCAGTTCAAATTGAATATGTACCTACTTAGTTTACCTACTCATACGGCATACCTAAGATGGGACGACTGTCAACTATAAAAAGCATATAAACGGTCGAATTGAGAGACCCCCTCCTTTTTTGAAGTCGGTTAACAAAATAAAGTAGTGCATGAAAGCTACGTTAAGGCGGTACGAAGTTCGCCGGGTCAGCTAGTTACTAATATTATAAATACCAAAGTAATTCTGTTACGCAATCACACATAGTACTGAACCGATTCAAATGAAATTTGGTACAGATAGTCAAGAGCCTAAGAAAGGAAGGCTGCTTTTTAACCAGCTGTGCTACAAAGAAGTAATGTTTTACCCGTTACACGTCTCTACGCGGACGGAGTCGTGGGCGGAAAGCTAGTACGATATATGTAACAGTAACAGTAGTTATCTATATTGTAGTTTATGATAGTATTCCCTCCCGGTGTGCCTCAAGGGCGTGGTGCGCGACCGAACGGCGAATATCTAGCCTCGACGATACGCAATCGCAAACGGACGTAACTGACTATTTTATAACGAGGCCAACGAATTTATAGTTCGTTAGTATACTCGTAATGAGGTTAGGGGTGAGAGCCATCCGCTCCCCGCAAGTCCGGTGATGATGACAAGGCTACTCCAAGCCATCATCGTAAGTCAGTTAGGATTTTTTTCTTTTTAATTTTTCAATGTTTTACATACAATATTAATATTACTGGCCAGTTAAGAAAGTAGATTTGCAAAACTAAACACTGTTATTGTTTAACAAGTAGATATTGACATTTTCAAACTTCACTCAAACCAGCAATCGATGAATGACTTGAAAAGGTTGACTTTAAACTTATATCATCGAGAATAATAAATTATCTAATGAAAATGTATGTAGGTTAGCTACATAATAATGAAGAAACCAAGGCAAGTCAGTCGTGCAAAAAATGTTGATAGATATATCTGTTTTATTGGATAAAAAAAAAACAATACGATAAATATCGTCAAGTCGTAACAAAATTCACTAAGAAGTACAAACAACAGGTACCCAAACGAAACACGTAACATTCTCTTTCCCACTGAACAAATCTAAAACGTTATTCGTACAAACATACAGCCTAACCCACACCACTAATTCATAGAGCACGCAATAAACCCTAGTTACAAGTCTATGCCCCGGGCCCGAGCCAGAGTCTAGGAAAAATATTTTTCCATTTTAAATAAGTGTGCGGAAAGCGTATATATTTGCGTTATCTGGAGTTCGTTAAATATTAGCAGCACTGAACAGTGACTGGAATTGCGCAGTTTTTCTATTAATACCACTGATGAGGATGTTGGCGGCCATTTTTATGTACTTTTTTTTTTGCAAAACTTTTTTGCGCTTCGGAACGAAATGGGACGTATTAATTTGGAACGGAACGCGGAGCGGACTCGTTTTAATCAATAGCGCACTGGCTGTATAACATTGGATGTCTTTGCTTAATTAATGTGCTGCAAAAAAAGTTTATATTCATTAGATACCTTTGCATTTTTTATGTGGCCGGGTCGTGTGTGTGTAAAAAACTTTTAGGTTACTCTCTATGGTATCTTATTGAACATTGTGATTGCATTTGGTTTGCATTTATTTTGTAATTACTTTGTTTTTAGCTTTTAATTTGATTATGATATCGTGTTGGTTTTATTGATTTAAAGGATTTTTATTATTGTTAGATTTACACTTATTTCAATGCACGCACGTATAAGTAATAGGTACACGAGTAGTGGGAATATGAAATTGGTACATTAGGAACCAAGTTTGAAATGGTAGAGTTATGTTTTCATCAGAAACGAAATTATAATTTATTTAGTTTTTCTTGTTTTTTTTCCCTATTGTTTTTTATGTTTCATGTTTATATTTGCTACATATTTCTTTTGTTTTAAAATGAATAATATTATTTGACACGAGGAATGGATCTATTCTTTTCTAATACCAAAAACGAATACCAACATTTTTTTTTGTAGACCATATTCGTAGGCGAAGATCAAGTGGTATTAGTATTTTGGTATTGATCAGGAATACATCGAGGAATGCATTGAAATAACTTCCTTTCCTTTGTTTCAAGCGGGGTGCCTGACCGTGGAAACGGAATGGGTGTTTTCAAGTCGACACACGCCTCTCGCGCGGCCGATACGACACGTGCCATCATCCGTCAATCGGCCACCGTAAAATACCTATTGAAGGCGGTTTCAGTACGCACACATCTTTGAACGTCGAACGCGGTAAATACTATCGGATCGAGTGTGCGTTCTATCCAATCGCGCGGAACCAATCAGCCAATGGGAGGCTTCCATTTGTTCTCGATATTATGCGGCCAGTTTGCGGTGACCTCTACCTTTGTAGCACGGTTCCCGCGTTCGTTGCGCGGTTGTGGGCGATCGGAGGGACGTGGGAGGTCTTGTTTTATTGGGCGGTTTGCAACGGAGGTTCGATCAGCGATTGGATGACAGCGTGGAACTACGTCACGTAGATTTTCCGAGGTTTTTTCGCGCGTAAACGGGAGCGCTGCCTGATTGGTTATCGGTATATGGCGGTAGGACGTTAGAAGGCAATTCTTTTTTTGCGGTGCGTTTCCCGCTGTATATTAACGGTCTATGGCGAATCTATAAATACATTTGCTTGGATAACTGTGTTTGTTTTAACGTTGTAGTGGTGGTAGTAGTAAATGGTAAATTGATTATTTAGATACTTTTCTTTTACTGAAAAATAGAGACATGAACAGAGGTTATAAAGAGTTGTAAATATGTACATGTATGATAATAAAATTTAACAACCAGTTTTTTTTTCGTCACCGAAGGATAATATTAAGTAATATGAAGTTTTTGAGATATTTCATAGACTTAAATATAATGTGTACCAAGTAAATTGATAGAAGCCAATAAATTAGCCAGCTCTTTAAACGAGGTAGGTACACTTAGAAAGAAAAACTGTCAACCAAATCTGCGAACTGTGAAGTTTGTATCATAAACATTGATAATAAGTATCAACTAGCACAAAAACAAAATTACAGTAAATAACTAGTTCATACACAAACAACATTTCAGTCAACATAGTCCAACATAATTTACTCCTGACTCGAAGTACAGCGGAGTCTATAAAATGTTTTTCTAAAACATTTACTAGGTACGCGACAAAAATGCGATTAATATTCCCCCTCCTTACCCCCCCATAGAGTCGGCACGTTAAAAAGCAATCTCCTTAATGGAATTTCAATTTCTACTGCAAGTTAACTGGATCCAACTAGATGCAATATCGCTAGCGACTTGACGCAAGGGAATATCTATATAGAGGGTCGGAAAATTGTCCGTTTGTCTATTTTTTTGTTTGGAACACAAACTTTAAATATATAATATTACATTGTCATATGTACGATTAATATGATCTAACGGTCAAGGTCAAAGCGTCGATGGCCGAGAGGTTAAGGTCGTTGCTTGCCATGCGAGAGGTTGCCAATTCAAACCCCGCCACGTACCACTGTGTTTTTCAAATTTGAAATTTATATGTAAGATTATTCGATGCTTTAACGATGAAGGAAAACATCATAAGGAAACCTGTACACCAATGAAGGAATTCTAAGGTTGGGTAGATGTGTAGTCGACCTACCTGCACTTGGCCAGCGTGGTTGGGCTGAGGCCTGATCATCCTAGTTCAGTCAAAGTAAGTTGCTTAAGTACTTGTGTTACAGATATTAGAAACAAGAGTGGTACCCACATTATATATAGTAATCAAGAACACCACGGACGGACGAACAAAAACGCCGATATTCGTCACACAAATATTTGTCTCATAGTATTAAAATAAACAACGTCAAGATGTAGGTATGAAATTTAAGTTTTAACACACAATGATCACTCTTGTAACATACGTCTTTCAAAACTATAGTTTGACTGGCTCGGTGGAACAGTGATTAGTGCCTGGTGGTGCCAAGTGTCTTATAGTAATTTTCACCTAAGATGATCCCTGTGACACTTCATTGTGTTCTGAATCACGCAATTTACGTTTGACAAACAAAAATAATTTTATTGCACACTTTTTTCATTTTATTGCGGCATCATTAGGAAAAATATTAAAATAAATATTTTTATACTTTTAAATGACAACAGTATCGTTAAGTTACATTTAATGTAATAGAACATTTTAATATTTTTCCTAACATGTTTTTCCTAATGACGCCGCATTAAAATGAAAAAAGTGTGCAATAAAATTATTTTCGTTTGTCAACCGTAAAATGCGTGAATCAGAACACAATGAAGTGTCACAGGGCTCATCTTAGCTGAAAAAGAGTATAGTAGTAGTCGTCTATACGTAGTTTAAATTTTAGTGTAAGTCTTACTAAGTAATCGACTTCAACTTGTTCGATGAAAGAGTGGTTAGGCTCACTGCCTACGGTTCCAAGAGACGTGGGTTCGATTCCCACTCGGGACAAATATTTGTGTGATGGTCATCGGTGTTTGTTCCGTGTCTGGGTGTGTTATTTATAAATTTAAGTTTATTTGTGTATCCATTGTCGTTTTTGATATCTGTAACACAAGTGCTTTACCTACTTACCACGGGATTAGATCGATGTAGGTATGTGATGTTATGAAATATTTATCTACTATTTAGGTTAGTAAATAAATGTATTTAATAACACACCCAGACACGGAACAAACACCGATGTTCGTCACACAAATATTTGTCTCAAGTGGGAATCGAACCCACGACTCTTTGAACCGTAGGTAATGAATGAGCCTAGTAATTAACCACTGTTCCACCGAGCCAGTTGAAGTCGATTCCTTAGTAAGGCTTATAACAAAATTTCAAACTACATACAAATACAGAAAATAAATGAAAAGAAAATACATTTTCCGTGCAAACACAGCAAGGCTAAACTACTAGTCTTTAATATCGGAATATAGCACTGGGCAAAAAGAAAAATCTATATGAAGGCGACAGATGGGGGGTGGGGGGCGACCTAGCGATCTATCCCGGCACATCTTGGGGGGGTGACTAGTTATATCTAAGTGTGGTGGGGTGGCACCTTTTTGTATCGGGTTACCGCGCGAAGTATGTACTACCTGTGACAGGTACGGTGATGGGAATATCAAGTGATTTATACGGAGTATGTGTTTGGAAACAATTATTGGTATATTTTTTGGTAATTGTTACTTATCTGTTGGGGACAGGTATATTTGTAGTAAAAAGTATGCAAAATGTTTTGAACGAAAAGTAAGTGAGTCTAATATATATTTTAAGCTGATGATAATGTACAGCATCAGCCCATATACGTCCCCACTGCTGGGGCACGGACTTACCCTAAACTAGGGCGATAAGGCTTAACTCAACCACGCTGGCCAAGTGCTGGTACATTGACTACACAACGTAGAATTTCTTCGTAGGTGTGCAGGTTTCCTCACGATGTTTTCCATCAACGTTAAAGCGTCAAATAATGGTACATATGAATTCCATATATGAAAAACACATACGTACGTGACGGGATTTGAACTGGCGACCTCTCGCATGGCAAGCAACGACTTTAACCACTCGGCCATCCACATGTAGTGACAGAGTAGTACTATTTAATGTATTAGGAGTTACAATTTATTAAGAGTAAGGAAGTTGACTTGCTTTTGTTTATCGTTTGGATAAAAATTGAATGCTTAGGTACCATTTTACGTTCTATTGATTAATAATGTTAAACGCGTCTTAAAACGGTAAAAGAGACCGAAGACCGAGAGAGTAGCATACATATGTCATAGATACTTACAATCCAGTCGGAACGTAACATAATAAGTAGCTATTATTTATATGACTAGATACCTAAAACTCAAAACCTTTGGAAGATACAAGAGTATGAAATGAAATGAAATAATTTGTTGTTATAAGAACTTGAAATCTTGAATACTTTTGAATATTACAGTTTCAACGGCAAATATTTCGGACGATATCTGAACAGCATTATGCAAATATCACGTGACAGCACACATCACTAAACTCACGTATAAAGAGGCAACATTACTTATAATTACTACTGATACGCTTAGTAACAAGTACCTACGCTATTATGGAGTAGCTAACGGATATATGATATTCGCGCTGTAAAATACTCTTAAGAAAATTCACTCCAAAGATAATTTGCTGAAACGGAGATTTATAATATCAAGTTGAGTAGGAATATTGAGCGTCTGCTCATGTGAGTTGAAATATGAGCAATGTGTGTGTGATTTCATACATAGATAGGAACGTAATCTTTTTACTGTCTTTTTGTTTTGCAGGATAAAATAAATATAAAACATGTATAAGGCGACCGATTTCGGCCATGGCGGCCTATTTCAATTTGGATCAGCCAAGTGCGCAGGACATATATTATTATAGTGCTCAAGTATTCGCACAAACACAAGTGCACTCTCTGTTCCCTTACTCTCATAGATTGGTGAGACAGCAATCCGACATGACCGATGAGAGATCGGGCGCAGGGTGTCGAAATATCGAAAGTTCGATATTAAATCATGGTAAATGTCCCGGCCATTTTCAGTTTTATAAGTTTTTTTTTATATTAAGCTAACAAGATGACCTCACTCCACCTGATGGTAAGCGGTAGTGTGATCCAAATATGAGGTCGACAGGCACAATAGACCATATTGAGCCTGTCGCAATCACCCCGAAAGCCCGCTTAAAGAGGAGACCACTGCTGCGGCAACAACGAGACAAGGCGTGGAGTCTCGTATTGGTATTGAGCTGTGCGGGTCGGAGTTGGCCAGTCCGCCGGACGGAAGGGCCCTCGTTTCTACGGGTCTCCCTGGCCGGCGGGCTGACCCGCTCCGAAGGTTCGAAGAGTCGTGGATTCGATCCTCACTCTGGATTCATGTGATGAACAGTATGTTTCTAGGGTCAGGTGGCCGTGTGTGGAGGTGACCCAAAATATTTTTTATTCAAAGATTGATCTGAAAGTACAAAGAAAGGCGTCCATTTCATTGGCATTATTTTTTATATTTTATTCATATGTTTCTTTTCTGTACTGTTTTTACCTTAATGCTCCAAATAAATGTATTTTCTTTCTTTCTTTCTTCTCATACTAGTAGTGATGTCACCCAGTGCATGTACCATAGTAGTAACAATGTATACGCTAGTATTAATTTGTCTCGCATCGGAGCGGCCCGATTTAGATGCGCAAGAGTCGATACCGTCACGACCGGCTTAGTTACGAGCCATGCGGATTTGGGCAAATTATATTTAATATTTATCAGGAATTTTGTTTTGTTGTGATACAAATACATACAATTTGTAATATATTTCAAAATCATTCTGTGTATATTATGTAATAATTTCAAAAACATCAATTATTACGAAGTAGATTTTAACACAAAAAAACGACTGTCAAACATACTATATAATACCAATCCACTTAAACGTTCATTCAACCTTTGTTCCCATTCATTCAACTTTCAGCTGTCCTTCATTCAATTTCCTACCCACCACCCTTTGACATTAACACAGCTCTATCATAATCGCTCGCCCGTCAATTTTATTGGCGCTAATTTCGCTCTTCCCTGAATCCGGCCCTGGCGTCGGATCATGAAAGCATTCCTGTGACATTAGAGTCACGTTCATTTTCATAGATTTATCGACGGTCTAAACTTATGACGTATGCATCTCAAACTGTACGTAATTGGCTAGGATATGTTGTGAATTTAGTAAGGTGATTTTGAAGTTTGTGTAATTATTAAACATGGTTTTAGTTTATTAAATTTACTTTAGAATATTTGGAAGAAACCTTAGGGTGGGACGCAGTAACGCAGACGACGTAAACGCAGTGGGATAGTACAAGTTTATAAAAATAATTGATCTGTGTCTGTACTAATTTTGTGTATAAAAGGATATCAAAACCACTGTTACAGTGGTATACACAAATATTAAGTTTATTTGTATATTAAACACAACCAGACACGGAACAAATACCGATGTTCGTGACACAAATACTTGTCCCGATTGGGAATCAAACCCACTCCACCTGGTGTAACTGACAAATGCGTCGCCGAGCCAGTCAAACCAAATCAATGTTCTAGTCTAAGAACTGTACTGTACCTGTTCTAGTCAGCGAACTAATTATCCATAGACTCCCCCCTCAAATTACATCGGTCATGGCATTCGAAGCAATAAAACCGTCATCCAAGTACAAAGTTTGAGTGCCACCGGCAGATGCCAATCGGGAGTGTGAAACCGAACCGCGTGTATTCGCAGCGCGCACCTGCCGCGGCACAAATCATGCGCGCGCGCCGATCGAAGAGCCGAGCTGATGGGAGAGAGATGGGAATTAACTTGCTTTTAATACTCTAACTTTCTACTACTACTTCATCTCTTTAGAGAGCCATCGCTAAGGTCATAGAGACCACGCGTCAGCACGGGATCAGCACTGGACGAACCGGAGTCAGGGGGGACCATTGTTGCGGCAAGCGCCGGACCAGTGGAATCTAGCGTCCCGGCGGACTGGCCAGCTCCGACCCGCACAGCTCAATACCAATGCGAGACTCCACGCCTTGTCTCGTTGTTGCCGCAGCAGTGGTCCCCTCTTTCACGTCCCCCTTTCCCTCTAATATAAAAAAAAACTATCTTCTTTAGAGAGACTTCGCTATGGTCAAAGCGCTGTTCGAAGAGTGGTCTGGAGCTGATGGGAGAGAGATGGGATTTAACTAGTTGGGATACAACTGCTAATTGTTAGGAGGCAGTGAAGATTAAACGAGCTTTAAATTCTCTATCATCTCCTTTGGAAAGCTGGCTTTTAATACTCTATATTTTTTTTAAGAGAGCCAACGCTTTGGTGCTGACTTTCGAGAGCCAATGAAGATTAAACTAATTTACCATTGAAAAAAGTTTCAACAAAAAACTAAACAGAAGTAAAGAACTGCTTCCTCGAAATGTTTGCATCTTTCCATTCCACACTTTTCCATATCATTTAGCCATCATCATTATTTATTTTACATGCACAAATAAAAACGCCATCTCCATCCCTCGCACCGTCGTAGTTGCAAGGTATCGAAATATACTCAATAGCCCGGTAATTTACAGCGCGCATATGACGGACAGTTATTGATGATAATGAACTGCAGTCTTGGCGCACTCATCGGTGCATCGCATATTGCGTTACATAGTTGACGCATCATTGATCCGCTATATTTAAAACATCGGGGACGCGCGTTTATATTGGCAATGGCTAATCGGATTAATGTGTGTTCGTAATGTTGCGAGGAAAGCAGATGTGTTGATGAATGTTATTAGCAGTTGATGTTGATTAAAAATACAGCCGTGAAAAAACATCTTCAACCGTGGAATGATCATTTATCTCGTGTATTTCCTTCCTTCTATAACTCTTAGGGGGGATGTGAAACGGCATCTATGCAGACCTTTAGGGTGACAGCGATCCAATTGGTCCTATTATGCCTGTCCACCTTCAAAAAAAATCTTAATCAGTCCATCAATCATAGTTTATATGTGGTCTATACCCGATATTAGAAGCAGCAAATACATAGCTACTTATTGCCAGACGTTTCGACTGGATTGCACTAGTCATGGTCGCGACAATTATTTGTTAATACTGATATACCCGTAACTGACTCGTTGGTCTATTGGTAGCAAGCGCTGCGTAAGGACCGAGAGGACCCCGGTTCGAATCCGGGGTCGGGAAAAGTTTGTGTGAGTTTTTCTGTAATGAAATTACTCAGCCCGGAGTTAGGAAGTTGACGGCTGAACGCCCGTGCTTCGGAAAGCACGTTAAGCCGGTGGTCACGCGCCCGATCTCTCATCGGTCATGTCGGATTGCCGTCTCACCGAATTATGAGAGTAAGGGAATAGAGAGTGCACTTGTTTTTGCTCGCATACTTGAGCACTATAATATGTTCTGCGCACTTGGCTGATTTCAATTGAGATCGGCCTCCATGGCTGAAATCTGGTCGGACGCCTTATTATTAAATCTAGTTACTTTTTTCAATCTTACCCATACTTAGTCATACTTATATACACCTTGAAATTGTAGTGATTGTTTTCCCGTGGCAGAACGATTTGCCTTTAGTAATACTATTGAACCATGCAAATAATTCCTCGAAAAAAAAAATTTTTTTTTTCAAATTTTCAAAATAATAATTTTCTAACTCGAAAACGAGAGAAGCTGTCGTTCTTTTATAAGATGTGACGTAATCAGGTACTGCTTGCCACATGAAATCGATTCTTAAAGCTGAAGAAGCTCGACACCCTAAGTCATAAAGCGGTTCGAACTTGCTTTCGAGTTTCGGTTAAACCGTTTGTAAAACCGGCATTTATTGATTTTAACAAAAAGGAACTGCAGAAATCTATTGTGCTACTAAGATAGAATCATTTTACTGCGGGAAAACAACCACTATAATTTCACGGTGTATATACAGGGTGTAACAGGGGGGGTGGATCATCGTAAGTCAATCGATGGGGGACTTCAATACCTTTCGATATAACCCCCATGTATGTTCAGCGATTTTCAATAGTTCCAAAGTTATTGAGATTTTTGTGAAATTTTTGTAAGAAGCTGGAATTCAGTATAAAAGTCTTCACTGTAGCTTAACTACTGGACCTGCTTGCATGATTTTTTTTCTAGAAATAGTTCAATAGTGGGTCTTCATAATTACGATACCGATTTGAGTCATAACCCTGTCATATTGGAGTAAAAAAATAATTCTTCACAAAAGTTTTACGAATCGAATTGTGTCTATCAACTTTCAAAGCCTCCAGTGAAAAAAAAGTGCCTGTGTTTTTTTTCTAGAACTTATTTTAAAAACTACCTACATCCATGGATAGAATACCCTGAAAATTTCATACCGCTACTTCCAGAGCATCAGAACGAAAATTGAACGCGAATGAAACACAGGTGCCATAAATCATAAATCAGTGTTTTTACTTTTCATGTAAAACTTTGATTTTAAAATAAAACGATATGTTTCAGCAAATTTATGCTATGTTAGTATCATTAGTAGCAGTAATTTTACAGAATTAAAAATTTAAGGGGTGAAAATCAAACAAAGAAAATTTACATAATTTTTGTTAATTATTTTTTTTACAGTAAGTGTTCATAATGGGCATTATTATTGGCTATGCATAGCTTAGACCTTCTTAAAAGCTTTTTTGGAGGTTGTGGAATGCTTCTTTTTTGTAAAATTTTTCAGGGGCCCAAATTGTGATAAGGCAAAATGTAGTAGTAGCATTTTGCAACATCCGAAAAACCTTTGTAAAAAGATGTTGTATATGTGTCGCAGTCATCTGGTTAAATCAGCGATTTGATTGGATCACTAGCGCGTTCATTGAATGACGACGTTTAATTGAATGACTAAATGACAACTCGTGAAGTTGTTGAATATAACGTTCAACATCTTGACTGAACGTCATTTAGCGTAGTCGTTGAATGGGATATAGCTGACTTTGTAATGTTTGATTAGGGTGACCATAAGTGCACAACTTAAAAGATAACTAACTTTAGATAAAAAAATGAGGACATGACATAACACACCTTAATAACCAGCCAGTTTTGCCAGATATTTTTCTTTTAAAGTAGCCGGCGACAGCATATTAATCGGTACATCCACGCTGTCTCAATTTTTTTACGAATAAGTCACTTTAAATCTCAATTTCACTCAAAAAATATCAACACAGTGCCATTCGATTAGATCTGTACCAGCTGTTTGACGCCATCTTTGTTTTGATGAGCACTAACGCCGCAGTGGAAAAAAAATGAACTAAATTACAATCACCTGACTATGTTTCAATCAGCTAACTTGTTGGACGTTGAGTGAGGATTGTTCATTCAACGTTTGACCTAGTCATTCAATTGAACGTCGTCATTTAATGAACGCGCTAGTGATTCAATCAAATCGCTGATTTAACCAGATGACTGCGACATATGCATAGCCAATAATGGTGCCCATTATGAACACTTACTGTAAAAAAAATAATTAACAAAAATTATGTAAATTTTCTTTGTTTCATTTTCACCCCTTAAATTTTCAATTCTGTAAAATTACTGCTACTAATGATACTAACATAGCATAAATTTGCTGAAACATATAGTTTTATTTTAAAATTAAAGTTTTACATGAAAAGTAAAAACACTGATTTTTGGCACCTGTGCCATTCGCGTTCAATTTTCGTTCTGATTCTCTGGCAGTAGCGGTATGAAATTTTCAGGGTATAATATCCATGGATGTAGGTAGTTTTTAAAATAAGTTCTAGAAAAAAAACACAGGCACTTTTTTTTCACTGGAGGCTTTGAAAGTTGGTAGACACAATTCGAGTCGTAAAACTTTTGTGAAGAATTATTTTTTTACTCCAATATGATAGGGTTATGACTCAAATCGGTATCGTAATTATGAAGACCCACTATTGAACTATTTCTAGAAAAAAAATCATGCAAGTAGGTCCAGTAGTTAAGCTACAGTGAAGACTTTTATACTGAATTCCGGTTTCTTACAAAAATTTCACAAAAATCTCAATAACTTTGGAACTATTGAAAATCGCTGAACATACATGGGGGTTATATCGATAGGCATTGAAGTCCCCCATCGATTGACTTACGATGATCCACCCCTCCTTTTATTTACACCCTGTATATATATATATATTTTCTCAAATCAAACTGTATCTTAGTCGATGTGAAAGCCAGTCCGTTACATGTGTCCCACAACGCGCTACGCATTATGTAGATGAGCTGCGCCGGCGCATACAAAGCGCGGAAGCGCACGCGCGGCCGCGCACAGATCAATCAGCGCCGCCATTGGCTCAGCAGACGTCTAGGGTTAGCCTAGAACGCTTGATAGTAGCTTGGAGTCCCACACATCACCTTCGGTAAAGCCCAAGGTAACGATGCAACAAGCATTCTCCACCTTAAAAAAAAGGACGCTTGATAGTGTAAGCATTGAATAGTGCCCCTATCCCATGCGCGAAGAGTCGTGGGTTCAATCCCCATCTGGGACAAATGTCTCCAGGTAAATTGGCAAGTTGGCAAGTGCTCTACTACTACTACCACTAAGTAGTTACCACGGGATTCGATCAATGATACAATGTTGTCCAATATAGGGGTGAGAGTCCTCCGCTCCTCCGTGGGTCCGGTGATGATGACAAGGCTACTCCAGAGCATCATCCTAGTTATCATCAGCCCATATACGTTTCCACTGCTGGGGCACGGAACTACCCTAAAGTAGGGTGACAGTTCCTTAGGCAACCACGCTGGCCAGGTGCGGGTTGGTTGACTACACAACCTAAGAATTTTATCGTAGAAGTGAAGGTTTCCTTACGAGGTTTTTCTTCACCGTTAAAGCATCTAATAATCGTACATATGAATAATCAAATTTGAAAAACACTGGCACGTGGCGGGGTTAGAACTGGCGACCTCTCGCATGGTAATCAACTAAACCACTCGGCCATCGTCGCTTTTTCATACTTTGGCAAGTCAGTTAGAATAAAGTAGTCAGTTAGAAAAAAAAATTAGATAAGATAAGAAAAAATAAACAAATATGTAATCATACAATGACCTCCTTAACAAAGCCCCCAATAAGTAAGACCATATCGGAAACCATGATTACAGACAGAAAACCAAGGAGAAAATCAGAAACCTCTTAAAATCCCATCAATATGCAACAACCGCGACACATCGTTTACTACGAAACAGAACAAAAAAAAACGTATTGTCACCTATTCTTGAACAAGAACCGATTTCTTTGATCACCGACTTTGTTTTACATGCTCAAATCAAACAAAAACCAACCTTATACTACAGTAATAAGAACGTAAGTTTCCCCGATAATCTCCACACGTTTGCCATGTAATTTTAGCCTTTACTCTTTCGAAATAATGTAAGGATTTGTCGTATTAGTTCTCTACTGAAATGCCAGAGGTGTTTTCATTCCAAAAGTTCAAATTACCCCCAAAATCATACCCTATTCCCTTGTAATAAGAGTTAGGAAGGTATTCGAAATAAGAAATGGTGGTGTTCGAAGATTTTCTCGTTGGTGATAATGACGTCACGCTTCGTACCCTCAAGGTATTAAAATGACATTTACTACGTAACTGTTATTTTTATTCACGCCTTCGAATTTTGAATATTTAGAATCGTTATTGTAATGTGTTTTCTAGTGTCCAATCGACTTTCTTTACATTATGGCGATATGGTTCACAATTTTTGATGTGGAGAGCCTTGTAATGCAGATAACTGAGAATCTTATAGATTTATTACAGAAAATGTTATGTTTACAATTTCTTACTATTTCATGATGCATCATCATCATCGTCGACAGCCCATATACGAGTACATCCCCGCTGCTGGAGCTTACCTTCCTCTAAACTAAGGCGATCAGGACTTCGTCAACCACCCTGGTCAAGTGCGGGTTGGTCGTTTACTTGATGATAGAATTTCTTCGTAGGTGTGAAGGTTTCCTCACGATGTTATCCGTTACCGTTAAATCGTCGAGTAATCGTACAAATGAATTTCAAATTTGAAAAACTTGGTGGTACTTGGCGGGGTTTGAACTCGCAACCTCTCGCGACGACCTTAACCACTCGTCCATCGACGTTTTTTTTATGTGAATAGGAGCCATACCTTATTACTCACTACTTACATAAATAAAGTCACATTGGACAATTTTGACATCCGTCCCGGAATGCCCGCAAACATCTCTGGATAGGAGGAATACCGCTCTCCGTGCCGGAAGCTAGATTTATGCGATACTTTATTTGTTGTTTTACTAAGACTTATGATGGCAAAGATTGAGATATTATTCCACTGCGTGTTTTCGATTGGCTGTTTCCAGGATTTCGTAATAGCACGTTAAATGGGATGAGTTGGAGTTGCGAACGCTGTGTGATGTCAAATGAGTTGTGGATTGTGTTGAGTTATGGTTGCGCGTTCGATGACGGCCGGTCTCTGGTGAGATATTGAGTAAAGATATTAATGCAAATTGTAGAAAATAAAAGCAAATGATGATAATTACTACTTTGATAATAGGCGAGACGACTAAAGAAATATAATTGGTCCGTTATTTAGATTATTTAAAAATATTGTACTCGTATTTTTTATTTTGTTTCACAAACAAGAAATTATGAAGATATAGTGCTTAGAAGTTTCGTATGACGTCACGTTATGGTACAATTTTTGCGTAACTGTGACGTCACAAGCCCCCACTCCGAAAGTTTGATAAGCTATAATTTTGTCATTTTTCAATCTATTGAAAAACAAAAAAATACGTGTCCCATATTTTTGTACAAACTAACTTACGGACTAAATAGAATAATAAGATTTTGACCCAGTCGTCACGCCTATTCTAAGTGAGAACTTTGAAACCTTCAATGTATTCAATCATTAAGAAATAGTGATAAGTGATAGTGTTATAAAAGACATAATAGAGAAGTGTAATTTGTACTATTTTGCACTTACATTTGCGTTAAAATTTGGTGCACTATATCATGTCCAGCAGTTGGCTCAAGTAGCCCGGCAATGTTGATTTTTTTCATAATAGGCTAATTAGATAACCTCACTCCACCTGATGGTAAGCGGTATATTCACATATGAGGTCGACAGGCACAATAGACCATATTGAGCCTGTCGCACTCACCCTGAAATCCTGCTTAAATGCCGTTTCACGCCCCGCCTGAAGAGCCCGGGATCATAGGAGGGAGGGAAAACATGAGCTGGAAGGGCATTCCATGCCTTAATGACACGGGCAGAAAAGAGGAACTGAATGCTGAAGTTTCTGTATCTATATCACTCAAACAGGCATTAAATTGCATTCAATAGTTTCCAATTAAGTGATCACCACTGAATCAACCACGTCTGACGGCCGGATATTCTCAGCGATCAATCATAGGTCTAAATTAGGTCTAGAAAATAGGGCACACATCAGCGTTTATCATTACCTAGGCCGGGGTACCGGGAAAAGGGTAATAATTCGCGGGGTACGCTGTACCCTAAATCATTCGGCGCCAGGCGACACGGGGTACTTTCTGTGCTTAATTAGGATCAGTTGTTAGGCCGGACTAAGACGGGCGATTGGATGTTTTGACACCTTTTTGTTCAACAAAAAGGTGTGTTAACGCAGTGACCGTGACATTAATTTACCTATTGTAAATAATGAAGTGTTTTTGTGGCGCAAGCCCGGTGATGATGACGAGGCTACTCCAAGCCATCATCGTAAGTCAGTTAGGAAAAAAAAGTGTTTGAAACTTTGGGTTTTAAAGAAATAATATTCCCACAATTTATTGATTAATACAATGACAATATTTATTTAATACTGTTTACTTAATATTTAATTTTGTTTCAAATAAGTTGTTTTTGCAAAATCAATATATTTAAGAGACGTGGTTTTAAAAGTTTCCGATCATATTTTGCATCAATATATAAGTAAGATCTAGATTTTACATTAATTGAACATAACATAGAAATCCCACAAGCTGTGCGATATTTGTCTAATACATCTATTGCATAGCTTTTATCGCGGGCTTTGAGCGCGGCGACCGAACCAAGAAATTCCGTAACAAAAAAAACCTCACAATCGTCTAACGTCGTTTCAGTTCGGTAGACTTCGGCACGGTGTTTGTGTGCGTGCGGTTAGACGTATTGTACGACTCTACGAAACTCGCACGAATCGAGACGAGCTGCTCCGAAATCGGACGATGCTATGCAATAGCTATACCGCGGCAGTCCCCGAGTGCCACACGTCTTTTTTTTGTTTTTGGTGAGTTTAGTGATAAAATACGCTACTAGTACTACTACAATGAACAAAATCAACTTTCTGCATTTGAGAATAATATCGTGTGTAATTTAGGAGTATCTTATAGAAATATCAAGCCTCAAATCGCAAGTGTGTAATCAGCCTATTCACACATCACTCTGTCCTGCCACGATCAACATGTCCCGGCTAGCTTTCAAACTTAATCCTGCCGCTACTTTTGTCACTTGCACTCCTTATTGCAACAACATAAGGTCTAAATTAGCTTGCACTGATTGCACAATAAGTACAGTCGCACACACATTGTTTATTTATTTGGTTTTATTAGTTGTAGTTGCTATGTTAAGAGATTAAATGAAGTTATCGAACAAGTATTCGATGTTGGGAAACTGTTGTTAATTTGTATAGATTAGTCTTTACGGGGAGCGCATATATTTATCGCGAGCGACCATGATTGGTGTAACCCAGTCGAAACGTCGGGCAGTAAGTAGCTAAGTATTTGCTACTCCTAATATCGCGTATAGACCCATAAAGACTAATATTTAGTGTAATGGAACGCGATAGCTTAAAATCATACGTGATTTGTATTGAGTTTGGAAGACTAATGAAATAATCCTAATACTAGGTAATATAATGGCCAAAAGTCGTTATGCAATGGGTACAGGGTCCCTATACCTATCCTCTTCCTCCTTCCTTCCTTTTCTTCTTCCTCTGGCCTTCCTCTTTGACTAGAAACCACTAGATTTCTCATCAAAGAGCAAGGCCCTAGAACAGATGATGTGACGATTTGGTGCAGTTAAGCCGAGTGGTTAAGGTAGTTGCTGAATGTGAGAGGTCGCCAGTTCAAACCCAGCACGTAACATTGTGTTTCCAAATTTGAATTTCATATGTACGATTATTCGACGCTTTAACGGTTAAGGAAAAACATCGTGAGGAAACATGCACACCTATGAAGAAATGTTAAGGATGTGAAGTCGACCAACCCGCACTTAACCAGCGTGTTTGACTAAGGCCTTATCGCCCTAGTAGGGTACGTAGTCCCCCAGTAGGGACGTATATGACGATGATGATGATGATGGTAATAACTACCCTTATAGTTATTTTTTTAAACATGTTAGGCACTGAACAAAGTAAAAACAATAAATCCCACAGACCAACATTAAACATCTACGAAGTAAGCGAACATATTTTATTATAAACCTTTTAATTGTGAGAAAAATGGAGACAAATATTAATCCACGTTCCTGATAACAATTTTAAACGGAAAGAAAGTTTCAATAAAATGTACCAGCGATTATAATACGATCACGATTTAGAGTTCTGTGAGTATTGAGGAAAAACCATTTACTTCCGTGAGTTTGTAAACATCATCATCAGCCCATATACATCCCTACTGCTGGGGCACGGGCCTACCCTGAACTAGGGCGATCAGGCGTTAGTCTACCACGCTGACCTAGTGCAAGTCTTCTTTTTATCGTATGGTTGATGAACAACCTGGTGTCAGAGTTTTTAAACCGCCCGTAGCCCTCTGACATGGCTTCACACACCGTTGAAGCGTCGATGGCCTAGTGCAAGTTGGTCGACTCCATTACACAATATTAATATTTCTTTTTAGGTATGCAGGTTTCCCCACGATGCTTTTCCTTCACCGTTAAAGCGTCGAATAATCGTGCATATAACATTTAAATTTTTAAACACAGTGGTACTTGGCGGGCAGAGCGTATATGGCGGAGTGGTCGAAGTTGTTGCATGAAAAAACACAGTGGTACGCGGCGGGTATAGCGTCGATGGCGAAGGGGTTGAAGTTGTTGCATACCACACGAGAGGGCAATTCAAACCCCGAAACACACACATCTAGTATAAAAATTTGCTAGAAATTTATAACCTACAAAATTGCATAGGAACCCTTCTACCTTACCTACTCTACCGACTCTACCTTTATACTTGTAGAGTGCGTGTACGCAGCTCTCCCACCGCATTGTGTCGTTATCGCTCTGACGCACGTTTAATTAGCTCGGAATCAAGCATTATCTGATATCTTTGTATTGTTTACGGCACAATTGGCTTTGGGTTAGTGGCGGCCATGTTTGTCTACTACTTGCTTATAATACACAGGTACTAAACTACCTACTTTGAGTAGTAGGTAATCTTGGAAGGATTTCTGGGATTTATGCTAATATGGAAGCTCAAACTGTTGAATTCATAAAAAGTTTGATCAAATTGACCCACACACACTATCAAAACAAAAATTTATCGGTGAATATGTTGCTTAATGCGAATCTCGAGAACAGCTAAACCGATTTCGATATTTTTTTTGTTTTTGTTGTGTTCGTTGTTAGTTCTTAATTTTGCTCACTGCTGGGCAAAGGTCTCCTCCAAAATCATTTACTGCTCTATGGTTCTTTATTATGAATAGAAAAAATAATACGAATTGCCAGTATGAAGTTCCTCAGACTAATAAGTTATAGTGAAGATGTTAAAGAAACATTTTAGATGTGTACTTAGTCGACATTAAATTTCTATGGTTTTCAGAACAAATAGGTTCCGAGTGTTCAGCCGAGCGGCACCGGATGCCTTGTCTTTGTATCACCATGATCATTAGGGCCTGGGCCCTACCATGATACTACAAGAACCCTTATATGTTGACAATTTGAGATAATACATGTCTTCTACGAAGCGTGTTGTTCTAAAACGAGTTATAAAAAAAAATATCAAGCAATATCAATATGGGTTAAAATATTTTTGTCTGTCTGTCTGTTTGTTCCCAATTATGACGGGATTTTCACTAATAAATGGTAAACTTTATAAAACATTGAAAAATAGGCTATTTTAATAAATCATTGCTGGCCAAACTACTTCCACGCAGACAGATTAGTGGGTAGTGTAGCACACGGTAGGTAGTGCAAAATAATAATAAAATTTGTACTATTTTGTACTGGACTCTTAGATCGCCTCTATCGCAAACCAGTAGTACCAGCCAAGGTGCGAGTTATCGTTTCCTAGTGCAACAATGGTTTAAGCGTGTCTAATCAGGAAGCGATGTTATCGGACAGTAAGGCGTCGCAACACATTGTGCTGTGTGAGGTTCTGATCGACCACTATGTTACTTAGTGTATCTAGGAAGTTATTTTCAACGGATGGGTTTAAATCGATGTTTTACATTCCTCGTTGTTATTAATACATACATTCACACCTTTTCCCCAGAGGAGTAGGCAGATATCATTTCTTGCCATGTGCTACGGTCCTGGTACACCACAGCTTCCACATCCATTAACCTCTTCATGCATGCATATTCTAGATATTAACGAAATTGTAACAATGACAGATACTTAAAAATAATGACCTTTAAAGAAAACGAACGTTATTTATTATAGCACAATATCATATATAGAAACAGCAGTGATTTACATATTTCAATATTTTAATAACTCATCCAGACACGTAACTTACATCGGTCGTCGTCACTCAAATATTGGTCCCAGATGGGAATCGAACCCACGAACTTACTCTTGGAATAGCCAGTGTCGGTAACCACTGTTCCATCGAGGCAGGCTAAACTGCAGGCCCGGATGCAAGAGGACCTGTTATGAAAACTGTTTTCCTTAATGCACCCCTCCTCTCTCCCCTGGCTCTACTAGGTTTTGTCAGGGTTAAAAAAATCGTAGATCTTGGGCTGCAAAACAGCAGAACAAAACTATATCTCTTTTTTTTTTTTGAACAATGAAGAGCTTCTACATCATCATCAGCCCATACATTCCCACTGTTGGGGCACGGGCCTATCCTAAATTAGGGCGAAAAGGCCTTAGTTAACCACCCTGTCCAAGTGCGGGTTGCTACACAACCTAAGAATTTCTTCGTAGGTGTGCAGATTTCCTCACGATGTTTTCCTTCACCGTTAAAGCGTCGAATAATCGTACATATGAATTTCAAATTTGAATAACACAGTGGTACGTATCGGGGTTTGAACTGGCTTCCTCTCGCATGGCAAGCAACGACCTTAACCGCTCGGCCATCGCCTCTACGTATCTTCAATCATCTTTATAGTCATTCTAGTTCGGTTCCTGAATCACATGTAACAACGTTATAACCGTCAGTCGATTTACCCGGCGTAATGGCGTAATTGCTTTCCTGCGTGCGTTTGCGCATCTTCGACAATGGCTGCCTTATCGTCCTCATCTGTCGCCTCCAACGCTCAGTTGGCCTGACTAATAACTCAGTTAATAGTCGGTAATTTCGTTCTTTTGTTTGTCACGACTGTAGACTTAATTGCGTGAGCATATTTTTTATAAGATCTCATTTTTTGATTTGTAAGTAATTAACGTTTAATACGCCAGGTTCACATTGTTGGCCATCAACTGTTTTCTACGTGTTGAGTGACTTTTACTCAAGATTAACTATTGAGTTTCGTATCGCAGATCGTTGTTTACATTTAATGTTGTCTTGTGAATAAGCTCAAGAAATGAGACGGTCGACAAAATAAAAAAAAGATAAAAAATGTAACCATAATATTTTTTTTGATATTACCTTCGAAATTATTATTCAATACAAACACACACTAATAGACTCCACAGTTTAGAAACTATCAAATGTAGTTTGTGTAGAATTTTTTAACACATTGACTGCAGACGAACTAGACAAGACTGCTGGCAAAATGTTTGGTCTACTAGTAATCATTACAATTCTACTACTACATGACCATCGTGCTAGATTGACATCATCACTAGATTGTATAAAACAAAGTTGCTTCCAAGTAAAGTGCAAGCTTATAGAACAAATCACTAGCTTGTTTAAAAGTATGTACAGATTTGGATGCAAAAGAGATAGATTGATTTAAGAAGGTTTTAATATACATAGATAGAACAGGCATACACCACGCTTGAAGCCAGAACGGATGGACGAAGTTTAGAAGAAACTATTCTAGCCATAAGCAGTATCCATTTGACCAGGCCAAAGCTCACAAGAAAAAAAAAGACGTGTAGCACTCGGGGACTGCCGCGGTATAGCTATTGCATAGCATTGTCCGATTTCGGAGCAGCTCGTCTCGATTCGAGTTTCGTAGAGTCGTACAATACGTCTAACCGCACGCACACAAACGCCGTGCCGAAGTCTACCGAACTGAAACGACGTTAGACGATTGTGAGGTTTGTATCGTTACGGAATTTCTTGGTTCGGTCGCCGCGCTCAAAGCCCGCGATAAAAGTTATGCAATAGCTTAAAAACTACACTCACCTGTCACACATTATCCTCGAAAACAAAAATTCACTGTTCAATAAACGCGGTCCTTTAAAAAATACCTTCCACGCTCCGCTGCCTGCCTAACAATGACGTTAAACTAACCAAAACTATGCGGTGTTCCGTCTCATTAACCTCCAGTAAAAAAGGTGAGGGCTTGATTGATTCCTCCCACTGGCCGTTAGGGGGCGCCCAAGCGAAGTGTCCAGGTACTGAGATGTTACATGACTCCAATGGCCTGTGACTAATTCATTGGTGTATTGTTCTGAGGTGGCAGTGAATGCGTTAACAATCGATTTATTGGTCATTGTCATGGTGCTACGTAAATTTGTTGTTTTTTTTTTACTGCTTCGTTGATTTATTGATGATAAGTGCTGCGTCAAGACAGAGAGGTCCCGTTCTAGTCCCAGTTCGGGCCAAATTTGTGATTTTCCATTAAGAATAACTCAGCCGAGTCATGTCTCTCTCAATCTCTCTAAGTCATGTCGAATTTCCGTCTCAACAAATTATAAAAGTGAAGTAACAGTTAGTGCACTTTTGTCTGCTCCGACAAATTGGCGACAAATATCCTATCCCATAAAATATTTAGGAATGATTACAATTTCACATCTTCACATTGATTTCTTTTTTGTCGGTTTAGAGTGCTTTGTACTTACGTATTGTCAAATAAATGATTTTGAATTTTGAATTTGAATTTAGCCAATCACCGCTACAGAGTATAAAGCAAAGTCGCTTTCCGCGTTTGTCTGTCCCAGACTGTGAAGTATGCATAAATCTTCAAAACGACACAGCGGATTTTGATGATTTTTTTTATAGATACAGGGATTTAAGAGGAAAGTTATTATCGAAATGAAGCGATGGCAGGTCACTAGTGTAGAATATATTGGATTCTCACTTTCGTTTTTTGTTAACAGTAGTATTTTTCAAATATTTATATGACAACTTTTTTAATTCTCACCGTTAAGCAAATCTAGATGGATTATAGACAAAAAGAAAAGGAAACCGTAACGAGCTTTTAAATCACTGATTTGTTCCGTATTTTTTTTAATGAGACAATAAAATTGGTCCGCACCCCTCCCCAAATCATACTCGGAAGTGGGTCCCTTTATTGGGCCTTAAGAGGTCATAAAACATCGTAAAAACATCAAAATCGCATTAGAGTGATATGGTCGTCACATCCTCACTCCTCAGGAAGGAAGCCAATCTGGCGACGCCAACACGGCCAGGCCACAGTAGATAGAGTTACAGTGAATAAACATACATTGAAACTCGCTCAAAGTTACAAACAAAATGGTACAACAGAATGGAAAGGATTGGCTAACATTCTTCATCTTGTAAATTTAAAAATTTGCGTTCATTACTCTGCCTGAACGGGGACTTGAACCACCGGTCTTCAGATATCGCGTCTGATGCTCTAACAGTAGGACGTATATGGACTGACGATGATTTTGTTTACTTGCAATACTAGCTTACTTTTAGGCTATAAATTTAACAATATTGATGACAGACAAGGAAAAAGAAAACATTAGAAGGTCTATTAAAAGGTCCGTTGACTGGCTCGATGGAACAGTGGTTAGGGACACTAGCTGGCCCCAAAAGTCGTGGGTCGAGTCCTGCTCGGAACAAATATTTGTGTGATGAACATCGGTGTTTTTTCCGTGTCTTGATGTTTATAAATATCTACGTATGTATATCAGTCTCTGACGCCCATACTACAAACTCTGCTTAGTTTGGGCCTTGGGGTCAGATGACCGTGTGTGGAAATGCCCCAGATTTTTTTTATTACATTAGGCAAACTCTATCATAATGGTCCTTCGCAAGTTTGAGTTTTACTGGTATCATTTATACTATGGTGGGCGTCAGAGCGAATCGCCCTCGGTGTGTCGGATCGGCCTGGGGTTCGACATCCGACGTGTGATCGGGATGCACTCATACGGACACTGTGGTAGCACTGAATGAACTCTATTTTCGGTGGCTACTCGAGCAAAGTAACCGCCTGTCGCGTTTTCACATTAAAATCACGAAACAGTTGTATGATTGTGGACAGCCCTTTTGTTCCTGTAGCGCAGTTATTAAAACATTATTGCTCCGATTTTTTTTAACTGTAAACCGAATTGCATATAATTTTGGAATTAGGTTCTTCTTCACCCTTAACTTCAAAAGTGAGAGCGCGGCGACCGAACCAAGAAATTCCGTAACGAAAAAACCTCACAATCATCTAACGTCGTTTCAGTTCGGTAGACTTCGGCAAGGTGTTTGTGTGCGTGCGGTTAGACGTATTGTACGACTCTACGAAACTCGCACGAAGTGCCACACGTCTTTTTTTTTGTCAAAATAACCTTTGATATCGATAGAAGGTCTAATTTCCCTACGGAACTTGGCAGAATACAGATATTTTGTTTTTAAGCGGCTTAAATTAATAATTTAATTCAGAATTCTTATATATGCTGAGGCTGGGACCTAATTGACCATAAAATCATATACCTTGTTGTGTTGTATGATTTTTTTAAATTTTTTTATCTCTGTACGTTTGTGGTCAAAAATATATTTTATCTTAATAATGACTCCTAATTAATCAGGAAATGGCACTCAAATACAAGATTTCTCGTTTCAGTATTTCTTCGCCAGCTTAAAGTCAAAATTTTATTGCGATCTGAGTGTAGGGTGCATGCATATACCTATGAATCAAATCAATGTATCTATGTAATGTTATGTAATATTTTTTTATTACTATTATTATTGTATCTTATTAGATAACGATCGTCTCCTCCTCGGGGCCTTGGGCGCACGCGTCGATATATGCCCGAAACACAGCTACTACAAAATAAAAGCTAAACAGCTTTAAAGCGTCGATGGCCGAGCAAAGCGTCGATGGCCGAGTGGTTAAGGTCGTTGCTTGCCATGCGAGAGGTCGCCAGTTCAAACCCGGCCAGGTACCAATGTGTTTTTCAAATTTGAAATTCATATGTACCATCATTCGACGCTTTAACGGTGAAGGAAAACATCGTGAGGAAACCTGCACACCTAAGAAGAAATTCTAAGGTTGTGTAGTCGACCAACCCGCACTTGGCCAGCGTGGTCGACTAAGGCCTTATCGCCCTAGTTTAGGGTAGGCCCGTGCCCCAGCAGTGGGGACGTATATGGGCTGATGATGATGATGATGTGCATTGTCTCTTTGCTCCTATTAGTTGTAGCGTGATGAAATACAGCCTAAAGCCTTCATCGGTAAACGGTCTATCCAACACTAAAATAATTCAATTCGAACCAGTAGTTCCTGAGATAAGCACGTTCAAACAAACAAACTCTTCAGTTTTATAATATTAGTATAGAATTAGACTTCCTGTGCGTGAAGTTGTTCATAGCGTTAAACATTACTCCCTATTAGAGAAGTCGGTTAAAATGTAGGCTAAGGCTTTTCTGGCTCTACATTATCTGTGTATCGAATTTTATTTGACTGACCCGGTGGAATAGTGGTTAGTTACCCGTGGCATTGCCTACGCATTGATCTGATTCCGTGGTAAGTAACGTAAGCCTTTGTGTTACAGATATCAGAATCAACAGGAGATACACAGATATACTTAAATATATTTAATGAAACACGCCCAGACACGGAACAAACACCGATGTTCGTCACACAATCATTTATTCCGGGCGGGAATCGAACCTACGACTCTTGGAACCGTGTGAGAGATACAGCACAAAACGTCGAACAACTAAACAACGCCAGGCAATCCGAATTTCAACACCTACTCGTATCTATCAACAATCTAGATTCGATGACAAAAACTGTTACACCTCGCCATTATCGCCGTTCATTAACAGCAAAACAATTGACTTGTAGCCATGCGAATTCCCTGCAGCATTTGCATACAGCTTTGTGACACTATAACCATTTTAACAACACCCAACACTAAATAATTGCCACTCAAAATTAGCCTTAATTACCTTCGACACACGGTCTACGCGCTAGACCATTTTAAATTTCACAGCCACATATAGATTTGTGGCGATTTCGTGACAGCAAAACCTCATTTTGCTCCTCGCTAAATCAATTTCGTTTATTTTGGGATCTATTGCATTAGTAATAAGGATTATTGTTAGGTATTTGCGAGTGTGATGACAGTAAATGTATAATCATTGTGTACTATTAGAGAACGGGTTCATGTCATTACATCGGCATTTCAGATATTTTGTGCCTATTTATTAGCATGTACTGAAGTACTATGGAGCTATTGAGCGCGGTTTTCCTGTTTGTTTTCATAGGGCATCAATGGGATGTGGCACCTACTAACAAACTATCAGGGATACTCGTAAAATGTGTCATTTATGCTATTTGAACTGACTCGATGGAGTATTTGATAGTGCTCGTATCGTAGGCCAGTAGTTTTAGGTTCGATTCCCACTGGGGCAAATATTTATGTGATGATCGTCTGTGTTTGTTCCGTGTCTGCATTTTTATTTTTTATATTCATACACATATTTTCGTTTATACCACTCTTATTTCCGTGCGTTATACAAGTGCTCAAGCAACTTAACACAGAATCAGAAAAAAAATGACGTGTGGCACTCGGGGACTGCCGCGGTATAGCTATTGCATAGCATCGTCCGATTTCGGAGCAGCTCGTCTCGATTCGTGCGAGTTTCGTAGAGTCGTACAATACGTCTAACCGCACGCACACGAACACGCTGCCGAAGTCTACCGAACTAAAACGACGTTAAACGATTGTGAGGTTTTTTTCGTTACGGAATTTCTTGGTTTGGTCGCCGCGCTCAAAGCCCGCGATAAAAGCTATGCAATAGCTTAAAAATTTAATGATATAGGTATTTGTTTAACATCGTACGTTCAAGACTAATAAATAATCCAGTCAAATCCGTGTCTGTCTTGCGTAAAATTTTATCAGTTAGTAGGTTACATTCGTTAGTTCCCATACATGTGGCTACGAATATCAGCCTAATAAAACGCCTATCTCCTAGTAAGAAGAACTGAACTCATTATGAATTTTTAATTGCTTTTATAGCGTCAGGCCTTTACGGAAGCCGCTATTATAACTCAAATTAATAATTATGACAATCTTTTTCCACTCCGAAACACTAATTCCGAATGAGTCAACGTCTTGTCATGGATTCCCTTGAACTTGCCTTTATCTCCAAAACATCTCATAATGTTTCGTATAAAATTATCACTTACCCACCATTACTGAATTATTGTCACCAAAATTTCCAACATTTCTTTCTCATCCTTATGTTTAGAGCTTTAGGTGTTACTTTCGTTTGACGAATTTATGTTATGGGTAGTAAAATAAGGTTGTATATGACATTATTATGGTTATTAAGTGGCAACATTAGCACAGTAAAGAATCATCAAAATGATCACCTATCAAGTTTCTCACGGTGATATAAATTGTGATTATATTGATGATAAAAAGTGATAAGGTTCGGCAGAAAATAGCAGTGTCGTTATCGAAATATCAGGCTCTTTCTAATACACAATGATTGCTACTTTTAAGACAGTTAATCGCTTTCGGTAGCTATTCGGTAGATTGATAAAATCGTCGGACCAGTTCTGTGATCGGTTTGGTTCCAAGAAAAACTTTAATAAGGCATAAAATGAGAGCGTGTTTTGCCAATTAAATAAGCAACTAAATTAGAAATCAAATATTTACACACATGTTTGTTTTTAAATATTTCTGCTTATGCTATAAATCCTATTATTTTAATATAGACATCGCTTTAAAACATCTGTTTGATCTGTTCAATCTAAATGGCAGCAATGTTCGCCTTTTAACTAAGGCCCCAAGTTAGGGAAGGTTAGAAAAATATGCTAATCCATCTAATTACAACTAGATCGAAATTTACTTGATGATAAATTTTCACGGTAATGAAATCATTTTATTAGACACTAAAAGTAATATGAAACAATTTTTTTTTATTTTTATAATACGCTAACAAGATGACCTCTCTCTACCTGATGGTAAGCTGTAGTGAGATCCGGAATAGATCCACATAAGAGAAAAGGTCGAGAAGAAATTGTGTCAATATGATTAATACACACGCAGTTTTTAGCTTGTAACATCTTTAATGCATGCAAGGAGGACCTCAAAAAATTTACTGTTTAAATAACATACCTACTAACTGCGAGAATATTGACAGTGCTAAACGAAACACCCCCGAAGTGGGTCAAAATTCAGTTGATTCGATAGTACAGGTAACGTTCCAAGTAACTCTACAATTCTTCACACCACAACACTTGGAGTCAATAAAGCTACGCCGTATCCCCGTTCTCGCGTTTTCCCACACACTCAAGAAGTGGAAACTGCTAATCTAATTATGTAACCAGATCCAAGACTGGCTGTAAGTGGCGCTAATTTCCCATTTGAGACTCAATTCCTGCGCCAACCAATGGGCCGAAGTTGTGGTTTCGCCGTGGGAAAGGGGCCTCTAGTACCTCAGCGTTTGCACACGAAATATGACGTTGAGTTTTGTAAGTGTGGTGAAAGTATGCTGCCTTGTGGTACTCCTTAGTTATTGGGAGGGTTAACTTAGAGTTAGTGACATGCGAAGGTTCAATTCGCATGTGGAATTGTAGAGTTTAAATAAATAAATTTTACACAACATTACATACATTGATCTTGACTCGGTAAGTAGCTGAAGCACTGTGTTGCGGATATCAACAGTGGATGCACAAATATACATATTTTTTTATTATGTGTATTCGTTGTATTTTTAACACTGGTGCACTATATTATGTCCTGTGTAGTTGTCCAAATTAAGATCGACCGCTATGGCCGAGATTGGTCCTTTGATTCACATTGTAGTATTAGACCGCCTTGTAAGACTATTGGTGGCAAGCGCTAAATCTAAACTATGCTACACTTAAAGCTAGAGTTTGAGATTGGAAGAGATTTGTTACAGTTACTGTTAAGAAATTAATATACACTTTCCCTACCTAGTGTACTTACCCCTAGTAGCCTAGGTGTTCATTTTCAAAAATGTGCATATTTTTGCAGACTTGAGCAGAAAAACTACAAGACCAATATAAGATCCCAATTAATTAACTAAAGTGATGCATTACTCGGAATTGAATCCGCCATGCCGTCACAGAAACTATTAAACAATCGCGCGATGCAAATTGGCGTTATTTTAAACGGAACTAACAATTTTGTGCTGTTTAGCTGGATTCGTGAGTCACACGGTATCATTGTGAGGGATGTGTAGATTAGGTATATGATCATAGTAGCTTTCCGCCCGCAATTTCGTCTGTGTGGAGACGTTTATCGAGTGAAATATTACTCCATTGTAGCTCAGTTGGTTACATTTTTTAAAAGTAACCTTCATCATCAAGACTTCATCATCGGACCATACACGTCCCCACTGCAGGGGCACGGGCCTACTCTGAGGTACGTCAACCACGCTGGCCAAGTGCAGGTTGGTCGATAATAAAACTGTGGTAAGAGTTTTGAACTAGCGACCTTACCCACTCGGCGATCGACGCTTAAATACTTTTTGCAATATCTTTACAGTATGTGTCCTCGATATTGCACCGGTGTGTGATTCTCTAAATTTCCTGTAATGATACAAGAAAATCCATAAAAATAAATGCTTTAAAGGTGAACTCTCACCGAACAATACAAACTTTTGCTACCAAATTGGTCAAGCGAACACTAACCCATTCTGTTCTTTTCAATACAACTTGTATGTTTGTTTAAAGGCTTGAATCGTACATAAAATTTCCGTCCGATTCTCAACTCTATGCCGTCGCAATACGGGCAAGATGGCGTCGGATCGAGTGTAAAAATGTCTTTGTCCAAGTATAATGGGTGGTGGAATTATGTCAAACGTCAAATTAGATGTCTGCCTTCCTGTCGTTTGCATTTTGTGTTACAATAGAAACGCTATTAAATGTGTACGGCACCTGTTACACCGTGATGTAATGGAATATTTTTTATTTGGTCTCTAAAATCAGTTGACAGGTTAAGAAAGCTTTAATCTAGACTTATCGTCACATGAGTTGTCTTCAAAAAGTTGAGATTTTTATAAAAAAATCAACATTACGCCCTTCTATGCGATTGATTTTGCCAAGTCAAATAAAAAAGTCAAAAAAAGCTCGGTACTATTCTTAAGTTTAAATTTATATGCATATAAAGTGCTAATGACTGGTGGAACGGTGGTTAATGACCTTAGCTACGGTTCCAAGAGCCATGGGTTTGATTCCCACCCCGGAGTCCGAGGTCGGGCAAAATGAATTGTAAGTTTTTCTGTCAAGAAGTTACTCAGCCCGGATTGCCTCAAAAAGCACATTAAGCGGATGGTGCAGGCTGTGCAGCGCCTCATCTCTCATCGGTCATGTCATGCCGTCTCAGCGAAGTATGAGAATAAGGGAACAACGATTGCACTTGTATTTGCGCTTACACTTGTTCACTATATATGTCCTGCGCAGTTGGCTGATCTCCATCGAGACCAAAATCGGTCGGACAATTTATTACATACATACATAAAATCACGCCTTTTTCCCAGAGGGGTAGGCAGAGATCACTTCCAGCGATCCACTTTTCACCTCTGCGGGAAACGTGACTTGAAGGGTTGTGGACCACTTCACCGCCATTCTGCCTTGTGCATTGTTTTAACAAGGTTATTGCGTTCCCACGAGTAGCAAGGATATATGACGGGGGAAGGAAAAGGGGAGGAAGGATACTATCGCCTCGGATGATTTGGACTGAGTCGATAGTAGCTCCAGGAGCCGGGATCGCTTACCCGTATACCGTTCACCAACCACCGGACAGATAGTTATGACTGGTATCCCCTGACTATTTATTAGGAAGTATAAAATAAGTTAACAATGTAAATCAATACGTCCAACGGTGTGACTGTCATCCGGCCTTACGCAAAGGTTTTTATATGACAAAGGCTCCTTATTGAATTCTCTATTGAGAAAAAACGTGACACAAAATGGTTAGGGCCCCGTTATTGTGCCTCTGTGATGGCAGATCAACGGCCAATGGAAGCTTGATTAAAATTATCCATCTTCCGAATAAACGAGGTATAAGAAATACTAGATTTATTGTTACCATTGATTTAATATATCACTACATAGTATAAAGCAAAGTCGCTTCACGCGTCTGCCTGTCTCTATGTATGCTTAAATTTTTAAAACTATACAATGGATTATTGTTTTTTTTTTAATAGATAGGGTGATTTAAGAGGAAGGCCTCTTAAATCCTTCATTCTTTTAAAAATACCTAAAGTGTTGGCGTTGTCATCATCCTCATCATCATCAGCCCATTCCTGTCCACTGCTGGACATAGGCCTCCCCAAATGCACGCCACTTCCCGCATTGGCATGTTGCTTAAAAAAGTAAGCTTCTTCCATCACATACTGCCTGAAAGAAAGAAAGAAAGAAAACATTTATTGATCACATACATTTACATTGTTTGACAAACACACATACAGTAGATGTGATCAACAGGATAAATAACATAATATGAAACAGGGTTTCATATTATATTATTTATTAAGATATTCCACAGCTTCAGCAGCATTTAAATAATAATTGGTAAGTATACATAATACGTTGGAGATAACACCAAATGAGACAAATCAACAGAAGAACAAACTTTATTGAGAACCCATTTAACAATTCGGAACCCAAAATTCGGAACACAAATTTTTCGATGTTTTTCGAATTGGAAAAGTGGACAGTCATCAATCAATCCGTCGCCACCCCGTCATCAGATCGGGAACGAGCCATGAATGTGGTTCTGTGAACCGGAACGCATAGAGTCCGAATGCGATTGTTACACAGATGGGCCACTGCTGGGTATAAAATTGGGCCATTATGGGGTTATTTTACTGGGTCAGAAAGATGGGCCACTACGGGGTTATTTTACTGGGTTAAAAAAGCGTGGCCGAAGGCCGAGTGGTTAAGGTCGTTGCTTGCCATGCGAGAGGTCGCCAGTTCAAACCCCGCCAGGTACCAATGTGTTTTTCTATTTGAAATTCATATGTACCATCATTCGACGCTTTAACGGTGAAGAAAAACATCGTGAGGAAACCAGCACACCTGAGAAATTTTTCAACGGTGTGTGAAGCCATGTTAGAGGCCTTCGGGTGGTTTAAAAACTCTAGACACCAGGTTGTTCATCAACTATACGATAAGAAGAAGACTGGGTTAGAAGGATTTGCCACTACTGGGTTAGTTTACAGTGTTTTGAAAAAATCTTGCTTAGTTTATGATTGTAGTTTGTTTGAGTTATTCGTTATGGTAGCCAAAAAGATTATAATTGTGAAAAAATAAGGTGTGAGAACCATACGCTTCGTATGACGACGCTACTCTAGCCATCATCGCATGTCAGTTAAGAAAAATAATGGTTAAAAAATCAAATGACTATCTAAATCTTTCCATCAGAGCTTTCTCCATAGAATCGGCAATCCGAACCGGTGGTGGAATCATACTATTTATGTATTGACGATTTATGATATTTTGCATGGAAATTAGCTTTATGAATAAAGTATCTTTGATTTACTCGATCGAGTTCCAAACCCTCTGGTACCGATTCGTCTTTACTCTGAGGCCGTTTTCAATAGTGCGGTGGTTAGACGCGGTCGGCTGCGCCCGCACTGATATAATTGTGCCTCTGATTGACAGCAGCCAGGAGCCGGTGACGTGGTTGTGACGGCGGATATTACATATATAATATACCATACATAAAAACATACATGTATACTTACCATCAATCTTCTTAAATGCAGTCTGATGCTGCGAGCTCTTAAAGCTACTTAAAACTGAAAATCGTTATGTTCCTTTCATCTTTATGGATTTTACTGTATTATATGTAGCTAGTTTATTCCAATAAATAATGGTGTATTATAGTGCGAGCGAATAAAAAAATGTAGTCTCAAAATTGTAAGATAAGCATTTGTATATTTCCGTGATACGATTACTTTGAATATAATGACATGAAAGTATCGTATTTCTAATAAGAGTTGAATGCGTAACTCAACAATCAATCCGACGCAACCGCTCATTCCGTACAAAAGAACAATATTTAACGGTAATTACACATGTGTTTCTAAAATATTACGAAATTGCCAACATTGAATACGAATATAATCGTTTTACTGGTACATTATAACAATGGCGGTCGTGACTCCGTTTCTTCATGCTATTATGGTGGTTTGACAATGGATTGCATCGGAACAACGATTTTTGTGCCTACCGAGACACTTTGATGAAGCTAGAGATTGCGTGGCGAAGCCTACAGGATAATTGCTTTGTGTATTGACAGAGTTGCGTATAAGGTGGCCGGTGGAATGAAAGTTGCGTTCGGGTTGCGTATTTTGACTGCGGTTGTGCTAACTGCTATCCGCCACTGACGGTAAACATGTGACACAGTTATGCAACTTAATACAGAATTTGCCAAAAAAATAATCTTTACAGTGCTACCACTTCTACAAGTTTCTCAGAAGATCTCAATAGGTCAAACAAAACAGTTTATTTACATGGTCTCCGCCACATAGGAAGATAATCCAGTCTAGAATTTAGGTCTACTGCGTACAATTGAATCAACTAGCAATATTTGGTACGCAATGCCTTTGATGGCAGACAGATCTGCAACAATGCAACAACAGTAAACGTATATAAAGTTTTCTATTCTTGCTGGGTTTCGATTATATATGAACTATTTTATCGTTTGTTCTAGGCTATAAATTAGCTTCTAGCAAAGTGATCAAGACCACCTTCATATTCACAACGTCTACTTCTTACTGACTGGCTCGGTGGAACAGTGGTTAGTGACCCAGGTTCACTACCTACGGTTCCAAGAGTCGTGGGTTCGATTCCCACTTGGGACAAATATTTGTGTGACGAACATCGGTGTTTGTTCCGTGTCTGGGTGTGTTATTAAATATATTTAAGTATATTTGTGTATCCACTGTCGTTTCTGATTTCCGTAACACAAGTGCTTAAGCTACTTACCACGGGATCAGATCGACGTATGTGATGTTGTGAAATATTTATTTATTTATTTATTTATTATTTATTTACTTAAGCTAATTCATCTTTTTCTTCCATCTTGAGTTGATGCTCGAATTCAGAAATCTATGCTCTGTCACTATCAACCGATTAGATTAAGAAAGAAGTAGAGCAAAGTATACGAAACTTTTGCGATGGGGAGGGGGCAGATTTCACTTATTTTCGAGGCAAGGAAGTTAAGTCGTAAAAACTTGACCGCACAATCCCAAATTCAATTCCACGTAACCATCCGTTTGTACAACATCAAATTTAGCCTCTGCCCCCAAAATATCGAACCCGCTTTATTAATAAAAGCCTAATTAGGGGGCTCTGTCTCGGTCGGATGGCTGCGCAGACGCCGCGCCGATCGTATCTACCCTCGTCGATTCGGTGCGTGCGCACACGCCGAGCCCGCCATCTAGTGGGTGACAATATTATTACTTTTTAGTCTTCATCATCAGCCCATATACGTCCCCACTGCTGGGGCACGGGCATAGTCTAAACTAGGGCGATAAGGCCTTAGTCGACCACGCTGGCCAAGTGCGGGTTGGTCGACTGCACAATCTTTAGGCGATATTGATGTATGCATGTAAATTTATTGATTCCAAGAGTTGTGGATTTGGTTCCTAGCAGGCAGTTTGGCAGGACATATTATAGTGCACAAGTGTGCGCGCAAACACAAGTGCACTCTCTATTCCCTTACCCTCATATTTCGGTGAGACGGCAATCAGACATGACCGATGAGAGATCGGGCGCAGGACCACCGGCTTAACGTGCTTTCCGAGGCACGGGCGTTCAACTGCCTACTTCCTAACTCCGGGCTGAGTAATTTCATTACAGAAAAACTCACACAAATTTTTCCCGACCCCGGATTCGAACCGGGGTCCACTCGGTCCTTACGCTTGCTACCAATATACCAACGAGGCAGTTAAAGTGTAATATATAGTGTACTAGTGACCCGGCTTCGTTTCGGGTATATTATACATGCGCTTAATCAGACATAAGACTGAGCTAGATCGATTTATCGTCCCCGAAAACCTCCACATATCAAATTTCAGCAAAATCGTTAGGACCGTTTCTGTGATCACATTCTGTTTTAAGCAATCAGCGCCATCTGCCGGGCTGATTTGTGATTCAAAACCATCCAGCGCGCTACTCATGCGCATATAGAAAAAATAATTGAAATCAGTCAAGCCGTTTAAGAGGTGTTCAATGACATATACACGTACAGCAGATTTATATATATATATAAAGGTAGAAATCAAAACCGACCGTAACAAAGAGAATGGTATGAGGAAACAGCAGTAAGCGCAACATAACATTAATTCGCGAATGACAATAGTGGATTTCGCAAAACAATGTCGCTTCGTGCAAGAATCTAATCGCGGTCGAGTTATTTAATATAATTTTTATTAAACCACGCGTTCAGAGGAGCGGAGCTATCTCAGAACTAATCGTCTCCTGTAATGATAGAAGGCTTCCGTAATTATTTCGAGCGACTTCGTGAGGGAAGGCGATGTTGGACGACTGGATGTGACAGGTGTTGGTGTGTGAATGTGATTATTTGTCGTTACAAGAAATTTTAAGAAAATATTCATTGATATTGGACACAAATAAGTGCGTAAGTTTAATAATAAATATCACATATCATCACAAAATTGTATTGGCCATATTTAAAAATAAAACTAATTGGTTAGATAATCGTATTTTGTGCTTTCCGGTTCACGCACATATAATAAAATTTATAATATCCTTAGTGCACTATCCAATGGTTACTAGTATCCTTAGTGCACTATCCAATGGTTACTAGTATCCGCAGTGCACTATCCAATGGTTACTAGTATCCGCAGTGCACTATCCAATGGGTACTAGTGCCAGTCTGTTTTTACCCAACTGCTGTAAAGAAGATGGTAATGTTGCACTGAAAACAAGAAAAAAATTCAGGAAACGGTATATTCTTTTATTTAAACGATTTTATTCAACCTTTCGTATATGTTTAACTATTTGACTAGCTCGGTGGAACAGTGGTTAGTGATCCTGTCTGGCAGTTCCAAGAGTCGCGGATTCGATTCCCTCTTGAGTCAAATATTTGTTACCAACATCGGTGTTTGTTCCATTTCTGGGTGTGTTATTTTAAATATATTTGAGTACATTTGTGTATCCACTGTCGTTTCTGATTTCCGTAACACAACTGCTTAAGCTACTTCGATCAGTTCGATGTATGTGATGTTGTGAAATATTTGTTTGTTGTTTGATATTTTTTTCCATGTCACATCCAGCATCAGATATTCTACCACTATTTCATTACGGTAATCGTAATTTTTACGTAATGGCGGCGCGATGGTATCTGGCGCGAACCCCGCGTTAAACGCTCTTCTCTGGCCCAATCAACCGCAGGCAGCTGGGGAATTGGTTAGGTCTCGAACTATTTTGAAACTTAATAAAGATAGACAGAAAAAGATTAAATAAAGAAAACTGGATACATCTTACAATCACGCCTTTTTCCCTGCGGGGTAGGCAGATATCACTTCCTGCCATGTGCTACGATCCTAGAACACCACTTTCGCTTCTTTCACATCCATCAATCTCTTCATGCATGCTTGTCGATTACGGGTACTTTTGATTTGACCCTTTTTTAAATTTGGCCTATTTGGTCATGGAAGGTCTTTCTTGGGGTTATCTATTGTTTGCCCGAAAGACATATGCCATAATATTCATATGCCCGAATTTCATTTGCCATAATTTCATTTGCCCGAATGTTATGTTTGCCATACAATACAAATGACATAATTTTAATTGCCCGAACTTCAGATTCCATAATGATTCGAATGCCATACGTATTGTTATCCATATAATAATTTGTCTTTCATGTTTCTAACCTAACCTAACCTATTTTTTTTATCATTCTTTTAACCTATTTTACAAGCTTTTTCGGTGGGAAATGATGTAATGGCACGGAAACAAAGTTTCTAACACGTAACTAATATAGTAAACAATGAGCATAATATTATTGCAATTAAAATATGGATAACAATGCGTATGGCATTCGAATCATTATGGAATCTAATGTTCGGGCAAGAAAAAATATGTCATTTGTATTTTATGGCAAACATAACATTCGGGCAAATGAAATTATGGCAAATGAAATTCGGGCATATGAATATTATGGCAAATAAAATTCGGGCAAATGAAATTATGGCAAGTGGGTGTATACCCTTTCTTGGCCTTCCCCTGTCGACATTTCCATTTATTTTTCCTCTATATTCCTTTCGTTAATCGTCTCTCATTCATTCTCTCAACATTAACAAAACCATCAAAGAATACTTTTCTCAACCTTAGTCACTACATCTTCTTTCACAACACAAAGTTCTCTATTTTTTTTAAAACTGTATAAGTTTGGGATATTTTCCATGATGTTCTGTTTTAATTATAGTCACGGGTACGGCCAGAATACCAGCGCTGCAGCGGCTCTCGGGCTGATGCGGCATGCTGAGGCCTGTACCTCGTTGACCACTTCTTAGCCCTTGTCTATGTGTGATATTTCTTTGTTTGAGTAGAGTTATTTGTGTCTTGTGTATTTATGGATCATTGTCACTTAGGGTCTATGTCGTGGACAAAAAAAATATTTTTCTTTCTTTCTTTCTTAATCTCTAATGAGCTCCCAATATTCAGGCACTACCGCAAGCGCTATGATTGGGTCAGCTGACCCGAGCTCATTTAAACATAACAACATGGTAAATATCCCGTACGCATTCAGTTTTGTAATGTGTGTAACCATGACAGTTTAAAGTTATTCATGGGTTAAGTTTAGTCAAATTTTGAAGAAGGGTCAAATCAAAAGCACCCGTAATCGAGGAGCATGCATGAAGAGGTACATGGATGTGGCAAGCGAAAGTGGTGCGCCAGGACCGTAGCACATGGCAGGAAGTGATCTCTGCCTACTCCTCTGAGAAAAAGGTGTGATTTTATGTATGTATGTATATAACGCGTCCGACCGATTTCGGCCATGGCGGCCGATCTCAATTGAGATCAGCCAAGTGCGCAGGGCATATTATAGTGCACAAGTGTACGCGCAAACACAAGTGCACTCTCTATTCCCTTACTCTCATAATTCGGTAAGACGGCAATCCGACATGACCGATGAGAGATCGGGCATTATGTATGTAAGTTTAGTTCAATAAAATTTTAAAGCGCTTTTTAGTTTCCGATACAAACCAAACCTTACCTAAACCTTCCATATGAGGTCATATATTTATGTATTCAGTTTTCTTCGCGCTCAGTGGCCGGAGGCCAGTTTCCCAGTAAAACGTATGCAGTGTCTCTCGTATCACGATTCGGCATCTTGAAAGCGAGTGAACGTGTCGATGTGTTTGTACAGTTGACGATAGAAGTGGTTTTGTCTAAATCGGTGATGGATTTTGTTAGGTTAGGATTGATTTTATGCGAGCGTTGCGGGATCTGTTGATGAAAATGAAGAAGGATTTATCTTTTTTAGTTAAAAGTATTTCGAAAAATTTTAAACGCTTTTAAAGTGAAAATATGGAATTTAGAAAAAAATACTTTTATAGAATAAATCGTTGAAAACACAAAATAATTACGATAAGTAACATATTTTAATGACTAACAATACAATACACCTCGCCAGTTCGGTGATGATGACAAGGCTACTCCAAGCCATTATCGTTATATAAGTTATGAAGAAAACTTGACAACAACACGACAAGTAATGTCTATTATTTTCGCGAACACTATACATACGAAATAGTTTTACGGATTAGACCCGAGTGTATTGTTATTCTAAACATATTATTTTTTACGGATTAGACGCGAGTTTACAGTATTGCTATTCTAAACGTATATTTATAGACCCGACGTTTCGAGTTCTTAACAGCGCCCGTGGTCACGGGAAAGACTTAACCTACTAACTTTGACGACACTTTTATTAATAAAACCTTAACACTTGTGTGCCCACCAGTACCTAACCTGTAACAGACCAAAGTTCCAAGAATGGAAGATAATTTACAAAAATCCCGCCTCATATGATATACGAATCATACTGATTTACGTTTCGATGGTACAGCGCTACGCCTTTGACATTTAAGGCAATTTATTGATCGTTGAACCTGATTTGACGCCATTTTGTGTTGACATGAGAAGCCTGTGCCACCGGTGCCTGTGCGTCTAGGCTGTTATCTTTTGATCTGTTTACTTGGTTAAAATGTAAAACATTGTCCTAATCGTATATTGTATGGTTAAGGCGGCAAATCTTCAAATAAAGTCGGTGATCATTCTACGAAGTATGTCGTTTTCCTGGCTGGTTCATATTTTAATAAAAAGTTAATAACTTTTGATCAAAATATGGATCAAGAAAACACTAATAACTATCATATAACCTCACATAATGTTCAATATACAAACCGTTTAAAAATACTTATTATATAAAATAACATAAACGTTGACCTTGGTCTAGACTATCATTGGACCTTCTACACTTACATACTGTTATTAAGACATTTACACAACAAAAAAAAAACAACAGAAACTATCAAAATACTAATTAATTGTAAAAAGATCCATCCGCTCCCCCGAAAGTCTGGTGATGTTGACGAGGCTACTCCATGCCATCATCGTAACTATGTCAGTAGGGAAAAAAAAATATTAAAAACTTCACTAACTTCATCACAAAAAATACATACAACACCTTACAAAAACATACACAACATCCATACAAGGTCCAATCTACAACATTAACATCAACCTAATCACCTATAGAAATCTATAGACCTTTCCTAATTAGTACCACTGGGTTAGTTTCTCTCGATACTATCAAAATGGCCTCGGAATGCAGATGACGATACTAAACTGGGTTTCTTATAGCTACCGATAACATATTAACATGTTAGGCATTGTTATTTGATCGTTACTTCAATTCGTGGTACGAGTAAATGAGACATCAATTTATTTTACGAGTGGGAACTCTCGATTGGTCGTATCGATTGGGGAATCGGGTGAGTATTGATTATAATATGAATAAATAAATATATATTGCACAACATCACATACATCGATCTAATCCCGTGGTAAGTAGCTGAAGCACTTGTGTTATTTATATCAATAACGATACTAGATTCACAAATTAACTTAAATATATAAATAACACACCCAGACACGGTATGCCACATGGTTCTTTGTTGAAGAGTAGCTATAGACTACCTTGTTGGTCACTAGGAGGTTCCAGGTTCGATTTTCGGGTCAGCAGATTTTTTTTTTATAGATTTACTCAGCCCGGAGTCAGGAAAATGGTAATGCATCCCCGTGCCTCTGAAGACACTTTAAGTTGGTGATCCTGTTCCTAATCTCTTATAGGTTATGTCAGATTATCTTCCAAACTATCTATGAGAGAAAGGGCACAAATAGTGCACTTGTATTTTGTAAATCGGCCATCATAGATAAAATCGGTTTGACACTTTACTATGAAACCCATTTCATTATCTAAATATTTAGGACATTTCCACACACGGTGACCTGTCCCCAAACTAAGCAGAGTTTATACTATGGGCATCAGAGATTGATATACATACAAAGATATTTGTAAACACATACTTAAACACATAATCACACCCAGACACGGAACAAACACCGATGTTCATTCAGCTCACCCATCACACATAAAACATTTTTTTTTCCTAACTGACTTACGATGATGGCTTAGAGTAGCCTTGTCATCATCACCGGACTTGCGGGGAATTGGATGGCTCTCACCCCTAAACATATAAAGAAAGAAAGAAAAACATTTATTGACCACGACTTGAGGTAACAATGACACATAGATACATACACAAGACACAAAACGCACACAAAGAAATAGAACACATATGTAAGGACTTCATAAGTGGTCAACGAGGTACAGGCCTCAGCATATGCCGCATCAGCCCGAGAGCCGCTGCAGCGCTGGTATTCTATCCGTACCCCGAGTGACTGTAGTAGCTTGCACATAAACGACGCATATAAATAAATAATTATCATAAAACAAATACCATTAGGTACCCTTGATATAAAGACACGGTCAGATAGCACAAATCGAAAATCTGCTCAACAAATACGCGGTATTGAGTGCAACAACGTCCTTTTAATTATAACCGTGTCCCATTATTAATAGATTTGACCCCGGTAAAGCCGTCAATTACGAAAGTGCAATAAAACGGGACACATTCGAGCTTCGTATAATTGCGCTACGCTAGTAATTTAGTGCTAAAAGGGTTCATATAATTACTTTTAGGAATTTCGTCCCGATAGACAATTGCTTTCGGGAATTAAAATGAACCCGGGACAGGGTGGCTGAGTTATTGCCCACGTGCGTTCAAGATGTCCGTCTTTTGATTAAGTTTCGAAATTGAAGGTCGAAGAAAAAAAAATTTTTTTTTGTTTTTTTTTTTTAATGTCCTTTCTGTCCCATTGTGTCCAATAGGGCATACAGTATAATAGTATTTGTTGTTTTAGTTCTTCAATAGTAAATAAATATCGGGATCAGATCAATTTATTAAGATTAAGCTACTTATAGCTTAAGAACTTGTGTTACGTATATCAGAAACAACAGTGGATACACAAATATACTAAAATATATTTAATAACACACCCAGACACGGAACAAAACACCGATGTTCATCACACAAATATTTGTCCCAGATGGGAATCGAACCCACGACTCTTGGAACCGATGTTAGTGAACCTGAGTCACTAACGACTGTTCCATCGAGCCAAATGAGCACAAGCAGTTTTATGAGCATATGAGCACAAAAGTAAATTTAATATTGTACTTAAAAGATACAATCCCAATTTGTGAATCAAGGGATTTGAACCCATGACCCCTGGGCGTTGTAAAAGGCGAGTTTCAAAAGTTGGAAATATGTCTAAGTGATCTTTCTGAGTCCCGGGTGTAGTTATTAGTGGCTAAATTAAATGAAGTTATTTTTATAGTAAGTCTGATTAACAAGTTTGTAGGTAGCATACTTTTTCAGAACATTGTGTTCGCAAGGCCTAGTCAGTCATCGTGGGTTCTATTACCCATTCCCAAACAGTAATGTGATCTTTTTCAATTTTAATTTTGCATAATCACTACATGTTTACTTACTGTTAGAGGATTTTATTCACTCCAGGAGTTTTTTAGTTTATAAAGCCTAACTAACGATGTATTTAGTTGTAAGTATTTTGCATGCTATTGTTGACGGCTGGATAGGCGGTCATGTACTGTAACTATATTTCATCTTCTGTGTACCCTATTCACAAGCAAATAAACTTATTTCATTTCATTTTATTTCATTTCATTCATTTCATTTCATTTTCATTTCATTTTCATTTCATTTTCATTTCATTTTCATTTCATAGTTCCAAGCAAAGTGGCTTCCCGCGTCTGTCTGTCCCTGTTTTTGACAACGGATTTTGATGCGTTTTTTTAATAGATTGAGCGATTTAAGAGAAAGTTGAGTTCGCTCGCGACCACGATTGGTGTAACCCAGTCGAAACGTCGGGCAGTAAGTAGCTATGTAATTTGCTACTCCTAATATTGAGTGTAGACCCATAAAGACTAATTTTAGTGTAATGGAACGCGAAAGTCTTAAGTCTTATACTTAAGAGAAAGGTCTTTATGTATAATATACAAAAAGGGAAGCGGTGGTGGGTCACTAGTATAATTATGAAGTACTTAGCATTAAAACTACAAGAAAAACACTTGCAGTCTTAACATAATGAAAGCAACACCATTATATTTTCTACAACTCAACAAATTTAAGCCACTGCAAAAAATGTCCGATTCTGTCGGCAATTAAAACAGTATCATCGCCGTCCCTTAAACCGATGCCCTGACAACAGAACAACAAAACAACATAAAACAACTGAGGGCCCATTATCAACAACAAAATACGTCGCTATTACCATAAGGACTTTGCGGGTACGAACTTCGGTATGGCCCGGGACAATAACTTACCCACTCCTTGACTGTTAATAGGCGATAGGATTTTCCGTCCATGGTATAGATGTTGCCGTTAAATTGTGAATTTTGGCAGATTGCGATTTACCTGTACCAGTGCTGCAGGAGCTCTTAAGCTTCTGCAGTCGTAGCTAAGGCAAATACCTTATTGGTTACTGATGTGAAATATTCATTTTATATATTAATGTTGTGTTAATTTTTTTTTCTTAGAATATGTTCTAAGAAAAAAAAAATATTCTGTACTATTTTTCCTCGTTATATAATAAAGTGTCAAATTTCAAGTGTGATAGGTAGTATTGATTAATTGCACAAAGACACATAACATTTTATAAGTGACTTTATAGCAATGAGTGCAATAATACAGAATATAAATTAAAATTTTAGCAATTATTTTTCGAAGGAACATTTTTTAGTTTTAGTATCTTATGGAAACCGGAAATATACAGGATATTTCCGGTGATTGATTGATTAATAATATAATTTTGAAGCATAAACGTCACGTTGTGAAATGGCACACCGGAATTAATATTTTCCTACAGGCCCTAATGTGATCAATGCATTAAGCATAGATTTGAAGATATGACTTCTAGTTATACCATTGTAATTGAAAATCAAGATTTCAAGTTGTACTATTACTTAAACGTTCACATTCTCTGACAGTTTGCATTACCGCAAGAAAGATTCTAATCTAACAGTATCCCCAACTTCACCGCGACATAGCTACCAGGGAAAATTCGGAAGTCATTAGAAGCATAATTTTCGTTGTAATAAACACCAGACTATAAATATCAGACCCCTTTTATTTAGAGGCTTAATGTTGCATATATTGGAACTTATGGTGTCTTGAGATGTTTTATAGTCGTTGGAAGCAAAGATGCTGTTGAAATCATGGTAGAGTCGTTTATGGAAGTTTCCGAGTTTTGAAGGGGAACATTGGATGGTATCTTTGTAATTGCCGAATTATTGATCGAGAGGAAGAGGTAACTGAATAGGTTAGTTATGACCTGTGAATTTCTTAGTTGGCATGATGATTAATCAAGTTTGTCATGAACCGTGTGAATGGTTGTTTTTAAGTTATTGGTAGTTTGGTAGTTTTTTGAAGAAGTTTTTGTTTCATAGCTGTACCAGCGACTTCGTCCGAGTTACCCACCGTTTTTACACATTTCCCATTGTTTCTTTGCTCCTATTGGTCACAGCGTAATGTTATGTAGCTTAAAAGCCTTCCTCGATAAATGGTCTATCCAACACAATAAAGATTTTGTCAATTCGAACCAGTAGTTTCTAAGATTAGTGCGTTCAAACAAACACACTCTTCAGCTTTATAATATTAGTATTAATAATGTACTTATGTCCTTATCTTTACTTAATCTGATTGGTATAGTGTTAAAAATGAACCAACAAAATATTTATGTCAAAGTTAAAGTATTTCCTCATTAAGTGTTGTAATTTAGGTCTTAATAGTAATACGAGCCTAACAAATAAGTTGCCCTTTTCTTGACATCTTACTATGTATATTTTATGGGTTTGTCATAGCGTACAAAATACTTGGTAACAAACATATAATTAGGGTAGTATCGCTATGAGTACACTATGTCGTATTAAAATTTGTGTTTACAACACGTCTTAATATAGGTAGACAAAAAAATGCTACTACATCATAATTAATTTTCTAAACAAACGATAAAGCCATTTGCATACCCGTGCCCAGAATTCTAACCAAAAACACAGCATCAACTCACTCGATGCCATCAACATCAACACCTGTTCCGTGAAAGAATGTTGCCTGAACCGAGAATCGAACCGAACTTTATCGCGTCCAATCACGTCCAGATGTAGACATAAAATTTTATTATTCGTCGAACGGCTCAGATTTTACGTTTTCCTACCAAAAAACTCGTTTTGATACATTCGATAGGAATCAGTGGACGTAACACGTAAGGTTTCTTCGTGGAAGTATTGTAGTGTGCATATGAAATGGTCGTGAGGAGTTTTCGAGTTTTTAATCGATTCTGACTATCGGTGTTGGTTTTGGTGTTAATGAGATTGGGTTGTGAGCTTGACTTTTGATTTTGATTATGTTTTGATTTCGTTAAGCGGTGAATGTTGTTGACCAAACGATTTCGGGTATGATAAAAAATATTACTCAACATCGCATACTTTGATCTGATCCCGTGGTAGCTTTAGAATTTTTGTTACGGATATCAGAATACTCAGTGGATACAAATATACTTAAATATATTACACTCTTATAATGTAGATCTGTGACGGCTATTCAACGTCAATAGGAAATCAGGCGTAGGACCAACAGATTAACGTGCTAACGACACGGGGACTCCACCAACTTTATGTCCCCAGGATTCTATAGACGCAAAGTCGAATTGGGATTAGAATGTATCCAAATACCTTATCCAAATCAAACTACAAAAGAAAAGTGAAAGTTTAATTCACACCGCATTCACCTATTTCTCAGTTTAATATAATAATTTAAATAACTACAGTATTGGTCACAAAGATTGTTGCCAGCAGGGAGTCCGATCGATGACAAGCTAATAATGCGATTAAACATTGTAAATAATAAATGTTTATTGTGCAATAAAAATGCAATGTGCGTTGACTTTTTGACAACAATATTCGAATTTTAATAGTGTGCCATCGAGCGGTTTCAGGGGTCCGTGCCGTAAGTTTCAAAATAATTGACATACTTTCCAGTATAACGCGAATCGGTTATCTAGAATATATTAATATTAAGCCAAAGCCATCAGCTCCCCCGCAAGATCGGTGATGACGACGAGGCTACTCCAAGCCATCATCGTATGGCAGTTAAGAAAAAAATACAGTAGCAGTGTGCAGGTTTCCTCAAGTTTTTTTCCTTCACAGTTATGCATCGAATAATCGTGAATATGAATTTGATTTATTTCAAATATGAATTTGAATTTGAAAAACACAGTTCTACGTGTCGGGGTTTGAACTGGCGACCTGTCGCATGGCAAGCCACCACCTTAACTACTCAGCCATCGACGCTGTTTTACGCCTTCGTGGTGACGTATACGAGCCAAATAAACAAACAAAAACAATCTAACTATCTTAATTAGGATATATAAACAAAGTAGTGTTGGCATTTCTCAACGATAAAAGCGACGGAACCATTCTCACAGGTGCACTCTCACCCTTGTCGGCCATTTTTAATTTTAAAGTGTAAAGCATCCAAGCTAAGTTATGCAACATTGTGGCACCATAAAGCCTTTGGCGGGAATTTATGAAATTAAAAAACGTCGCGTTATTTAAAACGTCGATGCGTACGCGACTTTCGGATCGGGGTCGGCGTGTGAGAGGTTAACGAGATTCTGAGGTTTCAAAAGTATTTTTTTTTGCTTATAATAGGCTGATAAGATGACCTCACTCCACCTGATGGTAAGCGGTAGTGAGATACACATATTATGAGGTCGACGGGCACAATAGACCATATTGAGCATGTCGCACTCACCCTGAAGGCCTGCTTAAATGCCGTTTCACGCCCCGCCTGAAGAGCCCGGGATCATAGGAGGGAGGGAAAACATGAGCTGGAAGGGCATTCCATGCCTTAATGACACGGGGCAGAAAAGAGGAACTGAACCTCTTGGTCCGAGCCACCAGCGTCTGCATTGTATGTGGATGGCAGCGCTGTCCAGCGCGTGTCGTTTCGTTCGGGAGTGGAAAAGGGAGGGAGGGACTAGTTGAAATAGATCTTCAGTGCATTCCCTGTTTGTATGTAGCTACGTCTATAATAAGCATTTACTATGTTGTATGTAGTTGCTAATATTTTATCGCAAAAATTATATTTATAAATAAATTAACAAACCAAACACTGATGTTCATCACGCAGATATTTGTCCCGAGTGGGAATCGAACCCACGATTCTTGGAACCGCCAGCCAGGATCACTAACCACCGTCCCACCGAGCCAGTCATACCGAGAGTTTTCACGCAACAAACAGATAAACAGACAGACTTCCTTTTAATTCACAATAATAAGTAAAGCTAAACATACCTACATAACCTAAAAATCAACTGCCAAAAATCGCGCGTATCCATTCCACCCCATCTCACCCAACTAACAGGCGAAGATAAGAACAGAACGTTAATCCAATTAAAAAAATATTCCAAGACAAAACTTGGGGTGATCCCAACCCTTTCCCATAAATCGGCCCTGCAAATCGCCCCTGCCTCCCCTCCGTTATGGTGTGCCAATATTCGAGACTTGGACTTAGTGTTAAGATTGTAGATCTGGAGTAATTTAGGGTTATTGTCGGCTCTGTTTTGTTAAAGTGTATGTAAATGTATAATCAAATAATTGTCAGACACTTTGGAGTTTGTCTGTCTGTCTGAGCAAAATCAGTTAATCAGAAAAAATAACTAATTTAGAAAAATATTTTTTTTGTAATGGATACCCCTTTAATATTAGTTTTATTTTGTTTTTAATATTTTATGTTATAACGGCTACAGCACTAAGGCATTTTTGTGAAAATGTATTGTCTAGCTATTGGTTCTTAAGATACAGTCTGATGACAGACGGTAAAATAGTCCCTTTTCACTCTTTGCGCTTATTATTGAAAATAAAAAAAAATAATTATTCCAATTAAACTACTACCTTTTACTAAGTACTAAGACTCAAAATATAACTAAAAACAACAACAAAAAAGTTTTAAGAAATAAAGAAGAATTGAGAGGCACACACACAATAATCAAGTTACAACATCTCATTCAACCATATAATCAAATACTTTGATTTAAACATCTTAAACTATAACTTTATCCAATAAACTAACCGTTTAAATAACTAACGATCGATATTATTATCTCTACGACCGAATAACGTTACCGAACGACCGGATAAAGTTCGAACAACTAATTTATATCAATTCGAATCGAAAAGGCATCTTCAATGGCAGAAACCATCTTTTTCGGTAATAATCATGATTATAAATTCGGATTTATTGTCGAAAAATGTGTTTTTTCACCGATATTTATCGGGCAAAGGGAATCGGCCTGGTGTATGATATTGTTTTGTTGTTATTGAGCTGTTTTATAGTTATTAACGTTGTAATTCAGGGGAAGAGTCGGGTTTAGCATTTTAAGGTGAAGTACAGTGGTGTGTGAAGCGATGAAAAGCGCTAAGATATTTTCTAGTAAGTTGAAATAATTTTATTTGATAGAATAAAGGTGATGTTACATTTTGTTAAATTTTGCTTATTTAACTGAGTTTGGTGTGAAAAAAAATACTAGGCTTTAAATACTAGGTTTTTGCAAGTTTTTAAACTAAATACACTAATTGAATGAAATTAATTGCTGTGGGCAAAATACATCACTAAGGATGATTAGGGGAGAGAGCCATCCGCTCCCCCGCAAGTCCGTCGATGATGACGGGGCTACGAGTACTCCAAGCCATCATCGTTGTCTGTTATGAAAAAAAAATCTAAGAATGATATTCTAGAGGTGAGAGCCATCCGCCTGCAAGTCCGATGATGGTGACAAGGCTGCTCCAAGCCGTCATCGTAGTCTGTCAAACAAAAAAGGAAAATCTATTATTTCTACAACTTGCTATGGAAAACAGTCTTAACGAAAGCAATCTCCGGACATTCTTGTAATGTATTGATTATAACATCAGGAGAGTCGGATGAAAATGGAGGTATAAGTTTTATGCTCTACAGCGCTAATAGCTCTATCCCAGAGAAATACTATAGTTTGAATACTAGTACTTTCTTTGATAGTTCGTTAAACGTACCTGATCTAATGGTTTGAGAACTTTTGCGGGCGGTGTCTGGGCGTAAAATATAATGGGTTAAAGTATAGTTTCTCATAGTACGTTGATTGGAAAAGTAAGCAATGTTTGCTGAATTTCGCATGTGTGTGTAGTCCGAATTGATTATTATTTCAATTGGTGTAATTACTCTGAAATGTATTCTATTGTAGAAAGATTGCTTGTACCTATCACTATTTTGTCTTTCGTTTGATTTGCCAATATAACATTAATTGAAACACTGAAGAGAGGTGATTTTTGATTTTTTTTGTATTAACATAAATAAAAAAAACACTAAAGATGTAAAGCAGAAGTCCAACTCGAATGGTGGCGTCAGTTAAATTATTATTCATAATTTAATATCCAAAGGAACAATAATTTATGTGATGTAAACGCTTGGAATCATACCGACAACCCTTAAGCTAAAGGTTAAAGTTCACTTTAATAAGCTACCAAACAAAATATGATATTACCCGAAAAGGGCCTATAAAAATGATTACCCCAACCGCTTACATTCGCAAATCGAATAAACAATTAATAAGAAAGATCTGACCTCGGGCCCTAAAAATAAAATAGCAATATTAATAAAACACAATGAAAAGAATGTCTATACTAAAGATGTCGCGCGTATCGGCAACGGAGTATCGTTATATATCGTTATCGTTATTATCGGTCGTTATATCGGAATTAACGATCGAAAGAACAGAAATATAAACATTAATCTTATTTATCGCCTCTACCTGCGCGGGCGCAGAGCGACTTTAAATTAGACTTTAGTTTGATATAGCGCAATACTGTTTGTACCGTCGGAAGAAGAGGTGTCTATCGTTGCAAACTGTGAAATTTTAGTCAGGGGATACCAGTCACAACTATCTGTCCTGTGGTTGGTGAACGGTACACGAGTAAGCGACCCCGGCTCCTCAAGCTATGTACTATCGACTCAGTCCAAATCATCCGAGGCGATAGTATCCTTCCTCCCCTTTTCCTTCCCCCGTCATATATCCTTGCTACTCGTGGGAACGCAATGACCTTGTTAAAACTATGCACAAGGCAGAATGGCGGCGACGTGGTCCACACACAACCCGTCACGTCACGTTTCCCACAGAGGTGAAAAGTGGATCGCTGGAAGTGATCTCTGCCTACCCCTCTGGAAAAAAGGCGTGATTTTATGTATGTACATTTTAGTGTTTTTTTTTGCTTAGGGGTGAGAGCCATCCGCTCCCCCGCAAGTCCGATGATGATGCCGAGGCTACTCCAAGCCATCATCGTATGTCAGTCAGAAAAAATAAGTGTATTGCTATTCCCAAAACAGAACAAATTATCGTTAGTAGTACTATCGAATCATACTAGGTATTCCTTGAAAAAAAAGAAAGGAAATTTAATTCTTAAAAATAAAAAAATAACCACTTTCGAAAAATTTGGTATTTATTGATTTGAACAAAAAACACTGCACAAATCTATTTCACTACTATGATTACCACTAAAATTTCAAGGTATATGCTTTTAAACAAAAAAAGTTCTCAATAGTATTTTTTTTTTGTTTTATTTGTCTGTTTTTTGTCTGTCTATCTGTTTACTCCCGCTAATGCCAGTTGTTTAGCCGTAACGGCAGCCGTAACGGCTAAACCAATTTTAATAGGATTTTGACTAAAAAAATTGCTGTCTTCACAAGGTATAATTATTATATGTTTATAGGTATAAAAATCTCATTCATGACTTTGACTAAATGAAGAAATCATTGCTGTCAAAACCATTTCTACGGACGGACATAGTCGTGGGCGGCCTCTAGTCTTAAAAGATATTAATATATCCCTCGTTTTCTGTAGACCGTACCATGAACGGTTATTGTAAATTGCGATCAATAACTATGAGATACGCGTTATTACAATGTTTTAGCCGACATTGGATAAAAGCAGTGGTGTTGGTCGCGTCTGTAAATAGCGCTACGATCTGACGGGTCTATTTGATTTTTTTTTTTTTATGTATTGGCCTCTTAGATTAGATTGTACCTACAGAATGGTTCAATTAATGCGTCCGTTGGTTAATTAACAGCTTGTAAACTTATTTGTGTTGCTATTAATTTGAATATAACTCAAAAGATAGTATTTGTACCGCACAGACATTTTTTAATGGTATGTTTCATTTTGTCAGATGACGCGCAATGAACGAAATAAATATTACACGACACCACGTACATTGTTCTGATGGTATTAGTGCTTTTTACACAATTTGTTGCCAATTGACAATCGGGGTTCCAAATATCAACCTCTCGCATGGCAAGCAACGATCTTAACCACTCGGCCATCTACGCTTTTAACAGTGGTATATATGTTACGGCTAATACCCGAAGTGCGGCTACAACACCTAGGTTTAGCCGGCTAGAACTAGGTGTAGCACTTACTCTTGAAGCTAAACCTTGGTGGAGCCGATTGTTTTCGGATAAAACTAGGTCTAGCCTTCATCATGCCGGCTACAACTAGGTCCAGCCATTCCCTGTTGGATAAAACTAGGTCTCTCCGATTCCATGTCGGCTAATACTAGGTTCAGAGAATCCCTCGTTGGATAAAACTTAGATGCGTGTCCCGCCACGCCTGTCCTTCCCCGCGTCACACTCAGGACTCACAGCATCTGCAGCAGCAGCGCGGGGTGGAGGGCGTAGCGAGACACGCGCCTCTGCAGGCTGTGAGCACCAAGTGCTGCTGATCTACTGCAGGTTTACATTAGCGAGTGTGACTCATAGCGTCTGTACATGGCCCGCTTGTAACTGCCTCATTGGTCTCATTGGTAGCAGCACAAGTGTATGGACCGAGAGATCCCCGGTCTCGAGTCCGGGGTCGGTCAAAATTTGTGTGAGTTTTTCTGTAATGAACATTACCAGCCCGGAGTTCGGAAGTTGGCGGTTGAACGCCCGTGCCCGGAAAGCACGTTAAGCCGGTGGTCCTGCGCCCGATCTCTCATCGGTCATGTCGGATTGCTGACTCACCGAAATTATGAGAGTAAGGGAAAAGAGAGTGCACTTGTGTTTGCGCGCACAATTGTGCACTATAACATGTCCTGCGCACTTGGCTGATCTCAATTGAGATCATTGCCATGGCTGAAATCGGTTTGACGCCTTATCTTACATAGTTATAGTTTGGCATGCTATCGGCAGAGCTTTTTAGATCAAAACATCCATTAATTAGAAAACATGCAACTACAAAACCAAATGTGGCAACATAAAGTGCCTCTGCAAAGCTGTTGGTATTATGTGCAACTTAAAATGTCACTCAAGTATAGATAGTTCTAAATAGTTTATGTTACTTTATAAACTGTGATTTATAATTATAATAATCTACACTAATATTATAAAGAGGAAAGATTTGTATTTTTGTATGTTTGTAATGAATAAAATCAAAAACTACTGACTGATTGCAATAATTTTTTCACCATTAGAAAGCTGCATTATTCAGAAGTAACATAGGCTTTATTTTATTTTTTTAAATTAAGGATCCTTACTAAACTCCAATAATGTAACCAAAGGTGTAAAAAATGACCTGAAAAATTCCTTACGTCGCGTGCGCTGCGAAAACTATTGATGATAGAACAAAATCATTTATGACGACTTTGCAGAACTCATCATTATCTACAAAAAGTGTCGGGGCAGGATATGTCTAAAGATTATAGTTATGTCGCTGTAAGCGGTTTTTTAATCTAAAAATTTAATTTATCGCCGCTTGAAAAGGCTCTTTATTTATACTTTTGGTATTAATCCTTATCAAAATAAATTTCTTTTTATTCAAGACGGCTTTAGTACCTTTAAATAACTTTTTGAATTATTCAACTCGGCCATTTCTTTCGGAAGATATCACGAATTTAAAAATGCAAGTATCAGAAAAGTCGCGTGGTTGCCACTTTGATTTTAACTTAGTGAAGGAATTTTGAATTAGTTTAAATTCGTTTCGTAGGTAAATAAGTACCTGATAATAAATATTATATTTTAATGTAATATTTTATATTGAGATAGAGGTATACCGAAGCGAAGCGAGGGCGGGTCGCTAGTATTCAATAAACTTAAAATATGCAACTATTGTCTGTTGTTAAAAAATTTTCCTGATTGTTCCTATTGTACTCAACAATCTACTCCTAACAATATGTGTTATTTATTACAATTTGATTTAAAATAATGAAAACTACCTTCTTATTGGATGTTTTTTGTAATATCTAAAAAGTTTCCTTGCCGAAAGTATGCCAGCTATAACTAAAAAGCTCTGCCGAAAGCATGCCGGCTATAACTATGTAAGATAAGGCGTCCGACCGATTTCAGCAATGGCAGCCGATCTCAATTGAGACCAGCCAAGTGCGCAGGACATATTATAGTGCACAAGTGTGCGCAAACACAAGTGCACTCTCTATTCCCTTACTCTCATAATTCGGTGAGACAGCAATCCGACATGAATGACCGATGAGAGATCGGGCGCAGGACCACCGGCTTAACATGCTTTCCGAGGGGAGGGTGTTCAACTGCCAACTTCCTAACTCCAGGCTGAGTAATTTCATAACAGAAAACTCACAAATTTTCACCGACCGCAGACTCGAACCGGGGATCTCTCGGTCCTTACGCGCAGCGCTTGCTACCAATAGACCCAGCGAGGCAGTTACAACTATGTTACAGGCAGCGCTATGAGTCACCTTTCAGTTAAATATATTTATAGATATAGACATATACAATACATAGATTATTAATTTATTTACTTCTTTGACTGGCTGGCTCGGTGGAACAGTGGTTAGTGACCCAGGTTCACTACCTACTGTTCCAAGAGTCTTGGGATCGATTCCCACCCGGACAAATATTGTGTGACGAACATCGGTGTTTATTCCGTGGCTGAGTGTGTCATTAAATATATTTAAGTATTTTGTGTAACCACTGATTCTGATATCTGTAAAGTGCTTAAGCTACTTACCACGGAATTAGATCAATAAGTGTTATGTTGTGTAACATTTATTTCTTTTATTAATTCTTCCTTAACTTATAAGAGTACTAGTGACCCGCCCTCGCTTCGCTTAGGGTAAATTTTACATACAAACCTTTCTTAAGAATCACTCTATCTATTAAAAAAAACCGCATCAAAATCCGTTGCGTAGTTTTAAAGATCTAAGCATACATACGGACATACAGCGAAAGCGACTTTGTTTTATACTATGTATTGATAATTAGATGTTCAATAGCAACAGTCCCTTCAAACAGCTCGTATAGTTCACAAAGATGCGCTCGCGCATCGGCGCCGGCTACAGGCCTGATTAAACACACATTCGGTGTACGGTCGATGCCTTAATTAGAACGATACGTAGTGCTGTGAGCTGTCGATGGATTAATGTGAATATCGATGTTTTGAGGGCAGACTCTATCGTTGCAAGCAATTGCTTAGACAATGATATAATAATGACAACGATAGACTCTCAATTGAGTTGTGTGAAGTTGACTAACCCGCACTTTATCAACGTGTTTTGGAGGATGATCTACATATCCAAGCTTTCCCTAAACTAGGACTATGAGCTCTGATGGCTCTACTCCTAGTTTAGGGAAGGCTTAGGTTCTTCAGTGAGAATATAAAAAATATAGTTCGTCCTTCAGGCTTTCAATAAGTAATACTATACGTGTAATGTGGTTTTGAATTCAATACGACTCTTCATGTTCAATATTTACGTATATACAGCAGTATAAAAAAAATAGATTTTTTTTTAAATATTGTGGCTGTACGTACATTCTTGCGTTTGTGTTTTATATCGTTTATTAATGACATGACAGACAATGCTAGCAGATTCCAGAAAATTGCGAAGATTGCTCCACCGACAAAAAAGGTCTTATATTAAGATAGTTAATCATGTAAAACGAATATGTGCAAAGTGTAACAGGGCTACTTAAAGTAATCTTTACAAATTTAAGAATAACAATAATAATCGCACTTGGCCAGCGTGGTTGACTATGGCCTGATCGCCCTAGTTTAGGGTAGGCCCGTGCTCAAACAGCTCTGTTATGAGCTGACAATGAAATGCCACTAATATAGCTTGAACCACAAGTATCGATATATCGAATTCCTCAGCCGACTCCCGATCCCATCACCAAAGCGTTAATAGCTATAACACCACAGTCATTGAATACGGTCGTAATCGTAATTATTTTTAATTAATAATCAACACGCCATTAGAATTGTGCCCGTAATAAGGATGTGGTCGTGTCGATGTCCCTTCGACAATTTAGTATTGTATAGTTTGTCTTACAGGTCTGAGTATGGTGGTTGGTCAGACAGGAGTTTTGTTATGATATGTAGAGTTTATGATTGGTTAAAAATGAATATTGTGACAAATTTGCAGGTAATGTCCAGCCTTAAGCCATGATAAATATACATGTTTTTTTAGACAATACTTATTATAGATGGATGTGAAAGCAGCGAAAGTGGTGTGCCAGGATCGTAGCACATGGCAGGAAGTGATCTCCGTACCCCTCTGGGAAAAAGCCGTGATTTTATGTATGTATGTATGTAACTGTAATCTGTTATGTACCTTGTTCATCATAATTCTTCTGACCTTGTCCCACGCTAAGTGGAGCCTGTCATTCGTCAGCTCTGCGTCTACTCCACCTTTCACCTTTCACCCCCATGTCATCTCTCACGCAATCCATCCATGTCTTCTTCGGCCTTCCTCTACTATTATGAACCTTGTTATGAATAAATAAATAAAGTAGTAAAACTAGTACTACTTATGCTAGTTTTTTAATTGTTATACATTATGGTAAAACAATGACAATTGTGTTTTGAGTATGTAGAGCCAGAGCCGTAGTTAGGAGCATACTAAAGGCTTTAATGATGTTTAGATTATGAACGTAGGCTATTTAGTTCTAGAAGTGTTTGAACAAGAAGATTCCGATCTGGAATCTAGAACGGCAATAATCCATTAAGTGTTAAATATTGAACTAAGAGATAGTGTTCACTTATTACACTACAATGGTAATTGGACCTGATTCCGGCTATGGCGACCGAACTCAATAGACACCAGCCAACGCAGGGCATGTTGTGGTAGATATTATTAGAGCGAGATGATCGTCCAACATGACAGATGAGATCAGACGCTGGACCAACGACTTAATATTTTTCTGAAACACAAGTTTACTTAGGCATGGGGTGTAGATAGTAGTAGCTGTTAACTAAAAACAATTGCTCAAATATTTATAGAAGGAGGCAATCAAATTCAAGATCAAACGCACCGTTTAAATCCTTACACCGACCATTATAAAGCAATAAATCCAAAGATAATATCATTATTTTAACAATTAACAAATTGGCCAACAGCATTTGTACACGTCAGGCCAAAAAAAACGTCCAACATTCCACTAATTCTGTTAAAACAACCCGTGACGGGCGATCCCACAACACCTCGCCCTATATCAATACTTGGCTATCGAAGATCAGGAAATGCCGAAAACATTGATTTATATGAGAAATCATCGAGAAAACACAATCGAATTTCGACCTTACCCTTTTTGAGACAGAGTGATTTTTTTCTTAAGAAACCTTTCCACTTTTCGAACAAAACCTGTCAAGCGATTTTGAGGCTTCTTTTGTTTGGATTCAGTTGCTTTTTGAATGGCTTTTGAATGTGAAGGTATGCCACCAAAGAAGAATATGCCAGTTACAAGTGATTTACGTCCGATACGCCATATTAAATGTTTTGTTTTGTACGTTTTTAAATGTAAAAATCTGTTATTTATGGGGCCAAAATCGAAAGGTCCGATTAAATTATGCCCGATACTATTGAGATTTATAGTTTAAAGGTGTTTGGCTTCCTCTATTTGTCTGTATTATTATGAGCATTAAAGGTATTATGGGTAAAGGGAATCGTTTGTAGTTAACTACGTGGTGAACGGTGGCTTTTATTGATTTAGTTTAAATCCCTTATTTTTTTTATGATTCTATTTATATGATGGCACTTACGCTAAGAATATTAAGCTTATCATTAGAATCTTTAAAAACATTACTTCTTCAGCGATGTACTGATCTTTAACAAAAATTAAATTATTATCGTAAAAAAAAATATGTCCACACATATCGATTGATTGTCAGCCATTGCCATCAATCAATGAATAAGGTATGGCTGTAGGAATAGTCCCGTATGTAGTTTGCCCGTTTCTGTTACTACTGTAATGTTAACATGTATTATATTAATTACATAATTTTTTTTTATGATTTTTTTAGTAAATAAATCCGGCACTTGGGTCAGTCCAGTCAATTGCAAGCCCTATCGCCAGACACCTGTATCAATAGACATGTCGATTAAGTGAAATTGAAGGTCATTATCTATAACAAAGAAATAAAAAATGCTAGTCAAAATCCTCAAATCAGTCCCCGGTGGCTCAGTGGTTGCGTGGGCGGAGCACGCGCCGGCGGACGCGACGGAGCCAATTTGATTGCCGACTGGTATTCGCTGCTTATAATGTACACTTGAGGCGCAAGAAACTGAGCTATCAAATAATGCTGTGAAATAGGTGTTTCATAGCGTATCGTAATAACACGATACCAAGTTTGAATGGTGTTTAGTATGTTTTTGTGTAAAACTTGCGTTATTTATTTACGATGCTTTATACTTCATTTAGACATTGACAGAAGTGGCGAGCATTTGAAGAGACCTATGTCTAGGAGTGGGCTGAAATGGGCTAATATGATGATGATGCGGGTTTTTTTTAAATCGTAACACAACTTTAAACGAAAATTGGACGATGCGTCAATTTGATCAAATTAGTGAAGTGTTTTAGTAAGCAATAACATGACCTACCGATTTAATTAAATGAATGTGACATTTAAAAAAATAAAAATATTTAAGTAAAAAAAAATATTTGGAAACACTGGTTAGTAACAGAAATTACTTACAAATAGAAAATATTAATGACAAATACGCACATAATCATTGTGACCAAAGCGTTCCAAAACTGCCTCAGCATGTCTTCAAGCAACCACTATATTATTAGAAAAGACCGAATAATTTTGTCCCGCACTACACCCGAACGATCTCGTAAACCACCAAAATTACATACGAACTAGTGGATTGATAGAGGAAACTCGTCTGATCCCAAATTGGTGCTACATGACACCGGGATGACTTGTGCCTGAGTCACCGCTGACTATCAGTCTACTTCTCAATTGGTGCTGTCTAACGCTGCCTAGTTAGTTGATAAATTAGTCATATGACTGTTTATTTGCAAGGATGTGGATGAGATAACCTTAAAGTACATATAAGTAACCATTATACATCAGAAAAGTAGGTATTTGGGATATTTACCATGTTTCACTATTTTATTTAATTGAGTTCTCGATATTCCGGCACTTTTGATAGTGCTATGACCACAGATGAGTTGACCCACAACTCGATGAAATAGTGAAACACGGTATATCCCGAACATTTTTAGTTTTCTAATGTTGGTAGGTAAGTCGTTTAGTTGGAGAGATTTACTTACTGTATAATGTTGTGGGATATTGTGTATGATCCTTATTTACACTAAATATTCGTCTAATTCACCTATGTCAAAATTGGTACCTGGCCTCCTCATAATTATTCAGTTACCGTTGCAACTTTGACACAAACATACACACATACAAAACGAATGTTTTATTTTTTATCACATTGCCTTTAATAGAAACAGCAGTGGAGTTACATTTTATAAAAATATATACAGTAATTAACGCCAAGTATTCAACACTTGGTAATTAAAAGGAATGCTTAATTTATCTCGTTGTAAATGGCCGCTGTATTTTATTGACCCGATTATTATCTGAAATTGCTGATCGGTCGTTTGTGAAACGCTATGTTGGGGATAGAGATACTTTGCATAGCATATATATATATATGTGTGATATTCGATATTATCGTAGGTGTTGATTAATGAAGGTTCGTGAAACGTGAACAGTTTTAGTTGATAAACGCATGATGACGTTTTAGGCATTCCAAAAAAAAAAGTAACACCGGCGATTTTTTCTTTTAATTTTGACATAAATATATTTTTAACTACTTACAACGATTCTTGCAATAAAGTGTGGAGTAAAATTGTACTGTCTTACACAGTTAAACAAAATATCAAATAATAAAAAATTGATAGAAGTTTACAGTTTTAGTTTATAAATGGATGATGGTGTTTTAGGAATACCAAAAAAGATAACACCTGTGATGATTTTCTTTTTGGGATAAAATACTTTTGACATAAATAAACTAATAGCTACTTACAACAATTCTTGCATTGAAGTGTAAAGTAAAATTCTACTGTCTTACACAGTAAAAAAAATATCGAATACAATAAAAAATAGATAGAAATTAACAGTTTTAATTGATAAATGAATGATGATATTTTTTTTTTCTATTTGGAATAAAATACTTTTGACACAAATATACATAGCTTACAACAATTCTTGCATTGAGATGTGGGGTAAAAATTCTACTGTCTTACGCAGTTAAACAAATATCAAATTAAATCAAATAAAGGGTAATTATATCATTTCTGCTGTACATAATTTTCTTTTGTTATTTTTTATGTATTGTATTTGATGAAAATTTTTCCACATAAGTAATGATGTGATTAGTATGAAACCATTCCTTGTTCTAATCAAAAATGTTGCTTTTAAGGGTTCCGTACCTGAAAGGTAAAAACCCCATTACAAAGCCTCCTTCGTCTGTCTGTCCGTACGTCCGTCTGTCTATCTCCAAGCTGTGTCTCATCTCATAAACCGTGATGAAATAAAATTATCACAAACGATGCATTTCTTTTGTTCCGTACCCTAAGGGTAAAAACGGGACTCTATTACTAATTCTGTTCGTCAGTCACCAGGCTACAACTCAATAACGGTAATAGCTAGTTGAAATGAATATGTGGTATTGGATACTTCTAATTCAACTGTTTATTTTTTTACAAACCTCCAACCGAAGTGCATGTACCTCTCAATCGTGCAATAACGCAGTGCACCATACCAATTGCACTCGACTCGTGCGCGCGACGTCGGCTGAGCATTACCGACTAATCGCGTGATTGATTTATTGCGCACCCTCTGTTGGAGACGAGCGCTAGTAGTGCTATGAACACATGTGACTTAGTTGCATATAATATCCTAACATTAGTAAGGATAGAGGAGGATTAGGGGTGAGAGCCATCCGTTCCCCCGCAAGTCCAGTGATGATGACGAGACTACTCCAAGCCATCATCGTAAGTCGGTTAGGAAAAGAAAATGTCTGCCTGTTTGTAAACTGAACTCTATCTTGCTTTAACGCCAATACGACTGAACCGATTTGAATGAAATTTGGTGCACAGATAGTTTAGTCTGAGAAAGAACATAGGTTACTTTTTAACCAATTTTGCTGTAAGGGAGCAATGTTTTTTGTGACTAACCTGAACGGAGTCGCTGTCGGAAGTCTGGTTCCTTATATTTTGGTGCATAAGCTGGCTATTCGATGTTCGATGGTGTTGCTCTTTTTTATTTTGTGTCAAGAGTCATAAGTCCATTACCACATCGCATACCAATTTATAGTCCTTAATAGCATAGTAGAAGTACACTGTGTCCCTTGTCAGGCTGTAGAGTAGAGAAACCATATACCAAACTTTTTTAAAACTAATTTAATAACCCTAGCGTGTATTCACGCTAGTATACTGAATGGTTGGTTAATCAATCGGCAGATCTCTGTTAAATCAACAACAAATCTGTTATGCAACGTAGAGACTAGTTACCTTCGCAATCACAATATTAGTAAGGACTACAGTGATTCTCTAAGCCAGTGTGACCACAGCACAAGTCTAGCACCTATTCCAGAAACAACTACAAAGATCCCATAGGGTCAACCTTGAGCTATGTCACCATCGTCTCTCCATAACTCAGGGATCCCGCCTAATTTATCAGCTGAGTACAAATTTATGCGCGAGAGTGGTCCGTGCAATCGGACAACATTTAGCTTTTTATCGACTATTTGATTTAGTGCGCTGGGCTAAGCCAATTCTTCACCTCGATATGTGGAGTTGGCGGACGTATTCTGATTGCTTTGTCATTGGCAGTGATCTGTAAAGGTGTTCAACTCGAAATTAGCCATTGGTAGAGTCAGTTTTAGGTCTGAGTCTTTGTTTGGGACTTGTCACATACTAAGTTTCGCCGAGTGCAGATACTTGCCACGTAAAACAATATTTTAATTATATTTTTTAAAATTTTAAAATTGAGATTATTTAAACCAAAGATTTCAAACCTTTGGTGTGTTGTATTTACTTATTTTACCTGCTGAAGATTAATCGTTATACTGTATCTGTCAGTATACATACATACTATTTTAACGGAATTTCTATAATTATAGAACTTAAGTATAACCATAAAAGGTAATAGGAAAAAATAAGTATTTATAACACAAATAAGACAATATTGATCAACAGTCCTTACAAGGTTTATTACAGTTACAAAAATCGAACCCTAAGTACATAGTAAGGTAAAACAATATATCATGGCACAAACACGTTCTGTTTTTTAACATAATAAAAAAAAGGGGGAGATTCTGAAATCGTCAGAATATTTTTCTTTTGTTCGAGTATGTATTGCTGCAAAGACTTCCGACCTGGCTTAAAACAAGTGGCACTCTTGTCTTTTCAAATGTCAAATCCCTTCAAGCCAGATTACAGAATCATATCTTTAAATTTCATTAAATTTGTTATAACAAACGGTTACCAGAATAACCCTTTCCTACATTCCCAATGTAGGTGTGACAGAAAATGCTAAAATTATTGCCAGTATATTGGAACTCCGTGTCGCTCGCTTGTTACTTTATTTGTTTGTCAGTCTGTGCGTCTCGGCTTGTTCGCTGCGTATTGGCGATTAATCTTTCACTATGTATGGATGTGGGTGCGGGTTCGATTCTACTTATATGGTTGTTGAGTTATCATTCAACGAGCTTAAGGTATGAACTGTATGGTGATGACGCTTGGCTTGTCTAAAGGAATTCGTGAGTAGTTTGTGTTGCTCGATCGTCGATAAGTATAGTTCAAGGGTCATGGATTCTAGAGAACTTAAGAATACTTTTAAATTGAATATCAATATGTGTTTACCATTTAACAGCTATAACTGTCCGAGTTGATCCCGTGATTATGGCGCTTGCAACATTACCGAAATATTAGGAACTGGACAAATAAATGAAACACGGCGAATATCCCGAACATTGTCAGTTTTCTAAGATTACTATTTTCTTAGTATTGTCTATTTTTATTTGCGCGAGCACTACACATTTGAAATAAAACTAATTTTACGGATTAAACTCGCGTGTATTGGTATTCTAAACATTATTTAGAGATCCGACGTTTCGAGCTCTTTGCAGCGCTCGTGGTCACGGTTAAGACTAAAGATGACAGGTGTCTTCATAAGTGAGTTTAATTACTACCGTCATTTGGTGTGATATTTTGTGTGTTCCGATTCACGCATACAGAACTCACAACATTTTTAGGTCTTGCAATATGTTGTTGTTTTTGACGGGCTTGGGATATTATGGTCTTCATGATAGGATCCCAAGCAGGTGGTACACTCCAACCATCTTCTCTATTGAAATTAGGATGTTTTTTAATCTCAATAGCTTCTCTCAGCATCCTAGGGACAAAACGTTGCTCTTTCACGAGGATTTGAGGTTTGTCAAACCGGATGTAATGGTTGGGTCCGTCTAGTGCATGTTCACATACTGCAGACTTAGTTTCTCGCCTATGTTTGACGTCAGCCATATGTTCCTTGACCCGGGTACTAACACTTCTCTTTGTTTGACCGATGTATGAGAGGCCACACTCACAGTCTAGCTTGTATATGCCTGCATCTTGAAGAGGAATATTACACTTGACAGGTGTGTGTGTGTGTACTATTTTCTTGCTTTTATTTTCATTTTACCGACTAGTAATCCGCCCTCGCTTCGCTTCGGGTAATCTTTTTCTAACAGATGCCTACGTCATAACATCTACCGACATGCCGAATTTCAGCCCGATCCGTCCAATAGTTTGGGCTGTGCGTTGATAGATCACTAACTCAGTCCGTCACCTTTGAGTTATATATGTAAATGCTTTTCAGGGTACATATGAATGTAAAGAGTAATTCTTACGTAGCATCTAAGTCATATGTTATACAATTCTTTATAATATAAAAATAATTTAGTGTCACTAAAACTCGAGAACGACTGAACCGATTCGAGAACGACTGAACCGATTAGGGTACTTTTAGTCTTAAAATATTGTTACAAAAATTTAGCTCACTAGGATTTTTTCCGCAGATTAGGACTTAAACGCCTTAAACGACTGGACTATTTAAATATGGACGACTGCACCTCGCATTTCAACCTTCTTTAAATGAATGCGCTTAATACATTCACGATACGATCTCTTAAAATACCGATTCTACTGATTCGCGAGAGCTGCGAACGAAATGCTTCGAAATAATCGCAGTGCCAAAGGATTTCGATCGAAAGATAACAAACGCCTTTTTAGGCAATTGAAGCGGATAAGTTCGAAACTGAAGTAAAGAGAGATAAGGTAAGTAAGTAAGTAGTTATAAGAAGTCCGACCGATATGCCGATATCATGGCGGCCGATCTCAATTGAGATCAGCCTAGTGCGCAGGACATATCATAGAAAACAAATGCACTCTCTGTTCCCGTACTCTCATAGTTCGGTGGGACGGCAATCCGACATGACTGATGAGAGATCGGGCGCAGGACCACCGGCTTAACGTGCTTTCGGAGGCACGGGCGTTCAACCGCCAACTTCCTAACTCGAGGCTGAGTAATTTCTTTACAGAAAAACTCACACAAATTTTGTCCGACCCCTGACTTGAACCGGGGACCTCTCGGTCTTTATGCAGCGCTTGCTACCAATAACCCAACGAGGCAGTGTTTTCAGGATTCTGTACCCAAAGGGTATGATGGGATCCTATCACTTCTTCTACTGGCCAGAGTCAACGTTCTGATTCCATTGACCGTAGGTAGCTATTAATTTTTTTATATACCTTTGTTAACTGTAGGTAATATTATATTATATATTATGTATGGTTACCAACCGATTTTGACCATGGCAGTAGATTTCAATGGATAGTCAACTGCGGAGGATATTCTAGAGTGCACAAGTGTGCACGCAAACAAAGGTGTGTGCACTCTCTGATTCTCCACTCTCATAGTTCTTTAAGACGTAAATCTGACCTGACTGATGAAAGGGCTTTTTTCCTAACTGACATACGATGATGGCTTGGAGTAGCCTCGTTATCACCGCCGGATTTACGGGGGAGCGGATTAAGACGAAAGGGTAATTAATATGTCAATTCTTTCATACTCCTAAAGTGATAATTTAACTGTTATTTGCTCGATATTTTATAATATTTAAAGAGTCCAACATTCATCATTGACTGACCATCACAAACAATTGCAGCGAACAACACACACCATTCAAATACACCTAATATGGTGTAACAAAATGAATCATACAACGCCCACAAGTCACACTTATCAATAAATATCGACCAACAGAATACCCTATAGATCATACAAGGACGTACAATGGCGTATCAAGCATGGTTATTAATCTACCGGCTGTATGGGATTGATTCAATTATTATTATTTAAACCGTTTTTGTACAATACGTGAATGGATGTACACTATTTGTTATTTTAGCTTTTACTTTTTCTACGACGATGGTGGGTTTGGTTAGTGTGGAACGGGAATATGTGGAAAATAGTAGCGGGAAAAATATATATTTAGAAATACCTGTTAAAAACCTCATTTGTAGACCTGGCGGCTATGACAATGACAAAGCCTGATGGTAAGCATCAGGCTTTGTCATCCTGGACGTCTATCATTAAAAAAAATATTATAACTAGAGACAAGTGCTAAGTTTAAGGGCCAAATACTGAAGTGGGTAGAGAAGAAACACTCGTATCTATTTAATGTAGTTATATTATTATAATACTAGTGGTCCCGGCGAATTTCATACCGCCAATACTGATTCTTTTTCTATATTTTCTCATTGAAACCTTCCCTGAACTACGACGAACATTTTAAAACCAAAATTACCTAAATCGGTCCGGGCGTTCTCGAGTTTTAGTCAGACTAACGAACAGCAATTCATTTTTATTTATAAGAAAGAAGATTTGATGTGCATACAATGTGCAGAGATAAGTACGTACTCTTTTATGTAACCGTGCCCAATAGGATATATAGATATATACGGCCATATAGATCTGGAGTGCAATAAATAAATACATTTCACTTAGCCTGACATTGGCCGCTACAACTGAAATTACTTTCATTTTAATAATTCAGAGCATCACTACATAGTATAAAGCAATGTCGCTTAACGCGTCTGTCTGTCAGTATGTATGTTTAATTCCTTAAAACTACACAGCGGATTTTGATGGGGTTTTTTTTTATTGGACTGCACTGGCTCAGTGGAACAGTGGTTAGTGACCCAGGTTCACTACCTACGGTTCCAAGAGTCGTGGGTTCGATTCCCGCTTGGGGCAAATATTTGTGAGACGAACATCGGTGTTTGTTCCGTGTCTGGGTGTATATTAAGTATATTTAAGTATATTTTTGTATCCACTGTTGATTCTGATATCTGTAACACAAGTGCTTAAGCTACTTACTACGGGATCAGATCAATGTATGTGATGTTGTGTAATATTTATTTATTTATTTATTTATTTTTATTTATTGATAGAGGGATTTAAGAGGTTTCGGGTTTTCGGGTCACTAGTTATTAATAAAGCCTTTCTCCTTTCAATGGGTTCGACCGAATAAAGTTTCATAAACAAAGCTTTTATTACCAAAGCTCTCTCCGTACACTTGCGCACGCGCATCGGGCGGGCACTACTGTGGGCGGCAGCACAATGCGTAATGAATTAGCCTGCAGCCTCCAAGAAGCCTTCGCTAGGACCCAGCCAGATACTGGAGACAATGTCTGCCGATGATCCGTATGATTGACCTTTTATGGGTTCGAAAATAGCATGTAAACGCGGTTATAACTATACATTGTGTTGTTTTGACTGCCTTGTTGGTCTATTGATAGTAAGCGCTGCGTTACCGAGAGGTCCCTGGTTCGAGTCCGGAGTCGAGCAAATTTGTGTGAGATTTTCTGTAAAGTAAGTACACTGCCCAGAAAAAGACAGAACTGACTGACTCAATTGAGATCGGCCGCCAAGTCTGCAATTGTTCGGACGCCTTATTTTTTATTTTTTATCGGTACATTGTTATGAGAGTTGTGATATTTATTATTTACCTACCAAACATTATTCATAAAGAATTCGAACCCAGATACATTCATCATGTTTAAATAATTTAAAATGATGTCATCATCATCATCAGCCCATACACATCCCCACTGCTAGGGTACGGGCCTACCCTAAACTAGGGCGATAAGGCCTTAGTCGACCACGCTGGCCAAGTGCGGGTTGGTCGACTACACAACCTTAGAATTTCTTCGTAGGTGTGCAGGTTTCCTCACGATGTTTTCCTTCACCGTTAAAGCGTCGAAAGATGATACATATGAATTTCAAATTTGAAAAAACACATTGGTACCTGGCGGGGTTTGAACTGGCGACCTCTCGCATGGCAAGCAACGAGCTTAACCACTCGGCCATCGAATATTTTCGAAAAAAAAATTATGTGATTCCAACAAATTTACAGTGTTACACTCTCCCACAAATTTAGTAACCTACACTCGTATAAATAAAACACTAAAACCACGTAAATAGTTATCAACGAATGATAATTACGCACAAGGTAATTATTTATAGCAAAGCGTGGATCTGTCAATTTGACTGATTGCGCGGACCTGTTTAATATATTATGTGACATCTTTAATGGGCTAACGATCACAGATAAGGTTCGGGACATAGATGTGTCCCACTTTGTACAGAAGGGATTAATGGATTTCTTTTTTTTCCTTATGTTCCAGAAAGAAAGAAAAGTTTGATGATGCTGTGAAAAAACTGACCTAGTGCGTCTTGTTTATTTATTTATTTATTTTTAAAAGGCACAACTACAGAATACAATTCGTACATTACAATAAATTACAGGTTTTTATCTTCATATTAAAACTGTATCCCAATAAAAGTTGCGCACAGCATTTACTATTATATAAATCTAAATAAAAAGAATGGTACTTAAACATGCATGCATACTTGTTGTTTCACAATTTTAACAAATGAGTATAGACTCGGCGAAAATATGTCTAAACTTCTACTATTAACATTATACGATCTACACATTCGAAACAACGGATCATTAAATGTCACATTATTTCTACAACCAGGCTCAAAAAATAGTTTAGTTTGTTTTATTTTAATTTTGGTTATTGCGGTTTTTTAAACGGTTTTATTTAAATACAACCTGGTTATGGACGGATGGGCGGCCGCAGCAGCATATTATTTGTAATAGAGTCCAGTTTGCATTTAGAGTACGATACAAAACTACACCATAATAGCTATTATTATAAGTGTGACCTTTTTAGGGTATAAGAGAGTTGATGATTAACAACTCACTATGATGTCTCTGTAAAAAAATCACTGATGTTAATCCTGTCAAATACTAACTATTACGAACTCTATCCTTTTTCATAATCAGCCTATTTAAGTCCCTACTTTTGGGACAGGAGCCCACCCTAAACTATTAGGCGTCCTTATACAAGCATACATTTCATTATAGGCATCAATGATTGCCACTAACAGTTTTGCCCCTCTGTCAACATCTAATCTTTGGCTATAATGTATTATGGCAGGTGTATCCGAGTATCGTGCGATTATGGTAATGCGATTAAGTAGGTATCGATTAATTAACGAGATCTCGATTTGACTCGAACCACCACTTAAGTCGATAAGTTGTTTGAATTCGTCGGCGAAATAAATACGGTTTTAATGTTGCAGTGCGTTTACAAATACGCAAAAGAAGTTGAAAATAAGTTTGTATCGAATAAGATACATGTTTCTATGGCTATTGATATTGGGTACTATTTCACATACTATTATGAAATACTGTCAAAAGAAGTTATTTAACTGTTATTACTGTGTTAAAGCATTATAACTCAACCATTTCCATTCTTGCGTTGTTGTTAGCCGTAACATAAGTGCTTACTTATCTCTAAATCTTATCATAATTATTTTTTATTAGTAAAAGACCTCAGGCTGGGATGACCTCACTCCACCTTATGGTAACCGATTATGAGGTTCGCTTGTGAGGTCGACAGGCACAATATACATTCAAGATTTTATTCCCAGTCAATTGTGTAACAAATCCTCATTACCTATAGTCCTATTATAACCCTTTACAGCGTGCTAAACTAACAAGAATAAGGTGTCCGACCTATTTCGGCCATGGTGGCAGATCTCAATGGAGATCAGCTAACTGCGCAGGACATATTATAGTGCACAAATGTACGCGCAAACACAAGTGCACTCTCTATTCCCTTACCCTCATACTTCGGTGAGACGGCAATCCGACACAACCGATGAGAGATCAGGCGAAAGACCACCGGCTTAAAGTGCTTTCCGAGGTACGGGCGTGCCACCGCCAACTTTTTAACTCCGGACTGAGTAAATTCTTTGCAGAAAAACTCACACAAATTTTGCTCGACCCCGGACTCGAACCCGGGGACCTCTCGGTCCTAACGCAGCACTTGCTATCAATAAACCAACGAGGCAATCCGAATTAGCAAGTAAGCAAGTAGCTAACCAACTACACGAGTGGGAAATACTGACTTCTCAATTTACTGTAACACTATCATTACACATAGTACAAGGTGCTAATATGTAATTAAATAGTCATTTGGAATTAGCCTCCGGCATAAAAACGACTTTATAAGTACATTTTTCCATTTCAAAGGGCCCGTATTAACACAAATTAATTCCCTTTTCAGCGGATCGGTTAAGGTATTATCGGTAAATTAATTTATTCATTAATCCTGGCCTTGGTGCCGAGTTCATTCATGTCTGACTTAAGGTGGATTTTTAATGAGTTTAAAAAAACATGTTAATTTACCAGGGAATAGGTACAAAAAGTAGTTGATTGCAAAATGTAGTAGCCTGATGAATTTGACGCACACTCACAAACGGTCAAAAACATCTATACTTACTTTAGCCAAAATGGATATATTATTTGTAAAGGTACCATTCTTTAATCTCTTCACAAAAGTACATACTACTTTTACCAGTCTTTTGGTAACCTGTATCGTCCCACTGCTGGGCAAAGGTCTCCTCCAACCCATCCACTGCTAGAGAGCAGTGGATGCTCTCTAGCAGTGGATGGGTTTGGAGGAGACCTTTGGCCAGCCTAGTCCTAGCCTTGGATAGAGATCCAAGGCTAGGACTTGCCAGTTCTTTAATATATGGTCCAGAATCTGGTCCATGAATCAAAAGACTTGGCAAGTCTTAGCTGACTGAAGATCTGATATTCACACCACTTTTGACTATATTAAAATATTGTAAGATGTATTCCATTTCATTTCGCCCTAGTTTAGGGTAGGCCCGTGCCCCAGCAGTGGGGACGTATATGGGCTGATGATGATGATAATGATTCCATTTCATTTTCCGTTTCAGTTGTAAAGGAAACTATTATTTCCGCAATTTAGCCTTTTGAAATTTTTGCAAGTAGACATTTGAAAAGCATTGAAAAGGATTATCAACGCATTTCTTATTTTTACTATAGTACTTACGTATTTTTACAGAGCGTATTCTTCTTTAATATCATTCAAAACACACCCGAGGGCCTACCATGAGTTGGCTATCGAAAACTTACGTACGTTAAAAACCTATCGAGATGTTTTTTTCATACGGCCGATTTTAGTTCTTCGCGTAACCACCAGCGGCGCTGTACAAGTTTTTCATAGACATACGTACGTTACGTTTACGTAGGCGATATCGAGCGCGTAAGTTTTATACTAATGGTAGCCCTACAGGCCGCTGAGAGAAAACGATAACTCGATTCGTAACCAACAAATTAATCACAAAAAAATGTTAACACAAGCGGCAATGTCCGTTTTAATATTCTTAAAAATAAACAATTCGAATTCTTACTAACCTTTACCTGTCAATACGTTGAAAAAACGACAATTAACCACACAGAGTATAATTACTATTGTTAATTAAATACGACAGGGCTATTAGTTTGGTAAGCAGAGGGTATTTATCAGAAGAACTGGTTGGAATAAGCTTCTAAATCCCTTGCAGGGATCTATTAATCTCGGTTTAGTTTGAATCGGGTTTAAGAGTCATGTTTGCGATGATGTTTGATGTAAAACTAGAATGATAGATCAACAGGTTACAGTATTTAGTGTTATGCAAAATTAGTGTTTTAACTTTTAACGATGACAACACTTTTAATCGGACACGTGTATTTTTTTGTTATCAGAAATATGATTGTTATTTTATTTATTAATCATTCATGATGTCACCTAGGACGCCCGCAGGCCAGGTGGTGTGACGATCTGCGCAGGACGGCTGGTAGGAGCTGGATGCGAGTGGCCGAGGATAGAGAGAAGTGGCGTGCATTTGGGGAGGCCTATGTCCAGCAGTGGACAGAAATGGGCTGATGATGATGATGATGTTCTTTTTAGTGTTTGCCCTGATTGACGATTTTGTTATTTCGTGGACAACTGTTCTGCCAGAATAACAGAGCTGTCGCAACCTAGCGGCCACTACATCACATGTACAGAACCTATTGATAATTTTACCTGTATGTGTGTTTGTTTAATTATGTTATGTGCATGTGTAATCAATAAATGTTTTCTCACTTTTTCTTGGTTACTTTACTTTTGTTTTTTCTTTCTAACAAAAATAAAACTAAGATTACGATATTGGAATAAAACAAAACTTGGCCATCTTTTTTAAGTAAAATTTTTCTCTATTCCGATACGAACATGCACTTGTGACGACAGTATCTTTATTTTTACGTAACTTCTTCAGGTACCAATCGGCTTTTAGATCCATCTAACTAAGTATTTGTTTTTTTTTTCAATGCGTAGGATGGGAGGCATTTAGCGCTTCGTTTGGAAGCGCGGGCCCACGGGACAAGGTTTGGCATTTGGAAAAATTGCGACGGGCAGGGGAGAGGCTAATCTAAATTAGTATGGTTTGCAAAATAAAAAATAAAAAAAAATTGGACTGTTTTTGGGGTTCAGTTTTAGTTTTGGAATGTTAGTTTTTGAATGTTAGTTATTGACATAAAATTACTCTGTTTGTGATTGTCAGCTATTCTTTTTTATAATAATACAGCAATAGCATTCTACTGCCATTATGTTTATTATATTTCATTAACTTATTCATTATTGAAATGAATCCATACTTAAAATCACGCATTTTTCCCAGAGTGGTAGGCAGAGATCATTTACAGCGATCCACTTTTTACCTCTGTGGGAAACGTGACATGACGGGTTGTGGACCACGTCGCCGTCATTCTGCCTTGTGCATTGTTTTAACTAGGTCATCGCATTCCCACGAGTAGGACGGCAATCCAACATGACCGATGAGAGATCGGGCGCAGGACTATGATTTGGACTGAGTCGATAGTAGCTCGAGGAGCCGGGGTCGCTTACTCTTATACCGTTCACTAACCACCGGACTGATAGTTGTGACTGATATCTATCTAGCTATCTGAAATGAATCCACCAACGGATAATGTGAGTATTTTCTGTCGTTTTCACCCACGAACTATTTCAAATGACAATAATGCAAGTTCGAGAGTAGGTGGTGAAATTTGCACCCGCTATGTCAGACAAAGTCGGGCGGCGTTGCCAGTGCGCTCGCGACTGTTACTTATGAAAACCAATCAAAACATCAGACATTACGTCAATATTTATTATATTTCATTAACTTATTCATTATTGAAATGACAGAAAATCCACCAACGGATAATGTGAGTATTTTGTGTCTTATATATGTCAATATATTCTTAATACACCTAGTACAAAAGTAAGTACGTTAGATTTATTCTGACGACGCTACCATAATCGGAACCAATACTAATTTGTCGTACCAACATTTTCGTTTTGTAATTAGTATTATCACAAGGAATCCATTAAGATCAAGACATTTTTAAACGGTACAATAATTGCTCTTTGGAAAAACAAAGGATTTGAAAGCGTTTTTAAAAGTAAGCACCTATTAGGGTGGGGGCGAAAGATTTTCTTTTTTTTTTAATACAGAAACAGTCGAATGAACCGGCTCTTCGTATTGGCTCTTAGGGTATTTATTTTTTACTTGACAGCCGCAAAAAATAATAAAATACTTCTCGCAATCTTCATTAACAATGTAAGGAAAGTATGATGGTAATCTTAAAACTTTTTAAACAGGTATTATTATCTACTGATTGAATCAACATTTTATAAGCACGGCACACATAGTAAGTTTACTCGTAGATCAGCATACATGCATACATGCAGTTATCAGCATGAATGCAATTGACACAAGACAAAAACATAGGTAGTTGAGAGCCTGAGGTAGGTCGTAGACTACATTTTAACCGACTTTACTACATATATAGGATGTTTGACTTTGGCAAAAACGTTTGGCATCGGTGGATATCTGATAAAGAGCAGTTATTACTACACTTTTTCTTAATTTACATAGATACTGGAGGGGATACATCAATCTACATGATTCCACAGTTATTATCAGAAACACGAAGTTAGTCGACGCTCCTTAAACGGAGTCGTTCTTAACGCGTCTTCCGGAATACGATATTCCAATTCCAAATAAGAATCCATTCCCTTCCTACCTTCTCCTCACGACATCCTCAAAACAAAACACACCTCATTCGATTCTGAATCGATAACAATACGTTCTCGAGCACTTCTCGATCCAATCGTGTTCAAAGTCGTTCGAGTGTCGTCGAGACCTCGCCCCCGGCGAAATCTGTCGGAAAATGACAAGTGAAAAACAAACGACGTTCGGGTGACGTATTACGTGACATTTGAATTATTCGGATATACACCGTGAAATTTGAGTGGTTGTTTTCCCGTGGCAGAACGATTTGCCTTTAGTAATACTATCGAATCATGCAAATTATTCCTTTTTAATATTTTTTTTTTAAGTTTCCAAAATAATAATTTACCAACTCGAAAACGAGAGAAGCTATCGTTCTTTTATAAGATGTGACGTAATCAGGTACTGCTTGCCGTATGAAATCGATGCTTAAAGCTAAAAAATCACTACGCCCTAAGTAATAAAGCGGTTCGAACGTGCTTTCAAGTTTCTGTTAAACCGTTCGTAAAACCGGCATTTATTGATTTTAATAAAAAAAAACTGCACAAATCAGTTGTGCTACTTACATAGAATCATTTTACTGCGGGAAAAAAACCACTAAAATTTCACGGTGTAGAATTATCAAGATTCGGAAGGGAATGCCTGATTCTACGGGATGTAGGTACTCTTCTTACCAAATGGATCGGTAAAATAACGGTTAGCGACGACTTCAACATTTGCGGTTTCGATTCCCGCCCGCGACAAATATTTGCGTGACGAACATCGGTGTTTGTTTCGTGTCTGGTTGTGTTATATTGTTTCTGCTGTTTTAAGTCGATTTTCTGTGATTTACTCGCTAATGTATTCATGAAATATCTTATACACTGTTCAGATTCCGTGAAGTTACATAAGCTTAAGCACTTGTGTTACAAATACCAGAAAAATAAAGCAAAAATCATGGAATCAATGATTTTTGCGTTATTATGAAGGGAGCCTTTTATTTTCTCACTCTATCGATCTCTTTACTCTCTTCTCCTATAGGATTTAGTGATTTGGGCAACTGAAGCCTAAGGTAGACAGGGTGCACCCTTACTCTTTGACCGACTCGGTGGAACAGTGGTTAGTGATCCAAGTTCACCAACAACGGCTCCAAGAGTCGTGGGTTCAATTCCCACCCGGGACATAATATACTTTGTGTGACAAACATTAGTATTTGTTCCGTCACTACCGTGTGTTATTAAATATTATTTAAGTATATTTGTGTAACCACTGTTGATTCTGATATTTGTAACATAAGTTCTTAAGCTACTTACCACGGAATCAGATCAATGAATGTATGTTGTGCAATATTTATTTTCGTCTGTGCGTCCGCACTTAGCCGGTTTGACCTGTATCATCCCAATTACTTGTCAAAGGTCTCCTAACTTATCCACCCTACAACTTGCGCTCTAATATAAATATCTCCTTTGAAACGCTACTTACTGTTATTGTGAGTAGACCTGGTGTTGCCTACAATTTTATCATATGGATATAAATTATATCTTTGGTATGGAACACCTTAATATCTTATTTCTCTGGTATGGAACACCTTAATAAATGTGGCATTAGACAGTGTTATTCATGGAAGAGCCAAGATTTGTCGTGTATCCCACCATCGTGGTAGTGCTGCAGTGGCTTTCGGGCTAATGTGGCATATGCTGAGGCCCGTACCTCGTTGACCACTTTATAGTCCTTGCCTATGTGTCTTATTTCTTTGTTTGAGTTTTTGTGTCTCGTGTATTTATACATACATACATACATACAATCACGCCTTTTTCCCAGAGGAGTAGGCAGAGATCACTACCAGCGATCCACTTTTCACCTCTGTGGGAAACGTGACGTGACGGGTTGTGGACCACGTCGCCGCCATTCTGCCTTGTGCATTGTTTTAACAAGGTCATTGCGTTCCCACGAGTAGCAAGGATAAATGACGGGGGAAGGAAAAGGGGAGGAAGGATACTATTGCCTCGGATGATTTGGACTCAGTCGATAGTAGCTTGAGGAGCCGGGGTCGCTTACCCGTATACCATTCACCAACCACCGGACAGATAGTTGTGACTGTTATCCCCTGACTGACTGTGTATTTATGTCTCATTGTATTTGTAATTTCTATGTTGTGGTCAATAAATGTTTTTCTTTCTTTCATAGCAACACCTAAAATCGGGATGGCAATAAATCGCCATCCCTAATGGCTCCCTTTAAAGTGCCAATAGGAAAATCCAACAAATCAACTGTTGTAAAACACTTGAGAGGCGCAGTCTGTAACAACCCTTTGGAGTGAAGGGCCCTCCGCCCTCTGGTCCTCTTGGGCCTTCGAGAGCATTGTTTTGATTGTGCCCTCTTCCGATTGAAGGTATAGTTCGAGGATTAGTAGAGGAAAGAATCTTTCTTTTTTTTCTAACTGACATTAGGACGGCTTGGAGTAGCCTCGTCATCATCACCGGACTTGCGGGGACGCGGATTGCTCTTACCCGTAAGAAAATGGAACATTCATATAAGGTGATAAGATTTTTTTTTGTTACTTGCTGAATCTGACCAGGAATATACCCGTAGTACATCAGAAAACTGAATACGTCCAGGGAATTTACTACGTTTTCATTTTATCAAGTTCCCTATATTTTGGCACTGTAGCGGAGGTACAATCACGGGTCAACCGATCATGGTGGTCAGTTTTCTAATGTGTGTAACCGTGACAGTTCAAAGAATATACCTTTTTTTCGTGAAATTGGAAATACTACAACTTTTTTACTATTTTGAGCCTCGATCCTAAAACTAACGAGAAAAACAACAAATTCCTAAACATAATTAACATCTAAGGAAAGATCACTAGCTAAAAGTGCTTTCTAAGGCACATCATACAAACGCTTTCTTTTCTTTCTGACTCTGAATTTAAAACAGATTCACAAAGTCTCCAACTGGGAATAAAACCAGTGTCGTCTCGGTACTTATGCAGCGCTTGCTATCCATAGACACCAAAGAGGTACCTATTTAATCAGATGAATTTTAATAAGTTATCATTATCGTCATCATCTCATATAGGTCCCCACTGCTGGGGCACTGGCCTACCCAAGTGCGGGTTGGTCAACTACACAACCTTAGAATTTGTTCATAGTTGTGCAGGTTTCCTCACAACAAGGTATGATTATATTAAATGTAACCTAATAAAATACAATCAATGGCAATTAAAATCGAAAATATCATAACAGAAAGTCGCCAACCTCTGAATCATCCAAACACGAAAACTCGACACTCGACGACCGAAAATATTCAATAACGGTCATATGTAATTGTGGTCATCAACCGGGAGAACAATAAACAAACATAAAGGCCAATTTCCAGTCGTTTCGATCGGTGTTCGCCTGCCAAAATCAATTAGCTCGTTGTAATCATTATGACCAAATAAATCCAGATGTTCCACGATCCAAAAACAATCAAAAATAACCTCTATCACCAACGAAAAAGGTACACGCGCAAAAATCGCGACCGTTATTTCAAATTTGCTAAGTGTAATCGTAGGATATGCACTTCGGACATACAGGATTACCCCAAATTGCTACTGAAGGTAAATACCTAAGATGATTATAAGACCTTTTTTCTTAGTTTCCAATAAAAAAAACGAGCGTCAAATAACTTATGCGATGCATTGACCGCGGGCGGCGACATCAAAGGCGTTAAGATAGGTGTTTTGTCTCTTTTTAGCTGTTAGTGAGGGAGAGAGAGGGGGGATTGTTGTGGGCATAAAAAATGCCCTTTGGTTGGTATGGAGCGTCTGAGCATTTGTTAAGATGTCCGTCTTGGGTCAGAATCGCGAATGTGTGCGGATTCGATGCGCGTTTTGCAAATGCCCTGATTACGGTCATGTTATTGAAGGAGTTCAAGGTTCTTGGTGACATAAATAAATAAATAAATAAATATCTGGGACATTTCCACACAAGGTCAACTGACCCCAAACTAAGCAGAGCTTGTACTACGGGCGTCAGAGACTGATAGACATACATATATATTTATAAATACATACTTAAATACATAATCACACCCAGACACAGAAGAAACGCCGATATTCACCACACAAAATATATTTGTCCCGAGTGGGAATCGAACCCACGACTCTTGGAACCACCAGTCAGAGTCACTAACCACTGTTCCACCGAGCCAGTCACATTTTTATTGTGTTGGGACGAATTTGTAAGACATCAGACTGTTCTGTTGCAAGCGCCTGTTGATCTGTCGTCATGGCGTTTGCAACAGTGCCGAAATATCGGGAGCTCATTAAAATAAAACAACATGGTAAATATTCCGGACATATTAAGTTTTCTATAGTGTGTAACCATGACACTTTACAGTTAAACAAAAATTAACTGTGGGAGACAGAAGTCTGAGGGAGGCAACAAGTCAAATATCAGCTAATCAGTCGTATCTAAAACTGATTAACGAACACTCAATCTTAGAGTTCTAGAATTCTGTTAATTATACAAAGGGAAAGGGTGTAATTCCGACGGGGTATGGGCCAGTGACAAAGTAAAGGGAATTCTTTCACGACTTAGCCCTTTGAACGTAAAAAGGTTTTACAGGGAAACTTTTAATCAGGGTCCATCTGGATTACTAAGGAAACTCGAACGAGTCGATAAAGTGATAAATACTGCATCAAAATCGGTTTTTGTTGTAGCTCATACAATCTCAGCTCAGCTCAGTTTCAACATATTTTTGCCAGGATCATCAATATAAAAAGTACCTAGTAAAAATATTATTATTGTGAGGAGCGCTACATATTAAAAATTAATTTTAAAGTTTATATTGCAACTTTGTAATAATTTTATACTAATCATCATCATCATCATCATCGTCATTAGGCCATATATATATGTCCCCGCTACAGGGGCCTACCCTAAACTAGGCGATCAGGCCTTAGTCAACCACGCTGGCCAAGTGCGGGTTGGTCGACTACGCAACCTTAGAATTTCTTCATAGATGTGCAGGTTTCCTCAGAATGAATTTTATATATTTGTCTCATATTTATTAATTCTACTGTTGTTTCTGATAGAAACAGTCAGATGATACCAGTCACAACTATCTGTCCGGTGGTTGGTGAACGGTATACGGGTAAGCGACCCCGGCTCCTCGAGCTACTATCGACTCAGTCCGAATCATCCGAGACGATAGTATCCTTTCTCCCCTTTTCCTTCCCCCGTTATATATCCTTGCTACTCGTGGGAACGCAATGACCTTGTTAAAACAATGCACAAGGCAGAATGGCGGCGACGTGGTCCACAACCCGTCACGTCACGTTTCCCACAGAGGTGAAAAGTGGATCGCTGGAAGTGATCTCTGCCTACCCCTCTCGGAAAAAGGCGTGATTGTATGTATGTATGTATGTATGTTCTGATAGAAATGCTGATGCTGAAGTAGCTTGTCTCGGAATCAGAAACTCAGTGGAAACATTTATCACGTAAAACATAACTAATAGCGAAGTCAGTTAAAAGTTCGCTCTATCATCTTCTCCTTAGCTCTATCTATCTACTATTTTTGCCGTTTAACGCTACAGTGGGGCTACCATGAGTTTAAAACTTACGCGCTCGATATCGCCTACGTAAATATGTCTATGAAAAACTTGTACAGCGCCGCTGATGGTTACGCGAAGAACTAAAATCGGCCGTATGAAAAAACAACTCGATAGGTTTTTAACGTACGTAAGTTTTCTATAGCCAACTCATGGTAGGCCCTCTGGACAGACTCACTTTCGCTTTATTAATAAATAGTAAAGATTTCTCACTGATCGAGACAACCCAATGGTAGGGCCAACTCCTGGGGACATGGAGTTTAAAAATGAAAGCATAAATCACGATCTTCGGCCCTAATTAATTCCTCCAGGCTTCGTTAAGGCTCTGCTTGAAATATTTGAAAAAGTTTCACCTCTTCTCCTATAGCTTTGTTATCTGTCTGTAGATGGGTGGGAAAGCTATGGGATTATTTGAAGGTAGTTGTTTTCAAACTTATTATTTGAGCTAGATTTTGAATGGACTTTCCGCGTAGAGACGTTTAACGGGTAAAACATTACTTCCTTATAGCGCAGTCGGTTAAAAAGTAGCATATAACCTTTCCTAGGCTTTGGACTATATCTGTACCAAAGGAGAAAGACGAATTTTCATGTTGATCCGCAATGGCCAAATCACTAAAAATACAGTGAATATTTTTGAGGTTATCTGTTTTTCTTTTATGAAAGAAAGCTTGTAGGGTGTTTTTTTTTAAGTTTTGCATTACAGATTGTATACAAGCTATCCAACAGTACAGATAAAGTGGTAAAATGGTATCAAGACATAGGCTATATGTCATCTATATTGGTCAGGGAACCTTGCATGTGTCCGTGAAATATGATTTTGTGATTTGTTAAGTTGTTGGGTAATTCTGAATATTAATAACAGAATATTAACAACATATATTCCCAAGCGTCGTTGACGGCGCAATGCCCGGTCAACCCTGCGCCCCACTGCACCGCGCACACACGCAAGCACGCTACATAGTAGGTAATGAGAATAAATCTATGGATATTGCAATCATTCGACTTATGAAGTCAAAGTCTTATATCTTAGACATTCTCCTGGGTGTCAGTCTCCTCCTCATTTATCCTGGGTGGGATTCGAACCCATGACCCTTGGTTTATAAGCCAGAATTCATTAGCAACTGCTCCATCGAGCCAGTCAACTATAAAACCAATTTATTAGATATTTCATTAAAGTGAATAATGAACTAGGTAACTCTAAATGCATATTTGCTTATGGCTGGACAGAGCAGTTCAGTATAATGAAAATAATATGTAATGCAAAAGCAGGTCATTACAAAATAATAATAAATTATTTTATTCATCCTTATCATCATAATACATCTTGCTTTCCATTTGCCCCGGTCTTTTGCTGCTCGCATCCAGGTCTTGCCCAATATTTTGTGGTATCGTCGGCCCAGCGCATAGGTGGTTTCCCAACGTTTCTCCGTCCGAGTCTAGGTCTCCATTCGGCAATTCTGCGTGCCTATCTGCCATCCTCTCTTCTGCACATATGTCCGGCCCGTCTCCACTTCAACTTCGTCACAATCGATGTAATGTCCGTGACTCCGGTACGTCTCCGAATGATAGTATTTCGGATACGATCTAAATAAATATGATAAATAATAAAACATTTTAATTATTAATCGACATCAATCAAATCGATCAATGTCATAAGTAGAGTCTGTTTACTATACTCTATGGATAGATTACTGTATCACGTTTGCGAAGATAGCTACTTTATCAATAAATAATATTAATGAACGTTTACAAAACCAGTAACATAAGGAAAATAAAAAAAATCTGCTTTTTTCCCTGTTGGCCATTGCTGTTTTGGCTAAGATTTCTATAAGTTAACTTACAAAAATAGACCGATTTTTTTATATATAATTTAATCCTGTAACGTTGGGCCCAAAATGGTGGTTCTCCTTTCATTTAACCCTACAAGGCTCAATTTTTTTTTTCGCGGCGAAAAAAATATATATGATTTAGTTAGTGATTAGAAGTCAGGGAAAAATAATAATAAAAATAAAACAACAATAGTTTTCATATAAATCCAGTTTTTATTGCAGTTCCATATATGGTACACTGAGCCTTCATTATACTTTTTGGTAATAAACTAGAACAATTGAATTGTTTTATAAACACTTTCCTGTTTGATTTTTTTTGAATAAGTGACTTATAGGGAGCAATTACATAACAAATAATATATTTTCTATTAAAAATACCTATTGCTGAAATTTCCAAAAATAGTTTAGTCCTTTATTCAAGCAAAGTTCTAATCGAAATTTTCCACAAGATATGAAGGTTGTTGCAACCAGGATATTTGTATCATTGTCTTTTTCATCCTAAATAGGAAAATGTTCAATTCCATCTTATCTGACATCACCAGGAGGCAGTTCTGCTGTATTAGGATTTTTCCTTCTTTTTTCAATTTCATCAGATAAACATAGACTAACTCTCTTTTTGTAAATGGATGCCCCAGATATGCATAACTTTTTACATATAAAATCACGCCTTTTTCCCATAGAAGAAGGCAATGATCATTTCCTGCCATGTGGTACGATCCTGGCACACCACTTTGGATTCATCCATATCCATCAACCTCTTCATGAATGCTCGATTACGGGTACTTTTGATTATAATAATATATAGGTACTATATATTATAATGATAAACTTTTTCCTACTTCAAATTTGAAGTCTTTCAGTTGCAGTGGCGTTAGCGTATGCTGCTGCTCCCCAACTCTTCTGTACAATAACCAGCTATTGATAAGAGTAACATCTAGCAGATGGTAAAATAAACTCAGAAACCATTTTCTGCTCAATGGAATTAGAATTTCTGGAAAATGAGGGGATTGAAACATTATTGGTTTTTTCATTTTGGTGACAGTCACAGTGTCAGGGATTCTAGTTATACGAGAAAATAGCGTTACTCATAGTCAATGACCGTCTACGTGCCCGAGATTGTCTTATAGTACCTGTAGTTGTCTCTAAACTCCCTCCTGATGTACTCGCCTGATAGGCTGAGGGTTTATTGCTTCTGGCTGACGATTGACAATATCCATGACAACCTCGTTGGCGGGAGATGAACACTGATGCCGCAGCAGCGATAATGAAGTTTTCAAGTCACTGAGTGATTCAGATAAAAAATGTTAGATAGACTGAATTTTCTCAATGTCTTCATCACACTCAGCATCAGAAAAATCGGCTTTATCTTCACTTCAAGAAGAATTGTTCAATAAATCTTCAATATCTTCATTACCCAATATTCTTTACGCCATAATCTGCAATAAAATCTAAGTATTCAGAAGACAAGTTTCCATAAGTATGTAGTTGTTAAACAAGCGTCAAAGCTCAATGTACCGCAAGTGGAACAAAGATAAAATTGTGATTTACTAATAGGTAAACTTCAGTAATATAATAAAACAACTTACCTTTGCAAAATATACAATTTTAACAGTTCAAAAGATTTTTTTCGAACTCAGAACTATTCAGTAAGTAATTTTTATAGATTTTTGAATTCACACAAACGGCTAACGTTACACTTTTATTCAAATTTCAAACGAAAACCACAATAACACAAAAAGTCACGACATCTAATCATAATGGGCTGTATTACTACGATGCTGCATATCTAAAGTTTCTTTTAAGATGTCAAAAGTGGGCGGTATTCATATTTTGTAGCTGTAGGAACGACAAAAAATAGATGTTCCACATATGGCACTGGGTGCCCTGTAGGGTTAAATCGGTCCAGTACTCTATGCGTGAAAGCGTAACAGACAGACCGACAGACAGATAGACAGAGTTACTTTCGGATTAATAATATAAGTAAGGATTCTACATTGGCAATATTATGAATAAAATTGAATAAGGTTAGTCACATTTTTTTTTACTGTCTGATTAGCTATACGCTAAGACGTTGCTCACAATCATCTTCGTCAATTCACAACAGCAAACATTACTCCAACAAGACTTTCAAAGAGCTTATTTCTACACCAAGATAGGACCAAAGAATAAGTATCAAAAACAGGTAAACACACTTAATTTTTTTATTCTATCAAAAGTTCTGCCAATCGTGAACATTGTCACCTGCTGGGCTTTGTCAAGCCGACGGTTTTTGTCAACCATCTTACACTCATTTAGTTTCTATCAATCGAAGATCATCCGACAAAAACGTAATCCAAATCGTACTCTCGAAGTGCGATGGGAACTAAACTAAACCACGAATCATTGGAGTTTTTATCGAGTAATTTTTAATAGAAAACCATCAGCGATCGACACTTACCTTCACATTCAAAACTGCATTCAAATTTAACCTTTACTTATTATTCTATACGGACAAAATCACTTTGAAGAAATCGGTGTACTGCAAGCGAACGCATTTGATCAAACGCAAAAAACTATGTTAAATTTGCTGCCCTATGAAAAGAAAATCAACTCTTATTTTTATAACAATAGAGTCCTATACCAAATGTAGGAGTGCATTTATAAAATTGCCGATCAAGGTCCCAATGACCAAAGTTAAAATAGTAATTTGAACTCTAAAGTGTTGATTTTACAGTTCATTTTGCATTGTTAGAGGAGTTCGCGACAGACAATAGTGGAATCGATGGGTAACCTTTTGAAATTGATTTCAATCAGATGGACGGTAGGTGGCAACTGTATTACGGAGTATAAATATTAGTGCCTGCATTGGTGGATGCTCTACTGGGCAGCAAATTGGATATTGGAATTTTTTTGCTTAGTGCAAGATTATGTCTGCCTGGATACTAGGAAATCAATTTTTATGCGGTATGCTCTGCAATAAAATACAATATGTAATTGTATTAGTTAGTTAATTTTTGTTTCATTTTGTTTTGTCATTCATTATGTTCATCACCCATGCCATTCATTATGTGCCATAATTAAATAACTAATGGTATAATTTATGCCAAAGTCAAAGTTTTTATTGCAAACTTTGAGCGCGGCGACCGAACCAAGTTAAATTCCGTAAAGGTATTATATACACCGTGAAATTTTAGTGGTTGTTTTCCCGCAGTAAAATGATTCTATCTTAGTAGTACAAAAGATGTGTGCAGTTCTTTTTTGTTAAAATCAATAAATGCCGGTTTTACGAAAGGTTTAACCGTAACTCGAAAGCACGTTCGAACCGCTTTATGACTTAGGGTGTAGAGCTTCTTTAGCTTTAAGCATCGATTTCATGCGGCAAGCTGTACCTGAATACGTCACATCTTCAAAAACAACGATAGCTTCTCTCGTTTTCGAGTTGGAAAATTAATATTCTGAAAAAACGAAAAAAAAATTTTTTTTTCGAGGAATAATTGACATGTTTCGATAGTATTACTAAAGGCAAGTCGTTCTGCCACGGGAAAACAACCACTAAAATTTCACGGTGTATATGAGGGCTAAAACTAAACAAAGCAATTTGAAACGTACCCTGTAAATATGTAGTCTAGTCCTGGTATCTAGAAAATACCTATACAAATTAACCATACTATACTTTTATAGTTCATTAAGCCTGATTGAATATTAAACTAAATTATGTAACGTCGAGTTTATTTAACAGAAAATTAATGTTTACAAATTGTACAACGACATGAACAAAATACAGTTTGCTTCCTACAAAGAAATTAAATAACATCAAAACGATATAAGTTTTAAAAATATACGTAGTTAGAACATTAGTTAAGTAGAGCAACATTCAATTCGGAAATATTTTCAACGAATCGATTCCATACAAATGAACTCTTAGATCAATTTAATTAAATCCATCATATTCTCACCTAGTCATTACTTACAGTTGTTTTATTTCTAGCAAAATAATAATGATTATTTCATCGATTTTAGTGAGTACGTAATATTGTGAAAGAAAAAAGAGACGAGATTTATTTATATACTAGTGACCTGCCCTCACTTTGAGTGATGTTTAATACATAAAAACCATCTTTTTAGGGTTCCGTAGCCAAAATGGCAAAAACGGAACCCTTATAGTTTCGTCATGTCCGTCTGTCCGTCTGTCCGTCTGTCCGTCTGTCCGTCTGTCACAGCCGATTTACTCGGAAACTATAAGTACTACAGTGATGAAATTTGATGGGAATATGTGTTGTATGAACCGCTACAAAAATATGACACTAAATAGTAAAAAAAAGAATTGGGGGTGGGGCCCCCCATACATGTAACTGAGGGATGAAATTTTTTTTTTCGATGTACATACCCGTGTGGGGTATCAATGGAAAGGTCTTTTAAAATGATATAAAGTTTTCTAAAAAACATTTTTCTTAAAGTGAACGGTTTTTGAGATATCAGCTCTCAAAGTCGTAAAAAGTATGTCCCCCCCCCTCTATTTTTATAACTACGGGGTATAAAATTCTAAAAAAAATAGAGGTGATGCATGCTAATTAACTCTTTCAACGATTTTTGGTTTGATCAAAGTATCTCTTATAGTTTTTGAGATAGGTTGATTTTTATTATATTTGCTGCTACGGAACCCTTTGTGCGCGAGCCCGACTCGCACTTGGCCGGTTTTTTTTTTAAATCTTCATCTTCATCATCTTCATCAGCCCATTCCTGTCCACTGCTGGACATAGGCCTCTCCAAATGCACGCCACTTCTCTCTATCCTTGGCCACTCGCATCCAGCTCCCACCAGCCGTCCTGCGTAGATCGTCACACCACCTGGCCTGCGGGCGTCCTACACTACGTTTGCCGAGACGCGGTATTCACTCCAGAACTCGTCTACCCCAGCGGTTGTCGGTTCTAAGGCTGATGTGGCCAGCCCACTGCCACTTCAACTTGCTAATGCGATGCGCTTTTAAAAATACCGTATCATAATCCGTTGCGTATTTTCGCAATCGATTAAGAAACTCATCATCATAGCCTATTGCTGTCCATTCTGATCATAGGCCTCTTCCAAAATTTTCCAGCGTGACAGGTCTACGGCCACTTGCATCCAACAACCCCCAGCGATTTTTACCAGGTCGTCGGTCCATCAAGGGTTATATTGTAGGTGGCCGTCCCACAATGCACTTTCCAGTACGTAGCCCTCAAGGATTATACTGTCCCAACGATCGTCCAATCTTTGTGCTACGAGGCCAGCCCATTAAATATAAATAAATATAGATGATGCCGATGGACTTATGTCAACAACTTTGGTTTTTTTTTTTATAATAGGCAAACAAGATGACCTCACTCCACCTGATGGTAAGCGGTAGGAGATCCACATATGAGGTCGACAGGCACAATAGACCATATTGAGCCTGTCGCACTCACCCTGAAGGCCTGCTTAAATGCCGTTCCACGCCCCGCCTGAAGAGCCCGTGATCATAGGAGGGAAGGAAAACATGAACATGTTTTTCTACAGATCTCCTCATTTCTCATTCTAACACGTAGAGAAATGCCGAGCATTGCCCTCTCCATAGCTCTCTGAGATTAAGAAACGATTGCATATAAAACTATGTACGTATGTTGATTTGTTTTGCAAACGAAGCAATTAAGAAAACATGTATTACTTAAAATAAATTAAAAGTATTTAGGACTTTCAGAAAGGTCTTGGTCGAAATCGCAATGTGGCCAATTTATTGCAAGTAGTTTCGTATAGAAATCCAAAATTGCTTTGAAACACTTACTCTCACATACCGAACTCATTAATATCTTAAATAACGGCCTGTGCATAAAGCCGATCGCTATTTACATTAAAATGCATTCTAATTAAGACAGTTTTCGTTGGAAATTAAAATACTTCACTTTATTTGTTTGTGGAATTCGAAAGTGCAGCCTTTTACTAAAATAGGGCTTCATTTTGTTCGATTTTGTTATTTTATTTTTTTGCGCCTGTTGATGTTTTATCTTATTGAAAGATTTTAGACTTTCGCGTTTCATTACACTAAAATTAGTCTTTATGGGTCTACACGCGATATTAGGAGTAGCAAATTGCATAGTTACTTTCTGCCCGACGTTTCGACTGGGTTACACCAACTGGCGCCGCCCGTTTTAGTCTGCCACAGCGGTTCCTAATATCGCGTGTAGACCCATAAAGACTAATATTTAGAACTGAATTTGTCCGAGATATTTACCATGTTTCTTTAAATCTTGAGTAGGTACCCAATATTTCCATGATCATGGCGCTCGCCATATAGTCGAAATATCGGGAACTTGATAATTTAAGCGAAAGTGGCTTAAATGAATCGTGGTAAGTTTTTAGACTTTCGCGTTCGATTCCTACCTAAGACAAATGTTTGAGTGATGAACTCCGGTGTTATTTATATATTTGAGTTTATGTACATAGGACTGGCTCGGTGGAACAGTGGTTAGTGACCCAGGTTTACTTCCAAGGTTCCAAGAGTCGTGGGTTCGATTCCCACTGGGACAAATTTTTGTGTGACGAACATCGGTGTTTGTTCCGTGTCTGGGTGTATTATTAAATATATTTGAGTTTATTTGTGTATACGACTATTGTTTCTGATAACAGTGACACAAGTGCTTTATAAATTAAGCCCGGAATCTGTGAATAGAACTGAATTTTTAGACTTTCGCGTTCCATTACACTAAATATTAGTTTTCATGGGTCTACACGTGATATTAGGAGAAGCAATTACATAGGTACTTACGCATACACATGGTCGAAACGTCGGGCAGTAAGTAGCTATGTATTTGCTACTCCTAAAATCGCGTGCAGACCCATAAAGACTAATACTTATGTTACACATCTTGGACAAATTCAGTCTTTTAAAAAAATGTATGTAACCATGTAATGGTAAAAAGTAACGTTTGTGGTACATATTTGTTAAATTTTATGCTATTATATTATTTTGAAGGACTTATTGCTGACAATTTGTAAACTACTGTATGAATTAAATGGAATTGTGATAATTGAACAGCTGTAGGAAGTTTGAAATGGAGCATGGCATTGCGATGGACACAGTAATTTCGATTTAAGTTGACATCGGAGGATATCCTATCAGACATATTTTTGTAAAGAAGACGTCTTGTTGTGGATAAGACAAATAAATATTTTTTTCTGAATTATTATTTTTACTAGGAAAATCCGCCCGCGGCTACGTCCAGAATAAGTTTTTCTTTGAGCCAAGCATTACTTTCAATATAGTGCGGTCAGTTAATAAGTAGCCTTTTTTATCCTTCCTCAAGCTCTAGACTGTGAAATTAGGTATACCGAAGCCCAATGAAGTTTAGTAATTTATTCTTTTTCATTTTTTTTAAGAGATTTATATAATTATTTAGTTTAATGCTCTTGATTATTTATTTTTATTTTTGTTTTTTCTTTTGTTTTATTATATCTGTGTCATCACTCAACCAAAAAGGTACGGCCAGAATATCAGTGTTGCAGGAGCTCTTGTTGAGCTTCTGCAGTCTATGCTGAGGCACGTACCTTGTTGGTCACTGATGTGATATATTCGTTTTATCTATACTAATATTATAAAGCTGAACAGTTTGTTTGTTTGTTTGATTGTTTGTTTGTTTGTTTGAACGCGCTAATTTCAGGAACTACTGGTTCGATTTGAAAAAATCTTTTTGCTTTGTATAGACCATTTATCGAGGAAGGCTTTAGGCTATATAACATCACGCTGCGACCAATAGGAGCAAAGATACAATGGAAAATGTGTAAAAAATGGGGAAAACGCGAACGAAGTCGCTGGCACAGCTAGTTTATTATATTGTGTTAATTACTGTTATTTTGTGTTAAATTTATTTTTTCTTGTAATATGTGTATATGCGACCAATAAATTCTATTCTATTCTATCCTATTCTATTCTATCCTCAGAAATAGACAACCTTATAAAAATAAAGATATATCAGGCTACCAAGAGTCATTTAAGTCGGTTCAACAGACGTGAAATTACGCGACAGACAAGAGTTACTTTCAGATTCATAATATTTGTCGATTAGAGATTAAGATATATGAGAATGTAAATTGATGTTATAGTAGCAGAAGGCTATACGGGAGTGAAAGGAGTAGACACAGAGCTGACGTATGACAGGCCCGAGTGGAAGAAGTATACATGTTGCGCCGACCCGACTTAGCGTGGGACAAGGGCAAGTCAATGAATAAACTACTGTATATTTGGAATAGGGATATCCACATGTTTCTACTAGTTCTTCGGCAGGTGTCGGCGTTGGAGGCAAGCACGCGACGCGTAATATAATTCAATCGTTAATTGTATTTTTACGTAGTCTTTAAAACATTTAGACATGATTAATTTGCAAAGAACAAATCATGTAATCACGTAACGTCTTCAATTAATACTTAATTAATATTATACATGTGAAAGTAACTCTGCCTGTCTGTCAGTCGCAGTTTCCATCTAAATCCGATTTGAATGAAATATGGTTCACCGATAGGCCAGACTGAGGGATTATATGGCACTTTGTAACAGACTTTGTAATAAAGAAGTAATGTTTCCTATAAATAATAGTACTCCTAAAGATAAAGAATAATTTAATTTTTTAAACTTTTACCATAAAACCAGTAATATTCAATTTCTCGTGACCACAACCGCTATAAAGAGTAAAACGTCGAATTTTTGGAGAAATCTTATTATAGAGGAAGATCCCAGAGCTGCCAGACATCACTTATTTTCTAATGGACAAAATATATACGATTGATTAGTGGTGGGGTGTACTATCATCATATGACTAGTTGCTACCTTGACCAGACGGCCATTTTTTAGATATCAACTAATCAAGGTACATAGAAACACTGCTCACCTCACTTAAATTCTGATGGCTGATTTTAACATATTTTTCACACAATATCATTAAAAATCAGGTTTCATTACTCCCAGACACATGCGGTCGGCGGTTTTACCTTACAGACGCTTTAAAGCTATGAAAAAATTTATTAAGTTTGCTTATTTTCTGATGCTTGATTTTTATATATGTTATTCAAACAACTATTTTAAAACGTTTTGCAAACGGACAGACCGATCCAAGGGGCCAAACATTCACCAGACCCAACTGTTTTAGAATTTTTTTTTATTGAATTTAGTTAAGTTTTTCTAATAAAATAGTTTGTAAGGTACAATTCTATAATTATTGCGGTCAGATGAGCACTTTTCAGTTGTTTGAATAACATATATAAAAATCAAGCATCAGAAAATAAGTAAACTTAATAATTTTTTTCATAGCTTTAAAGCGTCTGTAAGGTAAAACCGCCGACCGCATGTGTCTGGGAGTAATTAATCCTGATTTTTAATGATATTGTGTGAAATATATGTTAAAATCAGCCATCAGAATTTAAGTGAGGTGAGCAGTGTTTCTATGTACCTTGATTGGTTGATATCTGAAAAAAGGCCGTCTGGTCAAGGTAGCAACTAGTCATATGATGATAGTACACCCCACCACTACTCAATCGTATATATTTTGTCCATTAGAAAATAAGTGATGTCTGGCAGCTCTGGGATCTTGGACCATTAGTTTTGTTTGAAAATATGACTTCCCCAGCCGACTCTACCAATACTCAACTCTATTCGTCAACTATCCATTCGATGATTACTGGTACACTAATTGGCGACTTAATGACCCACAAAAACGTATCGCCGATTCGCTTCCCGGAAGAGGCTGTCCGTAATTAATCCACCAATTGAACTGGTAACCATTTAAATAGCCGGGAAATACTCTGGATACGGGAATTTATGTGTATGATATTGGTATTAAAATTACTAAGTTAAACTTATATCCTGTTATGTCAAGACTACCTGTCATGAAGTTTCTTGGAAATTTATATTTTGTCCTTACTTATATTGAAAATTCGAGAGTAATTATATCTGTTGCGCTTTCACGTGAAGAAAAGAAGTCATTTATTGATCATCATCAGCCCATATAATATCCCCACTGCTAGGGCAGTGCTAACCACACACGGTCATCTGACCCCAAACTAAGCAGAGCTTGTTGTTTGTTGATATGTCTGCCCTTAGTCCTACCGTCATTCTCGCAGTCCTACAGTTCACCCGTGATCACGGCGCTTGCAACAGTGCCGAAATATCGGGAGCTCATTAAAACAAAACAACATGGTAAATATCCCGGACACTTTCAGTTTTCTAACGTGTGTAACCATGACAGTTTAAAATTATATATTAAGCAGAGCTTGTACTATAGGCGTCAGAGACTGGTATACATACATAAATATTTATAAATAAATACTTAAATACATAACCACACCCAGACACGGAACAAACACCGATTTTTATCACACAAATATTTGTCCCGAGAGGAAATCCAACCCACTACTCTTGGAACCGCCAAGCAGAGTCAACAACCATTTCTCCAAAGAGCTCGTTATAAAAACTGAAGTCAAAAAACATTGACTTTTTTTAACCGACGACACTATAAGGGAGTAACGTTTTATGCCTTACACCAGAACACACTTCCGGAAAGCTAGTATTTATTTTTCATATCATTAGTGAAATCTATAATTAAGATAATCCAGTAACTTTACAATGCCAACTCAATCAACACACTCTAAGTTCACAACAAGCATTCCATAGCAGCGTTACCGAAAAAAAAACGAACAATACAAAATTGTCTCTGTACAGTTAACTCCCCAAAAATCCAAAAGAATAGGCCCGAAAACACAAGTTAATGATGACGTTGCGCGGAACGGAAAAACGAAATCGTACGTAGCAAGAAGACCCTCGAATAATGTGGATGAATGGAAACAAAAGGGTAATTGAAGAAAAGTATAATGAACAACAAACAATTAACACACGGGCCGGGGGCGTGGAGACGATGAAAAAAAAATTTTAGGGTACCTCATGATAAGAGAAGATACGGAACCTTCAAATTTGAAGGATACGTTTAGTAGCCATCTGGTTGCTCGTCATTGACATTGAAGACAATGATTGAAGACATTGGTCACGGAAAGAAAAGAAGTTATCAAGTTGTATCTGTTACAACATTAGTAAAAAATTATGTTTTATACGATACAACAATACACGTATTTCTGATTTCAAAAACGAAATTTTCTTTTTACTTCAGTCTTAACCGTGACCACGAACGCTGTAAAGAGCTCGAAACGTCGTATCGCTAAATAATGTTTAGAATAAGAATACACGCGAGTTTAATCCGTAAAACTTATTTTATTTCAAATTTTTTTTAATTTCAAAACATAATTTACATAAAACATTATCCGGATCCCTCAAAACTGAGAAAGACTCACACTTGACCAGCTTTTCTTTCGTTCATAATGACGCTGCGGTTATTCTGAGCAAGTTTGGAGAACTTGCGGATTTCAATGTTGGCACTTATCGTTGTACGATTTCTCTAGCTTGTGTGTGAGACTATTTACCATAGCATCGAAGATATATGAATTTATTTCTTTATTTAAGAAATATCATTTAGATATTTTTCTGATTTTGAGCTATATTGCTAAAGCTATTCAGGTGGGAGACATTTTGTCGACCGGTTGCTGTTACCACCATACAGTTGCGTAAAACCCGCCAAGTGACTCTGGCCTCTCTCGGTCAGGTCGCGTTCCGGGATCAGCACTGTACGAACCGGAGCCAGGGGGGACCATTGTTGCGGCAAGCGCCGGACCAGTGGAGTCATAGCGGCGGTATTGTGCGGGCGGAGCGGGTCAGCCCGCCGGCCAGGGAGCCCCGTAGAAACGGGGGCCCTTCCGTCCGGCGGACTGGCCAACTCGGACCCGCACAGCTCAATACCAATGCGAGACTCCACGCCTTGTCTCGTTGTTGCCGCAGCAGTGGTCTCCTCTTTAAGCGGGCTTTCAGGGTGAGTGCGACAGGCTCAATATGGTCTATTGTGCCTGTCGACCTCATATTTGGATCTCACTACCGCTTTCCATCAGGTGGAGTGAGGTTATCTTGTTAGCTTATTATAAAAAAAAAAAAAGCTTTAGTAATATCAGAAACAATATTGATCAAATACAAATAGACTTATAGATTAATAATAATTATGACGATTGGATCCAGATTTCTTGTTACAAGAGGCAGGGATACTACCTAATTAGCCATTTTTTACTTTTATAGTGGTAAAAACTTTGTATTTACTTTAATTTACAAGAAATCCTACTATTATTTGCCAGCATCTGTACCTAAAACTACTGTGACTTAGAATTCCTGAAAGTGGCTGTAACAGTTTAACTCATTATTAGTTATACATATTTACTTATTAAAATAAGTTTCAAAATAATTCGTTAACTGATTTCGTATCTCACGATTAACTGTGGGGCTTCAAAACAAAAACGCTGTTTTGTTTTAACCTTCCTTTTTCCTAGCAAAAAGGGTTGCGAAACCTCCCTTCCGAAGAAAAAACTCAACACAGATGGAAGAATGCAACCATTCTACGCATTGTACATTTATTTTTTTCAAATGTTTCATAAATCTCCTTTGATCGAGCCAGTGGAAGTATGCTTAGATTTTTTCGTCTCAAGACGTCCAAATTGGCGTTATTTTTCCACAAAAGATGGAATTTTTCAACATTTTTCTTTCGGTCTGATGTTTAAGTTACTGTTTAAGGGGTGTTTTTGCTCTTTTTTTCATAGCTATGTACGAAGGTAGAAGTATCTGCAATGTTTTTCTAATTTTGATCCTTTTTAGATCGCTGAATGCAAAAAGATATAACGCAATTTTATTTATTTTTGGCATCATTTTGTTACTTTCATGTGTTTGATTATAATTATCGGTTTATCGGTTCAATAGAACATTTCTAAGATCATAATACTTCAATAGATGTATCCTAAGTTCCGTCAAATATAGAAAGTTCAATGATCTCACAATACAGTTGCTCGTTACTTCAAAGAAATTTATTTGAAGTAAGTCTAGTATATTAAGTTGGTGAATCCACACGGAACTAGTTAATAACTCAACAAAAACAGATGCAGTCCACCGCCTCCATAGTGGATCATAAACCAAACAATTACAACAAAAGCATCGTCACACAATATGGTAACGACGAAAAAAAAATCGAAACTGCGTGTCAACTCATAATATTGCCTTGTAAACCGTAAACATAGCCCATCAGATTCGTGACCGACAATTTTAGTCCGAAAACCACCATTTTCACAACCCTTCTTTGAAACTCCTTTTTTAATTTTGGGCCTTATAATTTTGGAGATAAGAGTCATTTGGTGAGAAAAGCATTTTGGGGCAAGCAGAATAAAGTTTGTTTATGGGTTTAGATAAGATCGCTCACGTCAAGATCCTCGTTGATGTAAGATTATACCGTATATAGGAGATTTTTGGAAACGCCGCACAGAGCACCATAATTGGACCAAAAGTTTATCTTTTCAAAGAAGTTATGGTCATTTATGGGCTCAGTAGCCAGGAGTCGTGACTGGCAATGATTTGTATGGTGTTTTTGTGGTATTATTAGCGGATGACTCATTAAAGTTATGGGTGAATTGATATATGGGGTGTGGATGGGACGAATGGCCATGTTATGAGAATTAAGGGAAAAGTATAATAGGGTATCTTTTTGATGGTCAGTTTGTTATAAATAACGACTTTTTTAAAAAAAATCTATTGCTTTTTAATACATTTGAACTTGGTTTACCCATTAACGTCTTTTTTAATTTTAGGAACTTAAGTCAAAGTATAACTAAAACATATAAACTAAAGCAAAGTAATGATCTTTTACAGTTTATTACTAAATTAAAAATTTTATTCATGTTTTGATTCAAAATGTTCTCAGATAAGACATAAGTATATTCTTAAATATAAAGACAATGTTTTTGATATAAAACTTGACACAAAAAATGTAACTACGTTTTAAAAGAACAAAAAAGTTCTGTAAGGCCCTATGGCCCCCGATACATCACTGGGAATCGAACCCGCGCATAAACAACCAGTTTATGTAACTTTATATCCGGGAGCTTGGGCAAAGTAAGACATAAATATACAAGTTATGGGTTAGGAGAAACCGACTGAGGCCTGAGTCACAGGGTCTGTGCACAGTGGTGAAAAAAATAAATAATGAAGTGCTTTTTTGTTCGAACCTTATCCTCTTTTTAAAGTAATTAATGCTGTCTCTGTTTAAGCAAATCTTTATAACGATTCAAACCTGTGCATTAATTTGGATCATTAAAATTTGTTAATCTATGGCAGAGCTGACCAATCCCCATAACAATGTATCTTCAGTGGTCTGATCCAAAGATTATTAGGCATTAAAAACTTGCTTTACGCATATCTGAAATAGCAATGAGGATTGATTAGAACATTATAACTACCCTACAGCTGTCCCACGGCTGGACAAGTGGACAAAGGCCACCCCCAATTCACTCTAAAGCTGACGATCTCCGGCCAAGCTGTACCGTCTTCAAACTATTTGAGGCCCTGGGCACATTAGGATCATGGGACCCCTATGACCTTGAGAAAATACTATTAAGTTAAATATCATCAGATATTTCAAAATTAATGATTTTCGGTAATAGCTAAATATCGGTCATTTGGTAATCTGGCAGGAACTATGGGGCCCCATTCGATCGCGGGGCCCTGGGCACGTGCCCACAGTGCCCAGTGGGAAAGAGGGGCCTGCGGCCAAGGCCGACTAGTACCTGTTATGGGCATCTAGGTCATCTCACCATCTCTTTTTCGAAATTTAAATCTAAATCTAAATTTTTATTTTTATTAATTCTCAGTTGGGCATCGACTCCTGCCTTTAACGAATAAAGCCTTTAGTGTGAACACAGCAGATAGGTGTTAAGTATCTCGGTAGGTTTTTTGTCGTCAAAACTCTTTGATATGGAGATTTTATTGTACCTCATATGGGGTCAATGGTGACATCCATAACAGTTTATTTTACATCGTGCATTGTCTTATGGGTCTGTCTTCTTTGGAAGTGGATCTTGGCTTAATTCAGAATGAAAGCAACTTGTCAGTAACCGTTTCAAAATAAATTACTCCGGGAAACAGCACAGTTGAATTACAACGGAAAATGCAGAATTATCTGACTGGCCCGGTGGAACAGTGGTTAGTGACCCTGGCTGGCGGTTCCAAGAGTCGTGGGTTCGATTCCCACTCGGTTCAAATATTTGTGTGATAAACATTGGTGTTTGTACCGTGTCTGGGAGTGATTATGTATTTATAAACAGGTAAACGCTTTATCATCATCAGCCTCTGATTGCCAACTGCTGGACATGGGCCTCCCTAAATGCTGCTAATGTTACGCCCGCAGGGTATGCTGATAACTATTCCGTTGTAAGATTTCATTGGCAAATTTATTAGAAGAAGCTAATATTGCACCATCACAAAATCCTTTCTCACATCAGGTATTCAAAGCTCAGTTCAAAACAATCCTCATAGATCATTACGCCGAAAAGTATAACTTTCCGTCGCCACCTTATATGGTCAGTGGCGAATAGTCGGCATAGCAATAAGCGCGGCTAGTTTAGATTCTGCTGCGCGCTCACCTTTCATCTCAGATAGACATCGTGTAATAGACGCGAGTGCTCCTGCGCATACGAAGAGGTGAGATTTGTGGGAATGGAGACGAGGGTCAGAGTCAGTGTAGACTACATTGTTTTCCTTAGCCGATAGTTTTACAAATAAAAAAGGAAAATATTTATTGCTTTATAATTATTACACATAAGTTGCTTAAAACTAATTAAAAGTGAGCAAAAGGAAACATCTCAGCATGGCTTATCTAGGAAACTAGATAATGCTGTTTTTCAGATGTTCCTTTCAGATGTTTTATTTAGGATTTTGTTTAGGATTTAAACCGCATATGGATATCCTCATAGCCAAACGGACTTCGAAAAAAGAAGACAAATATTAAGTTATTATTGCTTGAACACTGTGCAATTTTAATAAAACCAATTTTACAGATAAACAGATTTCTTCAACTATTCTATTAAGGTTATGTTATGCTGTACTGATATCAGAGACATAATATACCGAGTTTGTATCTACTTGAACTCTCTTTTTTCATTTTCAATCTTTCGTGTGACGTAGACATTTGCAGATCGGTACCCTGTCAAATGTGCCACCGATACAGACAATCTCGAGCTTAGGTAAAAACTAAAGTGCGGCGGTGTTGTGAGTGAAGGCTATGCCAGGTACCATGACACCGTCAATAGGCGATGAGGTACACCCCGGTGTTTTAGTCGGTATACCCCCTGGGCATTGCAGTCCGTCCAGGAGTCGCGGCTGGCATTTACCATCTCTTCGCCAGTCGCTGGGGAGTCCGACACACCACCCGGAGAGGGTGAAGGTGCGCAACGTATTTCACCGGATCAGAAAAAAGTTAAAAACTAAAGCAGGTCTTCGCTACTTACACTTATTTTTTTAAATTTAGACTGTTCTGTCCCACTGCTGGGAAAAGTTAAAGTATTTTTTTTTATTTAAGCGTCCCATTTGTTTTTTTTTAATTTATAATATCTGTACGTCATCGCCCGTGAATACCAATCGGTGCTCATAATGTGTTGTTATTTAATATTTCGCTTGTATGAAGTACGACTGCGCACGCGCCGCCGATGAGCAGATAATGCTGGACATGTTTGTAGCGGGTGCCATACACAATTATGTGTTTATTTATTTTAGTATAAATACAGTGAGGAGACTCAAAAGGACAAAAACTTTGAATTAGTGACAAATATAAAAAAATAAGGCGTCCGACCGATTTCAGCCATGGAGGCCGATCTCAATTGAGATCAGCCAAGTGCGCAGGACATATTATAGTGCACAAGTGTGTGCGCAAACACAAGTGCACTCTCTTAATTCGGTGAGACGGCAATCTGACATGACCGATGAGAGATCGGGCGCAGGACCACCGGCTTAACGTGCTTTCCGAGGCACGGGCGTTCAACCGCCAACTTCCTAACTCCGGGCTGAGTAATTTCATTACAGAAAAACTCACACAAATTTTGCCCGACCCCGGATTCGAACCAGGGACCTCCCGGTCCTAACGCAGCGCTTGCTAGCAATGGACCAACGAGGCAGTAGTGAGAAATAGTGAAGTGTGTGCCACTCAAAATGAATACTAGAACATAGTGTCTTCTCCTTAATAGAGACAATAAGATAAGTGCTATTGGACACATTCTTAGACATACTTTTATTTTAAAAGCATAAGTAGTATTTTATCCTTACTAATATTATAAATTTGAAAGTAACTCTGTCTGTCAGTTTGTTTGTTACGCTTTCATGCTTAGAGTACAGAACCGATTTAAATGAAATTTAGTACAGATATAGTCCAGAGCCTGAGAAAGGACATAGGGTACTTTTTAACCGACTGAGCTATAAAGAAGTAATGTTTCACCCGTTAAACATCTCTACGCGGACGAAGTCGCGGGAGGAAAGCTAGTGTATAATAAATTACTTATTAGTGTTGGAGACTAGATTGTAATTTTGATGGCATATTTATCAATAAGGGCATAAGGGATCATAAAGGGAAAAAAATAGGTTGATACCCTTCTTGTTGGCTGTTGTTTGGGAAAGGGACAGGTTTAATTTAACATGCTAGCTACCGACAAACTAGATACACTAGGAAATGTGTTGTATGCACTTCAAGCAGATTTGGTGGCAATCAATGTCGTTTTAAAATCATCACCAAATATGGCAGACGAATTTTTTTTTTATAATAGGCAGATCCATTAAATCCAGGCTTTTTTTAAATCGGCATTTCTGCAGAACTTAAGGATGAGGTGTCAAGCCTAATAGGTATAGAACCTATTGACCTCATATCTGGACCTCAAGGTGGCTTCCCATCAAATAAACGCCATCCTATTTTTTTTCATAAAAGACTAACAAGATGACTTCACTCCATCTGATGAAAAACGGTAGTGAGATCCACATGAGGTAGACAGGCACACAGACAAATATACCATATTGAGCCTGTCGCACTCACCTAAAGGCCTAAATCTCTATATGAAACAAAATAAAGCCAAAATCACACGTTAGCTCCAAACTAAATCCACTCATGCATAAGCCTCAACCAAAAAATAGTCCAACAGAACAAAACAATGAAATAGAAACGTTACCCGTGGCTTATAAAGATCTCGCGTTCGCTCGTAAAGATGAATTCGCAGCAAGGAGCGAAGCTATCTTGTGTCTCAATTTGTACGGCCGCCACAACAATATAAATAATGTAAAAACAATGAGAACTGCCTACTATATTGTGTTGTGCGTGTTGAGAGTAAGGAAGGTGTAGAAGTGGCAGCGGAGATTAGGTGTAAGATTCAGGTCTTCTTACTCTACAATTTCTTTCGTGTACTTCATTTGTATCACTCTTGACAGATTGGTCCTGGTCATCACTTACAGTGGCGCTCACAAAGCCTCCAAGATTTTAAAAACAGGGTTAATAATATTATTAAATTGGCAATGATATTTTCTGAGCAATATCCAAAAACCCATATACCTTACTCTGAAAACATATGAGTCTGATGTGATGTACGAGTATGATTTGCTTTTCGACTTCATTATCATCTGACTGACCTTCAATGATTTTCTAATGAAGTCTGAAATTTGGTAACTACTTCATTTTCAATTCCATATATCTTAAAAAAATATCATCTACATCATTATCCTCGTTATTTCAGCCCAAAATTATCTACGCTCCTTTGACTCCTTACAAGTTTTCCAGAATCCCGAAAAATTCAAAGAAACTCTAGTACATTTCTAATACTGCGCGGGCGCATGCAGCGGCGACTTTGACACTTAACAGAAAAATCTAAAATCATAAAGCACTAACCCACGGATCGGGTTGCAGTTGCGGCCTGAATGCTAATACAAATATTGTGCGCAAGAGCACCTGTCCAAATAGCCAAGCGATTTTAATTCAAATCCTGTAGAGTTAAGGTCCATTTTAGATTGGATCACTTTCGATTTTAATTGTTTATTGGAGACTGATCGGTATTGGTTTATTGTGTTGCTTGTACAATGTACATGTTGTATTTTGTTGTTTTTTTGTTTGTAAAATAAATAACTTGTGCAATAGTGTGATGATCTTTTTTCTTAGTCTTTCTCCTATGAATATGTCTATAACTTATTTTAATCTTATTTATGATTAGGTTCTTCTTAAAACGCTTATCTATAAAACTATGCTACTTTTCAAAAAGTCTTCAATTTCAATGTGTTTATTTTAGGTCAGTTTCTATTCCACTTAAATCTTGACCTTGAAGTGAAGACATGGGTTCCATAATAAATTAACAAACAAATATTTGTCCCGAATGTTAATTGAACCTACGGGTTTTGCGCAAGAGTATTCACTAACCAATGCAGCATAGAGAAAGTCACTTATTGAACTGTAAGTTCCGTCATAAATAGGTGTGGCTGTAATATTTGCGCCTTTCCCGTTCCATTACATGGGAATAACATTAAAATAGACCAATCATAGATTGGAGTAACCCAGTAGACACGTTTAATAAAATGTACTTATTTACTACAATACACTATTGTGTCTGTTTAATTTTGGTATTTTTATTTTGTTGATCATTAAATGTTTTCCTTATTTTTTTCTTTCTATTTGCATATTACTTCTTTTATCGCGTGTAGACTCTTACCAAACAGTTCTAAATGTAAATATACAAGTAGTATACCTATTATTCAGTCGAACACAATTTCGTCGTATTAATCAGTCTCAAGAAATCCTAATCTCAGTTTCCCTCAGTCGAGTCTAGGAATAAAACATATTCCCCGAACAGTTAGCGGTGAATTCTCAACATTATGACGAACAGTACTTCATTCACAAATCACATCCTAACCTTATAAATGTACTCTACGCTTAACCGTTTCACATTTAATTGGATGCTTAAGACTCAATTTGAGGGCTATAATTAGGAATCTTGCTGAGTACTGGCCCTTTTGGATTTGAGCCAGATTCCCTACTATTTGTGAATGTATAATTATTAATTGAACAGAAATAAGTAGAACAGGCTAGAAAGAATTAAAAAAAAAAAATTTAGGGCTCATCTTAACTGAAGACGCAAACAATTTGACAAGGATGATCTCATCCTAATAAATTGTGTCTACAAATCACTAAAAGATGAATAGGTAAGGAAATAATTTGCAACACACGATACAAAGTTTGACATTGCCAGATTTCATTTTTGCAATTTGCTTGCAAAACAAAAAAAAATAATTTTAAATTATTCCAAGTTAATTACCATGCATTTTTAAATAAATGTTGCTTTTGATTTTTTTTAATTTGAATATACAGGGTGTCCCAAAAAGTAGTGTCAAGCGGAAGTCCTGAGATAGAACACCCCGTGGGGCATCCGAAACACCCCCATGTATGTTCCGCGATTTTTAATAGTTTTCGAGTTATGATATTTTTTCTAAAATTTTGGGAACAATTGACCTAACCGACTATAAATATTGTAGAGAAAAAAGTATTTGACTTTTTTGAGTAAATCTTTTTGCAAATAAATTTTCATGAGTTTTTCTTTAATGCCTAAAATATTTGTCTCCATAACTTATGTGGAAATTATCAAAATTATGCTACAAACTGAAAAGTTACGTTCTGTAAATAATGTCTTACAATTTCAACGTTAAATTTAAAATATTAGGAGATAGTTGCATGGCTCCTTAGTAACTTTAAAAACTGAGCTTAACTCTCAGCTTTCATAATCATTAATAAAAACTGGTCCTTAATAGGCTACTTTTGCTGAAATCGGACTACAAAGACAGATAGGTGGAAAAATCATAAAATTTGCCATTTGATGAACAAGCATTATTTGGACATTTTATTATTCCGAAATTTAGTCAGTTTGTTAACAAATCTAAATTTAATACAGGAGCACTCAGATGCAAACATTTGGATGCTTTTTTTGTTTAATTTAAGTTTCATTGCGCTAACACTGTTTTCACATGCAATACCTTTGTTACGACGAACTTGACGAACTTTGCTTTCTTTACGGACTTTAATAAACTTTTACTTATAAACTTTTTACAATAAATAATCAAAAACAATTAATTTTTTTTTCAAGAAAGTTCCCATTTTTAAACTTAATTAATTTTTTAAGTATCACAAATTAAACTTCCAAGTGGTTATTTATTAGCATTTCTGGTATAATTTTGATTGTTAACAATCTTATTAACTTTAGAAATAATAAAATGTCCAAATAATACCTCACAATCGAATGACAATTTTTATGATTTTTCCACCTCTCTGTCTTTGAAGTCCGATTTCAGTAAAAGAAGCCCATTAAGTACCCTTTTTTATTAATGATTACGAAAGCTGAGAGTCTGGCGCAGTTTTTAAAGTTACTTGGGAGCCATGCAGCTACCTCCTAATATTTTAAATTTAAAGTTGAAATTTTTAGACATTATTTACAGAATGTAATTTTCCAGTTTGTACCATAATTTTGAAAACTTCCGTATAAGTTATGGAGACAAATATTTTAGGCATCAAAGAAACACTAATGAAAATTGATTTGCAAAAAGAATTTCTCAAAAAAGTGAAATAATTTTTACTTTACAATGTTTTTAGTCGGTTAGGTTAGTAATTCTGAAAAATTTAGAAGAAACATCATAACTCGAAAACTATAAAAAATCGCGGAACATACATGGGGGTGTTTCGGATGCCCCACGGGCTGTTCTATCTCTGGACTTCCGCTTGACACTACTTTTTGGGACACCATTTACACACCTAAGAAGAAATTCGAAGGTTGTGTAGTCGACCAACCCGCACTTGGCCAGCGTGGCCGACTAAGGCCTTATCGCCCTAGTTTAGGGTAGGCCCGTGCCCCAGTAGTGGGGACGTATATGTGCTGATGATGATGATGATGAGAATATGCATAAGAAATGCGAAGTTTAAGAAGGAAGCATTGAATAATTTTACTTTCGAGCATATCTCGACACAAATTCTCATGAAACCAAAAGTGACAAACAGATGAGAACCATCAGGTGTCGCTGCAAATGTAGTAGGGTTGTCATATCAGTTGTTTATGTCCATTCGCGTCTCCTTCCACACTTTGATGTCTGTCGCCACCCAGAATCAACTCTGATCACTTGTACGATCGGCGACAAAAGTAATTGCACATAATTAATATGTTTAAGTGTTAACTTTACTGTACCTATTAGGATAACAGTAAAGTACTCGTGCTCTATGCAAAATTAATCACGGAGTTTGGACATAAATGGTCAGAAATTAGATAGCAAACAATATGAGACAGATTGTTTTACAATTCACATCATAATTTTCTCTGGCCAATACATGACCACCCAATCAATCCGCCATTTGCCGGTCGGTCTATGGTAGAATTCGTATATTGATAATTTTGTAACACCTTCAAAGAGCTCAGGCATTGTATCGCTGTTATCCATTTTTTTTTCTTTTTTAGTTCCCAGGGGGTCCAATTTATATTAAAGTAAAGTTTGTCTTATTTTTTGAAAATTATAGACGATTGTATGTTTAGCACCTTTTGACGTTGACTGTACCTCCTAATTTATTGTAAAGCAGGTTGATGTTTGAGGATTGTTAGAACTAATTTAGGAACCTAACAATACAAGCATTTTAATCAAATTTGTACAGGATTATAGATCTTAATGCCTTGAGATAAGTCTTGTAATACGCAACACTATAGTAGTCGTTAAATATCTTCATTATGAACTCTTTCATGTTTATATTTAGTTATAATCTTGAGATCAAAGCATGCTTAATTATTAACTACTTCTTTCAATAAAAATTATGATCTAGTCATAAATATGTGATGAACAAATGAATGTCCAGTTTAAGGGCAAGACTCAAACTTAAAAAAAAAATTGGTTGGCAGATTTTATGGTATTCGGCCAAAAACTATTAAAATATTAAATAACCAGATCATAACTCCATTCATAATTTTCCATATTCACAACCATTAGCAGAATTATTTATAATTGCAATTCACATTTATTGATTTTTTTTGCCCTCACTAAACTTTTATAACTGTTTAGCGAAACAGTAAACAGAATCATTTACTGTTGAAAATCATATTTGATGCATTTTTAGCCCTACTTCTATCTCTAACGCTCTATTTTGCGAAACAACAATATTTGTCACTTTCAACAATATAATACATAAAATCGTCAACATATATCCCGCTCTGACTCCAGCGGTTTCCTTAATGACCCTATAAATAGGTTAACACTAATCACAGAAGTCGCTTCAGATAGTCCAACTTTACAGTGCGATAAATCCATAAAGAATTCGCTAGGAGCCGTGTAAACACATTAGGTCGACAGCACAACCACGAATTGCACTAAATAATGTCAATTTGGGTCATATCAATGTCGCAATGCTATGTTTTGTTGAGAGTAAGAGCGAATGTTCGTGATTTTTGGCAAATTAGTTGTCTATTTAGCTTGGAGTTTCTGTTTTTTTTTTTTAAATGAAACTTCCTAATCGGCGTTGGAAAAAAATTTACCGTCACATTTTTCGGTTACGCGTCACATTTTTCCGTTACGCGCCATCATTTTCTTGCCCCTACCACGGTTGGTTTCACTTCATACGTGTGCACACTAGTACACGCACACATTTTTTAAAATAGGCTTATAAGATGACATCACTCCATCTGATGGTAAGGGGTAGTGAAATCCAAATAACAGGTCGACAGGCACAATAGACCATATTGAGCCTGTCGCACTCACCCTGAAGGCCTGCTCAAACACCGTTTCACGCCCCGCCTGAAGAGCCAGGGATCATAGGAGGGAGGAAAAACATGAGGTGGAAGGGTATTCCATGCCTTAACCTCTTGGTCCGACCTACCAGTGCCTGCATTGTATGTGGATGGCAGCGCTGATTTTTATGCTTATGTTGAGATGACGTTGGACTAGGACTATAGGTGGCATCATTATTGTGTGATGGTGATGAGTGTGATGTTCCGATGGGGAATGAAAAGTGCACGGTGTGCCATTGTTTGAAGGTCTAGTGATGTTATTGTATGGTCCTACCCACTGTGGCTGGAACTTCGGTGATTTGCCTTTCTTCCTTGAGTTCGATCAGTTGCTCCTCCTGGAGACGGGCTTGCTCCTCATGGCGAAGGTCTTGCTTTTCCTGGCGAAGGAATTGTTCTTCCCTCAGTTTAGCAATTTGTGCTTCCTGATGTCGGGATCTCAGTCTCTACATTTATCAACTTCTTCTGACAAGCAACTCAATTCAATTACATCGTAGTTCCCAATGAATCCATAATGTAGCTAGTCTGCGGTGGACCTAAAGCTAATTAAATTAAACGCCAGCTGACCTACAATGAGATGAGACAATTTATTCGCAATACTAATAAAACAAGAGACGCAATAAGGCGTGTGCGCATTAGGAGCGATTTGGTTGAAACGTCGTATATATAACGATGTAACATGAAAATCGTGGTGTTAGTTTCAATATTAAGGATATCCATTCGGAAAATGATTGAAACAATTGATAATTGAGTAATAATGTATTTAGAGAAATATTTAAAAGACTACTGCTCCACCGCAGATCAGGGACGATAAGTGTTTTTTTTTAATGTTATTCGACTGTTAGGACTACTAAGTTACTATTCCACGTGAATGGAGTCGCGGGCATCCGTAAGTAAAAAATAATAATACAATCAAATATACGCAGTGTCAGGAATCATAGACACACATGAAACTAGTGTAACTTGAAAAAAAAATCGAAATGCGAACGACGAGCACTCTATTAAACTAGATACAAATAGTACTTTTATTTGTATCCTGACATAAATGCTCGTCAAGCGAAATTTGGGAAAAGTACTCAAATTCACACTAAAAGAGTGCATAATCAACCTAATGTTCTCACAGTTGGCCAGTGGCCAATAACCTTGTCATCTCGCAATGACTCATTCACCCGACTAACTGCATTATTGTATGCAATTGTTGGAAATAGTCAAACGTCTGATATCCGTCCTCTGTTAATCACTTTAAATTATGTTGTGCTAAATAATTTAGTTGGAGATTAAGATTTTATTGCTGGAAACGTTTTAGTTCTGTTTAATAGTGTCGGTCTATTTTGAGGATTGTATCGTCTTTGCTAGGTCCCTTGGTTGTAGGTAATTCATATGTACCATCATTCGACGCTTTAACGGCGAAGGAAAACATCGTGAGGAAACTAGCACACCTGAGAGATTTTTCTACGGTGTGTGAAGCCATGTCAGAGGCCTACGGGCGGTTTAAACTCTGACACCAGGTTGTTCATCAACCACACGATAAGAAGAAGAAGGAAGAAATATTTAGGGTGATGAATATCGGTATTTACACCGTGTCTGTTATGTTATTACTTAGAATACTTTGTAATTTTAGTGGATTAGACTACTAGCCAATTTTTTTTTTGTCGCAAGAAATTAAATAAATTTCTTTGATTAACTTCTTCTTCTTTTAAAGCTTCTTCACGTAGATGGAGTGGTGGGCGGAAAGCTAGTAATGATTTAAATGTCATCATCATCAACCTATATACGTCCCCACTGCTTGGGCACGGGTCTACTTTAAACTAGGGCAACAAGGCCTTAAGTGCGGATTGGTGCGACTTTACAACCTAAAATTTCTTCCTAGGTGTGTAAAATTTGTTCCTCACGATGTTTTCCTTCACCGTTGAAGCGTTGAATAATCGTACATATGGATTTAAAATTTGAAAAACACAGCAGGGGTTTGAACTGGTGACCTCTCGCATGGCAATCAACGACCTTAATCACTCGGCTTGACGTTTTTTTAAATGACCTACGAAAGCATAAAAACAACCAAATCTATAAGATTACGTATAGATACTACCTAGTCTTTGAAAGGATAAAGCTAGCCTTGCAAAATCAAAGTATCTGCTCAAAAGCTTTCCTCTTCATGCCGACTACGCGCTAACCGCACCAACGTGCCCGACCGAATGCAAATACTTGCGCGTGCGCATCGAAATTAAGATGGCCGCTGTCGTATAAATAGAACGCATTGTTTGGGCCCTTTGTTTCGTTTCGATTTTTGAGGTTACATCATCGAGTTAATTATGATTATCAAAAACCAACCAGCACTTGGCCAGCGTGGTTAACTAAGGCCTTATTGCCCTAGTTTAGGGTAGGCCGGTGCCGCTGCAGAGGGGACGTATATTCCTGCTTACATTGATTGCGATAGTAATTGAAATAATCTTATTAAAACAAGATATAATGATGACATGAAACCAACTTAGCAATTAATTTTAATCACATTTGGAGAATCGGTTTAAAAATGGAGGAGAAATTAACAGCGAAAAATGATTAAGTAACGTACACAGCATACCTTCTTATTGAAGTCGGTAAGAACTGACATATATTTTTCCTGACATGGATGGATGGCTCTCATGCCTAAAACGTAGAATAGAGCAGTTTTTCTAGTCAATAAAGAAATAAATCTAGAGTGATATTGATTAAAAGGGTCGATGGCCGAGTGGTTAAGGTCGTTGCTTGCCGTGCGAGAGGTCGCCAGTTCAAACCCCACCAGGTACCATTGTGTTTTCCAAATTTGAAATTCACATGTACCATCATTCGACGCTTTAACGGTGAAGGAAAACATCGTGAGGAAACTAGCACACCTGAGAAATTTTTCAAACGGTGTGTGAAGCCATGTCAGAGGCCTACGGGCGGTTTAAAAACTCTGTCACCAGGTTGTTTTCCTAGTCAATCAGGTAATAAATAGATGGAGTGATATTGATATCAGTACTCAGCCATCAGATACTTCTATAACGACAGTGAATCACATTTATTTATATATTTAAATATAGAGGGAATGCGCAGTAATCCCGTCCTGTCGCCAAGGCTCTGTCAGCCGCTCAATGGGGCATTCATCGGCCGCAATCGACGTGCGCCTACGCATCTCCTCACATATTCATGTACAGTCGTTGACTGAAGCTATACAGATTTAAAGTTTTGTTAAATTTTTTTTGAGAACTTGACACTTTATTATAGAAAAGAGTTCGCACATTTCTACACTAGGATAATGCTTAGTTTACCCTCTCTCCTGTAATCCCTAGTGAAATGGAATCTAAGCATCTGAGTGCGTCAGGGTCATTAGGGTCTACTGTTTTTGTCGACCTCATTTAGCCTCACGACCGCTTGCCTCCTAGTATTTCACTAGTATAACTAAATTGTACTTTATTTTTTGATCGTAAATGCGAGAATACCTACATTTTGTTCGTCTGTCTCACGCCTTTTCACATCAAATCTTCTGAACATATTCAAATAAAATTTGATTTACAGAAAGGACATAGTTCACTTTTTAACCGACTTCGCAATAATATAATGAAATAACATTTTTCGCGATAAAAAACGAACAAAAAACTTACCTTTACACTTCTCTCTACGTCTGTACCATAAATCGTCTCATGTCAATACAAACAAAACCAAAGCATTACGTTACGTCCACACTTTCAAACACGTCGACATAAATCATAATTAGCATTGAGGTGCCGAACGGTAATCCAACAGCCGTCTGCTTTACGAATTCTTGTTTATAATAAAAAATAGAAGCATAAATTATTGCTGGTTGCAAAGAAAGAGTAAGGCTTTGAGGACGAGAAAAGGAAAAAAGCAAAATAAAGCGATTAAAAAAAATATGTGTGGCACACCTAGGACACATCGCTTTTCCTTAAATAAATCTATGGCAATGACATAATTCATCATCATCAGCCCATATACGTCCCCACTACTGGGGCACGGGCCTACCCTAAACTAGGGCGATAAGGCCTTAGTCGACCACGCTGGCCAAGTGCGGGTTGGTCGACTACACAACCTTAGAATTTCTTCGTAGGTGTGCAGGTTTCCTCACGATGTTTTTCCTTCACCGTTAAAGCGTCAAATGATGGTACATATGAATTTCAAATTTTGAAAAACACATTGGTACTTCTCGCATGGCAAGCAACGACCTTAACCACTCGGCCATCGACGCTTTTTTAGGAAATATTATTGATACCCTCTTTAAAATAAGTCATTGGCATGTCCCTCTCCCACTTTTCTCTCCGTCTCTTTCATAAAGCATGCAGAATCCCCGATATCTATAAACATTGGTAACCGATCCCCAATAGTGTTATTTTAGCCGTTTTACATTATTTTGACATAAATGAGTAATTGAGTGCGTCCCTGGGCCGGATGTGGGAGATTCATGAGGCGACAGGGCCGGACTGCGACGGTGTATAAATAATATTATTGTAATACTGTGTGGTGTGGGCGGGTAAGTACGAATTTGAAGATTTTGAGATCTTTTCGCGGGGTAACTAATTTGTACAAATTTTAGGTATACTGTTACTTTAAAATCCAAACTGGCGTAAAAGGCTTAAGAAATAAATACTTAATAAGCCGTTATCGAAGTAAATTATCTAAACTGGGACTGGGAGTTATATTTTTTAGCTTGGTTTTAACCTTTTTTTTTTAAAGATGAAAAACGTTTAAGAATTGATTAAATTATTGTTTCTTGACAGCTTTCCACTTATAACTATAACTAATCTGATTCTTCAAGCGGAATAAACGAAAGGATCCATTATTAACAATTAATTGAAGTTTGTGACCAATTATTGGTAAACAAGTGTTATAGACAGCTCTTTATTGATAAATTTCTTTCCCCTTACTAATTTTGAAGCAATTACCGACTTACTCATTCCGCAATTGGGGAGGCATATGTCCAACAGTGGGCAGGAATGGGCTGATAATGATGATGAACTGACGTTAGTCAATTCATCATCATTATCAGCTTGTAAGACAAGAAATGTGAAATTTGAGTTATCAAATTTCACATTTCTTGTCTTACCCTCCTTCGAGTCGATGCCTCCCGAGGCAATATTCACCGGCGATAAATAAGTGCGGTGCCGGTAAATCAATTGACGGACGCTCTGTCACGATAATTGCGCATGTCCGCCATCTTGAATTCACTTAGATGATATGGTTAAGTTACTAAGTTATCTATTACTTTGTGGGGCTCAAGTGTGTTATATTAATTTTCAAGGTTACATATTTAAACTTAAGTCTCTCTATCTTTTAAAAAAACCCTAACCAAAAACTAAACATAGCATGTACTATGGGCGTCAGAGACTGATAAACATACATAGATATTTTTAAATACATACTTGAATACACACCCAGACACGGAACAAGTACCGATATTCATCAAACAAATCTTTGTCCCGAGTGGGAATCAAACCCACGACTCTTGGAACCGCTAGCCGGGTCACTAATCACTGTACCACCGATCCAGTAATTGCAAGCGGTTATCAGCTAAAAACATAAATAGGTATTTTTGAGACGTCTACCAAATACTTACTTACTTTACCATCACCACCGCTACCAAATACTTACTTTACTTATTAGAAACGCCTACCATTCAAAGTCAAAGCTGGTATTCCAAAAAAACACAATCACCATTAGTTAATCGTCCGCATTGCAAGTCTCACTGAACTAAAAAAAAAGCAAATCTCCAACACTTCCATCTAATAAATCACAGCTTTATAAAGCTACTATGTTACGTCACAACCCCAAATAGAAGTCTAATCTTGAAGAATCTTCATTGATTCATTCCTACCACTGGACATTACATTCATTAAAACCAAAAAACACATCAATGACCCAAGGAAATGCTAATAATAAACAGTGTATTAGTAAACTGTGGCCAAGCAATGTTAAACTTTATCCTTATACCCATAAGGCTTTATAGACCGATCGAAAATTATTGATCTGTGGAGAATTTGATTAATAGATTACGCCACTGACAGTAGCCACCATTTTTTTTTCTTCAACGTCCGGCGATCCGGCATCTTTTATATTCGAACTCATTTATCAATGGTTTCATTAAAAGTCGATCGGGTCGAAATATTAATATCGATTTTGTGTTGTGGGACCGACGTTCGAAGTGATTTCGACAGTTTTGTTTTTGTTCGGATCGAATTAGTGATCGATTCTGGGAATAATTCAATTTCGATTCGTCTTGTGATTGTGGTAATTCTACTTTGGATATATTAATTTTATTAAAGCTCTAAAGGTTCAGCTCTTCATTTCTGCCCCGTACCATTAAGGAATGGAATGCCCTTCCAGCTCATGTTTTCCCTCCCTCCTATGATCCCGGGCTCTTCAGGCGGGGCGTGAAACGGCATTTAAGCAGACCTTCAGGGTGAGTGCGACAGGCTCAATATGATGTATTGTGCCTGTCGACCTCATATTTGGATCTCACTACCGCTTACCATCAGTTAGAGTGAGGTCATCTTGTTTGCCTTTTCTTTTAAAAAAAAGACAGTAGATGTCTATGGTCACGAAATTGTCTTTTCTAGCTAGTAAGAATCAGGTAAAGAGGACGAAATTAACTTAACCTAAGACGTGCTAACATGAGCGACCTCGATGGTATGTTGGTGGTAAGCTCCGCGAAGTTAGGGGATACCAGTCACGACTATCTGTCCGGTAGGTGGTGGACGGTATACGGGTAAGCGACCCCGGCTCCTCGAGCTACTATCGACTCAGTCCAAATCATCCAAGGCGATAGTATCCTTCCTCCCCTTTTCCTTCCCCCGTCATATATCCTTGCTACTCGTGGGAACGCAATGACCTTGTTAAAACTATGCACAAGGCAGAATGGCGGCGACGTGGTCCACAACACGTCACGTCACGTTTCCCACAGAGGTGAAAAGTGGATCGCTGGAAGTGATCTCTGCCTACCCCTCTGGGAAAAAGGCGTGATTTTATGTATGTATGTCTGTAAGCTCCGCTTACAAGTCGGCTAGCCCTGGTTTCAAGTTTCGAACAAAGTGTAAGTTTTTCAGCCTCAGTTCTGGAGGCTGCCGGATGCATTCCCGTGCCTTTGAAAGATGGCCAGAGGAGCTGATGGTCCTGTGCCTGATATCTGGCCGGTCAAGCCGATTGAATAAGAGAGTAAAGGAAGTAAAATATCATGTCCTGAGTAGTTGGCTGATCTCTATTGAGATTGGCCGCCACCTTATTAATTAAATAAATAAATAAATGTTACACAGCATCACATACATCTGATCCCGTGGTTGAGTAAGTTAAGCATTTTTGTAACAGATATCAAACTAAACAACAAATATACTTAAATTTATTTAATAACACACCCAGACACGGAACAAACACCGATGTTCGTTACACAAATATTTGTTACGGGTGGGAATCAAACCCATGGCTTTTGGAACCGTAAATAGTGAGCACCACTGTTCCACCGAGCCAGTCAAAATAATTTAAAGGCTTCTATCAACCAGCACGATTGCATAACAGTTATCTCCACTTTTAAACGGCTAGCCAAAACCGATCGTTCACCGATTTGCTTTCAACACCTAATTTCCTGTCAAAGAATAAAAAAAAATGTCTCCTCCAAGGTAACCAATTACAAGTGAGGGGTATATCCATCAATGTTGTACTTCCGACCGGGTCCGGGTGACAATGATTAGTCTCGCTTGATCGAGATAATCGGCGTATTGAAGCACCGGCCCGATCGCTGCCGTGCCACTGGGCGAGATGTACAGGGTGATCCAGTTAGTCGAATAATGGTCTTTGAAAAAAAAATACGGGTAAAACTAGTGTAAAGTATGATAATCTATAAAACCCACTTTGAAAAATCTGGGTCATTTCCACTCACTTGGGCGTCAGAGACATACATAGAATTAAATATTGATAAATACATCCTTAAATATGTATTCACACCCAGACACGAAACGAACACCAATGTTCATCAATATTTGTCCCGAGTAGGAATCGAACCCACGACTCTTGGAACCCCCAGCCAGCCACTAACCACTGTTCCACCGAGCCAGTCAAACACTTAACCACCATCTTATCTTATTACTAGTTTTTCACCCACGATCCCGTCTATGTGAGATCGTACATCGCTAAAAGCATAACTCCATTATGCCTAAGTCGGTTAAAATGTAACGTTTTCACATTTAAATTAATGTTAGCAAGGATTAAGTAATTACCTGTCAAGTTACTAGTCAAAATGTATCTCAAATCATATTTGTGTGCCTATCACATACACATCTCAAAGTTATTTATATACATACTTCATTCATTTCAAAATAAAAAGCAAATAAATAGAGATTTATTTATTTATTTATTTATTTATTTTGCTAGTCACACTACATACAGATGATCATTTTAATATAAGGCTATAAGATTTGTACTCAAATAAAACCAATCGTACGTTTCAATCATCATTTTGTCGCTAAAAAGACACCCTGTATTTGATGGCACGGCAAACTTGAGATCCCAATGTCATGATACTGTCTCTTTGATAGATAATCTTTAGAATCGAACAGTATTCGACGGACATCGACCACTGAGCTTAATATGGCATTAATAAATAACCCTACCAACTCATCTTTCCAATTCTTAAGCTTTTAAGACCTTTGGATAAAGTCCAAAATCGCGTGGCTAACTTAAATGCCTGAATTATGGAAGCGTCAAATGACATCCCCGTAAAAACCCAGTGGTTAATAGGTTTCTGGCCACACAAACTAAATCCTCTTAGCAATAGTACGGTATATCTAAATAAATATCAGATAGATAATTGAAACGGACCTAAAAAAAAATTGCAAAAACTACTAAGTTTCTGTCTCTTCACTTTTTACATACATACATAAAATTACGCCTTTTCCCAGAGGTGCAGGCAGAGATCACTTCCTGCCATGTGCTACGGTTCTAGCACACCACTTTCGCTTCATAAATAAATAAATATCTGGGACATTTCCACACACTGTCATCTGACCCCAAACTAAGCAGAGCTTGTACTATGGGCGCCAGAGACTGATAAACATACATATATATTTATAAATACATACTTAAATACATAATCACACCCAGACACGGAACAAACACCGATGTTCATCACACAAATATTTGTCCCGAGTGGGAATCGAACCCACGACTCTTGGAACCGCCAGCCAGGGTTACTAACCACTGTTCCACCGAGCCAGTCAAAGTCATCCACATCTATCAACCTCTTCATGCACGCTTATCGATTACGGATACTTTTGATTTGAACCTTCTTCAAAATTTTACCTATTAACTTCATTGCACTTAAAAACAAATGGATTTACAGAGATGGCTTTACAACATAGTAGAAAATAAGGCGATTTGATAGCTGTTTAAGATGTCAATGTTCTTATTTCCATAGAACATGATTGTCCAGCCCTTGTTTCATGCTAAGTGGGCAGAACATATTGCATAAGTCTACACACAAGAAATATCAGTTTAACTTATATTTATTCACACGGACTATTATTATATCTAACTATTTAAAATTATATGAATAAGTCAAATATAATAAAAATAGCGTCGATGACCGAGTGTTAAAGCTCTTTGCTTGCCATGCGAGAGGTCGCCAGTTCAAACCCAGCCACGTACCACTGTGTTCACAAATTTAAAAATTCGTATTACGTTCGATTATTTGACGCTTTAATGGTGAAGGAATACATCGTGAGGAACACCTATGAAGAAATTCTAAGGTCGTGTAGTTGATCAACCCATAGGTACTTGGCCTGCGTGGTTGGCTAAGGCCTTATCGCCCTAGTTAAGGGTAAGCCTGTGCCCCAGCAGTAAGGACGTATATGGGCTGATGATGATGATGATGATGAATAAATAAAAAAAAAATTAAATAAAGGATAATTTGAACAATCAGGTAGGACAAAATTTTAAGACGTGTGTGTTTGCTTGATTTTTCTAGTTTTTATTAAATATTAATATGATATGTAACACGATGATGCGACGAATGAAAAGAAATGAAATAAATTAATTTATTTTAGTACGTAGTAGTTACGAAAATAATGTTGTAAAGAACCATTGAAAGGTTAAATTCCGCTAACAAAACGTATCATTTTACGTGAAGACTTTTAGACAATATTAAAATATGTATAAAATAATATTATGTTTTCGTAAGATGCTAAAAAAATACAAAAGGAATCTATGCATATTCCCATTATTGTAAATGTAAGAATATGATATTAAAAAAATATCTTTGATCCTCCCCGCTTCTCTAACCAAAATCAAATTAATACGATTGCATATTTTTACGTCAAAAATTCCATAAAATCACAAAGCCCGCCATTTGTATCCCATTTCCGATTCTAAGCAATTTTTACCGGTCATTTCTCAATATTAGCCCTTTGAGTCAATAGCCAAACTAATTTCAGTTTTATATTAATAGTCATAAGGGTCAATTTTGTCATAGTGGAGGAATTGTTAAAACTTTTTGATGTTTTTGACAACTCCATCCAAAACTCTCGCGTAAACTTGTCAGTACGAAAATGAGTTTAATTGCAATAGCATAAGGTTGTCGTTGTCTTCTGAAGAGTGATGGACAATATGGGAACGAATGTCTCAATAAGGTATGGTGGGCATCTCAATCGATTTGTCTCGATGGAACTATAGTGAGTGACAAAAAAACTAAAGCACCGATGCTTTCAATCAAAATAATGACTTTATTTAAGATTGACAATAAAATATTGCGTCTTGTATTGTGTTCTTACTGCATAAGTAGGAGGTGATGGTCGGTGTGGGGTAAACGTACCAGTTCTCGACACGATGAGATAGAAATAAGAATATAAATTAGAAGTCGTGTATTTTACTGTCTGATTAAATTGAAACAGATTTCACTAAACTAAGTAAATAGATTCAATATAGGACAGTAACAATTACACTCAGGTATCTAATATTAATAAAAATTATACCCACAATAAATACTATTTACATGCTTTTACAGTTTAATTCCCCAAATTCATTCCATATGCTCATAGCTCCATGACTATGCATAGTTCATGGTTTAAAGTTAGATTAATAAATTGTAATCTTATTAATTTTTTAAGCATTTGGAACCATTAAATAAATCACCGATAAATAAAATCTCAAACTTAAAATTTCTCCAACTAACCTAAACAAGTTCATGCATTGTTTTTATTTAAGTTTGGTAAATTTAACTTAGTTATTTTAACTATATATTATACCTTGTTAATATTTTGTCCAAATGATAATAAATCGAATCTTAAAAGTTCACAGCAAGCAGAATAAAGAACACAATCAAACTTCGTCAGACCATCACTGGGAAGTTTACCCTACAAACACAATAGCCGATCCAGATGTTGTAATCTGACAATACTGATCGAGTCCAATAAACCGTCGTATTGAGATATACGTCATCTGCGAAACAATGGTCGCCGGTTCGATTCCCGTGCGTGATTGACGAGATGACAGGATTAGTTCGGAGTTGGATGTTTTTTAATTTTTTTTTTGTTTAAGGTGAAAGTTTTGTCTTTGGTTGTTCGTTTTAGACGTGATAACCAGTCTCGTCCCAAAAGAAAATTTTATTTGCTTAAAAACCGAAACAATTTATCGTCAATATCATAATTTCAGTATTTATCTCAAATGCAACTGGCTTTCACAGATGATTTCCTTCTGCGTTAAAGCGTCGAATAATCGTTCGTATGAATTTCAAATTTAAAAACACAGTGGTACGTGAATTGTCGACCTCTCGCATGGCAAGCAACGACCTTAACCACACGGGCATCGACGCTTTTTTTCGTTAAAGGAATACAAATTTAATCACTGTCATAAAATTGCAATCAAATCAAAATATTAGAAACCATATAGCACACTCTACCACAGAATGAATACCCTAACCCTAAGAAAGGAAAACTGTGATGGAAAAAAAAGAACAAAAAAAAACCATTTCCATTCACTTTCATTTACCGAGTCGACTGTACCGGGAGGACAATCACCGAACGATTCGAGGATTGCTAATACGGGTAGCGCTGATCTATGAGATACAGAAGGGCAATAAGATAACAAAAAAAGAAAAACCGCCTGTGTTATATTGATTTTCCATACTTTTAAGCGTTCACCTGTACACACTACATATACAACTAGTAGTCTGAATAAGCATGTACAAAATTAAAAGAATTATCCTTTTACTTCTAACTATTAAGGAGTTGACATTCCGTGATTCATGGGGGCGATTATCAGTACTGTAGCGGTACCATGAGTTGGCTTTCGAAAACTTACGTACGTTAGAAACCTATCGAGTTGTTTTTTTCATACGGCCGATTTTAGTTCTTCGCGTAACCATCAGGGGCGCTGTACAAGTTTTTCATAGATATATTTACGTAGGCGATATCGAGTGCGTAAGTTTTAAACTCATGGTAGCGCTACTGGACGCAATTGCTATGGGTATTTAACTAGTGACCCGCCCTAGCTTTGCTACGGGTATATTATAAATACATAAAAACCTTCCTCTTAAATCCCTCTATTAAAACCGCATCAAAATCAAGTAGTTTTTAAGATTGAAGTATATGGACAAACAGACGCGGCAAGCGACTTTGCTTTATACTCGTACTATGTAGTGATAACCAAAAATGCAAAACTCCAAACAAATCCACAATCCTCCAATAAAAATACCATTAAATACCTATCTTTTATTCTTTGACACAGTACTCTACTACGCTAGGGTTGTCGCATTCATTATTGTAAGTGACTCCGTTCGATGGAGGTTTTGTCCTCCAACTGATTGATAAAGAAGTGGTAAGAGTATGACAGTGCCACCCCTATTGCACCTATTGTTGGAAATGCCATTCGATTTTGAGCTCTATTCCTTTGAGTTAAGGTTTAAGGGGTAGAAAGAGGCTGTAAAGATAGGTTTGCTCGTCAACCAATCCGCCTTAGTATCTTGGAAATCGAGATTGTAAGCATTAGAAAAAATATCTCCTTGCATTCATTATTTGGATGGGGTTTTTAATGGCAAATATGCTCTTTATAAGTGATTGTAATATTTATTGTTTATCCCCACCCAAGTGAGTATAGTAAAGAAACATAGAGTCATCACTGAACTAAGATACATTTATTAGAAACTGGTGCTATTGAGTAGTAAAAGTAGAGTATGTGAAGTTAGGCCTAGAAAAGTAAGAGCGCATGGATCAATAATATTGGCTCTACCTTAGATAACCTTTTCACAGGGTTAACTGTGTACTTGTCTTGGCCACATTTTAAAATAAAAATGTATTTGATGTTTTCTCGGGTGGTTTGCCTTCATATTTAAGTGAAATAAGTTCAGGTGTCGTTACTAGATTGATATTAGGTTCAGATCAAAGATTACAAGCCGAGTAAATAAATAATAAATAAATAAATATTTCACAACATCACATACATCGATCTGATCCCGTGGTAAGTAGCTTAAGCACTTGTGTTACGGAAATCAGAAACGACAGTGGATACACAAATATACTTAAATATATTTAATAACACACCTAGACACGGAACAAACACCGATGTTCGTCACACAAATATTTGTCCCGAGTGGGAATCGAACCCACGACTCTTGGAACCGTAGGTAGTGAACCTGGGTCACTAAACACTGTTCCACCGAGCCAGTCGAGTAGTTAACTATCAAACTATAATGCCGTGCATTATTGTGCTCAGTGACGAATTCTGAGTATTCTATGTATTTATTGAAATACGTATGTCATAATTTATTATTTATTCTACTAGTTTGTGAATTTCTTCATGCAAAATGCTTAAGCTATTTACTTTCGCAATCAGTCCAATGTGTGTGATGTTATCTAATAATTGTTATTTTTTACAAATATTTTACTTACGTCAACATCTATTTACATGTGAATCGGGTTTCAGATGAATACATTTTTCTTTTTATACAGCCAATCACAAAGGGCCCGATAAATCGACAAACAAGAATCCGAAAGTCAAAATCGATACCTGTTACTCCCACGTTTTTACCCAACTACGACGATGTCAATGTGCAAGAAAAAAAGCGTATTGTATTCGATCTTTTGTCCTGAGTTTACTTCTAAGAGGATTACGATCGTCCGGTCTCAACGCTAAGAAATCCTTGATACCGTTAAAAAAGAATTTTTATACCTGTATGTTTTGATTTCTTTTTTTTTTGGGTTAAGTGGCATGTCTGGGGTGAAATAACTGTGATATCTTCAGCCCATATACGTCTCCACTGCTGGGGCTTGGCCTGCCCTAAACTAAGGCTATCAGTCCTTAGTCTACCACACGGCCAAATTTGGGTTGGTCTGCTACACAACCTTAAATCCTTCCCAGTTGTGTAAGTTTCCTGTATGAATTGAAGAACAAGTCAATACAAATTTACACCCAGAATCAGAACAAACCCTCCATTTTCATCATGTCATGAAAATTCTTCCTGGTTAGGGACCAAATCCACTCTCAGAACAGTAGGATCATTAACCACTGTCACACCGAGCCAGTCAAAACGTTCAAACACAAACCCAATTACTCGCAATCGAATTTCAAACGTACACACAGTTCGAATCCCGCATTCCGCCCCAAAACGACCCACCACCGATCCATCACTGGCGAGCGGCGCAAAGACGTTTCCGAGTAATCGTCGCAAGAGCAGTAATTTATGCGCGCGCGCAGGCGTAAATCGCGACGGGCGCGCGGTAAATCGCTCGAAAAACCAGCGCGAAGGGCGGTGTGATATTGATAAATACGCCGCCGGTGGTGCGATTAGATTGGCAGATACTTTTTTGCCTTTTAGACGAGTATCGAATGAAATAGTGTTGGTGGCTACGCGAGGGAAAGAAAATAATAATAAATATCTGGGACATTTCAACAGACGGTCACCTAACCCCAAACTAAGCAGAGCATGTACCATGGGCTTCAAAGACTGATATACACACTTATATGTATATTTATAAATACATAATCATCCAGACACGGAACAATCACCGATGAAAATGAAAAAGTGATGTTACATTACATGCAAGTTAATCAATGTTAACAGAAAAAAAGTGAAGTAATTATCATTACACAGAAAATATCACATTTCAAACCCCGCCACGTACTACAGTGTTTCTCAAATTTGAAATTCATATGTACGATTATTCGACGCTTTTACGGTGACGGAAAACATCGTGAGGAAACCTGCACACCTACAAAGAAATTCTTAGGTTGTGTAGTCAAACTAGTCAACCAACCCGCACTTGGCCAGCGTGGTTATCGTGCTTCATCGCCCTAGTTTAGGGTAGGTCCGTGCCCCAGCATTGGGGACGTAAATGGGCTGATGATGATGATGAATTTCACATATTACATTCATCTGGTTACGTGGTACACAGGGGATACACACATATGTTCCAGAAATCAAAATAAACAGATGAATGTGCGTAAACGCACTCAGAAACAGGCTCAAAATCACCGAAGTTCACACACGTTCAAATATTTGCCTTGAGTATCAGTTTTTAAATTAAGAAAAAAAAAATATAGGTGTGTAATCATAATGCGAGTTTAGGTATTCATACATCTAGTATCATACATAAGTACGAAGAGTTGTTCTCAGTTTTTCCAATCCCATCAGACAGACCAAAAGAAAATAAAAGGTAGAGCCTCCATTTTTTTTCTAAAAACTCGTCACTTCACAGAATCGGACTCGATCCGAAGGCAATAACAATTATAATGGTCATCATCGAAGCGGGCCACAAAAAATGACATAAAATCAATATTGTATGCAATCGACAGTAATAATGCACTGGGTAAGTAATAAAAGTTCAATCTCTGAGATTGGCGGCCGTATTCTGGACTATAATGTTATCCAGACAGGAATATTCTATTAAATTCAAGTATATTTGTGTATACCATACTGTTGTTTCTGATATCCGTAACACAAGTGTTTGAGCAACTTATTTCGGAATCACAACAATGTATGTGATGTTGTAAGATATTTATTTATATTTGTGATTTCGTTTTTTATCACTTGTTATGCGTTTAAATCGTATCGTATTTATGATATTATTATAATACTTCATAATTAGGCAAAAAGAGTAGAAAGTAATGCCAAAATATCCGGTCTAAGGTTGGCTTGTTAGTGGTACCATGCTAGTGTGTACTATATTCATAGATTTTTTATGATACCATAGTTTGTTCTATTGTTGAGATATTAATTATGCTGAACAAATGACACAACGTCACAAATTATCAAATTATTGAACCACTGTTGACTATGGTTAAAATAAAAATGTAAAATTTTACAGCCAAATCCCGCTCCTCTGTCAATTTTCTCATATCTTCCCTAATTTTCACTACTAATAACGTTCGTAATGTCAGACATTAATTATTATTCATACAACTACTGTCTACCAGAATAAGGCTTCTCAACGCGGCGCCGACTCCTGCGCAGCTCTTTAATTTATAAATTAGCCGCCTAGCGCCATCTATTAGTGACGTTGGGAGCTACCGTGCGCGGCCCTTTTTGTATTACGTAAATTAGTTTTGTCGATATCAGGCACGCGATAATGTAATATGATTCCCCGGATGATTGCTGATGTAATTTGAATGGCTGAGAGGAAATGTGGAAAGATTAGAGGGATAACTTGATAAATAAATACATGACTTTACCTTACTTTATAATAACAAGATGCTGATGATAGAGAAAGATTTGATTAGGAAGCAAAAATTAAAATAGGACGCCAATAAAAAACATTTAGACAAGATTGCTTGATATTCTTTTACAGAACAAATTGAGTATAAAATACTGAGTTAATTTTATGAATAGAGAAGACTCAATCTCTATATCAGATTATAGTGAACTCCTATTAAATAGGTATCACTAAAGAAATTAAAACTATGTTTACATAAATAAGTCAATTTGATCATAAAGTGCTCTCGTTAATTGCCTATATTACGTTATTATTTCGTCGGCTTAGAGTGTAAACCTGCTAACTCCATATCAGGTACATTTTCAGGAGAGACGATTAGATTGTATATTTATTTTCACACTTTCGAATGGTATAAATAACGTATTAAAGTAAAAAAATGGATTTGACAGGTTTACACTCTAAGCCGACGATTTGTTAATTAAGCAATAAGGCAGACTAAAAATCCATTACAACAAAACAACACAAAATTATCAATTTCGATTCTCAACCCACCAATAACCTTGCAGAAATCGATTCGCCTCAGATCCTCAGAATTGCACTCGTTTGACAGTAATCCAGCAAAATTAATCACGTCCTACAACAAACAGTGGCTCGGCACGAACGAAACGATTCAGAATCGAATAACGAATCGAATAACGTAATGATCGACGGATCGATGCGGTGCCTTTGAGTCGAGATTACGAGTGAGATTGCTACCGACTGCTCATTTGGGAGGACAAAAAGTTTCGACCGGTGTGGATTTTTGTGAGATGAGCGTTCTTGGTCGGGAAGGTAACTGCTGTTGGTTTGATTTTATAGACAAATAATTTATTGTTATTTTTTCCCCTTTCTTTTGCAAGAGTTTGGCAGTTTACTGTAGGATATTAATATCTTAGAAAAAAGGCAGGCATCTTTTCCAGGGATCGAAAGAGCATCTGATAGGTAACAAAGATCATAAATGTAAATGGTATGACAGATTTCGCAACTTTTTATGCTTATTTAAAAACCTCGTCTTTTAAACATATTTGTTATTAATGCATTCATTTCATGTGTTACTTGAAAACAAAATTTGATAGAAATGTAAACCCTAGTACTATCGGATATCCCTTTCTCAAGCTCCATTGCAACAAGTTGAAAATAATTTAATAATCTACAAAAATATTCGCAATCTCGCGAGTCTGCGATACATTGGATTAAACTATCCAACCGTTCAATTTTCAACTCTATCTTCAACTACTAAATTATTCTTTCCACAGGCAACCGCATAAGTTTCATCATTTCAACACAAATCGAAAATGTATAAATCTGAATCGTAGAAAGGGACGCGTATATATTTGTGGGAGAGTGTGAAAGTGACAGGTATGGCGCCATGAGCATATTCGTAAGACCAGGAGCTGGTGAGGCAATTACTGTGATTTCGGTCTCAGCAATAAATGGGAGTACAGAAGTGTCGAAGGGTTTCAGTTGACTTGTAGTGCCTACTCTGAAAGTCAATTCTCACAGGGCTACCTTTGTCTTTTACAACGAAGTAAGAGCAAGATTAGTTGTTTCAATCTATACTAATATTATAAAGCTGAAGAGTTTGTTTGTTTGTTTGTTTGTTTGTTTGAACGCGCTAATCTCAGGAACTACTGGTTCGATTTGAAAAAATATTTTTGCGTTGTATAGACCATTTATCGAAGAAGGCTTTAGGCTATATAACATCACGCTGCGTCCAATAGGAGCAAAGATACAATGGAAAATGTATAAAAAACGGGGGAAACGCGAACGAAGTCGCTGGCACAGCTAGTTAATTATAGTCTGTTAATTTCTTCCTATAAACTCCCGTCTATTTTCGGCTACTCGCACCTAACTCCTACCAGCCGTCCAGCTTAAATTATTACTCCGCCTGGCCTGTGGGTCCCATATTACCTTTACACGCCGCGGTATCAGCCCTAGAACTCATTTTATCATCGCGGTTTTTACTTTTAGAGCTTATGTGGCAAACCCAATGCCATTCCAGCTGCCAATCCGATGAGCTATATCAATGACTTTGTTTCTCTGCATTGTTACCTCATTTCTGATCGATCCTATAGGGAAATGACGAGCGACTTTCAACTTGTGGACTAGCTCTATATTATCTATATTACCATTTTAAATTTTAATCATATTCCCATCCTTTCTTACTACTACTTCACACAAACGTTCCAATCACCATCTACTGTAATCCGTAGGTTAGATTCGATTTTAGGTTAGTTTTATAACAATTTTGTTATTGTATTCACTGATGTTCTCTACTCTCAAGATATTAATTTGTAAAGTAAGATTAGCGTTTAGGTTAGTTTTATAATAATTTTTGTAATTGTATTCACTGATTTTCTGCTACTCTCAAGATAATATTGTTTTTGGATACCCAAGATATTTTACTTGGACATCAGATAGCTTATGTCTTATCTTAATTATTTACTCCATCTAACTGTTCAGTGTAGAAGTAATATATTCTGAAATATTTTTCATTTAAATTTTTTCAGCTGTGCCGTCAGTGTCTACGTAATCCAAGACCCTTCTGCACATCCTTAGGCGGCGGGCGCCATGTAATCTCCGCGTCGATTTCCACTCTATTCCAGTTAATTAGGTAGTTTTACTAATCGAAAAGTGTATGCGGTGGTCCTGCCTTTATTATTTTGATTATCCCACTGAGATCGGGACGAGCGATTCAAAGTTAATTGTTGTATGTCTTTTTGTTTGATTTTGCAAATTGAATTTGTGGCTAGTGACGGTTTGATGTAGTCATCACTGGATAGTAGCGTTGTCAAGGTATGGTGGTATTATTAGTGTGAATAATGCAGTATCTCGAAGTTGAAACTTTTTTTTATATAATTTTGCTTTTTCAGCCGACTGCGGAAGAAAGGTGGGTAAAGTTCTTGGAACGTACGTAATTAAATGTGTATGTATGTCCATATCTTTGTCACACTTGTCACCTTGAATGGCTAGACGAGTATTGACAATCGAGGTGTTATTTTATTTTGATAAGATTGTATCGTTACATAATGGGTACCTGAAGATGGTTTTGCCAAAGAGGAAGGCCAAGAAAAGGGAAAGGTGGTGTGACGTTCTGGTTCATTTATGGTGGAACAGGCAAGTTTTTGGATAGGGAGCACATGATTGGTTTGTAGGAGACATTTGTCCAGCAGTGGGATGATACAGGTTATGAAAAACAAAATATAATGGCGCCATAATAAAACTCCTTAAAAAAAACTTTTAAATCCCTTGCCATGCTTAATTTTTGCGCATAAAAATATTTTTTTTCACTTATAAATGCATAACCCTCTTTTGTTTCAACTCGTTTAACAATACAACCAAAGAAATGTTCAAAACACGAACCAAACGCGCTTTAACCATCGTCAGCGTGTCATCAACCTGCTTATCAAGTTAATAAACCAACAAAATTTGATCCCAAGCTTTATTACCTTCGCAGCGTCACGCGAACGAAGAATCTCCACATCTCGAAGCCTTTGAAACAATAAGAGTCCCGATGAAGCATGAGATAACGCGTTATGGTGTGTTTTAACAAAATTTATGTCTTATTTCGAGTTCTGGGAAATTTATTAATCGGCTAATGTGGATTCTGGGAGCGTCCCGATCTGGATGCCGTTTGGCATGTGTTTTAGGGTTCTGTCTATTAAAGGTTGTATACTGAAACGATTTTGTCGTTTTTTTAAAAATAACTTTACTGATAATTTTTAATCTGAATATTTTTGTAAAGCTTTGTTTTGAATTACAAATATTTCATTTACTTGTATAGAAGATGTTTATAACAATACAGGTATAAATATTTTTATGTTCGTGTCGTTGACGAATGTGGAATAAATCTGTATGCAAAATATTTGTCTCAGAACTTAGATTATTTTATAATATGAATTTGAAATAACTTTATTTATCGGAACAGTATATTGTATTTTGTAGTTTTTAAGTTCATTGTTTTTTCCAATTTCACCATCATACAAAATACTATAAGCTACTTAGCTGCATGTTCTTGTTTGATATTTATTTATTAATTCAAAACCGGTACACTTTAGCCATGTTTAATTTGAAAATTATTAATCACAATGACAGGAAAGCGATACCCCGTGTCGATAGTACAAGGTACAATCTTCAACAAAAGTCAATTCAGTCTTAATACGTCTTTTTACTCTTATTCCTGTGCAATAAGAGTCATTATGAGTCAAATATGTTAAGGAGCTTCTGATGTTGACTGTACCTTGTACAGTCGAGCCGACTCCATAAAGCGTTGTTCACTCATTTGTCAAGCCTTGTGGATATTTATTTATTGCGGACCTTCCCGAAGAATGCTTGGCCACCTCTGAAGTAATTTAAAATTTGGGAATGTATGTCTTAAGCTGAGTTCGTTAAGATTCAAAACTGTGTGACTTTATGTGGGGGTAATATAAGTTTTTGTTAACAAGCTTAGCATTAACAAAGTTTCAAATTCCATTTTTGAATATCCGTTTAGCTTTTGTTTTCAAAAGCGTAAGGTTGATAATCGAATTATACTTTTAAGGTTTGATTGGTATAAACTGGTTAGTTGAATGGGAATAAATTTAAAAATCGAACTCTAGCCACCGTATTTGGGTGTTAATAGATTATACGACCGTTTTGGTTTTTTATTCTTTTGTTTCCATTTTTTTTTCTGTATGTAATGGCTTTATTTTTATAATGAGTCATAAGTTGTGGTTTTTAATGTGTTCCAGGTGGGATCGAGTGTCGTGGGCCCACGGGATGGCCTATCTGTCAAAGGGTAAGTTTCGTTACTTGGAATCCTATCAAAAGACAGTGTTGGGTAGAATTTTAATGTGGGTATTTTAGGTCTCTCTTGCTATACTATAAAAGACAATAAGTTTTTATATTACTTATTTCATAAAAAGCGTCGATGGCCGAGTGGTCAAGGTCATCAAACCTCGCCACGTAGTACTGTGTTTACAAATTTTAAATTCGTATTTACGATAATTCGACGTTTTAACGGCGAAGGAAAACATCGTAGTTAAACCTGCACACTTACGAAAACATTCTGAGGTTGTCGCCCAACCCGCACTAGGCCAGCGTGGTTGGCTAAGGCCTTGTCGCCCTAGTTTCGGGTAGGCCCGTGCCCCAGCAGTGGGGACGTATATGGGTTGATGATGATGTTGTCTCAGCAAATGCAGTTTAGGATGCCCTCAAGACAGATGCAGCGTGACGATCTGCGCAAAACAGCTGGTAGGGGCTGGATGCGAGTAACAGAATATAGACAGGATGAGCAATGGGCTAATGAAGATGTTGTTTTGAACAACTTTTAGACAGATACTACTCAAAAATAATTTTAAACCAATTAATGTTGCTTTGGAATAGTCAGTAAACCTAATAATTAACTATTACTACAAAACATGAACTATTTTTTAGCTGTAAAGCTTCAGATCAAGACCGGGGGCTCATACAACTCGAAACTCTATGCTGATATGAATAGAATCCATTTTATGTAAACATGCGAATAGCGCTATGAAGTTGCAATCAATTCAAAATTGCACAAAAGCAGGACAACTAATAGTGTACAATAAAGCATAGACAAAGAATAAAGAGCAGCTCTCTGACCACACTAGTGGCAGAGTATGGGTCATAGACAAAAAGTGGGTGGATGTGTCTTGTTCATGGGTAGAATCTACATTATTTTCAAAACATAGAATTAAATAATGGTAAGTATGTCAGCGTGGTTGACTAAGGCCTTATCGCCCTAGTTTAGGGTAGTCCCGTGCCCCAGCCGTGGGGACGTATATAGGCTGATGATGTTGAAGTAAGTATGTCGAATAGCTTTAAACTATATTCCTTTATCTCATTATATAAATTGCTTAGCTAAGGGCAGAAGCTCCTAACAAAAGTGCCTAAAAGGAAATTCTAATCACTCATCTTATTTGTCTACCTATTTGATAACGAATATGTACCTAAATAGTTCTATAAGTTGGGTAATATTTTGATATCGACAAATATCAATAACCGAGTGGTTAAGATCGTTGTTTTAACTTGCTTTATATGCGCGAGGTAGCTGGTTCAAACCCCGCCATGAACCAAAGTCATATACCTCTGTTACAGTGAAGGAAAAAACATCATGAGGAAACCTACAAGGAACAGGATTCCTCACGATCAAACATACTTAAAATAACTAAAGGCATAAAGTATTCATAAAATACCATCTAATATCGGTTTTATACACCGTGAAATTTTAGTGGTTGTTTTCATGCAAATGATTCCTCGAAAAAAAAAAATTTTTTTTTTCGTTTTTTCAGAATAATAATTTTTTCAACTCGAAAACGAGAGAAGCTATCGTTGTTTTTGAAGATGTGACGTATTCAGGTACCGCTTGCCGCATAAAATCGATGCTTAAAGCTAAAGAAGCTCTACACCCTAAGTCATAAAGCGGTTCTAACGTGCTTTCGAGTTACGGTTAAACCTTTAATAAAACCGGCATTTATTGATTTTACCAAAAAAGAACTGCACAAATCTATTGTACTACTAAAATAGAATCATTTTACTGCGGGAAAACAACCACTAAAATTCACGGTGTATATTACGCCATGATCACGAGTAAACTCAACGCTCCTTAACATATTCAGTTTTCTAGTATTTATTTTTATACCCTTCCAGTACTTCTCTACATCTAGACTAAACATTAAAATGTAAGTTCCCTCTATCTGAACGTCGCGTGGGCGGTTCATAGAACGGCGAGCGAGGCCGGGTGTAAGTAATAACTTGTCATGCGAATATTATCAATCTTGCTACGTAACAATATGTTTGGGTTGAAGACTTTGTTTTGGCTTGAGGTCATGATAGGAGGGAAGAAGTAAAGGGCAGTAAATGATTGTCATTACTGAGCTGATCATTGCTGTGGTTCGTTGCTTGCCATGCGAGAGGTCGCCAGTTCAAAACCCGCCATGTACCACTGTTTTTTCAAATTAGAAATTTTTAGGTTATGTAGTCAATCAACCCGCACTTAACCAGCGTGATTGAGTTTAGGCTACCCTAAACTTTTGACTGGCTCGGTGGAACAGTGATGAGTGACCCTGGTTCCAAGAGTCGTGGGTTCGATTCCCACCCAGGACAAATATTTTTTCAGTCAGGGGATACCAGTCCCAACTATCTGTCCGGTGGTTGGTGAACGGTATACGGGTAAGCGACCCCGGCTCCTCGAGCTACTATCGACTCAGTCCAAATCATCCTTCCTCCCCTTTTCCTTCTCCCGTCATATATCCTAGCTATATATATATCTGTCGCTATCGTGGGAACGCAATGACCTGGTTAAAACAATGCACAAGGCAAAATGGCGGCGACGTGATGGACGTCACAACCCGTCATGTCACGTTTCCCACAGAGGTGAAAAGTGGATCGCTGGAAGTGATCTCTGCCTACCCCTCTGGGAAAAAGGCGTGATTGTATGTATGTATGTACAAATATTTGTGTGACGAATACCGTTGTTTATTCCTCATCTGTGTGTGTGTGTTATTAAATACATTTAAGTATATTTGTGTATCCACTGTTGATACGGATATCCGTAACACAAGTGCTTAAGCTACTTACCACGGGATCAGATCAATGTATGTGATGTTGAGAAATATTTATTTATTATATTAAAAAAAATCAGGACAAAATAAACAGTAAAGCGACTACAAATAGAAAATGTGAATTACGAAGAAACAACGAAATATTAAATTTGTTATCAGATCATATTATAGATGTGACATGAACAATTGCGCTCAACGTTCTACCTCGAACGTGACCCTTCCGGGAACCGAACCCGGGACTCGATGCACGCTCCGATAGCGCAACTGATCACGTGCGCGTGCGCAGAGAGACCTATAGTGAGGAGTATGAGTTAGGAGTTGGTTAGGACCGGACTATGGATACGATACGATACGACACACCACACCCAGCGATGGCATTATGCCACGAGTCCGGTCCAACCGACAAACCAGGGGGCGCAAATTTTAAAGAAGTTTAGCGTAAGGAAAGATGCATACTTTAGGATGAGGAAGGAAGATCGGCAAGCCGAAACCGGCCGACTGTAACCAGGCCGGTATTCACCGTAGCACCCAGTATAGGTAATCCCATCAAAAACATCCTGTAAAAAAACTAGCCAAGTCTCGATGGAGCAGATTGCTCATCTCTAAAAAGTAATGAAATCTAGACAAAATCGTGCCAAGCCTAAGGTTCCTTACTGCGATTTCTTCATTATTTTAGTTAATGTTGCGTGACTTGGCCGTTGAAGGGAACACAAGGGTACATAACCAGGTTCTCCGTAACAATATTATACCAATTTGTCGCCAGAACGGATTCCTATTAACGATGAAAAATTGCCAATTGGACAACGTTGAATGAATAACAAGTGAAAATTAAGGCTTGATACTGGTTTTGTACCCTTGAGTACCCTTCAACGCCCAAGTCACACAACACTAACTATAATAATGAAGAAATCGCAGTAAGGAACCTTAGGCTTGGCACGATTTTGTCTAGATTTCATTACTTTTTAGAGATGAGCAATCTGCTCCATCGAGACTTGGCTAGTTTTTTTACAGGATGTTTTTGATGGGATTTCACTTCTTTTTGTAGAAGCAGCTAACCAAATTAAATATTTTTTGTAAAGGCGGTATGTCGTTTTTTAATATTTTTAGACGACTTTATAATATTGGGTTGTTGTTTTCTAATCAGGATCACCAGGTACTCCAGATCTTCGATTATCGTAGTTTTTATAATTTTCCCTTTATGTGACTATTAAACCCTAACTCTGTACCAAATTTAAGTGCTCTGAGTTTATGGGAAGTACTAGTTCTATTTTGATGATCATGAGTAGGTGAGTGTGTGAGTGTGTTACATAAATGCGAAATTTTGCTTTCGCTTAACTTCGGAACTATAAGTCCCACAGACTTGGAATTTTGGATTTTAAGTATGTTATCATAGGTTACTAGATGATAAAAATTTCAGCGTTCTGGTCTTATCCAGAGGTTCTCAAATAGGGGCCTGAAAATGGGCCGAAATGGTTCCAGTAAAGGATGGTACGGCAGTGTTTTTCTTCGCGCTCGACTTGGCAGGGGCACTGCCGTGCCCCCAGATGGGATTAAGGAGGTTGTTAGCTTAATATATACGTATTTTATAATAATGATAATTAGTCAGGTTATATACAGTGGATAAATAATAATATAAAAATTGTTTAGCGGAGAAATTATATAGTGTATGTAGAGTAGACTATAGATTGGGGATAAATAATAAAAAAATATTTTTTAATGTTTCGATGTTTGTCACGTGCGCGTTTGCACCGAGACCTATTATAGTGAAGACTATGAGTAAGGAGTTAGATAGGTCCGGATTATGGATTGGGGATAAATGACTAGCTCCTAAAGGTATCTGCGGAAGACCAGCGTCGCGGTGTTCACGACTCCTCGACACATGCTGAGTAGATCCCTTTTCAGTTACCTATTACCTACTTTGTTTCAATTTTTTGTGAATGTATATGTATTTTTAAGTGTAACTGAATAAATAAATAACTTTCTTTCTTTCTTTCTAAAAGTTTACATGTGTGTCACGTGCGCGTGCAAAGCGAGACCGATGAGTGAGCACTATGGGTTAGGAGTTGGCTAGAACTGGACTATGGATTGGGGATAAATTACTATTTTTAAAAGTATCGATGTTTCGTTACCGACGGAGTGGTTAAGATCGTCGCTTGCCATGCCAGAGGTCGCCAGTTCAAACCCCGCCACCAACAACAGTGTTTTTCAAATTTGAAATTCATATGTTCGATTATTCGACGCTTTAACGGTGAAGGAAAACATTATGAGGAAATCTGCACACCTACGAAGAAATTCAGAGGTAGTGTAGTCAACCAACCCACACTTGGCCAGCGTGGTTGACTGATGACTTATCACCGTAGTTTAGGGTAGGCTAGCAGTGAAGACGATGATAATGATGATGACCCATTTTTTGTAACCCTCATAATTGGATCAATGTATTGTGATGTCAAAATACGAGACAAATCTAATAAAATTCAATCTCACCTTATAGGATTCCTAAAACAAATTAAATTACTCATTTCATCATCATCATCATCAGCCCATACCTGTCCATTGCTGGACATAGGCCTCTCCAAATGCACGCTACTTCTCTCTATCCTCGGCCACTCGCATCCAGCTCCTACCAGCCGTCCTGCGCAGATCGTCACACCACCTGGCCACAGGGCGTCCTACACTACGCGTAGGACTGCGGGTAGGACGCACTGATTAAAAAAATACTCATTTAGATAGACATTATTTTTATTCAAACTAAAATATTCTGCGTTATTAAACATCGTCTTAACCACCACTCACGCTTGACCAGTTCACACATCACAAACATTTGTACCCGGCGTTGTTTCGTCGGAATGTATCGGTAGATTGAATCTTTCCAATCGACTGGACATTGCTACTGCACCCAAAATGTTAACTTCAGATAAAACAAATATGCCACTACCAAAATGGCGTCGATTAATTAAAATGCAGACGATTTGCAACCTTATTTTAAACGGATATTGTAGGACGTGACTTTATAGTCTGTATTGGTATCGTGGTAGTAAATAACTTATATTTCACGAACGAACGCGCATAGGCGTTCGACAAGTGTCGAAACGTCGATCGTAAGGTACATGTGAATATGTCAATTTCACACTACCGTTTGCTGTGAGATTGGTTAAGATAGAGATGTATCGTCGATAAAAGTGACGGGACTGTCTGATCGTATGGAAATATGAACTTTTGTATATATATGCCAACTTTCATAACTTAATATACTGGTGCTTAAAATAGCTTCACATAGTTTCGAACAAACTAGATAGGTCGGTCTCTTTGAATGGTAAAATCTTTAATATTTAAGGATTATTTTTATACAGGATTTATTCAAGAGAATTTTTGTAACTTGTTTCAATTATAATTTGTTTAGTTCTCTAAATACGCACTGGTAATTTTATAAATTTTGCACCAATGCGAAGTCGCCGACAGAAAGCTGTAAAACTTAGCAATTTCTAACTAACTAACTAGACCGGATAGCGACCCAAAACGAGTCTTGGCCTCCGATAATAAGGACCTCCACCTAGGCCATCTTGTGAGGATGGACATGGACCGTGCTGTGAAACGAGCATAATAATATAGGGGACGTCCTAGTGGTCGGCGGCCGGTCGGGCGACCGGGTACCGTTGGGTGGACGATGTCGCGAAGGATCTGCGCGAGCTCCACGCTTTGGAGAAATTGCTTCTCGCCAGTTGTCCACTGGCGAGAAGCAATTTCCCATAACCTAAATATAAAAAAAATCGCTAACCCTTCGAATCAAATACCAAAGCTCTTAATACCATAACAACCTAACCCCACGTTTAATATCAACCCATAAACAACAAAAAACACACTGTTATCAATACGAAAATCTTACGGAAGCGTATTGATGGCAAGATGGGACAAAAAAAATGTTATTTTCCAATACCGCTTGTGGCCGGCCATTCGTAACGACATTTGACAACAAAAAATGGGGACACCCAAAAGTTGAGTGAAGAAGACATATATTAAACGTGTAATAATTATAATTCAATGTGGACGTTGGGACCGGGGCGTGGTGTAAAGGGTTTAATGTAGCGGGAGCGGAATTTAACTTTATTCAATTAATTAAATAAATAAATAAATATTACACAACATCACATACATTGATCTGATCCCGTGGTAAGTAGCTTAAGCACTTGTGTTACGGATAATACACCCAGACACGGAACAAACACCGATGTTGACGATGACCGATGACCGACGATGTTCGTCACACAAATATTTGTCCCGAGTGGGAATCGAACTCTTGGAACCGTAGGTTTTGAACCTGAGTCGCTAACCAAACCACTGTTCCACCGAGCCAGTCGAAATTGATTCACAACTACTACGAAAAGGTCGAAAATCGCGCATTTGGCCTGGATGAATGACAGAGGTCTAATTGCCCTAGTTTAGGGTAGGCTCGTGCACCAACAGATATGCCAACAGCCGATGATGATTTTATTGATTCATTTAGGATCACCAACAAGATCACATTAACATTATTATATTAGTAACACGACTAAGATGAAAATTGAAGTGGAGAGATAGGAGTAGGAAAGCGGAACCCGGGCTCCGCAAGGATGCAACTGTGAAAACGCGAAGATGATGATGATGATGATGATGATGACTAAGATGAAAATTAGCGAAATGCAAACTTAATTATGTATAGGTGACAACTCAATGCATTTCAGACAACAGTCACCTTGAGTTTGAACTAATTTAAAATGTAAGGAGTGGTTTTAGTTTTTTGATCTCGCACATATTCAGTTTTCTAATGCTAAATGTAAAAAAGCGTCGATAGCCGAGTGGTTAAGATCGTTGCTTGCCACGCAAGAGGTCGCCAGTTCAAACCATGCCACGTACCACGGTGTTTTCCAAATTTGAAATGCATGTATATTCGACGCTTTGTCGGTGAAAGAAAACATCGTGAGGAAACCTGCACACCTACGAAGAAATTCTAAAGTTGTTAGTCGACCAACCTTTTTTTTTTTTTTTTTTTAACGCGGTGAAATGCATTACGCACCTTCACTAGGAGAGGGGGATCTCTCCCAGTGGTGTGTCGGACTTCCTAACGGCTGGTGAACAGATAGTAATTACCAGCCGCAGCTCCTGGGCGGGGTGCAATGCCCAGGGGGCTTACCGACTAAAACACCGCGGTGTACCTCATCGCCGAATGGCAGCATCATGGGACTCCGAAACTAGTCTTCAACTACCATAAACCTGGCCTGACTTGGCCAGCGTGGTTGACTATGGCGTTATCGCCCTAGTTTAGGGTAGGCCCGTGCCCCAGCATTGGGGACGTATATCGGCTGATGATGATGATGAAGTAAGTAAGTATAAGACACTTGACCCTTTTCTTATAACTTGTACCATCCGTAAAGGTCATTTAAGTTATAAACCGACGATTATTGCTGCATACGATATTGATGTTGAACTCGGCAATTTGTATTTAGCGAGTTATTTTACTGTGCTCCGGCGCAGAAACGAAGAAGTTATGTTACGCGCTTTTGCGTCAAGGGTTAAGTTAAGCATTAACAGAATCAACTTGTTTCTTTAAGTGCCGATAACTTAGCATTCAATCAAGTGTTCTTTGAATTCGATGATTGCATTGAATTGTTGTATGAGTTAGAAGGCGACTTTGAATGGCAGGGATGCTTGTTTTTAGGGTTATTTGCCTAAAAGGTAATAAACGGGACACTATTACTAAGCCTTCGCCGTCCGTCTGTCCGTCTGTCTGTCTTCAAGCTGTATCTCTTAAACCGTGATAGCTAGAAAGCTGAAATTTTCACAAATGATGTATTTCCGTTGCCAAAATAACGACTAAAAATTTAAAAGATAAAATATTTACAGGGCAGGGGCAGGGCCCTTATACAATAAACGTGCTTTTATTTTTGCATAATTCGTACGAATTTGGCCGGTTTTGTATGAAACACACTCATTAAAGTTTTCTTAGAGTATGTATGTATGCTTATTTCGGTACTTACTGATTCATCATCCATTTCAGTCTTACAAGACCCACCCTTAAAATAAATCTCATCCACAACTCTCTCAGATTAGAATGTCGCCCACTCAAACTTTGTCATGCCAATAAAAGTATAATATTGCAAAATAAAAACACGATAATGCAAAAACGGTATTATTGCCAGGAACAACATGGATATCTGATACTGGAAGAGTGAGGATTGTGAATGACTAAATATTAGTCTTTGTGGTCTATACGCGTTATTAGGAGTAGCAAATTACATAGCTACTTACTGCCCGACGTTTCGACTGGGTTACACCAATCGTGGTCGCGAGCGAACTGGCGCCGCCCGTCTTCGTCTGCCACAGCGGTTGTGAATTTCTTGATCCACCCCCGAACCAGCACTAATGTCATTAGTACAGCTACCCATATTTGTTTGACACACAACACTCACTGTATCCGGGTTTATTTTAGACGTAACATTCCGCGGTATGCACTTATGAATGACTAGCTTTTGATTCGAGATACCGGCCGTGAGGATTTTACATTACATTACTCCCTTGTAGCGCAATTGGTTAAAAAGTAGCCAATGTCCTTTCTCTGTCTCAAAATTATCAGTGTACCAAAAGTTATTTGATTCGGTTCTATCGTGTTTTGGAGTGAAATCGCGACAGTTTTAGTATCCAAATGCGAAATGTCATTTAAATCGGTTCCTACTACACGGGAGAAAAAAGATATAGGGTTTTATTATTTGCTTCATAATAAGTTATTCTTACAAACTCTCAGTGTCCTCGCGTTGTATTTATAGACTACTACTGACTAGATTTTATCAGATTGTATTTTAGGACATTAACACACTGCGGTTTCTAGGATTATTGTCTTTTGTAGTCTTTTAGACTAGCTGTTTCCCTCGGAAACAAAATATCCACTATCGTAAGTTCAAACCAAACGAAGGGAATGATTTTTTAGATTGACATTTGATGTGATAAGAGTTCTACTTTGTTGCCAGTACAAGAAAAAAAATCAACGTGTTGATCAATTTATTTAAACAATGTTTATATAAACGTTGTTTTATAATTAATTATTTAAAACGTTTTTTTAAAACATAATCTAAAGACAAAAACACTTTATTCACTTTCATTGCTTTTATTTTCTATTTTACGCTTTGCCACAAATCTGGAAGCCCACTCCATCTTCGAAGTCAGTTAGGAAAAAGAAACGTCATTTTCCTATTACTAATACAAACTACTCCATAGGTAAATGCATTGATTATAATCCACCATTTAAAGACCAGCGATACCGGCAGTTGTTTTCACCATAAATAATTACAGAGTAATGCTGACGATTACATATTATCAATTTCAGAGCTAACATTAACATGGCATTAGTGTCAGTGGCTGCGTGTCAATCAAAGCTAAGCTACGACTAACACCTAATGTTTAGAGAGTTTAGTCCAAAATATGGGTGATAAATGGCATAGAATATCGAATAATTTTGAAGGGATTAGAAATAATTATTATATAGGGCGATAAGGCCTTCGTATTGACTAAGGCCTTATCGACCTAAGTTGTGCATCAGCAGTGGAGACATATATGGGCTGATGATGATAATTATATAAATGTGGACATAATATATCTATTAGTTTTGTACATTGGGTTTGTATTTCTTACTTATTTACTGTACCGACGATTCATAAGTGCGTGTGAATGCTTTTATAAATAAAAAAAAAAACAGAAAAAGAAACTTTGACTATGACAATAAGGTAGTATCAAATAAGGTGCCACATCTATTCTTTATAAATCTTCGTGGCAAACGGAAATGTGTCATGGGGAGAATGGTGCGTTTAAAAAGTTTGATTGAGACGACAGGGAAGTTTGTGATTGTATCCCGAAGAATCGGATGGATAACGCGAAAACAAGGGGGGTAGGTGTCTTTTGAGGGAGGATACTTATTATTGTTGATGGCATTACGGATGCTTAGCCAACCACCGATCAAAATTATTACATACAAGACTGGTGACCGGTACTAAGAAGTGCAGTTCCTCTTTTCTGTCCCGTGCCTTTAAGCCATGGAACGCCCTTCCAGCTCATGTTTTCCTTCCCTCGTACCCCTCGTATCCCGGGCTCTTCAGACAGGGCATGATACGGCATCTTAGCCAGCCTTCATAGGTATTTCACAGTACCTTTTAATGCACTTTTGAATTGATCGAATCGCTGCACTGATATAATAATCAATTCAGTATCTTATTTTGAATATTTTTACCCTGTCTCTCTCTCTCTCTTTCTCTCTGTTTGAATAGGTATTACATACAAGTTCATAAGTAACTTTTGCTATATACGTAAAATGTAGTGAACAAATATAGATATATAATTTAGTCACACAGGTACTTAGTAAGAAAGTACAGAATTATTTTAACTCACTTTGCTCTAATTTTACCCATGCCTCATTAAAAGGCGCTTTGACTTTCTCAGACTTCAGTCTATCTGTTAACCTCATTTTGTTTGAAAAAGTTAAGTAGCTTTGGTGTGGAAGCGCGATAGACTTACGTATGCATTAACATATATTGTTAAAAAGGATCAACTAGACAGTCAATCACATTTACAAGCGATATAAAAAATCGTTTATCTTCAAGAATCTCTAGACAAAAATAACAATAAAAAGGGCATAATTTAATCCCAATTACGTCAATAAATAATACGAGAGGGGACAGATAAAAAACAATAGGTACCCAGAAACAAGCAATAACCGAACGAAGCACACTTATAACGTTATTCCACGGAAATATTTGCAATAAACGAGATTGAATTTTCATAGAACAATCAGATTACTTCGGTTGTTCTTCTCTTTAGTTTTATTCGCGGCAATTACTCTTGTTGTTTATAGTACAACGTTTTGATAGTTGATAGCCAGTAAAATTATTTTGATTTCTACTTTTGCTACTTTTTAGGGTTCATACCTGAATGGTTAAAACGGGACCCTATTACTAAGCCTCTGTCGTCCGTACTGTCTGTCCACCTAAAAAATTAAATATTAAACGTGTTTTTTTTTCGTATTTTTTGTGTTCACTATTAATAACGGTAACAAGATGACGCTTAAAATTCAACACTAAATAGTATATAACAAAGTCGTTCCCCGTGTATGTCTGTAAGTTTGTCCCTATTTACATATAGTCAAACCTTCAAAACTATGCAAGAGATTTTTATGATTTTTCAGTATATTTAAGTACGTATATGTATAATTAATAATATAAAAAGGGCATATAGGATAACAACAGTAATAACTTTATCATCATAGCATCCTTGCAAATCCGGGTTTCTAGTAACAGTTATGTATATTCGTCAAGTCACCAATCCAAACATCAGTCAATTCCAATCCACGTAAACGCCGAAGAAAGTCAAATAAGAAAACACAAAACATCGTTCTCATCCAATCAACGAAAATAATTGTGTCGTCGCAACGGAACAGACAAATCGGAGTTAGGGCGCGTTCCCATTAGGCGAAGTGTGAGCGGCTGACGGCTTAGGGCCGTTAGGGCCATCCGCTCCCCCGCAAGTCCGGTGATGATAACGAGGCTACTCCAAGCCATCATCGCAAGTCAATAAGGAAAAAAAAACAAAAAAAAAAAAGACGTGTGGCACTCGGAGACTGCCGCGGTAAAGCTATTGCATAGCATCGTCCGATTTCGGAGCAGCTCGTTTCGATTCGTGCGAGTTTCGTAAAGTCCTACAATACGTCTAACCGCACGCACACAAACACCGTGCCGAAGTCTACCGAACTGAAACGACGTTAGACGATTGTGAGGTTTTTTCGTTACGGAAAAAAGCGGCTTACAGTTTGCTTCCAGTTTCTCTCCCTATGCATTTCTACTGCACATCTACTGGCTCGGTGGAACAGTGACCCATGGTCACTATCTACGGTTCTAGGAGCCGTGGGTTTGATTCCCACCCGGGACATATATTTGTGTGACAAACATCGGTGTTTGTTCCGTGTCTGGGTGTGTTGTTAAATATATCAATCAATCTCTGACACTCATAGTACATACAAGTTCTACTCAATATGGATCGGATGGCAGTGTGTAGAGACTGGAAGCAAACTATCACCCGCTTTTTTTTTTTCCTAACTGACTAACGATGATGGCTTGGAGGAGCCTTGTCATCATCACCGGGCTTGCGGGGGAGCGGATGGCTCTCACCCCTAGTTACTATCACCCGCTCATTGTCCGCCCAATGGGGTAGCGCCCTTAGCAAGAAACGCCCGTACATCTCCCATCGCCTGTCGCGTTTTGTCTCGTTTTGTCTCGTATTTTTACGGCGTATCTGTCTGACAGAAGCCATCATTCGATGCGGGCCAATCTAACTTTGTCGGGACGAACACGTTTATAGAGTTTACACGTGTTGCTGTCGATTTGGGGAGTTAGGCGTTTTCGATTTTGTCTAGATTCGTAACTGAAATTGTATAAATGTAACTTGTACGACACAAGTAATTGGTGAAAAGCTTAATCTAAGCAATTTTCTAATTCATTATCATAACAGGAATTCGATATTATTTGGTACAAGGTTAAGAGGATAAACTTAACAAGTGGAAGTTACCAGCTAAATATTATTTATGTGGAGATTTCTTAACATTTTTGTAGAATTATATTTTCAGTTTCCACATTAGGTTTTCAAATTATACTTTGTTTGTGCATTACTGAATAATTGAAAAAATAAAGCATCGTAATTCGTTAAATGGTTATTTCATTACATGCAAAGCTATTCCGCAAATCACATATTTGCAAAAGTTGGCCAATATCAACAAAACCCGAAATCCAAGTTGTACCACCACCCAGTACAGATACAACTTATTTTAAGTTTTTAATGAAATATCCTTTGGCTGGGCTGATCTCGCGAAAGAATAATTTAGTGAGTTGGGACCGAATCCCGTACAAAGACTACAATCTACGACCCCTTCCTCTGTTCCTATTTGAGATGTGTCACTTTTGCCTTACAACTTTGTAGCGAATTATCTTAGTGTAATTCTTTGTGTAAGACTTTACGTCTTTTGCAGAGTTGTATTTTTTTAAACGGTTGAACAGTGAAACGGTGATTACATGTTTGATTGTAGAGACTAAGTTGTTAGACGACTGTGTCATTAAGTTTCGGGAGCCAATCAATCTTCTTGTACCAAATATTTGATCTTAAAAGATACAAATGAAACCTTACTGATATGTATTACAAATATAAAAAATTGTAAACAAAAAAAAAAACCGCCTTTAAAAACCCGACTCACTAAAAACTACAAAATAATATAATACGAACATTTATATCATCTGGGTATGAATTTTATATGTTTTTGAAGGCGGTGCCGTTTATATTTCATACAGACAAGCTTCGTTTTCCTCAAAATTGTGATTGGCACCGCCTTCAACAACATATAAAATTCATACCCAGATGATATAAATGTTCGTATTATATTATTTTGTAGTTTTTAGTGAGTCGGGTTTTTGAAGGCGGTTTTTTTTTTGTTTACAATTTTTTTTCATACTTTTTAGTGTTAAATTTTTTTTTCACCCTATTAGTTCAGCTCACCTGTAATACTTCTGATATTATAACTAGTAGTCTTAATATGTATACAGTATTGAAATAATTATCCTTTTACTCCAAACAATTAAGCAGTTGACCTTCCATCATCAGCTCAGCATCATAAGATTATGATAGCCAGAAGCAGTGCCAATATAACTTCAGAAAATATGTAAAACGCGGTACATGTGCCTATAAAATTTGAGGGTTGCCCTCGATTTCTCCTGGATCCCATCATCAGATCCTAGACTGGTCACCCTAATAATTTAGCTCACCTTTAATACTACTGATATTATAACTAGTAGTCTTAATATGTATACAGTATTGAAAGAATTATCCTTTTACTCCCAACTATTAAGGAGATGACCTTCCATCAACAGCTCAGCATCATAACATTATGATTGCACGAAGCAAATGCCAATATTACTTCAGAAAATATGTGAAACGTGGTACATGTGCCTATAAAATTTGAGGGTTGCCCTCGATTTCTCCTGGATCCCATAATCAGATCCTAGACTGGACCCTATTAGTTCAGCTCACCTATAATTCTACTGATATTATAACTAGTAGTATTAATATATACACAGATTTGAAAGAAATATCCCTTTACCCCCAACTATTAAGGAGTTGACCTTCCATCATCAGCTCAGCATCATAACATTATGATTGCCAGAAGCAAATGCCAATATTACTTCAGAAAATATGTAAAACGCGGTACATGTGCCTATAAAATTTGAGGGTTGCCCTCGATTTCTCCTGGATCCCATCATCAGATCCGAGACTGGTGAAAATGGGACCACCTCGGAAGTGAACTGTATCCAACAAAAAAATATCGGTGAACATACATAAAAAAAAAAAAAAAAAAATTATACATACAGACGAATTGAGAACCTCCTTTTTTGAAGTCGGTTAAAAACTAACTAACTCTGCGTGTTTTTAATGGTTGTATATTGAAACGGTTATTATATGTATTTTTTTTTATTTATTTATTTGGTACAGCAACAGAACACAAATCCAGGCTTATACAAAAAATATTTTAGGTAAGAAAACAGTTAAATTTGCGCCCCGATCATAGCTGAACACGGCAATGGCATTGTATAGTTCAAACAGTATGACTGTATAGACTAAGTAATTAGACGAAGATTTAAGCCAAATATCAATACATTTTTATTCCGTAAGTTATGTCCGAAAGGACACAAATTAATCCTTCAAAGTATCTATGTATATGTTTCTATCGCGTATTGACGCCTGTTATATAATACGGAACCAATTTAAATTAAATTCAGTACACCAATAACAGTCTAGGACCTTGGAAAGAACTTTGGCTATTTTTAACCGACTCGTTTATAAAGGAGTAATGTTTAATGCATTACTCCTATATATTTAAAAACGGCATAATAGAACCCTTAAAAATCCAAACGAAAATATTCATAACCTCAAATCGTCGCTGTCCGCATCAAATACCAATCGTTTATCATCAAATTTCCCCTTCAATATTAATAAATCATAAATCGCAATATAAAATGGCTGCCAAAATATCCGATCGTTGCCTAATTGAGCACTTAATAAGCAAATATCAAGTTTGTCCTCGAATTCCCCGGATCATTAATTACCGACTCGATATTTCTATCACGATCTGATGATAACGTAGATGAAGATGACAAAAATGAAATAACTGCCTATTTCCTATTCGTTTTAAATTAATGTGTAGAGTTCTTGGTTCCTCCAGATATTAGACAATCTAGAAGATTACTAGGATTTTGTTTGAACAAAAATCTTCAAAAAAATAATGATTTACTTATGTGGCTTTAATATTATGTAGTTATTAGATAATTTTCCTATCCGAATCCGAAATTCAAAGACATTTTGAACAAGACTGGTCCGGATTTTAAAACTGAATGTATGTTGACGTTATCGCCCTAGTTTATAATAGGCCCGTGCCTCAGCAGTGGAGACGTGTAGGGCTGATGATGATGATGATGTTGACGATTATATAAAGAGCACGCGACTAATCTAACTAGGTTATAAAAAAAAAATCCTTTCTGATATCTGAGGAAGAGTTGAAACCGATACACAGTATCGCTACTTAATCTTTGATCCCGCTACTTAATTTTATTTGACGTTTTGACAGGTCCGTTAGAAAAAGACGCATAGATACAAGTAAAAGAAAGTGAGAAGGAGACAGAAAGATTGATAAAGATGAGCCGATTGGCAGGTGCGACGTCACACAGCTGCTAGTGATTGATATTTCGAATTATCTTCAGTTAATTTATAATTAACTTAATAGTCTACTGAGGTATTGAAGACGAAGTAAAACGGTGTTATTTTGTGTATTGAATTTTAATTTTAATTAAATTATAACGTCCCATATTGGTTACTTACAAATAACTTTTTGACTGGCCCGGTGGAATAGTGGTAGTGACCCTGGTTGGCGGTTCTAAGAGTCGTGGGTTCGATTCCCAATCGGGACAAATATTTGTGTGATGAACATCGGTGTTTGGTCCATGTCCATGTGTGATAATGTATTTTAGTATGTATTTATACATACTTTACATGTATTTATACATACTTTTATACATACTAGAGAAGTACAGAAATTGGTTCAGTAGTTAGGACGTGAAAGCGTCACATTTAATTTTGCAACGGGATTTACTTTAGCATCAATACAAATTATTAATTTAATTGTCTGTTTGTAGTTATATAAAAAAACGACTTTTCATAAATCAAAAACACAATTTATTACAGACAATTTTAATAAATCATTGCTGCCAAAACCATTTCCACACGGACGAGGTCGTAGGCGGCTGCTAGTACATAATAATAATAGTAATAGTATCCGACTTTACACACATACCCGGTCATTATTAAAAGCGTACAGTCAACCACATTTAATTAATAACGAAACAAATGGATGCCAATTTAAAACTGTCATTACACATCCACATTCATCGTCATTAATGCATCTATAGTGTCGTTAAAAGCACAAACGGGTGTCAAACGTATTTAGCGAAATGAAACCAAGCCGGGGCTATCAGTCCAAAGTTGGAATAATCTATGGTAGAGAATCAACAAACGATTTTGGTCTGTAACTGCGATGAGATTAGGTCGAAAGTCCTGTGGACTGTTCTGGTACTTAGATCACTTTTTTGTTGGAGTAGCAATGATCAGTCATTCGTATAGTGGATCATCTGGTATAGACAATTAACGAATGAAACGGTAATCCACTTGATTGTGTATTCATGTTGTTTCCGACCGTGTTTTTAAAGAGTATGGTAATGTTGGAGTATTGATAGATGAAACATGAAATGGCGATGTTTAAATAAGCTTATTTGAACATGACCATTTCATGAAAGCTACTACTCCATAGCTACAGAATTGTAGCGGATCTATGAAAAAGCAAAAAAATAAGTAAATAATTAATATTGACACATCAATACATTGATTTAATCACAAACGACGTAGCTTGGACACTAAACTTCTGTTTAAAAAGTCAGTCAGACTCGCAGACACGGGACAAACAGCGATTTTCATCGCACAAAGACTTGTGTCGAGTTGGAATCAAACCCACCACTGTTGCCATAAAAGACAGCGTCATCGAGTCAGTCCAACCCACTTTTGCATTTATAATAATTATTTAATCATTTTTTAACTTATAAAAGACATTTTTGTTTGTTGTTTTTTAATGCTATTAAAGCTTAAAAAACTATGCAATAAAAGACAGTTTAGCTCCATTCAATTAATTAATACCACAAAATCGGAGCCAAAGAACTCCCCATACGCTCACCATCCACCATATGCCCTCAAAGCCAACCAAAAAACGATACCAACAAAAAGCGTCAAAAGAGACAATCGACCGTTTACAAACCAGCACATCCCCTATTCACGCGTGGAAATAATTAATACCGCATAAGAATCCGGTCATAAATCACGTTGCGCCCGCGCACTATGCTTGAACTAATCTCGAGCCTCCAATTTGATGGTGAGCGTATCTTTGGTGGTGAATCTGGCGGTACTATTTGTTCTCAGGCGTTTCAGGTGATATATGCGTGAGTGTATTCAGTTTTAGGCATATTTTTTAGATATGGAATATGGAAGACTAGAGAGTCGATGTTTATTGCGTTTAAGTGCTTGAATAGTGCAACTAGATCTTATTCTTAAGCCTTCGTTGACTGTCTATTATTGTGTGTTTCTAGCTCATCTATCGCAGCAGGTAGACTGTTGACTTTTCCTTTTGGTACGGCACCTTTAGTGTACGTCTCTGATTCGCAATTGTCCGGTTTTCTTTGTCTAAGTTTCTTTTTCTCGACATAAACGCGTATAATAGTAATACTGTAATACATTATAATATAAAAAATCTCTTATTGTTATCTTATAATGAAAATTTTAGCTTCTTCTACCACCGTTCATGGGATGCAGTCAAGTGATCGCCTTTCTCGGGATCTCCACTTTCAGATTTGTTTTTTCTTACTGACTACGATGGCTTGGAGCCTTGACATCAACCGGAGTTGCGAGTGCTTCCGCTGTTTTGACCAAATCCTCGTTCCATTTTGCAGTTATCCGAACCACGGTTGGTTACGGAACCCTGAAAACCCTTTCATAACGAACCCTAAAAAGTGTCCTTCGAGAACATAGCCCTTGGTAGGCCCTGAGCCCTCAAAGCTATTATTTCCACTCGACCAAACAATCATAACAATGCACAGAGGGCAAAAAGGCAAGTTTTAATTCATAAGAAATTGAATCACTCCATTGAAATCTAGACACGCGGTAGCGTGTCAAGCCAAGTTCAAGAAACAGAACTGGCGAGCCGCACCGTGTGTAATATTACACGAACCATTTGGAACCACTTTTGAACCCCTCATAAATCAAAAACTATTTCACATAAACGTATCAAATTTGGCTTATATATTGTGACTTGCGAGATAAATATGTGTTTTAAATTTCATAAGCTTATCTCAAACAGTTATTTAGATATTAATGTCCAAAAATCCTCATTTTTATCATTGACTGACTGACAGATCAAAATTCTAACCCAGTTCCAAATGACCTAGAGAGTTAAAATTTGGTATGCAGATAGGTAATTACATGAATACAAAGGAAAAAATATAAAACTGGCAATTTTTTAATAATTAGGTTTTTTTTTTAATTTTTTTTTTTTATAAGAGGCTAACAAGATGACCTCACTCCACCTGATAGTAAGCGGTAGTGAGATCCACATATGAGGTCGACAGGCACAATAGACCATGTTGAGCCTGTCGCACTCACCCTGAAAGCCGTGAAAAAGGAGACCACTGCTGCGGTTAGGTTCTATTATGAACGCTTAACATAAATACCTAATTAGTGCCTAATCACGCCTATATACCGGGGAAGGCAGAGCACTAAGTATATATTTAGGTATACATACTTACTTATTTACAATTAAGAGTAGGTACTTATGGTCGGTTTTCATATTTATTAAGTACTTAGGGTAGGTATACCCCGTAAACGTAGGAAATACAGTAACTGATTCGATTGTTTTATATTTATAAAGTCTAGTTTTAGTTTTGAATTTGTCCTTTTCAAAGGACCTACGGCGTTACGATGATATATACTTTTCTACAAAAAGTAATGATATCCAATCAAAAACATAAATGTGAAATGAGAGCCAAGTTCAATATTATGATAATTGCCTTGGTTGTTGACTTCAACGACAAAAGAAGTGAGATCTAAATGGGTGCCAAGTTCAATGGTCAACCCTGAAACTTATTTATAAGTAACACTATAACATACCTATCATATCTTCTTATAACATAAGATAATGTATGGTGGTAGCCTATGAAGGTCTGTCTTGGCTAGTTTTCTTTAGTTAGTTAGTTAGTTAGTTGTCTTGGTTAGTTTGGTATTTGTCGGTATTTATTTTATAATTCCGAAAATTTGGATTGTTGGTAGAAACTAGCGAGCGAACATAATAATACGTTGGTAGGTTTATAGAAACTAGCCAAGACAGACCTTCATAGGCTACCACCATACATTATCTTATGTTATAAGAAGATATGATAGGTATGTTATAGTGTTACTTATAAATAAGTTTCAGGGTTGACCATTGAACTTGGCACCCATTTAGATCTCACTTCTTTTGTCGTTGAAGTCAACAACCAAGGCAATTATCATAATATTGAACTTGGCTCTCATTTCACATTTATGTTTTTGATTGGTTAGTTTGTCGTCCTGCAACCGCTATTGTGTTATTATTTATGATTTCTTCATGCCTGTACTTGTGAATACAAATGGGTTAAAATATTATTTATATAATTTTAAACTGATAACTTCTTATGGAAAATCTAATTTTCCACTTTTACCCAACTACGACAAAGCTAAGGAAGGATAATATGCTTGGCAACCTTTGTATGTAGGTATGTATGTACACATATTCCTCTGTAGTGTCTAAACCATTGAGTGTCTTGAGAGTGGCAAAGGCTACAATAAATAAGATTTATTGCGATGTCTTCTTCGATATCATAAGAACATAAAGATATTATAATAATTAAAAAAAAAATTAAAACAATGTAATACTAGACCAACTTCTATAACGCACGAATATATAATCCGACTTCCGAAAATAGAATTACAACATTATTACACCATAGGATGGTGGTGGATGGTGGAATTACAACATTATTACACCATAGGATGTTGTAATAATGTTGTAATTCTATAGTATTCTTCGTCAAAAAATTTTTTTTTGCAATATTATTTTTTATAATATTGTCCCATACACCTTTTCCAGAAACCATACGACAGATTCAAGGAATGTCTCAAGTTGTGAGAAAGGTTTTTTCTAATTTAGAACGGTGTTGTGAAACCTGCTAAGGCCCAGTGTCTAACAATACGGATCTAGGAAATAGTGGTTGTTCTAAGAAATACTTTTATTGCGCCGGTGAGAATAAGAAACTGTAGAAAGTAAAGTTTCTCCGCTGAATTCTGATTCAGTTGGAAAACGGTTGGAAATGTTACGTGTGCACAATATTTTAGTTTTTTTTTTTACTTCTTCTAACATGTTGCTTGCTTCATCATCATCATCATCTCATTATAGTCCACTACTGCAATTACTAGGGTTCCCCAAATTATCGCCTCTCCTGTCTAATTTGTTTATTAACTAAAAACAGAATCCATATTGACCAAAAAAAGAAGAAAAAAACAATTTGTCTTCATACTGGTTTTATAATAAATATGAAAGTAACTCCGCCTATCTGTCTCAAACCAAAATCACCAAAAAAATTGAAATATGTCTAAAAGCGAGATGATAGACATAAGCTTCTTTTTCAGTAACTTTCACATAAAGGGGTAATTTAAAAAAAATCCTCCCCGGGGACGGAGTGGCGGGCGGAAAGCTAGTAGCTAATAGATTTACTGATAACCTGAAGATTTTCCCATTAATACAATTTTTCATAATTTTGAAAATTTACTTCGTGCGCGTGGAAACTCTATTCCCGCGGGAACTCCGAGATAAAAAGTAGCCTATGTGTTATTCTGGGTCTTCAGCTACCTGAATACCAAATTTCATCGTTATCGGTTCAGTAGTATTTGCTTGAAAGAGTAACAAACATCTATCCACACATACAAACTTTCACGTTGACACCAGGTTGTTCATCAACCTTACGATAAGAAGAATAACTTTCAAGTTTATAATATTAGTAGGAAGTAGGATTCAATGAGGGTGTTCGCGTATAAGATATCCACTAGATGGCAAGACGCAGATATGCGATCTAACTGCTTTGTGATTGGTGAATATAGACATGTCTGTCAATGTCACGTCAAAAATAACCAATCACGCTGCAGTTGGACCTGACGCCTACGTATTGCCATCTAGTGAAGTGAAGTTCTTATACGCGAAAACCCTCATTGAACAGGTAACTGAGACACTATTTCCACCCCCGTTTGAACTCCTAACACACATCCAGACACCGTACCTACTGATCACGCGTCCAACTTTTTGCAACATTTAAAGTTTCAAATCAGAGATATTATTATGCCAAGTTGAGCTTTTGTACGCGAGTGTACCGAGCTTGTTCCCGGCCGTATCTCCGGTGTTGTCGCCTACGCACCGTCAGGATTGTCGCTATTGATTTATTTTGCGAGTTATGACGTTTTTGAAATAAAAAAAAAATTGTTTTATGTTTTTTTTTTTTTACTTTATTGGCCTAATATTAAAAAGGTGTTTTTTTAAAATTTTGCGATTGATGCTCCCATTAGTACAATTAAAGCGTTGCATATTATGTAAAGTCAAAATAACATTTTCTCTTCATTATTTGGCGGTAAATTACAAAATCGGTAGCCTCTAATGGGTTGTTTAAAGAGTCGTGATTCTTTAGCGTCTCTACGACAGAACGAAGTGATATTTCTTATTAGTAATCAATTTAACATAATGAGAGGAAACAGTATTATAACTTGCTCTTTTTTTGAAGTTAAGTAAAACACGTATAAAATCGGTTAATCGCGACTTTACGATTTTATTAGGATATTCATACAAACATGATTTACTTGCCTCCTATGATTCTGGGCTCTTCAGGCGGGGCGTGAAACGGCATTTAAGCAGGCCTTCAGGGTGAGTGCGACAGGCTCAATAAATATAGTCTATTGTGCCTATCGACCTCATAATATGTGGATCTCACTACCGCTGACCATCAGATGGAGTGAGGCTTGTTAGCCTATTATAAAAAAAAAAATAAAAAAACTTCCGGGTTGGATGTTTTACCCCTTTAGGTATGGTTTCCCGAAATCCGGTCTTTGAATACCCTATAAGAGATAGAGCTGCAAAATTCGAGTCTTGTTTCAGAGTAGAGAGTAGAGAGAGTAGTCTTACAAAATAATCTTCAGTATTAGTTTTAATTTCTCACCTGAAAAAATCCTCTCACACTTCGACAACCCTACCCTCTTGGTCCGCATCAACTCTATACGCGATATTTTTAACTTCAACTATACGCTTTGATTCACACACCATTGTGATTCAGTTAACAATATGAGGACCTAATGCTGCCCACTGCTTTACCGGGCAAATGTGTGAGGATTTCAGAGATACTTTACTCGGGATTTTTGATATTGTGAGTCAGCAGTAAAAAGAAACACGGATGATTTGGAAAAGAAAATTATTCTCTTATCATATTTTTTTTTTATTATTCTTCGAGCTTTCCAGTTTCGTTTATTACTTTCCTTAAACTGATGTTTATTGACTTGAATAAAAACATTTTAGAATCATTTTACTTCGGGAAAACAACCACTAAAATTCACGGAGTGAGTAGTTGAAGATAAAACAAAATATTATTATATTTATTTATTTCTAAAAACTGGCTTCAATTTAAAAAATACACTAAATTGAGGGTCAAATAATAATATTTATAAGATTGTGCAAATAAATAATTACTAAATATTTAGTTTTAATCACTTACTAACTTTTTGAAAGTAAATGATTAGGTTGCCTGCAAAAAAGGATTAAATAAAATAAATAAATAAATATTTCACAACATCACATACATTGATCTGATCCCGTGGTAAGTAGCTTAAGCACTTGTGTTACGGGTATCAGAATCAACAGTGGATACACAAATATACTTAAATATATTTAATAATACACCCAGACACGGAACAAACACCGATGTTCGTCACACAAATATTTGTCCCGAGTGGGAATCGAACCCACGACTCTTGGAACCGTAGGTAGTAAACCTGGGTCACTAGCCACTGTAAGGGTTATTCCGTATTCATCCTATGTGATCTCATCCGACGTGAAACTTTTTCCTTACTCATCCTAATTTCGTTCCTTAATCATCCCAAAGCAAATATTTCAATTTTTAGTTCCTTATTCATCCCAAAATGATTCCTAGCTCATCCTATAACAAAACCTTTTAAAAATAAGAATATTTTGTACGGTCGGAATAAAAGTTTAAAATTTAATTTAGTCGTTTTGTCAAATAAAACTGCAAAAAGTCTGATAAAATAATATATTTATTTATAAATGTTGTATAAAACAGTTAGGTATGTTTATTTTTTAAAATTAAGAATAATATATAACATATTTTTTATATGATTAACACAGCAATATTTTTAAAATTTGACAAACAAGACTCAATCAACTTTGATTTAAAAAACATCGTCTTCCATATGTAAACTGTATGATTTTTAAATACAACTTGAAAAAAATACAACTTGGTGACTCATTATTAGATGTAAATGAAACCGTTACTATTATTTTCTTTAATAGCACGTGCAAGTTTGGCTTTCGGTTTTAAGTATATTTTATTGAATATTACGTTATTTTCTTGTTTTAACATACAGATTTCTTTTTATTTATAATAATAGTACATATTTATATCCAAAACCTATAAATAGTTCACTTTCTGAAAATGTTTTGACTTTTGATTTTGCTAACCATACTTTTTATTGGAATATTCACCTAGTGATGAGAAAAGACTGCATTAGTGTTGTGTCAAGACAATATCTAATAGGATGAGCTAGGAATACTATTTTAGGATGAGTAAGGAAATCGGATGAGTTCACATAGGATGAATACGGAATAACCCCACTGTAACACTGATTTAGTAAATGTATGCAATTTTTTTTTTTATTTTTACCTAAATTGTCCAAAGTAGTTATTTCACTAAAATCCACCTCCCTTCACTTTACTGACTCAGCTTAACGGCCATATTTCATACCACTATAATAATATATTGACAGATGTATCATGCCTCAACCACTATAAAGCACGTTTCACACAAGCAACTCGGTCCATTCACCGGTCTCCGTGGAGGCTTTATTCGCGGGCCATAAATCAATTGTCGTTGTAGACGCACCTTTATTGTGGAAACTAAATATGTCACCGCCTAATCCCTTAAGAGTTTTCTTATAACTCTCTTTTGGTAGTATATGGTGAGTTTTGACATGCCGCATTTGAGAATCAGGTCCCGCTTGATGGAGAAGCTATGGTCAGTCACAATTGACAAAAAATCTGTTGGTTAGAAAATATTAGTGACGATTAGAAACAACACGTTATGTAGGTAGTGATTGTTTATAAACAAAACCAAGAGAAAAGTAAGAATGTAACAGTTTTACGCGTTTATGAAACTTTCTAATAAGCTAGGGTTTTATTAAAACGAATCCGAAATTTGATCCTTTCCTCATCCTTCCTTTATTGCATAGAAAAGCTTAAATCTCAATTTAAATAAAATAATGAAACACTCAATAAAAAGTTATCTTTGTGTAACTCATATTAAATATTCCACTGTGTAAAATCGTCAACACAACTTTCAGATCATGCTTACACATGATTTATCTCCACTCCCTCCATATACTACATTTCATCGCACACAAAACATCTCAATGTTCCTCGCGATTCAAAGTCACAACAATCCATCATCATCATCATCACTTTGTCAATCCGTCACAATGACGCTTTTGATAAATTCATTAATTCCATTCATCATCAGGCCTGACACAATACTTGGTGACAAATAACCTCCTTTATTTGCGGTTGATTAAACTGTTGATAGTAAGTATCTATTAATTAGTATAAGAACTGTATAGAAAGGCTTGGCTAGGAAGCTGACGAATCAAGTTGATGACATATGGCATTCTTTAGATGAACAAAGAGAGATAGTTTTATTAATAACATACTTACCAACATTATGAATTATCTGGGTAGTGTGGATGTATTTGATCATTCAGAAAGGTACTTTGGTAATGAAAGTAGAAAATAGCCTTGACATTTTAGGGCTCAAGTATAACGATCTCTTTTTCTTTATTTCAATATACTCAAAAAAAGCTACAAGATATTGACCGTTGATGGAAGACAGATCTAGTGTAAAAATAAATTTGCTTTTCAAGAGACGGAGCTGGTATACCTTTGATTTTTTTCTACGAGCTGATGCTTAAAGATTCATACCTACTTCGATGATGGTTTCGGGTTAGGGTAGTTTTAAAACATCGAATAAAGTTTGCACACACCATATTATCTTAGCATTGTACCTACCTATCATCTCTACCTTATTTATATTAACCTGGTTTGGAGGAGACCTTTGCCAAGCTGTGGGATGCTACAAGTCTCGAAATTAATGAAACTAAATATTTTGTTCTTAAATTTTAGTTTAACAAAAATAAAATTACTTAAAATCTAAATATGGTTGACCTGCTGTCTCAATGACATTATCAAGACTACTAATAAAGATAGTAGCCCACTGCAAGTATATGACTTTCTTAGAGCGAACCTTAAACCTTCAAAGAAGACCTTCTAAGATCTAACTACAAACTCTTCATTGCTCGGTACTTCGTGAACGTAAAGGACGCGTCTCCAATTGAACTGTCAATAAAATAAAGTTTAAGCATCCTAATTCTGGCGCCAATAACGAAGCCGCTTTTAAAACCCTGATGATTGACTTCCTCGCGTGGGCCAAACGGCTGATGTTTAGAGATGTGGAGGGCAGTATCGATATTTTCTTCATAATAGGCGTGACGACTGGGTCAATATCTGATTATTCTATTTAGTCCGTAAGTTAGTTTATACAAAAATATGGAACATATATTTTTTTTGTTTTTCAATTGATTGAAAAATGACAAAATTATAGCTTATCAACTTACTTACAACGACTTCTGGAGTGGGGGTTTGTGACGTCACGGCTACGTAAAAATTGCACGTAATTGTGACGTCATACGAAACTTCTCAGCACTATATCTTCGTAATTTCTTGTTTAGGAAACAAAATAAAAAATACGAGTACAATATTTTTAAATAATCTAAATAACGGACTAATTATATTTTTTTAGTCGTTTCGCCTATTATTGAAGTGTGGTCCCCATATCATTTTTAACTCTCATGGTAACACACATTAGAAAACTGAAATTGTCCGGGATATTTACCATGTTGTTTTGTTTTAATGTGCAATGGTACTGTTGCAAGCGAAGAGCGGGAGCTCATTGAAACAAAACAATATGGTAAATATCCCGGATATTTTCAGTTTTCAAATGGTCCCCATAGTTAACACGGCTGGTAAAGAGTATAGCCATATGAGGAGGTTCTTAAGTATATGACTTTAATCTGAATACGTCCGGGATATTTAACATGTTGTTTTATTTTGGCGCCATGTTGTTGGTTGGATCTCACTACCGCTTACCATCAGGTGGAGTGAGGCCATCTTGTTAGCCTATTATAAAAAAAACCACTCTACTTATGTAGTTTTGCTACTAATATGATATTTAGGTTCGATTTCAAAAGGTATTTTCATTTCTAGCTTATCAACATCCGGCATCATCATGAAAATTCTACTATCGATAAAACTCATCGACAGCATTCCATCGATACTATCGGTTTCTCGATACATCGTTGCAAGCCTACAGGGGATTATATTAACAAGATTAGATTGGTCTTAATGGGTGTGAGGCCAGTCAGGCGTCGATTGATGTAATTACTGACTCACTATCGAGTCACTCTGTTTAGCATGTTTTAGAATATAGTCTATGGTCATTGGCCGCTTCCGCTTCCCATGTAGAGATAGCTGGATAAATATTGGGCTTAATTAATGCTTAATTGCGAACTATGGATAACGAGTAGTTACTGACTGATGCTATATTTACTTCTTTCTTGACTGAATTATTGTATTGTTTTGCCTAATCAGTTAAATTATCTTTTTTATTTCTTTCTGCTAAGTACATACCTAGCTTGCTAGCTAGACACAGGTGAGTCTTACCCGTGACCACGAGCGCTGTAAAGAGCTCGAAACGACTAGCGTCGTTGAGTAAGGCCTGATCGCCCTAGTTTTGGATAGAGAGTCGAGCATCGGTAAGTAACTAGACAATATGAATATGGTCAAGAAATCAGTTTCAATTCCAAGTTGCTACTACTGAAGAAAGCCATGAATAAAATAGTGTTTGAATTCACAAACTAATAAATTCCATGAAGTCATTGATGACACCGAAAGATTACAAGTAGCTAATGCTGCCGTTACAAAAAAAACATAAAAAAAGAACCAGAAAGAAGAGACAAACAGCCAAACAGGTTCTGTCAAAAAGCTCACTTCAAAAATTTACAAGCGTTAATACTCGCATCAATACTCAGATAAGGCAGATCAATTTGAGCCCTCATTGTATGTAAACAGGGCACTTAGCGACACAAAGAGAGGGGTTAGCCGAGGAAATGAACCCGGGCCCTTTCCTGTGTGGCTAATTGGTTGGCTTGTATTTTTGAGCTTTACTTTTTGATCTGGACTTCGATGATTGTATTTTTGTTTTTTTTTATCTTTTTTTCTTTTATTTTACTTGGTATGAAATATGAATGGTAATCATCACCATCATCTGAAATAAAACTAATTTTACGGATTAAACTCGCGTGTATTGTTATTCTAAACATTATTTAAAGATCCGACGTTAGAATAACAACACACGCGAGTTTAATCTATAAAATTAGATTTATTTCCAATGTGTAGTGCTCGCGCAAATAATACACAATACTATATTATCATCATCATCATCATCATTACCCTCACGTCCCCAATGCTGGGGCACGGGCCTACCGGGCCTAAGCTAGAGCGATAAGGCCTTAGTCAGCCACGTAGCCAAGTGCAGGTTGGTCGGCTACCTGAAAATTTCTTCGTAGGTGTGGTGGTTTTCTCACAATGTTTTTCCTCCACTGTTAAAGCATCGAATATTCGTACGTATGAATTTCGAAAAAATATTTCATGCTTGATTGCCCCAACGACTGGGTTTGGTCGCTTTTAGTTAGTTGTGAGTTCATTTACAAATATTTGTGATATGAACATAGGTGTTAGTTGGGTCTAGGTGCGTTATTTATCTTTGTAAGTATTTTGTTGTTTCTGATACTCGTGAAACAAGTGCTTAAGCAGACTTACCTCTGAATGAGAAAACTTTTTGTATGAGATCTGGTATGCTCATTTTAAGTGTAACCGTAACTTCCAACACAAAAGTACTCAAGGCAAGAACGCCCAATAAAACACGAAAAAGAACTAAAAGCAATTTATTATAAGTAAGCAAAATAAGATCTGTCAGAGCTGTCAATGAGAGATTAATCCGAGTCGAGTTGCGCCCGCGCATGGCAACGTGTCAACAGATGCCGGCTACTAGGTGAGCGCGAAAGTACCATTTATTTAAGTAAAAATATAAAAAAAAAAATATTTTGCTAAGCGCATTGGGAATAGATGAAACGATTCCGTTAATTCTCTTTTTCTCGTTTTCGAAGTTTTTTTTCCTTTATATCAGACATCAGGATGATCTCACTTCACCTCATGGTAAGCGGTGAGGTACATTTATTATGAGGTCGATAGGAACAACCTAACCTATGTTGATTCTGATATCTGTAACACAAGTGTTTAAGCTACTTACCACGGGATCAGATCAATGTATGTGATGTTGTGTAATATTTATTTTTTATTATTATTATTTATTTATAATTGATCCTGTCGCCCCCATAATGAAGGCTCACACAGGTGGTTACGCTTTATTGTCAGGAGAATATTGTTACGAAAGTAATAAATAAAAAATATTAGTATAAATTGAGCAGAAAGGCAACAAGAAGAATTATTGGCGATACGAAGTTCACCGGGACCACTAGTAAGATATTTATTGTTTTGTTTGGCTTATTTTAAAAGAAGAAATATTTTATTTTATAAAAATTTTAGGATGGACTTAATTGATTTATCAGACACGTTTTGATAATCATACTAGATAACGCAATTTTATCATGCGACTTTATAACACTTTTCTTCTTTGCTGTCGGATAAAAAGCTCGAACATCGAACTTTCGTCCAGCCATACCACTAATCCTGATTCGATTAAATTTTGATCCATCATTCGATTTTGACGTGAGTTGCATTTTTATTCGACGATTAAGTAAGCACAAAATTGTCGTTGCGTGTTTTTTATTATACAAATGTTCCAAAAAGTTTGACAATACCACTATACTATATAAGTTTTACACAATTTTTGTTACAAAGAACTGCACATGATAAATAAATTTTAGGTTATATAAAGTCATACATCTAGGGTAGCTGATGATTTTATTTCAATCGAAAAGACACGAGACAATAAAGCTTATTGCTTTTTTTAGTAAGCAGCTGCAATTTTATCATTTTTCATATACATATTTTGACTGGCCCGGTGGTATAGTGGTTAGTGACCCTGGCTGGCGGTTCCAAGAGTCGTGGGTTCGATTCCCACTCGGGACAAATATTTGTGTGATGAACATCGGTGTGATTATGTATTTAAGTATGTATTTAAAAATATCTATGTATGTATATCAGTCTCTGATGCTCATAGTACAAGCTCTGCTTAGTTTGGGGTCAGATTAACGTGTGATCCGTCCCAGATATTTATTTATTTATTTTATTTATAATTTATTTCAATTAACTTTATAGGTTAATTAGTCGAATCGTGTGAAGGCACCTTGAAATATTGAATCTTATTGATTTATTTTCAGTTTATTTAATACTCCATGATAAATATCGAAGTTTCTGTATCGTTTTTTGTTAATTGCTCTAAAACCACAAGAATATGTGGGATCAAGATTTAATTTCTTAAATTACCTATTGACTTTCATAAACATCTATTTAAATTAATAAGTACATTTTAAGATTAAAAGCGGATTTTGTGTGTTTGGTTGTATTCCACTTTATTAGAAATATAAAAATTGTTACACAAAACCACAATGTCCGAAACATCACTATCAGGTAGCTATCGATTAAAACATAAAAAAAGAAACAATTTCTATGACCTCACGATTGGTAGGCGTGCCCATTCCCACATTAGGATGACTCCAATGCTGCAGTGACTCCAAAAAAAGAACCAAAAAAAAGTGTTACCTTTTTAGGGCTTTCAAGGTAGATTTAGCATTGAATTATTTCTACTGTTATAATAACAGGAATTTCTTAGAGATTCCTCAAACTAAATTATCTAACTAAAGTATAATTTAAGATTCCACTGTGTTATAATAAATATGCATAATAAAGACCGATAGAACCGTTTTAAATGACATGTAGTACACAGAAAGATTCGAAACATAGAAAGGACTTAAGCAATTTTAACCGACTGTACTAAAATAATAAAATAAATAAAAGTAACATTTTGCACAATAAACGACTTCAAACAGATTAAGTAGCAGAAAACCTAGTCCTATAGTGAAAAGATGTGTAATGCTGATTAAAATAATATCAATGGGCCAGACGTTACCGAAAGAATGCGGAAATTAAGTTAAGTAGAATTAGTACCATCGTTTGTTCGATTTAGTGTGCACCAAAAGTGCAACAATAAGTTAAAAGTAAAGTAGTAGTAAGTAAGTAATAAGTGCAAGTAAGTTTATTAATACTATTGTCAAACGGCCTAGGGCTCTAGAATCATCTTAAGAGTAAATGTTACTAATCATTCCGACCATTAGCAATAATTTCACCAGTTCAAGTCTCATGATAGATTCTATTAATTGCAGTCCATAAATCCACCATGATGTATCATGAATATAGCAAACTATTTAAGGTCACTACCCCACAGGCAGATCTTTGAGTCTATATCATTATAATGTCTTTAATATATCTGATCCGCTATACTTAATACGTGCCATCAAAATGGTGCCGCCCGAACATCATGTGGTTTAATAATCACGAATTCCCCATACTTTAAAATGTCCAGATGGAATTATCGGACATCATTCAAGCAATCATTCGTTATAAAAGTAATTCTAAACTCTCACTCGTCGATAGCGATTTATCAAATGGGTGTACCTACCATTAAAATCGAATTACAGGTCACCAGTCTGAAGGGAGCTGTTTAAACTTTTGCTCCGTGACGGAATCTTTGTGGATCGCAAATATCAGAGGTCAGTGTTTGCTGGTTGGTTTAGTTATACGAGGCTGTCGATAGATGGCAATGACAGCACCTGCGCGTGAGTCGAGAGCTTTATTTCGGTGTAACTAGCGACATCTATTGTCGAATAGATGAAATACTGATATATTTTCATTTGTTTACGTGCGATATTTGTGTTAATACACAATTATAATTAATTGTTATTTAATAATGGTAAGTAAATAACATTGTGTGTAAAATTGAAAAACTTTTAAATTTTGATTTTATAAGCAGAACTTTTAAACGAAAATTAATCTGAATTGATTCGACTTTATTTGTATTTTCATTTATCGTCCATCATCATCGTTTTTAAGTAATTAAAATATTCAGCATAGAATGACTGTGCTCTTTTCATCTCTCTTTTTATTTCCCTAAGTTCCTTATGATGTTGTAGTACATACATAAAATTAAGCTATTAAAGCTTAATTTTAATGTTCTACTAACAGTCATCGTTACTATCATCGAGATGAAAAGATAAAATAACTCTAATATTGGCAAGCGCGGGCGGAATCTTACGCGATCAAAAGACCATTACGTGAAAGAATTCCCCTGAAAATGATTCACTTAGAAGTTTTCGAGTCAATGACTTCTGACCTCGACCTTCTATCCCACACTAAATTTAAATGAAACGAATAATATCCACGTAGTAATGCTAAATCGTGTATAATTATGACTCATTGGGCAATAAACATTTAAAAAGAAGATTTAGTGCTCCCACGGTTTTTGTAATAAAGATAATTTTAATACAAAGCAGGAACACGCGCGAAACGGCATGAAGTCATGACGAGATCAAAATCATGCGCTCGCGCACAAAACGAGTTTGCATTATCAGATCGATCGGAGGCGTGGTCTATAGATGCCTTTCGGATGTACAACCGTCCCCCTCCCACGCGCGGGGACGGTCGGACGCACACGTCGATAAGAAAGAGAGAGGTATACCCACGCTTCATCGATTACCTCGATGATGCGTTTATGTTTTCTATGTATTTCGACCAGCACTGAGAATGTTGTATTGACTAGTTTGAGTTTAAATGGTGTGTAATGACTCCGGTCCGACCAGAGATGCTGGAGATAAGGTGGATAATAAATATAACAGCTCGTTTTGTGAAAACACGGAATCTTGTTGTGGTTACTGAGTGGTCCTTTTAAGAGGTGTAAACAGGTGTAATAACGATTCCATGGAATTATCTTCTTTGGTCGTTTCGAGATCTTTTGTAATGCCACTGGCCATCTGGTACGTGCTCTTTAAGATGAAATAAGAAGAGTTGCATATGAATATATTGCTGTTATGAGCGAGTCGCTGGAAAATAAACATAGATTCAGTGCCCTTGAATTAACACTGTCCGTTGAACGAGATCTTTACATCTGAAGGAGCATAAAGTTTCTTGTTTTTATTGATATCGACGCTATCGCTTTATGATAAATGGTTAGAGAGTAGATAGATAACCTTTTTTTATTTGTATACTGATCATCTGTGGGAAAAGTCCCATACTTAAATTCATAGGCAATATTCTTACCTGGGCAGATGAAGTAGTAATGTCAAAAGACAAGTTTGAAGTGACATTTTGTTACTAAAGTAAATTATGTTACATTTTGGAAGTTTTTCAAACAGCCTGAAATGTGGAAATATAAAGGTTAGAACTGAATAATTATGTCGTCAGATAATTACTGTAATCGTCTAATTAGGAATACTTAACAAGGAGATATCCTTAAGCAATATGAGATGATCAATTACAGGTGATACATAGAATGCCTATAACAGTAATATCCTAAAAAAAAGTTACCAAGGTTTCCCCGATATGGAATCGAACCCATTAAAAAACCGCAACATAATGTTAGCGCCACACAGTGCGTCTATCAATAACTGTCTTAAAAACGACAAATGAAGAAGGATTGCCAGTAACTACCTTATTAATTGGCCAATTTATTAAAATAACTACAAACGTGTTTTTAAAGTCGGCACATCATATTACTAAAAAATTTCATAAGTATTTTCTAATAAAGCTGCAATCCATATCACTACATACTATAAAGTCGCTTCCCGCGTTTGTCTGTCTCTATGTAGGTATTCAATCTTTATAACTACACAACTGATTCTGATACGGTTTTTTAATAGATAGAGATATGTAAAAGGAAGGTTTTATGTATAATATACCCGAAGCAAGGGCGGGTCCGTAGTCTTTTATAAAATGTTCAATATTAATTTCAATGATAACCAATTACAAAACCCTGATCTCAAAATACAGCATCTACATAATATGTAGGTGCTCTACTTTACTGTCAGAATATTCTGATTCTGCATAATTTGTTAAAAGTTCGTAACACTTATAAGCTACATACACATGAACATTGGTGCATCAAAAACGCGCCGTATCTGGAGTCTGCACCCATCTCTACATCGGTACAAAAGTGAAGACCTTTCAATCATTATCCGTACGCCGTATAATTATTTAGATACGCACATCGGGCCCCATCTGATGAGCCCTCTGGCGTCACGCTCCTTTTTTGTCCTCGTTTTTGACGAAAAAAGGCGGTTTTTTAATTGCCGTAAGATATTTATTAACGAACGCCGGCGTTTGACGGGTATCCCCGCTCGGGGGTATTGGTGGAGTTATTTGAAGGATTTCTTTCTGTTTTATGTACGTAGGTACTGAATCAGATCTCTCCTTGTGTTGATTTCATTTGCTTTGCCAATTAGTGATGAAATTGCATTTTTTTATTACCTATTTCAACTTTATATGTATATCCATACCATGATTATATACCAAAATCCTACTCACAAATGAATTTTATCTTAAATAGGGGGATTCCAATGTGGAACATCGTGTTTGTATTCGTATACCAAAAACAGGTTTCAAAGTCAAAAAATCAAGACAGCGAAACGTCTGGCAGTAGCTATGTTTTTGCTACTGTCTTGTCTTTATCGTGTGAAGAATAAGAACTACCGGACGGCAGCTCTTCCGATAGTTCTCAATCGCTAATAAAAATGTTTCAAATCACTAGCAATTTAGGACGACAAAGGTTCAGTAGCATACAGAGGTTCACAAAAGTTTAGTTAGGTAGAGTAGAATTATACTATCAAAACCGTCAAGACGAAACTGTGCTACCAGTGATTTAAAATTAAAATAACGACCACTTCCTCCAAGCCGAGTAGAACCGAAAAATGTCCCCGAAATCCACGGTCGGCGGTCCTCCACGCGCTGCTGAGTGCGCGAGCGTAATTTTTATCGCCCGCTCACATCTGAAACTTCGGGATTAATGATCCGACGCGTCTAGTCATACGGTGCCACCGAATGCCGTAAAAACGCTATGCGCAATTCAGTTTCTGGTCCAGATGTCGGAATCGGCGAAGCTGGCATTGTACGAGTAGACGCGTGAAAAAGTTTGGAGAGTTACACGGATTTTTTTTGGTGGAGTGCTACGGAATTATACGGACACTGTGGGCTAGTTTCGATTGTAAGTAAACATTTGATAATTAAGAATGATAAATAAATTTACCAATCATATAAAATAACATTGGGTGCGTTCCCAACATCATTATAAATAACAGCATTTTCTAAAGTAAAGGAGGTAAGGAACTATATTCAGCATAGAAGATTAGAGTAGCAATATTCCTACTGTTGATCGAACTTTCCATTCTGAGCAAGAGATATGGGCACTACCGAAAAAACCAGTACATCCAAATACAAGGGGCCCCAAAACTCCACCAGAGCACTATACATAATCATTTGAAGCCGGCTTCCAGAAGACATAGACACAACAAATCGCCAGCCATGGACCCGAAATCCAATCAAATCTTTGATCCAAAACTCCACCGATGCCACATCCACAGTTCTTTGAAGCCGACTGATCCTCAGCGACCTTTAATTGCTCTCATCTTGATACGGCTGCTATATCGAGCGGGGAAATGGGTTTTTCGCGGCGGTAAACGCTCGCAACTTTGTACAACGAACATTATCGGATTTGTTACCAGTTTTTGGTCGAGTTCGCACAGTGGTTGCGCTGGAGACTAAATGGTTAGGTGGGTTGTCTTTGTTTACTGGTTTGGTTACTGTTTGTTTCTAATTAGAAATAAAACTCATCTTACGGATTAAACAAGCTTGTAATTATAATTTTATTTGTTGTTTTTAATGCTATTAAAGCTTATTGTAAATTTAAAATCTGAAAAAATTCGCATTCATGACCCCGCCTGAACGGGGACTTGAACCACCGGACCTCCCGATTTCGCGTCGGTTGCTCTAACCTCTGAGCTATCCAGGCATTAGTCATCAATGCGAATTTTTCCATCACCTTTTACCCGTTAGCCACGGGTGGCGCCACCACCGGCAGTGATCAAACACTATCGGTCCGCAAACATTTCTTTACAGAAATGTTACACAGAATGGTTGCACTTGGCAATTATAATTTTATTTGTTGTTTTTAATGCTATTAAAGCTAATTGTAAATTTAAAATCTGAAAAAATTCGCATTCATGAGGCGGGGTCATGAATGCAAATTTTTTCAGATTTTAAATAAGCTTGTAATTCTTTTCTAAACTTTATATTGAGACCGGACGTTTTGAGCGCTTTCAAGGCTCGTGGTCAGGGGAAGCCTAAAGATTATTTCAATTTTTGCGCAAATTATAGACAATACTTGATTTATTAGATATGGATTTCTTTGGTTACTTGTAAGTGTTGATTTCAAGATAAGTGAAAACAATTTCATTAATATAGATTTCTTTCGAAGTTTTAGTTGATAGTAATTTATTCCTCGTGTTCATGTTTAGCCAAAAAATTCAAAGACACACGGTATACCTTGATACGAACCATATACACAATAAATTGAGATATTAATAAAAGTACTTAGTTTGAAGTCTGGTTTACGATATTATATTATTATGCGTATTTAATAAAAATCCAACTTGCTACATTAAAAAACGGTCATGTGCGAGTTAGACTCTCGGCCTGTGGGATCCGGACAAAATTGTATAACAAACAAATCTTAGCTTAACTGTGATAGAACATTAGAAGAAATTTCATGTTACTATAACTAAAACTTTACATTAGACGTATTGTTATTACCTTAGTTGTTTTTTCAATAATATATAATAGCCATCATGGATTGCGTTGATATTAACTCGATTTCATATTAACGCAATATCGTATCAATTCGATATTTTATTTTGACTTCATGCCTTGAAGCGTTCTGAAAAAGTGTCTTTACTTACAATAATACTTAAAGGATTCCGTTTTCCCATTCCAGATCGAAACCCTAAAAATAAACTCGATACAACATTCACCTCTAAACGCTTACACTACTCTACAATTTAAAAAATCGCCCCAAGCGTCGCATCAGATGTATGGACACTGTATCGGTCGGAGCGAAAAAACATATGTTATTAAATGCTCATTAACTTGCGACAACAAACTTAAACTTTACCTTAAATATTGTAAAATGGCCCCTAACACAATGTGTTAAGATCCAATCGAATTACAAGGTAAGTTTGTGCTGCATTCTTTATAATTGATACGGTCACCTGTGGACTTTGCATAGGAAATTAGCCTGTTTCCCCCAACCAGTAAAGGTGAATTTTCCGTCAACGTACCGGGGAAGTTAAAAGCAGAATCGGCGTCAGACAACTAACTACTCATTTGGAAGGCACACCAGATTTGGATTAATGAATTAAACACAAGTTCTGAAGATCGACACTGATTGTTCGTACACGGGAGTAATTGTGTAGTTACATACTCACTTAAGGTTTTTATGGTTACGTGTTTAATTTCGCCTTAAATACTTATCTGGTGGATATCGGAGTCAGTACCGTGAAATTATCTCGTTTTATTATGCATATGGATGGTGGAGTAAACTTAAAAACTGACTGTAGATATTTATATACCGGAGCCGCTCTTAGATGACTGATTTGACACTTTTTATTTTATATTTTGCATTTATCCTTGTTAAGAGGAACATATTTAGCGAATCATAAAGATCAACTTTTAAAAATAAGAGGTCATTTTAAAATGACAAATGCACCTAATTATCTAATTATTTGTCTATTATTACCTAAAATAATTGAATTATAAAAAGTAAACGTAAAACTTCCACTCTGTATTACGCTTTTACAAGGTTACGCCGTTTGACACGTTTTCATAGTGACGTAGTGGGTAATACTCACCAGGTAATACTCACCAAAAATAGGATGAAGGATTTAATAAGTATTGTATATTAAAAATAAATATATTTTGAAATGAAAAACTTCAATCCAATCTTCTGGATGTGATGTGTGGTTTAAATGTTTTTAATAAAAAAAAATTATAATTAAACCTTGCGTGATAAAGTGGAAATAACTGTTACTTATATACTTCGGCAATTTTAACCGTTGTCCCTCACTAGTGCAGTCAGTCTGACGTGTGTCAAATCAGTCAACTTAGAGCGGCTCTGGTATAATGACTACCTGGCGTTTCTGTATCGGGAAATCTAAGCTAATTTAAACAAATGACAGTTGCAGAATATTTTCAATTGTCTAAACAATTGTGCTAATAGTGAGATGCCATAGTTTCCGAATCTAACGACATTTCTGAGGATAGATTAAGTACTTTTAGTAGGAAAGATATTTTGTGTAGCGAAATTACAAACGTTATTTCTAGGTCATCGATGTAATTGAGCTAGATCAATTTAATTGCTACGTAAAATGTTGTAGAGTAAATTTTCATAATACAATCATACGAATTTTAAAGGGTTTTTTAATTGTACAATAATATATTATAAGGGTAAATGTACTTGTAGGTCTAGGTTAGACAGATCTTAGGAAACTTCAAAACTTTTAGTGGTATAGGCTATGACAGAGTGAGACACAGACGTAAAATTACATCTTAAATAAGTCATCAACATCATCAGCCTACTATCGTCCATTGCTGAACATAGGCATCCCCAAATGCTCGCCACTTATTTCTGTCCTCGACTCCTCGCATCCAGCTCCTACCAGCCGTCCCGCGCAGATCGTCACACCACCTGGCCTGCGGGCGTCCTACACTACGTTTGCCGAGACGAGGTCTAAAAATCAGACGGAAATCACTGCCTAGTTAGCTTAAATTTGATATATCATGGACGGAAAGGAAACATCACGGAAAACGACAGGATAAAACGAGGTGATATCATCATTTGTACCACCAACTCATCCCACAAAACCTTTGCATACATCAACCGGCCAACACAAACGCGCGAAGATACGTCATTTTTCGCGTGCATTGAAAAAAAAAGTACACCCAACACAGGGGTACAAAGCAAAACCTTTTCTTACCGCAAAAAAGTTTCCCTGGGCCAACAGGGCATTTTTCCCTTTTCCCTTACAAACGGACCGCAACGTTTAAAATACGAAAAAAAAGTTGCCACCACCCACCAGCGCGTCGACAAAAGAGGATTTTTTATTTTATATTTGAAATATTAAGGGACATCGTTAGCGGGTAACATTTGTTAAATATCTGAAATATTTTCGTGCTTCAGAAAGCGGTTCGTTATTTTTTTTTTGTTGACGAGTTATCTCGTTTTAAGTGGACGTTGGAAACAGTTTCTTATTGTTTAACGTTTGTGGGCGGTCCGCAAAGGGTGTACAAAGTTTTTGAAAGGAAAGTTGCCGTTTTTTTCGATGGACCCACGGGTTACTTAAGAATGGATGGAATGGAGTGTTTGATAAGTACACTTTGGACATTGTTCGCGTGTTTTGGAAAATCGGGGCGGATCGTTTCATCATAGCCGTACCCTCATTTAAGGTTTTTTTCTAAGTGACCTAAGTTTGTTGAGTAAGTGACTGCCCCTAACAATTGTAAGGAAGAGTGAAGAAACCATTAATTTACACTAAATATTAGTCTTTATGGGGCTACACGTTTTATTAGGCGTAGCAAATACATAGCTACTTACTGCCCGACGTTTCGACTGGGCTACTATCGTGGTCGCGAGCGACCTTGCTACTCTGAATAGTGCGTATAGACCCATAATATTTAGTGTAATACGAAACATTAATTTGGTCCAAACTAAATTCGTTTGTAAAATATTGACAACATACAAAATCTTCATTAATTTCTGTGACCAAAATGCGTCTTATACAGCAGACTAGTTCTTACTTCGAGTACTTAAATTATACATAAAAACCTTCCTCATGAATCCGTAGTTAAAAGAATTAAGCTTACATATAGACAGACGCGGGAAGCCACTTTGCTTTATACTAATATGATGTTAGGGTCAGTGTATTTTTGGGATGAAGAGTTCGCTCGCGACCACGATTGGTGTAACCCAGTCGAAACGTCGGGCAGTAAGTAGCTATGTAATTTGCTACTCCTTATAACGCGTATAGACCCATAAAGACTAATATTTAATGAAGAAAACAATCAACAAATTATGACGCATCATATATTCATCGTCAATCGTTATATTGTAGCTTAAGACTCTAGCAACTCAGCCATGTTGAATTTCATGGCGCCTTCGCTATTCTTATACTTCTTCAGCGAAATTAAAAATGCAATTACCCATTGCAACAATAGGTAAGATGATTGCATAAATACATGCAAATAATTAAAATTACAAAGGAGCAAATAGAGCTATCTTCGAACACAGTTTGAAATTGTATAATAGTTTGGATGTGTCTAAAGATGGGCGCACACAATGGCAGTCGACAAAATATTTTATTAATATTAGTTTTAGAAACTGAAGATTGGTACAAGTTGGAAAATCCATATAAAATTATATTCCATATGAAATATTTAGATTTTAATTGGAACTAAGTTTTTTAATCGCTATAAGTTAATATGCGTATCATTTAATTATAATTAATTATTCTTACGATACATTAATATAAAAAAATTGTAAACAAAAAAAAAACCGCCTTCAAAAACCCGACACACTAAAAACTGCAAAATAATATAATACGAACATTTATAATCATCTGGGTATGAATTTTATATGTTGTTAAAGGCGGTGCCGTTTATATTTCATACAGACAAGCACAGAGTGCTTCGTTTTCCTCAAAATTTTGATTGGCACCGCCTTCAAAAACATATAAAATTCATACCCAGATGATTATAAATGTTCGTATTATATTATTTTGCAGTTTTTAGTGTGTCGGGTTTTTGAAGGCGGTTTTTTTTTTGTTTACAATTTTTTTTCATACTTTTTAGTGTTACATTTTTTTTCACCCTATTAGTTCAGCTCACCTGTAATACTACTGATATTATAACTAGTAGACTAAATATGTATACAGTATTGAAAGAATTATCCTTTTACTCCAAACAATTAAAGAGTTGACCTTCCATCATCAGCTCAGCATCACAACATTATGATTGCAAGAAGCAATGCCAATATAACTTCAGAAAATATGTAAAACGTGGTACATGTGCCTATTAAATTTGAGGGTTGCCCTCGATTTCTCCTGGATCTCATCATCAGATCCTAGACTGGTCACCCTATTAGTTTAGCTCGCCTGTAATGCTACTGATATTATAACTAGTAGTCTTAATATGTATACAGTATTGAAAGAATTATCCTTTTACTCCAAACTATTAAGGAGTTGACCTTCCATCATCAGCTCAGCATCATAACATTATGATTGCCAGAAGCAAATGCCAATATAACTTCAGATAATATGCAAAACGCAGTACATGTCCCTATAAAATTTGAGGGTTGCCCTCGATTTCTCCTGGATCCCATCATCAGATCCGGGACTGGTGAAAATGGGACCACCTCTGAAGTAAACTCTATCCAACCAAAAAAAAATTTTTTAAATCCGTCTACAATTGACGAAATTATCGGTGAACATACATAAAAAAAAAAAATTATACATACAGACGAATTGAGAACCTCCTCCTTTTTTTGAAGTCGGTTAATAAATGTAAATATCTGGGACATATCCACACACGGTCATTTGACCCCAAACTAAGCAGAGCTTGTACTATGGGCGTCAGAGACTGATATACATACATATATATTTATAAATACATACTTAAATACATAATCACACCCAGACACGGATATAAGTCATGTATATAAGTCTTGTATGATATATGAAATTAAAGTTTGAAATTAAATAAAATATGATTTTTAAATAAATCATGCAATTACAACTGAAAAAAAGCGCTTCTTATTTTATGTTTAATCGTCTATATTTATCTTATCTGAACTGAAATAACTTACAATATTTTTATATGTAGACGTCTTTTATTCAAAAATAGAAAAAATTATATTAAAGACTTGCGAATTCAAAAATCCTTTATTTTTCTTTTTTCCTAACTGACATACGATGATGGCTTGGAGTAGCCTCACCACCGGACTTGCGGGGGAACGGATGGCTCTCACTTGAAAATTTTAAGTTCAACAAGTTAAAAACACATTGCCAAATTTTAGTAAGTACAACAACTAATAAAATTTCAAGTAACATAATTATGTAAATAAAATAATATTCCCTCAAGTGTACACCAACGCTAACAGTATTGCATCCAGCCAAACAATATTTACATGGCCCCCACAATAGGCGGCTTATTTGAATACGGCCGTCCGACAGTGCACTCGGTAAAAATATGAACAATAAATATGCGACAGTCAAATAGACGGGCAGGGTTGGTAGAATTAGAGATTTGGTGATAAGACTAAGGACTGGCTCGGTGGAACAGTGGTTAGTGACCCAGAATCACTACCTACGGTTCCAAGAGTCGTGGGTTCGATTCCCACCCGGGACATATATTTGTGTGACGAACATCGGTGTTTGTTCCGTGTCTAGGTGTGTATTAAGTATATTTAAGTATATTTGTGCATCTGTTGGTTGATTGTATTTGTAACACAAGTGCTTAAGCTACTAACCACGGGATCAGATCAATGTATGTGATTTTGTGTTATATAAAAAAGAGGGGTTTTGAGACTACAAGCGATGGAAATCGGTCGGACGCCTTATACCGGTCGGGCGTCCGACCGATTTCGGCCATGGCGGATCTCAATGGAGATCAGTCAACTGTGCAGAACATAGTGCACGAGTGTACGTGCAAACACATATGCACCCACTATTCCCTTACTCTCATAATTCGGTGAGACGGCAACCCGACATGACCGATGAGAGATCGGGCGCAGGACCACTTGCTTAACGTGCTTCCCGAGGCACGGGCATTCAATCGCCAACTTCCTAGTTCCGGGCTTTAATTACAGAAAAACTTACGCAAATTTTGCCCGACCCCGAACTTGAACCGGGACCTCTCGGTTCTAACGCAGCACTTGCTACCAATAGACTAACGAGGCAGTTACATAAGTGTACTCATAATTCGGTGAGACAGCAATCCGGCATGACCTATGAGGGATCGGGCGCAGGACCAACTGAACTAGTATTCTAACTTTTTTTAAATTATAGACGTTCAGAATGATATCACTCCTCCTCCATCATATGATAAGCGACCGTAAGGTCCACAAGCACAATAGATTCTATTGCATGTAGCCCTCGCCCTGAATATTCATACATACATAATATCAAGCCTTTTTCCCAGAGGGGTAGGCAGAGACCACTTCCAGCGATCCACCTTTTACTTCTGTGGGAAACGTGACGTGACGGGTTGTGGTCCACGTCGCCGCCATTCTGCCTTGTGCATTGTTTTAACAAGGTCATTGCGTTTCCACGTGTAGCAAGGATATATGACGGGGGAAGGTAAAGGGGAGGAAGGATACTATCGCCTCGGATGATATGGACCGAGTCAATAGTAGCTCGAGGATTCGCGGGTCGCTTACTCATATACTGTTCACCAACCACCGAACAGACAGTTGTGACTGGTATCCCTTGAAGGCTTGCTTAAATGCCATTTCAAATTCCGCCTCAGAGCATTCACTTATAAAGGCGGTAGAGAATACCAAGACTGGCAATGTCTCTACATAACTGCAGATCAAATCATTGGTCCCTTGTTAAAAAAAATAACTTTCTACTTCTATTATGAAGAATCATCATCATCCCAGCCCAAATACTAAGAAAACACAGTGGTACGTGGCGGGGTTTGAACTGTAGACCTCTCGCATGGCATGCAAAGATCTTAACCACTAGGCCATCGACGCTTTTTAGTATATATATGTTATGAACGTCGGTTTTTGTCGCATAGTTCATACTATTATTGTAATCTTAGATAAAAGTCTTAGGCCGGAAACATTTCTCCTTAAACATTTGACATCCCTAAAGTGCACGCAATAAACAATATAGAGTGGACAAATATGAAAATAAGTCCCACCGCGTGGGTATCGGCAGTAGCACAACTCATTTGCCTACCGCCGCTGGTACAGTCGGGCACAGAAACTTTAAAAAATTCTAAGAATATGATCTTTATTAAGATGTATAAGTATCGGGACTAAACTGGACTCTACATTTCTTAAGATTGTGAAACGGCATCTATGCAGGCCTTCAAGGTGAGGACAACAGGTTCAGTAGGCTCTATTGTGCCTGTCGACTTTTTATGTGAACCTCATAGATCATTACTATCAGGTGGAGTTAGTCATGAGTACATCAGAGTGAGTGATGTCGATTGTAAAAAAAAACACCCAAAATTTTAATTGTTAAAATAACGAAATGTCAATTTGCACAACATAACCAGAAATTAAGGTTGAAAAGCAGGTGAATCGTTAGGAAATAGTAGAAAAAGTATTCCTATAAAACTGACAATATTCTGAGATTTTCTTTCATGTATGATGTTAAGACATTTACAACACCAATACATCGCAATTAAAAATTAACTGCCTCGTTGGTCTATTGGTAGCAAGTGCTGCATTAGGACCGAGAGGTCCCCGGTTCGAGTCCGGGGTCGAGCAAAATTTGTGTGAGTTTTTTAGTAAAAAAAATACTTAGTCACTTACGGAAAGCACGATAAACCTGTGCCTGATTAAATGATAGCAAGTTGGTTACCAAGAAAATTTAATCAATTTTCCGATCGACTGTACAATTGGACGATTCAATACAAAATGCAAGCTCGGACAACCTTTTTGCTCATGTCGGCGCTACCGAAGATATCGGCTTATAATACCGGCTAAGTGTGTTTCGCCAAACAAATTACTATGGTTCCGTAGAAAATAATATAATAAATATCACACAATATTACACACATTGATCTGCTCCCGCGGTAAGTAGATAAGCATTTATCTATCTATAGAAACAACAGTGGTATACGCAAATGAACTTAAATAAATAATTAAAACACCCAGACATAAATCAAACACAAATATTTGCCCAGAGTTGGAATCGAACCCACGACTCTTGATGCAACAGTCAGGGGCACTGACCAGTACATGCTATCCAGATAGTATCTGAAAGAGTAGTGCAAAATTACTAGAAATAAATACTAAAAAATCTTGTATGTCGTCTTATACCGATCATACGGTCCCTATAACAAGATGGTTCCGTAGAATTCCCAATAGATTCTCTTCGGTAACTCAATTTATTCCGAACAAAGTTCGAGCGAAGTTATCATCAATATTGAAGCTTTCAAAGCTTTGTAAGCTTGTTACGCGATTTTCTTTGTAATTTTGTTACGTAACTGTTAGGGGTATAACGCGTGTTTGCAACTAAATGTATGAGAAATTAACATTCATAAATAAATAAATAGACGTTGGCCCAGAAGTTGGATGATACAGGTTATTTAAAAAAAAAACGATACTGTTAATATTGTCGAAGTAAAATAACTTAGAAATAAAGTTGGACTAAGTAAATAAGGCGTCCGACCGATTTCAGCCATGGCGGCCTCAATTGAGATCAGGCAAGTGCGCAGGACATATTATAGTGCACAAGTGTGCGCGCAAACACAAGTGCACTCTCTAGTCCCTTACTCTAAAAGTTCGGTGAGACGGCAATCCGACATGACCGATAAGAGATCGGGCGCAGGACCACCGGCTTAACGTGCTTTCCGAGGCACGGGCGTTCAACCGCCAACTTCCTTACTCCGGGCTGAGTAATTTCATTACAGAAAAACTCACACAAATTTTGCCCGACCCCGGACTCGAACCGGGTCCTCTCGGTCCTTACGCAGCGCTTGCTACCAATAGACCAATGTTGACTTAGTAAATAAATAGTAATTAACGGATCGTGATATGGTCAGGTGGAGTGGGGTCATCAAGGACATCGATAAAAAAGTAAGTTTGAGAATTTAATCAAACACCTCTGACGAAATGCAAAAAAATATAGATGCTTTCTATATATCTTTTTACATGGTCTTGGAAATCTTTTTGAATGTCAGTCAGTCAGATGATTCATTAATCAAAAAAGAAAAAAATATCTTTAATCTTATAACAGTCTAATTTAGTCTTAGTCTTCTACAATACATTATATTATCCATCAAACGTGGTTTTTGTGCAACCACTTCAGTGTCCACTGAACCCTAATTCGGTTGCAATCTCATGCAACATCTTAGACGCTCTGATTAAGGGCATACAGTCCTTTTCTCCGTATTGATTTTTAATAGTCCAATCTTTTATGGCCGAGGATTATTGTCATATGAAAGGTACAAATAAAACACGAACATCGGTAATTTTATTGCCCTTTGTTAAATTAATGTATGCCGTCTGAATGGTTTTGTATTGACATATATTTGTGGCATAAATGAAAATGATGTTGGATTGCGATCGATGTGGGTGTCCGGTAGTCCTGTGGGATTTAGCAAGTAACTATAAGAAAGTAAGATTTTAGACTTTCGCGTTCCATTACACTAAATATTACGACGGGCGGTGACAGTTCGCTCGCGACCATGATTGGTGCAACCCAGTCGAAACGTCGGGCAGTAAGTAGCTATGTAATTTGCTACTCCTAATAACGCGTGTAGACCCGGAAGAAAGTAAGTTAAGTTAGGCCGAGTGGTTAAGGTCGTTGCTTACAATGCGAGAGGTCGACAGTTCACAACCTCGCCTAGTACCACTGTGTTTTCGAAGTTGAAATTCTTATTTACGATTATTCGACGCTTTGACGGTGAAGGAAAACATCGTGAGGAAACCTACACCTATAAAGAAATTCTAAGGTTGTGTGGTCGACCAACCCGCACCTGAGGGCCTACCATTAGTTGGCTATCGAAAACTTACGTACGTTAAAAACCTATCGAGTTGTTTTTTTCATACGATCTTTTTAGTTCTTAGCGTAACCACCACGTCGCTGTACAAGTTTTTCATAGACATATTTACGTAGGCGATATCGAGTCCGTAACTTTTAAACTCATGGTAGCGCTACTGGTCAGCGTGGTAGAGTAAGGTATGATTTTAGGGCAGGCCCGTGCCCCAGCAATGTGGATGTATATTGGCTCATGATTATGATGATATTTATATGTAATTACATAAGATTTGAACAATTAATTCACAAATTGTAGCTATTTGTAAAGATTTTCTTCTTCATTCACTCTTTGTGACATTAAAATATTATAAAAAAGGACATTTTTCACTTTATTCACATTTTTAAAAGTTAACTGAAGACTGTATGGGAAGACCTTGAACAATGTTGTTGTTGTTTTAAAAATAAGTTTTTCATTGTTAATTTTTGGTAAAAAAGTATGTTTTTTAGAGTTCTGGAGTGTAAATGGTAAAACGGTTCCATTATACTAGGTCTCTTTCTATCTGAATGTTCGTGAAAACCATAGAACGATACTCTTACAATATAATTGTCAATAATAGCATTGGAAGTGATGCCTAATAGATGATTTTTAAGGCATTTGATGTGAATCGTAAAACTTCAAGCGCCCAATCTATACAAATATATAAAATTGAAGTGTCTGTTTGTAATATAAAAATCTTTTTACTAAATATCTATGAATCTTTATCGGGTCTAGGCCCTAGTCTGGACTAATTTGGTCTGGACTGGTTTGTCTGGACAAATAACAAAAATACAAATAAAACATTTTTGTGTGTCTGTCCGTCTGTTTATTCCCGCTAATCTCCAAAACGGCTTTACCAGTTTTGACGGGACTTTCACCAATAAATAGTCAATTTGACAAGGTGTAACCTTTTCAATTAAAGGCGATTTTAATAACTCTTTGCTTCCAAAACAATATTCACACGGACGAAGTCAGTCAGTCAGTCACAGTTAATACAAAAAAATAAAATTGCTTAACGCCATGTTTACGTGAATGAACATAATATGTGTTTTCTGTCAATTGTTGAACAATAAAACATTATGAATCTGAATTCTAATTCTCCGGAACCTTTATGGCGAGTGGATCACTCATTTGACCAGACTTTTACATGGAGTTTAAAAGATCACGTTTTCCGTGATTACATTGTTTTGCAATTGTTTCAGGACCCTTCTTTATTCAAAGTTACACAAGTGACAGTATTTTTTTCACAACATCACATAGGTACTATCGGAAATGTTGGCGGTAGTACACTTTTCAAACAGATTTCTTTAAACGCCATTAGCCCCGCCCACTGGCCAATAGAAGAGCACTTAAAGAAAATCTGTCAAAATCCAAGCAAAAACGTTCCAATAGTAGGAGAGCTAGCAAGAATTTTTTGGTAGGTATTTGAGGCAAGCTGAAAACTTATCCTGTACCTCTCCTATTACATCCCAGCACGAAACTGCAGACCTGGCTGGTGAGTAGCGGGGCTAAAGCAAACCCCCAAAAATATTTTTCATCTTTTTATTACTAACTAAAAAATAAGACTCACTAAGACAAATTATTTCGATGGAACTTCTACCTGTCAGGTGAACTGACAAATTATATTTTTTTGGATTATAAAATATATTTTTAAATAATAAAAATTGGGGGTTTGGTTTAGCCCCGGTACTCAGCCATTTCTGCGGGTTTGTGTTGGGATATAATAGGAGAGGTACAGGACAAGTTTTCAGTATGCCTCAAATATCTACCAAAAAATTATTGCCAGCTCCTTGACCACAATTTACGTTTTGGCAATTTCGCGTCTGTCAGAGTAAGCCCCGCCCCGCTCTGACAGACGCGTAAGCGCCAAGCGATTTTCACCTTATAGGTGGTCGACCGCCAGCGTTGCGGATAGTACATAGATCTGATCCCGTGGTCAGTAACTGGGCACTTGTGTTACGGATATCAGAAACAGTGCAAACACACATAAATTTAATTATAAAAATAAAATTATGAAAACACCCAGACACGAAAAAACACCGATGTTCATCACTCAAATATTTGTCCCGAGTGGGAATCGAACCTACAACTCGTGGCATGGTTGGCTAGCATACCACTGTTTCAGCCAAAGTTAAGCTTGACCAAAATACCAGAACAAAATTATAAGTCTTGTGCACACGTTACTGGGTACTACTGAACAAAAAAATAGTAGCATTAACGCAATTTTGTTAATTTTGTTAAAATGATGCAGTATGTACAACGTTGTAAACACTACAACGTTGTACATACTACATCACCATCATTATCATCATCAGCCCATATACGTCCCCTCTTCTGGGGCAAGAGTCTACCCTAAACTAGGGCGTAAGGCCTTAGTCAACCATGCTGGCCAAGTGCGGGTCGGTCGACTACACAAACTAAGAATTTCTTCGAAAATGACGAATGTTTTCCTTCACCGTTAAAGCGTCGAATAATCGTACATTTGATGCTGAACTGTTTCGATGGTAGGTACCTTATCATTCGATCATATTGAACAATAAAATATGCACCGACAGTACACGTTTCGATCATACATTCAAACCGTTTCATGGCATCAACTTTTTACCTTCCATCAATGACAACAATTGACATGGATACCCATCAACTGAACTCGCATCACCAAAAAACTTATCGCACCAAAATCACCCATAACTTTTAGAATTAAGGTTCAAATTGTGATGCAGAGGTTTTGAAGCAGGATTTAATTTTTATACTCGCTTCAATCTCGAGTTGACGATGTGTGAACAAGCCTTAGTAAAGAATTGTATTGATCTTCTTAAACACAAAAGCTGTCTGGTGAATTTTGGCTTATGTTAAGTTTGTTGTTCAATAGGATCTGTAGTGTGGAAACTGTGGAAGGATTAGGTTTGAAAAAATTATGTTTTAAATACCTGTTCCTTTTTTATAAATGCAATGGCGCTCTCTACTATATCATGCATGTGTTATACCTACGTATAAACCTTCCTTTCGAATCCTTCTATCTATGAATTGAAATCTGTTGTGTAGATTTTACGATTTATTATAGTCCAGTCAAATTAACATCAAAAATAGGGGTAAGGTTACATTTATTCGCACAAACCTGAAAATTGGCATGAATGTTGGGAACACTATCACAAATAACCTTCCTCTAGAATCCTTAATCAAGAGGAAGGTTTTATGTATGATATATCGGCGGGTCACTAGTTAGATACTCGTATAAAAGATAAAATGAGTATGTAGCTTCGTAAATAAAATATATATATAATAATAATAATAATTATTATTATTATTTATTTCGTAATCTCAATAAATGTAATAAAATAAGGCTTAGTTTGTATTTTGAATGGAGTCTGTCCATACTAAGACACCATACTCTTACAAAGTGTATTGTTCTTACATGTCAAGACGGGGGCAAGCTTACCACTTCATGTTTCTTCCAGTCCACTAACTTTGCTTAGAGAGACTATTGGTTGTACTGTTACATTAATACTTATTGTGAACTAAAGACGTGTCAAGTTTTTTTTAACTCTCACCTATATAGATTGTAACTAATGAGACTTGAATAAGATTTGGTATCTAGAAATATCTGGGACATTTCCACACACAGTCATCTGACCCTAAACTATAATACATATAAATTTATAAATACATAATTATACCCAGACACGGTATAAACACCGATGATCATTACACGAATATTTTGTCCCGAGTGGAAATCTAAATCAGGACTCTTGGAACCGCCAGGTAGGATACTAACCACTGTTCCACCGTGCCAGTTAAATATGTATGATTTCACCATTATCTTTCATAAAAAAAAACCCTTTCAATAAAATTTTGACTATGTCTGTCTATAATGTCTTGATAAGTCCGTTGAGCTTTTGAGACTTCTATGATCTTTCCAATACGAATGTGTCGCTGCAAGATTGCAAGTGACGCTCAAACTCAAACTCAAAATATTTATTGCTTTTCGAATTGCTTTAATTTGCATCAATATATTTTTGACATACAAGAAACTTTTTTTAGCTGAATAATAATAACGAAATCGTTAATAGTTAACAGCATAAGCTATAATAATATTATGTAAAGATGTGTCAATCTTCGTCGACAATCCGAATGTGGCATTCGAAATTTATCGATTCCAAATCGTTATTTAGATATATGTTTTTCTATATACGTTTTCGATCATTGTATCCTACAAATAATTTATTCCTTGACGAAATTATAAATATGTATATCTTAAATAGAAAACAGTTACTGTTTCCAATTCCTAAAAAAATACCTACTCAAGTTCTCATATCGAAACCGCGTACCTATGTAAAATACAAACGATTCAAATCGCTTATAATGTATTCCTAGAACAAATTATAAATATAGATATCTTAAATAGAAAACAGTTACTGTTTCCAATTCCTATAAACATACCTACTCAAGTACTCATATTAAAACCGCGTATGTAACATACGAACGATTCAAATCGCTTATTGTATTAAAACAGGCACCTATATTGGCTCTAAGTTATTCAAAGCCCGCGTTACAACTCGTCTTTCATGTGTTTTATTTGCCCATCGAGTTGCGATACACATTTTGTGTGGTCCAAGATGACTTACCACCCAGATGAAAATTAATATCACTCTGATTTCTATCTAAGTCGCTTAAGCACTTGTGTTACTTGTCTAAGAAATAGCAGTAGAATACACAAATGTACTTTTTTTATTAAGCCTAAGTATGCTGTCCCACTGCTGGGAAAATTTTTCCCCCATTTCACTCCAAAGCTACAATTACAAATGTACTTAAAATAGATAAATAACGCAGTCAGGCACGGGACATAATAATATACCAATGTCCATCACACAAATATATGTCCCGTAAGGGGATTGAACCTACGACTTCTGGCAAAAAAGACAGGGGCACTAAATGAGCCATTTAGTTTCGCATATTTTGGTCTAGTTTATCTAAAGCTAAGGTTTCTGGCTGTTTGTTTCTGAATTGATAATTGTTTAAGCTTTAGTCAGTAATTAAGGTAAGCTAAATAAAAAGTCAAAATATGTTCTTGAGTTCTCTCGAGATTCAAACTCAACTCTCAAAATTGGGTTTTTCAATCTGTCCCGCTAAGGCGCTCTACTGAATGGGAAAATACTGCTTTTTTCTTTGAGTTGGGCGTCGTTTCTAGGAAAAGACAACAATAGAGGGCAAATAGATCTATCAACTTCTGAACTGACAATGCCAATATATATGCATTCAATTTTCAACAAGTATTAAGCTAGATTTTCTAAAATCTCTACTTCTTTTCCCTTGTACCATATCGAAAAGGGGATGTCGAGATACACGTCAAACGTCATCGGCGTGGAAGACAGCTCTTCGGTTCTGATACAGCCACGTCTTATAAATATTACAGCCGACTGTACTTACGCCGTAACGAACCGATCACATACGCGGTTTTAGCGTTTATTGCTACACAGCTAAAGCTTCAAATCCCCGAGCGAATCCGATTGCTAAGGTCGATGTGGATTCCAGAGATTGGCAGCAAGAGCAACCAATTATAAGTTGAGTTTTGATATTACTCCTTATGATTTTGATTTTTCGATCTTTTCCTTTTGTTTATTGGTTTGACGTGGGCCCGTCGGTTACTTGTAATTAAAATGGCGATTCCATTTCTCGTCATGTTTCTTTTTTTGTTAATTCTACGTCGATCAACGTTTGGATTATACGGATTGTGAGTCATGGTGGAGATGTTTCATTGGTAATTTTCGATTCGATTAGTTTGTGTTCGTGGTGGTAGCTGCATTTCAAAGCATTTCGTCATCGTTTGAAAGTAAGCGGTATTGCATTCTTTTGCATCGACATGTCTCAATATTAATAAAATTGAACTATTATGTTTATTGAAGTTTGTCACCAGACAATCTGAAATATTCGAAGACGAAAATAATAAGAATTGAAATTGAACATCGACAATTAAACTTTATATAAAAATTCTGGAAATTGGTTCAGTTTATGTGATGTTTAACAATTAAACTTTATATAAAAATTCTGAACATTGGTTCAGTTTATGTGATGTTTACTAATATTTAGTAAAATGAAGTTATTAAGTGTTCGCTAATGCTTATGATTGGTATAACACAGTCGGAACGTCGGGTAGTAGTGAGCTATGTATTTGCTACTCCAAATTTAGGGGTAAGAGCCATCCGCTCCCCCGCAAGTCCGGTGATGATGACGAGGTTAATCAGTTAGGAAAAAAAAGCTTCTTCTAATATCGCATGTACACCCATTAAAAACAACTTTTTAATATTAAGCTTCTTACAATTAAGATATGGACGCGAAAGTCCAAAAATTAAGATATTAAATCTTAGCTACACCTCTACCTACCATCATGAAAACAAAATTCCAACTTAAAAATACACATCTGTAGATCCATCAAGAAATTAATCAATACAGCTGACCCACAATTACAAGCTCTTCGAAGGAAAACGTTAATTCTGATTGATGACATAATAATCGGTAATTATAAGGATGTTTTTAAATATCGGTTTGAGGCACACGTGGTTCTTGCTTTTTTCGGTCATTACCGTTTTTGTTATATTTTCGAGTTGACGACACCTGTCTGTGGAATGTCTTTATAGGAGCGTTTGTTTTGGTTTAAGAAGAAGAAGAATATTGAAGTGATCTGAAGATATGATATCATGATAACGGGATAATACTAAATTTTACGAAAACCAAGTTTATGCATATAAGTTCCCCTTACAGTAGCTATAAAAATCAGATGCAGATGAAACTAACCGGTCATACATACGAATGCTTACATAACGATAAACACAGATGCCTAAGTCCAAGTATAGATGTAGTAGATAAGTATAAATATTTAGGTTTAACAGTAGATAGTAACTTAAGCTGGAAATTACATATTAATGATGTATGTGCTAAGCTGCAATCAATCCTGGGTAAATTCTTTCACCTTAGTAGATTTTTTAGTAAAAAACTGTTGTATATATTGTATTTTGCACTAGCAGACTCACTTATTAGTTACGGATTAAATAGTTACGGACTAACATTCAAAACGCAATTAGATTTAATTAAACAATTACAGATTAGACTGAGTAAGCACCTTGTTAGTAAGAAAGTTAAGTTAAAATATAAGTATAATTATAACCGGCGAACTCTCGCATGGGTCGCAACGAACTCCACTCGGCTATCGAGGCTTCTTAGATCTTTATATCATATCTTTAGATCTTCAATTTTCTTCAACACGTTATATCTGTGTTTGAATGGTGTTATAAAATATATTATGTACTAGTGGTCCCGGCGAATTTCATATTCCAATACTGATGCTTTTTCTATATTTTCTCATTGAAACCTTCCCTGGACTACGACGAACATTTTAAAACCAAAATTACCTAAATCGGTACGGGCGTTCTCGAGTCTTAGTCAGACTAACGAACAGCAATTCATTTTTATTTATAAGAAGATTCAAGTTCATTTGTGAATCCACTGTTGATTCTAATATCGCTAAGACAAGTGCTTACGCTACTTACCACGGGCTTAGATCGATATACGTAACATTTATTTATTTATTTATTAATATACGGACAGGAATAACATTCCAAACAAGTGGCTAAGTTTTTGTACTGACAAATCGAAAATAACCTGCACTTCAAAGAATCAACAAAAAAGTGTAACCAAACGAAAAAAACCGTCACACAAAAACCACCAATTTTCACACACCACACAACATCAATACAGAAACCTCGGAAACCTTTAAAAAACACCGCCGATTATCTACGATACTCCAAAAAAGTTCACACAGCTGTCGCGGACCGATTCGGACAAATCCATACCGATCAAATCTGACCCGTGGTAAGGATTAACCAAAACCTTTGGCACCCAACTGAGAATGAAACGTGGTGAAGTACTGGGGTTCCGTATTCAAATATGAATGACCATATTTTAAATATTAATTCGATTAATTTCAAATATGTAGCGTTCGCGTGTATATTAGACAAAACTACATAATTCAATTATTTTCGTCTATTCTCATTCATTATTTAGGTATGGTCATGCTCAGCAAATGCGATACCCGTTATTTTTTATTGTTTTTTGTCATACATACGAAAAGAAGCAAAAAAAGATGATGGACTTGGATTTAAAATTTTGTTTCCATGTTAAAAACTTATTTGTTGTGTTTTAATGATTAAATAGTTCGACATTTATTTATTTAGACAATCAAAAAATTACAGGCAATTGTATGCTCAAAAATGCTGAAATGTTTTTGTATTAAAATTGCGCATTAAACATTCAGTGATCAGTTATGATCGGGGCGCAAATTTAACTGTTATCTTACCTAAAATATTTTTTGTGTACGGATTTGTGTTCTGTTGCTGTACCAAATAAATAAATAAATAAATTCTGAGGATAAAAAAAGATAAATATTTTTTAGTTTAAACACACTTAATTATTTTGAATTTTGTGTCTATCTGTAGATCAGCAGGTAACTGACTGTCAATAATATATACAAAATTAAAGCCATGTACACAATAATATGACTAATATTGCATTGTTCATCAATAAAAATAAAAGAAATATTTGGGTCATTATGGTTCTACCACCGGTTTGGAAAGACGATTCTACCAGGAGGTTCAAATATTATACTTTGGGACAAATAATTATGCCTCTCCCAGAAAACCCAACCCAAATAACATTATGAAAAACCTTTTCATCTGAAAAACAACATAAACGAACAATAATTTCAACAAAATCTCCACGGAACCCTATCACCGACCAATAGCGCATCCCGCATTTTTTCCATCAAAAAAAGGCCAGCCATTCGCGACCTGTGTTTAACCGCTGTCAGGGCTGTCAGTCACCCGCCCCGCCCGCGATCCGCATTTGACATCCCTGTATTATTTAGCCCAGTATTTTATTTATTGTTTCGCCTCATTTTTTGAATGTCTTCGTTTGATAGATGCGATGTTTTAATTGGATTGTGATTTTTGTTTATGGGCGATTGGCTATGGTTTTGGTAAAATGGGGAGTGTTATTGGCTTTTATTTTTTTTTGTTAACTAATTTAAATGTAAATGGCTTTATATTACATGCACATAGATAACAACAATGCACAAATTATATGATTCTATCACTTGCTAGAAATTGTACCGAGAAGACTCCAGGAAGAAACTCAGAAGTAACATCCTGTTGGTGTAATGTAATCTTTATTTGTTACGCTGTTGGTTTCTGAATAAATAAATAAACTTTTAATACCTAAGCATCATGAAAATATTGTTCTGGAACCATTATCATTTTCATTTAGTGTACTTTAACAAATATGATTTTCATATTACACTTTCGCGAAGTAGATATCGAGTTGGATTTTTTATTCGATATGTTCCTTAACTGTGCTACTAGTAATTACCTTACGAAAGAGAAAGATCCCAGTTTCCGTTTTCCCACCCGTTTCCAAATCCGTTTCCCACCCGTTCCAAATAACCCTCAACTAACTAATCCAGTACTCCTAACTGTGCACATGCAAAACAGCAGTTACATCGCGTCAAACAAATCACACCAGCTAATCCTACCAATAGGTAGTGGGCAATTTAAATTCAAATACGGCGAAGATTTACGCAGGTTTCAGACCATTAGGCCGTGGCTGGTATCTTCCATCTGCGAGTCACTCACAAACTACTGGCCACGTAGAAAGCGCACTTGTCACATCTAAATTTTGGGTAGCCGCATGCCCGGACTGAAAGGTAGGAAGGGGTGGAGGAGGTAGTTTTTTAAAAAAAGTTTATGGTACATCTTTTAAATGTTAAAGGATTATTTTATGAGATGAGATAACTGGAAACTAACCACTGATTGTGTGAAAGTATAGCCCCAGATGTTTTGTTTGGATTAGGTTGGTTGGTAATTTTAACGACCTTAACCACTCGGCCATCGACGCTTTTTCGCGATCGCGAGGTCGTTGCATGCCATGCGAGAGGTCGCCAGTTCAAGCCTCGCCAGGTACCAATGTGTTTTTCAAATTTGAAATTCATATGTACCATCATTCGATACTTTAACGGTGAAGGAAAACATCGTGAGGAAACCTGCACATCTAAGAAGAAATTCTAAGGTTGTGTAGTCGACCAATCCGCACTAGGCCAGCGTGGTCGACTAAGGCCTTATCGTCCTAGTTTAGGGTAGGCCCGTGCCCCAGCAGTGGGGACGTATATGGGCTGATGATGATGATGATGACAATAAACTGTTTATGTTAGTCTGTTAAGAGATGGACTTCTGAACGGGCTCGCTATCATCTATTATCATCATCAGCCGTGCCTATGTCCCCGTCACAGAGCTTTTGACTGGCTCTGTGGAACAGTGGTTAGTGACAGAAGTCCAAGAGTTGTGGGTTCGATTCCCACCGGAAAAAGTATCAATGTGACGAACATCGGTATTTGTCCCGTGTCTGGGTATGTTATTGAATATATTTAAGTATATTTGTGTATCCGCTGTTGATTCTGATATCCGTAACACAAGTGCTTAAGCTACTTATCAATCAGATCAATGTATGTGTTATTATTTTTTTGATTTATAACTACTAAGGCAAGATGTGCACCATGGCCTCTCTTTCTATATGACAGGAACTTTGTTGTCTTCATTTTGTTTCTTTGGGGGGCGCGTAGAGCTTGATAAGTAGTAGAGTAGAGAGTATACAGGATAGTGATAAGTGACACTGTTTACGACTTACACTAGTACTGTAGCTTATCCTAATCACCCAAAAAAGCCCTACAATCCTACGGACACCATTCAGGTGGGAGACGTTTTGTCCACCGGTTGCTGTTACCACCATACAGTTGCGTAAAACCCGCCAAGTGACTCTGGCCTCTCTCGGTCAGGTCGCGTTCCGGGATGAGCACTGTACGAACCGGAGCCAGGAGGGACCATTGCTGCGGCAAGCGCCGGACCAGTGGAGTCTTAGCGGCGGTATTGTGCGAGCGGAGCGGGTCAGCCCGGCGGCCAGGGAGACCCGTAGACACGGGGGCCCTTCCGTCCGGCGGACTGGCGACTGGGTGCGACAGGCTCAATATGGTCTATTGTGCCTGTCGACCTCATATTTAGATCTCACTACCGCTTACAATCAGGTGGAGTGAGGTCATCCTGTTAGCTTACTATAAAAATAAAAAAAAATTAAAAATACCTTCTGGCGGGAGTTTCGTAACTCTATGTGACGCGTTGCGAGGCGACAAAACATATCGGTTGGTCGGAGGCTCTTCCGCGCTCGCTGCATATGTCCCCGTCACGCGTTGGCCTACGCCGGCAGATTTGTTTTGAGCCCGCACAGGTGGGAATATACCTAAGGTACTGTATGAGCACGTGTAGATAGTTACACCTGCACACTGAGGGAGCTGATGAGTGTTTTTAATGTCCTGTAAAACGGATCAAATCATCCGATAGTGTCCTTCCTCCCCTTTTCCTTCCTCCGTTATATTATATCCTTGCTACTCGTGGGAACGCAATGACCTTGTTAAAACAATGCACAAGGCAGAATAGCGGCGACGTGGTCCACAATCAAGCTCAAGGATTAGAACTTACGCACTTCTAGGTATCGTGCTTTCGATGTTTTCCAAGACACTAATCCCTTAGTTTTCATTTTAACTGCCCTGTTAGTCTATTGGTAGCAAGCGCTGCGTAAAAACCGAGAGGCTCCCAGTTTGAGTCCGGGGTTGGGAAAAAATTGTGTGAGTTTTTCTGTAATAAAATTACTCATCCCGGTGTTAGTGAAACTCGAAACGTCGGGTCACCTATAAATAATCACCTTCTTTTACGCCTTTTCACATATACAACTAATATTAGTGAGATGAATTTAGAACAAAGTATTCTGACTCTTATTATTTCAAACGAAACGGCATTAAAGTAGGCCTTCAGGGTGAGTGCGACAGGCTCAATAAGGTCTATTGTGCCTGTCGACCTCATATGTGGAACTCACTACCGCTTACCATCAGGTGGAGTGGTCTGAGGTCATCTTGTTTGACATAATAGTAAAAACAAAAACGTCAATAATACAATTCACGAGCTAATCACTACAAGACTTCCGAAAAACTACCCCACTATCAACCCTTTCGAAGCTATTCGCTGATAATTTTGACACTAGCTCCCACGTCAGACATCAAACACTAGTACAATGGGACAGGGACAAAGGGCCGTATTAAGGGACGAGTAGGGCGCACTCAATACCGTAGTCGAACCCGCGACATCCATTAGGCATTATTGAAAATTTTAATATCAAAAATTGCCGGGGCGCAGTGGCGTTTACACCGCACGATGTTGAAGCTTTTTGTGATATAGAGGGATCCAATGCGTTTGTTGCCTTTTGAACTGAATGATAACTTTTGTATAACCACTACATAGTTTAAAATAATACTTGCTTCCCGAGACTGTTTGTATGTATGTATGCTTAAATCTTTATAACTTCTCAACGGATTTTAATGGTTTTTTAGATAACGGGATTCAAGAGGAAGGTTTTTATGTACAATATACGCGAAGCGAAACCAGGATATTCATCTATTAATTGTTTAGTTATATCAAAAATGCAAAAGTAACTTTCAACGTCCATTCTGAACCGATATAAATAAAATTTGGTACACAGATAGTTTCTCACTCCTAAACTTGATTATATAAATCATTACATTTACTAGTAACATCATCGATAGAATAATCATGTAAGGTCCGCCATACACGGACCGCTCGGGCAGTTAGCCAGTGATCAACATGCACAGACCGCTCTTGCAGTCATAGTCAACACTTATGCCTGGCGACTGCTGAGGTTTCATCGTGCTGCTAACTGCTCGGAGCAGTCACGACTGCTTGAGGGGTTCCGTGTATGTGTGTACGTCTTACCCGCCCGTAGGCCTCTGACGTGGCTTCACACACCGTTGAAAAATTTTTCAGGTGTGCTAGTTTCCTCACGATGTTTTCCTTCACTATTAAATCGTCGAATGATGGTACATATGAATTTCAAATTTGAAAAACACATTGGTATCTGGCGGGGTTTGAACTGGCGACCTCTCGCATGGCAAGCAACGACCTTAACCACTCGGCCATCGACGCTTTTTAACTTTTTTTTTGTGTACGTAGAATCTGTAGTTTACTATGCAGCCGCAGCTCCAAGCAGTCCGTCCTCACTGCTTGAAGCTGTCTGTGTGTCGGCTCCAACATCGTACCATGTAAAAGCCGTCAACTAGACCGCTTTACAAGATATCATGTTATTTTTTATTTCGCAAACGCTTTGTTTTGTTATTCCCGTTTTCAATTCCCTTTATTCGTCGTCTCGATTTGAATGTAACTGGAGATATTGTAGCCATTTTCCTATCGTTTTTATTTCGTTTTAGCTAATTCATTGCTCCGGTTAGGAGCTGTTTTGTTTATGCGAATTATGAGTAATGAACGGTTTTTTTGGGTTTGGTAATAGAATGAATTTAATTTAATTTTCTTTGTTTAAGGAAAATATACAGCAATTTTACGATTTGCCTAAAATTTACACACATGCGTTACACACTTGCGAAAAAAGTTTCCACGACTAAGATTCTTGGTATTATCGAACAATCTGAGTTTTATCTCGGATATCAAAACTCACTTTTGCTTGAAACTATCAATTTATTTATATTCTTATACGAATTTTTAAACACTAACGACTATACTGTCAGTGTCTAACAAAATAATCGTTTAGGTGTGAGAGCCATCCGCTCCCCCGCAAGTCCAGTGATGATGCCGAGGCTACTCCAAGCCATCATCGCAGTAAGTTAGGTAAAGAAAATGATCGTGGTCTTACTACAGGGGTGATATTACACCAAAATATTCAAATTTATTCTAGCGTTCAACTTCGTTTACGTATTTTTGAAAAATTATTGTTACAAAGAAATAAATAAATAATACGCAAAATCATACACATTGGTCTAATACCGTGGTTACAAATAATGTCAAATACAAAAAATATACACTGATCCATCTATATTGTGCAGTTCCCTTAAATATACCAGTTAGAATGGTGACAAAAAATAACCGCAACCATTTAAACCCAATAACCGCGGGGGAAGTTTTAATCAAACGCCAAAACGGCCTAAGCGACCGCAAATTAAACAATTCGAACTTTCAATATCCGTCATAACCCTAAAAAGCGTGCGGCGGGCAAAAACGACCCGCAGTAATAGGATTGACAAGAATCCGGACGACCAATAAAAGATGGGGGCCGATCCCATAAAACTATAAGGAGGAAATATGTCTAGAGGAAAATTTTCTCTGCCATAACCATGTCCATTCGACGAAACCCCAAATGTCATACCAATGAATTCATGTCTGGCCGTTTTTTTGGTAGGTTTATCGCGTTTCTTTATTACGGTCGGCCATTTTTCGAGAGCGGGACATCCGGGTGTGTATTTTTATAGCTGCATTTTGGGGTTGACAGCGGAATACTGGCATTACGAATAATTTGTTTATGACTCTCATATTGGTTTCGGTTTTGTCCCGGTTTAATAAAATCTTTTATTTTCTAATAATACTGCCTTTATGTCAACCACTAGCATTTGGTTTTTGTTATGCGTTTAATGCTTACTTCATTGCGGGGCTTGTATTTATGTATTTTTTACTATCAAATTATTTTCCCATGAAAAATTGCTCATAACAAAACATGTATACGTGGGTTTAGTTTCCTATTAACTATCCTCTTTGAGTACACGTGTGTAGTTTAGATTATAGTTTATATTTGATAATGTAACTACTGAACATTTGAAATTATTTGTGCATTCCATAAAACAAACTATTTAACACAATCCACAAAACTTGTTTGACGCATCGCAACAATTAACACCATCCTATTACGTGTATGAATAATTCATCGTCGTCATTAATCACACATTATACTAATTAACAGACGCTTTTTGCTTATCAATCACACACCAAAGCGGAGCAATTACAAATTCCTATCCATAAAAGGCATGTCACACTAGCAAATCCCGTCGCATGATATCAACAAGCCATACTTATTATTCAATAACCACCTTCCCCATGCGTCAATTTATCACGGATTCAATGAAGGCGAAACTATATTTCATAGCGGAACAACCTGACATCAGATCTAGCGTTGCACGTCAAGAGAGATTAACAAGGGAACCTAGTTTACAATTCTCGACCGAATGCTGGGGTCGTAAAGACCACATTGGCCGGTGGTGGGGTTGAACTTTGTGACGTTTGGCGGCCATTTTGGATGTTGCATATTGACGTCACTTAAAAGGGAGCCGGTTGCCGAATGCAAAATGGTTGAACCATGGATTTGGCATATGTTATAGGGTGGTTCTTCATACACACGGCTCGGCTAGATTTGGACATTCAGGTGTTCGGTCACTTCAGTCTGATTTCATATTTCAGGGAATTTCTGAATTTCCACATGATATAGTATCAGTAACAGCTATTGCCAGTATAGCTGCTTTCTGTTAAAGATTAGCACCTCTCTCAACTATTCTCATATAAAAAGCATTTTAGAAAAATTCTGAAAACACAAACGATGATAAGAAATTTGAATCGCCGAACCGAATTTGTCACGAATGAAAAAAAAATCCCAATTTAACATCACAAAATGTCAAATCTTTGATTTTATCTTTTCAGTATCGTAGCCAGAGTACGCTTTTAAAATCGATATAGGACCTTTCTTAATAATCCTAAGGTCATTTTCATTTACTTATCTTACAATAAATTCAGCCTCGTAGGGGTCACAAGATTTTCACAAGTCTCATTTCGTAACACCACACAAGCTCGCCAATCCCGATCGACCGTGTGTCCCGCCCTAATCTATATGTCTTAGTTGATCCGAACGGCTGTATTTCATATCGAAACTAGCGTGGAACTAATTGCCCGGGGTCCGTACAATTCTATTTGTCTGTCTGTACGTCCCGCGTGTGACGGGAATAATGTCGCCGACTGTACCGGTTTGTTTGTTTCAAATTTGATTGTTATCGAATTTTGGTGTGTACTTGACTGTACCTACTTGGAAGAGGTTTTCTTCAGATTTTATTAAGAAGTAGTAAGATGTTAAAAGATTGGAATTATGGCGCTGGATTAATGGTGTCGAATGCTGTAAATATGGTACATTTTTTCGTTTGTTTTTGAAACTTTGAATAACTTTTGAAATTTAGAACACATCATTGTCATGATGATTTTTTTTATTTCCTATTAGGTTTTATTTCGTAACCTGTTCAGCAGTGGACTGCGATTGGCTGATGATGATAAAAACGATAATGCTTAGATGTCAAATCAGGTATATCTTAATTCGAATACCGTAAAAATCGCACGTATCGCTTATAAAACATATTATATACCTACAGTCGCATTGAAAAACCTCCTTATATTTGAAGTCGGTTAAAACTCATTCATTCTGCGGACAAAGGTGATCGCTCTTGATGATGATTACGTCTTTCCCACCTGTCTCCCAAACCTCACAAGTCTTGATTGACTGACTCGGAGACGCAATTTGCAGTAACCTTGTCTCGTGATAGATGTACTGGGATACTAAATTTGTGATGAATATTGGAGTCTACGTGCATTTGGGGAGGCCTATGTCCAGCTGTAGATAGGGATGGGCTGATGTTGATGATTGGATGATGATGATTGGTGTCTGTCTTGAGTTTAGGTTTATTATTACATTTGTGTCTTCCATTTTTGTTTCTTCCTGTAAACAAATGAAGTTCACAGTTGATCGAATGCGCGGGAGTTTTGTCATTCTTCAGAATTGGATGATCTCTAATCATCATCAACAGCAAACAACAAATGAAGGTCACTCTTGGCGATATACACCGTGAAATTTTAGTGGTTGTTTTCCCGTGGCAGAACGATATGCCTTTAGTAATACTATCGAATCATGCAAATTATTCCTCGAAAAAAAAAATTTTTTTTTTCGATTTTTCAGAATAATAATTTTCCAATTCGAAAACGAGAGAAGCTATCGTTGTTTTTGAAGATGTGACGTATTCCGGTACTGCTTGCCACATGAAATCGATGCTTAAAGCTAAAGAAGCTCTACACCCTAAGTCATAAAGCGGTTCGAACGTGCTTTCGAGTTACGGTTAAACTTTTCGTAAAACCGGCATTTATTGATTTTACCAAAAAAGAACTGCACAGATCTTTTGTACTACTAAGATAGAATCATTTCACTGCGGGAAAACAAACACTAAAATTTCACGGTGTATATGGCTGTATGGCTGCCATCCACATACAATGCAGGCGCTGGTGGCTCGGATTAAGAGTTTTAGTTTTTTTTGTTGCCACGTGTCATTAAGGCCAGGCAAGGAATTCCCTTCCAGCTCATGTTTTCCCTCTCTTCCTATGATCCCGGGCTCTTCAGGTGGGATGTGTGTGTAACGGCATGTAAGCAGGCCTTCAGGGTGAGTGCGACAGGCTCAATATATGGTCTATTGGGACTGTTTTGGATCTTGGTCTTAGTCTTTGAATCTCACCGCTTACCACCTTGTGGAGTGAGGTCATCTTGTTATTATAACATTTTCTGAGTATTTAAATATAAAATAAATCAAATATCTGGGACATTTCCACACACGGTCACCTGACCCCAAACTAAGCAGAGCTTGTACTATGGGCGTCAGAGACTGATATACATACATATATATTTGTAAATACATACTTAAATACATAATCACACCCAGACACGGAACCAACACCGATGTTCTTCACGTAAATATTTGTCCCAAATGGGAATCGAACCCACGACTCTTGGAACCGCCAGCCAGAGTCACTGTTCCACCGAGCCAGTTAAGATTTATTTATTTATTATCATTATCATTATTATCAACATCAATTTTCATTTTGTAAGTTTACATTCAACTGCACTCGAACGGAACCATCAATGAGCGAGTCTTACTAGTATTTCACTGGGATAGTTTTATTAACCGCGAAGTCGTATCCTCAGTCATCTTATAAGAAATACACTAGATAGCAAATATGCAGGCGTAAGGTTCAACTGCATGATGATTGGTTATTTTAACGTGTTGCCATCTGTTAGATTTCCTTTATGCGAAAGCCCTCATCAATCTCAATAACGTTTAAAACAATACAAGATTAGTAGGACATTCCATTTCCGCGTTGAACACACTGTCCCATCCTAACCGAACAATGTAAACAGCAACGGAAACAACAAGCCATCACCTGCATACAATCCGATAATAACACAAGATTATTATTAGACATGAATTATAGTAGCAATTAGAAGCGTCCTAAGGGAAATGGCGCCCGGAGAGGTGGACAGCCGGCGAATAAATCAATCACGGGCTTCCCGCATGTGAGTTTTGTCACTCTTCTGACGTGGAGGGTTCCAGGTGATGAGATCATCATCATCAAGTGTGAACTTACACATACACGTCCCCACTGCTGCGGGCCTACAATAAACTAGGGCGATGTGGCCTTAGTCAGCCGCTCTGGCCAAGTGCGGGTTGGTTGACTAACCTAAGAACTTTTTCGTTTACCATCAGATGGAGTGAGGTCATCTTGTTAGCCTAAAAAAAAACCACCAACAAATGTGACTTTCAAAGCAAATGACGCCCGGGGCATTGGATAGCCGGCGAATAAATCAATCACTGGCTCGGAAGTATTGTCAATCTTCTGACGTGGAGGGTGCCAGGTGATGATGAGTTCATCATCGTCAAGTATGACCCTCATTAGTTGGCAGGATAGATTCTGTGAACAATGAAGTTCACAGTTGACCAAAAGCACGGGATTTTTGCTAACCATCAGATGTGGGGGGTAGGAATAGATCATCATAAGCGCCAATTGTGGTGTCCATTTAAATGCGACCTTCATTTGTTCATAGGATAAACATCATCAGCCTATACACCGTGAAATTTTAGTGGTTGTTTTCCCGCAGTAAAATGATTCTATCTTAGTAGTACAAAAGATGTGTGCAGTTCTTTTTTGGTAAAATCAAAAAATGCCGGTTTTACGAAAGGTTTAACCGTAACTCGAAAACACGTTCGAACCGCTTTATGACTTAGGGTGAAGAGCTTCTTTAGCTTTAAGCATCGATTTCATGCGGCAAGCAGTACCTGAATACGTCACATCTTCAAAAACAACGATAGCTTCTCTCGTTTTCGAGTTGGAAAATTATTATTCTGAAAAATCAAAAAAAAAATTTTTTTTTTCGCGGAATAATTTGCATGATTCGATAGTATTACTAAAGGCAAGTCGTTCTGCCACGGGAAAACAACCACTAAAATTTCACGGTGTATACGCCCCCACTGCTGCGGCACGGGCGTACCCCAAACTGGGACGACAACCGCGCTGGCCAAGTGCGGGTTGGTAGACTACACAACCTTAAAATATTTTCGTAGGTGTCCAGATTTCCTCAAGATGTTTTCCTTCACCATGACAGCGTCGAATAATCGTACATATGAATTTCAAATTTGAAAAACACAGTGGTAAGTGGCGGGGTTTGAACTGGCGACCTCTCGCATGGCAACGAACTAAACCACTCGGCCAACGACTCTTCAGATGGTGGAGTGGGGAAGAGCTCATCATCAGCGCCAATAGTGATGTCCATTTAGGCGTGCTCTTCATTTATTTAAAGGAGCCTTCCTTGATTTCGTTAAGTGGATGAACGCGAGAGAGTTATGAAGACACTCTTCAGATATAGAAAGGGGCGAAGGAGATACAGGTGGGAGAGATGATCATCATCATCATCAAGTGTGACATCATCATTTGTTGGCAGGATGGCTCCTGTGAATAAATGAAATTAGCCAAAGGCGCGGGCACTTTGAGATTCTTCAGATGTCCCCTACATCTTTCATTCATTTGCAAATGGTTAGTGTAGAAGGCACTTTTGCAAATGCCATGATCACTGGTCAACGGGTCAGTTGACCTTTACATCAATGCCGTAATATCTTGAGCTCATTAACATAAAAAAAACATTAAAAAACTGAAAATATCCGATACATTTACCATGTTGTTTTGTTTTAATGAGTTCCCGATATTTCGGCACTGTTGCAAGCGCCATGATCACGGGTAAACTCCGATGGTAAATATCCTGGACATTTTCAGTTTTCTAATGCAACTTAACTAGATTGACAATGCGTCATGTAATATCACCCAACCTCATTACACCTTGTGAGGTCACAACGGCTGTGACCCCGTTATCTGTCTGTATCTAGCCGAGGTGACGTCACACGCATACGTCACACGATTATCCGCGCGCACGCCGGACAGAGGAGCGATTTATGACGTCATAAATCACTATTTCAATATTAGAAGCGATCGTAGACGTGCGCTTGCTAATTTGTGCTCGGTTTGGTTTATTGTTGTGAATGGATCGTTTTGTAAGGAAGCATTTTGAGGGTCATTCTACTTTTTGTGCAGTTTTTTTTGTCGAAGAAAATATTAAATTGCTGTGCAAATTAATAAATAAAAAAAAAATAACGCGTCAATGTAAAATAGACAGCAACAGTGTGCGAATCGTAGTATGCAGTTATGTTTAGAAAAATACTATTCATACTTTTTTCTAGTACCACATTAAAGTCAGGGACTTAACACAGTTGTATATTAATTTTATGAAATGAAAGATATCAACAGAGGTAAAACACACATCCTATAGCAAATCATTATTTAATTCAGATGTAAGTATAGATTTAAATGAATGATAATTAAAAATATATCGTTCATATTTTTATATATTTTTAATTAAAATTCTTCATGATATGATAATAAAAATATGAAGATTTTTTAAAGTCATCTGTCACCTGCACAAAAAAGTAGAATTACCCTTGATTTTTTCTTTGTTACCGTTTTGTGTCTTGTGTATGTATGTATGTGTCATTGTAATGTTTTTCTTTCTTTCTTGATTATTTAGCGGATACCTGTCTAGATGTCAAATCAGAGGCTAAACCAAAATTAAGGATACATTTTTAACCATCAATTAAAGTCGGTTATTGATGATATCGCCACTGCAGTTTATTTAAAAGTGTCAACAACAAAATACACTACATCTAGTGAAGTGTTAGTAAGTAATAATAATGTGTCCGAATTTCAGCCATGGCGGCCGATCTTAATTGAGATCAGCTAACTGGACAGGACATAATTATAGTGCACAAGTGTAAACGCAAACACAAGTGCACTCTCTGTTCCCTTACTCTCATAATTCGGTGAGACGGCAATCCGACATGACCGATTAGAGATCTGGCGTAGGACCACCGGCTTATTGTACTCTCCGAGGCACGGGCGTTCAATCGCCAACTTCCTAACTCCGGGCTGAGTAATTTAATTACATAAAAACTCACACAAATTTTACCCGACCCCGGTCTCGAACCGGGGACCTCTCAGTCCTTACGCAGCGCTTGCTACCAATAGACCAACGAGGCAGTTAAAGTCCCTAATAATCACTAGCCATCCTTATACATTACCCATCTCTATGTCCAACTCTATCCACAAATCACAATTCAAATGACCATCAACTAGAACAATGGCGGATCGATGATGATGCCTTATTGATTGTGTGTCGGAAGTGGTCCGATGATTAATGATTATTGTGCGACGTCCAACTGTCAAACGGATCATTAGTGGGTTCGAGTTTGGGCGGAACTAGTGCTGAATGGTACTATGCTAATCTGCGTGTTTGGAAGCTGGTATCTTAATAATGATTATAAGTTCGGAGGGGACATAGTTTTGTATTGAAGGTGTCGCGTGATTAATGATTTTGTTTCGATTAGTTATAGTTAAATAAATAAATATTTCACAACATCACATACATTGATCTGATCCCGTGGTAAGTAGCACTTGCGTTGTGTTGTGTTAGAATCAACAGTGGTTACACAAATATACTAAAATATATTAAATAATACACCTAGACACGGAACAAACACCGATGTTCGTCACACAAATATTTGTCCCGAGTAGGGAATCGAACCCACGACTCTTGAACCGTAAGTAGTAAACCAGTCCAGGTTGTAACCATATTTACGCTCTAGGAGGCGTTTAAATATGACCTAGCTATTTAAATAAGCTCTTTAAGACTGTAAGCAAGTTGGTGGCCATATTGTGATGATATCAATTATATTCATTCTCGGGAAATGTCTCGATCATTATAAATCTATGCCAATTAACGTTTTCGTGCATCCTCGATAAAAATGGATGTGTGATGTCTTTCTTTCATTGAGATACATTCATAATTTGTGAATAATAAATTCACTAAATTGTAGTTTTGTCTATTTTTTTCTTTCCTTCTTCTTTCTTTCTTTCTATTTAGAGACGTTTCGATTTCTTTACAGCACGGTCAAGACTGCCCTTGGCAAGACTGGTCCTCTGGTCCGGTCTCTAAATAATATGATGATGAAATTACTCTAACAAAATGACTACTTTTCATTTGAAACTTTCTGAGAAGTAATGATTATACCTCTACCCATTATGTACTTCACAGATTTTGCTCGGATGAAGCCCTTTCCGTCGCCAAACATCTGTTTCAGCTCTCCTATCAGTGACGTCACAGTTGTATCAAGTAATGCCCATTAAGCTCACCCATCGTAGACAATACAACATTCCATTCCACGTAGGCAAGTTATCGCGACCCGACGACACCGAGACACACCGTGGAGAAATAATTCATCGAACGAATGCATAAATCAAAGGCAATACACACTTATGTTTCCAGTCTATCCTGACGTTAGGTCCCAGTGTTCGATTTTGGACTTTATGCTGTTAAAGTTAAGGTGTATGTGAGTTGATGGTAGGATACAGAGGGTGCAAATATACGTTGGTGGATTCCAAATTCAAATTGCCGCCTATCGCAGCTCGGTGATTGGTCAGGGCGCGCGTGGCTACGATATAAATAGTGCGGTTTGAGCTGAAGCTAGGCTAATGTGGAGAGGACGCAATCAGGATTTTTTAATAGTAAAAATCGACCGAGTTCAAGTCCGGGTTTCAATTCAATGTTAGGTTCCGTGCAAATTATGTGATAATAACACGTTTATTGTATTGTATTGTAACGAGGCAGTTAATACTGTCCTTTCACAAGGGCAGTTAATACTGCCTCGTTGGTCCTTGGTTGGCTTTAGTAGCAAGCGCTGCGTAAGGACCGAGAGGTACCCGGCTCGAATCTGGAGTCAGGCAAAAAATACCCGGAGCCCGGAGTTAAGAAGTTGGCGGTTGCACACCCTGAAAGCACGTTAAGCCGGTGGTCCTGCGCCCGATCTCTCATCAGTCATATCGTATTGCCATCCCACCGAATTATGAGAGTAAGGGAACAGAGAGTGCACATGTGTTTACGCGCATACTTGTGCACTATTATATGGGAGATCGGCCGCCATGGCCGAGATCAGACGGACACTTTATTATTATTATTAATGTCTTAAATCATCATACATGCCTCATGTAGACTTGTCTGTCAAACCTAGCTGTTTACTAGAAGATGAATGGATCCATTCACGCATTTATCAAGAAGTAAAAAAATATCTGGGATATTTCCACATACGGTCATCTGATCGGACCCCAAACTAAGCAGAGCTTGTCCTATGGGCGTCAGAGACTGATATACATACATAGATATTTTTAAATACATAATCACACCGAGTCATGGAACAAACACCGATGTTCATCACACAAATATTCGTCCCGAGTGGGAATCGAACCCACGACTCTTGGAACCAGTCAGGGTCACTTATCACTATTCCACCGAGCCAGTCGAATGCTATATTTTTTTTATATTTCGACGTCCATGATGACTACTATCCTCCTGATGGTAAGCGTCCGTGAGGTCGACATATGAGGTCGTCAGGCAAAATAGATCCTGTATCACAGCCATCTCCACACTATGCAGCCCGGCTGTGAAATATGCAGAAGGTTTCACTGCGACTGGGTGTCGCGCGAACACTCCTTTGCGCCTCGTGCACACCCAGAAGTGCACTATCCATGTTGCCATGTGCAATCGAACTAACTGTATTGTTAACCACTTTGCGGATATTTGAACTATTTCGACTGGCTTGTTGTGCATCGGATGGTATGTTTGTCTCCAAAGCTAGGAGTCGTGGCTTCGATTACCGTTTGGAATAAATATTGTATGTGATGAACATAGGTGTTGATTCAGTGTCTGGGTGTGTTATTATTGTATTTAAGTATATTTATAAGTACCTGGTTCTGATATCTGTAACTCAAGTGCGTGGCAATTAGCACGTTTCAGTGCTTTCTTTCTTGCCAATCGCAAATTGTAACGTTAACAAGATGACCTCACTCCTCCTAATGATAAGCGGTAGTGAGATCCACATACGAGATCGACAGGCACAATAGACCATGTTGAGCTTGTCGCACTCACCCTGAATAAAAAGAATACTAAGTCAAAATTGATCGAACTTACTTTTTATTAATATTACTGAACCAGGTTTTAATTTAATGCCCCACATTATACCGGAGCCACTCTTAGGTGACTGATTTGACACTTTTTATTTTATATTTTGCATTTATCCTTGTTAAGAGGAACATATTTAGCGAATCATAAAGAACTACTTTTAAAATAAGACGTTATTTTAAAATGTCAAATGCACCTAATTATCTAATTATTTGTCTTTTATTACCTAAAATAATTGAATTATAAAAAGAAAACGTAAAATATCCACTCTGTATTACGCTTTTACAAGGTAACGCCGTTTGACACGTTTTCATAGTGACGTAGTGGGTAATACTCACCAGGTATTTTTTTGAAATATTAATTTTATTTAATAAGTATTAGATTTAATAATGTATTTTAAAAATCAATATATTTTTGAATAAGAAACTTCAATTCTATCTTCTGGATGTGAATAAATATTTTTAATAAAAAAATGTTATAATTAGACCTTACTTGGTTATACAGTGGAAATAACTGTTACTTATATACTTCGGCAATTTTAACGTTGTCCCTCACTAGTGCAGTCACTCTGACATGTGTCAAATCAGTCAACTTAGAGCGGCTCCGGTATAATGCCCATATAATGTCAACTAAAAAATAGCAGCATCCCATTACCTATTCATCTACAAAACTTCGCCTTAAATCCAACCCCCGAATATCTAAAACCGAATTCGTCTCCTTACCCAAATTCAAACTCGCAGCAATATCGAATACCGCCACTTCTCAAACTAAACTATTTGCGGTTAAATTAACCCCGCGTTATAATAATATACGTTAAAAGTTGTACGTTTGACGCAAAACTGTGTGTTGAGTCTCTAATTTCATGTCAAAGTCAGCTTCTTGATATACCTACTTAAGGGTTTACTTGACACGGGTGGGACGTTCGGTTAGCTAGGGTGCGAGCTTTGGCGAGATTTATTTGAAAAAATGCGTGTTTCTTAGGAATGAGTAATATCATATACTATTCACATTTTTCGTATCTTAAGATGACTAAGATACAATTAGGCTAAAAATAATTGGGTTAACAATATAATATATTAAGATCTCGATATCGTTTTAGTAATAAGGCGTCCGACCGATTTCAGCCATGGCGGCCGATCTCAATTCAGATCAGCCAAGTGCGCAGGACATATTATAGTGCACAAGTGTACGCGCAAACACAAGTGCACTCTCTATTCCCTTACTCTCATAATTCGGTGAGACGGCAATCCGACATGACCGATGAGAGATCGTTTTAGTAAACACTGACAGTATCGTATTGATGCAATTTTTCAAGAAGTCATCTCTCCATCATATATAAATACCGTAGAATCATTATCATCATTCTCCTGCCCTTGTCCCTTGCTAAGTGTGGTCGGCGCAACATGTACACTTCTTCCACTCGGGCCTGTCATTCGTCAGCTCTGTGTCTACTCCTTTCACTCCCATATCATCTCTCACGCAATCCATCCTTGTCTTCTTCTACCCTCCTCTACTATTACGTCCATTAACATTTTTACTCATCATTCTTCTAGTCACATTGCTGAAGACCGTAGATTATTGACAGTCTTAAACGGAATGTCCGCAAAATAGACATAGTTACATTGATAGTGCATAACAAAAGCTGGTACACCTTGAGTCGCATATTTATTCAGTTCATCAAATTCAGCCTAGTGAAAGACGGCAAAATCCTTAGAAATAACTGTATTTCTGTAATACCCTTAGGGTACGAAACCCTAAAGATAATTGATGATTAAAAAATTGCATAGCTATTTTTGTTGGTACGTCAATCGCTCCTAACAAAGCACATTGGTTCAAACAACAGTGTAATAGACATAAACTACGAAATTCTTAGCTCGCTAAAGCAATGAGGTACGCCGCCGAGTTTAGTGGGTACACCCCTGGGCGTTGCACCTTAGTCCAGGAGCAGCTGCCGGTTTTTCAGAACAGCCCCGGCGGCCGGGAGTGCCACACACCACCTTGGGTAAACCCCTGCCCAAGGTGAGGGTGCATTTTTTTTAAAATAAAAGACTAATACGATGACCTTATATAGACTTATCATCAGGAATGCCTGATATATGAGGTCGACAGACACAAAAGACCAAATTAAGCCTGTCGCACTCACCCTGAAGGCCTGCTTAAATTCCGTCTCACGGCCGGCCTGAAGAGCCCGGGATCATAGGAGAGAGGAAAAGCATGAGCTGGTAGGGCGTTCAATGCCTTAATGACACGGGGCAGAAAAGAGGAACTAAACCTCTTGGTCCAAGCCAACAGTGCCTGCATTAAGCATTCTCCGCGCCGAAAAAAGGGTGCACGGCACGACAGAGACAAGCCACGTAGACAGGTGACAACGTACGTCTATTTCCTCAATAAAGTGTCTTAATCTCTCAGCCTTATCAACCGTACAAGTCATCCCGTAAGCCGATACAGCCCGGGAACAGTTCTCTTATCGCGCGAGCCACTTACACTAGTTTTAATTACACAAGCATTTTGTGCCAGTCGAAAATTAATCAAATTACACCGGAGGCGACAGCTTCTGGACGGTATTGTGCTGGAGGGAGACAGTCCACTGTTAATTTAAGGGGTTTATTATTGTCTATTAATACGCCTATATAATGGACCTATATGGATAAAATATGTGAAGGATAAGACTTAAGATGAGATAATTCCATGTAATGCCAAATCAGCGTATTTTGTCCGCATGACGCTCTTGTGAAATATTTATTTATTTATTTGTACTATTGTCACTCGGGGAGCGGCCCGAATACCAGTACTGCAGTGGCTCTCGGCACATGCTGAGTCCTGTACCTAGTTGACCAGTTCTTATAGTCCTTGTCTATGTGTGATATTTCTTTGTTTGCGTTGTATGTGTTGTGTGTTTATGTGTAATTTTAACTTTACGTGTCTATGTCGTGGTAAATAAATGTTTTTCTTTCTTTATTTTGGACGGAATGGAATATTATTAGTCGTATCTTCGTGAGACGTCAATTGAACATTATCTGTAGTTGAATAAAATCTTGATAGAGATGATCGGCCAGACCAAATTTAATTCATCAAAGCATCATTAAATACCTTTTGGCTCGGTGGAACAGTGGTTAGTGACCCTGGCTGGCGGTTCGGAGAGTCGTGGGTTCGATTCCCACTCGGGACAAATATTTGTGTGATGAACGTCGGTGTTTGTTCTGTGTCTGGGTGTGATTATGTATTTAAGTATGTATTTATAAATATATATGTATGTATATCAGTTTTTGACACCCATAGTACAAGTTTTGCTTAGTTTGGGGTCAGATGACCGTGTGTGGAAATGTCTTAGATATTTACTTTTAAAATACCCAAAACATTTTTCAATGTACTTACTATAACTATGTGACCTTTAATTTACCTAACTATCTAAATAATTCTTGCCTCCACAAGCATAAAGCCGACCGTTCAAACACGAACTAAGAGCCCCTCTATCGAAGGGTGTCACATAATACGCGTTCATCGCTCATAATTGTTCCTAGATAGAGTTCCACAAATATTAATATGCTGGTGTCTTCGCGATGTTTTGTTCACTAGAACTATCTTTATGTACATTCAAGTATATATTCTTATATGAATATTTATTATCAGGAACTCTATCATATTATTCGACTCTATCATATTAGTCAACCTCGCTTGGCCAGCGTGGTTGGCTAAGGCCTGATCGCTCTAGTTTAGGGTATTGCCATCACAGTGAACTATGAGAGTAAGCGAATAAGTAGTGCACTTGTGTTTGCGCTCACACTAGTGCACTATTTCCCGCGAAAACTTGCCTGATTTTTGTGTTGATGGTAGGTTTTTTTCTTTTTACAACTCCGACGTTTTTAGAACGTAGAACTGGGGACCTCTTGCATTGCAAACAACGACCTTAACCACTCAGCCATCGACGCTCTTTTTAAAGATAGCGGTCCTGATTGCGAGTCCGTGCCCGTTCAATTTCGATGTTACCTACTACCAATCATAAATTTGAAATTGAAAGGAAAATATATAAGAATATTTTGACACAACCTTTTTACCTACAGTCACGGCTATAGTTTTTAAACACATAACTAGATAACTGAATCGACACTTAAAAACGAATACACTACATCTACATCTTAACCTATATTCACCTAACGCATAAAGTCCTTACATTAAGTGTTCTATTTCTTTGTGCGCGTTTTGTGTCTTGTGTATGTGTCTATCTGTCATTGTTACCTCAAGAAGTGGTCAATAAAAGCTTTTTCTTTCTTTCTTTCTTTCTTTCTTTCTTTCTTTCTAACGCATCTTTTCTCCCCGCACTACTCCACGATTCAATACTTAAAGAAAACAAAGACATCTACCCGATACGCGAATAATTACCCCAGACCTTTATAGCCCCAAGTGCAGTGCTTAATAACAACTTAGCCCCCCACTCCCCGTCTCGTCTGTCAAACATATGACAAGCGCAGATTCCGCTTTGTACTTGTCAAAAATATAGCAAACAAAAGATACGACGTACGAATAAATGAAGTGAGCTGATATATCTCGCTTGCTAGTGATGGGACGGTGTCGATGGTTATGATAACTAGTTTCGCCTTTTAAATAGTGGGTTATGTGTTTTGTGAAGGCGGTTTACACGGGCACTGCCGTTGGTATTATATTCGATGAGTAAAATAGTTTTATTACTCGATATCTCGGATCGTTTCTCTCCCCAAACTTATGTCCGCATTAGGGACCGCCTAACGACGCCCTGAGCCGAGGTCAGGTATGTCAATTAGGAAAAAAATAAAATAAAATAATAATAAACTTTAGCGTAATAACATAAAATTATTGTGATAAATCTGAATCTTTTGCTGTAAAAATAAAATACCTACTATAAAGCTGAAAACTTGTCATGCTTCTTTTACCCCTATGTCGAGTTCTAAAATATCAAAACAATAGACTTCTAGCCTCGACTAAACGGGACTCAACATGACGGGACTCGACATAACGGGATTTAAGACTCGGTATAACGGGACTCGAGATAAAGAGAACTAACTCTCTTTCATACAAATCTTAAGCTACTCCAGACATACCAAGATCATAGTCCAAAACTAGTCCCCAAAACATCGACTCGTCCCCTCACTACCGAAGCAATATGTGTAGGCAGACGATATAATATATGTGACGTATCGTGCACTGACACTCCGTTCGCGGGAAGTATGCAAAGAAGTTGCCTGCGAGGACCGAACGGTCTTGACACTTGATAAAGTCGCCTGAGGATGTAGAAGTTAGGTGGAACTGGGATATGTGAAGATTGTGAAGTATCAAGTTGGTTGTGTTTGTGATGGATTTGGATGAGAGATCTGTTAGGTGTGATTGAACTTGCGCGTTACTTTTGATAATGTTAACTGGTTAATGGATGCGGATGAAGCAAAAGTGGTGTGCCAGGACCGTAGCACATGGCAGGAAGTGATCTCTGCCTACCCTTCTGGGAAAACGGCGTGATTTTATGTATGTATGTTAACTGGCTTTTAATGCAATCATCATCAGCCCATATACATCTCTACTGCTGGGGAATGGGTTTACCCTAAACTAGGCCTTAGTCAACCACGCTGCCCAAGTTCGGGCTGGTCGACTACACAACCTAAGAAATTTCTTCATACAGGTTTCTTCACGATGTTTTCCTTCACCGTTAAAGCGTCGAACAATCGTACATATGAATTTCAAATTTTAAAACACAGTGGTCCGTGGCGGGGTTTCAACTGGCGACCTCTCGCGTGGCAAGCAACGACCTTAACCACTCGACCATCGATGTTACAAACATCTAGTATAAAACGATCTTAATAAAAAAAAAAAATGTGTAAATAAAATCTTCTAAAAACCCACCATGCCACAAATAGCCAAGTATCAAAACCTGTCGCCCCCTATCCATATCGACAGTAGCTCCAACAATAATAGTTCCGTATCCCATTTGAATATTAGAACATCCATCCAGCGAAGATTCCTCTCAACAGGGTGTTCCCGTAGGGTGGTGGAGGTTATTAACGCGTGTCGTTGGTAGATGGGGATATCGGGCTTTGGCACAATTTTACTCCGAATCCGAATTTTCAAATTTCGGATTCAGATTTCGGATTCAGATTTCGGATTCAAATTTCGGATAGTCGCGGTGGATTAGATGTAGAAGTACTAGGTGGGAGTATGCTTGAAATCAAAGGAAGCGAAGCGATTGGGAATTTCATTTTTGTAAGGTAGAATGATGACAAGATTTTCCAAACAATAAAATATTAGCTTTTTACCCGCAATTGCGTCCGCTTAATTCCGTTGGAATTTTAATACCTCCATTAATACATTAAGTTATAAAAGAATATCTCTACCTGTAAAATTATTACTTAAAATCTGTATCCAAAATATTTCCAATAAAACAGCTTTTCGTAATCATCACAGCATTCCCACATTGACGGCAACAAAAGATTTTCACACACATTCGGTATTACTTCGAATTAATAAGTAGAAAGGGGGGGGGGGGGGAAGCATTGTTTCGCTTATTGGCTCGCCGAAGAATACTTCAAGGGATTTGCTATAAGTTGAGTAATCCGTGCTTAGGAATGTATGATTTATATTTTATACATGTGCGATTTTATATAACAATCAGCGGAACGGGACTAGGCGGTTGAAATTTAAGACGATTATTCATCGTCAGGAATATGTGGCGGTCGTGTTTGCGAGTGTAGTGTTAGCAATTATTGGAATTAGTTTCTAATTCATTTTGTATCTGTTTATTGCTTTCTTTTAGACAATTCTTTGATGCTTTGACTACAGGTACTGGATTTTGGTGTAAAATAAAAACATCGCTTCTAGTAGTGCTGTACCTATGTTTTGAAGAATAGATTTTTTTTCTAACTGACTTACGACGATGGCCTGGAGTAGTCTCGTCATCATCACCGGACTTACGGGGAAGCGGATGGCTCTCACCCCTTAGTTGAATGGCTTGATTAGATGGATCGAATATTGTATTTTCACTGTAATTGTTACTTTTCCTTTTAGTTATCGATATCTACTTCATTCGGTACAAATATCACGGTAATCGTACCCATAAGTAACCCTATAGGTATAACCAAAACGCTACAAAAATCGAATAAAAGTACAGTCGACTAAGGACTTCTTTTTTAAGTCGCTCATAAAGCACTTATAACTAACCATGTAAAAGTGAAATCTTGAAAAATAAATACCTAAATATCTGGGACATTTCCACACACGTTCATCTGACCCCAAACTAAACAGAACATGTACTATGAACGCCAGAGACTGATGATATACATACATACATAGATATTTATAAATACATATTTAAATACATAATCACACCCAGACACGAAACAAACACCAATGTTCATCATACAAATATTTGTCCCGAGTTAGACCACTGTTCCACCGAGCTAAAATTCCATTAAATTAAGTAGTATTAGGAAGTTAATTTACTTTATCCTAAAACTGTTTACTATTTTCCCTTTCTAGATCCATCACAAAATCTTCGAACGCCGCTAAATTTCTGCTAACACAAGATTACCATCTTTTATTACATCGAACCGTCGGAAACCTACCCCTTCTTTCATCCCCAAAGTGCGTCGTATATCTTCAATGAACGTTATTGTAAACATATTTCAGCCAATACGACTTGGTGTTGCCATATTTGAGAACATTTATATTCATTCGCCATATTTTACAATGGCGAGAAACAATTCGGGGATTTTCGATGTCGTTCGCTGATAATATTTTATTTTTTTCCAAGAGAATTGGGTGTTTAGGTGAAATGTCTCCAAACATGTGCTGGCAATAGCAATAGGAAGAAGAGGAATATTCTGCCATATTCATAATATATTTCTTCTTGTATCATGGAATATACCTAGTCAGTGCATAAGTACGAGATTATAATCCAATATTCGAACGGTTAAAATGTAGTTTACATATGTTAAAGAACTACACCAAATAACCATTTTAAGGACTCGTGGCTTCAAAAAATATTGTCCTGTCGTGATCTAACCTATATTTGGCGTTAAAGTCACTAACGATCTATTTCTCCAATTTAAGGGTAGTACAATGTTGATAAGAATAGCATGAATCATTTTAGTTTATCTTAGGGAAAGTTCCCGAAATTTTGATAAGATAATATTATAATAGTTATAGTGCCTGTACTCTCTCCAAGCTGTTTGATCCGAAACCATCCCAGCTGGTCCCAGATCCAGTCCGGAACTCGCCGCCACAAGGCTTATTGCGTCAAAAATCATTACTTTCTTACTTATATATAAATGCGAATGTAACTCTGTCTGTTACACAATCACGCATAAAGTACTGAAGTGATTTAAATTAAATTTGGTACAGATATAGGTCCAGAGCCTCAGAAAGGACATATGCTACTTTTTAACCGACTGCGCTATAAGAGGTAATATTTAACCCGTTCAACGTCTCTACGCGGACGAAGTCGCGAGATTATTATGTTAAAGCAAGACCAATGAAACAGTTCCGATTTCGAACCCGTTTTCTTTTATTTTCAGAATAGCTCTACTTCAAAGCTAACCTAACATCGATACACAGCATCAGTTAACAGTATTGTGCCTGTAATCTCTCCAAGATGGTTCGATCCGAAATCCCAGCTGGTCCTAGATCCAGTCCGGAACTCGCCGCAAGGCTTTGTGCGTCGGTATCAAACGTCTCGCAGCGACGAATGGGACGGCTGAGCCATCGGGCTGCGAGCAATATCCTCTTCCTGCGCTCAGCTACGATGGAAGCTTGGGAATCTGATAGAGTTGGCATTATATGTATTACTAGCTGTGCCAGCGACTTCGTTCGCATTTCCCTTGTTTTTTACACATTTTCCATTGTATCTTTGCTCCTATTGGTCGCAGCGTGATGTTATATAGCCTAAAGCCTTCCTCGATAAATGGTCTATACAACGCAAAAAGATTTTTTCAAATCGAACCAGTAGTTCCTGAGATTAGCGCGTTCAAACAAACAAACTCTTCAGCTTTATAATATTAGTATAGATGTGCTAAAGCCGAAATCCAAAAATATGTCGTCTGGGCATTTGTGATAGACTTAGAAAACTGTAATTGTCCGGGATATTTACCATGTTGTTTTGTTTAAATGAGCTCCCGATATATCGGCACTGTTGCAAGCGTCATATTCAAAATTATATATGTGATAGACTTAGTTTTAATTTTGTATGTTGTTTCTGTTTTTTATTTAGTTTTGTTTTAATTTTGTTTGTAGTTCTTTACTGTTTTTTTATATATTTTTTTATTTTACTATTGATTTGTTAATTTCCGATATTGTATGTATTTGTGTCTCTTGGTACAAATAAACAATTATTCTATTCTATTGTAAAATACTTTTAATTATTTACATAGCCTCGGATTGACTGGCTTCGTGGAACAGTGGTTAGTGACCCTGGCTGACGGTTCCAAGAGTCATGGGTTCAATCAATCAATAAATAGGATATATTATAGTAGGACTATAAAGAGAAAGTATAAATAGGAATATAAAGTGGTGTGCCAGGATTGTAGCACATGGCAGGAAGTGATCTCTGCCTACCCCTCTGGGAAAGAGGCGTGATTCTATGTGTGTATGAATATTATATTACACCGATGTCCGTGCTAGCATATGTGCAAAATCTGTTCCTAATCTTTCATCACTACATAGTTTATAGCAAGGTGGCTTAGCGCGTCTGTCTGTCCCTATGTTTGCATAAATCTTTAAAACTTCACAACGGATATTGATGCGTTTTTAATAGATAGAGGGATTTAAGAGGAATGCTTTTATGAATTTTCATGAAAAGTTATGAAAATATCCCTCGTCCTGTCTAAACCTTCCTAACTCTACGAAAAACGTTTCAGCACTGCGGGAGTCGTCTCCTCACTTCGAAAAATATATTTTATACTCAACATTTCATATTGACAACGCGTTTGCACACTTTATGAACCCCCTTTATTACTTTTTATGGCGTTTGTCATATTTCCCGTAGCAGGAATGGGGTTAGATATTTAAATTCGCCGATTTATATTATAATCGATGGTGTTGATGAGATTATGTGAGTCGCGGAGATCCTTTGAATTTTAATAATGCGGAGTTTTCAATTTCGATGTTCGGTGAGACGGGAGCGGTGGCGGAAAAGACGTTTTTGCTCTAAGATTTTTTCTTTGACAAATTGGATTGTGTAAGTTTGGTGAATATAAAAAGTATGCTCTTTTCTTTACTCATTTGTACTGCGATGCAATTATTTGTTAGATATTTAATAGTACTACGGACTCAGATAAAACTACTAATAATAATATTATAGTTATCCTATCGCTTAAACTAACTAGACGAGCAGATAAAATTACGTTCTTTTTTTAAGATTTCCGGTATTTTCATTTTTGATTTCCCTTATAAGACACCAATTATTATAAAATATTGTTTACTAAATAGATAGCTTGCCAAAATTACCTTCTTATGATTTTGTAAGCATAAGTTGGGTAAAAAGAAAACACCAATAACTTCAAAGCATTATAAGCGTGATCAGATAGAAAACATTTTTAATTAATGTACTAAGATAGTTAATAAAATATTATTTCGCAATAACTAATTTGGAAGTTAATTTTCAATGTTTCATTAAGATATTCTTTACAAGGCCCTTTCGTTATCATCATTATCATTTTTAAGAGTAAGTCGGTTTCTTCAAACTCTTTCAATATTTCAAACTCGAACTATACTCATTAAATTCAATAGCACCGTGGAAATCCGACATCGCCTTCCACCTAATATCCGCCCCATCCTAATTGTACATGCAAAAACTATCCCGAACAACCAAACAATGTAATTATCACTTACGCTCTCATAACCAGAAGAGTTCAAACGCAAACAACAAAGGAATGAAAATTCAGATAGGTAGTTTTGCATCTGGAGCGATAAGAGGCATTCTGATTGTCATTAGTAATCAACGGATGGGGGAGAGCTGTAGGTTGAAAGGTCGTAAGTGGAAATGCGGCATTTTTGTTTTAATGTTAGATATCTATACTAATATTATAAAACTGAAGAGTTTGTTTGTTTGTTTGTTTGATTGTTTGAACGCGCTAATCTCAGGAACTACTGGTTCGATTTGAAAAAATCTTTTTGCGTTGTATAGACCATTTATCGAGGAAGGCTTTAGGTTATATAACGTCACGCTGCGACCAATAGCAGCAAAGATACAATGGAAAATGTGTAAAAACGGGGGAAACGCGAACGTAGTCGCTGGCACAGCTAGTGTAGAAATAAGACGTAATTAGTCCTCAGGCACACAATTATTAGTATTAATGTATTATTAGTTTAAAAAACGTCGATGGCCGAGTGGTTAAGGTCATGCGAGAGGTCGCCAGTTCAAACACTGCCACGTACCAGTGTGTTTTTGAAATTTGAAATTCACATGTACGATTATTCGACGCTTTAACCCTTAACTACCCAGTAAGCTTTTGTAACATAACTGACCAGTAGTGTCCAACAGACACATTTGATAAATATAAGGTGTGATAAGTGAAAAACAAGTTATTTAAATTAAACTTGAATGAACTTCAGTAATGTATTTTTGCACTTGTGGAGTTACAGATGTATATTTTTTCAAAATTTGTAGCAGTCATTATATGATTGCACTCATCACAGCACTTGATAGAAACGCTGTTAATATCGAAGAGTAAACTAACAACGCTTTATACTTTTCACAGCAGATTAAGATAATTATCTGAATCTGCTGACCATACTGCTGACCAATTGGTCAGCAGTATGGTCAGCTCCTACATGGTTTATGGCTGCTAATTGCTTACTTGATGGACTTTCCTTACTTTGTCTCCGTGTATGAGGTGTTACCAATACTGTTGAAATTTCACGCATAAATAGTTTTTTTTGTATTTTATTTTGCGTGTGTTCCAATACAATAACATCTCATCATCATCATCAGCCCATTTCTGTCCACTGATGGACATAAACCTCCCCAAATGCACTTCTCTCTCTCTTCGGCCACTCGCATCCAGCTCCTACTAGCCGTCCTGCGCAAATCGTCCTACACTACGTTACATAATAACATCTAATATAAATATATTTTAAATTTGTTAGGTACCTATTCGTTTTATACTGAACTCTACTATCTACACTCATGAGTCATAATCATCACCCTCACTTCAAGAATTGTAATTATAATTCTTTCATTACCATTTACAGTTGCTGGTTCTGTCACATTTTTTTCAATCTCGAATCAGAATGCACAAAAGTATTTTCATCGTTACTGTAAACATGTTCAAGTTGACGTTTAAGTCTTATTGGTTACCCTTTATCTATTTATCTAAATAATACTGAATAAGTGGACTATTATGTGGTGTCTTGTGTGTCTAATCACTGATATGCGACATGAAAACAAAGACGACAATTATAACGCAAAAAAGTAATGTCAGATTATTATGGCTGTAAAATATTAATCGTTATGACCCACCCGTCATCATAAGTTAAACGTTAATATAAATAAAAAACAATCTTTGTTCACATTCTCATACAAAATGTTATAGTCTCTATTCAACACTTGTGGGTTGATGAAGTACTATTTTTTGTATATTTAAAATAACTAATAAATCTTACATGTTGTAAATATTCTAAAAGCACTATTAGAATCTTAAAACATTGGAGATCAAATAGGTATAAGGCCGATTCATAAAAATGAATACTTTAGTTTTTATCAAAACTTAAACGCAAAAATGTGTCCGCGAGACACTTGTGGGTTGTTAAGGGTTAAACGGTGAAGGAAAACATTGTGAGGAAACCTGCACACCTACGAAGAAATTCTTAGGTTGTGTAGTCAAACAACCCGCACTTTGCCAGCGTAGTTGACTAAAGCCTTATCGTCATAGTTTAAGGCAGGCCAGTGCCACAGCAGTGGGGAGGTATATGGGCCGATAATGATGATGATTAGAGACCGGATTATATGCATTTGCATATACGCATATGCAAAAGCATATTATATGTGATGCATATTATATAGTACATTTGCGATAGACCGCCATCTTTGTGAATAACATTTACTACATTTCGTGTACACAGTCAGCGTTGACAAAAATGTGATAAATAAATTTATATAAAACTGTACTTGTTTACTCCTTTCAAAAAAATCTTTATTAATTATAATTATAATATGCTGATTTTGAAATAAAATTAAATTAAACAGCTCCCCAAAAAACAAGAGAAATGTATGGTAAATTTCCTTATTTTTTTAGGCCGACTTAATTTTGCATATGAAGATTTTCGTGCATATTTCAAGCATTTTTCATGCATGCATTTAACAAGCTTTTTATGTTGCATATAATCCTGGACACTTTCAGTTTTCTAATGTGTGTAACCATGACAGTTTAAAATTATATTTAAAAATGTGTAGCTCAGAATGTAGCATACCTAGATTTTCAGCTACGTCATTCCATTGTAGGTCCTGACGTCATCCATATTCAATGCACCGCTGCATCTCGCGTGCACCTCATTTCCAATAGTCTTTGATCTCACAAGCGGTCGGTTCTGAGTTCGACGCCGGTCGATGCCATGTTTGTAAGGGGGCCCTTATGCACTAGTTAAGGCTGGAGTACCTTTTTTTTCTGAGCCTTTATCATCCCATTGCTGGGTTTTGCCAAAACCATCCACTGTAGGTACTACACTAACCTTATGGAGAAAGACAACAAAATGTTCTTTATCTGTTTACTTTTTACCAAAAAACAAAGTATGATGATGATGCCTTTCATCATCTTTTAAGTCACAAAAGACAAGTGCTAGTGATTATATTTGCTGTAAAATTCAGTCAGACAGACGGACAAGAAAGTGATCCTTTTGAATAGAAGCATAGCCAAGTGCGAATTGGTTTACCTAAGAATTTCTTCCTAGATGTGCAGGTTTTCTCATGATGTTTTCCTTCACCGTTAAAGCGATGAATAATCTTACATATGTATTTCAAATTTGAATATTGTGAATCAGGGGTAAAATTGTCGACCTCTCGTATGGCAAGCAACGAACTTAACCACTCGGCCATTTTTTTGTATCAACTTTACATACATAATATAATATTTTTTTTATTTCATTAATGTCAACTGTTGATTGTCTAGAAAAGATCGTTTATGGCGATAAGAGTATGCCTATATTGTCGTAAAAGATTAAATGCGCTGACAACTCCAAACGAGAAAGTCATAATAACTGAATTCTGTTCATATTTAGTTAACAATAAAGAAGTTTCTTGTATAGAAAGTGCTCGTAAAGTTAATAATGGTTTACGTTGAACATGCTTGCTATGACCAAACTGGACATGTTTGGAGTTCCTTCAGATAAAAAGTTAAACGTCACTGTTGGTGGCAAGCCGAAAGGTTCAGGGTTCAAAACCGTAAAGTGAAGTGAAGACTTTGTGTTAAGTAAGTAAGTAAGTTAAAAAATAAATAAATAAATATACATTGATCTGATCCCGTGGTAAGTAGCGGAAGCACTTGTGATACGGATATCAGAATCGACAGTGGATACACAAATAAACTTAAATATATTTAATAACATACCCAGACACGGGTACACATATCAAAACACCGATGTTCGTTACCAAAATATTTTTCCTGTATAGGAATCGAACCCACGACTCTTGGAACCGTAGGCAGTGAACCTGGGTCACTAACCACTGGTCCATCGAGCCAGTCACAGGGTACAGTATTATAATTCACAGGTAAAGCACAAAATAAGTGTTTTTCCTATGTATTTACAAAAAATAAAACCTACGGAACCCTTGATACAGTAAAACTAATCGCCAGACTAAGAATCCTGGTAGTCCCAACAAAACGACTCATGTTCTTAAACGCACAATCTTGATTTTTGATACTGGTTTGATGACCAGTCGCTGTCTGCAAGTAAATAAAGCTACTACTACGTTGGTAAACTTAGCGATATTTTATTTATAGCGAAAAATTGTTAACATTCATACAGAACTATTACATCACTACATACATAGTATAAAACAAAGTCGCCTTTTCTGTCCCTATATCCATATGTGCGCTTAAATCTTTAAAACTACGCAACGGATTTTGATTAAAGAGAGTGATTCAAGAGGAAGGTTTTTATGTAAAATTTACCCGTAGCGAAGCGAGGGCGGGTCACTATTATTACATAACTAACTAACTTGATTGGCGCAGCAACTCCACCTAGTCCAGTCAGTCCCGCGCAACAATCCGCATTATCTAACATTATTAGTTATTTTTTTAATCTGGAAAGGTTAGTTTTCTGGCTCGGTGGAACAGTGGTTAGTGACCTTGGCTGGCGGTTCCAAGAGTCGTGGGTTCGATTCCCACTCGGGACAAATATTTGTGCGACGAACATCGGTGTTTGTTCCGTGTCTGGGTGTGTTATTAAATATATTTAAGTATATTTGTGTATCCACTGTCGTTTCTGATTTCCGTAACACAAGTGCTTAGGCTACTTACCACGGGATCAGATCGATGTATGTGATGTTGTGAAATATTTATTTATTTATTTCCGTAACACAGGTGCTTAGGCTACTTACCACGGGATTAAATCAATGTATGTGATGTTGTGTAATTTTTATTATTATTTACATAATATGAGGAAAATTAATCTTGAAATCCATACAGTATGGAACAGTCCCTGGTCGTCTCAAATGACGCATAATGACGTAAACGTCATACCAATTGCTTTACGTGTAAATCCTTTATGATTTCTTACGAAACGTCTAACGACGACGTTTAGATGTACCGAAAGATAGTATTTGTTTGAATACGTCGTTGGCTGCTGTTTTTTGGAGTTCTGTGACGGATTTGTAAAGTAAATAATTTTGGACTGTATCTTATATGTTTACAAGAACCCGCAATCATTTAATAAGAAATCGGTTACTCACCATTTTTACACCATAAATAAACATAGGCTTGCTGTTTCAAGGCTCAGACTTTAAAAAACTGGAAAGTCGTTCTTAGGTTTAAGCACAAAATTGTTTAAAAATTGTTTAATAAGTTGCTTAAATGATAAAAATCCATGGACATGATGAGCTGCTCGCTCGGACATCAATGAATTATTACTTCAGTTGCCGATGATCCTTTTTTCTATAGTTAATTTACATGCACTTATAAACGTCTGTACAGAAAAATATGTAATAGATTAATGATTCTACCACCGGCTTAAAACGCCGACTCTACCGAGAATATAGTACTTAATTTGTATGTACCTGTTTCAGAATTGAAAAGTAAATATATTAAATTGTACAAGTACACATATTTGTATATCACAGCATCGCTACAACTACCTAAACCGTATAAAACACACGTAAAGTTACCTCTACATCAGTACAATATTCATTATTCGCATATTTCACCCCCAAATAAGAGTATCAAAAATATTCCAATAATATTTTCATTACGAACTCAAACACAAATTAACAAAAGAATGCAATCAAAATAGAGTGGCCTCTGAACCGATCAAAGCTTAAAATATTAAAGCTTTTGCGCCGATATTTGCGAGCTTTTTAATTTCAAACTTTGTTAATCTAAGTCGAAAGAGTATACCACAAAGAACGGATCAGAATGTTGAAAAATTATTGAAAGGGGGACGCCTGTGGGAGGGAGTGGGGGGAATCGACTGTTTCATTAATACCAGCTGGATCCTACCGCCAATATTGAAACGTTTTATTCTCTACCCTCCCCATAATAGGGTTGGTTTTCATCTGTATTTTGCGTTTGATCGATCCGTCGATAACTTTGCGGCATGCCTTATGGGGGTCCGTGTAATAATCGTGATTTTTTAATCAAATTTCATCTGAACAAGGGAAGAGGAGGCTATATTTTTTCATTATTTAATTTTCGGTCGCGGTTTTTTTGTACTCCTTCAAGGGACAGCGTTTGAAGCGGTTCTTTTGATGTTCTAACGCGGGTGGTTGTTACACCGATACTTACAGAAATGTTAAATTTATGTCGATGTAAATGGGATAATCACTACATAGTATAAACCAAAGTTGCTACCCGTGTCTGTCTGGCCCTATGTATGCTTAAATCTTTAAAACTACACAACGGATTTTGATGTATTTTTTTAATAGAAATAAGGATTGAAGAGGAACGTTTTTGTGTATAATATACCCAATGCGAAGAGAGGGCGGGCCTATAAAAGGCGTCCGACCGATTTCAGCCATGGCGGCCGATCTCAATTGAGATCAGCCAAGTGCGCAGGACATATTATAGTGCACAAGTGTGCGCGCAAACACAAGTGCACTCTCTATTCCCTTACTCTCATAATTCGGTGAGACGGCAATCCGACATGACCGATGAGAGATCGGGCGCAGGACCACCGGCTTAACGTGCTTTCCGAGGCACGGGCGTTCAACCGCCAACTTCCTAACTCCGGGCTGAGTAATTTCATTACAGAAAAACTCACACAAATTTTGCCCGACCCCGGATTCGAACCGGGGACCTCTCGGTCCTAACGCAGCACTTGCTTACCAATAGACCAATGAGGCAGTTAGTGAGGGCGGGCCTAGTATTTTATAATCGACTCTGAGCGTTTACTTTGCTTCAGTAAATTAAAATGTTCTTTTCCATCAAAGTCATAAAATTTTCAAAATCCTTATGTTAGTCGAATGAAAAAAAAATTACAAATTTAAGAAGCTAAATAAATATGTAACCATAAATGCACCGTGGCTTAGGTAACTCATTTCCATAATAAACCATAAGAAAATCAAATTTATGTACTTAGTTTGAAATCACAGTAGCGCTACCATGAGTTTAAAAGTTACGGACTCGATATCGCTTACGTAAATATATCTATGAAAATCTTGTACAGCGCCTGTGGTGGTTACGCTAAGAACTAAAATCGGTCGTATGAAAAAAACAACTCGATAGGTTTTTAACGTACGTAACTTTTCGATAGCCAACTCATGGTACCGCTACTCAATACTTAACTTATATCAATACATTGATTCATCAGGAATATAATCAACATTTGAAACATTCACAACGATTACCCACGGTGTGAGCGAATGCCATATTAATAAAATGTATCCGTTAATTTCACGGCTAATATGGCAGATCGTTTGTTCGACCGACGAATTTCATTATTAGTAGATAGCTTTGGATTGTTGCTATTAAACGCTGTCTGTATGTATTGATCGAGCTGTAATTTGGTATTACGTTATTGCCACCGCAATTGGACATTGAATTGAACGTTATTTTCACCGAAATGTGAATTGCTATTAATGCTATTGAGTTGCTACAATATTTTTTTATTTTGCGTGGATGTATTTGAGTATACCACTGTAGTTTCCGCATGTGTACCGCATAACACTAGCGCTTGAGCAATTTATCATGTAATAAGATCTATTAAAATGATGCTGTATAATATTATTTACTCTAAATATCTAATAGTATTACAGTATAGTAAGTATTTCAGAAGTAAACCTTTAGGCGATGAGGCTTATTCGCACTCCTGTAAGACCGGTGATGATGACAACACTACTCCAAACCATCGTCGTAATCCGTTCGATCAAGTAATATTTTTGTATTATAAAGGATGACCTAACTCCACCTGATGGTTAGCGGTAATGAGATCCACATATCAGATCGACAGGCACAATAGGGTTATTTATTGTTTGCCCGAAAGATATATGCCATAATATTCATATGCCCGAATTTCATTTGCCATAATTTCATTTGCCCGAATGTTATGTTTGCCATAATATACAAATGACTAATTTAATTGCCCGAACTTCAGATTCCATAATGATTCGAATGCCATACCTACGTATTGTTATCCATATTTTTAATTTGTCTTTCATGTTTCCTAACCTAACCTATTTTTTTTATCATTCTTTTAACCTATTTTACAAGCTTTTTCGGTGGGAAATGATGTAATGGCACGGAAACAAAGTTTCTAACACGTAACTAATATAGTAAACAATGAGCATAATATTATTGCAATTAAAATATGGATAACAATACGTATGGCATTCGAATCATTATGGAATCTGATGTTCGGGCAAGTAAAATAATGTCATTTCTATTTTATGGCAAACATAACATTCGGGCAAATGAAATTATGGCAAATGAAATTCGGGCATATGAATATTATGGCAAATAAAATCGGGCAAATGAAATTATGGCAAGTGGGGGTATACCGCACAATAGACCATATTGCGCCTATCGCACTCACCCTGAAGGCCTGCTTAAATGCCGTTGCACGCCCCGCCTGAAGAGACCGGGATCATAGTAGTTTCTCTGCAGTAGAATATCAAAAAACAAAATCGTGACATCGTTTTTTTATTAAAAAAAAGACGTGTGGCACTCGGGGACTGCCGCGGTATAGCTATTGCATAGCATCGTCCGATTTCGGAGCAGCTCGTCTCGATTCGTGCGAGTTTCGTAGAGTCGTACAATACGTCTAACCGCACGGACACAAACACCGTGCCGAAATCTACCGAACTGAAACGACGTTAGACGATTGTGAGGTTTTTTCGTTAAGGAATTTCTTGGTTCGATCGCCGCGCTCAAAGCCCGCGATAAGCTATACAATAGCTTAAAAAAAGAATATTGGCATCATTTTTCCACTGAACCCTGAAAAGGAAAAACTTCCCCCATTTAGGTAGCCAAGGGGATTATTTGGACACTGTCCAGGTGTCCATTAGCTATAATTTTGTTACTTCCCCTATTTATGGGCGAAGATAACCGAAATTAACGATATTAATCGGAATACAAAAGTATAGAGCTTTTCTACTCTATGCTTTATTGAAGTAAGACAATCTTCAATTATTTTCTGTGTTTCATTTAAAATGATTATGATATTTATCACAGAATATTGTGATTTATAATATTTTAGTTTAAACACGTAAATTATTAATCGTAACATTACCTTGACATTAAATATGATCGAATCGATTTTCTATTCATCATCAGCCCATATACGTCCCCAATGCTGAGGGCACGGGCCTACTCTAAACTAGGGCGAAACGGCATTCGATTTTCTATAAATTCCGGAATAATGTAGATAATTTTCCATGATTTCATACATACAGTCACACCTCTTTCCCAGAGGGTTAGGCAATGGCTAATTCCTGGCATGTGCTACAGTCCTGGTACACCACTTTCGCTTCTTCCACATCCAGCAATGTCTTCACGCATGCTCGTCGATTACGGGTACTTCCCTTCAAGATTCCCATGATTTCTTCTGGTCTTCTTCTTTCCATGATTAACACGTTCTATTTACTTGTAAAAAATTAATAAAATATTTATTTTAACTGGCTCGGTGGAACAGTGGTTAGTGACCCAGGTTCATTACCTACAGTTCCAAGAGTCGTGGGTTCGATTCCCACTCGGGACAAATATTTGTGTGACGAACATCGGTGTTTGTTCCGTGTCTGGGTGTGTTGTAAGTATATTTAAGTATATTTGTGTATCCGCTATTGATTCTGATATCTGTAACACAAGTGCTAAAGCTTAATATGAAATTATGTTGTGTAATATTTTATTATTTTATTTATTAAATAGCGTACAGAAGTAACCTCCATAATAAGTTAATACTACGTTTAAAAAAACGAACAGTATTTTCAAATCGCCATAAACGACCGTTTACCAACCGATCTCGTTTCCATAATCCGTTTAAAAAAACTGAACGTTCAAAAAGCCACTTAAAAGGTTCGAACGCAAATCGCTTCCCATTCACAAAATGGCCGATATCCATTTTAAAAAGTGCAAATCGTGGGAGAATCCTGGAATTTTCCCACGCTCTACGCCCGGACGTAGTACGGATTTGCATATTGAAAGCGCACTGCAACGGAGACGATTGAAAATGCATTTTCCATTTTGCGTGTGTGTGTTTTGTTTTTTTGCATTCGTTTTGTGAAATGGGGCGAGTGGTTTGCGGCTGTCGATGGAAGTCGATTAGTGTGAGATGAATGATAGTGTTGCGATGTAACGTACAATTTATGTCACTAAAATTATGAAATCGGGACTTTATAATATTTCGACAGTTCGATGACTACGTAATATACTACCACATAATACGTAATCAGAACAATTTTTGTGATAAATGGTGGTATATTTTTTAATTTAGCCTATGTTATCCTACTGCGGAGCTTCCCGCATTCCACACCAATTATTTATTATTGATAACGATTTAATTTATTTTTCTTTACATTACTACTCAAACTATGACGATGACTGATTGATAACCTGAATGATATCAGTATATCCAATGCCCACATTCGATTTTAACAGCGTAACAGCGATGGAAAAAATATGCTTTAACTTGACCTATAATACCAATACCTTAGAACAATATATTATTTACACTAAATATTTATCTTTATGGGTCCATACGCGTTATTAGGAGTAGCAAATTACATAGCTACTTACTGCTCGACGTTTCGACTGGGTTACACCAATCGTGGTCGCGAGCGAACTGATGAATATATTATTTGTATTAAGCGATATTAAGCATCCATTAGCACCCAAAAGTGCATCACCATTCAACTCTCACTTCCCTTTTTCTATCAAAAAGCTCACCATAGACGCCAACACTTCCACAAGACACCTCTCGTCAAAATCATAAAAACACCTTTTCAGTCTTCCCACAGCAACAAAAGCTCAATAAGCCCGCAAAGAACTTTCAAACGGCCTTCAAAGCCTTTCCCGAGGGAGGGCGGAAGAGCATCCGTGGACAAGTTCGAGCTATTGATAGGTTCCGGAGCTTTGAAAGCTTTTTTACGGCGGAGCTTTTGTGCGGGTTTTTAGTGCGACCTGTTTTCGTGGAGGTTTCTCTACTTGGTTTTTTTGTTAAATGTTTCTGTGGATTGGTTACTTTTTACCCGACTACGGCAAAGCAAAAGGAGGGTTATGATTTTGACAGGCTATGTATGTATGTATGTATGTATGTATGTATGTATGTATGTTCATCTGTTTCCACATAACTTCTAAATTGCTTGTCAGAATTCGACAAATGACATATCATTAGAAGCGTCTTAATTGTCCGCTGGTTATAGGCTATATAGGGTTTCACAAAATCTAATGTGGCGCCCACTAGCGGACAAAACATACAGAGTAAAAAAATAAAGTTAAGATAAATACGCCGTGTTTGGTATCATTGGAAAGCGCTTTACTTGTACATTTTAAATATATATATATTACTAGCATTTGCATGTGACTTTACGTATATTCATGGACTGATTGCATATAGTTCACATCTTTCATAGCTTCTTTACTACTTAACAGAATAAGACCACTGCAGTACCATTAGAAGGGCCTTGATATTCTGTTAGTTATACATGTTGGTTCATCAATTTAACTTTTGATAATATTATGCGCCACAAATACACTTTAACACCAAAATAGTACAAATAATAAAAAGTTAAAAACTAAAACCCAACTACGACAAAAAACGACGCTGAAAAAGTATAAAACAAGACTTTTAGAACACTGAACTGAACAAAGTTGCTTATGTAGTTCCAAGTAAATGGACACAGTAGACTCTACCAAAATGCTTATGTTGAAAATTGACAATAATGTCATACAATACTATTTTGAAGTATGCAATATTTACTATGTAGAGATAAGTTTTCATGTTTGGAAAGGCGTAGTCACACGTTCCATACACAAGTACCTACCTACCGTAGCACTTTGACAACGTGTGACTGCGGTTTTCCAAACATGAAAACCTATCTCTACATAGTAAATATTGCATACTTCAAAATAGTATTGTATGACATTATTGTCAATTTTCAACATAAGCATTTTGGTAGAGTCTACTGTGTCCATTTACTTGGAACTACATAAGCAACTTTGTTCAGTTCAGTGTTCTAAAAGTCTTGTTTTATACTTTTTCAGCGTCGTTTTTTGTCGTAGTTGGGTTTTGGTTTTTAACTTTTTATTATATTATGACACATAAAGTTTGGTTGTTTTTATTACGAAGTTCTATCTATCTGAGATCTATTTTTAGTAGTAGTTGGTTCGTTTTGTGGTTTTCGTTCTAATTCTTATTTTCAAACTTGCCAAACTTTTTACATATTATTTAATAGCAGTATATGATTGTTAATTATTGTAACCAATATTTAGTTTTTTTTTTGTGTTAGGCATATTTTTTTTGGAGCTACCATAAACATATATAGTATTTACCTTTTAGCTTGCGTACTGCCTACTACGCAAGTAAAATTACACATTATTGGTGTAATTCTAAAATAATATTATGTTCATTTCTGTGTCTTTGTCGAACTCACAACCCTCTTTTTGAGTCTAGGTTAAAAAGAAAAATCCTATAGTAGAGCACCTATCACTGCCAATAATTTTCCGAACATCTATTTATGGGCTTCAGCCATCGTTTCAGCCATCGGTACGTGTAGCCTCGAACGGGACCCTCACACTCTTCCCTCTCCCTCTCACACACCATTGGTCATATAGCGCTGTCCCACTCCGCCATCCCATTGAAGGATATCGAATGTTCGACGCAACAAGTGGTATTGGCTTTAGGAATAGGGTTGGCAGGACGATCGGTTTTCAGGATTTATTTATGTATTTTATGATGCTTTTTGATTATTTTATTTTAAAAAGTTTCAAAAAAGTATTTTGCACATAATAATTAAGAGACGTTTAACAATGCAACGCTTAATCGATTATTACTCAAGTAGAGTATAGAATCGACTAACGCTTAAATTATAAAAGTCTTTGTTATGTCTCTTCATACGTGTCCTTGATAACGTTTCTAAACATCGAAGAATATATTCTGTACTTGAGAACTTAAATGTAACATTAGGCTATTGGGGTGAAATGTCTAGTGACTTTTGGTCCGAGTAACACTGCCCTATATTAGATTAATATATAGATATGTAAACACAAAGCATGCTCTGTACAACAATTGAACTTAGCCTAGACAGTATTCCTACAGTATTCCTAAGCAGACTTATGAATACTGTCTAGACTTTATTCAATTGTTACAACCTACCTATTCCTATAATGAGACCATCATTATTACAATCCATGCGTAAAGTTTCTAAAGTAAAACACTTTGGAAACATAATATATACAATTTATTAGTTTTTATTAAAATTTCTTTATCCAATTCTTACAATTCCGAATGCATAACTGAATGCTTTTTTGAAGTTACAGTATGAAATTGGTGTGTAAAATATTGAATAGGTATATGATTAAGCAAACAAGGAATTTTTATTATGAAAAATTATTTTGTTCCTTTGACAACCCTAAAGGCAGTTATCGTTTTTGAGCTCCGACCCCGATAACAGGTGAGTTCCCGGCCCATCGGGCATGGGACGGTATGGGGAATGCGAGGTATTTCCCATAGAGTATGGTATCTTCGGTGTGATGCCTTGTAGCGGACTGTTCTTGAGAGAGATGCTCTGCGCGTTTGAGACCCTATATCTAGGTATGTGAAGTATGTTTTTGTGATATCTTTGGAGTAGGTACCTTTTGGTTGATTATTTTCCTAACTGACAAACGATGATGGCTTGGAGTACCCTCGTCATCATCACCGGACTTGGGAAGCGGATGGCTCTCTTAGGTACAAATTAACAAATTGCTCTTCAAAAAAAAAGTTTGCGAGTATTAAATGTTCGCCATATACACCGTGAAATTAAAGTGGTTGTTTTCCCTTGGCAGAACGATTTGCCTTTAGTATTACTATCGAATCATGCAAATTATTCTGTGAAAAAAAAATTCAAATTCTCAAAATAATAATTATCCAACTCGAAAACGAGAGAAGTTATTGTTCTTTAATAAGATGTGACGTAATCGGGTACTGCTTGCCGCATAAGCTAAGAAAGCTCTACGCCCTAAGTAATAAAGCGATTCGAACGTGCTTTCGAGTTTCGGTTATACCTTTTGTAAGACCGGCATTTATTGATTTAAAAAAAATAACTGCACAAATCCATTGTGCTACTAAGATACAATCATTTTACTGCGGGAAAACAACCACTAAAATTTCACGGTGTAGATATTTGTAGTATGTATGGTCTGGGTGCTACGTGCTAGCTAATTATGAGACTGTTGTAAAGAAATTGACCCAAAATGTCATGTCTTTATAATAATATGATCTTAATGAAAGATCAACGTCATACCCATATATACTACCGCAACAAACTATACCTAATAATTTCAATCTCATCAACACCTTCACAAATAACCGATAAACCGTCAAACAACTTATCCCACATAAACCACTGTAAAGGTCAAACCAAGCTAAAGGTCGAAGGTCATCCCTTGTCCAAGGTCGATCGGTGTTAATTTGTAGGGTATCGGGGTTCGAAGTTTGTCGGTAAGTGTTGATGTCTTGAATTAATTATCGGAATGAAGTGCGAAAGGGGATAGTTTGCGGTTTTCGATGGTTGTTCATGGTAATGGGATAAGATGTTGTATGTTTGGGTTGGGAATAGTTGATTGGAAGAAATTGGCTGTTTGAAGTTGGTTTATTTATTTATTTGGACATCCAGTAGCTTTTACATTTCAATTATATATCTAAGTAACATGAACAATTAAAATAATGTGGTACAATGCAAAGCTTTTAAAGGTGTCACATCATGCACACAAAAGTCATACTGACAACACTTACAGGAAGAAAGCTAAACAAAACATAAACATAATTTAAACATAATTTACATTCTCTATAACACTTACAAAGATAAACTTAAACTACACTTCTTTAATTTAACAGTACATTTTTCTTGAAACCAAACAATGTGTCGTGGAATACGTCAATTTCCTCACTTAGGGAATTGTATGATTTGTTTTGTAGTGTTTGATTTAAGGGCAATCATTTATTCTAGTTAGCGTCGATGGCTGGGTTAAGGTAGTTGCTTGCCTCACGAGAGGTAGCCAGTTCAAACCCCGCCACGTACTACTGTGTTTTTAACCGACTTCAAAAAAAGGAGGAGGTTCTCAATTCGTCTGTATGTATAATATTTTTTTTTTTTTTTTATGTATGTTCACCGATATTTTCGTCAATTATAGACGGATTTCAAAAATTTTTTTTTGGTTGGATAGAGTTCACTTCCAAGGTGGTCACATTTTCACCAGTCTCGGATCTGATGATGGGATCCAGGAGAAATCGAGGGCAACCTTCAAATTTTATAGGGACATGTACCGCATTTTGCATATTATCTGAAGTCATATTGGCATTTGCTTCTGGCTATCATAATCTTATGATGCTGAGCTGATGATGGAAGGTCAACTCCTTAATAGTTATGAGTGAAAGAATAATTATTTCAATACTGTATACATATTAAGACTACTAGTTATAATATCAGTAGCATTACAGGTGAGCTAAACTATTAGGTTCCCCAGTCTAGGATCTGATGATGGGATCCAGGAGAAATCGAGGGCAACCCTCAAATTTTATAGTCACATGTACCGCGTTTTACATATTTTCTGAAGTTATATTGGCATTTGCTTCTGGCAATCATAATTTTATGATGCTGAGCTGATGATGGAAGGTCAACTCCTTAATAGTTGGGAGTAAGGGGATAATTATTTCAAATCTGTGTACATATTAATACTACTAGTTATAATACCACTAGAATTATGGGTGAGCTGAACTAATAGGGTCCAATCTAGGATCTGATTATGGGATCCAGGAGAAATTGAGGGCAACCCTTAAATTTTATAGGCACATGTACCACGTTTCACATATTTTCTGCAGTTATATTGGAATTGCTTCTTGTAATCATAATGTTATAATGTTGAGCTGATGATGGAAGGTCAACTCCTTAATTGTTTGGAGTAAAAGGATAATTCTTTCAATACTGTATACATATTAAGACTACTAGTTATAATATCAGTAGAATTATAGGTGAGCTGAACTAATAGGGTGCTAAAAAATGTAACACTAAAAAGGATGAAAAAAAATTGTAAACAAAAAAAACCGCCTTCAAAAACCCGACTCACTAAAAATTACAAAATAATATAATACGAACATTAATCTGGGTATGAATTTGATATGTTGTTGAAGGCGGTGCCAATTAAATTTTTGAGGAAAACTGCATGAAATATAAACGGCACCGCCTTCAACAACATATCAAATTCATACCCAGATTAATGTTCGTATTATATTATTTTGTAATTTTTAGTGAGTCGGGTTTTTGATTCAAATTTTAAATGTATAGGTACGATTATTCGACGCATTAACGGTGAAGGAAAACATTGTAAGGAAACCTGAAGCGGTACCATGAGTTGGCTATCGAAAACTTACGTACGTTAAAAACCTATCGCGTTGTTTTTTTCATACGACCGATTTTAGTTCTTAGCGTAACCACCAGGGGCGCTGTACAAGTTTTTCATAGACATATTTACGTAGGCGATATCGAGTCCGTAACTTTTAAACTCATGGTAGCGCTAATGCACACCTACGAAGGAATTCGTAGGTTGTGTAGTTAGCAATGCTCGATCTACCAGTTGTGATTTTTACAAATGCTCACAAAATGCAATTCAGTCTTAGCCAAATTGATTTACGAAACTAACTGCCTCCCGGATCCTGCCTAAGGGATCAAAAGCATGTTCCATGTTAAGTTAACATAACAATCGAAGGTTAACTTAACTAAAAGCTAACTTGCTCTGTGCTTATGAACATTAACAATATGAAAGCACAACCCGATAACGATCTATTAAACTTATTAAAGGAACTTCTGAACATCAAGCTCAGATTGGAGCAAGCTTACTGAAGGCACCTCTGCCCTTTGAGGCAGAGGAAAACGCCTCAAGGTGTGGATAGACTTAGGAATCGACTATAGATAAGGCATAATATGGGTAATTTTCTTACTAACGTTAAAAATACGATAGTAACTATTTGTCTGTTTGTCACATTGGCAGAATTAAATTTGGCGAAATTTTGAACTCTAATTGTCTAGTCTGCGTTAAAATTTTTAACCGACTCTGATATTAGGGAGTATTTGTATTTGAACGACTCGGTGGAACAGTGGTTAGTGACCCAGGGTCACTTACGGTTCCAAGAGTCGTGGGTTCGATTCCCGACCTGAACATATATTTGTGTGACGAACGAAGTTGCGGGCGGAAAGCTAGTAAGTAATAAAAAGTTACTTTCTGTAGAAATAAATTAAAACGTATACATTGGTTAAATTAACCAGTCGATGCCGTAGCACTGGACATAAATGGTACACACTACACCACACACTCTTTTTTCTCAAACTGTCATAATACTTAACACAGGTGCTAAAATGATCACAGATTCATATATACATAAAATCACGCTTTTTATCCAGAGGGGTAGGCAGAGATCACTTCCTGCCATGTGCTACGGTCCTGGCACACCACTTTCGTTTCATACACAATCTTCATGCACGCTCGTCGATTACGGGTACTTTTGATTTGACCTTTCTTCAAGAAACAGATTCATAACAACATATGTGATGTTGTGTGATTATTATTTATTCATAATCATGTGTCCCTATCTAGCAGTTGGTAAGCAAGCTTGTTTGATCCCACTATTATGTTAAGTGATGTGTGGCTAACTTCTTTGTCGGCGGGCACGGACATCGAGCGATAGTTCGCATAACTAAAGTGCTGTTCGCATTAACGCTAGCGATTTAGATACTCCCGTCATTTACAGATAATATCATAAGCCTTTTAGGTAACGTAAGCCTTTTAGGAAAAGAAAGAGATAGTCTGTTGTAGTCTACCAAACTTATAGAGTAAACGTTTTTGGAAAAATGTAGAGCATATTTTGAAACGAGAAATCGTAAGTACCGTGATTTCTGGTAAGGAAATTCACCATTTTGAAAAAAAACGTACAACATTTAGATTTTTGATACTGACTGGTGGATTGTTTTATCGTAAAATAATTACGTAAAAGATTGTGTTATTTAAACAATAATTTGAAATATATGTTACGGCTAATACCCGAAGTGCGGCTACACCTAGGTTTAGCCGGCTAGAACTAGGTGTAGCCACTTACTCTTGGCTAAACCTAGGTGTAGCCGATTGTTTTCGGCTAAAACTAGGTCTAGCCTTCATCATGCCGGCTACAACTAGGTCCAGCCATTCCATGTCGGCTAATACTAGGTTCAGAGAATCCCTGTTGGATAAAACTTAGATGCGAGTCCCGCCAAGCCTTCCGTCCTTCCCCGCGTCACACTCAGGACTCACAGCATCTGCAGCAGCAGCGCGGGGTGGAGGGCGTAGCGAGACACGCGCCTCTGCAGGTTGTGAGCACCAAGTGCTGCTGATCTACTGCAGGTCTACTAGCGAGTGTGACTCATAGCGTCTGTACATAGTTGTAACTGCCTCGTTGGTCTATTGGCAGCAAGCGCTGCGTAAGGATTTGTGTGAGTTTTTCTGTAATGAAATTACTTAGCCCGGAGTTAGGAAGTTGGCGGTTGAACGCCCGTGCCTCGGAAAGCACGTTAAGCCGGTGGTCCAGCGCCCGATCTCTCATCGGTCATGTCGGATTGCCGACTCACCAAATTATGAGAGTAGGGGAAAAGAGAGTGCACTTGTGTTTGCGCGCACACTTGTGCACTATAATATGACCTACGCACTTGGCTGATCTTAATTGAGATCGGCTGCCATGGCTGAAATCGGTCGGACGCCTTATCTTACATACTCAGTTATAGCCGGCATGCTTTCGGCAGAGCTTTTTTAGATATTACAAAAACATCCAATAATTAGAAACCAAGGTAGTTTTTCATTCTTTTAAATCAAATTGTAATAAATAACACATATTGTTAGGAGTAAATTGTTAAATACAATAGGAACAATCAGGAACATTTTTTTTAACAACACACAATAGTTGCATATTATAATTTTAAAGAATATAATTAGCATGCCGGCTATAACTATGTAAGATAAGGCGTCCGACCGATTTCAGCCATGGCAGCCGATCTCAATTGAGATCAGCCAAGTGCGCAGGACATATTATAGTGCACAAGTGTGCGCGCAAATACAGTGCACTCTCTATTCCCTTACTCTCATAATTCGGTGAGACGGCAGTCTGACATGACCGATGAGAGATCGGGCGCAGGACCACCGGCTTTACGTGCTTACCCAGGCACGGGCGTTCAACCGCCAACTTCCTAACTCCGGGCTAAGTAATTTCATTACAGAAAAACTCACACAAATCCTTACGCAGCGCTTGCTGCCAATAGACCAACGAGGCAGTAACAACTATGTACAGACGCTATGAGTCACACTCGCTAGTAGACCTGCAGTAGATCAGCAGCACTTGGTGCTCACAACCTGCAGAGGCGCGTGTCTCGCTACGCCCTCCACCCCGCGCTGCTGCTGCAGATGCTGTGAGTCCTGAGTGTGACGCGAGGAAGGACGGAAGGCTTGGCGGGACTCGCATCTAAGTTTTATCCAACAGGGATTCTCTGAACCTAGTATTAGCCGACATGGAATGGCTGGACCTAGTTGTAGCCGGCTTGATGAAGGCTAGACCTAGTTTTAGCCGAAAACAATCGGCTACACCTAGGTTTAGCCAAGAGTAAGTGGCTACACCTAGTTCTAGCCGGCTAAACCTAGGTGTAGCCGCACTTCGGGTATTAGCCGTAACATATACACACATAAATAAACAACGTAACTTTACCTACTATTGCAAACATGTTCATAGTCCAGATAAAATAAACTAAACTAAACTTCCCAAAGTCCACATAACAGCCGTTGCGGCAGACTGCATACGGTACTGCTTACAAATACCAACGATTTGCTTCGAATTATAAATAGTATCCAAACCAATCTCCATACCGGGACTAAATCCAAAATACCTGCACAAATCGTACCATAGCGGCAGACTGCATAGGACTTACGATTTGCTTTGAATTGTAAACTGTATCTAACCCGGTCTCCATACCGGGACTACATTTTAAATAACTGCCTCGTTGGTCTATTGGTGGCGAGCGCTGCGTAAGGACCAAAAGGTCCCCGGTTCGAGTCCGGTGTCGGGCAAAATTTGTGAGTTTTTCTGTAATGAAATTACTCAGCCCGGAGTTAGGAAGTTGGCGGTTGAACACCCGTGCGTCGGAAAGCACGTTAAGCCGGTGGTCCTGCCCGATCTCTTATCAGTCATGACGGATTTCCGTCTCACCGAATTATGAGAGTAAGGGAATAGAGATTGCACTTGTGTTTGCTCGCACACTTGTGCACTATAATATGACCTGCGCACTTAACTGACCTCAATTTAGATCGGCCGCCATGGCTGAAATCGGTTGGACGCCTTACCTGCAGAGAACGCACCATAGCGGCAGACTGCATATGAGACTGCCTACGATTTGCTTTAAATTGTGAACTGTATCTAAACCGGTCTCCATACCGGGACTACATTCAAAATACCTGCAGAAATCTCACCATAGCGAAAGACTGCATAGGATACTAGAAAACTGAAACTGTCCGCGATATTTACCACGAGTTTTAATGAGCTCCCGATATTTCGGCACTGTTGCAAGCGCCATGATAATGATGATGATGATGCCGAAATATCGGGAGTTCATTAAAACAAAACAACATGTTAAATATCCCGGACCGTTTTAGTTTTCTAATGTGTGTAACTATGACAGTTTAAAATTATAAAATGCATACGATACTGCCTACGATTTGCTTTAAATGTGAACTGTATCTAAACCGGTCTCCGTACCGGGAGTACATTCTAAATACCTGCAGAAATCGACCCTCGCGGACACAAACTCGCCTGAGGAATGGCCGGCGCTCGACGAGCTATCGTTCCGTTGGCGTCAAAGGGGTTTTTGGATATGTTACGTTGTTGAGGTTATGTTATTAATATTGCGAATTTGAGATATGCTCGATCGGTCTGGACTTTGTCCTGATTGTTCGCGAAATTTTCTGGCAAAAGACATGCATTTGGGGTGTTGTGAATTAACAGCATAAATAAATAAATCTAGACACGCGGTAGCGTGTCAAGCCAAGGTTCAAGAAACAGAACTGGCGAGCCGCACCGTGTGTAATATTACACGAACCATTTTGGAACGACTTTTGAACCCCCTCATAAATCAAAAACTATTTCACATAGACGTATCACATTTGGCTCATATATTGTGACTTGCGAGAGAAATATGTGTTCCAAATTTCATAAGCATACCTCAGACAGTTATTTAGATATTAATGTCCAAAAGTCCTCATTTTTATCATTGACTGACTGACAGATCAGTATTCTAACCCAGTTCCATATGACCTAGAGTGATAAAATTTGGTATGCAGATAGGTACTTACATGAGTACAAAGGAAAAAATAAAAAACTGGCAATTTTTTAATAATTAGGTTAGGTTCTATTATGAACGCTTAACATAAATACCTAATTAGTGCCTAATAACGCCTATATACCGGGGAAGGCAGAGCACTAAGTATATATTTAGGTATACTTGCTTATTTACAATTAAGAGTAGGTACTTATAGTCGGTTTTCATATTTATTACTTAGGGTAGGTACCTACATAAAGTCTAGTTTTAGTTTTGAATTTGTCCTTTTCAAAGGACCCACGGCGTTACGATGATATACTTTTCTACAAAAAGTAATGATATCCAATCAAAAACAAAAATGTGAAATGAGAGCCAAGTTCAATATTGCCTTGGTTGTTGACTTCAGCGACAAAAGAAGTGAGATCTAAATGGGTGCCAAGTTCAATGGTCAACCCAGAAATTTATTTATAAGTAACACTACTCTTAAATACCTATCATATCTCCTTATAACATAAGATATTGTATGGTGGTAGCGTATGAAGGTCTGTCTTGGCTGGTTTTCATATATGAATTATAGCCGCCGCAAATTCTAAGCCTACAAGTCCGATCCGAAGTTCCGAAAATTTGGAGTGTTGGTAGAAACTAGCCAACGAACATAATAATACGTTGGTAGGTTTATAGAAACTAGCCAAAACAGACCTTCATAAGCTAGCACCATATATTATCTTATGTTAAAAGGAGATATGATAGGTATGTTATAGTGTTACCTATAAATTTCTGTTGACCATTGAACTTGAGCACCCATTAAGATCTCACTTTGTCGCTGAAGTCAACAACCAAGGCAATATTGAACTTGGCTCATTTCACATTTATGTTTTTGATTGATATATATTACACAACATCATATACACTGATCTGATCCCGTGGTAAGTAGCTTAAGCACTTGTGTTACGGAAATCAGGATCAACAGTGGATACACAAATAAACTTAAATATATTTAATAATACACCCAGACACGGAACAAACACCGATGTTCGTCACACAAATATTTGTCCCGAGTGGGAATCGGACCCACGACTCATGGAACCGTAGGTTTTGAACCTAAGTCTCTAACCACTGTTCCACCAAGCCAGTCAAAGTAGCATAAGTTGTCGAATGCACGCCTATGCTTCAGAAGGCGCCTGGTCCTGCGCCTGGTCTCTCATTGCTCTGGACCGATCAACGAGAGAGTAAGGGAACAGAGAGTTCACTTTTGTTTGCACTGTAAAAGGTATGTCTTAAACATTTGGCTGATCCATTGAGATGAGCAATCGCCAAAATATTATGGACACTTTACCAATGATTACTTAACCTACACGGGTTAGAAGAATTTTTTAGGTTGCGTACTCAACCAACCCGCACTTGGTCAGCGTAATTAAATATAAATAAATTAATAGGCTAGCCTAGGCCAGCAGTGAGGACGTATATGGGCTAATGACGAGGAACTTAAAAAAATAAAAGATCATTATTTTAAATTCCTCCGACAATTCCTTGATTTTGCATACATAATAATAATAAATAATAGTGGACCCATATCCGTGCCCTGAGGCACTCCGATTCTCATCGCTCTGAACTAACATTATCCGCCGGGCCCGCTCGCATCAAAGATTAGTTCCGGCGTATCGATGTTCTAGCTAATAATACGAATTGATGCCTTTTAAAGCAATAACTTGATGTGTGTAATTTTTGATAGAGGCTTCGAAAGAGGCTTATTCAATAAGTGCTCTTGATAATATAATAGTTAATAATAGATTTTGTGTAAGGATATGTTCTCTAGGTTCCTATGTAGGTGCGTTTCGTTAGAATTATTTTGGAACCTTTATTTATGCATATTTATTTTCTCTCTTATTCTTATTGCAATTTGAATATGAATATCGAAGTTTACAATGTTTAAAATAACATAGGTGCATGATTAGGCAGATTCTCTTTTTGTATGGTACAAAATATTCATATTTTCAAAATTACTTTATCGTCTCGGTTTAAAACCTTATTCAAAATTTGAGAAAACAAGTGCTAAATTGGTAACTAATCTGATGGTATAATATGCTGGCCCAATACCATAAACCCCACACATTGCCCATATACACCAAGCGGGCCGCATTTAGAATTATATTTGGTGCTGGCGCCACAGCCAATTTAGCAGGCATCTATCATTAGATATTTCACAGGGCCGTATTTCGGGCGGGAATTAACGTCGAACAGGGCTGCATTGCAGCTAGACACGAACAATTAGAGCGCTTTGTCCGATATTCAATAGTGCCCAGTGCGGACCTGTAATAGTGCTCTGGTGTTTTGAATACGACGACAGTGTTAGTATTGATATTCCTAGATTCATAGATGTTATGGAATTTATTGAAACTATTGCAAATTTTATTTTGTTAATTAACTCTTATACCTAAAATTAACAAATTATAGAAAATATGGTTTACGAACATTGAGGCCTTTTATATTTTTATATTAAAAAAAAAATATGAATCACAAGAATATCCCTACCAACCCTTCCCACGGTTAGTTTTTACCTATTATGTAGATAGCCATTTTATTATAGTAGTCGCAGTAGCCGAAAATGGTTAAGAGTCATCAATCAATCAATCAAGATAGCCATATCATCTAACCATGTGAGTTTCGTCACATTTTGCAGAATATGTGAAGTTAATTATACAAAAAAAATCGATTGATGTTGATTCTTCTTTACCAGCATATATATTCGTACTTGAGGACTTATTCGAGATAGATTACCAATAGAATAACAATCATGTTCCTACTAGTCCGCTATCTTGTCTCCAAACGGTTTTTAACCAGAATTCGACTTTTGCTTGCCAAGGTGTCTATTTAAATTTTTGATCTTTTCTTTTTCTTTTTTTTTTAACATAAGCTTTTGTCGATTATATTTTGTATCTGTAGACAAAAAAGTTTCTTTATTTTTTATTGTTTTTTATTCATTCACAGGCCACCCAAAAAGACTACCACAACGGTCATGTCCACACTACTTTCCCTCTCTGCCCCCAGATGGGCGCTGGCCCAAGCTCACAAATCTACTCTCAGCGCAATTTCCAAACGTATTGTGCCCTGACGTGCGGCCACTAGAAACAGCTGGTCCAAATACGGCCCTGTGCTGATTTTAATATCGAGTACAGGATTTAAATGTCACTAGTATTGGACTGTATGGTTTTGGGTTGAAAAATGTAAATAAATCATGGTTTCTTCTTTCTTCTAGAGAATTCACTAGATTCACATGGAAGACGTCAAATTTTAATAACCCCTAACTGACTACGATAATGGCTTGGAGTAGCATTGTCATTTAGGGGTGAGAGCCATCTACTCCACCGCAAGCACCTCCGGTAATAATGACTAGGCTACTCCAAGCCATCAAATATGTCAGAAAAAAAAAATTATATAATTCAATGTTGATGACCTAGATGCCCATGAGAAGAACTGGTGGGCATTGGCCGAAAATCGACAGCTTTGGAGTGAGTTAGGGGAGGCCTTTGCCCAGCAGTGGGACAGAACAGGCTAAATAAAAAAAAAAAAAAAAAAAAATTCAATGTTGCTGAAGACCAAGACTAATTCAATTTTTCTACATAAGATGTTAATTCTGTTAAATGCATCCTCTTGTTGGGTGTCTTGGGGAATCCAGCAAATAACATAAAAGAAACATCCAACTTGAAGGGTATTACTATTTTTATTTTTACTTTTTGATAATAAGGTGTACCGATTTCGGCCATGGCGGCCATCTCAACCCACTTCCTCGGCCGATCAGCTAACAGCAAAGGAAAAGTTCGCAAACACAAATGCTCTCGTTTGTTCACTTACTCTTATAGTTTGATGTGATAGCACATAACCAGGTGTTCAGATGACCTTGTGTGAGATCACATGACCTTTGAGAAATCAGGCGCGGAAATATCGACTTAAAGAGGTCAGGCCCGGAGTCAGGAAGTTAGCAGATGCCTGGAGCATCTTCTAACTTCCTGACTCCGAGCATAACAGAAATACCCACACAAAATTAGCCCTACCTTCTCGAACTCGAACCCGGCACCTCCCGATCCTTACCCAGCGCTCTCCACCAGATCCAATAGCCCATCATTTACCCAAGAATAAGATAACCGCCAAGAACCAAACAAAGCAAACAAACAAACGTAATTAGACCTCCAAATCCGAACGGGGGCCTAATAAAACAACCCGATATCACCCAATACGGATGATAAAACATTCGGGTACACCCCGAGTGTCCCGTAGGTGGGGTGGGGGGAGGGGTTCCAAGAATAAATGCCCTGCATAAAGACGGGAGTGCTACAGAATGTACGTGAGCATTCTTAACACCCCATATGTGGGGAAGTGTATAGAGATCATGGACCCCCCTTTGAGTTTAAAATTAGGCCAAGATGGTTTGAATGTTGGTCTCTGGTAATAAAATTTTATTTGCTTCAAGTGATATTATGTTATGTATGTATAGTAATCGTATCAGTACAGAAGTGTTTGGTTATAAACCATATGGACTTGAATGAGGAAAATATGCCGTGGTTCTATGCAACTAGGTAGTTGCGCGCGGAAAGCTAGTAATATTACAGTGGGGTGTTAAACTAAGTATAGCAAAATTAAATACTGTTGACTAAGGCCTTAGTGCCCTAGTTGCTGATGATGATGATGATGAAAATACTGTCTCTCTCTTCTTCTCTTCAATTTGTCTCGACAAATTGAAATGATGTGAAAGTGTCCAATCACGATTTATATTAATTTAATTTTTTTATAGATCTTATCTCTTTGGAGATCTACGAGAGAAATTGAAATGCTGTGAAAATATTCCATCACGATTGATATTGATTTTAATTTTTTATAGACATTCATGTTTTGTTTATTATATCGTCAAACAGACGATGTGTTAGGTTTTATGTAGGTATGTGTTGAACTATTGGACAGCATTGGCTACATCTTGATAGACAGGGCGCTTAGACAAAGTAACATATCAAAACGATAACGAAGTTCCAAAAGAATAAAATGTATTGGATTGACCACGTGACTTATCGCGTCTAATGTCATTCCCATACATTTTATTCTTTTCGAACTTCGTTATCGTTTTGATATTGTTACTTTGTCTACGGCACCAGATGTCGCCACCATCGCGCGGCGGTTGCAACAGCTCTACACAAATCCCCACACTCGTCTACAATAGCACCACCCCACTCGCGTATCGCATTATATCATTTATAAACAAAATGTGTTAAAATAAATCGCGACGTTGCCGCCACGATACAAACTTAATACCCTACGTACGCTCACCGATGAATTGTGGTTGCTAACAAGAAAATGGAAATCTTCGTTTACACACACACTGGTAGACAGGCATATAGGTTGTGTTTGATTGTTTTCTTAGCCGACTTTGAAGGAGGGTGTATTTTTGTAAACGAGTAGTATATTCCTTTTAACTTCATCTTCTTTAATACCTTTAAAAAATTGGGTGTCATCAATGTTATTGTTTTTAAATGCAATTGGAATAGGAGTACAGAGTGTACCAGAGTGTACTAGTGTACAGTGTACCTACAGAGTCGTTGGTCCTTTACAAGTCATAGTATTGTAGTTGAAATCCAATCAAAAACATAAATGTGAAATGAGAGCCAAGTTCAATATTATGATAATTGCCTTGGTTGTTGACTTCAACGACAAAAGAAGTGAGATCTAAATGGGTGCCAAGTTCAATGGTCAACCCTAAAAATTTATTTATAAGTAACACTATAACATACCTATCATATCTACTTATAACATAAAATAATGTATGGTGGTAGCCTATGAAGGTCTGTCTTGGCTAGTTTTCTTTAGTTAGTTAGTTAGTAGTCTAGTTAGTTGTCTTGGTTAGTTTGGTATTTGTCGGTATTTATTTTATAATTCCGAAAATTTTAAACTAGCGAGCGAACATAATAATACGTTGGTAGGTTTATAGAAACTAGCCAAGACAGACCTTCATAGGCTACCACCATACATTATCTTATGTTATAAGAAGATATGATAGGTATGTTATAGTGTTACTTATAAATAAATTTCAGGGTTGACCATTGAACTTGGCACCCATTTAGATCTCACTTCTTTTGTCGTTGAAGTCAACAACCAAGGCAATTATCATAATATTGAACTTGGCTCTCATTTCACATTTATGTTTTTGATTGGATATCATTACTTTTTGTAGAAAAGTATATATCATCGTAACGCCGTAGGTCCTTTGAAAAGGACAAATTCAAAACTAAAACTAGACTTTATAAATATAAAACAATTGAATCAGTTACTGTATTTTCTTACGTTTACGGGGTATAACCCTAAGTAATAAATATGAAAACCGACTATAAGTACCTACTCTTAATTGTAAATAAGTAAGTATGTATACCTAAATATATACTTAGTGCTCTGCCTTCCCCGGTATATAGGCGTGATTATACACTATTTATGTTAAGCGTTCATAATAGAACCTAACCGCAGCATAGTCTATTGTGCCTGTCGACCTCATATGTGGATCTCACTATCGCTTACCATCAGGTGGAGTGAGGTCATCTTGTTAGCCTCTTATAAAAATAAAAATAAAAAATATTAAAAAATTGCCAGTTTTTTATTTTTTCCTTTGTATTCATGTAATTACCTATCTGCATACCAAATTTTAACTCTCTAGGTCATTTGGAACTGGGTTAGAATTTTGATCTGTCAGTCAGTCAATGATAAAAATGAGGATTTTTGGACATTAATATCTAAATAACTGTTTGAGATAAGCTTATGAAATTTAGAACACATATTTATCTCGCAAGTCACAATATATGAGCCAAATTTGATACGTTTATGTGAAATAGTTTTTGATTTATGAGGGGTTCAAAAGTGGTTCCAAATGGTTCGTGTAATATTACACACGGTGCGGCTCGCCAGTTCTGTTTCTTGAACTTGGCTTGACACGCTACCGCGTGTCTAGATCTTTCGGAAATATTGATTGAGGTTAGTACCAGTTCGATCGCTGTGGATATATTTGAGGGGAGGCCTATGTCCAGCAGTGGACGTAGATCGTAATCATAGAGTGGACTGTATTTTGACTGAGATTATGATGGTAAATGATCGCGAATATACTTCTTTTGATTTCTTTAAAATATCACTTTATGTAAGTGACTATAGCTATGTACTATTATAATTTCTTTTACAATAGTTACTAAAGCAAAGTGATATTTTCGATTATGATAATAATATACCTTAATGTATACCGGTAACATAAAAAGCATCTATAGCAAATGTGTCTAATATGGTAGCCATTAATTACAACACCCCATAGAACCGCCAAATTGCTTTCAACTGAAAGCTTCCTTATCGATCAAACAGAAGCTCTGCAACATATATTGCAAATATACGTTATTTATTAGGTGAGGAATACTTTGATAAATCGCCTTCGCGGGGTACAAATGTACCCCTTTACGTTACGATTGTGCCTGGCGGGAATAATATTTTGTTGTTGGTTTTTTCTTTGGATAATTTTGTTTGAAGAATGTGTTGAGGGTTGGGTGTGATGAACATCTCAGATTGGACGGGTTGTCGCGTGGAAATTCGGATTTGTTTGTTTTGTATTGGCAGTGTCGATGTCTTTTTACGATGAAAGAAATACAAATTACACAACATCACATACATTGATCTGATCCCATGGTAAGTAGCTTAAGTACTTGTGTTACGGATATAAATCAATAGTGGATACGCAAATATACTTAAATATATTTGATAACACTCCCAGACATAGAACAAACACCGATGTTCGTCACACAAATATTAGTCCCAGGTGGGAGTCGAACCCATGGCTCTTAGATTCATAGGTTAGGAGTGAGTCTTACCGCTGTTCCACCGAGCCAGTCAAACACACATTGTTTATTTATAGACTAGTGACCAATCCTCGTTTCGCTCAGAGTAATCCTTTCTTATCGGATGCCTACGTCATAACATCTACCTGTAGCGCTACCATCAGTTTAAAAGTGACAGACTCGATATTGCCTATGTAAAAAACGTCTATGAAAAAATGTACAGCATTCCTGGCGATAACGCTAAGAACTAAAATCGGTAGTATAAAAAAAACAATTCGATAAGTTTTTCACGTGCGTAAGTTTTTTGATAGCTAACTCATGGTAGCGCTACTTGCATGCCAAATTTCAGCCCGATCCGTCCAGTGGTTTGGGCTGTGCGTTGATAGATCACTATGTCAGTCAGTCACCTTTGAGTTATATATATTTAGATATATAGATAGTGTATTCTGTATGTTCACAAAGTGACGAAGCTTAGGCGCTTCTCTGGCACGAATCACGAAGATTAAACATTTGAGCAAGCTCTATTTATCAGATCGCCGATTGCACACTCTAAACGTTGGGCGACGTTCCAGTTCGCAAGCTATCGATAAAACTATCGAAGGTTGAAAGAAAATATTTCTCTATATCTTGAATAATTTATCTTTGGCTTATTGGTTAAAAGGTTTGAAGGAAGACCAGTGTCTTAGTCCTCAACAAATTCATGAATGATAAATGTTTGTCTATGTCTATGTCTTTCTATTTTCGCAACATTATCATGTATATGTTACCGGCCAAACCCGATTTCAGGACAAACTAGTTTAGCCTAGGCCAAACTAGTTTGTCCTAAGCCCGTCAGGATAAACCGGTATAGCCTAGTCCAAACTAGTTTGTCCTAAGCCCGTTAGGATAAACCAGTTTAGACTAGGCCAAACTAGTTGATCTTGATATAGATACGCATTATCTAGGATAAACTGGTATGGCCTTTTTCAGACATTGTAATATGTCAAGAAAGTCAAAATAAATAGATTATCCAAATAAAATCCTTCGTAATTGGAAAAATTATAATTTTTATTATACTATAATCTTATTTCTTACTTCTTATAATGATTCGTCGTTAAGTTTTCATTCGTGCAATCATACTATATTTGGCAAGAAATAAATGTTTTTTTTTATGTAAGCAATAATGTCTTAATTATTACAATTATTATGTCGTTAAAAATTATCCTTACTAATATACTTATAAACGTGAAAGTTTGTAAGTATGGATGTATGGATGTGTGGATGTATGTGTGGATGTTTGTTACTCTTTCACGCTCAAACTTCTGAATTTGGTATTCTGGAATAACATATAGGCTACTTTTTTAAAATTCAGGGGTCAAAATTAGTATGGGAGACTTTTGACGTGTTTGTCTATTTTTATAAAACTTGGTATAGAGGTAGCTGGCACTCCGGAGAGACTCCAGGGCTATTTCTTTTAATTTCATTCATAGGGGGGGGGGGGGGGGGTGAAAATTAGTATGGGAAAACTTTTACGTTTATAGATTTTAATAAAACGTGGTATGGAGGTAGCTGGCTATTTTAATACATCATTGCTACTTAAACCCATTAATACGCGGACAAAGTCGCGGGCGGCCGCTAGTGGATAATAAATGATAATAAAAACAATCATACTTTAACAAATAATAATAAAAAGAAATAATCATATGAATATTATGTACCCCATGACTTCAAAAGTGAAAATGATCTGAACTGCGCCTATTATTTTTAAAGGGTGTAAACAAAACCTAAATTGAAAAACTTAAATCGATAAAAAACATGTCTAATAGTAAGTGATGAAGTCGTGAATTATTTTCTAACACAATGACCTCATATTAAAATAATTGAAAATCTTACAACCATTGCAAACTATCTTTAAATTGAAACAACTCCAAGAAATACATTAGTGTGTTAATATAGAGTAAGTAATATTTTATATTTTCTATATAATATATAATAATTTTTCAAGTTTTAACCCCCTTTCAACCCTTGAAACCCTGAATTTTTTTAAGTTTACTTGCAACGCGATATTGCAAAATTTGCACGGGAACGGGAGTTTGGATGTAAAATCTCATAGTCCACGCGAACGAAGTCGCGGGCACTGATAGTTATTTATACACAATACAATAGTTTTGGGTCTTTTTATTATACTGCGTACTCTCACATTGCTCCAAATAATCACATACTGAAATTTTCAGTTACGGAGTAGAGAAAAATAAAATATGTTTTTGACTATAACTCCTTTAATTTTCATGCTATCACAATTTTTAAATTTAATTTTTGTAAACAGAAGGCCATACCGGTTTATCCTAAAACAAGAAATAAGATTAAAGTATAATAAAAATTATTATTTTTCCTATTGCGGAGGATTTTATCTATTTATTTTGACTTTCTTGACATATTACAATGTATGGAAAAGGCCATACCAATATATCCTAGATAATGCGTATCTATATCAAGATCAACTAGTTTGGCCTAGTCTAAACTGGTTTATCCTAACGGGCTTAGGACAAACTAGTTTGGACTAGGCTATACCGGTTTATCCTGACGGGCTTAGGACAAACTAGTTTGGCCTAGGCTAAACTAGTTTGTCCTGAAATCGGGTTTGGCCGGTAACATATATATGATATTATTTTGTCTTTGTTCAATATTGTCTTGTCTTTATTATGGCCCTAAACATAAAAAAAAAATCTTCTTATCAAAGCACTTTTCAATATTTGGGATTCTCAGATAAAAGTACCTATTATAAAGTAAACTAAATGGACAAAGAAGTTGACTCCACACGGCAATCGATTTCTAGGTATGTATTTCTATGAAACGCGTAGCAAACAAACACTTTGCTTGTGCTCTAGGAAATTTCATAGTTAAGCAGTATTTTAAGATTCTAGATATTTAATTATACAACAACTAATGTTTTATCACATATTAAAATATAATATTTATTATCGATACATTAGCACCATCCCCCATCACTAGTCCAAACCCGAAGGGACCGTTCTACCCGCCCGGTTAGTGCGAACTAAATGAATCATTAATAATGCAAAGTTAACGCGCTGACGATCCACACATCGATGTCGATAGTTAATCGGGCCCGGCACTAATGTTGTGTTTAATCCGACGCGTGTATCGTGTTACAACATGCCACTAATAGTGATGTGTTGAATTGTTATCGATATAATATCATTTTGACATTTTGTTTAACATGTTGTCGCATTGATGAGTAAAGGCCGATTTGTTGATAGCAAGTGCTGCGTTAGGACCGAGAGGTCCCCGGTTCGAATCCGGGGTCGGGCAAAATTTGTGTGAGTTTTTCTGTAATGAAATTACTCAGCCCGGAGTTAGGAAGTTGGCGGTTGAACGCCCGTGCCTCGGAAAGCACGTTAAGCCGGTGGTCCTGCGCCCGATCTCTCATCGGTCATGTCGGATTGCCGTCTCACCGAATTATGAGAGTAAGGGAATAGAGAGTACACTTGTGTTTGCGCGCACACTTGTGCACTATAATATGTCCTGCGCAATTGGCTGATCTCAATTGAGATCGGCCGCCATGGCTGAAATCGGTCGGACGCCTTTATTTTACTGTCCTACAGCTAGGCAAAGGCCATCTCTTATTCTATTATATTCAATGCTGACGATCTCTGACTATGGTCAGAGATTCAGCATCACAATATATTGCGGCCTCCCTTTTTTCGACCAAATCGACCAACAAAGCTTGTAATAGGTATTATTATGTATTAAATAAATAAATAAATAAATATTACACAACATCACATACATTGATCTGATCCCGTTGTAAGTAGCTTAAGCACTTGTGTTACGGAAATCAGGATTAACAGTGGATACACAAATAAACTTAAATATATTTAATAATACACCCAGACACGGAACAAACACCGATGTTCGTCACACAAATATTTGTCCCGAGTGGGAATCGAACCCACGACTCTTGGAACCGTAGGTTTTGAACCTGAGTCACTAACCACTGTTCCACCGAGCCAGTCAATTATTATTTACTTTATTAGTATTATTTTCTGTGATGAAAATATGACTAATAAATCTCATTAATTGTAATATTTTATACTACTATTATCTTATGCGTTTTAGTTTTTTTCATAAAATTATATTTCCTGATAACTTCCGTTTCCGTAAGAATTTTGCAATATCCTGTTGCCACTACGCACTACTTGTTAGCAAAAATGTCTCACTATGGTTTCTCAGGGAACACGTGCAAATGGTTTGAAACATTTCTATCCAATAGAGAACAAACTGTGGTAATATACGGAAAACACGGTGAAAAAATACTTTCGTGTCCTCAAAAAGTAAATCGCGGTGTGCCTCAGGGTTCGATACTCAGTCCAATCCTTTTTTCAATTTTTACAGCCGATCTCCCACACTATATAGAGACCTGTAAGTATCACCTATATGCTGATGACACCCAGATTTACTACTCTTTTGACGCAAAGAATACTAAAGAGGCTGTAATGAAAATCAATGCTGATCTGCGTAATATCTATGACTGGTCTGAAAGAAATTCACTTATCCTGAACCCTGCTAAATCTCAAGTATTGGTTTTAGGAACCAAACTGCAAGTGAACAGAGTCTTGAATTGCAAAGAGGATCTTGTGATTAACGGCGTAACTATAGAAAGGGTTAATTCTGCAAGATATTTGGGACTTATCCTGGACAGCGAACAAAAATTCGATGAACATGTAAATAAGAAAATTAGAACTGCTTTCTGGAAACTTAAAATACTATACAAAATAAGAACTTACCTTAGAGAAGAAGTGAGGTTAATGCTGGCTGATTCCCTCGTTCTATCCCTCTTCAATTATTGCAGTCCTGTGATTGGTCCTAAATTGAGCGCTCGAAGTACCAAAGCCATTCAGCGAGTCAAAATGCATGTATTCGCTTTAGCTACAATGTACCGAGACGAGCATTTATAAGCCCTTACTTGAACCAGAAAGAAATCCTAAATATGGATGCCAGAAGAGAACTGCAGTATGCTTGCACTATCCACAGAATTATACACAACAGGAAACCTCAATTTCTGTATGAGAAAATGAGTTGGATCAAGGACACATGCCAGAGGAGTCTCCGGAATACAACACTGAACCTGTTAAAGGTACCCAAACATAACTCCACACGCTACCGAGGATCGTTCAAATACTACGCAGCTAGCATCTGGAACAATCTTCCTCCTCCTATGCGGATACCGATGAGTGGTAAAACTTTTAAAAAGAAATACAAAGCAGCCTTAATGAGGAAACAGCTAGCTGCGGAGGAACTTAGAGTAGAACACTGGAAATACCTAGTCACGAAAAAATTCTTCACATGATTCCATCCATACAGCATGCAAAAACCACTTCAAATCCACACACTCACACACACACGCACACACGCCAGCATGCACTTCAAACACACACACACACACACATACACCCACACACCCACACACACACACACACACACACACACACACACACACACACACACACACACACACACATGTAAACACATTTTTTAAAGGGATATTAAAATATAAATGCACCGCCTTTTTATATCTTTGATTTGTATTGTTTTATTTTTAATTTTTTAATCTTTATTTCTTTAAGTAGAGTTTAACATCTTTTGTTCTGTTTGTTATTTTTTATATATTCATCACTTTTTTTAAATTGTATTAGTAGCCCTCATATCCATCAGTCACACCTACCATCTTGTTGACATTGGAGTGGCTGAAAATCAGCGCTGGCAAGGATCTCGGTCCCATGTCAGCACAAGCTGAGTCACTTCCATTTGCTCATTACCTGTATTTTTTTTCCTTTTGTAATTGTGCCATATTTTGTAAAATGTCTATGTGAGCAATAAACTATTCTTATTCTTATTCTTATTCTTACGCTTTAAGTTTACTGAGGTACCTGCATGCTTTTATACAGGGTGTAACAGGAGGGGTGGATCATCGTAAGTCAATCGATGGGGGACTTCAATACCTATCGATATAACCCCCATGTATGTTCAGCGATATTCAATAGTTCCAAAGTTATTGAGATTTTTGTGAAATTTTTGTAAGAAGCCGGAATTCAGTATAAAAGTCTTCACTGTAGCTTAACTACTGGACTGGACCTTTTTGCATGATTTTTTTTCTAGAAATAGTTCAATAGTGGGTCTTTATAATTACGATACCGATTTGATTCATAACCCTATCATATTGGAGTAAAAAAATAATTCTTCACAAAAGTTTTACGAATCGAATTGTGTCTACCAACTTTCAAAGCCTTCAGTGAAAAAAAAGTGCCCGTGTTTTTTTTCTAGAACTTATTTTAAAAACTACCTACATTCATGGATAGTATACCCTGAAAATTTCATACCGCTACTGCTAGAGCATCAAAACGAAAATTTAACGCGAATGGTACAGGTGCCATAAATAAGTGTTTTTATTTTTCATGAAAAACTTTAATTTAAAAAATAAATCGATATGTTTCAGCAAATTTATGCTATGTAAGTAACATTAGTAGCATTAATTTTACAGAATTGCAAATTAAAGGGGTGAAAATCAAACAAAGAAAATTTACATAATTTTTGTTAATTATTATTTTTACAGTAAGTGTTCATAATGGGCACCATTATTGGCTTTGCATATACTACACCTTTTTACAAAGGTTTTTCGGATGTTGCAAAATGCTACTACTACATTTTGCCTTATCACGATTTGGGCCCCTGAAAAATTTGACAAAAAAGAAGCATTCCACAACCTCCAAAAAAGCTTTTTAAGGTCTAAGCTATGCATAGCCAATAATAATGCCGATTATGAACAATTACTGTAAAAAAAATATTTAACAAAATTATGTAATTTTTCTTTGTTTGATTTTCACCCCTCCAATTTGCAATTCTGTAAAATTACTGCTACTAATGTTACTAACATAGCATAAATTTGCTGAAACATATCGATTTATTTTTTAAATTAAAGTTTTACATGAAAAAAAAACACTGATTTATGGCACCTGTGCCATTCGCGTTCAATTTTCGGTTTGATGCTCTGGCAGTAGCGGTATGAAATTTTCAGGGTATACTATCCATGAATGTAGGTAGTTTTTAAAATAAGTTCTAGAAAAAAAACACAGGCACTTTTTTTTCACTGGAGGCTTTGAAAGTTGGTAGACACAATTCGATTCGTAAAACTTTTGTGAAGAATTATTTTTTTACTCCAATATGATAGGGTTATGACTCAAATCGGTATCGTAATTATAAAGACCCACTATTGAACAATTTCTAGAAAAAAATCATGCAAAAAGGTCCAGTAGTTAAGCTACAGTGAAGACTTTTATACTGAATTCCGGCTTCATACAAAAATTTCACAAAAATCTCAATAACTTTGGAACTATTGAATATCGCTGAACATACATGGGGGTTATATCGATAGGTATTGAAGTCCCCCATCGATTGACTTACGATGATCCACCCCCCCTGTTACACCCTGTATAATTAGATTACAAAATTTTAATTCATTAATTAATCAAGAACAAACTCCCACTACTTAGTGGGAGTCGAATTCGGATACCTCGCATGAGTACCGAACCCTTTTTTTAAAACGTTGATCTAAGTGGACATTTCCGCTATATCATAACAGCGTGGTCACATGAACCATATTTTTACTATCATTCCGTAAAAATTCGTTGAAGTTCATCATCATCATCATCAGCCCATATACGTCCCCACTGCTAGGGCACGGGCCTACCCTAAAACTAGGGCGATAAGGCCTTAAATGACCACGCTGGCCAAGTGCGGATTGGTCGACTACACTAAAGCGTCACTTCACCGTTAAAGCGTCGAATGATGGTACATATGAATTTTAAATTTGAAAAACACATCGGTACCTGGCGGGGTTGGAACTGGCAAAGTCTCGAATGGCAAGCAACGACCTTAACCACTCGGCCATCGACGCTTTTTGCTTTGAAGTTAATTTATCGATATTCCCAAATCTAAACCACACAACCCTAACAAGTGTTTGATGTCCATTTAATTATTAAAGCGCGATGTGTGATGTCGGATCGATCTTGCCAAGGGATTATTGGCACGAGAATAATTCATTAGAGTTTTGATGACTTAATCTGATTCCTTTGTACGTCAGTTCTATCCCTTTTCGTAGATAAATATCTATAGAACATATTCTTTAAGGGTTGGACTTGAAGGTTTTAGAAGAATTTAATACACATTCGGTATTTTAAGAGATTTTAGTAGTTCATAGTTATAAATGTTTTTGTACTACACGTTTTTCTATAATACGTATAAATATTACAGTATACACTATACAAACCCTTTATTTTATACTATATTCGTTATTTTTGACTAAGTTTGTATCTTTAAGATTTTTTTTAAGTGTTAGTATAATATCTAATTCATTATTTTATTTTTTGTGACATGCTTTGTAATAACCTCAATAATATTTAAGGTTTATTAAATATATTTTGTTTTTATTCGTATACTTAAATAACATAGTATAATGTCATCTTAAAACTCATCTAGCAATTTTTTCGTTGAACATTAATTTTGCCCAGCATTGGGACACTAGAGACAAAGACAAAAAAAAGTTATCCAAACAATAACCATTAGGTAAGGTAAAACAACAAAAAGACATAAGGAAATAAAAAATGTCCGGGATATTTACTATGTTGTTTTTTTTAATGAGCTCCCGATATTTCAGCACTGTTGCGATCACCATGATTACGGGTCAACTATCGATTTTTTTAATGAGTGTAACCATGACAGTTTAAATCACTACAAAGTATTAAACAAAGTCATTTTCACTGTCCCTGTATCCCTATGTATGCTTTAATCTTATCTAAAACAACGAAAAAGAAGAAGAAGGGAGGGGTTTCTTCAAGAGGAAGGGTTTTCTGTAAATTCACCCAAAGCGAAGCTAGAGCGTGTCACTAGAGTATGAAAAAGCATATATACGGTCGAATTGACAAACCTCCTCCTTTTTGAAGTCGTTTAGAAATAGACGTTTAATTTTGGATTGCTATAACATATGAATGTGAATGGCTGCCAACAATATCGCCGTAACAAAGACACCGATATCAAGATTTATTTCTGCTCAAGTAATGAAACCGGCCTGTCAGTACCCCAAACTTCCCTGTCTAAGTTATTCAAACATTTCTAATAAATACCAACAATGTAAGGATATCAAATAGTGACCAGCTCTCCTTGACAGGCGTTTTGAAAAGGGCCTGGACATGACGCCGCCGTCAGGGTTGCCACGACAAATATTTATTGGTTGTTCTCTTTTTGGGGTTATTAGGGTTCCACGTTGTAAATAAATAAATAAATATTTCACAACACCACATACATCGATCTGATTCTGTGGTAAGTAGATTAAGCACTGTGTTACAGTCTGTGTTACAGATATCAGAATCAACAGTAGATACACAAATAAACCTAAATATATTTAATAACACACACAGGCACGGAACAAACACCGATGTTCGTCACACAAATATTTGTCCCGAGTGGGAATCGAACCCACGACTCTTGAAACCGTAGGTAGTAAACCTGGGTCACTAACTACTGTTCCACCGAGCCGGTCAAATGGTAATTATATTTTGGAATTTCGGCTAAAATTGAAAGAAATGTCGGTAATGCAAATACAGTCGAATTGAAAAACTTCCCTTTTTATTTAAGGTCCGATTAAAGCAGGACCCCATTAATATGACTTGGCTGACTGTCTATCGTCAGATTATATCTCAAGTAAGCTAGAATGTTGATTTTTTTAAAATAAATAATGTATTTCTATGAGTTCGAATTCTAAAAGTATAAAAAATATGAAATTTAAACGGGGTTTTCATACAACAAACGGTTTTCTTGCCATTTATTGAAATGAAATGAAATAATTTATTCTGCAAATAGATTTTCATGAAATACTTTTGCACGTCAAGTTATAAATAAATTAATCACAAATTACATGAAAATTCAACAAGTTACATAATTTATTATGTCCAAGCGAGCAGCTCATCATGTCCATGGATTTTATCATTTAAGTAGTCTTCTACTATATTCTTTTCTAATATGCTTTTTTCACAAGGCACGACTTAATAAAAAGTTTGAAATTATAAAAAGGCAATTCAATAACATTGCCACACATTATCTCTATATAACTAACGAAAACTTGAAATAATGCTACCATATAGAGTAAAAAAGGGAGTTATTTGTACGGATCCCTTTACATGCGAATTAGACTCTGACTTGGTCGATTTTTCGCGAGGGTACCAACAGTAATTGATGGTTTTTTAACACGTCTCAGTGGCCTTTTTCAATTAAGTAGAACCTTTTTTGGAATTGGTATCGCGGTTTTGTTAATGGTCTGCCGATTTGGACAGAGACGTAATGGATTGGATAAATAAACATTGCTGCGTAAAGACCGCTAGGGATCGAATGGGTTTTAAATACTGTTCCGATCAAGTGGCAACGTTTTGAATTAAGCCGTCCTTTTTTTGGCATTGCTTTTGTAAAATTTTCAGTTGGAATGTAATAAATATAAGCAAGTAATTGGTAAAAAAAAGGTTCATTCGGTCAAGGTCATTGTATCGCAGTTGGAGTGAGACAAATATTTTCTCGTCCATAAAAGTTGCTAATTGCCACTGTCCAGTAACAAATTATGATTTTTTCTTTTTTTCTAAACGATCTTATGACTACGAATCTGAAACTTTTAAAATAGGTACTAAAGGTGTGTTATGTTAAATAGTGATTTTTTGGGTCTACACTCGATATTAGAAGTAGCAAATACATTGCTACTTAGCCCGTTGACATCCGAGTTCGTCGGCGATGACTGGCCAATCCAGTCGAAACGTCGGGTGGCAGAAGCTATTTACTTTATCGCGTGTAATGTGAATTTACAATCCCGTGTACGTTTTGTACAATTATTTAAGTATATTTTTTGCAAATATTATAATGATTATTTATGATATCCATAACAATCAAATTACATCTAAGAATCACATTACATAATAAGGTCTTAAGATTAAAAATGTATACAATGTGACACCCTGCAAGGGCATGGCAATCTTATAGATACTAAGGACTATGTTATATTACTTAAGATTAGATGAATCAAGTAAATTTTTCATTAAAAAATTCTTGAACATTTTAATAACCTTTGTTACTTAAAAATGATTTTAAATGTTTGTTAAAGTTTATTGGAGATTCTATATTTTTAATTTTAACTACTGCATCAACTGTCAACAATAAGTTACGTAGAGTAGCGTAAAGTCAACTGTCATTACCCCGTGCCATCCCTACCCAGTCATCAGTAGATGACAATCGTTCAAAAACCGGACGTTCAGAGCGGCCATTGCGTGACGTCATAGCGGCCAATATCCCTTTGTGATCGTTGAGCAGAACCGTTATCAGTGATCGTTGTAATCAATGGCCCTACTGACCTGATTGTAGGTATCCAGGGAGGGAAAGTGAAGTTGGGATGGTAAACTTGACATTATATCATTTACTACCACCAATTTTGTGTTTGTAACAAAACAGTGATATATGTATTATACTTGCAATAGCATTTGACAAACATGTTTTAATATGTCATAGTAACCATTTACGTAAACTTTATTGATGACTTCTTAATATTTTTTTATAGGTAACAATTATACGTATAAAGATAGAATTTCTTAGCTTAAAGAACTTGTCGTTAGACTTGATACAAAAATCAATAAAAGACCATCAAATAGTAACGAAGAAAAAAAAACAAAAAACAAAATCGTCAACGGTGAAGGAATTCATCGTGAGGAAACCTGCACAATATGCACATCTACGATGAAATTCTTAGGTTGTGTAGTCAACCAACCCGCACTTGGCCAGCGTGGTTGACTAAGGCATTGTCGTTCCAGTTTAAGCTATGAGATGATGACAAAATGGACCACTAATAACGATAGTGATTAAACTTTTTAAAGGGACCTGTCATATAGTTTCGTATGAGTAGTACAAAACGTCTGGTTTTTCAAAGATGTAAAACATCATAACATACTTGAGTTTCATTCGTAAAATAACTCCAATCTCAATAGAAATAAAACTTAAAAAACTAAAAATCAAATCACTTCCTATCCCACTCAGAAAACCCACGCCTACACTAACCATTAAACCCTGAACACACAACTAATTCCGACAGCAGCAACACCCTTTTTAGCGTCGGCCATTATCAATCACCAAGCTAAACCTAACCCTTCCTGTGTCCATCAAATCATTTATAATCGGGAGCCGCTATCGCTCTCCTTGATATATCTTATTTATTGTCAAAACGCCAACTTTGCTCGGGTGAAGACTATTTGTCATTGGTAAAGCTCACTAGATACGTATATCCTTTTCACAAACTAACCCTCAGGGTATTGGGACGAATATGTCCGTATGTAAATGTGTGACGGTTTATCTTTTGAGGGTCGGGCGTTGTGCGATTGTTGGGTGTGTTCTTCTATAAATTGCGTAGGTTTTTGTTGGTACATGATTTTTCTTGAAGTAGATTGAAATTGTGGTAAGAATTTGTTTGTTTACTTAACTTAAGAACTTAATAAAAATGAGTTCTTAAAATGTAGAACTAAAGTGTTTAATTAAAATATGACTAGGTCGAGAAGGCAGAATGAATTGGGTTGAATGGAAAAGATGAATCGACCTAAATTTAAAGTTGTATGATATTAGATAACACATTTATAAGTGCATGTAAATTGCCTTTATAAATAAAGACATTTTTGATTTTTTTTGACAACTGTATTGTGTATCAACGACAGGGAAGACTTAATAACAGTTCTACCGTATATAATATCTTATTAAATAAAAATATCTTGATGTACTTACTGCTTTTTGATATTAAATAGTGCAACCCATTTGAGAAATGTAGAATAGCATAGCGTTGTTCTAAATGAAACACCACATACCTACCTTGTTTCTTCTAATTTTAAACTAATTTGCTTATAAAACAGACTCATTTCACACACCATTTGCCCCGGGCGGGGATCAAACCTGCAACTCATAGCGCAAGAGACATAAGTCAAGTCCATGGACTCTACCAAATCCGCCGATCCAACAAATATAACATTGCTTTACTTTTGATTTTTATACAACACTTACATCATCATCAGCCCATATTTTAGGGTAGACCGATAAAGCTTTAGTCGACCAAGCTGGCCAAGTTCGTTCGACTACACAACCTTAGAACTTCTTCTTAGGTGTTCAGGTTCTTCACGATGTTTCCCTTAACCGTTAAAGCGTCGGAGAATCGTACATATTACAAACTTGAAAAACACATTTGATCTGGCGACCTCTGGCAAGCAACGACCTTAACCACTCGGCCATCGACACTACTCTACACCAACAAAATGCTTTATTGGCTATAATATTTTATTCGAAATCCCAAACAAACTGTAAGCCCTAAAGGCTTAACGTATATCTCTCGGCGGCCATCATACATCGAACGACACCGAATCATAGCATTTCCGCCATATTATTCATACAAGTCGTATTTGGGCATAGCGTTAATACCCGTTGACTTATAGGCCCCATCTCTCATAGGACCCTTAGCTTGTCCTTTTGCATTTTGGGCCGGAATTGAAAATTTGCGAGCCACTTCGGCGGAATGGGGCTACGGATCGGGAGAAAGTTGATATTTGATTAGTTTATGAAGTCAATGCGTCACATTGTAATTGATGTTGATATAAATAATGTTTTTTAGGAATTTAATAAAAAAAGAAAACGCTGAATTCAATAGATTTTCTTCTTTTTATCGTATGGTTGATGAACAACCTGGTGTCAGAGTTTTTAAACCGCCCGTAGGCCTCTGACATGGCTTCACACACCTTTGAAAAATTTCTCAGGTGTGCTGGATTCCTCACGATGTTTTCCTTCACCGTTAAAGCGTCGAATGATGGTACATATGAATTTCAAATTTAAAAAACACATTGGTACCTGGCGGTGTTTGAACTGACGACCTCTCGCATGACAAGCAACGACCTTAACCACTCGACCATCGACGCTTTTTTTTTAATAGGTAAGGTAGTAATTCAATAGGTAATCATTATGAATTTGAATATTTTTTTTTTCAAATTGGTGTTAAGATCGCGATTATTATGTTATATTGTCCAACTATTGAGAACATAGTTTGATATTTAAGGGTGAGAACCATTTGTAGGGGTGCAAGTCCGGTACAGATGAAGTATTAATCTTCTGTAATTAAAAAGTCTACTCTTTTAAACGGTTTTTTAGAATTTAAATACTTTTTGTGGACGGACATTGGACATTATCTGACTTTAGCATAGTAAGATTTTTTTTAACAACAAAAAAAAAACGTGTGGCACTCGGGGACTGCCGCGGTATAGCTATTGCATAGCATCGTCCGATTTCGGAGCAGCTCGTCTCGATTCGTGCGAGTTTCGTAGAGTCGTACAATACGTCTAACCGCACGCACACAAACACCGTGTCGAATTCTACCGAACTGAAACGACGTTAGACGATTGTGAGGTTTTTTTCGTTACGGAATTACTTGGTTCGGTCGCCGCGCTCAAAGCCCGCGATAAAAGCTATGCAATAGCTTAAAAATGTCAGCCCTGCAGTAAGACAGTATAGGCTAAGTAAGTGTTCAAGTGACTTTTGCCGTATGGTTTCCACATTGTCCATTGTCCAATGTCAGATTTCATACAGAATACTAATACTTGATCTGTTTTTAGCAATGAATTGATTGGATAAAACAGTAGTTAATAGAGGGCAATGTTACCTCCTAGGGCTAAAGTAAACCGACTATACGGTATTTACCATAATTCTTACCCTATCGAAATCCACAATACGAATGTTACCAAAATGACCGTTCAATTACCAGTTCATTTTTCTTAGGCAAATCCTTTTGACAGCAGCAAGGGTCGACAGACCGCACGCTTAGGCTCAGTAGATACGCGGATTGATGGATAGTGGTCAGGGTTCTGGTCCGGTTGAAGCATCAACTGTGATAGATGATCGGTGTACCCTATCTGATGGTTGTATTTTGGATCCTGAATGCTAATTTCCTGTTGTTTTCGGGTCCGTAGCAAATGAAGTTTGAATTTGAGGGGCACATACTGTGACACGTTTGATTTGTACTATGTGTTGTTTAAGACCAATCGAAACGACAAAAAGACGATTTTATGTAGTAATAGTTGCGTTGTAGTGTGTAGTTAGTTCATAAACTTATCCTATTGAAATGGTTATTATTAAGTAAATACTAAACATGTATAAATTTAAACAATTAAAAAAAAGAAAACTGGTTTAGATGTAATAAGTGCTTAGGTACGTTAATTTTAATTAGGTCTAATTATAAAGTAGCTAAGTAGCCTAATTATATTAGTGCGGCTAATTCAACGACTTCTATAATATTTTGCAAGTTTATTATTAAATATGTTAAGCAAGTCAATGCCTACTAAATTACTATCAATTAAAACCACTACAACTATCTTCACCAAATCTATCTTCAACCTAGTTTATTTTATAGTACAGGAGCCGCAGTCCAAAACAAAAGACGGAAAACACTCCCCAAAGAACCACTCTCAATGATACGTCATAACATCTGACAATATCAGTTGGGGCCGTAAATAACTTGGCAGTAGCAAAAGGCATCAGCCGCATTTGCATAAGGGGTGAAATGTAACGATAATTTATGATAGAGAGTGATGGCCCGATGGTTACTATGTCCGTGTGACGCGTTTAATGCACGTATTTGTTATTGTAATGTCGGTAATAATGGGAGTATGGCCGCAGGCGTATTTTGGATGAGATTGAAATAGTTTAAGGGATGGATTGATAGTGGAAGATAATAATTTCGGATAATATTAAACTTACGCGTTCCATGACATTAAAAATTACCCTTACTTAGTTACTGAGGCAGTAAGTACCTATGTATTTGCTAATCCTTTCATCGCGTGTAGACCCAGCACAATTCGTTTTAAAAAAAGGCCACAAGAAAAGTATTGAGAGCTAGAGATAATATCACTAAAACAAATAAAAAAACTCTATGAAAAATTCTCAGTTTGTAAGAAGAAATCAAGATGTGATAATTAACATAGATAACAATATATTGAACCATTAAGTTTCTTTGATTTATCACCGCAGCGACTAAGTCTCGGAAAAACTAGCCGAAATATTTACAATTACGCGTTTATTTTACCATTTAATAATTGTTCGCGCAAATAAAAAAGAACATATTATTATTTCAATGAAGAACAGAAAAGAAAAGAGTAAACATGACGTCAAAGCTTTGAAACCACGTGTTCTTAAAGCGTGTGCACACAAGAGTGGGTGAAGTCAGAGTTATTGAGTAAACGTCTGACACCGGAACAGCGCCGATAATCTGTACCGCACCTAAGGGGTGGCGGAAGGGGCTTAAGATGCCGCTGGGTTTGATTGAAGCTTTCATATTGTACAGTCCACTTGTCTTTAGATCTTACTTTTTGTCAATGGATGGAATTAACATCGAAGCTTGTGTGATTGAATCTCTAGCTAGAAGGGATTTTGAAATTTATACCCAGAACACGATACGACCAGTGTTTTATTCTTGGTCCTTCGGGCCGGATCAGACAAGTGGACTGTACGTACAGATATTATAAGGCTTCCGATTTGACCATGGCGGCCGATCACAATCGAGATCATCCAAGTGCGCAGGACATATTATAGTGCACAAGTGTGCGTGCAAACACAAGTGCAATCTCTGTTCCCTTACTCGTATAGTTCGGTGAGACGGCAATCTGAGATGACAGATGAGAGACCGGGCGCAGGACCACCGGCTTAACGTTCTTTCGGAGGCACGGGCGTGCAATCGCTTATATCCTAAATCTGGGCTGAATCATTTCTTAATAGAATAACTTACACGATTTCTTGCTGGTCTCCCGGTCCTTACGAAGTGCGTGCTACCAATAGATCAACGAGGTATTTTAATATTAATTAGTAGAGGAGAGCTTTGATATTACTGAAACGTGACTAAAGACTACTTTTAGTTAAAAATTAATTAAATTTATTTATTTTATTAATTTACAAAAGTAATAAATGCTTTCCTCAATTGGAAATATTCCTGTTTTATTACAAAATATAGCGTTCCATGATAATAAATTATTAAATAATATTTGATTATTACGTGAAAGTGTCTGTCCGTCTACATGCTTTATTTCTTGCTTGTATGATTTAAAATACTGTCGCAGCCACGTCAATTAATGTCAACAGATTATTCTCTGACGACGTCGTGCCCTTAGAAAAATAATATCTTATGCATCGAATTTTAACTTTGACTAATTAACTTCTTAACGGAGTTTCACTTGCAAATTAAAATCAAGTCTTGGAATATCCGCAGAAGCGTCATTTTAAGTCCCGATTGCCAAGACAATCGACCCCCGCCGTTTCTTTGTTCTCTCAACCAATATTTGTACCAATTAATCGCTTGATTTCACACTTGCCGAGTTTGTCTTGATATTTCTGCTGCCTATGTTGTTTTAAGACGTATTTGAATTCGGTTTTATCGGATCATTTTGTCTACATCGGTAAGTGGCGGAAGAAAAGGGGGATAATTGGAGCCACGCATCTTTTGGCAGTAAAGAACTCTTTCTTTTCATAAAATGTACGTATGACTTATAGATTGACTGGCTCTGTGGAACAGTAGTTAGTGACCCATGTCCTGTGTCTGGGTGTATTTATTAAATATATTTAAGTATTTGTGTATCCACTGTTGATTCTGATATCCGTAGCACAAGTGTTCAAGCTACTTACTACGGTATCAGATCAATGTATTGTAGAATTTTTATTTATTTATTTTTGTTATCGGTGCTGCCTTTTGTTCCAAGAGTTGTGGGTTCGATTCCGACCCGGGACAAATATTTGTGTGACATCGGTGTCCCGTGTCTGGGTGAATTATCAAATACTCGTATATTTAAGTACATTTGTGTACCTGTGACCGAAGTAAAATAAGTCACAACTATCTGTCCGGTGGTTGGTGAACGGTATACGGGTAAGCGACCCCGGCTCCTCGAGCTACTATCGACTCAGTCCAAATCATCCGTGATAATATGTATGAATTTTTTGACTTCTACTAAATAGGCTGATAAGAAATTGACTTCAAAAATTTAAATATAATATTAAAACGACATTTAGTAAAAAAATGGGGGGAACTAACATTATATAGTAGATTTATTAAGATCATACAATAATGATAAATGAAACATATACACTGTCAAATCTCACATAGCTGTCCAATATAATCTATAAGCTTATATTTTATTCACCGCATCATTTGTCATAGTTTCAATAACCCAATGCTTCACATCTGCATACGTACAGAAGGAAATATTCCAATATTATGATTTATGTCATAACACTATACTCTCTGAAGGCTCCCTACCGACAACTTTAGTATGAACTCTCACCCTTAACCATACACAAGCCACAGCAGGTCAAGATACGCCGGTTAAGTCGTAATAAATATTTTTCTCCCCTAAGGTATGCAAAAATATCGCCGGATATGGTATTGCTACTATTTTTGGGATTGCGTAGGAGCTTTTTTGTTCATATAAATCTTCAATAGACTTAATACGGAGTAGTGGTGTGGATTTTCGGAATAGCAACCCTTCATTTTTTTTTTTGGGGGGGTGGCATTATTTGACAGTGCATTTGTTTTGTTTGCTATCGAAATATTCGGATATTGACTCAATAACGTAATGTGAAATGCGGAGGTTTATTTAAGGTGAAAATGTATAGTATAAAGCAAAGTAGCTTCCCGCGTCTGTCTGTCTGTATGTATGCTTAAAAACTACGCAACGCATTTTGATGTTTTTTTTAATAGATAGAGGGATTCAAGAGAAAGGTTTTTTATGTATAATTTACCGGAAGCGAAGCGAGGGTGGGTCAGTAGTAGTTATTAAAACGAAAACCCTTGAAACTTAACATTTTTTAACTTGAAATGGTAAAGGAAAATTTTGCCTCTAAAAAAAGTTCTGTAATAACATAACTGTGTGATGAACAAACATTAATGTTTCATTTTTTTTTGATGAGCTAACAAGATGACCTCACTCCACCTGATGGTAAGCGGTAGTGAGATCCAAATATGAGGTCGACAGGCACAATATACCATAATATTGAGCCTGTCGCACTCACCAAAGAAAATAAAAAAAAGAAATTTTAAAAGAAGTATACCTACACATCATAAGGTACTACTTAAAAATTACTTTTTTGTAGAGTAGAAGAAAGAAAAGTATTATTTATTCAGTTACCAACGGTTGTGTAGCATCGAATAAACCAAACGTTTGGACACGGTGTTCGCTCAGCTGCATTTTTACTAATTTTGAGTATAACCACAGTCTATATTAGCTATTAAGCTTCAGATATTATTAAATAACAAATTAATCATCAACTTTGCCTCCTCAAACCCACTCATGGCAAACTTTAGCACTTCCTACTCAAAAAATCACATTTAAAGCCTCGTTCGCAAAAAAAAAAAACTAACAATCGTCACTGCCGCTCATCACAATAATAGTTTCTGTCCGTCACGCCTAATTGTCCGCGTCGTTTGCAGGCACGGTGCGGCGTCCAATGCGTTAATTAAAACGACAAAACAAAACGGAGACTTCAGTAGCAGTCAAAATTCACACTATCCCAATGCGAGAATTAATTAAACACTACCTCCTATATACGAAGAGGTAGGGCGCTGGAAGTGAATCAATAGTTTTAGGGTTAAAAAATATGTACATACATACATACATAAAATCACGCCTTTTTCCCAGAGGGGTAGGCAGAGATCACTTCCAGCGATACACTTTTCAACTCTGTGGGAAACGTGACGTAACGGGTTGTGGACCACGTCGCCGCCAGTAGGAAGGATACTATCGCCTCGGATGATTTGGACTGAGTCGATAGTAGCTCGAGGAGCCTGCGACGTTAAAAAATATGTACTACGGAAAGATATCTGGGACATTTCCACACACGGTCACCTGACCCCAAACTAAGCAGAGCTTGTACTATGGGCGTCAGATACTGATATACCTACATATATATTTACTCAAATACATAATCACACCCATTTACGGAACAAACACCGATGTTGATCACACAAATTTTTGTCTCGAGTGGGAATCGAACCCACAACTCTTGGAACCGCCAGCCAGGGTCACTAACCACTGTTCCACCGAGCCAGTCAAATATACATATCTTCCAGCATACATGCAAACATAGAAAAAAACGTCGATGGCCGAGTGGTTAAGGTCGTTGCTTGCCATACGAGAGGTCACCAGTTCAAACCCCAAAACCTACCACTGTGTCTTTCAAATTTGAAATTCATATGTACCATGCGTAAGGACCGAGAGAACCCCGGTTCGATGCCGGGGTAGGGCAAAACTTGTGTTAGTTTTTCTGTAATGGAATTACTCATTCCGCAGTTAGGAAGTTGGCGGATGAACGCCCGTGCCTCGGATAGCACGTTAAGCCGGTGGTCCTGCGCTCAAGCTCTCATCGGTCAAGTCGTATTGCCGTCTCACCGAATTATGGGAGTAGGGGAATAGAGAGTGCACTTGTGTTTACGCGCACACTTGTGCGCTATAATATGTCCTGCGCACTTGGCCGATCTCAATTGAGTTCGGCCGCCATGGCCGAAATCGGTCGGACGCCTTATTATTATATACTAGCTGTGCCAGCGACTTCGTTCGCGTTTCCCCCGTTTTTTACACATTTTCCATTGTATCTTTGCTCCTATTGGTCGCAGCGTGATGTTATATAGCCTAAAGCCTTCCTCGATAAATGGTCTATACAACGCAAAAAATTTTTTAAAATCGAACCAGTAGTTCCTGAGATTAGCGCGTTCAAACAAACAAACAAACAAACTCTTCAGCTTTATAATATTAGTATAGATTTGTTTGTTTGTTTATTTCCAGGCCACATCCAGCCCCATAACCCCTTCTCGCTGGTAGACAGTGTGGGCTATAAATTGAGCGTTGCTGTCAATTGCACCCGCCGATTGCCGCGGTCGCGCCACCGCGCTGCTTTTTGTTACCGCGCTTATTTGTTACTTTTACATGTGTATTTTAATAATTTTATTGGCGGCTTATGGCTTTAATTGTGGAAATGTTGCTTTGTTAATAAAATGTACAAATAACAAAATGTGGCTATATAAAAAAAAGACGTGTGGCACTCGGGGACTGCCGCGTCTTCCGAACTGAAACGACGTTAGACGATTGTGAGGGTTTTTTCGTTACGGAATTTCTTGGTTCGGTCGCCGCGCTCAAAGCCCGCGATAAAAGCTATGCAATAGCTTAAAAAAGGAATAAGTAAATATTACACAACGTTTTTAATTATATCCCACTGCAGGGTATAGGCCTCCTCCGTAGCTAACGAAGCTAGCTACGAGTAAACACGCTATGCACTTCGGTCCTCGTCAGTCTCATCCAAAGACCTCCGACGCTAATTAAAGGCTGATGATGATGATGATCACAATACATTGATCTGATCCTATGTTAAATAGCTTATGGACGTCTGTTGCTGATATTGATATTGTGGGGTAAATTAGAAAACTGAATATCTCTGGGAGATTTGTGATTTGTGTTGCAAGTTGCAACGTCAATGTTTAAAGTTATATATTGTTAGATACAACAGTGGTTAACAGAAATACACTGAAATAAATAAACAAAAGGGCAGTATTCATTAAGCCACCGACCTGTCGAACATATTATTTGAAACTAGTGGTCTCGGCGAATTTCATACCGCCAATACTATAAACCTTCCGTGGACTATCACGAACATTTTAAAATTACCTAAATCGGTCCGGGCGTTCTCGAGCAAATCAAGCTTAACTATCTTATCAGAAAAAATCTTAATCTATTAATTTATAAGGGGAATAGTCAATCGATTTCACTTCATACAACACAAATGCTACGTAAGCAAATACACCAAATATACCATTAAGTAGTAGTAGTGTAGTTAGTAGTGGTTACAACTACTACTAACAACAAATTTAAACATAAAACATACTAACAACATTACAAATTCAAATATTAAACATTAATTACATAACATGCAAATACATTGTCACTAAAAATAGACTCTTTTTCCCTGAGGGCAGATGAAAAAGATTAAAAAATCATGTCCGAAAGTAAATTTCACAGCGGAATAAATCACCCGTAAGATAAGAGAGAAAAATAATTAGCCACGGTCGCTTTACTAATTAAAAATAAATATCGAATGAACAGGGCCCGGGTTCGATTCCCGGCGAGAGGGGGATGTAAAAATTATCTTAAGGCGATGCGCTGTTTTTTAATCGATTTTTCATTAAGCACTAACGAATTTGAGGGGCTGATGTTGAGTGAAAATTTATTTGCTTTCTGATGAGGAGGGTGTAGAAAAATACGTAAATAAACAGGGAGGGAATAGGTGTTTACAATTTAGACATCATGGATAAAAAAGCGTCGATGGCCGAGTGGTTAAGGTCGTTGCTTGCCATGCGAGAGGTTGCCAGTGCAAACCCCACCACGTACCACTGCGTCATTGAAATTTGAAATGCATGTGTACGATTATTCGACGCTTTAACGGCGAAGGAAAACATCGTGAGGAAACCTGCACACACACACTACGAAGAAATTCTTAGGTTGTGTAGTCGACCAGCCCGCACTTGGCCAGCGTGGTTGACTTAGGCCTTATTGCCCTAATTGAGCGTATGCCCGTTCCCCAGCAGTGGGGACGTATATGGGCTGACGATGATGATGATGGATGATGATGGTTGTAGAAATTCAGCTGGGAAAATAGGCTTGTGCCTACTTAGGTTTGCAGGTCAGGTGGTCATCATTTCACTCCTTACATGATGACCATCGATCATGGCACAATATGTAACTCTTTGGGCGACTGTGGCCATCCAAATAACTAATAAATTAAAACCTTACTGATGAACAACTTTTGCAAACAAATTTTACGGATAAACGCTCCTGTATTGTTTCTAAACATTATTAGTATAACCGACGTTTCGAGCTCCGTAGCGGTACCATGAGTTAGCTATCGAAAACTTACGTATGTACGTTAAAAACCTATCGAATTGTTTTTTACATACTACCGATTTCAGTTCTTAGCGTTACCGCTAGGGGCGCTGTACAAGTTTTTCAAAGACATATTTACATAGGCGATATCGAGTCTGTCACTTTTAAACTCATGGTAGCGCTACTGAACAGCGGGAAAGATCGTCTTGACCCGTACCTAATGATGTTGTGAAATATTTATTATTCATTTATTATTTACAACTTACCTTTTTATCAAGAAAGTTATCTGTAAATAAGGTTTTTCCCAGTTACTTTCACCATCTTCCAATATAGTCGCTAGTCACAGGTACTGTTTTTTTACCAGAACGGCAAACATTTTTATCCGGCCAATCTCTCTTGCATATTAACTGTGTCCCTTTGAATTACCGTCTTATCGGCGGGGGACGCCGGGCGTATTAGCTAGTGAAGTGACTCCGATATGAATCTTTAATTTTCCAAATTTATTAGAGCGCTAAGCGAACTCGTCGTTCAAACAGCAATATTTTTAACGACCGAGGTTAGGGTAGTGATGGGAAGTTTTCTCGATGTTTTTTTTTTTTTAATTTTAATCAAAATTACGTTACTTTTCTCTGGATTGTTCATGTCCTGTAAAGTTTATATGTATTACAGTAGGAAACTGTTTTATTCATAGTGATTTGATAACAAAAAAAGCAATTGCTTAAAAAAACAAAGTATTTTTGCTAAAATATGTTTTTAAATTAGAATTATTCTTTGGTGATTAGTTTTTTTTTGCGAATAATTAATTTGATTTTATTTTGAAGTTAAGGTAAAAATATGTGCTCTGTGTTCTTTGACCGCTATCATTAGTATCAACTATTAATATTTAACGTAATCAATACAAAAAAATTCAAAATATACAATTTTTACTATCTTCTTATCGTATGGTTGATGAACAACCTGGTGTCAAGAGTTTTTACGCCGCCCTCACACACCGTTGAAAAATTTCTCAGGTGTTCTGGTTTCCTCACGATGTTTTCCTTCACCGTTTAAAAGTATTTTTACTATTATTATGTCAGTTTCCCTTTACACTTGAGCTTTGTCGTTATCACTCCAATTCTACATACAGACAGACCAACAAATCATTACATCACCACCTATCGTTTGTTTGAGAGACTCGTAAAACGTCTATTATACGCCTATTCACTATGATACGTGCATCGAGGCGTGAATAAACATCAATTTGCCATCAATATAAATAATTGAATAATGACAATGTGGGGCAAGTTTACCGAACAATCAAATGATGATGTCATGAGAACAGTGTCTAGTGGCTAAGCTAGTAAAGATGATGTTTTTATCAATAGATTTTTCAAGGTAAAATTTATAGAGCCACATTTGTTTAGGACATAATCTAAATATATAAAAGGAGAAACTGACTGACTGACTGACATATCGACGCACAGCCTAAACGGCTTGAAATTTGGAAGGGACGTAGCTTAGGTACCGTAGAGGTGCACGAAGAAAGGAATTCCCGAAATTCTCACGGGAACGGGAATAATTAATTATATAATCTTATGTCTAAATTGTGGTGTTGTAGTAGAAAAATAATGGCACATTGCAAAATTCGATTCAACTGGCTGAAAATGTTTTTTTTTGCAAATCTATAAAAGATAAGTCGAAAATTTTGCTAGCTGGCTTTTCAAGGATTCAACTGATAAAAATTACTGATATGTCTTTAAAACACATTTTATTTTTATTTTGATATGGTATCCTAGTAAATATCCCGGATGTTTGAAGTTTTTTAATATGTAATAACCATGATACTTTAATATTATATTCTTGTTAACTAGTACTACCTATTTAATAAAAACAATGTTCGACTGACCTACTTTGTGAAGAAAACAATAAACTATTTTATTTTTCAAATACAAATGATGGCTCACAAAGATAAATTTACAAACGAAATATATATTTAAAAAATATCATTATCGATGCGATAAAACTTTCGTTTACCTAGTAAACAATGGACCTAACCACATCGGACCAGAACTCATAGATTGAAATGGAATTGATTGAACGGTATTTGTGCACATATCAATTTGTGCATACATAAATTACTGTCGCATTTTTGTGGGTCCGAGTCATCGATTCACGAGGTCACGTGACATCACGCTGATGATTTGCGATCATTGATGATTTCACTTCGAATGAATACTGAGTTTGTAGTTTTCGTCATTGACACTACGGACTGAAGTGGACTATGAATACGAATTATTGCAGAAATGGTTTTGAAAGGCAAAAATGCATTAATTTCGGACTGGTTCTAAGTGAATTTTTAAAATTTAAGATGTTTGAATGGACGAGAGTAAATGGAGAGTAAAGGTGTCTAGGTTTTTATATCTTATTGATTACGACGACGAACGGAAAGGAAAGGAACTGAAACGAGTTAAAGGAAGTATAATTATTTTTATGCACTTAAATATATTTTGACTTTAGAAAACTGTAATTGTCCGGGATATTTACCATTGTTGTTGTTGTTTTGTTTTTAATGAGCTCCCGATATTTCAGCACTGTTGCAAGCGCCATGATCACTCGAATAACAACATTCTAAATAATCTAATAATGTTCACATCTATAGTGATATGTCAATGACTGTAAGTATGTAGATTTATATAAAAATAAAAAGCAATAATTTCATCGTACCGCCCCAAACGCCTAAACACATCCCTAGCACTGGTACGCGATAGGAAATTAAAATTTTCCTCTTCATTTAAAAAGAAGCAGGGCCCGAGGCTAACTCCTTAATGCGGCTACATCTACGGTTATTTCATACATATACTATATATATACTTAAATATACACTTTTGTCTATCAATGCGGTTTTATTTTACGCCCGGATCGCCCCGGGCGATATACGTACGGAATTTACGTGGGTTTTTAGGGATTGGAATGGGATGTTCTGTGCAACTTAAAGTAAGTTTTTTTTGTTTAAAGTGTCATGGACGAAACGACTGGTAAATTCAAAATGTCGCCAGTTGACTAGTATTTAGAAGTTGAATGGAGAACCAAACATTATGTACGTCAATAAATAAATAATATAAGTTATTCAGTTTGATAAGATAATTATGGTTTGTAAATTGTAGTAAAAAAATTATATATTGAAGTAAATTTTTGGTTAAGTTTGTACTTGGGAACGTAGTTATGATTGTAGATAGACAGGCATGTTTAGTTTTCTAATATGTGTAACCATAAAAGTTAGTTTTATAAATATAAATAAATAAATATTACACAACATAAATTTGATCTCGTGATAAGTAAATAAGCACTTATATTAGGGATATCAGAAACAACAGTAGATTCACAATAAGTACTACAATATATTTAATAACACACCCAGACACGGAACATACACCCATGTTCGTCACTCAAATATTGGACTCGGTGGGAATCGAACACACGACTCTTGAAACCGTAGGTAATGAACCTAGGTCACTAACCACTGTACCACCGTACCTTTAAATCTACTTAGCAGCTCCGTGAAAGTCTCTACATTAATATCTTAGTCTACGAACTAAGCTGAACATTCCACCTTAACAACTCCAGACTCCCTCAATACGCGATCAACTCTATATAATTCCGCGTCAATCGAGTTAACCGTTTAATATATTGTAATTGGGGGGTCTTGGGGTCTTCCGTATCGGGTGCTCTTCGAACGCCGGGGTCGTGACGGCGCTGATTGGCACCCGCGCCGGTCGATCGAGAAGGGAATGACATAGTGATGGGTTGGGATCTATATAGAGTTGATGCAACTTGGTGATTTTAGGGTTCCGTATCTAAAAGGGACCTTATTTCTAAGCCTCCGCTGTTTGTCCAAGCTGTATAAACCGTGATACCTAGAGAGCTGAAATTTTAACAAATGATGTATTTCCGTCACCGCTTTAACAACAAATACTAAATTGGAAAAGTTAAAATATTAAGGGGGGTCCCCATACTTGACACTAAACCCCATACAATAAACATGTGTTTTTATTACGTAATTGATACGGAACGTTACTTTAGTGCACGAGTCCGACTTGCACTTGGCCGGTTTTTATTTTTTAAGATTTTTATTTTTTTTATAAAGAGGCTAACAAGATGACCTCACTCCACCTGATGGTAAGCGGAAGTGAGATCCAAATATGAGGTCGACAGGCACAATAGACCATGTTGAGCCTGTCGCACTCACCCTGAAAGCCGTGAAAAAGGAGACCGCTGCGGCAACAACGAGACAAGGCGTGGAGTCTCGCATTGGTATTGAGCTGTGCGGGTCCGAGTTGGCCAGTCCGCCGGACGGAAGGGCCCCCGTTTCTACGGGTCTCCCTGGCCGGCGGGCTGACCCGCTCCGCCCGCACAATACCGCCGCTAAGACTCCACTGGTCCGGCGTTTGCCGCAACAATGGTCCCCCCTGGCTCCGGTTCGTACAGTGCTGATCCCGGAACGCGACCTGACCAAGAGAGGTCAGAGTCACTTGGCGGGTTTTACACAACTGTATGGTGGTAACAGCAACCGGTCGACAAAATGTCTCCCACCTAGAAAAGATGGCGGTCTGTGCCATTATAGAGCCAAGTGACGGTCGCGGTCTTCTGTCTCGCTCGTTTGTCTCTGTAGCAGGGCAACCCATCCCTATTTGTGCCACATTTTCACACACTGAAATGAAATAGTATGATAGACTCCGTAGAGATTTTAAATTGTAATCCATTTACCATCAATATAAGCCTTTGTATTTCGTATAAATTTAAGTTTTACGCACTTTAAAAAAATCTGAATGACCTAAAGGTCATTTAGATTTATAGTCGTAGAAAGTAGGTCAGTAGAAGCATTTTATTTAAGTCAACAATTTACTATAAGTTTATAGTGCTTATAATTTGGAATTATTTATTATTGATAAAATGGATATCAAAACCATTCATTCAGATATACAAACACATTTGTTCGTACTTCGTAAGCATTATTCCAAACGGAGGTTGCAACAGCTCCATACATATCCACCGAGTTCCCAAAAGACGGTCGTCTTAGTGGATAATTTGATTTGAATTTAATTAAACGCCAGCATCGATTCCTGACGGCTCGCAATTCACCCCGGAAGGAATGCTGATCCCTGATTTGGGTTCGAGTCCTGTTTGTTTTGTTTGGGACCGGTCAAGAACGGGGGAAGACGGGTGTTACCAATAGTGTGTATGTGTTAATGGCTTGAACTAACCATTTAATGGCCGAGGAGAGAGAGAAGTGGGGTGTTGGGGCCGCCTTTGTCCAGCAGTGGACAGGGATGGGCTGATGATGATGATGAACCATTTAAGGTCAACTTGCTCGATCGCTACTCCGTTTGGGTAGAGACCTTAATTGCCTAAAACGTTGGGTGCTTATAGTGAAATCGGTTCAGAATTGCATTTGTCCTTTCTCAGGCTTACTTTCTTTAGACTAACTGTCTAAATGACTTCTTTTTTACAAAAGGCTAACAAGATGACCTCACTCTACCTGATGGTAAGCGGTAGTGAGATCCACATATGAGCTCGAAGGGACAATAGCCTAATATATTTGACCAAAACTAATATATTTTCTTACATTTATTGCACTTCATCACACAGATATCTTGAATAGCTCTCTAATAAGGTTGCGACTTAATATTTTATACCTATTTGCGACCTACCTCAGAAAAACTGATGGTCTGAGTAAATGAATTGACATAGGCTATCAGCCGATTGGACTGTAAAAGAGTCTGACGTTTATATCTACGCAACAAAGGACTTTACGCTGATGAATCAAGGAGAAGATACTAATACACTTATATAAATTATTCACAGTTTAGTCATTTACAACACCAGCCGCAGAAAAACAGAGCTCAAGTACCTTCTCGTCTTGGAAGTACAAATTAAAAGTTGCCGTCACCAAAAATCCATGCCGAAACTTTTCGAGTCGACCTCTAACGTTTCTCGATCCGAAAACGTCTTGCGATCCAAACTCTAACCAGAGTTTCATACAGACTTATTATAATAACCGCGTGTGCTATGCTTTCGCATTGAAAACGGTAAGGAATTAATTGAGCTGAAGCTAGGCTTTCAAAGAAAACGTACGTTCGACATTCAAATCGAACTTTAAGCGGGGTACGTAGAGTTCACATTCGGGTGGTTGCGTTCAAAGCTCCGTTTTGAAGGTTCGCTTGAGTGAAAGCTTGAAATTCAGTCGTCGTTTTGGTATCGCCACCTTTTTAGTTGCCAGACGCCGTCGACGTCTGCTGAATGGTTCACTGGTTTCTTGCAAGTACTTGTACGTAGCCGAAGTATTGCATCTTCGTGAGCTTTTCAATTCGGTCCGTGCGGAGTTTGTTTCCTTACGAACGTAGGAGCTTTGAGAATATTTTGATGAGATTGTTAATTTATATTATTTTTTGTAACTTAATTAGCTTATAGTAGTGTGTTACCTGCAAAATTTATATTTATTCTATTCTACGTGTTTTTATAGGTCAATTAATATATATACTAATATTATAAAGCTGAAGAGTTTGTTTGTTTGTTTGTTTGTTTAAACGCGCTAATCTCAGGAACTACTGGTTCGATTTGAAAAAATATTTTTGCGTTGTATAGAACATTTATCGAGGAAGGCTTTAGGCTATATAACATCACGCTGCGATCAATAGGAGCAAAGATACAATGGAAAATGTGTAAAAAACGGGGGAAACGCGAAGTTGCTGGCACAGCTAGTGCAGGAATAAACTACATACAGAATACCAGCGCCCCAGCGGCTTCCTGTCGTTGTGGCATATGCTGAGACTGGGACCTAGTTGACCACTAATCTATGTTTTGTTCTATGGTGTTTTTTCTCTTTTTTGTTCTTCTGTTATGTGGTCAATAAATGTGTTTTATTATTATTATTTATTATTACATAGGATTCTATCAGATAGTTCTAAGTCTTTATGATAGCTTGTTTTGGGAACATGGACATGAAGTTCCTTATATCACATTTAAGAAGTAGGTTAAAATGTAACATTTGTTTTTTGGGACTATAGACTAATGGTGTACCAAATTTCATATAAATTGGTTCAGTAGATATTCTTAAACACGACACAATTATTGTCGCAGTTTGATATTAGTAAGGGTTAATAAAAAATGTCGATTTTAGTTTATGACTTGCTCAGTTAAACAGTAGTTAGCCATAAGTTTTTTTCATTATGGTTACCCATTAGAAAAATTAAAATGTCTAGGATATTTACCATGTTGTTTTGTTTTAATGAGCTCCTGATATACAACATGGTAAATATCCAGGACATTTTCAGTTTTCTAATGTGTGTAACCATGACAGTTAAAAATTTGTGGTTACCCATGATCACGTGTGTCCCAAGTGTTTGTTCCGTGTCTGATATCCGTAACACAAGTATTAAACTAATTACCACGGGATCAGATCAATGTATATCTTCTTCTTCTTCATCAGCCCATTTATGTCCACTGCTGGACATAAGCCGATCAATGTATGTGATTATGTGTAACATTTATTTTCATTTTTTTTACCAGGACATCGTATTGTATGCCTAACCGAATATAAAACCAAAGAAAAAGCACCATCCAAATTCTATCCTTCTCGGTAAACACAAAACAGACATTATTACCCGTAGAAGGCTGCCGACAAGATATAATATCTAATAAACACCCCATCCGGAGTAACACACATCTTTAACAGCATTAGAACCCTCTAAATCATATATTAGCGGAAAAATAAGTCTAATGGCCGACTTATAATCAAAGAAAGAAAATTCTGGCGACCACACATGATATTGTGGAAACGACTCGAGTGATGAGAGGTAGCGAATACTACTACTGATAATACTATTTCCACCACGTTAATAATAATAAGGCGTCTGACGGATTTCAGCGGCCGGTCTCAATTGAGATCAGCCAAGTGCGCAGGACATATTATAGCGCACAAATGTGCGCTCAGACACAAGTGCACTCTCTATTCCCTTACTCTCATAATTCGGTGAGACGGCAATCCGACATGACCGATGAGAGATCGGGCGCAGGACCACCGGCTTGTCGTGCTTTCCGAGGCACGGGCGTTCAACCGCCAACTTCCTAGCTCTGGGCTGAGTAATTTTATTACAGAAAAACTCACACAAATTTTGCCCGAACCCGGACTCGAACCGGGGACCTCTCGGTCCTTTCGCAGCGCTTGCTACCAATAGACCAACGAGCAGTTTTTTCCACTACTATTCGTCCTACGTAGACTGATAGAATGGCTCGGTGGAACAGTCGTTAGTGACCCAGCTTCACTTTCTACAGTTTCAAGGATCATGGGTTCGATTTCCACGCGGGACAAATTATTGTGTGACGACAAAGGTGATTGTGTCTTTTTTTTTTATAAGGCTAAGAAGATGATCTCTCTCCACTCTAAGTGGTAGTAAGATCCAAATATGAGGTTGACACGCACAATAGGCCATATTGAGCCTGTCGCACTCACTGAAGGCCTGCTTAAATGCCGTTTCACGCCCCGCCTGATTAGCCCGGGATCATAGGAGGGAGGGCAAACATGAGCTGGAAGGCTGTCTGGGTGTGTTATTAAATATAATATTTAAGTACCTACATTTGAGTAACTACTGCTGAGGCCCGTACCTCGTTGACTACTTTATAGTCCTTACCTATGTGTGTTATTTCATTGTTTGAGTTTTTGTGTCTTGTGTATTTATGTTTCATTGTAATTTTAATTTCTATGTCGTGGTCAATATTTTTTTTTCTTGCTTCTTTCTTTTTCTTTACTGTTGCTTCTGATATCCGTAACACAAGTGCTTGGGCTACTTACCACGAGATCAGATCAATGTACTAGTACTTGTATATTATGTTGTGTGATTTATTGTTAAATGGGCTGATAATAACGATGGATAAACTCTTGTTGCACCAAAATCGCTTCCGCTTATAGTTTACCTCTCTCTTTATCCGAAATAAAGGGAGGTTGTAGACAGGGTGGACATCAAACGTTAAGTGCGCCTTTGCTCATCGAATCCCATTTTGGTGTCCCCTTGCGATAAATAAGATTATGTTTGGTTACACGTTATTTTTGTTTGCTACCGTATCTGTGGATAAGTTTAATGGCTAAGTTAGTATGATGCAACTATGGCTTAGAATAGCCAGATGGAGTATTGTGTGGGACTTTTCCTAGTTAAGATTCTGTGGACTGATCATAAACTCACAAATCTCATTTTAGAAAAAGTTTTAAAAATTTTAATACCCGTATGTTTTCCTTCTTCTTATCGTATGGTTGATGAACAACCTGGTGTCAAAAATTTAAACCGCCCGTAGGCCTCTGACATGGCTTCACACACCGTTGAAAAATCTCTCAGGTGTGCTGGTTTCCGCACGATGTTTTCCTTCATCGTTAAAGCGTCGAATGATGGTACATATGAATTTCAAATTTGAAAAACACATTGGTACCTGGCGGGGTTTGAACTGGCGACCTCTCGCATGGCAAGCAACCTTAACCACTCGGCCATCGACGCTCCCTCGCCTCAGAATGAAAACCCATTAAAAGCTACCATACATACACTTATCACAGTACAGTCAAAGATTACTCTCACGAAGCTCTAAAGTCCATTTTCCACATGCTAAATAAAACGGCAAGTCTATTTGTACGTAAACAAATAGGTTGGTATCCATATATAACTACCGCATAGCGAATAATCTAAAAGCCATAAGCTTCAGACGAAAAATATACTCGTATATTCTGTACTGGCGAGAAATAATAGCAAGCTCGGTGCACACTGTGGAGTAAGTATTTATTTTGAGTTTCTTTGGATATTAGGACTTAAGAAGACTGATATTAGGAGTATAGTAGCAAATTAGGGGTAAGAGCCATCCGCTAGGGGTGAGAGTTAACCGCTCCCCCGCGAATCCGGTGATGATGACGACGCTACTCCAAGCCATCATCTTAAGTCAGTTAGGAGAAAAAAAAAAGTATTAAATACATAGTTACTTGCTATCCGACGTTTCGACTGGATTACACCAATCATTGCCGCGTGTAAACCGGTTTGCTACTCCTAATATCGTGTATGTAGATCCATAAAGACTAATATTTAGTGTAATGGAACGCGAAAGTCTAAAATCTTACGCTAAGTAGACTGAACATAATTACGGATAGGTGTGTTTTTTCGTCGCTTTTAACTTTAGAGACTTTGCATTTGATGCTCATATGACAGCTTGGAGTCGATTTTAATCTAAGCTAAATCCCATAAGTTTATTAAGTGTTCGCGTTAGCACATTACTGTTCTGATTTCTTTTTAGAATTTATTTTGTGTATAGAGGCAACATTTGTTAAGTTAAGCGTAAAGGCACCATCGATAGAGATGCTTTCTAGTGTTGGTGCCACAGTTTATATCTGTTGTATAGTCTGTCAACAATTTCAGGCTAATCTTTACTGTAAGATGTTTTAGTAAATATTTAATTTTTTGTAACTTGCCTTGTTGTTGTAATAAATATTTTTTATCTTTTATCTTTTTATTAACTTTTGAAATTAATTCATGAATTAAGTTTCTTTTTAATTTTGATTAATAGATGTCCGCATTTTTTCAGGGAAATATATTAATTTCCACGGTACCTTGGTATCAAATGCGTTATTGTGCCTGTAATTAAAAACACACGTTGAATTAACTAGATAAATGAGTAGATTAATGAGTGAGTTTCATATATTCTTTTGTTACTTCCTGCTAGTTATCGTCATAGTTCACGGGATTAGCAAGATGAAGTAAGTAGGCCATAGGTATCAGTTGTAGAACCAACAATCGTTGGGGCAAACGAGTTCTAGAGTTAATACCGCCCCTGAGCAAACGTAGTGTGAGATGCCTTCAGATCAGGTGTAGTGAAGAACTGCTCTCCTGCAGGAAAATGGATTCAAGTGGAAAATAGTCAAAAGTGGCAAGCATTTGGGGAGTCCTTTATTCAACAGGACTGAGTTATAGGCTGACGATGACTGCGTTTGATGATAAAAGCGTCGATGGCCGAGTGGTGAAGGTCGTTGCTTGCATGCGAGAGGTCGCCAGTTCAAATCACCCCACGTACCACTGTGTTCTTCAAAATTTTAAATCCATATGTATGATTATTCGACGCTTTAACGATGAAGGAAACCATTGTGAGGAAACCTGCACATCTAAGAATAAATTCTTAGGTTGTGTAGTCGACCAATCCGCACTTGGCTAGCGTGGTTGACTGCGGCCTTTTCGCCTTAGTTTAGGGTAGGCCCGTGCCTCAGCAGTGGGGACGTATATGAGCTGATGATGACAATGATCAGTTTAGGCTAAGCCCGTGCTCCAGCAGTGGGGACGCAAATGGACTAATGATGGTGACTACTAGCAAAGGCAACATCAAGAAATACATTTTTTTTCAACTGGTTCTGTGTGAAATATTCAAAGCGCCCTCTACATTAAGTCTACGTTAAACCAGAACTGTTCCTATAATGTGCACCTCCCTTTAACTAAAACCAAACACTAATCCTCCTATACACATTAACAGATCTCCGCTGGCTCCGGATTTTCCGGCGGGAGAGCGCTCCTCTTTGAAAACATACTATTTAATTGAATACGCAAAAAGTTGCCCGAAATAACGACGAGGTTTATACATTTGGCCGATGTTTAAAGATTTTCCTTTGAATCGGAATGTGGGCATTATTTACTTTTGCAAATTTTGGGAGATGTGCGTTTAGTTTTTGTGTTTTTATTGTTTGACATGGGCGTAACGGCAGCAAGCGACTTGACAAAAAGGTTCTCAAAACTTAGTGTTTAAATTGACGCTTAAACTTTAGGGATGATAGCCATCCGCTCCCCCGCAAGTCCGGTGATGATGACGAGGCTACTCCAAGCCATCATCGTAAGTCAGTTAGGAAAAAAAGGTCATGAAACGTCGTTTAATAGACTCTCATCAATACAAAAACTGATTTATGTAAATTTAAAATTTTTAAGTGCTAAAGCTTGCACTAGCTGAACTAATATTTAGAAAAACGGAAAAAATTCAACTGCCTCACCGCGGCCCGGGGATTCGAACACCCGTCCTTCCGGGAATCGCGCCCAGACGTGCATTACCATCACACCAGACCAGCAGCTATTAATTGAAGCCGTCGAATTTTTCCCGTATATGTATAACGGAAAAAACCGTTTTTCCGTTTTTCTAAATATTAGTTCAGCTAGTGCAAGCTTTAGCACTTAAAAATTTTAAATTTACATTAATTGCCAGTGTGTCATCATTTTCTGTAGTTTACATTTCTGCAATGAGATGTCTACGGCTGTCAGTGTGTATCACTGATAGTAGATGGCGCCACCTGTGGCTAACAGGTCATATACGGGAAAAATTCGACGGCTTCAATTAATAGCTGCTGGTCTGGTGTGATGGTAATGCACGTCTGGGCGCGATTCCCGGAAGGACGGGTGTTCGAATCCCCGGGCCGCGGTGAGGCAGTTGAATTTTTTCCGTTTTTCTAAATACAAAAACTGATTTCCCCCCATCCCCCATCCCCCATCCAGATGTTCATCGCACAATTATCCAAGTGGGAATCGAACCCACGACTCTAGGAAGCGCCAGTCAGGTTCACTAACCACTATCCACCGAGTCAGTCAAATAAACAGATAACCTTGATACTTATAGCCTACTTACCAAAAACGAAGAAGTAGAGTAGTTCATCCAAGATCGTAGCGCTTGCAGCAGTGCCGAAATATTGTAAGCTCATTAAAATAAAACAACATGGACAATATCCCGGATATATTCAGTTTTCTGACGTGTATCACTTCTGACGTGGACTTCTTTCTGGAAGTATTTGCTCTACCAACTTTTTCGATAAGAAGAGAAAAAATAATAGGAACAAACCCCAACACAAAATCTTCCCACCTAACCACAACAGAGTTCCAATCGTATCCCGCGGGACCCCGCCAATATTTCCCAATAACAGTGGTAATCGACGCGCCATCATTACTGTCCCACATAAATTAATAAGGATTCCTTAGCTTTCCGCCATTTTATGGCGTGCGGGGGAGTTTAATAACAGTCTTGTGGGGTATTGGCTAGGGATTTGTGGAATCGATAGACGACGGACATTAGCTGTTTAGTTTGATATCGGGGTATGTTGTGCTTCTTTTAGTTAATCCTTATTAATATTGAGAAGAATAATAAATGTTATATTAAGCTATTGCATAGCTTTTATCGCGGGCTTTGAGACGACCACGACTCTTGGAATTGTAGTTAGCGTCCTATTGTAACCACTGTGCCACCGAGTCACTCAAACTTATAAAAAGTTAAAGTATTTATTGCGAACTAAGTGTCTTCTTCTTCTTATCGTATGGATGATGAACAACCTGGTGTCAGAGTTTTTAAACCGCCCGTAGGCCTCTGACATGGCTTCACACACCGTTAAAAAATCTCTCAGGTGTGCTGGTTTCCTCACGATGTTTTCCTTCACCGTTAAAGCGTCGAATGATGGTACATGAATTTCAAATTTTGAGAAACACATTGGTACCTGGCGGGGTTTGAACTGGCGACCTCTCGCATGGCAAGCAACGACCTAAACCACTCGGCCATCGATGCTTTTTGTGTGTGTGCAACTAAGTGTACAATGTACATTATAGGTCTTAACAGTAATAAGAGCTTAGTAACTAAGTTACCCTTTCCAGGCATTGCAAAATTCTGGCATATATTTCTACCATTAAAACCCTCTTACAAACTGACCAACATCGGCCCAAATTACTTATAAAGCACTAAAGCAATATTACAGCTAAGCAGAACACATGTGCCCATAAAAGGGCATTGATGGCAAAAAACCTATCGCAGTGTGTGCTGAAGATAGCAGAGGTAATAACAGACACGTAGGAAGACAACCGAATATGGTGACCATATAGATTGACTGGATGAGGCTTACTAACTAACTAAGACGATTTCAGCCATGGCGGCTGATCTCAATTGAGTATTAAAATAGCCAGCTACCTCCATACCACGTTTTATAAAAATCTATAAACGTAAAAGTTCTCCCATACAAATTTTCACCCCCCCAATGACCGCCATGGGGGTTGAAATAAAAAAAAAAGCGCTGGTGTCTCTCCGGAGTGCCAGCTACCTCCATACCAAGTTTTATAAAAATAGAAAAACACGTAAAAATTCTCCCATACTAACTTCCACCCCCCCCACCAATTAACCACATGCAGGTTGAATAAAAAAAAAAACAATTAGCCTATATGTTATTCCAGAGTACCAGCTACTATCACACCAAATTTCATACAAAATCGGTTCAGAAGTTTGAGCGTGAAAGAGTAACAAACATCCATACATACATCCATACTTACAAACTTTCACGTTTATAATATTAGTAAGGATTATTCTTTAAAGCCACTTCCAGTACATCGCAGACCATCCCAATACGTGTAATAACATGGGCACGCTACATAAACTCCGCTCAAGTTGCCCCTGCAAGGGGATTTCGCCTTCTCCCCCTTCTGAACAGTAGCCATAAGGTCGTCAGTCCCCTGGAAGGTGGTGCAGTAATTTCTAATAAGGTAATAAGGCAGTTTTCCAATAGTGGTGGGTTTGGCTAATGATGTGGACCGATGAGAATGAATGTCTATGGTGTGGGTAAGGCTTATTGATTGGTTGCGGTGCCTTATGGAGATTTGTGATGCGTTTTGTTCACTGTCAACTCAGTAAGTGGTCGATATTTTAGGATAGAAGACATTTTTTGATTACATAGACATTTACAATTTGTAACATGATTATCGTTAAAAAGAGCAACTATCGAGTTTCTTGCCGGAGTCTTCTCGGTAGAATCGGCGTTCCGAACCGGTGGTAGAATCTTATTATAAGTAATGTGACGATTTATAAGTGCATGTAAATTGCTTATATAAATAAAGACATTTTTTATTTTGATTTTGATAGGGTTATTTTTTTTCATCATTTCATTTCTGTAGAACAGTGGTTAGCGACTTGCAATTCCAAGAGTCGTGACTTCAATTCCCACTCGGGACAAAAAATATTTAATTTAGTGTTTATAAGTTTACTAGCTTTCCGCCCGCGACTTCGTCCGCGTAGAGACGTTTAACGGGTAAAACATTACTTCTTTATAGCGCAGTTGGTTAAAGAGTAGCCTATATCCTTTCCTAGGCTCTGGACTATATCTGGACCAAATTTCGTTCAAAAACGGTCGAATACTCTATGCGTGAAAGCGTTACAGACAGCCAGACAGAGTTACTTTCGCATTTATAATATTAGTAAGGATAATATGTATGTTTGTATATCAGTCTCTGACGCCCATAGTACAAGCATTTGCTTAGTTTGGGGTTAGAAGACCGTACGTAGAAATGTCCCAGATATTTAATTATTATTATTATACCTAAGTATGTAGATATTTTTTGTAAAATTATGTGTGTATGCTATCTTATATTTTTCTTTCACTTCACCTGAGTAAATGATGAGTTTCAATCTTCTCTATATCATATCTTCACACATTCCTAAGAGAATCAACATAGACGAATAAACATACAAAATTTGGACATACGGATTTCGTTTAACCTTATGACGTACGGAACCCTACAAAACAGTCCCATTCTCCTAATCCTTCTTTATCCTATAGTATAGTATACTCGTGTACTTCAGATAAAACGTGAGTAAGTGGCGAAATCGCCCGATACGGTTTCAAGCCCTCTGCTCAAGAATGAGGGGAAATTTTTAATTACAAATACAAGTGACATATATTATGCTGTAAGTTTTTATGATTGCATATTTTTTTGTACTTAATTGCATGTTTGATAGTTAATAGAGTTGTACCTGTACTGTACAGTACCTGGTTCCGCTATTGAATTTTTGAAGGGTGTACCATAAATTAACTTTGGTCTAAGAAACTTGAATAATAAATACTGAATTGCAGTTTTGAATGGTAGTTTTTTGCAACCATATTTACTTTTTATTAGACGCGAAATTAACTCTGTCGTATTTTTGCGAAAAAAAAATATTGGTTTGGTTTACGTGGCATACGTGAGTTCATAACTTATCTAAACATGATAAATATCATACAACAGCACATACATTGTTCTGATTCCGAACTAAGTTGCTTAAACACTTGTTTTACGGATATCAGAAACAACAGTAGACACAGTTATTATACTTAAATATATTTAATAAGATACAAAACACCGATATTCGTCACACAAACATTTGTCTTGGGTGGGAATCGAAGCTACAACTCTTGAAACCGTATCCCTAATCATTGTTAATCGATTCAGTCGATAATTATTAATAGACCCGACATTTCAAGCTCTTTACAAGACTCCTGGACACGGGATTTTAAAGTATAGTAAATAAAATAAATAAATATCTAGGACATTTCCATACACGGTCATCTGACCCCAAACTAAGCAGAGCTTGTAGTATGAGCGTCAGAGACATACATTTATATATATAATTCCGTACTTAAATACATATTCACACCCAGATAGGGAACAAACACCGATGCTCATCACACAAATATCGTTCCGAGTGGGATTCGAACCCACGACTCTTGGAACAGCCAGCCACAGTCACTTACCACTAATCCACAGAGTCAGACGAAAGTAGTAAGTAAGTAGTATACGTCTATTATTTGCGCGAGCACTACACATTTGAAATTAAACTAACTTTACGGATTAGACTCACGTGTATTGTTATTCTAAACATTTTGTTTAGAGATCCGACGAGTTTTCGAGTTCTTTACAGCGCTCGTGGACACGAAGATTTATTTCAAACTAGTGGTCCCGGCGAATTTCATACCGCCAATACTGATTATTTTTCTTTATTTTCTCATTGAAACCTTCCCTGGACTACGACTAACATTTTAAAACCAAAATTACCTAAATCGGTCCGGGCGTTCTCGAGTTTTAGTCAGACTAACGAACGGCAATTCATTTTTATTCATAAGATTTATAAGAAGAAGATAGTAAGTAGTATTTTAGTTAGTAGGCCTAATCGATATTTGCAAAACAATGAGACAAATACAAAGTTATAGGAGGGCACTCGTACAACGGGACTCCTAACGACGCGATCGGGGGTGGATTCGCCGTTTTATTTTTAATGTTTATTGCTTTTTGCCAGATAAATTCGTCCCCAAGGGAGCGTATCCGAGGAATCAATGCGGTCTGAGGGCCTTGGAGTAATGGCCCTTACTATGTGTTCCGTTTCGGCGCCATTTTGATTTGGATTTGACTTGCAACTGGCTTATTCTGATGGCTCTGCGTGTTAATGGCCAAATCTTATATTACAACTCAAACATTTGTTTTGAGCTAAATAATGTGTAAATAACTTTGTAATGTTCAATTTTTTTGCTATTGTTTCAAAAATAGTACACCTTGATTGATTGGTAAGTTTAACACGTTTGGTTTTAGATGTGATCCTTTGTAATTGATGGTCTCTGTTGTCAAATATGTTCTTATGCTAAAATTTCAAAAGCATAATCATCAATCGTAGCACATGGCAGACAGTGATCTCTGCCTACCCGAGAAATCTGGGAAAAAGGTGTGATCTTATGATTATAACGATCGAGTATCAAAACGAAACAAGTGACAAACCTTCGAGTTCGGATCGAGGTTTACCATCAGAAGCAAATAGTAGGGGTCCAAATACAGTTTCGGCGCAGATGTTTTCTATGTTAATTCTATTGTTTTTTTGTTAATTTTTATGCTCCTTTTCATGCTCGATTTAGTCCGTTCGGCCGTTCGCTTCAGGATTAATGCTAATGTAGCGTTCGCTAAAAATCTTCGCTCACTTAAAATCGCTTTTGTTTTAGATTGCGATTTTCCTCGTTTACTTGATGGAGAAATGATGAATAACCGATTTGTTGGGTTTGGATTTGATGGGATGTCGTTTGGGGAAGTGTTTTGGAAATAAGTGGTCACTGTTTTTGTTTTAGCGTATTTTTAAATAGTTTTCATATTTTTTTTATAAGGACAGTGGTGTATCGTGTTCCGTATCAACAACTTGGTAAATAACTCTGATGTTAGGGTCAATTAGACTTTCTGAGAATATTTAATATATCATCATCATCTGCCTATATACGTTCCTTACTGCTGGGGCACGGACCTAACCTAAACTAGGGCGATAAGGCCTTAGTCGACCACGCTGGCCAAGTGCGGGTTGGTCGACTACACAACCTTAGAATTTTTTCGTAGGTGTGCTGGTTTCCTCATAATGTTTTCCTTCACCGTTAAAGCGTCGAATCCATCATTTGAATTATCGAACATATGAATTTTAAATTGGAAAAACACATTGGTAGGTACCTGGCGATTCAACTGGCGACCTTTCGCATGGCAAGCAATGACCTTAAACACTCGTCAATCGACACTTTTCATATCATTATCATCAGCCAATTTAAGTCCTCACTGCTGGAGCCCATCAACCCCAAGCATATCTGCTAATGATACCTACAGCTGCGAATCAGCTGGTATTACATAGAAATTGATCCATTTTGATATGAATGGATCAATTTCTATAGATCATTATAATAATATAGCGCGCATTCTGTATGGATACACCATTAAAACATTGCCTGAAGACAAGTAGCGACCCTATACTCTAACTTAGATGCTCGTTTTTTGTCTTAAGACACAATTACGGTCTCCAAAAAAAAAACACTGTGTAAATAAGTAGATTTAAGTCCTCGCCATTAAAAATAAGAAACCATTCGATCGGAAACAGCGTTAATCCTGACCGACGTATTTCATTAAACAGGAAGAGACAATACCCCCCCAAGTTTGCCACCCCAAAATCCATCTCCGAATTAACTTTCGCGAAAAAAATGCATTCGCAATAGATGACGAAAATATTGCGAGTTGCGCGCCGAAATCACTTCGGCTAATTTTTGATTGAGCGCCGACCAGGTATGATGGAGCTTTGGGACTACAAAAAAGTTTAGTAGTTTTTCGTAGCTTATAGGAATTTATGGATTGTTTTTTCTACTAGCGGCTGCCCGCGACTTTGTTCGCGAGTAAGTTTTCTTTATGATTTGTGGCCTATTTGTTATCGCTACATAGTATAAAGCTAAGTCGCTTCCGGCGTCTGTCTGTATGTGGCTTAAATCTTTAAAATTACGCAACGGATTTTTATGCGGTTTTTTCAAAAGGTATTTAAGAGGAAGTTTTTTATGCATAATCTAGCCGAATGGTGAAGCGAAGCGAGGACGACACTAGTTCTGATATAATTATAAGCTACATAGAAGTTTCATCGAAATCCGTAGGTAGTTTTTCTCTAACACAACAACTACTAGAGTTGTTGTGTTAGAGAAAAACTACCATACAAAAATCAATTCATATACAAAAACTTTCGCATTTATAGTATAGAAGTAGGAAAAGTTTTTAATTATCAATTACAATAATTAAGTGCCAACCACGGAAGTCAGTATTGGTCAGCTCAATACATAGTATACTCGATACATTGGTACGTAGCGGAGTTCGAACTGGCAACCTCTCTGGCGTTAGTAGTATACGCATAAGTTCTATTGAATTCGAACAACAAAATTGCACATCTCCAAATCTAAAGGCCCGTGTACACTGGTGCACTCGACGCATCCGCGCTCGGGGCTAATTTTTTTTAAACTGTCATTAATTCGGAGTATAATTCCCCCCTTTTGCCCCCACGGGGCCGGCGGGGCGATTAATCTGTGTTTAATGTCGCCCCCGAAAAAGTAGCTAATCAACAGATTGGTAGAGATTTTTTTCGTGTACAAACGCATATGGGTGGTGTGTATGCTCCTTAAGTTCTAGTGGTAAGGTTTGAATTTGTACGCGTTTAAGAATTTTGGTGAATTGGCAAGGGGTGAATGTTTGATTTCGATTTTTAAGATGTTTTAAGATAAGTGGCAGGGTAGGATTAATATTTTTACATAACACTATATCTAATGTTAAGTAAAATACTTGCTCTACTAAATATTTGTCTTTATGGGTCTACACGCATGGGGCAGACGAAGACGGACGGCGCCAGTTCGCTCGCGACCACGATTGGTGTAACCCAGTCGAAACGTCGGGCAGTAAGTAGCTATGTATTTGCTACTGCTAATAACGCGTGTAGACCCATAAAGACAAATATTTAGTGTAATGGAACGCGAAAGTCTAAAATCATACTTGCTCTACTCATGAAAAGTATCAATGTAATCTTTTTCGGAATAAAATTTAGGTAAGTGTCATAAAACAGCTTGTAGAGCGCCGATGGCCGAGTGGTTAAGGTCGTTGTGACAATGTGCTTTCAAAGTGGGAATTCTTATGTACGTTTTACATATGACAGTCTTACGGTAAAGAAAAACATCGTGAGGAAACCTGCACACCTACGAAGAAATTCTAAGGTTGTGTAGTCGACCAACCCGCACTTGGGCAGCGAGGTTGACTAAGGCCTGATCGTCCTAGTTTAGGGCTCTTGGTAGGTAGTATATGGGCTGGTGCCCCAAACTAATGTTGAATTAAAGCGTTATGTATACTATACACTTTTCTGTATTCATACCGGTCTGCGTAAGATTGGCTGGTTATCCGTGGCAGCGGTCTTTGAGAGTTGATTCAAAAACTGCTGGCTAATTGATAACAATTGCTAATTAAGTTAAATAATTGCTTTCCAAAATATGTAAACATATATTTTTTTTAATTTCACGAGTCATTCTGGTCGAACTAATTTAATTTATTAATTGAAAACGGAAATCTCGCGATTAACAAACAGCATGTACTCTTCCCCTCATCAACAAACATTTAAAACCAACAGCTCGATACTACGCAGACACTCAAAACAATATCTCGTCCCATCAAATAATCATGTCAGTGCGGATTAAAAGAAAAAAAAACCTTCAAAGACAAACACGAATATTCGGTCCGCCATTCAAAAAGGACCATCAATAATTAATCACGCTTCTCGTCTGGAAATTAGCCACCATTTGAGGGTTAAACAGAGTCTTGAGCAAAGAAAAAAAAATGTATTTTTCCCCGTAAGGAATCCTAGGGGAAATTTTATGTAGGAACTTGGGCGATCGAGTGCGGATTTTGGAGGTAGAGCCCTGGAAGAGATTTTGGATTTGCGAAGGTTTTATTGAACTCTACAATTAAAGAAAATAAAAGTTTATGTTTGTTATATTGGAATAACGACTTTTTGCTAAATGGAAATGAATCTTTATCGGGTACCAATAACAAAAACGCAATTAAAAATATTTTTGTCTGTCTGTCTGTTTATTCTCGCTAATCTCCGAAACCATATCTTATAGAAATCTAGTATTTGAATCCTTCTACTCAGTTGTCAACGCAAGACGGACAATAATTGATTTCTAAAACAGGTACTACATACAAACCAAATTCTTAAGATTTTAGGTTATTACGAAGCATTACCATAAAAGGCGTGACGTTAATTTTATCTATTTAGTCCGTAAGTAAGTTTATACAAAAATATAGGACACCTATCTTTTGGTTGTAGATAAACTTCTTAGCACTATATCTCATAATATCTTGTCTGTGGAACGAAATAAAAAATACGTATATAATATTTTTAATTAACTTAAATAACGGACTAATTTGATTTTTTCAGTCGTCCAGCCTATCAGGCTATTCCTTATCTTTGCCGCATCCAGTCAATCTTACTCAGAAGGCCACGACCCTTAAAGTCGTATTAATGAAAAATGAAATCGACTTGGCAAATCTAATATTTTTGCATTCGCGGCGCTGGCACGCCGTCAATTGGCCATGTTGATTACAGCATTGGAAGGGGACTGTTTGAGACATAATTGATTACCATTTGAACTTGGTGATTAGGTTAAAATATTACATATTATCTGATACTAAGTAATACTCACTACTTAGTATGGGATATGTAATAATTCAACCTCTTTTCCTTTCCTAAATTGAAAATGGTTGAAAATGGTTTTAAGGTTGATGAATGTGGATGAAGCGAAAGTGGACTGCCAGGACCGTAGTACATGGCAGGAAGTGATCTCTGCCTACCCATCTTGGAAAAAGGCGTGACTTTATGTATGTATTCTTGTAAGTATTTCCTTTCCTTATAAAAAAGAAAAAAGCGTCGATGGCCGAGTGGTTAAGGTAGTTGCTTGCCATGCGAGAGGTCGCCAGTTCAAACCCCGCCATGTACTACTGTATTTTTCAAATTTGAAATTCATATGTACCATCATTCGACGCTTTAACGGTGAAGAAAAACATCTGTCAAGGGTAAACGGTAAAGTAAACGCTAGACAAGACTCTCTGAGCTGGAATTCGTGTAGACCGAAAGGTGCTGGGTTCGAGTCTCGAGTCGAACCAAAGTGTGAGTTTTTCTGTTAGTTAATTACTCAGCCTGCTGTCAGAATGTTGGCAGATGCACACCTGTGCCTAGAAAAGCACGTTAAGCGGGTGGCCCTGCACCTGATTTCAGATCAGTCATGACTTTACCGCCTCACCAAACTATAAGAGTGAGGGAACAGAGAGTGAACTTGTGTTTGCGCATACATTTGTCTGATTTCCGTTTGATCACACTCTGAAATTGTGGGACTGAGAGTGCACTTGTGTTGGGGTATACCTGTGCACTATTATATGTCAGAGCGCTGACTGATCACTATTGAGATCGGTTCAAGGCCAAGAGGCTTAGACTAAGTAACAATATGAAAACTATAACGAAGTTCGAAAAATTGAAAATGTATGGGATTGCCATTAGATTGATTTAATTGAACACTGGATTCATCGCGTTTTAAGTCATTCCTTTACATTTTATTATTTTCGTTCGTCTATCGTTATCTTTTTGATATTATTACTTTGTCTACGGCATCTGAAATCGGTTGGATACCATTATCAACATCGAATCTCTCTCCAGATCTGTTGGAACAGTTACCAGGAAACCATGATTGGTGTAACTGGAAGGCGATCTCAGTAGCGCTACCATGAGTTAGCTATCGAAAACTTGGTACGTTAAAAACCTAACGAATTGTTTTTTTTATACAATTTTAATTCTTAGCGTTACCGCTAGGGTCGTTGTAAATTTTTTCATAGACATTTTTTACATAGGCGATATCGAGTAACTTTTAAACTCATGGTAGCGCTACTGATTTGATGGAACAGTTACCAGGAGACCATCATTCTCCTGCCCTTGTCCCACGCTAAGTGGGGTCGGCGCAACATGTATACTTCTTCCACTGTGGCCTGTCATTCGTCAGCTCTGCGTCTGCTCCTTTACTACCATATCATCTGGTTACCAGGAGACCATGATTGGTGTAATTGGAAGACGATCTCAGGAAGCGGCCCGCGCAACCAACCGGTCGGTGTCGCGACAATGACGGCGACAAAGCGGACGGCTCGCGTGACAGACTGCTATTGGACGATACAGGATGTAGCTAGTATTGAACGTCCAATAATAATAATAATTAATATCATGATAAACATTTACATAATGTGATCTCAATATCCAATATTTTATAATTTTATATAATTTTATTTTATTTTTTTAACAAGTGTACAAGTCGTCGAATTTGCTTAAAACAAATGTCAATCATTTATGGTTCCTGCGATACAGGCTCAGAGTCTAATGCAGTGGCCACTGCCTAAATGTGTAATATTGTTAGTTTAAGATGTCTTTAAGTTAATTTAGTTTATAAGTATGGTAAATGTATAATCTAACATAACATTCCTTTCATTAATAAATAAATATTATTATTATTATATCCTTAAATCAAGCTATTGCTTGTATCGCAGCAGCAACAGTCGGAATATGCAGTCAAATTTTGTAGACACTTGACTAGGACAATGAAGTTACTAAAAAATTAGAACTTATAAATATAGGCATAGGCATAGGAAGGTTTTTTTTTCTTCAGATAAACTAGACTGAGGAAACTACTTCTCCAAAAGTAGATCACACAAATACTTTTTAGGGTCTTACTCTAACTCTATGTAATAGAAATTAATTCAACCTCCAATTGTAGCCACCAGAACTAGAGTGGCCCAAGCCACAAGTTGCATTTTTTGCAACAAATTAAACAAACTCTTCAGCTTTATAGTATTAGTATAGATTGTATTTAATGTTTGTTTCCTATACCACTATTGAGTCCACACTCTATGATTCTGCACTGTCAGAACACCCTGTACCTTCGTCTAGCGTCGACAATGCAAGCGCCGAGTCGGGACGTCCCGCGCCGCTGCACGCATTCAACTAGGAGTTGCTATTGGGTTTCTTTGACGCACTCTCATTATTTGGGTCACTGGCCACCATGACTGAGGAGTTCGTTGGTCTATTGGTAGCAAGCGCTGCGTTAGCACCGAGAGGTCCCCGGTTCGAGTCCGGAGTCGGCCGGGATTTGTGTGAGTTTTTCTGTAAAGATCACTCAGACTGGAGTTAGGAAGTTGGCGGTTGCACGCCTGTGCCTCGGAAAGCACGTTAAGCCGCTGGTCTTGCGCCCGATCTCTCATCGGTCATGTCGAATTGCCGTCTCACCGAATCATGGGAGTAAGGGAATAGAAAGTGCACTTGTGTTTGCGCGCACACTTGTGCACTATAATATGTCCTGCGTACTTGGCTGATCCCAGTTAAGATCAGCCGCAATGGCCGAAATCAGTCGGACGCCGTAACTGAGGACGAGTCATGGTGGCCGCTGACTCCCTTGGACACTGTTGTCATCCCTGCTGAATATCTTATCTAGTACATTACATTTATCGATAGTCATATAGACTTGCTCCCCTGGCCCAAAGTAAAATATGATTTACCCTGTACCTGGTTACGTTACATCACATACATATTATGTATTTAGTTGGTAAGCTTTATTCAATAAATAAATAAATAAATCATTTAAAAGAACTATCGCTTCTCGCGCTTACCAGTTGGATGATACTTTTTTTTTTTGGAAAATTGAAAAGACATGTTTATTTATATCAAAAAATAACTAGATTGATTCGATAGTACCTACTTCTAAAGGAGAATCATTCTGCTACAGTAAAATAACCAATAAAATTTCACGATGTATATTGTTATGGTTACACTTGATTCGCAATGTTCTATTTCATGTTACTATATTTTTTTCTATACAATAAGCCTATAATTATAGAACAGTGTACACAATACCATTCACTTTCTTTCTACCAACAAAACAACATCACCCGAACTAACCCTAAAACGACAGGCCAACCCATCACGGACATCCCAAAAAAATCACTCGAGCCTCCACAATCAATTTCACCCGGCGAAATACGGCCATTTCCCAAGGTTTGGAGCTTATAAGTTTTTCGACTTGGCTAATATTGTTAGGCTGGCCACGGCCGTCCCACGGGTCAGATTTACCCATAAATTGAGGAGGTAAGTGTTTCTCCCCTCTCAATCTTTCAATGCCTCTGAGCGTATTTTTTATAGGATACTGTACAAGGGTACATGCTGGTTTTTTTTTCGTTCGGCGTTCGTTAAAAATTCAGCGGGCGTTTTAGGGTTAACGAGTGTTAGTGTTTGAGGAATTCTTTTATAATTTGCAGACAGTAACGTTTTTAATACAATTGATGATTTATGTATAAAAAAAAACATGCCAATTACCATATGGCGGTAGTGATTTAACTTTCTTATGAAGACAACTGTCATCTTGAAATTTTGTTATCATTAAATTTAGTTAATTTTGTAATATACTACTATACCCACCTTGTACCTACATGAATTCCTTCTTCTTCTTATCGTATGGTCGATAAACAACCTGGTGTCAGAGTTTAAACCGCCTGTAGGCCTCTCACACACCGTTGAAAAATCTCTCAGGTGTGCTGATTTCCTCACGATATTTTCCTTCTCCGTTAAAGCGTCAAATGATGGTACATATGAATTTCAAATTTGAAAAACACATTGGTACCTGGCGGGGTTTGAACTGGTGACCTCTCGCATGGCAAGCAACGACCTTAACCACTCGGCCATCGACGCTTTTTTTTATTTATTTATTTATGTATTTTAGGAGGACCAGGATTAACATTTTTAACATAGGATAATAATAATAACAATTAAGAAATCACTTATAGATCCTCACAGATAAAAATTTAGTACATAAAAGAATAACAACAGTTAAGAGCACATTCAACGTCACATTGTAATTTTTTTTTTACCTATACATAACAAAAATAAAAATAAATAAAAAAACAGAACAAAATCCGATGACGATTATTGAGATACAAAAAACCGCTTGCCCATAAGCCGGCCAACCGTTGGTACGCTAGTGTTGAAGAGATCTAGGTCGAGTTCTTTTCCACATGAATGTTTCGCTGTTTCATCGATCAACATCAACAAAACACCAATGTTTTTCTTTCTTTCTTTCAATATTCAGATCCAAAGAACACCTGTTTACGCATTCACCAATAAAATAAAAAGGCCCCTATGCAACATCAAATAAATCGGAAACGATTCCAATAACGAATTCCCACTATATCCATCCACCGGTCAATTTGTCTGTCCGTGGGGAAGACGGGGTTATATTAACCCCATCAGACACCGGTGTCCGTTAAACTTACCCCGTTTATTTTATTGCCGATAATAACGGATTTTTCTGTTAAGGGGTCCGGTAGAGATTTTGTTATCGGATTTACGGATTCAATATTAACTTGTTTGAGAGCTTTTACTGGTGATTCTGTCTCAAGGGGTAGTAGGATTCGATTCCAGTCTGGTTTAAGTGATCATTTGATTTTGTTCTATATATTGGTCTGGTTGTTAAGCGATTAGTGCTTTTAATAATACTAAGCTTTAAGCTAAGATGGGGAACCATATCATATATGTTATTAACCTTGTTTTGCCTATCGCTAAATCGCTATATTATGACAACTGATATTGTTAGATATTATAGATAGTAAAAGTAGTATATAAGATAAATTATTCCAAATAAATTCATGATTCCTCAATGATCAGTGTTTAATTCAACTCCCAGGCATCCTAATATTACAACAGTCACACATAAGTGAACCATAACCAGTGACGCATTCGATTCTTTACTAACTTTAATATAACACGTAAGGTCAAAATCTTTTACATATTATTGTGATCCAAATTGTCTCTAGTTACCAATTCTCTCCTATAGCAGCCTTCCAACATCGCAAATGACTCGGTTGGAGCGCTAGATACACCGTGAAATTTTAGTGGTTGTTTTCCCGTGGCAGAACGATTTGCCTTTAGTAATACTATCGAATTATGCAAATTATTCGTTGAAAATGTAGTGTATAGAACTACCTGCCAAGTCACGCATAGGTGAACTATAACGAGTAACGCCTTTGATTCTTTACTAACTCTCAATAACACGTAAGGTCAAACTCTTATACATATGTCACGCGTTTGATTCTTTACTAACTGTCATAACACATAAGGTCAAACTCTTATACATATTATTGTGATCCCAATAGTCTCTAGTCACCAATTCTCTCCTATCTCCTTCAAACATCACAAATCACTCGGTAGGAGCGCTACAGAACGACCTGCTAAGTCACGCATAAGTGAACTATAACCAGTGATGCATTTGATTCTCTACTAACTCTAATATAACACATAAGGCCAAACTCTTATACATATTATTGTGATCCCAATAGTCTCTAGTCACCAATTCCCTCCTATCGCAGCCTTCAAACATCGCAAATCACTCGGTAGGAGCAACAGAACGACCTGCCATACATAAACTCGTTGGAGCAGCGCAATACGTAGCCTATCTGCTTATCACGCCAAGAGGGCCACTATAAGGAATAAATACGCAGATAAAAATAAAGTTATTTTTCCAAACGTCGAATAAAACAGGCACGCTGTCACACCGTGCGCGGGATCTGTTGGGTGTCTGTTTATTTACAATATAGTAAAAAATAAATAGGAAAATAAAACCTCTCTCTTGAACATTATAAGCAAGCTTTCGTCACTAGCCCATATTTGTCATAATTGCTGGGGCACGGGCGTACCCTGAACTAGGACGATAATAATAAGGCGTCCGACCAATTTCAGCCATGGCGGCCGATCTCAATTGAGATCAACCAAGTGCGCAGGACATATTATAGTGCACAAGTGTACTCTCTATTTCCTTACTCTCATAATTCGGTGAGACGGCAATCCGACATGACCGATGAGAGATCGGGCGCAGGACCACCGGCTTAACGTGCTTTCCGAGGCACGGGCGTTCAACCGCCAAATTTCTAACTCCGGGCTGAGTAATTTCATTACAGAAAAACACACACAAATTTTGCCCGACCCCGGACTCGAACCGGGGACCTCTCGGTCCTAACGCTGCACTTGCTACCAATAGACCAACGAGGCAGTTAACTAGGACGATAAGGCCTTTGTCAACCACGCTGATGATGACATTTAAATAAAATAAACACTGAGTCTCGTGTGAGACATCCTGTATTTGCTATAAAAGCATACAGATTGATAGATACCTACACATTGAGGTCAAACTAACAACAGCCGTTTTTTTAATTTTACAACTCAGTCTCGTTCTTCTATCACACAGTTAAGATATTTAAGAGACTTGATGAATGAGTTCAATAAAAAAATACATTAACACAATATTTCAGCAGCTCCATTCAGTTTTAAAACAAGAAAAAACCCTATTCGGTGTGAACAAATCCATATAAAGTGCGGATGGCCCAGGGCGAGTGGGTTAAAACGGTACATCGCACAATAAAACAGCCCTTCTGTCCATAAATATCCGTGTTCGGAAGTCACTCTGTTAGCGGTTGGATATTTTTTTATCTCCACTTTATTTGTCGAAGAACCCCACCGGGGCGGTTCTAAGTAATGGACGTATTTTCGGGTTTAACCCCCGCTCTTTCGAGTGGTCAAGTTGGAGGTTTTGAAGTTTTTTTTTTACACTAAACTATTTACAATTATTTTGTTTTACGACTTCAATTTATTCATCGAAAATATGCTGATAAGTAAGTTAAGAATCATGAAGGAGGTATTTTTTATGATTATTATAATTTGATACTGTTTAATCTTCGAGATAATTTTAAATTCAAACTGAATCGATAAAAATAATATTGCTACTAGAAATGTGTGAAACCCAATCGTACGTATTTGCTAAAAAGAAGTAATGCATTGTAAGTCACCAATTCTTGCATCGTCAAACAGGTCAACTCTTTCCATCAATAACTTTAAATCAGATTCGACTACATCAATTCAGATTTTAATATATAGTTCAAGATAAACACAATCTATGGTCGCCTCTGGCAATCTTCACATCTATGGCCGTGTCTATGGTAGGGGAAATACAGTGAAATGGACGTTTAACCCTCACGCCCCGCAATCTGTCAGTCGTTTCCTATTGTGGCCAATGATTTGTTGGAGAAAAAGAAACATTGGTACTTGTATCTTTTTTTATGACAATCGAACCTCTATGCAAAGTCATGCGTAATAAAATCAATGATCCACACACCAGTTGGGATAGTACCAAGTTTTTAAGCTATTGCATAGCTTTTATCGCAGGCATTATATTTTTGAGCGCGGCGACCGAACCAAGAATTTCTGTAACGAAAAAAACCTCACAATCGTCTAACGTCGTTTCAGTTCGGTAGACTTCGGCACGGTGTTTGTGTGCGTGCGGTTAGACGTATTGTACGACTCTACAAAACTCGCACGAATCGAGACGAGCTGCTCCGAAAATCGGACGATGCTATGCAATAGCTATACCGCGACAGTCCTCGAGTGCCACACGTCTTTTAATGGTCATTTACAATAGAACGCAAATAAAGTTGTTTATGTATATGTAAAAGAGAATTAGTAAATGAGTCCAATCTGGTAAGCAGAAGCAGGGAAGGCATCAAAAATAATGTATTAAAGTAATACTTTTTAAATCATTTTTCAAAATTATGAAAATGTAACAAACATAAAATGAATATCTATCAAACATAATGGAACATTTTAATACTCAGACTACCTTTCTGCCGTTGTAAAAAAAAAGTGCATAATGCAAAAAACCGAAGCGCCAAGGGAAACGGTGAAAACCAAAGCAAAGGGTTACCCTAATTAATTTGTTCAGTTTCCCTGTTAATTATTTGGAAAATATCTCGATCGGTACTGCAATAGAATAAAAATATCATTATGTCCGGGTGCTTTACGTAATTTTGTAATGATAAGGCACAGGTGCGTTCCTACGACATTTTTTCGTAACTTAGGGTCCCATTGGAAATGGTTCACACTGTGGGGTTAGAATGCAGGGGAAAATTAAAAAGAATATTTTTTTAAATTTACTACATCATAATATACAGTGATCTGATTCCGTGATAAGTAACTTAAGCACTTGTGTAACGAATATCAGAATCAACAGTGGATACACAAATATACTTGAATAGATTTTATAACACACCCAGACACGGAACAAACACCAATATTCGTCAAACAAATATTTGTCCCGGGTAGGATTCGAACCAACGATACATAGAACCGTAGGTAGTGAGCCTGGATCACTAACCACTGTTCCAACGAGCCAGTCAGTCAATTCAGTGATTTAGGTCTGTACGAAGCAGTAAAAGTGTTTTTTATGGTGTAAACCATTACTACCTTATAGTAAAGTCAGTAAATAAGTAGTCTATGTCCTTTCTCGATTTCTATATCTGTATACTTACCAAATATATTTATATCAGTTAAATAACGCCGATGGGCGTAAACACTCAACAGACAGACGGATATACTTTGGCACTTCTAATAATTTAATATTATTATACTCGTTAAGAAGAAAAAAAATATGGATCTGCGTCTACGGAACCTACACATTTTTCAGCATATTTTTTTAGGCTTCATAACTTTTACTTAATTCCGTTATCATTTTGTATTTACAAATATTACGTACGTGCCATTAGCTTAGCACAATAGCATTTAAAAGTGCATTAAGCGTAGAAAAGACAAAAAAAATTGAATTGTCATAATGAAAAAAGTCCGTATACAGGAGCACTGAAGGGCTAAAATGTTTTGTTTTTCTAGGGCAGACTCTACTGCTACCAAATGTCTGGTTCTGAATAGAGCTTCGAGTTTCCTTTACATAAAAACTCACACCAATATGAACCTCTTCATACCTATCATCATAAGCCCATATACGTCCCCACTGCTGGGGCACGGGCCTACCCTAAACTAGGGCGATAAGGCCGCGAGTCAATCACGCTGAAAAAGTGCGGGTTGGTTGACTACACAACCTAAGAATTTCTCCGTAGATGTGCAGGTTTCCTTACGATGTTTTTCTTCACCGTTAAAGCGTCGAATAATCGTACATAAATGAATTTCAAATTTGATAAACACACGTAGTACGTGGCGGTGTTTGAACTGGCGACCTCTCGCATGGCAAGCAACGAACGAACCACTCGGCCATCGAAGTTTTCGTAATGCTCATTACAACCCACCAAAAGACCAATAAGGCAGTCATATAAGGTAAAACTATGCTTGTATTTGTACGTAAAAATGCACTACGGGTAAATTACTTACCATCCCACATATTACTCAAAACCATTACACAGAGACGGCATAAACAAACTCTTCCTTTTAAAACCGTAGCAGCATTATAAAAATACACCTGCTTGGAGGAGAAGCGGGACAAATGGCACAGAAATACTAATTAAATATAGCGAGGAATATTTTAATAAGTTTACGCGCGGGCTAAAACAAATATTATGTCTGGCCGGCATGTAAGCGTTGAATTTTAATATCATTACTGCACAGAGTTTTTAATTTTATAAAAGCAAGTTCCTTTTGTGAGAGGAAGCAGGGGTTGTGGGTGAGTATGTGTCTTTTTGGTTGGTTGATCCCCTGCTTTGTGTTTCTTTGGGAACGTAGACGGGAATAATCTATGTCCCACATAATGTAATTAGTAGAGACGGCGTAATTTGCCGGTGAGTTGCATTTTGTAGTCGGACTACGAAAAAAAGTATGTTTTTATATTAGTCAATATTGTGTTGTTTGAAATGTGCTGGTTGTTGTAACACCATGTCTAATAAATTGTTAGATTTCGTTCATTATCAGCCCATATACGTCCCCACTGCTGGGGCACGAGTCCACTAAACTACGGCGATAAGGCCTCAGTCAACCACCCTGGCCAAGTGCGGGTTGGTCGACTACACAAAGATAGAACTTCTTCGTAGATGTTCAGGTTGCCTCACGATGTGTCCCTTCGCCATAGAAGCGTCTGATGAACGTTCACATACATTCTAAATTTGAAGACACATTGTTACGTGGTTGATTGCATAAAAAACTTGTACTCGTATGGGTCAACATGCGATAAACAGGGAGTGACCATGATTGCTAAGTCACATGTTGATCCCTAATATTTAGTTTTGAATATAATGGAACGTGAATGTCTTAAATATTTTATAGATTCATGCAAATAAAAAAGATTTACGCTTAGCTGTATTACACAGGAGTCCTTTTTTTCCTAACTGACAAACGATGATGGCTTAGAGTAACCTCGTCACCATCACCGGACTAACGGGGAAGTGAGAGTCCATTTTCTCTCAATCTTTAGGTAAATCATAATCCAAACCTTACAAGACTTAAAAAATAAACATTTCCTTTAAAATATTGTCCAATTCCAGCTCTCTCAACAAGGAATGCTAATAACTCTTTTCCAATACCGTAGATAAGTAAATTAATGATGGAGATTTTCGAAGTCCCTTTTTGAGGAGTTAATTACCGATAGGGACAAATTGAGGGGAAAAAGGGTGAGAGACAGACGTCGCCAACATTTTAATTGTACTTCGCAAATCGCCGAAGATAATTTATTGCATTTCCACTGGCAACTGTAGATTTGGCGTAGCATTCAGCGCTGATTGAGGACTATATAAATTGGAAGCTTGATTTGTGTGGCAGATGTTTTTCTCATTTCTGATCTGTATATAAGAGATATTTAAAAGAAAATACATATATTATAAATAAATTTATATATTGTACCCGAAGACAGACAGAAGTGGCTTGCATTTGGGTAGGCCTATGTCCAGGAAAAACACGTGTGGCACTCGGGGACTGCCGCGGTATAGCTATTGCATAGCATTTCGGAGCAGCTCGTCTCGATTCGTGCGAGTTTCGTAGAGTCGTACAATACGTCTAACCGCACGCACACAAACACCGTGCCGAAGTCTACCGAACTGAAACGACGTTAGACGACTGTGAGGTTTTTTTCGTCACGGAATTTCTTGGTTCGGTCGCCGCGCTCAAAGCCCGCGATAAAAGCTATGCAATAGCTTAACTATGCAATAGCTTAATAAAGTAAAGTAAAAAATCTGACCGATAAGTTATAAGCAACTTATATTTAGCAAAGGCAGGAACGGTAATATTTACGTAGTATAGGATAGGTGGCCACTTCAAAGATCAAATTAAGCACTATACTACCTTTTGATAAAAAAATATTTGCAAACATTCAGATATAATTTCTAAATCATTAAGTCTATATTATAGTCATTATGTAACACTCAAAATATTTCATGCATAGATATTTATACATACATACTCAAATACATAATCACACCAAGACACGAAACAAACACCGAAGTTCACCGATGATGTTATTTTGAGAAAACTTTCTTACATACATTGGGTTCATTCAGGTTCACAAACAAAAATTTTTGGCACGTATAAAATGTTAAAAAACAGCCAAAATTTTGAACAAAAAACCTTTGAAAAATCCGCAAAGAGTGTCGTATTAAAAACGCATCAAAGATTACACGGCGACAGATTGGCCGGAGTGGGATAGATGAGCTTAAAATTTAAAATTATAATGGGATTGTATCCGGTGACACAAATGTGTGGAGTTTGTTGCTAACGACTTCGCCACTGAGACACTTTAGCCGCGGCTAATGGAGCTGTGGAGTCGGCAAGGTGAGGTTTTAAAAATGTAGTCGACTTACTTAGGGAGGGCCATCCGCTGCCCCGCAAGTAAATAATAAGGCGTCCGACCGATTTCAGCCATGGCGGCCGATCTCAATTGAGATCAGCCAAGTACGCAGGACATATAGTGCACAAGTGAGCGCGCAAACACAAGTGCACTCTCTATTCCCTTACTCTCATAACTCGGTGAGACGGCAATCGGACATGACCGATGAGAGATCGGGCGCAGGACCAACGGCTTAACGTGCTTTCCGAGACACGGGCGTTCAACCGCTAGCTTCCTAACTCCGGGCTGAGTAATTTCATCACAGAAAAACTCGAACCGGGGACCTGTCGGTCCTTACGCAGCGCTTGCTACCAATAGACCAACGAGGCAGTTACAGTGCCCCCGCAAGTACAGTGATGATGACGAGGCTGCTCCAAGCCATCATCATACGTCAGTAATTAAAAAAGTCGGACTTCGGATGAGAGCCATCCGCTCCCCTGCATGTCCGGTGATGATGACGACGCTTCTCCAAACCATAATCGTATGTCAGTTAGGATAAAAAATGGTACATCGAATGAGAGCCGTCCACTGCCTCGCAAGTCCGGTGATGATGACGGGCTACTACAAGCCATCATCGTACGCCAGTTAGGAAAAAAATGGTACATCGAATGAGAGCCATCCGCTCCCCCGCAAGTCCGGTGATGATGACGGGCTACTCCAAGCCATCATCGTACGTCAGTTAGGAAAAAAAAGTAGACTTCCGAACTTACTTCTTTTGTTTAATTCTTTTAAAGAGCGAGATGTTCGTTACGTTACAGTTATTACAAGCGATGGTGAATAACATCAAGTTAACTATAGATTTCGAGACATTTAAAACCGGCATACCAAATTTCATTTAAATTGGTTCAATACTCTATGCGAGACTGCGTCACAGACAGAGTTACGTTCGTATTTATAATATTAATAAGGAGTAATAGATTTGAGCGCCGTTTTAATTTAATACGATACAAAATCCTGTCAGTTTCGGAAATCAGCACAATGCTAAAACCGGAAGTAAGCTTACTAAATAACTTTTTTGCTAGAGAAGCAACCGTCAGCTCCACAGCTGCCCCTGTCGTATAGTTTTACCTGCCATCTCGTGGCAACTAATTGTGAGTGCGGATAAAGTATGTTGTCTAAGGTGGCCTTAACGCGGTTGCATCACCGCGTGGGGGCGCCCTTATGCGTCGCTCTCACCCGGCTACTGTGCGACTACCCTCGGATTTTGGAAAAAAAATGATTTTTTGTTGTTTTTTTTTTGTGTGATCAACCTTGCGATTCGAATAAATAAATATTACACAACATCACATACATTGATCTGATCCCGTGGTAAGTAGCTTAAGCACTTGTGTTACGGAAATCAGAATCAACAGTGGATACACAAATAAACTTAAATATATTTAATAATGCACCCAGACACGGATCACACACCGACGGTCGTCACACAAATACTTGTCCCGAGTGGGAATCGAGCCCACGACTCTTGGAACCGTAGGTTATGAACCTGAGCCACTGTTCCACCGAGCCAGATTCGAAGATCCAAGTAGATTGTAACTTTATACGCATATAATTGGAACTTTTGGTATGCTGTAAGTGGGTCAGTATTTTCACCCCTAGATAGCGATACAAAATTCTGTCAGCTTCAGTGGTCAGCAAGCGGTAACCGCGATTCTAAAACCGGAAGTAAGCAAAATAAAACCGATTTTTGCTAGAAAACCAAACTACTACTGTGCTTCTACCCACGGAGTTTTTTCCTGACATACGATGACGGCTTTAAGTAGCCTCGTCATCATCACCGGAATTGCGGGGGAACGGATGGCTCTCACTCCTAGACTACCATCGAATTTTGTTTATTTATTTCAAAAAAAAAATCTTTGACCGACCTTGTGATGCCAAGAAACATTTATTCCTCTATTACGATTAAAAAAACGATTTATTATTGTATTTGTATTTTGGCAGATGAAGCTTGTAATGAAGCATTTTTCAGACAAAATTTTAGGATAACCTCACTCTCCGTGAGTGTAAGCGACCGTGAGATACATATATGAGGCCGACAGGTAAAATATAACCGATTGGGCTTGTCACTCTCACTCTTACTTCTTCATTACACTCGCAAGTTTAACAAATTATTTCTTCAATGAGGGTTAAGCGTATAAGAACATCACTAGATGGCCATATTGGCCATACGTAGTGTACGTGAGGTCCAACTCCAGCATGATTGGTGAATATTGACATGTCTGTCAATGTCACGTCAAAAATAACCAATCATGCTGCAGTTGTGATATTCTCATACGCGTTAAACCTCATTTCTGGATGTGAACATGTATTTAAGCATGTAACTATAAATATTTATGTATATCACCATAGTACAAGCACTGTTTAGTTTGAGGTCAGCTGGCCGTGTATGGAGATGTCCGAATTTTTTTTTTTTGTCTAAAATCTAGGTAACCTAGGACACCTGGAAACACCTAAGTGTCGTAGCAGCGCAGTTTCGATGGAACGCCGTTATAAATCCAGGCATGACTTAGGCAAATACTAAGCCAGATGCATGGCACGGGAGTGAGGACTTTTGTCTTTTAATTTATCTCCTTGCTTATTTAAGTTATTGCAGCGGTTCTTACTTTTGCACTTTTAACTGGTTCACATGAAAGTCGTAACTTGTAAGTAATTTTTGGCCAAGTATGGAAAAAATTGCGATTAATTTTCTGATAACAATTAGATATTTGAGCGCTGGTTTGATGTTTTCGAAACGATAAATATTTAATATTAGAAAACTGAAACTGTCCGGGATATTTACCATGTTGTTTTGTTTTAATGAGCTCCCGATATTTCGGCACTGCTGCAAGCGCCATGATCACGGGTGAACACCAAATACCACCCAAAGAGTTCACCCGTGATCAGACAGTTACAGTTTTCTAATGTGTGTAACCATGATAGTTTAAAATTATAAATATTTAATATCTTAATATTAATTTATATTTACAAAATCACATACATTGATCTGATCCAGTGTTGTGTAGCTTAAGCACTTGTGTTACAAATATCAGAATCAACAGTGGATACACAAATATACTTAAATGTATTTAATAACACTTCGTTTCAGATTTTCGTCACACAAATATTTGTCTCGGATGGGAATTGAACCCACGACTATTGGTACCACTAACCACTGTCCCATTGAGCTAGTAAATTCACAAGAAACATCTAGAAGCATTGAATAAACCAACATTCGTAGTAAAATTCACAATCATACCCTCTCATAATAGTTACAATCACAAAAACAACAGGATATTTATTTTAAAAATATTAATTTGAAACGCACGTGTGACGTCACGGTTCAATAACTCCCCATATGAAATCGGTAAATTGATATCATGTTGCTACTATCACCTTTATTGCTTAGGTATTATGGTCGTTTATTGGATGTGAATATTCGGTGCATTGTCTGACTATTAGTTTGGGTTCATACAGATTTGTAAGGGCTAGGACAGAAGTACTTAATTTTGCATGTTATTTTCTCTCTCTCTCTCTCATCACCTCAATCATGATCAACATGATCATCAGCCTATATACGTCTCTGCTGCTGGAGCCCGTGCTCCACTAGCCTAAACTAGGGCGATAAGACCTTCAATATATAATTTTAAACTGTGATGGTTACACACATTAGAAAACTGTAACTGTGATCACGGGTGAACTGAGTGAGTTCACCCGTGATCATGGCGCTTGCAACAGTGCTGAAATATCGGGAGCTCATTAAAACAAAACAACATGGTAAATATCCCGGACAGTTACAGTTTTCTGATAAGACCTCCAACCACGCTGGCTAAGTGCGGCTTCGTTGACTACACAACCTACGAATTTCTTCGTAGGTGTGCAGGTTTCCTTACGTCGCTAGGTGGAAATTGGATGCGAATATTTGAGAGAGGGCAGTGGAATAGATGTAGAATAGAATAAAATAGAATGGAATGGAATATAATTCATTTATTGACCACATTATTAACATAAACAAGTACGAAAAAAAAACAAACAAAATCAAAGTATAATTAGGTAGGTGACGACGACAATTGTTTGACCACAAGTTTCGTAATGTTTTCAGTCAAATAGTGTATACTTACCTTTATCCGGACTGCTGGCATTGTCCGGCTCACCGGGCGGGCCATTCGACCGAACCGGACGCCCCGTCCGCGTCCGGAAGCGACATGCCGGCCCAATACACCGATTATAGGCGTCAACCATAAAATTGAGCACATCTGACGGGTGTCGATTGAAATCGGAAAGTGGACAAAACAACCTCCGATAATATAACAAGCTATATAAGGAAAAGGTCGTTGCTTGCCATGCGAGAGGTCGCCAGTTCAAACCCCGCCAATGTGTTTTTCAAATTTGAAATTCATATGTACCATCATTCGACGCTTCAACGGTGAAGGAAAACATCGTGAGGAAACCTGTACACCTAAGAAGACATTCTTAGGTTGTGTAGTCGACCAACCCGCACTTGGCCAGCGTGGTCGACTAAGGCCTTATCGCCCAAGTTTAGGGTAGGCTCGTGCCCCAGCAGGGGACGTATATGGGCTGATGATGATGATGATATAAGGAAAATATAACTTACATATTATGTTGCGCTGACCTCGGATGAGAGGCTAATGAAAAATATGACGCTCGTAATTATAAACAAAGGCTATTATAGATAGTATACTTAATTGCTAAAAGCTATGGAGCGTTTGTCCATTACACCATCTAGCCTTTAGAAGATGGCTTCTTGTGTCAATAGTATTATAATCCACTCATCTCTAATTTGGTGGTTACCTAGCTTAAACAATGATGTATTTATTAAACATTTTCCAGACTCATTTTTTTTTCAACTGAATGACGATTATGACTTGGAGTAGCCTTGTCATCATCACCGGACTCGGGAGCAGTTAGCTGGTTCATCCCTATTATTTATCTATCTATTTAAGTACGTTCAGCTGTAACTTAAGATACGGCTGTTTAAAAACATCGTGTGAATTCTAATTCTGCCAATCTTAATTTCTGCCAATTTTGGTTTTGTAAGTTGTATTGTGGACAACGTACTGCCTCGTTGGTCCATTGGTAGCAAGCAAATAGACAGAGCACTTGTGTTAACGCGCACACTTGTGCACTATGATATGTGTTGCGCACTTGGCTGATCTCAATTGAGTTCGGCCGCCATGGCCGAAATCGAGCGAACGCACGGCTTTCTGTCGTTCCGTTTGGTGCAGGTGCTGACCGGGCATGGCTGCTTCGGTCAGTATCTGCACCGCATCCAGCGGGAGGAATCGCCTGTGTGTCACGAATGTGGCGCACAAGAGGATACGGCGGACCATACCCTTTTTCAGTGTCCGTCGTGGTCCGAAGAGAGATCGGCCCTAATATCCGCGGCCGGCCTCGTGACTTCCCTCCCCCAACTCGTTAGGGAGATGGTCGAGAATAGTGAGGTGTGGTCGGCGGCCGCCTCCTTCTGTGAGTCAGTCATGACAAAAAAGGAGGCGGCAGAACGAGAGCGGGAGAGCGATCCCTCCGCTCCTCCGCTCCGTAGGAGAAGACTCAGACGCACAAGACGCCAATACTCGCGCCAGATGCCGCCGCCCAGTGATGGCCAGCCGACGGTTGGTGTGGGGACACCACCGTCGGCATTGCACCAACGGCCGTCTTTGAGGGACGGAAGCGACCCCGTGTATCGGGTTGCCCCGTCGCCCCCCTCGGCTGGGGGGGCTTGAGTGGAGCCCATGAAGGCTGACCGCCGGCGGTGTTGTGAGTGGAGGCTATGCCAGGTACCACGACACCGCCAATAGGCGACGAGGTACACCCCGGTGTTTTAGTCGGTAGACCCCCTGGGCATTGCAGTCCGCCCAGGAGTCGCGGCTGGCATTTACCATCTTTTCGCCAGTCGCTGGGGAGTCCGACACACCACCCGGAGAGAACCCCCTCTCTGGGTGAAGGTGCGCAACGCATTTCACCGGGTTAAAAAAAAAAAAAAAAAAAAAAAAATGGCCGAAATCGGTCGGACGCCTTGTTTTTGTAGACGACGATATACCTACAATTTTCGAAGATCAAAAAATCGAAAAATAAAATCGAACCTTGGCAACCCACCTCTGGGAAGATAGAAATAAAAACGAACAAGAAGTTAACTAGAGCCAAACAAATAGTGCACTTTTTGGCAAGTTAATGTGGCGAGTCGATACGCGGGCAATAAATTATATCTGGCGTAAATAAGCACAAAGTATTTGGCATCCGCTGTGGACAATACCGCTGATGTAGAGAGGCTGGATGTGCCTTACGTCTTGAATAGGCATGTGTCATGTATAGTTCCGGAACTAAACAGTTCCAGGAACTTTGTCTGACACTAAATCTTATACAGTTCCGATCCGACGCGCCGCTGTAAACATGTTCACAGTAAAACAATTGCATTCATGACTCCGTTTGAACAGGGACTTGAACTTGGTTGAGTTATCTAAGGTCCGGTGGTTCAAGTCCCCGTTTAGGCGGGATCATGAATGAGTTTGTTTTTTTTTCAAATTTTAAATTTACAATAAAACAATGTTCACAGTTCCTCAATGTCCGACAACTTCGCCTTTCACAGCTCCGCCGGAACGATCGATGATAGGGAACGAGTGACGCGCAAACATATCGATGGAACTAAACAGTTCCGCGAACATGTTAACGGAACTGGTTCTGGAGGGCAACTTAACCGTTCCATGTTCAATCCAGTTCTGGACATGATATTCGCATCTCTAGTCTAGAACTGCCACAATATTCTTCTTCTTTCTACTTCTTTTCGAGTCGATGGATGGATGGATGGAAAATCAAACGAATTCGTCCCAGTATACGACCCCCAGCTTCACATAAAAACCTTTCTTTCTTCTGTCTACTAAAAAACCGTTGCGTAGTTTTCAAGATTAAGGCATACATAGGAATATACTCAAGTTAAAACAACTGACCACGGAATATGTCGATTTTGCCTAACTGCCGTACGATGATGGCTCGTCATCATCACCGGATTTGCGCGGGAGGGAGGGAATATCGGTTAAAAAACCCATGATTTATAATTTTCTAGACACACTTTAGAAAATAGATTCCAAAACTAATAAAAAAGGTTAAAATTAACTAAGATGTCGTATCCAGCAACTCTCAATCTTGGGGTGTCCAGTTAGTTAGCGTAAAGTTGGACAATAATCGCTAATGGAGCGATGCGGAGGCCACAATTCACGGGTCTAATGGGACAATTCCGATATTAACATCCCCACTTGTCCTTAGTCTCTTTGCCTCCTTTGTTATAATCGGAATGGAATTAATATTTTACTGAACGGTTCTTAATTGGATTGAGTTTGGAAATTTGGATATGATTTTAGTTCTTAAGTGTCGTTGTATAGAATCTTTACAATTAAATAAAATTTAAGTGTCTATTTGTAATATTAAAATAATGACTTTTTACTAAATGGGTATGTATGAATCCAGCCAGTAACTAAAAACACAATTTAAAAAAAAAATCTGTGTCTTTTCGTTCCCGTTTATCTCCGAAACGGCTGGACCAATTTTGACGAGACTTTCGTTAATAAATAGCAAATTTTACAAGGTAAATGAAGGGCTGTATTAATAAAAATCATTGTTGCTAAAATATTGCTCAATTACGTTGGTAAAAAAGTTTAGGAAATATTGGTATGAGAAAAATATTTAAATACAATAGAAAGGCACGCTATGCTATTTATAGCTTCTTACTACACAAAGAATAAGATCAATAATTATTATTTGGACATTAATAAACATAATAGGTCCTTCACAGAACAAAAATAACAGGACCGAAGTCAGTTAGCGTGTAGAAGTTATTCTATTTAAAAGTATCAAATTGTCAAAAAAATGTCAAGGTCGAATTCAATCGGTCAGAAAACCACAATTTTTTTTTCGATAGCACAGCAACACGTCAAATGATAACCATAGATTATTATTACGTTATCTGTTGCATAGATAATGATGAAAAACAAAATAGGTCGCGGTTCCGAATGTGAACCGTAAATTCGTCCGATTTTCCATAGCCTCGGTGGCGCAGTAGGCAGCGCGTAAGTCTCATAATCTTAAGGTCGTGAGTTCGATCCTCACCCGGGGCATACTTTTTGGATAATTCTTTTAAAGAAATTTTTGATCCGTTACCTTTGCAGAAATTTTTGTTTTTAATCTGTTCCGTCCATACAACACTTTACTGAAATGAAACAAAAGATTCATAAAAGGACGCAAATTAATGAGATAGCTATATTGTCACAAGGTTAGGCCCGTTTAGGACACCTTTGTGCGCGTTTATAATCATTAAGTTTTTTTTTTTAAATAACGAGTATGGTATAGATAATATTGAATACTAGAGGTCCCGGCGAATTTCATACCGCCAATACTGATTCTTTTTCTATATTATTATCTCATTGAAACCTTCCCTGGACTACGAAGAACACTTTAAAACCAAAATTACCTGAATCGGTCCGGGCGTTCTCGAGTTTTAGTCAGACTAACGAACATCAATTCATTTTTAATTATAAGAAGAAGATTATGAATGTAACAATCAAAAACATAAATGTGAAATGAGAGCCAAGTTCAATATTGCCTTGGTTGTTGACTTCAGTGACAAAAGAAGTGAGATCTAAATGGGTGCCAAGTTCAATGGTCAACCCAGAAATTTATTTATAAGTAACACTATAACACACCTATCATTTCTTCTTATAACATAAGATAATGTATGGTGGTAGCCTATGAAGGTCTGTCTTGGCTAGTTTCTATAAACCTACCAACGTATTATTATGTTCGCTTGCTAGTTTCTACCAACAATCCAAATTTTCGGAATTATAAAATAAAAACCGACAAATACTTGTAGGCTTAGAACTTGCGACGGCTATAATTCATATATGAAAACTAGCCAAGACAGACCTTCATAGGCTACCATCATACATTATCTTATGTTATAAGAAGATATGATAGGTATGTTATAGTGTTACTTATAAATAAATTTCTGGGTTGACCATTGAACTTGGCACCCATTTAGATCTCACTTCTTTTGTCACTGAAGTCAACAACCAAGGCAATATTGAACTTGGCTCTCATTTCACATTTATGTTTTTGATTGGATATCATTACTTTTTGTAGAAAAGTATATAATATCATCATAACGCCGTGGGTCCTTTGAAAAGGACAAATTCAAAACTAAAACTAGACTTTATGTAGTACCTACCCTAAGTAATAAATATGAAAACCGACTATAAGTACCTAGTCTTAATTGTAAATAAGCAAGTATACCTAAATATATACTTAGTGCTCTGCCTTCCCCGGTATATAGGCGTTATTAGGCACAATTTAGGTATTTATGTTAAGCGTTCATAATAGAACCTAACCTAATTATTAAAAAATTGCCAGTTTTTTATTTTTTCCTTTGTATTCATGTAATTATCTATCTGCATACCAAATTTTAACTCTCTAGGTCATTTGGAACTGGGTTAGAATTTTGATCTGTCAGTCAGTCAATGATAAAAATGAGGATTTTTGGACATTAATATCTAAATAACTGTTTGAGATATGCTTATGAAATTTAGAACACATATTTATCTCGCAAGTCACAATATATGAGCCAAATTTGATACGTTTATGTGAAATAGTTTATGATTTATGAGGGGTTCAAAAGTGGTTCCAAATGGTTCGTGTAATATTACACACGGTGCGGCTCGCCAGTTCTGTTTCTTGAACCTTGGCTTGACACGCTACCGCGTGTCTAGATAGCTTGACATTTTGTTACACAGAATGTCCAAACTGCAGTGTTATAGGACGATTATTTAAATATGCTTGTGCGTTGAGTGTGTAGGTAAGTACTGTGTAAATTATTGATTAAACCCGTTTTCTTTTATATTTTATTTATTACGTACAACCGGAAATTTTGGCGGTAGTACACTTTTCAAACAAATTTCTTTAAACGCCATTAGCCCCGCCCACTGGCCAATAGAAGAGCACATAAAGAAAATCTGTCAAAATCCAAGCAAAAACGTTCCAATAGTAGGAGAGCTAGCAAGAATTTTTTGGTAGGTATTTGAGGCAAGCTGAAAACTTATCCTGTACCTCTCCTATTATATCCCAGTACGAAACTGCTGACCTGGCTGGTGAGTAGCGGGGCTAAAGCAAACCCCCAAAAATATTTTTCATCTTTTTATTTATAACTAAAAAATAAGACTCACTAAGACAAATCATTTCGATGGAACTTCTACCTGTCAGGTGAGCTGGCAAATTATATTTTTTTGGATTATAAAAATATATTTTTAAATAAACAAAATTGGGGGTTGATTTAGCCCCGCTACTCAGCCAGGTCTGCGGTTTAGTGTTGGGATATAATAGGAGAGGTACAGGACAAGTTTTCAGCTTGCTTCAAATATCTACCCAAAAATTCTTGCCAGCTCCTTGACCATATTGGGGCGGGGCTTGTTCTGACAGACGCGTAAGCGCCAAGCGATTTTCACCTTATAGGTGGTCGACCGCCAGCGTTGCTGATAGTACCTACATAACTATGTACAATGCCATAAAACAAAATAAAGTTTCTTTTAAATTTTTACCCATTGTTAAAGTGCTCGATAAAACGAACATACATAAGATACAGTTTCTGTCATTATAACATTGTCAACGAACAGACATTTCAGCTATAATTTTTTTAATATAGATTTGGAACATAACAGCAATTGACCCCAATATAGGCCGCAAATATGTCTCCAAACTTGTGCGATCTCTCTCACACTAATCAAGAGGCTATCTAGATAGGTCTATGAGTCAGAACAATTGATTTAGAGCGAAATAATTCGATTGAACGCAATTCGGACTATGGGAATGTTTTGGGGGTACAAGGCCTTATGTTCGTTTGTCCATATGCGAAATTAAGATGTTTATACATATATAAAATCTCGTCCTTTTCCCAGAGGGGTAGGCAGAGAACACTTCCCTTTTGTTCAGGTGGGATACATTTTGTCGGCCGGTTGTTTTTACCACCATACAGTTGCGTAAAACCCGCCAAGTGACTCTGACCTCTCCCGGTCAGATAGCGTTCTGGGATCAGCACTGGACGAACCGGAGGTAGGGGAAATGAAATAATTTATTCTGCAAATAGATTTTCATGAAATACTTTTGCACCTCAAGTTGTAAATAAATTAATCACATAGGTATTACATAAAAATTCACAAGTCACATAATTAATTGATGTCCAAAGCGAGCAGCTCATCATGTCCATGGATTCATGGGGGACATTATGGGGGATCATTGTTGCGGCAAGAGCCGGACCAGTGGAGACTTAGCGGCGGTATTGTGCGGGCGGAGCGGGCACGCCGGCCAGAGACACCCGTAGAAACGATGGTACGGAGGCCCTTCCGTCAGGCGGACTGGCCAACTCCGACCCAGCTCAACACCAATGCGAAGCTCCACGAATTGTCTCGTTGTTGCCGCAGCAGTGGTCTCCTCTTTCACGTCCCCCTTTTCCTCTAAGGGGGGAGGGGGTGAAATGGCATTTAAGTGGGCTTTCAGGGTGAGTGCGACAGACTCAATATGGTCTATTGTGCCTGTCGACCTCATATTTGGATCTCACTACCGCTTTCCATCATGCCGAAAACAAAGGTGAATAATATCTCACCTCTACTATCGAAGATAATATTTTTTTTTCTCCAAAGTCATCAAATACACTAGATAATAATTTTTCCCAGTCACTAGAGGTGATCATCTTGTGAGGTCATCTTGTTAGCTTATTATAAAAAAAAGACTTCCTGCCACGTGCTATTTGCCACTTCTTTACTGCAGTTAAAAGGTGGCGTCATCCAATATATTCATGAGACTCGGATATCAACATGTCATCTTGTCTGTGTTCTACCTGTTGACCTGACCTCATCATCTTATGTATAGCAATTGCTGCCACCACTCTGCAAGGTATTCGGTCCTTATGGATGAGAGTCCACAAGACCTGTGATGATGACAACGTTATTCCAAGCCATCATCGTAGTCAAGTCAGGTAGTAAATTAATCAGATCTTTGATCCATCAACTGCTCTTTCCTTTTCTCTCTCTCTTTGTTTAGTTACTCCGTAAGAAAAACAATCTTGAGGTACTTATGTCTCATTCGTAACAATTAGTATTGACAGTAATTGTGTCGGAAACTAGGACTCGTATAGTTTAGGTGCACTGAATCAGAACCTGCCCAATCAAGATCGGACCTATTAACTGTCATGCGCTGTATTAAGCGCAGCTTTCACTGAGATTAGGAACAGCCATGATGATAAGAAATATAACTGAAATGAGGAAAAATTCTGATCGATGTCGAACGCAATACAAAAGGTTTAAGCTCCAAAATGTTCGTTAAGGATGTTTGAATCGACGATTTGTGAGTGTCGAAGTCAGTATTAAGATTCGGCAAGAAATACATAATATAAATCCATTTTGATGATTAAGTAGCGCGACCTTTTGATAATCACAAACATAAATAAAAAAACAAACAATTTATGTTTTTAATTTAAATCATAGCTTTGCAAAAAAAGCGTCGATGGCCGAGTGGTTAAGGTCGTTGCTTACCATGCGAGAGGTCGCCAGTTCAAACCCCCCCAGGTACCAATGTGTTTTTCAAATTTGAAATTCATATGTACCATCATTCGACGCTTTTACGGTGAAGGAAAACATCGTGAGGAAACCTGCACACCTAAGAAGAAATTCTTAGGTTGTGTAGTCGACCAACCCGCACTTGGCCAGCGTGGTCGACTAAGGCCTTATCGCCCTAGTTTAGGGTAGGCTCGTGCCCCAGCAGTGGGGACGTATATGGGCTGATGATGATGATGATGATGATGATATAAGGAAAATATAACTCACATAATATTATGTTGCGCTAACCTCGGATGAGAGGCTAATGAAAAATATGACGCACGTACTTAAAGACAAAGGCTAGATATATGTATACTTAATTGCTAAAAGCTATGGAGCGTTTGGTATATGGGCTGATGATGATGATGCATAGCTTTGCATGCTGTGATTATAACACTGTAAGCTATGAGTAAAATTCAGTGCATAAGCTTATTCTATACAACTAATATAGTATAGTACCAATTCACGAGCATGCATGAAAAGATTGATAGAAGTGGAAAAACCGAAAGCCAAGACCGTAGCAGGCCTGGCAGGAAGTGATCTCTCCTACCCCCCAAATACAAGTAGCTTTAAATCACATTTAAATAAATATCACACAACATCACACACATTGATCTGAACCCGTGGCAAGTAACTTAAGCACTTGTATTACAGATATCAGAATCAAAAATGGATACAAAAATATACTAAAATATATTTATAACACACCCAGACACGGTACAAACACAAATGGTTGTATCGGGTGGGATTCGAACCCACGACCTATTGGGACCGTAAATAGCGACCATGGGTCACTAACCACTGTTACACCAAGCCAGTCATAAAGTTGTTACCGTTTCATAAGACACTGACAGTACAGCCTATTGAAGACTTCCCAAAATAAAAACCCTTGAAAGAATTGATAAACTTATGTTCGTCGGTTAAAAAGAAAATAAATGGCACCTTAAGCAAAATATCCGCAAAGCGAGTAGCTAAGTATTAAGTTAGTTCGATTGCACAGCTCAGTAGCCATCGTTCCTTACTGTTATCAATAAGACATCACGTGCTATCCGCATGCATTTTCTAATAATAGACGACTGATGGCCAGTCGTGTATCGCTAAAATTAGCGGTGACTGGTACTGGACTGGACTGAATGGTTCAACTGAAGGATCAATCGGTATATTGGTCGGGTGAAGTCATGCATTGATTGAAATTTAATGATTGAGAGTTGACCGCTTCGCAGTTTTGTGGGATGGCATCATACGCTAATATATGTGGGCTGATAACCTGGAGAGTAATAAATGTCACACAACAACACAGGCATCAAATATTAGTCTTTATGGGTGTACACGCGATATTAGGAGTAGCAAATACATAGCTACTTACTGCCCGGTGTATTAAGTGTAGTACACCGAGTAGCTATGTATTTGCTACTCCTTATATCGCGTGTAGACCCATAAAGACTAATATTTAGCGTAATGGAACGCGAAAGTCTAAAAACACATGCTTCGTTCTGATTCCGAAATAAGTTGCTTTTAAGCACTTTTTTACGGATGTCAGAAAGAACAGTGCTATACACGAATATATTTTAATGTCTTTAAGAACACACCTAGGCAACGATGTTCGTCACCTATATATGTGTACCGGGTGAGAATCGAACCTATAACTCTTAGAACCGTAGCCAGGGTTACTAACCGCTGTTGCATAGAGCCAGTCAATAATAAAGAGGGAAAAGAAGAAAAAAAGACTTGATTGGTCACATGCAACATACATAAAGTGCTTACAAGTATGTTTACGTCTGTAGTTTCAGTAAGTTGGTGTTGTTAACACCTCGTACTTTAAAAAGCACGTTAAGCCGTTGATCCTTCGCTTGAACTCTAATCAGATTGGATTACCATCACACAAGAGGGATCAGAGAGTACACTTGTGTTTGCGCACACATTTGTGCATAATATGTCCTGTTCTTGTATAGGCAGAGATCCAAGATCTCATCGGAAGAAATCAGCAATGGGTCAAACACCTTCATTTATGTGACTATCTAAACTTTCTTTAAGGTTGTACCTTTTAATTCTTGGACCCGCCAGCCAGGGTGCCAGGGTCAGTAACCACTGTTCCACTGAGCCAGTTAACGTCTTACCTAAAGAAGAACGGGCAACAAAAGTGTTCTTGTTTTTTTTCTTTTATTCATAAACTAGCTGTGCCCGCAACTTCGTCTGCGTAGAATAGTAACTTTTGCCTGCATTTTTAATTTCAGGAAGTTTTTTTTAAGAAATTACAGGAAAAATAAATAAAGATACAAAAATTATAAAAACTATTACAAAATAAAATATAATTAAACTTTGTCATTGATTTGATAAATATCCATTAAAGAACCTGAAATTGTTTACAGATTAATTGGTGATAAACAACAAACATATCACATTTTTATTACAAATCGGCCAACTAAAAGATAAAATTCACTCGCACAATACATTTTTTTTGTCTAAGCAATAATCTAGCCTGAGAGGAGAGCTCTCATGGACTCACAAAATAATTTTACGCATTTTAGTACTAACACCACGATAAAAAACTTTAATTTATTTGACAGGAACAGGGTTCAATGGTTGCAAACAGCATACTGTACCTATGTAGTGATGTTTGATATGAGGATAACTTCAAAAGGTAAAAAATACAAAACTACCGATCCACTGTCTCAAAATATCTATAAAGAATGTGTGTCGCCATGTGACGAATTTATCAGTATTTGCTTTGCTACTTTGTTTTGTGCCACTTTTGCGCATTGTTTTTCTATATTTCTCGTAGATTGTATTGTATTCGTAATAAAACACTGAGATAATAACGTAAAGCGCAATAACATATAACTTATGAATTACTTTTTGTATTTGAAACAATATTGCGAAATAATAGAGCATAGAGACATCTCTTTAACTAACCAAGAACTAAACACTCATCACGTCATATCAAATCTGACAGCATTTGACATGACTTGCCAGCTAAGAATGTGATAGTTGGGGAGCCCAACGGGAGTTTTTGGAGTATTGATCAGACTCAGACTCTGTCTTGTAAGATTTTTAAATGGGAGACTCCTTGCACCCTTTCATGTACCTCTGCCGTGTATGTACACTTCATACGGGAGGGAATGGGTGCGTGATCGTAAATAGGATAACTGCTGATGCTAATTACAAAGGCACTGTTAAAAGAATTGGGCAGAATTATGAAGAACTAATAATCTCTGATGGTTTCCATGGGGCGATGACCGTAGAATCGCGCCTATAACAACAATTACTAAAACCTTTGACACAACAAAGATCCAAGGGGCACTTGACCAGTTTTCTAATGATCTATGTGATTTTATTTGTAACGATCTGTATATACGATAACTTTCTTTAATTTTATAATGTCCAACATTTTTACGTGAATGTTTATAAATTACCCTTTATTTGCTTAGAATTGCGATATCCCTCTATGTTTATAAACATTAAGATAATATCGAACAGTCTATCAATTGGAACAACACAACCCACCAATGTAAGCCAGCAAGCAAATATCGGACAACTGACCACCTCCATACCGAAAACCAGGTAATAGAGAAATGTAGCGAATTCAATAAACCTTTGAACCTGGCCTTTGTGGATTATTCAAAGGTTTCGACGGTATCACCCACATCAACCCATTTAGCTTTCTCTTCTACAGCAAAACATCGAACCCACATATAGAAAAACTTCTCCAAATCATTTAACAACAAAGCACAGCCGATATCAAACTGCACACTGAAGGCCTGACATTCAAAATACAAAAAAGAGTTAAACAGGCTGACTCCCTATCACCAAAGCTTTCAGTAGCACGCTCCAAGAAGTCTTCAGGTCACTATGATATTCTTAGGAAACAAAAGGAATTGGTGTAGAGGATAGGCGACTGATAAACTTTCGCTTTGCAGATGACATTTTCCTAGACGAAATACGTATACATCGACAGAAATTGAATAAATGCTCGAACAACTGAGTGCAGAAAGCGTTGACGTTAGACTGACGATGAATAGATCCAAAACCAAGGTCATGACCAACAGCATCACTGATTTGGTGGATTGCAGTCAACAGGCAGGTGAAGCAATATGTAGAGGAGCATACTTGAGCTAGGCAGTCTCCTTCGAAGACAGGCAGGACAAAGAAATAATCCGTAGAGCAGACAACGCCTGGAAAAGCTTCTGGTCCATGAATGAGTATATGAAGGGTGATCTTCTTATATCACTGAACCGCAAACTCATCGACGTTTTCATACTGTCTATCCTAACACATCTTGGTCCCCCACCGAAAATCAGAAGTCCAAACTTAAGGTTTTACAAAAAGCTATGAAGCGGAGTATCGTAGGTATTAAGTTAAAATAAAATATACCACCAACCACTCCCGTACTGGTATTGTTGTTGGTTAAAACTGATGTATCAATGGGCGGGGAATGTGATATGAATTGTGCGAGGATGAAGAACAATAGATGGACCAGACTTGTTACACATCGCGTGGCTGAAGACGATTTTCGCCGAAGAAGACCTGAGAAAAGGTGGTATGACGATCTGGTCCATGTATCAAAGAACTGGCAAGTCCTAGCATTGGGCAGAGAGCAGTAGATGAGTTTGAAGGATCTTTGCCCAGCAGTGAGGTGATACAGGTTAAGAAAAAAAATTACAGATTATTATACAGCAGGACTTCGATATCAACTTGAACCTCCTGCATAAAAATGTAACGCGCTGAAGTATCTCAAGATTATGGATTTTTCAACAGACACAAAGATTAATTATAACTTTGTGGTCCAAATCGTTACAATGTCACTTTTTAGGGATTATTTAACATGCACTTTGAAAGACTGACACGGCCAAAAAAATTTTTTTTTTAACAGCTTGTTACCAGGTAGCCCTCCTGCATTAATCGCTGTCCCCCCACTTATAAAGAAAGTGTAATATACTTTTCGTTATCTTTCTATTCCGATTCCATGTCGTTCGAGTAACTGCAAATCTAGCCATTTACCTCCCCTACTATGACATTTTGCTCAATAAAGTAGTCCGTATAGTCCTAGTCAGAAGGTTCATTTTGGTCGATATACTTTTACCATTTTTGTACGTGATCTAATAAAGTTAGATTTTTAAATATCCTACAGGAATTTCTGTGACTAAAAGTATTTAAGATCTTGACCGGGGATGTATGGTACCACCATGCAAAATTTCATTTAAATCGGTGTAATAGTTTCAGAGATCAGTCATTTATTTCGGTTTTTTGAATATCCCACGGGAACCAGTTAACTGTCAGTGATTTAAAGTATCCTATGCATTTTTCCGGAATTTAAAATACCTTCGTGTAAACTTTCATTTAAATTGGTTCAGCCGTTTAGGAGGTCAGTCGAAACAAACAAACAAACAGACAGAGACACAATTTTTTTTAAGTATGGGGATGTGTTCTGCTACTCTCAAAACATATCCCTGACTGGTTTTTTTTGCGTTTTTCAAAAAAGTACAAGAATTTTTACCTCTACGTTTTTATTATAGTATAGATATAGATTACCTACGGGCGTGATGGATCCCAATAAAAGAAAGAAAGAAAGAAAGAAAAACATTTATTGACCACGACTTGAGGTAACAATGACACATAGATACATACACAAGACACAAAACGCACACAAAGAAATATAACACATATGTTAGGACTTTATGAGTGGTCAACGAGAAAATACTCGGTCAATCGAATTTTTTTAAATATACCACTTTAATATCTCATTTTTCAAAAGCCTTCACTAAACCCCCCAACCCTGGCAAGTGATACATCAAAAGTCCGATAAACATTGAAAAACTTTCCCGATTCAAAACACCAAGTTAGTAATTAAAACTCGACGATGATCATAAATCTATAACTTTTATGATATTTTAAATTAAAATGCTCCTATCTCGTACAAGTTGGACAATATCTTGAAAGTATTGGCAAAAGCTACTGGTGAGATGTTGATAGCCATAAATTATGACGTTATGCTTTAAAAAGTTATTAAATTTGAACGCTTTGTGCACCAATTTGGGTTTATTTCGGAATATGACGGTAACACAAATAAAAGATGGACTTTACTATTATTTGCTTTAAATAAATAATGGGGGTTGTTGTTTGCTGACATAAAGATAACAATTGTGTTGTTTTAAAAAAGAAATAGATTTGTGAAATAAATGAGATAAAAATTAATTGTTTCTTCTCGCTAAGTGAACTCATGTTTTACCTATGTACATAATTTAACTGGAAGGTGATTTACACGTATTTTTATTAAGTTTACATTAAAAGGATTAGAAATAATGATTGTACGCAATAATGCATCTAGCCTAGCTTGGAGGCTAACCATATTATTTTTCTCAAACGGAATATCTTTTTTTAATTGAAGTAAATAATTGTGTGATGAAAACAAATAAATATTTATGCTTATAAAACATTATATCTGGAACACCATCCAAAGCCTCCATAATTTCCTACACAAGACGCAATCGCACTTAAAAAAATCATTCAAACTCACGACAAAATCCATACAATTGCTCATTAAACCAAAATTTCACACAAAATTGCAAATAAGACTTTGTCTCTCAATGCAGACCTACCATTTTTTGCTCTCTTAATTTCCTACGGCTAATTAATAAGGAGAAAACGGAAGCTCATAGCATTGAAAGATAAGCGGGAACCGAACCTTGGACCGACCGAAATATTCCTTTATCGCCGGTTATAAATTAGGGAAAAAACTTGGGGGTAAGTTTGTGATTTAAAAAATGAATGATGAAATAGCTGTTTGAGGGCAATTCTTTTATAATATAATTCGGATCTACATTTTGGTGTTTAAGTAGTATTTGTTTTATCTCTTAATTATCAAAGTATTTAAGTGTTAATAAATAATTATGATAAAAAAAAATACAATATTGGGAATTTATCAATATCATATTACTTGAGTCTGGTAAATATATTACGGTCACAATTAGTTAAAAGATAACATATAAAATCCTAAAACATTACGTATCTCCATGCATGAAATTTATTTAGAGATAAAAAAGACAAACAAAACCACTTTATTAATCCGTATTAAATCAATCCTATGCAATATAGGAAATATTTGATAAAAAAATATATTTTTCACCGCCATCTATAACGTTTAGTAGGCACTTTTTGTGAAGTACAATGATCCATATCACGAAATGTTGATTCTTCTAAATAATACACAAACTTTTCGCTAGATGGCGTTACTTCCTTCGTAGATTCTAGTGGTAACTAGCCCCATCTCTTGCAAAACTTTATAACTATAGTAGTTATCGATCACAAACATAAATTGTGGTTTTACTCAAATGTTCGCTAGAGGTTTCTGATTCAATTTTATTAATAGTTTTTTGGATTGATCGTAGAGATTATCTTAGTTACCGTACTTTTTATTTTTAGTATTGGAAAATCCATATTCATATCTCTGAAGTAGTTTTTGATAATGTAATTAATTGGATGTATCTTTTTATCTTTATAGAATTATCTAAGTAGGTATCTAAAGTCAAAGTCACAGTATTTATTGCAAACTGTGTTTAAAACATTTGGGTGTTAGGTTAATTACATTAATAAGTAGTATTTATTATCAACTTATTCTAATGTAAATTTTCTTACAACTTAAATGGGTAAAATTCTTGAGGATGTAAAATAAAAACAAAAAATATTTACAGACGATTTTATTGTCTAAAACAGTATTAATTTATTACATTCCTATTAGGTGCCACTAAAACGTAGCATTATACTTCAAATTTTCGATTAATGTACTTTTTTATAAAATTAACTATTAAATATCAATCGTTTTACAACTATCTATAGATACATTCAACATTACATAATAGTTTTTTTTAATTTTCTTTTAAAAATCGAAAGCCTTTTTGAAAAAATTATGAATAGACATTATTCAAATAAAAAATGTAAATATAGGTAACTTGATAGCTATTAGTGATCTTCCATATAACATGCAGTTGAAGGAAAATTATGTTTTTTGTTGTTGAACGTTGAATGTACCTATTTATCAGGATTTACAAACATGATTTAAATACTAAACTTTCTTATGCTACAAAATGCAGTTGTGAGCTTGTCATTTTAGACCATTTTAGTTTTGTGACGATAAAAAATCTTAACTCGTAGATAGATGTCATGTGTTGCCAGAAATAATTTCAAAATTAACATTGACCTACAATGGAACTCTAAAATGAATCAATCGTCTACAGTATCAACTAAATTTTAAACTTAAATGGTAACTGTATCCAATAATAAACTTAAAATAGTTCTATCACTTATGATTTCAGTAATATTACGTGCGAAGATGTCAGTAGGTATACAAAGCAATCATACCTAAGTATGACGTTTTGTCTCTACCATTTCTATATTTAAAACAACCATTTTATTATCAAAACCACTAATGCGCCATGCGGTCTGAGGAAATGACATCACGGTACTCATTTTATCATTATTAATGATAAGGCCTGATAGGGAAACAAATATCTGTGGTAGGTGGTAAGATACACATACTTAAAACGTGATGAAAACATACCATTTCAATACAATAAGCATAGGATTTCTGCAATCGGTAATTTACCCGATTTAACAGGTTATTCTTCATTTTATTTTACTTGTAACGGAATAAACAGGAGTTTATTCTAATGAATGTTATAATTCTGATTTCTGATTGAGTATGATGATGGCTTGGAGTGGTCTTGTCATCCGGACTTGCAGATATCCTAACTGTAAGATCATAAATTGTACCTTCTGTGTAGATTACTTTGCAACAATTATCTGATATTGGGACCAATTCATAATTGTTATTAATTTCAAACACCAATGGATTCCACGATCAGCTAGCACACGAAACCTTATCAAAATTTTGATATAAACGAAATATCAATTTACTTAACCTCTACCTATTCTTTTGACAAGTATTTCGGAATAGGGATGACGACAGGGCAATTCCTTTAATTTAGCCCTTGAGTTAGTTAATATAAAATATGGGACAGGTATCTTTTAGTTTTTAAGTTATAGCTAAACCAACTTCTGGGACGTCCACGCGCACCCTTATGAAAATAATAACCATACAGTGACGTCGCCTGAATCTTTTAAGCACATCGTCGCACGTCTTCATCATTTCTTGTTTGTAAAGCAAAATTAAAAATATGTGCACAATGTTTTTAAATAATCTAACTGATTTACACTAAACAGTATTTTTAGTCGCCTAGCCTATTGATGCGACCGTAATTTCGATTGAGACCATACTCCGATAGGATTTACAAAGATTACAAAGTTGTCAGCCATTTTGCGCCGCCATCTTGTGTGTCCGCCATTTTGTGTGTTGTCACGAGCCGTACTTGCCGCCTGATTGGCTGTTCTGGCGAGACCATGATGAGTGAGTACCAGGTCGGTTAGAGTAGCTAGGAGCTAGTCCGGTGGGGGATTGCGGAGGACTTATCGGCATCAGGTTGGTAGCTGGATGGTACACTTTGGCTGACATGCTTGTTTCATCTGTAAAATACAGAAAAGAAATGTTAGATCTCCGCACTCCTAATACATTTAGTCACCAGCGAGCCGAGATTGTTATAACACAGTGGAAACTTCGGGAGTAAGTAGGTATGTGCTTTATTTAAAGTTATTTAAGTTAAGCGGCCTATTTTTAATACTATTAAAAAAAAAAAGTAATATGAAATCGTCATATGCAGTAGAATACAAATATACCTTATCTTATCTTGTAGCGGGGACCGACTGAAAGGTTCACTTCAACTCTTAGGGATATTATGTATTTCCCCTACCTCTATGTATACAGCTATTCCCTAAAGATCAAGTACATTAGTGCAATAATGTTCCTAGGTTTGAGGTGCCTGTATTCTTCTGGTTTCGGATAGGCCATTCCCGGAAGTCTGAGCCTATATCTGCCAGTGAGTGACATTCATTTGATCATCATCAGCCCATATAAGTCCCTAAACTAGGGCGATAAGGCCTTAGTCAACCACCCTGGCCAAATGCGGGCTGGCCAAGTGCGGGTTGGTAGACTACACTACCTTAGAATTTCTTCTTAGGTGTGCAGGTTTCCTCACGATGTTTTCCTTCACCGTTAAAGCATCGAATGATGGTACATATGAATTTCAAATTTGAAAAACACATTGGTACCTGGCGGGGTTTGATCTGGCGAGCTGTCGCATGGCAAGCAACGGCCTTAACCACTCGGCCATCGACGCTTTTTTGCGACATTCACAAGAGGTGTTTATTGTCAGCCAAAGCCAAATAGACAGGTGGACGGATAGTATGTTTTAGTGTCAGTTTGTATACTAAAATGAAGAATATTCAACTTACTGTATGAGGATGATCGGGCGTATTGGTTTCTGCTGTTAAAATCCCTGGTTGGAGGCATGTTGTATCTGGAAAAGATGAAAAATTCACGCATAAGTCATCATCATCATCATCATTAGCACATATACGTCTCCACTGCTGGGGCACCGGCCTACCCTAAACTAGGGCGATAAGGCCTTAGTCAACCATGCTGGCCCAGTGCGGGTTGGTTGACTTCACAACATTAGAATTTCGTTCCGATCGTTAAAGGGTCAAATAATCGTACAAATGAATTTCAAGTTTAAAAAACACAGTGATACGTGGCGGGGTGCGAACTAGTGACATCTAGCATTGCATAAGCAACGACCTTAACCACTCGGCCACCGACGCTTTTTCCACTTACAAAACAGTAAATTCATTGTTCTGTATTAATGAATAACAAATATTTTTTTGTAAACAAACTGTTTAAACGTGTTATCACTACATAATGACTGATTACTAGTATTTTTTTTTCTTTTGATAATCGATTGGCTGGGTAGAACAATAGTTAGTAACCCTGGTTACGGTTTCAAGAGTCGTGGGCGCGATTCCCGCCCAGGGCAAATATTTTTGTGACGAACATTGGTTTTTCTTCCGTATAATGATGTGTTTTTAAATATAATTAAGTTTATTTGTGTATCCACTGTTGATTCTGATATCCGTAAGACAAGTGCTTAAGCTATTTATGACGGGATTAGTTCAATGTATGTGATGTTGTGTGATATTTATTAATTTAATTAAATAGTTAAAGTAACTTTGATTATTTCTTTACGAAAATGTTCTTACGTTCACTATCTCCATTTTTTAGACATCACTGTATTCCAGAATGACATACTGCACCGAACAAGGCAATATTTATTAATTCTTATAATATGGCAAACAAAAAGCATGATTTCATCGAATAAAGAAGGAGGACCGAGGAGTAATGTATCCGGGATTGGATTCTCATAATCCAATAAATTAAAATGAATTGCTGTTCGTTAGTCTGACTAAAACTCGATAACGCCAGGACCGATTTAGGTAATTTTGGTTTTAAAATGTTCGTCATAGTCCAGGGAAGGTTTCAATGAGAAAATATAGAAAAAGAATCAGTATTGGCGGTATGAAGATCGCCGGGACCACAAGTTTTAAATAAAACTTTGATTAAAACAAAACTGCCCCAACTTACAAAAATATTTCCCACACTTTTCCACCATTTTGCCTCCCCAACATCAAAATCAGCTAACTCCTAAGACGCCGTATTTCTTCGATGCGAAATCTTCACATTAATAATAAGATCGTATCTCGCCGATCATGGGAGAGACTCTCCCTTACACCATTAAAGGCTCTACTCTATAGACGATGGTGCCAATAAATGATGGTACATTTGTCTTCATAATATCGAGTTGTTTTCTTTTTGGTAGAGTCATTACGGATATCGTGAACGAAGGAAATTACTGTTTCGATCGCGTTAAACATTTCTCCCTTTTAGCGAAGTCGGTTTCAAAGTAGTTGCTCAAGTTAAACACTAACTATGTACCTTTTATTTGAATTACACCCAGGCTTGGCGGATTATAGTGGTTTGGTTACTGACCCTGACTGGCGGTTCAAAGAGTCGTGGGTTCAATTCGATTTTGTATCATTTTAACCGACTATACCACCTAATATTTTACTACACACGGACGAATTCGCGGGCGGATAGCTAGTTAATAAGTTAAATAGCAACGTAACGATATAAACCGGGGAATAACCGAGTTATATTTAAATTAGTACTAATTTAAATATAAATCGGTATCATTAAGATATTGCAGTATATCTATGTACTCGTGTAACGTTAATACGAGAAATTGATATCGTTAAAAGCATTGATAAACTTATCGATTAGAGATAGATTCATAAATCGCAGACCATTGAAATCTCTTGAAATTAATTTCGTGTTTTGAATGGGGTACTTTTGTATATGATTTAAGTATTTCGCGCTTTGACTGGCTTGGTGGAGCAGTGGTTAGTGACCCTGGCTGGCGGTTCCATGAGTCGTGGGTTCGATTCCCACGATTCAGGGGAAATATTTTTATCTTTTCACAAATATTGTCTGGGTTTGAGTATACTAGTTTTGAATTAATTGTAATGTTTTTAATTTAAAATTATTGTGCATAATATTAGTTCAACCTGAGAAAGTGTATGAAATAAAGTTTTACAGTGATATTCAATTTTGACAGTATACGAGTATTTATTTATCTCGCGATATTGTAATGTGATCCGTCTATCTTAGCATAGTACTTATCGTATGTCATAGTCTGATTATATTCTAACGCATTTTTTTTAGCTAGATTACAATCTATCGTCGCCTTAATTTTTTTTTCTATAGAGCCAGTATTTGTATCCTCAAAGTCAAGTATTTTCTCAAGATACTTTGACATGTAGTCACAATGCACAATTTTGAACATTTTCCCCCAAAATCAGTCTTTACCATTACAAGCCGCGTTCATTTATTAAGCAATTTTTCCCTCGAACGATTCCGTCCTTATACAGTATTATAACGATAATATACAAAGATACCCTATTGATGGGACCCGAAACGAAAAGTCTTACATACGACGTTATTGCACGAAAATGCACCTTATTACCTTCTATCAAAGTGCAAAACACATTGCTGCGAATACTAATAAAGTTAGCTTCGATATCTCCACACAGTGTTATCATATTTTGCTTTTTCCACGCAAACAGACGTATTTCGAAATAGTACTTTGTGGAATTTGAATCTTGTTGCTAAAGTAAAAGGGTTTATTTTGTATTAGCACATTTATAAGGTTGTAACGTTATGTTTAAAAGGAAGTTAAAGTCAGTACAGATTTATTTCATAGGAAAGAAAAAGGCGGAGGGGGTTATTTGTAAAATTGATTATATTTGACGTCTTTTGATGCCTCTCAGCGAGTGAAAAATTTCGAGCGATCAGGTCTAATTGAATTCTAAGGAAGGGATTGCTTTTGAGGATTAACGTCGGCTCGATACACAAAGGAGCGATCGGTTGGGGGTTTTACGGTTTAACATCGGTAACTGGAGATTGTCGTTTCGATAGGGTTTTTAAAGAATCCAAAAACTTGTGGGGAGTTATGACTCTTTTACACGTAATAGGGAAGACTGTGTTTGAGTTTGCATGCGATTTCATGATTGCCAGTGCGATAATAATGATTTTAAACAATAATCATTTTTTGTGATATGAAACCTTTTTTTGCTAAAAGAGACTATAAAAGGCGTTCAAAAGTGTGAGCGAGACTATTAGTTTTTCTTTGTGACCGGATATTTTTGAGCTAATTTAACATTTTTAAAGTGAAGTGATTGACTATGGACTGATCGCTCTTGTTTAGGGCTTGTGCTCCTCAGTGGGGACGATTGGAAAAACAATGAATAACACAAAAGTTATCATGTGAAGACGCATATTAAATATGTATTATAAAAATTATCTGGGACATTTCCACCCACGGTAAGCTGAGCCTGTACTATGAGCGTCAAAGACTGACATACATACATTGATATTTATAATTAGCTTTCCGCCCGCGACTTTGTACATGTGGTGTAGTTTGCCATGAAAAACATAACTGCCTTATGAAGCAGTCGGTTAAAAGCAGCCTTCTTCCTTTTAGTTCCTAAATGACTACGATGATGGCTTGGAGTAGCCTTGGCTTTAAAACGCCAGACAGACTTACATTTGTATTTATAATTATTAGTAAATTACAAACATAATTTTAGATTTAATGCAAATCTCATTAACACAATTACATTAAATTAATTCTGAAAATACCCAACGTTTTGCCTATTGTTTAAAACCACGAAATTGATTGTCCTCTACAACAATTATTTATTCATACATAACATTAGCTAAGTCCATATAAGGTCTTGTTCTTTCACAAATGGCTATTGAGTAAATTAATACCTTATAAATATGTTGACTATGTCATACTTTATCAGGTTATATATGTATGTTCGATGACTTTTCTGTCTCGCACAAAGATTTCTAACAATAACATTTGTTTTAAACTGCCATGGTTACACACATTAGAAAACTGAAATATTTACAACCATGTTGTTTCGTTTTAATGACCTCATGTTGTCATCATGTGAATCATGTTTGATGTGTTCATGGCACTTGCAACAGTGCCGAAATATCGGGAGCGCATTAAAACAAAACAACATGGTAAATATCCCGGATATTTTCAGTTTTATAATAACATTTGTGTCATCAGTGTTTGTTTCATGATGGGTTATTTTCATCATCAGCCCATATACATACATCCCCACTGCTGGGGCATGGGCCTACCCTAAACTAAGGCGATCAGGCTTTAGTCAACCACACTGGCCAAGTGCGGGTTGGTCGACTTTCATAACCTTGGAATGTCACCGTAGGTGTGCAGGTTTTCTCTCGATATTTTTTAAAGCGTACCGTACATATGAATTTCAAATTTATTAAGTATTTGGGATGATGATATTGACATACGGTCAAATCAAAAGAGTAGTTATCAAGTTCCAAGCCGGAATTTTGTCTGTAAAATCGTTAAGTAGCGGTACCATGAGTTGGCTATCGAAAACTTACGTACGTTTAAAACCTATCGAGTTGTTTTTTTCATACGACCGATTTTAGTTCTTAGCGTACCACCAGGGGCGCTGTACAAGTTTTTCATAGACATATTTACGTAGACGATATCGAGTCCGTAACTTTTAAACTCATGGTAGCGCTACTGAATGGTAGTTTATTTGCTGCATTGAAGATTTGTAAGTGCATGTAAAGTGCCTATGTATAATGTATCTTTGTTCATATCTGTCTATTTACTTTTATAGACAAATATATATTTAAGTTTTCATTGTATTTCCTCCGTATCGATAAGTATCTGTAGAATGAGTGTTTGAGCTACTAAACTTATCTTTAAATCGATTCAATCCATGTATGTATGTGTGATATTATTCAATAGATATATGTAGTAACATATACTTGAGTTTCCTAAGTGCCTTTTACATAAGAATTGAAGCGATAAATATATTATTTTGATCATGCCACGTGCCCTTTTTATTATAGATAGCGCTATCAAAAAACTACCAAATATACATAGTAACCTAGTAAGTAAATTATATGTCACTTGCCTTGTATTTGGTATAGATTTCTAAGAAATATGAATCCGATAATATACGTAAGGTTGATAAAAATGCTACCTCAGTTTTGATTCTAAGAACTGCGTCGTAATTCTAATGCGGGCTGAAATTCTTCATCACTACATAGTATAAAGCAAAGTAGCTTCCCGCGTTTTTTTTTTATAAGCGGCTAACAAGATGACTTCACTCCACCTGATGGTAAGCGGTAGTGAGATCCAAATATGAGGTCGACAGGCACAATAGACCATATTGAGCCTGTCGCACTCATCCTGAAAGCCGTGAAAGAGGAGACCACTGATGCGGCAACAACGAGACAAGGCGTGGAGTCTCGCATTGGTATTGAGCTGTGCGGGTCGGAGTTGGCCTGAGCCTGACCACCTGGCCTGGCCTGGCACCTGAGCGTCCGTCTGTATGTTTGTATGCTTTAATCTTAAAAACTACGCAACGGATTTGGTTTTGATGGTTGTGTTGTCGACAAACCCGCAATCGGCCAGCGTTGACTAAGGCCTGATTACACTACTTTAAGGTAGGCCCTTGCCCCAGCAGTGGGGACGTACATGGGCTGATGATGACGATGCTAGAGTCACTGATTACCCTATATGACAGTTGAACGTTAATATAAGTCTAAATGTTCGAAAAAACGTAAAACATTTGACTACTCCACTGTGAACCTGGGATTTGAACCCCTGACCTTTAGGGATCCGCTAAGACGTGCATCACCTTACACCTAAGGGTGAGAGCCCTCCGCTCCCACGCAAGCCCGGTGATGATGACAAGGCTCCTCCAAGCCATCATCGTTAGTCAGTTAGGAAAAAAAAATCACCTTACACCAAACGGAGCTAATAAAGCCGTCGAATTTTATCCACATAATATTTTGTACCTGTTAAGCCACAGTTGGCTACATCATCCGATAATCCAAAATATTTGAACAGCTAGTGTAGGCTTTAGCACTTTAATGATTTTTAAACAGTTTGAGTTTAGTTTCGTTACTAAATTTGAAAATGCAAAATATGTGTCTGTTGCTTTAATAAGGACAAAACTAAGTATTTGAATCATTTAAATGAAAAATTTGTGGTGAGAGCCATCCGCTCCTCCACAAGCCGGTAATGATGACAAGGCTACTCCAAGCCATATCGTAGTCTTTAGAAACTAAAAGATGGAAAAATCAAACCCGAAATAAATGTCACTGTATATTTATAACTACTCTAAATATAAAACAATGACATGACAATGTAAACCAGTTAAGTTCCCATTTCCTGTGGCCATTATCTATAATAAGAAATGCCTATGAAATCATGATGTGGATTGCACTTAAAAATGATACTAGAAGTGCACTCAATTACATGGTAATTTGAATAACACTCATACATAATATACACTCATACAAGTCTCACATAGACAATGAATAATTATGTCATACATTTTTGTACCAGGTACCAATGTCTTTTTCAAATTTGAAATTCATATGTACCATCATTCGACGCTTTAACGGTGAAGGAAAACATCGTGAGGAAATCTGCACACCTAAGAAGAAATTCTAAGGTTGTATAGTTGACCAACCCGCACTTGGCCAGCGTGGTCGACTAAGGCCTTATCGTCCTAGTTTAGGGTAGGCCCGTGCCCCAGCAGTGGGGACGTATATGGGCTGATGATGATGATGCTGATGATATTTTTGTACGACGGCTATCCGATCCATATATGTTATTAGATCGCGTGACTCCCATAAGGATATTTTAAAGACATAACCCGTAGCTTCTCATAGGGGTAAGAGCCATCCGCCCCCCCGCAAGTCCGGCGATGATGACGAGGCTACTCCAAGCCATCATTGTATGTCAGTTAGGAAAAATACCCGTAGCTGATTAGCACATTTTAGGTCGTTACAAAATTATTATGTTTACAAGAACAAGCATTCTTTTAATAAGAAATCGGATTGTCCATTTCAACACTAGAAATAAATATTAGCATTCCAACCTTCAGGCCAAAAAAATATTGGAAAATATGTAGGTTTAAGCATGAAAATGTTTAATAATATCCTGTAGAATATTTTCGTCTATATACATCTTCCATAATTATATCTTCTTGAAATAAAGACTCTATAGGAAAAGACAAAAGGGACATTTTATCCCTAAAGAAAGAAAGAAAATCAGTTTTGGTTTTGCGAAAATCGATAATATTTCTTGCAAAGATAGCGCTGCGCCAATAAATAAAAAAAAACTAAAGTGCGTTCAGTGATCTTCAAAACTGGCGAGAAAAGACACTTTTGCTGTGGGAATTTAAAGCGAAGTCGCAGGAAAAAGCTAATTCCTACAATATAAATAGTCTTGCAAACACTGGGAGCTGACATAACTTGAATAATGCAATTATTGTAATGACAATTCGATGTGTAATGCTTTGGTGTCAAAGTATATGTTTATAGTTAATAGAAGGCATATAAGGATATAGTACGTGTTACTATGTGTAATCTTATTGCTTTGTCTCGCAAAAACATAGTAAAGTGATCACGTTTAATATGTAATTTATATAGTATAGCTTTCCGCCCGCGACTTCGTCCGCGTAGAGACGTTTAACAGGTAAAACATGACTTCTTTATAGCGCAGTCGGTTAAAAAGTAGCCTATATCCTTTCCTAGGCACTGGACTATATCTGTACCAAATTTCGTTTCAATCGGTTCGGTACTCTATGCGTGAAAGCGTAACAGACAGACAGACAGACAGACAGAGTTACTTTCGCATTTATAATATTAGTAAGGATTGCCTATTATTCGCACAAACAAAAGACGACCGATGGTAATGGCGGCCGATCTCAATTGAGATCAGTAGCGCTACCATGAGTTTAAATATATCTATGAAAAACTTGTGCAGCGCCTCTGGTGGTTACGCTAAGAACTAAAATCGGTCGTATGAAAAAAACAACTCGATAGGTTTTTAACGTACGTAAGTTTTCGATAGCCAACTCATGGTATCGCTACAGTGCACAAGTGTACGCGCAAACACAAGTGCGCTCTCTGTTCCCTTACTCTCATAATTCGGTAAGACTGCATTCCGACATGGCCGATGAGATCGGGCGCAGGACCACCGGCTTAACGTTCTTTCCGAGGCACGGGCGTGCAACCGGCTACTTCCCGACTCCGGGCGGAGTTAAAGTACTAAATTTGATTAATAAAACACATAATCCCAAATCAAGCCAACCTACCTAAAAAAATCACAACATAGCTAAAAAACGCTAATCTTGACACATTCAGACGCATCTATGGGACTCATTTGGATATTTATATGGATTACTTTTTTTTTAAACAGAAATAAATCGCGTAATCTCATTGGTCCTAGCCCGTCGTTCGCTTTACGCCGTCCAATGAGGCGTTTGTCGTACTAATTGAATTCGTGTCGCGAAATATCGCGGGATTAGTCGCGGCGGAAAAAAATGCTGTAAATAAGAAAATAGGGCCATGAGAGAGTCCCGTTGGTTCAAGTTGGGTCCCGTATATGGACGGTAGAGGAAAGTGGAGAGATCGTTAAAGAAATGCTTCACGGGCACATTGAAATTTTTTTTAGATGTAAATATAAAATGATATAAGAAAAAAAAAACGCTAAATCAAAACAACATTTGTGATAGGAACTCTTTTCAAACCAATCAATAAACAAATAAGTGTAAATAATTTTTTTTTATTTTCCTTTTCTGGACGTAAAACTCTAGAATCTTTTGTGGTGACTTTTAGTTTTTATATAAAAAAAAAAGGATAAAAACGACAAAATTCGAGGGTTTCTTTAAAGAATTTGTAATTTTTTCCAAAGATTCTTCGAAAAATATCCAAAACATTAGGTTCAATTGAAAAAAATCTGTCCAATATGTTTGATGCTGATTCAGCAGTCTATCATTAAGCAACCATCTTACAGTTAGCAAGTTTGGTTGTTGTAGTTAACTAGAATCGCTAGAAAACTGAAAATGTCCGGGACATAATATACCATGTTGTTTTGTTCGTACATGGCAGATATCCCGGAAATTCAAATTTTTTTGATGTGTTAACCATGACAGTTTAAAACTAGAAACATTTTCCTCTCCACCCAAAGGAACTCTAAAAATCTTCGACGCGAACGTGAGCACCAGTGAAAAATCTTTATTAAATCCTGCCCGGCTCTAAAATGAACTTATTTTACGGGCGAATTTTTTTTTTCGCCTTCTCCAGCAAATTAGAAAACATTCTTGATAATTTGTATGGCTTATGTTGGGGGGTAATTAGTGATTGTCTCGCGGGAGGGAGGCCAATCGCCGAATTAGATTATTTTTTTTCTCGCTCATCTAATGAAGGGAATGGACTAAAGAAATGGCCGGATTAGAGACAGGCCTAAAACGTCCTTTGGTTAAGTCTTAGTTTCTCGAATGATCCTTCGAGTTATTTATCCTTTGAGATATAAATTATTTTATTAATGATTAAACTTAATGCGGGTAATTTATTTACCAATGAATTATTTGAGGTGATTAAGGTCAAATCAAAAGTACCCGTAATCGACGAGCGTGCATGAAGAGGTTGATGAATGTGGATGAAGCGAAAGTGGTATGCCAGGACCGTATCACATGGCAGGAAGTGATCTCTGCCTACCCCTCTGGGAAAAGGCGCGATTTTATGTATGTATGTATTATTTGATATTGTATCAAAGAAATCATAATATCTTGCAGAACCGACCGATTTCATACTGTCTTTATATTTTTTCCAATCCAAAATACAATCTTTAATAAAATGTTATTTTTATCAGAAAATATAATCGTCTTATTTATTTGAGGCCTATCACAAGGCAATGTCTAGTTATCTCAGATTTACTGTTCTAGAAAACCACTTCTATGATAACATAAGATGGTAGGTAGATAGGTAGATAGTGTTTTATTTATCTTATATTCACACGGAATCTTAAAAGTACGTCACATAAATGATATCTTTACAGATATCATTAATAACAACGTTGCTTTTTGTTTTTAAATTACTTTTATTAGGAATTGAATACATTACGTGTGTAAAAATATTGACTAGATTGCCCTGGTTTAGGGTAAGCCCGTGCCCCAGCAGTGGGGACGTATATGGGCTGATGATGATGATGAATGTTTTATTTCTTTATTTCTTTCAATCACACATACATCGTGCAGGAATTTGTTTCATATCTGTTAATCGCTAGTACAGGGATATTGCTGATACATCGATAAACATGAAACGAACAAACGTGTCGTTAAAGTAGAGTCGTAATCGAAATCTGACACGTTTAAAACGTGTAAGTATGATCAAATAAAGATAATGTATTTATTACTAAACAAATGCATGTCTTTGAGTTTTAAGAAATAAATTATTAATATAATTCACGACACGCTTGTAAAATTGGAAAAATGTTTATGTAGAGACGGTATTTTGGTGGGTATCACTATAATATAGTATAAAGCAAACACTTCCTGCGTCTGTCTGTCCCTATGTTTGTTTTAATCTTTAAATTGACTGGCTCGGTGGAACAGTGGCTAATGACTCAGGTTCATAACCTTCGGTTCCAAGAGTCGTGGGTTCGATTCCCACTCGGGACAAATATTTGTGTGGCGAACATCGGTATTTGTTCCGTGTCTGGGTGTATTATTAAATATATTTAAGTTTATTTGTGTATCCACTGTTGATTCTGATATCCGTAACACAAGTGCTTAAGCTACTTACCACGGGAACAGATCAATGTATGTGATGTTGTGCAATATTTTTTATTTAAATCACACAACGGATTTTGAAGCGTTTTTTGATAGGTAATGATTTAAGAGGAAGGAAGAATTTATAATTTATGAATAATGTACCCGAAGCGAAGCAAGGACGGGTCACTAGTTGTGAATAAAGCACTATGGCATTATAAATTCAAAATGTAATGTTTATGTTATTATGTCCTTGTTATGTGCATACAAGTAAGGATGGAATCTGAAGATTCTAAATTTATTTATTTATATTAAAATCTTAAGTGTAATATTTACCTTATTAATATCCAGATGAACTACATTTTAACGATTAAGTCCCAAAAAGGCTCTTAAAAAACAATACTTTAGAATTATTCCTTTAATACGTACAAAAAAAATAATTTTATATACTTTAATACTATAATTAAAAAAAAAAGTTTATATTTTTCTTTATCAAATAGTGATAAATCTTTTCGTTTAGGGAAAAAGGTAGACAGATATTTTTTCTATAAGAATTCAAATAATACAGAAAGGGTATATGTTGACAAACTGACAAATACCTAAAACAACAAGCCACTTCAATCAGCCGATAAAAAGTGCACCCATTAATTTATCTTAACAACCCATGCACAATGCGCCCCTGCAATTAATCCTGATTAGGAAAAGAAAAAAAAAGCCCTCACTCCAAATATTAAATTACTCAATATTTCATACCGATACTAATTTCGCTATCTTAACCCTTACCCGGCCGCGGAACGACACGAAATATTGCAAGAAAAAAAATGGGCCCAAGGAAAACCGTCTCAGCCGTAATTGACATTCTTTATGAACGTCAGTCTCGACTCGGGGATATTTTTTAATTAGATATATTTTATGGGCTTTTTTTCGAAAGGGGAATAAAGGGTTAACATTTGTTTCGGGGGGTGGGGGGTCAATATTAGCCGGGCTGGTAATCAGCCGGGGAAAAATGGTCGATTAGACCCAGTACCTACGTTAATTTAAGATCATTGGTGGAGGTGGGAGAGACCCCTCGGTAGATGTCCTTTGAAATTCCTACTGTATTTTGGTACGTGCCATTGTAGGGTTAAGGGAGTTAGTAAATTTTTATATTTTATTCGTTCGCCAGGTAACGTCTCGGTGCTTTGTATTAATTTGATTGTAATTTATTCTCTTTGCCTGCTTCTTATTATAAAAAGTACAAAGGAACACGTTGTTATGTACCATTTTATGTATAAATAGTCTATTTTGTTCGAACATTGGACTTGATAAATTTAAATATGTTTATTGTTGACTAGCTGTGCCGGCGACTGTGTTCGCATTTACCCCTGTTTTTTTACATATTTTCCACTGTATCTTTGCTCCTATTGGTCGCAGCGTTATGTTATATGCCCTCCTCGATAAATACAGACTCTTCCACATCTATATATATAAAAATCAATGCCACTTTTCGTTGTAATTCCATAACTCAAGAACGGGCTCACCTATCCAAACCAAATGCTTAGGATTTGGTCGGCATATTTAGTAGATGGTTTATGTGAAGTTTGCATAAAATCGGTCGAGCCGTTCCTCATTTGTCACATTTTTTGTAATAAATGAATTCAATAGAAACTTTTTTCACAGAAACTTTTTTGAAGTTTTGTTGACAGGACAAGCACGTTGTTATGTCATTCATGCCGTCAGTTCATTTTGGACGTGGTTCGCTACGTATAAAGTGAAATAAAATAAACAAATCGGAACATCAAATTCATTTATTGCAACGTGAGCAGGAATTCAACTGTAATGATTTGCGTTTATTTGTACAATCGAATATAACCAAATTAAATATTCAGCAAAAACATGTATATGATACAATCATGCAAGCCGTTTCCAATAATGCAGGTGGATTATATTTTTTGGATGCACCTGGTGGCACAGGTAAAACGTTCGTTATATCATTGATTTTAGCGACTATTCGATCAGATCAGAAAATTGCACTAGCACTTGCATCTTCGGGAATTGCTGCTACATTATTAGAAGGTGGTCGGACCGCACACTCTGCATTAAAATTGCCATTGAATGTACAGGTGATTGAAACTCCAACTTGCAATATATCGAGAAATTCTGCTATGGCAAAAAGTTCTGCGATTAACGTCAATTATTTTATGGGATGAGTGTACAATGGCGAATAAAAAATCACTAGAAGCATTCAATCGAACAATGCAAGATTTACGTGGTAATCAACAGCTTTTTGGTGGTGCTTTGATATTACTTTCACGGGATTTTCGTCAAACATTGCCTGTCATTCCTCGATCAACTCCTGCTGATGAAATAAATGCCTGCTTGAAGTCATCAGTTCTTTGGAGATATCTACAAAAATTGACACTAAACATTAATATGCGTGTTCACCTACAAAATGATCCAGCTGCCCATGAGTTCTCAAAACAATTGTTAGAAATTGGTGACGGCAAAATACAAATCGACAGAACCAACGGATTGATCGCTGTACCGAAAAATTTTTGTACAATTGCGCAATCGATAGATGAATTGATTGAATGTGTTTTTCCGAATATTGTTCAGAATTACAGAAATCATGATTGGTTGACAGAACGCGCCATTTTAGCACCGAAAAACATTCATGTCAATGCAATTAATTTTCAAATTCAAGCGAAACTGCCAGGCGTAGTCACGAAATATAAATCAATTGGCAGGGTTATGAATAAAGATGAGGCAAAGTATTATCCAATTGGAATTTTAAATTCATTGGAGCCGGCTGGTATGCCACCGCATTGCTTGAATCTGAAAGTTGGTTCTTCGATTATATTATTGCGAAATATTAATCCACCAAAACTGTGTAACGGAACAAGATTGGCAGTGAAAAAGTTATTGCCAAATTTGATTGAAGCTACGATCTTAACTGGTAAATCAAAAGGAGAAGTTGTTTTGATACCGCGTATACCTATGATTCCAACTGATATGCCTTTTGAGTTCAAACGTTTACAATATCCTGTGCGTTTATCATTTGCGATGTCCATCAACAAGGCCCAAGGTCAAACACTTCACGTTTGTGGTGTGAATTTGGAGGAACATTGTTTTTCACATGGCCAGTTATATGTTGCCTGTTCCAGAGTCGGTACCCCCAGCCGTTTGTTTATTTATGCTCAAAATGGAAAAACAAAAAATATTGTTTATCCAAATGTTTTGGATTAAGTGTGTTGTAAATAGCTAGCAATTGATTTCGATTTTAAATAAAATATTTTTTTGATTAAATAAATGAATTTGATGTTCCGATTTGTTTATTTTATTTCACTTTATACGTAGCGAAGCACGTACCGGGCCGCTAGTTATAATATAAGAATAGATTAAGCGACTTTTTGTAACACACGGCTATTGTGATGAGCCGGGGATGATGACGAGGCTACTCCAAGTCATCATCGTATGTCGGATCTTTAGGAGAGAGACCCTTCCGCTCCCCCGCAAGTCAGGTGATGATGATGGATGCTACTCCAAGCCATCATCGTACGCTGGACGATTACAGGGGATAGTGAAGAAGGAAGGCATAAAATAATAATGTACATGGCTCTACCTTGACAATTTTTAAACGTGTGTACGACACAATGAATATTTATGCTTTTTTGTCTTGCTTTGTCCTGATTAAGCCCCTTTTTCACGTAGTTGCGTTATAGATTATGAGTTGACTTATTAACTTCAGTTTTCTGTTAAAGTGTATGTACGTTTGTTTGAGATAACATCGCGTTCAGTTGAACCGATGTTGATGCGGTTGCACTAAAACAATTAATTACATTTACAAGGTTGTGGTATTACAACCGACTACGGAGAAAGAGCTCAATTTCAAAGTGAATATTGCTCATAATAAAATACCTATAAACGTAATATAATCCCCTTTGTTCAAAGTGCACATTATGACGTCAGAGTGTATCCCCCAAAAGGTTCAAACGATGATTAATGCCTGAGTTTTCGTAATTAACATCGGTAGTGACCTACTTTAGACTGATTCACTTATAGCCGTTCTAAGAATGCGTTTGTGCAGACAAAGCAAATTGGCCCTTAAAATGCATTTGGGTTTAGGGTTACATTGTTAATTTGAGTTTGTGCGTAACATTACAATAGGCGTGACGACTGGATCAAAATTATATCATACTAGTAGGTACTAGATAAAATAAAAAATACGTGTACATATTTTAAATGTTCTAACCAACGGACTAAGTTGTTTTTAGTCGTCTCGCCTATAGTAATGGCCTGACCGACTGACTAACATCCTTACTAATATTACAAATCCGCATAGAGAACTGGACCGATTTATATGAAATTTGGTTCAGATATAGTCCAGAGCCTAGGAAAGGTTATAGGCTACTTTTTAACCGACTGCGCTATAACGAAGTCGCGGGCGGAAAGCTAGTTTGTTTATAAAATAATATTATGAAGGTATTCCTTCATACAGTGCAATAATAATGATATAATTTCCTTATACCCCCTTCCACGCTGACGCAATTTTTACAAAATCAGTGTTTCTTCACTATGTTTTTCATATATTTTACTTTAAACTTTTCTCTTAAATCGCTTGACATTACTAATAAAAAAATAAGACATGACGAATATATAGTGCCAGTTTTTTCATTTGGCTACGTAACCCTAAACATTACAAAATCCATTCCACCATTTAAATGATCTTTTTTTTTGTAACTGAAACTCAACACACTGACGATGATAGCTTGGAGTAGTCTCGTCATCATCACCGGATTTGCGGGGGAGCGGATGGATTTCAGCAACTGGTTTTGTTTGTATAAAAACCTGGACATATATACAGTTTTCTACCTTGTGTAACTATGTTAGTTAAATGTTATAATTTCTTACTTACTTACTATACTTAACATATTTCCGTATTTCTTTAAGTCCCAATGTTTATTGTCTTTAAAGTATATGAACTGATTGACAGTCTATTTCTTAATGTTTACTCGTACATTAAATAGAGTCATTAATGACTTATTGCGTTAGGTCTAGGTAGAAACTAAAGACCTACTTATTTAACGAGGAAACCGATTACCTTATCTTAACGACCTTGAAATATTGCTAATTGTTTAATTTGTCTAGTTTAACTACCTCATCATTATAATATTATCTGGCCGAGTGGTTAAGGTCGTTGCTTGCCATACGAGAGGTCGCCAGTTCAAACCCCGCCAGGTACCAATGTGTTTTTCATATGTACCATCATTCGACGCTTTAACGGTGAAGGAAAACATCGTGAGGAAACCAGCACACCTGAGAAATTTTTCACCGGTGTGTGAAGCCATGTCAAAGGCCTATGCGCGGCTTAAAAACTCCAAATAAGAAAACATGGTAAATATCCAGGACATTTTCAGTTTTCTAATTACACACATTCCAAATATTTAAAAACCGTTTAAAGTTGCTCAATTAATTGTCGTTGCAGTATTTAGGTGTTTGAGTTCTACTGTAAATTATAAATGTAAATTCAAACCAAACTAAGTATCTATTGAAAGATTTATTCGTTAAAATAAACATATTAAAATGACAACCACATTGATAAAATATTGTTGACTATGTCCCAGAAAATCGTGGGTGCGCCAAGGACCACATCTAGTTCAAATATCCTTACTAATATTATAAATGCGAAAGTAACTATGTCTGTCTGTTACGCTTTCACGCATAAAGTACTGAACCTAGCCTAGGAAAGGATATAGGCTATTTTTTAACCGACTGCGCTATAAAGAAGTAATATTTTACCCGTTAAACGTCTTTACGCGGACAAAGTCGCGGGCGGAAAGCTAGTACAAATATAAATAGTAAACTGTAAATCAAGAAATGTTATTCGGCCTAAATACGACAAACAACGCAGTAGGCATGTCCTGTCTGAGTCACCCACATTCACTTTCTACCTGGTTTAGAAGTGAATCACTTCATAATGGCTATTCCTTTGTCTTGTTGTTTTTTTTTCATCAGCAAGATAGGCTGGCTCGATCGATTTATGAACTTTGTTATTTATTTTTATACTAGCGTCTGCCCGCGACTTCGTCAGCGAGAAATGGTTATGGCAGCAATTATTTATTAAAATACCTTATAAGTTATATCTACCTTTAAAAAGTAGCTTTTTATAAGTGAAACTCCCGTCAAAATTGATCAAACCGAGGAGAGGAGATTTGCGAGAATAGACAGACAGACAAACAGTGTTAGTGTTTTTCTTATTGGTACCCGATAAAGATTCATATCCATTCGTAAAAGGTCAATATTTTAAAATTACAATCAGACACTTCACTTTTATTAAGTTGTATAGATAGGTGATGCCATCTGGTCTAGTAATCAAACAGCTGGCAAGTCCTAGCCGAACATAGAGCAGTGGCTATCCACTGCTCAACTACCTACTCTACTGACCAAAGGTCTTATACAAACCTATGTTTGTAAAGTAACTACCTAACCTAATACCTCACTATAGACCTAACTTTGGTCAGTAAAGTAATTGGTAGAGGTTAATATAAGAGAACTTTTAACTAACCCGTGAAAACAATTACTAACTTATATCGAAGTCGGTTAAAAAGTAGTCTATGTCCTTTCTCAGACACTACACTATCTAAGCTCCTAAGATTATATAAACAAAACTATATTAGAATAATTACTAAGCATAACAGGAACATGCAGGAAAATACTTCTATACCTACCTTCCTACTATTTATTAGCTATACCTACTTTATACTTATACCTATATACATATATTGAAAACCTTGACCGTCTACGGAATTTAAAACACATGCCAGAGATCAACAACCTTTTAAACTTCTCTCGTTTGTGACTCATTTATTTTATGGATTTCCTTGATATTCGGAGAGTAATTACGTATACGTAGAATTGCAACATAGAGCGAAATTTGTACATAAAATCGAAGCTACACTTCTTTATAGGAAATTTAAAAAACACAGGCTTGACCTACTTTCCCAGCCAAAGACGTTATCTTACTTTAACTAGTTCATTGTCCGAGAAGTAAACACAATAGAAATTCAATTGTCACAGCCCATATGTGGGCTGTGACAATCCGCTATTTGTGTGTGTTTGACCCCGCCACTATATTCTGGAATGTAAATTGTTACTATAATAAGATATCTATTCTATACTCATTTATAAAGCTCAAGAGTTTGTACTACCAGTAGCGGTACCATGAGTTGGCTATCGAAAACTTACGTACGTGAAAAACCTATCGAGTTGTTTTTTTCATACGACCGATTTTAGTTCTTAGCGTAACCACCAGGGGTGCTGTACAACTTTTAAACTTACGGACTTAAAATATATTTTTGTGTAGGGTGACCGTATCTTTGCTTTGTTGTTGAGATAAAAAAAAACAGTGGAAAATGTGTAAAATAGGAAGAAACGCGGACAAAGCCACTCGCACAGCTAGTATGTTATATATTACTCGACGAAGCATAGTGTTCAATTAAGGTTTTATGTTTTTTAACACATATAATCAGGCCAAGCTTAAAAAAAAGGTCCTATACGTGACAATTTTCAAGTTCTAGGACCCTGAAATCAAAAAGTGCACTTGTGTTTGCGCAGACAACTGTTATCATATTGAGGTTGACCGCTACGACCAAAATATTCGATTAAAGGCACAATATTGTTTTTATAGTAGAATAGAATAAATACTACACGTATAGAAGAACAATTGGAGTAGGTATAGATAGTTATATTGATAAGATATCATTATCAATTGTGTTATGCCACCAAAGTCTACGACGTCAATAAATGTACTGAGTGCTTAAACATCGACCTTGTGTTAATGTTTTTATTTTTATACGACTGAACCAATAGGATTCTCTCCTATGATTCAGAGCTTTTATGTTCAAATCCGATAATTAATGTTAGATATCAAAACATTCGCGTTTTATGCCGTAGTATGTTTAAACGATTTGATTGGCCCGCGTTTCGCGTTTGATTTACTACGCGTTATCAGGTAGAGTAGTATAAATATAGCTACCTAGGAATCGGTTTTACAAAGGAAAAAGCATATCATCGTCAGCCCATATACGTTCCCACTGCTGGAGCCTACCCTAAAGTAGGGCGATCAGTAGCGGTACCATGAGTTGGCTATCGAAAATTTACGTACGTTAAAAACCTATCGAGTTGTTTTTTTCATACTACCGATTTAAGTTCTTAGCGTAACCACCAGGGGCGCTGTACAAGTTTTTCATAGACGATATTTTCGTAGGCGATATCGAGTCCGTAACTTTTAAACTCATGGTAGCGCTACAGGTCTTAGTCAACCACGCTGGCCAAGTGCGGGTCAGTTAAGCTGTCAGAGTAGCTGTTAAGTTATATCGTTTAGCTGTCATGTTGAGTATCTTTCTATACTTCAATTAGAAACTCACATAGGGCTAGATCTGGGGCTCAAACCTATGTATTCATGACACTTGCATGTGAAATACAATGATGAGGTAGTTAACTTAGTCTTTCAGGCTTTCCAAGTGCAGGTACCAGAATTCCTTCGTAGGTGTGCAGGTTTCCTCACCATGATTTCCTTTACCGTTAGAGCATCGAATAATCATATGAATTTAAATTTGACAAAACACATTGGTACGGGGCGGCGTTTGAACTGGCGACCTCTCGCATTGCATCGACCTTAACCACTCCAACTGCCTCATTGGTCTATTGGTAGCACTGCGTAAGGACCGAAAGGTCTCCGATTTGTCATAATCTGTGTGAGTTTTTCTGTTAAGAAATTACTCAGCCCGGAGTTAAAAAGTTAGCGGTTGCATGCCCGTGCCTCGAAAAGCACGTTAAGCCGGCGGTTCTGCACTCGATCTCTCATCGGTCATGTCAGATTGCTCACTGAACAATAAGGGTAAGGGAACAGAGAGTGCACTTGTGTTTGTGCGTACAATTGTGCATTATAATCTCTTTTAAAATCGGCCGCCATGGCCGAAATCGGTTGGACACCTATGGCATATAAAATATAACACAATATTTCCTAAATATATTAGAATTCCTTGTCATTATTATGACGTAAGTGCAATATTTGAATCAGCAACTTTACGTATCAAGTGAAATCCAATCCAATTCAGCTGAGAGAAAGAATATGATTCAGAAAGAGAAAGCTTCTGTGACGTTTGACGTCATAAGATCGCTTTCGATACCTTTAACTTACGTCATACCTTATTGGTTACATTAAAATATTTTAATAATTAATTACTAACTAACATGTTTTCTACAAAAGTTTCAAAAAGAGGTCCAGGGCGCATATTACAACCTCTTAAATCTAGTCAGTTTAAAAATGGGCATCGATAGGTATATTATTATGATAAAGAGTTGTTAGGTATAACTTAATTTTTTTTTTATTTACTTAAATGATGGAAGGGTGATTCCACAACCATAGCGCACAAGTAAGTGTACCGGAAACACGAAGATAGTCGATGCCACATCTTAAACAGACCGGAATTAAGAGTTCGTAATACGCCCCCAAATCTTTTTAATATTGGTAATTTACAGCTGTATAAGTTAGCCTTTAGAGTACGCTTAAGCTAACGTTATAAAGAAATAGAAAAAGTACTACAAACTGTGTACATAACATATTATGTTGTTATATCTAAATGCATTATGGTATGTAGTATTCTGACTGGCTGACTGTATCTTACATTGTTCCAATGAATAATTAACTACGTGGTTAATGAACACTCCATTGGGTATTAGCAATCGACGTTGTAAAATACCTACTTGAAACTATGAAGCACATAATATTAAATACCTATATGCTCTTTAGTATTTTCAATATCTACCTTGGGTTTGACTTGATTAATTATACACGCCCTATTCAGTTTGATAGGTCTCTGAATAAATACTGTCAGTAAAGAGTGCCTACATACGTAAAACAATGTGTTAAAAACGTTTATATTCAAGGTAGCTATAGTCTACCTATTTCCTTTGATTCAATTAATCATTTTAGACAACCACCATTTTGTCTTCCGATTTGAAGTTTTGCTCTCAGTATTTAATTTTACTGATTCAAACAAAAATAACAAAAGCAAAGATATCGTATCTTTGGAGCCAAATTCACCAATCAGCTGTGACCATTGCGAACAGACACGATAGGTTTGTTTTGAATTAATAAGTTTTATTATTTACGATTTATGAGTAATAAAACTTGTATCTTGATATCAACACAAACAAAACAAAAAAAAAACAACTTTCATTGACTCAGACGCAGCTCTCCCGCTTAGGTTAAAAATAAAACAAAAGAAAATAATAACTTACAAAATTGGTAGAACTGGAACCAATCCAAAATAAATCACAAAAAAGGAACACAGGCAAGCACTGGCCACAACGTTTCAAAAAGGAACGAAATAAAAATTTCGAATTTTAAATTTTCGTTCCAAATTGGAATATCGACTCGGAGCGTACATCGATGCGCGCGAGCGGCTCTCGAGTGAAGAAACTGGCCATTTGGCGAGCCATTGACAGTACACTTAGTAATAGTACCGTAATCAAATGAGCGTGACGACTTTCAACCTTATTATTGGCGCGTTAGAGTTTACACTCAGGAAAGCTGAAGTGAGTTAGCACCTTGTCATAGTGAGCTAGCATCAGAATATTGAGGTCACTGACGTCCTTTTTTCTGTGTCGGTGATAACTAGAAGTGATTTTGCAGAAACGAGAGGAGCGTATTTTTTTTAAGGAACAGAAAGAGAAAGGAGTATTAAAAATGTCACAGAGAAATTCGTTGTCTGTGGTTAGGTTCATTTTGTAGTTGTCAAATTATTTCTTACTAGCTTTCCGCCCGCGACTTCGTCCGCGTAGAGACGTTTAACGGGTAAAACATTACTTCCTTATAGCGCAGTCGGTTAAAAAGTAGCCTATAACCTTTTCTAGGCTCTGGACTATATCTGTACCAAATTTCATTTAAATCGGTCCAGTACTCTATGCGTGAAAGTGTAACAGACAGACAGACAGACAGACAGAGTTACTTTCGGATTTATAATATTAGTAAGGATGAGGATGGTCTGGTCACCGATAACATAAGCGTTTTGATCATGCATTAAATAAATACCATGATGAATTAATATTGTGGTTTTTCTCAGTTCAAAATGAAACAAACAATTGTACCAAAAATAAGATGTTTTTTATTTAATGTATTGCAAAAATATTCTGTATTTTTGCCCATTAGTTTTTTGTTTTCCTAACTGACATACAATGATGGCTTGGAGAAGCTTCGTAATCATCACCGGACTTGCGGGGGAGCGGATGGCTCTTACCCCTAAATTACCATTAGTAGTAATTCGATCTACGACATAGATATGTTGGTATTCAGATACATAGAAATCAACCAAATCTTAATCATCATCATAAGCCCATACACGTTGATGTTGACATTGTTGAAACACAGTCAGGTATCCCCTGCCACAACTATCGTCCGGTGGTTGGTGAACGGTATACGGGAAAGCGACCCCGGCTCCTCGAGCTACCATCGACTCAGTCCAAATCATCCGAGGCGATAGTATCCTTCCTCCCCTTTTCCTTCCCCCGTCATATATCCTTGCTACTTGTGGGAACGCAATGTCCTTGTTAAAACAATGCACAAGGCAGAATGGCGGCGACGTGGTCCACAACCCGTCACGTCACGTTTCCCACAGAGGTGAAAAGTGGATCGCTGGAAGTGATCTCTGCCGACCCCTCTGGGAAAAAGGCGTGATTTTATGTATGTATGTATGTATGTATGTATGTATGTATGTATGTATGTATGTATGTTGAAATACACAAAACCATCGATGTTGTCTTCGTAATATCTGCACTCTTCATCAAAGCCGAAAATTTCCATTCTTTTACCTATAATCTTAGGTCCAGGTTTAGGTATTTCACTCTGCAGAGGACTATGAGTCCAGGTTTCTTCCTGAGGTTCTGAAGGCAAGAGGTTAGTTGCCTCCTCGTAAACCTTAGCATGGTTTACAAGACCTGGAATAGATGAATGTTATTTTTTAACAAAATTTGTTGTTATGGTGTTTAAGCTAATTACTGTTTTTGTTAATGTAAATTTTATGTCCCTGGCCGATCGGGGATTTGAACCACCGATCTTGAGACCATGCTGGATAGAAGTTGTAAGGATGGGACCGGGAGACGTCAAATAAAAGATGTGTCACGGGTGATAGTATATTGTAACTAACTTAAACTACACCACCCCCCTTATTTTTGAAAAAAAATAAACAGTTTTGTTGTTTTTTACAATAGAAAAATAAATCATTTTTACATAAATTTGGTAAAGATTAAAATGAATTAACAATAAAAAACATTTGGAAAAAATATTCATTAATCAAAAACTAGATGACGATTGATAGGCCAAGGATTACTCGAAGCGAAGCGAGGAGAGAGAGGTCACTAGTATAGTATAATATTTGGGAAAAAGAAAAAATACACTATTTATTTACTACTACTACTGAAGCGTTAAGCGATAAACCTTAATTAAAAAAATTGTTTTTTATAGGGGCTTGATGATTATTGTTAGGACATACCTATGTAGGTTATGGAGCAGTTTATTTAAAGACTAAAATTTTTAACATGATTTTTGATTATATTATAATTAAAAAATATACATTGTAGGTTGCATTTTGTAATACAAATTATCACCTCATAGTTTAAAACAAAGTCGCTTCCCACGTGTGTCTGTCCCTATGTATGCTTCAATCTTTAAAACTTTAACTGATTTGATGCGGTTTTATTTAATATATAGAGGGACTTAAGAGGAAGGTTTTTATGTAAGGGCGATTTTAAGCGAGGGCGGGTCACTAGTTTAATTATACATAATCGTTCCACAAAACTTTGAAGTATGAGATTGTACAATTACAAAATAAATATAGGATTTCATGAACTCACCCACGTCATCCCCCAAAAAAGCTCTGCCATTCTTCCCTCTCGCCATATTGGAAAGTTTCACGACACTTTTCAGAAAAATAAACTACCATCTTTATTTATTAATTATTGGTTCTCAACAAATTTCACAGCTTCTTTGCGTTCTATTTCTCAAATAATGGCAGTTCGTTCGCCGATATGCAGAATATATACGCGAGGGCTTATGCAATATATTGATAAAATTAATGTACCTACAAATTCCATGATGTAATAATTTGCACAAATTACTACAATTTCCTGGGACTTGTGCGTTTGAAATGCGAATCCTTTTGATTGGAAAGAACTGATCTTTTTCTTGTAGTGTCGATGGAAAATATTTTTAAATTAAATTGGCCCAGAATTCGGACGGTTTGGTTCTAATAAGCGCTGTTTAACATTATCCGATTACAAAACATTCATCTCTACATAGTATCTATACTAATATTATAAAGCTGAAGAGTTTGTTTGTTTGTTTGTTTGAACGCGCTAATCTTAGGAACTACTGGTTCGAATTGAAAAAATATTTTTGTGTTGTATAGACCATTTATCGAGGAAGGCTTTAGGCTATATAACATCACGCTGCGACCAATAGGAGCAAAGATACAATGGAAAATGTGTAAAAAACGGGGGGAAACGCGAACGACGTCGCTGGCACAGCTAGTATAATATAACTATAGAACAATGTCGTTCTCGTTGTCTGTGTGCCCCTTTGTACATACTTACTCGTATGCTTAAACCTTCTAAACTACGGCACAGATTGATGCGGTTGCTTTAGAGAGGTAGAGTGATTAAAGTAGGTTTTTAATTTTATGTATAATATCGGTACGCTAAACTTTTTATATAAATTCTACTATACATGTGTAACCACTTCATTTTTAACGTTCCGTACATAAAGGGAAAAAACAGCGCCCTATTGCTAAAACTTCAATGTCCGTCTGTATGTATGTCACCAGGCTGTATCTCAAGAATATAATATAGATAAATGCGATTTTCTATTTAATTTTAAATTTACATTGAGCTTTAATAGCATTAAAAACAATTAAAAATATGGTGATCTACCTACAGTCGAAAATTTCACAGATTTTTTGTATTTCTATTGATTTTAAGCTTTCGCGTTCCATTACACTAAATATTAGTCTTTATGGGTCTACACGCGATATTAGGAGTAGCAAATACTTAGCTACTTACTGCCCGACGTTTCGACTGGGTCGCTCGCTACCAATCGTGGTAGCGAGCGACTGCGCTCGCTGACGAACATCGGTGTATGTTCCGTGTCTGGGTGTGTTATTAAATATATTTAAGTAAATTTTCACTGTTGATTCTCATGTCTGTAACTCAAGTGCTTTAGCTACTTACCACGGGATCAGATCAATGTATGTGATGTTGTGAAATATTTATTTATAGCCGGTTTGTTTTTTGTGTCTCTTTTTTTTTGTAAATGAGCTAATTACAATTATATCTAAGGTTATAAAAAAGTTTATAAAATTCGTCAAAGGATAAGGAGATGAAAAACGTCGTAAGCACAAAAGTATTTTATTATTCAAGTTTTACCATACACTAATTCTAAGCTAAATTAAATTGTGGTCTTATGGCTATTCAATGAATAATATTAAAACAGATACATCGAGTAGCAAAACATGTCTTAGCATTGATTAAGTGAGAATATACGTGACAAAAATAGATTTTCTACAGGAAAACATTTAGAAATATAATTTTTTACAATTGTATTTACATAATCATGGAATTTTACTGTTTTGCAATTAGATGCATAATTTTAGGGCTAATCATTATGTTGACTGGCTTGATAGCGTGTTGCATAGTGCCTATCGCCAGAGTCGTAGGTTCGATTCCCACTCGGGACAAATATGTAGGTAGTTATGTGATGAACACCGATATTTGTGCTCTGAAGGGGTGTGTTAGTTATAAATATATATTCATATTTACATACACTGTTGTCGTTTATAATCTACATAACACAAGTGCTTCATCAACTTACTTCGGAATCAATATAATGTGTGTATTACACACATGTGTATTGATACCGATAACACTGTGTATGTTGTGTAATAATTATTATTTAATTATAAATTTGAGTATTTATTGACAGGCAGATGTACTTAATATTAGTATTTATTTTTTTTTTTTTTATAAAAAGGCTAACAAGATGACCTCACTCCACCTGATGGTAAGCGGTAGTGAGATCCAAATATGAGGTCGACAGGCACAATAGATCGTATTGAGCCTGTCGCACTCACCCTGAAGGCCTGCTTAAATGCCGTTTCACGCCCCGCCTGAAGAGCCCGGGATCATAGGAGGGAGGGAAAACATGAGCTGGAAGGGCATTCCATGCCTTAATGGCACGGGGCAGAAATGAGGAGCTAAACCTCTTTGTCCGAGCCACCAGCGCCTGCATTGTATGTGGATGGCAGCGCTGTCCAGCACGTGTCGTTCGGGAGTGGAAAGGGGAGGGAGGGACTAGCTGGAATAGCTCTTCAGAGCATTCCCCATTATAGAGACGGTAGAGAACACTTAGACCGGCAATGTCTCTACGTAGCTGGAGAGGCTCTAAGATCTCGGACACCTCTACATCACCGACAATACGGATAGCACGTCGCTGCAACCTATCGAGGGCGTCGAGCAAGTATTTTGCGGAGCCATCCCAGAGGTGACAGCAATATTCCACACATGGGCGAACTTGTGCCTTATAAAGAAGGCAGAGTTGCACCGGTGTGAAAAATCGCCGCACTCTGTTCAGGATCCCCAGTTTGCGGGAGGCTGTTCTAATGACGCTCTCGATGTAATCCCGCTGGTTTAGGTCGCGGCGAACATCCATGCCAAGGATGCTAAGGCTATCCTGTATTGGTAAGGGGGTGCTCTGAAGAGTAGGATGGGAAAGGAAAGGAGACACTTTACTAGAAAAACACACACCTGTGTCTTCTTGGCATTGAACTCGACAAGATTGCATGAGCCCCATTCGGAAATGCGGTCCAAGACCCCGTCAAGCTCGGCGACAAGAAGGTTCCTCTTTTCCTCGGTTTCGGTCTGCTTTACCCCAGGTCTTCCGAAATAACGTGCGTGGACAGTGCTGTCATCCGCATAGCAATGAATGTTGCCTAGTGACAACATGTCATTGATATGCAGCAGAAACAATGTCGGCGACAAAACGGAACCTTGAGGTACACCGGAATTTATTGGGTGGAAACAAGAAGTGCGTCCGTCACAAAGGACACGAATCCTGCGCCCCTCCAAAAATCCCGCAACCCATTCGCACAAGCGAGGTGGCAGACCGTATGCCGGGAGCTTGGAGAGAAGCGAACGATGCCATACACGGTCAAACGCTTTAGCGATATCAAGGCTAACTGCCATAGATTCGCCATGCTTCTCCATAGCCTCCCCCCAGAGGTGCGAAACGTACGCTAGAAGATCACCCGTGGACCGTTTTGGTCTAAAACCGTATTGACGGTCATGCAGCAGCGAGTGATCCTCTAGGTAGCGGATCTACACGCGTTATTAGGAGTAGCAAATTACATAGCTACTTACTGCCCGTCGTTTCGACGAGGACAGATGTAGTATCTCTACTCGTAGTCCATTCGAAGTAGGAGCAAGAAAAGGGGTAAGGATACATTAATTCGCACAAAGCTAAAAATTGGGAACATTATTTAGGTATCACAAAAAATTTGTCAAAAGTTCCGATGGATCCGAACTATGCAAAAAAAAGCAATTCAAGGTCAAATACGTATGTTCAGTTCGCTCGCGACCACGAAGGTCAAATGTTGCAAATATAATATTATTATTTTTGAATTTTTCTGTTAAAAGGGTAGGTAAGATATTTACAACATTAATTAGGTAAAATATTGTCCTTGATTAAATATTTTTTCGACTTTCGACAACCTATTGTTTGTAGTTACTATATTCAAGACAATTTTGAGCTTGGTGCGAATTAATGCAACTAAAAATTTATGTCTATTTTGACCCCGATAATACATGTATTAACACTTCATACCTTCATAAAAGAGATTCGATATAAAAAATACATACATCACCTGTTGCCAATAACAATTTTCAAAAATTAACAAACTTAGTCGTTGTCATCCATACGTAGTAGATAAAAACAAAGGAAAAAAAAAATATTTTATAAAATGCTGTTCATTTTTGGGTTCCGTACTCATTGGGTAAAATGTGACCCTATTAAATTTTTTTTCCTGTCGGTCCGTCCGTCTGTCACCAGGCAGTAACCTAACTCAGTTGAAATTTTCACAGATGATGTATTTCTATTTCCGCTGTACGGAAATAAATATATTTTTTTTATAATCGGCTAACGAGATGAACTCACTCCACCAGATGGTAAGCAGTGAGATCCACATTTGAGGTCGACAGGCACAATAGGTCATATTGAGCCTGTCGCACTCACCCTGAAAGCCTGCTGAAAACAATAAAAATACCCAAGGTCCCTTTTTCACTCTTTCGTTACCGAACCCTAAACTGAAACCCTAAACTAAAACTAAACTAAATTTTTTGTAAAGAAAATTTTAAGGCTTTAGCTTTAGCCATAGTTTAGATATAAGTCTTAGTTTAATAGGTAATGTTTTTTCTTTTACTGAAATGTTGTGCATACCTTTAATTTAGATGCATATAAACATAACCCCCTTATATTTTATTTTTTGTAACAGTGTATTTCTCATATGTATTTAGTTGGTATGCTTTATTAAATAAATAAATAAATAAACTCAACAAAACAAATATTCAGAAGAAGCTCCCACACAACACACGTGATTTTTTTTTTCCAAAATGGTACGGAACACTTTGTGCGCGAGCACGACTCGCAATTTGCCGTTTTTTTTTTATCAAATATCTACTTAATAGATTAGCACTAATTTTATGACTTAAGCGATATTGATTGATATTTAAATACTTTATTGCACGTAAAAACAAAACAATTTTGGTGAGTTACATTAAAACAAGAGTTCAATTTAGGCGACCTCTTTATATTTATTACAGGTATCTACAAGCTAAGAAAAATACATATAAGAGAACTTTAAACTGTCATGGTTTATTAGAAAACCGAGTATAAATAGGATATTTACCATGTTGTTATATTTTAGGAGTGAAAGCCAGCTGCTCCCCCGCAAGTCCGGTGATGATAACGAGGCTACTCCAAGCCATCATCGTAAGTCAGTTAGGAAAAAAAAGATTTAAAAAAGGTTATACTTCTATGAGCTGCCGAGTCAACGGGGAATACCCGTGATCATGGCGCTGTAGTAGCATAGATCATTAAAATAAAACCCACTGGTAAATATCCTGGATATATTCAGTTTTCTAAGTAAGAATAAGATAAATTATGTAACCTGTTTTGATACAAAACCAATAAGTATTTGTACTTTATTGACATAATCGTAATTACAAATTCCTATGAAACTCTGACACTCGAACTAGGCTAAAGTGCCTGTATCTCAAGAGCCAGTGGCTTCTCCCATTTATTAGCAACAAGTGGTCAAAAAAGCTAAATATAACATACTTTTATATTATAACAAATAACTATGTATATAATTTGACATAAAAATGCTTAAGTATAATATTATAACTAAATAAACTATTAATATAGTCTTTTTCAGCTAAGATGATCCCTGTGACACTTCATTGTGTTCTGAATCACGCATTTTACGTTTGACAAACGAAAATAATTTTATTGCACACTTTTTTCATTTTATTGCGGCGTCATTAGGAAAAATATTAAAATAAATAACTTAAAACTTTTAAAAGACCACTACTACTAACAAGTTAAACTATTCGATTCAAATTGTGTCTCTAGATATTTTTTGCATTTATGTTTTTCGTAAAGACCAGTTAGAGCGCCATCGTCTTCTTACCATAATTTGCGAAAAACAATTTAAATCAACTTTCAAATTCTTAGATTTGTACTTGCATTTAAATTTAAATGTCCCAAAAATCCTTACACAAAGGCTGGTAATACTACTCAATATGAAACTACCCATTGTGTTATATTCTTTAGATAATGTTCATAAATAAAGCTATAAGTTTTTTGTATTTATATGTTTTCTTAATAATAGTAAATACGTTTAATTTTAATGAACATGAAATCTGACATTATATTCTGTCTATACAGTACCCAAAATAACTTGAAAATGCCTTATTTTTATAATCGGTATCAAAAATGTTACCAATAAATTCAGATAGGTACATTCACAAAGTGAAATGGCATACTATATATATTTCACAGATCTTTTTTTGTGATTTCGTTACGCTTTATGTATATTTAAGTTTATTTATAAAACACTTATCGTGTATATCGTGACCAGACGTCTCGTTTTCAAAGGGACTGTCCCATTTTTCGCCAGAGAGGGTAACATTGCCCCATTTTAGCAAAACTGTTGTCTTAAAAAAACAAGACCACAAATGGAATGGCAATATTGTCCCATTTTCGGCCAAACAAGACTAACGCAACGGCCTTTAACCCAAGTGTCCAGTTCTGACCCAAAAATAACATGAATCATGTATTAAGTTATAAATAACGATATCTCCTCTTTTCTTAATCAAAATAATAGACGTCCCTTGCTTACTCTTCTTCCAATATCAACAAGTCCTCTTGAATGAGGGGTTATTCTTCACATTTTGTTGTTTGGCTAGATAATTATATTTGGAACCGTCAGGCATCATAAATGGAGATTTGGGTGGTTCGTGTATCGGTTGTGGCTTTGGGTCATAAGGCTCGTCTGGTGGAAGCAACCTTGTAGCATCTTGAAATGGCCTCGCTTGGTTCGAAGTGTCTGAAATAAATAAATGAAAGGTCAAATCAAAAGTACCCGTAATCGACGAGCGTGCATGAAGAGGTTGATGAATGTGGATGAAGCGAAAGTGGTGTGCCAGGACCGTTGCACATGGCAGGAAGTGATCTCTGCCTACCCCTCTGGGAAAAAGGCGTGATTTTATGTATGTATGTAAATGAATTATTTAATTAATAAACAAATCGGTGTAACCCAGTCGAAATGTCGGGCAGTAAGTAGCTAAGTATTTGCTACTCCTAATATCGCTTGTAGATCCATAAAGACCAATATTTAGTGTAAAGGAACGTGGAAGCTTAAAATCATAAATTTACATACTTTTATTTATTAAGTCGTGTCTTGTGGAGAAAGCATATTTTTAAGTAGAAGACTACTTAAATGATCAAAATCCGTGGACATGATGAGCTGCTCGCTTCATCATCATCATCATTAGCCCATATACGTCCCCACGGCTGGGGCACGGGCCTACCCTAAACTAGGGCGATAAGGCCTTAGTCGACCACGCTGGCCAAGTGCGGGTTGGTCGACTACACATCCTTAGATTTCTTCTTAAGAGTGCAGGTTTCCTCACGATGTTTTCCTTCACCGTTAAAGCGTCGAATGATGGTACATATGAATTTCAAATTAGAAAAACACTTTGGTACCTGGCGGGGTTTGAACTGCTCGCTTGGGGGTGCTTGGACATCAATTAATTATATCTTGGTATTTCTTTTTATTTGTGATTAATTTATTGATAACTTGACGTGCAAAAGTGTTTCATAAAAATCCATTTGCAAAATAAATTATTTCATTTCATCCCGTGGAAATTTTGGGAATTCCTTTTTTAGTGCACCTCTACGGTACCTAAGCTACGTCCCTTTAAAATTTCAAGTGCCTACAATTAGCTGTTAAGGCTGTGCGTTGATATGTCAGTCAGTCAATAGTCAGTCAGTTTATCATTTTTTATATATGTATTTACAATATCTATGTATGTATATCCGTCTCTCACGCCTATAGTACAAGTTACCCGACCATCTACTTAGTTTGGTGTATGATGGTCGGGTGTGGAGATGTCTCAAATATTTATATTAATTTTTTCTGCTTTACTACGGTTCCAAGAGTACTAAGTTCGATTCCCACCCGGGACAAGTATTTGTGTGACGGACATCGGTTTTCGTTCCGTATCTGGGTGTGTTATAATAAGTATTTTTATGTTTTTTTTGTGTATTCATTGATTCTAATGTCTGTAACACAAGTGCTTAAGCTACTTACCACGGGATCAGATCAATGTATGCGATGTCTTGTTATGTATATTTATTTATCTATATTTATACACAACAAAGGCAGCGAAATCGTTCAGTACTGATGTGTAAGAGGGATATATTGAGAATAGGCGACACGACAAAAAAAAATATAATTAGTCCGTTATTTAGATTATTTAAAAGTATTGTACTCGTATTTTTTATTTTATTTCACAAACAAGAAATTATGAAGATATAGTGCTTAGAAGTTTCGTATGACGTCACGTTTACGTACAATTTTTGCGTAACTGTGACGTCACAAGCCCCCACTCCAGAAGTTTGATAAGCTATAATTTTGTCATTTTTCAATCAATTGCAAAACAAAAAAATACGTGTCCCATATTTTTGTATAAACTAACTTACGGACTAAATAGAATAATAAGATTTTGACCCAGTCGTGACGCCTATTGTACATTTGCCAGAAAATATGTTGCAAAAATAGTAGGACTTTTTTTTCTGTGGCGAATTGACATTGGGGAATTTCACGAACGGGAATTCCCGGGTTCAATGTTTTGTTTGGTTGCATAGCGGGTTCTAAATAGCCAGGTAAACGGAGGAAGATTTTGTATGTTAACAATTATTACTAGTGGTTGAATAGGTAAGGCCTGATCGCCCTTGTCTATGTGTCAAAAAAAAATATGCACGGAACCAATTTAAAACGTAAACTACTATGAAGGTTTAACTATAGTTAAATGTATAATTGGTCGCATGTTTAATATAATCAGGGAATTAATAATTGTCATCTTTATCATCATCGTCAGACCGTATACGTCCCCACTGCTGGGGCATGGGCCTGCCCTAAACAAGGGCGATCAGGCCTTAGTCAGCCACGCTGGCTAAGTGCGTGTTGGTATTATACTCGTTATTTAATATAACAAAAAAAAGATTTATTGTTTTACTAACTTATTCTAATCCAGTACTTAATAAGGGCTATTTAGTGCAGATGTAATAAATACACTTGTGAACTTCTCAACGTACACAATTTGACACCACACAAAATTTACGTACAATTTAGTAAAAACAAATAAAATAATACTCAAAAAATTAGTCTTTATGGGACTACACGCGTTATTAGGAGTAGCAAATTACATAGCTACTTACTGCCCGACGTTTCGACTGGGTTGCACCAATCATGGTCGCGAGCGAACTGTCACCGCCCGTCGTAATATTTAGTGTAATAAAACGCGAAATTCTCAAATCTTACAAAATTATACTCACTTGGTATATGTTTGCTAGATAATCCCCCGAATTGCCGACTCATTTTCAGGTCTATTCACTTCAACAAGTTAGATCAATGCTAGAGGCTTTAAGATTTGAACTTTAATTCTCCTCTTTGAACGCTTTAAGCTCAGCCAAACTCAAGCAAAAAATAAATGAAAGAAGATCTGACTGCGGTAACACAAACAGCCATGGACACCGATTGATATGAAATGGTGACACGCACCGTTTGCAGCCGCTTTTATGTGCATGTTGAGTGATTCGTTGCAGGGTAAGTACCGCAGTAATTGATCTAATTTTAGCACAGTGTCTTTCTATAGTAAAATAAAGTTTAGGTACCACCGGTTTTCTTACAAGCATGAGTCGACTTTTGCAGAATTGTGTTTTTGTTTACGTAGGAGTTATTAGATTATGGACATTATGTGTATTATCAAAGATGTTAGTTCACTTAATAGATTTTAAAGTGATATAGGAGCTAAGGGATTTATATTAAAATACTTGTCTCAGATAGATAAAACAAAATGTATTTCTTGCCCCGACTCTGTCTGCGTGAATTTATATCGCAAAAACATTACTTTCATCTAGCGAAGTAGGTTAAAAGAAAAAGGATGTGTCCTTTTTAATTGTTTTTATTTTAATTCCACTTTCAGGGAGGGATAGTAAATACAAAACAAATAACTTCCTTGAGTGGCGCAGCAGTACCGTGGTTAGTGATTATGGGTCACTATCTATGGTTCCAAGAGTCGTGGGTTCGATTCCCACCCGGGACAAATATTTGTGTGATGAACATCGGTGTTTGTTCCACGGAACAAACACCGATGACAAAAACAGTCCGACGTCAGACGTCTGGCTGATTTTTGTATTTGTAAGTAGGTATATTTCTGTATCAACTGTTTATTTTGATATCCGTAAGACAAGTGAATTAAATGAAAAAAAATATACCAAATACACATTAAGTAAGTACATGATGAATATAGCTATGTCTGACGTACCTTTGTTTAATCGTAGTTTTTTCGTATATCTATGTAATGAAACATTTTACCATACCAACTGAAAAAAAACGTTGTTTGGTTCTATTATAATTGGTATTACTCATTCGAAACGTCACTAGAAACCTTAATTGCTATTTATTATTGTGAAATAAAGCGGCCGACCGAATTCGGCTATTAGTCCGGTCAATTTAGACATTCGAAGTTACATAAAGTCCCAACAAGCTGAATTTCAGTGAAATTGTTCTAATTATAATTATAAACAATGTCTACAAGTTCCCCATCATTCCCCTGTAAGGAAAAAAAATAATTTAAGGCCAAAGGTAAAAAAATGTGTCTTTCGCGATTTTCAGCAAAACGGTAACTTTTATCATAAAATTACCTGAGATAAAATTGTAGATCATAAAATTATCTATAATAAATGTATCAATACGTTTTTTCTTACGAGTCACCGTTTCTGAGATATAACGATTCAAAAAGTTATAAAAGTTGTTATCGTCATGCATGAGTTGAGATACAGCTTGGAGACAGACAGACGGACAGACGACGGGGGTTTAGTAATAGGGTCCCGTTTTTACCTTTTAGGTAGGGAACCCTAAAAACACACAAATCCATACTTTTAAGGATCTAAGTATACATAGAGTTTTATACTATGTAATGATTAACTGCACCTAATAACCAGTTGGTAATAGAAGGTAAAATCGGGATCCTATTATTAGATGACGAAGAATTCCAAGGTTTTTTAACTGAAAAACCTTGGAACTCTTCGTCATCTAGAATACCCAGTTAGCCTAGCATTAGGCTAGGGCGTTTCTAAGAGACTTAAGTCCACTTAGCTCTTAATAACACGTTTACATGGTAACTCATGGCATATTTTCACTTAGTCATACGAGAACAATAGGAACAATTTGTCCATTGTTAGAATGTGTAACAGAAGGCACGGTTTCAGTTGACAAGATGGTTATATGATTCTTTTCTATTGACCATCGAGTAGATGATTATTTAAGTATTTGAATTCAACGTTTATTTTGTTAGCTGTTTCAAAAGCTAGTGGTATATTTGTTTAATTTTTTACGAGACTGTAATGACAAAGGGAAATGCATGACCGTGTGTGGAAATGTCCCAGATATTAAAAAAAAAAAAATTAGGTGAAATAATTATTTAAAGTACTAAGTGCAATTTTGAGTGCTCGTTAATTAGACAAGTCCATGTAAGATTTTAGACTTTCGCGTTCCATTATACTAAATATTTGTCTTTATGGGTCTACACGCGTTATTAGGAGTAGCAAATTACATAGCTACTTACAGACAAGTCCATATTTTGAAATGAATCTCTGTCTTTCAGTCTGTATCACAAGAATCGCGATACATCATCATCAACCCATTTACGTCCCCTCTGCTGGGGCACGGGTCTAATCTTAACTAAGGACGATCAGGCCTTTTTTTCTAACGCGGAGAATGCTTGATGCATCGTCACCTTGGGCAGGGGTTTACCCAAGGTGGTGTGTGGGACTCCCGGCTGCTGGTGCTGAGAAAACCATCAGCTGCTCCTGAGCTAAGGTGCAATGCCCAGTGGTGTACCCACTAAACTCCGCGGCGTACCTCATCGCCTTAGCGGCGTCATGGTTCCTAGCATAGCCCAACTACCACAACGGCGATCAGGCCTTAGTCAACCACGCTGGCCAAGTGCGGGTTGTTCGACTACACAGCCTTAGAATGTCTTCGTAGGTGTGCAGGTTTTCTTACGATGTTTTCCTGTACCCGTTAAAGCGTCGAATGATCGTCCACGAATACATAAACTTCTGGATTTTGAAAATGTCAAATGTTGTGTTTCAGCAACATATTATATTAATAGACACGGGGGCCCTTCCGTCCGGCGGACTGGCCAACTCGGACTGCACAGCTCAATACCAATGCGAGACTCCACGCCTTGTCTCGTTGTTGCCGCAGCAGTGGTCTCCTCTTTAAGCGGGCTTTCAGGGTGAGTGCGACAGGCTCAATATGGTTTATTGTGCCTGTCGACCTCATATTTGGATCTCACTGCCGCTTACCATCAGGTGGAGTGAGGTCATCTTGTTAGCTTACTATAAAAAAAAAAAATTAAAAGGGGTTATCATAAGACAAACGAAATATTTGGCAACAGATAGAGCTTATTTGGTACGGAACCCATCTTCTGTGAGACCAACTCGTACTTGACCGGTTTTTTTAAAGACAATTTCACAGTTATATTGATCTGATTCCAAGTTATATAACTAACTATTTTAGTGATACTCTGTACAATTTGCCATAAGCATTGTGTATGTAATCTTCGTAATCATAACCCTCTTTTCCAATTCGCCGTAATCGAGTAAAGTTAGCATTTAGCTATCTTATCTATTCTGATAAGTAACTGCGATAGCAAAAAAGTCCCGGACGAGAAGTCAATGAGAGAATTTCGATTAGATTATTAATTATTACAGTTGAATAGTAGCGTCGTAGTAAGTGTCTAAAGGTCATAGGTTCATTGTTTTTTTTATTTAGCTTATGGTGTCCCAGAGCTGGGTAAAGGTCTCCCACAACTCTATTCACTTCTGCCTATCTATGGTCTTAGTGTCATCATTCCCTCTCTTCTTGGGGCTTCCCCTTTGGCCACTATTATTCTCATGGGTGCAATATAAAAGAGGATAGCGAAAGCTAATACTAGATTGCATATTTTAGTTCACAGTAATTTTGCTTTAAAATATTAATATAGAATGAAAAAAAACATGTATGATTATTTGTAATAGCACTGTCGATAATGATAACCATAACACTTATTTCCCGAAGGCCGATCCATTAATTTAATTTTTTAATAAGTTTTATAATCTTTAGTATTATTTTACCTTGATAACTTAAACGAATTCATTTCCCGTACAAATATATAACATATATAAATATTTCACAACATCACATACAAATTTTTCATATAGAAAGGAAAAATATTGGGTGACAACATATTAATACGCTTAATAGTACATTAAGCGACTGGCTTGGTGGAACAGTGGTTAGTGACTCAGCTTCACTACTTACAGTTCCAAGAGTCGTGGGTTCGATTCCCACTCGGGACAAACATTTGTGTGACGAACTTCGGTGTTTTTTCCGTGTCTGGGTGTGTATTAAGTATATTTGTGTATCCACTGTTGATTCTGATATCTGTAACACATGTGCTTAAGCTACTTACCACGGGATCCGATCAATGTATGTGATTGTTATATTTATTTAATCTATACTTAAAATAAATCTGTATAGGGGTCAATTCTGTACATTAAATATTTTTTTCAAAATTGCTATCAGGGGGTGATAAGTGATTGATACTGATGCCAAAAATGTTATCAGAAAAATTTTTGTCTGTCTGTCTGTCTGTATGTTCCTTATAGAAACAAAAACTGCTCGACGGATTTTAACGAAACTTGGTACAATTATTCTTCATACTCCTGGGCAGATTAGAGGTTACTTTTCATCACGCTACAATCAATAAGAGTAGAGTAGTGAAAGGAAATGTTGGGAAAACGGGAGAAGTTACTCCATTTTTTAAGCTTCCGTCGCGTGTGCAGCTAAAGGTTAAAGTTACATAGAAATCTCATGTATGACGGAAATAAAATTGCCTAAAAATATTCCGCAACAACATAATATGTCTATCTTTTATGGTTGACTCACAATAACACGTGTAACTCCTGAAAGCTTAGCAGTTCGGAGCATAGGAGCAAAATAACAGTAGGAAAATAATTAATGTGTAAAAAACAGGGAAATACGCGGACGACGTCGCTAGTATTTAATATAACAGAACTTAACTTTTAACTATCATGGTTATACACATCAAATAACTGAACATGACCGGCATATTTATCATGTTTGAAATAAATCAAATTTTACATAAACATATTATTTACAGACCCGAGATTCTAAAGCGGTCCATGACACCATTACTTCATCGCAATACATTGATTTCGCATGAAAACACTCACCTCCAACCCCATAGCTTGTCGAGTAACGGGACCAATCGATCTTAGCCCTAATAAAAAAACGTCACGTAGCAAGTCAATTTAACACCCAATTTGTATTAAAAAAGGGTGAGAGTGATCAGCAATTCCGGAGTCAATGAGCCTGGTTTAGAGATAGGAGAGATAGGTATATTTTTTGGGGTCTTTGAATAAATATTAATAATAATAATAAATAATAAATAATGTTTATTGACCACATAACAAGAAAAGAAGCCAAAGAAAAAAAAAATAAACGAACAAACAAAAAAAGTGAACAAGAAAACAACATGGAACACAACATACATAATATTAGCTAAGTAGATTGAGCTCAGAAAATCATATTATAAACTAGCAGCCGCGACTTCGTCCGCGTGGAATACCTAGTAACTTTTGGCTGCAATTATTTATTACAAAGCGTTTAATATATCTTGAAAAATTTGCTATTCATTAGTACAAGTTCAGTCGAAATTGTTCTATGTAGTTGTTTCGGAGAAGACTTAACAGACAAACAGACAGACAGACAAAAAAAATGTGTGTGTTTTTGTTATTAGTATATAGGTAAATATTCATACTGATGTAGTAAAAAGTCGTTTTTTTAATATTACAAACAGACACTTCAATTTTATTTACTTGTATTAGATATCTTTCTTTGAGAGAGGGTCAATTCAAAAGTAAACGTAATCAACGAGCATGCATGAAGAGGATAATGAATGTGTATGAAGCGAAAGTGGTGTGCCAGGACCGTAGCACATGCCAGGAAGTGATCTCTGCCTACCCCTTTGGAAAAAAGGCGTGATTACATACATAAGTAAGTATTTATGTTTGATTGCAATGCAGCATATCTGATAATGGTGTTAATGCTAAACAGTAACTGTCATGGTTAGCTTTGGGGATTTTTCTTAATTCTCGCTCCTGACAACCCTCGCTTCTCTTGAGGTATCGAAAAAGTTTTGAAGATCTAAACGTATAGGGACGTGGTAAGTGACTTTATTTTATACATTATATGTAGTCAATTACTACTCGTATTTAACATGCTGCATTTTACACACTACACACTAACACACTAATCATTCTATGAACACAAAAAGTCTGAAATATTTTTTTATTTTTTTTTTATTTAATAATCTCACATGATAATATTGATACAAACATAAAATGTCACATGTTTACGTGCCTATCGATAAATTTATATCCAGTAATGCCAATAAATAGTCCTTGATTTTGTCTAGGTATAGTGTTTAATAAGATAATTCCCCCTTGAATTCTTGCCATGCATAATGCGGGTTGCAGACCAAGACCTAAGCTATGTTAGTTTAGCTCATCTCGCATTGCTGACACAGTTTTTAGGGTTCCGTAGCCAAAATGGCAAAAACGGAACCCTTATAGTTTCGTCATGTCCGTCTGTCCGTCTGTCCGTCTGTCCGTCTGTCCGTCTGTCACAGCCGATTTACTCGGAAACTATAAGTACTACAGTGATGAAATTTGATGGGAATATGTGTTGTATGAACCGCTACAAAAATATGACACTAAATAGTAAAAAAAAGAATTGGGGGTGGGGCCCCCCATACATGTAACTGAGGGATGAAATTTTTTTTTTCGATGTACATACCCGTGTGGGGTATCAATGGAAAGGTCTTTTAAAATGATATAAAGTTTTCTAAAAAACATTTTTCTTAAAGTGAACGGTTTTTGAGATATCAGCTCTCAAAGTCGTAAAAAGTATGTCCCCCCCCCTCTATTTTTATAACTACGGGGTATAAAATTCTAAAAAAAATAGAGGTGATGCATGCTAATTAACTCTTTCAACGATTTTTGGTTTGATCAAAGTATCTCTTATAGTTTTTGAGATAGGTTGATTTTTATTATATTTGCTGCTACGGAACCCTTTGTGCGCGAGCCCGACTCGCACTTGGCCGGTTTTTTTTATACTTGTATGCAGACCGCATACAAGTATAGAAACATATATTGCAGGACCTTTGAATAAGTAAAATAGAATAGAAAACATTTATTGATCATAAAATTAAAAATGCAAAACTTAAACAAAACATACACATACAAATATATTTATGATCAAATGGTTCTGCCTCAGCATGTGCCGTAGCAGCCGCAAGGACGCGACGCGCTGATATTCCGGCAGAACCTTTGAATGACGCAACAGAAGGAAAATAAATAAGGATGATTACAATTAAAAAGCAATACAATACAAAGAAAAAAATAAACAATCATAATACATGAAACAGGAATTCAATTGAATCGGAGTATGGAAAACTGCGTGAACTATGCGAGCTATGCTAAACTAGCTTAGCGCTTGGTCTGCAACCAGTATAAGACACTACCAGTTATGTTGTCCGAAAATATCCAAACACCACAAGACGCGACCATACAAACTTCCACCGCTGATACGGTTAAGACGCAAGTTTCCACCACACTCAAAGGGCGTCCCCAACTACATGTGACGAAGTGGACATTGTCCACTTCGTCCAACTTCCAAACTTCCGCCGTGCGCACGCGCGAACTACACCATTGTTCGGAAGTGGAATATGGCTGGCCCGATAAATAGCTGGACAAGTTTGCACCTAATATTGTCTTCTAAACTGTCCTGTTTCTGAGACCATTCGTGGGCGTTGTTAGGAACTTAGATATACTTGATGTGCTTAACTGCTATGTTGAATTAACTTACGCCAGATTGCGGTAAGAAACTATACAGATAGTCATCACTACACAAGAAAAGAAGCTTCCCGCATCTGTCTGTCCCTATGTATACTTAAACGTTTAAAACTACACAACGGATTTAGATGTTTTTTAATAGATAGATGGATTTAAAAGGAAGGTTATTATGTATAATAATATACCCGAAGTGAAGCGAGGGCGGGGCACTAGTAAATCAATAAACAGTACAGAAAAATCAAGATTACCTACTACATTCATAGACATTTATCATTATCAAGCACTTACAAAACGTCAATACATAAGTGTAATTTTATTATTCTGCCACCGATTTGTAACGCCGATCTACCGAGAACTGGTCTTTCCTTCCTCTTTTTGACCTGGTATAATTTACTAAATGTAGTATGTATGTGTCAGTTTGGGTTCCACATAATTCAAATTCTTACATTGTTCCTATTCTGAGCTAAGTTTCCTAAGCACTTGTATTAGGTACAGATTTATACCTGATATAGATCTGCTGATTGTAAAAATTTACTTATAGTATGAGTTCAAAATAAACAAATACGCCTAAAATTTCGGATGAAAACGAAAAACGATCACTAATAAACCAAACGACTGACGAGACGCGAAAAATAAATAGCCATCAGCCCCTACTGTGAGAAAGTTTGAGTAATTTTTACGAAGTTCCATCGAAGTGGGGTGAGGTATGCAAATTGTCCTGCACCAATCATCGGGCAAATTGCCTATCGGAACGTTTTGAGGTGTTAATGGTTTACAAAGTTTAAAGTTTCCTTTTGGCTGTCCTTCGGGAGTTTGAATTTTTTATTTCCGCTTACTTACTTCGATGATCTTGTTATAAAATGTTACGGTATTAAATTTTTTGTTTCAGATTATTGGGAGAGATCTTGGGTGTAACTTTCTTTTGAAAAAAATGTTTGTTTGGGACTTGTGTATTTCTTTTTTTTTTTTAAATATTAATTGCTTGGGATGGGTATTATTTTACTGATAAAGGAGACATTTTCTCAATATAGTAAGCCGGTGGTCTTGCGCCCGATCTCTCATCGGTCATGTCCGATAGCAGTTTTAACGAACTATGAGAGTAAGGGAACAGAGAGTGCATTTGTGCTTGCGCGTACACTTGTGCACTATAATGTGTCCTGCGCAGTTGTTTGATTCAGATTGGCCGCCACTTTATTCATTATTAGACCGAAACAGAAGAAACACCGATATTCGTCCCACAAATATTGGTCCCGGTTGAAAATCGAACCCACGACTCTTGAACCGGTAACCAGGGTCACAAACCACTGTTCGACTGAGCCAGCCAACATACAAAGGCTGTATAAAAGTAGAACTGCACCATGCAGTCACTACCAACCTCACGCCAAGGCAATTCGAAGGCTTTTTAAGTCCAATAAAATCGCCGATGTCTCTTTTACGAGCTCGCCCAGGTATCGAACTGGGGCTTACGGTCGGATTCACTTAGCGATTTTACTGCGTCTATCAATTCCTTGGTTTATGGCTCAGGGGATGGCAATAAGTCGTGAATACATGTGATACATTTTTATTTTGCAGGGAACATTGGGAGCCGATGTAAGGCGGGACATTCATTTCGGCTATTATTTTTGACTGGCTCGGTGGAACAGTGGTTAGTGACCCAGGTTTACTACCTACGGTTCCAAGAGTCGTGGGTTCGATTCCCATTTGGGACAAATATTTGTGTGACGAACATCGGTGTTTGTTCCGTGTCTGGGTGTATTATTAAATATATTTAAGTATATTTGTGTATCCACTGTTGATTCTGATACCCGAAACACAAGTGCTTAAGCTACTTACCATGGGATCAGATCAATGTATGTGATGTTGTGAAATATCTATTTATTATTTATTTATTTATTTTACAAGAGACCGGCTGAAGTTGTTTTGCAACAAAAAAAAATGGATCTAAATTATCTTCTTGTTATAACAAATTTTAATGCTTATAAATATAATAACTACTATGTAATGAATATAACGTATATGGGAAAATACAGGATATACAATATTATCATCATCACCACCATCATCAGCCCATTTCAGTCCACTCCTGGACATAGGCCTTCCCGAAAGCCCGCCACTTCTGTCTATCTTCGGCTACTCGCATCCACCTCCAACCAGCCGTCCTGGGCAGATCGTCACTCCACTTGGCCTATTAAATATTACAGAAGACTTCTATCAAGGCAGTAAAGCTTGTTTGCTGTTGGTGGCTGCCGCCATCTATACATAAAGGGCCTCCGCAGAATACCAGTGGTCGTGACAGCTCTACTCGCTGTTACGACTTTATACTGAGCGTAGACCCTTTTGGTATCTAATAATGATTTGTGTAATTTCAGGTGGGAGACATTTTGACGACCGGTTGCTGTTACCACCATACAGTTGTGTAAAACCCGCCAAGTGACCCTGACCTCTCTTGGTCAGGTCGCGTTCCGGGATCAGCTCTGTACGAACCGGAGCCAGGGGGGACCATTGTTGCGGCAAGCGCCGGACCAGTGGAGTCTTAGCGGCGGTATAGTGCGGGCGGAGCGGCTCAGCCCGCCGGCCAGGGAGACCCGGAGAAACGGGGGCCCTTCCGTCCGGCGACTGGCCAACTCCGACCCGCACAGCTCAATACCAATGCGAGACTCCACGCCTTGTCTCGTTGTTGCCGCAGCAGTGGTCTCCTTTTTATAATATGGTCTATTGTGCCTGTCGACCTCATATTTGGATCTCACTACCGCTTACCATCAGGTGGAGTGAGGTCATCTTGTTAGTCTCTTTATAAAAAAAAAAATTGTTTTAGTTTTCTGTAATTTCATGTGTTTTGGATACCAAATAAATATCTTTTCTTTCTTTCTTTCTAAAACATTAAAATGCTGCCAAAATTAACCATTCCTCGCGGAAAAAGATTACGTGTAGAAAATGCTACCAAATGCGAGTTCAATCTTGGTTTCCAACAACCATGTTTGGTATAACCCAATCGAACACTTTTTCGATGTAAATAATAAATAAATACATAAATATTTCACAACATCACATACATCGATCTAATCCCGTGGTAAGTAGCTTAAGCACTTGTGTTACAGAAATCAGAAAAGACAGTGAATACACAAATATACTTAAATATATTTAATAACACACCCAGACACGGAACAAACACCGATCTTCGTCACACAAATATTTGTCCCGAGTGGGAATCGAACCCACGACTCTTGGAACCGTAGGTAGTGAACCTGGGTCACTAACCACTGTTTCACCGAGCCAGTCAAAAATGTAGAGGTTTGTTATCGCGAAAGTCTAAAATCCAACATACAGTTATTAGCATTTTTATGCCTACTTATAAACCTCATGAATAGTATCCAGAATAATGTAACACTAATATTTTTGCCTGTTACGTCACTATGCTTCGAAATATTATTTTCCTCATCATCCCAACCAAGTCGCATTTACAGCTCGCTATGATTTTATATGTTTTACGCGAGTCAGTGATATTGTATGTTTATATGTGCACTCCTACTTGATGTTCCAGTGCACTACCCAGATATTGTTTATAATAAAATCGCAAATGAGTATGATGCTTTACTTTTCCTTCGCATTTTTACGTTCGGAAGTCTCGGCTTATTTCTTGGTGTGATGGTGAAATCCGTGGGATGTTTTTGTAGTATTTTCTCGCTGATAATCAACAGTTGAAATACTGGATGAAGGATTAACGCTACATCGCTACTAACGCTAATCTCCAACATTGATTTCGTTTTATTCGTAGTTAATAATTGTCTAATTAGTATTAAAACAGTCTTTAAAACAATAAATACATGGACTCAATGCCAAAGATAAGGATGATCGAATAAAATTATTGATGCGTACAGACTTGCATTATACTTAACTTACATAACATTAAACAATAAAAAAAGATCTTTTTTCACATTAGGTACATCACATAGGTACCTAATCAAGGACTGATTATGGCATCAGAAGCAGAAGCTACAAGCATGGGCTAAGTTGCTTAAGTACCTGTGTTACGTGGTCATAGTCTCGCCTCTAAGCTCGTTAAGACGGTGGTCCTTGGCCTGATCTCTCATCGGTCATGTCAGATTGCCGTCTCACCGAAATATGAGAGTAAGGGAATAAAATGTGCACTTGTGTTTGCGCGCACACTTGTGCACTATAATATGTCCTGCGCACTTGGCTGATCTCAATTGAGATCGGCCACCATGACTGAAATCAGCCTAGGCTGAAACGCCTCTTTGTGCCTCACTGGTCAAGCGGCCACTAGTGAGGTCCTCACGACCGCTTACCATCAGGTAGAGTGAGGTCAGTAACATACACTTCTTACATCATCAACCCATATACGTCCCCAATGCTGTGGCACGGGCCTACACTAAACCACGCTGGCCAAGACAAACTTCTCCACCAAAAACCAAAGTCTATTGTGTCCTTGAATAATTCAATTTCCCTTCTACTATTTATCAAGCAAGCCTACCAAAAGTTATCAAATTTACTACCTACTAGCTGGTATGCGTAAAAATTTTACTATGCCTATTTTGCGGCAGTAAACTGTGGTCAATCCGGCCCTGTAAGTGGGGACGTCCCCTTTTATGGGGGACATAACTTCCCCCCAAGGTGAGAGTATTGTCGACAAATTGTCCACCCATTGTTTTATGGGCGATGTTGCGACCGCATGATTTGAAGAATAAGAAGGCAATGCGAGCGAAATATTGTAAGGTTTCTTCATTTGTTTCTGTTTTTTTGATTTGACCTTGGATATTTGTAACAGCTTAAGTTAGATTGATGGACTTGAGATAGATTATTTGTAATAGTGTTCCCAACATTCATGCCAATTTTCAACTTTGTGCAAATAAATAAATATTAAATAAATATTACATAACATCACATACATTGATCTGATCCCGTGGCAAGTAGCTTAAGCACTTGTGTTACGGAAATCAGAATCAACAGTGGATACACAAATAAACTTAAATATATTTAATAATACACCCAGACACGGAACAAACACCGATGTTCGTCACACAAATATTTGTCCCGAGTGGGAATCGAACCCACGACTCTTGGAACCGCAGCTTATGAACCTGAGTCACTAACCACTGTTCCACCGAGCCAGTCATTTAATGTATCTATTTTCAGGCTAATTAGATTGGCTTGCTTATGCTTACTATTCGTACATGTTAGGTAAATGATCCATAAAAAATCTTGTTACTTATTAAATGTGGAAAGAAGGAAGGAAAATGTCATTGTGGGTAAATAAACTACGACTTACATCAATTCTAACATTATTTATTAGCTCATCAGTAATACATTACTCCGTTATAGTAAATTCGGCTCAAAAATAGCTTACTAAATTTTATTCTGGGTTCTGTAGTTTTGGTCTTCTTCTTCTTATCGTATGGTTGATGAACAACCTGGTGTCAGAGTTTTTAAACCGCCCGTAGGCCTCTGACATGGCTTCTCAAACCGTAGAAAAATCTCTCAGGTTGCTGGTTTCCTCACGATGTTTCACCGTTAAAGCGTCGAATGATGGTACATATGAATTTCATATTTGAAAAACCACATTGGTACCTGGCGAAGTTTGAACTGGCGACCTCTCGCATGGCAAGCAACAACCTTTATTAACCACTCGGCCATCGACGCTTTTTATCAGTTTTGGTCTGACACAGTGTGACAGACAAACAGAGTATATTAGTAGGGATTAGTCTTGTTAGATGTATATAAACAAGATCATGAGGAAACTTATTGTTTAAATTAAACTGAAAATTACATTGATGATGAATTACATTGATGTAATAATTAATGTTTAATTATAAATTTATGATTTCCTTGTAAAGGATTTACACTACAATATTTTTAATAGTAATGATAATTTGTCCCATTTAATTAGAAAACTGTGTATAACCATGACAGTTAAAAGTACTTAATTTGTACTCTTAAGAGTGATAGTTTATTATACACTGAATGTCTGGGACATTTGGACCATTTATTTCCACACACGGTCACCTGACCCCAAACTAAGCAGAGCTCGTACTATGGGTTGTTTGTCACACAAATATTTCTCCCGGGTGGGAATCGAACTCGACTCTCGGCACCGTAGGTAATGAGCCTGGGTCACTAACCACTGTTCCACCGAGCCAGTAAACCAATTATATTACTTCTAACAATAATATTTATTCATTCCAACAACCCAAGACCATTTGCCTGCAAAGACTACCCGTATCCACCAATCCTGCTGGCTCTAAACGCGATTTATCTAGCACTCGCCATAAGAAAAACCGTCAGTAAAATACGAGATGACCGCATTACGGACGGACGGATTCCGTCCACGTATACCGAGATTCTGTCCGTCCATCCTTCAAACCGGGATTTGTCACTTTTATACCTTATATTTACCTAGCGACGCATGATAGCCGATACGCAGATGTAGGAATGGGTAGAAGTGTCCTTAATTGCACCGTGAAATATTAGTGGTTCTTTTCCTACAGTAAAATGATTCTACCTTAGTAGTAAAGTAGATTTGTGCAGTTTATTTTTATTCAAATCAATAAATAACGGTTTTACGGAGGGATAAACGAAAATCGAAAGAGACATTGAATTCGATGATGTTACCTACATTTTATTACATTTATGATTATAATTGCAGAAAAACCTTTGAATTGCTTATTTAATGAGTTATTGCTTGGAGCAATTTTGGATTGGAGCATGGAGCTACTTACTTATTTCTGGGATATTTAGCATGTGTTTGGCGCTTGCAAAATCCAAACTAAGAAAACAAAGTAAAAATCCCGGATGTATTCAAATATAATAGAATTCATTTATTGACGACATTATTAACATAAACAAACAAGTACACAATGAATTACAATATTACTTACAAAAACACAAAGCTCAACCAAAAACACACACATGTGACAGTGAGAAGAAGAACAAATAATTAACACATACAGACTAAAACTGGTCAACAAGGTGCAGGCCTCAGCATATAGTAGAGGGCAGCTATTAAATTTCGTATTAAAAAATAAACATCATTTCCATTATTTAAAAGGACATTAGATGATTTGGGATTAAGTAAAAGAGCTCTTCCAAATTATTTCCGAAAATTTTTAAATCACACCGAAACAATGTTATAAAAACAATAAAATTGCCCGATATCTAGTTAATATACCTCAGCACATTTTTCGAATTGCAGGAGTTTCATCGAATATCTTACATTACTTACATACTCACAATTATAGGTACAGAGCGGTTAGTGAATAAAATCATATTTTTTGCTAACTTCTCCTGTTTCATCAAATCTCTTACATTCCCTGTCAATTCTACGGGTAGAAGGTTCAGCAATAACGGCTACATCACGTAAAAGGCATATCGTGGGGGCGTATGTTTTATTGTACCAATGAGGCGGATTTTTTACGAGCGAATCCGCGCGTCTCGTATAGCTTAGGCCTAGTGCCATCCTTAATATAGTCCCTTTTGTACGTGGCAGATATGGGTTAAGACTTGGCAGTAAAAGTGGGAGGTGAAATGGAGTCATTGATGAGGTTTGATTACAGGTGAGAAATGGTTGCCTCTGTTTCTTGCTCTATATTCTGTATGTGGGTTCGATTCCCATCCGGGGCAAATGAATGTAGTTATATATTTATCATAGGTGCGCAGACAGAGTACTGTCGGATACTTGAGCTAGAAACTTAAATCATTATTAATAAATTGCATACACATTGTATTATGAGCAAGTGTATTTGTTTCATGTGTACTTGTAAATACAAAAATAATAAATATAATTATCATATAATTTGTCTTTGTTTTGGTTCATATTAAGGGCTCGGCTTGAAGAAACTATTTTATTGCATAAACATTTACATCAAAATGTGATGTATTAGCCTTGAAAATTAACATTGTATAAGTAATAAAGTGACGAATTAATTACCTGAGTGCAAAAAGAGAATCAGTTGTATAAGTTTAAAAGAGTCGCGTCCAAAGTAGTTACAATAATTCTTGCCCACCGGCTCAAGTACCAAAAAAAATAAAGAAAAATACCTCCCAAAAGTCCGTCCATTTGACATTTGATTAGCCATAAACCCCTCGTTCGGACCTCACGTCCTTGATACCATGAAAAGGCAAACATATGACAGAATACCGTGAGACGGATTGCAGAAATCGAGCTGGAAAATGTGGAATAATAAATTCCACGGGAACAACAAATTCAATATAAATAGTTGTGTCCCTTCGCGTCCCGAATCCCTCTCTGGTAGTACGTTTATCTGTGTTAGGTTAGGAGAGGCGCATGCCACAGTGAGCAATGCTTTTGCATTATTTGATTTTTGATTTGATACTTGTATTTATTTTGATATTGTATGCTAATGCGATGGAAAAAAAATTGCATTGGTGATTCAACACCTGGATGGCTCAGTTGGTCAGAGCAGCCGACGCGATATCGGAAGATCAGTGGTTCAGTCCCCGTTCAAGTGGTGGGTCAAGAATGCGAATTTTTTTTTTTTTACATGAGAGCTTTAAGCACTTTATAGGGTTAGTCAGTTATAAAGAAGATCAAGATATTTTTGAGACTTTTGTATTTTTAATGCTATTTCATATGATAAATTTGACTTGATATAAACTATCTCACGCGGATGGAGTCGTGGCCTCAAAGCTATATTATAAATATTTTTCTTAACACAAATAACTTTAAAACGTCTACAATCCACAAAAAAAATCCCTTACTAGTTCGCATCTCGCATAAAGCACCTCTTAAAAGTACCAAATCAATGTCAGTCCTCACATCGCGGGCGAAATGTACATTTGATACCTCACCTGCTCTCGAGATACTGCATCATATATCATTGAGATGAGGTTTTTGGGTACCGTAAGTGACGCCATCTTTGAAGGTCTGATGCAATGGACTGAACTTGATTCTCTTACCACTTTATCCATTGTAGTGGGGTGGGAATAAAAAATCTATATCTATATACTATAATAAAAACGTAGAGGCAAAAATTCTTGTACTTTTCTTAGAAACGAAAAAAAAATAGTCAGGGATATGTTTTGAGAGCAGTAGAACACATCCTCATACTTAAAAAAAAAATTGTATCTCTGTCTGTTTGTTTGTTTGTTTCGACTGACCTCCTAAACGGCTGAACCAATTTAAATGAAAGTTTACACGAAGGTATTTTAAATTCCGGAAAAATGCATAGGATACTTGAAATCACTGACAGTTGTCTGGTTCCCGTGGGATATTCAAAAAACCTTAATAAATGACTGATCTCTGAAACTATTACACCGATTTAAATAAAATTTTGCATGGTGGTAACATACATCCCCGGTCAAGATCTTAAATACTTTTAGTCACAGAAATTCCTGTAGGATAGTTAAAAATCTAACTTTATTAGATCACGTACAAAAATGGTGAAAGTATATCGACCGAAATGAACCTTCTGACTAGAACTATACGGACTACTTTATTGAGCAAAACGCCATAGTAGGGGAGGTCAATAGCTAGATTTGCAGTTACTCGAACAACATGGAATCGGAATAGAAAGATTACGCTAAATAAGAAAAAAGTTTATTACACTTTCTTTATAAGTGGGGGGACAGCGTTTAATACAGGAGAGCTACCTGGTAACAATTTGTTTAAAGAAAAAAGTTATTTGACCGTGTCAGTCATTCAAAGTACATGTTAAATAATCCCTAAAAAGGTATTTTAATCATCGTCATTGTCACGATTTGGACCACAAAGTTATAATTAATCTTTGTGTCTGTTGAAAAACACATAATCTTGAGATACTTCAGCGCGTTACATTTTTATGCAGGAGGTTCAAGTTGCTATCGAAGTCCTGCTGTTTAATAATCTGTAATTTTTTTTTCTTATCCTGTATCAGCTCACTGCTGGGCACATGCTAGGACTTGCCAGTTCTTTGATACATGGACCAGATCCTCATACCACCTTTTCTTGGGTCTTCTTCGGCGAAATACGTCTCAGGCACGCGATGTGTAACAATTTTGGTTCATCTATTGTTCTTTATTCTTGCACATTTCACATCACATTCCCCGCCCATTGCTACATCAGTTTTGACCAACAACAATACCAGTACGAGAGAGATTGGTAACATATTTATTTATTCTTTTAACTTAATACCTATGATACTCCGCTTCATAGCTTTTTGAAAAACGTTGAGTTTGGATTTCTGATTTGCGGTGGGGGACCAAGATTGTGTGGAAGTTAGGATAGGATATATTTGCGGTTCAGTGATATAAGAAGATCACCCTTCATATACCCATTCATGGACCAGAAGCTTTTCCAGGTTTTGTCTGCTCTACGGATTATTTATTTGTCCTGCCTGTTTTCGAAGGAGACTGCCTAGCCCAAGTATATACTCCTCTACATATTGCTTTACCTGCCTGTTTACTGCAATCCTATCATTGGTGCTCTTGATCATGACCTTGGTTTTGGATCTATTTATCGTCAGTCTAACCTCAAAGCTTTCTACGCTCAGCTTTTCGAGCATCAACTCAAGTTCTGTAGAGGTATACTTATTTGCGATGAGAAAAAGTCATCTGTAAAGCGAAAGTTTATCAGTCGCCTATCCTCTACACCAATTACTTTTGTTGCCTAAGAATATCATAGTGACCTGAAAGACTTCTTGGAGCGTGCTACTGGAAAGCTTTGGACTTGGTGATAGGGAGTCACCTTTTTTGTAATTTGAATGTCAGGCGTTCAGTGTGCAGTTTGATATCGACTGTGCTTTGTTGGTAAATGATATGGAGATATTTTATGTATGTGGGTTCGACATTTTGCTGAAGAAGAGAAAGCTAATTGGATTAATGTGGGTGATACCGTCAAAGACTTTTGAATAATCCACAAAGGCCAGGTACAAAAGTTTATTAAATTCGCTATATTTCTTTTCTAGCTGGTTTTCGGTATGGAGGTGGTCAGTTGTCCAATATTTGCTTGCTGGCTTGCATTGCTGGTTTGTATTTTTCCAATTGATAGGCTGTTCGGTATTATCTGAATATTCATATAGAGGGATATTGCTATTCTTAGCATATAAAGGGGAATTTATAAACATTCACGTAAAAATTTTGGATGTTATAAAATTATCGTATATACAGATTGTTACAAATATTATCACATAGATCATTAGAAAATTGGGCATGTGCCCCTTGAATATTTGTTACTACAACTATCCTATTTATGATCACGCACCTCCCTCCCTCCCGTATGAAGAGTTCATACTCGGTAGAGGTACATGAAAGGGTGCAAGGAGCCTCCCATATAAAAATCTTACAAGACCGAATCTGAGTCTGATCAAGACGGCAAAACCTCCGTTGGGCTCCCCAACTATCACGTTTTTAGCTAGCAAGTCATGTCAAATTTTAATGCTGTCACATTTGATATGAATATGAGTGTTTAGTTCTTGGTTAGTTCAAGAGATGTCACTGTGCTCTATAACTTCGATATATTGCTTCAAATACTAAAAGTAATTAATAAGTCATATTTTATTAAACTTACGTGTTTACGTTGTTATCTCATTGTTTTATTGTGAATTCAATACAATCTACGAGAAATAAACAAAAAAATAAACAAAACGCAAAAGTGGCACATAACAAAGTAGCAAAGCAAATACTGATTAATTCGTCACATGGCGACACACAGCCTTTATAGATACTTTAAGACGTTTTTTGAAGTTATCCTGATATCAAATATCAATTTTATATACTAACTACGTAGGTACAGTACTTATGCTGTTTGCAACAATTGAAACCTGTTTCTGCCAAATAAGTTACTCTCCTCATCAGGCTGGAGCATTGCTTAGACCAAAAAAAAAATTATTGAGCAAGTGAATCCTCTTTCAGCTGACCGATTTGTAATGAAAAATGTAACATGTTGTTTATCAACTTTTAATCTGCTAAAATTTCAGGTTCTTTCCTGGATACTAATCTTATCGTTTAATGACCTTTTCTGTTCTAATAGTTTTTATAATTTATGTAGCTTTATTTACTTTAACTGCAATTTCCTGCAATCAAAATGCTAGCGAAAGTCACTATTCTACGCAGACGAAGTTGCGGGCACAGCTAGTATCTAAATAAAATATCTAGGACATTTCCACACACGGTCATCTGACCCCAAACTAAGCAGAGCTTGTACTATGGGCGTCACAGACTGATATACATACATATATTTGATAAATACATACTTAAATACATAATTACACCCAGACACGGAACAAACACCGATGTTCATCACAAAAATATTTGTCCCGAGTGGGAATCGAACCCACGACTCTTGGAACCGCCAGGCAGGGTCACTAACCACTGTTCCACCGAGCCATTCAACAATGTCAAAAATGAATTTAAAGAACTCTAATCACTAATTCCTTTTATTTATGTTACTAGCCGTACTAGCGACTTCGTTCACGTGGAAAAGATACATTAGGCAGTATTTTTAAAACACTTTTGTAACCTAACCCCCAGCAATTTCGTCGTGCTTCTTATAATCTTCTTCTTCTTCTTATCGTATGGTTGATGAACAACCTGGTGTCAGAGTTTTTAAGCCGCCCGTGGCCTCTGACATGGCTTCACACACCGTTGAAAAATTCCTCAGGTGTGCTGGTTTCCCCACGATGTACCCTACACCGTTAAAGCATCGAATGATGGTACATGAATTTCAAATTTGAAAAACACATTGGTACCTGGCGGGGTTTGAACTAGCGACCTCTCGCATGGCAAGCAACGACCTTAACCACTCGGATGGCTTCTTATAATGAACGTACTACTATATTCTTTTTTAATCATAAGCCGTTTGACATGAAACTCTCAGTACAGACTAATTGTTTGCGATAACATATTTACTGAAAATAACATCTAGATCGCCGCGACCGCGATAATGAGATCAGCATGCACTAACTCACAATCAGAGAAAAATTCCGAAATACTTCTAAATATTTATAACTCAAAGGTGACTGACTGACTGACATAGTGATCTATCAACGCACAGCCCAAACCACTGGACGGATCGGGCTGAAATTTGTCATGCAGGTAGACGTTATGACGTAGGCATCCGCTAAGAAAGGATTACCCGAAGCGAAGAGAGGGCAGATTACTAGTTGTTAATATAGGGAAACATGGTAAATATCCCGGGTATATTCAGTTCTAATGAAATGAGGTCATACTGGATGACTAAGTTTGAAAAAAATGCTTTTTTAACGTAGAGAATGCGTGACGCATTACCATGTCACCTTGGTAAGGGGTTTACCCTAGGAGGTGTGTGGGATAAGATATAAGATAAGATAGAAACTAATGTACAGTTTTTCTAGCAAAGGTGCAATGCCCAGGGGTATACCCAGTAAAAAAAACTTTATTTATAAACGAAACATAAGCTTTGATAATACATAGTAGCCGTCCAAAATAAATAGAACACATATGAGTGGATAGATTGGTTACTTATCTAAGTATAATTGTAATGTCTGTATTGTCGTTTATTGTAGTTGTTGTTGTGTACGTATGTACATAGTTATGTACTATAACTATGTACATAGTTAGACGAGTTTCATAACACAATAATTAAACTACTTAAAACAATTTAGTCGTATAAAATGAATTGTATTATGAATTAATCACTTTTCAACATATCCTTTGGCAAATAATGGAATGAAATCACTTTCAAAATAAGTACCTCACCCATCAAACACGGTACACGTCAAAAAGAACAATATTGTCGCAAATCAACTCCAATTTGATTCCGATAACAATCCCACGTCACTTACGTGGTGCGGGGTGTCTTTTCCAATCTCTAAGCAACCATCACATGTTGCCCCGGGCACTTAGGGTAACCAAGCTCTCGGGGAAGCCCGGCCGTGTCCGATAATCAGTGACCGATTATTTTGTCGGGGGAAAATTTAACTTTTTTTTTATAAAAGGCTAACAAGATGACCTCACTCCACCTGATGGTACGCGGTAGTGAGATACAAATATGAGGTCGACAGGCACAATAGACCATATTGAGTCTGTCGCACTCACCCTGAAGGCCTGCTTAAATGCCGTTTCACGCCCCGCCTGAAGAGCCCAGGATAATAGGAGGGAGGGAAAACATGAGCTGGAAGGGTATTCCATGCCTTGACACGGGGCAAAAAGAGGAACTAAATCTCTTGGTCCGAGGCACCACCGCCTGCATTGTATGATTGTAGATGTGGGTGGGCAGCCTAAGCCGGACAGGTTTTTAGGCTTAGAGGGTAAAAATGGGAGCTAAGTCTTAATAATAGGGTCTCCGTCTCTCTCCAGGCTGTATCTCAAGAATTGCTATATAATAAATTAGAATAATGGTTTATTTTGTACAATAGTACATAGTTTTTTGACAAATGTTGTATTTCTGTCGCCTCTATAACAATAAGTACGAAAAATAAAACAAAACCAATATTAAAGAAGGCTCCCGTACAAAAAACATGGCCCAACATATGCGAATCTAGCGTTCCTTGTCTGTGTGTAAATATGTGGATGTACGCACGTTTTTTTTTATTGTATGTATTGTTAGATATAGTTACTTAATGCTCTCAATACATTTATCCGTCTTTGATGCCTATTGTACAAGTTCTTGTACTTTCGTTCGTTTCGTTTTTTTCTTTGCTTTTACTATATGCATCAGACTGATGTAAGAAAGGGATAAAAAATGGGAGCATGTGGCCTTGTGGAGGTGTACCAAATAATTTATTATGATTTTACTAGACTGATTTGTCCGACTATTGGGTTTGGCGACATGGCCACCCTAGTTGCCTCACTCGATCCGACCAAATTGAGACGACACCACAAATTACATTTGATTTTATTTTGCAATTTCTTTTCGATAGCTTCGCTTTAAATGGTTGGGGGAGTTTGTGCTCTATCACTAGGTAGGACGGTTCTTTTTGAAATGATTGGGTTTTTGTTAAACTTTTGGTAACACACGGGTGTACATTTTTATCTGCGGGTATCTACGTTAAAGGTAGTCTACACTAATATTATAAAGAGGAAAGATTTGTATTTTTGTATGTTTGTAATGAATAAACTCAAAAAGTACTGGACCGATTGCAATTATTTTTTCACCATTAGAAAGCTGCATTATTCAGAAGTAACATAGGCTATATAATATCACGCTAGGTCAAATAGTTGTGGAGCAGTAACCGAAAATGTTTCAAATACGGGGGAAAAGTATCGTTTCTGAGGCCTTCCGTGGCGTGCGCTGAGCATACAGTTCAAGTTATACAAAAATGCTCTGTGGATGAATTGTTCATCTTAACATTATCTTTAAAAAAGTCCGCGAGAGCATATGTCTACCTTTTATAGTTTACCCATAACATTCGTTTTAATGATTTAGATGTTTGCTCCAAAGTTTCTCCAGGATTTCGAAGTAAATGGTTTAATAATAAAACGTAAAACTATGTAAAAAATCTTAAGTCCCCCCGTGCAAAGCCGGGACGGGCCGCTAGTTAATTTATATTTCTTACTAACCAATAGTTAAGTAACTATACTTAACTATCGTCAATATAAAGTAATGTTTACATAGAGACTTTTCTGTTGCAGACTGAGTCACAAGCTATAGCTAACCAGGTACTAAATTTTAAATCAGAAAAATATATATAATGATGTGAAGATATTATGGTTATATCACACAACATCACATTATATTGTTCTGATTCCGAAGTAAGTTACTTGTGCACTTGTGTTACGGATTAAAAAACAACAGTGGTCACGGTGGACACGGAACTAACAGCGGGTGGGAATCGAACCCACGTCTCTTGAAACCAAACTCACTAACCACTCTTCCACCGAGCCATTTAACACAGTACCCACTTACAAGTATATTGTAAGATCAATCGAGTACTTACGAGTATATTTTTAAGATCAACCCCTGTGAATACGCAATAGCATCCCGTATGTCTACCACATCGGTCTAAGATTCGATTCTTGATGTGTATCTTCTTTTTTCTCCGTAAGGGCGCGTTCACACACGGTTAACGACGTACGTTATTGATGTCTCCAGGCAGATAGACGAAACCGCCCTAATGGCGTTGGTTTAACATAACATTTGTGTGTGGTAATGGGTTCGACTCCTGTTTGAGGGAGATTGAAGTGTCATTTGTATGGGGAGGAGATTTTTTTAAATCGCGACTTTTGTTGTCGACTTAGGGGTGTTGGTGAACATTTATTTGCTTTATTAAGTATATTGTAAAGGAAAAGATGAACAGTATTGACGAAAACACACCTTGAATGATAATAAAATAATAAAAAAACCTTTTTAGCTACCATTAATGATGTTTTTTGGTAGCCTCGTTGGTCTCTTGGTAGTAAGCGCAGCGTAAAGACCGGGAGTTCCCCAGTTCGAGTCCGGGGTCGAGCAAATTTGTGTAATGGTCCAAGATCCCAGAGCTGCCAGACATCACTTATTTTCTAATGGACAAAATATATACGATTGAGTAGTGTTGGGGTGTAGGTACTATCATCATATGACTAGTTGCTACCTTGACCAGACGGCCATTTTTCAGATATCAACCAATCAAGGTACATAGAAACACTGCTCACCTCACTTAAATTCTGATGGCTGATTTTAACATATATTTCACACAATATCATTAAAAATCAGGATTCATTACTCCCAGACACATGCGGTCGGCGGTTTTACCTTACAGACGCTTTAAAGCTATGAAAAAAATTTTACTTTTACTTAATTTTACTTATTTTCTGACGCTTGATTTTTATATATGTTATTCAAACAACTAAAAAGTGCTCACCTGACCGCAATAATTATAGAATTGTACCTTACAAACTATTTTATTAGAAAAACTTAACTAAATTCAGTTTTAAAAAAAAAATCTAAAACAGTTGGGTCTGGTGAATGTTTGGCCCCTTGGATCGGTCTGTCCGTTTGCAAAACGTTTTAAAATAGTTGTTTGAATAACATATATAAAAATCAGGCATCAGAAAATAAGTAAAAGTAAAATTTTTTTCATAGCTTTAAAGCGTCTGTAAGGTAAAACCGCCGACCGCATGTGTCTGGGAGTGAAATATATGTTAAAATCAGCCATCAGAATTTAAGTGAGGTGAGCAGTGTTTCTATGTACCTTGATTGGTTGATATCTGAAAAATGGCCGTCTGGTCAAGGTAGCAACTAGTCATATGATGATAGTACACCCCACCACTACTCAATCGTATATATTTTGTCCATTAGAAAATAAGTGATGTCTGGCGGTTCTGGGATCTTCCTCTATAAGTTTTTATGTTAAGGAATTACTCAGATCGGTGTCAAAAAAGCACCCGTGTCTTGGAAAGCACGTTAAGCCGATGTTCCTTTACAGCGCTCGTGGTCATGGGCAAGACGATTAGACTATAATATTATATATTATGGGGCAGTCTAGAGCTAAAAACGTAGGATCTCTAAATAATATGTTTATTGTTTATATTAACAATACAAGCGAGTTTAATCCGTAAAATTAGTTTTATTTCAAACTAGTGACCCGTCTTCGCTTCACTTCGGGTAATCCTTTCTTAGCGGATGACTACGTCATAACATCTACCTGCATGCCAAATTTTAGCCCGATCCGTCCAGTGGTTTGGGCTGTGCGTTGATAGATCACTATGTCAGTCAGTCAACTATGAGTTATACATATTAAGATGTGTAGTGCTCGCGCAAGTAATAGACAATGCTATAAACTACCGATTCCTAGCTGATACTTCTTTCAACTAAGTAGATTTTTCAACGACTCCAGACATAATTCAAAGGGAATCTCCGTATTCAAATCAAGAGCCCGAGCACAGACCAGCAGCGCTCCAGCGGGGCTCAGGAAATAACTAAAACTCACAGATCACTATACTGCGGGGGTGCTCAAACTGTCCCCAGACCAATGGGGTCTTGAAACAAAACAATATTGTACAACAACTGTAAATTATGGGTCTGCACTCGATATAACGTCGACTGCTGATGTTGCTTGCCATCTCGGCACAGCTAAGCATTTAGACGCTAGAGATAGCTCTATTGCTGATAAGTGCCTTTTAGGATGCCTTATGACAAACTCTCCTTCAATTTCGATGATCTTAACAAACCTCCTCATCATTGCGTGTCATTAAGGGAAAAAATTTAGTCACCAAATATTATTTTCTTATCTTTTCCCTAAATGTATATTATTACAATGTGATAGCTATGAGTAGCCATGCCATTATCACCCAACTTCCGTGAGAGCGGAAAGCTTTTCCCTAAACACATATCCATATCAAGGCAGCCAGTATGTAAAACCCCCCAAAAAGGTTGATAACCTTAAAGTCGTAAGGAAAACCAGACACAATAGAAAATCCATTGAGTCCGTCTCATGTGAGGACATTGGGCCTTACGAGGTAAAATAAATAAAGACCCCTACAAAATTGACACCAAGATGGCCGCGAATGTACAGCCCCCAAAGAGGTTGGGAACCACTGGTTCAGAGGAATAAATCGCGAAGCTCTCGCGTCTCGTAAAAGCTCGAGTTTCCGCGCCGGATGTGGACCGAGTTCGAAATTCAAATTCGAAAAATACGCCCGTTTCCGCTTCCGGCGTTTGATTCCTCCCGTGATACGACGTTTCCTCCCGTGCGATATTTGTGTGCGTTCTTCCGGTTGCTGTTAGTATATTGGATGCTAGTTATAATAAAGCTCGTGGCAGGAAGCGATCTCTGCCTGATTCTACATATGTAACATGATTGTCGTTAAAAAGAGCAACTATCGAGTTTCTTGCCGGAGTCTTCTCGGTAGAATCGGCGTTCCGAACCGGTGGTAGAATCTTATTATTAATAATGTGACGATTTATAAGTGCATGTAATTGCCTATATAAATAAAGACATTTTTGATTTTTTGATTATGTGTGTACGTAAGTCAATTACAGAAAAAAGCTTTGGAACTGAAAGGACGGGAGAAAGAAAAAAAATATTTTTCAATTGAAAATTTTCATAAATATAACAAAAATATACTTCAAATAATGCAGGACTTTCGTGAATGAAAATATATTATTATGCTGTTTTAAACGATTTTTTCTTAGATAAATGAAATAAATAAGTACTACAGGTCATTAACTCCATACATACATCCAGCACACTCATACTTACTCTTTATGCTTTAATTATATGTGAAAGAATTATGACGAATTCACAGAATTTAAAAAATCTGAATTTGATAACATATTATATAAAAAGTACATTTGTGTATCCACTGTCGTTTCTGATTTCCGTAACACAAGTGGTTAAGCTACTCACCACGGTCTCAGATCGAAGTATGTGATGTTGTGAAATATTTATATTTATTTATTTATATCAAATACACTGTCCTTAACAGAAAATGACACAAGCACGCCGTCTGGCGTCGTTTGCCTACACACGCCTTTACAACGAGACATTGGGTTTGAAAATTGCAAAATTATATCGTTCATAAATCTATGCTACGAGCATACTTTGTTGCAAGAGCGAGATGGTTATATGAACTATCAAAGGGCTGGAGAGGGATGCACGACTGATATTGCACGTTCAATTTGATAGTATGGTGCTAGGTGAATATTATTTGGAATGGGCGTAGTGAATTATGGAACTTTTTGATGCATTAATAGTTCAAGAATGGTAGAGTTGCCTGTATTAGCCCAGGGAGAGTATTTAAATAAATCAATATTACAGAACATCACATTCATTGATCTGATCCCGTGGTAAGTAGCTTAAGCACTTGTGTTATGGATAAAATAATCAACATTAGAAACACAAATTTACTTATTTTTTTTAAAAACACACCAATACATGGAATAAATACCGGTGTTCATCTCACAAATATTTGTCCCGGGTGGGGATCAAATCCAGAACTCTTGGATCCGTTACCAGGGTCACTAACCACTGTTCCACCGAGCCAGTTAACTCTATTGACAGCCATCCGAAATCCTGGCTAAAAGAAATAGCAAAAATTCGTTGAACACATCATTTGTTGGAAGGAAAGTTGCAGGATATACAAATTCATTCATTTGGTTGATCTTGAATAAGAGATTTAAATATTTTCATCACATGAATATTTGTTCCGAGTGGGAATCGAACCCACGACCCTTGGAAACGTAGGTAGTGTACCTGGGTCACTAGCCACTCTTTCACCGGGCCAGTCGATAATTGAAAAGGTACAATACATATCACTGAAATTGGAGGGGCTAAAACTGATACATTTTATATGTATCAGTTTACTTAATAGAAAGTGAAAAGTTGTAGGTATATTGAAGAATTAAAACTCATAAAATATAATTTCTTTGATCATGTGTGTCACAACAATGCGAAAAGACGATAGTTGAAGCCTTACAATGTTTTCCTTCACTGCTAACGCGTCGAATAATCCTATATATTTCAAATTTGAAAATCGCAGTGGTACGTTAGCGGGGTTCGAACTGGCGACCTCTAGCATGACAAGCAACGACCTTAACCACTCGCTCACCGACGCTTTTGAACCCTTTGACTAACACTATTTACACGCTGATGATGAGTTTTGGCACCTTCAGCAAGACGGACAAACAAACTTTTATTATTAGTACTTTAAGGACACAATAGACGTCAATGCCCTTTTGAGTCAGCGCCTACTCATTCGCAATATCAAATAATTCCATCGACAAAACAACAGCCATTTTGCGAATCTCAAAAAACATGTTCCCTCCGAATCCAAATCTATCTCAAACAACGCACTTAACATGTTATTTTATTGCACGATATCTCTCTTAGGGATCGGCGATATTTGAGTGGAATTGAGCCAATTTCTTTGTTCAAACAATTGGTGTCTGTAGGATTCCGTACTGGGAAAGGAAAAACGGAAATCTATATCTATACTAATATTATAAAGCTGAAGAGTTTGTTTGTTTGTTTGTTTGTTTGTTTGTTTGTTTGAACGCGCTAATCTCAGGAACTACTGGTTCGATTTGAAAAAATCTTTTTGCGTTGTATAGACCATTTATCGAGGAAGGCTTTAGGCTATATAGCATCACGCTGCGACCAATAGGAGCAAAGATACAATGGAAAATGTGTAAAAAACGGGGGAAACGCGAACGAAGTCGCTGGCACAGCTAGTTTTAAATAATATCACTCTGTCGTCCGATAAACCTACGGAACGATCTTTTAGTCAAAACGAATTGTATGGTCTATCTAGATGGCAGTAAGTTGAAAAAGAAGGATACATAAATCAAGGTTCTAGGTGAAGTAAATACAAAGACACAACAATTTGAAACTTTGTCTATTTATTTCGTAAATATGAAAACTATAGGGTATAAGACCCTATAGTTTTCATGATCTGATGATGATGATGTAATAAATAAATAATAATAAATAAATATTACACAACATCACATACATTGATCTGATCCCGTGATAAGTAGCTTTAAAACTTGTGTTACAGATATCAGAATCAACAGTGGATACACAAATATACTTAAATATACTTAATACACTTAATACTTAATACCTAGACACGGAACAAACACCGATGTTCGTCACACAAATATTTGTCCCAAGTAGGAATCGAACCCACGACTCTTGGAACTATAGGTAATGAACCTTAAACACTTTAATAACTAAACACTTTTCCACCGAGCCAGTCCATATATGATATTTGGAATAAGCAAGAACTAAAAAACCTTCACATCACAATTAATTTTTGAAAAAATATTGTCCTGACTAAAAAAAGGATCCATTACATAAAAAAGAAAATTTTCTCTAAATTTTTTTTTACCTCCGGAACCTTCAGAGCATTTCCGACTCGCACTTGACCGGCATTTTTTATTCGATACATATCTATGGGACGAACGGGGGCGAAGATGGCTTTTTGAACGTTTGATATCCTATTGGATTTGGATTGCAGGCAAATTGCCTTTCGGGGAATATGTTAGCGATTGATGTTCGTTTGATTCGAGATGAGTGGCAGAGTTGGCATGCTAAGTTAAGCTGTTGTATTGTAAATTCTTTTTTTTATTAGGAACCTAGAATAAGGAAACCCCTAGTCAGTCACGAGTCGCTGTCGTGGACATGGACATTGGACATGTAGGAATATTTTTTTACAGGGTATTTTGTTAGTATTGCTGGCATACGACTAGGTACGGCTACTATCTTAACATAATTATAATTTGTATTTTATGTAACACATTAATTAATATTATCTTGTTTTGTACTTTCGGGTTGTCGGGTTTTGTTTTTAACTTATTTTAGGTTCTAGACTATGACTATAAGTAAGTAATTCAATTTAAAATTAGTTCAGTTGTTCGAGTTAGGTAGCGTACAGAGAGAAATACTTAAAACGATGCAAGTCTTAAGACCAATGTCTCTACACTATATACATAGTACACATACTTATTTTTGATAAAAATTATCAAAGAAAATAACTTCAAAGTTCAAATAAAACTATCAATCATTTGTTTGACGACACAACCCCCTAATTACTTCCAAACATACAATTTCCAATATCTTGTCTACACTTGCCCCACACATTACCCAACCACAATATCCAATTTACCCATTCAGCCCCAAACATCGGAGCCACCCACAAAATTATGGGGTAAAAATAAAAATTCACAAGCCATAAGGCACAGAACGATTACGCCGAAGAAATTGATACATCGTGCCGACTGCCAATAAAATTGGGATATCAATAGGAAAAAGGGGGAGGGAAAATAAATTTTAATACATGCAACATTTAATAATAACTGTTCGAGGGGAGAAGTCATGGTGTATTGAAATGTCTTGCAGTGTTGTGGGGTTTTATGAATTTATAATTTTATGGAGAACATTGACGGTAAATTTTATTCTTTTTGTTTCTAAAATTCACAAAAAAAAAATTGTGTCCACAAAAATATAGTTAACCCTTTAATGCTCACACGTTATTAATTTGCGTTTTTCCTACTGAGGTACACAATGAAACCTAGTCAATTCTGATTGTTGTGTTAGGTACAACTAGGTCAAATATTGCTCATTAACGAACTCACAATTTTTTTAGACACTACTACAGGCGATATTGTAGTATAATATAATATGAGTATAATAAAACATGTGTGTCTGTTCAAAACGCAATATCCGCGAAGTGGGTTGGATATTCAATTATTTCGATTGCACTTCAGTCAACAGTTCGGTTCAAATAACTTAATTTACTGCCAAAACTGATGTCATTAACGCAAGTTCGAAAGCAACTTACTTCGAAATCGGAAACATGACTCGTAATGATACTGTGTTATATTTATTTGTTTACTGTTGAACAAAACATTGTCCAACGAACTCTCACATACAAAGCCGTGTATGCGTTCAAGGCAGCATACTGTCAATAGGATGGTTTCCTATTTTTTAATTTTGATATAGATGGATGGACCACACAATTGTATAGGTGGTGTTAAAAGAATGGTTTGATATTTGGAAAACTCCCGGAGATATTACGTAGTTTCAATAGCACATCATTTGGGCTAGTTAAAAACGCATCATTCTATCTAATGTCGCAGCGAACTGTGACGTTACGCCTCTGATACTGTACGCATATCGTAAGAACATTTGTTCAGAAGCTATATCAAATATTACGTTTACGAATATAAATAGGCCTTCAGGGTGAGTGCGACAGGCTCAATATGATGTATTGTGCCTGTCGACCTCATATTTGGATCTCACTACCGCTCACCATCAGGTGGAGTGAGGTCATCTTGTTTGCCTATTATTGAAAAAAAATGTTTTTATAGTGAAAGTTATTACTAATTGTGTAAGTTATTAGATGACATAGTAAAAATTTTGAAGAATTTTTGCACTTTTGAAATGGACTTTCCCACCCAACTTCAAATGTCTATTATTGTCTCATTTCGTCAGAAATTTTGACTTCGATTTGAATTATGTTATACTTTTACCTGTATGTTACTGTTAATTGTGAATTTGCAAATCAGACTTAGGAAACTACCTACCCTATTTGAGGCATACATATTCCAATTGATAGATGACGTCTAACAAGTTGACATCGAACGGGACATTGGGACAGTGGGACATGGCTGTAGCGGGACAGGCAACAATGGCTGCGCGGTAACTTCATTACTGCAACGTCACTACACAGTAAAGTAAATTCAGCGAGTGAAGTTGATTTTAACAGGCTGTTCAGAACAACATTGAACGAATTTTAAAAAAAATACAATTTGACAAGTATAAAAATATTGTTATTAATCAGAATTTTGGATTTAAAAGAGAGTAAGTATAGATTTAAACTTGTTATAATACTCGGGTTTTGTTTGTTACAAGTTTATATCTTTTCAAGTCATAAAAATCTGTTTCGGGTGGTTTGTTCATAAACCCGATTGGGGAGATGAATTCTTAGTCCGAAATATTAGTATTTATGAGTCCTTCGTGACTCTGATTGGCGTAACCCAGTCGAAACGTCGGGAAGTAAGTGCTATGTATTTGCTACTCCTAATATCGCGTGCTAACCCATGAAGACTATATATTTAGTCTAATCATCATCATCATCAGCCCATATACGTCCCCACTGCTGGGGCACGGGCCTACCCTAAATTAGGGCGATAAGGCCTTAGTCTAATGGAAAATCGAAAATTCTAAGTCCTAGCCATGGCCTTACTGACATCATAGGACTGTGTCATTGCACGATAATGATTTGATGATGCGCTGACACCACCAATTGTTGACAGATGCAAATCAGATTACACGACAAATTGGCTAATTGATCGAATAATTGATTAGTCTAACATGATTTGAAAATGATGGGCGAACCGGCGACTGAGTGGCGTGGCATTGATGGGTGACGTTTGAATGTTATTGGCTATTTTGTACTGCATCCATGCATCCATGATTCATCATCGGCCCATTTCTGTCCACAACTGGAGATAGGCCCCAAATGCTCATCACTTCTGACTATCTTCGCTACTCGCATCCAGCTCCTAATAGTACCATCTTTTACTAGGCAGCAATTACAGATGATTCTTACCACTGTTTTTACAGTGTTATGCACAAATATACTTAAATATATAAATGACACATAACAAATATGGAACAAATAGGTACTGATGTTTAGTTGTAGTTAGTATTTGTTCCGGGTAGGAATCGAACACCTGACTCTTGATGCAAGAGACAGGTGAACGATCCAATGAGCCATCGGAATAGTCATGCTATTCAATAAATTATACAGAAGTTATGCCCATTTTCATTGGAAAATAGTTCAGTAGTCTGGATCCATAACAAACTAGGTAAAGCAATCAAGTTAAATCCTAACTATAATATTATAAATCGGAAAGTAACTCTGTCTGTCTGTTACGCTTTCACGCATAGAGTACTGGACTGATTTAAATGAAATTTGGTACAGATATAGTCCAGAGCCTAGAAAAGGTTATAGGCTACTTTTTAACCGACTGCGCTATAAGGAAGTAATGTTTTACCCGTTAAACATCTCTATGCGGACGAAGTCGCGGGCGGAAAGCTAGTTCTTTATAATAGACAAAAACCGTCTTCACACTTAGCCACACATAATTATGGACGATAGTGAATTACAGGAACACTTTCAATACCACTCTAAACTGCAACTCAACAGTTTTTATTCAACCATTTGCAAAATTAAGCTCCGCCATTTGCAAATCTAACCCTGCCGATGCGTTCGCATTTCGGGATTCCGTTTGCACCCGGGCGGGTCGCTAAGACCGGCACATTCGCGCCATATTTATCACTGGATCAGCGGTAATGCTCGCGCCAATATTTCATTCGCTCACGTCTCAATAAGCGCTTTGCACTATATCATCTGCACCGCAGAGAAGGAATGTGTGAAAAATATTTGATATGTCAGAAACTGGAATTGTTGATAGTGGTTTCAATAAAAATTGTGCATTATTTTCATGGCGCTTTTATAATGTTAATAAACCATTTATTTATGATTGGTACTTGACGTTTTTTATACCTGAATTTGTTTTTAAATTTGCAAGTAATTAGGGAAATATTAACATAATTCAATACTGTCAAAGACTTGAATGATTGCCATTTTGTTTTTATTTCGTTTGTCTAAGATAAACATCCTTTAATTTTGACTTAATTTATCATCAATACAACATAACACAATCTGCCAGAAAATATCTTCGAACAATGTCCAATAAAAAAAAATCTCTACATTATTTTATAGAAAATGCCACATCCACAAGACATTGAACATAAAACACATTCATCCCAATCACATCCGGAATACATTACTTGGAAAAAGAAGTTTAAACTTCGATATGTGGAAGGAGTCTCGTGTGGTCTAAGGCAAAAGCTTTCTTGTGCTTTTAATAAATAAAAATTAAGGATTATATTTTTAAATAAAAAACTTATTTCAAGAAATGTACAACATAGCAATGTCCTTGACCAGAGCATTGTCTTATTTGTTAAGTGCATTTATTAATTTAATAATTCTTTTCTTGAAGTCACTTATAAAAATTATGAAAGTGCGACTACAGTTTCTTAAGAAAAATGAGTGCTATTCCAAATCATACAATAAGTACTATTAAAACAAAAGTGTTTTATATCTTTAAAGACATTTTTGCCTTAAGAAAGTTCCATACACATAATAATTGTATGTCGATTACACCATGTTGTGACACCTTAAAATGTTGTACATTTATCTAAGTTATAACAGCAATATTGTGATAATTATTTAATGTAACAAACATTGGATGTCCTTATGAATTAATAAATATTATAAGGTTATATATACCGATATGAGACAGTTTGAAAGTAAATCCGTCTCCACCATAGACCGGGTCAGAATTAAACCGGCAATAAAACAACGTCAAGCGCGCGAGTGTTAAATTTGTCACGCGTATTTGAGCCGCGCATCGACAGGCCTCTCCGGCCCGTCAGCGGTGGGGGGTTAATAAAAATGGCGGATAAGCACTCATGATTTATTGGCTTTTTATACCCCGCGATGTATCGGTAATGAAGTATGTATTGGTATTTCTGTGTGTCTGTGTTTACAATCATAGTAAACACCATACACATGTGAGTCTTGTTATCAACTTCTATTCTGCATTATCTTAAGGGGACCAGAACAGTACTGAAAGATTAGCTGAATTATCATTCTATTTTGTAATATTTTCTGACTAATGAATCACACACAACATTTAAAGATTATTTATATAGGTAGGAACATACTTATCAGATATAATAAGGTGTGTGACCGATGTCGGCCACGGCGGCCGATCTCCATAGACATCACGACATATTATAGTGCACGAGTGTACGCGCGAACACAAGTGCACTCTGTTCCCTTACTCTCACAATTCGGTGAGACGGTAATCCTACACGATCGATGAGAGATCAAGCGCAGGACCACTGGCTTAACGTGCTTTCCGAGGCACGGACTTGCCACCGCCTAATTACTAACTCCAGGCTTAGTAATTTTTTTTACAGAAATTCACACAATTTTACCCGACTTAAACCGGGGACATCTTGATCCGTACGCAGCGCTTGCTACAAAATACTATCAAGGCATTCGAATTAGACATACATGAAGGCTAGGTAATTATTCTTACATCATTACAGTACATTTTTGTATACTTTAACAGAATCTTATTAACCTATAAGCTGCCACAGGAAATTTACAAGAACGCACAAAAAAACCGCCACCCAACACCACCCATCAATACAGGCGTACTTATAAATATTCGTAAATGGCCGACAAAACGACACTTCTCCCCGCTTCGCCGACCTAAAAGCCGTGGTCAAAGAACCTCATTCCTTCCACCATTAAGAAGACCAAACAAACTGTGACACAGCCGTAAAACCTCACAAAGGGGCCTTCAAAATTTCCACATTTTTTATGGGGATAGCGTTACGGGTCCCGTTTTTAATATCAACCGTGTAATAAATAGGTTAACATTCGCCTTATGAAGGGAAAACCTATTAACGAACGCAAAATGTATCGGGGGGGATATTGCGGTGTCGGGTTGTCGTGTGCGACAGTTGTGATAGGGGAATTTAAAGATACATTAAAGTGTACACGTGACCCATAGATTAATGTCATACTCACTATTTTTTTCACGAATTTCCCATGGAATAGTTGCACTACGAACAGGTAATTATAAAATGCTGCATCGAAAAATCAAAAAGGAATCCAAGTATTGCCTTATAAGGTATGCTTTAAGATCACAATACATACTATTCTCGCAATCATGAATTTATGGCAAATATGTGATGCTGCTATATGGTTTTGATTCATAGTTATTATCTTTTCAACCATCACTTCTTATTTAGAGGTCTAAGTATTATTTAATTTTGTTATAGGTTGAAAAAAACCTTAAAAAATAAAAGTAGGTACTTTTTCATTGTTTTTCGTCGTTTCATAATTTCTAAATCAATGAATCTATTTTTAAAGTAAGTATGTAAATAAATAAAATGATACCTACCACCCTCTTTGAACATTCAATTAATATGTCCCCAAAATATCGAACGCCCCAGAATACCCCCCAAACAAATATTGTGTAAACACCCCCAGATCTCGCGACGAAATAAAATATCTATTACTATTAAGGGTAATGATCGCAGTCTTAAACATGACTTAATATCAGTAGGAGAAAAAATTGGACTCATCAAAGAGACGCCGCTGTTTTTTCTTTGGCAAAAGGAATTTGTGATTCCGTGTCTGTTAAGGTGAATCGAAGTTTGCCGAAATAAATAAGGTGAATGTTATTTTTTGTCGGCATGCAATTTGTGTCGAAAGTAACAGTTAAATAGTAAATTTTAATCAATCTGTTCAAATAATATATTCTAACTTCATTGGGCGACGAGAAAACTAAAATATTGTTCAATCCTTACTTATGATGATATTTTAAATGCGAAAGTATCTGTCTATCTTGCTTTCATGCCAAAAGTACTGAACCGACTTAATGAAATTCGATTAAGATATAATAAAGACTGAGAAAGGACATAGTCTACTTTTTAACAGACTTCCCTAATGAACGTATAATGTTTTGCATTTAATAAAATACTTTTCGCGGGCAGAAAACTATGTAGTAGAATAAATGTAAAGAATAATGATTACCGTCATACTAAAATCCTCATTGAATATTATTTTTATTATTTTAAGTAAAACGCAGAAAACACTTAATGCACGTACGGTTATATTTCAAGTAAGAGTGAACATAGACAAAAGGAACATGGAGCACAAATTAGACATAGATAAGAAAAGTATCAGTCATAGACAAATAAAACACTAATTGAGTATTCAGCTAGTTGCTTCCCGTTGCTATACAATACTATTTCGATATCAATAAATTACACTTTTTCTGTAATGTAAACTCTTAAAATGCATTCATACTAAAAAAAACTTGGAGTCTTCGAACAAACCAAGTCCCCCTTAACATCCCCGCGACATTTGTGTAATCGACAAAGATGTAAATGCGGATGAGTTTGGTGATAACCGCCTTTTGATGTATCGGAATGATGATGTAGCCATTTTGGTATGATAAGTATAAATACGCAGTTGATAAATTGAAACTCAGAATATTTTTTGAGCGAATAAAATGGTTGATCTTTGAGATTGAGATTTATTTATTTGCCAGTTACATATTTTCAGTGAGATTGTGGCTTGTACTTAATAATAAAGTTTAAATGTCCGTTTGTAATATTAAAATAACGACTATGAATTGACTGGCTCGGTGAAATAGTGGTTAGTGACTCAGGTTCATAAACTACGGTTTCAAGAGTCGTGGGTTCGATTCCCACTCGAGACAAATATTTGTGTGACGAACATCGGTGTTTGTTCCGTGTCTGGGTGTATTATTAAATATATTTATGTTTATTTGTGTATCCACTGTTGATCCCGATTTCCGTAACACAAGTGCTTAAGCTACTTACCACGGGATCAGATCAATGTATGTGATGTTGTGTAATATATGAATAGTTATGAATGTTTATCGGGTGCCAATAACTAAAACACCATTTAAAACAATTTTTTCTGTTTAAATACTCGCTAATCTTCGAAACGGCTGGACCAATTTTCACGGGACATTCACGCGATATACAAAGATTCATACCTATGTAGTAAAATAAAAGTCGTTATTTTAATAGTACAGTCAGCCAAGAAAGTGGTCTACCACTTTTGATAAAAGTTTCTGCGCGATTTAACTATCGCTAAAGTTGACAATGGTCACTAACACAATCTTATTGCCAGGGAAAATTTACCTTGTTGTTACATAATGTTCAAACGAATCTCAACCGTAGGGTGGTAGACCTCATTTTTGGCTGACTGTACAAACAGACACTTCAATTTTATTCACTTGTTTGTATTTTAGATGAAAAACTTGAATATACCCACATGTATATTTGAGTTATAATAAAATTTTGTACGAAAAACAGTTACAGCATGCCAAATGAACCGCAAAAACGAAACAAATACCATTAAATATATCAAAGGGACAAAAATAATGCAGTAAGGGAGCCTAACGATGCTAGTTCCGAACTATCGTTTGTCATCCACGGGACTCCTTCGCATGTCAATAGGAAAGTACAGTCAGAAGGAATAGTTAGTGAAACTTAGTCAGATATTTATTATGCCTGACGATGTGAGATATTATATGAAACTGATTTACCTCACTATTTTTATTAGCGACAGTTAATAATAAAAAATATAACACGTCATCATTACTGAATTTCATATGTAATATTGCTTTTAAGCAAGTTCAATATATTTTGGCAATGTGTGTGATATATTTAAGTCTATTTTTGCTAAGTTTAAAAAAGTATATTTTAATTCTTATTAATTTGCTGCTAGCGTGCTTTTATAACTTCTTATAGTTGAAAAATACGCGAAATATAATAATTTATGTTCAACCAATCAAATGTTTCCTTTACTGTAAAGGTATCTAACTAAATTATCTAATATAAAAAAAAATATTCAAAAACCCGCCCAAAAAGTGATCAAAGTTTTTTCGATTAAAAAAATTACATTAGAGCTTTAAATAGCATTGCAATAAAAATATATTATACCATTTAAAATCCACTATAAAGCATTGCTGACTGTACCCAAAAGAAGAAAAACCACGTTAGTGAAAGTTCCATCATTATCGAGAGCTTGCAAGCTCGTCTTAATCGACTGGTAACATCTCTACATGGGAACACACATCTTGCCCCTTACCCTTGGAACTCGATTAGCTTCTTATTTGATTGCTTTCGCGTTGAACGTCTATCGAGTAACATTACTCCCTTATTGTGGTGTCGGTTCAAAACTAGTAAATATCAAACTCAAATTCAAATATTGATTTTCCATAATCACTACATAGTAAAAGCAAAGTCGCTTCCCGCGTCTGTATGTCCCTATGTATGTATGTTCTTAAATCTTTAAAACAACAATACGGATTGTGATGCGATTTTTCAATAGATAGAGGTTTAAGAGGAATTTTTTTTTGTATATTATACCCGAAGTGTCCAATAACTGTAAAAAATACAATAATTAAGTTGAAGTTATGACTTATCTCAGTCTGTAGATCTATTTATATACCAAATTTGATTTAAAACGATTCATTAGATTTGACAGACAAATAGGCTGAAGTCCAGAATTCCTTTAGAGGTAACAGTCATCCGCTCTATCGCAAGTCCAGTGATGATGACAAGGTAAAGGCAAAAAAAAAAGAATTATCTATTTCGCATTTATTATAAAGTAAGAATGTAGGCACATTAACCATTGTTAAAAATAGATTCTGGAAAAAAAAAGACGTGTGGCACTCGGGGACTGCCGCGGTATAGCTATTGCATAGCATCGTCCGATTTCGGAGCAGCTCGTCTTGATTCGTGCGAGTTTCGTAGAGTCGTACAATACGTCTAACCGCACGCACACAAACACCATGCCGAAGTCTACCGAACTGAAACGACTTTAGACGATTGTGAGGTTTTTTTCGTTACAGAATTTCTTAGTTCGGTCGCCGCGCTCAAAGCCCGCGTTAATAGCTTAAAAACGATTACTTTACTAATGATAAGTATTCTAGATGTATCCTACAAGAAAATAACGAAACGTATGGCACTATGGTAACGCCACGCTAAGCGAGCGATCATCTCTTGTAAATAATTTATAGAGCAACTTTGTTATTGTTTTTCGCTGTAATTTGGTATCTTATAAACTACTTAGAACTTTACCGTGTGAGCGTACAATGTTCTGACGAACACGGACACGGACAGACACGGAACAAACACCGATGTTCGTCACACAAATATTTGTCCCGAGTGGGAATCGAACCCACGACTCTTGGAACCGTAGGTAGTAAACCTGGAATCTATATGGAATAACTTTTGTCGAAGGGGATTACATATTGATGTGATTATTTAGACTTAAGTTATAATTCTTTTTTATAATAATAGGTTTTGGGCTTGAAGTAATGTCTTTATATGGCCGTGAATAAATTATGTATGAGAAGAAAAACTACGTTAGTAAAAGATTGATTTCGAGATACATACATATTATTTCTTAGTGGAACAGTGATTAGTGACTCTGGCTATGGTTCCAAGAGTTGTGAGTTCGATTCCCATTCGGGATAAATATTTGTGTGATGAACATCGGTCGTTCTGTGTCTGGATGTATTATTTATATATTTAAATATATTTATGTGATGCTTTGTAATGTTTATTGTTATTTATATCTGTCTATAAGTATGACATCTAAGCAATGAATATTTGTCGTTCACACAATTTAAAACCAATAAAAAATACAAACTAAAAATTAACCCTAAAAAGCTCAAGCCCATTACAAATTGAACGGCGGGCGCGACCGTTTATTAGAATTGACAGTGACCACACCTGCGGGAAGGGTTAAATTGATTTGCCTATTTGCGTTGCTCGTTAGACGATTTAGGGTTAGGTTGGTAAGGTGACCAGGGGTATGAGGTTTCAATTTTGTTTTGTATGGAAAAGTGTTGGAAAATTTATTGGGATGTTGAGAGTCGCAAAAGCACTGGGTCATCATTAATAGGAACACTTTATAATACAACATGCGTGGCCATTTTGATAACTAAATGACAAAGTGACATTTAAATTTAACGAAATAAATTGATATAGATAGGAATAAGACGCATATTTTTCTTTCTAATGCTTTATAATGTAATTGTGTATGTATGTCATTATATGATGACACAAATAATTTTAGGAATAGGGCCATTCGCTCCCCCGCAAGTCCGGTGATGATGACAAGACTACTCCAAGCCATCATCGGATGTCAGTTAAGAAAAAAGTGACACAAATTGACATTAAAAAAGATGTTTAATGCTGAAAATAATAGTAACAGTTCATACGAAAACTAGTGAATTATAAGCTCAACAGAGAGAATGTACAACTTAATACAATCGAAACCTATTGAAAAGACTATTGAAATATTTTTACATGGAATTTCTTTAATATTTACCATCTAATAATATATTTACTCAATTAATAGACAGTCCTTTCCTTAAAGCTTTATTGAAGATCTATTCAAAAAATAATTTAATCATTCAATTATATTTTCAGAGATATTTTCGCCTTTTTTATTAAAAAAAAATACGAGTATAAACTTTAATGTAACTAAAAAGTTACTTACAATATTTGCTTCATCAAACTAACCACATTAAAACCTAACGTCAAAACTGATCATTACAAAGTAAATACTTTTCGAATTAACCCAAAAACGATCCCGGCCAAATGACGACCCACCCAACACATTATGATAGTTATAATAACAATGCGATCGAACCGACCCCGGAACGGGTTAAAACTACAAAACACCAATTTCCACGGGGTCGTTTGTACCAATCGGTCGCATTATCAGCTGTTAACCCTTGCGATGAAGCAATTATCCGTCGTGGGCCTCGCGGGCCACGCGTAAGTTTGTGGCCATACTGAGACACTTACAGGTTAGATGCTTTTTAGTAATTATTAATATTGATGGTTTTGGTCGCTAGGCTCATTTCGGAAGTAAATAAGGAAATCTTGTATTGATCACAAGACTCACAAAAGAGAAAAGAGTTGATGACCCAGAGCAATCAATACATTTTTTGTCAGTATGCCATAGAGTTTTCAAATATTTAGTGTTTGCGCGTACATTTGTGCATTAATGTCCTGCTTAATTCGCGCTGATCTCGATATTGGCCGTCATGACCAAAATTGGCCGGACGTCTTATCTAAGTTATAAATTATACATACAGCTAACGAAGAGTAAGTTCGTGGAGCTAGAGAAAAAAAGGATTTAGAATTACATTACGACATTTTACCTAGCCACCCTGTGAGGTAACCCCCTAATGGGGCAAGTTAACTATGACTGGCTCACGCGATACGTCGTTATTGTTATCCGCTAGTTAATGGTTAAAGATTAACCACTTTTAATGGAATCGTTGATGATGGGCGGCCGCGCGGATTGGGTCTTCGTGACCCCGGTCGCATTGAAGGGTTGAATCGGTATAGGAATAGGCAACTTTTTTGATAGATTTATGGATTTAATCATTGTAGGTGCAAGAATTTCGATTATCGAGTTATAATAACAGTTGTCATTAATATATTTTAAAGAAAACTACTGAACGGATACGCTTGTTAATAATTAAGTTTCTGAACTGTGTCTCGAATTTATAAAACTAATTGATTATTATGATTGAAAATAAGAAATATGTAAATTTAACTAAGTTTTCGTTTTATAGAAGTGACGGCAGCTATCAACTTACTAATTGTGACTACAAAACCAAGCAAATTCGTGCAAGTAACCAAAACTATTGTAATTTTTATAAATTAAACCAATATAAAGAAAAACAATAATTTAAACCAGCAAATTAAACCAAATTTTCACTTTTAAAACATTTATTGGAATCAAGAATCAGGACCCCCGGCAAGAAAATTGTAACACACAATGCAAAATTAAGTGTCACAAAGGTAAAAAAAATTTTTAAAAACTTCTAAAATTCAGTTTTAAAAATTTTTTCTACCACTACCACTGCTGGGTAAAGGTCTCCTCCAAAACTATCTAATTAAATTAAAATTATAACACCAACTTTTGCATTGTGACTTTCTTTCCGAGGTGCGATTTCACATTTGTATTTATTATGCTGGTCTATAGTCTATACTATAGGGAACCCTATAGAGACAATGGTATACGTGGCTCATCATAACTTCGGCAAATAGCCGCGGCCCTAAATAATAGAATAAGTGTCGCAGTCGGCCCTGAGGCTACATATTTCAACGCGTTCGACCTAACTATGATGGGAGGGATGAATGGCGAGTGGATGTGGCGTTTTATAAGTTATCATTAAGTTTGTTAGGAAACCTATTATAGGTACAGTCAGCCAAAAATTTGGTCGACCACCCTACGGTTGAGATTCGTTTGAACGTCATGAAACAACAAGGTCAATTTTCCATGAAAGGAAGATTGTGTCAGTGACTATTGTCAAGCTTAGCGATCGTAACATCTCGCAGAATCTTTTGTCAATAGTGGTAGACCACTTTCATAGCTGACTGTACTAGAGATATAACTTAATCTCCCATGGGTGTTAAGACAATTAAACAGTTTTTACACTGATTGAAACACATTATTCTATACTTAATTCAACCCAAGAGTGCCTGTGGACAGTATACTAATGGTTTTAATATTTTATTTAATATAAGATAAGATTAGGGCGACCAGGCCTTAGTAAACCACGCTGGCCAAGTGTGGGGTAGTTGTCTGTACACCTACTAAGAAATTTGTGGTGTGCAGTCGATTTTTTCCCTAATTTAATTTATAAAGCCATTTAGAAAGTCTTCAATTAGTAATAAAAAATAATAAAAATAAAAAGAGTTTATTGACCAAGTACAATTGTTATCAAATACATAAATCAAAAATACCTAAATTACGTCTAATCTTTTCTTATAGGCATCTATGCTCCTTATCCTATAGGATGTGCCATATACATGGTAATAATAAAGGAATAGTAGTACTATCAAAAAGCTATAAAAACGATGTATCGTATACAATATTACGCACAACTAAATTAAATGCCACCTCCAAAACCCTTCATCCCTCCGCGCAACTGACCCAATAGTGGACACTTTTGGGCCTCTAATAAATATTTATTCCTTCATATTGTTCGGGCCTCCCAAATTATAACGTGCCAGTTAATTTGCTTTTAATTATACAATTTATATATAAGTTTGCTTAGGATCGAAAGGGTACAAAAATATGTTTGCTCTAAGTTTTGACCTGTTTGTTTTCGTATACAAATTAACACGTATGTGTGTTGGTAATTAATCAAATTTGTGGTAGAGTTGGTAATTATTTTATTTGTAAAATATACTTATTTTTGTTGAAAGGTGAAAACCTTCACAAAATTTACATTTACAAAACTAAATGAAAATGGAAAATGTTTGAACCAGTTGGGATTTGTTTTTGGAATTTTTTTTTTTAGTCAGTAAATCAAAAGATTTGAAACTTAATGTTCAGAAGGAAGTTCTTATTTTTATTTAATTTCCACTCGGGCCTGTCATTAATCAGCTCTGCGTCTACTCCTTTCACTCCCATATCATCTCTCAAGCAAACCACACATCCTTTTAAAATAACAAGATAAATTGCTAAGCATGGCATTGTGATGGCTTAATTCCCTTTCCTACGCAGAACTTCCCCTGAGTAAGAAAAAAAAACTAATAAAGAAAGGGATTTCAAGCAAATTATCTACAAAATATGTAATTATATATTTTATTTAATCCTAATGGATGGATGATAAAATGGATTCGGGGATGATAATCTTGTTCTAAACATAATAATTTAGTAATTTTGATTTGAACATAATTTAATTTTATTTTTAAGAAACATTTCTAATTAATAATAAATAAATAAATAAACACCCTAAACCTAAAGCCTACCAACCCGTAAGCGACCACACGTTTTATAGTTAACCTATTTGTGCCAACAGAACACACGGGCCAAATATTTGTTCTGCGTTACTATTTCCCATGTGTCAATATGGTGTGTTTTGTGACCGTTTCGGGCAAATATCCAACTGTATCAAACGGGAAAGTTCCATACGACACGGATGTAGAGATTATAAGTATGCCATTGTGAACATTATTTGTGTTAATGGAAAAAATAGTACGGATACGATAAAACTTTAAAGACTTAATTTTTTATATAATTCATATTTTTTAAATAATATTTAATGTGTTCTTTAATATAATATAAAAAATCCCTGGGTCTCTTGGTCACATCATCATCATCATCACACGTAAAGAACAGCTAGACGTTTTAGTTAATTAATTTTTTCAGGAGAAAGTAAAAAGTGTAGAATTTTTCGCGGACAGCTAAAAAGTTTTAAAACAACGGACATCTTCTTACGGTTAACCAAATAATTTGTATTTTTTTGCATTCACATTCTACATGGTATCTTATTATATCTACTTACCCTTAATTATTTCATAAGATAATAATTCCACACTGCATGCAATTCTGTAGAGTTGAAAGTATCGACAAAAATATTTTTTAACTAGTGACCCGCCCTAGCTTCGTTTTGTATCAATATAAAAACCTATGTATTAAATACATATTATATAAAAACCTTCCTCGTAAATCCCTCTATCCATGAAAAAAAACGCATCAAAATAAAGATTAGAGCATACATAGGGACAGACAGACGCAGGAAGCGACTTCGCTTTATACTATGTAGGTATTCACTTTCTAACCCTTATATGTATAGGCAAAACTGGGATATTTTAACTGTCACTTCCACATAACCTAAGTCTTCAAACATAACTTCCCAAGGGTATATCGTTGGTCGCGGCCCAAAGCTCCTATTAAGAATTTTAACAGCCCTGATCAAACTGATAGTACGCGTTACAACTACTATTTACGGTATTTTTAAGTCTCCAGGCTCATCAAAGATTTAAAACCATCGGATTGTAAGTAGTAATACTTGTCATATTTGCTACAAATTTTTTTAGGCTGTGAGGCGAATTTTTCGTATATATTTTAATAGATCCTTATAATATCAGAAATGAAAAACTCATTATTGCTGACTGTCGCGCTTTCACGCCAATAATAATGAATAGATTAAAATCGTTGGTACACTGACACCTCTTTAATAAATAATGGTTTAGATATGTGATAACTTAAGTGTGACAGCTCCGCCACAAGTCCGGTGGTGATGACAAGACTATTCCAAGGATCATCATCGTAGTGAGGAAAAAACTGTCATTAATCTTATTTTTTTAGTAATTTCTTTGTTAGTTGTCGGTGCCATAGAAATCATCATCATCAGCCTTTTATTATATCCCACTGCAGTGTATAGGCCTCCTCCGTTGAACGCCATGCACTTCGGTCCTGCGCCAGTCTTATCCAGAGACCTCCCGCGGCTTTCTTGATCTCACTTGCCCATCTGGTGGGAAGCCGTCCTCTTTTGCGATAACCGAACCTGGGATAAAAATACACGTTCGTATTAAATGAATAAGAATACTTTTTAATAAACCAAAAGAAAATTACACATCACAACCCAGCCAAACAAATAACTCGCTAATTCCGAACATCATACCCACAAACGAACAAAACAAAGAAACAAAAACATGCAACATCTAAAAACACATTCTTTATCACAAAATATGGTCACGCGTTACCCGTGATAGCTTTTAACCCAAAATCAACCCCCAATAACGAACCGTCATAAATCCCGAACGAACTGAAATATGACGAGCAAAAAACAGAACCGAATGCCGAAAGCCGAAAATGTGACTAACCCCGTATTTCACTTAGCCACGGTTTCTAATTGAGAGATATATATTGGCACATTTTTCCTGATGCCATGTGTCAAAATAACGAAAACAACGCCGTGTGTGTGGCATGAGGGAGAATGCGGTAATGGATGTTTTGATTAGTATTTTCGACATTGTCTATACAGCACGAAATGCATTTAAAGTATATTTTTATGTGGTAGTACCTATCCTGAATCTTGCATATTTATTATAATAAAAAAATTATTGTTAACCCAACGTTTCTAACACTACAGATCGACTCAGTCGTTTCGGTACTACGAACACATGAAAACAACAAATCCTGTTTTCAAGTCAACTATTCTTAATGTGAATGTTCCTTATGTTATTACAATTCTAAGTGTTTAATAACAAACAACAAATTTAACGTGATACAAAAAAAAAAGCGTAACGATCTGTTTATAAAATTTCATACTGACACTAAAGTGCTATTTGTGTAATTATACTATTTATTCTGACGCCAACTTTGAAAATATTTGATTCTACGTGCAATATATATCTCCAGTTGTAATCAAATCAATATTACCAACTTTCCTAATTGTTGCTACAACAAAAGTTGTTAAAAGCAACACTGTATCTCGTAGCAACTGCCCCGTTATTCTCAGCGGCTATCGGCAGTGATCGGGATCGGAAAATGCGAGTGATAGGTGCATCGCGACCTCGCTAATGCTTCATCGTTGATGTGCGTACATATTACGATACTTTAGAAATGGTTAACGTATTTTTGGTAATTTTTTATTGTATGGTTTAGAAATGTTACATTGAACGTGTGTATCTGTATAGTTTGTACAAAAAGCTGAAAAAAACTGTTGATCCTGATTTTCGTAACACAAGTGCTTAAGCTACTTACCACGGGATCAGATCAATGTATGTGATGTTGTGTAAATATTTATTTATTTAATATTTATTTTATTTAAAAGCCAAGTTTTGTCAAGCAAAAATTATTATCACATGCTCTTTTCGTAGAAATAATAATAGAAATAAATATGATTTCTTTTTCGCTACCACCCGACTAGAGATACAAAAGCAACCGAGTTATGTGAAACTGAATAACAGATTGACATGAATTGCTATCAAAAGTTATCACACTAATCATGTTGTCATTTCAGATTAACTAAGTGCGTAAGTAACTAAGGGCGCAGTATTGTTATAATAAGTATTCTTATTACTTTAATTCCTAATTTTGTCATTCATGTAGTTAACACTAGCTACGTATTATATGTAACAAACATTCTCAAATTATTCAATACTGTGCTCTTACACGACCAGAACAATATTATCCTAAATTACCAATATTTTAAGTTCATTACAAACACTAAAAGTGGCAAAAAAAAAATCATATACTAACAATCCTTCATGACCTATTCGAGGACCTAAATAAATTTTCTTCGAAAAAAAATCCCCAAAAATAGTGGCCAAATGTGTACAATCGCGGACAACGCGCCCGCCACATAAATCCCTATTAGTCGAGTGTTTGGGCGTAACAACAGCAAAAGAACCATCTGATTTATCGACCACATCAATCGTGCTCAAGATGCCACAGTGGGGATCGATTTTAGAGGGGACCCGTATTGATTTATTCGCTTTCATCTAGTGCTTTTGCTTTTGGCAGTTACCGCGTTTTTCTTTTCGGCTATCGCGGAGATAGATTTGGGTAATGTTGTTGGTGTGTTGTTTTTACAAGGTGGATTTAAAGGTTACAAATAATGAACATTATTTTGTTAGTGGAACAAAGCGATATTAAAAAATTAAATAAAAAAACACCTTTTTATAATTAAAAAAACTCGATTTTCGAAGTTAATATCCGATCATTTCATATAAATAAATAAATATTTCACAACATCACATACATTGAGCTGATGCCGTGGTAAGTAGCTTAAGCACTTGTGTCACAGGTATCACAAATATACTTGAATATATTTAATAACACACCCAGACACGGACAAACACCGAAGTTCGTCACACAAAATATATTTGTCCCGTGTGGGAATCGAACCCACGACTCTTAGACCGCAGGTGGAGAACCTGACTCACTAACCACTGTTCCACCGAGCCTGTCAATGCAATTTGTGTTAGTAACTGAATAAAATATCTTTCTGTCAACTCATGAAATGCCTGTCATGTGACCAGTCTTCCTTTCTTTCTTTCAACTCAAGAAAAGCCTGTCATGTAAGCAGTTCGTACATCTCGACAGCAACACAACCGATGTAAACCAGTCTATCCACAACAGATTAACATACTCGTTCGAATAAAACGAACTGGCTCGGTGGAACAGTGGTTAGTGACCCTGGCTGGCGGTTCGAAGAGTCGTGGGTTCGATTCCCACTCGGGACAAATATTTGTGTGATGAACATCGGTGTTTGTTCCGTGTCTGGGTGTGATTATGTATTTAAGTATGTATTTATAAATATATATGTATGTATATCAGTCTCTGAAGCCCATAGTACAAGCTCTGCTTAGTTTGGGGTCAGATGACCGTGTGTGGAAATGTCCCAGATATTATTATTAAAATATTTTCCCGTTCATCTCATGAAATGCCTGTCATGTGACCAGTCAATACTCAATACAGTCCTCCTTTCTTTCTTTCAACTCAAGAAAAGCCTGTCATGTAAGCAGTTCGTACATCTCAACAGCAACACAACCGATGTAAACCAGTCTATCCACAATAGATTAACATACTCGTTCCGTCACCCGACGCCCCTCGCGCCGGTCTAATGGACCGTGGCTCCCCAACAGTACCGATGTGTCTGCGTTTTGTGGACCCTAATCATTGGGTTAGGATTTGGGTTCAAATCTGAGTGGGAAAGAGTTGGCTTGGCCTATTAGCTAGCTACATTTTTGCAGCAAATCTAAACAACTTTTTTTTTATTATAAAAGGCTAACAAGATGACTTAACTCCACCTGATGGACCAACTAAAGAAAATTGAAGCGTCTGTTTTTATTATCAAAATAACGACTTTTCACTGAATGAATATGAGTCTTTATCGGGTACCAGTAACAAAAACCATAGTTAAATACATTTTTGTCTGACTGTCTGTTTGTTCTCGCTAACCTCTGAAACGGCTAGACCAATTTCGACTAATAGATAGGTAATTTTACTAGGTATATTAAATAAATAAATATCTGGGACATTTCCGCACACGGTCATCTGACCCCAAACTAAGCAGAGCTTGTACTATAGGCGTCAGAGACTGTTATACATACATATATATTTTTAAATACATACTTAAATAAATAATCACACCCAGACACGGAACAAACACCGATGTTCATCACACAAATATTTGTCCCGAGTGGGAATCGAAGCCACAACTCTTGGAACCGCCAGCCAGGGTCACTAACCACTGTTCCACCGAGCCAGTCTACAAGGTATATAGACTTTTAATTACTTTATTTCCTCGCGGATGAAGTCGTGTGAGGCTGCTAGTGTAGTTATACAACTTATACAAGTTATTTTACGAATTTAACTCCATATTTGAGCTGACACAACACTCATCATCAACACAACATCACATACATTGATCTGATCCCGTGGTAAGTAGCTTAAGCACTTGTGTTACGAAAATCAGAATCAACTGTGGATACACAAATAAACTTAAATATATTTAATAATACACCCAGACACGGAACAAATACCGATGTTCGTCACACAAATATTTGTCCCGAGTGGGAATCGAACCCACGACTCTTGAAACCGTAGGTAGTAAACCTGGGTCACTAACCACTGTACCACCGAGCCAGTCAAAATTATTGTATTATTGTAATATTATTGTAGTCTCTAACACTCATAGTCTTTTTTTCCGCTAGATGGCGTCTAACGAATAACAACTAGTTTTATATTGTGTGCATAAATAAATCGTAATAAAATAGAATCAGTGCTTCATAGTGCCTATAACTTGCCTATCTGCAACCTGTTCATCTTTAGTACCTTCACAAATGTTATCCAGTGAAAGTCCTACGAAATTGATGTGAATTCGGAAATAAATATTCTACTAGTGTCACCAAGTATATTTCGTCACCTAGTACTTCCCAACAAGGAAATCAGTACACTGGATCCAAATGTCTGCTGAACTCACTGGAGGACCTATTTTGATGAATTTCTAAACAAGGTATTTGAAGTTTTCATGATAAAATATTTCTGGACGACCGTTATTTATTGTTTACAAGCATAACATTTGAAACTCACATACAAACTACCGCCTGCCCGCCCAGGTGTTCAGAAGCAGAACTAAGATCCTACTCTTAAAGCATACAAACTGAGTAGTCCCGCTACTACCCACTAATCATAGAACTTTCTAACAAAGCATCTACTGGTTTAGATGGCATCTCAAATAACATTGTCAAATCTATTCGGCAGCATATCGTTGCCCCTCTCACACACATCTTTAACCTGAGCCTATCATCTGGAACTTTCCCTTCAGCATGGAAAACTGCTTCTATCACTCCGATACACAAAGATGGACCTGTTAACCTTCCTATGAACTACAGACCTATTTCCCTCTTGAACACCTTTTCCAAAATGTTAGAAAAAATTGTTAATAAGCGGTTGGTTGACTTCCTTGAACAAAATACTCTTTTATCTAACAGGCAGTTCGGTTTCAGAAGGAAAAAGTCCACGGAGGACGCTGTTAGGTTACTAACCGATTTCGCCTCCTCTTACCTAGACAATGGATCTCACTGCGTAGCAGTTTTCTTAGACCTCGCTAAGGCTTTTGATACAGTATCTATTCCCATTCTCATCAAAAAACTAGAACTTATTGGCATCAGGGGCGCTGCGTTAGGCTGGTTTATAAGCTACCTGTCTGAAAGAAAACAGCTCGTGCGGGTAAATGGTTTCTCTAGTGACGTATTACCCATAAATTTTGGGGTACCGCAGGGCAGTATACTGGGTCCGACTCTTTTTATTATATATATTAATGATATACATAACCTTGATTTACCAAATGCTGAACTTATCTGTTATGCAGATGATACAGCTATCCTTTTCCGAGGTAGAGACTGGAATAGTGCCAAATCAGCTGCGGAATTTGGTTTGAGGGTTGTTTCAAATTGGCTCAAAGGGAACCTCCTCACCCTAAATTTAAAAAAAACAACATACATGTGTTTTCACAAAACAGCGGTGAGTAATCCAAAATCCTTTTGGTTACAGTTACACACTTGTTCACTGGGCCCTGATTCTCCCTGTAATTGCGAACTATTACTGAGGACTTCAAGGACAAAATACCTTGGGATAACTCTGGATGAACGTCTAACATTCCAACTGCATATCGACGAAGTAGTCAAGCGTGTGCGAAGGATCATAGGGGTATCGCGAAAACTTCGAACCTGTGCTAATTCAGATATATTAAAAACTTTCTACTTTGCTATCTGTCAATCTATCATTTCGTACTGTATAGGAGTTTGGGGTGGTGCACACAAGTCATACATGATCTGCTTAGAAAGAGCACAGCGTGCAATTTTAAAGGTAATGTGGTTTAGACCCTATAGGTACCCCACAAATGTCCTATATAGCGAGTGTGGAATTATGAGAGTAAGACACCTATATATCTTAACAGCCTGTCTGTCGGCCCACAAGACCGCCAATGCTGTCGATGGAAATCCTCTCTCTAAGCGAGTCAACAGACTACCGGTCCCCTCTATCAATTCTAGCTTCGCAAAAAGGTTCCCGCGATACTGTCATTTTGCCTTATATAACGCTATTTCAAAAAAATGCTCCTTGAAAAATCTTTCATCGAAAGAAATAAAGCTCAAAATAACCGACTTCCTACAATGTTTAGACTACGAAGACACCGAAACATTAATGCCAAATAGATAAAATTACACCCTGATACACATGCTCTATATACCCCATACATTCTGTTAACTTTATCAACTACAGTTTTCCTCTCATCCCTATCACCAAAACAAACACTGCAAATGCACCCTGACACTCATTCACACACAGACACATTTATACACGCAACTACATAAGCACACATTATAGCGTCTGACATTGCGTAATTACATGTTTTATGGTTTCCCAAAATACAGGCTAAGCCTAGTTTGGGAACCTCTGGTTAATAAGTTAAGGACATTTATATAAGGTTTAATTTAGTTTGTAATTTGTACTTTTGTCTGATTTTTTCTGTGGCCAATAAAAAACATTTTCATTTTCATTTTCATTTTCACAAGCTTTGCTTACTTTGAGGTCAGATGGAGTATGAAGATTATTTCACAAACACAGGTAACCCTCAAGCAATCGATTCCATAAGGGCGGTCTAATTCGGCCCGTTGATTGATACGTCAGATCATGCTGATTTCGGTATGGCGTGTTCGCTAGCTATTGAGCGACCCGCGAGGGATCAAACGTATTGAATTCGAGGTTTGTTGTGGCAAGTATTGTAGGGCGACGTATTGGGGTTTGTTGGGGTTACTGCCAAGTACGACAAGTACAGTAAATTTATACAACGAAATAAAATTGAGGTGTCTGTGTGTAATATTAAAAAAACTACTTTTTACTAAATGGGTATGAATCTATATCGGGTACCAATAACAAAATCACAATTAAAAACATTTTTGTATGTTTGTCTGACTGTTTGTTCCCGCTTACCTCCAAAACGGCGGGACCAATTTTGACGAGACTGTCACTAATACATAGCCAATTTTACAAGGTAAATTATAGGCTATTTTAATTTCCACATTTCCACGCGGGCTAAGTCGTGGGCAGCCGCTAGTTCTTAATAATATTGTAATGTAATAGTCATTACATTATGAGAAAGTAAATTCTGCCTGTCTGTCCATTCTTCTTTAGTGTTATTTATCTATTTAAAAAAAATCGTGTAAGTCTGATCGCTACCACAATTATTTAAGCTACTCATCTCTGATTTTTTCATTACCGCAACACACAATCATCTACAGACCTACCTATCTACTAACACAAAAGTACAAGTGTACGTGTGTCTATCCCGACGCCAATCAACTGTATCACTCCCGCACTCTGAGGGGAAAATGGCGTCCGCGAGCATTCAATCTTTCAACCGACATAATTATCGTCAGATATCCTCTTCGGGTTGTGTTAAGGATATAGAGAGGATGGAAGAGTCCTGTAGGCTTATTTTTTAAAAAATAATTGACCTTTGCTCAGCAGTAAGTTGATATAAGTTCATTAAAAAAAATGTTATTACGTTAGCTTTCCGCTCGCGATTACATCCGGTTAAAAAGTAGCGTAAACGCCCTTTCTCAGGAACTAATCTAGGTAGATTAGTTCCTGAGAAAGGGCGTGAGAAAGGTACATAGGTTGTACCTAATTTCATTCCAATTGTATCAGGTGTTTGGGTTAGAAATGCGAATGACAGCACTTGTGTCATGGGTATGTGAAACAAGAGTGATACTGTCAAATACATAATTTATACACTTGGACATGGAACAGACTTCGGTGTCACACAAATATTTGTCCCGGGTGAAAATCGAACTAACAACTCTTGAAAAAGACAGAAATATCTAGTGTGAGATATCTGCTAACCCCGCAACTCTAGGGATGATAGACAAGGCTACTCCAAGCCATCATTATAGTCATTTAGACCAAAAAGCTCCATCAAGCTTAACACTCGTAGCATTCGTAGCACTACGACGTCTGATCCTGCCGCTTCCATGCTAGGGTCAATTGAATAATACGAATAGTGTATCTTTACTTTGCAAACCGACTACGACGATGGCTTGGAGTAGTCTTGTCATCATCACCGGACTTGCGGGACAGCGGATGACTCTCACCTTTGCCACGACTAGTCGTAGCGTTCGTAGCGCTACGAGCCTCTTGCCGCTTCCATTCTCCGTAGCTGCGCATACGCCGGGGTCGGGCGTCTCTCAAAAGTCTCAATAACTCGCGGCGAACGCGAATGACGTCGTTAGCGGGAGTGGCGCGAAGAAAAGGCGCACTACCTACTCGCTGCTCGCTATTGGGTACAGGGTGAGCCGGAATCGAAGGAATAGTGCCGGTTTTTATCTTCAAATCTACATATTGCTGACTGACTCGGTGGAACAGTGGCTAGTGACTCAGGTTCATAACCTACGGTTTCAAGAGTGGTGGGTTCGATTCCCACTCGGGACAAATATTTATGTGACGAACATCGGTGTTTGTTCCGTGTCTGGGTGTATTATTGAATATATTTAAGTTTATTTGTGTATCCACTGTTGATTCTGATATCCGTAACACAAGTGCTTAAGCTACTTACCACGGGATCAGATCAATGTATGTGATGTTGTGCATAATAAATTAGTTAAAAAAAATATATATTTACAGGATAGGTTAATGATTCAAAGTCATAGAACTATGATGAACATCGGTGTTTGTTCCTTGTTTGGATGAGTTAAAAATGCTTAATTTGGGCTATCGGGCGTGAATTGGCCGCTAAAGGCGCTTGTGTCGGGTGAGGTCCATTAGATTTCGAATGTTACTGTTTGCCGGTCATTTTTGAGGGTTTTCCCCTATTATGATGAATATTTGAACATTTATCAATATGTAGATGTCAATATAACAATTAGATATACAGTTGTATTATCGGACCTCACTCAACAGTGGCGCCGCCTGGTGAGTGCAAAAACGATAGCCCTTATTGGGCCTATGGCCTAGTCCTATTAAATACCAGGCAAATTAGTTACCTCTAACTACTAAGTAAATTACCCCTATCACGTTTCGTTTATATAAAATACATACATTAAAATGTTAGAAAACTGTAACTGTCCGTGATATTTACCATGTTGTTTTGTTTTAAGAACTGATCACGGGTGAACTGTCATGGCGCTTGCAACAGTGCCGAAATATCGGGAGTTCACTAAAACAAAACAACATGGTAAATATCCCGGACAGTTACAGTTTTCTAATGTGTGTAACCATGACAGTTTAAAATTATACAATAAAATGTTCATAATTTCAGACCTGTGATCATTTGAACTTAAAAATATCATTCAAGTTAATAATTTATTCCTTTTCTTTCACCAACATCCTGTATATTAAAGTATTGGATAGATAATAACAGCATTCCGTATAAAAAGTCAACGGTTGTCATTTCGCGGACTTTCCCGAAAAGCCGTCGTTCAAATCCTTACCTTACCCTTGTTAGAATAAGGTGCATTATCCCTAACTCAAGTAGAGTCAAGTGTAAGTACTTGTATTCGTGATCATGCATCACTTGTGAAGAGTTGAAGGTACGATGGGACCTGAGGGTTCTCCATCGTAGACTTTTATAAGGAATCGATGTAATTGTATGGTGTATTTCGTTTTGAGTGCACGTCGATGTCTTGATAGCTACTTGATAATTTTTTTTATTGAATTGTAGAGAGGTTGTCAATAGGCATCGGAAAAATGTACGATACGGCAGCCAATTGATTATTTTATATTTTTTAATTGTAACCAATGGCTAGATATTGAGTAATGTAGTGAAGATTTTGATTTAAAGTGTCTTAGATGATTTCGAAAATAAAATAGCTCAAAAATTGTTGCCGATAAAAAGTAAAGATAATTTTTAGTTAGCTTTATTTATAAATCGCCCTAGATTAGTTAGTCTCAATTATCTTAATGGATACTTATAAAGGGGAGATATTTTTTTATTAACCAATTGTTGTACAACACGTATCATATTAATATGCCTACAATGTAAAACCATTTGAAGAAAATAATATACAAGAACGAAAACCTTTTTGCACATATTTGTCATCTGACCCCAAACTAAGCAGAGCTTGTATTGGGCGTCAGATACAATACATTAAATTTTAGGTATACATACTTAAGAACATAATCACACCCAGACACGGAACAAACACCGATGTTCATCACACAAATATTTGTCCCGGAGTGGAATCGAACCCACGACTTTCGGAACCGCCAGCCAGGGTCACTAACCACTGTTCCACCGAGTCAGTCAAAACCCGTCAGTCAAAGAGATATCCGTAACACAATATTTTAAGCTACTTACCATGGGATCAGATATAGTATGTGATATTAGCCTACACGCGATATTAGGAGTAGCAAATCCAGCACTTACAGGAGTACTTACATCCGACGTGTAGAATCATACTGATATCGCTAGAAGATAAGAAATGAAACAATTTTTTTGGATTAAACTCGCGTGTTATGTGTTCTAAACATATTATTTAGAGATCCGTCTTGTCCGTGACCACGAGCGCTGTAAAGAGCATGGTCACGCTCTAATCGTCAGATCTTTTCATATTCACGTTTTATTTCATATATCTACTATGATCGATATCAATATCATCTACAATAAGCATTCTTTGTCTAGTTCCTCTATGTCACAGAGACTACAGGTGCAGTATTTCCGTCTATTTAGCGTGTCTCTAACACGGAAGACCTTGCCATTATCGCCGTAGTGGAACGACGACTGGCGACTGTGTTTGTAGATATAATAAGCACTAGAATAGACTAAGAAATATGGCTTTCACTTATTAATAAAAATCATGGCAAAACAAAATGTATTAATTTTCAATAAACATCATCAAAAAGCACTTCGCAAATAGATTAAGTTGTAAAAACAGCCATCCTTCGGGAATTAGTCAAATGATTCAATTTTATAAACAATTTTATTAGATCTATAGAAACTTTATCATAGTGGATTGAGGTGGTAAGGTGAAAGAAAAAATACACTTTTGAACGTCAAGCTAAAAATGTATTTTTTCGTATAAAAATACTACAGCCATACACATATCCATATTATAATTTATAGTCATTTCATTAAGAATAAAATAAGAGTATAAGTCAATCGAAACTAAGATGGTTTTATTAAAAAAAGGTAATTGTGCCTGTCGAACTCGTATGTTGACCAAATGATAGCTTATCACCAGTTGGGAGAAAAACCTTAAAGTTAGCAGAAAAGTGACTATAAATCTCGCGTGCCTTCTCCATAAAACTTTTATAACCAGACTCTACATTGAAACCCATCCCTTCAAAGACAAACCATCGATCCTAGATCTAACATGTCGTGTCTAGCATCTAGTGCACTGTGCATGCACTAAGTGACCTGGGGAGAACCTTGACACACAGACAGACACGCGACCGTTGAAGCTTGTTCCACTTAGTTTGTGATGTATTATGATGCCTTTTGTGTGTTTATACTTGGAAATGATTCGATACATCCAAACTTTGTAGGATTGAGAAGTACCTTCTTGTTTTGAACTTAACAAAAATGATACAGAAATCTCTTGACTAATATTAAAGAAGTGTTAGAAGGAAGTTAAAACCACCTTTTTACTAATATTATTAAGACTCTGGACCTAATTACTGATTGATGAAGACTCTGTACAAAATCAAAATGTCTTTATTTATGTATGCCCTTACGACATGGCAGTTTAACAAACTACCAGATCATATAAAGACAGAACAAAGTTTTTAAACACCTTAAAATCATATTTGATCACAAAATGATATTACTCAGTAAAAGAATATTTAGATTAAGTTAACAAAAAAATACTAAAAAGTTATTAAAGAAATTAAAGTTTAAAATTTACCTAGTTCAACGATGTTTTTATTGTTTATGTTTTATGTACACTATGTATGAGTCCATATAAATTACTCAGAGTACACAAATCCTCAAACTCTATCGACAGTCTTTCAATCCAGAACTCTTCACCGAACCCGCCATAATGACGAAACCCAAACCGAAAACAGTTCCAAAAAGAAGTACACTCATCGAGAATAAACAATAAACATTCGGAATGGCCTCTATATACAGGGTGCGGAATAAAATCAGCATTAATTCGTGCGCGCGACGTAGGTAATGGGCTACTTCATCGGACAACCTGTATAATGCTTATAGAGAGAATTATTATCGACTGTACGCATCCGAGTGTCGATGGATGGATGTTGAAATGCAAATAAATAAATCTTTATTGTGTTTACGCTTAAATCGTAACAAATAACTAAAAATAATATAATAAATATCTGAGAGTCATTTCCACACAAGGTCATCTGACCCCAAACCAAGCAGAGCTTGTATTATGGGCGTCAAAGACTGATATACGTACATATACGTACAATACATAATCACACCCAGACACGCTTGTCATAGAGTTGTGATTATTTTTTATGTATAACACAACATCACATACATTGATTTGATCCCGAGGTAAGTAGTTTAAGCACTTGTGTAACAGATATCAGAATCAACCGTGGATACACAAATAATCTTAAATATATTTCAACAACACACCCAGACACGGAACAAAAACCGTCGGGGCAGGAATCGAACCGATGACTCTTGGAACCGTTGGTAGTGAGCCTATACGTTATATAACTAAATTTTATACAACTTTCACGTCAAATTGTTTTACTATCAAACATTACCTAGCTCCAAACCCTCTCCCCGTTGCTAACATATAAAAATAAATGTGTCCATCCGGTGTTCCCCAAATTATCATCCCCTAAGAAGCGAATCTCCTATAAACCGCTCGCTCGTATTTATTCGAGGCTCCTTTATTGGTACAGTGGTGGTCACTTCGGAATTTGCGCTATTTATTTATTGTGCTGACGGACAGGCGAATAGAAAAGTGCCTGGAGATATTAGCTAGTAAAAGTAGCATTATTTATTGTATATCTGTTATATCTTGAGCCGTAAAGTGATTTGAATTTTTTAATTATTATCGTCAAATATAAAGCGCTTCTAAACTCCTGCTGCAAGATATTTTTTTGCGTCATTTAAACAATCAGTAAAGTAAAATGTTAATACCTTTTTACGATAGAATTTTTATTTTGTCTTGGAATAAAATTTTGCCACGATAAATACAAAATGTTTTTTCCCATTTATTAAAATGACAACATATTGTTTCTTTTTTCATGCATTACCATTACGGTATCATTTTGTAAACAATAGAATCAAGGAAAAGTTTTGACATTGAAGGGAAAATTAACTTGAGTTCATTCAATATGATTTGACATTTCCTTTGAAGATTGCATGAACACAATATGTAAAACTACACTGTCTGACCTTTACAAAATTATTTGTTATGAAAGTTAATAACAAATCTCATTTGCCTTTCACAGACTACTTATTTTACGACTCTTAATTAACTGCAATTTTCTAACTAGAAAGTGAAAAAAAAATCTCGTAACACTTTCGTGCACGAGTGTACCGTGAAGTATATTAAACGTGGGAGGATGCGGAGTGTCCGCCAACATTTGGTTTTTATACACCGATACTTTGTCGCATTCTCTCAGACTTTTGTATATTAGACTGTGCGTAGACCTACGAAACGGACAGACAAACTAATTTTTCTTATTAGTATTTACTCTATGAAGTTTGCCAGTGGTCATAATTAATGACGAAGCAAGATCATGAAAGTAGTTACAATTCCAGTTGTGATTAACTTCCGAAGCTCGATAGTACTATACTATGCTACTATACGATAGTACTATCGGACTTCGAAAGGGCCCGGAACAACTTTGAATGGTAACATGAAAATGGTTTCTGTGGAAATCTGTATTATCTCAGTTAGTTTATAACATAAAATTAAAGGTAATTTTTCTATTTAACTAAATAATGTTACCCACTTTTAAATGTGTTTACTTCTTATACTTCTATCGACGACATATACGAGTCTTCAGAAATGATCACCAAAAGATGTTTTCCTAAGAAAGCCTTTATTGGAGAAAAGATATTTTTTTTTCATTTGCCACGCTGGCCAAGTGCGGGTTGGTCGACTAGACAACCTAAGAATTTCTTCTTAGGTGTGCAGGTTTCCTCACGATGTTTTCCTTCACTGTTAAAGCGTCGAATGATGGTACATATGAATTCCAAATTTGAAAAACACATTGATACCTGGCGGGGTTTAAACTGGCGACCTCTCGCATTGCAAGCAACGACCTTAACCACTCGGCAATCGACGCTCCACGATCACGGGTGAACTATCGGTAGCTTATTACAACAAAAAAACATGGTAAATATTCCGTACATTTCCAGTTGTCTATTGTGTGTTCGTTTATTTGTTTTTCTTCATTTTTTTCTTTTTATTTCTTCATTTATTCGTTTCTCCGTCCTGTCTATCGCTTCCGCAGAGCGCATTCCTCGGGCCAGTCGTCCAGCTAATAAGCCTCACTAATAAATCTCCTATAATGTCGTCTGGCCGCGTTATTGATTCCTCTAATTCCGAGCCATCTTGTTATCCTGTTTATTCCTGTCTTTCCCGTATTTGTTTCTGTAAACTATCAAAGGTAATATTATTTTCTAGTCATCAAAATAAGTCTTTCATCAAAAAATATTACACTTATAAATGTTGCAAATAATAAAAGTATAAATACTTATTTTCAGTTACGTACCTACGTAACTGAAAATAAGTATGTATGAACGTTATTAAATTATATTTTAATAGCAGAATTACTAGATTTAGGTAATGCTTTTTGCTTGTTAATATAGTTACTACAATTTACTGTAGTAACTACTGTAAAACATGCAAACTATACAGACAAACGATAATTACATAATTTAATTTTTTATATGTTCTAAATAATCAAGTAATTTAATAACATTTCTAATGAGTTCTGTACAGGTAGAACGTGAAAAACCTCCTCCACTTATGTCGGTTAAAAACCTATTGACTGCAACTACCTGACCTTTACTTCAAAGGTCCCTATGACATCCACTTATCAAGCACCCACATCCTACCCTCCACAATTAGAAACCATTTCTCATATCCAACAACACAAATAGAATCTTCGCGTGTCCACGAGTCTAATATCAGACTAGACACAGCACCGAACCTTAGACCGAACGGAAGCCGTACTTCACACATTCCTGAGGCTACTATGGGAATGTATGTCGCGGTAAGATCTGAGAATTGATCGCTTCACGATTTCCGACCTGTATGGTGGATTTATGCACTTCCGTCACTAGAATAGCCGATGATTGTGGCGTATTCAACTGAGCGTACAATGTTTGAAAAGTACGAAAAATTTTCTGTCTGTCCGACTTATTTTAAGCCATAGTTTGACTAATTTTTTGGATATGGAGATGGACTAATTGCGCAGGATGTATTATATACGTAATGCACAAGTATGTGCGAAAACTCAAGAGCACTCTTTATAAAAATACACCGTATATTATTTAGATTTATTACTTAGGGAGTAGAGCTTCTATAGCAAATTAATTTCATGCGGCAATCAGTACGATAACGTCACATCTCTTAAAAGAACGATAGCTTCTCGCTTTAGAAAATATATTTTTTTCGAAAATTCAAGAAGTTCAAGAATTTACTAGCATGATTCGATAGAACTACTATAGGCAAATCATTCTGTTACCGGTAAACAACCACTGAAATTGCTCAGTGTATAACGTTACTAATAACTTTTTCAATAGTATTGTCTATATTTATTTGCGCGAGCACTACACATTTGAAATAAAACTAATTTTACGGATTAAACTCGCGTGTATTGGTATTCTAAACATTATTTAGAGATCCGACGTTTCGAGCTCTTTACAGCGCTCGTGGTCACGGTTAAGACTAAAGTTGACAGGTGTCTTTATTAGTGAGTTTAATTACTACCGTCATTTGGTGTGATATTTTGTGTGTTCCGATTCACGCATACAGAACTCACAACATTGTTAGGTCTTGCAATATGTTGTTGTTTTTGACGGGCTTGGGATATTATGGTCTTCATGATAGGATCCCAAGCAGGTGGTACACTCCAACCATCTTCTCTATTGAAATTAGGATGTTGTCTAAATAATGTTTAGAATATCAATACACGCGAGTTTAATCCGTAAAATTAGTTTTATTTCAAATAACTTTTTCAAGTTAACCTTAAGAAGGTAGTACATTTCTACTAGTTGTATGCACCTTGTGCAGTAAATCGAGCGATTTGCATTCGCGTGTCGATGCACCGATACCGATACAGACTGCTGTTCACACTGAGCGACATGCCTGGACATGTTTAAAATAAAGTAACAAAAAGAACATTTATTAAGTACCTACTAAGCTCGAATTGTCATCATTCTGAACAGGTGCTACTCTTGGGCCCTGGACTGTTCAAGCTTGCCTATTTTTTTTATTAACCCAAATGGCACTTAGTGTATATATTTTTTATTGTGAATAGCTGGAAACAAGCATAAAAAACACGACAAAAATATATAAGTAGGTATATGTATATTATATTTAAAAAAGGCGTCCTCAAATGTGGCCCCATTTGAGTACGCCTTTTTGCTCCTATCATATCATATATTGGCTCATTTTAATAATATAGAATATAAAAATCCGATATTATGTGATCTCAACACACAGTGTTTTCATTCAAACATTTATTACGCTGTAAATGTGTTTATATGGTACACTGCACATCGCAGTTTTTGAGACAGCTTTCGGGTATGGTGTCTCTGTTCTCTGCTGGACAGACAGAAACAGTACTAAATAAACAAATAAATATCTGGGACATTTCCACACACGGTCATCTGACCCCAAACTAAGCAGAGCTTGTACTATGGGCGTCAGAGATTGATACGTGCATATATATATTTGTAAATACATACTTAAAAACATAATCACATCCAATCACGGAACAAACACCGATGTTCATCACACTAATATTTGTCCCGAGTGGGAATCGAACCCACGACTCTTGGAGCCGCCAGGTCACTAACCACTGTTCCACCGAGCCAGTCATATGCGTACTTGAAAAACATAATTTTCTATAAATTCTTAACGTGTCTTAACTCTATTATTGACTGGCTCGGTGTAACAGTGGTTAGTGACCCTGGCTGGCGGTTCCAAGAGTCGTGGGTTCGATTTCCACTCGGGACAAATATTTGTGTGATGAAAATCGGTGTTTGTTCCGTGTCTGGGTGTGATTATGTATTTATAAATATATATGTATGTATATCAGTCTCTGACGCCCATAGTACAAGCTCTACTTAGTTTGGGGTCAGATGACCGTGTGTGGAAATGTCCCAGATATTTATTTATTTATTTCTTGTACCTTAATACGAACACCTAATCAAACTCAGACGGCAAGAAATATCGTGACCTTATTAGCTCGTACTTGACTGCATTGATTCGGCCTCAACCGACCTGAAGGCTAATCAATGTTTTATTAGTCTGAATGCTGAATTCGTATTCTGAAATGCTATTTCACTTTTACGTTTCGGCTGAAATTACTTACTGTCATCACGCTATTCTGTAGCCTGATGGATAGACAGACGATAGTTTTAGTAATTGTAGAATGGGTTTAGTGGGTTTTTTGTTTATGACACTGGTATTTATTGCAAGGTATAACAAGTTAGGTTTGCAATGCGGAATGTTTGTGGATTATTCACGGGGATTCCGTGGATTTACAGTTGAGGAGCATAGATTGCTTATAGAATATCTATCATAATAGCTACGTTTTTAAGTTTACAACCTTATTGGCCTATTTGTAGCAAGTGCTGGGTTTGGATTCACGGAAAATAGGAATAGAGTCGCTCGAATTCATTAAAATCATTGCGTTATCCTTTTAACCACATACTTTAATGGGTACAATAAATAAATAACATCTTTGAAAACTGTACTGTGAACTGACGGGTCGGGTGTTCACCCGTGATCATGGCGCTTGCAACAGTGCCGAAATATCGGGAGCTTATTAAAACAAAACAACATGGTAAATATCCCGGACAGTTACAGTTTTATAATCCAGTACAGTTTAAAATTATATAAATAACATGTTTCTAACACTCATTGACCTAAACCACAGGTATATCGAAATATTTGCATCTTTTGTTCACCTTGGTGCTACTTAAGCGTGATTTTACAGAAATGGAAAATAAAACCAACCGTCTATGGCCGGTTTTGCAATCCAATATTATCATCATCAGCCCATATACGTCCCCACTGCTGGGGCACGAGCCTACCCTAAACTAGGGCGATAAGGCCTTAGTCGACCACGCTGGCCAAGTGCGGGTTGGTCGACTACACAACCTAAGAATTTCTTCTTAGGAGTGCAGGTTTCCTCACGATGTTTTCCTTCACCGTTAAAGCGTCGAATGATGGTACATATGAATTTCAAATTTAAAAAACACATTGGTACCTGGCGGGGTTTGAACCGGCGACCTCTCGCATGGCAAGCAACGACCTTAACCACTCGGCCATCGACGCTTTTAATCCAATCGACGTTCCTTATAAATCCAATATTATGAATTTCCCAAAATCATTGCTAATGAAACAAATTTTACAAACATATGTTTAAGAGACCAGAAGTTTCGAGCTCTTAACGAAACTCTACAAGAAATGCAATCCGCCATAATTAGGGGCGGGGAAAAGATCGTGTTAACGGAAAAGCATTAGAGGTAACATGTGTATCAACCGCTATGGAAGCTTTGCCACTAATGCGAGCTTTCTATTAGTTTCATTATTCGCGGTAGAGTTTTCCTTATTGCTCTCATCGCCTACCGATAACATAGGTTTTCCTTATTAATGGGATAGTGTTTTTTGTGAGAGGGATTGGGTTGTTTTGGTTTTGTTGACTGGCTCGGTGGAACAGTGGTTAGTGACCCGGAGTAAAGTATTAAGAGTCGTGGGTTCGATTCCTACCCGGGACAAATATAGGTGTTCCCTGTCTGGCTGCGTTATTAAATATATTTAAATATGAAAAATACTGTATCTAATGTTGATTCTGATATCCGTAATACGAGTCCTTAAACTACTCACTACGGGATCAGCTCAATGTATGTAATGTTGCGTAATATTTATTTATTATTAATTGTTTAATGGTAGTCCTCTTATGCCGTATACTCAATGAAAACATAACTGTTCATGATACTCTAGCTTCTAGCCTGAGTCTCTGTACACATGAAGTCGTTAAGTAAAACATTCCTTTCTTTGATGGCATAGTCGGTTATAGGTAGCTAATGTAACAATTTTTGAGACTCGACACTATTATACAATATGCTGCTCTTTAATTTTAAGCGCAAAAATTCAGATCCTTATGAATAAATACTAATGAAAACGAAGGCTGATTTATAATAAAAACATGATCAGAACAGCCTTCACAGAAAAATACTATGATCAACCCTAAAACAACATCGTAACCCGTTTATCCATTCGTCCGGGAGCCATGCAAATGACTCCATCAATCCATAGAGTATTCATGGGATTGCGTTCGCATGGTCTGAAAATATCGTTCCATGGAATATGTGATAATGCGATGAAGGGTTATGCCAATCAAGACTGAAATTGTTTGATTACTTATTATAATTGACTGCCTCGTTGGTGTATTGGTAGCTAGTTCGGCGACCGAGAGGTCCCGGGTTCGAGTCCGGGGTCGGGCAAAATTTGTGTAAGTTTTTATCAGCCCGGAGTCAGGAAGTTGGCGTGAAGAGTGATGAGTATGAATGTGGACGTAACGGTAGAGACAGGCCGAAGAAGACATGGATGGATTGCGTGAGAGATGATATGGGAGTGAAAGGAGCACACGCAGAGATGACGAATGACAGGCCCGAGTGGAAGAAATACACATGTTGCGCCGACCCCACTTAGCGTGGGACAAGGGCAAGAGAATGATGATGATGATGATGAGTCAGGAAGTTGGCGGATGCACGCCCGTGCCTCGGAAAGCACGTTAATCCGATGGTCCTGCGCATGATCTCTCATCGATCATGTCGGATGGCCAACTAACTGAACTATGAGTGCACTTGTGTTTGCGCGTACATTTGTGCACTATAATATGTCCTGCGCAGTTGGTTGATCTTCATTAAGATCGGCTGCCATGGATGAAATTGGTCGGACGCCTTATATGCGATGAAGACGCTATTAAACTTATAGCCTGATGAGAAATGTAATTAATATAGATCCTGGGTAAAAAATATGCCGGCTTAATAGTGCATTGGATAGAGCCGTCGGTCGAAGGTTCGATTCCTGTTCGGGACAAAAGTGTCATGAACATCGGTGTTTGTTCGGTGTCTGGGTATTAATAAGTATTTTTGTGTATAGTATACTGTTGATAATGATATCGGTAACACGAGTGCTGAATCTACTAACCACGGGATGTATCACAATATATGTGATGTTTTGTAATGTTTACATTTAATTCAGCCAAATAAATCAGATTTGGAAATAAAACACTTCCGATGCATTCAAATCTATTAGAAGTCTGTTTCTAATGGTAGCAAACGAAGCACTCACATTAACATGAGTAGAACATCTTAATCTTTGCACAAACAGTTCGTAGACACAACCCCTAAGTACAGTCAGCCTGATCGATACATAAATAGTGTCAGCAAATTGCTCGGTACAGTCCGACGCATTTTCTTTTACGATCGTACGTCGTTTACGTGCGCCACAAAGATACGCCAATTGTGCCGATGTGGGAAAGTATTGGGGATTGGATGTGGCATGTTTTGTGCTCATATTGCGTATACAAGTTTATGTTAGTGAAGAAAGAGAGCGCACTTGATTTCATTTACACTTGTGAATTGTCAAGAAATTTACTGTTGGCTGATTAACATTGAAATATAAACTTAATGTATGCCTGTTATGCCATGATACGTTATTCCTAAGATATTTAAGTTAAGATTATAAAAGAGTATTTTAGCAAAAAATCCTGTAATTTTAATGATATATAGATATCTTGTGTTTGGATTTTCATAAGTGGTTCATGCTATATTATCATTGTAGGTACTTAATATTTTTTTTATATGTAGCCTAGCTGTATTCTATGTAATGTTATAATATAATTTGTTTTTATTTATTTACTTGCGAATCCTAATATCTGATATTATCAAAATATATTAAAAAATGTTAACTAAGTTAGGGTATAGGTAGATTAGAATAGTTATTTGTTAGATTAGAATAATTATTTGTTAAAGATATCTCAAAATAGATAGACCCTAACATAGCTACATAAGAAATCGACACATTTAATATTGAAGTAAGTATACATATAGAAGGCTTAGTATACCCTAATCCGGCATATCCATTCAAATAGTTAGCTCGTTGATCCACGTCCCCACTAATAGGTATCTGGTAACAGCCGGTAGTCGTAAACACATCGCTGTTTGTTCCCTCATGTCGAGAGCCGTCGTCAAAGCTCAATATTGATTGGTGCCATGTGGATTAGCTAGGTGGTATCGGGCTAGGACTTTGTCAGAATAAATTTTCTGACTTTTCGTACAAATAAAACAAAAAAAATAAAAAAAAAAAACGTTTGTTGCTTCATCAATTTACATGTGTTGCTTAAAATACTAAAAGAAAAGTGAGCCAGAGATGCATCTCAGCATGGCTTATGGATGGATGGATAGTCCCCGGTTCGAATCAGAGTCAATTTCGTGAAAGATTTCTTGCCTGGAGTCATGATATTGGCGGATGAATACCAGGTCTCGGAAAAAACGAAAAAAAAAGTGGTCACGATTACCTAAAGCTTGTGTTTGATTATTCATTTTCAGACACTTATGTGACATTATATTATTTTTTTAATTAATTAATAACACACAACATCTTTACGATACCAAAGCAAATTGCTTAGACACACCCAGACACGGAACAAACACTTGTGTTCATTACACAAATTTTAGGAGTGAGAGCCATCAGCTCCCCCGCAAGTCCGGTGATGATGTCAAGGCTACTCCAAGCCATCATCGTACTCAGTTAGGGAAAAATACACATATATTTAGCCAGAGTGGGACTCGAACCCACGCTGTTGATGGCGGCACTATATAAATAAATAAATAAATAAATATTACACAACATCACATACATTGATCTGATCCCGTGGTAAGTAGCTTGCACTTGTGTTACGGAAATCAGGATCAACAGTGGATACACAAATAAACTTAAATATATTTAATAATACACCCAGACACGGAACAAACACCGATATACTCCATAGAGCCAGTTAATATTATATTTTTCTTTTTAAATTACTCATTCATATCTCCAGAAAGCACTAAAACTACAATTATACTAGATTTTCTCCAGACTCTACTAAACATTATGAAAAACTTACTACATGTAATAACTTAATAAGGCTTAAGATTTATAGTATACGGATTCTCCATAACGGGTCCGAAAAGGCTCCTAATCTAAATTAGATGAACACCATCAATACAGCCATAACGGCTTCGGAATGGGATAGCTCATCACGATGTTTATAGGTTATAAAAATAATGTCGCCGCGTATTTACGATTATATCTCATAATTATTATGAGTTGCTTCCCCACCGGCCTAACGTAGGGCGCATATACAGTAGAGTGTATTTTAAGATACTATCAAACGAACTAACTTAACAATATAAATATAACAGTCGGTTAAAAAATAGCCTATGTCCTTTCTCAGGCTCTGGACTATACCTGTACCAAATTTCATTTAAATCGGTTCAGTTCTCTATGCGTGAAAGCGTAACAGACAGACAAAGTTACTTTCGGATTTATATACAAAGTGTAAGTGGAAGTGTTAGGGTTACATAATATATTTGTATGAGGAACATGGGTTTAAGTATATTTGTGTATCCACTGTTGATCCTGATTTCCGTAACACAAGTGCTTAAGCTACTTACCACGGGATCAGATCAATGTATGTGATGTTGTGTAATACATATTTTAAAATTTTTACTCAATATGGTCCATTGTGCCTGTCGACCTCATATGTGGATCTCACTACCGCTTACCATCAGGTGGAGTGAAGTCATCTTGTTAGCCTATTACAAAAAAAAAAAGAAAATGGCGCAAGAGATATGGGCTCTACCAAATGACACATGTAACAAGAGAAAATACTCCATTCTAAACTCGGCTTTACTTGGTTTCTTTCGCAAATATTGGCAGAAAGTGCGGGGAAAGTGTTGTAAATCAAACGATTAAGACTGTTTGGGTACGGGATTAGGGATCGTCTGATTTACGGAAGCTTGATAAAAATCTTTGATTTGATATTATAGATACAGATAATATGGATTGACTATAGGCAGAGGAAATAATTTACAATAAGGTTGATAACTATAACTTAATCTTTACGACGGCCTTTAAGTAGCTACTTCAGTATTTAACTATTGTACTAATAAAATAATAGTTACTGAATTTTGAGTAATTTCCTTTTGCGTATTTGACTAGTTTAGTCTTTTCAAGCAAAGATAACAGTTTTTTTTTTAATATTAGACAAAAATAAGACAGTTCACTTCTAGCTTAAGCACTTCTAGGAGACTCCAAACTTATTAAGATGATAATAACAATTAATAATGAACCATTAAACCCCTGATATAAAAAAAAAATATTGACCTTAGAACCCGTTGCTAATTTTATAGCAGCTAAAAATACTACATAAAAATATTAAATACTAATTGGATACTTCACCTGTATGTAATCAGAAAGTTCTCACTAATTTCCATGTTTATAAACCTATCCCCTCTACATTATACAAAGCTTCCTACAAAATGACTCAACAACTCTGATACAGCCATAAACTTTTAACAAGAAAGCTCCCTTAAAATATAACCTCCAAATATTATTCAAAGTATTGGCCACATCGCAGCTTACATCACATAGTCACGTCAAAAATGGCCGCCTACGGGACAAATGCTTAACCTCAAAAAGTGCGGGAAACTCTTGAGAAAAAGAAATTACTAATTTTCTTTCGCCATTTGCTTGAGGCAGTCAAAACACGGTGTCTTATCTAAAAATATTAGGCTCGAAGTTAATCAATAAAATTACCCCTTAAAGGCCACTGCCTCCCTCCTATTAAGCAGGAAAAAAGAGATGGTTAAGTGCGGTTTGTCATTAAGCTATGGGAGTTCCGTACATGTATTTTGTTGTTTTGTCTAGTTCGCTGTTACTGCTAGTCCAATCGGTTATATACTTTATGTAAGATTTTCGATTCACGCGCTTTCCAAGGCATGGGCGTGCATCCGCCAACTACCTGACTCCGGCCTGAGTAATTTTCTAACAAAACTCACACATATTTTGCCCGACACCGTACTCAAACCTGGGACTTCCCGGCCCTAACGCAGCACTTGCTACCAATAGACCAACAAAACTGACTACTATAATATCCTAAACATAACTAATTCGAGCATATCAACCACGACGTTTGTGCTTATTTTTAACCATTTTTTTACATCATATTTTGGAAGCTCAGTGGTTGATGAATGTGGATGAAGGGAAAGTGGTGTGCCAGGACCGTAGCACATGGCAGGAAGTAATCTCTGCCTACCCCTCTGGGAAAGAGGCGTGATTTTATGTATGTATGTATGTATCAGCTCAAATACGTCCCCGCTGCTGGGGCACGGGCCTACCCTAAACTAGGGGGATAAGGCCATAGTCAACCACGCTGGCCAAGTGCGGGTTGGTTTACTACACAACGTCAGAATTTCTTCGTAGGTGTGCAAGTTTCCTTAAGATGTTTTCCTTCACCGTTAAAGCGTCGAATAATCGTACATATGAATTTCAAATTAGAATAACACTGCGGTAAATGGCGGGGTTCGAACTGGCAACCTCTCGCAAGGCAAGTAACGACCCTAACCACTGGGCCATCGAAGCTTTTATCAGATATATTTTAAGCTATTGCATAGCTTTTATCGCGAGCTTTGAGCGCGGCGACCGAACCAAGAAATTCCGTAACGAAAAAGACCTCACAATCGTTTAACGTCGTTTCAGTTCGGTAGACTTCGGCACGGTGTTTGTGTGCGTGCGGTTAGACGTATTGTACGACTCTACGAAACTCGCACGAATCGAGACGAGCTGCTCCGAAATCGGACGATGCTATGCAATAGCTATACCGCGGCAGTCCCCGAGTGCCTCACGTCTTTTTATTTTTTAATTTTAAATTTTCCAAGGGATCCCTAAAAACCAGGGTAGGTGATCTCGCGGCAAATTAAAAACGCCGCCGGGCGATCAGGGCACCGGCGAATTACTGCCATCGCACGGTGTGTGCCGTGTGTCGGGTGCGTAGCGCGAGGCACTGGGTTCGATTCTTGGGTAAGCAGGAGAAAAAAAAATTTTAATGTTAGACATGGAAAAAAATTTTTTTTTGCTTAGATTTTTGAAGGCGATCTTGTTAGAACGAAACATTGAACCTTTAATAATATTGATTGAGCGATGTTAAAAACGTCCTTTTTTTTCTGTACAATCGTTTCAACATTACGTACCTACACAGCGATTTTTTTTGTGTTTAAGTTAAAAAAGACAAGTTTTGTTGAAACCATGTTTTTATTTCAGAAAATCTATACCTAATTATACCGAAAGAAAGTGTTATAAACTCATTATTTTATGCGTAACCACCTACATACAAATTATAGAGACCTCATATCCAGAATATTGGAGACTAAATACAAAATCAATTACCATGAAATTCATCACCAAATTAAAAAAGCCGATTCAACCGCAAAGTACTGAAAAATTATCTTATTATTTTCTTTTATTAACCTGTATCAATGTCTCCTCCAAACCTGTCCACCGCTCTCTTTTTTTTATAAAAAGCTAACAAGATGACTTCACTCCACCTGATGGTAAGCGGTTGTGAGATCCACATATGATGGTTAGTACTTGCCAGCACCTTGATAAATCCATCGGATTGTAAACATAAAAATGTGCATTTCAACATTATTTCCCTCTGATTGCCGGTGAAGCTACCTAGGGCACCTAGAATGAATCCAGGTCCGCGGCAGCTGTAATGAATGCTAAGATTAAGATTTGTGCGGGGGATTGGGCTTTTGTTTGCTATGTGACCGTCCTCGGTACACTTGGACCAGGAAAAAATGTATTTTTTATTTAAATGGTAATAAAATAGGAATTGAGGCCATCAGAGTGGCCCAAACCAGAATTTGCATTTTTTTATTGATAATCAGTTAATAGCCAGAATAGTTTTAAGGTAATTTTAGTAAACAATCTCAACTGACGTTTAAGTATGATGTGACGTTATGATTTTAATTCAATATTTAAGATTTTAGACTTTCGCTTTCCATTACACCAAAATTAGTCTTTATGGGTTTACACGTGATATTAGGAGTAGCAAATTACATAGCTACTTACTGCCCGACGTTTTGACTGGGTTAGTAGTAACTATGTAAATTGTATTTGTGTGTAATTTTAATTCAATATTAATAGAGTATAGGGGTATATGTCACTTAGGCCACTCTGGTTCTGGTGGTCTCAATCAAAATTCATTTAAGAAAAAGATATGATATGATGTACGATTATTCAACGCTTTAACGGTGAAGGAAAACATCGTGAGGAAACCTGCATACCTACGGAGATATTCTAAGGTTGTGTAGTCAACCAACCCGCACTTGGCCAGCGTGGTTGACTAATGCCTGACCGCACTAGTTCAGGGTAGGCTTGTGTCCCAGTACTGGAAACGTATATGGGCTGATGATGATGAAAGAAAAAGGTTCAAGGCTTGGATTTTGCCAGATCTTTGATACATGGACCAGAGCAAGGATATGTTTGGAGGAGACCTTTACCCAACAGTGAGATGATACAGGTTAAGAAGAAAAAAGGGTTATAATCTACTGACTCAAGAATTTAAATGTAAGTAAAGATATTTTAAAATCCGTTTTAGATTGAAATTTCTTTACAATTATTGTGTGACAGAAACATAGGTGAATAAATATAAACAATATACCTGTCCGCGACTTCGTTCGCGTGGACTACTGGACTTTACATACTAAAAATTTTGTTACCGTGGGGATTTCAGGATTCCTTTCTTATTGCACCTCTACGTTACCTAAGATACGTCCCTTCTAAATTTCAAGTACCTAAATTTAACCAATTTGGCTGTTCGTCGATATATCAGTCAGTCAGTCAGTTAGTTTCCCCTTTTATATAGATTATCATTATTATTATACGTTGTGATTATCATTTGTTTAATGAATTAATGAAAATCTGTGTCTGAGTGTACGCAGACCGCTGCAGGCGAGTAATACACATGCTGCCGTCCCTACCTGCCCTGTGACCAAGGTGCAGCCATTTGTATTAAAAAGTATGTATTATCCCCGATGTGGGGCTGAAAAAGTTGTTTTTTTTTAATATCCACGATGTTGATAAAGAACATAGATTTATCCATTTTCACCTAGCATAATTGCATACGTAGTGTTGTATCGTCGTTTAATAACTAGTAGACTCTAGGGCGGATTTGGTAGCGCTTGATTCGTTTTCGATTCCTATATCGTCCCATGACGTCAAAGTTTGTGGAGAGCACGAAACTAAATACATAATTATGTTCAAAATTGTAGGTAATATTCTTCAGCGTTGATGGCCGAAAAAAGCGTCGATGGCCGGGTGGTTAAGGTCGTTGCTTGCCATGCGAGAGGTCTCCAGTTCAAACCCCGCCAGGTACCAATGTGTTTTTCATATTTGAAATTCATATGTACCATTATTCGATGCTTTTACGGTGAAGGAAAACATCGTGAGGAGACCTGCACACCTACGAAGAAATTCTAAGGTTGTGTAGTCGACCAACCCGCACTTGGCCAGCGTGGTCGACTAAGGCCTTATCGCCCTAGTTTAGGGTAGGCCCGTGCCTCAGCTGTGGGGACGTATATGGGCTGATGATGATGATGATGATGATTCTTCAGTTTAATAGTTTTATCTCAACCTATGCAGAAAACATCATTTGCTCCCTCTGGAGCTGAGGCGTGAGATAGCTGACATATCATATTTATTTAAAATTGCCACTTCTAAAATAGACAGCCCCCAACTTCTCGCCAGCCTAGCATTTAGGACACCTAATAAGCCTCTGCGATTCAATCCATTAATCTCCCTTCCGAAGGTGAACACCAATTATAGGCAGAATAATTATTTATGGCGTGTGTGCGACGGGTTTAACAAGCTAAGTAAAGAACTCGACCTAGATCTCTTCAACACTAGCGTACCAACGGTTGGACGGCTTATGGGCAGGCGGTTCTTTGCATCGCAATAATCATAATCGGATTTTTGTTCTGTTTTTTTTTATTTTTATTTTTGTTATGTATAGGTAAAATTACAATGTGACTTTGAATGTGCTCTTAACTGTTGTTATTCTTTTATGTACTAATTTTTTATCTGTGAGGATCTATAAGTGGTTTCTTAATTGTTATTATTATTATCCTATGTGAATAATGTAAATCCTGATCTTCCTAAAATAAATAAATTTTACATAATATTTAATTGTGTATCGGAACATTTACCTAAGTATACTCAGGCACGAACATAATGCAACATAAGCATTTTTTCGACATAACCACGGTTTTTATTGATAACACCTAAGCTACTAACCTCCGAATTAGGCCCCGTAGACAAAGTAACAATATCGAAACGATAGCGAAGTTCGAAAAGAATAAAATGTATAGGATTGCAATTAGACGCGATAAATCAAGTGGTCAATCCCATACATTTTGTTCTTTTCGAACTTCGTTATCGTTTCGATATTGTTACTTTGTCTAAGTAACAATATCGAGTTAAATCAAGTAGAAATTCGAAGATTATGTTATTCGAGCTGTATTGATAGTGAAACTGTCCGGGATATTTACCATGTTGTTTTGTTTTGATGAGCTCCCGATATTTCGGCACTGTTGCAAGCGCCATGATCACGGGTGAAGTGTAATGAAATATCATGAACATGAAATATCGAGCTCATTAAAACAAAACAACATGGTAAATATCCCGGACAGTTTCAGTTTTCTAATGTGTGTAACCATGACAGTTTAAAATTATATACTGTATTGATACGTTGAGATAAGCAAATAAAGCCCACATCTTTAGAAACAAGTTGGTCAAGATATATTGCTGAGGGCTTGTATTCGAACACCTTTTGACTGGCTCGCTGGAACAGTGGTTAGTGACCCTGGCTGGCGGTTCCGAGAGTCGTGGGTTCGATTCCCACTCGGGACAAATATTTGAGTGACGAACATTGGTGTTTGTTCCGTGTCTGGGTGTGATGATGTATTTAAGTATGTATTTAAAAATATGTATGTATGTATTGTATACTACCTATACTAACTTATGGATGTCAAACTTGGGCAAATACACAAAAACAAGACCAAAACCTTATCACATGCCAAAGAGCCATGGAGAGAAGCATATTGGGTATCACAAAAAGAGATAGGAAGAGAGCCAAAGATATAAGACACATAACAAAAGTGGAAGATGTGACCATCAAAACAAAACACCTTAAGTGGAAGTGGATAGGACATATACTCAGAGAAAACAAAAATAAATGGACAAAGAGCATAACAGAATGGACTCCTAGATTCCAAACAAAAAGAAAGAGAGGTAGACAAAGAAAACGATGGGCCGATGAAATTAGAAGAACAGCGGGCCCACTATGGCAGCGAACAGCTGTGATAAGAGAGGAGTGGAAGAGGCTGGAAGAGGCCTTCGTGTTACAAAAACACGCCGACACTCAACATATATAATTAAATTAAATTAAATGTCACTTGTGAAATTTTTGTAATTGTTGGCAATAAAAGGCTATAATATATGTATGTATATCAGTCTCTGACGCCCATAGTACAAGCTCTGCTTAGTTTGGGATCAGGTGACCGTGTGTGGAAATTTCCCAGATCCCGGATATTACCTAATTAAAAACGAAATATAAACTCAATTTGGTACTTAAAATCTAGGCCATACCGAATAAGATTTTCAGAACTTACCAACAAAGCTAAACACGGATGACCAGTATCCCTTCTTATTCTAGTACCTAGCATCTCAACCCATCTTTATTTAAATGCTAATCATTTTTACACCATCCCGTACTTCGAGGCATATTAATGGTTCCCAAATCGAGTAATTCGAAAGGGGTCCAATTAACAAACATTAAGTTACGGGACCGTGTTCCGAATATTTTTACACGCTGTGCCAACAATCCGTCGTTGATAAGGAAAGTTGGTAAGCTTGGAGCGCTAAAATGTCGCTGAGAGGATTAAATTATTAATTTATTAGTATTATTTTTGGTGTCTTATGTAATGAAGAATGTTGGTAATTTACATAATTCTTTATATAGTAACTATCATCATCATCAGCCATATAAGTCTCCACTTTTTTAACTTTGTCTTAGTCAACACTTTAAGATAAAACTAAGGCATTCCCGCCATTCTACCTATGTATGCTTTAATCTTTAAAGCTCCACAAGATTGATTGACACAATCCATGTAGTATGACGGATTCAAGAAGGAGGATTACAATTCATGCATTATAGTTGAAAAATACTAATAATTTCATCATTATTGCATCTTTACAAGGCGAGGCGGATCAAAGTTTCTACTAATTCTCTAATTACACCTTAAAAATACTACTCGCTTCGCACTCAGCGCCATTTTACTCCCACTAATGGATGCAACACGACCCTTTGACATCGAGTAACGTATTTAAATTCATAGTCTTATGAAGTTAGCCGGGCGGGGGGGTAGGGGGTTCGAGGCGTGACTGTACACTTTTTGGCTTCGGTTAAGCCGGATCGCCACTAAGGGTAAGGTGTGTGGATGGGGTAAGTTGGGAATTTTGATTTTTGAGACTTTTTTGGTTGTGAAAGGTTTTTTTACCCGACTTCAAACAAAGGAGGAGGTTTTCAATTTGTCTGTATTTTTTTTTATGTTTGTTACCTCAGAACTTTAGCCTGGGTGAACTGATATGGATGTTTTTAATAAATTTTTTTACTAACAGAATTCAATAGTCCATCTTTCGCATACACAAACACTTGTTTATTATAATATTAATATGAGAAGCATTGGGTCAGAATTTGTCAAACTTGTCCCAATAAATATTATAATTACAAATTAAAATAAAAAGTTTGCAGAGTAAGCGCTAGGTAACAAAAGAATTAAGGCAATTTAAATGTTACTAATCTAAGATGAAATATATTTTGCAGCAATCAATTAGTTTTAGAGTAGAAGAAATTAATTCAATTTCTATGTAAATACCAGTCAAGAAAGACAAGCGTGCATAAGGCATAAGGAAATAAATGTTACTTATCTATCAATCCAAAGACTGCGTTTATTATTCAAATGTCTCTTCATGCAAAAGTTCTAAGAACAAAAATATCTAAGAAAGAAGGTTATTAAAAAGTGCTTATCTCAACTTACGCCCTTTTCCACCGGCGGGTTTTCTTGGAAGGAGTTAAAATGCTATAGTTCGTGCCTTCGCATAAATTAGCGAGAAACCACCGCGCATATTATCGCGACTCCGCCCAGATCAGACGCCGTTCAATCTTAGCATTTTGTATGGACTTGCCGGGTTCAAAACCGGATAAAATGATTTCCTGCTGTGAGTAATACTTACCTTTTTACTTCCGGAAAATTTCCTAACGGAAAACATCGAACTGGCTACCCATAGTTTTATTTATTACCATCGTGATACAAATAGGTAATATCAAAATTGAAGAAAATTCGGTGGTCATAATTAAGAATCGTATATAAAGAAAGGGTTTAAATGGAGATGTCGACAATGGCAGACCAAGAAAGACCTTTCATGACCAAATAGGTAAAACCTTAAAGAGATGTCAAATCAAAAGTACCTGTAATCGACAAGCATGCATATAGAGGTTGATGGATGTGGATAAAGCGAAAGTGGTGTGCCAGGACCGTAGCACATGGCAGGGTAATCTTTGCCTAACCCTTTGAGTAAAAGGCGTTATTTTATGTATGTATGAATTAAAAGTCGTATCATTAAAAACAAACGATTAAAACTTCCTTATGTCTAGAAAGTCTACTTCCTGCCAGTATTTTTTGTTTTATTTTAAAGATTTTTACCACTGCTTTAAACTCACAAAACTGTAAACTTATAGTAAACTGATCCATTTTGTAATGTTCACCTAATTTCGTCATACTATACTGACTCGTCTTAACATGGCTTGTTATTTTGATAGTATACCTACCTATAAAGACCGGTTTTCCTGACCGTCCAATTGAAACAAGGCTATAACGTTAGCAGGCAACTGTGTGAACAGACAGAATGTTAGTAAAGTAATCAAGTGTAGGGCAGAACCGAAGACATCGCCGGCCCCTATAACAGTAAAGGGCATCCCGTCGATATACACGTAAACTACGAACTTCTGACAAAAAAGGTTTTTTTTTTGCTGCCAATTTGTAACCGAGACTCGAAGACAGATACGTAGATTTCAATGGTAAGATTCACTATTAACTGTTATGTTGAGAACAAATTGTTGTGATTATTTCATGCGATAAACCAGTTGACGCGGAGACGATTATATAAAAAACACAGTAGCGGTAAAAAGCTGCATATTATTTCATATTGCTCAAAGTATGTAACAGTTTTTAAACTCTCAAGTCCAACTAAGTCTCACACTTATTTTATGGCAACGACTTCGTTCGCGTTTTTCCCTGTTTTTTTAAACATTTTCCACTGTTACTTTGCTTTATTGGTCGCAGCGTGATGTTATATAGCCTTAAAACTTCCTCGATAAATAGCCTATCCAGCACAAAAATATTTTTTCAATTCGAACCAGTAGTTCTTGAGATCAACGTGTTTAAAAATAAACCAACAAATTAACAAACTCTTCAGCCTTATAATATTCTAAGTATAGATTTTAATCAAATGTCTCAAGTCCAACTATTAAGTAGTCTCACTTCACATTTCCACGGAGCGTATTAGCGAAAAAGGTACTCGTTTCCGGTTGGTTAGCCGATTCCACGGGCAATTGACGCTGACCTCCCGCCGATCGCACCGAACTTCACGAATGGACCGCTCTGTAAAAGTGACCTATACGTGTCTGAATGCCACGGGTGGAGCAAAGAGCACGGTCGCCCGACGGGCGTAGTAGTGGACAGGGAAATATCAATCGTGTATTGATTGTTTGTTTATGGCGAATAGACAAACAATGGAAGAGTTAGTTTTTCTTGTTGATTGATTTTTTTATGGAGACTGTATATTAATTTCTAAACGAATATTGTAAAGAGGATATTTTGATTGTTTGTTTATTTATTTACATTGAATATTAAAACAAAGCGGTAGCTGATGAACAAAGGCTGTCTTCAACTTCACAACATCAACAAAAGTCTTAGTACCTGGCGGGGTTTGAACTGGCGACCTGTCTCATGGAAGCAACAACCTTAAACACTCAGCCATCGACGCTTTTTCATAAAATTTAATACATCAAATTTAACATACATATTATTATTACAAGTTCCTGACTCAGGGTTCACAGGGTCGCACTTAGCCAGTTTTTTTTAACAATCTAGATTTATTTATTTTTTATTTGTTGTACATTGGTGACTCAACCTAGATAGCTCAGTTGATTAGAGCATTCGACGCGATATCGGAAGGTCCGCTGGTTCAAGTCCCCATTCAGGCGGAGTCATGAATGCTATTTTTTTTATTTTTTAAATTTTTTAAATTAATCTAGATATTATTCCACTATTTCATTTGGCATAAACCATGGCGAATAACAGCGCACTCACGCGCCGTCGCCATCTCTTTATCGCGCGCGGGACAAGTTCCTGACCATAAATTCATTAGACAGTGCCGACATTTTTTTAAACTCACGTCCGAGTTTAGTTCGGAAGGTGTAGAGTTGGCAGACTGTGTATTTAGTTGGGCTTAGATATTTTAAATGTTCGAATGACTTAGAGTTCTTTTACAAATAAGGACGGATGTAATGAAATAACAATTAAAGTTTTTATTTATTGACTCCGTTGCATTTTAATTTAAACAGCATTTATTAACCAACTTCGAAAAGGAGAATGTTTGATAAAACAGCATCTCAAACAGGATCTTAAAATATTTCAATTTAGGGGGTTTACATCCGCTGATACGAGTACAATGCATGAGTCCCTTCTTTGAACTATTAATTATATCACGCACATTTCTGTTGAAAAAACCATACTATTATATTATGATCTTGCTCTCCAAATTACTGTTCAGTTCAAATTACCGTTTGAGCAAATACAAATAAACTGGGGTGTATTGCAACTATGGGGTTAATCACAACAATTCAGAAATAAATAGAATTTACACTTTTTAGCAGTGCTTCTCCTTCGCAAAATAACGTGCGCAGGTTTTCGAAAGCACTTCTAATTTTTATGTAGGAAGCACTTCGTTTTGACAGGTGTTTTACTTTTTGACAACTTTGCCTCAAAACAGATGTATGTCTCAAAATAGGCAAGAATGTTGTTATTCACCCCAGTTTATGGTGCTTCCTTAAATGATTTAAAGTCGCCAAATCATTATACAATTTGGTTTGGAAACATACTTTTAACTGTCCAAATTAAAAAGATAATCTTTCCCCACCGCCAAGTCTGCACTTCCTAGCTCTACACGCGGGGAGATGAGAGAGCGGTTAAAAAGCACCCACCCACTATATCATAATTTATTTATTCTGATGACCTTCCGAGTCCGGCCCTGCTTCAACTGCTAATATATATATTACTTTTTCAAAACACCATCCCTCCGTACGCTCCGTATTTTTATTCTCATTTACAACATGGCGTTGTTTTATCTTTCTGTTCTATGTCCTTTTTTGTGTAATTAAAAATATTATAGGTATTTATTGCTGAGTGTAGCCATTTGGCGTGTTTATTTGGCCCCTAATCGTTCCATGTTTACATTAATTAGCGATACTTTAGCACTGTTTCGGAGGTTTTATGGCCGATATAAATTTTCCGCGGCCAACGACGGCCGTTTGTAATTGGGCATTTTTTGGAAATTATTCAAGATGCGCTGTGATGTTGGTGTTTTTTTTTTCGTAATTTCATCTTAAATTGCCTGACGGCTGATGTTCATCAATGTTTTGGTAAGGCTTATCTCTTAAAAGGAGAGCTCTCTTTTTTTTACCCATTTTGTATTTTCCCATATAAAACCACCAATAATGAAATACCTAATCGAAAATAAAATAATATACCGTACGTGTTTGTACGCTACTTAGATTTATCTTCACTCGTAAACACAGTTTATTAAAAAATCTCACAGTATATATAAAGTTTCTTAAACAGCAATGGATTCAAAGTAAATGTGAAATGGTATCCTCTAACAAAATGAATAACAAGACATAAATTGAAGTGTCTGTTTGTCTTATTAAAATACCTACTTTTTACTAAATATGTACGAATTCATATAGGGTACTAATAACAAAAATATAATTTTATTTTATTCGTCTGTCTGTTTGTTCTCGCTAATCTCCAAAACGGCTATACCAATTTCAACAAGACTTTCGCTAAAAATAGCTAATTTTACAAGGTATATTATAGGTTATTTTAATAGATAGATGCCTGCCAAAAGTTATAATTCCTTTGTAAGACAAAGTTGCAGGCGGCGGCTAGTATTCAAAAGTAACGAAACGCCCAAGCTCTCAGCAATCTCACAACCTAACCTTATCCATAAGGCACTTCTGAAGTCTAACCACCCAATGCCAAGGTATCTCCAAATTGTCCTGACACGAGAGCCTTGGGGGGGGGGGGGGGGTCAGGTAGTCGCTTAATTAATAACAGCAATAATTGACCGCCCCCGGCTGTTATTGGGAGCTATCACAACATTTGGGTCACGACTCTGCATCGTACGTAGTAGTGGGATCGACGTGACTTGATATTGGTACGTTTTGAAGAAATAAATACATACATAAAATCACGCCTTTTTCCCAGAGGGGCAGGCAGAGATCAGATCATGTGCTACGGTCCTGGCATACCACTTTCGCTTCATCCACATTCATCAACCTCTTCATGCACGCTCGTCGATTACGGGTACTTTTGATTTGAATAAATTGAAGTGATAATTTGACAGTAAACATGTTTAGTTTTTTGGAAATACTTTAATACTTAATTATTTTCCGAGATTCAAGCAATTAAATAAATAAATAAATATCTGGGACATTTCCACACACGGTCATCTGACCCCAAACTAAGCAGAGCTTGTACTATGGGCGTCAGAGACTGATATACATACATATATATTTATAAATACATACTTAAATACATAATCACACCCAGACACGGAACAAACACCGATGTTCATCACACAAATATTTGTCCCGAGTGGGACTCGAACCCACGACTCTTGGAACCGCCAGCCAGGGTCACTAACCACTGTTCCACCGAGCCAGTCAATTATTTTGGATATAGATATTTTTGTCTCTAATGTATCATAGTAGGTTCAAAAAATATTATACATACAGACGAATTGAGAATCTCGTCCTTTTTTGAAGTCGGTTAAAAATAGCCAATGCCCTTTCTCACACTCAAAGAAAAAGAAAAACAGAAAACAGAAAGTTTTGTATTATGAAATCATAGTGGCCCTCCCTGGCTTCGCTTCTTGTATTGTATTCATAAAACTTCCTCTTGAATCCCTCTACCTATTAAAAAAACCCATCAAAAACCGTGGCGTTATTTCAAATGTCAACATACATCCATACAGACAGACGCGGGAAGCGACTTCGCTTTATACTATGTAGTGAAATAAGGATACAATGTCAACCATATATTTTATCTTTATAAAGGTGTCCGTCAGATTTCAGAAATAGCAGCTGAACTAAACGATAACGAAGTTCGAAAAGAACAAAATGTATGGGATTTACCACGTGATTTATCGCGTCTAATGTCAATACCATAATTTTGTTTTTTTTTTTTTTTTTTTTTTTTTTTTATAAAGAGGCTAACAAGATGACCTCACTCCACCTGATGGTAAGCGGTAGTGAGATCCAAATATGAGGTCGACAGGCACAATAGACCATATTGAGCCTGTCGCACTCACCCTGAAAGCCGTGAAAAAGGAGACCACTGCTGCGGCAACAACGAGACAAAGCGTGGAGTCTCGCATTGGTATTGAGCTGTGCGGGTCGGAGTTGGCCAGTCCGCTGGACGGAAGGGCCCCCGTGTCTACGGGTCTCCCGGGCCGCCGGGCTGACCCGCTCCGCCCGCACAATACCACCGCTAAGACTCCACTGGTCCGGCGCTTGCCGCAACAATGGTCCCCCCTGGCTCCGGTTCGTACAGTGCTGATCCCGGAACGCGACCTGACCGAGAGAGGTCAGAGTCACTTGGCGGGTTTTACACAACTGTATGGTGGTAACAGCAACCGGTCGACAAAATGTCTCCCATCCTGAATATCAGTTATTATCGAACTTCGTTATCGTTTCGATATTGTTAATTTGTCTAAGCCCCCTGGGACCTATCGCTTACGCACTGCTTGGTCCCAATAGACCAACAAGGTTATTCAGTCAATTAAACTTTCAAGTATCAAGACTGTCCAGTCTCCGTATTCCCCGTACGAGTCGCCGCTCGCCCGTGGCTGCAATCAGCCTTACTTACGATACGTGCGCCCTCCATTAGTTAGCAATAACATGCCGCACTCCACCTAGCGGCGATGCTTCGAAACTAACGCCAATTGGCATTAATAGTGGGATTAATAAACACATTATGTTAGCTATGTAAAAATATTTTAGAAATGCTAACAAGATGACCTCACTCCACCTGATGGTAAACGGTTGTGAGATCCACATAATGAGGTCAACAGGCACAATATACCATATTGAGCCTGTCGCTCCCACCATGAAGGCCTGCTTAAATGCCATTTCACGCCCCTGAAGAGCCCAGGAGCATGGGAAGGAGGGAAAACATAAGCTGGAAAGCATTCCACGCCTTAATGACACGTGGCAGAAAAGAGAAACTAAACCTCTCAATATTATTGAGAGGTTTAGAGGTAGGCTCGAAAGATGCCACTGCTAGACGTCGACTTTCACAACGATTTATCTTAGTGTGTCTGTAAAGCGTCGATGGCCGAGTGGTTAAGGTCGTTGCTTGCCATGCGAGAGGTCGCCAGTTCAAACCCCGCCAGTTACCAATGTGTTTTTCAAATTTGAAATTCATATGTACCATCATTCGACGCTTTAACGGTGAAGGAAAACATCGTGAGGAAACCAGCACGCCTGAGAAATTTTTCAACGGTGTGTAAAGCCATGACAGAGGCCTACGGGCGGTTTAAACTCTGACACCAGGTTGTTCATCAACCATACGATAAGAAGAAGAAGAAGTGTGTCTGCAACCAATGTTTTTGACCAGATCGTCAGCCTTCCTTCACACACATGTACGACTCAAAAGTTTAGTCACTTGCGCACTATAATATGTTCTGAGCACATGGTTGATCTGAATTGAGAATATCGGCCGCCATGGCCGAAATCGGTTGGATACCTTAGTTGAACAAAATAATATCATGTAGTAAATTTTCTTTTTCTAGTAAGTCCCTTTATAATGATTGCTACGACTGCCGGTTTGTGTTTACTTGTCAAGTAATGTTTTCTTTTCATCAATCCAAAAGTCTAAAAAATGGCTGCAATCTGGCTCTCCATTAAAAGAAAGCGATACATCTTTCGATAGGTCGCCAATCAAGACCAGCAGTCTAAATTTTTTTTATATAGAAAGCGGTTGTGAGATCCACATATGAGGTCGACAGGCACAATAAAATTAAGAATGATTATTCTTAAATCTATAAAAGCAGTTAAAATGGACTATGTGATAATTACTGAATCATCATTTTTGTCAGTATCATTGGTACTGATTTGAAGCTTTGATGGTCCCATAATAACATGTAATGTAATGTTAACTGCCTCGTTGGTCTATTGGTAGCAAGTGCTGCGTTAGGTCCGAGAGGTTCGAGTCCGGGGTCGGGCAGTCATGTCGGATTGCCATCTCACCGAACTATGAGAGTAAGGGAACAGATAGTGCACTTGTGTTTGCGCGTACACTTGTGCACTATAATATGTCCTGCGCACTTGGCTGATGTCATATGAGATCGGCCGCCATGACTGAAATCGGTCGGACGCCTATAACAACATGTAAATTTAAATTACCTAAATTCGTTTTTCCTCCTACTAATATTTAGAAGTAAAAATGTTTTAAATCATCCAATGAGTAAATTACATTTCCATCAAACCCATAACGTCCACATGCCCAAGATTACCCCTACTCCCTAGCCAATTAAAAAGCATAAAGACTCTACTCTTATAATTAAAATATGCAGGCAGAGAATTAACACACGGGCATAAATAAAAATTAAGAGATAAACAGGTACGGCAACCCTTTGCCTTCCAAATATAATTAGACATAACCCAATAAGCTCTCAGTGGAACGAAAACAAAAAGCGGGAAAACCTACGAAATTTTATTACGATTATTTGCATATTAAAATAATTATAATTTAGGGGTCGGTCTTGCGGGGGAACTGAGGGTATGTATCACTATGGCAATGGAAGATAAAACATTGTGACTGTTTGGCCCAGCAAGGTGACAAATGAAACCAAAGCTTTAGTTCCAAATTCCAAATTCAAATATATTGATGCATCATCAATGGTACATAGTGAGCCTAATGTGAGCGGCTTAGCCCGGGGGTATATAAGGCACTCGGGAAAAATATTGATACCGCGATGCAGGATTCAAATATGGAACGCTCCTGAATAAGTTTGAAACAATACTTACCTCTTGCGTATCATTCTTGACGGGCTGGACGTTTGTCACTTGACTGTCACTTTAACCGTAAACAGTGACAGTTTTTCGGAACGCTAATCTCAAGATTTGGAATAAAAATATAGTCGCGAAGACGTATTATATAAATGTACGTATAAATACTTTTAGATTTAACGCTTAGTAAATAAAAATAAAAAAAAGACGTGTGGCCCTCGGGGACTGCCGCGGTATAGCTATTGCATAGCATCGTCCGATTTCGGAGCAGCTCGTCTTGATTCGTGCGAGTTTCGTAGAGTCGTACAATACGTCTAACCGCACGCACACAAACACCGTGCCGAAGTCTACCGAACTGAAACGATGTTAGACGATTGTGAAGTATTTTTCGTTACGGAATTTCTTGGTTCGGTCGCCGCGCTCAAAGCCCGCGATAAAAGCTATGCAATAGCTTAAAAATCGTTTATTTCGGACCAGAATCCATAGTGTTAGTAATTAGTAAGTCTTCTCCATTGATTCACCCCTAATGGTAACATGAACAAGTTACTTACTAACTAACATTGGTCTCGATAAAGAGCGGGTTACTCCTAATACAAGTTTTATACTTAACAGGAGAACCCATTCCACTCCATGTAATATTTACTTGTTATTAATAAAGACAGTTTAGATTTTTTATTTTTTTGATAGAGCGTCATTAATGTTGTAAGCTTAACTTGAGTGAGCGTTCTGTAGAATATTACACAATAACATAAAATATACATTGATGTTTCCGTGACATGTAATGTACTTTCGTAACGGAAGATCCGCGACGGAGTATCTACTTAGGCTGGAGCTGGTCTAACTCCGTAAGATTCGTTGCTTCATTGACCGGTCTCTATGTAGTGGCAAAGCTCACAAAGCAATGTTCTATACCATTCCTTTGTTTAAAATCGCATGCTAACACTTGTTACGTCATTCATCTTCGCTCCCAAGGCATATCCTCTGACGTCACCGTTGTAAAAACAAAAGATCTCATAAATCGCCCTTCAAGATAGCTGGCCAAGTGATCCGGAAGGGTTAGGGAGTAATCTATGAGGACGGCTGAGCGGGAGAGCCGATTAAAAACGTTATCTTGGAAAAATGGCGGCCGGTGAAATCGAGCGAGTTGATTTCATTAGACAGAGATGGAGTTATGAACAAAAAGTTTGGGCGAATCTGACTTATTATTTTTTTAAGTGTTTTTTTTTTCAGTGGGTATCTCTTAACGGTTATAGGCGTGCCTTGGATGGCATCGCATCAAACGGAATCCTAGTATTGTTTGTGGAGAATGTGATAAGAGTGTTTGAGTTTGAATGAACGTCCAGCATGATTCATTCAAATTATTACTACTAACAAGAACTTATATAAAATTAACTCATTTTTTAAACATCACTATTTAGAAATCGGACGTTTCGAGCTTCTTACGATAAATGTAACATCATCTTAAATAATAATAATAATAATAATAAATGTTTATTGACCACATAACAAGAAAAGAAGCCAAAGAAAAAAAAATAAACAAACAAACAAAAAAGTGAACAAGAAAACAACATGGAACACAACATTGAACAGTGGTCAACTAGGTCCCAGCCTCAGCATATGCCACAACGACATGAAGCCGCTGTGGCGCTGGTATTCTGGCTGGAACCTATTTGAGCGACGTTTTAACAAATAAAACAATATATATATATATATCATCAGCCCATATACATACGTCCCCACTGCTGGGGCACGGGTATACCTCAAACTAGGGCGATTCGGCCTTAGTCAACCACGCTGGGCAAGTGCGGGTTGATCGACTACACAACCTTAGAATTTCTTCGCAAGTATGCAGGTTTACTCACGATGTTTTCCTTCACCATTAAAGCGTACATATGAATCCCATACCACCATCCCATACCATTTTTATTTAGATTTAAATAAAATTAAATGCTGTGTGCAACTTTTATTGGGATACAGTTTTAATATGAAGATAAAATCCTGTAATTTATTGTAATGTACGAATTGCATTCTGTAGTTGTGCCTTTTTAAAAATAAATAAATAAATACTTAGTTTTACTCAAATATTGCTTTGTCAGTACAACAATTTACTCTACATATCTGCTTCCACAGCTCATACATAGCTCATACAATGTACCGAAACTGAGCGTCATAAAAATACACTGTCTGAGCAAACATCAAAAAATATAGCCTCGGAAACAAGCCGGGTAACAAGAAGCAAACAAATCAAAGCGAATTCCCAAGTCAATCGTTGTAAGGGTTACGGAGGACTGAACTTCGATCAGGTTTCAACCCAGAGGACTGTTGCTGAGACGGGATTTTCGTTGTTAGACTTTTCACTGAAGACGTCTATCTTTTCAATAAGATGGCTTGAAAGTATTTTAAAGTGTCACTCAAGATAACTACCTTTTTTGAAACAAGTATTTTTGATACAAGTGATTTCCTCCTCATAGTTATTTTTTGACTCGGGCTTGAAAATGGTTTTTGAGCCAGCGATTTCGTTTGAAATAGGATTCAAAATAACATTCAATTACAAAAAATATCGAAAATAAATCTGAATTTTTTTTTTTTTAGTAAATTAAATGAGTTTTTGAGAAAAGCATGTATGTGCTTATTATAATTTTGATACTGAAATAAACAGTGCAATTCATTTGACTAGTTTTTTAGCTAGATCAACAATATAGAGTTTTAGCTTTGATGATGTTATAGCCTGTATGATTTTAGACTTTCGCGTTCCATTACACTAAATATTAGTCTTTATGGATCTACACGCGTCAGTTCGCTCGCGACCACGATTCGTGTAACCCAGTCGAAACGTCGGGCAGTAAGTAGCTATGAATTTGCTACTCCTAATAACGCGTGTAGACCCATAAAGAATAATATTTGATGTTATAGACTGTTATCATCTAACATGACAACTTACTGATTAATAGTGATTTCTTGATTTTTGTTTGTTGCCTAACTTACTTAATAGTTTAGTGTTTCTTAAAAATTATTTAGTTTATTTTCCTACATATTATCAGTTGTACCCAAAATACTAAGCGAAGCAATCTGAAACATTTAAGATTTTTTTAATTTTTTTTTGTATCGCGATTTTCTATCCATACCCTTACTTCTGATCGAAGTACCAGCCAAAGGCTGAGACTCAACAATCAGATCATAATAGATATATTTGGCCCAACAGAGCGGCACTTGGAGCATGATATACTGCGGATAAATCGGTCCAGACGACCCTCCTGGGTGTGTTTACGGATCGACACGGGTCGGAGAGACCGGATTTTTTGGCGAATGTCGAAAGTTTCCCCGCAGGCGCGAGAGGGTTGGTCTTCGATATAGTTTGATGTTTTATTAGATTCGGTTTTTTATGACGGATGTCGTTTGTAGGGAAAGCTTCTGACCGTGACAAGTCTGCGTGTGTCGGTTTCCGGGTAAAATGTTAGTAAAGCGGTTAAATAAAGTTAGCTATGTTCTTTGCCAGACCGCAAAAAATGTCGTTGAACGCCATGAAATAGTTAAGCTGTGAAGTTTTGTATATCAGATATGAGTCTATCTGCATTCGCATTCAGTAAGAGTGTAAAGTACTCCTTAAAAGAATCAAATTTTCGGGGTGAAAGCCATCCGCTTCCCCGTGATGAAGTCCTGTGATGATGACGAGGCTACTCCAAGCCATAATCGTATGTCAGTTAGGAAAAAAAAGTGTAAGTTAAAGATAGCATATAATAAATACTCCAGCCGTTGTAAACTATGGTTACAGAGACTCTCAATTTAATAAACTCCCTCATACAATCCGGGGCTCTTCAGACGGGGCGTGAAACGGGATCTTAGCAGGCCTTCAGGGTGAGATCGATAGGCACAATAGGGTCTATTGTGCCTGTCGACCTTACGACCGCTCACCATCAGGTGGAGTGAGGTCATCCTCTTTGAGAGTATGAGCGTATCCTTACTAATATTATAAATGCGAAAGTAACTTTGTCTGTCTGTCTGTTACGCTTTCAAGCATAGAGTACTGAACCGATTTAAACGAAATTTGGTACAGATATAGTCCAGAGCCTAGAAAAGGATATAGGCTACTTTTTAACCGACTGCGCTATAAAGAAGTAATGTTTTACCCGTTAAACGTCTCTACGCGGCGAAGTCGCGGGCGGAAAGCTAGTTATATATAAAAAGTCTTCTCTTGAGAGTCTTTTTATATATAAAAAAAAATTTTTAGTACTTAGCAAATCAGTCTAAATGAGAATTTAAGAAAATATCAAATGACAACAATTGAGACCTGTAAATATTTTTAGTGCTGCCTTTTACCCTTGGGTTACCTACAATATGCTTGCGTATTTATTCATATATTCATGACTTATAGCAAAATATTTTCATTATTGCTTTCTTAAATTATTGAATTAGTTTAATTATGTCTATTTCAACCCAATAAAAGAGCCTAATTAACCAAAAAACTACATGTAGACCAGACGAAATGTAATTATATAAATTAGCGAACTTTACCGCCCACTAGCTAAGCCAAACCAGCCGCGAAAATATTTTTAATTGCGCACCCTCAGACAAATTACCTTACTAAGAACATCCTCAAAAGAGACAAATAGAATTTTAATTCGCTCAGACTACACACAGGCTCATTATGGTTGTAATGAACAATAACGTTATATCGCCGGTAGATATTAAATAACTCAATTCGTTTCTAATTTGTCGACAATTGTTCCCGACAAAGGCATCGCACGAACGAGTGCTTACGAGTATGAAGGAAGTCGGGAGCTGGGGGGAGTAGGGAAGGGACGATGGGAACAGATGTCGATATCGATGGTAACGTTAGCCTTTCCAGCTCATGTTTCCCCTCACTCCTATGATTCCGGGCTCTTCAGGCGGCGTGTGAAACGGCATTCAAGCAGGCCTTCAGTGAGTGCGACAGGCTCATTATGGTCTATTGGGGATCACACTACCGCTTACCATCAGGTGGAGTGAGGTCATCTTGTTAGCTTTTTATTAAAAAAAAAACTAAACAGAATACTAGTGACTATAAGGGGTGAGAGCCTTCCGCTCCCTCGCAAGTCCGGTGATGATGACGATGATGCTCCAAGCCATCATCGTATGACAGTAAGGAAAAAAACAAGTGACTCAGCTGCCAATTCTACGTAGCAAACTACGTAGGTTAAGAATTTTTTTCATTGATATCAGAACAAAGACTGGTAAAAACACCCTGAAAGGCTTACATAGAAAAATACAAATACATATATCAAACCCTCACGGAACAAAACACTTGTTGTAATCAAATTGTGAATTTTATAAGTTTTCTGGACATACCTACAATAAAAGGCATAATGTGACTATGAGACTGTGTATGAAGATTGAATTGATTGGTTGATATCCTCAAAGTACAAGCATGTATCGTATAGCAGGACATGCATATATGCATAACGATTACAATGAAAGATAGGATAGCTCTAGCAATAACTAACATTACAACGATGAATCGTAATCAATATGGTATAGAATAAACCTAGTTAAGTATCTTATCGTCATACATGTACATAACGTTTAGTAGTACTTTCGAATCATGCTAGTTATTTCTTACAAAAAAAATCATAGTTACCATTATTCGACGCTTTAACGGTGAAGGAAAACATCATGAGGAAACCTGCACACCTAGGAAGAAATTCTTAGGTTGCGTAGTCAACCAACCCGCACTTAGCCAGCGTGGTTGACTAAGGCCTGATCGCCGTAGTTTAGGGAAGGCCCGTGCCCCAGCAGCGGGGACGTATATGGGCTGATGATATCGACAAAAAGGTAAGAAGAAAAGCTTTATCGATATCGATAGTCGATTTTTCCCCATCCCTAAAGCAGCAAAGCAAACGCCATCGCCAGTGGCACTGTCGGGACGGTTCGCCGATGCGTACGTAATATTTCATTTATTCATAATAAATTATAATCGCGTACATTCTATGACAGGCTGCGACCTGCCGTCTTGCGGTGAGCGTTTTAATTGCTACTGTGATGGCGGATTACTCACGGATCTTGGTTGCGGGTGCTTGCTGAAACTATGTGTGCTTTTTGATCTTATAAACTGATAACTTTCATAATGGGACTCTAAAATCAAAATCAAAATGTCTTTTTTTTATGTTAGGCTAACAAGATGATCTCACTCCACCTGATGGTAAGCGGTAGTGAGATCCAAATATGAGGTCGACAGACACAATAGAACATATTGAGCCTGTCGATGCACTTATAAATCGTCACATTAGTAATATTAAGATTCTACCACCGGTTTGAAACGCCGATTCTGCCGAGAAGACTCCGGCAAGACATTCGATAGTTACTCTTTTTATGCGTCAATCATGTTACAAATTGTAAATGAGCCAAGTCATATAGTCTGGGTGTGTCATAGTAAATGTGTCATTTATTTTTAAAGAAGACATTGTATTTTCAAGGGCAAGTCAATTTCTTCATAGACTAGTTTGTCTTACAAGATTTTAATGACTCCCACTCCTTAAACCCCCACACCAAGTAGTGCCTAATTCCACGCTATCATAATTTATTATTTAAATCTCGAGAAGTCCCAAAGTTGCTCCTGCAGCGTCCCCGGCTTCCGTTCTTGCATTGTCCCGAACCTCAAGACGGGACGTCCCATTGTCCCAATGAGTTATAGCTCTAAGAGTTGGTGTTTGACCATTTTTGCGTTCTTGATACACTGTTTACGACTTCCCCTTTATTGTGGAGAATTAAGGGGGGGTAATATGAAGATGCTCGTTTAAAGTTGAGTAGCGAAGATGGCTTGGTTATTGTGTGGTAATGCTTTGCTTTCGTTTGAGACAAAGACTTAAATTATACTTTTTGTAGGTCACACCTAGTCAAGAATGAGAAATAAGATTTAAATTTAAATAATAATAAATAAATATTTCGCAACATCACATACATTGATCTGATCCCGTGGTAAGTAGCTTAAGTACTTGTGTTACAGGTATCAGAATCAACAGTGGATACACAAATAAACTTAAATATATTTAATAATACACCCAGACACGGAACAAACACCGATGTTCGTCACACAAATATTTGTCTCGAGTGGGAATCGAACCCACGACTCTTGGAACCGTAGGTAGTAAACCTGGGTCACTGGCCACTGTTCCACCGAGCCAGTCAAAAAAATATACAGTTAAATTCAAATGGCTCGGATTATTCCAACTTATTGATCAGTTATGTAGGTAATTAAATTAAATGACGTTTTGGTGGCTGGGTAAAGCGTCGATGGCCGAGTGGTTAAGGTCGTTGCTTGCCATGCGAGAGGTCGCCAGTTAAATCCCCGGTACCAATGTGTTTTTAAATGTACCATCATTCGACGCTTTAACGGTGAAGGAAAACATCGTGAGGAAACCAGCACACCTGAGAAATTTTTCAACGGTGTGTCAAGACATGTCAGAGGCCTACGGGCGGTTTAATCTCTGACACCAGGTTGTTCATCAACCATACGATAAGAAGAAGAAGAAGGTGGCTGGGTAGAACAGTGGTTAGTGACTGGTTCTAAGAGTCATGGGTTCGATTCCCACTCGGGACAAATATTTGTGTGATGAACATCGGTGTTTTTTACGTGTCTGAGTGTGTTATTCATAAACTTAAGTTAATTTATGTTTCCGCTATCTGCAGCTACTTACTTACAAATGGATATTGGATCTACGTATGTTATAATATGACATATTTTATTTATGTAAATTTAAAGCTAAACAACAAATAAAAGTCTGTCGTGCTTTTAAAAGAAATCAATTTAAATAAAAGTCGATACACAGTTAGTCTATTTTAAATTATTATTTTCACAAAATTTTCTTAGTCAGCTGACGTCACAATTTTTTAAAATCTTATTTAGTACATATATAGTACGTACTAAGTACGTAAAAAGCGTCGATGGCCGAGTGGTTAAGGTCGTTGCTTGCCATGCGAGAGGTCGCCAGTTCAAACCCCGCCAGGTACCAATGTGTTTTTCAAATTTGAAATTCATATGTACCATCATTCGACGCTTTAACGGTGAAGGAAAAACATCGTGAGGAAACCTGCACACCTAAGAAGAATTTCTAAGGTTGTGTAGTCGACCAACCCGCACTTGGCCAGCGTGGTCGACTAAGGCCTTATCGCCCTAGTTTAGGGTAGGCCCGTGCCCCAGCAGTGGGGACGTATATGGGCTGATGATGATGATGATGATAGTACGTACTACGAACTCTACTGATATTAATATTTTATGCTATAAGGCTCTCCAAGTGCATGTAGTAAATATTAATTTTAAAAATATTAATTTCATACGGTATCCCAAAAAGCTGGAAATAAAACAATTAAAATTAAACAAAACTAACATAAATATTGTAAGTTGTAGGAGGGGTGTCGCACACCGAAGAATGCGGCCCTGAGCTTAATTGCGACTTCATAAATTAACTACCTATGGGGATAATTATCGCATCTTTAAGCCGCGTACATACTACCAGCGAAAACTGTATTTTTAATTTTGAACAACTTCCATATCTTAAGTGAAATATTTTTTTTAAAATATTTTTAAGCTATTGCATAGCTTTTATCGCGGGCTTTAAGCGGCGACCGAACCAAGAAATTCCGTAACGAAAAAAACCTCACAATCGTCTAACATCGTTTCAGTTCGGTAGACTTCGGCACGGTGTTTGTGTGCGTGCGGTTAGACGTATTGTACGACTCTACGAAACTCGCACGAATCGAGACGAGCTGCTCCGAAATCGGACGTTGCTATGCAATAGCTATAACGCGGCAGTCCCCGAGTGTCACACGTCTTTTTTTTTAAATATTTTTTTTTATAAAATGGTACGCCAAATTCTAAAATCATAACATCTTTGTAACATAAAAAAAGAAGTAGTGTTAATTACTTTACATAAATAAATATTTTTGGATTAAAGCGAAAGTGTGAATGATAAAATGTTTACTATTTATTTTAATATTGGACATAAAAATGTAATAATTTACATTTTCTTTCGCTTTTAGCTATCAGTAGAGGATATTTCAGTTACAGTTATATTGCCAGGTACCAATGTGTTTTTCAAATTTGGAATTCATAATATGAATTTCAAATGTACCATCATTCGACGCTTTAACGGTGAAGGAAAACATCGTGATGAAACCAGCACACCTGAGAGATTTTTCAACGGTGTGTGAAGCCATGTCAGAGGCCAACGGGCGGCTTAAAAACTCTGACACCAGGTTGTTCATCAACCATACGATAAGAAGAAGAAGTTATATTGCATTCATAATCTATCCAACATAACCTACAAATTCAAATCTTTAGTTCAAACCAGCATACCATAGTATCAAAATGAAGAAAAAAACATTTTTTTCCATTAAAGCATAGTTTGTAAAGTTAAAAAAATCTCATACACACTCGGCGATGTTTAAACTTTTTCACGTTTCACCAAAATTTACAACGCGCCATCTTTGTTTTGGTGTCAATGTGCGAACGTGCCGCGCGACATTAATACATGAGGCATAAATCCTTAGAATGGAGCAATTCCAGATTCCAGGGAATTGGAAAAAGGAACGAGGCGAGTCCCGGTCGATAGAAGCGGGCGGCTGACCGGCCTTACATTGTAACAGTAGGGTTAACTGCCTCGTTGGTCTATTCGTAGCAAGTGCTGAGTTAGGAACGAGAGGTCCCCGGTTCGAGTCCGGGGTCGGGCAAAATTTGTGCGAGTTTTTCTGTAATGAAATTACTCAACCCGGAGTTAGGAAGTTGGCGGTTGAACGCCCGTGGCTCGGAAAGCACGTTAAGCGGTGGTCCTGCGCCAGATCTCTCATCGGTCATGTCGGATTGCCGTCTCACCGAATTATGAGAGTAAGTGAATAGAGAGTGCACTAGTGTTTGCGCGCACACTTGTGCACTATTTTTAATTAAGATCATGATTAAGATCACGAGATACATATTATGTTCTGCGTACTTGGCTGATCTCAATTGATCGGCCGCCATGACTGAAATCAGTCGGACTCATTATTATTTATTTTTATTAGGGTTAAAAATCATTGTTTTGTTCTTTGGCCACCATACAATTATTAATAAAATAAATAAATAAATATTTCACAACATCACATACATTGATCTTATCCCGTGGTAAGTAGCTTAAGCACTTGTGTTACGGAAATCAGAATCAACAGTGGAGACACAAATAAACTTAAATATATTTAATAATACACCCAGACACGGAACAAACACCGATGTTCGTCACACAAATATTTGTCCCGAGTGGGAATCGAACCCACGACTCTTGGAACCGTAGGTTATGAACCTGAGTCACTAACCACTGTTCCACCGAGCCAGTCAAAACTAAAAAAAAATATTTACACCATAGGTTATTTTAACGAAAATTCGTGAATTAAAAGATCAAAGTAATCTAAAATTAAAAGAACGTATATTTAGACTTGTCTAACGTGCTAATAATTGTATTATATTACAAATTTTTAACTAAAATTAAAGAATTTTTAATTAAAGATAAAAAAATCGTAAGTCACCTGTGAACTAGGCGGCTGTCAAAATATTTTAGTGTAAGGAATGTATTTTTGACACTTACTAGCTCGGTGGAACAGTGGTTAGTGACCCTGGCTGGTGGTGCCAAGAATCGATTCGATTCTCACTCGGGACAGATATTAGTGTAATGAACATCGGTGTTTGTTCCGTGTCTGAGTGCAAATATGTATTCAAGTATGTATTTATAAATATCTATGTATGTACATACATCAGTCTCTAACGCCCATAAATCTGCTTAGTGGAAATGTCCCAGATATTAGTTTATTATCTTTTGACTGTGATTATGGTTAAGAATCATCTTTAAAAATGAAGGAAATGTAGATACTGCACAAAAAAAATGTCTATTTCCAAAAAATCACAACAATACTGGACTAAACTTGGTGCAGCACCCAATTAATAGTAAATTAATCATTTAAAAACTAATAATAATAAGTGACTCAGGTTCACTACCAACGGTTCCAAGAGTCGTGGGTCCGATTCCCACCCAGGACAACAATATTTGAGTGACGAACATCGGCGTATGTTCCGTGTCTGGGTGTCTTATTAAATATATTTAAGCATATTTTGTGTATCTACTGTTGTTTCTGATATCCGTAACAAGTGCTTAAGCAACTCATTTTGAATCAGAACAATGTATGTGATGTTGTACGATAATTCATTTATTTATTTATATGGCATTTTCACAGTTCTTACGGCCCACAGATATACAAAACAGTCGAGCATCGAACCCACACTAAGTAGGTGTGTGTGTTCTATTAAAGTATTGCTGTTTGCGTTTATTTATCACGCGTCCGAATGTTCGCGAGCAAAGACAGCGGTAAATAACGATACTGAAGCGAGCACACTTTGAAAGCTGTGGGTTCCGTATGGAAAATCTTATCTGTAATAACGTCTGACACGCAATAAATATTTTTAATTTGAATTTGAATGACTTCAGGAAGCGTTAATGTTTGGTCAATCTTATTTTTTTCTGATTTAACTATACTAAATTAATAGTCAAACAGAATATTATTCAACTACATCAACTCACTAAGGTATCGTATAGTACAAATCTATGTCAAGCTTTTTAAGATAGTAGGCTTGTGATTTGTATTTTTGGATCTTTCTAAGTAATAAGCTATATTTATAGTCAACATTTGAATCCATTAAAATATTGACAGTTAAATTTGATGGTGTCACATTTCATTCCAAAACTATACCTACAATCAAGATTTATTTTATTAAAAATCGATTGAAATTATTTCTTTCATTATCACACAAATAAATTATTCATTCGAGAATATCTAGACACGCGGTAGCGTGTCAAGCCAAGTTCAAGAAACAGAACTGGCGAGCCGCACCGTGTGTAATATTACACGAACCATTTGGAACCACTTTTGAACCCCTCATAAATCAAAAACTATTTCACATAAACGTATCAAATTTGGCTCATATATTGTGACTTGCAAGATAAATATGTGTTCTAAATTTCATAAGCTTATCTCAAACAGTTATTTAGATATTAATGTCCAAAAATCCTCATTTTTATCATTGACTGACTGACAGATCAAAATTCTAACCCAGTTCCAAATTACCTAGAGAGTTAAAATTTGGTATGCAGATAGGTAATTACATGAATACAAAGGAAAAATTAAACAAAAAACCGCCTTCAAAATCCCGACTATAATATAATAGGAACATTAATCTGGGTATGAATTTGATATGTTGTTGAAGGCGGTGCCAATTAAATTTTTGAGGAAAACTGCGTGAAATATAAACGGCACCGCCTTCAACAACATATCAAATTCATACCCAGATTAATGTTCGTATTATATTATTTTGTAATTTTTAGTGAGTCGGGTTTTTGAAGGCGGTTTTTTTTTTGTTTACAATTTTTTTTTCATCCTTTTTAGTGTTACATTTTTCTACACCCTATTAGTTCAGCTCACCTATAATTCTGCTGATATTATAACTTGTAGTATCAATATGTACACAGATTTGAAAGAATTATCCCTTTACTCCCAACTATTAAGGAGTTGACCTTCCATCATCAGCTCAGCATCATAACATTATGATTGCCAGAAGCAAATGCCAATATAACTTCAGAAAATATGTAAAACGTGGTACCTGTGCCTATAAAATTTGAGGGTTGCCCTCGATTACTCCTGGATCCCATCATCAGATCCTAGACTGGTCAACCTAATAGTTTAGCTCACCTATAATGCTACTGATATTATAACTAGTTATTCTCAATATGTATACAGTATTGAAATAATTATTCTTTTACTCATAACTACTAAGGAGTTGACCTTCCATCATCAGCTCAGCATCATAAGATTATGATTTCCAGAAGCAAATGCCAATATGACTTCAGATAATATGCAAAACGCGGTACATGTCCCTATAAAATTTGAAGGTTGCCCTCGATTTCTCCAGGATCCCATCATCAGATCCGAGACTGGTGAAAATGGGACCACCTCGGAAGTAAACTCTATCCAACCAAAAAAAAATTTTTGAAATCCGTCTATAATTGACGGAAATATCGGTGAACATACATAAAAAAAAAAAAAAAAAAAAAAAAATATTATACATACAGACGAATTGAGAACCTCCTCCTTTTTTTGAAGTCGGTTAAAAATAAAAACTGGCAATTTTTTTAATAATTAGGTTAGATTCTATTATGAACGCTTAACATAAATTAATGCCTAATAACGCCTATATACCGGGGAAGGCAGAGCACTAAGTATATATTTAGGTATACTTACTTATTTACAATTAAGAGTAGGTACTTATAGTCGGTTTTCATATTTATTACTTAGGGTAGGTACTTACATAAAGTCTAGTTTTAGTTTTGAATTTGTCCTTTTCAAAGGACCCACGGCGTTACGATGATATATACTTTTCTACAAAAAGTAATGATATCCAATCAAAAACATAAATGTGAAATGAGAGCCAAGTTCAATATTGCCTTTGTTGACTTCAGCGACAAAGAAGTGAGATCTAGTGCCGTTCAATGGTCAACCCAGAAATTCTATTTATAAGTAACACTATAACATATCATATCTTCTTATAACATAAGATAATGTATGGTGGTAGCCTATGAAGGCCTGTCTTGGCTAGTTTTCATATATGAATTATAGCCGTCGCAAGTTCTAAGCCTACAAGTATTTGTCGGTTCTTATTTTATAATTCCGAAAATTTGGATTGTTGGTAGAAACTAGCAAGCGAACATAATAATACGTAGGTAGGTTTATAGAAACTAGCCAAGACAGACCTTCATAGGCTACCACCATACATTATCTTATGTTATAAGAAGATATGATAGGTATGTTATAGTGTTACTTATAAATAAATTTCTGGGTTGACCATTGAACTTGGCACCCATTTAGATCTCACTTCTTTTGTCGCTGAAGTCAACAACCAAGGCAATATTGAACTTGGCTCTCATTTCACATTTATGTTTTTGATTGGTTACTTTAAACGCACGATTTTTGATTTAAGAAACTACATGACATGTGAAATAAAATCCATACAACTAAATGAAATTTAAGTGTCTATTTGTAATATTAAAATAATGATTTTAAACTTGATTGGTATGAATCTATATCGGGTACCATTATCAAAAACACAACTCAATGGAAAAATAAAGGAGTCCCCATATTTTCCCACTGACCCCTAAGTATAAAGGTAAAAAACAGCCATAAATATGTCACGGAACCCCAACACGGTAAGGAGACATTTTGATGCATGTGTGGGAATTATTTTTTCCAGTATTTAGAGGAAATTACTGGTGTCACGGGCAATATACGGTGAATTTTTTGCGTTCGAGTCGTATTAGGAAATAAATTGTGGGGTTTGAAGAATATTTATTATATCAAAAGAAAATGAAAGTATCATCGCGATGTAATCCTATTTACATACATAAATACATGCATATAATCACGTCTTTTTCCCAGCGGGGTAGGCAGAGATCACTTCCTGCGCTGTGCTACGATCCTGGCCCATCACTTTTGCTTCTTTCACATCCATCAATCTCTTCATGCATGCTCGTCGATAACGGGTACTTTTGATTTGACCCTTCTTCAAAATTTGCCATTTGGTCATGGAAGGTCTTTCTTGGCCTTCCCCTGTCTACATTTCTATTTATATTTCCTCTATATATTCCTTTCGTCTATCATATACGTCACCACCGAGGCGCTCGAGCCTACCCCGTACTAGGACGATCAGTAGCGCTACCATGAGTTAGCTATCGAAAACTTACGTACGTTAAAAACCTATCTTATTGTTTTTTTCATTCTACCGATTTTAGTTCTTAGCGTTACCGCTACGGGCGCTCTACACGTTTTTCACAGACATATTTACGTAGGCGATATCGAGTCTGTCACTTTTAAACTCATGGTAGCGCTACAGACCTCAATTAACCAACCTGTCCAAGTTGATGGACTTCACATAACTTTGAAATTTCTTTACAGGTGTGCAGGTTTCATTGTTTTTTACTTTGCCGTTCTGTATTTTATAACAAGTACATGAAAAATTCAAATTTTAGAAACATATTTGTGCTTTATTTTTTTTCTCGTGTACCAGGTATTGATCGAGTGAAGTTATCACGAAAATAATCTATTCACAATATTCATTACAAGCTAACGATAAGTAGGTATGAGTTATAAAATAAATTATGTGAGTCTCAGACAAAATAAGATACAAATAAACAGTACTTACATGATTGATTACATTAAGGTAGAACTCGTAGTGGTTATGATTTTATTCTAACAACAATAATGAAATATGTTAATAAGCTAATGTTTGTAAAATGTCATCCCTCAGATTATGAAATACAATATTTAATGTTATTCAAAAGAGTTTGGAATCATTTGCTTATAGCTAAACGTATAATTAAATAATATCATAAATAATTTGTATTTTGTAATTGGCAATGGAGATTTAAACTTGACGAATCAGTATGTTTTGACTTATAAATATCTTAAGCTAATCATGTACGTGGTTTTACTTGTAACAATCATAAACAAACACTAAACTTAATACCCTTTCTTACCCACAGTACGTAGTAACGGCATACAATCCGTGAACTAGTAACGCCATCTAGTGGGGAGTAGAATTAATACTGCTTGTGCCCAGTTGAGTACGTGTAGGGAAAATATGGTTTCAAAAAATTTATAATGAATGAAAACTTATGAAAACGATGTTTTACTTTAATCTTATTTTTATGAATTCATTATTTTTGACACTATTTGTCGATAAGTAGAACTTACTCCAAAGAATCATAATTAAATATTAATGATTATGAAGAGGATGGAAAGAAATAAATGGAATCCATAGAGAAAATAATTATTCGATTATACAGCAGATCTTTTACAGTAATTTTAAAAAAGATGAATGGTTATAATAGTTACTCAATAAACGTATACACTATAATTAATATAAGGTATAATAATAAGTTGGGATATAACTTAAAACTCAAAGTAATACAACTACATCGTAGTAACTCTTCTGCTACGGACTACGAAAACAGTAATTCTACGGATCGAGTTAAGTCCGCTACAACTATTGTAGCAATGCTACGAACTATGACACCTACTACGAAGACGTGGATAAGTAGGTTTTCTTATTAGATCATTTTAATTGGCAACATATCCTTAAATATATGGGTCATAGTAGTAGTCAACAGTGGTGAAAGATTGAAAATTTTGTCTTTTAAAGCGATTTTTTTTTCATGACTTTAATATGACGATATCAAAAAAATACTTAAACCTTCCTACAATCCCCAAAGTAAACCATCAAATCGAACCAAGAATATATTTAAATATTCACATTATAAACTTTCTTATTTATCTTATAATGGCAAGGGTTATATTCGTCTTCATCGATTAGTTTCTCTACCTCAGGCCTTGCCTTTCATAATTTCCAAATCTTTCCAAGCAAATTTGGACCGCACTAATTCACTAATGAGATGGAAATGTTGCAATAAATATCACTTCCTTCACCCATTATAGTTACACAGCTTTCGTTTTAGCCTCAGAGACATTTTAGTATTATTTATATTTTCAACTTTATTAATTGTGTTAAAGGGTTGGCGGTGAGGGTAACTCGCCGCGATTTCATTTGCCTTTTTGAGTATCGCGAATTTAATGTTGAGTTCAAGTTTTGTTTATGTCTCTCAAGATTTATTATTTAGTATGAGTTGCATTGAGAAGCAAATGTTTTTTTTGGACTACGTTCATTTGATTTGGTGTCAAGATCATGTATCTTGTTTGATCGCTTATGCTTATTTATGGTTATAGAAAAGCATCGATGGCCGAGTGGTTAAGGTCGTTGCTTGCTATGCGAGAGGTCGTCAGTTCAAAACCCGCCAGGTACCAATGTGTTTTTCAAATTTGATATTCATATGTACCATCATTCGACGCTTTAACGGTGAAGAAAAACATCGTGAGGAAACCAGCACACCTGAGAAATTTTTCAACGGTGTGTGAAGCCATGTCAGAGGCCTACGGGCGGTTTAAAACTCTGACACCAGGTTGTTCATCAACTATACGATAAGAAGAAGATTTATGGTTATAAAAGGGAGAGGGAATATAATAATATACACATTCAATATACAATAACAGAACAAACATATGTTCATATGTTACTATGCATTATGGTGACGTCAGGGTACATGTATACTTGTATAGTAGTGGTCATTTGAATAAGGCCATGTAAGTATGTCGATATTTTAACCGACTCCAAAAAAAGGAGGAGGTTCTCAATTAATCGTAACCTTTTATTTTTCAGTCATAATACAACATTCAAGTTTAGCGTGTCATCCTGTTATGATGATGATAATAATAATAATAATGTTTCACTCATGTATTTTGTAATCACAAGTCTCTGAACCATTATGTTTTTGAATTTTTTTTAATTTTGTTTGAATTTTCGTTCCTTTTTTCCTTTTGGAAATTCGAACGAACTCGAACAACAACAAAAAACCATATCATTGAAGGGCAGTTTAGGAAGCTTATCGAGATATGTATTTGAACATACTACATATATTCATTAACCCGTCAGATGTAACTCTTTGGACGTTGTAGCGTCCTTATTTCGTTGGCATAAGCGCTATTTCTAGTAGTCAGTGTTACGCCTAACGGGCTATTGACTGTACATCACATATTCTGGTGGAAGTCTTAAAAGAGGACAGCCGAGCCACGCCCACCTACCTATCGGAAATGGATATCGGTTCAAGTCTGCGCAATGAAGGTATTGGCTATCTGCTTTTAATGTTTGGACAAGTTCTATAGAAATGTCTATGCTAATATATATGTCTTGAAGTAGTTATTTGAGAAATTAAGCGCATTATACTGCCGATTACTGACATAATAAATGAATATTTGATTTCTGAAAAAGGTACGATTTTTTTATTCTGTATAATCGTTTAAGAAGAAGTAACAATTTCAATATAAATAAATAATAAATAAATATTTCACAACATCACATACATTGATCTGATTCCGTGGTAAGTAGCTTAAGCACTTGTGTTACGGAAATCAGAATCAACAGTGGATACACAAATATACTTAAATATATTTGTATAATACACCCAGACACAGAACAAACACCGATGTTCGTCACACAAATATTTGTCCCTAGTGGGAATCGAACCCACGACTCTTGGAACCGTAGGTAGTAAACCTGGGTCACTAGCCACTGTTCCATCGAGCCAGTCATACTTATATACAAACATGCATAACGTTATATTTGTCCTATATTTATCTGGAATCTGAATCCACAATAGGGTTACCACATTTGTCATTTTGTCGAAGGACGTCTGGGAATTTCCACTTGTTCTGTATGAGCTTTGATGTCTGTAAATATCAAGTACCCATTCCTTTTATTGCTATCATCGTATCTATTATGACAAGAACATTATTCTTATGTGATTGTGTAGACAATGAGATGGTAGCGTCATATATACATCATATATCATGATAATTAATTTGCCAAATAAAACAAGATATGAATGAATTTTCTTTTGTCAAGTTGTTCTTTCGAAGTAATGTCATCGTTTAAACGTATATCCCATAAAAAACGATTAGAATGCGTTTGAGCTAATCACTAATTTTAAGATTTTGGGTTAAACAAATAAAATATATATTGTATACCCTATGAGATTTAATAACTTGATCTACTTTTAAATAAGCACATACATATTATATCACATCATTGCATTTAGTCACGTACCAATTGCTAGTAAAAGTAAAACTATCAATTTGGGCAACTTTCACTCGTAAAAAAATCAATGAAATAAAACTAATTTTATGGATTATACTCGCGTGTAATGTTTGTTATTGTAAACATGTTATTTTGAAAGCCTACTTTGCAGCGCTCGTGGTCACGGGGAAGACTTGCCCGCAGCAATCAGCAGCGAGTTAATCCGTAAAATTAGTTTAATTTCAAATGTGTAGTGTTCGCGCAAATAATGGACAAAAGTATGAAAATAAAGATTGATTCATTGACAAAAAAGACATTGGCGCTACACTTAGTAGATGCGCCGGTCACCCGCTAAAAAACTTTATGGGCCGACACTTTTTCAGAGCGAGGACGCCCACAGTATCCCTCGATATCAGACACACTCCCACCGCATCGATAGGCGTGCATCGATAGCTATCGATATAGCCGATAGCCACGCCCCACGTGAGAAAAAAACTCGCCTCAGCGCGCATGTCCGATCGGTCGATCGGTTCAACTCTTCGAGGATGTGACCTTTGGCGACGGAGGATTTACGACGCTGCACACACTCTGTGCTTGCATATGCGCGTTGGTCAGTTTAACAGAGCGGTGGGATCGGGGTCGGACGCGGACTTCGATTCTTTAGTGTTTTGTTTTTGTAACTAGAGTATTAGAGTACATACAAACGTAATTTCGTAATTTCTTTCTTTATGTATCAAATTGAAAGTTAGTCTTTTTTATCGTTAAACTAGTGAGCAGTGACCACTAATACTCAATTAAATTAAAAGCTACGACAAAAAAGTTATCTCCATATCAAGCCTTCGTTGTCTTGTTTAGTGTATAAAGCAAATAAAGGATGAAATTTGACTATGACAATAAGACTCTACTTCTACTAATAAATCTACTAAGTCTATGTCTACTTCCTACTTACTTATGTGTTTAAAATAGGACTTGAGATTTTCAGCGATATTTCTTAAACCGAAATCAGTTAAGTCTCTAAACCATCGCTTAAAAGTACATGCCTTATGCCTGTACATTTCACTTACTACTATATAAGAAAACAGATTTACTTCAAAATACAGGTCCAGCCAAAAAGTCCCGTTCGCATTTCCTACACATACAAATCACACATGCAGATTCATACAAAAAGACACACTGTCAAACGGGCTCTGTGGTCGCTCGTTTTCTTATTTCAACGGCATTACTGTAGAGATCCAATATGGCGTCTCTTTCTATAGTAAGTTGTGTATATATTGGCCTTGGAATAGCAAAATGATTACGGTAGAGTGAAAGATTATTAAAATTTACCACATATTACTGTAAATTGCTTTATATCTTAGGCTTTCTATGGCGTAGACGACTACTTGAACCATTACAGGCTAACTTTTATTCAAAAATCATAAATGTTGAATCCATCTTTCATCTTTTTTGAAGTTGGTTAATGATACTTATTAAATATATACCTATTGTATTACTCATAACAAAGAGTTTACAACAGCCGCCAATATAGCTATACTCGTAGATGATTCTATTCAGAATGCCGGTTCGACCTAGATGATTCTGGTAAGAAAAGTTCAGTTAATGTGGTCACTTTTTCAAAATACATAAAGTCGTTATATTAAGAACCCATTATATCTATAATTTCAGTAAATAACAAACCGATTTAACATAAAAAACAGCATAGATCATTAGCTCTCCAATATATACCCTTAAACAAACAAGCATAACGTGACTAAACTGCACCTTACTACTCAAACGTATGCGACCTACTTCATCCATACTTATCCATAACTTCCCATTTTCAAAGACCGAGACTCCCATATGATATTTGAGACCAGACACCGGTGCGGTAGGCGTGTGTTTCAACCAGCCGGCCGCTGATTGGCTGATCGGAAACCAATCGATAACCAATAACTGCGCTGGGCGACCGCCCGGTTGGGCGGGCGGCGGTTTAAATTTGGAATTCTTTGCAATACTCTTGGGAAATAGGTTAAGAAAGTTGTTGGAACTTTTTTTAAAATCTTTTTAATGGTAACTGGCTGGAATCAAGAAGGAAGTAAGTAGGGTAACCAGTACCATTCTTGGCACCCCCCCAGTGATTGGCACTTTTGCCTTTCATTTCAAATATTTAATTTCGTAAATACATTTTTGATATGAAAAAACTACTATTCAGCGGCAAATTTCTACATTTACTTATGGAAATACTTAACTTTACGCCAAAATGACGTCTTTATAGTTTTTCTGTTGGATTAAGTCAACAGTGAAAGTTCGCGGCAATTTTAACGTGAAAAAGTTTGGTGAGGAGTGCGTTAGAAGTGAATTTTATACGATTCCAGGTAACCATTTGAAGGATATTTTAGCTTTACGTCGTGATATGATTTTTAACTTTTTCGAAAAAAAAAAGATTAGTGTTCACGCAGTTTTTGCTATGCCAATAATTGCACTGAAATATATATTACCGTTCAGTCATTGGCAGACCTGCCAATCGCTATACTTCTGAATCCTATAATCCTAATTTATTTATTTTTTGACGCGGAATATGCTTGATGCACCTTCACCTTGGGTAGGGGTTTACCCTAGGTGGTGTGTGGGACTCCTTGCTGAGGGTGCTGAGATGGATAAGACCGGCAGCTGCTCCTGGGCTAAGGTGCAATTCCTAGGGCCACTAGAGGTGTACCCAATAAACTCCGCGGCGTACCTCATCGCCTACTGGTGGTGCAGTGGTACTTGGCCTTGTGTACAGAGCCTTCACGCACAACACCACCGGCGGAGCCTCCACGGGCTCCCTCAAGCTTCCCCGGAGGGGAGCGACATGGGTCCCGGTACGCAAGGTCACTCCCGTCCCTCAACGACAGCCGTTGGTGCAATGCTGACGGGAGTGACCCCACACCCACCGCCGGCAGGCCATCGTTGGACTGCGGCATATGACGCGGAACCTCATCTTACCACTTCTATACAACCACCTATTGATAACGCTCAGTCTATACCGTCAACAAGTCGATGATTTGATTATTAGACGATGAAATAATGAAGATTTCCAGTATTTTCATTAATTCATCAGAAGACTGATTCAATTTAAGCATTAATTAAATAGTTGTAGTAACTAGGTTGGCAGTATGCTAATAATTGCAATGCCATTGTGAGTGCCAATGATTGTACTAAGTTACAGTGTCAATCACTGTACCATAGTGCCAATGACTATACATTTTTGTCACTGTCTATTATTTTGAGTTTTTTTAAATAAATAGGGATACATTTTTGAATTGTAGTATCATTTTAGGAATCTGTTTGTATCTAAAAATCCATTATTGCTAAATAAATCTGTAACTAACGTTATTCCAATTGAATTTTTGAAGCCAAAGACAAAAGTCAGCATTAGGTGCCAATCAATATACTGGTTACACTTGTAACAATGTTTTGTTTACTTATTCCATATTTAGAGTTTCCTGAAAAGTAAATACGGAAGTCATATTGACTGGCTCGGTGGAACAGTTGTTAGTGACCCAGGTTCACTATCTACGGTTCCAAGAGTCGTGGGTTCGAATCCCGTTTGGTACAAATATTCGTGTGACGAACATCGGTGTTTGTTTCAGTCTGGGTGTGTTATTAAATATATTATTATTTAAGTATAATATTTGTATATCAACGGTTGATTCTGATAACTGTAACACAAGTGCTTAAGCTACTTACCACGCAATCAGATCAATTTATGTGATGTTGTGTAATATTTATTTATTTATATAGAAGCACTGTGTGTCTGATTGTTTGCCTCAGTATTGGTCTGTTATGACAGTGTTCGAGTAGTACTATGGAGATTAGTGAAAAGTCTCACTTATATTAAAAATTTGATGATAGTCCTCTAAAACTGAAAAAAAAGCCTTTTATTTTTCATAATATTGAGCCAAAAAGAAAAAAAATATGCAGTCTCTCCCTCTCATAGACCTAGAGCCTTCAAATTGAGACAAAGTACATACTTTATATACTTTTAATATAAAAATAAACATCGGAAACAGAAAATTCGTGACATTACCTATATAAAAATATTTTCAGTAACTTTCTACTTTAATAGTATTTGAAAAGGTACATTATTTATATCGTAAATACAAGTATATCTGGAACCCTCGCTTTGCAAGTCCGACTCGCACTTGCCCGCACTCTGAATACACAAAGATCCCTCATTGTCCGCATCCTCACTACAAAATTAATAAAATAATACCCGAAACTGAATACAAACAATGGAATTCTTTTTCATTAAATATAGAGGACAAAATACAATGGCATCACAATGGCGACGACTGGATTGGACAAACTAATTATTTCCCTCCATCTTTTTTATCTATATTTTCTTTTCGCTTAAAGGATAAAAATAATTACAAGATAAAAGATATTTCCTCCAACGGGCGGGCATTTTTTCTTGCCTCCCCTTTCTTACTGGTCTTTTTGAGCTATCTGTCGCTAGCCCGTTCGCATTGGAAGGGTAATATTGTAAGGATATTATAGTAATATAAGCGTCGATGGCCGAGTGGTTAAGTTGGTTGCTTGCCATGCGAGTAGCCAGTTCGAATCCCGCCGCGTACCACTGTGGTTACAAATTTAAAAGTAGGATGTACATTTGTACATCAAAGTATGTGCGATTGTTCGACGCTTTAACGGCGGTGGAAAACATCGTGAGGAAACCGGCACACCTACGGAGAAATTCTTAGGTTGCGTAGGCTTCCTGTCGTTGTGGTATATGCTGAGACTGGGACCTAGTTGACCACTATTCTATGTTGTGTTCTATGGTGTTTTTTCTCTTTTTTGTTGTGTTCTTCTGTTATGTGGTCAATAAATGTGTTTTATTATTATTATTATACATCTGTACGAGTGTAGAGCCAATAGTAGAAAATAATACTATTTAATATTAACATAAAATATATGCCCAGCCTCATCCACGCTGCGACCAACGGCCGGTTTTAATTCAATTCTTGGTCCATACTAATTAACCCCCTACAATTCTTTGCTCAGAGACGATAATAATAAGGGCCAAATGAACATTAGCGGACAACTCTTTTGCCCGGCTGTTTGTGGATAAACAAACACACAATTTTATGCTTTATTACTACGGAGGTAGCTCTTAGAGTCAGTTATTTGTGTACTAGCTTAGTATCTTCCTGTGACTTTTGATGGAATGTTTTATTTTGTGCAATGTAATTTTAATTTAATTTACATTATTTTGTAGATAGATAAAATAGTAGATAGAAATATTGTTTACATGTGTATACTAATTGAATTATTTTTGATTTTATTTATAAGTGACAGGATCGACCTAATTATGGAAATCATTGTATAAAAAATCTGACGCATTTTATAATTACTTTATATTTAATATGTTTTTTAAATTGTGAGTGAAATAAAGGATTTTTTTACAGTTTTCCTTGTTACAATTGAATAATTAATTATGTCCTATTCAAAGGTTGTGTAGTCACCAAACGTATATATGCTGATAATTGCATTATTTACCTTTTACTTAATACAAAAATAAAATATGTAATTTGAACATGAAACATACGAATAAAATAATGTACATTTAGCACTCATTAACTGAACAAATGTATTAAATTACTTAGAGAAAGCGTACCAATTCACAAAAGCTTCAGAAAAGCAGTGCTTTCACACTGTACTCACCATTTTTGCATCCGTTTAAAATCAAATAAAACACCGACCAAAATCCGTCGGCGGCCATCTTCAAACGCTTGTAATTACAATACCCTCATATACGGGTCTCATTAACACTAAAAAAACCTGCAGAAACAAATAGCACAACTCGTGTTAACCCCACGAATGGCAGGTGCCCGCATCAAAGTTCGGAACCCTTCCAGGGGTCGTTAGGACCAACCCCACCGGTCATCTTAATCAACCCTTCAAAGGACAATCGGCCGACTTGACCCCCGGGTCCGAGCGGAATCGCCAAACTAATTATTGTTATACCCCATTATTAGTGTGTTTTCGGACCGGTCAATATTTTATGTTTCCATTGTGGTGGGATTTCTTGATTCCGTTTTGATGGCGGTTATGGATGTTGGGGCATGTTTGAGGAATGGGGTCCGCGGTCCGATGATGGAGTTAACGTTAATAAAATACAAATAATTAATTGAATTCTAAGCATGAACTAAAGCGAATGGACAATTTGTTTATTGTCAATAAATTAATACAAATAGAGTAAAGTAGGAGTAGTTTTTTGTATTCAATATTAATAATAACTAATACCTATAAAATTTTATAGGCAGACAAACAAACGGACAAACAACAAAGTGTTTCTATAAGGATTTCTTTGAGACATCAATTCGACATGACCGATGATGATGAAATCGGGTGCAGGACCACCGTCTTAACTTGCACGGCGTGCAACCGCCAACTTCCTGACTCCGGGCTGAGAGTGAGAGTTTTTCTTTACAGAAAAATTCACACAAATTTTGCCCGAACCCGGATTCGAATCTCTCGGTCTTTACGCAGCGCTTGCTACCAATAGACTAATGAGGCAGTCAATCAAATTATTAATCTATCAAAAGGTGTTTTACATTACGTAAGATTTTAGACTTCTGGCGCCTTCCGTCTTCGTTCGCGACCATGATTGGTGTAACCCAGTCGAAACGTCGGGCAGTAAGTAGCTATGTATTTGCTACTGCTAATATCGCGTGTAGACCCATAAATACTAATATTTAGTGAAATATTAGTCTTTATGAGTATGTATATAAGAAGTGTCTCATGGTGGCTATAAGACACTTCTTATGTTATTCAAATCAACAGTTATCCAACTCAAGTAGCAAAGTAAAACAATGTTGTTTCTCTCATTAAACACATGACCCCACTTATCGCCAGTAGAGCAATCGGCAAACGTTAATCTCAAGACGGGGGGCGACCCTTTCGGTTTAGTGTCCGGCCCTGGTGATATCTTTACGATATCCGGGAGCGCTGATGGACTGACCGGCGCAGGGACGGATTTGGGGTGGAGGCGATTTAATAATAGGAAATCGGTTTTTCTTCTACAAAATGTAGACATTTAGGGATTTGAAACTATAGAAATAATAACAATAATAATATAGCAAAGTCGCTTCCCGCGTATGTCTGTCCCCATGTATACTTAAATCTTTAAAACAACACAACGGATTTTGTTGTGGTTTTTTTAATAGATAGAGAGGTTTAAAAGAAAGGTTTTTACGTCATTTACCCGAAACAAAGCGAGGGCTGGTCACTTGTTACAAATAAATTAAAAAGTTATTGTGCATCTGATCATTTGGACATCAAATTGTAAAGTTTCCCAGTTCGTTGAGACATACACCAGAAAAAAGACAAAAAGTAAAACTAAAATAAAGAAAATTCTTTGACGCAATCTCATAGAGAAAAAAACTTTTCACCTCAAAACACCAGATTAAAAATCATGGACTTTTGAAGTGGCACAAAAACATAAATAGCGAAAATATATTTAATAGTCAAACTTCAAATAAAGTTTTGGTAAGGTGTTTTTTTTAGCTACAACGCTTTTGAATGACTTTACAAGTTCACACAATATAGTGATAACGGAAATCCCTTCCCAAATCCGGCCCTGCGTTTCCAATGGGCCGGACAGGACGAATTTAATTGCGATTCGGCGAAGTGCGCAATAGTGGGCTCGCCCAAACTGTTTAGTGCGAAAACTAAGCTCGGGATAGTATGGATGGATGCGCCTTTACAGTTAACTATTAAACTTTCGAATTGTCTTTGCTAACAATTGGGTAAATGGTTACCTGGGTTAATAACGTAACTTACGATTTTAACTATAAATTTGGAAATGATTACTTATATATCTAAAAAAGTGAGGATGCTCGGTTAATTAAGGTCGTTGCTTGCCAGATGGTGACCATGGGGTCACCAGTTCAAACCCCGCCTAGTACCACTGTGTTTTCAAATTTGAAATTTACATGTACGACTATTCGACGTTTTAAAGGTGAAGGAAAACACCGTGAGGGAAGCTGCACACCTACTAATAAATTCTAAGGTTGTCTAGTCGACCAACCCACACTTGACCAGAGTGGTTGACTAAGGCCTTAGCGCCCTAGTTCAAGGTAGGCCCGTGCCCCAGCAGGTGGGACGTATATATGATATAAATCTTGCTACTACTTGTACTTTTAAATAATTTTATTTCAATTTCAACTCAATAATTTAGCAGGAAAAAATATTTTGTGTTATCGTTTTTATAATTCGCTTTTAAACCTACTTCCCAAAAACTACTCCTTGAAGAAAAAAAAAGCACACCTACACTCCAGCAAGCATTTGAAAGAAAAAGCATAAAACTTCAAAACCCATAACACTCGTAATCAAACGGTATATCCACATCCACTCCAACGGTGGGCGCATGTAGCGAATGTTGCGTACAAATCAAGATCCGGCCCATTAACGCTGGGTAGCGGGTTCGATGCCTGCCAACAAGTTTTATTGTTGACCTCTGATTGCGTTCTCTAGTAACGGCCACTTTTATGGGAAATATTGGTTTTACGATACGAGTTGAGTGCTGCGTATTTGTTGTTCCGATTAGGGTTAGGTAGTTGGTACCACTTAACGGGGTTTTTAAACTGTAATTTGTATGTATATGTGTAAATTTGTCCCACATAATTTGTTTATTCATTGTACTCCATAGTTACAAAAGGTGTTACATATTAGTTTCTTAAAACTAAAGGTTCTATATAGACCATGTACTTACTATAAATAATAATAGTAAATAAATATAACACAATTTTATTTATATTTATTTATTGGACAGCCAGAGAAAATAACATTAGATAATACTTAAAAATAAACTTACTATAGCGACACATACAAAAACGTAAAAATCTATTGAAGGCGGCCACATAATTCTCTGTAAATTAGTACAGACGGATAATGTAACATTTACGAGAATCATACTTAATTTACCGTGAAATTTTAGTGGTTGTTTTCCCGTGGCAGAACGGCTTGCCTTTAGTAATACTATCGAATCATGCAAATTATTCCTCGAAAAAAAATATTTTTTTTCGATTTTTCAGAATAGTCATTTTCCAACTCGAAAAAGAGAGAAGCTATCGTTGTTTTTGAAGATGTGACGTATTCAGGTACTGCTTGCCGCATGAAATCGATGCTTAAAGCTAAAGAAGCTCTACACCCTAAGTCATAAAGCGGTTCGAACGTATTTTCGAGTTACGGTTAAACCTTTCGTAAAACCGGCATTTATTGATTTTACCAAAACAGAACTGCACACATCTTTTGTAATACTAAGATAGAATCATTTTACTGCGGGAAAACAACCACTAAAATTTCACGGTGTAAGTAATAAATAAAATTAGTAAACTCACAACATCACATAGATTGATCTGATCTCGTGGTAAGTAGCTTAAGCAATTGTGTTACGGAAATCAGAAACAACAGTGGATACACAAATATACTTAAATATATTTAACTAGTGACCCGCCCTCGCCTCGCTTCGGGTAAATTTTACATAAAAACCTTCCTCTTGAATCACTCTATCTATTGGAAAAAACCGCATCAAAATCCGTTGCGTAGTTTTAAAGATTTAAGCGCACATAGGGATATAAGGACAGAAAAGGCGACTTTGTTTTATATTATGTAGTGATAACACACCCAGACACGGAACAAACACCGATGTTCGTCACACAATTAATATTTGTTCTGGGTGGTAATCGACGACTTTTGTAACCGTAGGTGGAATTCTGGGTCACTAACCACTGTTTCACCGAGCCAATCAAAAAGGTTGGTTTCATTGATATTTTTAAGCGAGCTATATAATTCGTCTTTGTTACTTTTTATAGCAATAGAAGCAAGTACACTTTGTTGATTAGAGGAAAAGTATTAAAAAACATCACATCCCCCTATTTTTTCCCGAGAAATCTCCCGTTATCGATCCTTTGGGCCAATTTAAACCCGTTCTGATGAGCACAAAGGATCAAAAAGGGATTGTTTGTAGAATCAAGCCGTGAGATAAAAAAGACATTCAACCCTCCTTTTGTCCCTTTATTTTTTCTTAATTTCAACTTGATCCCAATCAGGAGTAAATTATAATGGGGAGTTAACTAGAAGAATGTCCCTTGTTGTATTGTCTCTGCTGATTTCTTTTTTCGTTTGTTAACGAATCATTGGTATTTATATAGAGCTGTTGGTGCGATTGTCTTGAATGTTGTCTGCTTCCTCAACTTAGGGTTGAGAGCCATCCGCTCCCCCGCAAGTCGGGTGATGATGACGAGGCTACTCCAAGCCATCATCGTATATCAGTTAGGAAAAACTTTTGACTGGAGCTGGAATCTTTTCATTTATTTATTAATTATTATCATTGAATATGACACATATTATTAATTCGTTGACTTACTTTTTTTTTAATCATTTACGCATTTCATTCGGACGAAATGAAAGTATACATATTATGTTTTGTGTTAAAAAATAATATTTAGTTGGCAACAATCTACTCCCAGCAACTTATTGGAATCTAACAACTTGATTGACTTTTTCAGAAAAAAAATTTGAATTCGATTCTTGAAATCTGTAAAACCAACTCAACTCACTACTCCAATCACACCAAAACTGTCCCACTCAGACCCGCAACCCCTCCATACATTTCTGCAAATATCAAATTTTTTCCGCGGCCCGCCTTCGTTTCCTCGGTTCAACTTTAAATTAACTTTTTTTTCGCCTTTTTTGTTTATCGGCAGCCATCTTAACCCTTCTCTTCTATCGGTGGAATTGACAAAGATCTCAGGCCAAGAGTGTCGGTGGAAAATTGAATTTTTATCGAGATGAACATTTTTTGCTCGAAGCGGTTTAATGTTTCGATTACAATGCCTCGGGATTGGCGGCAGTTTTTAATGAACGCTGATATCTTGCTGTATTTCGTGGCTCGTTACGTAAGAACAATGGGGAATGTGGATTGAAACGGTAATTGTGTAATGTCTTTTTTCGGCGATCGGAAAATCAGCTAAATATTTACATTTCGTTGGTGAACAGTTTTAGATGCATAGATCGTTTATGATATCACAATGTCGAATACTAGCACTAGCTAAATCATGATATTTACTATGTAAGCAAACCCCTTTAATATATTATTAATAAATAAATAATAAATAAATATTTCACAACATCACATACATTGATCTGATCCCGTGGTAAGTAGCTTAAGCACTTGTGTTACAGGTATCAGAATCAACAGTGGATACACAAATATACTTAAATATATTTAATAATACACCCAGACACGGAACAAACACCGATTTTCATCACACAAATATTTGTCCCGAGTGGGAATCGAACCCACGACTCTTGTAACCGTAGGCAGTGAACCTGGGTCACTAACCACTGTTCCACCGAGCCAGTCATTATTATCTCAGCTAACCAATCACTGCGAAGAGTGCTTTCAGCAATTATTCTATCTTGCGGTATATTATTATTTTATTTTATAACTAGTGGTCCCGGCGAACTTCATACCGCCAATACTGATTCTTTATCTATATTTTCTCATTGAAACCTTCCCTGGACTACGACGAACAATTTAAAACCAAAATTACCTAAATCGGTTCGGGCGTTATCGAGTTTTAGTCAGACTAACGAACAGCAATTCATTTTTATTTATAAGAAGAAGAAGATGTTTATGAAACTTTTTATTACGATTTCACAATGACATGAACACAGGAAGGCAGTAACTTCTAAAAGGTATTTTAAGGTCTAATTTCCCACATTTTCTAAAGAAGAATAATTACGTACGCAATTCAGTCAGCGGAATGCATGTTATGCAACTCCTGAATGCACCAATTTGCATTCTTTTCAACCGCAATTTTACTGATTTGAGTAAAATAGCGCTAAAAATGAGCGCTATCATAACAAAACGACAGCCCATCGCTAATTGACTGCTCATATTAAATGGCTCTTAATAGTGCAAGGGATATAAATTTTTCCTAATATTATTATATTATAGTCTGTTGCGCTTCTTGCCAAATCTATTTATAAAGCTTGATTATGTTGTTTACTCGCCTTCACTACAACGGAGCAGTTTCTTAACCGACTTCAAAATAGGAGGAGTTTCTCAATTCGTCTGTATTTTTTTTATGTTTGTTACCTCACAATTTTCGCTCGGGTGAACCGATTTGGATGTTTATTATTTTTCTTAGAAAACTGGTGCTTCCTATTTGGTCCTATAGCAATTTGGTACAATTCTGACAATAGCATCCATGAATAATGGGAGGTCAACTCCTTAATAGTTAGAAGTAAAAGGATAATTCTTTCAATACTGTATGCACATTCAGACTACTAGTTATAATATCAACAGTATTTCAGGTGAGCTGAACAAACGTTTTTTTGCTAAACATTTTTTACGCGGAAAACAATTTCCACGTGGGCGGATTTGATAGCGAAGACTGGCGGTTCCAAGAGTCGTGGGTTCGATTCCCACACGGGACAAATATTTGATATTTATTTATTTATAACAATACACGCGAGATTAATCTGTAAAATTAGTTTTATTTCAAACCATCTGAATTTAACTAATTATTACATTATTAGTACGACAAATATTTGATATTTATTTATTTATAACAATACACGCGAGATTAATCTGTAAAATTAGTTTTATTTCAAACCATCTGAATTTAACTAATTATTACATTATTAGTACGTATGTCATTTGAAACATTACATTTATGAATAAAAATGGAGCTGAAAACACTAATAAAGTGTTGTAATGAAATTATAGTTCATTGCACATCATAGACTTATGTGAAATTAACTAACTATACATAAATTATCAAAATATTCCTAAAACAATATGTTGTATGTAACAATATGTAATTGATGGAGCAAACTTTTATTATGATATATCAATAATAATAATATAATCGATGTCACATACAAAATGGATCATATCCCTTGCAGTAAAGGGCTTCAATTAGTGTGTTGGAGGGCTCTAGACATCTCGCTGACTAATTAATACTCGTAACAATTAAAAGACACGGTATTTTTACAGTCCCACATACTATCACGGTACTTGTATGTTACTATTGTACAGGAAAATCTCTGAGCTTTATTGTATAAAAAAAAAAGTTGTAAAATGCGAGTCAGTTCACGCTCTAGGTAGAGAAAATTGTATTTAAATTATTTTTTACTCATATAGTTTATTATACAGTTACACTTTATTACTCAGATAGAGTACAATTAAGGCGATATCACCATTACAACCATCTAAATCTACAAAAAAACTGTCGAAATCTAATTTCACTATGGAGTAACTACTCAATAATTTTGAATTTTTGTTTGTTTTCTTTACTAAACCTAGCTTTAACAAAAAACGTAATAAGCACGACATATGAAGTGCAGACTTATTTTAATACCTTTAATAAGTATGATTTTATTGTAAGAGCAATAAGTCAAGGTACACAATAATAAAACGTATTAAAAAACAAAGTGTGTTACACTTACCCTATAACATTTTAAAACAACTTGTAAAGTGTTAAATATGACTTCCTGTAAATACTTTAAGGTAAGTGCTTAGTACAAACTTTCTTTGTATTAAAGCTGTTTACAGTTTGTCTAAAAAGTATTGTATTTTATACTTTTAAATCGAACTAAAACAACAACCCGAACAATCTCAAAAAATAATTAATACTAATATAGGCAATGCATTCAAATTTAAATTCCAACTCTATAGAATTTGAATAAAGCGAAATGGGACTCGAATTAAAATCTATAGAACCATTAAAATAAAAGCCACGAAATTCCCGTAAAGCTTAATAAAATAATAGAAAAACTTATAAATATTCACAAACCCGACTTAAACCTTTAGCAGACTGACGGATTCGTTTTTACTTATTCCACAGAAAATCTGCTTAAAATCCGTATTAAAAGAATCACTCGGAATTTATTTGGGGCACGATTTGAGTTAGGAGTTCTGAGCGGAATATCATGTTCATCTCTGAAAGACTATTTCTATGATTACATGGAGTATTCTGTAATCGTTTAGTAGCTGGTTGGCCAGCTTGATCTATTAAATTATTATATTTTTTTATACTAGACTAACAAGATGACCTTGGTAGAGTGCTACCTGATGGTAAGCGGTAGTGAGAACCAAATATGAGGTCGACAGGCACAATAGATCGTATTGAGCCTGTCGCACTCACCCTGAAGGCCTGCTTAAATGCAGTTTCACGCCCCGCCTGAGAGCCCGGAACTTTTGATCCTTGTGTCCCTGTCCCGCTAGAAGTCGTGGGTTTTATCATCATCCAGGACAGTCTTAACTGGTGATCTGAAGAATATGACTGTGACAAGAAGGACTAATGTAAAAAAGTGAGAAGACTAACCCGCACTTGACCAACGTAACCACGTTGGTCAAGACCTGATCGCTTTAGTTTAGGGTTGGCTCGTGCCCTAGCAGTACTTAGTAATATACTTGTTAGCCGAAATATCGGGAGCTCATTAAAACAAAACAACATGGTAAATATCCCGGACACTTTCAGTTTTCTAATGTGTGTAACCATGACAGTTTAAAATTATATAACGTACAAATAGTCAAGAGGTTGAAGAACTTTTGGCTATATTTACCTAGTTTTCTAATTTTACATAGTAGGAAATACTGTTCCAGATCAGGAAAGAAATTTATATGTTCTTCATTCTAAAAATTTATTATAATAAATTTATATTATGACAGTCAAAATCACAGATTTATGAGCAAAATAATTTAAAGGTTGTGGTTTGGATTCGGAGAGGAAAACCTACGTATTTCCGCCATGTCAATCAGTGACGCTGATTACTACTAGTCAACTCATTGTCTTAGACCGCTATCGCTCAACCCTTGCGGCCACAATTCGAGACTTGCCCTTATCTCTTCGCAATGGTCGCGATTCAGAGTGGTTACAAACCCTTTGGATGTTGTCGTTGCGAATGATTTTAAATGTAAAAATTATTCAAATACCGCGGATAAGACGTCTCAGAGCCCAATAGTGACGTCGGATCGGAGTTCGGCGTTTTTACGCGATAACACCCAAATTGGGGGGTGCGAGGCACTTGGGCGATTTTCCGAAAATTAACGGTGTAGTGAAAAGGTTAAACGCTTGCACGAGCGGGATTATGTATGGATTAGTACATTTTTTGTACTTTACTCGAGAACTGTAGGAAAACATATTTGAATGGAATTTAACGTGACATCACATTAAAAAGCTTCGATGGCCTAGTGGTTATGGTCGTTGCCATAACCACTCGGCCATTGAAGATCGTTCGTTGCCATACGCGATGTTGCTAGTTCAAACCCCGCCACGGACCACGGTGTTTTTCAAATTTGAAATTCATATGTAGGTACAATTATTCGCTTTACAGGTGAAACAAAACATCGTGAGGAAACCTGCACACCTACGAAGAAATTCTTTGGTTGTGTTGTCGACCAACCCGCACTTGGCCAGCGTGGTCTAAAAGACTAAAGCTTGTCTCGATTCGTGCGAGTTTCGTAGAGTCGTACAATACGTCTAACCGCACACACACAAACACCGTGCCGAAGTCTACCGAACTGAAACGACGTTAGACGATTGTGAGGTTTTTTTCGTTACGGAATTTCTTGGTTCGGTCGCCGCGCTCAAAGCCCGCGATAAAAGCTATGCAATAGCTTAATATTTAATTGTAATAAAATATTTTCAACATTATTTTTTTCACTCATGAAGGCCTTATCGCCTTAGCCCCCAGCAGTGGGGACGTATATGGGCTTAATGATGATGAAACCTAAAATAAATACTCTAAAGATCATCAAAAATATAATAAACCACCTTTACGATACTTACAGCTTAAAATTCTCACCGATTCAAGTACACAATCAAAACAGAATAGCGTCAAGACAACCCCAAGTGTCCTTAATGGCTTCATGTATCAATGCGGAGGACAAAAAGTTGGTAAAAACGACGCTAACTGCCGACGGGTAGAGTCGGCTGCTTGTCATCGGTAAGTTTATTTAGGGGTAAGTTGGGGTGCTTACACAATCGCTGTGAGGAACTTTGCCCTCTAAGTTTTTACCATCAGATCCTTTTGGTGGTGAAAATACGACGATCATGAACTATTGCTAATTATTTGACGAAACTGTATGATTTACAAAAATCACCGGCCAAGTGCAAGTTGGACTAGCGCACGAAAGGTTCCGTCCGAATTATGTAAAAAAAAACAGGTTAACTGTATGGGGTCCCCATTAAATTTAATCTTTATTATTTTTTAAGTATTTGTTGTTAAATCGGCAACGGAAATAAATAATTTGTGAAAATTTCAGCTTTCTAGCTATCACGGTTTATGAGATACAGTTTGGAGATAGGCAGATAGATATATGACGGTTCCAAGAGTCGGTTCAAGAGGTTCGATTCCCACTCGGGACAAATATTTGTGTGATGAACATCGATGTATGTTTGGGTGTCTTATTTATATATTAAAGCCTATTTGTGTATCCACTGTCGTCTCTGACATCTGTAACACTGTGCTAAGGCCACGGAATCACGGAAGCACGGAATGTATGTTATGTTGTGAAATATTTATTGTTATTTATTTATTAATAACTATGAGTAGACACAGTGAATACAATAGGCGTGATGACTGGGTCAAAATCTTATTATTCTATTTAGTCCGTAAGTTAGTTTATACAAAAATATGGGATACGTATTTTTTTGTTTTTCAATTGATTGAAAAATGACAAAATTATAGCTTATCAAACTTCTGGAGTGGGGGCTTGTGACGTCACAGTTACGCAAAAATTGTACCTAAACGTGACGTCATACGAAACTTCTAAGCACTATATCTTCATAATTTCTTGTTTGTGAAACAAAATAATAATACGTGTACGTTACGTTTTTAAATAATCTAAATAACGGACTAATTATATTTTTTTAGTCGTCTCGCCTATTTATTAGAGATAATCCGACAACGCAACAATACGGCCAAAAACATAACGGGGCAATCTGTTTACTGAAACAACCTCGCTTCCGTCCAACCTGCAGTCTCCCTTACAGCTATGCTAATAAAATGATATTGTTTTCTTCAGAAAGTCCTATTAATTAAGAAGTGTGACATTCGCATTTTATTAATCCCAACAACTTGGGAAGTGTCAGCCATTATTGTTCGAAAGTTGAACTCTAAGAGGACAGAAGGTGCGCAACAATAACTGTTGTAACTGTTATAAATAACTGTTATTTAAAGCGTTAATAATTCACAATTTTAATGGCACGTTTTTCGTAACTTTCATTGCGTTTTTGTTCGCTAAAGTGGGAGTTATGAAACGTGTTGAAGTTTCGCTAATGTATTACGTTGAATTAATTGGATTGCTTACGCGTGTCTCTTTTATTGTAGAAGTTGGGAAGAGTTTGGGAGGATGGTTCTTGATTAAAAATCAAATATTACACAATTTTGCATGCATTGATCTGATTAGGTGTGTAATTTTTTCATCATCATCATCAGCCTGTTCTTGTCCACTGCTGGACATAGGCCTCCCCAAATGCACGCCACTTCTCATATTTTTTATTATTATTATTGGTTTAAGTTATTTTTCTTTTTGTCACAAAATAAACGTTTTCTTTCTTTATAATATTTACTCGTATTTTTTTTCTTTCATTCTTTCTCTCTATAATTAATCGTATTTATTTTGAACAAACGACTATTTCGGATCAGATCGGTGTATGTAATGTCGTCTGAAGTTACTTGAAAGTTCAGTTACTGATCAGTAAACTATAAATAAATACAAATATCACACAACATCACATCTGATCTGATCCCGTGGTAAGTAGCTTAAGCACTTGTGTTGCAGATAAAAAGTCAGGGATACCAGTCACAACTATCTGTCCGGTGGTTGTTAAACGGTATACGGGTAAGCTACCTCGGCTCCTTGAACTACTATCGACTCAGTCCAAATCATCCGAGGCAAAAGTATCCTTCCTCCCCTTTTCCTACCCCTGTCATATAATATCCTTGCTACTCGTGGGAACGCAATGACCTTGTTTAAACAATGCACAAGACAGAATGGCGGCGACGTGGTCCAAATCCCGTCACGTCACGTTTCCCACAGAGGTGAAAAGTGAATCGCTGGAAGTGATCTCTGCCTACCCCTCTGGGAAAAAGGCGTGATTTTATGTATGTATGTATGTATGTATGTTACAGATATCAGAATCAACTGTAGTTGCACGAATACTTGACTATATTAATAACACACCAAATACCGGCGTACATTACACAAATATTTGTCCAGGTGGGAATCGAACCCACGACTCATGGAACCGTAGCCTGGGTCACTAACCACTGTTTCACTGACCCAGTCATTCTTAGAAGAATTGGTTAAGACACGAATATATCTTCATTATGAAAAAGCATGTAAATAAAGAAAGGATTATGATTTCCGGTCGATTTGGGCTATGGCGACATATTCGACTCATAAATATGGAAGATATCGCGCAAGTAATACTCCAAATGTATGCAAGCGTATAAACATTTGTGTTCCGGTTTCCGCTTACCGTCTTAGTAGTTGCAAAGGACACTATTTCCGGGTATAATTACAAAATTCTACTACCTATATGTACAGTACACTATACACCGTGAAATTTTAGTGGTTGTTTTCCCGTGGCAGAACGATTTGCCTTTAGTAATACAATCGAATCATGCAAATTATTCCTCGAAAAAAAAAAATTTTTTTTTTCGATTTTTCAGAATAATAATTTTCCAACTCGAAAACGAGAGAAGCTATCGTTGTTTTTGAAGATGTGACGTATTCAGGTACTGCTTGCCGCATGAAATCGATGCTTAAAGCTAAAGAAGCTCTACACCCTAAGTCATAAAGCGGTTCGAACGTGCTTTCGAGTTACGGTTAAACCTTTCGTAAAACCGGCATTTATTGATTTTACCAAAAAAGAACTGCACACATCTTTTGTACTACTAAGATAGAATCATTTTACTGCGGGAAAACAACCACTAAAATTTCACGGTGTATAGACGGTTTAGCACGTAAAATCTATACTAATATTATAAAGCTGAAGAGTTTGTTTGTTTGTTTGTTTGAACGCGCTAATCTCAGGAACCGCTGGTCCGATTTAAAAAATTCTTTCACTGTTGGATAGTCCATTTATCGAGGAAGGTTATAGGCTATATTAAATTTTCAAAAAAAGTAGGGATCCGTACGAAAAACCCAAATTTGTCACCCAAGATGTAAAAAAAATCAAATTTCAAATAAATTTTTACAATTTGTTTTGACAGGACGAAGTCTGTTGGGTCAGCTATTGTTCATAAAATTACACATAGATGGCATCGTGCTTTGTACAGCATGCCATAAATGCTGTCAAGTTTGACATAACATGAGCACCTACGTGAAAAGTTTTTTGGTAGTTCAAAAGATGGCACTGTGCTCTACGTATTACTTCGATATTATATTGTGGAAAAGTTTGTATGTAGGTATACCATACGTCAAATATGTGAAGTTTGTCTTTTGGAATTGATAAATTTGGAGTGCCATTAAATTACGTAAATTACTAGAAGGGTTCTGAATCGACAACATGTATCGAAATATTCTAATTGTCACCTTTTTTCTATTTTAATTTAATAAAATAGTGTCATCTAATTGACATATTTTTAAGCTGTCAAAATTAACGAGAGCATTCAAATTTCCATAATTGCCGAATTGAAGAAGGTTGGTTGTCAAAAAATACATTGATATAATACTCAAGGGTTTGGTATCAGAAAAAAGGATGAGATGATCACAATGCGATTAATACATTGTATGCACTAACCGGGTATTAAATATTCAATCAAATTGAACAAATTCAATATTGAGTTCAAAAAATTATATGAAAATCAATATAAAAGTAAAGTATAGCATATTTCATTTGGTAAAGCATAAAATTCGAAAAAAGAAAATGAGGGGTTTGCCAGGGATTAAGAAAGAACATGATTCAAGCACACAGTAAAAGCGTCGAATAATCGTACATAGGTATGAATTTAAAATTTGAAAAACACAGTGGTACGTGGCAGGGTTTGAAGTGGCGACCTCTTGCATAGCAAGCAAATACCTAAACCACTCGGCCATGGACGCTTTTTTCCTCTCTAACTATAAACTGCTACCTGGCTTTGGAATAGGACGTCCTTTATTTCACATTGATCGATGAACAATTAGGATTACTTGAAGATGATCTATTCAATATGAGGAAGCTGCTCACTATAAACATAGATTTTAGGATTTCGTACGTCGAAAAGAATAACCGAACCCCTTATATAGGATCCTTTTATCATCGTCAATTTTTGTCAAGGAGAAAATATCAAACTGAAACTTACATCAAATACTCAGGTCTACTGTCCCTTCGCCTGAGCCAACACAATTAAAAGAAACATTCATTTATGCTGCCAATTTTTGACACTCGCAAAGGGAACTACTATCTGCGAAGTACTCAGATTCTCAAAATTTAGAATAAAGCAACGTCAAGTACAGAGAATTGCGTAAACTTTAAAAATAAATTGCGTTGTGCGAGTCCGTCTTGCACTTGGACTTTTCTTTTTTTTTTTTCTTTTCTTGGGTTCTATTCCCACTCAGCACAAATATTTCTGCGATAAATATCGATGTTTGTTCCGTGTCTGGTTGAGCAAAAAAAATTTTTAAATGTATACCACTGTTCTGATAAAAACAAGTGCTAAAGCTTCTTACCACAGGATCAGATCAATTAATGTGATGTTGTGTAATATACTTATTTATTACTACACGATAAACAACAGATGATGATGATGATAAGAACCAAAATAATTTTGTTTTAAATGTTTCTTCCGGTTGACTAACTTCTTAAGTGGCAGATAAGATTTTGACGGGACTACGACTTTTAAGTTAAAAAAAAATCAAAATCCTGTAGTTAACGCGAACGAACTTATTTATTACTACACGATAAACAACAGATGATGATGATGATAAAAACCAAAATAATTTTGTTTTAAATGTTTCTTCCGGTTGAAGACTAACTTCTTAGTGGCAGAAAAGATTTTGTTGACTACGACTACTTTAAGTTAAAAAAAATCAAAATCCTGTAGTTCACGCGAACGAAGTCGCGGGCACAGCTAGTTAATTTATATGAGTATGTTATTTAATTATTCTCTAGATTTTATTAAACAACTTTACGACTACTTACTGTAAAAGATATCTTAGTTATCAATAAAAGCATTTTGATTTTGAATTCTAGTTCCAATCTGTAATATAAGAGTATAGACAACTACTCTGATCAATAAATATGACTACAGACTATTCATCATAATCCTACTACCATTACAATTCTACTAGTACATAGCCTATAATAATGAATTGTAAAATAAACTATTTATTATTGAAAGTCCCGCCGAAATTTATAATTCTATACTTGATAAGCGAGAATGTTAAAAAAAAAGTTTTTAATTATGCCTTTGTTATTGATATCCGATATAGATTCATACCCATTCAGTAAAAGTCATTAATTTAATTTTAAAAACAGCCACTTCAATTTTATTTAGTTTTATTTAGTATAGATTTAAACTACCAGATTCTATACCGCTAATAGCGACAAGAACAACTTAATTTTTAATGCATTTTAAATTCTTAAATTGTCTAGTTTAAATTTTGTCTAATTTATAGTGCGGTCTCCCAGTCAATCACATCAATACAATTATTTATCAAACAATCTTCCCACCATAACGATTCCACTAGACAAGCTATCAGTAACGTAGCAAACGGCAATAACGACCTAACTAGTGCGACTAGTAACTAGCTCCGCTAGCTATTTAGCTGAATAGTCGATGACGCCGCCCCCGTCGGGCTGCTGAAAAGCTTTTAATATCAAATGAACTGAAAATTGGTACGTGTCAAACGGCATTATTAGGTGGAACTGTATAGAGTTGTTAGTGTGGTTAACTAGTGTAAGTTATTTCCTTTGTGGAAAATGGATTTCCGCCTTTTAATTTGTGTTAAAGTAGTATTATACTCTACAATGGACGTGGTCCACAACCCGTCACGTCACGTTTCCCACAGAGGTGAAAAGTGGATCGCTGGACACTTTCAGAGATTACTCTATCTCTGCCTACCCCTCTGGGAAAGAGGCGTGATTATATATTTTATATATATATACTCTAAAATGTACAGATAATATCTATCAACAAAGCAAAGTTAAGTTACACGATAAATAAGTAGTGAAAAAAAGTTACTAACCAAAACAATACACCGTCAGTCACTTATTATATTAGAAGTTACTTTATTTGCAAGTGTTTAAAAAGGAAATGTGTGTTGATGTTATACTCTTTTTCACCTAAGATGATCCCTGTGACACTTCATTGTGTTCTAAATCACGCATTTTACGTTTGACAAACGAAAATAATTAATTGCACACTTTGGATTTTGATTTTTGATTTGATTGTCATTAGGAAAAATATTAAAATAAATCATTTTAAACTTTTAAAAGGGAAACGGTATCATTTAGTTTCGTTTAATGTAATAGAACATTTTTAAAAAATACCTATTCAGTTCGTATACGTAGAATGGAATGTAGTAAAATGATTTATTTTAATATTTTTCCTAATGACGCCGCAATAAAATGAAAAAAGTGTGCAATAAAATTATTTTCGTTTGTCAAACGTAAAATGCGTGATACAGAACACAATGAAGTGTCACAAGGGATCATCTTAGCAGAAAAAGACTATAGTTTCAACATTTCCAAAATCAGTTTTTTAATATTAGTAGTTACTACAGAGTATACGTAATAATGTGTTGTCTTCAAGCTTATTTAAGGTATTTCGTTATTAAGACATGCGTTTCCTGTATTCTGGCTCAGTGGTACAGTTGTTCGTGTCCCAGACTCACTGCCTTCGGTTCCAAGAGACGTGAGTTCGATTCCCAACCGGGATATATATTTATGTGACGAACATCGGTGTTTGATCCGTGTCTGTGTATGTTATTAAACATATTTAGGTATATTTGTGAGTACACTACTGGTTCTAGTATCCGTAACACAAGTGCTTTAGCAAATTATCACGGGATCAGATCAATGTGATGTTGTGTAATATTTATTTGATTTACACGTTGGTAAATACTGGAATTAGCTGTCTATCGTGTGCAATAGATATTCGACTTGTTTCTATAAATAACTTAAAGCCCATTTCCACAATCCACAACAAACCGACTGGTATTATCATCTCTAAATATATCCTCCCCAGAATCAGTCGGGCTCCGACCAAGTGCTGAATAATTATCATACTTGTAGGCGCGTAATTACGTATTATAGTGACGATGAGTTTTGTTCGTAGCCTCTTCGTTAGCTAGCGGAAGGCTGGTTAGCTATTACTTTGACTGAAATACGCTTGTGAATTTGACGCTATGTAGTTGGGAACTGTGCTACATGGATGAGCGGGATGTTATGTAATGTTGACCTGACTGACGACCAATGGGTGATGGAGCTTTGTGTGTTATGTAGGACATATAGTGCTTAAGCGCGTAGCTACACAATCTGTGCGTATTTCATGATGTCTTTCATACATCATTACTTAAGCTAGTTATTAGTCTTTATGGGTCTACACGCGTTATTAGGAGTAGCAAATTACATAGCAACTTACTGTCCGACGTTTCGACTGGGTTACACCAATCGTGGTCGCGAGCGAACTAGCCCAATAATCATTACTTAAGACCTTCCTTTCGGAAGTTCTTAAGTTTGTTGCATTTACTGGGTACATAAAATAGAATAGAAATGAACAATTTGTTAATTTGATTCAATGTAGTTCGAATGACTTTCGAACTACATTGAATCAAATAGAAAAGTTTAATAGATAATATCTCATAGAAAATATGAGATATTATCTATTAAACTTTTCAACTTCCGCATTTCCATTCCATTCGATCAATGCGTTCGATACATTAGCTTTGCAATTCATCATCTGCTGACTGAATTAGCTCTCACACTGAGGGCTCTACCCAAAAGTAGGGCAGATCAGGCCTCAGTCAACTACTCTGACCAATTGCAAGTTGAGTACAAATCCTTAGAATTTCCTGATAGATGAACAGGTTTCTCAAGATGTTTTCCTTCACCTTATTTGCGTCGAATAAACGTAGAAATAAAGTCAAATCAATCAATCAATAATTTTAAACACATTGCTGCGTGACAGGATTTGAACCGGCGGCCTCTCACATGGAAATCAATGGCCTTAACCATAAAACTATCGACCGTCTTTAATCTATTTTACCCACTGATGATTCTGATATCCGTAACAGTGCTTAAGCTACTCTCACTGCATCAGATCAATGTATGTGATGTTGTGTAATATTTATTTATTTGCTACTGTACTTTATAATAAAAACCTTTTTTTTCCAAAACGTGCCTCAACAAATAGTTGCCAACACATTATCATACACTCGCATCCTTTCGGGAATCCGCCTCAAACTCAGCCACCTAATTAACTAAAAACGCTTCCACGATTTCAATTATAATTACTGTGCTCGTAACGAGGGGCGTAATGCGTTACGCAGTTTTGAAAATTTGATAACTTTATCCAAATTGGTAGGTCGTAGGGCACGTTTGGGAAATCTCAGTCGCCGTTATTGCTAGCGGTGAGATGCGTGCGCTAATGTGGCTCCGCACCTTGCCTGCTAGGAGCGGGGAAAGGGTGGAGGTGGTGGAAAAAAGCTCAGAAAAAGCTGTTGAAAAAGCTCATTATCGATAATATTATAGTGCTGAACAGTTTGTAATCTCAGAAACTACTGGTGCCGTAGACAAAGTAACAATATCGAATCGTTAAAAAGAATACAATGTATGGGATTGACATTAGACGCGATAAACGTGACGACGTGGTCAATCCCATACATTTTGTTCTTTTCGTTACTTTGTCTAAGCCCCCTGGTTCGAATTGAAAAATCATGTTTGTGTTAGATAGACGATTTATCGAGGAATGCTTTAGGCTATATAACATCACGCTACGACCAATAGCCACGAAAAGTTACAATGATATATTAATACACAAGAAACAAAAACTCAAGTCAAAGAAATATCACACATAGACAAGGACAATTAGTAGAAGTGGTCAATTAGTGCATAGCAATGTAATGTTACGTAGTAAGTTTCCACTTTGATTCAATATGTTAATGATTTTAGGTGCATATACTGCAGTTAGGTGCAATACTCAATTTATCTAAATTTCCGCAAAATTAAGACTTTGTCAAAATAAATTATTTTATTTCATTTTACAGTAATGCTTTATTTAGGTGTGTGACTAACATACAATCACACTCCTAATTAAAACACACATAGATAAACGTCACATTGACAAAAAACAATTTAATGTATATCTTACATATTGTTTTACTTGCAAAATATTAACAAAATTTAAATATATCCTTCACATCTGTACCAATACCAACATTACCCTTCACCTAAAATGCCGCATCGCCCGTTCCCACTTCCCGGCCCTTCGCAAGAGCGTCCACAACCAAGCCCCGAGTGCCCTTAAGTGACAACTTGCAGATGGATTTTTGCTGTAGCCCCGTGCTGCTAATTAGGCCTTATCGGGCGGATTCGGCCAAGTTCCCACTTTTGGGAGGCTTAAATTCATTAGCGGGTATCACGGATGGATGAGGTGATGGACGAAGTTTGACATGGTAACCGTAGTGTGGACGGAACGAAGTAAGGCCTTTGGGGTCAGTTATGCCACTATAAGTCGGTAGAGGGTTAGTTTGTAGTGTTTTTTTGACTGGACAGCTATTTGGTCGGTTGTTTCATGTTTAGTATAGTACGGTTGAACGCCCGTGCCTCGGAAAGCACGTTAAGCCGGTGGTCCTGCGCCCGATCTCTCATCGGTCATGTCGGATTGCCGTCTCACCGAATTATGAGAGTAAGGGAATAGAGAGTGCACTTGTGTTTGCGCGCACTCTTGTGCACTATAATATGTCCTGCGCACTTGGCTGATCTCAATCGAGATCGGCCGCCATGGCTGAAATCGGTCGGACGCCATATATTTTAGGCTATATTATATTTTTTTAAAAATTAGGAATCCTTACTAAAACTCCAATAATGTAACCCAAGGTGTAAAAAATAGACCTGAAAAATTCCTTACGTCGAGTGCGCTGCGAAAACTATTGAAGATAGAACAAAACCATTTACTAAGACTTTGCAGAACTCATCATTATCTACAAAAAGTGTCGCGACAGCATATGTCTAAATATTATAGTTATGTCACAGCAAGCGGTTTTTTATTCTAAAAATTTAATTTATATGCCGCTGCTTGAAAGGGCTCTTTATTTGTACCTTGGTATTAATCCTTAAAATAAATAAGTTTCATGTTTAGTATAATAGTTTTATGTTTGTTTGTAATCCAGTAGGTTTAATACGGGTCACAAAATACTTAGTAAGGGTTGTCTCGGAAACTAGATCGATCTGGGTCAATTTCAATTAAATTAAAATTAATTCAGTACTTTTAGCGTAAAAGTTTAAAAGATAAACAATACTTTTGCATTTCATCACTACATAGTATACAACAAAGTCGCTTTCTCTGTCCCTATGTATGCTTAAATCTTTAAAATACTTAACAGATTTTGATACATATTTTATTAAATATATAGAGGAATTCAAGAGCAAGGTTTTTATGGCAAAATTCGACCGAAGCGAAACAATTGCGGGTCACCAGTTAGTCATAAAGTAGGGCTGATACTCGTAATCTCATTTTAACGTTCCGTTTCTGGGCATAATTAAAAATTGTGAAAACTTAAAACGAATAACCAGACACTTTGACACTTCCGCACAACACTTGAACAGACACATTTCAAGGATGCAAATACAAACGCAACTTGTCTCACCGACCCACAACTACGGCGTTAATTAACATAAAATAATACTTAAAATTCCCTTCTACCCTTCTGAAGTTTATTAGAAGATATCTTGGCGATAACTTCGCAAAATATAAATAAAATGACAATAGAATAATTACATAACAAACGTTGGGGTTGGTTTTATCCGGCAACCCTTTTGGTGGAGCGTTTTTAAACAGGAAAGACGTAAAGTATGATTTGCATAGCGGTTTTGAGTACGCGTATTACGAAATTTTAATAGTATAGCCTATAATATGTATGTATTTATTTACTTCTCATTACCAAAGGCTACTTGACTGAATAGTTTTCCTTGTAATTAACTAAAGAAGACGAATTTCTGCCTCCTTAATAGATGTGTATTATCCTTTTAATCATAATGTTCCAATTTATATATTTAAGGCGATATATGACGATTATATCTCGTAATATTTAATAAAATTATGCTAATAGTTGCTTGGAACGATAAAACAATGTAAAAATGGATACGTTACTCGGATTAAACTGCATGACATTAATTATAAGATTTTTCTAAACGTTTTCTTTTCAATTCTACATGTCACCACTGTTCCTTTATGAACTATACCTACCTATGATCTTCGCCAACTAAACAATACATCAACCAGCATACAACCATCATAGAGTCCAACTCCCCAAACTTATGATTGTCTATGCCACCTTTGATTCAAAGACAAATGGCCATCCGTACAATTAAGGCCATGTGCACACATCATTACGATGTTTGCGTTAATAACTGAGCAACTACGGTCTAAGTGGATCGGTAGAGTCAATATGGGTCAGTAACTTGGTTCGCAAATATACTGCCACCTTTGGTCGCGTCTTTGTAGGGAGACCATCGTATTGGACGCAGTTGGATAGGACATACGAGTAGTGTGCATTTGTACCATGACTGGCTCGTTGGAACATTGCTTAGTGACCTTGGCTGATTCCAAGAGTCGTGGGTTCGATTCCCATTCGGGACGAATATTTGTATGACGAACTTTGGTGTTTGGTCCTTTTCTGGGTGTGATTATGTATTTAAGTATGTTTAAATAAATATATATGTATGTATATCAGCCTTTGATGCCCATATTATTCATAGTACAAGCTTTGCTTATTTTGGGGTCAAATCATCGTGTGTGGAAATGTCCCAGATATTTATTTAATATGAAATAAAACTAATTTTACGGATTAAACTCGCGTGAATTTTTTTTCTAAACATATTATTTAGAGACCCGACGTTTCGAGCTCTTTACAGCGGGCAAGATTAAAGATGACAGTTGTCATCATAAGAAAATTTAATCATTAATGCCATTTGGTGAGAATCCAAATGCAATTATGTTTGAAATAACAATACACGCGAGTTTATTCCGTATCATTAGTCTTATTTCAATCAAGTAAAACATTTTTGCTATTTTGTTTCTTAATTTATGTTCACAGTGTGGCTGTAACGTCGGAATACTGTGATATGAATCCCTAAGCTCAAAGTGCTGAAATTGATTTCCTAAATTGAAACTGTCCGGGATATTTACCATGTTGTTTTGTTTTAATGAGCTCCCGATATACTGTTGCAAGCGCCATGATCACGGGTGAACTGCAGGACTGCGAGAATGACGGTAGGACTAAGAGTAGACATATCGGTCTACCCTCTTTCTAAGGCTTTATTACGCACGACACCGCTACGTTTTTAATTTGTGTAACCATGACAGTATATTGATTTCCTAAATATCCTTCAAACAACACTAACTATGGTGTCCCCACGTCCAAAAGACGCAAGACCACGTGAGGGTTATTATTTGATCTCCCTAATCAATCCACGCAAGTTCACTGTTTGCGTTGCGGGTTACTTGGCAGTTCGTGCGGTTGTTGATGATGAGTTGAGGATTCAGGGTGCCATTTCCTGCCCCCACACACACTTTTCCATTGGACCACTTTTTTTTACGTATTCTAACTGTAGAAAAGGTGGCTCTTTCACGCCAAAGAAAGAACGTAAGCCATCAACTGCAGTATTCAGATTAATATTTTTACACGATACATGATTTGAATGACTCCAAACCCATCCGCTGCTTTCTATCCAAGGCTAAGACTTGCTATGAATATGAATAAATTACAACAAATTAAAAGCGTCGATGACCGAGTGGTTAAGGTCGTTGCTTGCCATGCGAGAGATCGCCAGTTTAAACCACGCCCGTCCCACTATGTTTGGAATTTATAATATGTACGATTATTCGACTCTTTAACAGTAAATGAAAACATCGTGAAGAAACCTGCAAGAAAAAAACTACGAAGAAATTCTTAGGTTGTGTAGTCTACCAATCCGTACTTGGCCAGCGTGGTTGACTAAGGTCTACCTAGGGTTAGGAGCCTGGTGGTGCTGTGGATGTAATGGATTCCTTCCGCTCTCACGGCACCACTAAAGGCAGAGGCGTCACACCGCGGAGTTTTAGTGGGTAGTCCCCTGAGTCACCTTCTCAGGAGCAGCTTGTCGGAAGTACCAGTCTCCGGCAAGCCGGGAGTCCCACACACCACCCCGGGCAAACCCCTGCCCGGGTGTGACGGTGCATTAAGCATTTCTCCGCGTAAAAAAAAAAAAAGGCCTGTGCCCCAGCAATGGGAACGTATATGGGCTGATGTGGAACAACAAACAAACGCCTCTTCTAATCCTAACATTCACCGACCGGTCATAATTATTATCTATTCCACTAAACCTCTCGTGGTAATTAACAATTAGACTAACATCATCGGTTGTCGCGTATCGGGATCATTAAACAAAGGCCGGGATACTCGCGCATTATTCGATGGATACGCCCAAATTTTCCATCAAACATTATGTGGAAGTGCAAGCGAAAGGCTGTAGCGTTTTTATGTCTGTGTATTCATATTTGTTGAGTGGAAAATAGGCTAGATATGAGATAGAAAATAACACTAAAACTTAGAGGAGACCTAGCTGTCTATAAGATGAATTTGACAATAATTTGTAGTGTCTGTTATATTATTTTGTCAGGACCGTTGCACATGGCAAGAAGTGACATCTTTTTACCCCTCTCGGATAAAGGTGTGATCAAACGATGACTGGCGATAGTAATGCATAAAAACTTATGCATTACTATCGCCAGTCACCGTATCTCAACCATATGACACAACCTTGTACTGTTTACAATTTAATTATCTGATCAAATTAAGTAGCCCACATTTTAAAATGTGTATTTCATGTAAATCTAGTACAATACGACATCTACATCAGTGTCTACTGTCTATATAGAAATGCATGGTCATATCTTTCTGTCATTAGTAGCACTGCTGGGGCACGGACCTACCTTAAACTAGGGCGATAAGGCCTTAGTCATCCACGCTGCTCAAATGCGGGTTGGCTACACAACCTAAGAATTTCTTCGTAGGTGTGCAGGTTACCGCACGATGTTTTCCTTCACCGTTAAAGCGTCGAATAATCGTAGATACATATGAAAAATACATGGCGACCTCTAGCATGGCAAGCAACGACCTTAACCACTCGGCCATCGACGCATATATTTCTAGTAGTGAGTAAATCTATAGATACCACTATCGCCTCTACTTCTCCCCTTGACCCCTCATGAGCCACGCCACAGCCGCACCCACACAGCCCACGATATGCAAATATAGGACATAAAGGTAATATTTCGTGATAACGCTCGGTAATTAATAAAATATGTCCCATAGTTATTAGTTGGGCGCGGAATCCGTTAGACGTGATTGTTTCGCCAGGTGATTTATGTGTGGGTGTGTTAGGGATTATTTGTTTTGGTCGCGTTTGTTTTTTTTTTTTGGATTTCGCCATTGTCGATTAGTATGGTAATGGTTTGGTTGATGTTATGTAGAATGGAATGCGTCGGCCTCTTAAATGGTTTTTGGTCAAAGTCCCCCGGATTAAGCTTATTTACTTCAGAAATAGATTAAGTAGAAAATCGTATAGTGACTTATTTGTATTTTCTCTGCATCGTATTAAATAAATGTGAGCAAAAAACAGATAAAAAAGACGTGTGGCACTCGGGGACTGCCGCGGTATAGCTATTGCATAGCATCGTCCGATTTCGGAGCAGCTCGTCTCGATTCGTGCGAGTTTCGTAGAGTCGTACAATACGTCTAACCGCACGCACACAAACACCGTGCCGGAGTCTACCGAACTGAAACGACGTTAGACGATTGTGAGGTTTTTTTCGTTACGGAATTTCTTGGTTCGGTCGCCGCGCTCAAAGCCCGCGATAAAAGCTATGCAATAGCTTAAAAGTATGATTATTCGTCGCTATAATGGTGAAGGAAAACATCGTGAGGAAAACCTGCACACCTTAGAAGAAATTCTTAGGTTGTGTAGTCGACCCACCCGCACTTGGCCAGCGTGGTTGACTAAGATCTTCTCGCCCTAGTTTAGTCGGGCCCGTGGCCCAGCAGTGGGGGCGTATATGGGCTGATGATGATGAACTATTGCCTACTTATTTCTTTTGTTACTAAACTTAACTTTTCTTATCTAAATTTAGCTAAATTTTATTACAAATAGGTTCATGCTTGGGGTCTAAAAGTACATTTTTCGTATGACTCTGGTTTATAGTTTATAATACCTACCACTTAACTAAATCACAGAGTTATTAAAACATCACTGCAACATCTCCATCCTACACTGAAAAACCTTTCAATGAACACACAAACAGACAAGTAGATATGCACAAACATCTTCCCATCAAATGTTTACAGACGCTGTTCATAATATTGATAGCACATATCTCGGGCTGAGCAAATGTTTGTCCAGCAGTGGTCATCCCGCGAGCATTCATGCTGGACAAATGTTGACCAAGTTACGACTGTTGGATGCGGGAGTGTTTAGATGGGAGAGTGTGCTTGAAGGTATAAGTCCAATAAATCTACAGTATAATCAAAATCGTTGATCAGATTACTAACTCAATGAGGGTTAACACAATAATTCAGCATCATCATCAGCCCATTCCTGTCCACTGCTGGACATAGGCCTCCCCAAATGCCCGCCACTTCTCTCTGTCCTCGGCCACTCGCATCCAGCTCCTACCAGCCGTCACACCACCTGGCCTAAAGACGTCCTACACTACGTTTACTGAAACGCGGTATCCACTCCAGAACTCGTCTACCCCATCGGTCGTCGGTTCTACGGCTGATGAGACCAGCCCACTGCCACTTTAGCTTGCTGCTGATATCGATGCTGCTGCTGATGCTTATAGCTGAATTCAGCATGATTGGTGAATATTGACTTGTCTGTGAATCATCATCATCATCATCATCAGCCCATATACGTCTCCACTGCTGGGGCACGGGCCTACCCTAAACTAGGGCGATAAGGCCTTAGTCGACCACGCTGGCCAAGTGCTGGTTGGTCGACTACACAACCTTAGAATTTCTTCATAGGCGTGCAGGTTTCCTCACGATGTTTTCCTTCAGCGTTAAAACGTGGAATGATGGTACATATGAATTTCAAATTTGAAAAACACATTGGTACCTGGCGGGATTTGAACTGGCGACCTCTCGCATGGCAAGCAACGACCTTAATCACTCGGTCTGTGAATGTCACGTCAAAAATAACCAATCATGCAGCAGTTGGACCTCATGCTTACGTATGGCCATCTAGTGAATTTCTCACACGCGATAGCCTTTACTCAGGCCCTGAGTCTAAAGTACCACTTACTACTTGTAGATTCTCTACTTTAGTACAGTAGAGAATCTGACAATTTTTATTAAGACATTTCTTATGCTTACATTTGCCAGGGGAAATGAAATTTTGTGAAATAACGACCAGCGACTTAGTCTCATCCGTGTACGAACAAATCCAATACATTACTTGTAATATACACACCCACAGCAAAGAAGCATATCATGAGTTATTCCACCTTTGCTCACCATGTTACTATCGCTGAGGAGCTCATCTTTTTCCATCAGAACCCCCAGGATTGTTCTAACATGGTAGTAAAACCGGCACATTATGGGTTATTCTACTTTGGCCCACCATGTCACCCCACTAAGAACCCGTCTTTACCGTTTATTGAGTCAATCGATGGGGCAACATGGAATAACCTCAGAGGATTGTTCTAACAGGTAAAGACTAAAAGTTGCGACTGGGGCAAAAGTCTATCCTACTTCCTTTACTAGGGTGAATTTGTGGGGAAAAGTGAAATAGCCCCACAGCGTTCTAAAACAGCAAAAACTGAGCAATCCAAACGAGGCACAGCCAGCGTCGCTGTTATGATGTCCTATTGACTGCGGTCAGAGCATTGAAAGAAACATCCCCGGTCAGTGTGCGCGGCGCATTCACCAGGCGCACGCCATTAGCGATCGTATTGCGGATGCAGAAAGGGCATATTCGATTAAAGATGGATCCATCTTTATGCGCGGAAGATGATATTTCTTATGAACTGATCCTATGCACTAAGACAGTATAGTGAGTCCAACACTTGCATCATGCCAATTTTCATGTCAAACCAGCACAGGGTGGGTCATTCGACTTTGCCCCACCAAGTGACACCATCTGTACCCATCAGTGGGGCGATTGGTTGGGTACAGTGGGATAACCCCACATGATCAATCTAACATGGATAGCAAGTAAATAAATGGTTGCAATTGGGGCAAAAGGCACTCTATTTTCTTTGCTTGGGTGATTTGGTAGGAATAATTTAAATAGCCTCACAAGGTCGTTTCCAAATGGATATCAAGTGAAGAGAAGGTTGCAATGGGGGCAAAAGACCACCATTTATTTACTGGGGGGAATCGTGGGTATAAGTAAAATAGCCTTACAAGATTGTTCAAACATGGGTAGTAGATAAATAAGAGGTTGCAGTTGGGGCAAAAAGCGAATTCGTGGGGATAAGTGAAATAGCCCCACAGGAGCGTTCTTAAACAGCAAAATCTGAGCAATCCAAACGAGGCACAGCCAGCGTCGCTGTAATGATGTCCTATTGACTGCGGTCAGAGCATTGAAAGAAACATCCCCGGTCAGTGTGCGCGGCGCATTCACCAGCCACACGCCATTAGCGATCGTATTGCGGATGCAGAAAGGGCATATTTGATTATAGATGGATCCATTTTTATGCGCGGATGATGATATTTCTTATGAACTGATCCGATGCACTAAGACAGTATAGTGAGTCCAACAATTGCATTATGCCAATGTCAAACCAGCACAGGATGGGTCATTCGACTTTGCCCCACTAAGTGACACCATCTGTACCCATCAGTGGGGCGATTGGTTGGGTAAAGTGGGATAACCCCGCATGATCAATCTAACATGGATAGCTCGTAAATAAAAGGTTGCAGTTGGGGCAAAAGGCACTCTTTTTTCTTTACTTGGGCGATTTGGTGGGGAAAAGTGAAATAGCCCCAGAGTGTTCTAAAACAGCAAAAACTGAGCAATCCAAACGAGGCACAGCCAGCGTCGCTGTAATGATGTCCTATTGACTGCGGTCAGAGCATTGAAAGAAACATCCCCGGTCAGTGTGCGCGGCGCATTCACCAGGCGCACGCCATTAGCGATCGTATTGCGGATGCAGAAAGGGCATATTTGATTATAGATGGGTCCGTTTTATGTTGATGATTGAGCATCTTTTAACGGACTCGTTAGCTCTGAAGGCTGGGTAGTTCAATGGTGTTTTTCTTTTCAGACTAGGTTTAGGTTTATGCACGCAGATTTAGCTGGATTTTCTGTCGATTTGGTCGTCATTTACAGTCAGAGAGATTGAAAACACAAAACTATTTTTCAATTTGAACTAGTAGTTCCTGAGATAAGCGCGTTCAAACAAACACACAAACTCTTCAGCTTTATAATGATTGTGTTACTAAGTTAGTAAGTAATATTCAGCTGCAATTTCTATAAATAAAAATATTGTGTTCATTATTATCAAGAGAAGGTTTCATGAAAGAACAATATAATAAAAGAACAGAAAAATAAATGGCATGAAGTTCGTGGTGCACTATAAAAAAAGAACTCATAAGTTAAATTTCTTCTGTAAACTTCTGTCTTAACTGTAGGTACGTACCATATAATTGCACATAGGTATAATAGCATCACAACAATATCTACTAGTCAACCAATATTTACCAAGATCGGTCTTTATAACCGAAAACTTCGGTTATGACGTCATATTTCGGATTCAGCTCACCGCCCTGTTGACTCCCATATTGAGTAAGTTCGTGTATGCTCCAATCCGAAACAGCATTGTTTGTACCCAAATATCTATTACAGTTGTAGCGTATTTGTTCCAAGTTTGATAGACAACTGTCCGCGTAATGATGTCGTATTGCGGATTGAGACAGGGATCCTGATCGTCGTATGTTTCATAATAGGCCAAATATGGTTTTAATCGCATGATATAATAATATAAGGACATTAGACCCCTTCTTTCCTTTTTTCTTAACCCTATTTTTATATTAAGCTATTGCATAGCTTTTATCGCTTAAGGTTTTGAACGCGGCCACCGAACCAAGATATTCCGTAACGAAAAAACCTCACAATCGTCTAACGTCGTTTCAGTTCGGTAGACTTCGGCACGGTGTTTGTGTGCGTGCGGTTAGACGTATTGTACGACTCAACGAAACTCGCACGAATCGAGACAAGCTGCTCCGAAATTGGACGATGCTATGCAATAGCTATACCGCGGCAGTCCCCGGGTGCCACACGTCTTTTTTTTATTTATCGGAACATCCAGTATTTAATTATATATTTAAGTAACATGTCCAATTTAAATAATTTAGTACAATGAAAAGCTTTTTAAGATGTCACATCTAGCACACAAAAGTAACACTGATAGCACTTACAGGAAGAAAACTTGTGAAATTTGTATTTAGATATCACATCTCATGATAAGACCCTATTTCTGAAAAGTGTGAGAAGGCGTCAAATTGAAATTATTAATTGATTAAAAAGGACCGCCAGTGGTCGGTTGTAGCTGTGAAAATAAATTTATTAAAAAACTGTATGCATATTTCAAATTTCTAATTATCATATATTAGATATAGTCTGATGACCGACAGACAGTAGAACTTTAGTGTTAGTTATAGATTAGAATAAAAAAATATTTTCAAAATTTACTTTAACCATAAATTTACGGAGCGAGATCATCAAAAAAATATATGATTGAAACACGCCACTCGTAAACACGCAGCCCAATAAATAAGTGACAAAATGACGTGTTTCATTTGATTACGAATGAAACTGAATATTTTCGTTTCAATTACGAGTCAGAGGTCAATCGGGTGTGGTCAGATTACGGGTCGTGTGTTATCATGAGGTGTAAGTTGGTCACGTAAAAACTATCGCCTGTAGGTTAATACCAAAGTTTAAACCATATAACTTTTAACTATCATAGTTATACACATTAACAAACTGAACATGTCCGAGGTATTTAATGCACTTATGAACGCGCCACAATCTCAGTTCAACTTCATCATCATGGCGATTGCAACAGTCCCGAAATATCGGGAGCTCATTCAAATAAACTTAGGGGTGAGAGCCATCCGCTCCCCCGCAAGCCCGGTGATGATGACAAGGCTCCTCCAAGCCATCATCATCAGTTAGGAAAAAAAAAATTCAAATAAAACAACAAGGTAAATATCCCGGACATATTTAGTTTTCTAATGTTTAAAACCATAGTTATAATAATGGCTTTCAATTAGTTATAAAATAAGCGAATGATATTAAATAAGTCATTACGAAGACTTATTTAATATCATTCGCTTATTTATATTGTAACTCTATCAACTGTTACAATTGTACCTAAATATTGTGAAAAGGAAGTAATCACATTCAAATGGCGTGAAATATCATTGAAATTCATACATTTCATAAATAAGATAGCTAAAATTGATGCATTTCATAAATAATGCTCCAAATGAACAGAGTATGCAATAATTATTGAATTGGGAATTAATCATCATCATCGGAATTCTGAGAAACATTTTTTTTAAATTCAACACGCATTCAATACAGAATGTATTGTAATTATACTAACAAAAAAAGAAAAGTAATAAAGGTTGCAGAACCAAATACCTGATAATTACTTGTATCATTACAAAAACAATCTTTTATTTCACTTGTTTATTAATAATCAAAAAATCTTACCTACTTTTGACCTAACCTCCAGCGGTCAACTTAAACGAGTAGAGTTACACTAAACCCAACCGATCTACATTTAAATCTATTATGGAAATTAAAAATTCGCCCCACGATGACATTCACAGATCTATATCGTAACAATTACACCGATTTTTATTAAACCACACCTACAGTTTTGATTTCTGTGCCCTAAGTAATGACAGTGATATACCAGTTGGAAAAATATTACATTGTTAATTGTTTTTGGGAATTTGATAGTAAAGGGTTAGTTAAAAATCATGAATATAGTAACCATTTCACTTTGTTTGATTCATAACTTTGTGTGTCCTCATTGTAGTGACGTAATAACGTAGTGACGTAACGAAAAAGTAAATTTATGAGGATATATGTATTTCCAAATGGTTTTTAGCAGATTTAAATTATAATAAGACAAGAGTCTACGTTGACTAACAAGTGAGCAGTTTATTTGTTTTAATTTATTTGATTGATTGTTGTTGACTGCCGCAATAGGATTAATTAAACTTTGGATCACTTAGAATAACAACAGGTTATTTTTAACTGACTTTAAAATAAGGAGGAGGTTATCAATTTGACTGCATATTCTTTTTCATATACATGAATAAAAATAAATGTAAGTCTTTATGGGTCTTGCTATTAGGAGTAGCAAATTACATAGCTACTTTACTTAAAACGCGTGTAGACCCATAAACACTTATATTTAGTGTAATGGAACGCGAAAGTCTAAAATCTTACATTAATAAAAATAGCCTCAAATGTACACTCGCTAAAAAATTACATACTTAGGTACTGAGTTTAAAACAGCCGATTATGAGTAAAAAACCATGCTTTTTCCAAACATCTACCTACCTACCACTTTATGACCTATCCAATAAAGTTATCTTAATGCAACGTCAAAAGCAGATCGACAACACACTCAGAATTATAAATTCCAGGCGCATGACGTATCCTTTAACCCCCAGACATTAAAATTGTACCCCATTTTGCTTAGCGAATGACATGCGACGAAAAAAATCACTCGACATACATCTTCCTGAATATTTGATATATCATTAGCGAACACATTACTTATCCCTTTCAAATCAGACGAGAATCCTCCCTAAGAGTAAACATATAGGTGCTAAAATTGCCTGTGGGGTGGAAGAGAAAATGTGTATAGATTTATGTTCACGTATTATAAGCTTTCAATACTAAAAAGGTTTTCTTGCGGGAAAAATTGAGTTTAGAATCGTGAAATGTATTTTTTATGTATATGCTGCTTTAACTTAGGTACCTTCTACAAGTGCTCATACTTAATGTCAGAGCTGTATAGTTCAATGAGGGTGTTCGCGTATAAGATATCCACTATACTAGAATCCATAATTCGACGGAGTAGTTTGACAGTTAGAGTGTTACTATGTGTGGGAAAAATAAAATAGTGATGAGGTAAATGGTAATTTATTTATCGACAGAATTATCCGGTCTAAGTATAAAATCGTTGTACTTTACTGGAGAGTGAAAAAAATTTAAGCCATGTTTTTAATTTTCAGAGTTATTGTTTAAAAATGTTGGAATTAAGCCCTGATTGGTGGAATAACGCAAGATCATTGTAGTTTTATGCAGGAAGAAAACTTTATTCAGTGATGTTCCAAAAGTGAAAACCGGGCGGTTTTATTAGATAAACGACGAAATTACAATGAACAATTATTATAAGAGTTCTAAATAAAACGGTATATTTGTTTCATCAGTAATTTATTCAGAATCATCACTTTCGCTTTCGTCATCGTTATTTAGATTAATAAGAAATCTATCACAGATACAGAATTTATTTGGTGATCTAATAATAATTATATTTATTTTATTAATTAAAGGAATGTTTATTTTATACATTTAAAGACTTACAAACTAAATTAACTCTCAGACATCTTAAACTAACAATATTACACACATTTAGGCAACGGCCACTGCACTAGACTATATACAGGAACCAGAATCCTTCATTTTATTTTCTGTTTCTAATACATGGCTAACGCATTTCTACCACCTTTCTGGTGTAATTGTGTTAAGCCCGTCCAAAAATAATTGTTTTACTTCCAACGTTGTGTCTTGCCACATGCCCTTTCGCTTGAGCCCACTTACGATATGGGGCTTGCACATCCACATAATTTTTTTTATCCCCGTTTTGATTATAAAACTCGAAAAAAATAAATCGATTATTTATTTGGATCGAATCGGATCACAAATTATCGACGCAAACAACACTAGGCTGAATCTGGCAACATAATGCGATTTGAGTTGTCAAACCGCTCCGTCGAATTACGGATTCTAGTATAGATGGCAAGATGTAGATATTAGGTCTAACTGCTTCGTGATTGGTGAATATTGACATGTCTGTCAATGTCACGTCTGCAGTTGGACCTCACGCCTACGTATTGCCATCTAGTGAAGTTCTTATACGCGAAAACCCTCATTGGAGAAGTTATCAACTTTGAAGTAAATAATAAACCTTTGGCTTATAATGGTAAAGTCACATTCTAAACTGCGTAAGATAGTGCACCCTAATGAACGTAAATCATACTTACAATACGATATTACAAAATTCCCACGGGAATGGGAGTCATTGGGAAAAACTTTTGTATGTAAAATCCTGTAGTCCACGCGAACAAAGCCGCAGGCACAGATATTATCTTTAAACTGTCATAGTTACACACATGAGGAACCTTCATCTTCTTTGCTTATGCTATCGAGTTCCCGATATCTCTATATTCATCATCATCATCATTATCCTGCCCTTATCCCAAGCTAAGTGGGGTCGGCGCTACATGTGTATTTCTTCCACTCGGGCCTATCGGGCCGATATCTCTATATTATGTTATAGTAATCTGTTGATCGAAAATTATTAAAGATAAATAAAATAAAATTAAAAATAAATATTACATAACATCACATACATTGATCTGGGGGCTTGGATAAAGTAACAAGAACAAAAAGATAACGAAGTTCGAAAAGAACAAAATGTATGGGATTGACATTGGATTGACCACGTGATTTATCGCGTCTAATGTCGATCCCACACATTTAATATTTTTCGAACTTCGTTATCGTTTTGATATTGTTACTTTTGCCTACGGCTCCAGAGGGCCTACCATGAGTTGGCTATCGGAAACTTACGTACGTTAAAAACCTATCGAGTTGTTTTTTTCATACGGCCGATTTTAGTTCTTCGCGTAATCACCAGCGGCGCTGTACAAGTTTTTCATAGACATATTCACGTAGGCGATATCGAGTGCGTAAGTTTTAAACTCATGGTAGCCACACAGATCCCGTGATAAGCTTAAGCACTTGTTCGTTCCGAGTGGGAATCGAACCTACGACTCGATTATGACGGACTGATACTCATATAAGACTCTGCTTAATGCCGATAAATACACATTATTATGTGTAAACCTACTAAAACAAATACCAACGTATGCACATCCATCGGGAACTCGTATTCAATTCGTTTTTATTTTTCGTTTGGCTTCCGCTTCCGGCTGACTGAGGCCCGAAACGTATTCCCCGTACATTTTTGAAAGCGCTCCTAATATCCCGCAGGATAACTCTTCGGGATAAGCCGCGATGCATACAGTTGCATGCACGATGCCTTAGAGGATTGGGATAGTGGAGCAATCGTTTTATGGGGTGCTTTGGGGTATTAGCTGTCACACTGTACCTACTAGGCTTTAGGTCCGTGACTCTGTTAGCGAGAAATCGTGTTTTGTGTTAATATTACTCTCTTATAATGAAGATATTTCAAAAAGTAATCAATGTTTTCAGGCTAGAAACTTAAGGAGTGAGAGCCATCCGCACCCCCGCAATTCTGGAGATGATGACGAGACTACTCCAAGCCATCATCGTATGTCATTTAGGAAAAAAAACAGGCTTGAAATCTGTGTACCAACTACCTAACCTAAGATTTCCTACACCATTAAAGCGTCGAATAATCGTACATATGAATTTCAAATTTGAAAGTCCCATTGGTACGTAACGGGATTTGAACTGGCGACCTCTCACATGGCAAGAAACGACCATAACCAATCGGCCATCGACGCTTTAGGTAATTACCGATATTAGATATTAGCAAGTTTTAGTTGGATGTGGATGAAGCAAAAGTGGTGTGCCAGAACCGTAGCACATGGCAGGAAGTGATCTCTGCCTACCCCTCTGGGAAAAAGGCGTGATTTTATGTATGTAAGTTTTAGAACTTCGCATATCAACTCCAGCGTTGCATTATCTGAGTGCATCGCATCGGCTGCACGGGTCTTCAGTGCAGCCACTCCCGTCTCGACATCGGTCGTTCATTTTTGATGAGGAATCTTTTGATATCTCCCTCTTGTACCCCCAATAATACGGGTGACACACTGCCTTTGTGATCTGCGAACGGGCTACGTTCTGATGATTATATTATGTAAATAATAAATATTACACTTAGCACTTGGCCAGCGTGGTTGACTAAGGCCTTATCGCCCTAATTTAGGGTAGGCCCGTGCCTCATCAGTGAGGACTTATATGGGCTGATGATGATGATCAAATATTACACAACATCACATACATTGATATGTTCCCGTGGTAAATAGCTTAAGCACTTGTATTACAGATAATATTAGAATCAACAGTAGATACACAAATTAAAATAAGTCGCGACCACGATTGGTGTAACCCAGTCGAAACGTCGGGCAGTAAGTAGCTATGTAATTTTGCTACTCCTAATATCGCGTGAAGACCCATAAAGACTTATTTCAGTGTAATGGAACGCGAAAGTTTAAAATCTTACAGATACACAAATTTACTTAAATATAACACACCCAGGCACGGATCCAATACCGATGTCGGTCACACAAATATGTGTCCCGGATGGGAATCGTACTCACGACGGTTCTAAGAACCGTAGGTAGTGAACCCGGGTCACTAACCACTGTCCACCGTGACAGTATGCACTTTGATGATAGATCTAAAATCGATGTATGATGGTATGATTCAAAAGCGCGATCGTAATTTTAATCTTAGTCAATCAAAAGTATTTGACTTACTAGGAATGTGTCCAAGCAGATATCGTGAACAGTTTTGCTAAAACAGCAATATTAGCCTCTCTTAGCGAAAATGGGACGTCTGGTCAACACCGGGACACATTACTTCAAAACGGGACAGTCCCTTTGAAAATAAACGGGACGCTTACATTTATTAGAAGCAAATATCGCGTGAAGCGAGTACCCATAAAGAGTAATATTTATTGTAATGGAACGTCAAAAGTCTAAAATCTTACATACAAACCACATGTTTTTTCTTCCTCATAAGTTTGTAGTCTAGTATCGAAGCTCGCTCTCCAAACGCAGCATCCGTGTGTCCGCCATAAAAACCAGGCAGGCAGCGGTTTGTATTGAAATTTTTGAATATGCCAACACTCGAGGTTCTCGGTGGAGTGTATCCGAAAATTTTCGGCGTAATTATACAGCGACTGCATCTCGATTTTAGTTCGGGAATACACCGGTACTCGCTCGAGAATTTTATACTCGATTTTTTTATTTTTTCTAATACTTTGGGTTAAGTTGGTAAGTGTAAGTAGTCTGGGATGGAAATAACTATAAGTAAAAACTGTAGTGAATATGCTTGACAGTAGTATGAGTAGTAATTTTATTATACTAGACGCTTATTTTACTAGATACTATTAACTGTAGTGATAAGTAGCGATAATTTAATAAAGAAACCCATACTATACAGATTCTCGTGATATAAGTGATGGGCTAAGTAAAATTATTGATAAAGAAATACAATACATAGGATTTCAGGTTATAGAAGACAGCTTAGGCACATTCCTCGAATTTGAGTATGCCATCTTAAGAATTAGGATTTTAATGGCTTTAATAAACAGGTTGGTTTTGTTAAAAAAAAAGATTTTTTTCAGGACGGCACGATAAGTGACAACTACTTGTCTTTTATCAATTACCAAGGCGGTTCAGCATTTCTTTATCTTACCATCAGCCAAACGAGAGGAAACTAACAGTGTCAATACACACAAAACTAACTTTCTTTTCAACATTCATTCATACAAAATTCTCGTAGGTACTCGCAACATACACATAGATCAGAAGCGGGTATTTTATACCCTCATGTCAGTTAGCGATTCGCTTTTCTTTTGCTTCTGTCAGTTCCTCGGTAATTTTAGCTATCCCACAGTGTGTTGGCCAAATTGCAATTATTGCAAGCTACAGGGCGGGAAAAAGGCAGTTGGGATGTGTTTTTTTTATTTGCTTAATGGCTGTAAAGCGATTCGGTGAGATTGTGTTGGGCCAATTTTTTGAGGAAGGAATTTATGGCTTGGTAGTTTTTGGTGTCGTTATTTTTTTATAATGAGAACCAATATTAAATATAGAATGTATGTAGTTCGTTGATTATTATGATCAAAAAGCTTAGAGACAAAACAATGAAAATGAGATAAAGACCATCAATAATATAAAAATATATAAATTAATTTGCAGAAAATCGTCCATTCATATCAATGCGTATTATTCCGTTTGTAAATTGCTAGCCCCTTGCCCAAAGGGAAAATTTTACCCTCTACACTTTGTCAAAAGTGGCTAATCAAAACATGTCCGTTACAAAATAACAACCCGCTCAATATTGAAGTATTGGGTAAAAAATACCCCAAATTCTACCCCTGGGGCTATTGCAACCTGACCCCTTGCAAGTGTTTTACATTCAGTGTATTCAATAAACGTCGAGTGTCCGAACCCTTAGAGGTACGTGTTTACACCATAAGAAATCTGTTTATTCTATTGGTTTTGCAAGAAATGTTGGGGTGATTTTTATTCGTAAGGGTTTTCTCGGGTGAGTATAATAGGAAATCTTGTTAGCGTAGCGTTTGGTTTGAGATTTTTTTTTGAATCAAGTACCAAAGGTAAGAAGATAGGGCAAAAACCAGTAAGATAATATAAGTATAATATAACTGCTTCAGTTTTTATCGTCATCAAAAGAACAAATTTTATTACATTTATTTTTTTAATTTTGGACATCTTTGATGACTTTACCATTGAACTTTGTGATTTTAGTGTTCATAATGCATATTGTATGTAAACACTAACTATTGCTTATTTTGTCACCTTTTATAAAAATTCAAAGAGATTAAACAACCTACATGTTTCTTGCGAACCAAAGAATACAACGTACAAAGGTACAACTTTAAAAAAAAGTCCCGCACAAATAGAAAATAACAGATTTAAAAAACTAAGTTAACTAACGCAGCTACCACATAATGAACCCGTTACCCATAATCACGATAAATTACCCACCGGCTAGCAACACTCGCGCGATTAAAAAATGGCGTCCACACCCGTATAATAAATTTTCCACTCTCAACTTTTTGCACGGACGGTTTTCAAAAAACGAGAAAAATGTCCTATTTCCCCACGCGGTCATAAAGTATTCTGACGTCAGTGGATGGGATAGAATATGCACACCCGATATTGTTTCTTTGCATTTTAAATACGGCAAGGAGGTGAAGAATCGCCCCCCGAAAATTCTAACCTCAAACTTGACTGTCAAAGTTTAGAGCTCAATTTCGCGCCTTTTTGTTCTTTTTTACCAAAGAGGTTAGGGTGGTTATTGCCGATCGGTGTATTATGCGAGCAATTTATTTTTCACCTTTATTTAGTATTACTCATAGGTAGGAACATGTCTTACAAGATCTATAAAAGTTAAAGCCGACATTGGTAGAATATAATGTAAGTACCAAGGCTTGGACTACACTTTGATTAATATCATTATACTATTGTTTAAATGCTTTAATAATTCAAACCTTCTTTAGCAGACCAAGAATGTGCATGATTATTTTCCTATGTATCTAAACACAATACTTAGTTCCTTTAAAGTAAACAGGCAAGTATTAAAAAAATACCTTGCAATCTGCAACGTTAAAAATTCAAAGATGTGCGAATTCTTTTTAAATCGACACATTGGAATCCCTCCATTTTCCCTCGCTTTCACCCGGAACGAGACGAAATTGAATGGGTGCATAGACTAAACGCAGCCATAGACGCGAGGCATAGACAACGACTATTGTCTATAGCACGCGACGTGACGAGTAAGTGGTTGAATGACAAATTAAAAACTGAAAATAGGGGGTGTTTTGATATCACATAGTTTTTGTTGCGTTCCGTTTGAAGAGGGGGTGTGGATGGGAGTGTTATGCCAACTTTTGTCTGGATTTATAGGAGTTGTCTGTATTTATTTGAACCATCATCAAGTTATCATGTAATTTGCAATTTACAAAGACAACAAAGTTTATGTACTTTTTTATAATAGGCTAATGAGATGACCTCACTCCACCTGATGGTAAGCGGTAGTGAGTTCCACATAATTATGAGGCCGACAAGCAGCAATGATTTATTAAAATAGCCTGTTGTACCTTGTACAATAAGCTATTTATTTGTGAAGACTCGTCAAAATTCGTCCACCCGTTTAGGAGATTAGCGAGAATGAACAGACAGACAACATTAAGTTGTGTTGAGAAGACAGTTTAAAAAAACTATGTTCTTATTATTGGTACCTGGTAAAGACTCATCGATTTAGTAAAAGGTCGTTGTTTTAATATTACACACAGAAACTTTAATTTTATTTAGTTGTATAGATTTGGTTGGATCGACGGTCTTTTCCATTACTATCTCTATAGATATCTTTCTCTGTATTTGTCTGATATACCTATCTATATACATACATACACACATTTTACGCCCTTTTCTCAGAGCGGTAGGAAGAGAGAGACTTCCTGCCATGGCCTGGCACACCAATTTCGCTTCATCCACATCCATTAACCTCTTCATGCATGCTCGTCGATTACGGGCACTTAGATTTGACCTCTCTTTATGATTTGACCTATTTGGTCATGAAAGGTCTTCCTTGGTCTACCCCTGTCTACATCTCCATTTAAACCTTTTCTTTATATACCCTTCGTTTATCGTTTTCACTCATCCTCTCAACATGATCAAACCATCTAAGCATACCTTTCTCAACTCTTATTACTACATCTTCTTTCACAGCACAACGTTCTCTAATTATTTCACTTCCAATTCTATCACTCAGTTTCAGTCCTAGCATACTTCTAAGTGCTCGCATCTTCAGTGCGTTCATCCTACTTTCGTGCTTCTTCTACCATACCCAACTTTCGCTTCGTATCTATTTCCATCAAACAAATATACAGTGACATCAGTATCACCAAGATATTCCCAACAAACATTGTTCAAGGTACACAGTAGTTGTTATTTATCGACGCAACGGCCCCACGGGGCTTGATGCACCGCAATGAATAGTTGATCTGGGTTCCGTTCCCGGTCGTGCCTGTGAGCTGTGGATACACTGTGTTGCTTGTTGGATGGTGCGAATGTTCAGAGGTGGTGGGTTCGATGGATGGTTATTTAACTGATGCCAAGTTTAATGTTACACGCAAGTAATGACGTGTGATAGAACACCTATGAAATTTTCTACCTACTGAATTTACTTTTATACTTGCAAAAGTATCTCTATCAGTCACGACAGAACTACCGAATTGAAAACACATACAAAGGTAACATTTACCACTGTGTTTTTCACATTTGAAATTCGTACGTACGTTTAAACAACGCTTTAACGGTGAAGGAAAACATTGTGAGGAAACCTGCACACCTACGATGAAATTCTCAGGTTGTGTAGTCAACCAACCCGCAATTGGCCAGTGTGGTTGACTAAGTCCTTATCCCCAGCAATGGGGACGTATATGGTCTGATGACGAGGTTACATTTTAAGCTACTTCGCTGGGAGGAAGTGCCATAATATTAATATTTTGCGCGATCTTCGCGTGGTCTGTCAGAGTGGAGTAGCTACTCCGTAAAAAGTGGAAAAGCTAGTATTATTATAAATTTAAGAAAATAAATAAATAAATAAATATTTCACAACATCACATACATTGATCTGATCCCGTGGTAAGTAGCTTAAGCACTTGTGTTACGGAAATCAGGATCAACAGTGGATACACAAATAAACTTAAATATATTTAATAACACACCCAGACACGGAACAAACACCGATGTTCGTCACACAAATATTTGTCCCGAGTGGGATCGAACCCACGACTCTTGGAACCGTAGGTTTTGAACCTGAGTCACTAACCACTGTTCCACCGAGCCAGTCAAAAAAAAAAATATATATTTATATTGTGATCTAGGGGCAAAAATAGCCCATAAACAGATTATTATAAAAACAAGACTTAATTTGCTACGTTCTGATATTGATAAGATAAGTAAGTAAGTTATGTTATTATGTAATACATGTAGAGCTAACCAGTAACTATCTGTTGCATTTAGATATTGTAATATGTTAATATATCACTATAGTCATGAATTGATAAAAGCAGATGTTGGTTGGTCAAATAAATAAATAAATAGTCTCACATCTACAAATACGTTCCCTCCCACAGGAGTGTACACCCGCACTATCACAGAAAACAAAATGGCTCCTGCCTGTTGATTTTTATCCATTTGTGAGACACATTGGTGGCTTGAACTGGCAAATTGCATTGAGACCTAATGGTACTGCGGACTAGACCGATTTGTCGTTGTTAACCTTTCCTTGCTAGCTGGAGAGGATAAATTGCTTTGCTACTTATAATTAAAGTACGAGTGGTAGGTATGTTGGGCCGGGAAAAGAATAAACCAATGAGGGCTTTTTGTGTCACCAGATGGCATTACTGTAGAGAGGTTCTGAAGTACCTACGACATTGGAAGCTGAACGGATACTGAAACTAAAATATACCATATCTTACCAATATAACCGTTATTCTATTTCGGTTATCCCATAGTATTGTGCAATTATTTAACAGTTTGTGGAAACAAATCGGACGTATATAAGTGTTCTTCAAGTACTCGCAATAATTAATCCGTATCTTGTGAATTACTTTTAACTTAGGTACATTTCGAAACTATTCATTGACCCAATATATAGAAATGAACCCACACACCCAAAAATGTTTATGAGATTTTGCAGACCTAAGCTACACATATGGCCCTAGACTGGATAAAGTAGCGATAGCCCTCAAACGGACCAGCTTACAAAATTGAACACATTTCACCTCGAATTCCCAACACAAATAAATGTGCATCAACACATTTATTTACTTGAATTGCGTCAGTTGCACGCGATATTAAAATACAGGGAAACGTGCATTCAGAAACCTAACGCACCGACCTTATTAGAAAAAACTTCATCGGTGCCAACTTTCAGGCAAAACATACCGCCCATCCCTCTAGTTTCTATTAGCTCTTATTTCAACGAGATTAAGGTACCAAATGGCGTGGTTTATATAGTAAATAGATGCCTGTGTAAGGTTGCACGTTTGTAGTTAATATTGGCTCGTCAACACTGGATTTTGTTTGGAACTTTTCTCATTTCGAATCCAGTCGGACTGAAAAGGACTTCGAACGAACATTCGAGTGCTCCTATTAATTTCTGGTTTGTATTAGATATGAGTTTCAACGTTTGGCTTGCATAGTTGATCTTTTGATACGGAGGTGGCCAGGTGAGGAGGAATTTTGTGGACATAAAGGCGGGGGTCGTGTGGCAACCCTGAGAGGTAGGTACTCTTTGATTTATAAACATGATAATACTCAGCACTTTTAAGAAGTCTGGTAACAAGAATTAGAAAGGACATTAGGCCGGTGAACCTGTGCCTAAATCTCTTCAGTGGATTTGTTTTCTTGCTGCTGTATAATTTTTTAGATGGTAAACAATCCCATCAATGGGCAGGTAAAATAATACTGATAATATTGGCCCACAAACATTTTCATTAATCGATGATGTACTGAAGAAATGATTTTACCGTTCCACGCGTCACTAAATATGTCATCATTATCATACGTACTCAGGGACACGATTTTTTTTCCTTTCTGACTACGGTGATGTTAGAGTAGTCGTGTCATCATCACCGGACTTGCGCGGGAGCGGATGGCTTTCACCCCTAGAGCGCCGAGTACGATACTAAATTTTATTAATTTGACATGATTTTGAAAACTAATATACGTACAAATGGGGTTCTTGAACTTAAAAACTACTTAAATCAGGAGTCCAATAAGTAATTGTCCTTTCAGTAATCGGCCTTCAAAAGTTTCCTTGAAGAATACACCTACATTTGGGCCAACACATACGCTCTATTATGTCCAAAACAATTCGCTACCCAAGCCATCACCAATTTGGATAAGCTAATAGGCAGATCCATCTACATCTTAGTGAACGTGGATACGCGTATGAATACGGTAATGATAAGCAAATTAAGCCCACCCCGCAAATCCGTCCGGCATCTGCTGACGTATTAGCCCACAATAGACCAGGACTAACGTTCACCGTTTGTGAATAGTGTCCATTGTCTCAGGATCAGCTCCGAACAATGACCTGACCGGCTGTGGCCGTGTGCGATCCCTTTGTACGATCTTGAATAACGCGTTATGGTGCGAAGATACGGACGTGGAGGTAGGAAATCAGATAAAAAGGTACTAGACGAAAAGTAGAACTATTTACAGGATTACTTTCTTTGGGACTAGCTATTCTTCAAATACAGCACAAAGCAAAGCAAGTCATAGGCAACCTGAGAAAAGGACCTTCGGGTCATGTTGTTCCATCCAGTGGTTAGTAGCTATGTTTCATAGGTGCTTTCATTTTCTTGGCTATGTCGAAATCCAAATCAAAACATTTATTTGCTGTGAATAAGACTGAAGGTTACCAAATAGACATTATATTGGTGGATTTAGAGTAATTAGCCTTTATGACGGTCAAATATCTGCTAAAAATCTTCGTCTCCTGACGTATACCAATATGCCAGGACTAGCGTTCACCGTTTGTGAATATTTATTTATTTATTTATTTATTTTTAAGGCACATCAACAATGTAAACACAAACATTCTTAAATTAAGCATGCATTATAAATATTCTAGTGCTTACATCTATTACAGATATGCACAACATGGTTAAAGTTAACATTTTAGTTAGGTAGGTATTCTAAAAATTTATAGCAAATTAAAAAAAAAAATTAAATTAAAACAAAGCAGGTACACAGATTTCATTTTCATATTTATAAACAGTAAAACGTTATTTATGCAAAAGTTTTTTCTTAAAAGCCTTGGGGTGGTCGTGAAAAATGTCAAGTTCATACAGTTTATGCCACTCGTTATAAATGGAAGTTAATCTATTGATTGGAATAGTGTCCATTGTCTCAGGATCAGCTCCGAACAATGACCTGACCGGCTGTGGCCGTGTGCGATCCCTTTGTACGATCTTGAATAACGCGTTATGGTGCGAAGATATGGGGATGGAGGTTGGTGAGCCTACAACTCAGATACGAGTAGAACTGTATGTACTAGATGGAAAATGGAACTCTTTGAAGATTTGATTTGTTTCTCTGGCATTGGCTATTATCTTCAAATTAAGCACAAACCAAGATTTCTTGTATGATAGTGACGATCTCCGGAAAGCCGTTTTCTTTTTTTCTTGATCCAATCAAAACATTTATTTGGTGTGAATTAGACGTAAGGGTACCAGGTGAACAAATATCGGTGGAAATGGAACCTAATTAACCTTTATGGCAGTCAAATATCTGCTCAAAAAACTTAGTCTCCTGAGGTATTAGCCCACAATAGGCGTTCACCGTTTGTGAATAGTGTCCATGGTATCAGGATCACCTCCAAACAGTGTGTGCTACAGTGTAAGAAATAAATAAATATCTAGCACACTTCCAAACACGGTCATCTGACCCCAAACTGAGCAGAGCTTGTACTATCAAAGACTGATATTCATACATGGATATTTATAAATACATACTTAAATACATGTTCACACCCAGACTCGGAACAAACACCGATATTCGTCACACAAAATATTTGTCCCGAGTGGGGATCGAACCCACGACTCTTGGAACCGCCAGCCAGTTTCACTAGCCACTGTACCAACGAGCCAGTCAGGTCAGGGTTCGGTGAACATTAGGTCACAATGTTCACCGAACGTCCCGTCCGTATTCCCCAGTTCAATTCGACAATTAAGATTCCTCGGCTCATTGTAATTACACCTATGCGGGTTTCTTAATGAAGTTAAAGGGAATTAATTATTTTAGGGGCATAAATTTAATCTACCGGCCCTAACTTATGACGATGCGACCTCTGTTGATTACTCACGGTATCTTTAGACGTCATCTCAGACAATGCGTGGATATAGCGATACTGGGCCTGTGAGGTGAAAGGAATTGTGGGCCTTTATTATAAACAAGGTAAACAGGACGCTTTTAACGTATAAACTATGTTTCTTAAGGATATGACATAGATAGGTAATTAGTGACCACGCTATGTAATTCATGTTATAAATATCTATTAAATATCTATACTAATATTATAAAGCTGAAGAGTTTGTTTGTTTGTTTGTTTGTTTGTTTGAACGCGCTAATCTCAGCAACCGCTGGTCCGATTTTGAAAATTCTTTCACTGTTGGATAGTCCATTTATCGAGGAAGGTTATAGGCTATATTACATTTTCAAAAAAATTAGGGATCCGTACGAAAAACCCAACTTTGTCACCCAAAATTTAAAAAAAAATCCTTATATCGCTTGCGCTGCAAAAAGTATTCATTTTAGAAATATATAATGTACTACAATTTTGTAGAATACATCTACAAAAAATGTCGCGACAGCATATATCTAATTATTATAGTTATGTCACAATAAGTGTTTTAATCTATAATATAAAAATGAATCACAAAATGTGTTGGTAAGCGCATATTGAGTTATGCCACCAACCATACGTCAAATATGTGAAGTTTGTCTTTTGGAATTGATAAATTAGGAGTGCCATTAAATTACGTAAATTACCAGAAGGGTTCTGAATCGACAACATGTATCGAAAATATTCTAATTGTTGCCTTTTTTCAATTTTAATTTAACAAAATAGTGTCATCTAATTGACATATTTTTAAGCTATCAAAATTAACGAGAGCATTCAAATTTCCATATTGCCCAATTGAAGAAGGTTGGTTGTCAAAAAATACATTGATATTATTACTCAAGGGTTTGGTATCAGGAAAAGGATGAGATGATCACAATGCGATTAATACATTGTATGCACCAACCGGGTAGGTATTAAATATTCAATCAAATTGAACAAATTCAATATTGAGTTCAAAAAAATAATATGAAATCAATATAAAAGTATAGAATCAGCATATTTTATTTGGTAAAGCATAAAATCCGAAAGGAGAAAATGAGGGGTTTGCCAGGGATTAAGAAAGAACATGATTCAAGCACACAGTAAAAGCGTCGAATAATCGTACATAGGTATGAATTTAAAATTTGAAAAACACAGTGGTACGTGGCAGGGTTTGAACTGGCGACCTCTTGCATAGCAAGCAAATACCTAACCCACTCGGCCATGGACGCTTTTTTCCTCTCAAACTATAAACTGCTACCTGGCTTTGGAATAGGACGTCCTTTATTTCACTTTGATCGATGAACAATTAGGATTACTTGAAGATGATCTATTCAATATGAGGAAGCTGTTCACTATAAACATAGATTTTAGGATTTCGTACGTCGAAAAGAATAACCGAACCCCTATATAGGATCCGTTTATCATCGTCAATTTTTGCCAAGGAGAAAATATCAAACTGAAAGTTACATCAAATAGTCAGGTCTACTGCCCCTTCATCTGAGCCAACACAATCAAAAGAAACATTCATTTATGCTGCCAATTTTTGACACTCGCTAAGGGAATCTGCGAAGAACTCAGATTCTCAAAATTTAGAATAAAGCAACGTCAAGTACAGAGAATTGCGTAAACTTTAAAAATAAATTGCGTTGTGCGAGTCCGTCTTGCACTTGGACATTTCTTTTTTTTTTCTTTTCTTGGGTTCTATTCCCACTCAGCACAAATATTTCTGCGATCAATATCGATGTTTGTTCCGTGTCTGGTTGTGCTATTTAAATATTTAAATGTACCACAGTTCTGATAAAAACAAGTGCTAAAGCTTCTTACCACAGGATCAGATCAATTAATGTGATGTTGTGTAATATATTTATTTATTACACGATAAACAAAAGATGATGATGATATAAACCAAAATAATTTTGTTTTAAACGTTTCTTCCGGTTGACTAACTTCTTAAGTGGCAGGAAAGATTTTGACAGGACTACGACTACTTCTAAGTAAAAAAAAGTTCAAAATCTTGTAGTTCACGCGAACGAAGTCGCGGGCACAGCTAGTCTATACTAATATTATAAAGCTGAAGAGTTTGTTTGTTTGTTTGTTTGTTTGTTTGAACGCGCTAATCTCAGAAACTACTGGTTCGATTTGAAAAAATCTTCTTGCGTTGTATAGACCATTTATCGAGGAAGGCTTTAGGCTATATAACATCACGCTGCGACCAATAGGAGTAAAGATACAATGGAAAATGTGTAAAAAACGGGGGAAACGCGAATGAAGTCGCTGGCACAGCTAGTTTAAATATAATATGTAACTCAAAGGTGAGTGACTGACATAGTGATCTATCAACGCATAGCCCAAACCACTGGACGGATCGGGCTGAAATTTGGCATGCAGATAGACAAATATTGCACAACATCACATACATTGATCTGATCCCGTGGTAAGTAGCTTAAGCACTTGTGTTACGGATATCAGAAACCACAGTGGTTACACAAATATACTTAAATATATTTAATAACACCAAAATTCATCACACCTTTTTTGTCCCGATATGGAATCGAACCCACGACACTTGGAACCGCCAGGCAGGGTCACTGACTGTTCCACCGAGTGTGAACAAGAATTGGACTATTGGAAAACTGTAACTGTCCGGGATATTTACCATGTTGTTTTGTTTTAATGAGCTCCCTATATTTCGGCACTGTTGCAAGCGCCATGATCACGGGTGAACTATAGAACTGCGAGAATGACGGTAGGTCTAAGGGCAGACATATCGGTCTACCCTCTTTCTAAGTCTTTTATTACGCACGACACCACTACCCTCGTTCACAATATTGTCACTCCGAATTCGATCACGACACACTAGACTCACGGTATCACATCTTTTGAAGGAGAATTGGACTATCTGTATCACTGCAGTCACCCCCACTGTACACTCAGGCCCAGTGTGTGCCAGTAAACCCCCGGTATCTCTGCGGTAAGTTGCGAGCTCATAAACATGCGCTCCAGCCTCCTATTTACAACCAGCTGTTCGGTGATGATAGGTTTTTGGTTGTTTTCTAGCTATTCTGGTGGGGAAATCGGCGCCCTTCTGAAACTGGTGCCGTAGACAAAATAACAATATCAAAACGATACCGAATTTCGAAAAGAATAAAATGTGTGGGATAACACATAAGACGCGATAAATCACGTGGTCAATATAATGTCAAATCCAAACATTTTATTCTTTCTATCGGATTTTTAGGGGAGGATTGAAATCATCAATTTACCTAAATAGTGATTCACAATTACACTAAATGTTATTCTTTATGAGTCTATACGTGATATTAGGAGTAGCATTTACATAGCTTCTCTCTGCACTTCTTCTTCTTCTTATCGTAAGGTTGATCAGAGTTTTTAAACCGCCCGTAGGCCTCTGAGATGGCTTCACACACCGTTGAAAAATTTCTCAGGTGTGCTGGTTTCCTCACGATGTTTTCCTTCACCGTAAAAGCGTCGAATGATGGTACATATGAATTTCAAATTTGAAAAACACATTGGTACCTGGCGGGGTTTGAACTGGCGACCTCAAACAACTACCTTAACCACTCGGCCATAGAAGCTTTTTTTTCTCTGCACTGCTTGAGGTCGACTTCGACTGGGTCAATCACTAGGCAGTTCGCTCGCGAACATGATTGGTGTAACCCAGTCGAAACGTCGGGCAGTAAGTAGAGGTTGACACTACCTGCTAAATTCTTTGTAGGTGTGTATCTTCACAATGTTTTCTTTCACCGTTTCAGCATCGAATAATAGTACATATTAATTTCAAAATTGAAAAACACTGTGGTACGCGGGTTTGAACTGGCGACTACTCACATGGCAAGCAAAGACCTTTACCACTTGGCCATCGACACTATACGAGATAATAAAAACCGGCCAAGTGCAAGTAATGTTAAAAAACAGTTTTATCATATGGAGATTCCTTTAATATTTTATTTTTTTCAATGTTTACCTAGTATGTGGTTTATGAGAAACAGCTTGGAGACAGACAGACAGACGGACGGCGGAGGTTTAGTAATAGGGACCCTTTTAGGTACGGACACCTAAAAATGAACTCAATCCTCTAACTCACCTTAAGAAACCATCACATTATAACTCGCGACGAGTGACGCTGGCGCTTATCTTCCAATCTTAGCGAAACCGTTAGGCTAAGTGCACCATTAATGGCGCGCGTTAATATGGCGCGTAAATAACGCGAACGGGCTTAATATTAAAACCGTCGTGATACCTGCACGCCCGGAGGAAGGCTTAGGGCACATTCTAAAGAGGGTAGTTTTTACTCAGATTACTGTAGAAAAAACATGTGTTTTTTTTATTAAGTATCCTTGACAGGCATTGATACTATAATGTCGTACCGTAACTTGTTGCTCAATGGTCACGGTTAGTGTTCTCAGTTGTACCTGGAAAATACTGATCAATCTTTTTATTGTGATAATTTTTTTTAACAATTATTACTATAAATACCTAATGTTGGTCTTAGCTTAATGGTCACTGTTGTTATTGCTGTAGCCATTTTTGGGTGGATAATTAGCAACGTGCTCAAAAGTCTGTGTAATCAACATAACATGTAGTATTATTAATACACAATATAATAATAATAAATAAGTCTTTGAATAATACGAATTTTATGGATTTTTCTCGCACTCGTCGTGACGGGAGTTAAGAGTCCTGTTAAGAGCTCAAAGTTTAAACGTTAGGTCTCTACTTTATTTAATCATATTGTAGGCGAGTATCCGTCAAATAAATGTTAGGTACTTGAATTAGTACTTTTCACACTACAACAAACGCCAGGTTAAATCATATCGACTATCCATTACGTACTGAAAACGATGCCCAAAACGAAAACCAGGTCCATGCCTCAATAAACCTTACCTCCAAATCCCATCATCTATTCTACTAACCTTCCGACCAAGACTCACACATAAAACGTTGTACCACCCGAAAATAATAATGTAAACCCGCCTTAAGTCTGAGACGATAGCAAGACACAGCGTTCGCAAGATAGTGCTTGGGGGTCATCGCAAACAAATGAGGGGTGTAAATCCGCCCGGGGTGTGGGGGTGTAGCAGTGTTGCCAGCCAACTCGACTGTTTTAACAGTAGATTTGCTATAAATATTAGTGTAATGAAACGTAAAAGCTTAAAATCAGTATTTTTTTTTACATAGGTTTCCATGTTTTCTGTGTCATGTTAAATTTTTACTGTTTTCCAACTAGCGTTTCGCGTCACCTTTTACACTTCGCATATAAACATTTTTTTAAATAAAATGCAAAAGAAAAAAAAGATCAGGCATTGAGATTTTGAGAATAAAAGAAAATACTTTGATGTTCGTTTCTTGTTGTTGTGATTATCAATAAAACAATGTTTGTAAACTCTGGTAACTAAAAGAAATACTTTATGAGCAATAGTATTAAATTTGCCTTATTTCCTTCACCTACTGTTTTTCAGTTTTCTAATGTTTTCGACTGTTTTATTTTTGGTGATTTATTATTTTTTAGTTATTCGAGGTTGGCAACCCTGGCTGTAGGTGTACCCAGGTAGCATTTGCTTAACCCTTTCTTGGGTAACATATGGATATACGTACGGGCATGTGGTTAAGACACTTGAAGTGTTTCGGACATTCAAGTGGATTTATAGGTGTGTGTATTGGTTTTGTTTTGTGAAGGGCGTATCGTGGATTTAGGTGGTGGAATTTGGGCGTTCGTCTTTATGAGGCTGCCGTGGGAAACTATTTATTGGCTGGGGTTAGAAAGGGGTGTCTTCGGGCTACTTCCTTGAAGAAAGTTGCCGACCAATTTATCTTAACTAATTCAAGGCGATCGCTGCATCTCTTGTACACTATGTCATCACTTTAATTTAACTTCTGTAACTCTGTCCGATTTCAATAAATTTGTCGCAAAACTAAGTTTACTATTACACAGATCGATACAGATTATATTATGTGTATCATTATTAGGGAAGTAATAAACAATAAAATGTGTCTACGATACAGTGGCAGGCGTATTTAGTGCTCACGCTTCCAGAGCTATAAACTCTTGTTAATTATAGAAATATAAATAAATAGAAATCATAATGACCACATAACATAAACAAGTATACAACATTACTCCAAAACACAAAACTCCACCAATAGATTTTATACAAAAGTTATGATATTTAGCTACTGGTACCTTTCAAGGGAAAAAGCATTAAGAAAATAAAATACCCAATAGACGCACGGCAGCATGAATCTTCATTTGTTTTTCTATTCCACCGGCCAATTTGAAACGGGACACGAGAAAGCATTCACTTGTCATTCCGTTGACCTCCGCAAAAACAATACGGCCCCGCTAATGGTGTAAGATATCTATACGATAAATAAATATTGTTGCCGGCATCATAAATAAGGCCGGGACAGACGGAGGGACACGCGTCACCTTTTGATACATTTCCGCTGTCGTTATTAATGACAAGTCATCGGTGGCGTCCCAGGGCTCTGGCTGTAGGGTTGGTGAGTTTAGAAAGTAGTTTCTGTTATAATTTGATGTTAGAAACAAATTAAAGTTTTTAGAACTGATTTTAGTGTACACAGATGTCATTTTTTAAACAAGATCTTAAATAATCAGTTTAGGGGCAAGAGTCATCCGCTCCCGGTGATGATAGCAAGGCTACTCCAAGCCGTCATCGTAGTCAGTTAGGAAAAAAGGTTAGATTAAATTCGTCGATTATACGTTTTACGTTGCACTTGACATACTTACTTAATGAACTAACCCAAATACAATGTTGATGACTAATAGATAGTATTTGACCATGGCAATAAAATTCAGGTTTATTTAAATCTTATGTTGTCCTATTAATTCCCATCAATGATATAAAATTTTCGTCTGTGCATTCTATCCAATTTTAATTTGGAATAGATTTTCTTACTTTAACTAAATAATTTACTGCTCTAAAGTTTGATGTCAGTTCCAAATATATCAATTGAACTCCCTTTTGAATAAATACAACTTAACGTTACAAGCATCCTTTGTATCTATTTACTTTCATCAAAAGAAAGTTCTTTTATTTGAACTTACTGAATACTACCTCTTGCGAATCTTTGGGTAGCCCTAGACAATTCATACGTCGCGCCTGCCCGGCATAACAATAGCCAGGGCGGGACCACACATGCGAGTCTCCGCCAAATTTATCAATACCGGCCGGTGCCGCGTTGTATTCTCGCCCTTATATCTTATTCAGGGCGCGATGCTTTGACATTGATCACGCCGTTTGATGGAAATCTTCTGCGGATTGAAGCGTGTGTCCCCATACGATGTTATGGTGTGTCCCGGGTGCACTCCCCCGACTGTCAAATTACATGTGAAAAATGATGTTTGAACGTTCTGAACCTGGTTTTGAGATCCGCAGGTAGGTGGTTCTTTTTATGTATGTCGCAATAATTCTGGGAATGATTGTTTATCTATTTAATTCAAGTCTATGCCAATGTTGGTTCTGAAAGTAGAATATAAGTACTACCTACCTAAAGTCATATAAAAATGTATAGCTTAATTTTACTCGACTACAACTACAATTTTTTGAAATATATTATGACTGTCATAATATTTCCATAACATAAATGCTGTGTGGTATTATGTAATTAGTTAAAAACGGTCGTAAAATTGTTGTTTTAAAATTTTCCGCAGTATTTGAAATCATGTCCATGATCACCAAAAACCGTGACTAAACAACACGCTCTCCTAAAGTTATTCAATACTAAAAAAACACTTTTAATAAAATATAAGCAGCGAAAACTACATTTCCCGCTCAAACTCCCAAGCCGCCGCGGGAAAATAATAGATAGACGGTGAAACAATTCTAACGGTAATTGGGGTACGTCTCGCGAGGACCCGTGACACTCTGACGTATGGCGATATTGTGTAAATTGTATGCCCATATTCGAGACGTGACGCGCACCGGAGAAGTTACCCTACCGCCACAGAAGAGGGACAAATGACGAGTTCGGATGTTGGCTGATTTGATGCGATATTGTTTTGATGTGTTCATCCTTTTTTATTTCTTGATTCTATTAGACTGCCAAAAGGATAAACTTTAACTGACCACCTTTGATCAATATTTCTTAGTTTCTCAGCTCCAACTCCTCGCTCCTATCTGGTAGACAGGTAGCCTTCATCATCAGCCCATATATTTACGTCCCCACTGCTGGCCCACGGGCCTACAATAAACTAGGGCGACAAGGTCTTAGTCAAGTGCGGGTTGGTTTACTACACAACATAAGAATTTCTTCACAGGTGTGAGCAGGTTTCCTCACGATGTTTTCCTTCACCAACAATAAATGCATATGAATACACATTGCTTAGACCTACAGTAGATAGCATAATAGTTAGATGTACCTACCTCACTTACTTCAGGTTGGTAAAAGATAGGTAAAGATATAGGATTTTCTATAATTCTATGTAAAGACGTTTGCCAATATGCCATAGAAAATAGATACTTGATAGCTGTTATGTATTTTATAAGTTAATAGTAAATTATTTCATAAGTTAGTAGGCTGTTCAAATACCTACTTGCCAAACTACTAAGTAATTATGACATCTTCATTATCATCGTATCATCAGGTGGAAGACATCTTCGCCTGAACCAATTAACCTCACCTACTCAGAAAAGTTTAACTGCCTCAGTGCCCTCACTTTGTTTGTTTACCCTAATGGAATTGTTAACATTTTTACCGCCTTTATCGAAACGCGCTCCCCAAAAGCATCATCTCAATCTAACTAGCGAACAGTTATTCAATGCCATCGCCAATTCCTTGCGCTTTAAACAAACAAGAATTAAATTATACAACGCGATACACGTACGAAAATCTCGGAAAGCGTAATTTATCGCTGCCTATACACTGGTTTATTTATAAGAAGCGTTCTGTGCTCTGGGAGATGAAATTACGTGATACCATTCCGAATCAAAGTGAAATATTCGCGTGGTGCTGTGAGCAATACGTTTCAGCCAGCAGCGAGCAGGGAGTGAAAATTTTTTGCTTTTTTTTTATGTGAACATTACTGTAATTGTCAAACTATCTTGGGAAATGTGTGTTCGCGATGAAAGTGGATTAAATGAAAGGCAATAAGCGTTTGAAATAATACTAATTTTACGGATTAAACTGGCTTGTCCTATTAATTGTTCTACACATATTATTTAGAGACCCGACCGTCTCCAGCTCTTTACAGCGCTCGTGGTCACGGGGGCAAGACTAAAGTCTTTATAAGAAACTTTAATGAGGCAATAAGCAATTAAATACCTAGATAGGTACGTACGTACCTATCGAATAAACACCTCGTACCGGTCACTTACCACGTACCTACTTACTATAATGAACAAACTAGTCAGGGTTTAAAAAAATGTAAACAAAATAATAATTGTAAAAATTAAAATTTAAATTATGAAAAAAATCGCATTCCTGATCCCCGCCTGAACGTGGACAAAATAAAACTTGTTTTTAATGCTATTCAAGCTCAATGTAAGTTTTAAATTTACATTAAGCTTTAAAAGCATTAAAAACAATATTATAAAAAAAATTAAAAATTAGGTTACGTTAAGTTGCTCTACAAATATTTACTTACAAACGGATACGTAAGTTAAGTAAATCCTTTAATAGAAATTATACCTACACTTACCATTTGCGTCCATCTCTCTTCATCATTATTTTCTGGGAAAAAGAAAGGAAAATCTTACAGGTAATTTTCACTAGCTTGGCAGAACAGTGCTTAGTGTCTTTGGCTGGCGGTTCCAAGAGTCGTGGGTTCGATTCCCACTCGGATTTAGTTGTGTACCTATTTGTTTGTAGTGTTTGTTCTGTGTCTGGGTGTGATATTTAAATAGTACAGTCTGTACAGTTTATTTGTTTATCTACTGTCGTTCCTGATATCCGTAACACAAGTGCTTGATCAGATTTACTAGAAGATAGTAAATTCTTAGGTAATTTATTACAAGAATATTTTAGTTTCAAAATTGCTAACATAAAAATATCTAAATATCAAATACTATAAATCCGTGACGCCACAATCATAGTAAATCAGGACAATTAATAATAAATTAAATGGCTAAGCCAATATTAATCTTCTTTCCAATTGAATGAATGAATTTATTAATGTGGTCACAAAGTTATATTAATATTTTAATACTTTTCTTGTGTTGAAGTGCAAGCCATTGAGATTTTGAACGAGCTTTAAACCGAACCTTCACTAAAGAAAATAATTTCTCAAGATAATATGTGTCTAATTATCAGCTCATCAATTTCCTATTTTATAATTCGGGTATTGCAAAGAAACGTTTTATTATTTACGAGTTTTGTAGAATCTTTGTTTCGTTGATGAAACAAAACGTTTTATGACAGCAACTGTGACATGAAAAGTATTGTCATGTGGGCACGATATCCACATGCCAAATTAAGCCTTATTTTGTGTGACATACGGTCTACCAATAGTTAGTTCCATATTTCTCCGTATACGTTTGATATTGGCGCGTTACAAACTGTCAGTGTGCAAAGTTGTAGAAATATTTTTGTTTGCCGATACAAGAAAGTATTTAATTATTCGCGATGGAATCTCGTGTATTCGAAACAAAATTGGTTAACCATAAAATATTTAAGGACCTTACAGATGATTCGAGTGAAAATAATGGAAAGTTGCGAAATTTATTGGCTTTGAAAGACGATGTTTTGTACGCTTGGAATCCTAGTGAAAACTGTTTATTGTGTTTAAATATCAAGCATTTGGAGGAACATGAAGATGAGACACCATATCAGGTACGTTTAGACCTAATAATTATATTTTTTCATGACGTCTAAATAACTCTCATTGCGATTTTCATACTTCATAGTTTTGAGGTTATGTTGTCATTTTTATGGGTTTACTTTAATCGAATAAACAAAGTTTTATATAAGGAATTAAAATTATTTCGCAATGACCAGCTTGTTAACTACTTTTACACTATTGTGTACTCCGTAATCTAATAAAATAACCAAATAATTTTGTAAAACTTGTCCCAAATTAAAGATTGAATGACTGAGAAGAGGAAACTGTAAAATGCTGACAATGTTTTTACCCGACTACGGCAAAGCAAAAGGAGGGTTATGATTTTGACAGGCTATGTATGTATGTATGTATGTATGTTCATCTGTTTCCACATAACTTCTAAATTGCTTGTCAGAATTCGACAAATGACATATCATTAGAAGCGTCTTAATTGTCCGCTGGTTATAGGCTATATAGGGTTTCACAAAATCTAATGTGGCGCCCACTAGCGGACAAAACATACAGAGTAAAAAAATAAAGTGAATAGTCCAGTCAAAATAGACAAAAATAAGTGCTAACTTAGACAAAATTCGCATAGAGCTGAAAATTGCCAGAGACGTTAAATACATCATAATAAACGAAATATCAAAAATCCCCATCAATCCTACTTCTGCAAAAAAATTTATTCAAGGTCAAAAGTATAAATTTAAGGATTTTTCCCTTTTTCTCGAAAATAGTGAGTATTATCGTAAAAATAGGTCAAACAAAAGTTGTAGATCATACAATTTTCTACAAAAATGGTCCACCATTCGCGAGATATCGTGGTTTTAATCATTAGAAAATTAATATTTTACATAATATGCATTCATCTGTTGATATCGTTTTTGATCGATATATGACCTGGAATAGGTTCACTAGGGTAACCACGTTAAAAACCGCCCAAGTGTGAGAAAAAAAAACATAGGTTTTGTATGAGAACCCACTTTACACGTTGGTTTCATGTTGTTTCTAGTATTAGATGTTATAGAGGCAACTGAGATACATCATTCGGTAAAATTTTAACTGTCTAGCACAATCGCATGGGGGCCTGGAAGCGTTTGAAAATACAACTTTTTCAACTTTGTGCATCGCTATATCTCTGAAATGGTTAATCTTAGGAACAAAGTGTTTAGACATTTTTTATAGATAATTACGTGATAAGTAATTTTGTCATACATACTTTTATGATTAAACTTACCGTTTCGCTCAAAAGTGCATAAAACTGATATTTGTGACATTTGACCTTGATTATTTATTTTTGCAGACGTGGGATCGATGGGGACTTTTGACAGATTATTTGTAATAGCGTTCCCAACATTTATGCCAATTTTCAGCTCTATGCGAATTTTTCCTAGGTTAAATGTCTATTTTGACTGGACTATAAGATAAATACGCCGTGTTTGGTATCATTGGAAAGCGCTTTACTTGTACATTTTAAATATATATATATTACTAGCATTTGCATGTGACTTTACGTATATTCATGGACTGATTGCATATAGTTCACATCTTTTCGTTCATAGCTTCTTTACTACGTCCCCTTAAAATATAAAACATGTTGGTTCATCAATTTAACTTTTGATAATATTATGCGCCACAAATACACTTTAACACCAAAATAGTACAAATAATAAAAAGTTAAAAACTAAAACCCAACTACGACAAAAAACGACGCTGAAAAAGTATAAAACAAGACTTTTAGAACACTGAACTGACTGAATTGACAATAATGTCATACAATACTATTTTGAAGTATGCAATATTTACTATGTAGAGATAAGTTTTCATGTTTGGAAAGGCGTAGTCACACGTTCCATACACAAGTACCTACCTACCGTAGCACTTTGACAACGTGTGACTGCGGTTTTCCAAACATGAAAACTTATCTCTACATAGTAAATATTGCATACTTCAAAATAGTATTGTATGACATTATTGTCAATTCAGTCAGTTCAGTGTTCTAAAAGTCTTGTTTTATACTTTTTCAGCGTTGTTTTTTGTCGTAGTTGGGTTTTAGTTTTTAACTTTTATTGCAACAAATGAAATGTCCGTTTTAATTCTTAGATGCTTTACTTTGGCTGCCTCATCAAAAGCTTTCCATGTGATAATGTTACTAATTTTGGCATATTAGCTATGAGAATCTAATAAATCATGTGCAACCTTTGAAATTAATACTTTCATATCAGAACATATTGTGCTTAGTTTAAAGCCACCTCCAGACTTAATTCAAAGCCACAAGAGTGTTGCCAGTGTAGAGTAAATTATAAGAAAGTGGTGTTCATTGCCACAGTTCCGCAGTTATTTGTTAATCAACTAGAACTATTAAAGCACCTTAACAATAACATTTGAAATGGATGAATTCATATTTAATTTAGATAGTCTTAAAGCTAGCAATTTAACATTTTAGTATATGTGAATTCTATTGCATTTGGGATGTAGCATGTGCCACATCAATGGCTGAATTGGGGCTACCGAGCTACACCCCTCCCAAAAAATGTAAGCTCATCATTAGTAAAATGCTACCCACTTCTTGTAGGCCGTAAAAATGTACTAAGTTGGGGATCCTTAAAGTATTTTTTTTATATGAGGTACTTACAAAGCATGCTATTCTATGAAGTAAAGTCAGATTAAATAATGGGCCATTTTTGATGTGTTTTCCTTTAATTGATAGAGGTATTTAAGAGGAAGGTTTTTGTCTATAATATACCCGAAGTGAAGTGAGGGTGGTTTACTAGTTTAATTTAAGGTTGATATTCAAGAAATTGAGAAAGTATTGATGGATTTGTGGCTTAGGCCATTGCTTGCCAGTTTAGCTTGAGAGGTTGCCAGTTCAAACCCCGCAACTTACCACTGTACCACAAACAATACAAATTTGTGACATTTATCAAATTTGTATGTATGATTCAAAGCTTTAACGGTGAAGGCAAACATTGTAAGGAAACCTGCACACCAGTGTTGTAGCGTGCCTTGTTGGGGCTCCATATAAAAAAAATGTTTGGAGGCCTTTATTTGGAGATAGAATTTCTTCGTTTGTAAAATAAAATAATTATTTTTTCTTTCACACTTTGGGGCCCCCTGGCCCCTCCCATATAATTGATATGGCAGATACGTCGGTAGCTACGCCCCTGCTGCACACATACAAAGAAATTCTCAGGTTGGTTAGTCAACCACTTGGCCTGGCATGGTTGACTATTGCCTTATTGCCTCAATTTAGGGAAGGCCTATGCCCAAGCAGTGGGGATGTATATGAGCTGATGATGATTATGATTCAAGAATATGACATGCCATGTCTGGTTTAAGCAATACACAAGATAAGTTAGTGGTACTTCATGAATACCTAGCTAGCTGGTTATATTTTTATTTACATTTTTCTTTTTAGACATAAATACCTACTTAAAGGACATGCTGGTGGCCTTTGTCGGAAAGCATTCATTTTATGTTCTCAGATTAGACAATTGTATAAATATTTGTCTTTATGGGTCTACATGCGTTATTAGGAGTAGCAAATTACATAGCTACTTACTGCCCGACAACTGTATTTTATTGCTTGAACACTCATGAATTTTGTTTAACCGATGAATGAGATTTATCATGTATGTTTGATTATATGGTGTCAATAGTTTTAACCTTGAAAATATTATTTATTTTATTAGGCGTTAATTACATTCAATAAAAATAACTATTTATTTTTATTTGCAGGTAAGTTCTTTTCTTTTTCTGAAGGGACAAGCTGTTGCTTGATTTGAATGGTAAGGTAAGGTAGGTATGTAAGTTTTTCAACTAAATATCTTTGCAAGTTGTACTCAGCTGAATGAGTGAAACAAAAAGATTATATTGGCTTATTCTTATAAAGAAGGATATTAATTAATGTATTAAATGTTGAGTAATTTTTACCTACATTATTATTTTTTATATTAAGTAAGTATACATATATGTTTAATTAGTTATGTCTTATGAATTTCAATGTAATATAATTATATTGTTTCAAGATATTGCCTGTTCCATTTGTTTATTAGAAAGTAAATAATTACTTTGATTAATTATATTATTATATCATGATGACTGATGTGGAAACAGCAATTTAACACTATTTTGTGTTAACTTTTGTAGAATAGTGTATTATTACTCTACTTTTTTGTAAAATTTTATTACACGACACTTCATTGTGTTCTGAATCACGCATTTTACGTTTGACAAACGAAAATAATTTTACTGCACACTTTTTTCATTTTATTGCGGCGTCATTAGGAAAAATATTAAAATAAATATTTTTTATTTTTAAATGACTAACAGTATCGTTTAGTTTAATTTAATGTAATAGAACATTAAAAAAAATACCTATGCAGTTCGTGTACGTAGAATGGAATGTAGTAAGTTCCATTCTACGTATACGAACTGCATAGGTACTTTTTTTAAATTCTCTATTACATTAAATTTTATTAAACTAAACGATACTGTTTACCTTTTAAAAGTTCAAAATGATTTATTTTAATATTTTTCCTAATGACGCCGCATTACAATGAAAAAAGTGTGCAATAAAATTATTTTCGTTTGTCAAACGTAAAATGCGTGATTCAGAACACAATGAAGTGTCACAAGGATCATCTTAGCTGGAAAAGACTATAGTAGTATTTTAAAAATATAGATAAATAGAAACACCCAGATACGACCCACCAAAATAACAATTTAGTCCGTCTAGTTAAGCCATGGGATATGCTTGGAGATTTTAAATATTATTTCATGGAACATTTTCTATAATTGTAAAAATAAATTTATTGTTTAAATGTTCAGAACTGAAGTCATTTGATACTTTATCTCGATTTCCATAGAAACGTCTATTATTCGTGTGGGATAGATATTATTATTATGAGAAGTTTTTCATATATTTTTTTCTTTTTCTGCAAATATTCTCTATTGAAGCACCCGTTCTAGACTTTCGTACACAAAGGTAAAAAAGGTACCCTATTATTATGACTTCGCTATCGGTCTGTCCGTTTGTCTCCACTGTATTTCAAGAATTTTTCACAAATTATGTATTATTCTCTTCATGCGAGAGTCGGGCTCGCAATTGGTAAATTTTTTTGGGTATACATAAAAATAGTAAGACTTTTTAATTGAATCACTTAATTTTACTAATAGGTAACTGTGACATCATTCCCTTAGTCGCACGTGTTACAGTAACAAAAACAACTTCCTGAGATACATTTATTCAGTATTTTTTTCCTATTTAATAAGTACGTGGCAAATGTACGGTAGCTATTAACGCCTGCACTAAATCTACACAATAATAGCAGTTAAAGCGTCAAACCGTACAGGCCAATTCTCATCAATCAGGTTGGACCAACCAACAGTGCCATTGGAAAGATCTCCCGATTTACAAGCCGCCATTAATCTCACTTGGCCCTTACCGCCGAATTAATTATCCTTTGACCATACGATTTAATGGGCTTCCTAAGGGACCCAGGGCTTTCCGATTAAATCACTACTTCTCATTGGCCGATTTATAGTGACCACTACGACCCCGGATGTAAGGGAAGGATACGGAAAAGACGTCATGTAATCCTGGTACCTTGATTGGAGTCGGTTGGTGTTGTGTAGGGTAATTGGTTCAATTTGAATATATATTTTTTATATTGGTTTCGATATCTAGACACGCGGTAGCGTGTCAAGCCAAGGTTCAAGAAACAGAACTGGCGAGCCGCACCGTGTGTAATATTACACGAACCATTTGGAACCACTTTTGAACCCCTCATAAATCAAAAACTATTTCACATAAACGTATCAAATTTGGCTCATATATTGTGACTTGCGAGATAAATATGTGTTCTAAATTTCATAAGCTTATCTCAAACAGTTATTTAGATATTAATGTCCAAAAATCCTCATTTTTATCATTGACTGACTGACAGATCAAAATTCTAACCCAGTTCCAAATGACCTAGAGAGTTAAAATTTGGTATGCAGATAGGTAATTATATGAATACAAAGGAAAAAATAAAAAACTGGCAATTTTTTAATAATTAGGTTAGGTTCTATTATGAACGCTTAACATAAATACCTAATTAGTGCCTAATAACGCCTATATACCGGGGAAGGCAGAGCACTAAGTATATATTTAGGTCTACTTACTTATTTACAATTAAGAGGTAGGTACTTATAGTCGGTTTTCATATTTATTACTTAGGGTAGGTACCTACATAAAGTCTAGTTTTAGTTTTGAATTTGTCCTTTTCAAAGGACCCACGGCGTTACGATGATATATACTTTTCTACAAAAAGTAATGATATCCAATCAAAAACATAAATGTGAAATGAGAGCCAAGTTCAATATTGCCTTGGTTGTTGACTTCAGCGACAAAAGAAGTGAGATCTAAATGGGTGCCAAGTTCAATGGTCAACCCAGAAATTTATTTATAAGTAACACTATAACATACCTATCATATCTTCTTATAACATAAGATAATGTATGGTGGTAGCCTATGAAGGTCTGTCTTGGCTAGTTTTCATATATGAATTATAGCCGTCGCAAGTTCTACGCCTACAAGTATTTGTCGGTTTTTATTTTATAATTCCGAAAATTTGGATTGTTGGTAGAAACTAGCAAGCGAACATAATAATACGTTGGTAGGTTTATAAAAACTAGCCAAGACAGACCTTCATAGGCTACCACCATACATTATCTTATGTTATAAGAAGATATGATAGGTATGTTATAGTGTTACTTATAAATAAATTTCTGGGTTGACCATTGAACTTGGCACCCATTTAGATCTCACTTCTTTTGTCGCTGAAGTCAACAACCAAGGCAATATTGAACTTGGCTCTCATTTCACATTCATGTTTTTGATTGGATCTTAATAATATTGTGTGATCTTGTTCAGGGAACGTGAATACGGGTTTTTAAAACGTTTTCATATTGCGAAAATTAAAATAAAATATAAATAAATATTACACAACATCACATACGTGGATCTGATCCCGTGTTACGGATATAAGAATCAACAAAGTTTAAAATTTCAGGCAAATGTACGTCATGAAATGTATCGGGGTGTTCTATCTCAGGACTTCCGCTTGACACTATTTTTTGGGACAACCTGTATAATAAAAAAATACTTTATATAATAAAAAAATATGTGGTGGAACAGTGGTTAGTGACCCTGGCTAGCGGTTCCAAGAGTAGTGGGTTCGATTCCCATTCGGGACAAACATTTGTGTGATGAACATCGGTGTTTGTTCCGTGTCTGGGTGTGATTATGTATTTAAGTATGTATTTAAAAAATATATATGTATGTATATCAGTCTCTGACGCCCATAGTACAAGCTCTGCTTAGTTTGGGGTCAGATGACCGTGTGTGGAAATGTCCCAGATATTTATTATTATTATTATTTATTATATAAAACGTACCCGTATTAGTACGCGCCCAATACCGAAACAAATGGCCGAAAACACGCAAAGGCATCAACCCGTAACAAAAAGACATTCAAACCTCACAAACACCTCACCATCCTCCAAATAGATCATGCGATGCCCCGACCAAGGGGACAGAGACTCTATAATCATTTATCTGGACGTGTTTAATAAAAGGAAGATAATTTATGGCGTCGTGGTAGCCCGGACGCTAATGTCGCATGATTTAATCCCATTACATTGGGCAGGATGCCAGGGATGCTATCGGAAGAACGGGACTCCTTTGAGGATTGCAATTATAATATTTTTTTTCAAAGGAATTGTTACTGGTTTGGTGGATTCTGCTATTGTTGTATGCCTGCTAGATTGCTACGTATGCGAGAAATGATTAAAATGTCTAATATACTTGAAAGTAGATATTTTGGCTGAAATAACCATAATCCAATAAAACGGGATGATAATAGGTGAAAATGCTCTTAAGTGAAAAGTCGGTCCGATTCCTAAACTTAAAGCCATTATTATAAGTTCACATGTTTATGCTATGTTAGTTCTAGTTATTTAAAATTATATTAATACACGCAGTGTGTTAATTGTTTTTATTTTTATTAAATGTTGTACTAAAATTAAATAGGCTTTAGTTAGGTCAACTATACTCGTAATGCACTTAAACTTTTAATTTCATAATTGAAGTCACTCATAAAATACATTATTTGAAATTAATTTACTATTAGTTACACATTACAACACTTCTAAGTTATAAATAAATACGATTCGTATTATTGTAGATAAAGGAAGCTATAAATATCGTAGTCTTTGTAAGACGCTATGAAATATTTCACAGAAAATGGGGAAGGAAAACTCCCGAGGATACTTTTATTTATTATAGAAATCAGAACTTAAGATACTATACGATACACGACAATAATCCTTCGGTATTAAAACCCCGCGACAATAAGAAACCGAAACACAATTGAGTCCGAGGAAGCATCCACAAAACCCTCTATTATATAAGTAGATTAAAGGGCACTTTACTCAATATTCCATAAAATATTGCCTCATAAATAGAGGGCAGCTGCGATGCGAAGACGTGATCAAGAAGGTCTGAGTAATCCCGTTAAAAATTGCCAAACAGAAAACAAACGGACAATGGCTGGTTATACATCAAGTGGCTTAAAAGAGCTAGAGGAAAAAACTTATACGTCCGAAGTCGTAAATGACGTCATCTAGACATCTGAAGACGGATCTCGGACGGTCCAAGACGACAGATACGAATGGAATCGGATGGGTGTAATAGAGACTGGCGCGGTCAGGCTAAATGACCGGCATCCGGACGTAGACAAAAGCGAATCCACCGTAATAAAGCAGGATTGATGAAAAAGCGCTAAGCCACGCCGATATAACTGTGGGACGCGAGTTGGGGGCGGGGAGCGGGGCGTCCCCACTATTGGTGGAATAAATGATAACATCCTACTCAGTCAGTGGTCAGTGCAGTTTGAAATTTGGATGTAGATAGGTAATTTTAATTTGGCTGGCTCGGTGGAACAGTGGTTAGTGACCCAGGTTTACTACCTACGGTTCCAAGAGTCGGGAGTGCGGGTTCGATTCCCACTCGGGACAAATATTTGTTTGACGAACGTCGGTGTTTGTTCCGTGTCTGGGTGTATTATTAAATATTTAAGTATATTTTTGTATCCACTGTTGATTCTGATACCCGTAACACTAGTGCTTAAGCTACTTACCACGGGATCAGATCAATGTATGTGATGTCGTGAAATATTTCTTATTTATTAATTCAATGCTAAACTTAAAATACACCAATTGGTGATGGCGAAGTAGCCAATCGTCACTCTTGATTTTTACTTTAACATAATTAGCGACACGCGAACATAATATAATTAGCAGCAGTAAAATCCATTTCTGTCTAATCTCTGAAACCAAATAATAAACCTATTATCAATGATTCGTTGAATAGTTTACCTTAACCATGAAGGTAATTGTAAACCTTACGCATACGTTTGAACTAATGTCTCATAGATCGGAACCCAGTCTCTACCCAAATAAACTACCTATATTTACATTAATATATTCTAACTCAAGCTACTAGGATTAGTAAAATATCTTTCATAGTATTGTCTATTATTTGGGAGTCAAATCCGTAAACTTAGTTATTATTTCAAAAATAGCTTCCACCTAAATATTGCATATAACAGCTTCAGCGCTTTACTTGCACCGCTCCCAAAGACGTCTTCGCAACGGCTTTAATACAAAGCTATTGCTATTACCGAGATCGCAACGAGCGCGGACCATCGAACGGCGGCGGCGGCGGCTTTGCCGGACTCACTTTACCGGGATTTCGGATATGACGTAAAGCAGTCACTTAGTACCCTCCCCGGATCTTCTGACCGAGTTTTTCTCTTTCTATTTATTAGGATATATTCGAGGATGAAAAGGAGATTCCAACGGATTAGTTTCGGGGTGCAATATCGCTCCCGCAAGGATATTGCCCGTCTTATTGGGCGATGTTAATTGTATTAGCTGGAGGAAATCGGGGTTGGATGCTGGCTGGACGGAATCTATGGTTAGGTGGTCATTTGACTAATGGCTTTTCTAGGAAATCATTAAGTTAATTAAAAACCTTACCTACATGTGTAATGTAACTAATGTAAACTGCAAAGATACTTAGATATTATGGAATACTTGTGAACTAGAATCTTTAAATTATTTAGTTTTTTTTCTTCTGTAATTAACGGTGTCCTTTTTGTTACTAATATTGAGTTACTCCAATGTTACACGTTAGTAATATTGTGGAGAGTTTACGGATTTAATGTAAACACACAATAGCGATTACAAAGATGAAAGTACATCACATGAGATTTCAAAGATATCCAAACATCATACATCTGTCAGCAAACATGCCAGTCAACGGTATCCTAAATTATTAACAACGAACCGAAAAGCAGAACGGCTACAATATTTACAGTTGACCCAAAATTAGCGTTTCTTACCCATACCTTTGTTGGGAATGAAACGGAATACAGAAGAGAGCCTGCAGGGACACTTGCCAACCATAGGGTCACAGTAACATATATTAATAACACGTTAATTTATTAACAAGCACTGTTTATCCAGGGATTAACTGAGAATAGTTTTAGTTGAACAACAAAGGGCCGAAAGGGTTCAAAGCGAATTTCTTGTCGACATATTTACCTAAGGTTAAGGTGATAGTAATTTTACGCGCGAGAGGTCCGAGCTTTGCTTGTGAACAAACATTGTTCTCAGGTACATGCCTAACATTTTGCCCGCACGATATTATACGCAACAGTAGTTTGTGAATATCAGAATCAGAAGTTTGTTTGATGCCGTTGATAAATGGTGCGATGTAACTGTTGATGTGAACTTAGTTCAACAATCAAACGCGGTGCTCTGGAAATTTGGGCGTTTATGGAAATGCTAACTTTCGTACGTCTAGTACTTTGGCGTTGGAGGTTGCAATTCTAGAGTAAATTGCAACATGACGTTGTTCGATGATGTATGTAACCATTTTATTACATAATTCCTTCTACCTGTCGAAGTGTGTATCAAAATACTGTCGCACAAAGAATAAAATTATGCAGATTTAGTTATTTTTATGATTGTTATAATGTATTCTACTTGATAGCATTTTTGTGTTTTATACTTTAGAAAAGAACTTCTGATCCACACCAAAAACAAAAACATTATATCGAATTGTACAAAAAACTCGGTGAGCTACTTGTATGAAATCATTATATTAAACATGCTGGAAAAACTGTTAATACAAAGTAATAAATATAAAACCTGCACAGTCACAGATTCGAAAAGAAAAACAACACTCAAAATCCCCGAACATGTTCAAACGTATAACACCAAAATGAATAACATCAAACACTCGTTCGTACTTAACACACGGATCACAAAAGCTAAGGTCCGAAACCGAAATGATACATCATTAATGAGCCAACGACCACATCTATTGTTACACTATTTAACAACTACCTACCCGTTGAGGATTTCGTACCAAATTAAACTCGGCAATTGTATAGAAAATAACGTTGAAACTCTTTGTTGGCTGCACGGGCGAGGGCAAATAAAACTATTGTTACCACGAATATTAATTAATGTGAATTGTAAATTAATCTGTAAGGTTTTGCTTTCTGAGGAGAGTTACCGCTGGTCGGGCTTGCGAGAGAAATGCATTTTGAAAAAAGAAAGATTAAATCAATTAAATAGCTTTTTGCTTAAGTTACTTGCTACATTGAAATGTGTACTGTAAGTAATGCTACTTACAGTACACATTTCTATGACACATTACTATGACATGACGGGACATATTATGTTCATTAGACATGATGAACACGCGGTATATTTTGATGATATTGTTGTCATTAGTGATTGCAAAAGTAGATTCAATATTTTCTGAAAATAAACAAGGAAAATAACTTTGAAAATAATTATTCGTAGTTTAGTAAATATTAAAAGAACATCGATTTATAAATTTAACGCACCACATCATCATTTATAATACTAAATGGTGCCATTTAAACCTACTTTTCGATTAAACTCCTACGTATTTTGTTTAATTAAAAAGGAAAGATCCAAGGGGTGGCAATCGGGAGGTTTTTAATTATGTTAGCGAACTAGCGGCCGTATTGCTCGTGATAGCTTTTTTGCGATATTCCTCTTTCAGTCTTCGAGCGAGGGCTAACTAGGAAATAAATTATCTTCAGCCAGTATAAAAATTGTCTCGCTTTAAAAACCTTCTTGGAAGATCTATTAGACGCTACTGAAAATACCTTAATATAATTAGTTTCTACTATGTTCGTAAAAATAATGCTGGCAACGTCATCGTTTTATGTATATCTTGATACTAAATTATTATCTATTGGGTTACTGATTGTATTTAGTAGCTACAGACCAGCCACTTCTCTAATTACTATTTATTTGTGAGGACCTATAAGTGATTTTTTAATTGTTACTGTATTTTCCTATGTTATAAATGTAAATCCTGGTCTTCAATACATAACATATCATCAATCATAGGAATATCATAACATTCATATTATTTCCATTTACATCGTCCCCATTTTTTATGATAAATATAGTAAAATAATTTTTGGCTAACCTTGCTTTCGAGAGGTTATGGCCTGTCGCTACATCCCTATTTAAGGGCGTGGCGTAACATCATATTATATAATCGCCACAATTATCATCTCAACTCACATTATGCACGAGGGCATTTCGAAATTTGCACAGCTTCATCAATTCAAAAACGTTATTTCGAAAATTTCAAACTTCCGCCGTGAAAAATAGAGAAAGAATCAGATTTCCGAGTGGGGAACCCTTCAGTTTCCTGTGAAGTGGCATGATAATTATCCCTTAATGATCGTTCGGAGACTCCATCGGCATGGCCTCAGTATTAATTCCTTGCATTGATGGCAAGTTCACATTTTAAGAAAGAATGGACGCGTGATTTTGACCAGTTTTTATTTTATTTTATGATACATGTTTTAACTGTCGCATCTTAAATCTTCTAGGAGTAATATGTGTACACCATAGGGTATTGTAAGATCACTTAAGCACTGAAATCAAAATTGAGAAAGTGACTAAGCGTTATAAACCAAACAATATTTTGATAATCTATGCAAAGAAAACTGTTATAATTAAAATGATTAATATAGTTGTAGTGTTGTTGTACTACATAACAATTTATATTCATGGTGAATCATACGTTTTGTCTGAAAACCAAGGTCTCTCAAAATTTTATGATCTAAGGACACCGCAGTCTATTTCCACTCGTGAACCATTGTTATTAAAACCCAGGAACATAATGAACCCGACTTAAATATTGGAGTTATTAAGTCTGTCGAAATACAGTTCTCAATGTCTGTACACAGTCGACGGAAGTGCGCTTTTGAGTCGATTGTTTCACAAGATTTTAATAACGGTGCAACGCAAAGACCAAGTCGTGCCTATTGTTGACTTCAAGAAGGTGCTTGTTGACGTCACTCTACACCCACCCAGTAGACTTTGATTTTGTATAACTGGGAATCTATTCAATTGTCGTATTTGGGATTAGGCCAGTGGTTAAGTTCTTGTTGAAGTTTTGTAGGGTTGGTGGAGGGCACGTGTTAATCTTGTAAAATTAAACAAAAGTGTAAAGAGTCCAAACTGCATTTTCTATTGGATTATATTAGTTGAGAGAATTTAAAGATATTGCCTTGGATCTTCATTATAAAAGCCCTTTAGACAATCAATGATTTCATCCATCTATCGTCGCTAAATAAATACACCATAAACGACTGGTTTATTAACAACTTTCATAATTGTAACCAATTCCATCATTTAGTTCAAATTCAATGTCACTGATTGTTATTTTATTTTAGGTTGTTATAGTAACAGCCGATCTTTAAAGATAATATTGACAAGTGTGAAGTCAGTAAGTTATAATTATAAAACTAATAATGCTATGATATGAAAAATATCATGTCAGACTAAAGTATATCCAGCGTAGTTACATTGTAGAACTGTTACTCCCCAACCACACTGTCATACGAGGAAACGAGTAGAAAAATCTATAAATACGTCGCATCTCCCGGGGTCCCAACTTTAAAAAATACAGAAACACTTTCCTTTCACGGAGCCCAACTTGCATTCAAAATATACAATTTATTTAAACCGCACACTTTTTCATCAAGTGCGCTAGATTCGCGCTCAGTTCGCCGCGCTGCACTCAGAAATCCAAAATGGCGTCATGTAAAACGTACATCGCGACAGAATACTTGAGACTCGTTCTTTTCCCGCCTCCGAGTGTCGTTCCCGGCATTAAATCTTAATAAAACCCGTCATGCATCACGATGGTGCCCTTTGATTTCTCAGTCGGCAAACCGCGTCTCCTCATATCAAAGAAAATCACAACTCTTTTCATTGCGCGCCGATAGGAATGCTCACAAAGACCAGCTTAATTGATCCCCCTCATTTCTCCCCACTACTTTTGAAATGGCGACGCGAGTGAACATTGTTTTTGGCGCGGGTTCTGAAAAAAAAAACAACATTAATTGACTTTGGTTTGGATCGATATTTTGATTAGGACACGGATTCTCTTGGATTTTTTTCGAAATCACCATTTTATGTTTAATGTGATATGCTTCAATATTTTAAGATGAAGATTGAGTATGTTTCAATGATACTATGTGCAATAACGGAAATTGAAAAAGTTAAATCGGGCTTAATCATGCCATGAAAATATAAAGGTTGCTGTTATTTAATTTATTGTAATAATGAGATTTACTTATACTTTCATAACCAAAAAGAAACAAGTTTATATTACTGCCGGTCTACAAATTACACCAGAAATTACAGACCTCATCATTCCACTCTCGCATCCATCAAAGGACCCTAAACGCCGCCCGAAAGGGAGTCTCGGAATGCAATCCGGGGGACCTCAATAGAGTGGACAGTGTACCTTCAATTTACTAATACAAATAGCAGACTTTGGCCCGGGGCTGCCGCCGCGACGCTTTCAAAGAGACGCTATTGTGCTCAACCCCGAATCGTGGTCTCGATTATTGGAAAGAAAACACACTCATCTATATTTTAAATAATGATCAGGGTCAATGACGTGAGTCAGGGGACAATTGGGCGCCCTGATGGATCGTGGGCGGCTATGGCCTTTGTAAGGTTGTCACCTTTGTGAATTTTCGATAAGGAATAATTGGTGTGTACGTTGTCCGGAGTTTTGTAAGGGGCTCATTATTGGCGGTCGACAAATTGACGGGCATTTGTCTTGCGTTTGCATGGGGTGGGATGTCTTTTGGATGTTTCTGGTTGTGTTTGTGTTTTGATGAATCGTTTGTTGGTTTTTAATTTTTGGAACTGCCTTGCATGATTAAAGTGTGAAGCATTTTCAGAGTAATAAATATTTATTATTGAAATGTTTAATTTTTGAAGCAAAAAAAACACTTTAATTAAGTAACAAACGGAATAATCGGCAAAGTATAATTATGGGTACCAGGTATTTCCTAAAATGATGAATAATTTCGTACGAGCTTCTTAGATCCGAGTGAATAGCGATTCTCAGTAACTTTCAATGTCTTAGCTTTATATTCACAACTCAACCGTCTTTGACCCAATTACTCGAACCAAAAACGAAAAACGCGCAAATGCGCTGGGGTCCACCCCAAAAAGACGCTATGAGATCTTCAATTTCAAAACAGCCCATTCCGCTGCGAAATGATTACCAAGAACATCCGTTACAATGGCGTACTCTCTTCGATGCGGAGTCATTAGCGTCCGTTCCATCGAAGCAACAAAACATTCCCGTAAAAAGGTGCGATGTCTCAGCTAATGAACCCCGGCATACATCATTAACCGTGGCGCAAACAAACCGCTCCAGCTCGCGAGAGACGTCTGATAGTAGTGGACTCGTTACAGCGGCTCGAGTGGGCCCATTGTGACTGGCTGTTGTGTCCGAGATCTGGGTAATTGCCGCTGCTGGCGGGAAGCGCGTTGGGACGCTGGATGAGACACTATTCGTAGTGTATACGACTGTGTGACTTGTTGTTCAGTTTTACAGGTACTGTGTACTTTTTGTGGTGCGTTGCGTTCAACCTGCTCTACACAAATTATATAGCTCAAAATAGCTTGTGGGTATGCAACACCATTAATAATTTAGAAATACGATTCCAAGACTACTTTACTAAGTTTTGAAAGTTCATTTATCCTGGTTGGATGCTGTTCATTATCTGAAAGTTTAGTATTGGACACAGAAAATAAATGTTTTAAGCATCCGTCAATATCATGAACATTGATCTAATACTTTACAAACATAGCTTTATAGAATTTACTTAAAAGGAGACAATAGTTTAATTGTCTATTTATGATTTTAGACTTTCGCGTTTCATTACACTAAATATTAGTCTTTATGGGTCTACACGCGATATTATAACGCGTTGATAACGCGTGTAGACCCATAAAGACTAATATTTAATTGTCTATTACCAAAATTACAGCATAATTTCAAGAAAGTACGTAATTGACTGGCATTTTAAAATAGTTACACGAAGACAACTAGCTGGAAGTGTCTCGGTGCAAGATCTGTGTGGAAAAATTAACAATTCTTAACAGATAGTCGCTATAGTGCAAGTATGTTGATTCCAAGACTATTATGAAACTCGTCACTTTTCCATGACATCGTAACACATATTACTGTGTATGTATATACTTTCTTTCTAGAATAGTACGTACTTAAGTGGATATCAAATGTTAAGGATAAGTCTATGACATGGTTAAGACATGGGTGTGATTCTTCCGTTTGGTTTGTTTTGATATCCATGCTTGCCAATAAGTTACCAATAATCTTGGGATATGGCTTTGTCTAAGACATTCTCCTCAAAATCTCAAAAGTCCGATCTGATGCTGAGAAGTCTTAAAGATTATCCGAAATAATAGATAATCAACCGCAAAATGAAATCACGGATTTGCAGAAATAATATCTGCTAACAGATATCCAACATTGGGATGCTCAGAAATCACTGAACCTATGTTAGTTAAAAATAAAAAAAATAAAAAAATAAAAATCTTTATTTGAATAACAGAATTACAGTGGAAAATAAATCAATGTTGAAAGTAGAATTAAATGCGTATCACAATATTACCAGAGGTTCCCAAACTAGGTCAGACCTGTCACTTGGGAAACCAGTTTTCCATTAACATACATTATTTATGGCAAAAATTCAAAATTAAACTAAATGTAGAAATAAAGTTGTAAAAAGAAAAAGAAACAATTAAAAGCTGCATGTGATGTATGTGTGTGTGTGTGTGTGTGTGTGTGTGTGTGTGTGTGTGTGTGTGTGCTTTGCTGTAAAAGTCAAACCCAAAGTTCACAACGATCCCTGTCAACCATCTTCGAACGGTGTAAGGGCGAGGCCCTTGTAATAAACTGCGACCGGTGTCACACGGTGTTTATAATAGATTTAATGGCGCCCCACATTTGCTTATTGTCCCGAAGATGCTCCGTGTCTCCTGAACAGGTAATGACGTAATTTATCGCCACTAAACCGTGAAGGCAACGCGCGAGGACAAAGAGTCTAATAGTCTCGCGGTAAATGCCGGGCCGACTATTAATGGGCAATAATTTGATAGTTGGATAGTTGGGAGAATCGTTAGATGATAGATAATGACCTCTTAAGATGTCAGCGGCATCGTACGAGTATCGCAAGGGTATGTGTCGCTAATGCTATTAGTTACGACCGATGGTTTCGGTGTGAGTTATGTTTCTGGTGTTTGTGTTGTTGTTTTTGATCGCGAATTAATGTGTTGTCCTTAATGTTAACTGTTAATTCGTAGAACAGATATAAAAATAACGTCTTGATTGTCCCAATCAAAACAAAAGTATATTTCTAGTAGTAAGTATCTTCCAATATTCCCAGTTCCTCTAAGTTTTATAAGAAAACGGAGAGTACCGCAGCAGTTGCTCAAAGAGCAGCAAAAAAGAATACATTGAAAATTAATTGATAAGAAGTGTTTCAGTAAGTGACTCATTTACTGAAACAGGATCCCACTGGGACATCCTTCAAGCTGTCTGTACGTCAGTAGCTACAATTTGTTTTAAATTCACCAATCCTTGTCTTTCACCTGAGCTAACACTGCAGTGCATGTGGGAACTTCCTAAGGGCTTAAAGCGATGTTAAGACGGGGTGGGCCTTAGGGTGGACGCCCACATTTCGTTAACTCGTCATGTTAGCTGATGTAATGTGGTATCAGTCACGGTAAGATTTTGGGAAAGTTTGTTCCATGATCAATGGGTTTATTTTCCAGTTTTAAGGAAAGTGAAAGTACTTTGAACATTCGTAGAAAGTCTTACAAACTTCTGATCAACATCTAAATTATTTTGTTCTCAACGAAAGCAAATATGGCAAATCTGGGATTTTAACAAATGTATTTTCAGTAAAGTAGATTTCTGAACTACTTTTAGGTTGCAAAGATAAGAAGCCTGGCCTAAATCTTGCTATAAACGAATCCTTCTACATACATCATAACTAGCTAGCAACACAAATATCCACTGAAATGATCAAAGATTTCACTTAACCCATCGTCTCTCAGTCCTAATAACACGGAGGAAGATAAACAAATCCCTTCGAGACAATATATCTCGTCCCAGCGCCGAATTACTGCACATAGCTGACGTCATAAGTTATTAGCCATCTCAAGAGTATTGTCTGATACGCCAATACGGGGATGGAATACCTCGAAGGGTTCCGGTTAAATACGTACAAGTTTAGATTAGGCTAGCGATTTGACGGTTGTGTAAGTTGGTGCTGACTGTAGATGGGAATGTGTCCGAAGGTCGATGATGGGAAGTGCTGAACGCTCATTTTGGTATAATTTTGCGTATCACCCCTTTTAAAGATCTAAATGTAGTTGCTACGCTGAGCAGTCATGTGTCACTTTGGTATCACACGGCACTAAGATCTCAAAAGTTGCTACGGTAATGGAAACTATGAATATACTTTGAAGGCATAGCAAAATTATTTTGTGCCTTTTTTGTAAGACTGCAGTGGTTCACTGTTATTATCCGTCTTTGTAAATCGTAAATCTTAGGTTTTATATTTAATAGTTAACCTGTACGTTAGAAGTATGATTCTCATTTTTTTACAATTTTAGTGCTAAAGTTTCCTCAAATTATTTTTGCAAGTTTTTTAGCTTGTCTTTAGCTGATCTTAACTACAATATTAAACATGTCGTCACATTTGCCATGCAATCACAATATCCGACATTGCCTACCATATCTCTATTTGTAGAATACTGTCTTCATTTACTATTTCCTCTTCGATAAACAAAACACACATAAACACAGTCCAAATACACGCAAATCCCGCCCAATCTGACCATTTTAATCAGGATTTAGGTCGCACCCCCCAGGCGGTTTTGCAATCAATAAATCTCAAGACACCTTCCACACACTATCGGGCCATTATTAATTAAAAGCCTTCGAAGGGCTTCTTGAGACACCTGTCCCGGAGGCCCCAATCGGGTTACGATGGCCCGTTGCGCCCCGGGCCGGCCCTTTTGAGGGTACTAATCCGGTCACGAAGGACCAAGTATCGATGTAGCTGATGCATTAGCGGATTTGGTTGTTGGCAAGTTGTCTAGACTAGGGTCGTGGTAAATCGTAAGTCTACCTCTAGATTTTTAAGTCTTTTCTTTTTTTCAAACGTGAAGAAACATTTTACGGATAAGCGCAACCGACCGATCGATTGTAATATTATAATGGTCTCAGTAGGTCAGGTATGTTATTATAGTATCATTTCGTAATCAGTTGTAAGCCTTTCGCTACACAAATAGTAATTTTACTCGCATATTTAGCCTGTGATCCTATAAAGGCAAATTAATTAATTATTTTACGGCTAAATAATACAACGATACTTGGCCACCGATTTGCCGATAAATGTATGCCAAATTCACGAGTTTCATACAGATTTCGAATTCAAATGTTGCTTTACTTGTCAAATATTAATTGTTTTTCTAGAATTCAACTGTAAGAGTCTAATCTCAAATTTTATTTAGTCTTAGTCATTTCACTGATTACTTAACGTATAACCATGTCTGCAACATCGATACAAGAATAGGCGAGTAAATGTGTGGAAGAAGTTTGATAGCATAGTTATCAAGTTATATGATGTTGCGGCTACCTTGTATAATTTTAATTAACTATCAACGGGAACGGTGTTACCATAGACAAGGGAGGAGCAATAGAGCCCGGTCTGTGCAATATTTTTCATAATAAAGTTTCATCTTGTGAGGTTAGTTCATGTCTTGTTACTTGTGGGTGGGGAGAGTAATTGATTTTGAATGTTGTTTTTTTTATAATTTGTTTGAATTTGAAGGTTTTGTGGTATTTTGTGTTGAGCCTTTTATTTCTACCACTGATTACTATTTCTTGCTCCTGTAAATTATCCTTACTAATATTATAAATCCGAAAGTAACTCTGTCTGTCTGTACAGATATAGTCCAGAGCCTAGGAAAGGTTATAGGCTACTTTTTATATATAAGGTATAAGGAAGTAATGTTTTACTCGTTAAACGTCTCTACGCGGACGAAGTCGCGGGAGGAAAGCTAGTAAGAAATAATTTACAAGAACAAAAAATAACTTATCAGTGTTTTATCAACAAACGAATATGTAGGTTATTTTTTGTTGATATAACCGTTCAAGTCATTGCCACATTTTTTCATGTTTTGGTGATGGTAATGTACTAAATTTTTTTCATTGAACTATTAAACGTTGTAGGGTGCCTAAATTTAAATAATGATTCTATAGATTTTATATCAAAACACAAAATAGTAAAAGTTATGCAATCTCTTTAAGGTATTCGAGATCTATTACAAACTATTCAATAGCCGAGCCTGACAATATAGTCCACTCACAAGTTTGACCAACCCAATTGTTCGGGAACACAATTATTTTTCTAACACTCCACAAACCTTTTCACTAAGAGCCCTCACGGATACATCCGGCAGATTTATTGTATCGCTGCCCTTTGGCCGTCCCTACGCGCTGGCCGATTGTTAATCTGAACTTAGGTGTACTTCTCACCTCGAAAGCCTTTAAATCTGAACGAGTGTAGTATTTACAGGTTGATCTTATGTTGAGTTTTTCTAGATATAGCTTTTTTTTTGAGTATATTGAAGCATTTAGAAGCGCGAGATGTTTGGATATGTTTCTGGTGAGGATTCAGTGGAAGTCAACCAAAACTACGCTCAGTCTTCGTCATCAGTTATATATTTACCGGATTTTAGAGTAGTAGATTGTAGAGTTTTATTTTTGTGCTGTGAACCAACTGTCGAATTTGAAACTAATAGTATGTAAGTCTTACCATTCGATCCAAGTAGATTGACCTTACTGAAATGATGATCCTTCAAAACCCATAATATTTTATGTATAAAATGGTCCCGTATCATATTTTATTAACTAATTAACATTTTCTACGTTGACGCACGAGCATTCGTAGATTCCATCCCAAATTAACAACCCGTACCTCGTCAAAACTTAACGCGCGCCTTTAATTAAGCTTATCATCGTCTAAATCACTAAATTATTAATGCGAGAGCAAACACCTCCAGATTTTATTAGTGGAATCTAATTTATCTTTGAAAACTAGCAGACCTCCACCGCAGTGTGGACGTTAATCTGTGTGTCCGCCAATTTACCTGGCCACCGTGGGTCCATAAATGCAAAGCAAATATTGTCACAATTACCAGATAGCATCAGCCTGTAAACAGGAGACCGAAGATTGGTGCCCTTTGGCGAGTCTTGAGCCGAGCGGTTGGGGAATGGTCTAAGGTTCGGAGTGTGGTGAGGGAAACGCTATGCATGTGAACTGAACTATCAACGCTTTTGTCTGTATAGGTTTAGTGGTGAAAGCCGTACGCTCCCCCGCAAGTGCGGCGATGATGTCAAGGCTACTCCAAGCCATCATCGTATGTCAGTTAGGAAAAGAAAAGTTGTCTGTAGAATATATCCAATCAAAAACATAAATGTGAAATGAGAGCCAAGTTCAATATTATGATAATTGCCTTGGTTGTTGACTTCAACGACAAAAGAAGTGAGATCTAAATGGGTGCCAAGTTCAATGGTCAACCCTGAAATTTATTTATAAGTAACACTATAACATACCTATCATATCTTCTTATAACATATGAGAATGTATGGTGGTAGCCTATGAAGGTCTGTCTTGGCTAGTTTCTATAAACCTACCAACGTATTATTATGTTCGCTCGCTAGTTTCTACCAACAATCCAAATTTTCGGAATTATAAAATAAATACCGACAAATACCAAACTAACCAAGACAACTAACTAGACTACTAACTAACTAACTAAAGAAAACTAGCCAAGACAGACCTTCATAGGCTACCACCATACATTCTCATATGTTATAAGAAGATATGATAGGTATGTTATAGTGTTACTTATAAATAAATTTCAGGGTTGACCATTGAACTTGGCACCCATTTAGATCTCACTTCTTTTGTCGTTGAAGTCAACAACCAAGGCAATTATCATAATATTGAACTTGGCTCTCATTTCACATTTATGTTTTTGATTGGATATCATTACTTTTTGTAGAAAAGTATATATCATCGTAACGCCGTAGGTCCTTTGAAAAGGACAAATTCAAAACTAAAACTAGACTTTATAAATATAAAACAATTGAATCAGTTACTGTATTTTCCTACGTTTACGGGGTATAACCCTAAGTAATAAATATGAAAACCGACTATAAGTACCTACTCTTAATTGTAAATAAGTAAGTATGTATACCTAAATATATAATTAGTGCTCTGCCTTCCCCGGTATATAGGCGTGATTAGGCACTAATTATGTATTTATGTTAAGCGTTCATAATAGAACCTAACCGCAGCAGTGGTCTCCTTTTTCACGGCGTTCAGGGTGAGTGCGACAGGCTCAACATGGTCTATTGTGCCTGTCGACCTCATATGTGGATCTCACTACCGCTTACCATCAGGTGGAGTGAGGTCATCTTGTTAGCCTCTTATAAAAATAAAAATAAAAAAAAATAAAAATAAAAAACCTAATTATTAAAAAATTGCCAGTTTTATATTTTTTCCTTTGTGTTCATGTAATTACCTATCTGCATACCAAATTTTAACTCTTTAGGTCATTTGGAACTGGGTTAGAATTTTGATCTGTCAGTCAGTCAATGATAAAAATTAGGATTTTTGGACATTAATATCTAAATAACTGTTTGAGATAAGCTTATGAAATTTAGAACACATATTTATCTCGCTATTCACAATATATGAGCCAAATTTGATACGTTTATGTGAAACAGTTTTTGATTTATGAGGGGTTCAAAAGTGGTTCCAAATGGTTCGTGTAATATTACACACGGTGCGGCTCGCCAGTTCTGTTTCTTGAACTTGGCTTGACACGCTCCCGCGTGTCTAGATGTGACTTTAACGACAAAAAACGCTGTTAAGCGAATTGTTTACTAACGAAGTGTTTTTTTTTAAACAGTCACAACGCAAAATGATTGCGGTTATTGTGAAAACGATGACATATTATCTGATATGTCTATTAATACAACAATGATCTATGATTTAATTCAATAACTATAAACACGTTTTTTTCTTGCTCAACAATCACCTTACATTAATCATAATGTGTCTTTCTTCCAACACATGGCATGGCATACCAAGATTTGGAAGTATTACTTATCCGTCTGGTTTATAATAGCAACTTATCTAGGCTCCTTTCATACTTCTTACAAAAAACCCACAAATAGATAAAGAGTCCAGTCGAAACGTCGGGCAGTAAGTAGCTATGTCTTTGCTACTAATAGCGCTTAAAGTCCAACAAAAACCTCAATTCAATGTAATGGAACGCGAAAGTCCAACATCTTATAAACCTAATAAGAACTCTACCAAAAATCGCTGTCTCACATGAATTGCGCGTAACACTAAGACGTTTTCCTCGGAGCCTTAAGATCGTTTTATTACCAGCCCGGATGGACTTCTGGGATGGATGGTGGGGAATGTAAATTTACTGTACCGAGCCGGACGCTAGGAGGTGAGCATCGGATTGTTTTGTTTTTGGTTGTGCGGCATTAAGGAGGGCTGTGTGTTACACCGAATGCTCCAGTTTTGGGTGATATGCCACTTATGTTGAATATTTTTTGGTTTTCGACGCCTAGGATGGCGTACGTTACACTGAATGCTCCAGTTTTAGGTGATATGCCACTGATGTTGTATTTTTTTTTATTCGACGTTCAGGATGACCACCGGATGCTCCAGTTTTGGTTGATAAGCCACTTTAATATGATTTTTTTTGTATCCGACGTCCTGGATGACCTACGTTATAAGGAATGCTCCAGTTATGGGTGATACGCCACTGACTTTTATTTTTTTAATTCGACGTCCAGGATGACCACCGAATGCTCCAGTTTTGGGTGATATGCCACTGACATTATATTTTTTTATTTCGACGTCCAGGTTGACCACCGAATGCTCCAGTTTTGGGTGATATGCCACAGATGTTGTAGATTTTTTGATTTTCGACGTCAAGGATGGCGTACGTTGCACTGAATGCTCCAGTTTTGGTTGATAAGCCACTTAAATATGATTTTTTGTATACGACGTCCGGGATGATTGTACCTCGATCATAAGCGGTCGTGATGTCCACATAGTGACGTTTTAATTTTGATAAGAACGAGTTATTAGACAGTTGTGAATGTGTATGTAAATATATTAATTGATCAAAATATTAAAACAATAAATCGGAAGAAATATTTACAACGAATAACTAACCAAGATACTAAACTTTTATTACTCCAGAAACACTTAAAAAGTTAGGTTAGCTAGGTAGCTAAAAATGGTCATAAAAAAATTGCTAACAATTTTGTATTTAGGATACAGATTAAACTCGTGCATAATCCTATTCTAAACACAATTATTTAGAATACCAAGCCGTAAAGTGTTTAACGTACGGGGCTAGTAAGCACTGGTCGACTTAAAAATGACAAGAGTCATTTTGTAAATTCTGAAATAAAGTCTTGCAAGTAAAATAAAATTTCTGTAAATTTCACCTAGTATCTTTTAGGACACACGTTTTACAAAAGTCCCAATCACAAATCACCCCTTGTAACAACACCGTGTGACATACACCCGTCTCACCGGTACCACTGCAGTCCCAATCGAAACGAAACTTTAATCCCTACACACGGGGTCCAAATTTACGTCCGTCCGGCATCAAGGGGGTAGTCGCGTGTTCGCAAGCATTTCAGGCCTTTGTTTGGAAGTGTTAGATCGATGTACCTAAACCTAATGTATGTGGATCGGAACGCATTGCCTTCCAGTCTAATTTGCTGGCTGTCCATTTGTTCCGATTGCGAGTTTATTTATAGAGGGACGTAGATTGGTTGGCTGTGGAAGTTTGTCGTGTTGTTTCTTGGGTTAATTGGCTTAGTTTAAGTTAGTGGGTTGATTGAAAAATCACGTTTTAGATTGGGTTACTTTGGTTGCGCTATTGATCTATTGGTAAGTAGTGTCTATGTATGTAGTTGGATCGGATTAATATAATTTTTTATTGACTGAAATTCGTTGTGAAGAAGTTGGACCATTCCAGGAATATAGGGTGCATGAGCATGAGCTGTGTTTGTGCACACACTTTGCACTTTCAAGACTGTGTGTGGGCGATATTTTTTTTCAATTTTCGCCTAAACTTCATAAAATGGTATTAAAATATTTGATTGATTTAGTATATATATAGTTTAGTATGTATATAATCCAAGCTGGTCAGAATGAGCTACATGTATTTTTCAGTATCATGAACGATCTATCTAAATATAACCACACAATGGTTATTACTCGTAGTTTTCTTATTTCAAAAACCTACATAGGAAACCAATTTATCAACTGTAAAACCCGATAAAAACCATCGATACACCCAAATCAATCTCGCAAGTGACCACACACTAATAATGACTTGCAAACAATTAGCCACGCCACTATATCTAAACCAATTAGTGCCTAATTGACCCTTCTCTACCACTAATTACTATCATGTATTACCTGACCGCGCCTCAGAAGCCGTCAAACGGCGATATTAATTGATGTCTAAATTAATGCTTTCTAATTAAAGTGCTCACTCGATCGGGTGTAACTATTATGGTAATTTCTTTTCGTGTGCCGTAAATCATGTGAGTGCGTTTTGTAATAAATAAAGAGTTATCTCACTCACTTAGTTAACGATCTAATAGGTAGAGTATAAAAGAACTGAATGTTTAATGTTGGGGTTAATCAAACCTAAATGTAAAATCGGCATACTATTAATTAGATTTCGTGATATCGATTTACGATTTATGAATTATTATATACACGATTTCATGTAAATAATATGAAAACACCGATTTTGATTTCATAATTGATCAATTATTGGCAGTAAATAACACATTGTATAGTTAAAAATAAAAATACTTGTACATACTTTTTGAATTGAGCTTTTGTATAGTCTCGTAGTCAACTCCATGTAGTCATTACGGCTACTACGCCATGTGATACTACGTCGTAGCTGATTAACTACGGACTACTACGTGTTACATATCCTCGTAGTGAAACTCGTAGCGTAATTCTCCAATGAAGTTTGTCTTACGGTGGCCTGGTTAGCGTAGTGGCTAGTCTAGGTATGTACCTAATAGACACGGGTTCGAGCTGAACACGATAGTGTAAAGGTGGTTTATTTAAAGCAAAAATACGAAAACGTCCATTTACACAAGTAAAGTAAAGCTAACTGATGTGAGTTTGTAATTTTATGACAATATTATGTGCATGCATTTAATGTTAATGAGTTTATATGTGTATAATATATCACACTTTGATAAGGCCTAAAACAGTATTTTTTATCATTATTTTTTGTTACCGATAAAAATACCTACATCGAAAATTACCACTATGCAACAAAAATATTTTTTATTTAATTTGTCCTGCAAATCAAAAAGCCAAAATGAACAAAGAGATCCCACAATTAATAAAAAAAAAATAAACCATTATATCACATCGTATCCCTGGAGCCTTACTAAGTACCCCTAGGCTTTCTACCAATTACAGGGTCACAATCACTCATAGACGACAGGTTATTGTCGTCACGTCGTCTCGTCGTTCCGACGTGTCGTGACGGCTCGCCCCTTGTATCAGTATCGGATTATTTAAAAATATTTCCCAAGACACCGTGGTATGTGGGAGCTTTGATGCGTGGAGAGTGGCAGTGATTTAGGGGTACTGGAAGTGAAATATTGTTCGTGTTGTAATAAGAAAAAATGTGTATCGATTAAGAATATTAATTGTGTTTATCTAATTAAAGTGAAATGACTTACATATATTAGATTTCCGTAAAGCATTACTCACTTTCAATTAATCTATATCCAATCAAAAACATAGATGTAAAATGAGAGCCAAGTTCAATATTGCCTTGGTTGTTGACTTCAGCGACAAAAGAAGTGAGATCTAAATGGGTGCCAAGTTCAATGGTCAACCCAGAAATCCTTACTAATATTATAAATGCGAAAGTAACTCTGTCTGTCTGTCTGTCTGTCTGTCTGTCTGTTACGCTTTCACGCATGAAGTACTGAACCGATTTAAACGAAATTTGGTACAGATATAGTCCAGAGCCTAGAAAAGGTTATAGGCTACTTTTTAACCGACTGCGCTATAAATAAGTAATGTTTTAGCCGTTAAACATCTCTACGCGGACGAAGTCGTCACAGCCACTGGACGGATCGAGATGAAATTTAGCATGCAGGTAGATGTTATGACGTAGGCATCCGTTAGGACAGGATTTCCTGAAATTCCCACGGGAACGGGAAATAACGGGAAAATCCTTTTGTATGAAAAATACTAACCGCATAAGTTAGACGCTTGAAATTTGACATGCAGGTACCTTAATAAATTAAAAGCTTAGTTGCAACAGGATATTGTAAAATTCCCACGGGAACTCCACGGGAGTAATAGGGAAAAAACTTTTGTTTGAAAAAATCTAAACCGCGATATAGATAGACGATTGAGATTAGGCATGCAGGTACCCTAATGAACGTAAAGCTTACTTCCAACGCGATATTACAAAATTCCCATGGGAACGGGAGTTATTGGGAAATAACTTCTGTATGTAAAATCCCTTACGGGGTTGAAATATTTTATATAGAGAAAGAGATATACCCGAAGCGAAGCGAGGGCGGGTCGCTAGTTTATTTATAAGTAACACTATAACATACCTATCATATCTTCTTATAACATAAGATAATGTATGGTGGTAGCCTATGAAGGTCTGTCCTGGCTAGTTTATATAAACCTACCAACGTATTATTATGTTCGCTTGCTAGTTTCTACCAACAATCCAAATTTTCGGAATTATAAAATAAAAACCGACAAATGCTTGTAGGCTTAGAACTTGCGACGGCTATAATTTATATATGAAAACTAGCCAAGACAGACCTTCATAGGCTACCACCATACATTATCTTATGTTATAAGAAGATATGATAGGTATGTTATAGTGTTACTTATAAATAAATTTCTGGGTTGACCATTGAACTTGGCACCCATTTAGATCTCACTTCTTTTGTCGCTGAAGTCAACAACCAAGGCAATATTGAACTTGGCTCTCATTTTACATCTATGTTTTTGATTGGATATCATTACTTTTTGTAGAAAAGTATATATCATCGTAATGCCGTGGGTCCTTTGAAAAGGACAAAAAAACTAAAACTAGACTTTATGTAGGTACCTACCCTAAGTAATAAATATGAAAACCGACTATAAGTACCTACTCTTAATTGTAAATAAGCAAGTATACCTAAATATATACTTAGTGCTCTGCCTTCCCCGGTATTTAGGCGTTATTAGGCACTAATTAGGTATTTATGTTAAGCGTTCATAATAGAACCTAACCTAATTATTAAAAAATTGCCAGTTTTTTATTTTTTCCTTTGTATTCATGTAATTACCTATCTGCATACCAAATTAAAACTCTCTAGGTCATTTGGAACTGGGTTAGAATTTTGATCTGTCAGTCAGTCAATGATAAAAATTAGGATTTTTGGACATTAATATCTAAATAACTGTTTGAGATATGCTTATGAAATTTAGAACACATATTTATCTCGCAAGTCACAATATATGAGCCAAATTTGATACGTTTATGTGAAATAGTTTTCGATTTATGAGGGGTTCAAAAGTGGTTCCAAATGGTTCGTGTAATATTACACACGGTGCGGCTCGCCAGTTCTGTTTCTTGAACCTTGGCTTGACACGCTACCGCGTGTCTAGATCCTTTCTTAGTATCCTAGAATTTCTGTCTATAGTTTTGGCATGAAAGCGACATTTGTTAATTAGTTACAATTTTTTAAATTGGAAAAATTTACATTATTGCCCGCTTGGACAGGAACTCGAACCCACGATCTTGTGGTTACGCGCCCCTACCAATTATACCTACTATCCAGGCGTTACGTCATCTATATGAATTTTTTCGACACTTTACCATAGGCATTAGCATTGGCATGAATGTTAATTTTCCAATTTTAAATTTACATTAGAGCTCTGTGTAGCACTAAAAATACAATTAAAAATTAGTAAGGACGATTTTATTCTGGGATACATACATACATACATAGTATGACGCCTTTTTCTCAAAGGGGTAGGCAGAGATCGCTTCCTGCTATGTGCTACGGGGTATACCCCCACTTGCCATAATTTCATTTGCCTGAATTTTATTTGCAATAATATTCATATGCCCGAATTTCATTTGCCATAATTTCATTTGCCCGAATGTTATGTTTGCCATAAAATACAAATGACATAATTTTGATTGCCCGAACATCAGATTCCATAATGATTCGAATGCCATACGTATTGTTATCCATATTTTAATTGCTATTGCAAATATTATGCTCATTTTTGCCTATATTAGTTACGTGTTAGAAACTTTGTTTCCGTGCCATTACATCATTTTCCACCGAAAAAGCTTGTAAAATAGGTTAAAAGAATGATAAAAAAAATAGGTTAGGTTAGGAACATGAAAGACAAATTAAAAATATGGATAACAATACGTATGGCATTCGAATCATTATGGAATCTGAAGTTCGGGCAATTAAAATTATGTCATTTGTATTTTATGGCAAACATATCATTCGGGCAAATGAAATTATGGCACATTAAATTCGGGCATATGAATATTATGGCATATATCTTTCGGGCAAACAATAGATAACCGTGCTGCGGTCTTGGCACACCACTTTCGCTTTTTCCACATTCATCAACCTCTGGTATGCTATGGTAAAAACTTGACTGATTGCGCCATCCTGATGCCTGTACACTTGTAACATTAAGATCTATTCAGTGGATATTACTTAGCTGTGACATTCAATAGCTTCCCAATAATGCCTCTTCCATATTTTATCGGTCTGTGTGACGGATTCCCCACGCCCCTAGTGACCAGTGGCTAATCAAATATCTTTTCCTGTCCCGAGTAGGTGACAATACTGGACAGATGGTATTGGTTCTCAAACTATTGTGTTGTTTGTTTTAATATGTTGAATGTTAACAAGTAATAAATATGTTTAACATTATTCAAAACAATGTTAAGTGTGAGTTTTGTTCTAATGAAGCTGCCGGTTAATTGATAGCTTGACAGTTTTATGACATTTTTATCAAATACTAGTTGTGGCAGCGTTTTTTAATTACATTATTTTTTCCATTTCATTTTCCATCGTTTCTTTGCTCCTATTGGTCGCAGTGTGATGTTATATAGCCTAAATGGTCTATCCAGCACAAAATATTTTTTGAAATGGAACCTGTAGTGCCTGAGATTATCGAGTACAAACAAACAAACTCTTCAGCTTTAAAATATTAGTAAAGATATGAGTGGATTTGTGTTTGCTGATATCTTAATAAAATATTAGTTGAATGTTGTATTGATGATTCTTGATGCGAGGTGTAAATCGATCTTTCAATAATCAATCGCACTTACTGGTGGAAATAAATTAAGGGATTAGTGATTCTCCTATTTAACAGCACATTAAATACCTTATGTGCGCCTTTACCAAAAAGTTTCTAGTATCCTAAATGCCTTACAACCTAAGTAAAATTCCTTTGTTGAATACAAAAGTTTGAGAGCCATGACAAAGACGAGTAGCGAATGGCAAATGATTAATAAACGTAATACCATTATGCCATTAGCGACCGGCCGCGGGCGCGACAACTTCGATTACATGACGCAATTTGTCGATACCCTGCACACAAAAATATTATAACCAGACTAGTGACCCGCCCTCGCTTCACTTCGGGTATATCATACACTAGCTTTCCGCCCGCGACTTCGTCCGCGTAGAGACGTTTAACGGGTAAAACATTACTTCTTTATAGCGCAGTCGGTTAAAAAGTAGCCCATGTTCTGTCTCTGGCTCTAGACTATATCTGCACCAAATTCCATTTAAATCGGTTCAGTACTTTATGTGTGAAAGCGTAACAGACAGACAGAGTTTTCAACAAGCTCCGCTTAGTTAAGGGTCAGATGGTTGTATGGGGAATGTCCCATATATTTAAACACAAAAATATTTATCGAGCGTCAAATCCATAACTTCACTAACTAACCGATTTCGCTTAAAGAAAGCTATATGAAGTTTATGATAGACAGTCCACGCATCAAATTCATACTTAACATCACCAACTTGAGAGTCCTAACCCTACCCCAGTCTTAAAATCGTCACCTCACGACCTAGATAACGAATTAACTACCTCAGGCATCTCTGCCTACCGTTTCACAACACCGGCATTACTCCACTGTCAAAGCGCGTAAAATTAAAACTGTAATAAACTTAAATTGTTAATAACTATACGTAGGTGCGCCCCCCTTTGGATCTTATAACCCACTCGCGTTTTAAATTTTAATGAATATAGATATCTTTATTCGCTAAGCAAACGCGTGGGTGTAGGGGCGATTGCACATGGTCGGGTTTTTGGGGATGTGTGGGAATAATGTGTGGTACTGAAGTTGCCATGGAGATTCTGAAATACTAAATATTATGTAGTCCTAGTCTTCATAAAAAAAAAGTTTTTGTATAAACTGAACAATAAAATTGACTGACCTTTGCATTTTGCTGCACTAAAAAGTGTTTGATAAATTAAATAGTTCTTCACAAAACATTAATTTAATTTTAATATGACATTTGTTCACCGATACGTAGTTTGAATATGCAGGTCAAACATCGTAAGCCATATATTTTTTACAAATTTTATTTGTCATTTACGAATAAAAGTTGTTCATTTTAATAGTTAACTGGCTTGGTGGAACAGTGGTTAGTGACCCAGGGCAAATATTTGTGTAGCGAACAACTATGTTTTTGTAAGATTTTAGACTTTCGCGTTCCATTACACTAAAATTAGTCTTTATGGGTCTACACGCGATATTAGGAGTAGCAAATTACATAGCTACTTACTGCCCGACGTTTCGACTGGGTTACACCAATCGTGGTCGCGAGCGACCCATAAAGACTTATTTTAACTATTTATTATTATACTAATTACTCCCATGTCTGGGAGTATTATTAAATATATTTATGTATCCACTGTTGATTCTGATATCTGTAACACCAGTACTTAAGCTACTAACCACGGGATCAGTTCAATGTATGTGATGTTGTGTAAATATAGTCATAAATCGAGCATTAACTTTTGACTTACAGTTTGAGTATTTAAAACCAAGCCAGAAGTCAATCGCTCTAAAACATCATATCAGGTATGATTTTGTTATTAAACAAACTGAAAAGACCCTTTAATACGCAAGTTCCAAAAACCAAACCGAATTTTTTCCTAACCGACTTACGATGATGGCTTGGAGTAGCCTCGTCATCATCGCCGGACTTGCAGGGGAGGCTCTCACCCCTAAATAAAGATCACGACGAATTGAGAACCTCCTCCTTTTTTGAAGTCGGTTCAATAAACCAAGCCAATGTAGCAGTCTCAACATTGGACAAGATTTTATTTTATTCCACTTTTAGTCTGGAATGTACGCCCATGTGCACCTCCCACTACAATGATTAAAACATTCGAGTCGGGCCATTAAATCTAATATGCAGCGGAATCACGCGCGGATACGTTGTTTGTAGACGGTGCTGCAGTTTTTCGGCATAATCATTATAATTAATAATAATAGCCTTCTCTTCTGCTTGCTAAGTTTGCCTGCAAAAATAGCTGCGAATGCGAATTAGCACTATACCTCCCACCGGGCCATTCTCACCTCTATTACTTGAGTCCTACGGTGAATTGTCGCGTGGGTATAGTTTTTAGTTGTTTGGAAAAATGTATTTGAATTTGCTGTTTGAATATTTTTGATTCGAATTTATTGCTAGCGGTGTCATGCGCAGGAAACTTTGTACGTTTGAAATGGAGCGAATATATTAGGAGTTGTTTTTTTTAAGTGCATTCGTTTTTTTAAGTTTCGGTATTGCTGCTTGTAATGTTAACTGTGATATGTGAAAGTGAATACTATATTATTTAGTGATATATTTGATAATTGAAGCAAATGTTTTCTCTGCTTTAATGAGACTTTTACTTCAATACACGATATTGGTAAAATCGCCTGACCTCTGCATCGAATATTACATTTATTATGAAACATTGGGTAATTATCACTTGTATAGTATTACTATACTATAGTAGTAGAGATAAAAGTAGTATAGTATTGTACAGAAGTAGTAGTATTGGCACTAGTTTTATGTCAAATATCACTAGTAAAATCATGTAAGAGAAATTACCAAGATACTATTTGTCATAAAATATTGAAGGAACTGCTTCTGGATTCATCTAGACACGCGGTAGCGTGTCAAGCCAAGTTCAAGAAACAGAACTGGCGAGCCGCACTGTGTGTAATATTACACGAACCATTTGGAACCACTTTTGAACCCCTCATAAATCAAAAACTATTTCACATAAACGTATCAAATTTGGCTCATATATTGTGACTTGCGAGATAAATGTGTGTTTTAAATTTCATAAGCTTATCTCAAACAGTTATTTAGATATTAATGTCCAAAAATCCTCATTTTTATCATTGACTGACTGACAGATCAAAATTCTAACCCAGTTCCAAATGACCTAGAGAGTTAAAATTTGGTATGCAGATAGGTAATTACATGAATACAAAGGAATAAATAAAAAACTAGCAATTTTTTTATAATTAGGTTAGGTTCTATTATGAACGCTTAACATAAATACCTAATTAGTGCCTTATCACGCCTATATACCGGGGAAGGCAGAGCACTAAGTATATATTTAGGTATACTTACTTATTTACAATTAAGAGTAGGTACTTATAGTCGGTTTTCATATTTATTACTTAGGGTAGGTACCTACATTAAGTCTAGTTTTAGTTTTGAATTTGTCCTTTTCAACACGGCGTTACGATGATATATACTTTTCTACAAAAAGTAATGATATCCAATCAAAAACATAAATGTGAAATGAGAGCCAAGTTCAATATTATGATTATTGCCTTGGTTGTTGACTTCAACGACAAAAGAAGTGAGATCTAAATGGGTGCCAAGTTCAATGGTCAACCCAGAAATTTATTTATAAGTAACACTATAACATACCTATCATATCTTCTTATAACATAAGATAATGTATGGTGGTAGCCTATGAAGGTCTGTCTTGGCTAGTTTTCATATATGAATTAATATAGCCGTCGCAAGTTCTAAGCCTACAAGTATTTGTCGGTTTTTATTTTATAATTCCGAAAATTTGGATTGTTGGTAGAAACTAGCGAGCGAACATAATAATACGTTGGTAGGTTTATAGAAACTAGCCAAGACAGACCTTCATAGGCTACCACCATACAATATCTTATGTTATAAGAAGATATGATAGGTATGTTATAGTGTTACTTATAAATAAATTTCTGGGTTGACCATTGAACTTGGCACCCATTTAGATCTCACTTCTTTTGTCGTTGAAGTCAACAACCAAGGCAATTATCATAATATTGAACTTGGCTCTCATTTCACATTTATGTTTTTGATTGGATTTGATTTACTTCACTGCTCAGCTATTGGTAGGTACTTGTACTCTATTAGATAACTTAATAAAACCTCTCATGGCATGTAAAGTTCCTCTTCCCATCAGTACAGGGCGATATTCTTCCAAGTGAACAATCTTAGGATCCACCAATGGGCGTTTAATTTTTCATTTCCCCCCGCAATAACAATTACGATTCATAATCACGCACCAGTCGTTACACCTCTGTTTTATCTGTCTTCGCAGCAACCCTTTGCCTCTAATCGTGAGTTATACCCGGTAATAAAATTCTTTAATCAAAGAAAACAGCCCAGGGGCCATTAAGTGAGGCACACGTCGCCACCTACACCGTTACAGAAGATATTTACATACACATGTCATTACACCCCCCACCACCCCATAATTAAGGGTATAGCGGAATCTTAGCGTCTTATTACAAACGTAACGGTATCCTTTTAGAAAATTGTAACAACACTGTCGTTAGCACGCACCCCCCAAATAATCACCGTTGAAATTTGGCACTCAAAAGTTTGCCCGTGTTAAAATATCCCGCTAAGGAAGCTAAAAGCACACACGAAACTTAAATGTGAAATATTCTCTAATGAATCAGACAATATTTTAAGGCGCGGGTGGCAATAAAACCACCCTCCACCCACTAATGTATACCAACACTTTGTCTCTCTTTAGTGCTGGGGTGATTTGGGTAAATAAATATCGATGTGGACAGTCGGGACGGGTTGTGTCGATGGCTGTATGTGTAGTTGTGTGACCTACTGATAAGTGTTTATATTCATTACTAGTTGTGCCCGCGACTTCGTCCGCGTGGAATAGTTATTTACACGGTTTAGATTTTTTTCATACAAACGTTTTATCCCGCTATCTCCCGTTCCGTGGGAATTTCGGCAATTCATTTTAGGCACCTCTTCGGTACCTAAGCTACGTTCCTTCCAAATTGCTGTTTCTCCTTTTATATTTTTAGATTTAGGTACTTACTTTGATTTTGCATTTAATATTCTGTTATTTTTTTTTTTCAGGTAAACTATGAAATACTGCTGATGAATTGGTTAACTTTTGTAATTCGTAAGAAAGGTAAGAAATTCTTAGGTTGTGTAGTAAACCGACCCTCACTAGGTGGCGTGGTGCACTAAGGCCTGATCGCCCTTGTTTAGGATAAGCCCTTGCCTTAGCAGTGGGGACGTACATGGGCTGATGATAATGATGAGCCTGTATATTCACCAAATACACCATTAATCGCCTTTCACCAAATGCTACGTTGGTCTTGACCGTATTTTGTAGCTTAAGACCAACAACGATCTCGTATTAAGTCGTATACCATCGCTTACCTTGGATAAGCTTCACTAAAATAAGGTCGAAATAACTTAATAATAAGTACTAAAAAGTACTATAACATCTTATCGATAGTTCCACATCCCACCGTTTGGTCACAGTGCTCCGGCTACGTCAGAGGATGCCGAAGCGCCTATCGGCCGATGTAAGTACAGGATCGTTCATTAGCAACGGACTTATTAAACATCATAACCTCCGATGGTGAGGGATGGGGAAGAGATGTCCGCTGACGTCATTGTGAAGGTCTTGTAGACTTATTACTGGCTTTCATTAAATTTGATGGACTATCGGTTTAAGATGTATTTACTTTTTGTATGGAACGTTTTGAGCTTGCCCGAATGATGTGTTATTGAAACAGTAATATTTTGCCGAGTTTTGAGTTATGAAAATAATTCTTTAATTTTTTATTTTTATTTTGTGTTGCCCACCGACCCACATCAGAAGAAAAAACCTTCACCATCTCTATTTTAATGTTCTCGACCAATCTGTTATGTTTGAGCATGTAGCTGTTTAAGCAACATAGAAGTTGGAAAGTTTGAGAGTTCTTAGATTTTATTTTCGTTTTAGGTGGGAAACTAGCTTGATAATTTACCAACTAATTTTTCACACACAATTTTGGATTACGAAGCCAAAAAACAAACATGAAAGTGACACCCCTTCCTCCGTATCTCATCTACCCGACAACCCGATCTCCAACCAACAATCTACGATATACTAATACGCCATAACCCCAAACACAATTAAAGCGGAATCAATAAATCATCGCGTCTCAAACTGTTGTCTGTTCGCTTGAGACACACTGCTGTTATGTGCGGCGAAGAATATCCAGATCAAAAGCAAATATATGGAAAGTAAAATACTATAATATGATTTTCAACATGAATTTTTAACAGAATACGCTATTAGTAAGAAATGTTGACGTGATAAATATATAAATAAATATTACACAACATCACATTCATTGATCTGATACCGTGGTAAGTATCTTAAGCACTTGTGTTACAGTTATCAGAATCAACAGTGGATACACAAATATACTTAAATATACTTAATACACACCCAGACACGGAACAAACACCGATGTTCGTCACACAAATATTTGTCCCGAGTGGGAATCGAACCCACGACTCTTCGAACCGTAGGTAGTGGGTCACTCCACCGAGCCAGTCCAAAAATAAATAAATAAATGGAAATAAATGGATCGGAGGGTCGTATTCCTTAGTATCAGATATATTCAATAAATCTAAATAGACATTCAAAAGTGACTGACTGACATAGTGAATGAACGAACTAAACTATCAACGCACAGCCCGGGTTGAAATTTAGCATGCAGGTAGATGTTATGACGTAGGCATCCGCTAAGAAAGGGCGAGGGCGGGTCATAGTACTAAATAAACTGAATGTTACCTTCCTTTATTCGACAGTCGGGTAAGGCTGACTGTCCATCTTAGAGGAGCGAGATTGCGGAGCGGAGAAACTAAGAAATAGTGACCGATACAATAAATCGAAATTTGGAGACGGTTAAAGTTTCTCCGCTCCAGTGCTTCGCCTCGTACCGAGTGCCGGTGGTCATCTACCCTAAAATCTCGATAGTTCTCTCCTTCGTTCGCCATCCACAAGACCCCTAAAGCACTACCAGAAACAAACTTCACATGTGAGCAACTCTTAGTCCCAAAGTCGCGGATGGTGACCACAAAACGCGCCCCCGGGGCCACTGCTCGCCAACTTCGATGGTTCTTGATGATTGGTTGAGTCGTGATGAGGGATGATTTGTTTGAGTTGGATGATGTACGAGCGGTCTGATTGGTTCGTTGGCTATGAGCTGTGGCAATAATGCTGGGAGGTGGTGAGATGATGGTGGGCTAACGTAAGTGTAGTCACAACTCGCAACGATAATTTGACTTAAAAGTAAAACGAAACTGATCCATCATCCTAAGGTTGAAAATCATTCACATCCAGTCTCGCTTTTCAGTAAAAGCGAGGATTTTTTTCATAACATCCTGACAGCTACTGTGTGTCAGTAGCTGTCTTGCTAAGACGTGAACCTTCAACTTTACGTCAACCTGTAGCGGTACCATGAGTTGGCTATCGAAAACTTACGTACGTTAAAAACCCATCGAATTATTTTTTTCATACGACCGATTTTAGTTCTTAGCGTGACCACCAGGGGCGCTGTACAAGTTTTTCATAGACATTTACGTAGGAGTCCGTAACTTTTAAACTCATGGTAGCGCTACTGTAACCTTTTTGCTACTGACTCATAAAAAATTGGTAGGCCATCTTCTTGACCGACCGTACGTAGCTCCCGTTTTGGTTCGATTATATCAATCATTAAAAAGCGACGATGGCCGAGTGGTTAAGGTCGTTGCTTATCATGCGAGAATTCGCCAGTTCAAACTTTTGTCCGCACCATGCACGTTTGAAAATGTACCGGCAAATAAATAAAAAAAAATCCAATGAAATGTAAAAGTCTTATCAAATATTTGCTTCAGTTCGCATCAGACGTTTTTCCAACGGCTCATAAATTAAAATAATCAAAAAAGCCAATTACATGGTAAGCCTATTTCGAGACATATTAATGAGCGTTCTCATATTTAGGGTGTGGTGTTAGACGTAATTGTGTGTGGTATCGTTTACGATGAAAGGCGCGTAATCAAAGATACCAATTAGGCGTCGCGTTCAGAGCAGGTGGGGCTCTGCCATCGCTGACGTTTACTTGTGATCGTAAACTCGGTAAGGGTCTGTCTACATTTGATTGGTGGTAAATCTAAACATATATAAGGCGTCCGACCGATTTCAGCCATGGCGGCCGATCTCAATTGAGATCAGCCAAGTGCGCAGGACATATTATAGTGCACAAGTGTACGCGCAAACACAAGTGCACTCTCTATTCCCTTACTCTCATAATTCGGTGAGACGGCAATCCGATATGACCGATGAGAGATCGGGCGCAGGACCACCGGCTTAACGTGCTTTCCGAGGCACGGGCGTTCAACCGCCAACTTCCTTACTCCGGGCTGAGTAATTTCATTACAGAAAAACTCACACAAATTTTGCCCGACCCCGGACTCGAACCGGGGACCTCTCGGTCCTAACGCAGCACTTGCTACCAATAGACCAACGAGGCAGTCAAATCTAAACATATAAAAGGTGAGACTGACTGACATATCAACGCACAACCTAAACGGCTAAACATACGCACGCGAAATTTGGAAGGGACGTAACTTAGGTATCGCAGAGGTGCACTAAGACCTGCCCTCGCTTCGTTTCCGGTATATTATACATACACGCAAAATCAAAATCAAAATTTGTTGTGTAGTTTTAAAGATTTAAGTAAACATAGGGACAGACAGACGCGGGCGGCTTAGCTTTATACTATGTAGATTTTTAGAGGTTCATGTGGTAGTATCGTTTACGATGAAAGGCACGTAATCAAAGATACGAATTACGCGTCGCATTCGCAGTAGGTGAGGCTCTGCAATACGGTAGTTTCCTAAGTCTGATTTTACATAAAATTTCACAATTAACTGTAAGTTATAGGTAACTGAATAACATTAGTCAAAACGAATTAAAAATTTCTGACGAAATGAGACAATAATAGACATTTAAAGTTGGGTGGGAAAGTCCATTTCAAAAGTGCGAAAATTCTCCAAAATAACTATGCCATCTTATAAACTACAAAATTAGTAGTAACTTTCACTATGAACACATATTCGTAAACGCAACATTTGATATAGCTGCGGAACAAAGTTCTTACGATATGCATACAATATCACAAGCGGTGACGTCATAGCTCACTGTGACATTTGTATGAAGCGTTTTGAGCTCGCCCAAATAATGTGCTATTGAAATTGTAATATCTCCGGGAGTTTTCCAAATATCAAACCATTCTTTTAACAGCACATTTGCAATTGTGTGGTGCATCCATCTGTATCAAAATAAAAAAATAGGAAACTACCCTATTTCTGACGTTTATACTTGTGATCGTAAACTCGTTAAGGGTCTTCCTACATTTGATTGGTGGTGTCATAACTAATAAATGTCGCGTGACATCTCACACTTCTTCAATTTGTGATAGGTAAAAAAATTGTAAACAAAAAAAAACCGCCTTCAAAAACCCGACTCACTAAAAATTACAAAATAATATAATACGAACATTAATCTGGGTATGAATTTGATATGTTGTTGAAGGCGGTGCCGTTTATATTTCATGCAGTTTTCCTCAAAAATTTAATTGGCACCGCCTTCAACAACATATCAAATTCATACCCAGATTAATGTTCGTATTATATTATTTTGTAATTTTAAGTGAGTCGGGTTTTTGTCGGCGGTTTTTTTTTTGTTTACAATTTTTTTTCATCCTTTTTAGTGTTACATTTTTTAGCACCCTATTAGTTCAGCTCACCTATAATTCTACTGATATTATAACTAGTAGTCTTAATATGTATACAGTATTGAAAGAATTATCCTTTTACTCCAAACAATTAGGGAGTTGACCTTCCATCATCAGCTCAACATTATAACATTATGATTACAAGAAGCAATGCCAATATAACTTCAGAAAATATGTGAAACGTGGTACATGTGCCTATAAAATTTAAGGGTTGCCCTCGATTTCTCCTGGATCCCATAATCAGATCCTAGATTGGACCCTATTAGTTCAGCTCACCTATAATTCTAGTGGTATTATAACTAGTAGTATTAATATGTACACAGATTTGAAAGAATTATCCCTTTACTCCCAACTATTAAGGAGTTGACCTTCCATCATCAGCTCAGCATCATAAAATTATGATTGCCAGAAGCAAATGCCAATATAACTTCAGAAAATATGTAAAACGCGGTACATGTGCCTATAAAATTTGAGGGTTGCCCTCGATTTCTCCTGGATCCCATCATCAGATCCTAGACTGGTCAACCTAATAGTTTAGCTCACCTGTAATGCTACTGATATTATAACTAGTAGTCTTAATATGTATACAGTATTGAAATAATTATTCTTTTACTCATAACTATTAAGGAGTTGACCTTCCATCATCAGCTCAGCATCATAAGATTATGATAGCCAGAAGCAAATGCCAATATGACTTCAGATAATATGCAAAACGCGGTACATGTCCCTATAAAATTTGAAGGTTGCCCTCGATTTCTCCTAGATCCCATCATCAGATCCGAGACTGGTGAAAATGGGACCACCTCGGAAGTGAACTCTATCCAACTAAAAAAAAATTTTTGAAATCCGTCTATAATTGACGAAAATATCGATGAACATACATAAAAAAAATTGTAAACAAAAAAAAAACCGCCTTCAAAAACCCGACTCACTAAAAATTACAAAATAATATAATACGAACATTTATAATCATCTGGGTATGAATTTGATATGTTGTTGAAGGCGGTGCCGTTTATATTTCATGCAGTTTTCCTCAAAAATTTAATTGGCACCGCCTTCAACAACATATCAAATTCATACCCAGATGATTATAAATGTTCGTATTATATTATTTTGTAATTTTTAGTGAGTCGGGTTTTTGAAGGCGGTTTTTTTTTTGTTTACAATTTTTTTTCATACTTTTTAGTGTTAAATGTTTTGTTACCCTATTAGTTCAGCTCACCTGTAATACTACTGATATTATAACTAGTAGTCTTAATATGTATACAGTATTGAAAGAATTATCCTTTTACTCCAAACAATTAAGGAGTTGACCTTCCATCATCAGCTCAGCATCATAACATTATGATTGCAAGAAGCAATGCCAATATCACTTCAGAAAATATATAAAACGCGGTACATGTGCCTATAAAATTTGAGGGTTGCCCTCGATTTCTCCTGGATCCCATCATCAGATCCTAGACTGGTCACCCTATTAGTTCAGCTCACCTATAATGCTACTGATATTATAACTAGTAGTCTTAATATGTATACAGTATTGAAAGAATTATCCTTTTACTCCTTTTACTCCTAAGTATTAAGGAGTTGACCTTCCATCATCAGCTCAGCCTCATAAGATTATGATTTCCAGAAACAAATGCCAATATAACTTCAGATAATATGCAAAACGCGGTACATGTCCCTATAAAATTTGAGGGTTGCCCTCGATTTCTCCTGGATCCCATCATCAGATCCGGGACTGGTGAAAATGGGACCACCTCGGAAGTGAACTGTATCCAAACAAAAAAAAATTTTTGAAATCCGTCTATAATTGACGAAAATATCGGTGAACATACATAAAAAAAAAAATAAATAAATAAATATTATACATACAGACGAATTGAGAACCTCCTCCTTTTTTTGAAGTCGGTTAAAAATATTATACATACAGACGAATTGAGAACCTCCTCCTTTTTTTGAAGTCGGTTAAAAATAGAAATTTCAATCTTAATGAATAAATAAGCTTGATTAAGAAAAAATATTAAACTCATTCTTAGGTAAACTGCTTCAACTGTGTTGCTGCTGTAAATATGTTTACACGGATGATGAACACCTATAGATTTGAATAAATACAATATTGAACACTTATAATATGATATGACGACAAATGGTGATAATCTTATGTAAGGCCATTGTAGTATCGTAGTTTTTACTGACTTAGATTTTTTTGTCCCAACTGACAACGATGGAGGCTTTTCATTATCGCTTTTTATTATATTAAGAATGTTGTAGTAATTCATGTGGTAGTATCGTTTACGATGAAAGGCGCGTAATCATCATCATCATCTCCGCGTTTTCCCGGTTGCATCCTTGCGGAGCCCGGGGTCCGCTTTCCTACTTCTATCTCTCCACTTCGCGCGGTCTTCGGCATCCTTCACGGAGAGTTTGTTGGCACGCATGTCATCCACTACGACGTCAAGCCAGGCCTTCTTGGGCCTTCCCCTTCTGCCGGGACCTGGCGGTAGCGACATAGCTAGACACTTGTTCCCTACGTAGTTTGCCGGTTTTCGTAAAACATGACCGTACCAACGTAGGCGGCACTCTTGCAATTTGTCAGCGATGTCTCGGACATGAAGGCTGCCGCGAATACGGGAGATTTTTTCGCGGGAAAGGCGCGTAATCAAAGATACCAATTAGGCGTCGCGTTCGGAACAGGTGAGGCTCTGCCATCCCTGACGTTTATACTTGTGATCGTAAACTCGGTAAGGGTCTGTCTACATTTGATTGGTGGTAAATCTAAACATATAAAAGGAGAGACTGACTGACTGACTGACATATCAACGCACAACCAAAACGGCTAAACATACGCACGTGAAATTTGGAAGGGACGTAGCTTAGGTATCGCAGAGGTGCACTACGACCTGCCCTCACATCGCTTCGGGTATACACGCATCAAAATTTGTTGTGTAGTTTTAAAGATTTAAGTAAACATAGGGACAGACAGACGCGGGCGGCTTAGCTTTATACTATGTAGATTTTTAGAGGTTCATGTGGTAGTATCGTTTACGATGAAAGGCGCGTAATCAAAGATACCAATTAGGCGTCGCGTTCGGAGCAGGTTAGGCTCTGCCATCCCTGACGTTTATATTTGTGATCGTAAACTCAGTAAGGGTCTTTCTACATTTGATTGGTGGTGTCATAACTAATAAATGTCGCGTGACATCTCGCACTTCTTCAATTTGTGATAGGTAAAAATAGAAATTTCAATCTTAATGAATAAATAAGCTTGATTAAGAAAAAATATTAAACTAATTCTTAGGTAAACTGCTTTAACTGTGTTGCTGCTGTAAATATGTTTACACGGATGATGAACACCAAGAAAAACAATATTGAACACTTATAATATGATATGACGACAAATGGTGATAACTTTATCGTAGTTTTTACTGACTTTTTGCAGTATTGTAGATTTTTTTGTCACGACTGACAACGATGGAGGCTTTTCATTATTGCTTTTTATTATATTAAGAATATTGTAGTAATTCATGTGGTAGTATCGTTTACGATGAAAGGCGCGTAATCAAAGATACCAATTAGGCGTCGCGTTCGGACCAGGTGAGGACTGCCATTCATTCCTGACTTGTGATCGTAAACTCGGTAAGGGTCTGTCTACATTTGATAGGTGGTCTAATCACGACATACTATAAAGCAAAGTAGCTTTCCGCGTCTGTCTGTCCCTATGTATGCTTATGTTTAAAAGTACGCAACGGATTTTGATGCGTTTTTTAATAGATAGAGGGATTTAAGTATACCCAATGTGAAGCGAGGGCGGGTCACTAGTAATAAATATCGCGTGACACCTAACACTTCTTATTTTGTGATAGGTTACGATAGGACATAGACATAGCTCATCGCATTAGCAAGTTGAAGTGGCAGTGGGCTGGCCACATCAGCCGTAGAACCGACAACCGCTGGGGTAGACGAGTTCTGGAGTGGATACCGCGTCTCGGCAAACGTGGTGTAGGACGCCCGCAGGCCAGGTGGTGTGACGATCTGCGCAGGACGGCTGGTAGGAGCTGGATGCGAGTGGCCTAGGATAGAAAGAAGTGGCGTGCATTTGGAGAAGCCTATGTCCAGCAGTGGACAAGTATGGGCTGATGATGATGATGATGATGAACGATAGGACTGTCAATATGTTGTGACGACAAATGGTGATTTATTTTATGTAAGGCCATTGTCGCTTTTTCTGTCCCTACTGGCTACGATGATGGCTTGTCATCATCATCGGACTATTGTGTGTGTGTGTGTGTGAGATGTTCATGAGATTTGTAGTAAGTAATGTGGTACTTGTAGTATCGTTTGCGATGAAAGGCGCGTAATCAAAGATACCAATTAGGCGTCGCCGTAGCAGGTGAGCGGCTGCCATCCCTCACGTTTTTAATGCGCGGTTACCGCTACTTGTGATCGTAAACTCGGTAAGGGTCTGTCTACATTAGATTGGTGGTAAATAAATCATAAATGTCACATAATATCACATACATATAAACTTACTTAATTGGGGATAAGTTATGAATAAACTCTAGATTATCTGTGTACCAAAATTTTATTTAGAGCGTTAGTTTTGACATTAAAGCGCGACACACAGATAGACAAAGTTATAAACTGTGTTACTTCGCATTTTGCGGTATTTTTAGTAACTCAAATATTGTAAGATATTGTTAATAGGTGACGCGATGTTTTCTATTAAATATATGTATATGAGACACACACATGAAACAAATCTCGCTATGAAGAAAAATCCTAAGATAATAATTTTGTTTAAGTTGCTACTTCAATCATCTGGCATCAAATACTAGCTTAACATTTTCACAAACCATTACCACGCCAGATTCACCATATTTTCCGTGAATTTAAAAGCAGGGAAAGTGTGAAACTTTTACAAGTTATAAAATAGGGTTCATGTAAATAGGGCCTAAATGGCCCCCGCGTTCGTTAGCTTTCGCGATGGTGCTAAGTGTTACCTCAAAGGGCATGGAGTGGGTTTGATTCCTGAGCGTGCTCATTGAAAATTGTAAACGGTGATTAACGCGATCCCGTGTTGGGGTTTTTTATGGGAGGTTATTGGTGAAACAAATATCACACATCTGATACATTACTGTCTCGTTGGTCTGTTTGTAGCAAGAGCTGCGTTAGAACCGAAGGTGTCTGGTTCGAGTCCAGATTCTGAGAAAACCATTGAGCAAGTCACATTAATTTGTATGAATATAAGTTGTAGTTGGCGAATGTAAGTATTATCAAAGTTACTCTGACGGGGCTGTTTCAGAATATTAGTATTTACTATATTTTTGCGAAAAATTGTAATAAAACTTCTGTTACGGATTGAAATAAAGTACGATCATTATTCAAAATATTACTTAAAGTGTACGTGACTATCAGTAAATGTAAGCTACGTTATAACAAAACGCATCATCTCCAAAACCATGTACTCCGTTATGCAAATGTCATATTTATTCGCCGTCCTCCCGATAATGTCTTCTTAAATCCACCGCAATCGCCAAAAATCTACTCCCCCAAGATCCTAAGTCAAGATCCACCACAAAGGGGGGGCACTTTTCGTCGCCGCTTTATTATTTGCGCCGTCGAATTTATCGGGCAATATCAGCTAAGTAACAACGCACGAAATGCCCAATTAAAATATTAATTACTTTGAGCCGTGACACTCTGTGGTAGAAAGTAGGGGGGTTAGAAGTGCGATAGGGTATCGATAGGAGTTTTGTAATGCAAAACTTCGACACACCGGAAGTTGCGCCCCGGTAGTTATTTGAGATAGGGTTGGGGTACTGTGTCGGAATTATGGGATGATGCGCGGTCTATGAAATAAAAGTGCGAATTTTAATGTGAGGATGATATAGCATTCGTGTTTTTTTTAATGTAATTGTAATGTGTGGTTTTAAGGCAAAGAAATTTTAACTTAAACACTTTTGAGTCACATAGTCATAATCCTGATCAATATTTTGAAGTCAGTTTTAATACCAAAACTTTACCCTAAATCTAACTTTTTATTCTACGAAATAGTCACAGAATAATTACATACAAAGAACCCCGTTTTTAAGTTGATTTTAGACATTGTGTTATCCATCGAGCATCTTTAGACACTACAATAACTGAACGTAATGATTAGGTCATAGTGATAATAACTAGTGAACAGCTCCATCACCAATACAATTAAAAACCATCACCAATACAATTAAAAAACACCATTAGATACAAGAAATAAAATTGACTTAGATTATTGTATTTTATACCAAACTAGCTGTGCCAGCAACTTCGTCCGCGTTTTCTCCCGTTGTCCCATTCGCTGCGTGATGTCATGAAGCCTAAAGCCTTCCTCGATAAATGGTCTATCCAACATAATAATTTTTCAATTCGAACCAGTAGTTCCTGAGAATAGCACGTTCAAACAAACAAACTCTTCAGCTTTATAATATTAGTATAGAATATAGGCCAATAGAACAATACACTTTCCCAATAAAAAAAATGTTTTCCTACCACCGCTTTCCCACCCATGTCGATATACAAACAGGATCACCCGTCTTTAATCTTGGCAAACCTTCCGAAAGGGATTAGCGCACCTCAACACGACCGCGCCGCCTTCAAACAAAGAAATCCTCAAGCAAACACATTTGAACCCTCCGGCACTAAATATTAAGTGTTAATAATGTCTGAGACGCCCCGTCTACAGTAGAGGGAGGGCAGTGAAGTCGAATCCAAATAAACGTTATTTTGCATACAATAAATTAAATATTAACATTTGATACATATTATCGCTATTTTGCTCAAATCATCGCTCTATCTTGTATCAAAACTTTAAACGCGCTGCGTTCTTTGTAACTAGGGTCAATAAAGATTTTCTTGAGTTTAGTAACTGACCTCTAGATTCTCTTGAGTTTAGTAACTGATCTATAGATTCTCTTGAGTTTAGTAATTGTCCTCTAGATTTTTTTAAGTAAAAAACTTACCTCAATATTTTCTTGAGTTAAATAAATGGTCTCTAGATTCTCTTAAGTAAAAAACTTACCTCAGGATTCTCTTGAATTTACTAACTGTCCTATAGATTCTCTTGAGTTTAGTAACTGTCCTATAGATTCCTTTGAGTTAAGTAACTGACCTCTAGATTCTCTTAAGTAAAAAACTTGCTTCAGGATTCTCTCGAGTTTAGTAACTGACCTCTAGATTCTCTTAAGTAAAAAACTTACCTCAGGATTCTCTTGAGTTTACTAACTGTCCACTAGATAATCTTGAGTTTAGTAACTGACCTCTAGATTCTCTTGAGTTTAATAACTGTCCTCTAGATTCTCTTGAGTTTAGTAACTGACCTCTTGATTCTCTTGAATTTACTAACTGTCCTCTATATTCTCTCAAGTTTAGAAACTTACCTCAAGATTCTCTTGAGTTTAGTAACTGTCCTTCGATCCACTTTAACCCTAAGTTGGCGGGATCAAAAATGCACCGAGTCGTACCACAGAAGGGTTGCGTTCGTCGATTTTCAAACTCATCGCCCTATCGCAACCGAACGGTAATGTGTCTACTTAGCCGATTTCGGAATTCGCTGCCATTAGCGCGGTTTTAAAGCTCGGTTTGATCGTTTAGATTGAGGCTGTCGCGATTTTTGGTAAGTGGGTTTTTGGGAACGTTAATTAGACTGAGATTGGATTGAATTGAATAAAATTGAAAGTGAATTGCTAAAAGTTAGGCTTTCTTTACACATTTCTTTAATGTTTATCCACCGTTAACTAATAATAGTCACACGTACCCCATACAGATATGAATTAATTCTATGAGTACCATAAGCTTTCGACTAATATTAAATGTGCCAGAGTATTTCCTCCCTAAGCAGCAATGCTACGGGACATACGTCGTTATATCTCTGATTGACAAAGTCATCAATTAGGTCGAAGACGTAAATAATGAACGGTCATCAAAATCATCACCATAGGGTTAAATGTGATGACGTTTACTACAAATGACGGATAGCACGCTACTCAAGTTCTGCGCCTTACCTTTTTTTTATCAGCTGACTCAAACTCTTACCCCTTGAGTAATGAGATCCATCCCGACTAAAATCTGTATAGCCTCTGATACTTTACGTAGATACTTAATATATATGATATTTGTGGTAACTCCAAAAGCGATTCAAAAGAGTCTTTCGCGAACCCACCCCAATCGTACAGATGCTTTATTCCTGTTATCCTGAGGCCTAATTTGTTTAGTGCGCTCCCAACCATTGTCTATGGAAGGGGGGGGCGGTGAATGATCAATTATAAAGGTTTTCATATGCAAATGTCGCGGGAGCAGTTTTAATTACGTGTTCTCATTGCATTAGATATTGATTGTGTTCATTAAGGTGCTGCGTGAATTGGGGTAACTTGATAGAATAGTCCGGGTTTTGACGGTGGGATTGGTAGCGGATGTTGGAGTGGTGAAATTTGTGTAAAACTTCGTTACAGGCGACGTAGCATTATTGATCAACATAGTATTGTATTGAAAAATCTTATTTTGCAGCGAATATTCATCAACAATCATTCAACCATTTTCATTCTATATGAACAACTATTAAAATCAAGTTGCTTTGGATCGAAAGCAAATTTGAATAGAATATAACACCTATCCGTTTGGTTCTGTACAATTTACAAAAATTATGTAAACAATTGGCATAAAATGAACTGGTGCTTTAAGCTGCTTTGTAAATTATTTGTACTGTACTCGCTCATCGACTTCTGCGACACAGGCCTGCGAGCCTAGTGCAGAAGTCACTGGAAATGTTAGTATAGGTTTAAATTATTTGCCAATAAAGAATTTATTTATTTATTTAATTATTTCTTACAATTTATTTCAAAACAAAATTAAAACTACATGTATCTTTATCAATATTTTTTACATTTACTTCAGTCACCCTCAACGTGCATTAGTCATGTACTGTTACAATTTATATTGTAAACATATATTAGACAGTACATAATTGTACTCTGTCCTTTAATAGAAGTTCCTCATACATCGTATTCCTGAAGCCAATTTACGATGGCGCTCCTATCTCGCCTCGACGCCCGGACTATAACGGTTGATTACGAATAAATTTTAAACACGCCTGCCTATAACATGAGTCCCCCGATTGCCAGTTTAAGAATTCCGCCGGCAATCGGGGAGGACTTCAAAAGGGCACTGTGAGCCTTGTTTGGCCCTTTCAATCTTGAGTAGACGTACTGAGGTGATGTTGGTGGAGGAAAAATTGCTTGTCAATATTTTGGGGAACACTTTTGCCTGCGTACCTACCTGTGTTGAGACCTCCTTCGTGAGTACTTACTGGTCACTAAGATTTGTCACATTATCTTTGAAATCGTTCTTCATTCATTTGCGTCGATTTTTCATATCGACAGTGCCCCTGTAGTTGAAATCGAATGATTTCAACTCGAAAAATATTATGTATTTTACGAATAAACATTGTGCAACATAAGAGCTTAAGCAACTTAGTTTGGATGTCGCAGTCATCTGGTTGAATCAGCGATTTGATTGGATCACTAGCGAGTTTATTAAATGACGACGTTCAATTGAATGACTAGGTCGAACGTTGAATGAACAATCCTCACTCAACGTCCAACAAGTTAGCGGATTGAAACATAGCCCTTTGAACATAGCGGACGTAAAATCAGTCAGGTGATTGTAATTTAGTTCATATTTTGTCCACCGCGGCGTTATTGCTCATCAAAACAAAGATGGCGTCAAACAGCTGGTACAGATCTAATCGAATAGAACTGTGTTGATATTTTTTGAGTGAAATTGAGATTTAAAGTGACTTATTCGTATAAAAATTGAGACAGCATGGATGTTCCGATTAACACGCTGCCGCCGGCTACTTTAAAAGAAAATTTTCTGGCAAAACTGGCTGAATACGAAGAACAGAATAAAGATTAGTTGATTATTATTGTTTAGTGTATTTTTGAGAATTAGGGCTAATGTGACTAAGTGCTCTTGTTGCCGGGAAAACAATTACCTTTTCAGGATCCCAAAGAAAACCTTGGACTACCGAAAGAATATTGGAGGTTATAACTTATGTTCGAAAAGCTAGGGTGTCCATGATTTCTAAGGAAGCCAGGACATCTATGGATTATAACTGGATATTTTGATATCTTTTCTTATCTTTTCGTACTTTGGTACGATATAATAATGGTTATAGCTAAAGAAGTATTTTTAATATTTTAAAACCCCCGACCCAAAAAAAGTACGCAATTATTATGACAAAAGGTTAAAAATGCTAAACCCTATAAAAAGCACAAAATAACTTTTTACGCTACTACGTATGTACCAACTAAAGCGAGGCATAACCGCTAATTTTGAACTGCAAATGGTTATCTTGGCCTGCTGTTGACTGTACGTATGAATTTTTTGATTAAATTTTGTCACGCCGGGGGACCACTCTAATTTATTAGCCTAACGTTAGAAGCACACATTAAGAAGTATCTTAAGACTTAAAATTGTTAAAATTTATATTAAGGTGTGTTATGTCATGTCCTCATTTTTTAAATCTAAAGTTAGTTATCTTTTAAGTTGCGAACTTATGGTCACCCTAATCAAACATTACAAAGTCAGCTATATCCCATTCAACGACTACGCTAACTGACGTTCAGTCAAGATGTTGAACGTTACATTCAACAACTTCACTAGTTGTCCTTTAATCATTCAATTGAACGTCGTCATTCAATGAACGCGCTAGTGATCCAATCAAATCGCTGATTTAACCAGATGACTGCGACATGGACATAGTAATTGTGGCATCTTTTATAACACTTGTTACATCAGTATTTATCAAAGTTATATGAATCATGAAACTATATTGCGATATTGCCATGATTTTCTACATGCAGACGAATATGAATTAAAAATCATTTCTCTCTATACGAACTCCACATTTTACGCACCTCATCCTATCATGTCTGCCTTCAGAAAAACGTGGCTCCAAGATTAGCGTTTGTAGAATACTTACTTGTTCAATTAAAAGAATGAAGTGTACGATTGGTATTATTATTCAGGTATAAATATTTGGTAGTCCCTGTTTTGAGTGAAAAGCATGAAACAGCAAAATTGGGAAAGTAAAATCATATTCAATTATGTGTGTCTTTGTTTGTACGCATATACTTGCTTCAACTAGCTTGTACGGAACCTTCAATGCTCGTGTCCTAGAGGAAGGTCAGATTTGTGTGACGATGTGTACCAGCTATGAATGGACTGGCAAGAGCCTTAGATGGAGGGCAGTGGACATTTAGACTTTGATCTTTGCCCAGAAATTAGATATGGTAGAAAATGATAACTTACGAATAAATGAAATTAAATAATATAACATATCCTGCAAGTGTATTTTAAGAAATTACGTCAATTTACAAGTATGTTCATCACAAATAAAAAAATCATAATAACATATAGTAATTCATAATAAGTTACATAATTATTGTATGTCCAAGCGAGCAGCTCATAATATCATAGGATTTTAAGCATAGTAGGTAGTCTTCTACTTCATAATAACCTTTTTCCATAAGACACGACTTAATAAAAACTTTAAATTTCTAATTCAATAACATTCTGCGAGATTTTATTAAACAATTTTAAGCCTCACCTATGCAGTATTTTTCAATATTTTGAAGCCTGAGGATTGGAAAGGACTTGTTTATTTCTAGTGTTCAAATGGTGCTAATCTTATTTCTTATTAGAATATTAATCTTTTTTTTTATAATAGGCTAACAAAATTACCTCACTCCAACTCATGGTAGCGGTGACATACAAATATGAGGTCGCCAGGCACAATAGACCAAATAAGTCTTTATGGGTCTTCACGCGATATTAGGAGTAGCAAAATTACATAGCTACTTACTGCCCGACGTTTCGACTGGGTTACACCAATCGTGGTCGCGAGCGAACTGAACGCGAAAGTTTAAAATCTTACAATAGACCAAATTGAGTCTGTCGCACTCACCCTGAAGACCTGCTTAAATGCCGTTTCACCGCCTAAAGAGCCCGGAATCATAGGAACTATCTATCGCGTTCTCTGTGTCTAATTCTTAATTTACCAATTTGAACGATTTACCTACCGGATTATTGGAACGGACCAGCAACTGCCTCGTTGGTCTATTGGTAGCAAGTGCTGCGTTAGGACCGAGAGGTCCCCGGTTCGAGTCCGGGGTCGGGCAAAATTTGTGTGAGTTTTTCTGTAATGAAATTACTCAGCCCGGAGTTAGGAAGTTGGCGGTAGAACGCCCGTGCCTCGGAAAGCACGTTAAGCCGGTGGTCCTGCGCCCGATCTCTCATCGGTCATGTCGGATTGCCGTCTCACCGAATTATGGGAGTAAGGGAATAGAGAGTGCACTTGTGTTTGCGCGCACACTTGTGCACTATAATATGTCCTGCGCACTTGGCTGATCTCAATTGAGATCGGCCGCCATGGCTGAAATCGGTCGGACGCTTTTATTGGAACGGAGATGTTAATTTCTAGAGTTAAAATGGTAAAAGTCAAAGTCAAAATTTCTTTATTTATAAAGGCATTCACATGCACTTATAAATCGTCATTATATTAAATAATTAAAAGATAAGTGATTCTACCACCGGTTCGGAAAGCTCGTTCTACCGAGAAGACACCGGCAAGAAACTCGATAGTTACTCTTTTTAACGGGTTATCACATAACCTTACATATATATATATATATATATATATATATATATATATATATATATATATATATATATATAATTGCCTTGTCGTACAGTTTGAGTATGTCACAGTATCAAAGAGAAAAAAAAAACATATACTACATTTACCGTTAATAATAAAAAAAAGGTAAGATCGAACAGTCCAGGGCCCAAGAGTAGCACCTGATAATCCGATTTCTTATTAGAATATCTATCTATCGCGTTCTCTATGGCTTCGTAGGCATACGGCGAGCCAGCGGTGTCTCGACGCCCGCGGCTCAGCCTCACTCGTTGAAACATTAATATACCGCGCAGTTTTATACCACGTGTAGACAGAGGATTGACTGAGAGCCGTATTGTGTTGGTTGCGATTCATTAGGTTTTTTTATACGATCGATGGAAAAACAGAAGTTATGCATTTGCAGATGGTATAGACTTTAAAAGGTCAATTTGGACCATTATCGTATTCAGAATACATTCAAAATGTATTCTGAATTTGATAATTTTCGGACCTCGATGTGGATGTTCCTTATGGACCATACACCAAAAACCAAATTTCCACAAAAAAGTGATAGTAAAATAGCCTAGAAGAAAAAAAATGAATAGTTGATTCTCTTAGAATAATGCAATTACATTGTCGTTGTGTTACGTTGATCTTGTATTTAACAAGAGCCATTTAACTAGAAAACATACTAACTAACCTAGTTTACACGTACATAAATGTTTAAAGAAACTTTTTCTCCGTTTAATTACCAGCAACCACCATTAAGGGGAAACTTAACACAATGAAAATCTATCACCAGCCTTAACCAAGCTCGTTGGAGGGTAACTATTAACTCCCCATAAATTGGCGGTCGTTCTCCGATAACACCTTATCGAGATGTTAAAGAGCAATATCGGACCTATCACAGTACCCTGTGGGACCGAAGTGGTTAATCAGAGCTATTATAGTTGCCGGTTAATTGAGTCAGAAACGGTAGAGGTTTATCAACAATTTTAGTTGAGTTTGAGGTTACTTGGGATGGTAGATTTTTATTTGCAAATAAACAAAATTGTGGAGTTCTATCATCGAAGAATTAAGACTATCAAAAAAGAAGAAAAAGCGGAGTCACTATTCTTGTATCTTCTACATAGGAATAAGAACAAATGATATTAATTTATCAGTTCAAAACTCAACCAAAATAAATATCCCCAAAAGCCCAATGAAACTACCATTTTACACCTATATTAATAGAGCCCTCTCAATAATACCAGAATTCGAAGCCGGCCCTTACAACACACATGTACCCTAAATTGGACCAGCCATTAGTGCAAATAAACTGCCTGCTTAAAGGATAACTTTGCATAATAAACGCCTGCACCGTTCAATACCCAAATACCCCAATACCCTTATCCAAAGTTATCGCCGACCGCGACCAATAAACTCGAAACAGAATTTAATTTACACCGCAACAAACGTACACAAACACATACATATTTTCGTCGAAATAATACGACAGTAGTAATTGAATCGGCCTCGGGCGAACTCGGGCGGCATCGTTAACGTTCCTAAGGGTGCTCAAAACCGCTGTACCCTAGATATGCACTAGAATGCTTCTACAAAACAAACGTGCGACCAAGACGGATATATGCCGCGACAACGCACACGAGCGAGATGGGATTAATAGAAAGTGTTTATTATAAACAAAGGATGGAGTCTTATTGGTACTACCGTTTTAATAGACTATTGGACAGCGGTGGGTGAAAATTTCACCTCCGCAAGGAAGATACACAAATTGGTAGGGGTCGGGGCTCTAATGCCGATGTTTAGACGAAGGCGATTTCGCTCTGAGCGTATTAAGATGTCCTTTGATGTTTTGCGGTCCAAACGTTTGGGTTTGACCGGTTAATTAAATGTAGATCGTATCATTGTAGACGTGTGTCCGCCTTGATCGTGGCACGGGATTAGATGCTTTGATATTTTTGATAAATTAATCCCTTCCCGGATAAACGGTTCGATATCGTTATTTGCATAGAGTGGTAATTAGGAATTCATTTAATTTGTTCGATATAGCTATCAGCAATATTATCTAGACACGCGGTAGCGTGTCAAGCCAAGTTCAAGAAACAGAACTGGCGAGCCGCACCGTGTGTAATATTACACGAAACATTTGGAACCACTTTTGAACCCCTCATAAATCAAAAACTATTCCACATAAACGTATCAAATTTAGCTCATATATTGTGACTTGCGAGATTAATATGTGTTCTAAATTTCATAAGCTTATCTCAAACAGTTATTTAGATATTAATGTCCAAAAATCCTCATTTTTATCATTGACTGACTGACAGATCAAAATTCTAACCCAGTTCCAAATGACCTAGAGAGTTAAAATTTGGTATGCAGATAGGTAATTACATGAATACAAAGGAAAAAATAAAAAACTGGCAATTTTTTAATAATTAGGTTAGGTTCTATTATGAACGCTTAACATAAATACCTAATTAGTGCCTAATCACGCCTATATACCGGGGAAGGCAGAGCACTAAGTATATATTTAGATATACTTACTTATTAACAATTAAGAGCAGGTACTTATAGTCGGTTTTCATATTTATTACTTAGGGTTATACCCCGTAAACGTAGGAAAATACTGTAAATGATTCAATTGTTTTATATTTATAAAGTCTAGTTTTAGTTTTGAATTTGTCCTTTTTAAAGGACCCACGGCGTTACGATGATATATACTTTTCTACAAAAAGTAATGATATCCAATCAAAAACATAATTGTGAAATGAGAGCCAAGTTCAATATTATGATAATTGCCTTGGTTGTTGACTTCAACGACAAAAGAAGTGAGATCTAAATGGGTGCCAAGTTCAATGGTCAACCCTGAAATTTATTTATAAGTAACACTATAACATACCTATCATATCTTCTTATAACATAAGATAATGTATTGTGGTAGCCTATGAAGGTCTGTCTTGGCTAGTTTTCTTTAATTAGTTAGTTAGTAGTCTAGCTAGTTGTCTTGGTTAGTTTGGTATTTGTCGGTTTTTATTTTATAATTCCGAAAATTTGGATTGTTGGTAGAAACTAGCGAGCGAACATAATAATACGTTGGTAGGTTTAAAGAAACTAGCCAAGACAGACCTTCATAGGCTACCACAATACATTATCTTATGTTATAAGAAGATATGATAGGTATGTTATAGTGTTACTTATAAATAAATTTCAGGGTTGACCATTGAACTTGGCACCCATTTAGATCTCACTTCTTTTGTCGTTGAAGTCAACAACCAAGGCAATTATCATAATATTGAACTTGGCTCTCATTTCACAATTATGTTTTTGATTGGATATCCATTGCACAAATTTTGTAATTGGTATTGGTGTAGTTTGGTCACTATTTTGATTATTCTGAGTCTGTTTAGATAAGTAAGTAGATAGTGTCCACTGTGGTTAACGACTACATTTTTAGATATTGTTTCTATATATTATAAAATTTACATAATATCATCGTCCTCGCCAAAATGCTTTAACATAACGATAATTAAATCAGTTTCCACAATCCGTTATTTTCGATTTTGGTTAATTCCAAATAAGAGTATTACGAGTAGAATTACTCCCCCACACGCGAATTCGTCATGTCGTATCCGGGGAACAACATCAATTCTTCATCTAGAGACAGTATTGTAAGGAGCACCCCATAAGGCGCTGTGACACAGGAAAAATAATGGGTCCAATCGCTTCCGACGCACTCAAACAACGATCGCCGACGATTGAACGATGGGGCCGTCAAAAGACCGTCGGGTCGACTGCCGATCCATCATAATGCGTATTTCGCACGCCTCACACCAATACAACAAGACCCACATAAATTTTTATGCCCTCAAACTAAACTACTACACCCAAAGACCAACCTACGCTGGCCGCACTTCGGATGAAATTATTTTCACTACTGGTACAAGCTGACGTTTCGATCTGTTTCAAGGATGGATTAATTTGATTATCGCCCAACAGATGTTCTAAGCGGCGGTTATTAAACGTGAGAAATGTTTTGGTAATACAAGGTTTATGGAGTGGATTTTGTACTGTGGAAACATTTGGATTAGGAGGTTGATGGCTGATCATTTGGTAGGTTTGAAAGATTGTGTTCCTTTTAAGAAATAAAAACTTTTCGTCGAATGAGTGTGGACCTTCACATACATACGTATTATACGAGTGTACCAATCCCGCAAATATCCGTTCACAGGGTCCGTGTTTGAATTGATTAAATAAAGGATAAAACGAAACCCTTTTATTCTGACTGATACGACTATTGACCAGCTTTTTTATTTCATGAATGCCCTAAAGAGGTAAGAATAAATTAATTCTTAATGCAAAGTTTTCAGTAAGATATGAAACAAAGTTATTGCTACCGCTGTTTTAAAGTAGGTTTATTCACAAGTCCCATTATTCGGCTGTCACATATTTCGTTTAAATACAACAAGGTCAAACACATAAAAATAACAACACTTTCTGGAACTACCCATTAAATTTATCGGTTAATCTCCATAAAATACGTACCCAGTTTACGTCTTGCAACAAATTGCCGCGGCCATTATTCCGTCCTATTTCCGCTCACCTCACATTGTTCATTCTAATAAATTAATTCCGCAGGCATTCTTCGTGAAATCAATTAGTTTTTGCAGCGCGCCGATCCTCGATGCTATCTCCCGAATATTCTCTGCTACCATTCAATTTTCTAGCCCATTTCCGAATAGTATAATTAAATTTGTCCGATCTGGGTTCCCGGGGAGACCATTAAATTACCCAACAGCCTTTGGCCGTTTGCATCAGATGAATTCGCGTAATGTCGTAATACTCGATTACGATTTCTTGTGGCCCTCCTTGAGATTTGTGGGTGGTAGGCGCCGTGGATTTATGAAGAGGCTCCGACGGAATCTGAACATGTCAACTTTGATTATGTTGTACCTTCTTTGTCGCGTTCGGTGGTAATTGGATATCTGATTTTACTGCCTTTGTTCGAACTTGTGCGGAATTGAGATGCTCATATGTTTATATGGCTTGTTTTAGGGTCATTCCACTTTTTAGTGCAGGTATTTTTGTCCCCCGTAGAAAATATTAAATTATTAAGGTAAATTTATAAATAAAAAAAAATTACACATCAATGTAAAATAGACAGCAACAGTGTGCGGACCGTACTATGCAGTTTTGTTTAGAAATATATTATTCATACTTTTTACCGGTAACACAGTGGTATTTCCCAAAAATACAGTACAAAAAATACTACCTTTAGGGACGTAACAAAGTTGTATAATTTTGAAATCGAAGACTACAAAACGTCGAAATAAAAAGATAACAACAGTAAAACACACATCCTATTGCAGATCATTATTTGATTCAGATATAAGTATAGATTTAAATGTACGATAAATATCAAAATTTAACGGTTTATTAAAGTCATAAAAACCTGCACTAAAAAGTAGAATGACCCTTTAACTGAATACTATCAAGTTTCTAATCTATATATCTAGCTTGATGACGATACTTAATTGAACAAACTAATGTTTTATTCGCTGTTACTTTATTATCATATTTTATTGCTTTTCTTAATTGTACTGCTACGAAAATTTACCTGATATTTGACCACAAGTGTTATTGTCAATCTGAAGCTAGTCAATACTAAATGTCAGGTAGGATATCATTCTTCCCAAAGCATTTAAATTAGTTATATTTCTTAAGGTTTATTTGAATAGCACACCATCTAAATAGCATCTAAAATTGAGGAACCACTTAAGCAAGCTTCGTGGAATGCGAAGCTAACCCGAATGCCTGAGGAGGGCGATTAGCGGATAGACATCTCCCAAGATTGAAGGAATCCAAGCAATTGCCTAATAACTCTGCGGCCGGCTGCAATCAAACGCATCCAGTTGCAGTTCTGTGGCTGTGGAGATATTTACAACCGTCTCTGACCTACCTTAGGAGCCGCTATGAATCTTTTAGCACGCTATAAGGGAAGTAGTGCAAAACCTAATGATTTCGAGAGTAAGATGTCTAGGTAATCTGAGATGTAAATGGATTTAGCAGCAGATTATTCAACATCTTCGCCCGATTAGTACGATCTAGGAAGCTTTGTTTCCGCTCTTGTTAACAAAATGTAGCTACGTGTATATGATATTTGTTTTCTGGACATGTACAATCCAACTTATCTTTATTATGACGTAATACAAAGTTTATTAAAAATTCTCTTATCACAGGGCTATCTTTCAGGAATGCTGCAATATACCCATCAGATCAAAATCAGAAATGCCTAATAATATGCCCAATGTTCTTACCTTGTTAACCACTAGCAAATTAGCATGCACCCAAAACATTATTAGACCCGTCCCCGATCCAAACACTCGAAGACATTACCGAAATCTCCTGGCCCGCGAAAAAAAAACAATAAATCAAAAACATGCAAATCCCGTTAATAACTTGCACAAAACCGAAAGCCATTTCACGGGTGCCGAAGCCGTGGCGTCTCGTAATCCCGGAATATTTAATACAAGTACGCAATATATACGGGCAGGGTGGATGCCCGCGGACTCTCGGGTGCTATTTCCATGCTGATGTTTAATAATTGATAATACCCCACGAAAAACGCACGGATGGGGGACGCGTGTATTTGTATAGAGCTGTCGATGATGTGTTTTGAAGCGCGGAGTAGACTGTGCTTTAATTAGTTGTAGCGATTATTTTGTTTAGTACACACAACTGTGTACTACAATATTACTAAACAAATTCGACACATTTAGGGTGGGTGGCTATTTAGTGTAACATTGTAAATGTATTTTCCGTTTTTTTTGTCTGTTATATTGTTTGTGTTATTTTTGTGTTTAACTCTTATATTTTTCTATTTTATGTGTTACTAAATCAACTATTTTTATTCTTTATTCAGTAAGTAATCCATTTAAGCAAGCTGTGTAAAGGATGTATTTAATAAACATCGAAAATATTATAGTACAGGATCCGTGGTGTATTTTTTCACTTGATTACTATCAAGCTAATTTTCCGTGAGTAGCTTCATTTTGATAAGACGCCCAAAAAATTCCTGTGCGAAAATTTTTGATTGTGGTAGCTAACAGAGGTAGCAATGATTAAATATTTAGGACCGTAGGACCGGGACAAAGTACCACGGAATTTGTAGGACAATATGACCGTTACATTATATAAATATTAACTAAGTAAAATAATAAAAATCAGCTGGTTAGTAATCATTTTTGGTGATCTCGTTATCGATACAAGTTGGAGGGGGAGGAGATCACCAAAAATGATTACTAACCAGCTGATTTTTATTATTTTACTTAGTTAATATTTATATAATGTAACGGTCATATTGTCCTACAAATTCCGTGGTACTTTGTCCCGGTCCTACGGTCCTAAATATTTAATCATTGATACCTCTGTTAGCTACCACAATCAAAAATTTTCGCACAGGAATTTTTTGGGCGTCTTATCAAAATGAAGCTACTCACGGAAAATTAGCTTGATAGTAATCAAGTGAAAAAATACACCACGGATCCTGTACTATTAGCATATACTTATGGATTGATTAAAAAAATTACTTTTATAGGTAATAATTTTCGTGCATTTTCCCCATTTGTGTTCTTTAGTTATGTCAATAAAGCCCGTATTCTCTTTATAAGTTGTACTCATAATATTTTATACGTCAGACTGAAAATTGTTCTAAATTGTAATTATTAATTTAATTTTAGATTTTACTGCCAAATACACATGTTGCGCCGACCCCACTTAGCGTGGGATAAGGGCAGGAGAATGATGATGACTGCCAAAATTAATTATTTTCAAAAATCCTTTCAAGTGACACATAAATGTTTAGTTTTGCTGACCTACTCAAATGACCAAGTTCATCGTCCACTGGAACACGATCACAATTAACTGTCACACCCAAACCATCACTGTCACACCGCACCCAGCTCTATCAACTTCCAGCACCTGTATCCAACATTATCAGACTCCGACTTGTAAACTGAGCGCCTCAATCGATAATCATCGCACAAACAAGGCTCCTTGTTATTATTGTACCAGCCCTAATGCGATGATTGAAACGTATGGAGAAGGGTATGTGGAGTCAGTAATGGCGTGGAGGAATTTTTTATGATGTTAGATATTTTGATGGGAGCTCTCTGGCACTGTAATTTTGTCTAAATTGTACAGTGTTTCGGTTTCTAAATGATACAACCGGGGGGTTTCTCTAAAGATTAAGTTTTTAAGCTATTGCATAGCTTTTATCGCGGGTTTTGAGTACGGCGACCGAACCAAGAAATTCCGTAACGAAAAAACCTTACAATCGTCTATCGTCGTTTCAGTTCGGTAGACTTCGGCACGATTTCATGCGGCAGCAGTACCTTATTACGTCACATCTTATAAAACAACGATAGCTTCTCTCGTTTTCGAGATGGAAAATTATAATTCTGAAAATTTGTTTTTCATCGAATTATTTGCATGATTCGAAAGTATTACTAAAGGCAAATCGTTCTGCCACGGGAAAACAACCACTTAAATTTCACGGTGTATAAATATATACTGCTAGCTCTGTGCTAAATCTCAACGTGGTAATGGTGATGGTGCTATACCTAAACTATCATTCAGTTAGAGTAATCTGAATACATATACAGATATTCGACGCCGGCGTCGGCGGCGATGTGGTCCGCAACCCGTCACGTCACGTTTCCCACAGAGGTCAACAGTGGACCGCTAGAAGCGATCTCTACCCCTCTGGGAAAAAGTCGTGATTTTATGTTATGTTATGTATAAAGATTTGCTCGAGATAGGGCAGTATTCCTATTGTCGTGCATACCACCAACCAAATCGTCCATTCATTATAGAGGGCTTTGCTACACAGCAAAAGTCAAACGGCAATGACTCTACTTCCGTCATCTTATTAAGAAAGTAAAATAGTCTAAATGCAAGAAACTGGTAGAGTACAAGATGTTCCTAATGTAAACTAAAAAGCTATATCACCAAGTTAATCAAAAACCATGTCAACTACCCCCCAAAAGTCCCGGCAAACATCATCATCGGTATCCGCCATAATCCCGGAATATTCAACAAACATTCTTACCAAATAAGACAGGCAGGATAGCGTAGCGTCCCGGAAAAATAAATTAACCATTCTCACCGGGCGGGAATTGATCCAGGGCATTATTGTATCTATAAACATTTCAATTGCGCCGCCAAGTCTCCCACCAAAGATCAGGGGAGAGGAGGGTACATATTTTTAAGGCGTTAAAAATTGTGTTCGAATTATTCTATCTTCGCGCCTCTGGTGAGGGAGGACGTTTAAATTTTTATTAGGCCATAAAACGCAGCCCGAGTGGGAATCCAATCGATGGGTTTTGGTTATGGGTTTGCTGTTGTTGGCTTATGGACTTGGAGATTAATTGATTCTGCAGCTTCACTTTAAAAAAAAAAGTCGATGGGCAAATGGTTACGGTCGTTGCTGAAACGTAAAAAAACGTTGCCGTGCCCAGAAAGTTTTCAAAATGCTTAACAAAAGAGGAATAGCTCGTAATAATACATCCAATAAGTCCAAAATCAGCTTCAGCTTTTTCAGTCATAACCTAACCTTTGGTTACTGGAAAATCTTCTATGAAAGATTCAATGGAATTTCGCAGAAGTGGCACATCATACAACACTAAGCATTCACCAGTCTCCTGTTTCCGTAATCTATGCCAACATCCAAACAGCCAATGTGTATGCAGATGTATATATTACCTGAAGACGGCGTAAAATAAAGCGCACGGGCCGTCCGACATCGCCGGATTACGCGAATGATGAAAAATGGAGAATCATTTATTTTATTACACAACGAAAAATAATAGACGCACCACCATACTCTTAGGAGGTGCGACTTTATTTCAGAATTTGATTATTAGTGAGAGGAAACTCTTTGGGGTGGATGGAATAATGTATTAGATGAGTGTTGAGGTGTTGTTATGGCTGATATTATGGGGTCGGTTAATAGTGTCATTGTATTTTGGATTGCGTTTCGTTGATGGAGAAAAGCTTGAGGTTTTATCAAACACCCAAAAACGAGCATTCATCAGTCGGTCAGTACTTTTTGGGTAAGATTTTAGACTTTCGCGTTCTATTACACTAAATATAAGTCTTTATGGGTCTACACGCGTTATTAGCAGTAGCAAATTACATAGCTACTTACTGCCCGACGGTTCGACTGGGTTGCACCAATCATGGTCGCGAGCGACCCATAAAGACTAATATTTAGCCTTTTTGGGTGTTGGATAAATTAGTTGCTTACTAACGGGGTCTCCGAAATTTTAAGTTTTCATATTACGAATTGTAGTAAATGTATGGTAGAACATTATCCAGTAATAGATACTCCAGAACAGAGGAATGTTAGATCAATGAATGTTTCTTGCTCCTTTTCTTTTGCTTTCTAGGAATTACGCTGGTCTTATTTTCTACCTTCTTCATTTTAATTACGTTATTGAATTCTGGGTAATACTCCTACGTCGATACATATGCGTTACGTACGTACATGTGTTTCGAAATACAAATACTATGTTCAAAGTGAGATGCCAAAACTTTCTTATTTACAAAATTTCATGCTTTCCATCTGAGGATTTTGAATAGTGTCACTTACCTTTTTTATTAAATACAGTTTTCTTCAAAGCAATGGATGAAATGCAAGTGGATGATTTTAGCAATAGATGTGTAATTGTGACTGAATACATTTTCATATTAAATCAACGTAGTGATACGACGTCACACTACAACATGCAGTAGCATGGAAAAAAAATCGGTTTACAAATACTCAACGTGCCAATACAAATCGATCCATTGTGAAATTGGGATAAGTATAGTAACATTCTCCAATACATCCATTTAACGCAAATATAAAAAAAAATAACTAATTTAACGGACTAAGGTGTAACGGTGTAAGGTGGACAAACTTTTATATAACGCGTAAATAAAAGACAATACTACAAGACAAGAATAAATGATAAGTTTCGTTGAGAAGTATCAGACACAAATTCTGATCACTAACTGACTAATGACGTCACTCAGTGTTCACTGTTGACTATGAGCAACATTTAATAACCTAAAGACTCCGAAGTAAACTTAACAAACATTTTTCCCTCTACACCGGTCCCCTTAACGAGTCCCATCCTATGTTACCACCGCCGATAACGTTGCGCATTGAATAATTGTCGTAATTTACTTCTTGTTACTGCCGGGAACGGCACGGGTACGGTACGGGAACGGTTTTATTACGTATTGTTGCCGGGTATCGGAAGAATTGTCTTCCGTTGTCGTTGAGATAGCGATCGCCGTTTGAGGGATCGCTTCGGTGGTGGTATTGTCGGTTGAGTTGTAATCTGTGGATGGTGTTTTGTTTTTCGGTTTACGATTCTTGCTATCAAAGGGTGTTTGATGATGTTGGAGTAGCGATTAATGTTTAGGTATCTGGTTTGGTAAATGATCTATATTAGAAGAAGATGTGTTCAAAATTATATTTGTATAATTATTCATTTTTGGTATAAATATAATTGTTTTATTATAAATTATGAATATTGTACATTCTCGGGCCTGAGTATCGACTGAATAAGATTTAAACGACTTAGAGTAGCTCCAAGTTTAGAAAAATATCCATAAGTTTTTTTTATAAAATAAATAGATCACAGACAATTGTTGTTCTGATTCCTATATAAGTATATAGTAGCAGTTTTAATACAAATATGAGAAATAAAAGTGGAATAAACAAACACATTTAAAACTTATACTAACCTGCTATATTCATCAGGTTACAGTATAAATTCATCATCAATATTTAGGATAGGAACTAATAGCAATAGAGATTAATAAAATAGAGTTTACTACACCTAATAGCAGCCATCATACACGTCAAATGAGACATATCTTGTAACCTTATAATAAGCTGTCGTCTGTACGAAAAATATTTAATATTCACGATTTTTATTTGGGAGAAGAGGCTTGTAAGGCGTAATAAGGCACTTGTATGTTTTAATAACGGTATGTTTCGACTTTCATTAAAATATTGGTGAGCATGTATGGAATGTTGTGTAATTATAATTTTCTATTCGACATTCGCGAAGAAAAATACGTGAGTTTCAGATTTTTTTTTTGGCTCAGTGTATCACTATTGTTTCTTGACTACATACTTATTATGTATGTGTACTGGTGACAAGAGTCGATTTTAACTTTTTGTATTTAGTTTTTAACCATTGAATCCAAAGAGTTATAATATCATCATCCAATATAGCTAGATTAGCGAGTTATGTTTTAGTATAAAAAAAACTAAATTAATAATATGTTAATCGTTAAAAATTATTAAATCTTAAAAAAGGTCAAATCAAAAGTACCCGCGATCGACGAGCGTGCATGAAGAGGTTGATGAATGTGGATGAAGCGAAAATGGTGTGCCAGGACCGTAGCACATGGCAGGAAGTGATCTCTGCCTACCCCTCTGGGGAAAATGCGTGATTTTATGTATGTATGTACGTGTATGTATGTATAAATTATTTTTCAATTCAACAACCAATGTTTTTTGACAATAAATTATATTTATTTATTAACCTAGTTCCATTACTTTACAGTCAAAGTTTGTGATTAACTTCTATACAAGTACATACCTATATCACAATTCAAAATGATCTAATCCCTTCCTGCTTAGTGGCGTGTAGCAAATCTGCCTAGTGAGCACTTTGAAGCCAATAGTCAAAGGCTGATCTCTGACTGGGCAAGACATTTGATGTTCAGGCTTTGGAGGCAGTGAAGTAGGGTAAAGTTATGTTTAAAAGCGTCGATAGCCGAGTGGTTAATTTCATTGCTTGCCATGCGAGAGGGCGCCAGTTCAAAGCCCGCCACGTAACACTGTTTTTCAAATCATCGTGAAATCAGGAAAACATCGGAAGGAATCCTGCACACCTACGAAAAAAATCTTAGGTTGTGTAGTCGACCAACCCGCACTTGTGCTTGCACCCGCAAGTGTGACTAAGGCCTTACCGCCCTAATTTAGGGTAGGCCCGTGCCCCAGCAGTGGGGACGTATATGGGCTGATGATGAAGATGATGATGTACGATTAGTCGACGTTTTATCGGTTTGTGTAGTTGTCCAACCCGCACTATAAATGAATTATCTACGCGCTATTTATATCTTTTCGCAGTATCCTAGTAGCTAGAATGAGGCCACATCTACCGCATTAATTCGTCACGATTTTCACGAGCCGATGTAACAAGTAGCTAAATCCCCAATAAAAACAAGACACCTCCCATCGAGCGTGAAACCGCAAACCAAACGAGCACAACCTCAACCACAACCAAAAGAACCAAAAAAGGATCGCAAAGAATCCCTAATCGTTATTCAAACCCAAACCTGTTTTTGACTATCGGCGCCGGTCAAACCGAAAAAAAGCGCCGGGGTGAATTAATAAAACATCCACTAAAGGGAAAACAGGCGGAAAAATAGAGTCGGGGGAGAGAAAAAAAGTGTCCACCGTGCTGTTCATTAAGCCTAGATGGGAACACCGGATGAATTGATCAATCAGAAATTTTATGGACGCAAATCACTCAACGGAAAATAATTCCCCGGCCGTTTGGCTCGGCTCATCGCCGCCGTTTTAATTTCGTCGTCTTGGGAGATCGAGTGTCATCCAATCTATCTGACGACTCGGAAAAAAATACCATCAGTTGCCCCCCTAAGCCACCCCTGGTAGGGGGCAGTGAGGTAACTTTTTAGCCAGTAACTCGTAGTTAGTTAACTTGTTCATTTAGTTTGTCAATGCTACCAATAAACGATTACTCTCTACTAGTCCACTTATGCAAGTACTAAGTCAGGTAACTTTTCAGCCAGTAACTCGTAGATAGTTAACTTGTTAAGTTAGTTTTGTCAATTCTACTAATAAACGATTACTCTATACTAGTCTACTTTTGCAAGTAAGTAAGTCATAATATTATGCAACTGTTGGCATGAATTCTTCACCACATCACGAGTGTTGTACTTATTTATTTATTACTTCCCATATCACAAAATATGTTAAGTAGGTGTAATAGAGGTTTGTAGAGTTTAGTGTGAGTAGCAATATTAATGTGTTGCTCGTGAAATACTTTAAATAATTATTAATGTCGCTTTTCTGATTTCATGTCACTAGTTTCGTAATATGAATTCTGCTTTAATGACTACGTGCATTTTTAATTTTTTGGTAATTAAAAATATTAAAACACTAGCGACCTGCCCTCGCTTCGCTTCGGGGATATCTCTATCTCTATGTAATATATTTTAACCCCGTAAGAGAAATCTATTTTTTTATCTAAAAAAAGCCTATGACACTCAGGGATAGTGTAGCTTTCCAACAGTGAAAGATTTTTTCAAATCGGTGCAGTAGTTTCGGAGCCTATTAGAAACAAACAAAAAATCAACCCTTTCCTCTTTATAATATTATTATATTACATATTACATTGACTCCCCCGTACCCCAGTGACGCTTACATGGAGCCTACATCGCATGCTGGCTACAGGCTAGCTGAGCGCGGTGGCGGCAACCACGCGACTTTTTTCTAATACTTGCATTTTTAAACTCGTGATATCTTCCGAATTAAATGTCCGAATTGAATAATTCAAAAAGTTATAAAAAGGTATTGAAGCCGTCTTGAATATAAAGTAACTTATTTTTTTAAGGATTAATACCAAGGTACAAATAAAGAGCCCTTTCAAGCGGTGGCATATAAATAAAATTTTTAGAATAAAAAAGCGCTTGCTGTGACAAAACTATAATATTTAGATATATGGGCGCAGGCGATGTAAGGAATTTTTCAGGTCTATTTTTTTACACCTTGGGTTACATTATTGGAGTTTTAGTAAGGATCCCTAATTTTTTTTTAAATATAATATAGCCTATGTTACTTCTGAATAATGCAGCTTTCTAATGGTGAAAAAATTTTAGGATAACATCTAGTCCAGTAGTTTTTGAGTTTATTCATTACAAACATACAAAAATACAAATCTTTCCTCTTTATAATATTAGTAAGTATAGATATAGACTAGTATAGATTACATATACACATAATTTAGTAACGTTTTAGTTAGCAGTTACTATCGATATCGCATTTCTAATGCTCAGAACTGTGCACCTTACATGTATCTTATATATTAAGTACTTCCGCATATTCCCTTTTTTACGTATCATCATCATCATCATCAGCCTACATCTGTCCACTGCAAAACATAGGCCTCCCCAAATGCACGCCACTTCTTTATACGTATACATAAAAAAGTGTCTTAGTAACAAGACAACCATACCTCACTGTTCCCATAATTTTATACTTTCCGTGCGATAATACTCGCCCGGGGGGCGATCGGTTCAACTTTTGGAATACCTTTAATTATTGGCACCTTCCTAAAATAAAGATGAGGTAATAGGATCCCGCTGCTCAAACGCTTTTGAAGTGTTCGAGGAGTTCTCTAATAGATTTACGGGGAACATTTTTTTTTAAACTTTCTTTCTCCGTTGTCAAGTCATGGAAACGTTTACTTAGTTAATAGAGCCTGCGGAATTACTTTTGTTTCCCTTGGCTGGATTGGTAATTATGGTTTTGGGGTTCAATACCGAAATGCCTACGGTTGAGTGTGTTTAATTGGTCAGTGTTAGGCGTTAAATATTTGTCAATTTATTTGAAAAATATAAAAATAAAATTATAAGGTTTTTTTTTATAATAAGCTAACAAGATGACCTCACTCCACCTGATGGTAAGCGGTAGTGAGATCCAAATATGAGGTCGACAGGCATAATAGACCAAATTGAGCCTGTCGCAGTCACCCTCAAAGCCCGCTTAAAGAGGAGACCACTGCTGCGGCAACAACGAGACACTCGAGCAGTGGTTAGTGACCCTGTCCGGCGGTTCTAAGAGTCGCGGGTTCGATTTCCAAATATTTTTATTATTTTTTTTTATTTTAAGCTACTTGCCATGGTATAAGATCGATGTATGTGATGTTATAAAATAAGAATATCAATTTATTTATAATGTAACAATACTTTCTTAGTCTTGTCCATACTTACTGATGACCAAGTATTGTTTAAACATATTAATTTTAATTACGTTTTTTTTTGTTTCAGGTAATTAACAACCACTCTGTCTAATCTGCAGCATAAGAAAACCACCAAATGTCTATTTCATGTAAAGTGTAATATTTCATATGTATCTTTGTCCATATGTTAGTAGTATATACCAGGAATATCGTACCTAGGAAACGTCTACAAGCGTTGTCATACCTATTTGCAATTCTGGGAACTGCGAGCAGTTGTATATTCGCATCACAACATCCAATTCCACCTCAGACCGGCTAACTACCCTTAGTTAGTACCTTACGGCCCAAGTGTGTACACGAACACAGATTTGATTCATGTTATGACGCGCCCAAAGTCCGATGAGACGAGTGACGTGGCCTTAGATCTCAGGCACGGGACTGAGAGCTTAACGGGTTACTGACTTCCTTGTACCGAGACGCTTTTGGGTGATCCCGTAACAATATCTAGGTTGGACTGTAGGTGCTTTGTTAGGTAAGAACACAGTAGTTTACTAATGGATTGGTGCTTTACGGTATTAAACTAATGTAGCAGTTAGTAGCTATCTATTTTTACTCATTGGCACGTTAATTTGTAATTTTTTTTGACATAGTACACAACGAAATCCTTACTAATATTATAAATGCGAAAGTAACTCTGTCTGTCTGTCTGTTACGCTTTCACGCATTAGAGTACTGAACCGATTTAAACGAAATTTGGTACAGATATAGTCCAGAGCCTAGGAAAGGATATAGGCTACTTTTTAACCGACTGCGCTATAAAGAAGTAATGTTTTACCCGTTAAACGTCTCTACGTGGACGAAGTCGCGGGCGGAAAGCTAGTATCTTAATAAAAAAAATCACAATTGATACTAAATAAACATCATATTCGTATATCATTATTATAATAAATAGTTAAATAAGAATAATATGTTTGTTAGTAGATAAGTAAATAATTAGATATAAGTGTATATATACATAATATAAGTGGGCCATGCTATTGCATTAGGAAAAATATCCTGTAATAATAGTTTTAAGGTCAAGGCAATAAATAAATAAATAAATAAATCATCTGGGTGATTGAGTTCGCTCGCGACCATGATTGGTGTATAGTCCAGACAAAATAGACATTTAACCTAGGAAAAATTCGCATAGAGCTGAAAATTGGCATGAATGTTGGGAACACTATTACAAATAATCTGTCAAAAGTCCCCATCGATCCCACGTCTGCAAAAAAAATAATCAAGGTCAAATGTCACAAATATCAGTTTTATGCACTTTTGAGCCAAACGGTAAGTTTAATCATAAAAGTATGTATGACAAAATTACTTATCACGTAATTATCTATAAAAAATGTCTAAACACTTTGTTCCTAAGATTCACCATTTCAGAGATATAGCGATGCACAAAGTTGAAAAAGTTGTATTTTCAAACGCTTCCAGGCCCCCATGGGATTGTGCTAGACAGTTAAAATTTTAACGAATGATGTATCTCAGTTGCCTCTATAACATCTAATACTAGAAACAACATGAAACCAACGTGTAAAGTGGGTTCTCATACAAAACCTATGTTTTTTTTTCTCACACTTGGGCGGTTTTTAACGTGGTTACCCTAGTGAACCTACTCCAGGTCATATATCGATCAAAAACGATATCAACAGATGAATGCATATTATGTAAAATATGAATTTTCTAATGATTAAAACCACGATATCTCGCGAATGGTGAGTCGAAAAAGAAAAAGTGACTGGACCATTTTTGTAGAAAATTGTATGATCTACAACTTTTGTTTGACCTATTTTTACGATAATACTTACTATTTTCGAGAAAAATGGAAATATCCTTAATTTTATACTTTTGACCTTGAATATTTTTTTTTGCAGAAGTAGGATTGATGGGGATTTTTGATATTTCGTTTATTATGATGTATTTAACGTCTCTGGCAATTTTCAGCTCTATGCGAATTTTGTCTAAGTTAGCACTTATTTTTGTCTATTTTGACTGGACTAGTAACCCAGTCTGCACGTCGGGCAGTAAGTAGCTATGTATTTGCTACTCCTAATATCGCGTGCAGACCCATAAAGACCAATATTTAGTGCAATGGAACGCGAAAATCTAAAATAATACTTGTAACAATTTGTAATGTAACAAAGTATTCCGTCGGCTGGGGCGGCGGGTCGATTGTTATTTCCGTTTGATCTTGATTAATTAGCGATCGCAAACAGAATAGGTTATTAGGCCCGACGCGAACGTAATTACTCGTCAAACGACTAATGCTGGACCATCGATAGATGTGGAGGCGCGGATGATGAGATGAGTTTTGATAGTGACGGAAATCGTCTCATAGATCCATGTGACGTAGCCGTATACGTGCATATTCGTAACTTTAATAACTACTTGACGTTCTTGTTCGTCGATGTCGTCTGTTAGTCGGAAGACAACAACCACTCAGGCTAGGGGCTCGAAGGAATGTTATTATCTGAAATTTCCGAAGATCTTAAGTTTGCTATCATGGTATTAGTCGGTTATAAATTATTTCTAACTAGTGGTCCCGGCGAATTTCATACCGCCAATACTGATTATTTTTCTATATTTTCTCATTGAAACCTTCTCTGGACCACGACGAACATTTTCAAACCAAAATTACCTAAATCGGTCCGGGCGTTCTCGAGTTTTAGTCAGACTAACGAACAGCAATTCATTTTTATTTATAAGATATTATTTATAAATGTGAAAGTCACAGTCTTTCTGGCTATCTATCACGCTTTTACGCCATAACTACCGAACTGATTAAAATAAAATTTGGTTCACAGTTAGTCTAGATCCTTAGAAAAGACATTAGTAACTTTTTAATCTACTGTGCTACACGTGTTTTAGGCTGATTTTAAAGTCGCGCTGACCTCACGATGACCGTCAGCGCTGAAGGTCCAGTATGTATAGAGATATAGGGACTACTTCTAAGTAACGCTGACCGGTTGGCTCCGACGCCCTATAAAAAGTCTATCGGTGCCGAAGATCAGCGTGTCGCGACTCTTTTTTTTAAAGTGCCAATCACTGGGGGGTGCCAAGAATGGTACAGTTTACCCTATATAATATTTCACAACATCACATACATTGATCTGATTCCGTGGTAAGTAGCTTAAGCACTTGTGTTACGGGTATCAGAATCAACAGTGGATACACAAATATACTTAAACATATTTAATAATACACCCAGACACGGAACAAACACCGATGTTTGTCACACAAATATTTATCCCGGGTGGGACAAGAACCCGCGACTCTTCGAACCGTAGATAGTGACCGTGGGTCCTATCCACTGTTCCACCGAGCCAGTCAATCAGACTCTAAAACCAACCAGGGGAAAAGATTCCATGCGGACGGAGTCGTGGGCGGGAAGCAAGTATCCCATAACCTGACAAAGTATATTTCCACAGTAAACACAAGACATGATGTCGCCAAGCCATAACGAGCGTACCGACGAAAATATCATTTGTTTCGCCGAAAGAATATACCAAATCACCTACTCATTGCATTGCTAATAATTCCATAGCCGTAGATAATCTCGCCTCTGAGGAGGGCATTAAAACGGCAATCCAAACTGGCAATTTGGGCGGGGGCGGCGAATTTAAATCCCAAAAAGAAACTGCCTTCCGATTTGTAATTCAAACGTGCTAGAAACGACGGGATATCCGATTTGAATAGCCGCTTGCCTCACTAAGGGCGTAATCGGATTTCGTCATCGTGGTCTGACCAGAATATACTTTTGATATTACACACATCACTTACATTGAATATTAGTCTTTATGGGTCTACATGCGTTATTAGGAGCAGCAAATATTTACATAGTCGCTCGCAACCGTGATTGGTGTAACCCAGAAACGTCGGGCAGTAAGTAGCCCATAAAGCCTAATATTTAGTGTAATGGAACGCGAAAGTCTAAAATCTTACATCATACATACATTGATATGATCCCGTGGTAAGTAGCTTAAGCACATGCGTTACAGATATCAGAATCAACAGTGGATACACAAATATACTAAAACATATTTAATAACACACCCAGGTACGGAACAAACACCGATGTTTGTCACACAAATATTTGTCCCGGGTGGGAATCGAACCCACGACTCTTGGAACGTAGATAGTGTACCTGCGCCACTAACCACTGTTTCACCGAGCCAGACAACTTACAAGGTCTAGACTATATGTGTTCCAAATTAGATTTTAATTGGTAGTTTCAGAGCTACCCTTTCAATTATAAATATAAATATTACACGGATGTTCGTCACACAAAAATATTTGTTCCGGGTGGGACAAGAACCCACGACCCTTGGAACCGTAGATAGTGACCGTGGGTCACTATCCACTGTTCCTCCAAGCCAACTATGTGTTGATATGATGCAATATTTGTTCAGGGTTTTATTAATTCGATTAGTTAAGTCCTCGCTTCTAGCGAAGACCGTAAAAATGTAGCCGTAGTCTATACTAAGGTAGTCCTTGCTCCAGACGATGTGTGTAAAATTAAATGTTAATCGGCAGTTTCAGAGGTAAGATTTTTTTCATAATTTGATGACTTTAACCAATCGAAGGCTCCCAGTGAGTCTTGCCCTCACCGGGCAGTGATGGACCGAAGCCCTAATAATTGAAACGCTCCACTCAGCACTTACCTAATGCCGATGTCGTTCGGGGAGACAATTAACCACTTCTAACTGTCAGTGGGTTCGATGGTGAACAATCTTTGGACTGGTTACGGTCGAATTAGAATAACTTATAGGTAAACCGTGAAGTCGTCAAATTTTAATATGATTAAACATCAAATAATCATGTTTTTTTAAATTAGTGATTACCTGCTGAAATAATGAGATAAAATATGGCCTTATAAAGTTGTCGTATGTGAATACAGACCAACCACTGACCAAACTATAACTCAAAAATCCTATGTTATTTTAGTAATACAAAAATAGTGAAAAAGAGTCCATACTACTATCATAATGAGGACGATAGCAGTGTAACCTGTCATTTTCTTCATATAATTTTTTTGTGTATGAAACTAACTATTTAAATCTGTTTTGGCTAAGTCTACTGCAATCAAATTTTGTATTTTATTACGAACTATTACTTCCACCCATTTCTTCCCTCATTATCATTGAAACGCTTCAATCGAACCTCTATACCGTAGCTAACGGTGCCACGTAATTTTTTCCATTGCATCTTCATCCTGCGGCTTAATAGGGCGCTCGGGCCTCCGCACTTCCTGATCGCACCCCCAGTTTTATGTTTTTCATTAATGAAGATGCCCCCAGGCCGATCTTGATCAAGCCTTCATGGGGTGTCTTTCAATTTCGAAATCTGTACCGGTAACTTGCATTCGGAGTGCGTGTGTTGATTGGGGTAGATGGATATCGTACTCGTGAGTTAGGGTTCATTCCCGGGAATTCTCGAGCCGAGAATTCCCGGGAAATCGTTGGGCTTTGTTCCCGGGAAATCAAGCTCGAGAAAAGTCGAGAACTCGAGAAATCATTTTTCTATGTAGAAATTAAATCACCGTTTGCTGTGTTGCGTGGCGGCGTGGGCCAGAGCACAACGGCACCCTTTGAACTCGCTGCAAGGGCTCTGCGGCGTCATTTTTACACGTTCATTCGTGTTTCGACTCTAGCCAAGTATATTTTACGTTGTGAGTGTTTCACATATTATGCGATAAATTGAAATTTAAAAGTTTCATTGACACATCATGGTTTTATTATTAATATTATTTTTATCAATAATATAAGTTGAATATGATCTTCAATTTTACTAGGTACAAGTACCTATCATGTTCTTTTATATTATTTTTTAGTCAAACTTTATCACATAAAATAACTAATAGTCCAGTCATTATAGTAAGTTCACCTCGGAATTCGAAATACCCAGCTGTAAGTCTGTGAATACTTGTATATTGACACCCTAGAAGTTGTCTCAAAACCTACATACGGTAGGGTGTACGCGACTATTAATTTTTCAAGGTCAAATGTCACAAATATCAGTTTTATGAACTTTTGAACGAAACGGGAAGTTTAATCATAAAAGGAGAAAATTACTTATCATCCATTTATCTATAAAAATTGTCTCTCTTCGTATTATAAGTCTTTCGCGTTTCAGTACATTAAAACTGCTTCTTATGGGTCAAAAAGTACGAAATAACCAATTATTATAATTTCTGTTTGAAGTATAACTGAAAAAAAAAAAACATTTTAAAAATTTTAACTGTCCATCTAACTCTGTTATGAACGTGAAGATCCATATTAACCAAATAATGAAAAGCAGAAATCTTAAATCTTCGGAATACTGAAAACAAAACAAAACAATTATTTAACTAGCCTCCCATATTTAACAACGTGTTCCTCACGTATAAAAGGTGTCGTCTGGAATAGGTTTACTGGGGTAACCACGTTAAAAACTGGCCAAGTGTGAGAAAAAAAAACCATAGTTTTTGTATGAGAACACACTTAAACATTGGTTTTAAGCTTTTTCTAGTATTAGATGTTATAGAAGCTACTGAAATACATCAGTCGTGAAAATTTTAACTGTCTAGCACAATCGCACGTGGGCCTGGAAGCTTTTGAAAATACAACTTTTTCAACTATTTGCATCGCTGTATCTCTGAAATGGTGAATCTTAGGACTAAAACGTATAGACAATTTTTATAGATAAATAGATGATAAGTAATTTTCTCCTACACACTTTAATGATAAAACTTCCCGTTTCGCTCAAAAGTGCTTAAAACTGCTATTTGTGACATTTGACCTTAAAAATTTAATAGTTGCGTACAGCCTACCATATGTAGGTTTTGAGACCACTTTTAGGGTGTCAATATCCAAGTATTTACAGACTTATAGCTGGGTATCTCGAATTCTGCAGAGATTCCGAGATTCTTACCTAATTTAAGCTTAAATGACTGGACTATAACTGTACTTAGACTAATTATATTTCCTATTTTTCTAAAACAACAACACACAAGCTTAGTCTTAAATTATTCTGATATGTTTTTCTTATGTAGGTAATTTGAAATTAATTAATGTGTGATTTCAAATTTGTTAGACGAATATTGCCAGTTGTGTTGTGTGTGTATCACATATTAATCCTAGGACGTTATTGGAACCAAATAATATGAGAAAACGTACGTGAATGTCTATTTCTCGACAACCCGAGAAGACCCGAGAAATTAGCCTCGAGAATTCTCGAGACCCGAGAATATGAAAACCTCGAGAAATCATGAACCCTATCGTGAGTGTATGTAATGTTTTGTTTTATGAGCGTGACTAATTTTTAGCCGACCGCCTAAAGGGGGGTAGCTTTTGGAGTTTACTAGCTCGAAATGTAATTTCAGTATTGATAAAATAACAAATTGCAGCTATAAAATGTACTTGGCTTAAAAATGCCATTTCTCGTCTCATTATGTAACTTCCATTTCCAACCCTCATTGTCATCCAATAGAATCATGACTTACGTAAGTATGTCCGCAGGAGGTGATCTCTGCCTACCCCTCTGGGAAAAAGGCGTGATTGTATGTATGTATGTCGGTAATTAATGGTATAAAAACTACATTTGTAAAAGTTTTCCTTACATTCGATTTCAAGCATGTCATCAGTGCCATTAAAGGGGATACAAGCACGTTTTGAGACAGTCTTAAGTAAGATCCTTATAATGCGTTTAAGTGTCCCTCACGTGTTCATGTAACGTTTCGTAGCATACGCGTTTGTGTCTTCGTAGTTTCGTAGCTGATGTCGAGCTCGTAGATGCTACAAAATTGTAGCGAAAGGTGTGCGTAGCAACATTTCGCTATTTTTTCGTCTTCTCAAACAGATATTTCTTATTTGTGTATCTTTTAATGTCTTATTTAAATGAATACTCTCAACGTTAGAAAATTATAAAAAAATAACTTTAAATAAATAACTTATACCTAATGTATATTTCTCTGGCTTCTGTCCCAGGCTTGAATAATAATAATTGAAAGAGTAACATTATATGAGTTGCATAATGCATTGGATCCATAGTGTCAAATACCTTTTTGGCCATTCTGTAATTGAATATTGATTGGGGAAGCTATTACTTAAAACATTAGTATAGAAGGTTTCACACCCTCCAAAGAATACCAAAGAAAACAAGCGTCCCATCCATCATGGTAAAGTTATGGCCAATACGGGCGGAACACCTCCCAAGTGCGCGAACAATTTAATTTACTAGGCACCTTCTAATATCGACCGATATCTTACATTCCGCTCCCCCTGTGAATTTTCACGGGCCATCTAAAAACAAATTAATAAAAAGTCGACAAGCGTGTCCTTGCATTGGATGGTTCCGCAGGTGTAGTTTTTTTTTTATTATGCTAAAGTTAAGGGGTGATCGATTGAGTAAATACTATCAGGCTGTTTAAAATCGATTTGAGCTTAGGGTTTTTCAGTATTGCTTACTCGTATGAGTTCACAATACGAAGTAACCTGCCATCATATATTTATTGATTGTTGATAAACAGTGTAAGCTGTCCTATAGATCTTAAGGCTAAATCTTCTTACGTGTTGACTTCTTTACAGCGCTCGTTGTCACGGTCAAGGCTAAAAGATGACAGTTGTGCTAATAAGAAGTTAAATCACCACCGCTATTTGGTGAGATATTTTGTGCGTTCCAGTTTACAATTTTGTAGCATCTACGAACTCGACATCAGCTACGAAACTACGAAGACACAAACGTGTATGCTACGAAACGCATAGTTATAGTGAAAAGTTTCATCCAACTTCTCTTTTTGATTCGAACTCAGTCTGTCTACCTATTGTTATTTCTCGTATGTAAATGATTAAATGTAAAATTCAATTAACACATCTGAAAGCTTTTTCCTCTTCCGACCCATCCCCAACACGCCAAGATAAAAATCGCACGCTCAACTAATAAACGAGATGTCCGCTAATTCATCATTGTTTTTCACTAATAAAAACACGACAAAAACACATCCTCTCTCCTCAGGAGTGTCCCCCTGCCCGGGGGGACTCCCGATGCCCTCTATAGATGCTAGGGGTGTACCAAGAGGTCGCACTACTAAGAAAATGATGTCCCTGTTATCAGAAATTTTGATTATACGACCATTAATAGAAAACCTTCCTACATATGCGTTTTACATACATACATACATAAAATCACTCCTTTTTTTCCCAGAGGGGTAGGCAGAGATCACTTCCTGCCCTGTGCTACGGTCCCGGCACACCACTTTCGCTTCATCCACATCCATCAACCTCTTCATGCATGCTCGTCGATTATGGGTACTTTTGATTTGGCCTCTCTTAAAGATTTGACCTATTTGGTCATGACAGGTCTTTCTTGGTCTTCCCGGCGTTTACATGCACATATATATCTATTCAATTATAATTAAAGATTATAATAAAATTATTCTCCCGAGAAGACAATGGCAAAAACTCTATGTTCAGTGTGTATGTTCGTAGCTGTTTATACTTATTTACAAATTGATTTTCCTGATTTAAGAATTGACGTTTTATAAATTCATTCCATATGAAAATACGTATGCAACTAAGTACTTTTTAACCGACTTCAAAAAAAGGAGGAGGTTCTCAATTCGTCTGTATGTATAATTTTTTTTTTATGTATGTTCACCGATATTTTCGTCAATTATAGACGGATTTCAAAATTTTTTTTTTGGTTGGATAGAGTTCACTTCCGAGGTGGTCCCATTTTCACCAGTCTTGGATCTGATGATGGGATCCTGGAGAAATCGAGGGCAACCTTCAAATTTTATAGGGACATGTACCGCGTTTTGCATATTATCTGAAGTCATATTGGCATTTGCTTCTGGATATCATAATTTTATGATGCTGAGCTGATGATGGAAGGTCAACTCCTTAATAGTTATGAGTAAAAGAATAATTATTTTAATACTGTATACATATTAGGACTACTAGTTATAATATCAGTAGCATCACAGGTGAGCTAAACTATTAGGTTGACCAGTCTAGGATCTGATGATGGGATCCAGGAGAAATCGAGGGCAACCCTCAAATTTTATAGGCACATGTACCGCGTTTTACATATTTTCTGAAGTTATATTGGCATTTGCTTCTGGCAATCATAATGTTATGATGCTGAGCTGATGATGGAAGGTCAACTCCTTAATAGTTGGGAGTAAAGGGATTATTCTTTCAAATCTGTGTACATATTGATACTACTGGTTATAATATCAGTAGAATTATAGGTGAGCTTAACTAATAGGGTGTAAAAAAAATTAACACTAAAAAGGATGAAAAAAAATTGTAAACAAAAAAAAAAAACCGCCTTCAAAAACACGACTCACTAAAAATTACAAAATAATATAATACGAACATTTATAATAATCATCTGGGTATGAATTTTATATGTTGTTGAAGGCGGTGCCAATCAAAATTTTGAGGAAAATAAAGCACTCTGTGCTTGTCTGTATGAAATATAAACGGCACCGCCTTCAACAACATATAAAATTCATACCCAGATGATTATTATAAATGTTCGTATTATATTATTTTGTAATTTTTAGTGAGTCGTGTTTTTGAAGGCGGTTTTTTTTTTGTTTACAATTTTTGTATGAAATTATCTACCGGATATTGTAATATAAATTTTATAGTATAATATAGTGGTTTACACCCATAAAAAACATGTGTGAAAAAGAACCATGTTGGTTCGAATATTCGTAGTACGAGTGCGTTTGCAAACTTCGAAATCAGTCCTGCCTGGTTTCCACAGATTTCTAAAGTATATATAAATTTCCTTCATCTACCTCTTTTAAGTACTTATCTATCTAGAAGCCGATCGTCACACCCCTAATATAAGCGACGCCGCGACTTGCAAAATGTCCGTTCTTTGATTTTTTTGGGTCGACAAATTTTGTATTCATTACCATACTTATGACTTTTCACTGGGTCCAAATTATGTTTTTTTTTGCCGTACACAAGTCAAAGGGAGATTGTCAGCTCCGATGCTTGTATTTTAGATGAAACTAATTTGCCTTTAGAACACGAAGGATCGGTCCACCGGCTTTTTAACTTCTGCGTACGTGTTTTTGGGTCGAAAGGACATACATTTTAAAATTAACAAATTAAGTCTGTACCTGTGCGGGATGTGAGGGGGAATGATGGTGGTCTTCTTTTTTAGGGAGATGGGTGGATTTAATCATTTTGAATATGTTAATCGTGAAGTGATTTGTAGGTTATGTTTACACAAGAACCACGAATCCAAAGAAAGATTCGCAATTCGAAAAAATAAAGTAACAATAAACTTAATGAGTGGATTTGATTATTTTGAATATGTTAATCGTGTAGTGATTTGTAGTTTATCTGAGCACCTAAAACCCAAAGAAAAGACTAATTGACACGATCACCAATCCGAAAATCATATAAATTAAACTAATACGTAAAAGTAAAGCTATTATAGCTTAGTATTTCAATTTATTTGAAAGGACTTTTAGTTTAGAGATTAAAAAAAATACGGAAATTGTATTTTTTTTACAAAATGCCTCAGAATCTTTCCTATTTACGCAATATGATACACAAACCCACCCATACAGTATCCTGAATCTAAATATATGAAACTAAACCTACGTCTATTACCACAGATAGTGTAAGTGTGTGTAAAAGGATCTTACAATTGAATCTACAAATAAGAAGCCGAACATTAAACACCCGGATACGGAAATAGAATCGAACTCCTACCTCATTAACGTCCAAGATCCTCCAACCAAAAGAAATCTCCAGCAAAAAATACAAATACACTTAAATACGAAATCGCTGCCATTTCCATCTTTAATAGAACCAATTTCGGACCCGAACATGCATTAAAATACCTAAGACCGTTAAAAATGAGCGCTTCATTACAATCCCCATTCAATTTTAACGACGTCGTATACGCACCTTTGATGTTAATCTATAATGCAAGCTCGATGTCCCGATAAATAACGAATCAACAAACAAAGGACGAAAAAAGAGGGGGAGGGATAAGGTAAGAAGGCGCAGAGGGGTAGCGTGCGGGCTGGCTTTTGATGCCTACTTTACGTTTTTGTAGAGACGTTTTGTAGCGTTGGTGATGAGCTGTTAAGGTCATACGTCACTTATTGTTAACTAGTGACCCGTCATCGCTTTCACCATCAGCCCATATACGTCCCCACTGCTGGGGCACGGGTCTAAACTAGGGCTATAAGGCCTTAGTCGACCACGCTGGCCAAGTGCAGGTTGGGCGACTACAGAACCTTAGAATTTCTTAGTTGTGCACTGTGCAGGTTTCCTCACGATGTTTTCTTCACCGTTAAAGCGTCGAATGATGGTACATATGAATTTCAAATTTTAAAAACACATTGGTACCTGGCGGGGTTTGAACTGGCGACCTCTCGCATGGCAAGCAACGACCTTAACCACTCGGCCATCGACGCTTTTACGTCCTCGCTTTGCTTCGAGTAAACCTAAATATATAAAACAAAAAAAAACCGCCTTCAAAAACACGACTCACTAAAAATTACAAAATAATATAATACGAACATTAATCTGGGTATGAATTTGATATGTTGTTGAAGGCGGTGCCAATTAAATTTTTGATGAAAACTGCGTGAAATATAAACGGCACCGCCTTCAACAACATATCAAATTCATACCCAGATTAATGTTCGTATTATATTATTTTGTAATTTTTAGTGAGTCGTGTTTTTGAAGGCGGTTTTTTTTTGTTTACAATTTTTTTTCATCCTTTTTAGTGTTAATTTTTTTACACCCTATTAGTTAAGCTCACCTATAATTCTACTGATATTATAACCAGTAGTATCAATATGTACACAGATTTGAAAGAATAATCCCTTTACTCCCAACTATTAAGGAGTTGACCTTCCATCATCAGCTCAGCATCATAACATTATGATTGCCAGAAGCAAATGCCAATATAACTTCAGAAAATATGTAAAACGCGGTACATGTGCCTATATAATTTGAGGGTTGCCCTCGATTTCTCCTGGATCCCATCATCAGATCCTAGACTGGTCAACCTAATAGTTTAGCTCACCTGTAATGCTACTGATATTATAACTAGTAGTCTTAATATGTATACAGTATTTTTATTTTATTTATTTATTTCATACACACAACACATTACAATCACAGAAAGACAAAGTACAAAGATATACAGTTCGGAGCAAGATTGCAATACAGAAACAATGTGTACATAAAAAAATAAGTTGAAATTAAGTTATATAACACATGGCAGAAACAATTATTATATAAACAGAAATTGGAAAAAAAAGAACAAAAAATAGGTATTATTTTAACACATATATAACATTGTATCTAATTATTAGGTAGGTTTACATTGTAGCTTAGCAGCAAGCTTAGCTTCGATGCTGATCAGATCCAGCATCGTCACCCAGTTTATACGGTGTTGAATAGAGGATATCTTGTAATTTTTTGATATATTGAGACAAATTTGGTGAAAAAATATCAATGTCCACATTAGATCTCACTGTTTCGTTGTACTGTCGAGCCATTCTGACCAGGGGGCTGTAATATGAAGTATTATTTTTGTGGGTCCGCAAGGCAAATACATTAGTTTTTGTGGATCTTCGCGCGCTAAATTTGGTGTTAAAAGACATTTCGGAAAGCAAAGCAGGTGTATCAATACGAGAGTGTATCAATTTATAAAGATATATGAAATCAAAATATTTGCGACGAGTTTCAAGTTTCTCTACATTGAATTTAGATAGCCTAGATTCGTAGTCGAGACCAATACGTCCAAGTTGTTGGCGGAAGCACAACATGCGCAAACACTTCTTCTGCACTCTTTCCAAATTATCGATATGAACTTTGTAATAAGGTGACCACACGGGACTACCATACTCCAAGACACTTCTGACTAGAGTAAAGAATAAATATATTAAAGATCTAGGATTCCTAAAACCTTTTGAAGATCTAAATACGAAACCGAGAAGTTGATTAGCTTTGGTGGTTATGTGTTGATAGTGTGCTCGGAATGAAAGCTTGCAGTCAAATAAGACTCCCAAATCCTTCGCAACGCTGGACCTAGAAAGATTTTGGCCATCAATTGTGTAATTATTAACAGTCCAGGAGTGTTTGTTAGTAAACGATATAACAAAGCATTTTTTTATATTAAGATACATATAGTTTGCCCTACACCAGTCTGAGATACAATTCAAATCTCTCTGCAAACAATAGCCGTCAAATTCTGAAGTAATGGTCCTAAATACTTTTAAATCGTCTGCGTATAACAGACATTCACAAGATAATTGCTCAATAAGATCGTTTATAAAAACGATAAACAAAAGCGGTCCCAAATGTGACCCCTGAGGAACACCGGATGTCACTGAAATTGGAGCAGAGGAAAATCCTTTAAGAGCAACTAGTTGACTTCTATTGCTTAGGTAGGAAGTTATCCAGCGATACAAACTACCATGAACTCCATAGGTGGATAGTTTAGCGCAGAGTATCCTGTGATTGACTTTGTCAAACGCCTTCGAAAAGTCTGTATACACAGAGTCGACCTGACCACCCATGGCGAAACTTTTACACAGATAATCTTTGTATTCCAAAAGATTCGTGACGGTAGACCTGCATTTAATGAAGCCATGTTGTTTAAGTGAGAGAAGAGGCTTCATATGACTGTAGAGAACATCATACACTAACGACTCAAACAATTTAGCGAAGCAGGATAATATGCTGATTGGTCTATAGTTCTCACACTTACATTTATCACCATTTTTAAAGATAGGAATTATATGAGCGGTTTTCCATCGCTTAGGGAAAATTCCGCAGATTAGTGATTTATTAAAGATGATTTCTAACGGAATGCTGAGCTCCTTGCAACATGCCTTAACAAATAACGGGGAATGAGGTCTGGTCCAGCGCCTTTGCTTATATCAAGGTGTTTAATTTTTATCTCAATTTCTTTTCCGGTGATTCTCAAGTTTGATAGCGTACTAGTTGATAGCTGAGCTACAGCAGAGATATTAGAATGCGGAGACGTTAAATTAGTTTGAGTATCGGCTTCATAAACGGATGCAAAATATCTTGAAAAAAGCTCACAGATACCTTGACCACTAGATGACACAGAGTCATCAAATTTCATGACCTGAGGAAATGAGACATGACCCTTTCTATTCTTGACAAAAGACCAAAAAAGTTTAATATTATCTTTCATTGACTCCTCAGTCATATTAATATACCTTTTGTAGCACTGCTTGACCATTTTCTTAAATCTGTTACGTAATAATGCGAATGTATCGAAATCTCTAGGGTTATTATATTTTTTATAAAGTTTGTGAAATTTGTTTTTTTTTTCCTCATTACATTTTATTAAAGATTTACTGTACCAAATGGGATATTTATTAGATTTAATTGTTGTAAGTGGAGTATGTTTTTTTATTATCTCTTCCAATTTATTATAAAAAGTTTCAGTACATTCATCCACATCAGAGTTCGCAAACATCAAGTGCCAATCCAATGAATTAAACTCTTTCCTTACTTCCTCAAAGCTACACTTAGAAAAATTTAACCGCTTACTATTTAGCGAATTTTTTAAACGTCTTTCTTTCGGAAATAGCAAGGGAACCTCAAACTGAAGTGCGGGGTGGTGGCAATCCACCAGACTAAGAGGAATAGCCTCCGTAACTGTCAAGGGAGTAATTGTCGATAAAATCAAGTCTAGAGTTCTACCTTTCTCGTTTATGATGTTATTACACTGATGTAGTTGACAAAGTGAAATAAGTTCCCGCAGCAGTAATAATTTCCTACTGCAAGAAGTCGAATGAATTGTATTTAGCGAGTTGGAACAGAAATCCGGGGTGTTGAAATCTCCGACAATTAACCATTTATTATTTTCATTACATATATTTAATATAACCTTTTGACAGTTAGAATAGAACTCTTCCAAATTAGAAACATTGAGATCCGGGGAAGATAACAAACGCATAAATTAATGTCAGGAGTATTAAGCTTATTAGACTTTATGGTGACCCAGATATCCTCTAAGCCACTTTCCCAGCTTGCCTGACGGATAACTTGAAGTGATTTTTTCATAGCAATTAAAATACCACCGCCTTCGAGCTTTGAAGAGTTAGAATCAAAGCGATCTCTTCTAAATATGTTGTACCGCGCGTCTACAATTTCTCCATCAAAGATACCAGCATTCAAATTAGTTTCCGTCAGACATATAATATCATAATTGAAATTTAACAAGTTGAAATAAAATTCGGATAATTTCGATCTAAATCTATTGACATTCTGATAATAGACACTTATCATCAATAAGAACACAATGACAACTGAGCAATAAAATACAATAGATATAAGTGACCAGTGTTAGCATTTGATTTTACTGAGAAAATCAATGTTTTTTATATGTAAAGCTGGACTTTCCTCATTTTTCCGGATATAAATCCGGCCAAAGCGTACCCATACGAACTTAAAATTATTTTCCCTACAGAATCTCCGCGCTGCACTGTGTACCTCTTTCACTTCGGGGGATAAATGCTCCGCCACATAAATTCTTCGCGTTTCACCCGAGAAGCCCATATGAGTCGATGCAAGTTTATCTTTAGGGTGAGACTTATTAAAGCGAGTCACCGATGACATAAAGAGATCACGGATACGCTGTGATGATAGAGTTACAAGTATGTTACGTGGTCTCTTATTAGACGCATCCATTTTTGCGACTCTGCGGCAAGCTCTCACCTCACTGTCCGGAATATTAGCTTGCACACAATCACAGAGACTCCTGAACATAGCAGTTAGGTTTTCATGCTTGCCCTCAGGCACTTCATGAATCTCGACATTCATATCGCGAGAGATCTTCTCAACTCCTGAAAGTCGACCATTCAGTTTATTTAATTCTGCCTGGAGCTTGCTATTCTCGCATTCTAGATACATTACTTTGTCAGTTGTTCTTTTTAACTCAGATTGTATTGATTTCTGTTCCTCACATATAAAATCTGTGGTAGCACTAAAATCATCCCTGACGCCTTTAAGAGCAGACTGAATTTCGACTTGCACCATCTCCCGAACATCCTCTCTTAATACCTTACGAAAGTTATCCATAAAGACCGAGAGGGAGGCACTCAGCTTTTCATCCAGAAGCGAACTTATTTTGTCCATGGTCACACTTGAAGAATCTTCAAACTTCATAGGCGGGGATGGCAAATATGACGACGTGTTAAGATCTGATGCGACATCACAGGACATGTTCAAGGTATCATCATTCTGCAAGAGGTGGCTTTGCCGAACAGGCGTGTTGTCATTGGATCGCACTCGTCTTGTGATGGAGCTACAGGCCGGGCAAACCCAATTTGCTGCCTGACCCTTGTTTATGGCGAGAAATTGTTGTTTATCAATATTGAGGCACTGATGATGGAATTTCGCCACACATAAACGACATTTTAAGGACTCCTTCGCATTCAGCGCTTTTTTACAAGCATTACAATTCATTTTCAACGATCACAACTTTTCCAAATTTTACCTCAGAATGGGGAAAAATTTTACGATGGCAACACAATTCAAATGTCAGTTTCAAAATTGTAGTTGTCAATTGAGTTTGACAGTCAGAAATCACAACGGTTGAGGGTAAAAGTTATGACAGGTACCCCCAAATTACGAGTGTACGGGCATCACACTCACAAACTTTATTGATTGTTCGAGATTTTAGTCAAAGATAAGTCCAGATAACACTTCTGCAGCACTACTAGTCACCACCGCACAAAACTAAGTCACCCATACAAATAAATTTTAACAATTTATATAATTAAAACAAAAGTAACGTAAGAACAGTGTTACTTATGGCTGGGGTTGCCAGTAAAGTTGCCAGTAAAGTATTAAAATAATTATTCTTTTACTCATAACTATTAAGGAGTTGACCTTCCATCATCAGCTCAGCATCATAAAATTATAGATAGATAGCCAGAAGCAAATGCCAATATGACTTCAGATAATATGCAAAACGCGGTACATGTCCCTATAAAATTTGAAGCTTGCCCTCGATTTCTCCAGGATCCCATCATCAGATCCAAGACTGGTGAAAATGGGACCACCTCGGAAGTGAACTCTATCCAACCAAAAAAAAATTTTTGAAATCCGTCTATAATTGACGAAAATATCGGTGAACATACATAAAAAAAAAAATATTATACATACAGACGAATTGAGAACCTCCTCCTTTTTTTGAAGTCGGTTAAAAACTCAAAGGTGACTGACATAGTGATCTATCAACGCACAGCCCAAACCACTGGACGGATCGGGCTGAAATTTGGCATGCAGGTACATGTTATGACGTAGGCATCCGCTAAGAAAGGATTACCCGCGAAGCGAGGTCGGGTCACTAGTCATACATAAAATCAATCCTCTTGAATCCCTCTATCTATTAAAAAAAACTATCAAAATCCGTTGCGAAATTTTAAAGATTTAAGCATACGTAGAACAAACTAGAAAGATTCGTCGTAGAAATGGTTTGACATTTCTTAACACATGAATATTTGTAGCTAACATTACCCAAAAATCGCCACCTGAAAAATATACACACATACAAAAGTACTAATTCACTAATAAACATAAAAAGGTTAATTTTATGGTTAATCAGGTCCCAGCGTCAGTATAATGATGTATGTAGTTGCGCACTTAGTCCTTAGTGTTTTATTATATTTATTTTTATACAACTCACCCAAAAAGCCCCTCTGTATCTTCCTCAATATATGGAGGGGGGATAGGGTGGGTCCCCCCATAATTTCATTATTTGCGACTATGCGAGCGCACTTTAAAATATCCGCGATCTATGGTACGGTCGTTAAAGCTAGTCTTTGTTTGTCGGTTATCTTTTTTTCCTTTTATAAGCCGGCTGCTTCGTACAATACTATTGAGCAGGATAATTTTGTGTTTCGTTGAGTGTTTTTGGCATCGTTTTTGTATTATTTTGGGCGACGTAAGGTGATTTGATTGTTAGTGCTATACACTGGAGGATTTATGAATGCTACGAAAAGAAATAAGTATATGAAAATATCACATTATTTGATCGGATACTGTGTTAAGTTGCAATTATGTTGCGAATTTCGAAATAAACAGTGCAATATACTTGTTACGTAAATTTTCGCAAAACATCAATGTAAAATGGTAACTGAAAAAGCTCAGCGTGTGTCGCGGAGTAGGAAGACACGCTAGTCTATACTTTAATACATAAATAACACACAGACACTGTATTTAACCCATTATCCCATATACCAGATTACATAATACATAAAAGGAACATAGAATACGTGTATCAGACAGCCGTAATCCAAATTGGCTGTGGCCCTCTGGATGCAGCGCTACAACTTATCTTGTCTTAGAGAGACTTATGTGCAACGGTAAACGTTGCACTTACGTGCAAGCCGGGAAAGTGCACTTGGGAATCTCGTTTGAGCGAGAAAGGCGATTGATTTATAAGGAAGGAAAGATGGACAGAAAATAAATGTATGCAGAGCAGCGACAATAGTACAGGACAGAGACAGACAATCTACAAAATTAATGATAGAATAGGGAGTTGGATTTTTATTTTAACAGTTAGTGGTAAGGTTTTGTGACTTTATTTCTCAATTATACCTATTAATAGGGCAACGGGAAAATAGATCCCACCAGATTTTGAACCTTATGATACTGACGAAAAGCAATGAAATCTTTCTATATGCAGTTTCCTAAACCTTACAGTTTCCTACGTAAATCTATTTTAAAGATTACCGGAACTTGGAGCAATAAGCACCTTAAACCATTTTTAGTAGAACTTAGAATGAAATGGACGGGATAATGTAACATCTGAACCTTTGTCTTTTATACCTGCATTCAAAGTGCCATACAACTGGCCTATGTCCTGCAGTGGACAGAGATGGGCTGATAATGATGATGATGATGACGAAAGTACCATACACTGCATCTTTTAAACATCTTTCAAACATAATATAGTGATCTTGCCTTAAGATAATTAAGCAATATATTCGCTTAAATGAAAAATTACGTCATGTATTTTGTTGCTGGACACTTACAGTCAATGCCATCATTACCTGTACAGCTATTAAGTCAAAGTCAAAGTCAAAAGTCAAAGTAAAAATTTCTTTATTTATATAGGCATTCACATGCACTTATAAATCGTCATTGCATTAAATAAATAAGTAATTCTACCACCGGTAACATCATAAACAACAAACAGCAATCAAAACTAAATCAATACAGAATCGAAGGAAAGTTTCAACGCACTCATTAATCCCATGGACAAATAACGTCCGCCGCATACAACATTGCTTTAAACCCGCCACCTAATGTTCCAAAGTTGTCACTCGATCAGTGAGGGTGTTCGCGTCAGTGATGCCAACTCTCAGAAACATCTAACCCTAAATTTGTGTCAATACCCCCTAAAATCCCCCTGTTGCGGTGAACTTTTCAATTTTGCTATTAAAACGATCTAATACATCAACCTCTTTGACTGAAGATTTTATAATTTTTTGCAGGTCTTGTTATTTTAGACAACAATTGCTAACGGGGCAATATTACACACTTGTAAACAACTATAGAAGCAATAAAGTATTTAGTATTAGGTTAATATTCTCAATTTGAAAAACCCCTAAAAATACCCCTAACCTTTTTATACATACATACATACATAAAATCACGCATTTTTCCCAGGGGGTAGGCAGAGATCACTTACAGCGATCCACTTTTCACCTCTGTGGGCACCTTAAAATATTCCCATCTACGGGGAAAACCCCTAAGTTGGCAACACTACTTCGCGTTTTACGACGGACCCGGGATATTAAGAGGGAACGGGGGATAATGGAACTCGATTCGGTGGACAATACTTCGGCGGGTCGTCACACCGCCGCGTTTCATTAAAAACAACAATGAGTGCCGTAACGACTGTTGTTTCGACCGGCGGTTTCTTGGGTCCGCTTAATGGTGTCACGTGTTCGATGGCAGTTTGATCGGACGGGTTAAGTCGACGAATAGTAATATACACTCGGGTGAAGTAGTTTTAACCGTCTTTGTGATCGATTAGACATACGTGAAGCATAGCTTATATGCGAAAAGCCAAGGTACAAGGTTTTTTTTTCTAAATGACTACGATGATGGCTTGAATCTCACATCAGACGGGTTGACGTATAGTCAGTAACCGCCAGTGATTTTAACCGCCTTTGTGGTCGATTAGACATGCGTGAAGCATAGCTTTGATGCTAAAAACCATGGTACTGTATGCTTATTTTCTAACTGACTACGATGATGGCTTGTAGTAGCCTTGTCATCATCACCGGACTTGCGGGGCAGCTGGTGGCTCTCTCCTACCTGGTACATGTTAAAACTATGGTCTATATAGGTAGTGGTGTGCCAAGACCATAGCACATGGCAGGAAGTGATCCAAGCCTACTACTCTGGGAAGTAGGTGTGATTCTACGTATCAAAAAAGGCTTACCAACTAAATACATAATAGACATATTAATCACTTCTACCAATAATGTGTATCATATGTACTTAAATTATAGGTATGCACAACATTTTATACGTATGTATAGGTAGGCCTATGTCCAGCAGTGGACAGAAATAGGCTGATTATGATGATGATGATAGGTAGAAACCCATTCACTTCTAGAGAAGTGGACACAATAGATTTCAATTATCACTGGCCAGATGTGTGCTGTGGTACTATAAACATACTACCGTGGTTATCGGTCGAATTACGAATTTTGGCTTAGTTTTAGCCTATTTTCTAATGCGGGACAAAATTTAGTCATCATAAAGTCCTTCATATCTAATCCACGCTAAACAGTAAAGTAGTATAAAAGAGTGTTCGCTTTACTAAGCGCGGCTCATATTTAGAAACCGATAAGGGCGGGCCTGGAAGGCCGCCAGCTCTAGTCGTATATTGCTTCTTTGTGTGTTCATATTTATAATGCGAACTAGGAATCGCTTTTAATTGTAGCCCGTGTTGTGGTATACGCAATGGTCTAAGCGTTTGTGTGGTTGTAAAGGCTGCATGTAAAGTAAGTTTGGAATCCCAGCCACTCTTGATTTTTTTTATAGATTTTGGTTTTAATTCACCAGAACATTTTTTTGCCGTAGAACGTAAACTAGACTACTGAAACTTGGCAAAAAGTTGTGTTGCTTAATTGATTCAGCAAGTTTTTTGTAAATGGATTTAGTCTTTCACTTCCATGGGCCACTAAACAACATTTTTTTTTAAATATAAACCCTTAAAACCTTTTTTCAACCACTTGATGCGAAACGAGAGTAATACTCATAAAGTACGTATGTGTTCTATTTCTTTGTGTGCGTTTTGTGTCTTGTGTATGTATCTATGTGTCATTGTTACCTCAAGTAGTGGTCAATAAAAGTTTTTTCTTTCTTTCTTTGATATACTCCTGTATCATTGTCATTCGGTTGGCGGACAGTCAAACAAACTAGTAGTTCATAAGCTTTAAACTGCTGTCAAATTAATTTAATTTACTTGTAATATTTGTTAGAGAACAAATAAATATAATACGACATCATATCATGCACATTCGACCAGTTATTTAACTCCCGTGCGGGGATTGCACCCACCTACTAGCGTGACACAAGCCACCATTGCTACCAGTAGCGCTACCATGAGTTTAAAAGTCACGGACTCGATATCGCCTACGTAAATATGTCTATGAAAAACTTGTGCAGCGCCCCTGGTGGTTACGCTGAGAACTCAAATCGTTCGTATGAAAAAACAACTCGATAGGTTTTTAACGAACGTAAGTTTTCGATAGCCAACTCATGGTACCGCCACAGACCAGTCAAAGCCTCTTACAACACATGAGAGCAAAGTATTCTCCATCCACAAGTCTCAGATCAGCACGTACCATCCTCCTATTAGCCTATCCCACTTATAGTGTATCTAATATCCGGGCCGGTTGTATGCTAATGTGGCCGTAAGCAGTATGATATTAGGGCCCTTGGGTGGGAACCGCCGATATTAACAGTTGGACCGTTGCCCGGGTGTGTAGCTTTGGATAGCTTGGCGTTTGAAGATATTGGATAGTTGTGGTGTAAACTCCATATAGTGTATGGAGAGGTATTGATAGAATTTCATAATAGGTGTGCAGGTTTCCTCACGATGTTTTCCTTCACCGTTAAAGCGTCGAATGAAAGGAACATCGTGTCGAAACCTGCACAAGTGCACACCTACGAAGAAATTCTAAGGTTGTGTAGTCTACCGCACTTGGCCAGCCTTATCGCCATAGTTTAGGGTAGGCCCGTGCCCCAGCAGTGGGGACGTATATGGGCTGATGATGATGTTATCATGAATATGTAATGTAATATTCATGATAACATCATCATAATCGCGTGTATACCTAGTACACAGTATGTATAACTATACTGTGTACTAGGTCTACACGCGATTAAGAGAGTAGCAAATGCATCTAAAGATATGATCACGGGTGAACTGTAGGAGTGCGAGAATGACGGTAGGTCTAAGGGCAGACATCTCGGTCTACCCTCTTTCTAAGTCTTTTATTACGCACGACAGCACTACCCTCGTTCACAATATTGTCACTCCGAATTCGATCGCGACACACTTCACTCACGGTATCTCTTCTTTCTTCCTACAGTTCACCCGTTATCATGGCTCTTGCAACAGAACCGAAATATCGGGAGCTCATTAAAACAAAACAACATGGTAAATATCCCGGACACTTTCAGTCTTCTAATATTTTTTTATTTATTGGCGCTCAAACACATCATATCATGCTATTAATAATATATAAGTTCTTAACAAGTTTAGGCAAGACATATCCGCTATAGCCGGTTGAATCTTTTTAATTAAAAGGAGTGTGTGACTACTACTAATTAAAACTAACTCTATTACTTATTACTACTATGTACTGTACATAGTTATTTAAGTAAAATACTTTAAATCATTAATTAGATACATTAAGAACATATTATTATGTTGCTATTGACTATCCGATTTTAGTCAACTCATGATCACTGTTTGCGCAACCTAATCAAACCTTCGTGTAATCTATGTATTTTCTGTACCAAATAACGCTTTAAATCCCTTTTAAATTATTCAAATGTTCTAAAACGAGAGAATATGAAGACTTATATGAATATATCCCGTCCGAAATCAATAAGTCAACGGGGCCCATCCATTTACCAACAAAAAGCTGTAACTCCTCTCGCATCCGACCGGGTCTCCGCAGAAACGGAGAGAAAAACGTTTTCCCATAACGTTTACAGAGAAAAATTAGTTTGCTGCACCGTTAAGGTCCTAACCGCCACGCTTTGAGCGTTACCTACGCCATTTTGCGTCTGCACACCGCTGACTCGGGCATAATGGCTCACTTTGACTTACTAGATGGAATTTTTAATGCAATAATTTCGATAATTTATCGCTAGATAGCTCGCCTTTGTGGCGGGCGGTGGCTCAAATTGGTTTTCTTTTTATCAGTAAACATTAGAGTGGCCGAGTCGATTGACCTCCGGGACATACGGTGGGGAAGGAGAGTTAGCGGAGATTGGATCTGGCTTCGCACCGTTTCTGAAAGATACTGTTTTGGGCTGTGGGTAGTGTGGGATACTAATGAATCGATGAGATATAACATTTATAGGGAAATTGTTTTTTTCCTAACATACGATGATGGCCTGGAGTAGCCTCGTCATCATCACCGGACTTGCAGGGAAGCGGATGGGTCTGATCCCTAAGCATTTATAGGGAGGCAAATCAATGATATTGTTTACCTCCAAATAAGACATACTTGATTTTTAACCATTTCACTGTCGAAGAAGTAGACACAATAGAAATTTTATTCAGACCATTATGTTGTCAGTAGGACTGTAATGTGCAAACCTTAATCATAAATTTGAACTGTGATATAGAGTTGTTTTCTCTTTGAACTTAGATGGAAGAAATTACACGTGTTTTGTGAACACACTTATTATAAATAAGCGACTTTATTATCAGTTTATCATAGTATTTCAATCTTTCTTGCACTCAGCGTTCCAAATCGATCTTAAAAGCAAAGGCAGTCAAAATTACTATGTACAACTCAACTTATCATCGTTCACTGCTGTATGTCTTCCAAACATTAGCTTTCAATTCCGAAGCGACACTTTTGAGGTTCCGTAGGCGTTGTAATTAAATACGTGACGTCATTTAGCGATGCCCTCTCGCGGTAATTTGCGAAAATGGAAAGATGGCCGCGATAGAGCGACCGGTTTGTTCTGGTTTTTTTATTATTCAAAAAATGTAATGTCCTCCCCAGGGACTCTTCGGATAATCCAATTCGTCTGCTTAATGACTTAAATGGGAATGTTGTCTCTGACAAGCGGGGGTGCATTGGCGTTTTTGTAAACAGACCTCGTCTGAGGAATTGAGAGAGCGTATCGATTTGATATTTTTGTGTCAGATAGGTATTTTAATTGAATAGATAATGTTCATTCGTCTAATAAACTGTCGTTGTCGAATTATCTTAAAAATAAGATTTTTTCAAAAATTGCTTGAAGATCATTCACATATTTGTGAGTAAACAATGTGGATATTAATCATTATTTAAACCAATTAATTATCGCAAGAGTGCGTAGTGAAAGATAACATAGAAAATCTTAATTATAGTGATACATAAAATGTAAAGAAATGTGATTCATGCCTACTTATATATTAAACATTTCAGGCGTATTTAAGTAGTGTCAATATTTCATCATATTGTTTTCCATCATCACTACATAGCATAAAGCAATGTCGCTTCCCGCGTCTATCTGTCCCTATGTATGCTTAAATCTTTGAAACTACTCACTTGATGCGGTTTTTTTAATAGATATAGGGATTCAAGAGGAAGGTTTTAATGTATAATTTACCCGAAGGCACTAGTCATGTATAAAACAACGTATCAAAAGCAATACCTATAACACGATCCGTTTGAAACATCTTACATGCCCACATGCCCACTTCACACATCGTAAATAGCCTTCAGCACATACCTAGTCGTAGACTAAGACCTAAGGTGCAGAGCCAATTTCCGGATGCATCTCTAGAGCTGATGTTCATATTAACGAACGTCTGGCCTTAAACGGTGCAGCGAAACGGTATAGCCCGAAGCGAGTTAGATATGTGAAGGGTTTTGTGAAAAATGGACGATAAACTAAAGGGTCTTGTGAACAAATGGAAGATGAATGGAATATGTTGTGATTTATTTAAAAATCATTATTTCGATTCTTCTTCTTTGCGTATCAATGACAAAACAAATTAATTCGGCCCATATTATCGTTGATTGCTTTACTTTTTCTAGCAGTGAAGTTATCACTACAACAATCAGGTAATGTGGAACAAAAATCAAATAGAATAGAATAGAATAGAAAAGAAGAATTGTTTATTACTAAATAAACTTCCTTCTATAAAAAAGAGGCAAATTAATATATCATTTTACCCTTAAAATTTTAGGCCTCGGCCGCACAAAAAGTCCATTATCAAAGAGTATCACCGAGAAGCCAACTGCAGCCTCGTTACCTAACACCTGTCCTAAAGCGACATCGAACCGCGAATAGTTACAAACTCCACACATAAATCACCAACTCGCTTCGAACCTACTCTCGCAGGGCCATTAGCATTTTTTATGCATAGAAATCGATCCAGCAGCCGTCTAATGCCTCCCACGATACATTAATATCTTACTTTTTATGACTGTTCTGCAACTTACCTCCTACACAAAATGACCTAAGCGCCGTAGCAAGTCGTAGCAAGAAACCAAACTCTACCGGCTACGGACTACGAGCGATCGTAGACCGTAGCACCTCGGTCGTGAGATTTCGAGTTTAAGAATTGTAGAAGTTGATAATAGGTGGCGTTGGCGATTTTCTTAACGCCTCAATTTTTCTTTCACGGGCACTTTGAGATTAAAAGTTTGTAAAATGAAATGAAAAGTTCGCCGGTGGGCGCGTATCGGGTGTATTGGGGGATCATAGCGGGAGCTGGGAATTCATTTTTCTTCGTGTTATCGACTGGGTGTCGGTCTGAGAGATTTGTATGAAGGTTCCGCGTTGGGATCGAATGAAACTTTTCTACGAGTAGGTGCTTCATTTGCTGTGACATTTGATTGTACATTTATGGGGGTGTTTAACTTCTAATGAGCTATTCAATCAATTTGTCGACTTATTACAAATTGTGTAGCCTTATTGCTCAAATTGTTTAAAGTTACCAAGTTTTAGTGGTTACCTTGTAATTTGATTAGATTACAACGGGATACATTTGAAAATATAAGAACAAATAGAAAGAACATTATGATATTATCAACGAAGGGTGTATTACTTACAAGTATAGGCCAGTAGACAATTCTTATTTATTGCAATTGATGATTAAAGTACTTTACTGTACATGTAGTAGTTACAGGGCATTGGCCGTATTGGTACAGTTGCTTGCACTACGTTATGATTAGGTGTAAAGTTGAATGAAACTGTACACATATCAGTGCACGTGACTGTATATATACTTTTCTTAAGCTCAAGGATTCTTTGTATAGATTCATACAAGCACGAGCTTCAATTCAAACTGTACCGAACATTGTATGCAGTCCAATGCGTCCAACGCATACTGGTAGCTTTAATAACCATTTCAAGCCACTACATAGAAAATATGGCTTCAATTCTAATGCCGACATTTCAAAATAACCGACATAAACGTAATTTAACTAATTACACCGCCGCTAACGTCCACCAAAGTTCATTCCGAGATGGAATTATCCTATCAGTTGGCATCACGAGAATAAATTTCCAATTTGTAACTAACCCGCCTCTCAGGCCGGTATGAAATGGCTCATGCAATTTCCAAGCAATCCATTACAGACTAAGGGCATTGGGAAAAATTTCTCGCCGCAATAAAAATGCGATTTATATTCGCAAATAAATTGGACCGATAGGGCGATATTAATTTCCGTTTAACGACCGCTGGAGTGGGGTAGAGCCTGTTTAGGGACTAGTAACGCCATCTAGTGGCGAGTGGATGAATTAAACTTGGATTGGTGAAGGTGGAAAATATTGCTAAGTTAAATTATTTAGTACGATTAGTTCTATGTACAGGAAATTAGTGATATTTCCATATATATTTTTTTTAATTTTGACATCTGTAACACAATTGGCAAGGAAGCACAGAAATCAGGCCAATGTATGTGATGTCATGTAATATTTATATATTAATTACTACGTCGATTAAATTAAAATAACATTAAGGTCACCCTTTTTAACATCAGGTAATAAACCTAATCACACCAACATAAGCCTTTACAGCTACATCTAACAATAATTAAGATACAAAAGATACCCGACCGAAATGGATTCAGAACGCAAAAAAAAAACCGGTCCCCAAATAATATGTTATATCTAATCGCGCCATTAATATTCTTCTCTCGGGCGAATTAAAAATATATACAAACAATTATTTGGATGCACGCTGGGGTAATCTTTGTACTGGTAGCAGTGGTCACGTAGAACGGCAAAAATACGTCTGTCCGAAGCACCGATCGTAGATTTTGGGGTTCCGTTGGCTAATTAATAGGGTATTTTGGTAATTTTTGTGTTTTAAGTGTTAAATTTTAAGTACTGAATCGTCGATTAAAAGCGTCGATGGCCGAGTGGTTAAGGTCGTTGCTTGCCATGCGAGAGGTCGCCAGTTCAAACCCGCCAGGTACTAATGTGTTTTTTAAATTTGAAATTCATATGTACATACCATCATTCGACGCTTTAACGGTGAAGGAAAACATCGTGAGGAAACCAGCACACCTGAGAGATTTTTCAACGGTGTGTGAAGCCATGTCAGAGGCCCACGGGCGACACCAGGATTGTTCATCAACCATACGATAAGAAGAAGAACTGAATCTTAATTATTATATTTCATCGTGTGAAGGTATATCATCGCAGTTGGATGAAAATTAGTCTATAAAAGCTATGATGACATTACTCTATAGTAAGTACTATAGAGTTCTATAGAGTAACTATAGAGTTAGACATTCATATAATCACGTCTTTTCCCAGAGATCACTTCTTGACATGTGCTACGGTCCTGGTACACCTCTTTCGCTTCTTCCAAATCCATCAATCTCTTCACGCGTGCTCATCGATATAATTATCTAAATTCGTAATTTTTTATATAGTTGCAAAATATTCAAGTTTCTTGTTTCATGAAGGCATAAGATAATTAAGATATGGTACAGTATTGTGGTCATATTGAGAAAGTTACTAAATAATGACGATGACAGACAAAAATTAAATATATAAAATAAAAAGGTAAATATTTCTAAAAACAACTTTGGTTATTAGCTTACTATTGCGAATATTGTCGCTCTAGCTATTAATATCGTATATTATGCTCGTTCCTAGCATTATCGACCATTCGTGCCTTGTTCAATTAGCGTAAACTCCACTCAACCCTATACTGAACTCTTGCACACCGTGCCCACTCGAACTTCGCGTCCAGATTTTTTTATCGCGATATACGGACGCACGCCGGCGGAATATTTTAATTTTTATATTATTTTATTAAATATGGAAAAATAACCCTGCGCCCGACCGGGGTGGGTCTCGAAGACCCACCTCGCTTAATTGTGCACAGCTTAGCCGTGTGTGTATCTCGAATTTTAATATCGCCACGGCTAATCCGGCCCGCCCTTATTTTTATTGTACTTTCGGAGCGCTATTTGCATTTATAATTTATTTTGTTTTATTCCCTTATTGTGTAAGTGTAATCAGGTTATGTGACCGCGCCACCTCAGACGCGATTATTAGATTTGTTTGTGTGATTTTGAAATTGTCGTCCAACTGCTGGACAGAAGGAATGTCGATGGGGATGTATTTTTTATTCTCTTGTGTATTTGTTTTTGAAAGATTTATTTTTGTTGCCAAGTCAAATTTTGTTTAAATTTGATTTGTCTACAAAAAGTAGTAGTAGTAGAGTAATTCCAACACCAACTAAAGCATACATCTTCACACGTCCAATGCTATAAATAGTATTATTGTTGTTTTATATGGTCAACATCATTTCTTCTTAATTTTTATTATATTTTCTGTCAAACTCATAAAATAAACATGATTGTACAATTAAAAATAACTGATCTTGTGTGCGTCGTTACCTTAGTATTCATCGAACTTGAATAAATGTTAATGGTATCAATAAAGGATAACAAAACCTTCCTTAAAGTCTATATCAGCTAATAATCAGAAATCCCCGCAAATACACTCGCTCAATCCTCAACCGATTAGGGAATACGGCAACAAAGCGGCGAACACGGGTTAAGTGATATAAAGCGCTGCATTAGCGGCGATTATCGGAAAGAATCGAAGTGCGTTAACCCTACCGCGGCGGGGGCGCCCCCGGCGGTCGTATGGGCCCACTGTGCGCGTGGGAGGGTTGGCTGATTTTTGTAGACCATTGAAACATAGAGAATTATATCGACAGGGTTGATTGGAATTGTCCGTTTTCTACAATTATAAATGTCAACCAGATTTTATTTTACCGATAAGAGAATTCCTCTTATCGATATTGATTGATCATTGGCTCTCAAGCTCTATATGTCGAAAAACGACTTGTATAAGGAAAATATATCCAGCCTAACGATTGAATATTATCCATAAGATTATCTTATTATCAGATTATTTACTCTGTTTCTAGAACAACTCGCGACCAGTAGCGCCCAACCCTTCCCCCTAATTCTCTCGCTGCGGCGAACGCGGGTTGGTATAAATTCAACGACGAAAACCTCCTGACAGTCCCGAATTGTACCCGTTCGGAGCGATAAAGGTTCCGAATTTTACGCCTCATAGGATACCCTCAAGAGCGTATGAATTGCATTGAGCGATTACGGGTCTATAATGTCCACTGTCCGTTTGAGGGTTACGTCCCCAATAGGTAAAATAGATAAGTTATTACTAAGACTTCGTTGTCTTTCTGTTAGTCTGTCTCCCAGCAATAGATTTCGGTGAAAGCTTACAGATAAACTTTTCATTGTTCAGATGTTTAGAAACCGTACTTTTCATAGTTTACATACACCTACGAGCAAACATTTTCCGGCATTCTTAACCATAGTTATTTACACGCATCTATTACATTTATAATCACATCCCAAAGTTACGCGTTCGATTACACTTAAACATACGAATAAACTTGGAAATGAACAAGAAAAATAGGTACGTAAAGAAAAAAAATAAAGAAAACATTTATTGGTCATAAAAATTGAAAATACAAACCAAAATAAAACAAACACAAACAAATAGTAGTGGTAATCTCCCCATTGCCAGTTTTAAAAATAATAATGTTTGATGAATATTATTTTTATTAACGTAAAAAAGCATCTGTAATATCGTACATTCTTACTTCCTGATGTTGCGATTATGTTACACCAATCATGGTCGCACGCAAACCATGAGTGTCAGATCTTAGTTACCTTCTAAGGGCCTCAAATAAGTTACCATTACCAAACTACCATTACGTATCCTATCAGTGCTTTCACCACATTGAAGGATATCCCTTCATCCTCAGTATAGTACAAATATGCACACCCGAATAACGTAGTATGCAAGATACGCGGTTTCCACCACATTACACGCGGGTAAGTTACCCTCGTAAGTCATATTGTGAATTGAGCTAATGTAATGGCCATTTTGTTATATAGAGCCTTTGTATCAGTAAAGCAGTAGGTCTGAGAGATGATCGAGTCTGGAACACTGACTCTGTGAGAAACATACCCTTGAAAGAGTATTGTGAATAGAGCTAATGTAATGGCCATTTTGTAATGTAGAGCCTTTGTATCAGTAAAACAGGTCCATAGATGATCTAGCGTCAAAGGGAGAAAAACAAATATTCAGGCCTCAATCGACATGATAGAGTCCACTAGACATTATCAATTCTCAGGGATCATACTATGTATATTTATAAATTTATCTGGAGAGGTTCAGTAGTTTCAGACTTATATTAAAATGTATTTCTTTAAATCTTAATATACAAAACAAGTAAAACAAGCTTAAGTAACTAAGCTATAAATCGGAATAATGTATGTATATGTATAATTGTGTCGTTTCATATTTATAGGCATTATCATTTTTATCATATTTTGTGTAGTATTGCTATACATAAAAACTAAGTAAGTAACAGTGGGCATATACACAACAGACTACTCTTATTTACACACATAAAGCTACTCAAATACAACAGCAGATGAACTGCAGTCCAGAACAAGCGCTATTTCCACGGAAGCAAAAACAATCGCCTATCACGTCTCTTATTTCACACCCGGCGATCAAGACAAGTTTTTCAATTTCCTTCCAAGATGGCCGCCGCTGCCTCTGACGTCACACTTATAATCGTTTACCGTTTGATGCCGGCCGCCGCGTAATGAGAAATAAAAAAATAAACCAAAAGCTCCCTCAGGAAGAGACGCCGCACCTTTTTTGTTGTTTTTATTGATGAAAAAAGTTTGTAATCGTATTTACTTAATAGTTCGGATCGGGCGATGATGCTCGGGGGCCAGTGATGGAGAAATGTTTGGGGAAAACAACTGTATGAAAAATACCTATAAATTAAATAAAAAAACTGGAATAAAACGTTACCGTCTGAACGGGAATGTGTCTGGGAATGTTTGCCCTTTGCTGTGTTAAAAAAAATCGTTCTATTGGCTCTGCAGCCCTGAAAAATTCTATTTATATTTTATGGTGTTGTAGTAGGACAATGTACTTCTATGATTCATGTACTGGTCAATCGGTGCCTATATAAACCAATCCATCTAATAATAAAGTCGAGTCTTAAATCAATACTGAAGTGTTTGAATTATCTCCCTACGCGCTCCGTACATGGCGACCCTGCCGACGGGTTCGCGCGCGCTCCGGTAATTCGAGAAAGAGATGTCCCATATTTGGGATGGAACTTTTGTGCACTAGTGACTAACATCAAGATCTACATAATGTCGTTCTATTTTTATCCGTGTCCACGAGTAAACGTGTCTAAACTACTACGTAAAAATGGGAAAGTCACAATCTAAGGACGAAACAATAGTTGTGCAAAATGCAGCAGGAGGCGATAATTCTTCCCAATTGGAACAGTTCAAGTTTCACCTTTCCACAACCAACATTTTGCTCGCAATCATCGTGCTGGTCATCGGAATAGGAGCACTCTACGGTGTCTATCGCACGTATAAGCGATGCCACGTGAAGTGGATAACTTCGGAGATCACCAGGAACACGCTGCAGAGGTCTCTATTTCGCCAGTATCAGCGACCCCCCCTTCCCATTGAAGCGGCAGCAGAGCCCAAGGTCGTGTATTCCACTGTCCCCTCTAAAGTGCAAGTGTAAGTGCAGTGCGTGCGTAATTCGGAAAAATAAATATATCGCGGAGTGTCGTACGGTTGAATCTATAACAAGGATGTAACCACGTCTCAAGAATGTACAGAGACTCTATATTTTAATATATATATAATCATATTTTAAGCATTTATATAAGTAATTACTAAAAATGCCTTTCAAAGTAATTGTGTGCGTATTATTCGTATTTAATCTACATTATGGTGGTAAGTTATGGCTATTTTATTAACCCAATTGCATGAAGAATTAAAAAATATAAGAACATACTTAATTAAAATTGGACCAAGTAGAAGGCAAGGAAACATATTAAAAGTAAAATTAAATGAGGCTAATGTTGTATTTAGTAGATATTCTAGTTGGTTATTGAATTTTAAAATCGAGGTTAGTTCGGGAAAAATTAAAAGTGATGATAGGCCACTTTACGAAAACGCTTGTAGGAAAATAGAAGCGTTGCATAGCGAAATTGTCGATTTGTGTTGTTCTGAAAGTGTTGAAAGATTTACCAAAATGGATTCTTTCGATTTAAAAACGGCATTGACTCTATTGCCTGTTATGACGAACGATGAAAGTAGTATAAAACAATTGTTGGATAACATTGAATATTACGATTCTTTACTTAAGTCAACGGACTGTAAAAATAAATTAATTCAATTCGTATTAAAAAGCAGATTATCTCAAGCTGCTAAATTACGTTTGCAAAGAAAAATATGCTTGTGTTAGCGATTTAGTAAGTGATATGAGAATACAGTTGCTGCCTACTAAAGGCGCAACCGCGATCCAGAAGAGATTGCATAGTTTAAGACAAAATGATATGACTATTTCAGACTTCGGCAAGGAGATCACAGAGATGTTTGTGGACCTCACAATTGCGCAAGCCGAGGGAAAACCCGAAAATTACAAAGTATTGAAACCAGTTAATGAAAAAACGGCTATTAAACAGTTTTCCGAGGGCTTACGAAATCGTAGGCTCAGCACCATAATTTCTGCTAGAAATTTCAGCTCCCTGAAAGATGCGATACAGTCAGCCACAGATGAGGAGACTGCCAGCCCATCCTGTTCAGGTGACGTAATGGGTATGTATAAAATAAATTCTTACAATTCTAGGAATTTTCATAATCACTCTAGGTATTTCCGTGGAGGACAGAACCGGCAGATGTCATCGTACAGAGGACAGAACAACAGGTTTCGAGGGAATTCGCAACGAGGCTGGTACCCAGCTCGTCCCGGTCCATCATCGTCACGAGGTCAAGGACAGCGCGGACGGCACAATCGAGGTACGTCCAATAGGCCATACCGCGGAAATCAAGGGATAAGCAGAAACTCGGTTAATGTCATTCATGAAAACGAAAACTACAACACTGAGCCAGAACCAAGATTGGATCAGTTTTTTCGAGAATAAACAAAATCATTCAATTTTAACTAGCAATAGCGATTGTTTTGTTCACGTATTAATTTCATCATGTTATAAAACTTATTCATTCTTAGTCGACTCCGGTGCTTCATTATCGGCAATTAGTCATAAGCATATTCGCGACTTAAACGTTCCATTGCATTCAGCGAAAGTTACCATAAATGGTCTCGGGGGCAAAGTGCAGACTATTGGATATGTTTACATTCCTTTGTCTTTAAATGGACATGTAGTCAGTCACAAGTTCTATGTATTCCAATCACTGCCAATTTTATCGAATGGAATAATAGGTCGAGATTTATTAAATAGATTCGGAGCACTTTTAGACTTTGATAAAAATATTTTGACTTTAAATATTGACAAAAATCAAAATGTAATCTTACCTATTACGAATAATAGGGTAGTTTCCTAAGTCTGATTTTACATACAATTTCACAATTAACAGTAACATATAGGTAAATCAATAACATTAGTGAAATCGAAAATAAAATTTCTTATGAAATGAGACAATAATAGGCATTTGAAGTTAGGTGGGAAAGTCCATTTCTAAAGTGCGAAAATTCAATTAAAATACTATACCATATTATAAATTACAGAAATAGTAGTAACTTTCACTATGAAAACATATTCGTAAACGCAAAATTTGATATAGCTGCTGAACAAAGTTCTTAGGATATGCGTACAGTATACAGAGCGGTGACGTCATAGCTCTGTGCGACATTTATATGAAGCGTTTTGAGCTCGCCCAAATGATGTGCTGTTGAAACTGCAATATCTCCGAGAGTTTTCTAAATATCAAACCATTCTTTTAACAGCACCTTTGCAATTGTGTGGTCCATCCATTTATCAAAAAATAAAAAAATAGGAAACTACCCTATTATAACTTAAATGTTTTTGAAATCCCGCCGCGTAGTGAATCTATCCATTTTATTCAAACTGAATTCGAATCTGATTGTTTAATTTGTTCAAATGAACTGCAAGAAGGTGTTTATCTCGCTAGCTCATTAGCAAGTCCCGTTAATGGCAGAATTCCAATTAAATTGTTGAATACTACTGAAAAATCAATTTCAATCTCAAATATTAGCCCTTATATACACAAGCTTAGTGACTATAATATCTGTTCTTTTGAAAAGTCAGAGAATAATTCAGAGAGAGTTAAAACTTTATTTTCATTATTGAAATTGTCTGATCTAAATAATGAGGAAAGTAAAAGTATTCAGAATATCTGCGCTAAATATGCAAACATTTTTTATTTGCCAGGAGATAGAATGACGGTCACAGATATTTACACTCATAATATTTCTTTAAAAACAAATACTAGTCCAGTTTTTTCAAAACCTTTTAGATTGCCTAAGGTACATAGGGATGAAATAAAGCAACAATTTAGTAAAATGCTAGATGAGGGAATTATTGAGCCTAGTAAAAGCGACTGGTCGAGTCCAGTGCTGTTAGTTCCTAAAAAGTTGGATTCTACAGGTCGGAAAAAATGGCGATTAGTCGTAGATTATAGAAAGTTAAATAATTGCATCGAAGACGATAAATATCCTCTCCCAGATATAACAGAGATCTTAGAATCGTTGTCTGGAAGTGTCTATTTCACGCATTTAGATTTATACCAAGGGTATTACAATGTAAATTTAGAGAAAAATAGTAGAAAATTTACAGCATTCTGTTCGGGTCAGTACCAAATGACTAGGATGCCAATGGGTTTAAAAACCAGTCCTAGTTCATTTTCAAGGATGATGAACTTAGCAATGTCCGGATTAAATAATGAGAAATGCTTAATTTACTTAGATGATTTGATTGTTTTTGGACGTAATTTAACTTTGCATAATAAAAATTTACAAGACGTATTCGAAAGATTGCAAAAAGTTAATTTAAAATTGAATCCTTCAAAGTGTACTTTTCTGAAAAAACAAATTTTATATTTAGGCCATTTAATATCAAATGAAGGCATATTACCCGACCCAGAAAAAGTTAATACTGTTGAAAATTACCCTTGTCCACAAAACGCTGATGAGGTTAAGAGATTCGTTGCATTTACAAACTATTCTAGAAAATTTATCCCGAAATTTGCAGAAATTGCCCAACCCTTAAATCATCTTTGTAGAAAAAATGTTAGTTTTGTTTGGGATGATACATGTCAAGAGGCGTTTGAAACACTTAAAAACGCATTATTTCACCTCCTATTTTAGATTATCCAGATTTTTCGGAACAAAAATTATTTTACATTACAAATTGGCGCCTCTGATAAGGCAATTGGAGCGTTTTTGTCAAATAAAAATGGTCGACCCGTAGCTTTTACCAGTAGAACTCTAAATAAGGCAGAATCAAACTACCCTGTCATAGAAAAAGAATTATTAGCAATCGTTTGGGCAGTCAAACATTTTCGCCCATACTTATATGGTCAATATTTTAAAATCAAAACTGACCACAAACCTTTAATATACCTATTTGGAATGAAAGACCCTTCGAGTAGGCTAATGAAATTTCGTTTACTGTTAGAAGAATATACTTTTGATGTTGAATATGTCAAAGGTTCAGATAACGCAGCTGCAGATGCTTTGTCTAGAATCTGTTTATCATCAAAAGAATTAAAAGATATAAATAACAACATTAATGTAATGACACGAGCACAGACTAGGAAAAATAGTAACTCAGATTCTCCAAAGGAAATTGTGCGCACCGACTTGAGGTCTGATCAACCAAAAGTGGTAAGCACTGATGCCAAACCGGTAGAATCTGTAGAACTGTGTGCAATAAATGCAATTAATTTAAATAAATTGAGAAGATTAGGAAGTATAAGTAGAGAAGATAAGACGTTTTGTTATGATACGAAGAAGAATATAATTTATATTAAATATCTTAGCTCGGATTCTCGAATGTCGCGATGCGAATTTGTGAACGAACTAGATAATTTTTGTAACTCAATTAAAATAAAGGAAGTATGTATAATAAAGAAGGATGATAATAAAGAGTTTATAAAAAAGTTAATCGAAGAAATAAAGTCTATGAAAAATAGGAAAGGCCCACGTATTTTAGTAATAAACAACGTTAAAACGGTTTATAATAAAGATGATAGAAAGGTCATATTAAATGACTTCCATCTCCTACCTAGCAGTGGCCATGCAGGTATGAGAAGGATGGTCAATAACATTAAGAGGTATTATTATTGGCCTGGCCTTAGTAATGATGTGAGAAATTACGTAATACGTTGCGATAAATGTCAACGCCAAAAACATTCCTTACCAATAAAGGAACCAATGATTATAACTACAACTGCAAGTACTGCATTTGAAAAAGTGTATTTAGATTTAGTAGGTCCATTTGAAGTTGATAACGACAATTATTCTTACATTTTGACGTTACAGTGTGAATTGACAAAGTATGTTGAAGCATATCCCTTAATTTCCAAAAACGCTGACGAAGTAGCGAAAAGTTTCGTTAATAATTTCATTCTCAGATATGGAGTACCCAGTGAAATAACTACAGACAGAGGAAAGGAGTTCATTGCAACTACTTTTAAAGAGGTATGTAAACTTTTGAAAATAAATCAGTTGAATTCCACTGCCTATCATCACCAATCATTAGGCGCATTAGAAGTATCACATAAAAATTTAAACTCTTTTCTTAGGATCCAAACAGATAGCCACCCTGAAACATGGAGTAGTTGGCTTCCATTCTGGTCATTTGCTTTCAACACAACAGTTCACACTGAAACAAACTTTACTCCTTATGAGTTAGTGTTCGGGAAGAAATGTTCTCTTCCTAGTAATTTGATAAGAAATGTAGAGCCACTCTACAATTATGATGATTACCCATGTGAGCTTAAGTATCGTTTACAGTTAACACAAAAAGAAGCTAGAAATAATTTGATAAAGACGAAAGAAAGTAGAAAAGTAACTTACGATAAATATACTAACCCTATTACTTATAATACTAATGATTTAGTTTTAGTAAAAAATGAAACAGGTAATAAGTTATGTTCACTGTTCTCAGGTCCATTTAAAGTAGTCAGTGATAAACCACCAAATGTAGAGATATTAAAAAATGGTAAAGTTGAGCTAATACATAAAAACCGCACGAAATTGTATGTTCAATAAATGTAAAACTTATATTATGTCAACTTTTAATACCTTTTTGTTGTAGTATGTAACAGTGTGTAATCAAATTATTATCTTTGTTACGATAACTATTGTACATCATAGTTTCTCAAACTTTTTTTTGTCAGAACCCACTGATATTCAACAGTGTTAATTGATATAATCTTCTATTACGGTTTGAGAAACACTGATAAAAATAATATATTTGTATCTTATGTTCTAACACATGTTTAAAAAAAAAAATGTAACCAAATGTTTAAATTTTTTATATGTTAATGTCTAAAAAAAAAAAAAATGTAATCTTATGTTTAATTTTTTTTCTTCTTTTGGATGGATGGTGTAGTAGGACAATGTACTTCTATGATTCATGTACTGGTCAATCGGTGCCTATATAAACCAATCCATCTAATAATAAAGTCGAGTCTTAAATCAATACTGAAGTGTTTGAATTATCTCCCTACGCGCTCCGTACAGTGTATCTATCGGTATAGTATATTTAACCTACTCCAAAAAAGGAGGATGTTATTCATTCTTTGGTAAATTTCTTTTTCAAAAATGAACTGTCACATATTAACTTAGGATGCTTAGGATGCTATAAAAAATACTTAATATATTTTTTTTTCTAACTGACTTACCATGATGGCTTGGTAGCCTTGTCATCATAACCGGACTTGCGGGGGGAGCGGATAGCTCTCACTTAAAATGCTGTGTTATGATGTCACATACCAATCCAACACCCTTCTTGTTTCAGAAACTCCACCTATCATCGCCTCCAGCGTTCTCAGTAGAGCGCATCATCAGCAGCGGCTGCGGCAGCCGGCTGTGCGTGTGGGGGTCCCGGGGGGTCACCGTGCTCGAGTTGCCGGCGCGCTGGGGCCGCGGGGGGCTCTTCGAGTCCGGCAGCCAGACTGTACTGTGCAAGTAAGTGAATTAAGTTATGTGATGTGATCTATGATAGAATTACTGGATGAAGGATGCTTTTCATTTGCGTGAATTAAGTAGGTAATGTGTTCTAAGATAAAGATATTGGATGGAGACTATTCTATACGCGTAAAGCATAAGCAGGTTTTCTAACGCCAGAAGATATCTAAAATTAACTTTGTTACGGATGAAAGTCGCGTAAAGTTTTAATCATAATTATTTAGAGATCCGACATTTCTAACTCTTTACAGGCCTCGTGGTCACGGAAGTCCACAATTAGTTTAATTTAAATTTCATAGTGCATGTGCGAATGTAATAATAGACTATACCAGAAGATCTGTTGAAGCTACTTTTACATTTGCATGCTTCGCATCATTCTTTGATAATCATAAATATTCAATAAGCATTAAGTAGCCAAATATTTCCTGTGGCGCTACCATGAGTTTAAAAGTGACAGACTCGGCATCGCCTATGTAAAAAATGTCTATGATAAAATGTACAGCGCCCCTAGCGGTAACGTTAAGAACTAAAATCGGTACTTAACAATTCAATAGGTTTTTAAGCTTTGTTAGTTTTCGATAGCTAACTCATGCGCTATAATGTACACTTTTTTAATATTGTCAAAGCGACCAGACTCACTCGCAAAGTGATCATCAGGAATCGCGACCACACTACACACTACAACTCTAACGTCGAGTGACTAGCTTCCCATCGAGCCGGTTTAAAAGTCAAATAGTTATATACAATAGGAGCACTATCCGTTAATTAAACCGTTATTGTCGCAGACGGACGCCAAACAGATCGGGGCCTGAGTAAACACGGGCCGGCTCACGTTAACAGTACAAGATATAGTGGGTAGAGTTTGTTGTGATTTTTGAAGGAAAATTGCATATAGATGGATTCAATTTTCCTTTAACGATGTTGTAATAGTAAGTCGATATATATTTTTTTAAGCAAGATGACCTCACTTGACCTGACGGTAAGCGATAGTGAGATCCATATATGAGGTCGACTGGCACAATAGACGATATTGCGCCTGTCGCACTCACTTTGAAGGCCTGCTTAAATGACGTTTCACGCCCCGCCTGAAGAGCCCGGGATCATACTTTTTGGCAACGCTTTTGCATCCTCTCTCATTCTCAGTACTGATTGTTTATTTGTTTATCAGTTTGTTCTTTGTTCATTGTCTATGATGAAAATTAGAAAGAGACTCAGACGGTAATCTGACATGATTGAAGAAGTATAAAGCACGTGTTTTCTTTTACACGGAGCGGATTTGATGTCGCTAACTTCCGTTCCTTATCTGTTTATAAAAATAAAAGAAAGAAAACATTATTTTATTGATCATATATACAGAATTAGATAATTAAACAAACACACATACAGGTAAAATTATCAATTGTTTCTGCCTCAACATGTGCTCTAGCAGCCGCTAGGTCGCGATATCGTTGTTATTCTGGCAGAAACTTTAAGTAACGCTAATAATTTATAAGTAAGTACTTTTCAGACATAAATATTAGTACATAGTTTAATACAGTTTCCCTTGTCTGTAATGTAGCCCTTACCTCTAAAGCAATTGGGTTGATTATAATATCATTATTCAAACCATAAAATAATTCGTTACATCTAAAACAAATTAAGATCAATAACCTCATATACGAGTAAACCATCTGACTTCTTAACTAATTTATTAATCAACCAACTAATCTAAAACAAAACGCCAAACTCTAACGCCAGACTTATAAGTAGGGAATTTTCCAAATCCCACATCGTCTTTGGATTAACTCCACTAATGGATGCAAAATCTTTGAGATGTCAAAGTTGGGTGGCGAAAGTCAAACTAAGCGAAGGCATTACCGTATTATCCATAAAACTAATATTAGCTATAAAACGTGAAGACGCTTAATCGTTTATAAAGGGCGGTTTTAGATGGGCTGAGGAGGCGACGATTCGACTAAGACAGAACATAGTTATATATATATACATATAGTAAAGGACAAATTAGGTAAAATCGTCTATAGTAGTAAAAAGCTGTGCCAGCGACTTCGTCCGCGTTTTCTCCCGTTTTTTACACATTTCCTACTGTTTCTTTGGCTCCTATTGGTCGCAGCGTGATGTTATATAAAAGCCTAAAGCCTTCCTCGATAAATGGTCTATCCAACCGAAAATATTTTCAATTCGAACCAGTAGTACCTGATATTAACGCGTTCAAACAAACTCTTTAGCTTAATAATATCAGTATAGATAAATGGATATTGGATATATTTATATGCACGATTGGTAGGTGCTTGAATAATACTATCTGTATTTACGAGTACATATAGGAATCGTAGGACATGGTATGATTCCTATACATACTCGTAGAAGAAATATCTTGTTAGGTTTGAGTACAAACTGCTTTGTAAAATGTTATTTCAGATATATTTTTATAAATTTTATGACGTTCGTCGTACTTTCCCTTAGTTGATATAAGATGCTACAACAACGGTCTGTGCATGGCTACTTCCTATTGTGCTTTGATCACAACCTCACACTTCTACTTATCTCAAAAGTCTTCTGTCATAATGGCTCGATGGAACAGTGGTTAGTGACCCTGGTTCACTACCTACAGTTCCAAGAGTCGTGGGTTCGATTCCTACTCGGGACAGATATTGGTGTGACCAAAAACGGTATTTGTTCCGTGCCTGGGTGTGTATTAAGTATATTTAACTTTATTTGTGTATCCACTGTTGATTCTGATATCTGTAACACAAGTGCTTTAACTGATGTGTAATATTTATTTATTTATAATACAACTCGTATGATCGTATACTATAAACACGTCTTCCAGACTTATGATAATGGCAGCGGCGGCTTGCGAAGCGCGGTCTGTATTAATGCCCGCGACTAATATTAGCGATAAACAGCCCTTTAATGTATTGCGTATACATTGAATGCTATTCTGCGTTCGCACTTTTTGAACCGAAGAAGAAGAAGAGGTTCTGTTTGTTGGTGTTTTTGTAATGTATGTCCAATTATCCACTGATATTTTTAATACGACCTTTTTTTAATCCCATCGTGAAGTTACATACATACATACATAAAATCACGCCTTTTTCCCAGAGGGGTAGGCAGAGATCACTTCCTGCCATGTGCTACGATCCTGGTCCATCGTGAAATTGTATGATCTGTTTCTTACATTACCATCTTGTTGGCTCTCAACTGAAACATCGTGAGATAACACCCCATTAAAAATGTATACTTAACGCAAAAAAAAAAATATTTTGACCAATTTAGAACCTTCTCCATTTTGAAGTAGGCTAAAAACATCTGCATCTGCACTGATCCTGCAAACAATACAAACCCCTTTATTTTTTTTAAGTCTGATATAAGCATCTACACTGTTCTTTCTAGGGTTCCGTTGCCAAATGGCCAAAGACAAATAACGGAACCTTTATGGATTCATCATATCTGTCTGTCCGTTAGTATGTCACAGCCACTTTTTAAAGTCTGTTTAATCTTCATATATAATTTTAAACTGTCATGGTTACACTCATTAGAAAACTGAAAGTGTCCAGGATATTTACCATGTTGTTTTGTTTTAATGAGCTCCCAGCATCTTTGCAAGCAACAGTGCCGAAATATCGGGAGCTCATTAAAAAATATCCCGGACACTTTCAGTTTTCTAATGTTAAATCTTCGTCTCTCACTATGCCCTGGCCCTATGCAGTGTTTCCTTTGATAACCCGTTATCGCCGCAACGTTCGGTGCATCCGAATCTTCCGCAAATCTGCCCGTAATACCGGGGAGTGTTGCGGACTTTTTCACAGCAAGAAGAATTCATATTTCGTTGAATAAAGAACCTTCCGCCTTTTAATAAGTAAAAATACTTGCATCTCCCACTACACTGGTAAGCAAATAATAGTAAGTACCCTTTCATTTTTTCAAGTCGGTTGAAAAGATCAACGTCTCACATTGCCCTGACCCTGGGAACAATCAAACCCCTACCTTTTTTGAAGTCGGTTGAAATCAACAATTTTTGGCTTAAAAAAATACACTTACATCTCCCACTGCACTAATAAGCGAACAATAGTAAGACCTTTCTTTATTTAACCCTTTAATGCAAGCTGTGTCCAAATGTTAACATACATACTTTGAACTCCAACCCTTTGTAATAAGATTGAAAACCAATGAAATAATTTTGGTTAATTCATGTATTTAAGGGTTGAATCGATCAAAAAGATCAAAGTCTCACTGCACTGCCCCTAGGAACAATCAAAACCTTACCTTTTCATTTTACGATTTCGTAGCTAAATGACACAAATTGGAACCGTTATAGATTCATTCGTAGGTAAGTCATAGCCGTATAAATCTACGTATTTTTAAGTCGGTTAAATCTAAGTATCCCACTATGCCGCGTTCCCTTTGATAACCCGTTATCGCCGCAACGTTCGGTGCATCCGAATCTTCCGCAAATCTGCCCGTAAGACCGGGGAGTGTTGCGGACTTTTTCGCCGTGCAACTTTCCACCGAATGGGGCAAGTTTGCGACTGAGATCATTAATGATATTCTGGTGTAATCCCGTTTTTATATGGATGCGTTTTAACCGAATTCGGGGGAGGTTTTGTTGATGGCAGTGTTTTTCCAGATAGGTTTGTTTAGTAGTAGAAAATTGAATGTTGTGAACACTTCAGTGTAAAATATTTTCCGCAGGTCTCTTTTGCAAAATGACTACCTGAAATTTGTGCAGGTTTCAATATGAAGTATTATGTAGCCTTTGAGCTAATCAAAGAACTTACGTACTACCGTACCGTACGTAAATATAATAGAAAAGGAGTGTCTGATTAGTAGTAGGTAATATTGTACTCATAATTAAAGTAATGCCTTATTTTTTTTATCAAACAATATCGGTCAATTAAAAGACAAATAGTATGAAATCCACTTAGCTTCTTGCAATTTATAAGGAAACTAATCGGCCTGAACTTCTGTAACGTGTTAGCTCTTCTAATGTTGGTTACATTGGTACGTTCGGCATAAACAAAAACGATTCAATGATCCACTAAAACCTTTACGTCTCCATCAGCCATAATACATGATCCAAATCTTCTCCCAATTACACGCACCGCTTTCTCGGAATCAATAAAAACAAAACAAGAGATTTAATCAAGACGTTCCGAAACGCTCCTCACTCCACCATCGGCACAAGCCAATCCGAATGCACAAATCCGAAAACATTATCCCCCACCCCCAGTCTGGATGCGGGCAAATCTTCGAATTAATTTTACTGCCGAAATATGCAAATTCGGAGATATAGCCGCCTAATAACATGTACAAAAGAGTGGTGATGGTACGACCGAAACCGCGGAGTGTGTGGATTGGCATTGGGGCGACGTTTGATGCCTACAGGCAGGTATATCTGGGACGTGTCAATAAAAAAGAACTGCCTCGTTGGTCCATTGGTAGCAAGCGCTCAGTAACGACCGAGAGGTCCCGGTTCGGGTCCGGGGTCAGGCAAAATTTGTGTGAGTTTATCTGTAATGAAATTACTCAGCCCGGAGTTAGGTATGGTCATGTCGGATTGCCGTCTCACCGAATTATGAGAGTAAGGAAGTAGAGAGTTCACTTGTGTTTGCGCGAACACTTGTGCACTATAATTATGTCCCGCGCACTTGGCTGATCTCAATTGAGATCGGCCGCCATGACTGCAATCGGTCGGACGCCTTATCAATAAAAAAATAATACATTTTCTACACACCACATAACAAACATTCGAGTTTAAAATTTCTCGTTCCATTACATTACGAACTATATACTTCGATCGGTATGGGGTTTGTTTGGGGATAACGTCTGGCAGTAAGAAGCTATGTACGAGTATTTGCTACTCCTTTTTCGCGTGTAGACCCATAGAATAAAGTTTTTCATATAACATACCATAATTTTTAGCACACTTTTTTAATGGCGAGGAATCTAAACAGGCCTTCAAGGTGGTCAACAGGCTCAATAGGGTCTATTGTGCCTATCGACCTCATATGTGGATCTCACGACCGCTTACCATCAGGTGGAGTTAGGTCATCCTATGAGTCCAAAATATGGAGTAGCCAATCTGCGAAGATTTCGAATCTAGACCATAATCTTTGACTTAATGGTTACCTCGGGCTAACATTATAGCCGCTCCGTGGAGCTTAATAGGCGGCGGAATATCCCGCGACAGTGGAGTGCATACCGAGCATCCGCTTGAGGAGTAGCGCTGAGGGCCAGGTGTTCGATTCCCCGTTTGGGTGCTGAGGGATGTTGTATGATTAGATTCATATTTATAGGCCGAATCGTTATGCTTACTTATATCTACACTCACAGGCACAATTAACCGCCCACCATTAAAATTCGCCTCCCTTATAGTTTTGGTTTACTATGGCTTATCAAGTGTTTTGTTTTTTGTTAAGTGGGTAGTCTTGCAGTAAATTAAATACCTATACCCTCATTTGGTTTCGTTAATTTGTGACAATGACGGGTTTTTGGAACTAAGTCGTTGTTTGACATGATTGCAGTTGTGTTACTGTGTGTTCATTTCCTGTTCTTTTCTGCCGTAGTGTGTGATTATTGTTTAATTTGGGTTTGTAGTGTTAGCTTGTTGTTTGTGACTGCAAAAAATGCCACCCGATGCAACTGGTGTAGCCAGGGCAGTTGCCTTTACTGACGCTGAGTACAGCCAACGTCGCATCCCTCGTGCACTCGGTGTACCACGAACTGCCATACGGGATGCCATCAAACGATTTCGGGAGACAGGTTCATACACCCTCAGGCCAGTTCAAGGTCGACAGCGATGCACTTCGGCTCGAGAAGACCGCTTCGCTGTCGACAACGTGTTAAGAAATCGCTTTTCCACCGCTACTGAAGCCCGAATTCGTCTTTTTGAAGTAAGAAACCTCAGTGTTAGTGAACGTACGATAAGAAGAAGACTGGCAGAAGGATATCTGAGGGTGTTTCGTCCAGCTCGCGCCCCAGAACTGCTCCCACAACACCGTAGAGCTAAACTTGCTTTTGCGCGAGAATATGCTGAGTGGACTGTACAAGACAGAAAGGTCATACTGTTCTCAGATAAGAGCAGATAGCCTTAAAAGGTCCAGATGGATGCCAGCCTGTCTACAGACGCCCAAATTAAAGGTTTGCTTCATGCGCTATATCGGAAACAGTGGGTTACAAAGAAGGGTCTATTATGGTTTGGGAAGGCATCACTTACGAAGCTCGTACCGACCTTGTATTGTTTGACAGAGGCAGTGTAAATGCTTAAAGATACGTGGAAGAAGTTCTCCAAGGACATGGTATGACCGTTCGCACCATTTATTCGTGACAACTTTAGATTAATGCATGACATGCACGTTGATATACCGCAAAATTGGTTACTGAGTACCTTAATGAGACCGGAATTCAAGTTTTGCCATGTCCAGCACGCAGCCCCGACCTCAACCCAATTGAATACATATGGGACAACTTCAAAAGACGTATTTGAGCGAGAGTACCAGCCCCAACGTCTATTGGAGAGCACAAAACGGCTGCGGCAGAGCAGTGGCACATTATTCCCCAATCAGATATCCAAGATGTCATGGACGGACTATCATACCGGCTCCTAGAAGTCATAAGGGCCTGGGGAAGCAACGCCCATTATTAAATTTTAATATTGTTTTACTTTGACCTTCATTTTTCTCAAAATTCGAAATTTACATTTTTCGTCGATACTTCGAAAATATCGATTTTTGTAATAATGCCCTATTAAACGACTTTTTTAAATCAAACCTTCGTTTTATTTTTTGCCTTAAATTAAGTTTATTACGGATCATTCATAAAATGTGGTTTATGTTTGGACATTTCCGAAAATTTCAGCAAATACAAGGTGGGCGGTTAATTGTGCCTGTGAGTGTAGTTACAACAAATCTTATAAATCTAAACACATACCAATAAATATAAATCATAACAATAATCCTGTTGAAGAAACTGATAGCGTAAAATTTCTAGGTATTTACATAGATAAACATTTAAACTGGAAGGATCATATTGATCATATCTGCAAAAGATTGGATCGATTTGTGTATGCCTTGAGGACTTTAAGAAATACTGTTTCACTAGAGGCTGCATTGACAGCATACTACGGGTATGTGTTCTCAGTCCTCAATTATTGCCTTATCATTTGGGGTAATTCTGTCGATGTTGAAAGGGTTTTCAAACTGCAAAAAAAATGTATAAGGGCGATAACACGCGTTAAGGCCACTGATAGTTGTAGACCTCTCTTCAAATGGCTTAACGTGTTACCTCTTCCTTGCATGTACATTCTAAAAACTTGCACTTTCATTAAATCACATCCAGAGTATTTTAAAAAATATTCGGACATGACTCTACGTACATGTAGACCCAAATTTATTAATTTGCTTCATAAACCACCATGTCACTCTGATGTATATAAAAGGAATGCCTACAATATGAGCATTGAGCTATTCAATAAACTTCCCGAACACATTAAAATTCTTCCTATCAAACAATTCAAAAAAGGTCTACAGTCATGGCTAATGTCATATTGTTTTTATTCTCTAAAGGAATATATGGAATGGGAGTAACTAGTGATAACAAAATGTTTCATACTGTATGTTGATATTTTATTGAAGTTAAGAATTATTGTAAAATATTTTATTATATAGAAGCTACTAGTTATAAGATAAATATTTGCATACCAATTATTGGTAAGTGTGCGATCTCAATTATTTTTAAGACCTATGTACCTACTAAATGTAACCACATTATAGCAAATAAACATTCTTTATTCTTTAAAAAACAATCAGCTTACTATTTGTGTGTTATTCTTTTTATGTTACTCGCACATGTAAGAGTTTAGTATACATTTATTTTATAAAACGATTAGCCTTATTTTAAAAGCATTTTAACTGCTACTACTATTCGTTGTCTTGTGAGATGAACTCTTTCGGAAACTACAATGTCGATATTTGTTAAGCATCTAGGAATTCAGAAACTTCAATCCCTATAGCTTCATACTGTTTTTTATTTTAAAAATACTTGTACTAACATATCTATTAGTTCCATAAAGTGACATGATATGATATTAAATCAATCTCTGCGTATATTGAGAACACCAGTTATAAGCCAATAAGACACTCACCCTCCCCTAAACTCAAACGCACATCAATACCCGAAACGCGCATCAAAGTTAACATGAACAGTTTGCGGTAACCGCAACCGAACCGATAGATAGCGACGCATCGTAATCCTTTGACCGCCGCAAACCGAATGATCCTGTAAGACTCAATTACTGGGTTACCCCGATTTACCCACCAACGATCCAATTTGTAAGCGTCCGATCGGAGAAAACTATCCCGATTACCCCCAAACAAATGCCAACCTTAATACTGGCACAATCGATTCAATTTGGAATGGCGTTGGAACGACATCAGATTCCAAGTCGATATTGCCTAGTCATCCGAGTGATGACCATTGAAAAGCTCTTCAGAGTAATTCAAACTCTATGCTTGACAAACTAAGGTTTACTTTTAAAGGGGATGTCTTCGAAGATCGGTCGGTGCGACCTGTACCCCAATTATAGGCCACAAACTATTTTATCTAACACCCGTGTGACATCGCTAATCTTATTAGAATCTATTGGAATCGATGGTTCGGCTGGTTGGGTAGGGTGGCACGTTTTATCATTAGAGGTATTCGGTGGGACGTGGAAGTATTAGGAAAGCATCTTTGGTTAATTGCTTTTTGATTTGGTAAAGGATGATAAATGTGGAAATATTCATATGTTTTTTAAAAAAACATTGTAGAAATAATGTTGTAAGATTTTGTCATCGTCATCCTACCTATAGGTTCATCCACTGTTGGACATAGGCCTTCCTACGCCTTCGCCACTACCGCCTATTCTCGGCTAGAAAAGAGTTTTTTATGTTCATTAATTACCATGTCAAAGGACTGATTAGTACTACTCACAAAGTTATGTTGTTTTATAGAAACTGGCATTCTATAAGCTTGATAGAAAATTAAAAGAGAATCCTAAATCCCTATGTATCTCTTAGTTAAGATGTACGAACATCGACTTAAGACGATGGTCAGTTAGCTAATCATACTCGATTCAAGACAGCCGGTTTCTTGCCGGAGTCGTTCCGGTATAAACAGCAATAAGCTTTGACGATTTATAAGTGCAGGTCCTGCCTATAATATTTTTGATTTTGAGCCAAAAAGTAGCAGAAAAGAGAATGGAGTTATTTTCCGGAATCTTTACGATAGGTTCGACGTTCCGAACCGGCGGTAGAATCTTATTATTTTTATTACACCTATTGCTAAATTGATTATTGTAAGTGCATATTAATTGCCTATAAATAAAGGATTTTTCATTTGATTTGAACAAAGTATCCCAAATATTTCGTCTCATATGAACAAATACGTCTTACTAATCTCAAAAGACACATGCTCCACCAGTATTAGGCCTCCAAACAATTAGTCTAACAGCATCCCGTTCCCTCAATCCCGCATATCCGATCGGGATTGATTCGGTCGCGTGACGCGGGGCGGCTTAAACCAATTTGACGGGTAATCCACGAACGGTTACCCTTGACGGGAGTACGGTGGTTTCTTTGGCTTTTACCACGAAAAGGTTGGGTTAGTGTGAAAGTGAGGCGGTTGGGTGAACGTTCGGTTAAGATTATAACACTAGTTTGCTTATTTATTAATGGTGGAAACTTTTGTTCCCTTTTGTAACTTTTGGTTTAAGATTTCCCTTATTTTAGAGAGCATTTAATGAAACACTGGTCGTATCGGTTTAGACATTGGACTTATTCGCAAAATGACCACTTGAAATGACTTATTCGCTTAATATCTCATTTTAGAACAGACTACAGACTAATTCCTATCCCTTTTTCGTGGTATCGTTTTGTTCTCTCTGAGTTCTGAGTAAAGCTTTTTTATTTTAAATTTCTTTCTAGCTTTATACAACTAGGAAAACAAAATGCTTGCGAGATTCAAACGCGTCGCACATGCTTCGATGTTGATTCCATCTATTGGCAAAAACACAAATGCAAGTGGACTGTACAACAATTATAAATGTGTAGTACTAAAGTATACACAGACTGCAATAACCACGTTCCAGTTGATGTCTTTATGTAGATAATCTTATTATGTCATTTATTTATTTATTTATTTATAAGAAAACCAACAGCTTATACATATTAATATTAACAAATTGTAGTTAGCGTTGAGCAAAGCCAATAACAGGTTTCCCTTAATTTTACTTCACAAAGTATGTTATTGGTAGGAAAAAAGAAAAAAACATAAGAAAGAAACATAAAAATCTCACTGTGTCACAACTAATGTAGCAAGCAACTCTTTGACGCATTTAGAGTAACCAGAGTAACTCAATTTTCATTAGAATTTATTTATTTATTTATGTATTTAGTAAAATAAATTCTTTAGCACGTTTAATACTTCTTTTCTAAACTTGCACTTGTTATGTGTAAAAAGGTCTATTTCCTGGAAATGTGCATTGTAGGTGCGAGCCAGTCGTATAAAAACAGAGTTCTGTAGGTAGTTTGTATGGACTTGTGGGATGTGAAGCAGATGCGTGTTACGAGTACGATATTTGGGAGTACGATAAAGTATTTTTGATACTAATTGGGGGCAGTCAACTTTACTATTGGTGATATCGTATAATAGTCATACCTATAGTCATACCTATGTAATGATTTATATATAAAAGCGTCGATGGCCGAGTGGTTAAGGTCGTTGCTTGCCATGCGAGAGGTCGCCAGCTCAAACCCCGCCAGGTACCAATGTGTTTTTCAAATTTGAAATTCATATGTACCATCGTTCGACGCTTTAACGGTGAAGGAAAACATCGTGAGGAAAACAGCACACCTGAGAGATTTTCAGTCAGAGGCCTACTGGCGGCTTGAACTCTGACACCAGGTTGTTCATCAACCATACGATAAGAAGAAGAAGAAGAATGATTTATATACTAAACTACCGTCTATTATCCACAACCAAAAAAGTACAAAATAAAGCAAGAAACTTACATTTTACGATAAAATCAGGTATGTATTGAGACCATGATCTGTCAAAGAAGTTCGATTCCTAAACAAATTACGCCTAATCTCAACAAGACAATAGTTTAACCCTCCTAACTTGTGTACCTATCTTTCGACAAAGCACCGCCCCTGACCCTCCCATTTGCATACCGATAGTGGTCAAGTCCAATAATGAAGATGTAATATCAATACTTAGCTCGTGTAGAACAAGGTAATCTTGCGCCTCTAATGTTTACAGAGAAGGGTAACGCGGGGAGTTTTATTAAGGTAACTCAATAACTCAGAGTCTAGTGTAGGGTATGAGTTACCCGGTCTTTGAGTTAAAAGGATAGGTGTTATTGGAATTTAAACCTAAACGAGTACTGTTAATGCACTGTTTAGTATAGTGGAATATACACAAACATAGATGTGATAAGTATTAATAAATAACATACATCTCAGAGCTAACTAATTTTAATTTCTTGTCTGTTGACGACACTGTAGTAAATTTTCAATAGTATCTTACTTCTATACTTGTTTATAAACTGGAACGTTTTTATAGTTGCAATCCAATAAATAGGCTCCAAAACTACTGGGAACAGATTAAATTTGGCATAGAGATGATGATAAAACCTAAGGAATGACATAGGTTACTTTTTGATTCTGGGGGCTTAGACAAAGTAAGAATATCGAAAGATAACGAAGTTCGAAAAGAACAAAATTGACCACGTGATTTATTGCGTCTAATGTTAATCCCATACATTTAATTCTTTCCGCACTTCGTTATCGTTTCGGTATTGTTAGTTTGTCTACGAGACCAGATCTCATAAGATTGCATTATTGTATAGTGGATATCATCACAAATTAAATAAATGAATATTCCTTCTTTTTGGGAAAGCCTTTTAGGAATAGTGCTAGGAAAGTAAATATAATGCGCCACGAGTCAACGTCATTTTAAAATTTCATACACTCAGCTCAGTAAAATGAGTCAACTCAGCTAGTTGCCTCAGCGTTTCCCATCCCTAGTTCACACTGGCGAGTGTGGGCCGACTGAATTATGCGTTAGATTTGCATATCGTCCCGTTTGTTAGTTGACCACTGTTGTCTGGGATTGTTGAGTGGATTACATTTTTCATGTTGACAAAGGTATGTTAGGACATTAAGGTGTGGGTTTGAAGATTACTGACAGGCATTTCATAGTAGACAAAGTTACTACTTTTTTGGGTATATCCGTCAGTCCGATAGTTCATACAGTACATGTATTATGTACTACATTGATAGTACATTGGGTGAACTTCAGTGCTGATATAATAAGTCAATCCAAACATAGCGTGAGAGGTCACATACGTAATTTTTTTTGTTTTGTTTATCTATATTAGCCTAACAAGATGACCTTACCCCACCATGGTAAGCTGTAGTGAGATCCACATATGAGGTGGACAGGCACAATAGACCATATTGAGCCTGTCGCACTCACCCTGAAGGCCTGATTAAACGCCATTTCGCGCCCCTCCTGAAGAACCCGGGTACATACATTAGATACCCTGTTAAATAAAAATATAAGAATATATTTTGACGACGAGAGTTGTTTGATCATAAATGGGAGGTACTTGTTAAGATTAGGCTTTGTAAAAGCACGTTCTGACGTATTGTAGAGATCAATTGCTATTGGTGAATGTGTCAAAATCAACAGGCAAGTCTTCTTATCAAGGCTACCAACTTTTCATCGTAAAAATAGTTTTCTACCAGATAACGATAATGAATTTAACATTTCCTTTATTGTTAACAAACTAGCGGCCGCCTGCGACTTCGTCCGCGTTGAATAGTAACTTTGGGCAGCAATGTTGTATTAAAATAGCCTACAATATACCTTATAAAATTTATTATTTATTACTGAAAGCCCCGTTACGGAGATTAGCGAGAAAAATCAGTTTTTTTTTTAAATTTGTATTTTCTAATTGGTACCCGATGTAGATCATAACCATTTAGTAAACAGTCGTTATATTAATATAACAAACAGACACATCAATTTAATTAAGTTGTTTAGAAATATTAAAATACATATACCTTATACCTCGAACCGTCTCATCAAAGATGCCGCCAAATACCAAAGGAGCCGTATTCTTCCCACGGCCACCTTCCCGCGCTGATTTGCGGGTAGCCTCCGAAAGAATCCCTTTTTTATCCCTTCTCCTCGGGGACCCTAATCCACTGGACTACCAGTATCGATGGCAAATTGGGGTGCTCCTTACAAGGGTTAAGGGATCGGAACATCTTGTAAGAGGGAGTTATTGAATGTTGATTTTTTCAGCCCTGTCATTGTCGACCCTCTTTTGGGACGGAGAGTTCAAAAGGCGGTTCGCGTGTTTGATTTTTTGAAGTTTGTTCGGTGAATTGACAATTTGTTCGGTTACCGTCGAATTAGATAGAGATTTGGTTTGAGAGTTTTGTGAAGATGAAATTTATAAACGGAAGCGCATAAATAAGTGAAATGCTTCAATAATTCAAATTCCGCTTACATTTGTAAGTACTTTGATTTGATTTTCATTTAACTGTCAATTTAGGAAGTGGTCTCTGCCTACCCCTCTGGGAAAAAGGCGTGATTTTATGTATGTATGCATGCATGTGTGTCTATTTAACTGTCTGTTATATAATATTTTGGACTTTCACGTTCCATTACACTAAACACGTTGGTCAGTAAGTAGCTATGTATTTGCTACTCCTAATAAATAGCGCGTGTAGACCCAAAAGGATTAATATTTAACTGTCTGTTGACTATAATAAAAAATAATTAAGTAACTCCACATGTCTTATTGTAGTTACATCACACATACAGTGACATTACAGCATCTGTGAAGTTAGTTAACGTCTCTGTAAGAGTTTATTGACTCGCACATTGACTGAAAAGCAAAGACAATATCTCTACTAGACTTTACAAAAACTATCGCGCCTCACGCTACAGTAGCCGTCGAATGACCAGCGGCTTCCATAATTAACACGGGCCGGTTAATTACCATCCTCCATAATGTACGTACGGGCCGAACCCTCACAAAATCCGCTCACTCATAAATACGTCGCTCGAAACGTTACGATCTGAGAAATTTCCAGTTTTCGGCAAGCGACTTAATAATTCAACCAGTAGGCGCGGACGTGAGCAAAAATGAATTCTCTAATGTGAATGGAACTTAGTCCGGCCCTCGCCGACGGCAAAATAATTAAAGCATAGCATTAAAAATTCTTCCAGTGAGCTCTGGCCGGCCCGGATATGTGATAATATTAATACGGCCCTGGTTGTGCCCGTTCGCATTCTAAGCATCTCGCAAAATCTGCTTATTACAATTATTCAGATGAATATTGCAGACGTACAGACCCGAAAGGGTAAAAGTTGCATAGGTAACGAATGGACAAGGATTTGTGTGTATGTATCTATGTATGTATAGTGACGTAGATTACGGGCGGCTGCTTTATGTCCAGATAGAGAATTTTAAACGAAACAGCCCTCGTATTTAATTAATTTTGTGTGTTTAGATGGAGTTAGAAAAATGTTTTCTGTACTGATGTGTGGATTCGCGAAGAGTTTGGTTGCATTTAGCAATGCATATACGCGCGTTTTTAATAATGTTTTTTGGCTCAGAATACGATACTATAACTATGGAACGAAAGTAGATGTGTGTATATTATAACTTCATAGAGATGAAATCTACGAGATCCGAGACTGCTCCTATTTTGAAATTATTAACAATGTGTTATCGTAATGCGTAAAACGTTATGTTAATAAATAGATATTTAATTTGTAGAAGAAATTAGAAGATCTATCTTTCGAAGACAATTTATTAACTTTAAACTGTCATGGTTACACACATTAGAAAACTGAAACTGTCCGGAATATTTACCATGTTGTTTTGTTTTAATACAAAACAACATGGTAAATGTCCCGGACAGTTTCAATTTTCTAATTTATTAACTTCTTTCATCAGAGATTCATTTGAATTATATTTGATCAAGCAACATAACAAAAACCGTATTTATCATATCTCATTCAATTCGCTGATCAAATGCGTACAAACTACGAGAACAAAAGAAAAACAGCCATCAAAGCCATGATTAAAAACAAATACAATAAAGAAACGCCGAAAATTTGTTTAACTTCCAATTTCGCGAAGGTTGTGTAAACAACGACAGTCGTAACGGAAAAAAAGCTTTCTAAAAGGCTAATTACGTTAAATCTCACACTAGAAAGCACAAAGAACGCGGGTGTAACCTTAATTTGATTAGAAACGAATTATACGGGGAGCGGTGCGATAAGTAGCCAAGTCGCTGTGTGGCCAACCCTTCAGTTGGGACTGTAGATTTGGTAGGAGTGAGAGCCAAGTCGGCAAGTCCGGTGATGATGACGAGGCTACTCCGAGCCATCATCGTATGTCAGTTAAAGTAAAATGCAGAAGAGTTTCAAACCAACGTTAGAACAAGAGTTTTAAACTGATGTTTAGAGAGCCGTCTGCTCCCCTGCCAGTCCGGTGATGATGGCCTACAAAATTTGTTCTTCCTATTTTAATCATGATTGTATTGTGCTGTGTACTATTCCTTAATAAATAAATAAATAAATTATATGATTGGAGAATTTTACGGTTCATTAAATTTGATGATATTAACGTGGTCTTATTACAGTAGTATGTGATTGGGCACATACTGTAATGGGTACTTACTATACAAACAATCGGTAAGTTACTATGTATTTGTTATCTCGGTTATTATAAGCTCCTATATTATGATGATTTAATTTTATGCATTATTTTTATTGAAGTTTAAGTATCCATGAGAAACATGATTTCCGATCATCATTACTACACATATTTTGTTAAATGACCTTGGAGAAGTTTCACATCGTATAAGAAAATGCAGAAGAGTTTCAAACCATCGTTAGAACAAGAGTTTTAAACTGATGTTTAGAGAGCCGACCGCTCCCCCGCAAGTCCGGTGATGATGACGAGGCTGCTCCAAGCCATCATCATTGTCAGTTAGGAAAAAATAAAAACAAATGACAACATTACTCTGTAATGTCATACGCAATAAAGAATTCGACCTTCCCAATCGGTCGAAATATTTTTCCCAAATCGTATAGTAATTTCCCTGCAAGACGACTCTGGCAACACAGCATACGGCTAACTAACCTCCACGCGTCGACCGGCCTTTGTGCTCACCTTCTTTGTATTTTGTTTCATTTCATGCAAAATTTAATTTCGTTTTCAAGACTCGCGCGGAATGATATTACACCGGGTAGAGGGGCCACCGCTACCGCAGTCCGCAATACCTCCACATCTCAAGTGTTTGTGGACATCAGCGGTACCTTTTTCATCACATTCCCTTTCGGTGGGTGCGTTCGTGTTTCGTTTATTCGGAATTAAAGTGTGGATTGCAGGGCCGTTAATTGCTCTGAACTAACACTGGCGTGCTATTGGCTGTGGCCGTTGGTGCTGTTAGTTTGTTGTGTTTGCTTAACGGTGGATTGGATGACGGGTCTTTTGGTCTGATTGTGTATTTTAAAAAGACCTAAGGCTACAATACATTATCTTATGTTATAAGAAGATGTGATAAGTTATACTGTTACCTATAAATTTCAGGACTGACCATTGAACTTGGCACCCATTTAGATCTCACTTCTGTTGTCGTTGAAGTCAAATTACGGAAGCGATAGTCGAAGGACTCAAAAAAAAGCGAATTTGCTTTACAAATATTTAATCAAAAAGAAAAAGGTTACAATGAAACTAATTACTATGGCTAATTCTAAGTTGACCCTACAACCAAGTCATTTATCATTATATTGAACTTGACTCTCATTTCACATTTATTTTTTTGATTGGATATCACGGAACAAACACCGATGTTCATCACACAAGTATATGTTCCGTGTGAGATTCGAACCCATGACTCCTTGATCCGCCAGCCAGGGTCACTAACCACTGTTCCACCGAGTCAATCAAAAGTTTGAAAGTGGCGAGTATTTTTTAAAGGTTTGGGATCGATTAAATTGGTGAATATCAATTTTCTCTTTTAATCCAATAATTTTTAAAATCTGGTGTACGTAAATTAACTAAATATTAGTCTTTATGCGAAATTAGGGGTAGCAAATACATAGCTACCCCTAATATCGCGTGTAGACCCATAAAGACTAATAATATTCAGTGTAATGGAACGCGAAAGTCCAAAATCTTACATAAATTAATGTCTTGATAGTTTATTTGCTGACGCTGTCTTTTTGTAACTTTCTATACAATGCGATGTTTAAGACCTCTATCATTTCATTTCATTTATTCATTTATTGCAAACACAAAAGTACATTTTACAGCACAGTTTATGAACCCTGTAAGGGTGTAGCAATTTTCTTAAAACTAAGGTTATACATATTAAAATAGCTTGTCATATGGCTCGCTTCTTTACTTAAACAATAGTGGTATTGTATCATTGAATCAGATGTAATCAATAATGGTAATAGACCTAATGTATCAAATCCGCTGCCTTCATCTCCTGCAGACGACGAACAATATTTGCAACTGATTTGTCTTACCGTTTCGCAACCCGTATTTCGTGCGAGCGTCCACATACGGACCGGTGTACGTTTATCTACGTCCACCGCACGGCACGATAGCGGTAGAAGACGTGTGAGGGCGTTTCTTCCACGGACGGGTTGACCGCAGCGTCACAGGACGTAGTGGGTAGTGTTGTGGAAGTGCTGTTTCGGTTTCGGTTGTAGAGCCGAACGGCTATGCTGTAACCAAAGAACTCTATACCTCATTATTTTTACCTCTTAAAAGCGTCGATGGCCGAGTGGATTAGGTCGCTGCTTGCCATGCGAGAGGTCGCCAGTTCAAACCCCGCCATGCACCACTGCGTTTTTCAAATTTGAAATTGATATGTACAATTATTCGACACTTTTACGGTGTTTAAAAACCTGCACACCTACGACGAAATTCTCTACGCCCGTGCCTCGGACTGCACGGTAAGCCGGTGGTCCTGCACCTGATCTCTCATCGGTCATGTCGGATTGCCGTTTCACCTAATTATGAGAGTACGAGTATAGAGAGTGCACTTGTGTTTGCACTTGGCTGATCTCAATTGAGATCGGCCGCGATGACTGCAATCGGTCGGACGCCTTATTTTTTATACATGTTTCGGTCACAAAGCTACAACACTAGCCGACTGGACGTGACAATGCGCCCGTCAACGTTTACCTTGACTTTCGCATTTCGCAAATCCGCATTGTGTTGCCCACAGAGATTGTAATCGTTGGCCCTTTCTAAGGGCTAGACTGGGTGAGGGCGACAGCTAGCGGTGGTTTGCTGTACCAAAGATCGTGTGTTTCATTCCACTATGTGTGGTTTGTGATAGCAACATCTTGCATTAAGAATACATACTTACATAAAATCACGCCTTTTTTCTAGAGGGGTAGACAGAGGTCACTTCCTGCCATGTGCTACGATCCTGGCACACCATTTTCGCTTCTTTCTCTTCTCTCATTATACATGCTCGTCGATTGCGGGTACTTGTGATATGACCCTTCTTCAATTAAGAATAGGTCCAGTCAAAACAACTAAATTTGAATCCTTACGCACTTTGAGGATATTTGTTTCAATATTCCGATTGCTTGATGGCGTATTTGATAGAGCTCCGGTTTCAAGCTCTAGGAGTCGTGTGTTCGATTCCAAATCGTGTTTACATGCGTCTGAGACTTTTTGAACACTAAAAGTGAGTGATCTAAAAAAGATACAAAAAGTTTGCTTTTAAAAGCTTTTATTTAACTTGCCCTGTATGTATGTATGTATGTTTGTTCGGGCGGAATCTTGAAAGCTTTTTTTGAAAGTTTTTTTTTAAATAAAATAACCCGAACGTAAATTTGCACATAGTTATAATAATATGGTTTACAAATAGCTTACATGTCTTATTAAGCGGTTAGTTCATTTGTGACAAAATAGCCCTTGTTATTTAGAATGACTTGGGTTACTTGTACAAATTATTTAAGAATCACTGGTTTAAATTACATTCCATTTTAGGAGTGTGCTACACCAAATATCGGTACCAAATGAATATACATGTTCCCAATAGATTGTATTTACGGAGCATGGGGTGATGTTGTTAATTATGCCATTTTCTTTGGAAATAAGTTAATAAATATTGGATAAGGCGCACCCTCTGGTCTCTAATGAACCCGCTCACACCTAGGGGTTGCTACCTAGTGGCCCGTTACATTATTATGTATAAACTGAGGAATTTTGTTACTTGGCAATATTATCAAACAAACATCTGGGACACAGGATAGGCCATTTAAATTCTAGCTCCAGTTATGATAAGACGTGGCCCCTATACAAATCTAATTGTAAAAATCGAAATGTACGCGAACGGAGTCGCGGGCACAGCTAGTGGTATCATAAATGCAAACATGGAGTTAAATACTCCAAGTTCGAGACTTAAAATACCTATTTACTTGTTTATGTTATGTGGTCGATAAATGATTTCTATTCTATTCTATTCATTTAGTTTGCTATAACGGTCACATCGCAACATGCAGTACATTTTAAAAAATATTGTTGTACTTTTCACGTTTCTAAAATAGAAATTCGTTTTACAAATATCATCATGCCAATACTTCAATGTACCATTGTAAAATTGAGACACAGTAGCAGTCTCCATTGTAGAGTACAATGGACATTAATATTAAATCAACAATTTGCTGTGCATGTGTATATCGGATAAATTATACATAAAAACCTTCCTCTTGAATCTATTAAAAAAACGCATCCAAATCCGTTGTGTAGTTTTAAAGATTTAAGCCTACATAGGGACAGACAGACGCGGGAAGTGACTTTGCTTCACACTATGTAGTGATATTGGAATTGAAACAATTTTTTACTGTTAAACTTTCTACTGTCTTTTATTCATAACTTTTCCATATGACTTTAATCTCTATTTATCAAATGACTTCATCATCATCATCAGCCCATATACGTCCACACTGCTGGGGCACGGGCCTACCCTAAACTAGGGCGATAAGGCCTTAGTCGACCACGCTGGCCAAGTGCGGGTTGGTCGACTACACAACCTTAGAATTTCTTCTTAGGTGTGCAGGTTTCCTCACGATGTTTTCCTTCACCGTTAAAGCGTCGAATGATGGTACATATGAATTTCAAATTTGAAAAACACATTCGTACCTGGCGGGGTTTGAACTGGCGACCTCTCGCATGGCAAGCAACAACCTTAACCACTTGGCCATCGAAGCTTTTTTTTCATCAAATGCTCGCTTTCTAGGGCTTTTTATTTATAACTTTTTTTGTCTCTATTTTTTAATGATTAACTCCAACGTTACTTTAACGTGACGTTCTATACTCCTCATTGTCGGTGGGATCTAAGGTGAGCATAGCCGTTTGATCTTCGCCGCTTCCGCGATAATCCGCTAACTTTGTTAGCTACCCTCGTTTGTGAGGACCGATTGGTAATAAGCTATTAATGCCACTGCATAAATGGCTTCAAATGAGTAATCGTTTGCAATCGATTTTACCAGTACAATGTTTCTTGTTTTTCCTATAACATCCCATGATAGATTGGGACTTCAAAAGAATCTACCGATTTAAATGAAACTTAGTGCTTTAAATGTTCACTACTTTTTGATATTAATACCAGTGGCAGTGGCATTAATACTGTTATGTCACGTACGGGGTCCATGAAGCAGTACCTTATAGTATTGTGGAATGTATTAATTCTGTATACCTGAAGTCCAACAAGAAACGTTAGTATTTTATTTATTTATCACTAGCCGACCCGACAAACTTCGTCATGTCAAAAAATGTGAAAAAGAAAGGGGCTGTTTTTAGCCGTAAGAACCATCCTTGACTTCAACGAACGTTTTAAAAAAGAATTGGCCAAATTGGTTCAGGCGTTAAGTTGAGTTATGCGCTTACCAACACATTTAGCGATTCATTTTTATATTATCAGTCAGTGTAGTACCAGTCAGAGGATTCCAGTCACAACTATCTGTCCGGTGGTTGGTGAACGGTATACGGGTAAGCGACCCCCGCTCCTCGAGCTAGTATCGACTCAGTCCAAATCATCCGAGGCGATAGTATCCCTCCTCCCCTTTTCCTTCCCCCATCATGTATCCTTGCTACTGTGGAACGCAATGACCTTGTTAAAACAATGCACAAGGCAGAATGGCGGCGACGTGGTCCACAACCCGTCACGTCACGTTTTCCACAGAGGTGAAAAGTGGATCGCTGGAAGTGATCTCTGCCTACCTTCTCCGGGAAAGAGGCGTGATTGTATGTATGTATGTTTTTATATTATAGATTTTAGTGTCGCTTACCAAAAAGGTTAACATCTGTACTATACCAACTCTTTACTGTTTGTCAGGCTGCATCACATTCATTTGAAAGTCTATCTCTAAATTATCCTCACCTACACACCACAATCAGGAAACTAGTATAATCCAAATCATGCCATAAAAAAGTCTTAAAGAAACAAGTTCGCCCGCCGCTCTCGCACCCGCCTTAATCAATTTTGCTCGCATACTCGCTTCACAGGTTGACATTAACATATTTTCGCCACGGCGTCGTTTCAAAGGGTCTGAATTTCAAAAATACGACGACGGCACACACTCTCATTAACTTTCCAACGTGTAAGGAGTGAGACTGAATACTAATTGAGGGAGACTGGTAATGTAAAGGTTTCATCTCAACGATTGTCAATTCTGCCGCGCTACGAATTTATGCGCCGGTATGGCTCCGAGATACGCTTTTATGTGTTGAGTTCGTTTGGGGTAGGAAAGAGATGTAGTGTAGGTAGGTGAGTTGCGAATTTGGTGTAAATTGCTTCCTTGGAAGTCCTCTTTGTTAGATAAATATCTAGGACATTTCCACACACGGTCATCTGACCCCAAACTAAGAAGAGCTTGTATTATGGGCGTTAGAGACTGATATACATACTTAAATAGAAATTCACACCCAGGCACGGAACATACACCGATGATCATCACACAAATAATTGTCCCTAGTGAAAATCGAACCCACGAGTCTTGGAACCGCCGGCCAGTCACTAATCACTGTTCCACCGAGCCAGACAAAATAATATTGTTGATAAGACAAGTCACTTTCGTTAATCGCACTATGACATTATTATATTCGTATCAATACTCATTTTGAATGATTGTCTGGTTCACAATCATCAATGCCTGATAGTTTTCAGGTGATTCCTAATGTTACTTATCAACAACGCATAATAAGATGTTGCCTGAAACCGAACGCCTCGATCTTCAATACAAAGCAAGCAAAATGTTTGATTGTCAACCTTTATATCTAAATGGCTTAATAATATTAATTTCTTTGAATTCAATTGGAGAAAACCGTGTACACACTACGCTTCTTATTATCTCATTTCAAAGACTTATATACATGCATCACAAGAATGCTACTTCGCCGATTAACCAATCAACAACCAATAATCACCCAACTTATCAAATCGCGTCTGTGCATAACACCCTTACATTTTTCTCCTCCAGAATGCCATAATGCATTCCAATACCGAATTGCATTACCGCAAAACGTCAATCCCAATGTCCCAGTTCATAAGTCAAACCGCGCCACGTAATTGGCACGGTTCATTTGCATCGCAAATCGGGGGCCATGATCAGCGGAGTTATTAGCCTGATGCCATCTTGCCATTCGCAGGTTACGTTCGGCACTCATTGTTTTTCCTCTCCCGTCACGCGATGAGGGCAGATTCGAATCGACATTTCGTATAAGAGCTTGTAAAAACTCCATACCTCACACACCAACTCAAAACAGACTCCGTTCCACAACTCATCCGCCAATGTAGCCTTTAGTACTGTCGGAATAAAGTCGAAGAGTCTCGAAGGTATGTACGAGCGAGTGCAAGGTTAGTTTTGCCAAAGGATACAAGCACGGGATATACGCTTGAATTATTTAGATGGCAATCGTGCGTCCGTATTCTGATCGCTTTTCTCATCGGAATCCTCTGCTAGAGCACACTCTATCTCTGTCTATCCCCTGGCAGTGAACAAGGACAGCCGTCGTTGTTTTAAAAGGGGTTGTTTTGTAATATTCAAAGCATGTGTTATGGAAGTGATGTCTAATACGTTTGGGGTTACGTGTTTGAATGTTGGTTTAGTATTCTTTTGAATAATACACAGCTATTAACTTCGACGCCGCTAGAATGTTGGGGAGGCTGAGATCGTTACTGGGATGCATGAGGTACGCTTGTTTTCGGCATTCATTCCGTGAATGGTACACGAATATCATATTATGGCTGATGTAATCAAACATTACTCATGATTCTACTAGCGCTTTTTGTCGTCAACGTAATGATGCCATAGGAAATGCCGGCAGTCCTCTGACATCGTATTTTATTTGTTTAGATACCTTTATTTTGTTTTAAATATTCAACCAATGTTATGACTTTTTGCTTAAATAATAGTAATTTCGTCACAACCAATTGTACCTTTTTTGGTCATAGTGTCGCCATGATCTAATTGTCTTTCAGATTCAGCTGGATTGTGATTATGTGATTCAGTTATATCTTAACAATAAACTGATTTATATTCGTAACAACAATTTATAACTTTCTAAAGATACTGTATGATCAAAGCATGACATCGAGCTGCCTTGTCCGTTTAAAAGGTTCGGTCAAATAATTTGCCTCTTAAATTTACAATATCTAAGGTAATTACTACCTGTAGTGATTGCATTACAAAGTATAGTAGCATAGTCATGAAAATTAAATTGAACCTATTACAGGAATACTCGTAAATAATAAAAGTGCAATCATGGATATAAAAATGTGTCCACCAAAACACATACATTAATTTGCATAATCAAAGTCCCTTCCCCGACAATAGCATTCTCACAGCAAGTTTCCTACAGACGATAATTACTGAACACTATTAAAACCTTTCCCTCTAACAAACTTACGGCAAAAATAAAAGTAAACAGATATCCGGAAATAGAGGAAAAGCCCCTTTAATCAGCAGTCCCGGCGGGCGTTATCTGGCGAGCTTAATAAGAGCGCACAGCACAAAATTAAGCACAACAAATTAACACCTATCCGTAGAATCCAGTGTAACTGTCGAACCGAAGACTGCAAGACATTTTTCCCCTGGCCCGTGCCGGCCAGAGCTGGGCTCCGTAAATTAAAATGTGAATAATTAACAGAGAACATGGGAGGCACCCCCCACACCCCCTCTCCCCTTACTCCCTCCCACACGCCACCCAGATGTATTAGTTTTAAGCTCTCCGCGTACGATTTTAGGGTGGTACAGACTCGAAGGTAGATGACGTTTGGCGCTGTAATCGCTTGGCAGAATTTTTAATTTCAACGTGCACAAGCGTGTTGGTACAGTGCGCGAATGCAAGCGATTCTCGGTCGTAACGATCGGTATAGTTTGCAGTAGTTGAAATATTTTCATCTGGTCGGGCGGGTGAATTATTCAATGCAACGTTTTTAACGACTTCTCTAAGGGAGTTTTTTGTGTGTTGCCGTATTTGTTTTTGGATTCGCGCTCGTATTTATGTGCATTTATAATTTGCTATTACATATCGTTACTATACAACTTCTAAATCGTTTCATTACTAAGTTAACTAATCAAGTGTGATCCTGATAATAACATGTTCACGAAGGAACCATTACACGTTCATATAAGCTAAAAAACATAAGTAAAACTCATAAGGCCTAAGCGGGTACCATGTTGTACGGGAAATTATATTGTTACCGTCTTTGTCACACTCGTGAATGCAAATAAATACTTTGACTTTGACTTATACCCCGGAATCTCGATGATATCTCTATCAAGAAAATACCCGGCAAGGAACTAGAAAAGTAGTAATGACTATTAAAGTGAATCTAAAGAAATTGAACTTGACACCAAATCTACCATACCGGTGGTCTATGTAGTGTGATGTGATCTACTAAATAATATTTAAACTAAGTATTTTTGAGTACATTCGTTTTTAGTAGTCAGATTTATATTTATATACGGTTATATTTAAATCTAACACATACTATGTATAGGCTAGGCTGAGAGAGAGACTAACTGCCTCGTTGGTCTACTGGTAGCAAGCGCTGCGTTAGGACCGAGAGGTCCCCGGTTCGAGCCCGGCGTCGGGCCAAAATTTGTGTGATGTTTTTCTGTGATGAAATTACTCAGCCCGGAGTTAGGAAGCTGGCGGTTGAACGCCCGTGCCTCGGAAAGCACGTTAAGCCGGTGGTCCTGCGCCCGATCTCTCATCGGTCATGTTGGATTGCCGTCTCACCGAATTATGAGAGTAAGGGAATAGAGAGTGCACTTGTGTTTGCGCGCACACTTGTACACTATAATATGTCCTGCGCACTTGGCTGATCTCAATTGAGATCGGCCGCCAATGCCGCCATGGCTGAAATCGGTCGGACGCCTTAATATTTAAACTTAATTTATTAAGTACATTCGTTTTTAGTAGTCAGATTAATATTTATACACGGTTATTTTGAAATCTAACACATACTATGAATAGGCTAGGCTGAATTAATATTTGAGATGCAATATATCCGATTTTGATTATGAAGTTTACGGTAAGATTCAGTGTCTAATTGTATGTACAAATTTCATTTTAGCACCATTCAATAGAGTAACTATCGAGTTTCTTGCCATTATCATCTCACTATGTAGAAATGCTGCTTATTTCGAACTGTGTAGCAGAATCATTAACGACTTAATTAATCCAATAAAGAAGTTGACAAATCTTTATTGACTTTGAATACAATAAGTTAAGCTAACCGTATCATAATATACACCGTGAAAATTTATTTGTTGTTTTCCCGCAGTAAAATTATTCTATCTTAGTAGAACAATAGATATGTGCAGATCTTTATTAATTTAAATCAATAAATGCCGGTTACTTCTCTCGTTTTCGAATTGGAAAATTATTATGTTGAAAATCAGAAAAAATATTTTTTTATAAGGAATAATTTGCATGATTTGATAGTATTAAGTACTAAAGGCAAATCGTTCTGCCACGGGAAAACAACCACTCAAATCTAAGGGTGTATTATCTCGTACACATACACAAATCGTTTGTTTTCATTTCTCTTATTTCCTTTTTCGTGGCCGCAGTGGCGAAGAGTTGGGGCGCCAATAATAATGCGACAAATGAACCGATCACTTATTCGCTGTAATCAACGCGACACAAAAAGCCAATCACAGCGCGTGACTAATTCAATCTGTGTATGGTTTAGGGTTGGCTACCTATGTGTTGCTTTTAGGTAATATTATTTGCACGATAAAAAGCGTCGATGGCCGAGTGGTTAAGGTCGTTGCTTGCCATGCGAGAGGTCGCCAGTTCAAACCCAGCCAGGTACCAATGTGTTTTTCAAATTTGAAATTCATATATTACCAATATACCATCATTCGACGCTTTAATGGTGAAGGAAAACATCGTGAGGAACAACTAAGAAGAAATTCTAAGGTTGTGTAGTCGACCAACCCGCACTTGGCCAGCGTGGTCGACTAAGGCCTTATCGCCCTAGTTTAGGGTAGGCCCGTGCCCCAGCAGTGGGGACGTACTTATATGGGCTGATGATGATGAGAAACAATAAGCCGTCCAAGTGCAAGTCGAATTCGCGCACGAAGGGCCATACCACTGGGCCGTACCAATTTTGTAAAAAAAAAAACACGTTTATTGTATAGGGACCCCCCTTAATATTTTATCCTAAATTTTTAGTATTTGTTGTTATAGCGGCAACGGAAATACATAATTTGGGAATTTCAGACTTCTAGCTATCACTGTTTATGAGATACATCTTGAAGACAGACAGACGGACAGACGGACGGCGGAGGAGTAATAGGGTCCCGTTTTTACATTATAGGCAGGGAAGCCTAAAAATACTTTTCAAAACCAACATAGTTCGTAGGGCAAGGATGAGGTTCTTCAAGAGTTTTGCTTTTACTGTAACGTAGTTTATAGAAGAAATGTTGTTGTGTAGTGTTCTCCCAAATAAAGACTAGACTTTGATCGTGACTATTTGTGTTATTTGAAAGAATGTAGGACACACGTCGAAAAATAGCTTAATATCACACGATGAAGCCACCAGCGCCTGCATTGTATGTGGACTGCAGCTCTGTCAAGCACGTATCGTTTCTGGCATAAACAATTATATGTACCTTTGACCAAGAGGATTAGTTCCCCTTTTCTGCCCCGTGTCATTAAGGCATGGAATGCCCTTCCAGCTCATGTTTTCCCTCCCTCCTATGATCCCGGGCTCTTCACGCGGGGCATGAAACGACATTTAAGCAGGCCTTCAAGGTGAGTGCGACAGGCTCAATATTGTCTATTGTGCCTGTCTACCTCATATGTGGATCTCACAACTGCTCACCATCAGGTGGAGTGAGGTCATTTTGTTAGCCTTTTATATAAAAAAAGAACTTTTTGTAAATACATTTAGACACACATTGACAACCCTACACACGGTTCGTATGCGGAATTCCGGCGTACAATATTGATCACCGTTATCCCGGATCGGCGATTTACGGAAAAACTCCGGCCTCTATGGTGCACAGTCAATTATTAAAGGTGAGGCACGGGGACACTTCGATAGGGACTCTGGATGTGCCATATATTTGACATTGTTTACTTTTGTGCCGGAGATGAACCCAGTGCTGCCCAGTCGCAGAATTTATGAAGCATTTATTACTATTTACGCCATTTAAAAAAGAAGGTCAGTCTTGTAAAAAGAGAATTCCTTTGTAAAACTCCGAAAACATCGCATACATTGATCTAATTTTGTAAGTAACTAAAGCAATAGTGTTTAGGAAATCATAATCAACAGTGGCAAACAGGAAACTTACATGGATAAACACTAGTCGAAGATGGACATTATCAGGATCAAATGCAGGTTTATCAATCTAGTCATCGTATGATTTGCTAGTTAGTGCCTTTATTTATAATACTAGTCCTAGGTTGGATCATCATTCTCCTGCCCTTGTCCCACACTAAGTGGGATCGGCGCAACATGTATATTTCTTCCTCTCGGGCCTGTCATTCGTCATCTCTACGTCTACTCCTTTCACTCTCATAACATCTCTCACGCAATCCATCCATGTCTTCTTCGGCCTTCATCTACTATTTAGTCCTATGTTGGATATGATTGTTTTAAGTCAGACCCTGACTCGTGGATTGCTGAGCTTGTATTGATTTCAAATGAAACTCAGCTGCGCCAGAATTTTAAAAAGTTGTATGCTTTGTGCTACTTTGTTGTCAATATAATTTATACAAATACAAGTAATTTTATTACCATAAAAAAATATTACATCGTTTTTTAAACATCTGATCCCCACACTAGGCTGAGCCTGTCCCGTGGGGAAAAAGTTGGATAACACAGGTGAGATTGACGACACTTAAACAATTTAATATACTTTATGAAATAACTTATACACTAAATGGAATAACATCATATTTTTTTTTAGTTTATTTAGTCCTACAATCTCTTGTATTATTTTTTAATACAAGTCACTTCCATCTGTCCTAGAAATGATACATCCGCGTGTGTTGTACACGTGAAAAATGTTGTTGTTACGACCCATAAAGTCGCCAGAGTTTGTTCGGAGATGTTTTACGATACGCGGCGAAATGCGAACGCTACAATCGGGGAAATATAACAGATATAGCTTATCTTTATAGGAAACTAGCGCGGAGTTTAAACATTTCGTTTGGTGTTAAATATCTGTTTTGCGTAAACTAAAATTAACACTAAATTGGAAGTATTCGTTTGGTGCAGTCTTTCTGAAGATTTAGCTTGACACATGTTTGCGATTATTATATTGCATTGATAAGTTTATGGCAATAAATAAATATCGCACAATGTGTCTAGTAGCATTAAATGAGTATTGAGTTAATAATAAGTACACTACTCTCTCTGTATATAAAACAGATTAGAGCTGAGAGCCATCCGCTCCCTCGCAAGTCCGGTTATGTTTACAAGGTTACTCCAAGCCATCATCGTAGTCAGTTAGGAAAAAAAATTGTTTACGAACCAGAATGTTTTCAGATCATATCCACGATCAACATGTTGCAATATCAATCACGAAAAAAGTTTCAAAAATTTAATATACAGGGTGTCCCAAAAAGTAGTGTCAAGCGGACGTCCTGAGATAGAACACCCTGTGGGGCATCCGAAACACCCCCATGTATGTTCCGCGATTTTTTATAGTTTTCGAGTTATGATTTTTTTTCTAAAATTTTGAGAACAACTGACCTAACCGACTAAAAACATTGTAGAGAAAAAAGTATTTGACTTTTTTGAGTAATTCTTTTTGCAAATAAATTTTCATGAGTTTTTCTTTAATGCCTAAAATATTTGTCTCCATAACTTATATGGATGTATTCAAAGTTATGGTACAAACTGAAAAGTTACGTTCTGTAAATAAAGTCTTACAATTTCAACGTTAAATTAAAAATATTAGGAGGTAGCTGCGTGGCTCCTAAGTAACTTTAAAAACTGAGCTAGACTCTCAGCTTTCATAATCATTAATAAAAACTGGTACTTAATGGGCTACTTTTGCTAAAATCGGACTTCAAAGACAGAGAAGTGGAAACATCATAAAATTTGCTATTTGAATACGAAGTATTATTTGGACATTTTATTCTTTCTAAAGTTAATATGGTTGTTAACAATGAAAATTATACCAGAAATGCTAAGAAATAACATTATTTAAAAATTAATTAAGTTTAAAAATGAGAACTTTATTGAAAAGAAAAATTATCGTTTTTGATTATTTTTTGTAATAAGTTTATAAGTAAAAGTTTATTAAAGTCCGTAAAGAAAGCAAAGTTCGTCAAGTTCGTCGTAACAAAGGTATTGCATGTGAAAACAGTGTTAGCGCAATGAAACTTAAATTAAACAAAAAAAAAGCATCCAAATGTTTGCATCTGAGTGCTCCTGTATTAAATTTAGGTTTGTTAACAAACTGACTAACTTTCGGAATAATAAAATGTCCAAATAATGCTTGTTCATCAAATGGCTAATTTTATGATTTTTCCACCTCTCTGTCTTTGTAGTCCGATTTCAGCAAAAGTAGCCCATTAAGTACCAGTTTTTATTAATGATTATGAAAGCTGAGAGTCTAGCGCAGTTTTTAAAGTTACTTACGAGCAAGCAGCTACCTCCTAATATTTTAAATTTAACGTTGAAATTGTAAGACATTATTAACAGAATGTAACTTTTCAGTTTGTTCCATAATTTTGAATACTTCCATTTAAGTTATGGAGACAAATATTTTAGGCATTAAAGAAAAACTCATGAAAATTGATTTGCAAAAAGGGTTACTCAAAAAAGTCAAATACTTTTTTCTCTACAATATTTTTAGTCGGTTAGGTCAGTTGTTCTCAAAATTTTAGAAAAATAATCATAACTCGAAAACTATAAGAAATCGCGGAACATACATGGGGGTGTTTCGGATGCCCCATGGGGTGTTCTATCTCAGGACTTCCGCTTGACACTACTTTTTGGGACACCCTGTATACAGACGCGGGATGCGACTTCGCTTTATACTTATGTAGTGATGTTTAAAAGCGTCGATGGCCGAGTGGTTAAGGTCGTTGCTTGCCATGCGAGAGGTCGCCGTTCAAACCCCGCTTGGCACCAATGTGTTTTTCAAATTTTAAATTCATATGTACCATCATTCGACGCTTTAACGGTGAAGGAAAACATCGTGAGGAAACCAGCACACCTGAGAAATTTTTCTACGGTGTGTCAAGCCATGTCAGAGGCCTACGGGCGGTTTAAAAACTCTGACACCAGGTTGTTCATCAACCATACGATAAGAAGAAGAAGTGATGAACGATCGACACACTGAAACGTCAATCATCAAACACAGGTTTAACTTCAGTATACACAAAGTTCATTCCTGAAAAAAACTGTAACTTTATCTCGGTTTCGCATTCACAAATAGTACACACGTTTGTTTGGCGTTTCGTTGTGGGCGGAGTGTCGATGACGCGCGAAGTATCGGTCGCACGGAGGTATTGTAGCTCGACGGGAAAGTTTTGATACTTGTAGTTATAGTGTTAAAAAATAACTGACTTATAAGTGATTTTTGCTAACTACTATCACTACTTAGCTTAGAGCAAAGTTTCACGTCTTTTCGCTTCCCGCGTCTGTCTGTCTCTACAAATGCTGAAATCTTTAAAACTACGCAACGGATTTTGCTGCGCTGTTTTTTAATAGATAGAGGAATTTGAGAGGAAGGTTTTTTTATGTATAATATACCCGAAATGAAGCGAGTGCGGGTCACTAGTCATATTACGAATACTAAGCTTAGTAGTTACTAAGTAATAAAGTAGGCATTATTGTAAAACTCTATCTATTAAAAAAAAACCTTCTACCACCTTAGTTTCTTTCTCAATTTATGCTTCAATGATTTAACATTAACAACTTTGTTTGGAACTATTGACAAATTATCGGGATTCCCTAAATAAACGTGCTGAAACAACTGCGCTTTTAGACCTGTCTGCCTTTTACGAGACTAATGGCATAGTGGCATATGCGCAAGTGTAAAATTTCATGTTTAGAGATGCAACAGAAATACTTTCACGACTATAATATAAGTATAAGTAAAGGTTTATCTTTATCACCCTAAACGCGTTCTGTTGGACACTTCCGCACCCGGAATTCGCGGTCAAATTAAAAATAACACAACGATTATTCATATATAACCTAACCTGGCCTTTTTTTTAAAATCCGAACACAAAAACCCCTTCAAAAGAATCTTCTAACCGCAGCATCAACATTCCCCAGTCCGCACAGCTCCATCGGCGATCGCTGCCCTGAGCTCGGGTGTAAAAATTTTCTATTTCCTCTTTTTTTAGGGTCCCGTAAACATTAGGTAAAACGGGACCCTATCAATAAATACTTCCCTGTCCGTCTGACGGATGGATGGACCATTCTGTCATTAGGCGTTGTCTCAAGAACCATGATAGCTATTCAAATCTATACTTAGTATTATAAAGCTGAAGAGTTCGTTTGAACGCGCTAATCTCAGGAACTACTCGTTCGAATGGAATGATTATTTTGTGTTGGATAGACCATTTATCGAGTTAGGCTTTAGGCTAAATAACATTACGCTGCGACTAAAAGGAGCAAAGAAACAAAGGAAAATGTTTAAAAAAAATTAGGGAAAAACGGGGGCGGAGTCGCTAGTACAGCTAGTACTAAATATTAATCTTTATGGGTCTACATGCGTAGCAAACATATAACTACTTACTGCTTGACATTTCGACTCGGTTACACCAATCATTGGTCGCCAAAGAACTGGCGCCTACAGTTCTTCGTCGATGACGAATTTAGTGTAATGGAACGCGAAAGTCTAAAATCTTTGCTATTCAATTGACGTATTCTGAAAAGAGTCAAAGGACGAGTAGTAAAGGCAGTTTCTTTTCATGCAAGAGGTAACCCTACGTATCAATAAAACGCAGCTTGGGGTTAGAACTAGCCCTAAGCTGCCCAGGCCCCTCTTACCCACTGGGCACAATGGGCATGTGCCCAGGGCCCCGTGATCGAGTGGGCCCCCTAGATCCTGCCAGATTACAAATGAAAACCGATATTTTGGCATATCCGAAAAACATTCATTTTGAAAAATCTGATGATAATTATAACTAAATAGTGTTTTCTCAAGGTCAGGGCCTCATGATCCTGATGTGCCCAGGGCCTCAAATAGTTTAAAGACGGCCCTGAAGCTGCCACGTAACTATCCAGTTAAAAAGTTCAAAAAGAAGTAACCTCTGAACAAGTCCCAAGTGGGAACCGAGTAGCGTGAGTCCGACTCGCACTTGACCACTTTTTTTTTATTTTACCAGCCATTCCTTTTTCCCGCCAACCGCCACCGCGGTCGAAACTGTTTAATGATTCGAAAAACGTGTTCTATCAGCTTGTACGCGGAAACAACCGAAAAAAGTGGCAACAAAGGGTTCCGTGTGCAAATATAGACCGTTCGGTGCCGTATGTATGCGGTTAGAAGTGTCCAACACCACGCGATTCTAACCCTTACCACTTAGAAGTTAGAGTACACGTTAGATTTAGCGAAATGCCAAACGAACGCTTCGGTGAAGTGTTCACCCAGATCTCATCGGCAATTTATTATATTTTGTCCGTTCGGAATTTACGATTATTCTCGCCACAATGGACGATGGCCGATGATTGGGCGTTTTTCTAACGCCAATAAATGTGTGTGATGACGGCCCCCGCTTTGATTTACATCCGCGATCATTAAGGTTGTTCGACAAAACAAATGTATTTAGCGGAAAAAACGAATTCTATTGAATGGATTTCCATTTTTATTTGGCTGGTTGGTGTTATTGTTTTCGGTCAATGGAATCGGGCTGCTATTGTATTGGTTACGATCCATATATAAGTCAGTGCTCTAGAATGTTAGCTCAGAGATTTCTAGATCTACATTATCTTAGCGCTTTGGTCTTGCTTACAATAGATTAATGATATGATAAGGCGTCCGACCAATTTCGGCCATGGCGGCCGATCTCAATGGAGATCAGCCAAGTGCGCAGGACATATTATAGTGCACAAGTGTGCGCGCTTACGCTAGTGCACTCTCTGTTCCCTTACTCTTATAATACGCTGAGAAGGCAATCCGGCATGACCGATGAGAGATCGGGCACAGGACCACCGGCGTAACGTGCTATCCGAGGCACGGGCGTGCAACCGTCAACTTCCTAACTCCGGGCTGAGTAATTTCTTTACAGAAAACTCACACAATTTTTTCCCGACTCCGGACTCGTACTCTTACGCTGCGCTTGCTACCAATAGGCCAGCGATGTTGTTAATGATAAATTATATAACGCAACGTACGTAAAAAGAAGCCAATTAATAGTATTTTGATATGCATGTAGACGATTGGCTCACGAGTCCTCTACATTTTACTCATTATGTTTAATTTTATTTTAACCTGATAGTAACATTCTCTTGGGCTTTCCTCTTATTGACCAGAGGATTAACCGCCGTGAAATCGCCTAAAACTATCGCTAGTGTGAATAGGCTTTTACAGGTACCAATATATTGTACGCATCATGAAAACATAACCTAAAAATACACGCCTGATACTGATTAATGTGCCCTATCTCTCACAATGCGACCTTTAGGTCAGCCGTCCACCGGGCCGCGGTAGCGCGTTATTTGAACAAGAAAATAAAAAAATGTATTTCCCCACCGGGTCGAGTCAATAAACCGACACGATTTACGATATATTTACAAAAGCGATAAAAAATGGCCGCGACAACAACCCCGATCGGACACTTTCCGTTGTTTTAATTAAAAACACCGAATATTATATACGGAGGCAATTTGGTACGTGCGGAGAATCGACGGTACTTATGGTTTTCGATTGGAGTTAATTAGTTTAATAACATGAGTATGGGATTATAGACGAGAATCGAATGAGATCGGTGTGTAAATACCACACATGGGTACAAGGTGATTCTCCTAATTATACAAGAGTTACAAGACATAGCAATAAGAGCTAAACACAACTAACTGAAGAATAACTTAGCAATACGTAAATCAGTAGAGTAGGTAGAATGCATTCTGCTAGAATATGTGACACGCACGCTTTGTGTCGAAGAAAAATTTCACTTACATCTTAAGTTAGGTATACTAATTACGAGTAAAACCAACATTACTTACGCGCCTAAAAGACAATAACTTAGCGTATCTGACTTTTGAAACTTTTGATTACACCATGTTTGAATGAATTCACAATATATAACAAAACTCATAGAAATAACCTCAATCGAGTTCTATTCGAGTACCAAGAGTAGTCATCTATTAGAAATGTTTGGGGTGGATTTTGAATAGTGAAATAGCATTATTAATTTATTCTATTTTTGTGCGTGACATTTAATATGCAAACCGGCCCCGCGGGTTTTATACCCCGGCATATAATGCGAACGGTCACTTTTTATTTATTAGCCTAGAGTTATCTGTGTGATGTAAGGGCTCTTTACACCGATAGTTTATCATCGTGTAGTGGAAGGGAGGGATACATGCATATTATGACGCGGGTGATCCCCGTGAGTTTTGGTGAAGTAGGTACTCAATCAAATTATGGTGGACATGAAATTGAACTTGGACGGAAATCTGTCAACGTCATATACATTCTTCCGATTTAGAAATGGAAAGTGACTCAGATGTTTTCCCTAACGACTGATTCCTAGCATCAAAATGCATAGATCAGAGATATCACATCACACAAATATATATCTCGTGTCAGAATTGAATCCAAGACTTTTGGCGCAAGATCGCGCGCAATCGATTTTCTTAAAAACGAAAGTGAATCAGATGTTTTCCCTAACGACTGATTCCTAGCATCAAAATGTATAGATCAGAGATAAATTATCGACCGGAAGCATAAACTAAAAGTCCTTACTAAAGAGAGCTCATTTGCCTCAGAAGAGCTTATCGATTTCGAATGACCAATAAGGACAATGGGCATTTTGGGCTAAAATAAAAATCGCGTGGCAGTCTCAAATATCAATTGCATATCATAGTTCGTGTCTTAAATAAAAACGTATTATATGGCAGTTATTTCAAATTATGGTTAGATATAGAAATATAGAGTGATGAAGATTGTTATATTGCATACACGTAAACTATTTAAGGCCTTAGCTAATTGTGCGTTAGACATGGATAGTTTATTTATATTACACATATATAATATGCTCAACAAATACCACGGGAAGGCAGGCAATAAAACAGTACTATTGTTTATGTGCAACGGGTAAGCGAACCTTAGGCTGCTGTGCCCATATAATGTAGATTATATGGTATATGAGATGGACACGGTACCAAGGAGCAATTCGATTACCTGCTGCGTTTTTAGACAATTTTTTTTTTCATAAAAAATTAAAAATGTGGTCGGTTTTTTTTTTTCTAGTAACCCTTTAAAAATATTAGACATTTTAATAGTTTTTATATACACTTAACAATAGGAATATTATAAAAATAAAAAAATGTTACATTAAATCATCGAAATATACAAAGACAACAAGTATTCGATATCTCCTAAACTAACCGGTATACGCTCACGATTTTTTTTAAAAATAGTGTTGTTTAATAGTACCTACCAAGAAATATTGATTCCGGAGATCGTTACGCAATTTCAAAAATAGACCAAGCTCCATACATTTTTGCCCATTGTCCTTTAAGAAACAAACTTTACATCCAACTAAGCTACCTCAAGTTGCCCATCCAAAAACCGTTTAAAAACACACCCCTATTATTGAAAACCATAAAGTACCGGAACTAAAACGTCCACAAAATTGATATTCATAACTCCGTCCATCCATCGTCGTTACGGTTACAATAATAACGCCGATACATTACGGGCCCCTCGAACAAGAAGAACAATATCTTCCGTGACATAAAATTCGAAAAAGTTTAATGGGACCAAAGCCGGGCTCGATATGACATCGGTAGAAAAATGTTATATCGTTCGGTCGGTAGAGTTGGGAGATTTGGGTCATTACGTAATAAATGAGAACAAGAAAAAAAAACCATGTAGATTTGTCTAAGTAATTATCCAAAATTAATCTACACATTTTGGTTTAAGAGAATTAGCTTAAGATTGTAAAAGACATATAAGAAACCAGCGTGTTGATCACAAAAAAGAATTTAAAGTACGACCACAACATGAAAGAAATAACATAATAATAGTAGGTGATAGGTACAGACAGACAAACACGATCTATGGTTCTTGGTTAGCTTATTTATATTTATTAGTCCGTAAAATCAGTCTTGGCGTGTTCATAATATGAGAAAAGAAATTTTCAGTTTATGCACTGAAACTACATGTCATTAAACAGTACATTCACAATTGGCAGACATCAAATCCCTGCTTCCTAGTAAGAATGAAATTTTCCATGATAAAACGTGTTAAAGAAAAGAACCCATCGTACTTTTATTATTAAACTGCAATACTTTAATTCCCCCAAAATATATTACATTACTTACTAATGACTTTATCTACCAAAATCGTACTTTTATTATTAAACTGCAATACTTTAATTCCCCCAAAATATATTACATTACTTACTAATGACTTTATCTACCAAATTCATATTATTTCAGAACTCCAAAGCAGACAAAAATATTCACAGTTGCGTCTGAACACCAAAAGAGAATGAGCATCGCTCAATAATATAACATCTACATTGGAAAGAACCGTCCCACCCTAAGTATAGATGATATAGATGATCCCATTATTACGCCGCGGTGGGCAGAGACGCCGCTACTTTGCATATAGAAAAGCAATTTTTTGCATGTTATGAAAATGGAAAAAGTGCACCGGACTACGGGCAAGAATTAATGGTGTGAAACTTAGGACGGGCTAATTTATGTGCGGCCACGCTCCGACGCGATCAAGGATCGATGGGAACGCCTGGAGCCAACCGGGACACTTTTCCAGGGTGTATTTTGGATATTGGTACAGGTCCCATGAGATTTCGTGAGATGAGTCTTGCGAAATTTTGAGTAGAATTAAGAACAGTTAGACTCTTACAGGTTTTGGGTGAGTCAAAGTCTTCAAGCCGAATTCTTGGAAATCACGACAAATTTTGTACTTGTGTTTTATTTGTCTATGTAAGGAAAATATCAAAGAACAAGAAAGTGTTCGTTCTGCAGGTTCTCAATGTATTATTAACTTTATAAATGCTGTAACTGATAAAATAAAACATTTCAAAAATGTCTTCAACCAACTTCACGCCAATAACGATTGAATAATTCATCAAAAACATTGAAAAAAAGAAATCCTTCGCCAATTCCCTACCCTGAAATAAACTTTTCTTCAAGCGAATCCTCGCCATTTATTTATGAAATTTCCCCAAAGGAAAGTTAATTACGACCAGCCTGCGACCATCGATCACTCAAAAGGGCAAAAGATCTGCATCGAACGATCGCAATGCGACAATCAATTTTCATTTGCGACAAAAAACCGAAAGAAAAGGGCACAGATGGCTGGCTATTTTTAATCGGCGAAAGAAGAAGAATGCTCCGCAGTCATCCGCAGACGAATAGTCGGTAATTAATGATGCGAATCTTCCCCGATACCAATAAAAAGGAACATTACAAACAAAACAGTGAGCCGGTGTCGAACGAACGGAGAATTTATCATGTGGACGGCAGAGACAGTGGCTCGACCGCCAATGTCCATTTGGATAATGCCCGACGCGATTAAAAATATAAAAATACCCCTCCGCCCTGTGGGGAGGCCGGGCGGATTTGACGGAGGACACCGCTCTGAGGACACAAAAGGATTATAAATGAGAAGGAATTTTAGATAATATTTGTACGTTGGATGTGGATTGTAATGTTGGCGAGGACCGGGGGGCGCCCGCGCGCCTTCCGCGATCCGCTCCTAATGACTGTTTGTATCAATTTGTTAGTATTGTATTTGAATATTTTCGTGCGTTCGTTACGATTTTAATCCCCTGTGGTCGGCGGGATCGATGCTTTTTGTTTAATATTTCTGTTCGGTCGGTTTTTATTTTTAATTCGGGACCGTTTGATCGCCCCGTGTTGATTAAAGGCGCCGCCGCCAGAGTTTTGTGGCGATACACGGGTTTGTTTTAGACGTTCTTTTGCATCGCACTCTATATCGACTGTGCTTGTCTTTTTTCGGGAAAGGTTTTTCTTGCACATTAAAAGCGACGTAATTAGATTCGCTCAGCGACGATTGTACAAAGGGGTCGAATAAACATGGCGAATCTCATTCACCGCCATAATTAATATGTTTTAATTTTTTTTAATATTTCGCTGCAGATTTTTACGAAACCTGAATCCGAATGAGCTCGCCGAGAAAAGAATAACAGCGTCCGCGACACGCAGTGTTTTCAATTCATTATCTCGAAAACAAAAATTTTCATTAGCCCCGGAGATTTCCTTTTTAAATTTAATTATTCATATTTAAATTAAACAAAATATAATAGAGGGCGGGCTTAAAAAAGCGGCTTTATCATATCATATTTTATTAACCAAATTTATAATTCTGCGCCGATTCGAGTAAATCCTAACGCGGGTGGGTCTCGGTCAGGGGGCGATATTTATGAATGCCAAGCAGAAAAATCCACAATAATATTTCAGGGTGGATGTCCGGTCTTTACTTCCCCCCTGATCTATTTAAAAAAGAGGTACGGAAGGACAAAAGGGCCGCGGCTCGTAAAAAAACTGGACACGTATAGAGGTTGGTTGGTGCTTTGTCTGATTCTTATTTTTTACCGGATTGGAACCGTTTTTTATCGGTTTTTGTTCCGGAGACAGTGGCCACTGTTCTAATGCTCGGACCATTTGTAATTTTATTCGACCTCCTTTTTCGGTCGGGCTTTAAAGCCCCTGATTTATGCTCCGTGTGTGGATGTGTCTTGGGTGATTGTTTGTTTTGTTTTTGTTAATGCCGATAGGGCCTATTATGTAATGCTACTGTTGTGTGAAACGGCTTGTTATGTATTTGAAGCAATATAATTTACTTGCAATGATTAAAGCGCTGTCTTTTGAACTACGGCTGTCGAAGAAACTACCCTGCTTGCTAGAAAATATTTTTTAAACTTTTTGATATATTAAGACACTGTACCTTTAATATTAAACTAAACTAACACTTTCCTTCAACGAGGCAGACAGTATTTTTTATACATTGTAAATTTTGAACACTTAATACATCCGGGATATTTACTATGTTGATTTGTTTTAACGAGCTACCGATATTTCGGCACTGTTGCAAGCGCCATGATCAAACTTTTTAATGTGTATAACCATGACATTAAAAAGCGTCGATGCCATGCGAGAGGTCGCCAGTTCAAACCCCGCCAGGTACCAATTTGTTTTTCAAATTTGAAATTCATATGTACCATCATTCGACACTTTAACGGTGAAGGAAAACATCGTCAGGAAACCAGCACACCTGAGAAATTTACAACGGTGTGTGAAGCCATGTCAGAGGCTTACGGGCGGTTTAAAAACTCTGACACCAGGTGGTTCATCAACCATACGATAAGAAGAAGACCATGACATTTTTAAGTTACTTATTGTACTTTACTACCTCGTTGGTCTATTGGTAGCAAGTGCTGCGTTAGGACCGAGAGGTCCCCGGTTCGAGTCCGGAGTCGGGCAAAATTTGTGAGTTTTTCTGTAATGAAATAACTCAGCCCGGAGTTAGGAAGTTGGCGGTTGATCGCCCGTGCCTCGGAAAGCACGTTAAGCTGGTGGTCCTGCGCCCGATCTCTCATCGGTCATGTCGTATTGCCGTCTCACCGAATTATGAGAGTAAGGGAATAGAGAGTGCACTTGTGTTTGCGCGCACACTTTTGCACTATAATATGTCCTGCGCACTTGGTTGATCTCAATTGAGATCGGCCGCCATGGCCGAAATCGGTCGGACACGCCTTATTGTACTTTGCTTTATATAAGTATAAAAACAAAGATGTTTTTAGTATTAACTAATCTTAAAGACTCATCAATCATCATATATAAAGAAAGGAATGATTACACTGCACCCTTTGTTTTGTCATAGGTCATTAATCGCACGAAATATAAGATTTTTCCCAAATTCAGAATAAAAGAGGGTTATATATGGAAGGCCAGTCGGTACCTTCCTTTTTTATATCTCTGGCTTATCTGTTACCCCAAAGCCGCCTTCTAAACGGACGATTAATTTGTATAAAAAACCAAACCAGCGTAATCAAATTATTATCACGTGCCAACCAAGGGCGAATTGTTGGCACAGTGCAGGGGACGACAGTGAATTATCCAGTAGCGGTACCATGAGTTGGCTATCGAAAACCTACGTACGTTAAAAACCTTGTTTTTTCATACGACCGATTTAAGTTCTTAGTGTAACCACCAGGGGCGCTGGACAAGTTTTCATAGACATATTTACGTAGGCGATATCGAGTCCGTAACTTTTAAACTCATGGTAGCGCTACAGCACTAGCTATGCCAGCGACTTCGTCGGCGTTTACCACCGCTTTTACACATTTCCTTCTCTTTCTTCTCTCCTATTGGTCGCAGCGTGATATTATGTAGCCTAAAGCCTTCCTCGATAAATGGTCTATCCAACACAAAGTATTTTAAATTCGAACCAGTAGTTTGCGTTCAAACAAACAAACTCTTCAGCTTTATAATATAAGTATCCAGATTATGATCTTAGTAGCAGCCTTACATTTAATATTGTCAACTGAAAATGATCTCTATCGACTTTTCTTAGGTTTGTGTAATCAATCAACCCGCACTTGGCCAGCGTGGTTGACTTAGGCCTTATCCCTAGTTTAGGGTAGGCCCATGTCCAAGTAGTTGGGACGTATACGGGCTGATGACGATGATCATTAAGTAATTATTTATTTGTTTAATTTATTGGACAGCCAGAGAAAATTACAATAGATAATACTTATAATAGTATCTAGGTACACAGCAATCAGTAAATATTTTTCAGATCAATATTTACCATTATAACGTGGTGGTACTCTACGGACCATTTTTAAATATAAACATACGATATACGAGAACTCAATAAGACATCCATTATAAGTTGCATTTTCATACACACGCATAGTTCCAACAATGGTACACTTCAAAACATTCTACAGACTCATGTAGAGTCTAACAAGTTTTAACCCTAAGTCCGGTTCACATTTTAACCTTCTGCCGCCCACCACACTGGGCCACACATCCTTCCCGGGTATTTATCACCCGCCATAACGAATGGACGGTGGCTTCCCGAGTTTTTACGCCGATAATGGGTTATGTTCTAAAAAACACCTGCAGCCCACTTCCTTGTGCCTAGAGGGGACATTATTTAAAACGAGAATGCTGCTAGGTTTCGTTTGGCGATTTTTGTTAGGGTATTATTTATTTTGGGAGGTAAATGGCTGATTTGTATTTAGTTGATTTGGTTGCCAATGTGGATCTTTACTTGAGTATTACTTTTTTTCTGCCCGTTATTCTGTTCGCGTCAAGTTTCACATCGCGAAAAACATAACTTCCTTATAGCGTAATCAGTCAAAAATGGCCTATGTCATTTCTCCGCCTCTAGGCTTTCAAATAGTAATACAAAGGTTAGGTGTACCGAATACTATTTCAACCAATTATTTACAATACCTACTCAAATATACTGAGATTTGGCTTGAAAATGTGACAGACTATTTGATGTATTTATACTTGGAAATAGAACTTATATTTTTTTTACATAAATACTTTTATGTAAATAAATTTTAAGTTCTATTTCCAGTCAATGGTTCGTACCTACTAGCGGATGTTGTAAGAATGACTTAAGTGAACCAAGTATGTATTAGACATTACAAACAAAATATTACTAGACTAATGACCCGTACTCGCTTCCATTCGGGTATATTATTTATCTTAAATCAAATAGAAACCGCATCAAAATCCGTTGTGTAGTTTGAAAGGTTTAAGCATACTACATAGGGACAGACAGACGCGGGAAGCGACTTTGCTTTATAATATGTAAAAAAAAATAAGGCGTCCGACCGATTTCAGCTATGGCGGCCGATCTCAATCGAGATCAGCCAAGTGCGCAGGACATATTATAGTGCACAAGTGTACGCGCAAACACAAGTGCACTCTCTATTCCCTTACTCTCTTAATTCGGTGAGTCGGCAATCCGACATGACCGATGATAGATCGGGCGCAGGACCACCGGCCTAACGTGCTTTCCGAGACACGGGCGTTCAACCGCCAACATCCTGACTCCGGGCTGAGTAATTTCATTACAGAAAAACTCACACAAATTTTGCCCGACCTCGGACTCGAACCGGGGACCTCTCGGTCCTAACGCAGCACTTGCTACCAATAGACCAACGAGGCAGTAAAATATGTAGTGAAGTTTCTAACACGAAAAATACCGGCTCACAGCCAAACCTAAAAGCAGCAACCGGGATTTTCCCTCGCAGCACTTATATCACCGGGCGCAAACTCGATTGGTTAACGCAACGCGATTACCCGCGATCGGGGGCGCAACGCAATGCAGATTGCGTTTGCGTCTGTTGCGTCGGACGCATATTGCGCCGTATTTGCATTATTAGCTCGAATCAAACGTCATTCGCTTTTAGTGGGTTCCTACGCAACGTGGTTAGGTACAACAAGTATTGCAGTTGTTTTGTGCATCTGTATTTTATGCGGCTGTGGAAATAAGCCAAGAGCGTTGTGTATTGAGAAGTTTCTCATAGGATTATCATAGTTTTTCGCTTTAGTTAAACGGGATCTAATAAGATCACTATGTTGTCTGACTGGTTGTGCTGCTGCTACTGCTTTTGCGGAATAGTAGTCCACTTGGTAAAGTTTAAATAAATATCCTGAATAATTAATGTTATTAATTTGCCTTTATCTTAAAAAAATAAATCAGACTTAAGGAACTACCCTTTTAACTAAAAAGGTATCCAAGATTACTATATCTTGATTGTCCCTTGAGGATGTGAAAGGACTTAAACTTCTGAATGATGATTTGACCACAGCCACAACATCTATTCGACCTTCTTTTGTCTTAAAGTCTCAAATATATCTTGACGTCTAAAAGCAGAAAGGTTTACCTTATGTGGCCATTCTTCACCAAAACCATATCCAATCAAACGTAAACAAAGATACAACGCTACATCTCACATGTAACGTGTATAGCGATTAAACCATCAAGTATGCAATCCAATAGCCTCACTTCTCTCAACTTTATACTTCACATTACTGCCGAGGAGTAAGAACTAAGATGGGCGATCTGATTCCATAATTTGTATATTACTAGCTGTCGCCCTCATCTTCCAGCGTTAAATTCCGTATTTTGCACATATTTATAAGCAATATCTTATTCGGAATGAAAGGTAGGTACCAGTTTTTCCTCTTTAACACTTTTGATATATAAGCATACGTAGGTACAGATAGCTAGAAACATGTGAGAGCCATTCGTTCTCCCGCAGGTCCGGTGACGATTCCGAGGCTACTCCAAGCCATCATCGTCAGTCAGTTATGAAAAATATTTTTTAGTTCATATGTAATTAGTACAATATGTATCTGGCTGTACTTCGCTTAAACCAAATCCAATTAATCGTACAACGATACAGCGCTCCTGTTATAGCGATTAAACCATCAAGTATGCAGTCCGATAGCCGCTGTGAGTCTTCACACTTCACATTACTGACGTAGGAGTAAGAATTCGTACTTCGGATAATGCAATTGGGCGTTGTACGTGGGAGATTGGCATTTTGGGTGCGATTTTTTATGTATTTTTTGACTCCTTGACAAGGCTTGTATTAGCACGATATATTTGGATGTGGAGTTCTGGGTTTAGTAGTTTAAATGTGAAAGCTTAATATGTATCGTGTGCTAGAGACTTCTTCCGCGTTTTCCCCCGTTTTACATTCCACTGTTTCTTTGCTGCTATTAGTTTCAGCGTCATGTTATATAGCCTAAGGCCTTCCTCGATAAACTTTCTATCCAACACAATAAGACTTTTTCAAATTGAACCTAGTAGTCAGGAAGTACTAGGCAATCTCAAGAGATTAGCGCGATCAAACAAACTCTTCTGCCTTATAATATTATTATTAGTATAGATGTCTACTGTAAGGGCAAAATGTGCATTAAAGTCCTGAAAACCCTAATACGAGCAGTGTTTTTTTTAATTCTACGTCGGATCTCTAAGTAATATTAGATTAACAATACACGCGAGTTTAATCCGTAAAATTAGTTTTACTAAAACGTTTGCTAACCATGTTCTTTCACGTGTTACAGGAGTGTCACATTAGACGAGAGGTTCCTGTACTCCCAAGGCGAAGTCCGGCGAGTCCACTGGCACCCGTCATCGCTGTCACATCTGCTGGTCCTGCTCTCCGACAATACCATCAGGTAAAACTATTTTTTTTCTTTTTCCTAACTGACTTACGATGATGGCTTGGAGTAGCCTCGTCATCATCTCCGGACTTGCGGGGGAGCGGACGGCTCTCACCCCTAAAGGTCCGACACACGATGATAACTTGGAGTAGCCACATCATCATCACCGGGCTTGCGGGGGAGCGCATGACTCTGACCCCTATAGTAAAACTATTATGATGCCTTCAGCCAATGTAGAGTTACAATAATCAATATAAAATTTTATGACCTCGAATTAATTGATATGGATGGATGCGAGTAGTCGAAGAAAGACGGAAGTGGGTATTTGGGTAGGCCTATGATTAAGTAATATTATGGATAATACTTTTTTTTGTTAAAAATATATATAAAAATTGTTATGACCACCAAAAATTATATGCAATTTAGTTAAAAAATGGAGGACAAACAATTGTTAATCGTTATTAGCCTTCAATTTTCCCGCTCATCTTTATCACTTCTTATTTGTTCACAGTCCACAAAAGTAGGAACAATTTATTTATTTGCAGTCACATGGTTTACAGTGATGATGGAAACAGAATATTAACAACAAACGAATTCGATTTATTCACAGTCCATTCGTTCTTCATAATAATGAATCAATCTATTCTCTCCTTTCAGAGTATACAACATAGCTCTCAAGAGTGGTCCAAAAGTGGCTAAGATATACCCCATCGGGCCGAAGCCGTCAGGCCTCCTTGCTGGCCGGACTCTGCTGGACAGCCTCGGAGACACGGCGGTGGACTTCACGCCAGCCCCTGATGAGAGTCTGCTGATCCTCAGAGGGAACGGAGATGTCTACATGATCAGTGTGGACTTGGAGTCAAAGAGGTATCATATCAAACTGTTCGAGATGAAGATTTAACGTAATTACTCGAGCGAGATTCTTTATAGTTACTTTTTTAGTGTTTGTGTATTTATTTTAGTACTAGCTTTCCGCCCACGACTTCGTCCGCGTAGAGACGTTTAACGGGTAAAACATTACTTCTTTATAGCGCAGTCGGTTAAAAAGTAGCCTATATCCTTTCCTAGGCTCTGGACTATATCTGTACCAAATTTCGTTTAAATCGGTTCAGTACTCTATGCGTGAGAGCGTAACAGACAGACAGAGTTACTTTTGCATTTATAATATTAATATATATAGTAAGGATACTTAGGGTGTAATGAAGTGTTAGTGAAGTTCGTCTGCCGAGCTTGGTGATCATGCTTGGGGACCACAGGCCATGTACCAGTTCAGTTTGTCGCTTGTAACGGCAACCACACACGATTCAGTAAACTTGCGCAAGTCTGGACTTAGTGGCAGAAATAACTTCAATAGCGCGATGTAGGCTTTGCTTACTAATGTTGGTATTTATATGAAGACCATCTGTAGACGCCATCTGTTGGCTGCTGTTTGAACTTGCCACACTTGCTAGTCAGCAATTGCCACAGCTTTGTAGCATGTTAAATGAGGGTGTTCGCGTATAAGATATCCACTAGATGGCAAGACGCAGATATGAGGTCTAACTGCTTCGTGATTGGTGAATATTGACATGTCTGTCAATGTCACGTCAAAAATAACCAATCACGCTGCAGTTGGACCTGACGCCTACGTATTGCCATCTAGTGAAGTTCTTATACGCGAAAACCCTCATTCCAAGGATATAATAAATTTTTACTTTCATCGGATGACTTGCATGAGTCAAACTTTAATGTTGATAGTGGTGGTTAATGGTCTATGTGACGATTAACAACCCGCACTTGGCCAGGGTGGTTGACTAAGGCCTGATCGCCCTAGTTTAGTTAAGGCCCGTTCCCCATCAGTGGGGCCGTGTATGGGCTGATGATGATGATAATGAATGGCCCTAAATCCTTTACACAGCTGTTTCATGTCTGTTTCAGCTCCCAATCTACCCTCTCCGGTCCGCTAGCCATGTATCCACCAGCCGACGACAACTACGGAACTGACTCGTGCTCCATAACAGTTCTGGGGGGAACTGACACACCACCTCTAGTTGTGGTGGCCACTTGCTCTGCGACTTTGTATCACTGCCTCTTACTACCTAATGTGAGTGACGTTTTATTAGTGCTTTAGTGTCTCACTAGGTGGCACCACTGATAGTAGGGTCCAAGAAAACGGGCTTAGTAGCAATATGGAATGCCGATACTACCGAGTATACAGACAAGTAACCCTGTAGTTACTGTACTCTTATTATCTACTAGTGACTGTCGCTTCGCTTCGATTCTTAAAACAGGAACATAAACTTCCTCACGTCACATTTAAAAATATTAATGTACCGTTCAAGTTAGAGTTTAGACCAAGGTTTTAATCATCAGACAACGAAGGGTTCTGTCGACGTACTTACTTAACAGCATACAGTCAATGCTAGCTGTCAAATAGGGGTGAGAGCCATCCGCTGCCCCGTAAGTCCGGTGATGATGACAAGGCTACTCCAAGCCATCATCGTAAGTCAGTTAGGAAAAAAAAGCTAGCTGTCAACGCGATGAAGATTTGTTGGCAACTTACGATGCCTGCTAGTCTCGTCCGTGGTTGACATTTATTTTTTCTTCATAGGTACATCGTGTTGTTTCATATATTTCCAGGCGTCAGACAAGGAGAGTGGTGACAGCCACGCCCTCTATGTGGTCGAAGCGGTGGAGATCAACACGTTCCTGTCTGACGACGCAGACATGCAACACTCTTACCCAGTAGACCTGTATCCGGTAAGATTTTATATAAAAAGCTTAAGATTGACCTCACTCCACCAATGGTAACAGGTGAGGTCGACAGGCACAATAGGGTATTTGACAGTGGTTGTTATGCTTGCCATTTTTATGATAATCAGTAAGATTTAAGCAAATCTATATTTATAATGAAATCAAAACTTAAATTTTTGGCGAAATGAGACAGCAAAAGACATTTAAAGTTGGGTGGGCAAGTCCATTTAAAAATTTCTAAAATCATTTAAAATTTCGTTGTCATCTTATAAATAACAGAATTAGTAACATCTTTCATTATGAAAACATATCCATAAACGCAACTTTTGATGTACCTGCCGAACAAACTTCCTAGGCGCTGCATACAAAGAACTTGCGTGTGACGTCACACGCCAGGGGCGGTTTGTATGGAGCGTTTTTCAGCTCGCCCTAATAATGTGCAATTAAAATTGTACCTAATATCTCGCCGAGCTATTGAGATATCAAAGTGATACTTTCAACAGTGTCTTTGTGTTCGAGTGGTCCATCCAACTATATCAAAATAAAAAAATAGTCAAATACCCTTTTGAGCCTATCGCACTCGCCCTGAAGACCTGCTTAGATGCCGCTTCACGCCCCGCCTGAAGAGCCCGGGATTATAGGAGGTAGGGAAAACATGAGCTGGCTCGGGGCAGAAATGAGGAACAGAACCTTTTGGGGCTACCAGTGCCTGCGTGGTATGAAGTTGTGGACATTTAGTTAATACAGTGTGACGGTGACAGTCACGCCCTCTATATGGTAGAAGCGGTGGAGATCAACACGTTCCTGTCTGACGACGCAGATATGCAACACTAAGGGTGCGTTTAGCCGACACACACTCTTGGCAGCACAGAAAGAAAAATGGCGATTGCTGAGTAGCATAGGCTGACGCGGCTGAGGAATGCTATGTGGTGATATTTTTTCAATCAGATTGATTGATTGATTCGTCATATGGCGGAATAAACAAACGTTAACAGCTAACTTCACTTCTCTCATTTCCACTCAGCATGGTTCTGGCCGATACTGTAGTCAGAATTGTCGAATGCTGTTCAGCACAGATTCTGACCAGTCTGTCTGTCGGCTAAACGCACCCTAAGAGTGTACCCAGTGCAGCTGTATCCGGTAAGTTTTTGAAAAGCTTTCAGGTATATCTCACTCCACCTAAGGGCTTGTCCGTTAATCACGTCATACTCTATAGAGTCCAGTTAACATGGCCGTCATTAGACGCTTGAATAAATTAAATAAACGACTGAATCCATGCATTATAAGTTCAATAACGGGTAAATCCAGTCATGTTAGATCAAACAAAGGCAAATCTAAACTAAAAACGCATTTTTTCAAGTTTGTTTGGCGTACCATTATTGTTTTTAATGTTTGATTCAACTGTTTAGTGTCAATTTTATAAGATTAACCATAGCTTTTGGAGTAAAACCATGGATTATGGTCAGAATCTGTTTTTCAAACTCAAACTCACTCTAGCTGGAGTTGCCTTCGTTTGAAGTTAAGCGAAATTTTCTTTTGAATTTCAGTGCACCAATAATACGTACGCGTGCGTACACGCGGGCGGAGTCCACGCCGTGACCCTGCCGATATTGGAACACCTAAAGGACTACGCCTTAGCCGACGATGGTATGATTATAAATAAGGCGTCCGACCAATTTTAGCCACGGCGGCCGATCTCAATTGAGATCAGCCAAGTGCGCAGGGCATATTATAGTGCACAAGTGTGCGCGCAAACACACTTGTGTTTGCGCGCACTCTCTATTCCCTTTCTCTCATAGTTCGGTGAGACGGCAATCCGACATGACCGATGAGAGATCGGGCGCAGGACCACCGGCTTAACGTGCTTTCAAATACAAATAGTTTATTTCCAGAAAACATGTAAAATATTGAGCATTACAGTAGGTCCCACACTAGGAAAGGTCCTGTATCGTGGGCACCTGGTATAAGGAACAAAACCAGGAGAGCGACAGATTACATTTGAAACAAAAATTAAATAATTATCAACTATTTGAAAACTGTGCTTACACGTAAGATAATAATATAGTTAAAAAAAAAAGTTTAAAATTATTTTATATTATAATATTTTTATTACTTTATATTTATATTTTGCTGTCTGTGAAGTGTGCGAGTGAAGTGGTATGAAACTATGTGTGTGTGTGTATGTGTACTATATGTGTGAGTTTGTGTGTCTGTGTTTGTTGTAAGCCCGTCAGTGTTTTTGATGAATGTATTTATTTATCTCTTTCCGAGGCACGGACGTTCAACCGCCAACTTCCTAACTCCGGGCTGAGTAATTTCATTACAGAAAAACTCACACAAATTTTGCCCGACCCCGGTTCGAGTATAATCACTACTCGAATATAATCATAACTATTGGTAGCAACCAATAGTTATGATTATATTCTTACTAAGTATTATTATTAACTAGTGACCCGCCCTCACTTCGCTTTAGGGAATATTATACATGAAAAACTTCCTTTTTAATATCTATTTAATAAAAGCGCATCAAAATACTTTGTGTAGTTTTAAAGATTTAAGCATATGTACACATAGCGTCAGACAGGCGCGGGAAGTGACTTTGCTTTATATTATGTAGTGATACGAAAGTCAATTTGTGTATTTATTTTTAATAATTACGATTATTAGCTCATCACTGGGACTAAAATTTAACATTTTGCACTGTAAATTGTTTATTTATGTTTCTATAATTATCTATGCATGTCTCTGACACCCGTTGTAAAAGTTCTTCTTAGTTTGGGGTAAAATGGCCGTGTGTCTCCGTTCAGGTCATTAATGTGATTATTTTTAAAATTTTTAAATTAACATTACAATTTCAAAGAGCAACAAATAAATAAAAAAAATATATTAAAAATATTTTTTACTCCCCATGCGTTTCGAAACGCGCAAATTTAATAACCATCACGAAATATAAGGGCTTAGCTATTGAGGGATAACTGTGGAAAATATTTGATTACTTTTGCTTACATTTACAAAAATTAAAAATAATTTAAATGCCATATAATATTACTGTACTCGTTATCTCCTATCATTAAATTATATAATACAGTGAAACCTGACTAAGTGGGACCTGGATAAGTGAGAAACCTCCATATCTAGTACTCAATCGGGAGTCCCAACACCTAGGCAATGCATTACCTCTGTTAGTGAGACGAAGCAAACCTCTATATCTAGGATTCATTCTTTCGATTATTTTTTCTTATTTGCCTCTGTTACTGAGACAGCGAGTGTATTTCATATCTACAAACCTCTGTTACTGAGATAAAATCGTATTGTTTGTTTGCTTACTTATTCTTATTCTACCCACAAATTCCGCACTTAAAGACGAAATTTCATAATTTCAATGACCTCCAGTTTTAGTTTCGCTTTATTATCATTAAGATGTTTATTTGAAAAAGTCAAAACGTAAAATAAAATGTTTATCATTTCGTGAAAAACTGAAGTTGATATCCGTTTATGAAGTATTACGAAAACTGAAACGTTTACGTTCCTCTATTGAATTGAATATTTTGAACTTGAACAGTGTTTGCTAGCTTGAGTTAAGCATGTTCGTAACATAAACGTTCCGATAAGTATACCGATGATGATTAAAGTTGATTTAGAATGTTAACGTAAAATATTTTTTTAATAATCGCACCTCTATATCTGAAATAACCTGCTTCCTGACCTCTATTAATGGAACCCTTTGTTATTGAGACAGATATTTATTTATACCTGGCTATCTGAGACACTGGGTAAGTGGAATACCTCTATAAGTGAAAAAATATTGCTGGTCCCTGGATGTCTCACTTAACCAGGTTTCACTGTAATTGTATGCATATTTCAAGCATTTTTCATGCATATTTGCTTGCATATAACAAGCTTTTTATGTTGCATATTATCCTTTTTTTTTCCTAACTGACTAACGATGATGGCTTGGAGGTTAGAGTGCCTTGTCATCATCACCGGACTTGCGGGGGAGCGGATGGCTCTCACCCCTAAAACATATTATCCGGTCTCTACTAATTACTATAATTATTACTCCCCATAAGACCTGTAAGTGCGACAGAGAGATTAATATTCGCTGCCACGTTTTATTGCCCCGCGGGCAGCGAGTTTTTGACAACTATATGTTATTTCGTCTCAGCGGACACAGAACCAGTGCTATCGGGCATATGCGCGCGCCCCGGCGTCGCTCGGCACCTTCTATGTACCCGCCGCGCCGCCGCGCCCGCGCCCCCCCGGGGCCTGTGCCTCGCCGCGCCGCCGCTACCCGCTGCACTCATACTGCCAGCCGGTTCGACTCCCAGCCTGCGGTGAGTGTGCACTGAACCGACTCAGCGAAAGTAACTGAAGACTACTGACCTTGGAGCCTCTACAATCACGTAGAGACATTGGAGCCTCTACGAACACATGGAGACATTTGAGCCTGTACAATCACGTAGAAACATTGGAGCCTTTACAATCACGTAGTCATTGGAGCTTCTACAATCACGTGGAGACATTTGAGCCTCTACAATCACGTGGAGACATTTGAGCCTCTACAATCACGTAGACATTCCTGGTGTAAGTATCTACCGTCCCTATAATTAGGTAATGCTCTAAAGAGCTATTCCAGTCCAGCGTGTTCGACTCCCAGCCTGCGGTGAGTATCTACTGAACCAGTCCTATCGGCATATGCGCCCCCGAGGGGCTTGTGCCTCGCCGCGCCGCCGCTGCCCGCTGCACTCATACTGCCAGCCGGTTCGACTCCCAGCCTGCGGTGAGTGTGCACTGAACCGACACAGAGAAAGTAACCGAAACCCTGGAGCCTCTACAAGGAAAAATGTTACTGTGTCTCAATATCACAATGGTACGTTATGTATGTATAAAGCGTCAATGGCTGAGTGGTTAAGTTCGTTGCTTGCCATGCGAAAAGTCGCCAGTTTAAAAATCAGTACCACTGTGTTTTTCAAATTTGAAATTCCTATGTACTATTATTTGACGCTTTAGTGCCCCAGCATTGGGGACGTATATGGGCCGATGATGAATTATGATGATGACCGTCGCTATAATGGGGAATGCTCTGTAGAGCTATTTCAGCTAGTCTCTCCCTCCCCTTTCCACTCCCGAACGACACGTGCTGGGCAGCGCTGCCATCCACATACAATGCAGGCGCTGGTGGCTCGCCGCGCTCATACTGCCCGCGGGCTCCACTCCCAGCCTGCGGTGAGTGTGCACTGAACAGACACAGCGAAATTAACTGAAACCTTGGAGCCTCTCCAGTCACTTGGAGACATTGGAGCCTCTACGATCACGTGGAGACATTTGAGCCTCTACTATCACATAGAGTAATTGGAGCCTCTACAATCACGAGGAGACATTTGAGCCTCTACAATCACGTGGAGACATTTGAGCCTCTACAATCACGTGGAGACATTTGAGCCTCTACAGTCACGTGGAGACATTTGAGCCTCTACAATCACGTAGATACATTTGAGCCTCTACAATCACGTGGAGACATTTGAGCCTCTACAATCATGTAGACATTGCTGGTGTAAGTGTTATCTACCGGCCCTATAATAGGTAATGCTCTAAAGAGCTATTCCAGTCCAGCTGGTTCGACTCCCAGCCTGCGGTGAGTATCTACTGAACCAGTCCTATCGGCATATGCGCCCCCCCGGGGCCTGTGCCTCGCCGTTCCGCCGCTACCGGCTGCACTCATACTGCCCGCGGGCTCCACTCCCAGCCTGCGGTGAGTGTGCACTGAACCGACACAGCGAAAGTAACCGAAACCCTGGAGCCTCTACAGGGGAGAATGTTATTGTGTCTCTGTTAAATTACGAATAAGTACAGTAGAACCCGTTTGAGACGATCACGCCTAATACGATTTCCCACATAATACGCCACTTTATGCCAGTCCCAGCAACTTAAGATATATTTTCATACATTTCTTAACGCTTAATACGATTGTCATCCCGTTTAATACGCCCAAAACCGACAGATCGAGCGCTCTAAAAGCGCATTTTTATTTTTGAAACGCATACAACAGGGCCCGCGTCGTAGAAACTTTTTGTAACGCATGCCGTAGGGTCTAATGACTGAGGTGCTATGTATGGGAAGGAGTCCCCGAATGCCTTTCGACTGAGGGAAGTCCACTAATTCGGGCTTAGGTATGACTGATTTATCAACCAATGTGAATGTAGTGACAATAATGTGAACGATGATAGTGGTGTCGTGCGTAATAAAAGACTGAGAAAGAGGGTAGACCGATATGTCTGCCCTTAGACCTACCGTCATTCTCGCAGTCCTACAGTTCACCCGTGATCATGGCGCTTGCAACAGTGCCGAAATATCGGGAGCTCATTAAAACAAAACAACATGGTAAATATCCCGGACAGTTTCAGTTTTCTAATGTGTGTAACCATGACAGTTTAAAATTATATAATGTGAATGTAATTTTAATTACACTACGTATTGAATGTAATTTATACGTACAATTTAATGCTTATTATACCGAAATTTTAAAATAATACATAATCATATATAATAGTTCGTGTTATTTTCCCTTTCCCGCATAATACGCTTTCCCGCTTAAGACGCGTTTTTGATACCCTATCAAAAACGCGTCTTAAGCGGGAGAAATCGTCTTAAGCGGGTTTTACTGTATTTTTTGTTCTCTAGAGCAGCCGATGGAGTTCCGAATCTTCGGTGACCGGAGGTTCCAATATTCTGATAGATCTATTTCTATTCTAAAAGTCATCATCACCATATTTTGTTCCAAATATTAGTCTTTATGGGTCTACTACACACTATATTAGGAGTAGCAAATACACAAATCATGGTCGCGAGCGATCATGTTTGGTGTAACCCAGTCGAAACGTCGGGCAATAAATAGCTATAAATTTGCTACTCCTAATATCGCGTGTAGACTCATAAAGACTAATATTTACTGTTATGGAACGCGAAAGTTAATACTTACCATATGTTGGTGTTACAGGTATCTGGAACCGTATGGTCTGGAAGAGCAGTTCTATAAGGAACTACAGTTGAAGAATCCGGTTTTAGAAAAGGATGAAATAGACAGTATCATAAAAGAGGTTAGCTAACAACATTAACAAACATGTTTAGGGTAGGGTGTACCTTTTGTTCCGGCGGTGTTGTGAGTGCAGGCTATGCCAGGTACCACGACACCGCCAATAGGCGACGAGGTACACCCCGGTGTTTTAGTCGGTATACCCCCTGGGCATTGCAGTCCGTCCGTCCAAGAGTCGCGGCTGGCATTTACCATCTTTTCGCCAGCCGCTGGAGAGTCCGACACACCACCCGGAGAGAACCCCCTCTCAGGGTGAAGGTGCGCAACGCATTTCACCGGGTTAAAAAAAAGGGGTGTACCTTTTGCAGAGACTACATTTAAAGAAAGAAAGAAACATTTTTTTAAGTGACCACAAAAATGACTTTTATATATCCATTTTAATAGTAACTTAGTCACTAAGTCTTTGGTATGGTAAAGTGGTTCATTTGCACATTCATCAATAATGAAATCGAGAATTGATGACATATTGCTATACATATAGGGAAACAGGAAAATGTATATTTATGAATTAGAATTATTTATTAATGTATGTCAGTATGGATGACAGTACATGGTTGATGTCATACCAACTATCCAACATGGTGACTCATACAATATAGCGGACTTATTCTGTCATAAACTTAAAATAAATACAGGTTCCAAAAAAATTTAGACGTAAAAAATATGACGTATAATTTGTGTAATGTTTTAAGTTGAAAGTAAAAGTTTTTTTTTTCACTTTTAAATACTAGCTTGTTATTTTGAAATACTTTTTACTTTTAAACTATTTCTATGATTCTTTCTGGACAATCCTTTTTATATAGACTTCGCTAAATAAATTCTTCAAACAATTATTGTATATGCCGTCATATATCCTTGTTACTCGTGGGAACGTAATGACCTTGTTAAAACAATGCACAAGGCAGAATGGCGGCGACGTGGTCCACAACCCGTCACGTCACGTTTCCCACAGAGGTGAAAAGTGGATCGCTGGAAGTGATCTCTGCCTACCCCTCTGGGAAAAAGGCGAGATTTTATGTATGTATGTATGTATTGTTTACGGAGACTCTTGTTAATTTATTTTCAGAGACAAAAGCTGTCGTTCACAGCGATAATACAGGAGATTCTCGCTAAAGATGCCTCTCAGCCTATCTTGAATATGAACAAGAGCGAAGAACCAGGCTCTAAGGAACTACTTGAGGTAATATTGAATTATGAAGTAGAAGAAATTTTTTTTTTTTTAAAGTTTTAATTACAATGGCGTGTCTAGTATCGCTATTTCTCGGGTACAATGTTATGTTACTTGCCATGATTGATTATAATCATTGTTTTTTCATTAAAATTGTCAACATTTAAACATTTGTTGGAGTTTTTAACATTTTAAACTCTTCGTAAGATAGTCTTTATTTTTTTTTACAATTGTTACTAGTTGATTAGTTTATAAAAGATTTGAATAAGTTTAGTTACGGAAATTTGAAAAAAAGTCAGGGATTTTGAAAGTGTTCATTTCGTTCTTAAGTTATACAATTGTTACTAGTTGATTAGATTATAAAAGATTTGAATAAGTTTAGTTTCGGAAATTAAAAAAAAAGTCTATAGTCTAAGATCAACTATAGTGATGAATAGCCTGTTAATTTTGTTTTGTTTCGTAGTTAGTAACTCAAGCGACGACCCGCCTCCGCACCGAGTACATGAGTCGTCAGCAGCGCGCGCGCGCCGCTGCACAGCGCAAGCTCAGCGCGCTCGCCAACCTCGCCCTCCAACAAGACGCCTGGCGGAATCAGCTGCAGGTAACTACCTACTATACCATATCTATACATACCTAACCCACCGACCGACCCAGCCACCGACCGACCGACCGACCGACCCACCGACCGGAAGACCGACAGACCGACCGACCGACCGACCGGAAGACCGACCGTCTGCAAGACCGACCGACTGACCGACCGACCGACTGACCGATGGACCGACCGACCTACCGACCGATGGACGACCGACTGACCGACCAACCGACCGACTGACTGACTGACATATCAACGCACAGCCTAAACGGCTAGACACTTGACATTTGGAAACGACGTACCTTGGGTACCGTAGAGGTGCACTAAGAAAGGAATTCCTAGTAACTCAAGCGACGACCCGCCTCCGCACCGAGTACATGAGTCTTCAGCAGCGCGCGCGCGACGCCGAGCAGCGCAAGCTCAGCGCGCTCGCCCGCCTCGCCCTCCAGCACGACGCCTGGCGCGCCCAGCTGCAGGTAACTACTGACTATCATCGTCATCATCAGTCTATCTACTGCTGGACATAAGCCTCTCCAATTGTTCGCCACTTCTGTCGTTCTTCGGCTACTACAGACGCACCGAGCGATCGATCGATCGACCGAAATACCGAGCGACCGACCGACCGACCGACAGATCGACCGATCGACCGACCGACCGACCGATCGACCGAAATACCGAGCGACCGACCGACCGATCGACCGAAATACCGATCGACCGAAATACCGACCGACAAACCGACCGACCTACCGACCGATGGACCGACCGACCGACCGACCAACCGACCGACTGACTGACATATCAACGCACAGCCTAAACGGCTAAACGTAGGCACTTGACATTTGGAACAGATGTAGCTTAGCTACCGTAGAAGTGCACTAAGAAAAGAATTCCTAGTAACTCAAGCGACGACTCGCCTCCGTACCGAGTACATGAGTCGTCAGCAGCTCGCTAGCCAACACGACGCCTGGCGGAATCAGCTGCAGGTAACTACTGACTATCATCATCATCATCAGTCCATTTCTATCCACTGCTGGACATAGGCCTCCCCAAATGCACGCCACTTCTGTCGTTCTTCGGCTACTCGCATCCAGCTCCTACCACACTCCTGGCCTGAAGGCGTCCTACACTACGTTTGCCAAAACGCAGTCTCCACTCTAGAACTGACTAACTGACTGACTGACCGAGGGACCGACCGACCGGCCGACCGACCGACTGACTGACCGACGAACCGACCGACCGATCGACGCAGTCTCCACCCTAGAACTCGTTTACCTCAACGGTTGTCGGTTCTACGGCTAATATGGCCAGCCCACTGCCACTTCAGCATGCTAATCCGGTGAGCTACGACGACAAATGACACTTGTGTTTATTTTTAACTCTATGGAGGAGGAACGATTTACTGTAAGACCGATCGGGGACAGCCTTCGGACAGTTGACAATTAGACAATTTTTTGTTAGGTTGTAATTTAACAATTTCACTTCGGAAGATTTGATCGGTTGGTTTCTTTAGTCTATAATCTGACGAAAATACGTTAAATTGTAAGCAGTATGTTATAGTACACAATTTTTCAACAGTTCACAATCTCGCGAGATATATTTCAACCTAACTTTAAATAAACCAAAATTTAATAAAATAAAATAAAACAAAAAAAAAGTTTGTATGTGGTTTAGGTTTAATACATTTGCATCACTCACTACATTTCAGAACTTAATAGTACAACAATATCATCGTCATATAGGACTTACAATATAATACAGACGTTACTTTGATAGTTTATGATAAAGACAAGGTATTTTTTTTTTCACAAGCATTATAATCAATGTCTTTTACTGCAAAAACGTTAATCTGTAATGCAATGAGGGCTATCGTTTTTAAGCTCACTAGGTGGCGCCACTGTTGATTGAGGTCCTAAAAACCGCTGTAAAAACATTTTCCAGGAGTCAAAACGGAAATGTACATTTAATACATTAAAAAGTGAACCTATTAGCTAAGCAAACAGTGTTTCTCAGTACCATATTACTCAAAAAAACGGGCGGACGTAACTATTTTCCTCGGCTTCGCATTTAAAACACTCACATTCGTGAATAATTATCATATCGACTCTTAGTAAATCTTCTTATAAATAAAAATGAATTGCTGTTTGTTAGTCTGACTAAAACTCGAGAACGCCCGGACCGATTTAGGTTATTTTGGTTTTAAAATGTTCGTTATAGTCCAGGGAAGGTTTTAATGAGAAAATATAGAAAAAGAATCAGGATTGGCGGTATGAAATTTGCCGGGACCACTAGTATTAAATAGTACCTAATCTTAATAGGAATAAACCCTCAAATAGGACCCGCTTACAGTGACATTTCACATTTAGAGGACCTCACTCGACCCTACCGGCCAATTCACATGCCATAGCCCCCATTAGCAAGCTTTACACCAAACACTTAAACTGTATAGAATATTGAAGCAAAACGAATACACCATTTAAAAACTTCCGAATCCTTCACTGTCTTCAGTCACTTCGTTTAATCTTCCATCCGTTTTCAGTTCCGATATTCGTTTCTTTCCCAGCCTTTTTCCGATTGACACGATTATTCATAATAATCGTAATCATCTCTAATACAAAAATTGCGCACTCTAATGTACCCTTTTGGGCATATCAATGCTCGAGGGTAGTATCCACTGGGGAATGCCAACGAAATAGTTGAAGTAGCCAATATGAGGAAGGCAATGAAGAATAAACACTTTAGATACATTTTGGCAGCAAATTAATTATATGAGAGACGGCAGTCTCTACTGATTGTTACTTAATAGTGTGGTAGAAGGAAACTGTGTTCATATTTAAATGGTGCTTGTGACGCATATCCTTATTACGCATTATAATTATTGTGGTTAATAATATGACGCTTGTTACAAACCTGCTAAAAGTAGAATTAAATGTTATTTGCCATCCGCTCTACCGCAAGTCCGGTGATGATGACGAGGCCACTCCAAGCCATCATCGTATATCAGTTAAAAAAAAAACTGATAATAGGTATATACAAATTTATACTTTTTGAAAGTATCCTTTTCAGCCATTTTTTATGTTTTGGTCGTCTCTTTTTTCCGGTAGCAAAAATGTAAAAATCCAAACCTTTATAGATTATTTTTGTCTGTCTGTCTGTCCGTCAGTATGACACAGGCAGTTTTTTCCGAAATTATAAGACATAAAATATTGTCACTTGGCGAGTAGAGGTATTCTGTTAACCGGTTTAAGATATTCACACAAAAATTTAACATAGCCAATTCATTTTTGGAGCTTCACGTACTTAGAATAACTGCAACTCAAAAAAAAGCCATTAAACCTATGTGCATAGACTCTACACGCATAACATCATCATCAGCCCATATACGGGTACGAGCCTACCGTAAACTAGGGCGATAAGGCCTTAGTCGACCATGCTGGCCAAGTGCGGGTTGGTCGACTACACGACCTTAGAATTTCTTCGTAGGTGTGCAGGTTTCCTCACGATGTTTTCCTTCACCGTTAAAGTGTCGAATGATGGTACATATGAATTTCAAATTTGAAAAACACATTGGTACCTGGCGGGGTTTGAACTGGCGACCTCTCGCATGGCAAGCAACAACCTTAACTTTTCTTAACCGCATAGTTTGACCGAGCTTTTTTTCGGGAGGATTTAGCTGTTAGCCTCAGACGGCTTTTGTCTGGCCTGGCCCTCCCGTAACTTCCAAAATAAAAGAATATTATGAAGTATACTACCATCAAATATTGGTTTGAACAAAATGTAGTTAGTCGTTTTTAGTGTTCCGTACCGAAAAGATAAATACGGGACGCTATTTCTAAGCCTCCGCAGTCCGTCTGTCTGTCTGTCTCCAAGCTGTCTCTTATAAACCGTGATAGCTTACATAATTTGTATGGAACCCTTTTGCGCGAGTACAACTTGCACTGGCTGTTTTTTTTTAATACGTCATAAAAAACCCTTTTTTTTTCATCATACCCATACCTCGTGGGTATGTCTATACCCATACTCATAATCCATGGGGGTAGACACCCACCCGGACAATTGCGAGTAGGTACTTCACTAAAATAAAGCAATGTCGATTCCCGCGTCTCTAGCATACATACATACAGGTATGTATGCTTAAATATTTAAAACCACGCAACTAATTTTGATGGGGTTTTTTAATAGATAGAGGGATTCAAGAGGTAGGTTTCTATGCAGGCGCTGGTGGCTCGGACTAAGAGGTTTAGTTCCTCTTTTCTGCCCCGTGTCATTAAGGCATAGAATGCTCTTCCACCTCATGTTTTCCCTCCATCCTATATCCCGGGCTCTTCAGGCGGGGCGTGAAACGGCATTTAAGCAGGTCTGCAGGGTGAGTGCGACAGGCTCAATATGGTCTATTGTGCCTGTCGACCTCATATTTTGATCTCAATACCGCTTACCATCAGGTGGAGTGAGGTCATCTTGTTAGCTAAAAATTTAAAAAAATAGTAATATATCCGAAGCGAAGCGAGGGCGGGTTGACAGGCCGACCCGGGCAGTGATATTTCTACCTGGTCTATTAAGGTGGTAGGAATATTAAATAGAAGAAATCATCATGGAAGCAAAACCTTTTATTGTTAAACCTTTTTATTGGATACAAATGCATTTTTGACATCAAATTAAATTACATAAATTTTACAAATAGTGCGCCATTGAACTAAAAGTCATTTAACATTTAAAACTGTCTTCTGTAACACTATCAATTCGTTAGTCAGCATATATTATAACAGGAAACAGACAAAAACACTGAAATTGAATAAAGCGGAGTGTAGTATAGTGTGGTCTAAAATCCATTTTGAACCCTTCACTGTCATTTCGAGTAATCTTCTATCCGTTGTCAGTCCTGATTTTGGTTTGTTTCTCAGCCGTTCCCTTTGACAGGATTATTTGCTTTAAATTTTTTCTTTCTTCATTTCTATTCGTAATCGTCATAATTTTGTATACAAAATCCTTGCACTAAAACGTACCCTAACGGGCACGCGTTGTCTCGTGGTCGTGTAAAGTGTGCACCGGAATAACCCCACGAAGCACTACTAATCCCACAAGTAGCCAATATAAGTATGGCAATGAAAAAGAAATACTTTAGGTACATTTTGCCAGCAAATTAATCGTATGAAATACAGGCAACCTTTGCAAATTCTCGCTCAATAGTGTAGAAGGAAATAGCGTTCATATTTAAACGTTCATTGTGACACATCACGGTATTACACATTTTATTTATGGTAAATTTACCTGATAAATAAAGACTGTATTATTATGTATTGACTTATGCTGTGTACAGATTGGTACTACTTGCACTGTCGTTTTTTAACCTTCAATGCTCTAACTTCATCGTACATACATACATACATAAAATCACGCCTTTTTCCCAGAGGGGTAAGCAGAGATCACTTCCAGTGATCCACTTTTCACCTCTGTGGGAAACGCGACGTGACGGGTTGTGGACCACGTCGCCGCCATTCTGCCTTGTGCATTGTTTTAACAAGGTCATTGCGTTCCCACGAGTAGCAAGGCTATATGACGGGGGAAGGAAAAGGGGAGGAAGGATACTATCGCCTCGGAGGATTTGGACAATAATCGTATATCTATATATTTAGAGGAAAAAAAGTCTAGTCTGCCAAGAGTCTTAAGTTCGATACCCAATTGAGACATAAACATACATCGTGAAATTTTGGTGGTCGTTTTTCCACAGTAAAATGATTCTATCTTACTAGTACAATAGATTTGGGCGGTTTTTTTTTATTAAAATCAATAAATACCTGTTTTACCAAAGTAATACACGAAACTCGAACCCTACTACTACTTAGAGCGTAAAGCTTTTTAGCCGTTATAACCCACAGTCATCTGACCCCAAACTAAGCAGAGTGTCAGTGACTGCTAAACATACATAGATATTTATAAATACATAATCACAACCAGACACGGAACAAACACTAATGGTCATCACACAAATATTTGTCCCTAGTGGTAATCGAACCCACGACTCTTTGAACCGTCAGCCAGGGTCACAAATCACTATTCCACCGAACCAGTCTAATATTACTAAATAGTTGCACTGTTCGTTATTAAAAACACAGACTGCGCTTAAAAATGTCAGAAATTCACCATTATGCTTACAGCCTTATGTGCCTACCAAATAATTGAATTAGTAAGTTTGGAACACTCAAAACCACATAGCTTATGTGGTATGTATTTTGATGTAAATGACGTAATTATTGTAGTTGTAGTTAATTTAGATATATTTTATTTTTCTTTGGTTAGACTGAAATTTATTGTAAAATTAGCGGACCCAACAGACATTGTTCTGCATATGATATCTAGATCGATTTCTCGTCCCCAAAAACCCTCACATATAAAATTTCAGCGAAATCGTTAGGGCCGATTCCGGGATCACATGTTTTTTCAAGCAATCAGCGCCATCTACAGGGCTGATGTGTGAATCTAAACCAACCAGGGCGCCACTCAAACGCATACAGAAAGAATCTTTTAAATCGTTCAAGCCGTTTAGGAGGAGTTCAAACATATACACGTACGTACAGCAGAATTATATACCTATATAAAGATAATAATTTTGAATGACCTCATAGCCCAAAACATACTTACTTAGGTATAACAGTTTTCCCTAAATCCTCAGAGCAGTGTGTATGATTCAGTAAATTCGTCAGTGTATCTACGAGTATACCACTAAATAAAATTTAAGTGTCTGTAATATTAAAATAACGACTACACTAAATGACTATGAATATCGGGTACCAATAACAAAAGTACAATCAAAAACATTTTTGTCTGTCTGTTCCCGCTATTATCCGAAACGGCTGGACCAATTTCAACGGGACTTTCACTAATAAATAAGTAATTTTACAAGGTATTTTAATTTCCACGCGGATGAAGTTGTGGACTGCCGCTAGTTTTTAATAAAACTACGAGTACTTTTGCCTGGCTCGGTGGAACAATGTTTAGTGACCCTGGCTGCGGTTGCAAGATTCGTGGATTCGATTCCCACTCGGGGCGGAAAATGTTGTGTGATGAACATCCGTGTTCGTCCCGTGTCTGGGTGTGTATTCAGAGTCGTACCCCAAGAAGCATTTTATTATCTTTAAAAGACCACATCTCATAGGTACAACCGGAAATTTTGGCGGTAGTACACTTTTCAAACAGGTATCTTTAAACGCCATTAGCCCCGCCCACTGGCCAATAGAAGAGCACTTGAAGAAAATCTGTCAAAATCCAAGCAAAAACTTTCCAATAGTAGGAGAGCTAGCAAGAATTTTTTGGTAGGTATTTGAGGCAAGCTGAAAACTTATCCTGTACCTCTCCTATTATATCCCAGTACGAAACTGCAGACCTGGCTGGTGAGTAGCGGGGCTAAAGCAAACCCCCAAAAATATTTTTCATCTTTTTATTTATAACTAAAAAATAAGACTCACTAAGACAAATCATTTCGATGGAACTTCTACCTGTCAGGTGAGCTGACAAATTATATTTTTTTGGATTATAAAATTTTTTTTTAAATAAACTAAATTGGGGGTTTGGTTTGGCTACTCAGCCAGGTCTGCGGTTTTGTGTTGGGTTATAATATTAAAGGTATAGGACAAGTTTTCAGCTTGCCTCATATACCTACCGAAAAATTCTTGCAGGCTCTCGGACCACAATTTGGGCGGGGCTTGCTCTGACAGACGCGTAAGCGCCAAGCCATTTTCACCTTATAGGTGGTCGACCGCCAGCGTTGCTGATCGTACATCATGTGATGTCGTCTGATACAAATATTTAATTTAATTTTTAACTGCCTCGTTGATCTATTGGTAGCAAGCGCTGCGTAAGGACCGAGAGGTCCCCGGTTCGAGTCCGGAGTCGGGCCAAATCTGTGTGAGTTTTTCTGTAATGAAATTACTCAGCCTGGAGTTAGGAAGTTAACGCCCGTGTCTAGGAAAGCACGTTAAGCCGGTGGTCCTGCGCCCGATCTCTCATCGGTCATGTCGGATTGCCGTCTCACCGAACTATGAGAGTAAGGGAACAGAAAGTGCGCTTATGTTTGCGCGCTCACTTGTGCACTATAATAATATGTCCTGCGCACTTGGCTGATCTCAATTAGATCGGCCGCCATGCCCGAATCCGGTCGGACGCCTTACTTATATATTTTTTTAAATTTACCCATTTTGTTTTTTTTAACAATTGTTTTAACATTCGTAACATCTGTTCCAGGCGGACATCGATGACGTCACGCTTCAATCAGCTGTGCTAAAGGATAAATGCATGTTGGCAGAGAAACGACAGGATGACATGAAATACAGGTTGGTAACTCACTTTATTATTGGTTGGTTGATAACTCATGAAAATGAACCTTTTTTTTCCTGTGATATACTTTGAAGGCTTGGATTAGCCTCGTCATCATCACTAAAGATAATATACCGATATACTTATACACTATATTATGGTTTTGGATGGTATAATTAACCAATTTAATCATTTACTGACAGCCGCACGCAACGTCCGTGTGGAATAGTTACTATTGGCAGAAATTTTCTTTTTACTCTTTTATCATCATAAATTCATAAAATCAAACCTTTTTCCCAGTGGGGTAGGCAGAGATCACTTCCTGCCATGTGCTACTATCCTGGCACACCACTTTCGCTTCTTTCACATCTCTTTATACATGCTCGTCGATTACGGGTACTTTAGATTTGACCCTTCTTCATATACTCGTATATAGTCACTCGGGGTACGGCCAGAATACCAGCGCTGCAGCGGCTCTCGGGTTGATGTGGCACATGCTGAGGCCTGTACCTCGTTGACCACTTTCATAGTCTTTGTCTATGTGTGATATTTCTTTGTTTGAATTGAGTTTTTGTGTCTTGTGTATGTATTACTAGCTTTCCGCCCGCGACTTAGTTCGCGTAGAGAGGTTTAACGGGTAAAACATTACTTCTTTATAGCGCAGTCGGTTAAAAAGTAGCCTATGTCCTTTCTCAGGCAATTTCATTTAAATCGGTTCAGTCCGCTATACGTGAAAGCGTAACAGGCAGACAGAGTTACTTTGGCATTTTATAATATTAAGTAAGGATTGTAAATTTCATGTCTATGTCGTGGTCAATAAATGTTTTTCTTTCTTTCTTTTCAATATTTCCTTATTTATCTATGTTTTTCAAGATGTTCAGCCGCCATCCGTTATCTTCGAGGAGGCAGCGCGACTTCCCCAGCAGAGCGCCAGTTGTTAAGCGAGTTGTCTCAATACGCGCGTTTGGGGGAACGACTCGCCGACCAAATAGCTCAGCTGAAGCAAAGTGCGAGTCGGAATAGTGAAGAGGTGAGGTCCAACATCATCATCATCATCATCAGTATCAGAAAACTAAAAATGTCCGGGATATTTGCCATGTTCATGAGGTTCAGCTCTTCATTTCTGCCCCGTGCCATTAAGGCATGGAATGCCCTTTCAGCTCATGTTTTCCCTCCCTAATATGATCCCGGGCTCTTCAGGCGGGGCGTGAAACGGCATTTAAGCAGGCCTTCAGGGTGAGTGCGCCAGGCTCAATATGGTCTATTGTGCCTGTCGACCTCATATTTGGATCTCGCTACTGCTTACCATCAGGTGGAGTGAGGACATCTTGTTTGCCTATTATAAAAACTCAGACAACAAGACAGACCTTAGGCTACACAATACATTATCTTATGTTATATTTTCCCTCGTAAATATATTCCAGGACTGAACATTAAACTTGACACCCATTTAGATCTCACTTCTTTTGTCATGTAAGTCAACAAACAAGGCATCTATAATATAAAAATGAATCGCAAAATGTGTTGGTAAGCGCATAACTCAACAACGCCTGAACCAATTTGGCCAATTATTTCTCTTTTCTTAAAAAATGTTCTTTGAAGTCCAAGGATGGTTCTTACGGCGAGAAAAAATTCCTGCCCTTTTCCTTTTCACATACAAACGTTTTCTAAAAAAAAAGGTAGGAACAAAACACTGCCACATTACAATTTTTTTTTGACAGGACGAAGTCTATCGGGTCAGCTAGTTTATCATAATGTTGAACTTGGCTCTCATTTCACATTAATGTTTTTGATTGGATTCCTTATTCCTTAACATTCAATTTGTAGTCGGGTTGTCTAAGATGCTATAGAATTGACAGCAGCTGATAGACACCAAATTATAACCCAATGTATGTCTAACAATCAACCTCCTAATTACAGTTGAAGAAATGGGAAGCAGAATACAAGAAGAAGGACATAGCTCTGGGCAAGTCACACAGCGACACTATATCATCGATACTACAGCAGCAGTAAGTATTTATAACGATATGCCAACTATGTTGACTGGCTCGGTTGAACAGTGGTTAGTGACCCAGACTCACTACCAAAGGTTCCAAGTGTGGTAGGTTCGATTCCCACCCGGGACAGATATTCGTGTGACAAACATCGGTGTTTGTTCCGTGTCTGGATGTGTTTTTGAATATATTCAAGTTTATTTGTGTATCCACTGTTGATGCTGAAATCCGTAACACAAGTGCTTAAGCTACTTACCACGTTAGCTACCAGCTTAGCATTCATGTCCCCGTTCAGGCGGGGTTCTGAATGCTATTTTTTTTTTCAAATTACATATAAGTATGTATTTACAAATATCTATGTATTTATATCAGTCTCTGACGCCCATAGTATAAGCTCTGCTTAGTTTGGGGTCAGATGACTGTGTATGAAAATGTCCCGCATATTTATATATTTTTTTATCTATTTTCAGGACCAGCCAAATATCGACACTGATCGACGAAACGAAGACACTGAAGGAGCAACTTAACATTGTTTAGGACATTTTTAATTAAATAACTGAAAATATAAAAAATATCAATCAAAACACAACTATTCGGAAGCCAAATTCAATACTTGCTACTGATGTTGATTAGAATTATAGCGAAAAAAACTGTTAGGCATAAGGTTTCATCTATATCAGGGTAGGGGCGAACCAATGGCCCGCGACATAGTATTTTGGGCACGTTGCCGATCCTAAAACATATGTAAAATATGTGCTAAGTAGGTATTTTGTGACGATCGAACATTGCCGTTATCTATATTTTCCAAATAATAGAAAGTCAAAATTATTTGATGGCACGTCAATGACACGATTCAAACATTTTCAGAAGAAAATGGCACGTTGATACATAAAGATTCGCCAACCCTGATCTATATTAATAATATTTTGTGTTTAGACTTGGTACATAATGTATTTAATAAGTCCGGTGATGATGCCAAGGCTACTCCAAGCCATCATCGAAGTCATTTAGGAAAAAATCTCGCAATTGTGTTAAGTCTATAAAGCGACTTATCTATCAATCGCAAGTGATCCTGAACAACTCTTGAACAAGTAAGTATTAAAAAGTTGATTATTTTTGATACTATTTTTTAAATGAATTCTTTACTTTTACTACATATTTTGTATGTCGGCAGTTTTAAGACATTAGCATTCCCCGATTACGTTGTGAACAATTTGTAGTCTTTTCTCATAATAATAGATTCTTGCAACACTGTAGTAATAGGTGTGACGACTTGGTAAACATTTTGTTATTCTATTTAGTCCATAAGTTAGTTTATATAAAAATATGGGACACGTATCTTTTGGTTTTTCAATAATTGAAAAACCAAAAGCCAATTATTGGTAGAAAAATTTAAAAAATATAGCTCATCAAACTTCTTGCTTTGTGACATCACGCTTAGAAAAAAATTAACCATAAGGTGACATTTTCGGAACTACTAAGCACTAAATCTTCATTTTTTATTGTTTTTTAAACAAAAAGTAAAAATACGTGTACAATATTTTAAATAATCTAAATAACGGACTAATTTGTTTTTTTTTTAAGTCGTCTGGCCTATTGCGCTATTGTGATTGGCTAGTGAATTTCTTATTGACATAATGATAATGTTTTAGTTTATTGAAATGAAACGTAATGCATGCTTAGTATACTGTAATAGAAGCAAAATCGGATTTTACTTGCTACCTAGTTGATTTGACATGGAACTTAATTGTGTATACTTAATACTTTCGTTTGTACTATTTGTATTGTAATGTTTTGTAAGTACAGAAAAAGAACTCAATAAATTAAACTTAACTTTCATTTGTATGTCATTGATATGTTGTTAAAAATAATAAAGTGAAGAAAGAAACGAATAAAATAAAACAAGTTTTATTTACGAAATCTTTATTGAGATTCATAGTCACTTTTCCATTCAAAAACGAATGGTTTCATAATTCACATTCATAGTAACATCGTGATTTAATATCAAAAGAAGATAATGCAATAAGGAATGGATGTTCATACATTTTTAACGTCTTTTCAGACGTAAGATTCGTTTGGAATCTTTTTCTTATCAATGATTGATAACACATAAGATTTTTACATTCATAGATATGTTTTAGTTGTTTTTTGTATAGTTTTTAACTATGCATTAGTCTTTTTATATCTCCTATAGTATAAAGCTAACTTACTGACTAAAATTACACAGTAATAAAATGACGAAAACTTCACAATTCATTAAAAATAGGGTGGACCGGGCATTTCAATATAAACATATGTATAGTTTTACAAGCTTTTGATGACATTGCGTTAGGTTGATACTTTTTTTCTAAATTTTATAGTTAGTTGGTTGGATACTTGATATTTTACAATATTTAATTTTTTAATTAAAAGAAACTTTAGGATCTTGCATATTAATTAATTACGAATTACATTACAAAAAAACATATTTTATTAGGCATTCACAATGATAACCGCGACCATTATCTAAAGAATATACAGACTAACAAATAGATTTAGTAGCATTTACCATTAATTGGTAACATTAACCTTAATGGCAACAAAAACCAAAAAGTAACCAAAAAAGTAAACCTGAGTCTGTATAATATGAGGTTCTAGTATTTTTTTTTTCTAACTGACTAACGATGATGGCTTTAAGTAGTACTGTCATCATCACCGGACTTGCGGGGGAGCGGATGGCTCTCACCCCTAAATAGTTCCAGTCAATAGCTGTCTCACCCCGGTCCACCCTCCTACCTACAACTAAACCATCGGATCACTTCACTAGAGCTCATGTAGCGGGCCCCAGAACATCTTGGACACCCTCGTCTCGTCTTCCGTGAAGAAGAAGTCCTTGCCCAGCTTCACGAACTCTTTGAGAGAGAGCTTGCCGTCCTGGAAAAAGATAATAATATATAAATAATAATAAGGCGTCCGACTAGGGTGGCCAACCGTACTCTAAAATAGAGTATTGTCCTCTATATCATGTAGGCGTACTCTATAAATCTATAACACTAATAAAGTACGCAAAAATGCTCTTTTACAAAATATTTACTTAAACTAGTCCACGTCTGTAATAATATGCAAAAATCCTGAATCAGAACAAAATAGTCCACTATTTACTGTTTTAAAGTAAAAAATAAATGATAGGTACTCTTTTTTCTTAGTCCGTACTCTTTATATACCTCGTTTAAAGTCAGATATACTTTATTTCTGTTAAATAAAGTTGGCAACCCTACGTCCGACCGATATCAGCCATGGCGGCCGATCTCAATTCATATTATAGCGGACAAGTGTGCGCGCAAACACAAGTGCACTCTCTATTGCCTTACTCTCATAATTCAATGAGACTGCAATCTGACATAAGCGATGAGATCGGTTTATTTTGGGTACTACTGAGTTGATAAAGGTTTCCTATACAAATTTTGACGGTGAAGGAAAACATCATGAGGAAACCTGCACACCAACGAAGAAATTCTAAGGTTGTGTAGTTCACCAACTCTTACAATCCGTTACATCTTTATTATAATGTATCTTTAAAACTACGCAACGGATTTTGATGCGGTTTTTTTAATAGATAGAGTGATTCTTAAGGAAGGTTTGTATGTAAAATTTACCCGAAGCGAAGCGAGGGCGGGTCACTAGTTCATAATAAAAGATATAGTTACCCCGTTAGTATCGATGACTGCAAACGCGACGGCGGCATGCTCGTTGTCCAGCCCCAGGCACTCGAAGAACAGCTTGAACTCCTTCACCGAGATAAAGCCCGACTTGTCCTTGTCCACTGCCTACGAACAGACAACATCATCATCAGTACATAGGTATATACAAATTGTTCGGTCGCGACTATGACTGGCGTCGATGGCCGAGTGGTTAACGTTGCTTGCCATGCGAGAGGTCCCCAGTTCAAACCCCACCAATGTGTTTTTAAAATTAGAAATTCATATGTACCATCATTCGACGCTTTAACGGTGAAGGAAAACATCGTGAGGAAACCAGCACACCTGAGAAATTTTTCAACGGTGTGTGAAGCCATGTCAGAGGCCTACGGGCGGTTTAAAAACTCTGACACCAGGTTGTTCATCAACCATACGATAAGAAGAAGACATCACATCTTTCGAAAGTCGTCGACATATGGCCACATAAATAATTACAGATTTCTAGTACATCCAATGGTGTACGGTCTTATTACCGTACACAGCCCGCGTCAGCATTTATTATTTGTTCACGATTTTATTAATTAGTTCACGTTATATCAAGTTAGCGTGTACTCGCAGCAATGTAATTTGTGAGCAAGACAATAAACTCATTCTATCTGCAATCGAGACTATATCAAGAAACCCAAGCAAGAACAGATGTGTGTGATCTACCAAGAGCACATACATCTTTATGGTCCTTCGAGATTCAGTTTAGTGTTTTGAGTGATAGCGAATCGGTCCCGTTGGCTTCCCAGAAGCGGGTCTAACCGACGTGGAATGAAGGATGATGTAGCACATGAGACGCTGAACTTTTAAACCAATCTTGTGATTTTTTAAATAGTTTACAGCTCGCATGAGCTATGTACTGAAGCCGCCAAATTTTTCCGCTTATTACCTGTTTGAAAGCCACTTGTGGCGCCATCATCCGATAGTGATAATGGCCGTAGGTATTTGATTGTAGAAATGTAAACTACAGAATAGGGTATTTGACTGTGGTTGTTGTGCTCGCCAGTTTTATGATTAGCAGTAAGATTTATGTAAATTAATATTATTAATGAAATCGAAACTCAAATTTCTGCGAAATGAGTGATGACTCACAAGAAGATATTTCAAGTTGGTGGGCAAAGGCCCTTTTAATATTGCGAAACTCATTTAAAATGTCGTCATTTTATAAATAACATAATTAGTTACATCTTTTATTGAGAAAATATATCCATAGACGCAACTTTTGACGACCCTGCCGAACAAACTTCCTAGGCGCTGCATACAAAATAAAGGCATGTGACGTCATAATTTTGTAGACGATTATATGAAGAGTTATTAACATACATACATACATAAAAACACGCCTTTTTCCCAGAGGGGTAGGCAGAGATCACTTTCAGCGATCCACTTTTCACCTCGTGGGAAACGTGACGTGACGGGTTGTGGACCACGTCGCCGCCATTCTACCGTGTGCATTGTTTTAACAAAGTCATTGCGTTCCCACGAGTAGCAAGGATATATGACGGGGGAAGGAAAAGGGGAGGAAGGATACTATCGCTTCCGATGATTTGGACTGAGTCGATAGTAGCTCGAGGAGCCAGGGTCGCTTACCCGTATACCGTTCACCAACCACCGGACAGATAGTTGTGACTGGTATCCCCTGAGTTATTAACAGAAGGTCTAAAGATGACATCTTAAAGGTGATTATCACTATTGTCGTACTTACAATATATTTTAGACGGGAATGGAAAAGCTAGTTACCTTGAACAGATACGGCAGCCAGCGATGAGCCTTCTTCTTCAAAGTTTTGTCGTTTAGCACATGGTGCATGTCCTCTAGATACTGCTCAACCGTCACGAAGTTATACGGGTCCACAGCACCCCACTGCTCCTCCCAGGTCAGCTGGAATCATCAGGATGAGAGGTTAAACTCCATTGTTTAACTGACTACGATGACGGCTTGGAGAAGCCTTGTCATCATCACCGGACTTGCGGGGGAGCGGCATCAGAGGCCTCTTGACCCCTAAGTTAAACCCCATAACAATAAAAAAGTACGAGTCAAATCATACTCGCGTTTGTTAATGGATGTTACGCAAAACTGCCTTATCGCCCTAGTTTAGGGTAGGCCCGTGCCCCAACAGTGGGGACTTATATGGGCTGATGATGATGATGATGAATTCTTTTTTTTTTATCAAGCCTGTGATGTCCATGCTGGGCAAAGGCCTCAGAATTCACTCCAAAACACTGCCACATTAATTTTTTTTTTTGACAGGACGAAGTCTGACGGGTCAGCTAGTTTGTTGTGTGTTTGTTTTTGATTGGATTCCTTATTCCTTAAAATTCAATTTGTAGTCGGGTTGCCTAAGATGCTACAGAATTGACAGCAGCTGATAGACACCAAATTATAACTCGATGTATATCTAACAATCAATCTCCTAATTACAGTTGAAGAAATGGGAAGCAGAATACAAGAAGAAGGACATAGCTCTGGGCAAGTCACACAGCGACACCATCTCATCGATACTACAGCAGCAGTAAGTATAATAACGATATGCCAACTATGTTGACTTGCTCGGTTGAACAGTGGTTAGTGACCCAGACTCACAACCAAAGGTTCCAAGTTTGGTAGGATCGATTCTCACCCGGGACAGATATTCGTGTGACAAACATCGGTGTTTGTTTCGTGTCTGGATGTGTTATTGAATATATTCAAGTTTATTTGTGTATCCACTGTTGATGCTGAAATCCGTAACACAAGTGCTTAAGCTACTTACCACGTTAGCTACCAGCTTAGCATTCATGTCCCCGTTCAGGCGGGGTTCTGAATGCTATTTTTTTTTTCAAATTACATTTAAGTATGTATTTATAAATATCTATGTATGTAAGTATATCAGTCTCTGACGCCCTTAGTACAAGCTCTGATTAGTTTGGGATCAGATGACTGTGTGGGAAAATGTCCCGCATATTTTCATAATTTTTTTATCTATTTTCAGGACCAGCCAAATATCGACACTGATAGACGAAACGAAGACACTGAAGGAGCAACTTAACATTGTTTAGGACATTTTTAATTAATTAGGAACTGGATATGAAAAAAATATCATTAAATCACAACTATTCGGAAGCCAAATTCAATACTACTATACCAAAGCCGCTCTAAGTTGGCCGATTTGCTACATGTCAGACTGACTGCACTAGTGAAGTGAGGGACAACGGTAAAATTGCCGAAGTATATAAGTAACAGTTATTTCCACTTTATAACCAAGCAAAGTCTAATTATAACAAATTTTTATTAAAAACATTAATTCACATCCAAAAGATTGAATTTAAGCTCCTTTATAAAAAATATATTTATTTTTAAAATACAATACTTATTAAATCCTTCATCCTATTTTAAAAAAATACCTGGTGAGTATTACCCACTACGTCACTATGAAAACGTGTCAAACGGCGTAACCTTGTAAAAGCGTAATACAGAGTGGAAATTTTACGTTTTCTTTTTATAATTCAATTATTTTAGGTAATAAAAGACAAATCTATACTAGTCTATACTAATATTATAAAGAGGAAAGATTTGTATTCTTGTATGTTTGTAATGAATAAACTCAAAAACTACTGGACCGATTGCAATATTTTTTTTTTCTATTAGAAAGCTGAATTATTCAGAAGTAACATAGGCTATATAATATCACGTTAGGTCCTATAGTTGTGGAGCAGTAACCGAAAATGTTTCAAAAACGGGGGAAAGTATCGTTTCTGAGGCCTTCCGTGGCGTGCGCTGAGCATATAGTTAAAGTTATACAAAAATGCTCTATGGATGAATTGTTCATCTTAACATTATCTTTAAAAATGTCCGCGAGAGCATATGTCTGCCTTTTATAGTTTACCCATAACAATCGTTTTAATGATTTAGATGTTTGCTCCAAAGTAATCTTCTATATTAATAATTTCGTCAAGGGGTACGGTAGACTCGATTAAAACCTTACATGAATAATAAAACATCAAAAAATAATGATTTCGAGTCGACAACATATATCCGCAAAATTCGGATTGTCGAGTATTTTGCTAAATTCAAAATGTGTTGACAGACGAATCACAGTCACCATCTTGCCGGAATTGAGTGAATATTATCAAAACTATTTTTCTTCAGTCATTGACGTTTCGCGGAAACATTGTTTTTGACACATTTTTTATGATATACTCTTTCAGGGCGATAACAGATACTGATGAAGAATAGATAATATAATTTTATAAGGACCTTTGCCAAATTCTAGGATTAGTACTCATTGCAATTTGTTTTGTTGATTGATGTTCCTTAATTTTAAATGTTAAAAATTTATTGTATAAAAACTTTTGTGTGTCTGGGTGTATTATTAAATATAATTAAGTTTATTTGTGTATCCACTGTTGATCCTGATTTCCGTAACACAAGTGCTTAAGCTACTTACCACGGGATCAGATCAATGTATGTGATGTTGTGTAATATTTATTTATTTATTTATTTTTGCAATTTTTATTCACTAGATTTATTAAACTCAATGAAAGAATCTATGTCCTGTTTAATCCTTTAGTATTCCTTGAAGAACCGATGACTACGGAAATATTTACCTATATTTTGCTCCTCGATGTTTATTATGAATCACATCTTACCCGAGCCAAGCCGGGTTCTTATCTAAATATATAAAAGGAGAAACTGACTGACTGACTGACTGACATATCGACGCACAGCCTAAACGGCTAAACGTAGGCACTTGAAATTTGGACTGGACGTAGCTTAGGTACCGTAGAGGTGCACTAAGAAAGGAATTCTCGAAATTCTCACGGGAACGGGAATCATCGGGAACATTCTTTGTATGAAAAATCTAAACCGCTGAAGTTAGATGCTGTAAATTTGGCATGCAGGTACCATAGTAAACTTAAAGCTTAGTTGGAACAGGATATTGAAAAATTCTTACGGGAACGAGAGTTAGCAGGATAAACTTTTATATGTTAAATCCTGTAGTCCACGCGAACGAAGTCGCGGGCACAGCTAGTAATTATATAATTATGTGCATTTGAAATTTTGAAATAACGTATTATTTTTAAAAGTTGTTCTTTATGATTCACGTAAATATGTTCCTCTTAACAAGGATAAATGCAAAATATAAAATAAAAAAGTGTCAAATCAGTCTTCTAAGAACGGCTCCGGTATAATTATCTCGTTATTTGTCTTTTATTACCTAAAATAATTGAATTATAAAAAAGAAAACGTAAAATTTCCACTCTGTATTACGCTTTTACAAGGTTACGCCGTTTGACACGTTTTCATAGTGACATAGTGGGTAATACTCACCAGGTATTTTTAAAAATAGGATGAAGGATTTAATAAGTATTGTATTTTAAAAATAAATATATTTATAAATAAGGAACTTAAATTCAATCTTTTGGATGTGAATTAATGTTTTTAATAAAAATTTGTTATAATTAGACCTTGCTTGGTTATAAAGTGGAAATAACTGTTACTTATATACTTCGGCAATTTTACCGTTGTCCCTCACTAGTGCCTTTGAGTATAAAGCCACTGGAGATGCCATAACGTCAACGCTTCTAACAAATTTTTTCGCCACTTTTAGCGGGGGCGAGGTAAACACGTACAGCACACCACCAAAAAATTAATAACTCAACAGACACAAATTTTGCTGTAACGATAAACGCACACTACAAAAATGTTCAACACTTCAAACAATACACGCACACAAACAAAGTTTTCACGTAACTACGCAACACACATACGAAAAAATAGTGATGACACAAAGAATAAAATAAAATCAGTTTGGTGAATGAACTGAACTATCTTGTACTGATTATTGTAATTCAATAACATTTTGTGGGATCTTATTAAACAATTTTGTGCTTAAACCCAAGAACGACTTTCCAGTCTTTTGAAGCCTGAGCCTTGAAACGGCAAACTTATGTTTATTACTGGTGTTAAAATGGTGAGGATCCGATATTAAATGATTGTTTGTTCTTGTAAACATATAAGATACAGTCCAAAATGTACTGAGAGGATACGGTTAAAATATCTATGTCTTTAAAAAATATCTCTAAGGGAGTCACAGAATTTCTTTTCATTTTCAGACTAAATTTCAATATCGTATGACCAGAGGAAAGAAAAGTAATTTTTCTAATTCATCTTACAAGATTTAAATATAACATATGTTTAGACCTTTTATTTAATTCAAAATTAAAGTAAAAACGGATTATACAACTGACTGCAGGGAGTGAATGATTCATTCAAATGTCGAGTCGCTTTTTTGACTTTGTGACATCACTAGCCCCCGTACCACTGTATTCTTGTTTATTTTTTCTGTCGTTTACGTATCGCAATGACTTTTTATTTAAATGGCAATTCTTCTTAAATACACGTTTAAAAGTTAATAAAAACACTTAGATATGATACTAAACTCGCTCTTGTTGCGAATTTGAGCTCTCGATCGCCTTTTACATGAGAATACTGCACAACTAACCATTTTTCAAGAGTAACGTCACGCGACAGGGATCAATGCAAAATGGCGGTGGTGCAGCGACAAGTAGTTTTATTAAACGTGTTTGAACAGTTTACCAATGTACTTTGCCGGAGGGGGTCGCCAGTGTAAGGCATCTCCAGTGGCTTTATACTCAAAGACTAGTGCAGTCAGTCTGACATGTAGCAAATCGGCCAACTTAGAGCGGCTCGGGTATACTACATGTTGATTAGAATTACTTATAGCAAAAAAAACTGTTAGGCATAAGGTTTCATCTATATCAGGGTAGGCGAACCAATTGCCTGCGTGCCACAGATGTTTTGGGCACGTCGCCGATTCTAAAACATATGTAAAATATGTGCTAAGTAGGTATTTTGTGACGATCGAACATTGCCGTTATCTATATTTTCCAAATAATCAGAAAGTCAAAATTATTTGATGGCACGTCAATGACACGATTCAAACATTTTCAGAAGAAAATGGCACGTTGATACATAAAGGTTCGCCAACCCTGATCTATATTAATAATATTTTGTGTTTAGACTTGGTACATAATGTATTTAATAAGTCCGGTGATGATGACAAGGCTACTCCAAGCCATCATCGAAGTCATTTAGGAAAAAATCTAGCAATTGTGTTAAGTCTATAAAGCGACTTATCTATCAATCGCAAGTGATCCTGAACAACTCTTGAACAAGTAAGTATTAAAAAGTTGATTATTTTTGATACTATTTTTAAATGAATTCTTTACTTTTACCACATATTTTGTATGTCGGCAATTTTAAGACATTAGCATTCCCCGATTACGTTGTGAACAATTTGTAGTCTTTTCTAATAATAATAGATTCTTGCAACACTGTAGTAATAGGTGTGACGACTTGGTAAACATTTTGTTATTCTATTTAGTCCATAAGTTAGTTTATATAAAAATATAGGACACGTATCTTTTGGTTTTTCAGTTTATTGAAAAATTACAGAAGTATAGCTGATCAATCTTTTGGAGTGAGGAGTTTTCGGAACTAAGTAACTTTCTAAGCACTATAACTTCATTATTTCTGTCTTCTTCTTCAACAAAAAAAAAATACGTGTACAATATTTTTAAATAATCTAAATAACTGACAATTTTTTTTTAAGTCGTCTGGCCTATTGCGCTATTGTGATTGGCTAGTGAATTTCTTATTGACTTAATGTTTTAGTTTATTCAAATGAATCATAATGCATGCTTAGTATATTGTAATAGAAACAAAATCTGATTTTACTTGTTACCTAGTTGATTTGACATGGAACTTAATTATGTATACTTAATACTTTCGTTTGTACTATTTGTATTTGTAATTTTTTGTAGGTACAGAAAAATAACTCAATAAATTAAACTTAATAAGCATTTGTATGTGATTGATATGTTGTTAAAAAATAATAAAGTGAAGAAAGAAACCAATAAAATAAAACAAGTTTTATTTACGAAATCTTTATTGAGATTCATAGTCACTTTTCCATTCAAAAACGAATGGTTTCATAATTCACATTCATAGTAACATCGTGATTTAATATCAAAAGAAAATAATGCAATAAGGAATGGATGTTCATACATTTTTAACGTCTTTTCAGACGTAAGATTCGTTCGGAATCTTTTTCTTATCAATGATTGATAACACATAAGATTTTTACATTCATAAAAATGTTTTAGTTGTTTTTTGTATAGTTTTTAACTATGCATTAGTCTTTTTATATCTCCTATAGTATAAAGCTAACTTACTGACTAAAATTACACAGTAATAAAATGACGAAAACTTCACAATTCATTAAAAATAGGGTGGACCGGGCATTTCAATATAAACATATGTATAGTTTAACACGCTTTTGATGACTTTGCGTTAGGTTGTTACTTTTTTTTAAATTTTATGGTTCTAAATTTTAAAAAGGATACTTGATATTTTACAATATTTAATTGTTTAATAAAAAGAACTTTAAGGATCTTGCATATTAATTAATTACGAATTACATTACAAAAAATATGTATTTTAGTAGGCATTCACAATGATAACCGCGACCATTACCTATATAAGAATATACCGACTAACAAATAGATTTAGTAGCATTTAGGTACCATTAATTGGTAACATTCACCTTAATGGCTACAAAAAGCAAAAAGTAACCAAAAAAGTAAACCTGAGTCTGTATAATATGAGGTTCTAGAAATTTTTTTTTCTAACTGACTAACGATGATGGCTTGGGTTAGCCTTGTCATCATCACCGGACTTGCGGGGGTGCGGATGGCTCTCACACCTAAATAGTTCCAGTCAATAGCTGTCTCATACCGGCCCACCCTCCTACCTACAACTAAACCATCGGATCACTATACTAGAGCTCATGTAGCGGGCCCCAGAACATCTTGGACACCCTCGTCTCGTCTTCCGTGAAGAAGAAGTCCTTGCCCAGCTTCACAAACTCTTTGAGAGAGAGCTTGCCGTCCTGGAAAAGGGTAAGAATATACACCGTGAAATTTTAGTGGTTGTTTTCCCGCAGTAAAATGATTCTATCTTAGTAGTACAAAAGATGTGTGCAGTTCTTTTTTGGTAAAATCAATAAATGCCGGTTTTACGAAAGGTTTAACCGTAACTCGAAAACACGTTCGAACCGCTTTATGACTTAGGGTGTAGAGCTTATTTAGCTTTGAGCATCGATTTCATGCGGCAAGCAGTACCTGAATACGTCACATCTTCAAAAAAAACGATAGCTTCTCTCGTTTTCGAGTTGGAAAAGTATTATTCTGAAAAATCGAAAAAAAAAAATTTTTTTTTCGAGGAACAATTTGCATGATTCGATAGTATTACTAAAGGCAAGTCGTTCTGCCACGGGAAAACAACCACTAACATTTCACGGTGTATAAATAAAACACACACATATTAAGAACATTGACCGGAATCGGAGGTAAGTCGGTTAAGTACTCAAAATCAAAATGACTTTATTTATGTTGGCAATTTCATACATACATAATTTCATCATCTGCCCATATACGTCCCCACTGCTGGGCATGGACCTACCCTAAACTAGGGCGATAAGGCCTGAGTCACGCGACCACGCTGGCCGAGTGCGGGTTGGTCGACTACGCTACCTAAGAATTTCTTCGTAGGTGTGCCCTCACGATGTTTTCCTTCACCGTTGAAGCCGTATCCGTAAAAATTATTCTCTTATTGTAAATTTGTGTAAATTAGCCCATGTCTTTGCCTTTCTCAGAGTCTTGTCTATCTGTGTGATTGTGAGACGTCTCTGGTTTGTCCAGAGTCGTACAAAATTTGTGTTAATTTTTATGGATACACGCCCGTGCCTCAGAAAGCACGTTAAGCCAGTGGTCCTGCGCCTAATCTATCATCGGCCGCGTAGAGACGTTTAACGGGTAAAACATTACTTCTTTATCGCCCAGTCGGATAAAAAGTATGTCCTTTCTAAGGCTTTGAACTATATCTGTAATTCTGTACCAAATTTAATGTAAATCGGTTCAGTACCTACTCTATGCGTGATTGCGTAACAGACAAGAGATACTTTCGCATTCATAATGATATTAAGGAAAGTGAGGATTCAAAAATAAGGTAACCACTGAAAATCAGCGTCGGGGTTTTCCTACGGTTACTTCCACACTATGCAGAGTGGGAGCCCTTTCAGCACATAAGTTAGTACAGAATTGTACGTTTGGTTTGTTATTATTTTTTGTATGTTCAAGTTGTAATTGTTTGTTTTGTTTCTATTTGGGTGATAAACAAAACATTATTTCTATTACATTCTATTCTACATATAGTAGAATCTGTATTTTTTTTTATTATATATTAAAAGCAATAGTTACCCCGTTAGTGTCGATGACTGCAAACGCGACGGCGGCATGCTCGTTGTCCAGCCCCAGGCACTCGAAGAACAGCTTGAACTCCTTCACCGAGATGAAGCCCGACTTGTCCTTGTCCACCGCCTACGAACAGACAACATCATCATCATCAGTACATATATGCAAATTGTTCGCTCGCGACCATTACTGGCGCAATCCAGATGCAACGACAGGCATTTAGTGCCTGTTCAGACTAGTGATTTTTGGGCGATTTCACACCGAGGCGATATCGCAGCGAGTTCGCGGCGTTCATGTGCGCGATCGCTGCGATATCGCCGCGATAAAATAATCCCAGCGTACTCGCAGCTCGATATAGTGGCGGTTAAGCCTCATCCAACCTACCCGCTTAGCGCATGCGCCGCATTCTACAGCGCAGGTTCATGTTGGAAATATTAATGCAGCCCGCAGCGATATCGCCTCGCCGTGAAATCGCTAATGTGAACACGCTGTAAGTAGCTTAATTAGCTACTTATACTTACTTGCTATGAATTTATTACTCTTTTCAGCGTGTAAAGCGTCGATGGCCGAGTGGTTGACCTTACATCATCAGCTCAGCATCATAACATTATGATTGCCAGAAGCAAATGCCAATATATCTTCAGAAAATAAAATATAAAACGCGGTACATGTGCCTATAAAATTTATGGGTTACCCTCGATTTCTCTAGGGTCCCATCATCAGACCCTGATATCCTCATGGTACCATTCCGGGAGTATCTTCTTACGAATCATCAAAATCGATTTATAAACGGCGAAGTATTCGGCGAACAAACATAAAAATAAAGAAAATATACCAGTCGAATTGAAAACCTCGTTTTGAAGTCGATTAAAAATGTGGTAAATTTCCCGGACATTATTTTTCTAATATATTCTAGTGGTTACCTTGAACAGATACGGCAACCAGCGATGAGCTTTCTTCTTCAAAGTTTTGTCGTTTAGCACATGGTGCATGTCCTCTAGGTACTGCTCAACCGTCACGAAGTTATACGGGTCCACAGCACCCCATTGCTCCTCCCAGGTCAGCTGGAATCATCAGGATGAGAGGTTAAACTCCATTGTTTAACTGACTACGATGATGGCTTGGATAGCCTTGTCATCATCACCGGACTTGCGGGGGAGCGGCATCAGAGGCCTCTGACCCCTAAGTAAGCACATAACACTAAAAAGTACGAGTCATACTCGCGTTTGTGAATGGATGTTACGCAAAACTGATTACAGATGGCGCCACTAGCAAGCAAATAGGAAAGAAGAAATTCTAATTCTTTTTTCATTCATCATTCGACGCTTTAACGGTGAAGGAAAATATCGTGAGGAAACCTGCGCACTTACAAAGGAATTCTAAGGTTGCGTAGTCAGCGTGGTCGACTAAGGCCTTATCGCCCTAGTTTAGGGTAGGCCCGTGCCCCAGCAGTGGGGACTTACATGGGCTGATGATGATGATGATGATGATTTTTTTTTTATCTAGCCTGTGATGTGTATGCTGGGCAAAGGCCTCAAGATTCACTTCATGTTTGTGCAAGATTGGTAGCAATAGATGGCCAGTTTGATTGTCGATGGTGAACCAACCTTGATGATATTGGAGAACTCCTTAGCCTGAGCGTCATCCAGGTGCCCCAGCGCCTTGAACCGCTCCCCGAAGAGTACGAAGTCGTTGAAGGAGATCAGCCCGTCCTTGTCCACGTCCAAGATGTTGTGGACTGTGCGCATCTTGCGACGCCAGAACTCCGACTGGGGGAAGAGAAGGTATGTCAGATAGGTCTTATAGTACGGTAAACTGTGTCAATTTACGTAAGATTTTAGGCTTTCGCGTTCCATTACACTTAATATTGGTTTTTATGGGTCTACACGCAATATTGGGAGTAATATCGACACATATATAAAGACTAATATCGTGTGTCAATTTTATTTAAGTTAAATTAAATATTTCACAACATCACATACATTGATCTGATCCCGTGGTAAGTAGCTTAAGCACTTGTGTTACGGGTATCAGAATCAACAGTGGATACGCAAATATACTTAAATATATTTAATAATACACCCAGACACGGAACAAACACCGATGTTCGTCACACAAATATTTGTCCCGAGTGGGAATCGAACCCACAACTCTTGGAACCGTACCGTACCGTCTCTTGGAACTCACTAACCACTGTTCCACCGAGCCAGTCAATGTATGTGACAAGATTTAGTTTATGTTGGAAGTCAAATTGGAAACAACATCTAGCCTGAACATTGATAGTCGAAATCTCTCGGACATTAATAAATATTAAACAATGTGATATAGTTAGATAAGTACGTAGTTTTATTTAAATACATTCATTACTTTTGCATGTACAATCAACAAAATGTCCATCCAAGCTTCAAACCATTATCTCATTGAGTAACTCGCACGCACGCACGCACACACACGCACGCACGCACGCACTTGTATTCTTGTAACAGTGTAATAATATAGAAAATAAGTTAAAGAGACTGAAGAGCGGAGTCGCCTGACACAAGCTCAATAGCTTAAAAGGCGGCTCCAATCCCTAATATGATAAGTTTGTATGTATATTTCAATAAAAAGTTTTTTCATTTTCATTTTTTTAACTCACCCTATCAAACCCTTTGCACTCGGTATCCGAATCCGAATCGCTGTCGCTATCTGACTGCTGTTTCCTCCTGTCCTCCTCAGGCCTCCCATGCTGCTTGCTGTAGCTTCGCCGGAGTGCCGCGGAAGGCGCCTCTGAGAGGTCCTCTCTGACTCGCTCTTTGAGGTAGCACACTCCGTTGTGGCATACTGGTTTTGTGTGGATTAGCTGGAAAGATGGGATTTTTACGTTAGATCGATGTAAGATTGTCTAAGGAAGATAGATATGACTTTTTACGTTTGTGTATTGATGTATTTAAAACACTGTGTATTCTGGATAAGGATTACCGTCTTGTTTATCACACTTACACATACCTGATGTATGTTAATAAAGAAAATTCTTGTATAATATTTTTTCTAACATCATCAATTAATTAGAAACTCCACGATTCAGGCTCTTTATGTGACCCAGAGGAATCTATTATAATTTTATCCGCTGATTTATTCCTAATATTAAAAACTACTAGTTAGCATTTATTATTTTCATCTACAAAACATCAACGGATGAACGACTTTCTAAAAATTATATTACGTAATCATCTCATTGTTGAAGGCCAAACCTATGTAGAGACAACACGACATCTTAGTAAATGAATAGAATAATTATTAACTAGTATTAGCGGAATGCTGAAAAGTTAATTAAATATAATTCTACATAGACGTTTGGGTGTGTTCTTATATTGCATTATCTTTTAGTATTCGTCCTTGTGTTAAATAACAATAGAATGTACCTATCGCCTAAATAATGTTTATTTATTTATTGTATTCCATATCCATAGGTACAAAAGGTCTTAAATGTAGTTTCTTAAAACTAAGAGATCTGTATGGACCCTGTCGTTGTTTAAGATACTTCAAGAATTTAAGTCAACTATATAGGAAATCCAAACAATTCGGCCTTGATTTTAACAAAATGGAGTAGCCTTCAGTTTTACAATAATAGATCCTTTTTTTGCACAACTAAGTTACACTATTAAGGTTGTAGCTATAAACAAAGTGTTAGTCAACATACTAAAAATAGAATTCCCTTCTTCGTCGCATCGATATGCGATTAAGTGCATTGACCGCAATATGCGCAAACGCAGCCATGCACTCTGCTCATAACTGCATACCATTTTGACCTTTCCTATCTTTGCATTAGGACTTAGTATTGATTGCAAATTAACAGTTACTAAGTTGAAACTTAATGTATTTTCCACTTTATAAACTTGCAATTAGGATTCAAACTTGTCTGAAAACTGGCAGCTTCTGTGTGAGAAACAGCCTTTGGATTGTCAACTTTATTCTTGTAGAGAAAAGAATGAAAATTGCACATGGTAAAGTAACTTTGTTTTATTTATTATACTAAGCGCGTGTGTCGTTGGGTAAGGTCAGACGTTTAGTACCGCATAAACAATAGGGCTGATATGAAAGTTCGGAGTTTAGACCGGTTTAATTGATTTAATATAGGAAGGTGCGATTTCTCGGAAAGAATACCGCTAAGTAGGTGCAATTATTTCGCCCGAGATGATTAGTAGGGAAGAAAAGTGTTATAATGTTTAATTTTCCTTTCAGTGTTACATCTCTAATAAATTTTTAAATTGGAACAATTCACATTCATGCCCGACAAAAAAATAAAAACCGACTTAAAAAACCCGACATAATAAAAATTACAAAATAATATAATACGAACATTTAAAATTATCTGGGTAGGAATTTGATATGTTTTTGAAGGCGGTGCCAAACAAAATGTTTAGAACGAACACACACTGTGCTTTACTGCACGAGATACGAACGGCACAGACGAATTGAGAACCTCCTCCTTTTTTGAAGTCGGTTAAAAATGTTAAAGAAAGTTTATTCTGTATCACAAGACAAAAGAAAAAACCTTAAATCGAATAGAACACAATATCATCCCTCTATTTTCGTCTCGTATCCTTACAAAGCGATTTGCATAGCTAAGTGCGCTCAAGTGCAATGTATCCCACGACACTTTCAGTATAGCTAAAAATAAATTCAAGGACTGCATTTGAACGAGTTAGTCTGACAAAGAGAATACATTTACATTGAAATATTATTACAGTTTACTGTCTCAGTTATCAGATATCGTTTGATTTCAGATATCCTTAACACCTAATTAATATCTAAGGGGTGAGAGCAATTCGCTCCCCCGCAAGTCCGGTGATGATGACGAGGCTACTCCAAGCCATCATCGTAAGTATGTCAATTGGAAAAAAAATCTAATTAATGCCTTAATGTGCTTACTAATATAATAAATGCGATGGTCTGTCTGACTGTCCGTTTTCACGGCAAAACTGTGACCCGATTTAAATGAAATTTAATTACAATAATAGTCTAGAAACTGAGGCAGGATCTTTTCTTATCTTTTAGCGGGGACTGTCTTAATGGTACAGATCTACCCTTAAGGATATTTTGTGTTACCTACCTCTAAACACCTACTCCCTAAAGATCAAATGCAATGCAATAATGTCTCTTGGTCTGAGGTTAATGTATTCTTCTGATTTCGGATAAGCCGTTCCAGAAGTTATGTCTGGCAAGTGAGTGACATGACAGGGCAGGAAGTAGACTAACTTCTTATACCAACTTCAATTTATGGAAGTAATGTTTCACAGGAGGTTCCCTGTCACCAGGAAAGACCTTCTACGATCAAAAAGGTAATATTTTGATGAAGGGTCAAATCAAAGTACCCGTGATTACGGGTGCATGTTCTTCGATTGAAGAGCATGCATGAAGACATTGATGGATGTGAAAAAAAACGAAAGTGGTGTGCCAGGACCGCAGAACACGGCAGGAAGTGATCTCTGCCTACCCCTCTGGCTAAAAGGCGTGATTATATGTATGTGTGTATGTGTCACGCGATAAACAATTTCTCGCAGACAGAATATCAGGCAGAAAAATACTGTAGGTTTATTGTACTTCTTAAGTAAGTTCACCAACTAGTTAATCCAGCGAAGTAAATAACTAGCAAAGTGCGATTAAATGTCGTTATACAATAAATTATTAAAAGAGCAACCGGTATATAAACTGTTTATTTACACGTTTACTTATTGCTTCAAGTAAGAGCGCAAAATGTTGTTCTTGTTCAGCCTGTTTTTGATATTTCAACCAGTTTTGAATTAAAAGTCACCAGGCTCAACTATAAGATCGAAACGTAGTAATTTTATTAAGGGAATGTTGGACGAATACATAGTTACATGTCATAATTTTTCGTTTAAGTTAGTTAATCATAGTGATGATTACTAAGCTACAGCAGTCATGTCATTAAGTAGCATAATTAGGTCCCTTCTCATTCACTACCATACCAGAGAAATAGGGTGCTGAACTAACGGTTTAACATGAGTACCCGACCTATGGCTAACCTTTACAAATGATATTCACGAACAAACAAAAAATAAACAAAACAACTCAAATGACCTAACAAATAACAAATTCATGATAAATTAATTACATAACTAATTACGCCATATCGAAAAAGTATTATTATCAACAGGAAAACATATATTTTTTTATTTTACACATGTGTTAATGTCGCAATGTGTTGGGAGAACAACGCGTTTTGTATTGTACAACCAAGGACAACATTATGTTTTGAAGTGCTTGAACAAATGCAAATGACAACGATGAATATTAAAAATTCTTGTGTGCAATTTTCTGTCTAGAATGAAATTTATTAAACATATATTAATGTCTACCAAATTAATACAATATTTTTTTTTGGGTTCTTTGCAACAAGTTCGAGAATGTTTTGCTTTGTATCTGAAATTTTTAAAATAAATAAAGTACCTAAGTGATGGAGCTCTATTTTTTAACCGACTTCAAAAAAAGGAGGAGGTTCTCAATTCGTCTGTATGTATAATATTTTTTTTTTATGTATGTTCACCGATTTCTTCGTCAATTATAGACGGATTTCAAAAATTTTTTTTTGGTTGGATAGAGTTTACTTCAGAGGTGGTCCCATTTTCACCAGTCCAGGATCTGATGATGGGGTCCAGGAGAAATCGAGGGCAACCCTCAATTTTTATAGGCACATGTACCGCGTTTTACATATTTTCTGAAGTTATATTGGCATTTGCTTCTGGCAATCATAATGTTATGATGCTGAGCTGATGATGGAAGGTCAACTCCTTAATAGTTGAGAGTAAAAGGATAATTCTTTCAATTCTGTATACATATTAAGACTACTAGTAATAATATCAGTAGTACTACAGGTGAGCTGAACTAATAGGGTGACCAGTCTAGGATCTGATGATGGGGTCCAGGAGAAATCGAGGGCCACCATCAAATCTTACAGGCACATGTACCGCGTTTTACATATTTTTTTTAAGTTATATTGGCATTTGCTTCTTGCAATCATAATGTTATTCTGCTGAGCTGATGATAGAAGGTCAACTCCTTAATAGTTGGGAGTAAAAGGATAATTCTTTCAATACTGTATACATATTAAGACTACTAGTTATAATATCAGAAGTATTACAGGTGAGCTGAACTAATAGGGTGAAAAATATTGTATCACTAAAAAGTATGAAAAAAAATTGTAAACAAAAAAAAAACCGCCTTCAAAAACCTGACTCACTAAAAATTACAAAATAATATTTCTGGCTATGAATTTCTTATGTTTTTGAAAAGTGCTAGTGAAAATTTTGAGGAAAATGAAGCACTCTGTGCTTGCTGCATGAGATATAAACGGCACCGCCTTCAAAAACATAAGAAATTCATAGCCAGAAATATTATTTTGTAATTTTTAGTGAGTCAGGTTTTTGAAGGCGGTTTTTTTTTTTGTTTACAATTTTTTTTATGATGGCTTGAAGTAGCCTCGTCATCATCACAGGTCTTACAAGGGAGCGGATGGCGCTCACCCCTAGATAGAACTATACATATACTCTTCGACTTGCGAATTTATAATTATAACGTTCATTAGATCAAGATTTAAGGCCAAGGTCCTCCAATTCACACAACACTACGACACAAATGATAGGGGCATTATAAAATGACAGATAGCCGTTCCACATGCAGAAATTGTTTAACCGTGAACCAATTCGCAAATCGGTAAGCCACTTGAATCTCATCTTCCATACCGTACGTCTACCTTATATGTATTTGAATAGAGTTCAAAATACAATTGCAGACGTCGTCGCCAAGCAAATTGGTTAAACTGATGATTTGCAAGTGATGTTGTTACAAGAAAGTATTGTCGTAAATGCTGAGTGTATGAGCGAAGTGATGTTTCGGAATTGCAAATCGTTTTGTTTGACTTGGTGATGTTGACTTCATAGTGTATCCAATTGATCCCAGCCTTGCTTATAAATCGAAAACTGTAAGTTAAAGACTTAAATCTGAATTTGATGATTTAAACAACTTTTCAAACTTTAGCTTAAGGAACTACAAATTAGTTTACAGTAAAGCAATGTTCCTCTATGGGTTAGAAGTGCAATAATTACGGGTCAATTGACGCTTGCATTATTGCAATAGTGAAACATGGTACATACGAGTCATACCGAATATTTTCAGTTTTCTAATGTGTAACCATTACAGTTTAAAGTTATTTATTGTTCCTGTACATCGTGTTATCCACGTTTTTGCTAGCATTTACAAACAGTTTGTATTCGTAGTTATAGTTGAGATTAAAATATGTTCGTATACTTTACCTACTCCTAGTACCGATCAAAATTCTGGGTCTATTTGCCAGTTTGTACCATAGTAGGTAACTATAACATCCTGCCGACCAATCTCTATCCGACTAGTAGGAGATTAACAACATCCTAAGTCGATGACCTCTGCCCTTATGCCCAAGTTTGTGACCTTCTGATATTGACCAGAACAAGGTCAATCGTTTGTTAAGATTCAAATAAACCTTGGCAAATTAGAATTGGCTAATGTGGGTGGGTAGTTTTGTAAACACGCATAAATGCATACCAAAATATCAAAACGAAACAAGAAAAATATTGTTGTCTTTACTACAATACACTCGATTGTTGTAAACAAGTCTTTATGTAAGAGGCTTAATAATATAATTAAAAAATAATGTTAGAAAACTGTAACTGTCTGGGATATTTACCATGTTGTTTTGTTTTAATGAGCTCCCGATATTTCGGCACTGTTGCAAGCGCCATGATCACGGGTGAAATGTAGGACTGCGAGAATGACGGTAGGTTAATACCTATCCCGGACAGTTACAGTTTTCTAATGTGTGTAACCATGACAGTTTAAAAAAAATGTATTTTCTATAATGACTATAGCCACATTATGGCTTTACAGGACGACATCTTTTCAACCTAAGTTATAGAAAGTAATAATAACGTTTTTAGTTATTATGGATTAGGGATTGCAATCCGGAAAAACGGATCCGGTAATCCGGCGGATCCGGCATCATTTTATGGTTACCGGATCCGGTACCAATATACCGGATCCGAAGGCCGGATCCGGTGATAGCAGATTGTGAGAAAATAATATAGCTGTTGCATGAGTAGGTACTTTAAAGGCGTTGTTCGTAGTGTTCATGCGTGCGAGTCGTTCGTCGCAGAGTCTAAACTCATTATTGTGATAATTTTTGCCATTCATTCGTTCGACAGATTCATAAAATCATGATGGATTTCTGATTATGACAGCATAATCAGAAATACCTGTAAGGCTTGTTTGTTAGCATTCTCAAATACTTTAATAATGATTTTGATCTCATTTCAGTTAAATACGTAAGGTTAGTTGTTGGTCTATTGGTGGCAAGCGCTGCGTTAGGACCGAGAGGTCCCCGGTTCGAATCCGGGGTCGGGCAAAATTTGTGTGAGATTTCTGTAATGAAATTACTCAGCCCGGAGTTGGGAAGTTGGCGGTTGAACGCCCGTGCCTCGGAAAGCACTTTAAACCGGTGGTCCTGCGCCCGATCTCTCATCGGTCATGTCGGATTGCCGTCTCACCGAATAATGAGAGTAAGGGAATAGAGAGTGCACTTGTGTTTGCGGGCACACTTGTGCACTATAATATATCCTGCGCACTTGGCTGATCTCAATTGAGATCGGCCGCCATGGCTGAAATCGGTCGGACGCCTTATTTATAGTTGTATCTATTAGATATTATAGTTACTTGATAATTAATATTGTAACTTATAAATGATCTTTGAAAGTGAAATCTAGAAAGATTGAGCTACGTCGTAAAATTATTACTAATTACCAAAACTTCTAAATTTTAATTGTTTTCTTGTTGTCTTAACGTTGGGTAGGAAATAAAGTTGATTTTATATATTTTTGATTTATTTTTATAAAATACCTACATTAAGTAAGTAACTAAGTGTCACTATAAGTGCAGTGTCACTGCACTTAATTAACTCACTTATTTTGTACTAAAAAGCGAAAATCATCTTGATTTAATCAATCCGGCCGGATCCGACCGGTTCCGGCCGGATTGATGGGAATCCGGTCGTATCCGGCCGGACTGAAAATGACGCCGGATTGCAATCCCTATTATGGATGTGTTATGATAACATAAAGTAACTTAATGTATGTTTCTTTTTTCAATAAAATATTTATATGACCTGACCCTGATTCTGTCCGGGTTCTGAACCTTGGAACTCTCAAATTCTTAATGCGTTTGCCAGTAATAGACTAAGCACATAAGACATTAGTTTGGCGCACAATTAAAATCGTGACAATATGCAATCGTTGCGGTGATTTTACATTACTAATGATTTTATTGTTCAACTCGTTAATTGTTATTGTTTAATTGTTGGCATTGTTTACACGATGTCTTTGCTTATTTGGGTCCCATAAAAGAGACTAAGTCCAGACTTATTTTCCATCGAATATTGTGTATTTTATTTAAACAAGGAGCCATGGCGAAATGTATAATGATGTGTGCACTCTTTTGAAGGTCAAGAGAGCGTATTTTAAAGTACATAAAAACATACCTACATGTATCATACAGACAAAATATAGAAGTGAGAGAAATTAAAGGATTTTCTTTTATGTTCCATGAATTTGTAAGGATGAAGGTATAAAATACATAGATAATAATAAGTGGAAAATGCTTTAATTGCGATAGAATCGCCTAAATTTTTTTTACGTACTCTACAATTCTGTAACAATGTATACGTAATTATACTTGGGTATCTTTGTGTTTGTATAGATGGTTTTAAAAACGGTAAGCAAGTAGGTAAAAGGTAGTGTCACCTATTATACGTATATACGTACATACATAAACAATGAAACCTGAACTAAATGAATCATTGAGTAAAACAAAATAAAACGCTTTTTATTGCCAAGAAAATCGAAATACAATTTTATTATCTTATATTTTTTTCCTAACTGACATACGATGATGGCTTGGAGTAGCCTCGTCATCATCACCGGACTTGCGAGGGAGCGGAAGGCTCTCACCCCTAAATCTACCGATGGACATACATAAATGGTACCTAAAGTTAATATAAAATATTATCTAAAATAATGTTTATTTACTCTCAAATGACCACCATTCACGTTATCTTTCACGCCCTGTGCCAATTATTATCTGTTTCAGTATACTTTAGTTACAAATTAACATACAATAGATTACGAAACGACATGACCGCTTATCAACACCACATTTGACCAACTAGTTCCTTATTTCATGAGGAATAAGGAGCATATTTCTGTGAGCTTTTGAAGCAGACGGTCCGTGATAAAAGGTTATCGAGAGCTCAAATGAATGATTCTTTTATTTATAAATAATATGGCGTACCTATTGTAAAGACATTAAAATTAACTGCGGAGTTACTTAAAGTAAGAAAAAGTTTGAAATGATAATCACCAATCAACTAATGTAACTAAGTACTAGTAGGTAGCACAAGGCTTTAGCGTTGCATTGAACTATGTAGCTTAAATTAAAGCTCCCCTAATTCTTTATGTTCCTTACTTCCTATATTTTCTTTCGTACGACGCTTTTTCCAAAGTTACGTTTAGAAACTAAAAAAACTATGTACTAAAAGAAATGAAACCATAAAACGCTTAAAGTGAGTTTAGTAAAAATAATTTGATTATGTTAATATGTGTTTTAAGAACATAAGGATATTAGGATTAATGATGGATCTAAGTTCAATGTCGATCCAATAAACTATCACTGTCCTAAATTTAAATATCTACTGTACAAGTAACGTTAAGTACATTGGATAATACCCGCATGACAACCAATTGGACTCATACGCACTTGTGTAACTTAGATTGTTTACTACACAATAAATAGTTATGTATTTTACGTACACAAACACATCATTCCATAATTTTACGTTGGATTTAAGGACTAGGTAATGCAATCATTGGGAAAAACTTGTAAAATCACTATATATAAATCTTAAATGCTCCAGTTAATTAACTTGTAACTCTATTCTTTAATCTGTTTTTTTTTCCTAACTGACTAACGATGATGGCTTGGAGGAGCCTTGTCATCATCACCAGGCTTGCGGGGGAGCGGATGGCTCTCACCCCTAGCTTTAATCTGTGACTGAAGTAACCATTACGATTTCACGGTTTCATCGGTTTATTGAAATGATTTTATTGAGTCTAATATAAAGAAGAAGTATTTACTTGTTTGTTCACGTTTACTTTTTTAGGAGCTGGATGCGAGTAGCCGAAGAAAGTCAAAAGTGGCGTGCATTTGGGTAGGCAGAGAGAGTCTAGCAGTGGACAGGGATGGGCTGATGATGATGATGATGATCATCATCATACTTCTTTACTTGGCACTGGATCGATTTAAACAATTCATTACATATTATTAACGAGTTACATAGTCTAATATGTATATGAACATAATAAGTATTACCCGTTGCTAACTGGGACGCTTTATCTAATAGCTTAAATAGAACTTAACATTTTCAAATTAATGAAATACCTTTACAGTATATCTCTACTATGGGCTCTAGATAGGCAAAATAAACATGAATAAGGGTACAAAAAAACAATGTGCTTATAGTTCATCGAAACCAACCCAACCAGTTCTAGTTACCAAAACAGGTTATACAAAAGATTGGTCCATTAATCTATTCTAAAGAAAGTGAAATGTTATGTGATCGCAAAAATCGAATACGTAGCCATAGATAACATAGGTAATCGGATAGATTTGAAAGTTTGATGAGAACTGGTTTTTTCAATTACATAGTTACGAATTTAAGGTATCTACACGTGTGACAAAGACAAGTGTAGTGGACGTTTAACTTTGAATAACTTTCCTAACAATGGGTGTTGTTGTGTTAATGTGAAGAAACGAAAAGTTTTTAAATTAGTATTTTTTACTTATTACCTAATGCTGTGCATGTTGTAACTAATAATTTTATTACCTACAATATGATATGAGTTATGAGACACGTTTTGTTTCTTGAATTTGCTGACAGTTTTTCACAATTTTGCTGACAAAATTAATCTCAAAGGCAATTCAAAAACTTCACCCACAGTGTTCAAACCTCAAACTTAAGACCATTGAACCGAACATCGTGACATACCAAAAAATCAACAAAAAAAAACCTACCGACATACCTTAATCTGTTTCTGTGCACTGGAATTGGAAATAATCGCCGCGTTCCTCTCCAAATTGGCCGCAACGGACCGCAAACCGATTCTGATCAACGAGACCGCCATTTTACTGAACCGCCACACAAACTTTCATTTAAAAGTTCCGAGTTATAGTTACGTCAACTCCACTGCGCGCGTGTAACACAAGGCTTGTACGACGACTGGTCGGTAGACATAGGGTACTGTGTAACTCAGTTTGGCTCATTGGTTATATTTCGTTGGTGGGGATGTGTTTTGAACCGGCGCATGAGTTATCTCACGGAGTCTTCAAGTCTTTTATCAGTTGCTTAATTACTGGGATGGTAATCCGTTAATTAGGTCCTAATTTAGGAATATGCAGTAAGCAGAGGAGGCATGGCTGCACGTAGGCACCTTTTAAGAGCCACAATTAAGGATTAGCTCTAACTGCAGATCGGTAGAATAGATTAAATTAGGAGAGGCCTTTGCCCAGCCATTGTAAATTATAGGCTGATAAAAAAATATTTTGATAAATTTAATATGGTGATAAATTATTTTACTTATAAAGAAACTTGTATATCTATGGTTAGATCACAAATCCTTATTAATAATTGCTTCTCCCTGATATTTTGCATGTTATGATATAATGTGATATTTTCAAAGCCTCTAAAAAATTAAGGTCTTTTTTTAACCCGGTGAAATGCATTGCGCACCTTCACCCTGAGAGGGGGTTCTCTCCGGGCGGTGTGTCGGACTCCCCAGCGACGGCGAAAAGATGGTAAATGCCAGCCGCGACTCCTGGACGGACTGCCATGCCCAGGGGGTATACCGACTAAAACACCGGGTGTACCTCATCGCCTATTTGGCGTTGTCGTTGTACCTGGAATCTATCCTTCACTCACAACACCGCCAGAAAAAATTAAGGCCTCGCCAAACATGGTAAGAAGCTTCCCTCTTTACACCTGTCTTAGAATGATTACACTTGTGATTGCGCAAATACAGGTGCAACGTTCCTAAACCCATATAATGTTGTAGTTCTCCTATTTTTACAAATCTTCGACACATAATCGACCATGATATTGGCAAGACATTAGGTACAAATTATTATTTACGTATTCAAATTTAATATTCCATTCATGTATTGAGGCCTTTAGTGGGTACGGCGAACCGGGCATTTGGAAAAAGATATTTAATTTTTTTGCTGCTTTTTCTAACAAGTGATGATTGCTAATACCCATCTCTCTCCTTCGGATGTGTTAGAAAGAGACAATAACAACACAACACAGGTGTCATAATCGTTTCATTGCCAAAAAAACGATACCTTTTTTTCAAGGTTCTTCGAGTGGTAAACGTACCTATCGCTATTGTCTGTGTGTTCATTTACAGTCTGTAAAAGTGGCAGTAACTAATTTACATTGGTCCTTATTCTTAAGAACTTAAAGTTCAACAATTCTGTAAAAAAGTATCTAGCTACTACTAATTTTGTTGCTAACTGTACCCTAATTAAGTATACGAAGATACAGTTACCATTTTCACATGTAAGTTAGTTAACAGACTGTAATATTCTAATTCAGTATTACCCATAATTATCCCATACAATACATACATACCTCATCATCAGCTTTCTGCTGCATTTCCCTGCCTCAGTTGCAGAATATGAATACGTCCCCATTGCTGAGGCAGGGGCCTACCCTTAACCAGGCTAAGACCTTAGCCAACATACATACCTAGTATCTAAATTGTTTTAGTGTTCCATTTTAGAGAATTAGGAATAATTTAAGTTAAGTTAAGTTACCCAGGTTTTAGGTAAAAAAAAGTGCACGGTAGCTGAGACCGTCTCTTCTTTATACTTGCCTTGTTCTACATTCAACTTATTAGACTGCTTTGATTGAGACTGATCGTCTAAGTTAGTGGTCTGTAACTACATCTTTTTGCGTTTAACGTTCTACTCTATTTTCCACGCATTCGATTACGATTACTTCTCTCACTAGTACCTACGGTTAAGTAGCGCATTTATGAGATTCGATCATGTTTGTTCTGTGTTTCAATAAACTAATACAATAGACCTCATTGCACATACCAACTGTTAGCTAAAGCAGGTCTTGTTATTTTGAACATTTAATCGAGAGACTAAAACAGCTAGACCTCTCGAAACATTAAAACTACTTCTGACAGCGGATGTCACTAAATTGGCTAATCCGTAATATGTACAACAATCTTGTAGAACTAACATTTGAAGTTGATTTTTGAGCAATTCCTAATTGTTCATTGATGGATTGTGCATGCAAAAATAAGACCTAGCGCTGAAGGAAAAAAATCGAATCTTACTTAAACTTAACAAGCTCTGTTTTTCGGTACTGCATGCGTTTGACCACGTAGTCGATATTTTTAATTGCAATTTAGGTTAACGACTTACTTGTTACACGGAAGATAAATAGATTAAGTTTTTCCTTATTGTCACTTTAAGTTGTTTATTTGATAAGTGCTTAAATAGGTATGATTTGTTTTTAATCGCATGCTAGAAAACACGTTAGACAAAAGACTGTAATTATAACGGTGGTTAGACGAAAAAAGGTAATAAACAGCCTACCTTCAGAACAATAAAACAGTTATTAGCAGTGCTAAAATACAACGCAATCAAAATAGTTTATGTTCATCTGATCTACCTAAGCACCTAAGTACTTCAGGAATTTAAAATGTTACCTCCAATGATTAATTGGCGAACTATTCACTGGGCCACTAATTATTTGCCTATCTACCTACTTAGTTAATCATTTTGATGTAAGTAGCCTAGTTAGTTAACTTTCTTAACATATTTCTGTTTTAATATAAGTAAATTAAATAGGCAGGTACTTTAAATTAGACTACATTACATTTTTTTTACCAAATTATGAAATAGGTAAAGGATAAATATATCAGAACAACAGTAAAATACACAAAATAAACTTAAACATTTATTTTTCGTACCTGACTACGCCGAAGGCTTGGAGTAGCCTTGTCATCATCACCGGACTTGCGGGAGAGCGGATGACCCCTAAAAAACTTCATCAATATTACCCGCTCAATGCGCGCACATTATTTGTCCTGGGTAGAGATAAAAACAACAACTTCTGACCCAAGAAACAAAAGGACCATTACCAGACGCTCCAGTCAAATTATAAAAAGATAATGCATCTACCTCAATATTAGTCTTTATGAGTCTACACGCGATATTAGGAGTAGCAAATACATAGCTACTTACTACCCGACGTTTCTACTGGGTTACACCAATCATGGTTGCGAGCGATCTATAATATTTAGAATTTAGTGTAGGATGGAACGCGAAAATCTAAAATGCAAGTACCTATTGTAAATAAAATTTTTCACTAATACATAACGCGCAATTTGTTTACAAAAGATACCTATTTGGTACTAGCAGTGTGTTTGGCCTTGCGTAACACGTTCGCAGGCGTGACTCCAGTCAATGACCCTTTGAAGGGCTTCCAACAATGCGAATGGTTGCCAGACCGCATAAGTTGTGACCAAACCTGCCAGTATGGTAATGATATCAGTGTGTAAACGCGATAGCATAAACGAATGGAGACCTATCGAAGTTTATAACTTTAGTTAATTAGATAAATCTTCGACTGCATACACAATGACTAAATATTGGTCTTTATGGGTCTACATGCGATATTAGGAGTAGCAAATACATAGCTACTTTTCGACGTTTCGACTGGGTTACACCAATCATAGTCGCGAGCGAACTGGCGCCGCCCGTCATCGTCTGCCACAGCGGTTGTGAATTTCCGATCCTGAATTTGAATCCACCCCCGAACCAGCACGTGGAACCGAACTGCAGCGTGTAGATCCATAAAGACTACTTAATATTTAGTGTACTGGAACGCGGACGTCTAAAATCTTATGCATACACAATCTTCGAGTTTTGACCTGTAAGCAGGATGTAGGAAGGTATCCCCGCTGACAACTAGGCATCCGTATAACCAGGTAAAAATGGACGTGTAGGTAGTATAAAAAAAGGATCCGATTAGAGGTGATCAAAGCTACTGTTAGATATCCTAAATAGCACTAACGAGGGTAGATTTGTGCTTTTAGCAGGTACCAGAAGTTAATAGGTAAGCTGGTGTAGTAGCGTGCAAAATGCTGATATTGTAGACCAGGCACTAAAACTAAACTTTTCGAGGAAGATTGTAGTTCCAGCCCTAAATTCCATTAACTGTTACTTACACCCACCCTCATATATGAAGTATAACAATTTAGATAGTTAACATACTTTCAAATCGCTCTTATCAATAATTAACTATTTTCCTTATGACACATTTTAAACTGCTATAAGATGTAGGTAAAATAAGGTCCCGAAGGTACCTTACCAATAGGCAGTTATAAATAACAACATAACATAATCGTCGTTACATAAAGCCAACAAGATCAATATTTGATTGGTCCCATTACACTATTAGATGCCCGACACGTATGATAAGTCAGACGAATTGCTGGAGTACGTGATTGTCATCATGTTAACCTCAGTTAGGGTCATTTCGCCTGTTCGCGTCCATCGCCCAATTCGCGTCCATTTTGCCGATTTCCTTTTAAAAATCGAAAATAAGTAAACTAACACACTAATCGAATGAAAAGGCATTAACGCTAATACCTCAATTTATAAGAGACACGATCACAAAGACAAAAGATCTGTGGGTTCAACCAATACTGTTAAAAAAAATATTTAATCTACAAGGAAGTTCGCACACGCTGGATTTTACAAAAAAAATAGTGTGCAGCGGCGTGTTTGAAGGTAAGTTTTTTATTGTTCTGTGTGAATTTAAGGATATATAGCTATTTCTATACTTTAATAATGAATAAAGGAATAATATTTATTATGAATTTGCTAATGTTTTTTATATTTAACGAATAAAATAAGGTGGACGCGAATTACTACATCGATTTTTACAAAACTTCCACTTTGCGTCCGCAATGGACGCAAACTATACCTGTAAGAGTTAATAATAAACCAAATTGCGTCCACTATTTTTATTAAATACTTGCTTGTAAAAAATATATGTATATATATATTTTTTACTGTTTAATATTAATGTAATTTTTTAAATTAAGACTAATTTTAATTGAAATAAGTAATTTCTTTCATTTTTATTTTCTTTTTCATTGAGGATGAGTTCTTCGGAGAAAAGAAAGAAGAAGGAACAGAGAACATATACAGAAGAATATTTGAGGGTAAAAAAAATAACAGAACTGATTACTGTTATTCTTCAAGTTGCAATCATTATTTACCTTATTTTAAGATACTCAAACCAAATATAATAAGGTGAGGCTAATATGGATACCAGGCTATGAAGGGTATAAGGGAAATGAAAAGGCAGATGAACTTGCGAGAAGAGGCTCAGAAGCAAATCATATTGGACCAGCAGAGCCATTTGTTGGGCTAGCTTTAAGCACCATCAACATGGCACTTAAGGAACATGTTGATAACGAGCGTTGGAAACATTGGAAGAACAAACCAGGTATGGTTCACTCCAAGAGCTTTATCGGCGATGTCACTCACTGGCCAGACACAGGCTCAGATGCTGGGAATGGCTTACCCGAAACCAGAAGAATACAGGCACCTCAGACCCAAGGACATTATTGCATTAATGCAGTTGGTCCCTGAGGGTCGAAGTGACCCGGTTATACGGTCCCCGCGATAAGATACTTAAGTCTTAAACCAAAGTTGAGAAGAATTATTTTTATTTTTTAAAGTGAATTTTAAATTATGATAATGTTGATTTTCAATAATAAAGTATATTCTTAAATAAAGAAATTGTTCAAATACAATCTTTCTTTACAAATTCCTAAAAATATCACCCCTATATTCCTTTTCTAAGCTACTGGACGCAAAATGGTCCAAGGGTGGACGCAATTTGGATTTTTTGGACGCAAACTGGGTATAACGCCTAATTCTGAAGTTTATCTATTTAAAAAGAAAACGCAAGATGTTTCTAATACAACTGTAAGTTAATCCTAAAATAGAATATATAATGAATACATTACACAAATTTGTCATAGAAATGAGTGCTGGGGCATTTTTATTATCGCCGTCAAACTTGCCAACTGCACTAAATGGACGCGAACAGGCGAAATGACCCTATACGTCATTATTTGTTATGATCGCTGCTACTGGGTGAATGCTCAACCTTGTGATGTTGAGGGTCAAGTGATTAATAATGAATAGCAACCAATCTGGCCTGAGTCTATGGGCTTAATGAGGGAGGAGTAGGCAGGGATGCTGGTTTCCTCCCTTCCTGGATAAGGTTTTCGACCCTACCAAGTATCTCATCTGGTACCTACACTTATCGATTGGTGACTACCAAGCAACAAAATCTGATTTGCCGCTCATGGCCCTATGTAAAATTCAGGTTCAATGTAAAATCTGAGGGTTATTCCACTAATCCCCATTGGAATTCCCCATCAATGGGAATTATTGAACTTTTGTGAACAAAAAGATCACTTTTCCCCGTTGATGGCGATGTCCAACGGGGTTTAGTGGAATAACCCAAAATCTGATTCCCCCCCTGACTCAATGTAAAATCTGAATTGCTCGCCCATGGCTCAGAATCTGAGTACGCCCATGCTAAGCCTACATCTCGATTCTACCGTCTACCTACATATTTAAGAAACTGAACTACTGTGTGGTATTATGGTAGCATGTATGGTTTTTGTATCAACTTCAGCATTGTTGCAAGTGCCATTATGCTCACTAAAAAAAAATTATAAATATTGCAATAATGCCCAAATATACAAAGATATCATGTTACATATCCCAAATGTATTGTTTTCTAATTAATAGTTCTATTCTGCAGGTAGGTAATTTTTATATCCATTATATTATAATAATACAAGTTAAATTACGTATCTATTAGCGACTGGTTGACTAAAAAACTGAACATGTCACCGGAAAATAACAAGAACCGTAAATGTATAACTTTCCTAGGAAAATTATAAACTTTCGTAGGATTCTACACGACTGATAAAATGTATTATTTTACGCCTAAATTCTAGGAAGTTTATCAATTTGCGACGTCGTGTGGTAAATTTATAAACTGACGGATATTCATCGTAAGATTCTAAGCGGTTCGGCCAATCACAGAAGAGTGCTTTATTTTACGTTTCTTATAAGACGGAAAATAACACACAGCTCTCTGATTGGTTAACGCTAGCAGTGGCAATGCTTAAATCCATAGACTTAGGTAAAATCAGACATGCCAAATTAGGAAAAAAAACAAAGAACTATTAGGGTCCTAAAAAGTGTTTTTATTTTAAAATAAATTTTACCGAAACAGAATCGTAACCAGAACAGAAATCGTATCCTTACTAATATTATAAACGTGAAAGTTTGTGAGGATGAAAATTAGTATGGGAGACCTTATACGTGTTTATAGATTTTTATAAAACGTGGTATGGAGGGAGGATTACGTTTGCGAGGACAGCGGGAATACACGGTCAGGTTCTACAATCAAAATACATCTTACATCAGATTTTACGCAGACGAAGTCGCGGGCGTCGTCTAGTTCTAAAATATACAAACATTTAACAAATCAAACGTAATAAGATTCCTGAATTTGGCTACTTATTGCAACATGTCAAAGATTACCTATGTCTATGGACATAAAAAACATTGCCACTGCTTACGTCAACCAATCAGAGAGCTGTGTGTTATTTTCCGTTTTATAAGAAGCGTAAAATTAAACACTCTTCTGTGATTGGCCGAACCGCTTAGAATCTTACGAATGAATATCCGTCAGTTTATAAATTTACCACACGACGTCGCAAATTGATAAATTTCCTAGAATTTAGGCGTAAAATCATACATTTTTTCTGTCGTGTAGAATCCTACGAAAGTTTATAATTTTCCTAGGAAAGTTATAAATATACGGTTCTTGTTATTTTCCGGTGACATATACATAGATTATATTGTCTTCATAACTTAGATAGATGACTTGAAAACTATAAAAAAACGCGGAACACACGTGATCTATCTCAGGACTTCCGCTTGACATTAGTTTTTGGGACACCCTGTATATTGAGTGTGGTTTCGAAACACCTCAAACTAAATATAAAACGTAATTAACAAAAAATACTTTATTTAAAACTTAAAATCTATTACAAATTATACAGGTTTATTATATTATGTAGTTTGAAATAACTGAACCAAAATCTTTGAAAATTTACCAATTTCACAAGTCGATCATTACAATTTTGTATATTACTGAGATTAGATTGCCATATAATGAGAATAAATTTAGTTTTACCGTTGAACAAATCTAAAAACCAATTTAAAAAAAAAATATTTTTTACAGTTTCAGAAATCAGTAAAATCTCGATTAAGATGTGTAACAGTGTAAACTTTATTTAAAGTTCACTTTCCTTAGCTATAAAATCCTATATACATACATGCACATACTCTAACATTATATAAAATTTGTACAACTAGATACATTATATTTATGCTTTCTTGTATTCAATTCTCTCCACTTTGACTTCGTCTCCGAGCAACTTGTAAACATAGGTGACTACGGTCGAACTCTGGATGTCCATGAGAACAAATGATGGGGTTGCATTCCTAAAATAAGGAAAAAAATAACATTAAATACACTAAGGAGTTTAAGAAATAAGTCTTTATTATTTGGTGCATAAAGTTTTTGATGACTGCTTCATTGGTCTATTGGTAGCAAGTGCTGCGTTAGGACTGAGAAGGCCTTGGTTCGAATTTGGGGTCAGGCAAAATCTGTTTCAATTTTTCTGTTAAGAAATTCCTCAGGAAGTTGGCAAATGCACGCCCGTGCCTCGGATAAGCCGGAGGTCCTACGCCTGATCCTCTCATTGGTCATATTGGATTGCAGTCTCACCGAATTATGAAAGTAAGGGAACAGGGATAGCGCCCTTGTGTTTGCGTTGTTGCATGTTGTTTCATGAGTGTGTTCTAACAACAAATAATTACAATCTATTTTACATTATTATAAATAAATATCACACAACATCTCATACATTGATCTGATTCTGTGGTAAGTAGCTTGAGCACTTGTGATACAGACATCAGAGTCAATTGTGGATAAACAAATAAATTTAATAACACACCAAGACACAGAACAAACACAGATAACTCGAACCCACAACTCTTGGAACCGCAGTATACCACAGCCACTGTCTACCAAGCCAGTCAAGTATAATGAACAAAACATTGTATTGACTCATTTACATGTTGCCTAAGCTTTTCACCAATCATTATCCTTTCTTAATCACTATTAAAACTTTTTCTGTTGTTATTTATCTAATAGTAATAGACATATATCAATTAATATTTACCTGAACAATGGGCTGTAAGCCCCTGTAGCAGATCCTGGGTTGATATAGAACTTGTTCTCATGCTCGTAAGCCTCAAACCGGTGCGTGTGGCCGGAGATCAAGATGTCCACATCGAGCTGCCTTTGAACGAGAGCTAGAGACTCCTCATCACCCCAGGGTACCACCTGATGGCCGTGGATAAGGCCGATACGGAACTGGCCGACGGTTATTACTTTTTGCTCTGGGTATGTTGTGTTCTGCAATGTACGGAGTTGAGTAATTATTAATGTAGGTAGTTCAACATTTGTTGATCTTCTTGCCAAATAAGTACTAAGCTAGGTTGCTTTTGATGATGATTTATAAGTCTATGTTGTATGCTCCCAACCTCAATAAATACGTTTGTTATGTTACCAAGAATTAATGTCATTGCAATGTAATGAAATTGGTGTTGTAGATAGCTATTACTTAAAACCAGCTATTTTACTATAAGTTGTGTAGGTTTTCATTCCAAGCTCTTTAAATACAATAAAACTGGTTCTGTAACATTTTTTTTTCCTAACTGACATATGATAGACTAGTAGCCTGATCATCATTACTGGACTTGCGGGGAGTGGATCGCCCTAAGGTTTTGTTACAGTTTCAACATTTTCCTTTTACTGTTAACATAATAATAACTTGGCATTTTTACTAATATAGAGTTACAGTAAAAAGAGTAATATTATACTTAAACCAAGATACTAACATCATCAAAGTCCCCTCTGACGACATGGACATCGCTGGCAAGGGTCTTCAAGTAATCGTAAGAGTCTTTTGTGCAGAGGTTGCCGGTACAAAGGATGTGCTGGATCCGTCCTGGAAGCAGGAGCTTCTTGAACTTGGCCGGCAGACTGCTGCAGCGGTGTGGGATGTGCAGGTCTCCAAGTACTAACACCAACTGAAAATATATAGGAAAACATATCTATATAACAATATCTGTACAGAAACATATCTATAGTTAGGTAACTATTTCGATTATTTTCTACCAAATATGTATGGTGATCAATAGATATAATAATAGAAGAGAAGAGAAAGCTATAGCTAAGGAAGTGTGATAATAAGTTCTACAAATTAGATCCACTGGATACGCAAACTACTATGTACTTCAATCGAATTTTTGTATGTTCTAAGATGGCACAGGCAACGAATATAACACTAATAGTCTAGACATGAGCTAGATAAAACCTATTCAAATAGTTAAGTGTCCCATTTACGTAGGAGTTGTTAAATTATCGCCGACAAAAAACGGGAGGCGGAAACCTTCAGTCAATTAAGTTTTCAGGGAACCTACCATGTTTCAAAGGAACTTTGTTGTTGGATTACAAGTAAATTATGTTACTTTTCCGTCAGAGACCGGGAAATTTCTTCGTTGTTGATTATTTCTAGAAATACACAAAAACAGAAATTCAATCATTTACAATCGCCCATTGAACGAATAGATTGAGTTGTCAGTTTTGACAATTTTAATATCAAATAAATATGTGTCAACCCAAAAGGAATAATTAATTTCTTGTAAAAGCAGTTTCATGGTAAAATTTTAATTATTTGAGATATTAAATGCACTGAATGATTTTGTAAAATTCAGTAATTTTTGTTAGCCTACATTTTGATTCGTATAAAATAATGCTTGGAAAGAAACGTAAAGATACAGTTAGAAAAAAGTTAGAATTGTTTATGGTTGATGTCGCCATTGAAAAATTAATTTCCTTAAAAAATGGGTATTTAATCAAATTTTGTGAACTGAGCCACATAAGTCATCTTCACTTTGTTTCTTTAATAAAGAACTTTGAATAATTTTTTTTATTACAAATGTTTATTTATTTGTAATTGAAATAATAAACCATTATTAAATAATATCCTTTCGGTCAGTAATATCTTGATATTTGAACAGACAGCTGTTTTCAGTTATACATGCTGGATTTCACTAAAAAGTAATCATCCAAAGTTAGTAATGCTTGCAAGTATAAATTTAAAATACAATTTATGAATAAATCAACCAATTATTACTCCAAGCCTCAAAATATAACCCCAAACATTATTATTTTCAATATGTAGGTATTCTTAAAAAAGTGGGTAATTTTTTTCGTCACTACGGCCCACAAAAAGTTCACATCATTCTAGTATCTTTGGTGCAGGTGCGGATAGAAAAGAAAAATTTCATGGTGTTGTGGGTGACACATATACGTAGAAAAAATTTAGCGTAAGATTAATCACATTGGCACCAACTGCAGGAATATGGAATCAATGGAATATGAGCTCGCTAGGAACCTCACTCTGTTGTTTTTCGTTGAGCGCCTGCTCGATAAAGGCGAGCCTAGGACGTTGCACGATCTATCCTGCCAGTTTGGTGCCAAGGGGTTCACTAAAGAGATGCGGCAGATCGCTGGCGGGTCGCAGTCGGGATTGAAGAAGTTCCTGGCGCAGTACCCGGCGTTGTTCAACATAGACGGGGACTATGTTGATATCAACACGTTCCAGAAGCATCCAAGCGGGGCAGGCGCGGGTTCCAACAACGACTACATCGAAGAAGCCAAGGACTACTTCGCAAGTAAGATGATCCAGTACGGCGACGGCACCGAGGTTCCCATCAAAAGCCTGCTGGGCCACCGCAGCCAGGCCTCGCCGCAGGTACGCCACATCTCCGGGCAGCGCATCAAAGAGTTCAAAGAATTCCTCATGAAGCACCCGGACACGTTCCAGATCATTGAAGACAATGTCGTTCTAGTCAGTGAGAATCACAGAAGAGGTAATAACCACAGTAACTCTGAGCAGTTTCACAATCTACCCGTACCTAATATTAATACAGATACGGCTCAACAATTATTAGACTATGTCGCACAGTGTATCGAGGCCAAAGGTCCGGTGATGGTGGACCAGCTCTTCCACTTAATTGTGTCCCGTTTCCCGCAGGAGTACTGGTATCAAATGTTCAAATCGCCAGCGGATCTGAGCGCTTTCTTGAAAATTTTCTCGGACAGCTTTCATGTTCAGTCGAACCTCGTCACACTTATTAGTAAACCAAAAATACCTGTAATGTATCTAAATGCAAAGCCTAAAGCGAAGACTGAGTCACCAAAGCCTGTGATTGAGGAGAAGCCGGAGTCGCCAGCCCCGCCTATAATAGTGAGCCCCACGCCTTCTGATGGTAAGAAGAGTCCCGCTAATAGAATACTCAGCCCCATAGAATCTCCCCGTGGTCCACAAGCAAATATAGCTAATCAGACTCTGAAGCAGAGGATCAATTCTATTGTAATTAAAAATTTGGCCGAGAACATGGTAAGGGACAGGGTCAACAACCATTTGAATGCTCGTGCGGAAGAAACAAATGGTACTCCAAGTTTAAGGAACAATGTCATGGGTGAAGCCTGGCGTCAGAAGGTGCTACAATGCACCACAGTCATAGCTAATGTTAGAGAATGCTGTACGCTAATTGATAGTATAATGAATCCTAAGCGCAATGCGAAGAGCATTGTTTCATTTGACTGCGAGGGAATCAACCTTGGCCTAAAAGGTGTGTTGACTATGTGTCAGATTGCAACCATGAACGGTGAAGTTTACATTTTAGATATCATGGCATGCCCCGGTATGGTTATAGAAGGTAAGATAAAGGATCTTCTAGAGAGCGAGAATGTTATAAAAATAATCCATGACTGCAGAAATGACTCAGTCAATTTGCACAACCAATTTGAGATTGTTTTAAAGAATGTGTTTGACACACAGGCAGCCCATGCTGTATTACAATTACAGCAACAGGGAGTGCCAGTGTACAAAGTCAAGAATTTGAGTTTGAATGCATTATGTGAATTGTACAATGCACCCATGAACCCCATGAAAGAGCAACTGAAGAATGTATACCGGAGAGATCAACGCTACTGGGCCCGGAGGCCACTGACAAAGGACATGATAATCTATGCCGCTTCAGATGTCCTGTCTTTAGTCAACCCTGCCATTTTCGCATACATGTCCACTAACATTAAGGCTGATAACCAGCAATTGTTTGAGGAATTGAGCAATGAACAAGTGTTTATGCACATTCAACCTACAGAGGTGAAACTACGCAAAAGACAAAGAAAAATAAACACAGAGGTTGGTGAGCTAAAACTGAAATTGGCAGAATCAGTCAAGAATATTGTCTTGAGCAACAGGGAAATCAGATTGCTCAGATACCTAGAGCTCACAGAGGAAGAAAAGGAAAAACTAAAAGGTTGTCACAAGATATCTAAGAAGTTGGAGAAACTTGAAGCAATTGGACAAGAGAAGGATTCGGATTCGGAAGATGACGAAAGAGAAAATGAGATGGCTAGCTTGGAATCGAACCCGTCTGATCCCATTTCTTCTCCGCATTCCACGCAGCCTCCAAGCCTCACTGAGTCCATGCAAATGATGGACGAAATATTGTCCGACACTAATATGGATAAAGTGGAGAAAATCAATCGCTTGGAAGCGATATTGTCGGCGGTCGCACCGCTCAGTGGGGAGTTGGAGGACAAATTCTCGCAAACCATGGAACAAACACTGCCATTGCTCAAGAATAAGGATTGGTCGAACCTGAGTCAAATCCTGAACATCGGAGCGGGAGACACCGACAGGAAGAACTGTTGCTGCAAATGCCATAACTCAACAGACGACGCGAAGTGCAATGATCTCAATGAAGACAAGAAGAGTGAGGTGGCGTCCCAGACTCTTTCCACGGGTGACATCGTCATCACCAGGATCCACTTTAGGGAAGAAGACAAGGCGAACGAGAGGATCCTGGACGCGTCGCCGATGGGCAAGAGATCGGGCATAAGCAACATGTCTTGATGATTCTCAGGTTAACAATGCTACTTCCATTTTCCGAGTGCCACAGTTTAGTTTCGGGACTCCTCTGTATGTGATTAATTTGGTTTTTATAGTCATTTAGTCGCCCTCGGCCGTAGCTATTACTTTGATGGCGGCGGTCTAGTTAGCCGGGGGCACGATAGCGGCGCGAGATGGAATAAATTAAGTCTGTTGTGAGGTCGTGCATTTCCAAGAGTATAGACGCCTACGCTATATGTTCATTTGAGCGGAGACGCTGCGTACTCATACGAATGCACATAATAAATGGCTACTTAATTCCATTATCTGGAATAGACAGTATCTGCTGTTACAGTGTTTTATAATAATTTATTTATGTTGGCTATTGCCTGTTAAGTAACCGAAACTTAAATGTGATAGATTTCAAGGCCTTTTCTCGATCTGTTTTGAATTGTAAATAAGATAAACTTTGATTAGAATGCATAATCTTTACATCCCAGATCACGATAAGGGTCGACCGCTTTCCGATACTAGTTAACATCTGTACATATTTATTTATTTTTGTCACATTATTGTTTCAGTGGCCCACGCCGCGAAACTCATAATATCGAAAATGGCAATAATAGTTGTATACAATAACGTTTTTATTGTAACATATTTAACAGAAATATTGTTTAGGTGTACATTAGTATTTAAATCATGTTTTTTTAAATATTCAAATGGTATAGGGTTAGTGTTATTGAGAGACGTTTTTATTGTAGTGCGGGCGCCTGCTATTCGTCAGGCGCCGATGTGTTAAGAAAAGTTAGTTTTGCGATTAGGGGATTGCAATTAATATGTTTAGGTGAGATTTCGAGATGTTTTACGTAACTTTGTTTGTGAAATAATAATTTTGTGCCTTCAAGTCATATCCGACGAATGCCTTTATCGAAGCAATTGTGAATATCTAGGTACTTTTTATACGTATTTTGTAGTTGTAATTCTGTACCGTCTACACAAATTGCATATCTGTAGTGAATGCCCGTGCTAATAGAAATACAACTCGCTTAGATGTTGATGAAATTATTTGTTCCAAAAATAATTATTCATTTTGAAGACTTACGGTCTACAGCTGTTAGGGTTTAAATTATGAGATTTTAAGGGAAATTAGTGATAATAATAATAATTTAAAAGTTACTATATTTACCTAGATGGTAGCTCTACCTCTGCTGAAAATGATAGACTGAAATCTTGTATTTTTATTAGTTTGGGCGAAATATTATAGTTCACTGAATAGAATATTGTTCTCAAAGTTACTTTAAATCTGTAGGTAGCTTTCTAGGTGATGAGGATGTTTCTAAGCCTGTTGAATTCATTCGAATAGTTTATTTATATGTTAACCGTGTAAATGTTGGAAAAGTGATAGTTATCACGCTTCAGGCTTGTTTGCTAGTTGAAGAGTTGCTTATTTTTTACTTCTTACTGTATGTATTCGTTATCAGTATTTTATCCAAAAGTTATTTTCAAAAATAGCGCTTACTTAAATTTAGTAGTATTAGTAGATGCTACTATGCATTTACGTAAAATCTTTTTTTTTATTATTATTTATTAGCACTTTAGAAGGTATATAAATGAATTTCTAAAAATCAAATTTAATATTGGCATTTATTAATCTAAATTATATTTTCGGTCTAATATTTTTTTTAGAACATTATTTTAATCGAACGTTTGTGCCTTATATTCACACAGCACAATTATGAAGTAGGTGTTGTCATACATTTTTGTATGGTGAGACATTTCAGTGCCACTAATTTTACTATTCATAAGATCATATTTGTTAGTCAGTGTAAGCTTGATAACCTTCTGTTATATTTTTCTAACATAATGTTTCGGAGTTTATTTACCAGAGTCTAATTGCTTACGTCGAAAGAAACATACTTTTTAATGTGGCAAATTGTTAGTTTACTAATTTGCGCATTGTTTATGTTTATTATAAATAAAAAAGTTTAAAAAGTACATGTTTGTTTTCAATTTGTTTATCTTTGTGTACCCACCTTTACTCAATTTAGTAACAGCTTAGATCCCTATCCCGCACATATTAGGGCTACCCACCACCCACCCTGTCTTTATAATTATCAGTGACCGAATTTTGGAACTGAATTGCAATGGAACACACACACGTCCTTCCAAAAGTAGGTTGAATGCTCACAAAATCGGTGATAACAATCGGAAGATAAATCAGTCTTGCAAAAAGACTGACGTGGGGTTGGGGGAGTTAAATAATAATAATAATATTTCTTTTTTTTCCTCTTCACAAAGGTCCATAGTTGAATCATACTTTTTAAAGCAACTAATAATACATTATGGAAAAGCTAATACCAGTAGTTTGAGTTTAAATGCTCATACTAGGGTAAACCCTGTGTGACAGATCGCCAGGCCCCCACCCTCAGACTAAAATGAATAAACAGTTCATATTATTTGTAATAAATTATATTAAGTAGTGCTATCAGTTGGTAGCCTTCGGTCGTACAGTCCTACAGTTTCTTACCAGTCATGTGTATATCTGTCCTGTTAGTAATATGAATTGTGATAGTCTGACTTTAAATCGCTTACACACAAGTCAAACGTTACTTAACAGGATTTGATTATTGTTGCCGTTAAGTTTATACTTAGTCATCTAATTCAAGTTAGGTACTTACAATTGCATAGGTACTATAACGGCCTAACTACTTACATAGCTTCAGTTATACTTTGTATTTCTACAAGGGTACGAACTACCATAATATAATGTTCATAGGTAAGATCTACAACAATATTGTATCAATTCGTTTCTACAAATAAGGTGAAACAATTCATTTACCTCATCCATCATTCATAGCGTATCAGTACCGCAAAGGAATGGAATTCGCTAAGCGAGAAACGTAAAATTGTGGGTAGGTAAGGCACATACCTATCTTACTGTAGGTACATACTTGTAGTTGACAATTCTGATGCGATATTATTCGCACCTTTTTTCTTCTTTGATTATTTTATACTTTTTTTAAAACCATTTAGGAAATTTTACCAATATTTTAACTTGTTTTTAACTCAAGTGTTGTATTGATTGAGATTTTACTTATCTTATTGTCTACACGTACGACGTCAGGTTTCTAAAAATAACTAGCCCATATAAAGTAGGTAGAGCTACATTAAACATGACATTGTCTTGATCTAGCTGCACCAGTAAATTACTGGAAATCGTAAAAAGGCAATCCATAGACATTTCCTATAATCTAACTAGTTTGTTGTCGTAGTTTTATTTCAGACAAATAAATTACTCAAATATGAACTAAAAATCCCTATTAACAAACGATATTAGAAAGCGGCTGCCGAATACTTGAGAACTTGTCTGCATACTTGCGCCTCGGCATGTTAAATATTTGCATCAGTAAGGCATGGGTTTGCGTAACACCAGAACCATTATGGTGCATACTAATGAGAAGTTTTTATGCACATTGCGCTTATTGCACGGTGACCAACGAATGAGAACGATTGGTTATTGATAAGTGCGTAGTTAGCTAATGATGGATGAATAGTAAAGCTGGTTAGCTGATCAGTAAGCTTGAAATTACTTAATTATTAAATAGGTACGAAGAGTCTATCTCGATACTTAGTTTTATTTTTATGCATATTTAATCATGCATTATTATAAACAATATTTAGGTATTGCTTAAATCTGATTTCTGAGAACTCATTGAAGCTTCTTTTGGAGTTCAATTTGTAATCTTGGTAATAGGTATATACTCAATATAATCATGATACAGACATAAATGTAATGTTCATTAAAATAAAGGGTATAGATTTAATATTTCATAACAACTTTTAAAATTGTCGAAGTTTGCATTACTTAAATAATTTCTACTTAAAAGGCTGTAAAAGTATCCATTCCATTGCCATGATATTGACACTAGCTTTAAAAAAATCTCTGCAACTGTCAAATTGTTTTCAAATTTTGATCTGTTTTCGTTGAGATTCAATTTATTTTGAATTTGTTGCCATGGAAGATTTTGATGTATTCACTAATGAAATCAATTATACGAAACAGTTTTGCACAAATATTCTAAACAAGTATGTGAAAGATGCTCCTTCAACACCTAGCGGACCTAATTATCAGAGTAAGTAATTTGGGTGAACTTTTCTTACTTTCACTCCATAATTTTCTTAATTTTTAAAACAAATCACATTAGTTTCAAGGTTCTTACACTTGTAATGAAACACCTTTTCAAATATCTTCGGAAATAAAAGTACATGCTCATTGAATATTAATGCGATAAGTTACAAATTATGGATTTTACAGGTGGCAGAAAACTTTTGGCTGAAGAATGTTTAGCTGTTAATAATGATATCGAGTGTGCGTTTCACTTAAGTGAGGCAGTGTCAGCCACATTGAGGACTATGGCAATATACCGGGATGAGCAAATAAAAGTTAATAGTAAGTTATACATTCACACAGACATTTGTTAGATTGATGATCAACTTAATGAAAGATTATAGTTTCTTTGAAGATACCATGGAATCAATAACCCTAATAAATATCTCATATTTTGATTTTGATGCTATACTTGATATATTAACTCTGCTTTTTTCAGAAAATAAAATGCAAAAAATTATTAACTTTGTTAAACCTGTAAATGATTTGATAGAAAATCATCCTCTGTAAGTATAATTATTACTTTCTTAATCCTTAGGATTTATGTTATAGTGCCGCTACAGTTCTGTAACTTATTGATTTATGTTAAAAAGCAATACATTTTTTACAATAAGTTTGAAGTTACTGAAACTGAACTGAAATTACTAATTACGTTATTTTCACAGAAGTAAAAAGGAAGAAAAACTGTTAGATTTTGTATCAAAAGATATATTTGAGTTGAGTAAATCATTCCCAAAGTTAGATGTATCAGATCCCGAACCATTCCATAAGAGATATATGAGATTTAGTTCAGAGAACAACATTGATAATCTTCAGAAAATACTGAAAGAGCTTCCGAAAGGTGAGTTTGTAAAAAAATAAGTAGAAATAATTCTCAGTCATGCCTGTGACCACAAGCTCTGTAAAGACCTTGAAACCTCAGGTCTAAATAAAATGTTTAGTATACAATACATGTGAGTTTAATATGTAAAATTTGTTTTATTTCAAAAGAAATAATCTTATTATTTCATTGATGTTCACTTTACTTTATTATTTAAATTAAAACTAATTTTACAAAGAAGAACTGCTGTATAGAAGTATGTTTTGTAATTAATTAATATTATTATGTGTGAAAACTACAACTATACTATAAACACTTTAAATATTTTCTCATACAGCACCCACATTTGAAAGTTGTTTTCTTAAATTCCAGAATGGACCGTAATTCAGCTGACAGCACCTTATAATCCGAATGAGAATCTAAAACCATTGGATGAGTTCAAAATCGAGATCAATTCTATTTACCTGACTGTCTTCACCAATTCTTACTTGGATGCTTGTAACTTGGGACCATTGACAGTACACATACCTGCAAATGTAAATAAAGGTAAATAGTTTAAGTATGCCTTAGTGGGTATGGTTCGAGTATGATTTCAATTTAAAAAAACAAGCATCGATGGCCGAGTGGTTAAGGTCGTTGCTTGCCGTGCGAGAGGTCACCAGTTCAAATCACGCCACACATGAATTTGTGTTTTTCAGTTTTGAAATGCATATTTACGATTATTTGACGCTTTAATGGTGAAGTAAAACATCGCGAGGAAACCTGCTCAAGTGCTCACCTATGAAGAAATTCTAAACTTGTGTAGTCAACCAACCTGCACTTGGCCAGCGTGGTTGTCTAAGACCTTATCTTTGGGTAGGCATGTGCCTTAGCAGTGTAAAAAATATTTTATCAATTCAAACCAGTGGTTCCTGAGATTAGTGTGTTCAAACAAACAAACAAACTCTTCAGCTTTATAATATTAGTATAGATTAGTTGTCAAACATCATGTTTTTTTAAAAACTCCTAATTTTTTTTATTAGAGGGAGAAAAGCCCCTGTTCACAGAGCTGCACTCGCTCATAGACGAGAACTACAAGACCATAGACAACGCTCAGTTCCTGAACAACAAGCGGCTGGTGCAGAACTACTGGAGTCGGAGAGAAGATATTGATTTGAGGATGAAGGTTAACACTGAAAAATACTCTTTTATTATTTACTGTTTATCTATCACTATCCTTACTAATATTATAAAGGTGAAAGTTTGTATGTATGGATGTATGTATGGATGTATGGATGTATGTTTGTTACTCTTTCACGCTCGAACGACTGAACCGAAACGTAGTATGGGAGAACTTATAAGTGTTTATGGATTTTTATAGGTATGAAGGTAGCTGGCACTCTGGAATAACATATAGGCTACTTTTTTTTTTTTTATTTCAACCCCCAATTGGTGAAAATTAGTATGGGAAAACTCTTTCACTAATAAATAACAAATTTTACAAGGAATGTAGGCTGTTTTAATACAACATTGCCACTAAAACCCATTAATACGCGGACAAAGTCGCGGGCGGCCGCTAGTATAGTATAAAGCATAGTCGCTTCCCGCATCTGTATGTATGTAAATATGCATGCTTAAATCTTTAAAACTATGCAACGGATTTTGATAGTTTTTTTTAATAGATAGAGGGATTCAAGTTAGGGATTCAACCATGAGTTAGCTATAGAAACGTACGCACAGTTAAAACCTATCGAATTGTTTTTTTTTTTTTCATACTAGCGATTTTAGTTCTTAGCGTTACCGCTAGGGGCGCTGTACATTTTTTCATAGACATTTTTTACATATCGAGTCTTGTCACTTTTAAACTCATGGTAGCACTACAGTTTATTGAACCAAGTATACTATTTATAAAAACCAGTTTAAGTCTTCTTTATGTTTCAGAGTGTTATAAATGTGATGGATAAGGAGTGGCTTGGTGGGTGGGGCAGCCTGCTTACTGGTAAGCTGGTTGATTCCAGTTTGAGGGACAAAATTGTGGTACTGGTGGACTCAGCTATATCTGACTGGGGGTTAGTACCAATGTAAATATGATCTTATTCAGCAGCACATAAAGTTCAATTTATGATGGCAATGTTGATTAAGAATCATTGGCCATTTAGATTATTTTGATGCTATTTCTAGTCTGATGATGATGATTTGCGAGATGATGTTTGCCTAGTTGCCTAGTGTCTAGATAATATAACTCAGTTAAATGCATTCAATAATATTCATCCCATTCAAAACATCTGTCCTGTACCTTTGTGATCCCTTCAACGGCCAAGTCACATAACACTAACTATAATAATGAAAAAATCGCAGTAAGGAACCTTAGGCTTGGCACGATTTTGTCTAGATTTCATTACTTTTTAGAGATGAGCAAGCTGCTCATCGAGACTTGGCCAGTTTTTTTACAGAATGTTTTAGGTGGGATTTCATTTTCTGGATCTGTCAGAAAGACTTTCTTATCGGCGGATCCGACATAAACAAGTAAAATATCAGAAAAATCAAACAATGTCATACACACTTGCAAGTTAGCCATTTAAATGAGAAATATTTTCGACCTATTCCAGATTCATAAGACTCACAACAAAACAAAAGGTACTCCTATACAACCTGATTGAGAGTTGTCCAGCTCTCACATCACACCAATTAAAGTCCTGCATCAGGAGAATATTGACGGAACATGGCAACACTGAAGACATCAGACGAGTTCTGGACACATCGGAATGTCTGAGTTGCACCAAGGAGTTTGTGTTCACAAACGAGTTGTGTGTGAAGTGTCTGTCCAAGTGTTTTGAAGCGATACACCATTTCACGTTGGTGGATGGTATAAAAGCGTTTTCTCAGGTGGCAACACTGGTTAAAGATAATGATGAGTGGGCCGGTTTGAAGAAGGCTAAGCGGCATCCTGTTATTTTGATTGTTGATGAGGTGAGTTAGTTTTGTTTTACTTAAGACATCCAGGATGATCTCATTGCATCTGATGGTAATCGGGCGTGAGGTCCAAGAATATCTTTTTTTTTGTATAAGGTACACAATAGAACCTCTACTCTCTCCTGCTCTAATAGGACTGTTGTGTATAAAACTTATTATTTACCTACTTGAACATGTAACAAATCACAACTTTTTGTAGTGTAAAACTAAATACATAATAATAAGAATTAACCAATGTAAATTTAAATTTTGAAAAAATTCGCATTCATGACCCCGCCTGAATGGGGACTTGAACCACTGGACCTCCCGATTTCGCGTCGGTTGCTCTAACCTCTGAGCTATCCAGGCAATTAGTCATCAATGCGAATTTTTCCATCACCTTTTAACCGTTAGCCACGGGTGGCGCCACCTCCGGCAGTGATCAAACACTATCGTTCCGCAAACATTTCTTTACAGAAATGTTATACATCGGGAGGTCCAGTGGTTCAAGTCCCCGTTCAGGCGGCGTCAGGAATGCGAATTTTTTCAAATTTTAAATTTACATTGAGCTTTAATAGCATTAAGAACAACAAATAAAAATAAGAATTAAACAATCTTGTTTTTAGTAATGTCTTGTTACACTCCGTCTTGGGAAGTATGTTAAACAGTTGGTCCTATGTCTGACCTCATTCAGTTAATCATCCTGTGGGCTGCTGGTCTTAATAATTCTTAATACATTTTGTTGCCAAATCCTGATTTTTGAGTTACATACTGTACTACTGTACTTTTAAAACTTTCTTTTTATTCATAAATAATGTATGTTAATGGAAAACTGGTTTCCCAAGTGACAGGTCTGACCTAGTTTGGGAACCTCTGGTAATATTGTGATACGCATTTAATTCTACTTTCAACATTGATTTATTTTCCACTGTAATTCTGTTATTCAAATAAAGATTTTTATTTTTATTTTTTTTTATTTTTTTTTTATTGTCAGATACTGGACACGTTCCCGTGGGAAACATTGCCAATAATAAATCACGACCCCGTTTCTCGTATGGAGAACATACACTTTCTCTACTACCTTTATAAACTGCACGAGAAAGATATAGTGGATGGATACTTCAATGCGAAGTCTGAAGTTGGCCGTTACGTCATCAATCCAGGTACGTTGTTGTAATTTTTAGCGTTCCGTGTCCAAAAATTGGACCCTATTACTGATACTTCGTTATCTGTCTGTCCGTCTGACTCTAGGCTGATAGATAGACTAAAATTAGTCTTTATGGGTCTTCACGCGATCCATAAAGACTAATTTAAGTCTAATGGAACGCGAAAGTCTAAAATCTTTGAAAGACTGTTGAAATTTTTACAAATGATTTATTTCTATTCTATTGCCATTATAACAACAAATCCTAAATACACCGTGAAATTTTAGTGGTTGTTTTCCCGTGGCAGAACGACTTGCCTTTAGTAATACTATCGAATCATGCAAATTATTCCTCGAAAAAAAAAATTTTTTTTTTCGATTTTTCAGAATAATAATTTTTCAACTCGAAAACGAGAGAAGCTATCGTTGTTTTTGAAGATGTGACGTATTCAGGTACAGTTACTGCTTGCCGCATGAAATTCATGCTTAAAGCTAAAGAAGCTCTACTACACCCTAAGTCATAAAGCGGTTCGAACGTGCTTTCGAGTTACGGTTAAACCTTTCGTAAAACCGGCATTTATTGATTTTAACAAAAAAGAACTGCACACATCTTTTGTACTACTAAGATAGAATCATTTTACTGCGGGAAAACAACCACTAAAATTTCACGGTGTATAAAATAAATATTTTAGGGGCATGTGTGACTTTCAATCGGATATCCCTGTGTACGCACATGTCTCCAAATGCAATACATTGCCATATTTTTTTCCTGTGAAGAAATTATTGTTTTTTTTAGTCCACCCAATATGGTGGAGCTTATCAGTACAATTTATTTATGGCATTTATTAGGGGTGAGAGCCATCCGCTCCCCCGCAAGCCCAGTGATGATGACAAGGCTCCTCCAAGCCATCATCGTTAGTCAGTTAAGAAAAAAAAAAAGCATTTATTGCAATTGTTAGATGCATCTCAAAATCACCTAATTGTTAGTTTGGCTCTTATACATAGGCGTTCTATCACATCGAAACAATATGTAAGATTTTAGACTTTCACGTTACACTAAATATTAGACTTTATGGGTCGAAACGTCGGGCAGTAAGTAGCTATGTATTTGCTACTCCTGAGGGCCTACCATGAGTTGGCTATCGAAAACTTACTTACGTTAAAAACCTATCGAGTTGATTTTTTCATACGGCCGATTTTAGTTCTTCGCGTAACCACCAGCGGCGCTGTACAAGTTTTTCATAGACATATTTACGTAGGCGATATCGAGTGCGTAAGTTTTAAACTCATGGTAGCCCCACTGTAGGGTTCATGATTTCTCGAGGTTTTCAAATTCTCGGGTCTCGAGAATTCTCGAGGCTAATTTCTCGGGTCTTCTCGGGTTGTCGAGAAATTGACATTCACGTACGTTTTCTCATATTATTGGTTCCAATAACGTCCTAGGATTAATATGTGATACACACACAACACAACTGGCAATATTCGTCTAACAAATTTGAAATCACACATTAATTAATTTCAAATTACCTACATAAGAAAAACATATCAGAATAATTTAAAACCTAGCTTGTGTGTTGTTGTTTTAGAAAAATAGGAAATATAATTAGTCTAAGTACAGTTATAGTCCAGTCATTTAAGCTTAAATTAGGTAAGAATCTCGGAATTCGAGATACCCAGCTATAAATCTGTAAATACTTGGATATTGACACCCTAAAAGTGGTCTCAAAACCTACATATGGTAGGGTGTACGCAACTATTAAATTTTTAAGGTCAAATGTCACAAATAGCAGTTTTAAGCACTTTTGAGCGAAACGGGAAGTTTAATCATAAAAGAAAATTACTTATCATCTATTTATCTATAAAATTTGTCTATACGTTTTAGTCCTAAGATTCACCATTTCAGAGATACAGCGATGCAAATAGTTGAAAAAGTTGTATTTTCAAAAGCTTCCAGGCCCACGTGCGATTGTGCTATACAGTTAAAATTTTCACGACTGATGTATTTCAGTAGCTTCTATAACATCTTATACTAGAAAAAGCTTAAAACCAATGTTTAAGTGGGTTCTCATACAAAAACTATGGTTTTTTTTTCTCACACTTGGCCGGTTTTTAACGTGGTTACCCCAGTAAACCTATTCCAGACGACACCTTTTATAAGTGAGGAACACGTTGTTTATATGGGAGGCTTGTTAAATAATTGTTTTGTCTGGTTTTCAGTATTCCGAAGATTTAAGATTTCTGCGTTTCATTATTTGGTTAATATGGATCTTCACGTTCATAACAGAGGTAGATGGACAGTTAACATTTTTAAAATGTTTTTTTTTTTCAGTTATACTTCAAACAGAAATTATAATAATTGGTTATTTCGTACTTTTTGACCCATAATAATACGAAGAGAGACAATTTTTATAGATAAATAGATGTTAAGTAATTTTCTCCTACGCACTGTTATGATTAAACTTCCCGTTTCGCTCAAAAGTTCATAAAACTGATATTTGAGACATTTGACCTTAAAAATTTAATAGTCGCGTACACCCTACCATATGTAGGTTTTGAGACAACTTTTAGGGTGTCAATATACAAATATTTACAGACTTACAGCTGGGTATTTCGAATTCCGAGGTGAACTTACTACGTGCCGTTGTGCTTTGGCCCACGTCGCCACGCAACACAGCAAACGGCGATTTAATTTCTACATAGAAAAATGATTTCTCGAGTTCTCGACTTTTCTCGAGCTTGATTTCCCGGGAACAAAGCCCAACGATTTCCCGGGAATTCTCGGCTCGAGAATTCCCGGGAATGAACCCTACCCCACTGATATCGAAAACTACTATACACCGTGAAATTTTAGTGGTTGTTTTCCCGCAGTAAAATGATTATATCTTAGTAGTACAATGGATTTGTGCAGTTCTTTTTTGTTAAAATCAATAAATGCCGGTTATACGAAAGCCGCTTTATGACTTAGGGTGTCGAGCTTCTTAAGCATCGATTTCATGCGTCAAGCAGTACCTGATTACGTCACATCTTATAAAAGAACGATAGCTTCTCTCGTTTTCGAGTTGGAAAATTATTATTTTGAAAATTAAAAAAAAAAATTTTTTTTCGAGGTTTGCATGATTCGATAGTATTACTAAAGGCAAATCGTTCTGCCACAGGAAAACAACCACTAAAATTTCACGGTGTATATTCAGGTTTCACGCAATAAGAACAGTAGCCAATACATAGCTACTGACTGCTATTCTCCTTTCATTTCAGATAAGACCTTAGATCGTATGGAGAAGCGAATGCGGTCGTTCGTAGACTACTGGTGTCCGGGCTGGGCCGGGCGCGCGGGGCAGCCGCCGCCGCCCGAGGACTTCCTGCAGTACCTCACGGAGGCAGACATCTTCCTGTGAGTATCGTACTGGCTGACATCTGAGTATGATGGAAGCTGACATCTGAGTATGACGGCGGCTGACATGAGTATGTTGGAGGCTGACATGAGTATGTTGGACGCTGACATCTGAGTATGACGGCGGCTGACATGAGTATGTTGGAGGCTGACATGAGTATGATGGACGCTGACATCTGAGTATGACGGCGGCTGACATGAGTATGTTGGAGGCTGACATCTGAGTATGACGGCGGCTGACATGAGTATGTTGGAGGCTGACATCTGAGTATGACGGCGGCTGACATGAGTATGTTGGAGGCTGACATCTGAGTATGACGGCGGCTGACATGAGTATGTTGGAGGCTGACATCTGAGTATGACGGCGGCTGACATGAGTATGTTGGAGGCTGACATCTGAGTATGATGGGCGCTGCCATACTATAAAGGCGTCCGACCGATTTCAGCCATGGCGGCCGATCTCAATTGAGATCAGCCAGGTGCGCAGGACATATTATAGTGTACAAGTGTGCGCGCAAACACAAGTGCACTCTCTATTCCCTTACTCTCATAGTTCGGTGAGACGGCAATCCGACATGACCGATGAGAGATCGGGCGCAGGACCACCGGCTTAACGTGCTTTCCGAGGCACGGGCGTTCAACCGCCAACTTCCTAACTCCGGGCTGAGTAATTTCATTACAGAAAACTCACACAAATTTTGCCCGACCCCGGACTCGAATCGGGCACCTCTCGGTCCTAACGCAGCACCTGCTACCAATAGACTATCGAGGCAGTTAGCTGCCATACTATACTCGGGTACTAAATGTATTTATATTATGTGGGCCTGTAGCAAATTTTGTTAGGTTTTTTTTTTCTTTTTTTTTTTTCCTAACTGACTAACGATGATGGCTTGGAGGAGCCTTGTCATCTTCACCGGGCTTGCGGGGGAGCGGATGGCTCTCACCCCTAAAATTTTGTTAGGGCTCTTTGTCATTGATTAAATACAATGTTCACCAAGTAAATCGAGCATTTGATATTGCTACGTGATCTGTATTTACTTCCCCGGTTTTCATAAATTATATCTTTGGTTATATTGATTATCTATCCAATCCACCTAATAAATCTTTCTCAGAAATTTCTCCATTTCTACTATTTCCGCTTATTTACCAAACTGATCTTGAGCGTTCTAATTAAACCTAATTCTAATTATTCATAACAAGCCTCATAATTTGCCTAAAATTATGCAAAGAGCTGAGGTTAACGCGCTATAGAAAGTGTAACTTCTCACGATATCTTATCTGTTAAAGCGCTGCGCAAATGTAGACTTTTGCGTTTTTAGTTTCCGACATCGAACAATGTTAGGTTGTTAGGAGTGCATGTGTGATTAATGGGAGCAATTAGACATGAAAATACATGTTAATGAGAAAGATCTCGAAACAGGTAACAATTGAAAAGGTGGTACACTGGAAACCTTAATATTCGTTTTCGTGGATTGCATAATATGTGTAATAAAAAATAAAAAGAGTTTATTGACCAAGTACAATTGTTATCAAATATACCTACATCATAAATACCTAAACTAGGTCTAACTTTTTCTTATAGGCATCTATGCTCCTTAACCTATAGGCTGTGTCATACTCGTATACATGGTAATAATTTTACTTTTCATTTTGCTAGTAAGGAAAACAAACAGAAGTTACATTGCAAGTAGCAAATATTAGTGTGCGCGTTATTAGTGTGTATACTGTTGGTGTTTATTTTAAATAAATAAATAAGTAAAGTTTATAGTTTGTATCCGATCATCATCAGCCCATATTATGTCCTTACCTAGGGGCTCAAGCCTACCCTAAACTAAGGCGATCAGGCCTCAGTCAACCACGCTGACCAAGTGTAGATTGGTGGACTTCACGACGTCTGTATGAATTTTAAATTTGATAACACATTGGTACGTGGCGGGGTTTGAATTGGCGACCTCTCGCATGGAAAGCTTAACCACTCGGCGATCAATGCTCTATTGTATCAGATACAAGAAACAAAAAGTCCTTTTTTTGCTAACTGACTTACGATGATGGCTTGGAGTAGCCTCGTCATCATCACCGGACTTGTGTCCACGTTTGCACCTGGCTTTAACGCTCTTATAATAAGATGTGGTGGTCGCGGGTATCTCGGTCACGGTGTTATATTATGTGAGTTTGAAAGTTTTTTATTACATATTTGTTTAAGCAGTTGTTTGTTTAGCGACTGACTTGGTGGTCTAGCAATCTCAAGCGGAGGGTTTTCAGTTTGATTTTGAAGTTTAAAATTTAGTGATAATTATAGTTTAGTTATGCGTTTAATCGCTTTAGATTAGATTCAAGCCCAAGGGGCTGTATATGAGCTAAATAATGTATTAGATATAGTCCATATGTTTATTTAATGACAAATGAATTATATTTCGGTGGGAATGCGTACAAAGTTATATAGGCTCAAATAGGTATTTAGTTCAAGTATTGAAATAGCGTCGATGGCCGAGTGGTTAAGGTCGTTGCTTGCCATGCGTGAGGTCACCAGTTCAAACCCCGCCAGGTACCAATGTGTTTTTCAAATTTGAAATTCATATGTACCATCATTCGACGCTTTAACGGTGAAGGAAAACATCGTGAGGAAACCTGCACACCTACGAAGAAATTCTAAGGTTGTGTAGTCGACCAACCCGCACTTGGCCAGTGTGGTCGACTAAGGCCTTATCGCCCTAGTTTAGGGTAGGCCCGTGCCCCAGCAGTGGGGACGTATATGGGCTGATGATGATGATGATGATGATGATTGAATTAGCAAATATTACAGCGCTATAGTGTTGCGGAATTTGTTGTTTGAACAGTTTTTTTGTTCTCAGTTACAGAACGTTATTCAACATTAGATACATCGCGAGGTTGTTTTGTAATGGTGGTATTATTTACCCAGTTGTTTAGTCATGAGAAATGAAGATAAACGTAGTATGTTTAGAATTTTATTATATTATGTGTGATATTCACAGTTTTTTGATTATGTGATTACACTTATGATTCTAAACATAATAATTTAAAGATCGGACGCTTCGTATTCTTTATAGGCCTTATTGTCAAGATACTCGCTAAAAGTGTTAAACAAAAAAAAGAAGTCGTGGGTACCTATTATTTTAAAAAATTTACCACAGCTTTAAATTTCAAATTTATCAAGTCTAATTTTATTTTATTTATTTATTTCATACACACAACACATTACATTCAAAGAAAGACAAAGTAAAGATATATAAGGCGTCCGACCGGTTTCAGCGGCCTATGTCAATTGAGATTAGCCGAGTGCGCAGGACATATTTGCACAAGTTTGCGCGCAAAGACAAGTGCACTCTCTATTCCCATACTCTCATAATTCGGTGAGACGGCAATCCGACATAACCGATGAGAGATCGGGCGCAGGACCACCGGCTTAACGTGCTTTCCGAGACACGGGCGTTCAATCGCCAACTTCCTAACTCCGGGCTGAGTAATTTAATTACAGAAAAACTCACACAAATTTTGCCCGACCCCGGATTCGAACCGGGGACCTCTCGGTCCCTACACAGCGCTTGCTATCATTAGACCAACGAGGCAGATAAAGATATATATATAATGTCTATACCATACATTTTTATCATTTTTGAACTTCCTTATCGTTTTGATATTGTTACTTTGTCTAATGGTCCAAGATCCCAGAGCTGCCAGACATCACTTATTTTCTAATGGACAAAATATATACGATTGAGTAGTGTTGGGGTGTACTATCATCATATGACTAGTTGCTACCTTGACCAGACGGCCATTTTTCAGATATCAACCAATCAAGGTACATAGAAACACTGCTCACCTCACTTAAATTCTGATGGCTGATTTTAACATATATTTCACACAATATCATTAAAAATCAGGATTCATTACTCCCAGACACATGCGGTCGGCGGTTTTACCTCACAGACGCTTTAAAGCTACGAAAAAAATTTTACTTTTACTTATTTTCTGATGCTTGATTTTTATATATGTTATGCAAACAACTAAAAAGTGCTCATCTGACCGCAATAATTATAGAATTGTACCTTACAAACTATTTTATTAGAAAAACTTAACTAAATTCAATTTAAAAAAAAAATCTAAAACAGTTGGGTCTGGTGAATGTTTGGCCCCTTGGATCGGTCTGTCCGTTTGCAAAACGTTTTAAAATAGTTGTTTGAATAACATATATAAAAATCAAGCATCACAAAATAAGTAAAATTAAGTAAAAGTAAAATTTTTTTCATAGCTTTAAAGCGTCTGTAAGGTAAAACCGCCGACCGCATGTGTCTGGAAAAATAAAACCTGATTTTTAATGATATTCTGTGAAATATATGTTAAAATCAGCCATCAGAATTTAAGTGAGGTGAGCAGTGTTTTTATGTACCTTGATTGGTTGATATCTGAAAAATGGCCGTCTGGTCAAGGTAGCAACTAGTCATATGATGATAGTACACCCCACCACTACTCAATAGTATATATTTTGTCCATTAGAAAATAAGTGATGTCTGGCGGCTCTGGGATCTTCCTCTATAAGCCCTGTAGTACCTGAAATAATAGATCGTGAAGTTGGCGATTTTAGGGGTGTGAGCCATTCACTCCTCCGCAAGCCCGGTGACGATGACGAGGTTATTCCAAGCCATCACTGAATGTCAAAAAAAAAAGAAGTCGGTGATAGAATAGCGCCTCTTTAGGTCATAAAGGACAAGAGGCGACTTTTGAAGAAACCTGGGCCTTATGCACATACGTTGCCATGGCGCTAACTTCACAATCTCCCCATCTACCATCAGGTACTGCGGCCACGGCGACGGCTGCCACTTCGCGAACGGCGCGGGCTCCGGCGCGGGCGTGGAGGGCGCTGTGGGCGCGCGCGCGGTGGCGCTGCTGTCGGGCTGCGGCTCCGTGCGCCTCGCCCTGCGCGCGCCCCGGGCTGTCCCAGCCGCCGCGCACCACATGCTGCACATAGCGGGCAGGTGAGCGACTAGATAGTTCGAAGAGCAACCAATAGATGGCGCTGATGTCGCCGGCAGGTAAGCCATGCACGGTTAAAAGTACTAGTTAGTTCGAAGTGCAACCGATAGATGGCGCTTATGCAGGAAAGCGGACTACTTTTAGAAGCTAGGTTCGAAGCACATCTCACTTGATTCGCCCTCCGCGCGCCCCGGGCTCCACCCGCCGCGCACCACATGCTGCACATAGCGGGCAGGTGAGACACTAGATAGTGAGGAGAGCAACCGATAGATGGCGCTCATGCAGGCAGATAAGCGAACTAAATATAATAAAAGACGAATAGAAGCTAGGTTAGAAGCAAATCCCACTTGACTCGCCCTTCGCGCGCCCCGGGCTCCGCCCGCCGCCGCGCACCACATGCTGCACATAGCGGGCAGGTGAGCGACTAGATAGTTCGAAGAGCAACCGATAGATGGCGCTCATGCTGGCAGGTAAACGCCGCCAATGCCGTAAATGAGGAATTAACTATAAATCAGATGGTACGCAGAATTCGTCGGGGATCGACATGTTTTGACGTTGATGTGTAATTGCATTTTAATCAGATGTCAGCTCATTTAAATTGGAACTTGAGTACATTTCTGAGAGGCCTATGATTAATCATTTCCAATCATAAATGTCTAACAAACCGTGGCCCGAGGCTTTATTGCTATCTTGTTTTCAAATAAACTGACGGAATACGAAAATACATCTACAAATTAACGGACTTTTAAAATCTAAAGTAGCGTTAACCTTTCAGTAAAACAGTGCCTATTTACTCATAATGCAAGAGGAACACCGTCTTGCTTACAGCCATATACCTAATTAACTACTTTTAGAAGCTAGGTTAGAAGCACATCCGACTAGTTAGTTCAAAGAGTAACCAATAGATGGCGCTTATGCCGGCGGGTAAACGAACTACTTTTAGAAGCTGCTCGATTAGAAGTACATCCGACTAGTTAGTTCGGAGAGCAACCGTCAGATGGCGCCTACACCGGCAGATGAACAAACTACTTTTAGAAGCTAGGTTAGAAGCACAACCGACAAGTTAGGTCGAAGAGCAGCGTCGGGTTCACGCGCCAATAGCACCGTCCGCCGCCGCGCACCATATGCTGCACATAGCGGGAAGGTAAGCTATCATACTCGACCAGTTAGTTCGAAGAGCAACCGACAGATGGCGCTTATGCCGGCAGGTAAACGAACTACTATTAGAAGTTTGGTTAGAAGCACTAGTAAGGCAAGAACTACGGTCAGCCAAAAATGTGCTCTACGATCCTACGGTTGAGATTCCTTTGAACGCCATGAAGCAACAAGGTAAATTTTCCCTGGCAATAAGATTGTGTCAGTGGAAAAGGCTCAGGCTAATCTAGCCCATGCCTGTACCTCGTTGACCACATTTTTTTGTCCTTATCTGTTTGTGTTATTTCTTTGTTCTTACTTTGTTTGTCATATGTTTTTGCTTGAGTTTTGTTTTTAAGTAATTCGTTGTGTACTTGTTTATATTATGTGGTCAATAAATGATTTCTATTTCTATAAAAGTCAACCTTAGCGATCATTACATCTCGCAGAAACTTTTGTCAAAAGTGTGAGACCACGTTCTTGGCTGACTGTACTTTTAGAACTTTTGTGAGAAGAACATCCGAGTAACAGATAACTAACCGATCTCAATTGCAGAATCAGAATCACTACCTACGGCTCCAAGAGTCGTGGGTTCGATTCCTACCCACAAATATTACCGCGTTACCATGGGATCAGATTAAAATAAAATAAAAAAGGCGTCCGACCGATTTCAGCCATGGCGGCCGATCTCAATTGAGATCAGCCAAGTGCGCAGGACATATTATAGTGCACAAGTGTGCGCGCAAACACAAGTGCACTCTCTATTCCCTGACTCTCATAACTCGGTGAGATGGCAATCCGACATGACCGATGAGAGATCAGGCGTAGGACCACCGGCTTAACGTGCTTTCCGAGGCACGGGCGTTCAAGCGCCAACTTCCTAACTCCGGGCTGAGTAATTTCATTACAGAAAAACTTACACAAATTTTGCCCGACCCCGGATTCGAACCGGGGACCTCTCGGTCCTAATGCAGCACTTGCTACCAATAGACCAACGAGGCAGTTACTTGTATGTATATCAGTATCTAGCGCCCATAGTCCAAGCTCTGCTTAGATTGGGGTGAGATGATCGTGTGTCCCAGATATTTATTATAATTAATCAACAAATTTTACCATTCGCCCTTCCAGCCCAATGGTAGTCGGTATGCTGTGGGAGGTGACAGACCTGGAGGTGGACAAGATGGTCAGCACCCTGGTGTCTCTGCTGGTGCCCTCCGCGGCGCCCGTGCCCTGGCCCAGGGTGGGGAAGAGCAAGTGGAGCCAGGGGGAACTGGGTGAGTCACGATCATCATCATCATCATCATCAGCCCATTGCAGTCCACTGCTGGACATAGGCCTCCATAAATGCTCGCAACTTCTGTCGTTCTTCGGCTAAGCTACCAGCCGTTCGAGACGCGCTAACAGATAGTGTTGTTACTTATATCAACATTATTAAAAAAAACTATCATCTTCCTGTATAATATTTAGAGTTTTTGAAATGTTTAACATAAATTACCATTTGATAATATGAGGGTGTTTATAATACTTGACGTCATGTCGGCTCGGGTTCCAATAATCATAGATAAATCGTATCCGAATGCAATATTAGATTTGAAACAAAAAATAGATTTTTTGGACTAGAAACTTAAATAGGTACAACAGGAAATTTTTAGAATATAAGGGACACCCTAATAATTATACACATTCTATAAGATAACATCATGCTATCGACCAAGCAAATAAAAACTGATATATTCATTGAGCTATTTATACTTGTTTCCAGACACAGAAGCAGGGCAGAAGGGTCCTCAGTTCGTTCCCGAGCCGGACCTGCTTAGAGGCGTGGCGCGCGCGCGAGGATCGACAGGATTCGTGATGATCGCCAGCGCTATGGTGGCTAGGGGACTACCTGTCTTGGTGCGGTGAGGTAAGGACACAATGGTTTTTATATAGCCCTGGTGCCGTAGACAAAGTATCAATATCAAAACGATAACATACATATGTCGCAGTCGTTTTGTATAATCCGCCGTATTACATTACGGCTAGTCGTTATCAAAAACAGGGCCGTTATGTATTACGGCGGATCGACGATTAGCCGGATTGTCATTACGATACGTTCTACATTTTTGAGACTCACGTCTCACTCACTCTCTCACGTATAATATTTACCTAATATAAAAACTAAAGATTTTTTATAGAAATTAAGAATTAGAAAATTCGCAGTTGGGCATAGGAAGACAAATATTTCAATAGCCTTTTTTTGAATAAAGGAAAATGATTTTGTCTCGCCCGCGGTGGCCAATTTCCTTATGAATTTCCATCAGAGTATCGAAATATTGCTCCATGGGTATAAAGCGAATGCTATGGTCCTCAGGATTATTTTTCAAGATCAGATAATCTTCACCAGCAAAATTCATGAGGTCATATTTTTTGCACCAATAATACTGTGTAGGATTCCGCCGAATACCAGAATCCATAGCCACATTAGCAGTTTTGATATGCAATATAACCTCTACAACTTACTATAACGTATTTGTCACGTTTATTTCTTTAAAACCACTGTTAAAATCACATTTTTGTGAAATACTTTCTGTATTCGAGGCCATTGTTGTTATTATGACAGGCAGCGCCGCGAGCGATAAACATGGGAACTAAAAACTGTCAAGTGACGACCCGCTCTTTGACATTACGGCTAGCCGCATTAAATATCGTTTAGCGCCGAATACATCCCGGCGGAATTTCATTCAGCCGTATTCAATCCGGCTAATCGTTGATCCGCCGTAATACATAACGGCCCTGTTTTTGATAACGTCTGGCCGTGATGTAATACGGCGGATTATACAATCCGACTGCGACACATACATAAAAACACGCCTTTTTCCCGGAGGGGTAGGCAAAGATCACTTCCAGCGATCCACTTTTCACCTCTGTGGAAACGTGACGTGACGGGTATCAATCAAAGCTATAACGAAGTTCGAAAAGAATAAAATGTATGGAATTGACATTAGACGCGATAAATCACGTGGTCAATCTAATGTCAATCCCATACATTGTATTCTTTTCGAACTTCGTTATCGTTATTGTTGATAATGTTACTTTGTCTAAGCCCCTGTCTATTATGTGGACTTCAGTACCGCTTAACATCACGTTCAGGGAGAACAATCTGAAGGTTTTAAAAATATAAATTATAAAAATGGCATTTTAGTTGCACTTTACTATACACCGTGAAATTTTAGTGGTTGTTTTCCCGCAGTAAAATGATTATATCTTAGTAGTACAATAGATTTGTGGAGTTCTTTTTTGTTAAAATCAATAAATGCCGGTTTTACGAAAGGTTTAACCGAAACTCGAAAGTACGTTCGAACCGCTTTATGACTTGGGGTGTCGAGCTTCTTCAGCTTTAAGCATCGATTTCATGCGGCAAGCAGTACCTGATTACGTCACATCTTATAAAAGAAAGATAGCTTCTTTCGTTTTCGAATTGGAAAATTATTATTTTAAAAATTTGAAAAAAAAAAATTTTTTTTTCGAGGAATTATTTGCATGTTTCGATAGTATTACTAAAGGCAAATCGTTCTGCCACGGGAAAACAACCACTAAAATTTCACGGTGTATATGTAGTATAAAAAAGTCATAATTGCTATTTCTCTCCCTGTACATACGTACATGTGTCGTATTAGTTAAATTTTAGAAACTACGCAACTGATGTGGTTTTTAAATATATAGAGGGATTCTAGAGGAAGGTTTTAATGCAAAATTTAGGCGGGCGGGTCACTAGTTTACTAAATAAGGGAGTACTTGTACACACACCATAATAACAAGAGAGAGCATGTATTGGGTAATACCTAATTATATTAATTTCTAGTAAAGTACTTTAATTTGGTAGCCATCTTGTGTCAGTTCGAATAAAATAGTTAATTCCGCCATTTTGTAGCGGCGGCCATCTTGGATTTATAATGATACTGAAAACATTTAACTAAACTAAACTTTTGGGCATTTAATTTTTTTTTCAAATACCTGCAAAATAAAAGTAATAATTTTTTTTCAGATGTATAACTGCAGTGCAGTTCCCAATCTGTGATTTCAAGACAATGATGAAGTACAAATGGACTATGTTATAGTATTGTTAATATTATTATAATTAAGTGGAAAATGTTATAAGTAATAAGTTTTGTAAGAATAGATTATATATTTTTGAAACCAAATAAATAATAAGAAATATAATTATTTTCAGTCATCTTTATTGAAACCTACATTTGCAAAAAGTGATGAAATCATTATTACATAGACTATAAAAAATTAAAAATAGGATTTACAAAAGGCTGTTTCAGATCGAACGTCAAAATGTAATTTCTAAGTTTGTAAGAATAGATTATATATTTTTGAAACCAAATAAATAACAAGAAATATAATAATTTTCATTCATCTTTATTGAAACCTACCTTTGCAAAAAGTGACGAAATACATAGATTATAAAAAATTAAAAATAGGATTTACAAAAGGCTGTTTCCGATCGAACGTCAAAATGTAATTTCTTTATTATCTTTGCATGCACAAATGGAATAGAGTTTAATAGACCGCAGTGGTAATATTGTGGCAAAAGGCTTATCTGTAACGGGCAGCGGCGCGAACGCGGACCGGTGTTGGGTTCGTGTCTTAGGCAAGGTTGTGGACTTCTTGAACCTTATCCTCAAGGAATCTATACTAATATTATAAAGCTGAAGAGTTTGTTTGTTTGTTTGAACGCGCTAATCTGAGGAACTACTGGTTCGATTTGAAAAAATCTTTTTGCGTTGTATAGACCATTTATCGAGGAAGGCTTTAGGCTATATAACATCACGCTGCGACCAATAGGAGCAAAGATACAATGGAAAATGTGTAAAAAACGGGGGAAACGCGAACGAAGTCGCTGGCACAGCTAGTGGGGCCAAAAATGATTGGTATTTGACTGGCTCGGTGGAACAGTGGTTAGTGTCCCAGGTTCTCTATCTACAGTTCTAAGAGTCGTGGGTTCGATTCCCACTCGGACAAAAATTCGTGTGACGAACATCGGTGTTTGTTCCGTGTTTAGGTGTGTATTAAGTATAGGTATTTGTGTTTTCACTGTTGATACTGATATCCGTAACACAAGTGCTTTCGCTGAATACCACGGGATCAGACCAATGTATGTGATGTTGTGTAATATTCAGGGCCGTCCTAAGCCTATTCTGCGCCGGGGTGCGGGACTCGGCCTGCGCCCTCTTTTTTTACACTGCAGCGTAGCACGCGACCTTTTTTTTTTAGGCAGGACAGGGAGCGGATGGGCTCTCACATAAAAAAGCGCCCCCAGGCGCCCTGCGCGGCTTGCATCCCTGGTAAAGACGGCCCTCATCATCATCATCAGCCCATATACGTCCCCACTGCTGGGGCACGAGCCTACCCTAAACTAGGGCGATAAGGCCTTACTCGACCACGCTGGCCAAGTGCGGGTTGGTCGACTACACAACCTAAGAATTTCTTCTTAGGTGTGCAGGTTTCCTCACGATGTTTTCCTTCACCGTTAAAGCGTCGAATGATGGTACATATGAATTTCAAATTTGAAAAACACATTGGTACCTGGCGGGGTTTGAACTGGCGACCTCTCGCATGGCAAGCAACGACTTTAACCACTCGGCCATCGACGCTTTTTAAGACGGCCCTGGTAATATTTATCTATTATATATTTATCCGTGCACGGGCAGCGGCGCGGGGGCCGGCGGGTGTTGGGTTCGAGTCCGCGGCGAGGGCGCGGGCTTCTTCCCGCGGCGGCGAGTTGAAGGTGGCGTGCGCTCCTTAGTCTCTGAGGCTTTTTGCCATGCCTGGGGATAAATAAATAGATCGTGTAAATGTATGTCATATATGTGAGTCTTCACACGATAAATCCTGTAGGAAATACATACATAGTTACTACACTGTCAGTTTCTTTATCCGTCACTCACAGCAGTTGTCGTCATTTTTAACTCGAGTATTATTATGATAATATTAGCAAGACTTCATGTAAGTTGATTATTTCTGAATTTAAGGTAATGAAATGAAAACTAAACTTTTTGGCTAAACGAGACAGCAATGAACACTATGACTAAACGAGACATTAATTTATATTGAGGTTCATTAATAAAATTAGGTGGGAAAATCTATTTTCAGAAGTGCGTTATTTGTTCAAAAAGAAATATGGCAGCGACATATTTCTTTTTCCTAACTGACTAGGATGATGGCTTGGAGTTGCCTCATCATCACCACCGGACTTGCGGGGGAGCGGATGGCTCTATGGCAGTGAGTTCTTCTTTTATGGGGGTAACCTCTCACCCCTCACTGCCATACAAGGTTCTTACCTTATATGTAGGGTTGCCAACTTATTTTAAATGAAATAAAGTATATTCAGATCAGTAAAGAATAATAAACAGTAGGTATCTTAGGAAAATGAACAGTATTGAAATTTTGTTTAAAGTTTTCGGCTGCGCTGCTCTGAGCAGTGAGTACCGTCTGACGGAATAAAAATAAATTTGTGTGATAGTCCTTCGTGTTTCCATTTCGATCGGAAAACAGTATTTTGTATACTTTTTTTTTGTTCAACAGTAAAAAGTATAATTGAGGGAAAAACAGTATAATACTGTTTAAAACAGTATAGTTGGCAACCCTACTTATATGGCAGTGAGTTCTTCTTTTAGGGAGGTAACCTCGTAGGTGCTTACCTCATCGATCCTGATGATGTCAACGGTCTCCATGACCTTCTTCTCCAAGCTCTTGATGAAGAGCCGCGCGTTGGTGTCGTTCACGTGCAGTGTGCGGCCCAGCAACCGCATGAGGGGCAGGCTGTTGCACTCCGATGACCTGGAAACAGGAGAATTATGATGATGCATGTATCTTCATTCGACTGGCTCGGTGGAACAGTTGTTAGTGACTCAGGTTCACTACCTACGGTTCCGAAGTTGTGGGTTTGAGACCTGGGACAAATATTTGTGTGACGAACATTGGTGTTTGTTCCCTGTCTGGGTGTATTATTATATGTATTTTTGTATCCACTGTTGATTATGATATCCGTATATCAAATATCATAAATTCTACAAATCGCTATATAAGTCTTTTTTTTTCTCCTAACTGACAAATGATGGCTTGGAGTAGCCTTGTCATCATCACCGGACTTGCGAGGGAGCGAATGGCTCTCCATCAATCTATTCAAGTTATTCAGGCCACTGAGTATATAGGTGAAACCAATATGGTTGTACCTATTAGCCTAACAAGTTGTATAGAAATAAAAAATTATGGATGTGTTTTTATGTCGTTTTTTAGTTTAACTTCAACTGTACGATTTACAAGCGAACGTGAATTTTTATAATGAATCGCTAGCATTGTTTTACGACATTCCGGTTAGTCACATGGTCTATAATAGGACGCCATAAAAATATCATTGACTTCCAGCCGGCTATTGTCGCCGCCATTTTGGGAAACTGACCCACCCACTGAAATAGATTACCTACTATGATGACATTTGATGTTGAAGATCATTTGATTCAAGGATTATTACTTATAATTATATCAGAAAAGAATTATTGATAAAGCTTTATAAGTTACTATTACATTTTAAAGTTGAACTGTATATAAAATTAAAATTATAACAAAGAATCATCCGATTTTAAACTGGATCTAGTACAAAAAAAATATTCTATAGGATGATAACATGTTGCGTTACCCCACCTAGCGTGGACCTAGGGTTCATTCCCGGGAATTCTCGAGCCGAGAATTCCCGGGAAATCGTTGGGCTTTGTTCCCGGGAAATCAAGCTCGAGAAAAGTCGAGAACTCGAGAAATCATTTTTCTATATATAAATTAAATCGCCGTTTGCTGTGTAGCTGCAAGTGCTCTGCGGCATAATTTTTACACGTTCATTCGTGTTTCAATTCAAGCCAAGTATATTTTACGTAGTGAGTTTTTCACAGATTACGCGATAAATTGAAATTGAACAAGTAAGTGTTTTCAGTTTCATTGACACATCATGGCTTTATTATTCATATTATTTTTTATCAATAATATAATCTAAATATGATCTTCAATTTTACTAGGTACGAGTACCTATCATGTTCTTTTCTATTATTTTTAGTCAAACTTTATCACATAAAATAACTAACGATACAATAATTATACTACTTAGTTTACTAATATTTCCTATTTTTCTAAAACAACAACACACAAGCTTAGGTTTAACTTATTCTGATATGTTTTTCTTATGTTAATTATTTTAATTTTAAATTAATTATTTAATGTGTCATTTTAAATTTGTGAGACGAATATTGCCGGTTGTGTTGTGTGTGTATCACATATTAATCCAAGGGCTTATTATCAAATTGAATGGCGTTTGTTTTAGATTTTACCGAAACGTCATTATAACACTAAAGATGGAAGCTTCAAAAGTATGGATATAAGGAATCTGCGAATGCGCAATCGAAATAACCAGCCAAAAATGGTGCTGTCATTATAATTATAAGTTTAAATAATATTATTTCGGTATTTTTTAAAAAGTTAATTAGCTTATTAATTGAATGTTTTTGAATATCTAGGGGCGAGGGGGGCAGTTTTGAACATTTTTAAAACTTCGTCTTATATTTCAAAATTCTTTAGTTTTATATCGTTTTATCGTTTCGCAATGCTTAACCCGACCATTATGCCATAAAATTTCAGTATCATATGAAGAAGAATATTTAAGATATAGCCGTAATATCAATTATAATAGCAGTAGTCAACTGTTCAAATCTGCCCCAACTCTTGGGGCAGCTTTGAATACATATGGGGCAGTTTTGAAAGATCCATAAAAAATTAAATTTAATTACTTTTTATACTTTTTTTTAAATATATTTATTAAAAGAAAACAAATTAGAAACGACTGAGATCAAGTATCATTTCCACATTAGAAATTAAAAATGATAAAATAGTTCAATATGGTGATTGCACCAGTACTAGGGAATAACAAACTAATATTTAAATAATATCAATTAACATACGGAAACAAATAAAATTATTAATTAACATTATGAGGTCAATCAAAGGAAACCTAAAAATAAACGAGATATAAATAAAACTGCAGTCTTCATATCTTGCTCATTAATTTCATTCTCTCTCTTTTTTTATAGTTGCGTAGGTATACTAATATAATAAAGCTGAAGAGTTTGTTTGTTTGTTTGTTTGAACGCGCTAATCTCAAGAACCGCTGAAAAAAATCTTTCAGTGTTGGATAGTCCATTTATCGAGGGAGGTTATATGCTATATTACATTTTCAAAAAAAGTAGGGATCCGCACGGAAAACCCAAATAAATCACCCAAGTAGTAAAAAAAAATCCTTATATCGCTTGCGCTGCGAAAAGTATTCTTTTTAGAAATATACAATGTACTACAATTTTGTAGAACACATTAATATCTACAAAAAATGTCGCGACAGCATATATCTAACTATTATAGTTATGTCACAATAAGTGTTTAAATTTTCAATATTTTTAATTTATATGCCGCCGCTAGGAAAGCTCTGTATTTGTATTTTCAAATAAAACATTATCAAAATAAATTACATTGTAATTACGAAAATTTCAATATCTCTATAAAACTTTTTAAATTATTCAATTCGAACGTTCCATTCAAAAGATATTAGAGTTTAAAAATTTAAGTACCGACGTAAACCAGCCCGTTCGGTAAGTAAGGAACGGGAATTAGCGGAAACCTTTCGTATGAAAAATCTAAATCGCTTAAGTAGACGCTTGAAATTTGGCATGTAGGTACCATAGTAAACTCAAAGCTTAGGTGCAACAGGATATTGCAAAATTTCCACGCGAACGGTAGTTAGCGGGGAAAAATTTTGTATGTAAAATCCTGTAGTCCACGCGAACGAAGTCGCGGGCACAGCTAGTAATCAATAAAAGTTTTATGATAAATTTGATACTTTTATTTGAGAGAAAAACCACTGAATTTGTTGACGTTATTGGAACCAAATACTATGAGAAAACGTACGTGAATGTCAATTTCTCGACAACCCGAGAAGACCCGAGAAATTAGCCTCGAGAATTCTCGAGACCCGAGAAATTGAAAAGCTCGAGAAATCATGAACCCTACGTGGGACAGACAAGGGCAGGAAAATGATGATGATAATAACATAAATAAAGATAAGTTTGAACGTTAAAATAATACTGTGATATTCATTGTTAATACTGTTTTATAATATTGTACAGTATTGTCTTTTATTTGCGCGAACACTACACATTTGAACTAAAAACGAATGTTACGGATTAAACTCACGTGAGTTGATATTCTAAACATATTATTTAGAGATCCGACGTTTCGAGCGTTTTCGATCTTTACAGCGCTCGTGGTCACGGGGCAAGACTGTTTTATAATAATTAGAAATACTTAATATCTTCTTTATCGGTCACTCTTGTGTTGTTGATAGCAATTATACAAATAAGAAACATTGCCAACAGACGTCAAAGGCGCATTGGCCCATCGTATCGTTATCATTTGCAAAACGCTCGTATGCATAATCTTGACAGATTTCTATGTAAACTGGTATAAATAAATAAAAACTTTGACTTTTGACTTTAAGACAGTGTAGCTCCAGCGCCTGTGAAGATGTTATTTATCTAAGAAGTTAGCGCGCTCCACATATTAAAGACGTCCTGCGTGTCACAATCGTCAGGAGTGTGCGTTACCCCAGCAAAATGTTGTCGAAAATCGACATTCTAGTTCATCAGATAATTAGTCGGTTAGCTCCTGTAAATGTCTATGTGGTTTTTGGAATTAGTCCAGTCATAATTTTCGAGATATTTGAAAAAAACAGATTCTGCTAGGATAACGTTACCGCAGCAGAATGTTTTGCGAATTAATGACTTTTTTTTTAAAAGCTTTAGTTACATAATTAGACTTTTGGACGAAGTAAATGTTTCGATATAATTTGGGTTTCTAAGTTTTAAGGTTGCGAAGATATTCCGTTTTTTGCTGCAGTAACGTTTGGCTGTTTGCTGGATCTTCGAAACGGTAAAGTGTATTGTTCTAATTTTTTATACACAACTTTGCCTTAATTAGTCTGAATTAGTCCAGCAATAAAAATGTTATCTTAATACACCGTTTGCAAGTTATTCACAATGATATAAATTGCCTCTTATAGGCCCTAATTTTCTAAATATGTACTCTAGAGGCTTATTTGAAATTTTATTTTGTAGCTTACAACTAGACACAGGTATGTGTGAAGTTTCATTCGAGTCCATTAAGTAATTAATAAATTATCACGAAATTAAGTTCAGTTTGGGCCCGCACATGCAGCGTGTTTCTTTGGCCGCCGATTATTTGCGTTTCTTCATGTTTTTCTTGCTGGTTTTTTGTAAATAATTAGACCTTTTTGTAAACTTTAAACCTGCAAAATTTAAACCGAATCAACTTAATAGTTACAGAGATAAACGAAAAAGAGTCAATAAGGTACTCATGATTGCGATAACCCGACCAAGTTCAGATGGTCACAAAAAAGCGGAAATGTAGTACATAATGCAGGCCTACTGAAATATTAATGACAGTAATTAGCATTTTGTTACAGTTGCATACAAAAGTGAAAAACAAAAGTTTATTTTTAAATTTTTATTTACCATTACTTCATAATGCTTACATACTTAATAAAAAAAAAACTATCCAATAATTAATCGCTTAACATCTAAACAGCTTTTAGTCATTTAAGGTACAAACAAAATATTATTCAATCTAAATAAAAAAAAAAAGTAAGATGGACTCGCCAATGAAGGGTTCCATAGTAGCAAGTAACTAACATATAATAGCGACTGTGATGACAAAATTGACATTTCAAAACTGTCAGAGTAATTTATTACATAAGTTATCAAAGAGTTCCTATTTAAATATGTAGTATTTATAGTAAAGGCACTTCCAACTGCAATGTTTCCTCAAGTGCTCAGATTGACACTTGATGTGATGAGTGTTCAGATATTATTGGCTAGTTGTATGTTTAGAAGTTAATGACAAGCATCTGCTCAGATCTTAATGCAGTACTGAATGTTCAGATAATATTAATGGTGACTTGTAGTGTATCGAAGTTATTGACATTTTAAATTGTTCAGATGTATTTGGTTAGGTACCTTGTCTGCTACGATATATCTGACGGCGACTGTATCAGATGTCCATTACTCATAGTATAAGATCCCGCTGCAAAATCACTACGTTCATACTGTGGTTAATGAAACTACATTTTTTCCATATTTACATGAATAGGAGAATATACTTTCAAGAAGCTGCCAATCGAAAAGTGCCCGCAAGTAATTTTATTTAATATAATGTTAATTAATTTTTGGAATAAAATTTCGTTCACCTATTTGCTTGAATAAGCTTTCATTTCATATTAAAATTATCAATATACGTCATGAACGAAAAAGTATTACAAAGTTATACCTGTTCATACCTGGCTGCGATGAGGTTGCGGCCAAAAGGGCAGCGGCAACCATAGTTTCCCCTACTTTTACGTTCACTGCTTTGAAATGGATGATATTTCATCAAGCAAATAGGTGAACGAAATTTTATTCCAAAAATTAATTAACATTATATTAAATAAAATTACTTGCGGGCACTTTTCGATTGGCAGCTTCTTGAAAGTATATTCTCCTATTCATGTAAATATGGAAAAAATGTAGTTTCATTAACCACAGTATGAACGTAGTGATTTTGCAGCGGGATCTTATACTATGAGTAATGGACATCTGATACAGTCGCCGTCAGATATATCGTAGCAGACAAGGTACCTAACCAAATACATCTGAACAATTTAAAATGTCAATAACTTCGATACACTACAAGTCACCATTAATATTATCTGAACATTCAGTACTGCATTAAGATCTGAGCAGATGCTTGTCATTAACTTCTAAACATACAACTAGCCAATAATATCTGAACACTCATCACATCAAGTGTCAATCTGAGCACTTGAGGAAACATTGCAGTTGGAAGTGCCTTTACTATAAATACTACATATTTAAATAGGAACTCTTTGATAACTTATGTAATAAATTACTCTGACAGTTTTGAAATGTCAATTTTGTCATCACAGTCGCTATTATATGTTAGTTACTTGCTACTATGGAACCCTTCATTGGCGAGTCCATCTTACTTTTTTTTTTTATTTAGATTGAATAATATTTTGTTTGTACCTTAAATGACTAAAAGCTGTTTAGATGTTAAGCGATTAATTATTGGATAGTTTTTTTTTTATTAAGTATGTAAGCATTATGAAGTAATGGTAAATAAAAATTTAAAAATAAACTTTTGTTTTTCACTTTTGTATGCAACTGTAACAAAATGCTAATTACTGTCATTAATATTTCAGTAGGCCTGCATTATGTACTACATTTCCGCTTTTTTGTGACCATCTGAACTTGGTCGGGTTATCGCAATCATGAGTACCTTATTGACTCTTTTTCGTTTATCTCTGTAACTATTAAGTTGATTCGGTTTAAATTTTGCAGGTTTAAAGTTTACAAAAAGGTCTAATTATTTACAAAAAACCAGCAAGAAAAACATGAAGAAACGCAAATAATCGGCGGCCAAAGAAACACGCTGCATGTGCGGGCCCAAACTGAACTTAATTTCGTGATAATTTATTAATTACTTAATGGACTCGAATGAAACTTCACACATACCTGTGTCTAGTTGTAAGCTACAAAATAAAATTTCAAATAAGCCTCTAGAGTACATATTTAGAAAATTAGGGCCTATAAGAGGCAAATTATATCATTGTGAATAACTTGCAAACGGTGTATTAAGATAACATTTTTATTGCTGGACTAATTCAGACTAATTAAGGCAAAGTTGTGTATAAAAAATTAGAACAATACACTTTACCGTTTCGAAGATCCAGCAAACAGCCAAACGTTACTGCAGCAAAAAACGGAATATCTTCGCAACCTTAAAACTTAGAAACCCAAATTATATCGAAACATTTACTTCGTCCAAAAGTCTAATTATGTAACTAAAGCTTTTAAAAAAAAAGTCATTAATTCGCAAAACATTCTGCTGCGGTAACGTTATCCTAGCAGAATCTGTTTTTTTCAAATATCTCGAAAATTATGACTGGACTAATTCCAAAAACCACATAGACATTTACAGGAGCTAACCGACTAATTATCTGATGAACTAGAATGTCGATTTTCGACAACATTTTGCTGGGGTAACGCACACTCGTCAGGATAGTCGTGCATACAGAAGTTTTAGGTAAGTTTGTTCTTTGTCAATGTCATACATTTGGATAGGGTACCTATGTGAACAATGAGGGAGAGGGGGGATGTCAAACTTGGGTATTCCATCCAAGAACAGTAAATAAGGCGTCCGACCGATTTCAGCCATGGCGGCCGATCTCAATTGAGATCAGCCAAGTGCGCAGGACATATTATAGTGCACAAGTGTGCGCGCAAACACAAGTGCACTCTCTATTCCCTTACTCTCATAATTCGGTGAGACGGCAATCCGACATAACCGATGAGAGATCGGGCGCAGGACCACCGGCTTAACGTGCTTTCCGAGGCACGGGCGTTCAACCGCCAACTTCCTAACTCCGGGCTGAGTAATTTCATTACAGAAAAACTCACACAAATTTTGCCCGACCCCGGATTTGAACCGGGGACCTCTCGGTCCTAACGCAGCGCTTGCTACCAATGGACCAACGAGGCAGTCAACGAACGAGGCTCCAGGGTATATAGAAGTGGTGTCTCCACAACTGGCTCACCCTGATCAGCCGCTCGCGCGTCGCTCGTCTCCGCTCCCTTATAATCTGTCTGTCTGTCTGTCTGTCTGTACTCACTCGGCCATCTCCCGCACGCGCTGTAGCAGCCCCGAGAGCACGTGCGCGCTCCGCTCGCGAGCGGCTCGCGCATCGCTCGTCTCCGCTCGTTTGGCTTCCAACGCGCTCCGGAGGGACTCGATGCTATCCTGTTGCTTGTAGAGCTTGGCTTGGTGCTTGGCGCGTTCGTCCTCTGCAGAAGAGAATAAGAACTGTGATACACACAACGTCATAATATGAAGAATATTATTCTTATAGAGATATCAACAGGCAAGGTTGCATCATGCAAGTTGTAGATGAAAGTAGGAGCATGAATTTTCAGTTACCAAGTAGGCATTGTATAAACACTGTAATTTAAGAACTAAGTTTCCTAATTTTGTCACTTACTCACTTATAAGAACAGGTTCGACCTAGTTTAGGTACTTAAGTTTTTAAAACATATAATTCATTGTATGTATTTGAACAATAAAGGTTTTTATTATTATTTATTACTAGCTGTGCCCGCAACTTCGTCTGCGTAGAATAGTGACTTTCGCCAGCATTTTGATTGTAGGAAATTGCAGTTAAAGTAAATAAAGCTACAAACATTATAAAAACTATTAGAACAGAAAAGATCATTAAACTTTGTAATTCATAAGATTAATATCCAGGAAAGAACCTGAAATTTTTGCAGATTAATAGTTGATAAACAACATGTTACATTTTTCATTACCAATCGGTCAGCTAAAAGAGGATTCACTTGCTCAATAATTTTTTTTTGGTCTAAGCAATGCTCCAGCCTGATGAGGAGAGTAACTTATATGGCAGAAACAGGTTTCAATTGTTGCAAACAGCATAAATACTGTACCTACGTAGTTAGTACATAAAATTGATGTTTGATATCAGGATAACTTCAAAAAACGTCTTAAAGTATCTATAAAGGCTGTGTGTCGCCATGTGACGAATTTATCAGTATTTGCTTTGCTACTTTGTTATGTGCCACTTTTGCGTATTGTTTATTTTTTTGTTTATTTCTCGAATATTGTAGGGGAGAGGGGGGCAGCTTTGAACAGGGGCACCTTTGAAAAAGTGTATTTAACAAGCTTTAATGTAAAGAATTTTTGTAGTTTTTTTTTTGGGTAGTGGTAACATTAACCCGCATAGCTGTCACTTATCACTGCTCACATTAGACAGCTTGCCGACGAGTTACGAGGAGTTTTTTTTACGAGTTTGAATTTTACACTTTTTGAAATTCGCGCGTAAGGATCTCAGAGATTCATTTCAAGGCAAATGAAGTGTTTTTTTACTTTTTTAGTCAGAAGGTTTCATATATCACGCAATAAAGCAGATATTACTAACAATTTTAAAAAATATTTGGAAGGAAAACGTTTTTTGTTTTTCAAGGACCATTGGGGCAGCTTTGAACAAAATAAAGGGGGCAGTTTTGAACATTGTTTAAAACTGCCCCACCATCAGTCTTAAATACTGAGATTGTTAAAATGCATTATTTTTTATTATTTTATTCTAACATGGAATATATTTGTTAGCGTAATGTTCAATAGGAATAAATATCTGTATCTTTTTCATTTAAAGGTAATAATGGTACCCAACTATAAAAAAAAGAGAGAGAATGAAATTGATGAGACATGAAGACTGCAGTTTTATTTATATCTCGTTTATTTTTGGGTTTCCTTTGATTGACCTCATAATGTTAATTAATAATTTTATTTGTTTCCGTATGTTAATTAATATTATTTAAATAGAAGTTTGTTATTCCCTAGTACATATTTTATCATTTTTAATTTCTAATGTGGCAATGATACTTGATCTCAGTCGTTTCTAATTTGTTTTCTTTTAATAAAATTAATAAAAAAAAGTATAAAAAGTCATTAAAAATCCATTTTTTAAGGATAGTTCAAAACTGCCCCATAATCATCATCAATCACCATATTGAACTATTTTATCATTTTTAATTTCTAATGTGGCAATGATACTTGATCTCAATCGTTTCTAATTTGTTTTCTTTTATTAAAATTAATAAAAAAAAGTATAAAAAGTCATTAAATTTCATTTTTTAAGGATAGTTCAAAACTGCCCCATATGAATTCAAAGCTGCCCCAGGAGTGGGGCAGATTTGAACAGTTGACTACTGCTATTATAATTGATATTACGGCTATATCTTAAATATTCTTCTTCATATGATACTGAAATTTTATGGCATAATGGTCGGGTTAAGCATTGCGAAACTATAAAACGATATAAAACTAAAGAATTTTAAGATATAGGACAAAGTTTTAAAAATGTTCAAAACTGCCCCCCTCTCCCCTATTGTATTCGTAATAAAACAATGATATAACAACGTAAAAACGTAAGTTTAATAAAATAATAACTTATTAATTACTTTTAGTACCTATATGAAGCAATATATCAAATTAGCAATATATAGAGCACAGTGACATCTTTTGAACTAACCAAGAACTAAACACTCATATTCATATCAAATGTGACAGCATTAAAATTTGACATGACTTGCCAGCTAAAAACGTGATAGTTGGGGAGCCCAACGAAGGTTTTGCCGTCTTGATCAGACTCAGACTCGGTCTTGTAAGATTTTTTTATGGGAGATTTCTTGCAACCTTTCATGTACCTCTACCGAGTATGAACACTTTATACGGGAGGGAGGGAGGTGCGTGATCATAAATAGGATAGTTGTAGTAACAAATATTCAAGGGGCACTGCCCAATTTTCTAATGATCTATGTGATAATATTTGTAACAATCTGTATATACGATAATTTTATAACATCCAAATTTTTTACGTGAATGTTTATAAATTCCCCTTTATATGCTTCGAATAGCAATATCCCTCTATATAAACATTCAGATAATACCGAACAGCCTATCAATTGGAAAAATACAAACCAGCAATGCAAGCCAGCAAGCAAATATTGGACAACTGACCACCTATATACCGAAAACCAGATAGAAGAGAAATGTAGCGAATTTAATAATTTTTTGTAACTGACCTTTGAGGATTATTCAAAAATCTTTGACGGTATCACCCACATCAATCCAATTAGCTTTCTCTTCTTCAGCAAAACGTCGAACCCACATACATAAAACTTCTCCATATCATTTACCAACAAAGTACAGTCGATATCAAACTGCACACTGAACGCCTGACATTCAAAATACAAAAAAGGTGACTTCCTATCACCAAGTCCAAAGCTTTCCAGTAGCACGCTCCAAGAAGTCTTTCATTTAAATTATAAGCCTCTGGTAAATTCAGGTCACTATGATATTCTTAGGCAACAAAAGTTATTGGTGTAGGGGATAGATGGCTGATAAACTTTCGCCTTGCAGATGACTTTTTCTCATCGCAAATAAGTATACCTCTACAGAACTTGAGTTGATGCTCGAACAGCTGAGCGTAGAAAGCTTTGAGGTTAGACTGACGAAGAAAAGATCCAAAACCAAGGTCATGATCAAGAGCACCAATGATAGGATTGCAGTCAACAGGCAGGTAAAGCAATATGTAGAGGAGTATATACTTGGGCTAGGCAGTCCTTCGAAAACAGGCAGGACAAAGAAATAATCCGTAGAGCAGACAAAACCTGGAAAAGCTTCTGGTCTATGAATGGGTACATGAAGGGTGATTTTCTTATATCACTGAACCGCAAATATATCCTATCCTAACTTCCACACAATCTTAGTCCCCCACCGAAAATCAGAAGTCCAAACTCAACGTTTTTCAAAAAGCTATGAAGCGGAGTATCATAGGTATTAAGTTAAAAGAAAAAATAAATATGTTACCATCCACTCTCGTACTGGTATTATTGTTGGTCAAAACTGATGTAGCAATGGGCGGGGAATGTGATATGAAATTTGCGAGGATAAAGAACAATAGATGGACCAGAATTGTTACACATCGCGTGCCTGAGACGATTTTCGCCGAAGAAGACCCAAGAAAAGGTGGTATGAAGATCTGGTCCCTGTATCAAAGAACTGGCAAGTCCTAGCATGTGCCCAGCAGTGAGGTGATACATGTTCAGAAAAAAAAATTACAGATTATTAAACAGCAGGACTTCGATAGCAACTTGAACCTCCTGCATAAAAATGTAACGCGCTGAAGTATTTTTAGGGATTATTTAACATGCACTTTGAATGACTGACACGGTCAAATATTTTTTTTCTTTAATCAAATTGTTACCAGGTAGCTCTCCTGTATTCAACGCTGTCCTCCCACTTATAAAGAAAGGGTAATAAACTTTTTTCTTATTTAGCGTAACCTTTCTATTCCGATTCCATGTTGTTCGAGTAACTGCAAATCTAGCTATTGACCTCCCCTACTATGGCGTTTTGCTCAATAAAGTAGTCCGTATAGTCCTAGTCAGAAGGTTCATTTTGGTCGATATACTTTTACCATTTTTGTACGTGATCTAATAAAGTTAGATTTTTTACTATCCTACAGGAATTTCTGTGACTAAAAGTATTTAAGATCTTGACCGGGGATGTATGTTACCACCATGCAAAATTTTATTTAAATCGGTGTAATAGTTTCAGAGATCAGTCATTTATTAAGGTTTTTTGAATATCCCACGGGAACCAGACAACTGTTAGTGATTTCAAGTATCCTATGCATTTTTCCGGAATTTAAAATACCTTCGTGTAAACTTTCATTTAAATTGGTTCAGCCGTTTAGGAGGTCAGTCGAAACAAACAAACAAACAGACAGAGATACAATTTTTTTTTAAGTATGAGGATGTGTTCTACTACTCTCAAAACATATCCCTGACTATTTTTTTTTGTTTCTAATAAAAGTACAAGAATTTTTGCCTCTACGTTTTTATTATAGTATAGATTATTATTACTTCCTGATTTACTGATCATCCAAATTGTAAGACCCAATTTAGGCTAGGAGCCTGTATTCCATAACATTTTAACTAGGAGGTCGAAAATAAATAAAAAATTTGGGACATTTCCACATACGTTCATCTGACCCCAAACTAAGCAGAGCTTGTACTATGGACGTCAGAAACTGATATATGTATACGTACACAGATGTTTGTAAATACATATTCACACTCAGACATGGAACAAACACCGATGTTCGTCACACAAATATTTGTCCCGAGTGGCAATCAAACCCAAGACTCTTGGAACCGCCAGCCAAGGTCACCAACCACTGTTCCACCGAGCTAGTCCAGTGAAATAGTGAAAACAATAGTACAGCCGTGCCACTTGCTCTATTTGGTGAGGGTACTGCGATTTTTTTAAACTCACATAGGTACGATAATGGCTTGGGGTAGCCTTGTCATCATCACCTGACTTGCGGGGGAGCGGATGGCTCTCACCCCTAACCTTTGTCCTTACCGATATTAGCGGTGAGCATCCTCACGTTGTCGCTTAGGTTCTTGAGCTCGGTGTTGACCTCGTTGATGTAGTTGAAGAGTGCGTAGTTCTCCTCTTCGCGCCTGTTGAATTCGAGGATCAACTTGTCCACGTCTTCTTCGCCGGTGAACTCCTAAGATATAACATGGATTGTTAAGGTAATGACTGAGAATTTGACAATCCTTGCAGCCAGGCCTTGCACGTGAGTATTAAACTGTCATTGTTACCTACACACATTAGAAAACTGTGACTGCCCGAGATATTTACCATGTTGTTTTGTTTTGATGAGCTCCCGATATTTCGGCACTGTTGCAAGCGCCATGATCACGGGTGAACTCATTAAAACAAAACAACATGGTAAATATCCCGGACAGTTACAGTTTTCTAATTGCACGTGAGTTATTGTTTCATCTGTAAGAACTCTTAAGCTTACTGAAATATTAGTCTTTATGGCTCTACACGCGGTATTAGGAGTAGCAAATACAGCTATTTCCTGCTCAAAGTTTTGACTGGGTTACACCAATCATGGTCGCGAGCGAACTGGCGCCCCCCATATTCTTAATCTTCATGTTGTAGTCCAGTTCCCGCTAGAGGGAGCCGCCTACACCAAGCCGGTCATTCAAATCTACTATATCACGTCCTTCCGAGCTCATATCCGATGCCCTACCAGTTCTATGTCATACATGCTTAGTTTTAGCTCTTGGACAGCTACAGCACAGCTACAAAGCTACTATTCATCATCATCATCATCAGTCCATTAACGTCCCCACTGCTGGGTCACAGGCCTACCCTAAATTTGGGCGATAAGGCATTAGTCAACCACGCTTGCCATGAACGGGTTAGTTGACTTCACAACCTATGAATTTCTTCGTAGGTGTTCAGGTTTCCTCACGATGTTTTCCTTCAGCGTTAAAGCGTCGAGTAATCGTACATACTAATATTAAACTTATGTTGTTTGTCCAAAAGCTTTCTACACTCACCCTGATGGCATCGAGCACGTTCACATAGTTGTTGTAGACCCTCATCTCCTCCTCCAGCTGCTCCAGCCGTTTAGCTTCAGCTTTTGCATCGGCGGCAGTCAGCCGCACCGTTCCCTTTGTCCGCAGGAACTCCTCCAGCTTCATGCTGTGGTCCAGCTGTCTTTGGAGCTCGCGGACTTCCTGAAATCATAAAGCAATTCCAGCAGTTCCAGGTGTAATCATAACTCAAAACAACACATTTGTTATGAGTGTAATAGTGTTGTTTAATACCACATATTATTATCCAAATTTAAGAGAAAAAACACTTTTTAAGCTAATATGAAGGGCCAGTCATATTAGCTTACAAAAGTGTTTTGAAAAGGAAGTTGGCCCCCTTAAATTGACCCTGAGCTTAGATCACCTTCATATTTATACCTTAAATTTAGATCCGTGAGATCCAGTCTCATGGATATTGTGAGGTATTTAGTTGCTTATTTATTTGTTCAAATGTTTTTAAAATCTACTCAGTTTATTTGTTGAGTTCACACAGTGGTTTCGAAACTAAAACTAGTCTTACTAATATTATAAATGTGAAAGTTTGTAAGTATGGATGTATGTATGTATGTATGTATGGATGTTTGTTATTCTTTCACGCTCAATCTTCTGTACCGATTTTCATGAAATTTGGTATGCTCTATGTATGATGGTAGCTGGCACTCTGGAATAACATATAGGCTACTTTTTTTTTAAAATTTAACCCCCATGTGGTTTGTTGGGGGTTGGTAAAAATTAGTATGGGAGAATTTTTACGTGTTTGTCGATTTTTATAAAACTTGGTATGGAGGTAGCTGGTACTCCGGAGAGCCACCAGCGCAATTTTTTTAAATTTAACCCCCATGGGGTTCATTGGGGGTTGGTGAAAATTAGTATGGGAGAATTTTAACGTGTTTATCGATTTTTATAAAGCTTGGTATGGAGGTAGCTAGCACTCCGGAGAGACGCCAGCGCTATTTTTGTTTTTAATTCAACCCCCATGGGGTTTATTGGGGGGGTGAAAATTAGTATGGGAGAATTTTTACGCTTATAGATTTTTATATACGTGGTATGGTTAGCTATATTGGTAGCTGGCTATTTTAATACATCATTGCTACTAAAAGCCATTAATACGCGGACAAAGTCGCGGGCGGCCGCTAGTGATTTATAGGTAAAACAGAAACAGGTGATGTGTAAGGACAATCATCGATGATACTCTTCGCTTGTGTCTGTACCTCAAAATTAATACCACAGGTCATCTTACCATGCAATGTTTCCTGTAGTCAATAGCAGCCTTCTCCTTCAAGGCTTCCAGCTTGGAGCACCACTCCTCGCGCTGGTCGTACGCGTTGATGGCTTGCTCTACCAACTCTAGGATCTGAGCTTTGCCATCCATCAGTCTTTTGAGCTGGTTTCTCCAAATGAGGTTGAAGAATTGGCTGTAAGGGAATTATTGTCTTAAAATCTCAAATCTAAAAGCTGTTTGGGTGAGATAGGTTTTGTTTTTATACATAGACATCCCGGATGACCTCACTCCACCTTATGGTAAGGGGCCGTAAGGTCCAGATGTTAGATCGATATGCCCAATAAAACAGAGAAGAAGGATTGTAAGAGGGAAGCAAAACAAGAGCTGGTAGGACATCTCATGACTGTACAAGCACGGTGCAGGAATGAGGAATTAATACTCTTGGTTCGGGCCATTTGTGTCTGGATATTATGCATAAGCAGACGAATGATAATGAAGAAAGGTCAATGGGTTAGCATAGCTAGCTAAGCATAAGCTTAGCCACGAAGTTAGCATGAATTTGCACCTTCTGTACAAACAGTTACTATAACCTGTGAGAGCCTGTGAGAGCCATCCGCTCCCCCGCAAGTCCGGTGATGATGACGAGGCTACTCCAAGCCATCATCGTATTCAGTTAAGAAAAAAAGTTACTTTAACCTACCGATCCCTCAAAAGCTTATCTATCTCCAGACGCATTTGGTAATTCTCACTGTTAACAGTGTTGAATTTCTTCATGGCAGTGTCCCGACGGTTCTCCAATTGACTGAGCATGGTCTGATTGGTCAGGGTCTTCGCGTACTCCTAAAAGGTAGTAGGGAGGCATAAGTTATATGAGGAACTAGGTGTGTCCGCGTGGTTCATTCACAAAATCCTGTAGTTCACGTGGACTACTATTTCCAAATAAAAGGTTTTTCCCTACAACTCGAATTTCAGGAATTCCTTTCTTAGTGCACCTCTACGGTACCTAAGCTACGTCCCTTCCGAATTTCAAGTGCATACCCGTAGTGTAGTACCTGATTAGCCGTTTAGGCTGTGCGTTGATATGTCAGTCAGTCAGTTTCTTCTTTTTATTTAGATGACGTATATTCATTATCATCATCAGCTCATATCTAAAAGAGGGGGTTCACATGCCATATCACACAGGCCGATCGCTAGTTCAATAAGTAGGACAGGTGATAGCAAATTCTTATTTCCTTTTACACCAATATACTTACAAGCTCACACCCAGTCCCTTTAGCCTTTAATCCCTTGATTTCCTTCTGCACTTGCTTCAGCAGAAAGTCCAGCTCAGTGATGGTGCTCTTATGCTCCTTGACTTCGGTTGAGAACTTCTCGTGATCCTTAAGGAGGCTGACTAGTTTATCCCTAGTTTTCACGTTCTCTAGCAGGTTTGAAGTGCTTTTTGTTAACTGTGGGAAATAATAACATGACCTGAATTATTACAATTTCTTTGCAGGTGGTCTATAAATTAGTTTTTGAATGGAATTAATGCCATATGTTGGTGAAATAGAACCTTATTTTATACAAGTTTGTCCGAAATCCGGCCAGAACCTAAACTAAACTTAAATAGAACAATGATCGATCTGAAATCACTGAGGCAGATAGGGGTGAGACCCATCCGCTCCCACAAAAGTCCGGTGATGATGACAAGGCTACTTCAAGCCATCATCGTATGTCAGTTAGGAAAAAAAACTGAGGCAGATCAGGCGTACGGCTAGCTGAATTTTTTTAAGGACTGTATGTATACTTTGGTTAGTTAGTAGGTAATAAGTACACAATAAAAATAAATGAAATTATGTGTTTCGCTAAGTGTATCTAAGTATTACAAATGGTCTAAGTCGTTGCAGAATACTTGTGATTTACTTTCTCAATTTAAAGAATAAGTTAAGCTCGCCCATTCATGGTGCCCGCACGATTTCAATAATGCATACGCAAGCCTTTGTCTGTCTGTTCAATGTCGTGTCGATTGCAATCAGTCTGAACTAGTGCCTGCTTTGGTTTCGTCCGCATAATGCAACGAATATTGTGTGTTTTTTTGGGGAAGGCCGGTTATTCGTTTAATGTTCAAATGTACTAATGCAATGGTAGAAGAATATTTTTTGTGTCTCTTATTTAGTTATTAATAGTATTGCGACTGGTATATTCGTTTTGCCAGATAATTAGACTTTAACCCACGGGGACAAGCCCGTGAACATTGACAAACACACATTTTTTTAAATTTTCTTTATTGTTCCCAAGATTAAGTATATATACAATTACCTACTTTATTTTTTATAACCTATGAGATTTTCTGATTGCGATACTATATAGGTAGATACGATTTGCAACAGACAGAAATTCGTCTATTTCAATCTATCTAGTACTGCGTTCTACGGTGCATTAGTGGGACAGTCGATTAGAATACCAAACTTGACTTTAATTATTCATTGCAAACACTGATGATTGACTTAACGAAATCAAGTCTCGTGTCGGGCATGCGTCGAAAGGATTATTCGGTCAAGCGAATGGCACGTGTGTTGTTTGTAAAACGAGTCACTGTTAACTGCATAATTGTGTTGCAGCGAAGCCCGACTGGGAAAACGAAATATTTTACTTGAAAGAAAGAAATTATTTATTTGGTTTATTTTTATAATAGGCTAACAAGATGACCTCACTCCACCTGATGGCAAGCGGTAGTGAGATCCAAATATGAGGTCGACAGGCACAATAGACCATATTGAGCCTGTCGCACTCACCCTGAAGGCCTGCTTAAATGCCGTTTCACGCCCCACCTGAAGAGCCCGGGATCATAGGAGGGAGGGAAAACATGAGCTGGAACTCCTGATGATAAGCTGGTGGTCCTGCGCCTGATCTCTCATCGGTCATGTCCGATTGTCATCTCACCGACCTACGGTAGTCCAATGAATAGTAGAGGATTACCTACGGGTATGGTATTAACTTATGCTTCATACTATACCTTCTATATACTGTATGTGCGTGTTGGAGCCACGTGATTCTTAATTTGTGGAGCGTTTTAGGCTTATCGGTTTTGCTAACAACCTAAGGCATGTTTTCCGTCAAAGAAACGACACGAGAAATGCAAAGAAGAGTCGTATCTTACAGAGCATAAGCGATAGAAAAGTCTATAATCATCATCAGTCCCACTTTTGGGACACGAGACTACTCTAAACTAGGTCGATCAGGCCTTAGTTAACCACGGTGGCCAAGCGAGGGTTGGTCGACTACTCTAGGCCTTATGGCCCTAGTTTAGTGTAGGCCCGGCCCGTGTCCCAGCAGTGGGACCGTATATGGTTTATGATTGTATATGTTCGCCCTTAAAATGTCGTCTCCCATCGCCTGCTTTCATCGCCACTTTCGATGGACAACAGCCCCACACACAAGGCATAGTTGCCTTCGTTTGACGAAAATATAATTTGTCCTTGAAGGGATAATCCTTCCTAATATAATAAGTGATGTTTTTTTACTACATGTGATCGTAGGCTGTCTCGTGTCCCGGCATTTTAAAATAATCGAGACTTCCCAAACCCTAGTGCTAATTTATGGGTGTAAATCATGCATAATCAGCATTGAAATAGCTTTGCAAGCTTTTTATATATTACACAATGAAAAGTAATGTAATTTACATTTAACCTTAATGTAAATAAAAGATTATTGATTTTCCTACCAACCCTATGTAGTAATTGCTCCCATGAGCTTAAAAGCAATTGAACTAAGTAACTAGGAAGCCATTATTTGGTCAGTATTAGGTCGCCTCAAGAAAAGGTTAGGTTAGTATTCATATTAGTGGAGTATTCTTTATTTATCTTTAAAACACTATTAGATTACACATCTAACGACGAAAAAGTTTGATTAATTAAGAACATAAAAAAAATATATCAGACATTAAATAAATATATCAGATATAAGTACAAAATATTCGTTACAAGTATTTCAGCTATTTGCTAAAGTACTTGCAATAAACTTGTCCTTTTAATTAAATATTAAATTATAAAGCCTCTTTTGACTAGGAGGCATAATTTGCTGTAATGGCGATTAAACGAGAGTCAAGGTTAACGCTAACGATTGAGGTTAGATAAGTGGATTTTGCTGCAGGCTACTTAGTAGCATTTTGATGGAACCGTACGATGCAGGTCTCATTGGTAATGGGGTATAGATATTTAGTTCTTCTTCTTATCGTATGGTTGATGAACAACCTGGTGTCAGAGTTTTCAAACCGCCCGTAGGCCTCTGACATGGCTTCACACACCCTTGAAAAATTTGTCAGGTGTGTTGGTTTCCTCACGATGTTTTCCTTCACCGTTAAAGCGTCAAATGATGGAACATATGAATTTCAAATTTGAAAATCATATTGGTACCTGGCGGGGTTTGAACTGGCGACCTCTCGCATGGGAAGCAACTACCTTAACCACTCTGCCATCGACGCTCAGATATTTACTACATCCTATTAAACCGGTAATTGGCCGGTATGAATCTGTATACGCATATATAGCAAATATATAAGTTGTTATTGTATAAAGTACTTCACTAAAAGTCCTGTAAGACCAATTTTGCTGACACTGTTCCTAAAATCCATCGGAGATTACTCAGTTTCGCAATAGGTAGACCTGAGCTGTGTGCCGAGCTACTGTGTTAACCTATTAAGCGTTAGCATTTTTTAGAAAAGGCCCTCAAGATGACCTCACTCCACCTGATGGTAAGCGGTAGTGAGATCCAAATATGAGGTCGACAGGCACAATAGACCATATTAAGTCTGTCGCACTCACCCTGAAGGCCTGCTTAAATGCCGTTTCACGGCCCGCCTGAAGAGCCTGGGATCATAGGAGGGACCTTAACCATAAAACTACACTTTCTAAGAATTGACTTATTTAATATTAACCAGGATTTTGATAAATTTGGTAATGTAAATCAAGCGATTTACTTGTGCCTAAAAATTTTTTAATCGTGTAATAATAGCAAAGATAATCTAGACAGTTTACCAGAGAAAACTTTGTTACCTTGAGCTCCATCATGATCTTCTCCAGATCCTGGTTCAGGGACTTGATCATGTTCCTCTGGACCCTCAGGGTTGGCTGCACGCTGCTCATCACCGTCGCGCGGTCGATCTCCATCACCCTGAACTGGTGATGGGAAATTGTCATCATCATCTTCACCAATAATATCGTATTCATTATCAGCTTCTAAATCATTATCATTTTCATCAACATTATTATCATTAGGTAAATAGGATTAAAACTGTCGAGTTCAGTTAAGTCGCTTTATAATATCATAAATTGAAAAGTGTTAGTCTGTTAGCGACCTAGCGGCCGCTGCAGCACATACATCACTTTTACGGTATGTATGTTTGATAAACAATGTAATTGTATATGTGATCAATAAATTTTATTTATTCTTTCTTTTCTGTTACGTCTGAACTACCAACTAAACAATTTTAAAGATATTTGGCTACAATTATGATCAAGAGATAAACAAAAGACATATATTATGCTATCTCTTACCCGGCAGTGTGAAAAGAGGGTAATGTTTTTTCGTGGATATAACGGCAAAAATTTACAAAATTACTACACGCATTTCTCGATAGGTTGCAGCGACGTGCTATCCGTATTGTCGGTGATGTAGAGGTGTCCGAAACTCTGGAGCCTCTACAACTACGTAGAGACATTGCCGGTCTTAGTGTTCTCTACCGTCTCTTTAATGGGGAATGCTCTGAAGAGCTATTTCAGCTAATCCCTCCCTCCCCTTTCCACTCCCGAACGACACGTGCAGGACAGCGCTGCCATCCACATACAATGCAGTCGCTGGTGGCTCGGACTAAGAGGTTCAGCTCTTCATTTCTGCCCCGTGCCATTAAGGCATGGAATGCCCTTCCAGCTCATGTTTTCCCTCCCTCCTATGATCCCGGGCTCTTCAGGCGGGGCGTGAAACGGCATTTAAGCAGGCCTTCAGGGTGAGTGCGACAGGCGCAATATGATCTACGAGTATTGTGCCTGTCGACCTCATATTTGGATCTCACTACCGCTTACCATCAGGCGGAGTGTGGTCATCTTGTTTGCCTATTATAAAAAAAAAAAAAAAAAACGCACACACCATGTTAACACCAAGCCGGGTTCTTATCTAAATATATAAAAGGAGAAACTGACTGACTGACATATCGACGCACAGCCTAAACGGCTAAACGTAGGCACTTGAAATTTGGACCGGACGTAGCTTAGGTACCGTAGAGGTGCACTAAGAAAGGAATTCTCGAAATTCTCACGGGAACGGGAATAATCGGGAAAATCCTTTTGTATGAAAAATCTAAACCGCTGAAGTTAGATGCTGTAAATTTGGCATGCAGGTACCATAGTTAACTTAAAACTTAGTTGGAACAGGATATTGAAAAATTCTTACGGGAACGAGAGTTAGCAGGATAAACTTTTATATGTTAAATCCTGTAGTCCACGCGAACGAAGTCGCGGGCACAGCTAGTATAATATATATGCGTTTGTTTAATAATGTCTTGTGTATGTGTGATCAATAAATATTATCTTTCTTTATTTTCTTTAAATCAGAACTAAACGCTAAACATACCACTCTTCATTTCTAATAACTACGTCACTAGTTCGCACAATAGAAATAGTCATGGCCGCCATATTCCTTCTGTGACTCGAGCCGTCTCCGTGCTTCCGTCCGGGCGGGATGTGAGACTCAGGGCTGTATTAAGGGCAAGGATACATCCATATTTATCTATACATCTACTAGCGGACCCGACTGAGCTAGATCGATTTCTCCTCCCGAAAACCGCCAATTAATAGATTAACTTCCACTTATAACGAATGGCATAAACTGTTTGAACTTGACATTTTTCACGACCACCCCAAGGCTTTTAAGAAAAAACTTTTGCATAAATAACGTTTTACTGTTTATAAATATGAAAATGAAATCTGTGTACCTGCTTTGTTTTAATTTTTTTTTTAATTTGCTATCAATTTTTAGAACCTACCTAACTAAAATGTTAACTGTAACCATGTTGTGCATATCTGTAATAGATAACACACTACGCACTAGAATATTTATAATGCATGCTTAATTTAAGAATGTTTGTGTTTACATTGTTGATGTGCCTTAAAATAAATAAATAAAACCCACAAACATATCAAATAACAGCGAAATCGTTAGGGCTTTTTACGAGATCACATGCTTTTTCAAGCAATCTGCGCCATCTGCCGGGCTGATTAGTGAATCTAACCATCTAGGGCACCATTCAAACTCATACAGAAGAATTCATTTAAATCGGTCAAGCCGTTAAGGAGGAGTTCAATGACATACACATGTACAGCAGAATTATATATCTATACATCTGTAGATGTAATAAACATAACGGATCGCTGTCTGTACAAGGGCGTTAAATCATAAAAAGTATTATAAACTATAGACTTTAGTACCGAATGTAGTAAACAATGGTTTTTAGTATTTATAGTCCGTCTGTTGGTCTGTGGGTTTGTGCGCGCTAATCTTAGAAACAGCTTGTCCGATCTAGGTGTTTTTAGTAATATATTGTTGTAAATTCACTTAACATTTATTGTTTTTTTTTCAAATCGAGTCATAAATAAAAAAGAGCTAATTTCAAAAATCACGTTAAAATTCGTGGGCGTAGTTTGAGACTTGTAGGCAGATAGGTTTATTAAAAATTGCTGTCTATAGTCTCGTTTCTACAACTACATCTACACTGATAAACATATATAGATATTTATCAATACATATTTACACCTAGACACGCAACAAACGCAAATGTTCATCATTTTGAATGTTTGTCCCGAGTGGAAATCGAACCCAGAACTCTTGGAACCGTAGCTAAGGTCATTGACAACTGTTCTACAGCCAGAGAATAATAGTAAATAAGATAATATACCTACATATATGTACTGAAATAGTGATAAGAAAAATTATCAAAAATTATCTAGAGTTAGTTAATAAATATTACAATGCTTTATGCGATAAACTAATTAAGCGAACAAAATAAATCTAGCCCCCGATAAGGAACAAGGAAAAAAAATTGTAAACTTTAATATTGTAACCTTTAGAAGCATACACGTAATGCATTTTTGTCGTCATTTTTAACCGACTTCAAAAAAAGGAGGAGGTTCTCAATTCATCTGTATGTATAATTTTTTTTTTTTTTTTTTTATGTATGTTCACCGATATTTTCGTCAATTATAGACGGATTTCAAAAATTTTTTTTTGGTTGGATAGAGTTCACTTCCGAGGTGGTCCCATTTTCACCAGTCTCGGATCTGATGATGGGATCCTGGAGAAATCGAGGGCAACCTTCAAATTTTATAGGGACATGTACCGCGTTTTGCATATTATCTGAAGTCATATTGGCATTTGCTTCTGGCTATCATAATTTTATGATGCTGAGCTGATGATGGAAGGTCAACTCCTTAATAGTTATGAGTAAAAGAATAATTATTTCAATACTGTATACATATTAAGACTACTAGTTATAATATCAGTAGCATTACAGGTGAGCTAAACTATTAGGTTGACCAGTCTAGGATCTGATGATGGGATCCAGGAGAAATCGAGGGCAACCCTCAAATTTTATAGGCACATGTACCGCGTTTTACATATTTTCTGAAGTTATATTGGCATTTGCTTCTGGCAATCATAATGTTATGATGCTGAGCTGATGATGGAAGGTCAACTCCTTAATAGTTTGGAGTAGAGGGATTATTCTTTCAAATCTGTGTACATATTGATACTACTGGTTATAATATCAGTAGAATTATAGGTGAGCTTAACTAATGGGTGTAAAAAAAATTAACACTAAAAAGGATGAAAAAAAATTGTAAACAAAAAAAAAACCGCCTTCAAAAACACGACTCACTAAAAATTACAAAATAATATAATACGAACATTAATCTGGGTATGAATTTGATATGTTGTTGAAGGCGGTGCCGTTTACATTTCACGCAGTTTTCCTCAAAAATTTAATTAGCACCGCCTTCAACAACATATCAAATTCATACCCAGATTAATGTTCGTATTATATTATTTTGTAATTTTTAGTGAGTCGTGTTTTTGAAGGCGGTTTTTTTTTTGTTTACAATTTTTTAAGCTAGGTATTGCATAGCTTTTATCGCGAGCTTTGAGCGCGGCGACAGAACCAAGAAATTCCGTAACGAAAAAAACCTCACAATCGTCTAACGTTTTTTTTTTTATATAAGAGGCTAACAAGATGACCTCACTCCACCTGATGGTAAGCGGTAGTGAGATCCACATATGAGGTCGACAGGCATAATAGACCATGTTGAGCCTGTCGCACTCACCCTGAAAGCCGTGAAAAAGGAGACCACTGCTGCGGCAACAACGAGACAAGGCGTGGAGTCTCGCATTGGTATTGTGCTGTGCGGGTCGGAGTTGGCCAGTCCGCCGGACGGAAGGGCCCCCGTTTCTACGGGTCTCCCTGGCCGGCGGGCTGACCCGCTCCGCCCGCACAATACCGCCGCTAAGACTCCACTGGTCCGGCGCTTGCCGCAACAATGGTCCCCCCTGGCTCCGGTTCGTACAGTGCTGATCCCGGAACGCGACCTGACCGAGAGAGGTCAGAGTCACTTGGCGGGTTTTACACAACTGTATGGTGGTAACAGCAACCGGTCGACAAAATGTCTCCCACCTGGAAACATGTCGTTTCAGTTCGGTAGACTTCGGCACGGTGTTTGTGTGCGTGCGGTTAGACGTATTGTACGATTCTACGAAACTCGCACGAATCGAGACGAGCTGCTCCGAAATCGGACGATGCTATGCAATAGCTATACCGCGGCAGTCCCCGAGTGCCACACGTCTTTTTATTTATATAACTCATCAATCTCCTCCTTGCCTCCTTTAATCCCGGTATCTTCAGGCGGGGCGTGAAACGGTGTCTATGTTTTCCTTTTGGGTGAGTGCGACAGGCTCAATAGGGTCTATTGTTCCTGTCGACCTCACTAGATCCTCATGACCAATTACCATTACTAGTTGGAGCGAGGTCAGAATGAAATCGATCCACCTCATAATGGCAGACCATGTATATAAATTATCTTAATTATCTATGTTGTAAATGTGTAACAAATAGTCTTTTTCGTAAACTGGGAATTGTGTCGCGTAAACTGTGGCTGGTCAGTTTCATCAGTAATAAAATCTCTTTTTCTTATAAATATCACTTTCGTCACTGATCAAGCAGAATGCATGTTTGTATGTATTTCATACATAAAGATCGATTTTTATGAAATAGGTACCTAATGATTCTAGTATATATGTTATGGACCAAATGATAAATTGGGCATTATTCATACTGCCCGGTCCATATGAAAAACGCCCAATATGAGAGTGCAATTCAATAATAATTATTCAAATAATCACTTTGACCGGGCATTATACATAATGTTTATCACCTTTTGGGCAAAGTAATACAAACATATTATGTAGAAAAAACTTTAATCGTTATTATCATTTGATATACCTACAATAGTTTTATATAAAAAGTATTTACGCCTCTAAAAATATTGTGGCGTGAAAAAATTGTCATAACAAAAGGGGGTAATGGACATAATTTGGCGGCGTAACTTGTAAGACACGCTATTATTCATAATTGCAATATAAATAATGGCGTTTACACCCAAAATAGCTGAACACATGAGTGTCATTATTATTGTTAGTATTGATGCGCGGGGGATTAAGATTACGGAGACATTTATCGTTTTTCCTCGTTTTGGCATTTTAAATCAAAGTCCAAACACAAAGCAAAATCAACGTCCAATAACGCGTCAAAGTCAACGTAACGGTCACAAAAAATAATAAATACACGGAGGAACATACCTAATCTATGCGCACATGTACCACCATACAGTTGCGTAAAACCCGCCAAGTGACTCTGACCTATCTCGGTCAGGTCACGTTCCGGGATCAGCACTGTACGAACCGGAGCCAGGGGGGACCATTGCTGCGGCAAGCGCCGGACCAGTGGAGTCTTAGCGGCGGTATTGTGCGGGCGGAGCAGGTCAGCCCGGTGGCCGGGTAAACCCGTAGAAACAGTAGTGTTAAGTTCCGTCGGACGGACTGGCCAACTCCGACCCGCACAGCTCAATACCAATGCGAGACTCCACGCCTTGTCTCGTTGTTGCCGCAGCAGTGGTCTCCTCTTTAAGCGGGCTTTCAGGGTGAGTGCGACAGGCTCAATATGGTCTATTGTGCCTGTCGACCTCATATTTGGATCTCACTACCGCTTACCATCAGGTGGAGTGAGGTCATCTTGTTAGCTCATTATAAAAAAAAAAAAAAAAAAAAATGTACGAAAATGGCTGAATACATAGATACATATGGTCAATACACAGCAGCGGGGGTTACGAATGATAAAATTTATCGAATTACGAAAAAATATAAGTAAAGTTTCCCATAATACTTAAAATATTCATCCCATTCTAAAAATACGCAGTGAGTATTACCCATTACGTCACTATGAATACGTGTCAAACGGCGTAACTTTGTAAAAAGAGTAATACAGAGTGTAAATTTTAGGTTTCCTTTTATTATTAAATTATTTTAAAGCACAAAAGACAATTATTTACCTCAAATTACGCACAACTATCATATTGCCCAATCATCACATATCCATATAATAATGCCCGGGCATTGTGATAAATAATGAAGTTTAAATAATAATTAATCACTTGGCCCGATAGGGCCAGACATTATACATAATGCTCGGGCATTATTAATAATGCTCGCATTAATCACTTGGTCCATAACATATGCACTATCAAAATGCCAAAATATGCATGCAAATATGCACTAAAAAAGGGCGAAATATGCACAAAATATGCACAATCAAAAAACCATTATTAGAATTAACTTTATTTTGTAGGGCGAGCGAAAATCAAAGTGTTTCTCTCTCCGACGCATTTAAGACGTCCAACACTCTGTAAATTCGCTCATTGCATGGCAAAATCCCGGCTTATGCTTTGGCAACGGTCTTGGGGGAGAGCGCAGGTCGTGTAGATCCCCAAGGCAAGTCTAATTGTCGCCTTCACGTGGTTGCTGCCTGTTTATTGGTCTGGTTCCCTATGAAACAGATGTAACGGAAACAATTAGGCGCCTACCCGTCTTCCCGCTTTGCTCGCATCCCATCCTGCTCATCATCTCACTCCTGGCTACCACGAGCCCTGAGGCCTCAAAACCTCTAAAAGTGTGGCCGCAACACTCTAGGGATAGTGGTGTGTGAAACTTTTCGCGAATTCCCTCGGCTCTGCTGGAGAGTGAGGACGTATCCAGTGGACTAACCACATCCTCCTGCGCTAGGACCTGCGTAGTTGAGCGCCGTAAGCCAGGATGACGGAGTCCTGGGGGGCTGAGCTGAACCGTTGCTGCGGCAACGGCAAGGCAACACTCCCCCTTCGGTCCCGATTTCAGGCAAAACGGTAGCCCCGCCTGCTAGCCACGGGCGGGGAAACGGTTCTGTGTCCCGTCAGAGGGCCACTGGCGAGGGGTGGGAAGGCTCACGATATGGGCTTCCCATATTGTGGGTGGTGGAGGTCCATGCTGAAGGAGGAAGACAGGATGAGTACGCCAGCCAGTGGCGACCAATGCTGCCTGGACATCCTGTCGACCACCCGATGTCGCGGCCAAAGCCAACTTCGCACACCTATATCCCCCTAATAATCTTAACGCCCGCTGCTCTTTTATAGCAGCGATCAGGCGTTCCCATGTGCAGGCTCCAAGGTGGGTGGGAAGTTAGGGGGATGAAGACATCGTACCGCCAAATTATGGACAGGTCAAATAACACACACTCACACACGACGAGAGCCCCATCCGGCGCGGCTCCGCACTCCACAAACGACACAACCGGCACACACACACACAACATACCCACACCCTCCCCTGGTGGCTCGGCTATGCCGAGCAGTAATCCCAGTGGGAGCACAGCTACACCAAACCCGCAATCCCAAGCGCCACGCCCACAGGGGAATCCCTCAGGCAGCGCCGGGATTTCACGCAAGGGCAAACGGAAGGACACGCCAAGGATGCAGGCCTCAACCCGCAACCAAGGCGTCGCCCACCAGCGCCCCTATTTACTTCCGGATCCGATCGACCTAAGCTGGACTTCGCGCGATAGGGGAAGTGGGAGGAGGCCCGAAACGGCACCCGCCCGCCAACCATCCGCGGACGTCCTGAATAGGAAGAGGAGGAACCGGAACAGAAACTTCCGGCATAAAGCCAAAAAGGCAAACTTAGCCTTGGTGGCTGGGAAGCGCTTCCTCGGCTAGTGCACCAAACCCGCGGGTCACGGTGCCCGAGCCACCGGGCGTCGCTGTGGGGACCACCCAGACGACTGGTTTGATCCAGGAGCCTGTGGCGGGTCCCTCAGTTAACACCGGAGAAAGGAAGAAGTCCAAGCGTCCAGGGAAGGCTGAACGAGCCGCGGCTAAACGTGACCGCGCTGACGAGACCCTGTCTCCAAGGCCGGGCTCTCACGTGCACAAGAAGCTGCGGATCGAAGCCACGACGCCCCCTACCTCTTTCGCCGATGTGGCAAAGATGGACTTGGAGGTGGCAGTAACCTCCGAGAGGGAAGGCGAAATGGATAATAGGCTGGCCGACGAGATCCTCACAAAAATGGAGGCGAAGGTCAAATTCCAGTCACGGACGTGGGACCCTGAAGATCGGGGGCCGGAGTTTGATGGCAGACCCCTCATCGAGGGAGGATGCCTTAAGCTCTGGTGCTCCGACAGGTGGACCCTCCAGTGGCTGAAAGAGTTTATCGCGGAGATCCAGCCCAAAACGGGCGTGCGATTCGCGGTAAAGAGGCAAGACGAGGTGAAGCCTCGGGTTACCTGCAGGCTAGTTGTCCCGAACGAGAAGAACTCGTGGGACAGCGGCCTGGAGATAGCTCGAGGCTTAAACTTCCAAACCCCTGGGCCGAAGTTCGCCGATGGGTGATGCTGAAGTCCGACAGACAGGATAAAGAGATGGTTCCTGGTCGTCGGAATTCCTGAAGACCTGATTGAGGTGATCCAGGCGCACGGACGCAAGCTATCGCTGATGATGGGGAAGGTTTATGTGATGTACCGAGGCCGCGACAAGCGCCTGGTCCCAACCCCCTCCCGCGATCTGCCGTCAACCTCCCGCGACCTGCCGTCAACCTCCAAGGCGCCTGACACCTCAGCGAGCTGCTCCACACCTGAAGCAGCACCAGCTCAACCAGGCCCCTCGTGCTCATCGCCGGGCAAAGGCGAGGAACCACCGCCAGACGTCGGGCTCGACGACACCGGCGAGATACTCGCAGACCTGTGCGATATGTTGGTGATGGAGGAGTCATCGCAAGATGGCGAACCCATCCTCTAGCATTCGCACAGTACAATGCAACCTCCACCACAGCATCACCGCGACGGCTCAACTCCGCAAGTGGTTGGAGGCACAAACATCCGCCATCGCACTGATTCAGGAGCCGTGGGTCAGATCGGGCGGCATACGAGAGACTCTCTTCTCTAAAGGGTAAGTTGCATTTCGTAGCAGGCCAATCGCCTCCGAGAACGTGTATTTATACAACCATAAATATCTGTGCAACAACCCTAACTGAGTTCTGTTCCAGAGACACGTATGTCATAAAAATACACCTCACTGAAGCGCATGAACCTCGAGACATCGTGGTGGCGTCATCCTACATGCCGGGTGAGGACAGTCCTCCTCCAGATGAACTAGTGAAGCTGGTACAACACTGCGAGGAAAACAAGCTGGAGCTCGTCATCGGAACTGACTCCAACGCACACCATGCACTCTGGGGCATGGAAACCAACAATGACAGAGGTACAGCTTTAGTCGAATTCCTTTTCACTACTAACCTTAACCTACTTAACAGAGGTAAGGAGCCTACCTTTGTCACCAGAAGGGCACGCACGATCATAGATCTGACGCTGGCCTCCACAACGCTGTCTAACCTTATCCGTGGATGGCACGTGTCAAAAGAGGCGTCGTGCTCTGATCACCGATGGATAAGGTTCGACATAGATGTCTCTTGTCCTCCGATTCCGGCAGGCAGGAGAAATCCCCGGAAAACAAACACGGTAATATATGCAGAGTCCCTGAAAAAGAAACTCCATAGCAACACACAACGTCCACGTGCGGACATCTCAACGGCAAACATCGAGGACCAGGTGAATAACCTTACAAACGCACTCCTCGGTGCCTATCATGAAGCCTGCCCCATAGTAGAGCGTCATGATAGGCAGGATACAAGCAATACCTGGTGGGGCCCTGAGCTGGAAAGACTCAGGCATAGGACCCGCAAGGCTCTTAACAGGGCCATGAACACTGGCTCTGAGCAAGACTGGGACAGCTACAAAGCTGCCAAATCCAGGTACAAAAGCGCATCAGGTTTAGAAGGAGTGCGGGATGGAAAAAGTTCTGCACCTCCATCGAATCCTGTGAACAAGCAAACAGGGTGAGGAAAGTTCTGGCCGGTGAACAACGACGGGAACTCGGCTCCCTGTGCAAACCTGACGGTACGTACACGAAGTCAGAAAGAGAGGTCCACGAGGTGCTGCTGGAAACACACTTCCAGGGCTGCACACTGCTGGACCAGGTAGTATGGAACGACGAGCCCCACATAGCGACAGAAGATGACCGAAATGTAGCCAAGTCCGTGGTCACATCTGAGAGGCTAAAATGGGCCTTAAACAGTTTCAAACCCTTCAAGGCGCCGGGGCCAGATGGCATCTTTCCCGCTCTACTAAAGTGGGGAGGTGACCTACTGGTTAAACATCTCCTGGTCATTCTGAGGTCATGCCTGACCCTCCGCTACATTCCTTTAAAATGGCGAGAGGTTGCAGTAATCTTTATACCTAAACCAGGTAAGGCCGACTATACGGCAGCCAAATCGTTTAGACCAATCAGTCTCACCTCGTTCCTGCTGAAAACTCTAGAACGACTGTGTGAAAGAGAGCTAAGAGACAAAACGCTCTTCAGCAGACCTCTACATACACACCAACATGCTTACAGCACAGGTAAATCTACTGTGACCGCGCTTCATGCAGTGGTAGGTCACATTGAGCAGGCCCTCGACAACAAAGACATCTGTCTGGGCACCTTCATTGACATTGAAGGAGCTTTTGACAAAACGGGGTTTACCACCATCGAGACCGCCCTGAAAAAACAAGGAGCCAACGAGACAATCGCAGGTTGGATCGGAAGTATGCTAAGTAAAAGAGTGGTAAGGCTATCCGACGATTCTCCTCGAGCACTGGTGGCCAAAGGGATGTCCGCAGGGAGGTGTACTGTCACCCTTACTGTGGAATCTCACCATCAACAGCCTGATAACAGAGCTCAATCAGCACCATATGATGGCAGTTGGCTACGCAGATGACGTGGTCATTCTCATCACAGGTAAACAAGCCAGCACGGTCTGTGACGTGACACAAGCAGCTCTACGCATCGTAGAGAAATGGTGCCGCACCAACAATCTAACGGTAAACCCAGCGAAAACTGACTCTGTCATGTTCACCAACAAAAGGGTTTTAGGTAACTACCACCTTCCGAAGCTCTTCGGCAGTGAACTAAAACTCTCCAATGAGGTAAAGTACCTAGGTGTACACCTAGACAACAAGCTGAATTGGAACTCGCACATCGAGAAAAAACTCGAAAAAGCAACACTTACCATGTGGCACTGTCGCAGAATGATCGGTAAGAAATGGGGACTCTCACCCAAAATCTCACTATGGCTATACCAAGCAGTAATTCGACCGATGGTAAGTTATGGCTGCCTTGTGTGGTGGCATAGAACTAACATCATCAGAATTAGTGACAAACTGCAGAAACTTCAGAGGCTAGCGTGTGTATCCGCCTCAGGTTGCATGCGAACAACCCCCACCGCGGCATTAGAGGTCCTTCTGGGACTGCCACCGCTGCATCTGTTCATTAAACAAGAAGCTGCGTGTGATGCGGTCAGGTTAGACTCTCTGGACCTGTGGAAGAACAGGGGAGCACATACCACCATCCTAGAGCAGGTAATGACTCAACTTCCTATACTTGCCAGCCCGATGGACATTATCCACCGAAGACTAGTCTTCGACAAGAAATACAAGATTCAACTGCATGAGAACCCCTGTGACAACAAGGTGATTCACAGAGAAGTTCGTATCTTCACGGATGGCTCCAAGACCAAAAGAGGAACTGGTGCGGGAGTCTTCTCTGAGGACCTCAACATCCACATCTCGGCACCCTTGGGCCAGCATAACACTGTCTTTCAAGCGGAATGTGTAGGTATCCTAATGGCCGCCACTGCTATTACGGCTAGACAGGTGAAAGAACACAACGTTCGCATACTATCAGACAGCAAGGCAGTCCTGCTAGCTCTAGCCAGTCACTCAATCAACTCCAGCCTCATACTTGAGTGTCACGAGCGCCTAATGCAAGTTGGAGCCTACAACAAGGTAACACTGCAGTGGATTAAAGGACACAGTGACGATAGAGGAAACGACGCAGCTGACCAACTAGCGAGGAGGGGTTCGGACACGGTAGTCCATGGACCCGAACCGATCATCCCCATCCCCTTCAATCTAGCAAGGTCCATGCTACGAACACAAACAGGTAACCAACACAATACAGCGTGGACGCAAGGTGGTACCTGTCGCCAAGCCAGGGAGTTCACTCCGCAGGTAAACAAGAAACTTGCAAGAGCCCTAGTAAACCTGGCCAAACCTCAGCTCAGAATTGCTATAGGGACCCTAACTGGTCACGGTCCTTATAATAAACATCTCTATGCTCTCGGACTTACAGACAGCGCGCTCTGCAGGGGATGTCTGGAGAAAGAAGAAACAGCCGCCCATGTCATTCTCGAATGTCAGGGGGTGGCCATCTACCGGGCCAAACACCTTGGATCTCCACGATCGCTCAGCGAGGCCGCCCGCAGCGTGAAGAAGCTGCTGGCCTTCCTCAACGAGCTGGGATGGTTCAAGTGATTCCCACCCCACGCAAAATAGGCGCTTTGACGTCGAGTTGCGGATATCAGCCCGTTGTACCAATACCAATACCAATAACTTTATTTTCACAATACATACACCGTGAAATTTTAGTGGTTGTTTTCCCGCAGTAAAATGATTCTATCTTAGTAGTACAAAAGATGTGTGCAGTTCTTTTTTGGTAAAATCAATAAATGCCGGTTTTACGAAAGGTTTAACCGTAACTCGAAAGCACGTTCGAACCGTTTTATGACTTAGGGTGTAGAGCTTCTTTAGCTTTAAGCATCGATTTCATGCGGCAAGCAGTACCTGAATACGTCACATCTTCAAAAACAACGATAGCTTCTCTCGTTTTCGAGTTGGAAAATTATTATTCTGAAAAATCGAAAAAAAAAAAATTTTTTTTTTGAGGAATAATTTGCATGGTTCGATAGTATTACTAAAGGCAAATCGTTCTGCCACGGGAAAACAACCACTAAAATTTCACGGTGTATATAAGTAACTACTCTAAGGCCTTATCGCCCTAGTTTAGGGTAGGCCCGTGTCCCAGCAGTGGGGACGTGTATGGGCTGATGATGATGATGATATATAAGTAGGTACTATTGGTTGTAATTCTTGTGACATTATACTATAACATATTTTATAAGGTTTTCTGGCGCAAATTTGTGACATTTGTCACAGTTTAAAACTTATATGCTGAAATATTTATATGCTGAAAATGACCTCAACTGACCGTTCAACGTGAATGAAACTGACCGTTACCGGTAAGAATTTAAAATGTGGCGCCATTTCTACCTCTTCAGGCAGAATTTGTCCGAACTTTATCTGAAAGTGAATTCAGAAGGGCGTTACTCTGTTCAATGAGTCGAGTACAGACCTACGCTTGCGGATCGCTCTCAATGCGCTGTCGCAGTGCGTGGGAGGGCTATGTGTTGATGTGTGTTATGGGGACGGCGGCGTAGTAAAACACGTCTAACACGTATAAATACTAAAATAAGCACTGTCAATGAAAAAGTACCAAAATATGCAATAACGCTATAAAAATAGCATTATATGCGTTTGCATATGCAAACATGCAAATGCATATAATCCGATGTCTATACTCTATTCCATTTATGAAGTCCTTTTTGACATTTCGAAGAACGTAACTCTGCACGTTTCAAATAAATCCAATTTAATATCACTTTTTGTGTTTAGTAGGAAATCGTTATTTAAAAAATATACAAATGTGCAAAAACACCCTACAATTAATTTACAAGCAAAATTAACTTATTGTTTTTGATCTAACTATTGATTCTATATCTGAACTTCAAAATAAAATAATATTTTTTTGCGCGTATGCAGTTACGTACTATGGTTTATGTTTTACTTTTAAACGTAGTGACGTGCCTCAAGTATTCGGTTAGTTAAACCGATCATTCGCGAATGAAAATGAATCGAGCGGCAATGGGACTGCTTATAACTTAAATGCATTTTACAATAAAACGTAATAATTAGGGCAGTCCTTTGCAGGTAATATGTAAACTGATTAAATAACAAAATAAATTAATAAATCAAGCAGTGATGATTAAAAACTATAAAATCAAATATAAAAACTTAAATGAATTGTTTGTTTTTATTTTAATCTGATGCTCATAGTAACTGTTGAGTTACTACATTACGCGATACAATTCGTATAATTAATTTAGTGTTGCAACTATAGGTACTCGGTGCAAACACTCCTGGCAGCAAACGGTGTCAAACATTCGGTGCCATTAATTACCGAGTCATTGACACGAGCCTATAACTGTTATGATCCTTTAAACTCAGTGTAAATTTTAAATAACTTAACTATCATTATTCATTATTATTATACTAAACATCCAATCGTGTATTTCTTTTTTCGACAAAAAATAAGTTTGGAAGTTTTGCATGTCTAAAATTGTTCTTTCGATAATTTTTATTCACCTTAGTTTTTGAAAGTTTGTTCGATTTAAATTTGTTACAAATCGAGAATCGTTGCCGCTGAATATCGATTTCTAAGGGTACTTCCCTAGTACCGAACTATTGACATCTGTCAAAAAGGACTTCATAATTGGAATAGAGTATAATAATGTGTATAAAACCGAATGAAAATTCCCGCTACAAATAAGGTTCAATTGTTTGAAGACATTCAACAATGATTGTTATGTAAACTTTCTCAGGGATTACAATAATGTTTTTAATTCGTATGTCACTGTTCATAATACCCGTCAAGGTGTTGGGTGAATGTAATCTATACTAATATTATAAAGCTAAAGAGTTTGTTTGTTTGAACGCGCTAATCTCAGGAACTACTGGTTCGATTTGAAAAAATCTTTTTGCGTTATATAGACCAATAGGAGCAAAGATACAATGGAAAATGTGTAAAAAACGGGGGAAACGCGAACGAAGTCGCTGGCACAGCTAGTGTTTATATATTCGACTCTGTGGAACAGTGGCTAGTGACCCAGGTTCACTATCAACGGTTCCAAGAGTCGTGGGTTTGATTCCCACCCGGGACAAATATTTGTGTGACGAACATCGGTGTTTGTTCCGTGATAATTAAATATATTTAAGTATATTTGTGTATCTGTCACGGCTAATACCCGAAGTGCGGCTACACCTAGTTCTAACCGGCTAAAACTAGGTGTAGCCGCACTTCGGGTATTAGCCGTAACATATCCACTGTTGATTCTGATATCCGTAACAAAAGTGCTTAACCTACTTACCACGGGATCAGATCAATGTATGTGATGTTTTGAAATATTTATTGTTATATTTATTTATATATTAACTTTTCATTATAAGTGATTCCCTACATAATGTATGTACATATATATATTTTTTTATAAGAGGCTAACAAGATGACATCACTCCACATGATGGTAAGCGGTATGTTATGCGGTGCGGTATGGTATGTTATAAGAACGTGGTAAATGTTCGTGGTAATGTTGGTAAATTCACTCATCTCATATCACACGATGATGAGACATCATAGTAGCCAAAATCAGCTGAGAGAGATAATCATCGTCATCGGTCAAGAAAAAGATTGGTTATTGTGCGATAGGTTCAGTTGATCAGTAAGATCAAGTGCCTCCGATGGTTTGGTCTTGGCTTGCAATTCTCACCTCTACTAAGTAGCAAGTGCAATGCTGATTGACCATAAGAGTTTTCACACATAAATATACTAACCGTAAACTTTCACAAAATTATTTAATAAGATCCCACATAATGTTATTGAATTGGCTTTTTATAATTTCAAACTTTTTGTTAAGTCGTGTCTTGTAAAAAAGGGGTATTATAAGTAGAAGACTACCTTAATGATAAAAATCCATGGACATGATTAGCTGCTCGCTTGGATAATCCAAGAATTATGTAACTTGTACAATTGTTATGTATTTGTGATTAATTTATTGATAACTTGACGTGCAAAAGTATTACATGTAAATCTATTTGTAGAATAAACTATTTCATTTCAACTTTCGTGTCGAACTTACCTGTCTCTGTAACTTGGACAGTTCATCCTCAGCTATCTTCTCCATTTCCATGTCATCGCTTGGAGCTGTCATTTTGCTTTTTTTAACCGGTTTTAGGGTTTGCACCGAACGTCTCAAGAGTTTGAGAGGAACTAAATCGCATGCAGGATGGCTGGTGGAGTTTTAGTTAGATCAATATTGTTACTAGGTTACGTTGTAGACCGCATTGTTGTTGTTTTTATTGTAAAATCGAAATAGAAAAATTGGGGTTTTATGATGTAGGTTGTAAGACGATTTTTCCGGAGTTGCAGATACTTCTCCTTATCAATACATGCTAATACATTTTGTAACGTATCTCAACCATTTATCTTACGCGTTTACTTTCATCGTAATCATAAAATTCATTCTTTTACACTATATGTACGATTGGCTTAGGGCTGATTAACAGACCCATAGAATGATGAAGAACAAGTATAAAAAAGCGTCAAAATCGAGTGGTTAAGGTCGTTGTTTGCCATGCCAGAGGTCGCCAGTTCAAACCCCGCCACTAATCACAGTATTTTTAAAATTTGAAAATCATATGTACGATTATTCGACGCTTTAACGGTGAAGGAAAACATCGAGAGGAAACCTGCATACCTACGAAGAAATAAAAGAAATTCTTATATTCTGATTCTGTGCTTTGTTGAAGCGATTCAGCATCTTCCTATTTCCACCTTTTTCCATCTATTTCTACTTTAAGAGATTAGGATAAGGTGTGCCCCAAGGTGAAATGTTAAGACCCATCCTCTCGAACTAAATCTAATCACAATTTTATCGTAAGCTACGTCTTGAATCTTATCTCATGTCATTTGTGAACGTTGTGATGTCGAATGACGTGTGTCGAATGTTTCTGCCAAAGAGAATATAATCACTATGGTTTCTGCGGTAATATTGAACTCGGTAGATTTGGTACATGATGTTTAGGTTTTTTTTTAATTTACTTCTCTTTATTTAGCTATAGATTCTTTATGTTTCTGCAACGCGCTTATTACCGTCTTTATGCTACGGAAATGAGACAAGTATTGTCTATTTTATATACCTTTGTTTGTGTATACCTTTGTGAAGAGAAAATAAAATATATTTGAATTTGAATGAATTTACCTATGTAAAAATTCGCATATGGCTAGCATTTGGCTCATTAACAATTTTAAACATGATTGTCGTTTAAAAACAGTAACTATCGAGTTTTTTCCGGGAGTTTTCTCGGTAGAATCGGCGTTCCGAACCGGTGGTAGAATCTTATTATTACTAATGTGACGATCTTATAAAAATAAGTGCATGTAAATTGTCTACATATATAAAGACATTTTGATTTTGATTATTATACCTATATACTATAGCATGTATGATTAATACTCGTTTAGTATATACGAAGTATCTTTTGTTGAACTATTAAGTGAAGTACATACTCATTGCTATTAAAAGATTTCTTTCGCCCAAATCTAGACAATTAGGAAAGCCAGTTTCCTAAGTTGACCCTAACTTGGTATTGAATCCGCGACCTTGCGCGTTCAGGCCAAACCTCTAGAAGTATTGCACACCAGATTTGGTGAATAATCGCTCACGGTCAAACGAATGATTCTATTGTACATTTTTCTCATGCAAAAACATACTCGAATAAATCATTCAAAGTGAATTTATGAAAAAAAAAAACAACCGTTCTTTTGCTACGTGCGTGACCGGGAATATGAATCTAGTACTTTATGTCTAAGACCTACTTCCCAGCGCCAAGATTTAACGGGAACCTACGAGATATTAGCGAGTTCCCTTTTAATACTTCTTGAGATCATGTGTTTATCTGATGATTGTTATGGAACTAGGTACTGTTTAAGAAAATATATTAAAGAACCCGTTCAAATTTGATTAGCCTACATTATCTAAGTAAATAATATAAGAGATAAAAATATTATATCTTCTTAAGACTAAACAGAAAATAATGTTATTAACTGCATTTTGCATGCATTTTGAATGCTGTTTATTACAGTTTAAAGTCATACAAAGATTTAATTATAATTTCGTAAAGTAAAGAAGATTTCAAATATGTATATATTTTTTCCTCATTGAAATGCGATGATGGCTTGGAGTAGCCTCATCATCATCACCGGACTAGCGGGGGAGCAGATGGCTCAAAACTACAATTTGTCTTTGATTACGTAGACAAGTAACTAGCAACAAATGCAATAATAATATGGATGTTCCAGTTAATAATTTACGCGTCTACATTATGTTTAGATAGACGAGGCATTAAAACCCAAAATATCTCAGCTCAGATAAAGATCAAGGCTCAGTTTTTGCGTGCGATGATTTAATTCTGTTTTTAATTCGTTTTAAGGATTCGTGAGATCACTTCCTATAGTTAACCAACAATAATGTTTCACAATTTTTTGACTGCCCGCTCTCTTCGCATTACCTTGGCAGAGACCAACTACACAGATGTATAGCTATCTCGTTCGCTCGCGTTACATTTGGGTTTGTACCTGTGTATTGCTGTCTCGCTTGTATGCACGTGCAGGTCGGTCAATGAGTAGTAGTTACCAGATGGGATTGGGTGTTAGTTTATTGCCTAAGTTGGTTTTGTGTTTGAGATGAGTTTTTCTTTGTTTGCTCTTTTTTGCAACAGATGTTTTATAATTCATTTAATTGTAAAACTTTTTTTTCAATGCCATTTTTATGTACGTAGGTACCTAGTTAATGGCATAGTTAGGCATGATACTTTAGGTTTATTTTTATTGGTAGCCGTTCATACATAAGATTGTCATATTTGGAGACCGTTTTATAATGTATTTTGAAAATAATCTCTGCAATTTATACCTGGTAGATATTCAATAAACTATGAGCATCAGACTAGGAATGTCAGAGAAACTGAACATAATAAATAGTTCAAGAAAGAAGGAATTATTAATTGGGTAATATTTTGGATAAAATTCTTTGAAATTTTAGTAATTGTAAGTAATTACATTTTTTGTGTTTATAGTCAAAATATATTTGTGTCATAAAATTATCTTCAATATAGCCAAATATTCATATGATGTTTTGCTTATTTATTTTGTTTGTTCTACCGTTATTTATCGCCCGTTGCTGCACCCTTAAGAAACCTCCTCGTGGCCAAAATAAATACTGTATTAGCTCGAAATGTCGGATCTCTAAATAATGTTTAGAATACCAATACACGCGAGTTTAATCCGTAAGATTTGTTTTATTTCAACTGTATTAATTAACAAGGGCATGAAAAATGCATACCTAAATGAATAAAGTAGTTCGATTTTGAAACAAATGCATATGTACAATCGGGCACGTGCAATTGCACTACCTACCCGCGCCCTCTACACCGGCCGCCATCTTTGCCCGCCGCCGCCCGCCGCGGCCCGCCGCCGCCGCCCCCACTGTTGTGTCCGATCCGTCGTCCGGGCAACACCGCCCCGCGCGCGAGTGCAGTGCAGTGAGTGAACCGGAAATGTGCGCGAATCCGTGATAAAAACACAATAATGGCACTAAAAAAAGATCTGGAAAACGTGAACATCTTCAAAAGTGTCAAAATACAAATGCCGAAGTCAACCAAGCTTCAGCAGGTCATAGAGAAATACTTCAAAAAGGACGGATACACTAAAATAGTGCAAAGTTGAATCGGATTAGTTTTAGAACTAGTTGTATTAGATAAATGGCCGGTAAAGTTAGTGCGAATATTAGTAGAAGTAGAATACATTGTGCTGAGCCGCCGGATAGGAGATCGCCGAGTTTTATAACTGATGCAACTGAGTTTATTGGTAAAGGTGACATAGTGAGGTCTTCAACGCCAGTAAGCAGCAAGCATAGGAGAAGTAGAAGTAGGAGTGGTACTCGGATAACGCCGTCTGCTCTGAGTTTATCAGACGAGGGTTTTTACCAGGACCTGGAAGAATACGTGAAGGAGATGTCGTCGACAAGGGACAGTAGTGTGATGGACAATCAGGAAGATGTGTGGAGCCAGCTACAGCAGAAGGAGTCTGATCTACTCCTGGCTGCTGAGCTGGGGAAGGCCTTGTTGGAGAAGAACGAGGAGCTGAAGAAGGAACAGGAGCGGGTCGTCGAGGAGTACTCCAAGAAACTTGAGGTGAGTTTCTGAACGAGTTCCTTATGTTTGTTTCCATAGCAATGCACTTTGTGATTGGATTATAGCCTTCCGCCATTGGATTGTTTATTTATCATTATTATAATGTTAGAAACATAGGAATACTGTCTAGTATACTTTTAGAATCTAATTGATAGTCATATTTTAGTTTGAAAAAGAAATAATGCCAAACTATTTAGCCAGGTAGATAAAATTCTAATGCTCTAGTTGGAATAAGCGTAGCCATTACTATTCTATGAAATAAAATCAACACTATAAAACTACCAATAACGAAGTCATAAAACCAGTTTCGATACGCCATACAAGTTGTTTGGCAGGCAAGTCATGGATCCGAATGTTATTGACGCCTTGACCACCCAAAATATTAATTTTGAAAATTACAAGATCAAAGCTCCCGACACAATAGCGTTCGTAGTCCCGAAAATGATTACTTACATTCTTTCTCATGTGGACTGGTTTGGTACCTATTTGATTATTTTTTTTTGTTTTGGCAACAAAACGTCTCATTTAGAGGCTTATTGAAGTAATGCAGGTGTGCTTTCTATTGAAAATAATTGTTTGTAAGACTGCCATCTGCATAACAAATGCTCGATCGAACCGTAATTGATTTGAAATGTCTAATCTTTCGACACTTTCGCTTTACTGTGTTTAAATGTTATTATCTTTTCTTACTTTCTAACTAAAACCCTTATTTAGTAGAAGGGCGGCGTAGTTCTATTCTTGGCCTTATAGAAGCCCTTAAAAGCATTAAAGGAATATCAACCAACAAGGCGCAAAACTACCCTCAAGTTTTGACTGATTGTATTTTTAGCATCTGCGAAAAATTATGATGACATTATGATGAATCGAAATATGTAATGTTCTCATGAAGAACACACAAAATTTTGGAAGAAATCAATTAGCACAATAATTTGGCGGATTTTTCAACACTGCCCTATGATTTCTCGAACAATTTCAATAAATATATATAAGTTGCTTTGAGCATACGAACCTCAATATTGATTCAAAACATAACGATTCTATTGTACTATTTGTACTTGCACAGTTGCACCTACATTTGCCTTTAAACCCTCAAATTTAATTAGTCAAATTGCGTACATACTTTGGGTAGATAAGTTTTTGTTGTGCAATTAGTGTTTGTTGTAGGATTATTTCAATTAACATCGGGTTTTTGTGGTTTTTCATCTAATTAATTAAGTTCGGTTTTGTTTTAGTCGTTAACGGCCATAATGGGACTTTTGTGACTCCTAATAGGCTGTTAGGTTAAATTCACTGTGTAGATCTTTATCACGAATTTCAATACGAATATTGAAAGTAGCAATATTTTCAGTTCTTCAGTTCGTTTCCCTTCGTTTAATTTGAGATACTTTTTACTTAATTTTAAGTTAATTGGATTGTATTGCGTCTCCCAATTGATTTCAACCGAGCATGGAGTGTTTGAATAGCATTCTATGTGACCTGTTGTATTTAAGCCTTTTGATATCCGGCGAGTTTTATCAATTACTCATAATGTCAACATTGATTTTAGATTTAATCTTTAATGTAAAGATCGTTATCTTAATAGATTTCGTAATCGCTTCTAAACTAAAGCTATTAGTGATGAATTGCGTCACCATCTCTGGGATTGGTGATGATGAACATCAAAATAGCGCATTGGAACCTTGGGAATTTCATTTGATTAAAGTTTACTCTTGGCGTCTACTCATAACAATGATAAGGGAATAAACTACAATAATATAACGTCAAGTAGCCCCAGTTTATGGAGGCAGTTTATTAATGACACAAGAACACGACAGGTAGTTATTGATTACTTGAAGAAAACAAGGCGATTCGGCCAGTTGTGTACACGTATAACTATGTACAGCTTCTAAACAATACCATTTAAAATTGCTTGTATTGATTTCTTCAGTTTGAATGCGAATTTTAAGTAAGATGTTAATCTAACATTCTAAGTCTAATCAATGTAATGTTTTAAGATAATAGTTGTTATTTGTTACCATTGTTATTAATTTGTACTAATAAATGATTTGTCTGTTCTATTTTTGCAAATATTTAGACGACTCTTAATATTTCAATTACTACTTACACTTTTTTAGTAAAGGTAACGTCCAAATATTTGTCATTCTTTTAAGTTTAGGTTTTGTATCTTGAAAATAGCCAGTTGGAATTGCGTAGGTATATCGGCTTTAAGTTATTCTTAAAGACCAAGCCCCTGAATTTCGATACAGTCTTACAAATTAACTAGCAACTTGCTCCGACTTCCCACGTGTACAATGCTGATGAAATAATCCGTGTTTCTCTACAATATTATGTCTGTTTCAAACAAATAAACCTTCCTCTTGAATCAGTTATTAAAAACTATTTAAAAACTGCATCAAATTCCGTTGCCTAGTTCTGAGGATCTAAGTTTGCATAGGGACGTACATAGCGGTGAGAGCCATCCGCTCCCCCGCAAGTCCGGTGCTGATGACGAGGCTACTCTAAGCGATCATCGTATGACAGTTAAGAAAAAAAAAATTGGGACGTACAAACAGTGGGCAACGACTTTGCTTTATACTATGTACTATTTACTATGTAGTTATATAGTTGGTAAACGGTATTACATAGTTAACAGCAGCAATCATCTACATCTACGCTTTTCAGCACCGGCGCTAACGCAACCCGCTCTTGCTTTCCTATTTTACGACCCAATTCTTTATTGGCTTTCAGCAAGCCTTTATCGCCTGCTTTCGTCAATTTCATTTACAAAACACTCAATTACAGACCACCAGAACATTTAGATACCAATCTTCAAACACTTTGTATAGCGTTAAGAATCTAATTACATTGGCCGTGTGTGCAATTCACCGCAATGTGGAATGAAGCTGATATGTTCATTTGAGGGGTGCGATGACTAAACTAAATTGCGTCATTTTATCGAGCGATCAACGTATCGCAATTTGTTATTGAGATAACTCGCTAATTCACGGAAAAACCATTGTTTTATCGGTAACAAAGTTTATGCTTTTTTATGTATACTAATATTATAAAGGTGAAGAGTTTGTTTGTTTGATTGAACACGTTAATCTCAGGCACGAATATATACTTCTTTAAATTGGATAGACCATCTATCGAGGAAGGCTTAACATCAAGCTGCGACCAATAGGAGTGAAGAATCAACAGAAAATGTGTAAAAAACGAAGGAAAACACGGACAAAGCCGCTGGCACAGCTAGAGTATAGTTTTTGGTTTGTTATCCGATACTTTTATTGACCATGAGTTAACTAATGTTATGTTCTAACGACCTCTACGTTGCCACGATTGGAATCACACGGAACTTAGCATGGATAGGCATAATAAAAAACCAGTAGTTTTAAATCGAAAACCAAAGGATTTTAATAACCTAGGAAATTATTTTCACTGTAGGCATTTGCTAGGCCTCTTATAGTAAACTATAACATGACAACTTCTACTTTGTTACAAGAAAGCTTATCATTTTTATATAAAAATACATCAGTAAAAAAATTAGGTTTAAGTAAAAACAGGTAAAAAAGTGAATATAAAATTTTCAGGGATATTACTAGATCAATAATTTCGTTTCACGTTGAATTTCACAGCATTATTAAAAGTGTTCTTATTAAAACGAATTGCATCTATTCCACGATACAGCCTTCGATATTATTGAGCTAAATAATATATTAAAAAGAAATCTAGGTAATGGCATTAAAGCAGTTTTGCTTAATACAGTAACGATCATGAAAAACATAATCGTGGAATCTGTGAAGAATTCCAAAAAGATTATCCGATCTCATTTAGAAAGTGTAAGAAGTATGATTGACGCTGCTCGTCTCTAGCCATGGACCTTGTCTATACAAAGGGGTAAATGGTGTTGTCTGTTCGTGAAGGACAGTTTCGTAACGGCTTAGCGGATTGAGTAAGGGCGCTAAGTCGGTAGGCGGTCACGCCTTTGTGAGAATCGCTTTTAACGGAGAACGTTAGTAAGTCAGTTTTAACCGCGATCATCGTAGTAGTTGGTCTATGCCAGGAACCATGACGCCGCTAAGGCGATGAGGTACATCGCGGTGATTTAGTCGGTACACCCCCTGGGCATTGCACTCCGCCCAGGAGCAGCGGCTGGCATTTACCATCTTCGCGCCAGTCGCCGGGGAGTCCGACACACCACTGGGAGAGAACCCCATCTCCCGGTGACGGTGAATCAAGCTAAACTAATGGTCTGGAATCTGAAGGATTAAAGAATATGCATGCTATTTTTAACCGTCTTCGCAATAAGACAGTTATGTTAGAAAAATCAATGACTTATGACACCTAAGCTTCAAAATTATGACACCTAAGCTTTAAAATCTATACTAATATTATAAAGCTGAAGAGTTTGTTTGTTTGTTTGTTTGAACGCGCTAATCTCAGCAACTACTGGTCCGAATTGAAAAAAATCTTTTTGTGTTGTATAGACCATTTATCGAGGAAGGCTTTAGGGTATATAACATCACGCTGCGAATAATAGAAGCAAAGATACAATGGAAAATGTGTAAAAAACGGGGGGAAACGCGAACGAAGTCGCTGGCACAGCTAGTAATTAATAATTACTATGCATGCTATCATGTCACTCCCAGAAGAGTCAAAGAAGTGAGCTATGTGATACGTATTGGATCAAAAATAAATATGTATCTAAAGTAAAATAGTCAAGCATCGGTTGTTGCTAAGTTGCTGTCTAGAAAGACATCAAATAATACAGTTTATATTTTATCCCAGATCTAAATATGTAGGTTGCCCGTGACCACGAGCGCTGTAAAGAAATCGAAACCTCGGGTCTCTAAATAATAATAAATAAATGCGGCCCGTAAAATGAGTATTATTTCCAATGTGTAGTGTTCGCGCAAATAATAGACAAATCTATAGCCGTTAGAAGATGGAAATTACTTGAATATGATAATGATGTTTCTCATTCTGGCATTTGTACCAATACAAATCCTAAATCTAAGCAGACATCTTTAACAGTAATAAGTATTAGAGCAGAAACAAAAAGCATTGAAACAGACTGCGATAAAAAAAAACGTAATACGTACAGCCACTCCTAGCTTCTAGATAAAAATGTTGACCTAAAATCTGAACAATTGACTTATCAATTATCTGTGACTGCCGCGCAAAATCTTCCAATGTTAAAATGGGAAGATAACATTCTTTAGATGATTAAAATATTAAAAATTGTAGTTTAAACGTAATGTTACTGTTATTAAGTGCGGGTTGGTCGACTACACAACCTAAGAACTTCTTCGTAGGTGTTTCTCACGATGTTTTCCTTCGCCGATAAGGTGTCGGATATTCGTACATAAACATACATGTACATACATAAATACACCCATAAAATCACGCCTTTTTCCCAGAGGGATAGGCAAAGATCACTTCCTGCCATGTGCTTTGGTCCTGGCACACCACTTTTGCTTCATCCACATCCAATATCCATCAACCATGCTTCATGCAAGCTCGTCGATTACGGGTACTTTTGATTTGACCTCTCTTTAAGATTTGACCTTTTTGGTCATGACAGTTCTTTCTTGGTCTTCCCCTGTCGACATTTCCATTTCGTACATGTAAGTATATATGCATTTTAAATTTGAAAAACACAGTGGTACGTATCGGGGTTTGAATTGGCGACCTCTCGCAAGGCAAGCAACGACCTTAACTGCTCTGCCATCGACGTTATTTTATTTATTGAAGAAAAACACAATTCATTAGTATATTCGGTATACGTCGAAACTAGTTAACGTGTCATTACAGTACCCGCTCGGCAGTAACTAGGTTTAAACTGTATTGCGGAAGATGGTTACGAACGCAATGTTATGAATAATACCACTAGTACAATGGTTATGATTGTAAAACGTATTATTATGAAAGCGTAATTCACTGTTTTTGTTGCCCAAATGAAAATTCAGTTGTGTTTTTTTATAAATATTTCGCTTGTAAAGTTATTGGTTTATTTGCAGAAGATTGTTTTAGAGGTATTGTTTGTCTGTAGTTTGCTTGAATATAATTGACTTAGGTCTGGCTCTTATCCATTAAAATAAGTTTTTTTATTTGTATGTGACAGACAGATCAGAAATAAGTCTGATTATTGTAATAATATAATATTTGAAATCTGGACAGTACCTATATCCTACAAATAAATAAATAGATAGACAAACCTTATATGTCCTTGAAATTAATCAATGTTACGAATAGAAAGTATTTTACTTAGAGTATCAAACACTTAAGTTATGTTATGTCACATAACATTACAAGAAGAGGTAAAGTGTTAAGAATATGACAAATAAATGATAGATGTTACACAAATGTAGTCTCTGACGTTACAATGCACAACAATTACATTGGAAGACTGACTGGACTGACTGACAGGTGGTAAGTTAATGCCACAGGTTCAAAGACATGCAACTACACTGGTAATTATCTAGGTGGCAAATGTATCTACGAACGCGATTAAAGATACGAACATCGCTGACGTTTTTAAAGGCACGTAGATCGTAAATAAGACTTCTTGTGTGGCGAGTTTATCTTGAATATTGCAAACCTACAGCGTTTTTCTAAATAATTATGTTCAGCAATGTAATATACGAGAGTGTAATCCGTAAAACTGGTTTTATTGAAACGAACAGCGTCTAAAATATGTAATTGACGTCGAGCGAAATTTTATCTCAAATGCATAATTGTAGCGAATAATTTGTACAAATAATTATTTCTTTCACGTTTTCTAAAGTCACCTTCAATATTATTTTAGATTCTGAGTCGTTTGGTTGCTAACCATATTTGATGCAAACAATTTGCATATTATGACGCTCAGGAAAATGACAGGTGTATGACAATGAAGAAAATAAACATATTTTTCCTCTTAGCAGATTAATGCATCATATTATTGTCCAGTCAACAGAACCTTTACTTTGCCGTTTTGAGCTAAGTGGCTGAATACAATGGGGAAACATGAGTCATGAAGCACTGGTGGATTTTTTTTTTACCTATATCTTGCAACTTTTGCCCACTGCTGGGAAAAAATCTCCTCCTAACCCATCTACTGCTTTCTCTAATGGTGTCATTATAAAAAAAAATGTTCATCATCATCATCATCATCAGCCCATATACGTCCCCACTGCTGGGGCACGGGCCTACCCTAAACTAGGGCGACAAGGCCTTAGTCGACCACGCTGGCCAAGTGCGGGTTGGTCGACTACACATCCTTAGAAATTTCTTCTTAGGTGTGCAGGTTTCCTCACGATGTTTTCCTTCACCGTTAAAGCGTCGAATGATGGTACATATGAATTTCAAATAAGAAAAACACATTGGTACCTGGCGGGGTTTGAACTGGCGACCTCTCGCATGGCAAGCAACGACCTTAATCACTCGGCCATCGACGCTTTTAATAAAAAATATGTTACGTAGTTATAAAATGACTTTTTCCGAGAAATATTAAGAATGATGGAATAAATAATGATGTTAGTCGATTTTCCAATGTTAAATTGTTTATCTAAAAAAAGTAAATTAAATTATTTTGGATTCATTATTTTAATAAGATGCATTCACTCTCATGCCTATGTCCAGCAGTGGACGAAAATGGGCTGATGATGATGATGATGACTCTAACAGGATAACCTCACTCCACCTGGTGGTATCATAAGATTTCTGTAATCTTCAACACAATAATTGGATGATGAAGTAACACATCACTATTTATTAGTTCTTTCGGACTCATGATTCATCTGCTAACATTAACGATAATTCACATTTACAAATGCGCTGCGAACATTCTCATTTAAAGGTCAAACTGTTTACTTTTTTCTTATTTTAAGCCGAAAAGATACGACCAACAATCAAAAGGTCAAATGACAATGGAATAAACGAAATGACACTAGTTTTTTTTTCTGTCGACCTTAGTCTTTGGGACATTATTGTCTGCTAATGAGTTGTTTTACGTGTTAGCTCTATTGTCTATAGTTGGCATCTAGGACTAGCAGCCATCCGGTTTTTGTGTCTAGATATCCCGCATAGCCAAGGGATTAAGAAGATAATTAACAGCGTAATTGGGTAGGATGTCTATGACGGTCGTTTTCGAGATAATTTGCAAATAAATAAAAAAAACTAGTGGCTTTATTGCTTATCGGGATATTTGTATTGCATCTAAAGAAATATACGTATGCATTATTGAGTTTAGGAATTCTTTTTTTATGATGGCTTGAAGTAGCCTTGTCATCATCACTGGACTCGCGGGGGAGTGGATGACTCTCACTCTTTTTTAATTACCGAACTCGCATTCTTATGGGGTTCGTCACACAAATAATTGTCCCGAGTGGGAATCGAATCAACGACCCTTGGAACCGTAGGTAGCGAACCTAGGTCACTAAGCACTGTTCCACTGAGCCAGTAATTTTAGTTCGTTACCGATAATGTATGAGTAGTTTTAGCTACCACTAGCTGTGCCCGCGACTTCGTTCGCGTGGATCACAGGATTTTACATACAAAAGTTTTTCCCGCATACATGCAATTAAGCTTTAAGTTTACTGAGCCCTGCATACCAAATTTTAAGCGTCTAACTTAAGCGGTTTAGATTTTTCATACAAAGGATTTGATTTGATTTGAGGATTTTCCCGCTAAATCCCGTCCCCGTGGGAATTTCGGGAATGCCTTTCTTAGTGCACCTCTACGGTACCTAAGCACCGTCCCTTTCAGATTTCAAGTGCCTACTTTTAGCCGTTTAGGCTGTGCGTTGATATGTAAGTCAGTCAGTCAGATTCTCCTTTATATATTTAGATAATGTCTCTGTCCTCTTGTCTTAGTATACGTACATTGTGTCTGTAAATATAGCAGAATCGAATCCGTGGCCTTTTCGACTTGATTACCAGTCTCTAACGTTCATTGTCTGCATAAACCATTGTCAAGGAAGTCGTGACTCGCAAGATGGTTATTATTTTATTCTCCGAATTTACCTTCGTAGTATTTCCTGACAATGTTTATGTGGTAATTATGATACCTTCTTACTCATACCTTTAAGTTATATCCGGATGTATTATGAACTACTAAAGGTAAATACAAATTTATATATATATCTGGAACATGTCCACATCTGACCCCAATCTAAACAGAACTTGTACTATGGCCGTCAAATACTGATATATGTACATACATATATATTTGTAAATACATATTTAAATGCATAATCACACCCAGATACGGCCGAAACACCGATATTCATCACCCAAATATTTGACCCAGGTGGGAATCGAACCCACGACTCTTAGAACCGTAGGTAGCGACTCTGGGTCACTAACCACTGTTCCACCGTGCCAGTCAAAATACACGAAAAAGCATCAAACCCCGGAACTTTCAACACTACGCGTTTCTTTATGGCCGCTGACGTCACTCGTGACTCGCTAATTGTCTAAATTGCAGCTGGTTTGCGAAATCTAATTATGTTTTTTTATTTTATTGAGTTTGTGAATATATGTGATGTTATATAATATTTATTTATTTATTTATTTGTGAAAACATAGCCGCGCGCTGGTAGGATTTCTCTACGGTTTTATGTGTGTATTTAAAATGATGATTATTTTGTAGCTTGCTTTTAGAATAAGACTTCGAAAGTAAACCTTTTAATCAAAGTAGACTGGCTCGGTGGAATAGTGGTTGGTGACCCAGGTACGGTTCCCAGAGTCGAGGTTCGATCTCACCCGGGACAAATATTTGTGTGAGGAACATTCAACATTACCATAGTAATAAATAAAATATATTTCACAACATCACATTTTAATCTGATCTTAAGCAATTTTGTTACGGAAATGAGTAACAACAATGGATACATATATAATTAAATATATTTAATAACACACCCAGACACGGAACAAACACCGTTAATATAGTAGTACATCATCATGTAAAAAGATATTGCACAATCTTTGTTGAAATAAAGAATAACAAAATAATATAATTTGTGGTAAAAGCAATTAAAGTAGTAATAATAGGCATCTGACTCATCCTAAACCAGGCTTTTCTTGTCTGTCCGTCATTTGATATCTATTAATGAATTAATGGTGCTTTCAATAGCAATGAGTAATATTTGCGTAACGCTATCAAGGTAATGTAAATGGAAGAGATAATATCTTATCTTTACTTTGAATTTGTATATTATATGTTGTTGTGAACATCGCGATCAAACCAGGTGGTGCTATGATTGTAGTAAAATTACTGTAAGTAATTAATATAAGTCATACATTACGCGGATCAATGATATTACATATAATATGCAGGACACAGATTCAAAACGCAAATTACTATGGAGGTGACTTGTGAGGCGCTACCATGAGTTTAAAAGTTACGGACTCGATATCGCCTACGTAAATATGTCTATGAAAAACTTGTACAGCGCCCCAGTGGTTACGCTAAGGACTAAAATCAGTCGTATGAAAAAACAACTCGATAGGTTTTTAACGTACGTAAGTTTTCGATAGCCAACTCATGGTACCGCTACAGGACCGTAGCACATGGTATGGGAAATGATCGCTGCCTACCCCTCTGGGAAAAGGCGTGATTTTATGTATATGTGACTTGTCTATAGCAGTTTATCACATCAAAGACACGGATAAATTGAAGAGAATACTGTCTTAGAGTAGTAATCTAGTAATGCTCCTTGAGTCTCAACTAGGTACAGTCGATTTCGATAAGTTGTTATTTTTATGCATTTAATTTTTATTTAATTTTAATATTCAATAACCTTCAATTAGACTTTATAGGTCTACACGCGATATTAGGAGTAGCAAATTACATAGCTACTTACTGCCCGACGTCTCGATTGGGTTACACCAATCGTGGTCGCGAGCGATGTAATGCAACGCGAAAGTCTAAAATCTTATATTTAATAACCTTTTTAGCCGGCGGCACTTCAAACCTTGGGTATCATCATTGCCGCTAAACAAAAACGCAGGTTTTTTACGTTACACCGAATGTTGTATTCGGGATTTTACTCAGAGCCACGGTTAACAGTTATAATGTGACTCATACCGAGAACAAAGGTGGAGGATTGAGTCCGCGTTTTGTATAGTTTTTCCATTTGCAAAATTATAGTTATTTAGTTGTTTCTCACGCTATTCGTGTTTTTAATGTTAGGGTTTGTAGAGAGAAGTTGTTAGTATGCTACCCATTGAATGGTCTTGATTTTATTAACTGTATATCCCATTTAAGAGTAAAAGTTGCCTTGTTAGTGTTGTATGCTCTACCTATTATTCTAGAGATACCTTTAGAAAACCCACAAACTACATGTCTACATTATTCCGCTATCAATTGTATAGTGTTCTAGATTTAGTATAACTAACTGTAAAGTCCAGATATTATATAAATTTAAACTGTCATGGTGGTTACACATATTAGAAAACTGAATATGTCCGGAATATTTACCTTGCTGTTTTATTTTTATTGACCCGTGATCATGGCGCTTGCAACAGTGCCGAAATATTAGGAGTTCATAAAATAAAACAACATGGTAAATATCCCGGAAATATTCAGTTTTCTTAAGTCCAGATATTATTTTGTAACGTTGCTACTTTAGTATAAATTTACAAACCCGTTCTAACTTCGGCTTATTATTAAATATTTCGTTATAGGCTTTTTAAAGCTTTCGTATCGATTGTCACAATAAGGTTGTGAATACATTGACACTATCGGTATTTCCGGACTGGCTTGACCTTCACGAAGAGAGTCCTACCTACATACTATGTTTATATGTATTCAGGTTAGTTGTATATTTTATCGATCACTTTTGGTCGTCCATATACACAAGAGTTGACTTAGAGATAAAGATAAAGTCTTGATTTCGTAGTTCCTTCACTATTAAATCCTTACTAATATTATAAATGCGAAAGTAACTCTGTCTGTCTGTCTGTCTGTCTGTTACGCTTTCACGCATAAAGTACTGAACCGATTTAAACGAAATTTGGCACATATATAGTCCAGAGCCTAGAAACGGTTATAGGCTACTTTTTAACCGACTGCGCTATAAAGAAGTAATGTTTTAGCCGTTAAACATCTCTACGCGGACGAAAGTCGTCACAGCCACTGGACGGATTGAGATGAAATTTAGCATGCAGGTAGATGTTATGACGTAGGCATCCGTTAGGACAGGATTTCCCGAAATTCCCACGGGAACGGGAAATAAGGGGAAAATCCTTTTGTATGAAAAATACTAACCGCATAAGTTAGACGCTTGAAAATTGACATGGAGATACCTTAATAAATTAAAAGCTTAGTTGCAACAGGATATTGTAAAATTCCCACGGGAACGGGAGTAATAGGTAAAAAACTTTTGTATGAAAAAATCTAAACCGCGATATAGATAGACGATTGAGATTTGGCATGCAGGTACCCTAATGAACGTAAAGCTTACTTCCAACGCGATATTACAAAATTCCCATGGGAACGGGAGTTATTGGGAAATAACTTCTGTATGTAAAATCCCTTACGGGGTTGAAATATATTATATAGAGATAGAGATATACCCGAAGCGAAGCGAGGGCGGGTCGCTAGTAAAATATATATGCAATTTTCACACATTAGATAAGAATATGCTGCTTAAAATGTCTATGAAATAAGCTAAACGTAGTTTCTTTGTACACGCATCCATAGATAATCGTGTGAACAGAAACTTTACAATTTTCAAAATTCCTGTCTTCCACGTAACAGAAATAGTTTGAAAATAAATGGGACTATAAAATCAATCAAATAGAAACGAAATATAAATGAAATATTTTTTTTTTCGGTCAGGTCGCACTAAAATAAAATACTTTCAGATCTTCCTTCCTAAAGGATTCTACCGGAAAAATTGGCCAACCTTTTGTTCGAATCCATTCGTGTCGTTTGTAAAGTTTATTTTTCTTTTTTTGTCACGAGAAACCAAAGAAAAATATTTTCAGATCTTCCATCCTAACTGATACCGCCAAAAAGTGGTCCAACCTTTTGAATGATTTTAGACTGTCGCGTTCCATTACACTAAATATTAGTCTTACGTGTAGACCCAGAAAGACTAATATTTAGTGGTCCAGCCTTTTGTTTGCGTGATATTACGTGTCACACGATCCCATAGCTTCAAGTTACTTTCCAGGAAGCTCTGTAAACCACATAATCGTCAGACGAAGCCCTCTCGTTCAAACCGGTTATTCTGGTCCATTGCAATTACCTCGAGAGTGGTCCACGGCTTCTGCAATCGGACGAGGCAAGATCGAGTTCATGGCTACGAAGAGATGGGTGACCGATGGTGGTACAACCAATGATATAATAAACTATAGATATGTTACCTTATAAAAATCAATATTACGAAACATCACATACATTGATCTGATCCCGTGGTAAGTAGCTTATGCACTTGTGTTACGGATATCAGAATCAACAGTGGATACACATTACTTGAATAGTGTATACTTAAATATATTTAATAACACACCAGAAACAGAACAAACACTGATGACGTCGTCGACCAAATATTTGTACCGGGTGGGAATCGAACCCACGACTCTTGGAACCGTAGGTAGTGAACCGGGGCACTAACCACTGTTCCACCGAGCCAGTCGACCTGCAAAGTAATTTGCGTTTTAACTGCCTCGTTGGACTATTGGTAACAAGCGCTGCGTAAGGACCGAGAGGTCCCCGGTTCGAGTCCGGGGTCGGGCAAAATTTGTGTGAGTTTTTCTGTAGTAAAATTACTCAGCCCGGAGTTAGGAAGTTGGCGGTTGCACGCCCGTGCCTCGGAAAGCACGTTAAGCCGGTGGTCCTGCGCCCGATCTCTCCCGAGTCCAGGGTCCTCTCGGTCCTTTTGCAGGGCTTTCTACCTACAGACTAATAATGCAGTTAAAGCAGAGGGCAGTTAAGTTATGGTACCGCCGCCATAACACCTGTTAGGCCACGCCTAAATATTAACGTTGGTGATGTGATGACGTCAGGACCTAACTGTCGCAGTGAAATGAGTGAACTTTATAAGATTGACCCACAGCCTTTTACTACAAGAAATTTCAACTTACTACCCAACTGGTTATAGATAATTTATCTTAAACTAAGCACAAAACATTACGATTGAAATAATCTAATACTTGAGTTCCCTCGCAAAAGCAGTTGAAGCTTGCACAAAAAGTTTTGATGCGGCTGATTTGTCGAAAACTCGTTTATTTTTTGTTGTTCTATCAATCAGGCGTCGTTTGCCATTTGTAGGCTGATGAGAGTCAACATTTAAGTAGAGATCCTTATTTGTTTGGTACACGTATGTGTTTCGGAGTAATAGCGGTGTAAACCAGGCAAATGCCACCATATGTCTAAAACATGCTTCTTGTGATTCTGAGACGGACTAAAGAAAGAAAAGGAGTTTGGCTGGCTCGGTGGTTAATGACTGGTGGTGGTTTCAAGAAAAATTCGGGAAATTTATTTGTGTGGTGAACATCAGTGCTTGTTCCGTGGCTGGGTGTGTTACAGATAAATGTATTTAATGTTGTATCATATTAAGAAAAAAAAAGTGAAAATGTAGGGGATATTTACCATGTTGTTTTGTTTTCATGAGCTCCCGATATTTTGACACTGTTCTAAGGATGATCACGGGTGAGCTGTTATAACAAAATAACGTGGTAAATATCCCGGATATTTTCGGATATGACAGTTTAAAATTACATCTTGAAGAGATACTTTGCGTCCTACAAAAAAATCATAACTTTGACATTGTATTATGAGGCTTTGCTACCCTTCTTTAGCATTACCAGGGAATACTTGGAAGTCTGTACATATTTGGTAAAGCTCTTCTAGAAACAGGTTGTACTTGTATTCACACTACTGACATTATATGATGGCATCCAATATCGAGCTTTTAAAGCTAATTGTAACCTCGATATTGAATCGATGATTGATCGATGTTTCTGATTCGACCTCGTTTCCGATCGGTACGATATTTACGAGGTTTCGCTGAATTAATCATCGATGTGTTAAGTTGAAATTGTTGATATCAATGTCAATAGCGAATTGCAATAATAATCAGTTCTTGCACCATTTTTGGTAGAGTAACTATCTAAATTCGATTAAGATTATTTTAAGTATGAACAAGACTTAACGCATTATTAAAGAACTTTTACATAGAAACAAATACATAGCTCGGCAATACTATCCATGTTTACTTATTTAATGCAAAACTTACTACCATATTATTACATCTTTTTATTTAAACCAACGATGGTCAGGAGTTTACTACTTTGTTTATGTACTTTTTTCGATATACCAATTTCCATAGATCATTATCTATTTTAAGCATTTCATTTATCAATAGACCAAATGGTCACTGCCCATTTTAGGCATTTCGTTTAATCTTAATAATTGACTGCCTTAAAATAAGTTACAACAATATAAAATCCAGTTCTAAGTTCATGTAGGCGTGGCATGATATTTTGCATATTAATATATTCAACTCAGATCCGGTATATATTTGGTGGTTTTCAATGAAGTCACGGCATTTATTATGTATACTAATCTATTTTGACTTTGACTTTAAAACGATCAATATTTATAGCGAACACAAATATAATTGTATATATTCGCCAATTAACATAAAAATGTTTTTAATACGAGTTTATACTGTCTCAGTCAAATTAGTGATTTGTGTTGACTGTTTTTGTATTGTTTAACTAATTCCTTTGTTCTCGTTTTATTAATTTTATATTTAAGTATGACGTTATTTGCTTGTATTAAATTCGTATAGCTTGTTCATGGACGTTTTATTCCTTACTAGTGACCCGCCCTCGCTTCGCTTCGGGTAAATTTTACATACAAACCTTCCTTAAGAATCACTCTATCTATTAAAAAAAACCGCATCAAAATCCGTTGCGTAGTTTTAAAGATCTAAACATACATACGGACATACAGCGAAAGCGACTTTGTTTTATACTATGTATGTATTGACTAGTCATCCGCCCTCCCTCGCTTCGGGTATATCACGCATAAAAACTTTTCTCTTCAATTTCTCTATCTATTTAAAAAAAACATCTGAATCCATTGCTTGGTTTTGAAGATAAGTATTAAGTATACATACATACAGACAGACGGGGGAAGCGACTTGGCTTTATACAATGGACTTGAAAAGTTCTAGCGTCGAGGATACGGCAAAGTTTTTGAGAACAGGATTCATCATTGCTGAACAGCAAATCAAAATCTAAAAAAAAACAATTTAAGGTGTTTTTTTTTAAATGCTCAGTATTACATCGAGCGCTATGTTTCTATTCTCTGTTATATCGCAACCATTTTTCGTATCAATTGTGAAGCACGTACGTAGAAGAATTCGTGTGATGTGGTTTTTTGTGGACGTGATGTCATGTCACGTGTTAATACTTTCCCTTCACACTCACGAATTATATCCTCCTATATTATTAAATACTGTTTCATTTTCTTCTTTTGGACTTTAATAAACTGTCGCGGGCTGAAGTATCTCAAGACGAAAATGTTGTAAACGTATTGTAGTTTTTTACTCCAATGTTTATCGAATTTAATGTTAAACATAACATGATTTTAGGCGTTTTCCTTCATCCTTTGTCTGTCCAACTTTGTAAGGGATTGATGTAGATGATGATGCAATATTAAATCACGTAACTGGTAGTAAAGTAATCTTTTTCACATAGCTACAGATAACCAAGTAATACAATTTTTTTTAATTACTTTTTTATATTTACCTATACTTTTAACGTTTTAGGTAAAGTAAAACAAGTTTCATAAATTATAGTCGTTAATGTAACTTATCGCAACTAGGTCCATTAGTACAATTAAGGTCGATCAATGTCGAAAACCATCGTTGGTCGGTAGACCGTCGGACATTTGTTTCTGACGCAAGGCCGCCGCTTCGATTCCCGCGCGGCGCAAAACCGGTGTAACTTGAAATAATATATTTTCATGAATATTCGGTATTATCCCCAAATCTTTATTTATTTATTATTCATTTAGTAAATATTTTATATATCTATTCAAATATGAAATATTTTTTTGTAGCTTAGTTGTTTGTAGCGTTACAACAACGTCCAAATTGTATTTTATATTTGTAGGAAGCGGGGATACAATATTACAACATACTGAATAATACGTCAGTTATATAGAAACCGATCTAATAATTTATTACTTTTCTTAATGAGAACCATATCCATCACTTATCACTTTTATCAAAGTATAACCATAGCAATTGTAGCAAATGCCTAAGACATAAACTACAATTAGAGTTTGATTTATTAATTACAAATTGCACAGCAGCAGTTTTATAATTAACGATAATAATTAATTCGACAATCGAATTAATTATCCAAAGGTGTCTAGGATAAGCTATTGCAACGGTACAACGAGTGTTCCGTGCCACGCCAGAGCCAAGACTGCCTGCACTGTTCAAAGTGAGCGCCTTTTATAGTCGAGTCGAGCGGCGAGGGGGAGTGACTAACGACGCAGCTGGTCGGTGACGTGACCCGTGCACGTGCAGCTTGTTATTCATTCTATAATGAAGGCGAGCGATGACTCCTGCCGACACGGCCAACCTGACTAGCGGTCGTCCTCGAACGCTTCAACTAAAGCATGTCTAGATTTCTGTAACAAAAGCATCGTTCGATCATCCTGACAAAATTAATTAGTCCGGTCTATAATGACCCTGTAAATCAATTAGTTCTGGTCTGGTCTACATTAACCCTTCAGATGTATTACAATTAACCCTTCAGAATTATTATTACAATTAACCCTTCAGATATATTACAATTAACCTTTCAGATATATTACAATTAACCCTTCAGATATATTACAATTAACCCTTCAGATATATTACAATAGTTCTGGTCTGGTCCACATCGACCCTTCGTATATCTCACACTTTGCTCTGGTCCGGTCTCTAATTAGACCCTTCAGGCACTAGTATTGGTCCGGTTCCCTCTCCTTTTTTTTTAAAGAACCCTTCAACACTAGCCAGTTTTGGTCCGGCCACGTGCCCTTCAAAACTCTGCTCTTTTTTTTTTTACTTTACTCTTTTTTTTTACTTTACTTTTTTTTTACTTTACTTTTTTTTTATACCAGTTTTGGTCCGGCAAACAGCCCTTCAAAACTCTGCTCTTTTTTTTTGAACTCTCTTTTTTATACCTTACGACCATATAAACCCTTAAAAGACATTTCCTGTGACATATTTTTTTATTGACCAAGTAGTGGGTGTGGATCTCATCCCACTTCTGATGTAGGAAGCGGGGATACAATATTACAACATACTGAATAATACGTCAGTTATATAGAAACCGATCTAATAATTTATTACTTTTCTTAATGAGAACCATATCCATCACTTATCACTTTTATCAAAGTATAACCATAGCAATTGTAGCAAATGCCTAAGACATAAACTACAATTAGAGTTTGATTTATTAATTACAAATTGCACAGCAGCAGTTTTATAATTAACGATAATAATTAATTCGACAATCGAATTAATTATCCAAAGGTGTCTAGGATAAGCTATTGCAACGGTACAACGAGTGTTCCGTGCCACGCCAGAGCCAAGACTGCCTGCACTGTTCAAAGTGAGCGCCTTTTATAGTCGAGTCGAGCGGCGAGGGGGAGTGACTAACGACGCAGCTGGTCGGTGACGTGACCCGTGCACGTGCAGCTTGTTATTCATTCTATAATGAAGGCGAGCGATGACTCCTGCCGACATATTCAATTGCAAGTTTACATAAACACAGCATTTTCAATTCTTGATAAAGTTTTAGTTCAAAGATTTTAATGATACAAATTATACGTGAAATGCAAAAGAATCAAAACTATTTTAATTAATTATAAATTATCACGCATTAAATATTCAATGAGGACCACTTACCTTAATATTATTGCAAATGGCTGACATAGGAAATGTGTATTTCCTACGTGCGCGTTTACCACATGAGGTTAATTTCAAAGTGAAATAATCAAAGTATAGTAATTTCAAAGTGTATAAACTAACGGGAGCGCCTTATGAATAAACAACAGACATAGAAGAATTTCTACTCCAATTAAAATAAACATACCCGGTTCACACGTAATAACCTTAAGTAAATTCTAAAAAGATAGTTACGCAAATGTACGTTAGAGCGAGTTGTGTTTTATATGAATCACGCTGTTTAAATTCTGGGCACAATGCTTTGGTAACCTTACAACGGTTGCATAGCAAATAAATGTGAGCGATGCACACACATACAGACAAAAATGGTACGACTAATACGTACATATACCTACACACACACACGAAACATTTTTATGATCAACAAACTGCATTAAGCATTGTTTCAAATCGAAGTACCTGTACTTTTTTTAGGGATCGCCGGGGTGCCTAACTACCTACGGTACCCAAATATAATTCATAATATTAATGTCTTCGTTGTCGGTCTGTCTAAGGGCTTTAGTTCATTAACAGTAATGACTTTTACAGAAAGTATTATTTCGGTTACCTCTTTAATACAAATGTTTAAAGAAATATTCGTACTTGGCCGGTTTTTTCAATTAGGTATATCTTTTTAATACTCATCGTAATGATAATGACTCATTCAAAAATATTCAATGTTACCATTCCGTCTGAAAGTATAAGTGGCCAGTTTATAATTCCTATCGAGAGAAAGTGTAAGCAAAAGTGAATCGTTGAGCAATTTAATTCGGACAGACAAAGCCCCCGTGCTGTATAGAAAGGCCATCAGACTTGCTAACCCACATCTGGCTCGTTTTGACCCCGAGGTATTTCGGACAAATGATTTCGGTAGCACTGCCTTGTATGTCGAGAGCAAGAAAAAAAAGTCACTTTTGACTTTTGTTTTCTTTTCGCGCCCAATATTGCGTAGGCAAAGACGTATTAACCGATACAGCCAATTTATTGTGTGTTTCTTTTTATATGTAGATATTTTAAGGTAAGTTAATTTTAGTGATTTGTAATTACGTATTAAAGCACTCTTGATTTGTCTGTTTGAGTTTTAATTCAATAGACCGTAGTATCCATCTTGTCGAAGATACATAATTATCGAGCAATATACCAATCTATCTACTATAATATTCTGATATAACACAGTTTGCATGTTTTTCATATTCCATGCAAGAAACAATTATGAATAAAGTCTTTAATAACGTCTACGGTAATCGAAGATTAAGTAACCTAATTTAAATTTAATTCTAGCACATGCGTTAAGCAATGCACTGAAATTGGTAAAAAACCATTATGTATTACAACGATCCAAGTAGATAGTGTCTTATAATATGAGGCAATTAAAGTTCGACAATAGATTTGGAAACATACCTATTGTCACTGGGATTTACCAATATTCATAGTTATCTAGGCCTCGAAGATTTCAATATTTTTTTCTTAGTTTCTTAGTTTGCAATTAAGTTAAAATGCTTAGGAAAATTAGGTTAAACTGTTAAGTTTTAAGTAATGAGTTCCTGTTAGACCTAAAGCCTTAAAGAGATACTTAAGATAAATGACGACACTTTAACCACTTGTAGTGTACCGAAGGACCAATTGAGATAAGCTTTACACTTTTCGTAAGTAAGTAAGTGAATATTAAGTCTGGACATTATTATATGTATTAAAATTAACAAGTTACAAGAAATATTTACCGCTAAGATGCAACCTATAAAATCTTTGCAAGATGTTATAATGTCGAAAATGGCATAAATTAGCAATAAAGGTTCAATTGCCACAAAAAAAAGAACTAAAATAAATGTTTCACTGTAGTAAAAGAATAAAAAAAACAAAGTACAAATTATTTTAAGTCAAACCCTTTTTTGTGTCAAAATTTGTAGGTACCGGTTCAAAATAAAAGATCTCACCAATATCTCTCGGTAAAGACGACATTCAAAATATACTATTTTGTTCTAACATAAAATGTATCTGTATATTTACTGAGTGTCTAAGCGTAGCCCAAGAAAGGTTGAAGTAATCTTCTTACCTGCTAAATCCTGTTACTGGTGTGGTAATACTTCCTTAAAGTACAGCCCTGTCTTGTTAGACTTCAATTCCATGCAAAAATGCCGATTTAGAAAGATGTCCGGCTTCAAAAGGATTCGCAAATCCAAATTTAGTATAGGCGGTTAAATTATTACTATAGCTTACACTGCTTCATTTGGACTTTCTAAATCTTCGAGATATTTCTACTAAGCGGGTCCTGCGTTCCTGACCTTTGAAAATCTAGATCAGTCTGACTGGCTCGGTGGAACAGTGTTAGTGACCCTGGCTGGCGGTTTTAAGAGTCGTGGGTTCGATTCCCACTCGGGACAAATATTTTGTGTGATCGGTGTTTCTTCTGTGTCTGGGTGTAATTATGTATTTGAGTATGTATTTATAATATATATGTGTGTGTACGTATGTCAGTCTCTGACGCGCAGAGTACAATCTCTGCTTAGTTTGGGGTCAGATGACCGTGTGTGGAAATGTTTATTATTTATAATGAAGTCAATGGGTTCCAAGAACTTTTTTCTTTGATAAATTTATTGACTTTAAGTTTCCGAACATTAAGCTGCAACGGTTACGTTAGTTCATCTATTTTTACTCCACACGAATGTAATACATCCGTGAATAGATCACAACAATGACTTTACGTCATAAAGTTAAGTTCGTCGTCACCTCATTACAATATTTAAATAGTATTTACTTAACATCTCGGTAAGTTGACAGCGATTTGCAGCGGGTGAGTCACCGACTGTCGCCTTTCTAGCTGGCTTGTGTAAGGCCAAGGTTGAATGCTAGCGACAGTTCAATGGGTGTCGCTGAAAATGTCAGCGCTTAGCTTTTTTTTTTACACAACATCACATACATTGATCCGTGGGGCTACCATGAGTTTAAAACTTACGCGCTCGATATCGCCTACGTAAATATGTCTATGAAAAACTTGTACAGCGCCGCCTGGTGGTTACGCGAAGAACTACAATCGGCCATATGAAAATAACAACTCGATAGGTTTTTAACGTACGTAAGTTTACGACAGCCAACTCATGGTAGGCCCTCTGGTCCCGTAGTAAGTAGGTTAAGCACTTGTGTTACGGATTTCAGAATCAACAGTGGATACAGAAATATACTTAAATATACTTAATAACACACCCAGACACGGAACAAACACCGATGTGGGTTCATTCCTCACCCGGCACAAGTATTTGTGAGATGAACATCGGTATTTGTCCTGTTATTGGGTGTTGGTTGACTAAAGCCTAATCGCTGGATGTATGCATACCCTATACATACATATACGTATATATAAATAAAGAAATAAAAAAAGGCCAAAAATGTATCCTTAGTCGGGATCGAACTCATGACTCCTGGAGGAACGCAATACTACCAAATGCATCTCAATTGAGATCGGCACGGGCGTTCAACCGCCAACTGCCTAACACCGGGCTGAGTAATTTCATAACAGAAAAACTTACACAAATACCCGACCCCGGACTCGAACCGGGGACCTCTAGGTCCTTACGCAGCGCTTGCTACCAATAGACCAACGAGGCAGTTAGACGATGATGATAAATAGGTAATGTTGAAAGCCAAGGTAAGGGTCGTGAGACCTGCCAGGGTGCAAGGTCGAGGTCTCATGCATCATAAATGCGCCGATCGATAGCAAAAGCCTATGGGCCGTGACCCTGCGCGATGAAACTTTTCCAATGACATTTACTACTATGTAGTTGTCCTAGGACGTTTTAACTGAACTAAAAAAAAAAAATAAAGGCGTCCGACCGATTTCAGCCATGGCGGCCGATCTCAATTGAGATCAGCCAAGTGCGCAGGACATATTATAGTGCACAAGCGTGCGCGTAAACACAAGTGCACTCTCTATTCCCTTACTCTCATAATTCGGTGAGACGGCAATCCGCCATGACCGATGAGAGATCGGGCGCAGGACCACCGGCTTAACGTGCTTTCCGAGGCACGGGCGTTCAACCGCCAACTTCCTAACTCCGAGCTGAGTAATTTCATTACAGAAAAACTCACACAAATTTTGCCCGACCCCGGATTCGAACACAAGCACTTGCTACCAATAGACCAACGAGGCAGTTAAACGTTAAGTTAACTGAACTAACCTAGCCTTAACTAGGTATGACTTGGCTCGTTTCCATTTGTTTTCTATATTCCTAGAAACCATAGGGCTAAAAACTATTTCTCTTCCTAGGGGTAAAAGCCATCCGCTGCCCCGCAAATCCGGTTATGATGACGAGGCTACTCCAAGCCATCATCGTTTGTCAGTAAGATAAAAAAAAGAAGAAGAAGACAAAACTCTTCCTTGTCTTTGCAAGCCGTAGTCTATGATTTGGCCATAAATTAAGATCTTAGAACTACTCTGCTACTAAATATTAGTCTTTATGGGTCTTCACAAGTTATAAGGAGTAGCAAATTACATAGCTACTTACTGCCCGACGTTTCGACTGGGTTGCACCAATCATGGTCGCGAGCGAACTGGCGCCGCCCGTCTTTGTCTGCCACAACGGTTGTGAATTTCTAGATCCACCCTCGAACTAGCACGAAACGTCGGGCAGTAAGTAGCTATGTAATTTGCTACTCCTAATAACGCGAAGACTAATATTTAGTGTAATGGAACGCGAAAGTCTAAAATCTTATACTCTGCTACTGTTGACAATCCACTTTTAAGTAAGTGCGACTCTGATGGGGACATAGGGTTCAGTACCATTACATTAAAGAAATCACGTTTGTTGTCCATATGGGAACCATATTTTGTTTAGTATGAGTTTTCCGCCCGCGAATTCGTCCGCGTAGAGACGTTTAACGGGTAAAACATTACTTCCTTATAGCGCAGTCGGTTAAAAAGTAGCCTATATCCTTTCCTAGGCTCTGAACTATATCTGTACGATATTTCATTTAAATCGGTTCAGAACTCTATGCGTGAAAGCGTAACAGACAGACAGACACACAGAGTACTTTCGGATTATAATATTAGTAAGTAAGTAAGGATAGTTGTTATAGCGGCATGAGCAATCCTTTACCTTTTATCATGTCATATAATTTTAAAAACTGTGTAGCTTTCTCGGTTCTTAAGATACTACCTGTTGGCAGACACACAGCTAAATTTTAGTAATGGGGTCCGTAAAAATACTTTTTGCACTCTTCTATGTATAGACTACCAAAAGTTAACTTTATATACTTAAACGTAAATGTTTCAAGGTATATTATTTATGAGTAACATGACACACGATATTCTGTTTCGTTGTCAATACCACAAGCGGTATCAATCCGCGGTCTACACAATACACTTTCTATTTAGTTATCAATAAATCATATTACGCTATGCGGTTAGTAATTCAAAGAACAGCGGTTTAGTGAATAAATAGAAATATTTACTTTTAACAAACAATAACATGAAAATATTTAGGTGCTTGTACATGTACATGTTGTTATGGTGAATGTGTGTTAGATCCACATTAAGTAAAAAAAATACTTGACACAACGTGTTTAGAAGCTATGAAAAAAGCACGCAATAAAAAAATATAAATATTAATCCATTTTGTGTTTATTTATTTTACAGAGCGGAAACTACATTCTAGAATATAAAAGTTAATTAATAATATTTATCAGATAGTACCAATCTCTAAATAAGATAATGAAGTAAGATTTAATTTTTAAATACAGTTAAATCAAAATCGTATTATACTTTGAAAACAGGTTTATCAATTAGACAATCATTTGTATCATATGCTAAATAGTATGTAGAAAAACTAAATGAATATTGAATATGTTTGTTTATATGACCCATTGTACTGTAATCTAATGCTTTGGTTGCACCGAATTTGAATAAACCAACTCTCATATTAAAATTACCTCAAAAAAACCTTTTGTAAGTCAAATAGATGTATATGTAAAACTAAGATAAGCAAATAGGTAAAAAGATCACAAGAATAACATTAAAGAAGTTAATGTTGTGGAAATCATTGAGATTTTAACTGAGGAAAGAGTTAGCAATGCGAAGGTAAAAATCGGGGCATAGTTATAAACCTTGGTTAAAACGAAGTACAGAGAACAGTCGTCCGGCGTAACACTTTGGACTTTGCACCGTCCTTATGTCCGGAGCATAAGGGTTAATATCGGACTGGCAGTGTTACGTCTAACGCGGTGTTAACTGTACTTTGAAAGCCTTGTTAACTTGATTGAAGTAAGTTTTATAAGAAATGGAATTATCAATAATTAAAATGCTTGGTTGTAGATTATTTGAGTTGAGAGCTGAGATTGCTGGTTTAAAATACCTTTCAGAGATTTGGTATGTTTGAGTCATTGTGGTTTTTAGCAAATCTGGTAACGGTTTGCTGACTGACATCCATATCAAGCTAGATAATATAGTTTTAAATACCAACATTTTTTTCGTACATTCAGCATTAGGCTGCGTCCCCAGTAGGCAAACTGTTAGCGGCCGACTGAGTTAGCCGCAAATTTGTGGCAAACTGAAATTTGAGTTAGCTGCAAACCCTAACCAATTTCGCCAAACAACCATGTCGCCGTCGCCGACTAGAATCGGTTTTGGTGGGAGTCGGCCGCTCACTGCTATAGTCAGCGCGTGTAACGCTGCAAACTGCGTATAGTGAGCGCAAAACTAGCAGAATGTGGACACTCCATTTCAAATATATGGAAGGGCGTACTAAATCGGTACGCCGCATACTCAGTCGGCCGCTAACAGTTTGCCTACTGGGGACGCAGCCTTAATGTTTTCTATGTTTTGAGTCTTCTCGGTAAAAATAAACATATAATACAAGCTTTCCGAACCAATGGTATCATGCCATTGCTGTGCTGTCCTTTTCTAAATGCATAAAAATATGTATTAAGTAATTTTCTTATCAGCCAGAATACCAGCGCCCCAGCGCCTTCTTGTCGTTGAGGCATTATGCTGTTACTATAACAATGTTGTTATTTTATGTTATTTTTAAGCTATTGCATAGCTTTTAGCGCGGGCTTTAAGCGCGGCGACCGAACCAAGAAATTCCGTAACGAAAAAATCCTCACAATCGTCTAACGTCGTTTCAGTTCGGTAGACTTCGGCACGGTGTTTGTGTGCGTGCGGTTAGACGTATTGTACGACTCTACGAAACTCGCACGATTCGAGACGAGCTGCTCCGAAATTGGACGATGCTATGCAATAGCGCGGCAGTCCCCGAGTGCCACACGTCTTTTTTTTCTCTTTAATTTGTGGTTTTGATTCTTATTCTTATTGATTTACAAGAGCTGGATTTCCACTCGCATTCTCTCACAATTTGACATGTAATTCTTATCATAGCACACGGCTGTCATTCGGTTCGCATTCCTCTGCCGTATCGGAACAAGTGTTATACCTGACAGATCGATAATGGCACCAGCTGATAAAGTATCGGTAGGATAAGCACTATTAATGTAATTCCGTGTTTTCTCTCAAACGTGATGACTTTCACTGAATGCGTAGATTCTGTTGATCCTTTCAGCTAGGATTTAGTACGTTAATACGTTTACAATTCTTCAACTAGTCCCTACGTATCTACTAATATTGTAAATGATGAAGCAACTCTTAACGCTAAAACTACCGAACTGATTCGAATTGAATTTGGTGGAAGTCTTATATCATATCCAGACTCTTCTTTTTATCCCTTCATGCGTTTAATTTTTTTCTTAAACTCACTATCAGTACCGTTCCTATTTATAAAAGCAAACAAAATGTGTCTACTTCTTTTATGATCGATTGATAGAAAATGTTGCAAATCTTCACTTTTTTGCACGAACTTCTTTACTATTAAGTGTTTTTTGTATTGAGATTAAAGAATGATGAACTAACTAGATCTATAAGAATGCAGAAAGTGCACAATGTGCTCGCGTATACATGCATACTTGTGTTATATTAATTGTGACATAAATCATAATGTGATACGTTGCTTACTAGATTACGTATATAGTGGCATTGGATCGGTTGTGCTAGAAAACGATCTTTGTTCATCAGTGGACATTTAGGTTAAAACAAGACCAAGCAAATGAATTGAATGTTTCCGTTTTAGCGATAAGAAGGCTTCTCCACATAATGGCCATCTGCGAACAATACGACGGGACAATCTTATCAATTGTCGGTTCACGATCAATACAATGGCTTTATCAGAATGGACCAGATATTGCTGAGTACACGATTCTCGTATGTGTATCGAGAAACGAGATATCGTAAAAGATGTGTTTTATCAAAGAAGTTTTATCACAATTTTTCGTATTTTGGAGGTTGTTACGTTTGGTATAAAATCGCAACGCAAAACCTGGCTGAAATGTGAGTTTTAGGTACTGAATCTTTGAATCTTTGATTAATCTTTAAAGTTGATTCCATCACACATTGCATGATTGGTAGCTGTTACAAAATTATATAATTTATTTTAGACTAAGTTAAGCGTACCGTAACCGCGTCCACAGATCGTCTGGAAAAATATTTTTGCTGCTTGCAGAAGAAAATGGCAATTTTTTTACAAGCATCAAATGAAATCAGGAAAATATCAAAATTTTATTCTTCTTATTGTCTGCTGGTAAAAGTGTTACACTATTTTGGTTCCAAATAAATGATTTTAGTAACGCGAATCGGCGTTTTATCGAAAAATGTGCACGCAAGCACAATGTCTGCCATTATGAGTGGTTTAATTACCTTCGTCTACATAGAACATTCTAGAAACACAACTGTAGTATACAGTCCTTTCATCCACATCATTGAGTAATCCCTTGGAGCCGCGGAAACCAATAACCTCAAATCATTATACAATTATAGGTAGTGCATTATAGTTTCAGTTTCGTACAAAGGATCTCTCCAAATGCGTGTTGACTACATAATGGTAGCGATTAATTGATACTACATGGTTAGGGTTGCTGCGGCAAAATGGGCATATTATGGTATCCTTTTTGGTATAACAGTCCTCTTTGCATCAAAAATGTTTTTTTTTCTATAGAAGAGGACGGTAGTTTTTGTTGGTGCTGCTATAATTAGGGTCGCCTCTAACTTTTATTACACTTTTATTTACGAAATTGTAAACTAGGTATATGGCCGGACAATTTACTTTTTAACTGGTTCGAAGCATTTTGAGTTTTACATCAGGAGTCTTAATTTAAACTAGCTTTCCGCCCGGTACTCCTTCCGCGTGAAATTATTTTGTATCGTACACGTCCCACGGAAATACAATGATAAACCTATGTCCGTCTTCTGAACAATTTTCAGTCAAATCGGTTCAGCAGTTCTTGAGTTCTTTGAGTCTTTTAGTTTTATGCCCCACGTGTCCCAACTCCTGCACGCAAACTGAGCTGATGGGCGCGTCAGCAAGCGCGGTCCGGGAGGCAGAATTCTGGGGTCAAACTTATTTAAAGTGTTTTGCCATTTACACGAAAAGAAGGAGACTGTTTTATATTGCTCCTTGTAAATTTTAACTAATATAAACGTCATCTGTTTTTTTTTTATGTTTGTTACCTCAGAACTTTCCTGTGTGAACCGATTTGGATGTGTTTTTATATTTGAAAGCTGGTGCTTCCCGTTTAGTTCGTTTTTAGTGTGTCGGTTTTTGAAGGCGATTTTTCTTTTTTATGTAGGTGCAGATAATATATACTTTAATATAAACGTCATCTGGTACCAAGCGGCAAGTACTCCAAAATCGCCCTAATCTCCATAATAACATCAGACGGCCTACCATGAGTTGGCTATCGTAAACTTACGTACGTTAAAAACCTATCGAGTTGTTTTTTTCATATGGCCGATTGTAGTTCTTCGCGTAACCACCAGGCGGCGCTGTACAAGCTTTTCATAGACATATTTACGTAGGCGATATCGAGCGCGTAAGTTTTAAACTCATGGTAGCCCCACTGAACAATCTCTGGTAGCCCTATCGTATCGCGTGTCGGTGCCTTCGGTGCGCGCGCGCAGTTTCACCGCGCTCCCCAAATGGCTAGAGGCCGTGAAATAACGTCTGACTGTTGAACTGACTTACCGTAACACGGTCAGTGGTGACGACACTCCAAGGGTTTGTAGGAACGGAGTTTAACTTGGTACTTGAGTGTTTAATACGCCCAATGACTGTCATGAGCATAGATTTTAGGTGTCAATAATATATACCATAAACAATAGAGTTACATACATAAAATCATGCCTGTTTCCAAGAGGATTAGGCAGAGATCACTTCCTGCCATGTGCTACGATCTTGGCACACCACTTTCGCTTCTTTCACATCTGTCATTCTCTTAATGCATGCTCGTCGATTACGGGTATGTTTACCACAATTGATTGAAATTAAATAATATTTCGGTTTCTTCAGATTCTTAAATTTACTCACGAGTTACAGATGTATTTATGAATGATATCTTATCACCATCATCATCGGTCTGTAATGTAGTCCACTGCTGGACATATGCCTCCACAAATGCTCGCCACTTTCGTCTATTCTCGGCATCGAATACAGATGCAACTGCAATGACAAAACTACTGTACGGATTGTAATGAAATTTGGAACACACATAGTTTAAAGACTAAGGTTTTTAACCAACTTCGCTATAAGGGGAGTAATGTTTGCATAATGAAGTCGTTTCACGCAGACAAAAGTTACGAGCGGGAAGCCAGAATGTTTATAAATAAACACGAGAAGTTTAAAATGTTACTACTACGTAAGTGACAGCAGCTGTCAATGGACTATTTATATCTGAAAGACTGAATTAGTGCGAGATTTACTCGATCAAACGCATGAAGCGCGTAAACGTGAATTTTACGAACGAATTAGAAGTGCAAGTGATCTGCAATAGGCTCTGATTCGATATTAAATTCATTTTTACACAATACATACAAGAGTTGGAAGACCCTTGCGTTCCATTACAGTAAGTATAGTCTTTATGGGTCTAAACGCGATATTAGGAGTAGCAAATACATAGCTACTTACTGTTACTTACTGCTCGACGTACTTTAGGCAGGCTTTCAGGATGAGCTCGAAACGTCGGGTCTCTAAATAATATGTTTAGAATAACAATACACGCGAGTTGATTCCGTTAAATTAGGTTTATTTCAAAGGGCCTACTGTGCCTATCGCCCTCATATGTGGACCTCACAGCCCCTTTCCATCAGGTGAAGTGATGTCATCCTGAACGTTGATTATAAAAAAAATAGTTCACTTGCAATTCTCAACTCAATTCGTTGACGATTCCAGTTTTTCTCTCCCTTTGTTGATCACTGTGTCAACTTTCAATAGCATTAGTCAAGCACGAGCATTGAGCCTTCTTCGTGCTTGACTGAAAAATGTACGTGTTGAATTCTAGATACATTGTACAGTATCTATCTAATTTAATAGCTTCGATCTTGTCGGTAGCATTTCCAACTTTACTGAGCATTGTACACTATTTTACCCAAAAAAAAATTAGAATTTAATGATTGAAAAATTACTTATAAAAATGTTATCGACCTTTTAATTGAAAATCAGCAGCACCGACCTTTGATTTCTCGATAAAATGTTGAGTACTTTCGTACTATATGCCTAATGTGTAACGCTTTCTAGTTTTCAACTTGTGCTTATTAATCTCCTCTTTTAGTATGATTTTTTTTTCAAACACCTATGCACGAATTCGCTAGTTGAGTGATTTAGAATTTTGATTTTATATTTAGAGTAATTTTGTAATAGTTAAAATGTTTCTTTTAAAAATAAATAACATAGTTTTAGGACGAGTATACTTCAGTCATTATTAGTCGTGTAGGCCTAGAATTGATACGAATTTAATGGCAGGTCTAAACCTATTTTCAAAGCAAATAGTCAGTAGCGTTTTCGAAAACCTAAAATCGTAATAACTACAAATATAGGTTTTGGCTCCAATGAGTCTTGCATACTAGCAACAATTGCCATTAATGAACTAAAGAAAATATAGAGTAAGCAAAGTTCACTTGTCGTAATGGTTAAATCGATACTCGTAGGCGGTTCGTTTACTTGCCATAACGACATCGAGTCCACTTGTTTAATTTATCGATTGAACCCTAGTTGTGTGTTAGCAGCCTTTGCGAAGGTCATTTGATGATGGAGTGGATTGGCTGAAGTCATGAAATGACTCATAGTTTCCGAGGAATCGTTCAGGTAGCATCTAGTAGTTGTTTTGACAACTAAGTCACGATATTTTTTATTTTAACTTGCTATTCGAGTAAGATGTCAGTACAAGGTACTTAATTTTAAGGTAATAAATATCGATAAAAGAATTATCATGATGTCATACATAAAGATATGGCACCGATACGATCTGGTCCAGCTATCAAAGAACTGGCGAGTAGCAAGCATTAGATAAAGAGAAAAACGGGTTTGGAATCTGCTATAGACGTCTGCAAATTTGTGTAATGGCAAATATTAGAAAAAAAGTTAAGGTATCGACATAAAGAAGTCGTGCTGTGGTATAAATATACTAATATAGCTCCTATATGTGAAAATATACAAATCTTCTTGTGACCACAACGCTCATAAGTGTATACGTCGGACATCTTAATAATAATGTACAACACCTCGTTAAACGTGATTTCTATTCAAAAGCTACAATTTTTTGAAACCACACAAGAACTTGAACAAAAACCATGAAAGCTGCTGAGCTTTTGTTTTTTTTATGTTACAATGCTAGCTATTGTCCACAGCCAGAATATAATTCTATTTTATTTGCAGATCTAACCGCTTAACCGTTACAGGCATGGATGATATCATTACCTGTCCGATGACGATATATAATATACATATATATTATATATTCCGGTGTTTTTATACCACCATGATGTCAGGTGCCCAGCCCAGCCTCAGCTTGTTTATTGAACTATGAGTCAGTGGTCAAATGGTTTGTTTTAGAAATCTATCATAATAAAGCGGTCACCTTTCCATTGTAGACACGGTTAAAATAACTGTATACAAATTGATAAGTAAATCATAATGTAACAGAATACATTTTGATTTGATTCTTTCGATTGATTACGATTGAACATCGTTTCTAGTAGATTTAAACTATTGAATTACTGTAACTATGTAAGATGTTTTTTGAAACTCGCAAATTTGAACTAAACAGACATTTTTAAATGTAAAGGGTCACACCTTCTTTTTGGAATGCTTGAATAGTTTAATTAATGAATCAAATCAAATAAAAATTTCATATTCTGTTAAAAAATATTTGTAAATTTAGGGCATAAACGCGCATTTATGTAGCGTAGCGTAACATTAGATATAACTATTTTAAATCCCAATGATAACATTAATAGAACGCGAAAGTTAATCACATAATTCACACAGTACCAAATGTTAAGTATAACACTCTCATTATTTAGCTACTTAACTTGCATTTAGTTATAGCAACAATTTACCCACGCTAACCCTGTGTTGTCCAGATGTTTTAAGCAAACCTCAAAGGGCTTTCGGAACCTGACAAAGCATTCGGTGTGATTAAACAAAGTGCACAATAGATTTCCTCTAGCACCGGTTAATCCGTTTTCGGCGAAGTGCCATTACTCTTAGCCACAGTATATGTTAGAGGAAGTAAAGTAGGTTGTTTGTTGGCATATTGATGAGGACTGCCGAGCAACTCTTGAGTTCCTTAAGTGTAACTTTTTTTACGGGAGCCAAAAACAAAAACACGAGTTCATTTGAACTCAAATTTGTCAGACATACAAAAAATACCTAGTCAAAGTGTAAAAAGTTAGAATGAGGTTAAACAGTTCTAGTGTCTAAAAAAATACATACAAATCCTATGAGTGAGTTAATTTTTAACCGACTTCAAAAAAAGGAGGAGGTTCTCAATTCGTCTGTATGTATAATATTTTTTTTTTTTTTTTTTTTTTTTTTTTTATGTATGTTCACCGATATTTTCGTCAATTATAGACGGATTTCAAAAATTTTTTTTTGGTTGGATACAGTTCACTTCCGAGGTGGTCCCATTTTCACCAATCCCGGATCTGATGATGGGATCCAGGAGAAATCGAGGGCAACCCTCAAATTTTATAGGGACATGTACCGCGTTTTGCATATTATCTGAAGTCATATTGGCATTTGCTTCTGGAAATCATAATCTTATGATGCTGAGCTGATGGTGGAAGGTCAACTCCTTAATACTTAGGAGTAAAAGGATAATTCTTTCAATACTGTATACATTTTAAGACTACTAGTTATAATATCAGTAGCATTGTAGGTGAGCTGAACTAATAGGGTGACCAGTCTAGGATCTGATGATGGGATCCAGGAGAAATCGAGGGCAACCCTCAAATTTTATAGGGACATGTACCGCGTTTTGCATATTATCTGAAGTTATATTGGCATTTGCTTCTGGAAATCATAATCTTATGATGCTGAGCTGATGATGGAAGGTCAACTTCTTAATACTTAGGAGTAAAAGGATAATTCTTTCAATACTGTATACATATTAAGACTACTAGTTATAATATCAGTAGCATTATAGGTGAGCTGAACTAATAGGGTGACCAGTCTAGGATCTGATGATGGGATCCAGGAGAAATCGAGAGCAACCCTCAAATTTTATAGGCACATGTACCGCGTTTTATATATTTTCTGAAGTGATATTGGCATTGCTTCTTGCAATCATAATGTTATGATGCTGAGCTGATGATGGAAGGTCAACTCCTTAATTGTTTGGATTAAAAGGATAATTCTTTCAATACTGTATACATATTAAGACTACTAGTTATAATATCAGTAGTATTACAGGTGAGCTGAACTAATAGGGTGAAAAAAAATATGTAACACTAAAAAGTATGAAAAAAAATTGTAAACAAAAAAAAAACCGCCTTCAAAAACCCGACTCACTAAAAATTACAAAATAATATAATACGAACATTTATAATCATCTGGGTATGAATTTTATATGTTTTTGAAGGCGGTGCCAATCAAAATTTTGAGGAAAAAGAAGCACTCTGTGCTTGTATGTTGGAAATATAAACGGCACCGCCTTCAAAAACATATAAAATTCATACCCAGATGATTATAAATGTTCGTATTATATTATTTTGTAATTTTTAGTGAGTCGGGTTTTTGAAGGCGGTTTTTTTTTTGTTTTATGGTCTAAATAAGGCTTTAGTCAACCACGCTGGCCAAGTGCGGGTTGGTCGACAGCAACCTTAGAATTTCTTTATAAGAACCGTCAGCTAAACATCTATATCCGAAAATTGCAGACTTCTCACTTGACCAAAACCATCAAATTTAGATTTTGATTTTAAAAAAATTGCAGATTTGACAATTTACACATTATTTTTACCAAAAACACAAAAACATGTAGTTTTTATTACTAACAAAAGAAACACTGCCCTTAATCGCAGTGTGTGTGCTCACCGGCGCGCGTCCAAAGCATATGGCGGAAACAGATGCGTAGGCGCAGCGCACCGCGCGTGACGCCCGCGCCATATGCGTGCGCTATGGGACTAGCGGCCTTACTAACACGGCCACTGGACAGTTCTGAAAGAAGCCGCCGTGCTAAGTATTGAACTTAAACATGGCCGCTGGACTGTTGTAAAAGACGCCGCCGTGCGAAGTATTGCACTTTATCTGCGAACTAGCTGTGCCAGCGACTTCATCCGCGTTGAGAAGAGACTTAAAGCAACATTTTTTAATACTCCCACGCCTTCTTCTTCACTTCTTCTTCAGCCCTGTATCACCCATTGCTTGGTATAGGCCTCTTCATGTGATTTGCATTTGACCTGGTCTCTTGCCGATCGCATCCAGGTCCTGCTCAATATTTTTGTGATATCATCGGCCCAGCGCATTTCCCAACGAAAAGTCACCAAACTAGGGCGATAAGTCTTCTTGCGCCTATCTTATTCTCTCTTGGCAAGTTTTATGAGAGAAGCCCTTAGAGTAACTTACCTCTTTGAACCAAAAAAGTTATTTCAACGTATCCAATGACAGTTACCGACAAAAACATCGTGGGATCAGCACACCGGCTCTGGTTCCTTCCAAAGCTTTCATCAGCGTCAGCGGACCGTGCGCTTGCGACATTTGGTCATCTGATGACGAAATGTTTGCACTATAACGAGCCGAGACATCGATTATTCGGTTATTATCTCGATTCTATCGAAAATTTTGTTGTGGATTACGATGAATGTTGATTACCACGAAAAACTTTTCGATTCCAATAATATTGAAAAAAAAAACGTACATAAATGTGAAGATAAAGAGCTCGAAGCGTCAGATCTCTAAATAATATGTTTAGAATAACAATACACGCGAGTTTAATCCCTAAAATTAGTGTAGTTGTAAATTAAAACGTTCTCCCAAGGTAATACAAGAAAAACCTAAATGTACAATTTCTGAATTTGTCCGCTTCCATTAAGCGTGACTTTAGCTAAGTTCAATGACACATATTCGATCTAAAAAATACCTACAATCATGAACATGCAACTTTGGCTAGGTCGGGTTCGAACCGACGACCTCGGCCGACAAAAACTGAAAAAGAGTACAAAAAATGTGGTAATAATCATAGATTTTATTTCTATTTGAGGCTGAGTAGACATTTTGTTAAGCTTTATTGATGTTCTTTGAGCGTAGTGCTAGAATTAGATTATAATGATTAGTTGCAATATTGCACTCATAAGAATATTCTAACGTATATCTAATGAATGGTACGTAATTACAAAATTGAATTGGTAGATTCAGCACAACTTCTGGCGTTTGGCAATGTCAGCAAGTCCGGTGATGATGACAAGGCTACTCCAAGCCATCATCGTATGCCAGTTAAAAAAAATGGCAATATAAGTGCTTTGGTATTCTAAAGATTGACGCTTCTAAGTAAATATCGTTAGTTTTGATGTTGTCTTAGTAATTAGTATTTTTGCCAAGGATTACATCTGCTTTACTAAGCCACGTGGTATTTAAAAGTACTTTGCCACAAATACCAGAATTATATCAATGAACAGTTTTCCAGTTATAGTCCATTTGGGATTCGAACCTTTGACCACTGAAGACTAAGAACGCTCCCAGAAAAGCAAGAATTGTAACCATAATAAGATCATAAAAGAGACGTAAACAAGTAATTGCAAAATAACAATTATTGCAATGTTGGCATTAATATTATTATTGTCACGACCCAGTTTTTGAAGCGTTTTCGTAACATGTTTAAAAATAATGCAGTTTTGGACATTTATTTTGTGGACAAGCACTTTTGGATATGGACGTTTATGGACTTGAGTTGACCTAAAAAGTTTGAAATACTTTTACTTGAAACATTGAATTTAAATTAATTTCCAACAAAACCGTAATTCAATGCAAATTCATTCTTGATATTGACTATACATATTTGTTTTTTATTCATAGTAGCCACCAAACACAGTACCTATTACTCGTAAATACCTGAAGAACATATAATAAATATGTACAATATGTTATGCTAAATATACAATAAAACCGATTGCGAAGTACGTGCTTCATAATGTTCGAATACCATTTTTCATATGTTGTCCATACCATTCATACTCGTACCGATATAACCTACATATGTACCATTTTAGAAATAATTGAAGTTTGAAGCTTGAAGCTAGACTCATCAGAAAAAAATTAATATTACCCAATACCAAAGCTACAAAGCTTCCAAAATTCTAGAAGAACGCCCTACCACCAACCTTGCCAGAACCTTAAAATAACATCCTCTTAAAGCAGAAACAATTTTAATGCGGCATTAAGGAAATCTGCTCTATTAAATTTTGCTCAAGAATCGTGTGAGCACGGTCAAATTGGTTCAATTTGGTCCAGGAAGTGCTGTCTACACCAGGCCTTATCTTCGAGAACAAAGCTGCCCTTGAGTGTAGACTCAATTGGCTAACTTAGCAACTACGATTTGAATGGTGTGTGAATTTTTATAATTTTGAAGGCAAGTTTTACATGTTTAACAAAGCTGTGGGTGCGATAACGATCTTATATGGAGGGGATTGCATAAGCCTTAATGTGCAAGGGAAATTGTTATGGATATTGCAGCGTTAGTGGTACTTGGTATCTACACATGCCAGGAGTCGTGGGTTCCATTCCACTCAGGACATATATTTAGGTATAATATGATCTAACCACTGAGTGGAAGTTGACTGGAGATCAAATGCTAAGAGGATGCCCCATACAATATTTACTACTTCCATTCCACTGCCCGGATTTATCAAATATCTCATTTGATGATGTCATCTCTATGATGATGAAACCTTAAAACTGGCCATCAACACAATCATTCATTTTAAAATAGCAACCATTACTTCAACTATACTGTTGGTGTTGCCTATCTGTCCACTAGACTATAGAACAACCATTTTACCAGTGCTAGTTTATCCAGTATGTAATTACTGACCAACTGACCATCATCACAGTCATTTACCAAAAAAAAAGGCAAAACCGACTTCTTACCTTCCGTCGGGGTTTCCTGCCTATTAGACTACAGGGCAGACATTTTGCCAGTGCTTATTTATTCAGCATTCCATAAATAAAAGTACCAGTTAAGTATGGATGTATATTTTCCGTGTGGCGGCTGCGTGCGCAAGCGCACCCGACCGGAACGGAAGGAAACTGGGCTCTGGTTCCACGTAATCCTAATTATTGGTTAAACGTAACAATTTTAGTGGTATCGTCAACTGCAAATATATATTCATTAGCTTGTCGTGTTTATTTCAGTCGTATCAGGTTTAACTATGACAGGTTAGGTCGTTGATTGCGAGTTCATTGGCACCAATTAGTCTTGTAAGCTCGATTACCATCAATTGGGGGAGAGCCTTCCGGTTCCTCGTAAATCCGTGATGATGACAAGGTTACTTCATCATCGTAGTTAGGCAAAATAATGGCCATCAATTGAGATTAAAAGAGATATTAAGAAAACAGGGTGTCTTTGGATGAGATAGAGATGGCTCAAGATAAGTTCATATCGTTATACAGAGGTGGCCTATTCCGAGTGGATTTGCAGTGAGATATAGTGAAAGGCTGATGATGATTTGAAGGTATCCAGGTCATCAAACCACCACTTTTATTTCTCTTTGTTGAGAGACCAACAGCTTTTTAATGAATAAGGGGAGGCTTTTGCCCAGCAACAGGACAGAATAGAATGGGCTGGAGAAAATATAATTTAATATTTTATTTTTCTCCTTATACGAAAAACAACAGTTCATAAAAAGAGCCACGTGCTAATATTAAGATTTTACACGTATGATTGACCTGCAGTTTTTGCTATCAAACACAGCCATTAGGTATGACATAAATTATATTAAGTCACTTATGAAACAATTTGTCTATTTATGTTTTTCCTACATACAATTAGGATCAATTTGGTTCACGACCACAGTTCTTGTAGTTTTTGCACAAATTACCTCCTATTGTCCATTGCGAGTGTCAACACAATTTAAGTTAACATTGAACTAATCAGTTATGCTCAACTTTTCCGAATTACGTAGTGACAGACGGACCGTAATTGCTGTTGATTGTAATTTATAAATTATAGAACTATCGAATATTGGAACCGATAATTGGATATAATTTAGCTTCTATCAACATTTTTGTTGATTAGCTTATATTTAATTTTTATTAAAATTTATGTTCATCCCATTTAGTGTATAGGTCGTCTCAGCTAACTAATATTATAAAGCTGAAGAGTTTGTTTGTTTGAACGTGCTAATCACAGGAACTATGGGTTCAAATTGAAAAATTATGTTGGATAGAACATTTATCGAGGAAGGCTAAAGGCTTTATAACATCACGCTGCGACCCATAGGGGCAAAGAAACAGTAGGAAATGTGTAAAAAACTCCTACAATTTTTATGTTCTAAGCGATGTTAAAGCTGTCAAATATCTATCTGTCAGTATTCCGCCCTAAAAGTCATGTTTAAAAAATACCTTTATTTTTACCCATTAATAAAAAAAATCAATAATATTCCCTATTTATCGATGCACTCATAATGACAGAGACACATTAGTATGGCATAAAAACAAATGGCAGAAGTAATTGCATTAGATTACATCATTATCACATTATTGATTGCAACATGCAATACGGTATGCGCAAGAGTGGCAGTCAGAGTGACCTGTCACCTTGTGTATTGCAAGACTGAAAAAAATATTAATAGTTTATGGTGTATTACTAATATATATAATAATAACGAGAAATAATTGTTTTCCCTTTGAAATTCAAATTCTCGGAACCCTGATAAGTGTACCTAACTCAGTCGAAACATCTACTCGTCATTTTATATTAAATCTTTACTAATAATAAATCTGTAAGGGTCGGTCATGGAGTAAGTTAGTTTGTTTTCAGAGATATTGTGTTTATAGGCTCAATATAATAATATGATACTGATACTAATTTCACGATTTTTAGATTTTTTTTCTGTATGTGTGTATGTATGTATGTTCCTCCATAACTCTTAAACCAATTATCCGAATTTGATGAAATTTGGTATAAAAACACATAGACATTTGGGTCACAGGATAGGCTATTTAAATTCTAGCTCCATTATACAATATCACAAACATTGATCTGGTCAGAAATCAGAATCAACAGTCGATACATAAATATATTTTAATAACACACCCAGACACGGAACACTACTGTTTTTATCGTATTACTACTTAATTATATTTGAACTTAAGATAAGATAAGATAATTGTTTATTTGTACCAAGAGACACACATACATGCAATATCGGAAATTAAAAGAAAATCAATAGTAAAATAATACAATATAGAAACTACAAACAAAATTAGAACCAAAATAAATAAAAAGAAAACCGAAAACTACAAACAAAATTAAATTAAATCTAAGTCTATCACAAATGCCCAGACGACATTCATGTGTGTCGCTGTGATACAAAATGGCAATAGCTCAGCAATAGGTTTACCAGAGGCAAACCGCTGATTTTCAGCTATAGCCATAAGAGGTCAAGTGCAATCGGTTTTAAAGCCTAGCGATCGTGATGTTATATTATATACTATACAATAATATTCGTATTTATACAATAATGTGGGAATAATATAATAGATTAATATACTGAATTGCATATAAAATAAATAATAATACTAATTATAAATTCAAGTCATCAATTTAAATATACATAATAGGTTTATGCAATAATTATTTTTATGTCTGATTTATTTATTAACTTAATAGAATGTCACTATTATAGTATCATACAAACACATCACGCCTACCGCCACAAAGTCATACAGTGTTCGCATTTTGCCATTCCAGTAAGATAGTCTTAAAAAGTTTTTTAAAAGAGAATTTGGATTGAGCGGCTCTTACTGGAGGAGGTATATTATTCCAACATTTAGTGGCCTGGTAGCGGAAACTGCCCGTAAAACCCACTGTCCTATGCACGTGACAAGCTAAGGGTGCTCGCGTAGATCTAGGCGCGCCTGAATGAAAGGTGGAAAATTTTTAGCTTTTCATATAGGTATTGTGGACTTTCCCGCGCAAAAATCTCGAACAACAGTGTAGCAAGATGTAGTTGTCTTCGGGACTCCATATTTAACATAGAGGCTTTGTTCAGAAAGGGTGACACATGGGTCCGCGGTGGAATATTAAAACAGAAACGAGCGCATGCGTTTTGCACTCGTTGTATTTTACGCTTAGATTTATAAAGCAGGCGAGGCCCGTAAACCACATCTGCATAATTAAGCCGAGATAGTATTAAAGCTTCACAGAGGGCGATACGTGCTTTCTCGGACAATAGACTACGCACTTTGTACATAACCTTCAGCCGATAAAAACAATTCCTCACGAGGCCTAAAACGTGATTTTCGAATCTCAAATTACTATCGAAGGTAACGCCAAGATTTTTAGCTTCGGTTACACGCTCTATGTCCTTGCCCAAGATTCTAATAGAATGTCCACCGTTATTGAATGCCTCGTCAAGTTTTGTTGAACCTAAAATCATGAACTTTGATTTTGATGGATTAAGTGTCAGAGCGTTGTTTGCAGACCAGTTTGCTATGGCGTCCAAATCATCGTTCAATGCCTGCGAGGCAATACATAGTTCATTAGGTCTACCAGCAATATAAAGCTGTACGTCGTCCGCATAACTGTGATACCTACATTTTTTTATTACCTTTGCTAAATCCGCACTGTATATGATGAAGAGAAGTGGACCCAAAATGGAACCCTGTGGGACTCCTCGCTCAACTAAAGCAGGTTTTGATAAAGTGTATGAGCCATCCTCTCTTTTTAACCTAACTGACTGAAAGCGCTCACTTAGATAGCTAGTAAACCATCTAATTGTATGAGGGTCAAAACCATAATAGGTCATCTTTGCCAGAAGTAGTGGAATATTCAGACTTTCAAATGCACGTGAGAAATCAAGCAAGGCTAACAGAGTACCCCGCCCCACATCTTGCTCTGCAAGTATGTTGTCAGTGACATCAAGAAGGGCGGTGACAGTGCCACGGCCTTTACGGAAACCAGACTGGTGGGACGGAAGAATTCCATTAAGCTCCACGTACCTCATCAGTTGAGCATGTACAGCTTTCTCTAACAACTTTGAGAGAAATGGTAGTATGCTTATAGGTCTCAGGTCTTTTAAATCTGCGGGATGGTCAACTTTAGGTATAGGGGTTATAAGTGCTTTCTTCCATTGATAAGGGAGTACACCCGTAAGAATCGACCTGTTAACAATGTTAGTAATAACTGACAACGTATGCGGAAGTGTAAGCAAGATCATGTCCCTACTGATGCCGTCACTACCAGATGCATTGGTTTTGATAGATTTTATATAGCTTAGGATCTCTGTCTCACTAACTGGGCGGAGCTCCAATAGGGGCATAGGCGTCTTGTATTGGTGCTGTGCATAAAATGATAGTTGCGAATCAGGAACCGCGTCATATCCCGGAACGTTTAAGAAATGTTCGTTTATGCCATCAGCATCTATAAAATTCTCCGGAAGACAATCGCTCTCAGTGGGACACGTTAATATTTTGTCTTTGATATTCTTCCAAAAAGCTTTTCCATTATTCACGTTTTGGTTAATGTAGTGATTGAAATAAGCACGCTTTTCGTAATATATACTTGTTGCAACTAGTGATTTATGGTCTTTATAGTACTTCCTATCCACTTCTGAGTTAGTGCGTCTATATTGCTCATAGGCGGCATTACGTAGATCCATCATAAATTTAATTGTGTCTGTTATCCATGGCAAAGACGGTCTAGTTAACTTTTTGGTCACTATTGGCGCGTGGATGTCAAATAAAGTTAGGAGCATTGAATTAAACTTGTCTACCATCCCCTCCACATTTGGAATACATGAAATCGCCTCCCAGTCCAGTGCAAGCAAATCTGTGTCAAATTTAGCTTGGTCTATATTTTTAATCGGCCTATATGTAATGCGTTTAGGACTGACTTTGGGCTTTTTAAGCTTTAGTTTAATATTAATCATTGAATGACCTAGAGATCCCGTAATATTTGAGACAATGACCTCTCGAACCTCGCAATTAGTACAGACCAGATCAATCAGTGTATTAGAGAAAACGGATCGATGAGTCGGTTCCGTCACCACTTGCCTAAGGTCTAAGTATTGTAGAAATTGGTTTATCTCAGACACCTTGGCGTCATTGCTTTCAAGCATATTTATATTGAAATCTCCCAACAGAACGATGTAGTCACAGTCAGCAAAAGAAATTATAGACTCCGTCAACGCGTCAATGAATAAATCTGTGTTAATCCATTGAGGTCTGTACGCCGTCCCTATGACCAAACGCAATCCATTCACCTGCATTGACAACCACAGTTGCTCGACTTCGGCATCAGGGTGTCGCAGGTACCGCACGCGCACGTCCCTTTTAACGTAAAACGCGACTCCGCCCCCCCGTCCGCCTCTCATGTGTCGTGGTCGCGGAGCATTGCGCAGCCTGTACCCGGGTACGGCGGGTGCTCGCGCCTCTTGCCCGGCTGGAAGCCAGGTTTCATTAATCGCAACTATATCCGCATCGAAGCGATTCATCGCCACAAGGAAATCGTCATGACCCGTGCCCAGAGATCCCGCGTTATAAAGCGCTAACTTAAGAAATTGCGTCTTAGAGTTCATTTTTATTAATAGAATAAAATAATTTATTGTAAATGTAATTCATTGTAGTAATAAAATAATAGCATATGATTTGTATAATTATAAAATTTGAACGATTGTTGATGAAATATTTGTATAGTTTATTTGTAAATAATAATATGTCAACTTTAAATAATATGTCAAAAAAATATATAAAAATATAAATATGTGTATACTCTGTGGAGTGGTCAATGGAACTCATATGGCAATGTCGTTGAGTTTTACCAATAAATAAGTAATTGCTACAAATTGCATCCATAATGTCAAAACGGTATTGTATCACAGCGACACAGATTTGAGCATAATATTTATCACAATAACAAACAATGGAACATGTTTTAATAAAATAACATAAATAATAAGGTAGCACATCACAATTTAGTGCATGCATGAATATATTATATCCGTTTATTAACATACAATTTATAGAAACCTGAAAGAATCGTATAAATTGAGTATCAACAAAAAGATAAATTTGATTACAAATTTCAATCTTATTTCGCATCAATATAGCACTGTAACTAATATCAGTGCAGTCAAGGCTTTCACCAAATAAATAAAATAATAATAACACCAAATAAATAAAATAATAATTAAAGTGACCAGAATACATTCCCAGCATAAACGATAACATTACCAATAAACTTATAATGAATAAAAAATATTTAAAATAAATACATTTTTTTTTAAGACGTGCATGGATAAACATATTTCTTATTTTAAATAATAGGACCAACAGCGTCCCGGCCAAAAACCCGAACAAGATCAGTCTCCATACGCAAACGAATGCGAGGAGAATCTCTGCCGTGATGCTGACGTACATATATACGACCATCCTTAGTCCACACAAACCGCCAATTACATTGCTTGCCCAGTTCTCGTGCGCGTCTGAACAACTGTCTATTAACTTTGGTGAGTCTCTCATTCACATAGAACCGCCGCGGTGGACCGGGAAGTTCCGCTCCTTCAGTGGTGGCCCCGCGGCGCACCCGCGCAGCCTGCAGCAGCTGGTCGCGCACGGCGCGGCGGGCCGTGCGCACGACTATGGGGCGGGGACGCGACGACGACGGTGCCTCCGCCGGATCCGGTGCACGGCCCATGCGAGTAGCGTTGACGAGATCCTGTTCAGCCAGCTTGACCCCTAATTTACTTGCTAATGTCATAACAACATGAGTTAGGTTTTCCCCCTTCTGCTCTGGAATGCAGGAGATCTCAACATCATTTATTAGGAGGTCCTGGTCTCTGTCGTTAAGCTCCGCTTTCAAATGTTCAATAGAGGCTACGAGAGATTTATGAGACTCGCGCGGCTCTTCATTGGAACAACTTTTCTCCAAGGCAAGTAGCCGCTCTTCCAACTTGCTCATGCGGCTCTCACTTTCTGCTACTCGGTTCACAATCGCGGTCAAGGTGTCATCAAACCGCTTAATTATTGTCCGATTAGCCCTAGACTCATCCCGCATCTCCTCCCTAAATGAACGCATCTCCAGCACGAGTGCCTGAAAATCGCACAACTCAATAGTCATATTGTGAGCAGTTTCGTTAAGGGATGATGGCTGCTCAATGACTGACATGTCCAATTGTAGGGCACTGCCTAATGCCGCTCCACGTTGCAGAGTAACACCATCCGTTGCATCATGGACCGGCGTGTTGGTACTGTCCGTCTTCGGCTGGATATTCTTACAAAGGACACATCTCCAAGCGGCCCTGTGTTCATTTGTCAGGGTGTCATAGAAACGCGTCTCTGAGATATTAGCACAGTCTAAGTCATAGTTATGTTTGCAACCACCACAAAACAAGTATCTTCGGTCTGGTATAACTCGGCGGCACCTACCACAAATAACTTAATTATATGTTATAGTGGAATGAACTATATATTTCAAACTTTTATTTCACTATTACGTATTACACTGTAGGTACATCATTTTGTTGGAAGGACGCAACAATAATGAAAATATATCCAGGTATATTATATTAATCATGAACATCCGAATTCAGGACATCCGTTTTTATATAGCTTTTTCCTTTTAATACAATAAAATAATAATTTCACAACAGCGATTGAAAACAGAATTTATACAATACACAGTCTGTCATTCAATCCTTAAATAGTTATATTTAGCTCTCCGCTGTCTGTCCGTCCGTTTGTCTGTCACCAAACTGTTTCTCAAACTGTGTCTCAAGAACCGGTAAAGCTCGACAGTTGAATTTTTCACAAATGAAGTATTTCTGTTGCGTTAACAACAAATGCTAAAACGTAATATTTAATGGTATTTTTTACAATATTGGTACGGGACCCTTGGTGCGCGACTCGCACTTGGCCGATTTTTAAACTCAATACTGGACGATATCCATTTCCCACCGATCAAAAATACTTGTCAATCTCAATTGTAACGCAACTATTTATACAATAGTCGTATTTAATCCGTAAGTCGATTTATTTCTCAGCTATGAAGGTCGAGTGAATGTATACTTATATTTGTATACAGGGCGACTTGGTTGTGTGAGGGCTTAGTTAAGTTAAGCTTTGTATGTTACAATTGTCGGGAACAATTTTGAAATAAAAAAAAAGCTATTTGTCAAAAAAGTACAATCAGGTTGAGTTTGATTATGTATTCGTGAACTGAGATGAAAAGAGCGTGAAAAACATATTTTTGAAATTTTGGGATTAGGGTATTTCTATAAATAAACAAACATAAAGATTTTGGGAAATTTCCAGACACGGTAATTTGACCCCAAACTAAGCAGAGCTTGTACTATGGATGTCAGAGTCTGATATAAATAAATACTTGATACATGTTCACCACAAACACCGATGTTCATCACACAAATATTTGTCCCGAGTGGGAATCGAACTCACGACTCTTGGAACCGCCAGCCAGTATCACTAACTATTGTTTCACCGAGCCAGTCGAATAAGATAAGTTGGCAATGATATGTTGGCGATAATGTGGACATAGAGACGTGTAAGGACCGTAGCACATGGCAGGAAGTGTTCTCTGCCTACCCCTCTAGGAAAAAGGCGTGATTTTATGTATGTATGCTTTAACTGTGAAGGAAAACATCGTGAGAAAACCTGCACATCTACGAAGAAATTATAAGGTTGTGTAATCGACCAACCAGCACTTGGCCTGCGTGGTCGACTAAGGCCTTACCGCCCTAGTTTAGGATAGACCCGTGCCCCAGCAGTGGGGACGTACCTATATGGGCCGATGATGATGATGATGTATGTATATGGGTAGGCTTGGTCAAAGTGGTTGCAGTACAACACCCTGTATACAGCTGGTACGTAGGTTTGGTTCGTTGGCCAGTGACGTTTCTGTGGCCATGAGAACAACGGAAGATAATTCACGAACGAAATAAAACACGGCGATTTCATTGTTCTAGTTGTGGATAAGGCTTTTGATGTATCACGCACGTTTTTACAAATGTGCTTTACTGATTTTTTTTGATAGCGCTGTGATTATGAACGACGAAATAATTATTTAGCAGTATGAGTAATGAGTTTTGACTAAAATGCTTTTAGATATAATGTTTTGTTTTAACAATGAAAAGCACAGTAATTACAATGCTCTTAAGAAGTATTGTCTAGTGTGCATTAAGTATAATAATACTCGCCATTCAAGTATTACTGAATAACTTATTATGTCTGATTTTATATTTTATCGATTTTCAAACGATTTCTCGATTTTCACGCTAAGAACGCGGCCATTAGCTTATATATTATGATCCTTAATATCCGCGATTTCCCTTGCTCAGCATACAAACAAGCTAGCTAACACAAAAATGACATACTATTATGTTCGCCTGTTTTTCCATGCGCAGATAATGCCAAAGGTCTGCACTTAGACCTATTCATAAACTGACGCAATCAATCATTGTAACATTGTCACACATTTCTTGTAAAATAATTTCATTGTTAACCTTATTTGTGGAAGTAATTGGCAGTTTCATTCTGCATTCCACTGGGAATATTGTAGACATGTCAATTGAATTTAATGAGGCATGTTTTTGAAGTTGATTGCGTTGAGTTTGTTCGCAAAATACAATGTGAACTGTTTTTACTTCTTTTATATTATCTAGATCGGGAAACTGCAAGTTGAGCTATGTCTATGTATAACAAATATACAAAAAGTCTTCGTCCGTCTGAAAATTATGTATATATTTATTAAAATATCCTATAATATACCTTTTAAAATTAGTGTTTATTAATGAAATCTCATCAAAATTGGTCCAGCCGTTTCAGAGATTAGCGGGGTAAACAGACAGACAAACAAAAATTGCTTTAATTGTGTTTAGTCATTGGTACCCGATATAGATTCATACGCATTTAGTAAAAAAACGTTATTTTAATATTTAGACACTTAAATTTTATTAAATTGTATAGATATATGAATATGTCGAAATACTTCAAATGTTTTATTTATAAATTCTTTATTTGTTACAGGTAAATAACATACGTATTATATCTTCATATGGTGGTGTGGAGCAAAATGCATGAATATTGTAATGTTGGTTTGTTTCGATTATTCTTATCTACACTTTTAAATTGTTTTATCCCGACAAGAATAATTATTAAGAAAACTATACAGAGTCGTAGCGTAAACAAACGTAAACTTTGCTTGAAGAGTAAGATGTAACTGAAAACATCATAACGAAGAATATGTAAAATAAAACAAAAAAAAGACGTGTGGCACTCGGGGACTGCCGCGGTATAGCTATTGCATAGCATCGTCCGATTTCGGAGCAGCTCGTCTCGATTCGTGCGAGTTTCGTAGAGTCGTACAATACGTCTAACCGCACGCACACAAACACCGTGCCAAAGTCTACCGAACTGAAACGACGTTACACGATTGTGAGGTTTTTTTCGTTACGGAATTTCTTGGTTCGGTCGCCGCGCTCAAAGCCCGCGATAAAAGCTATGCAATAGCTTAAAAATATTAATATACGATGAAATGATGTCATACTTCATGATTGATTTTGTACGAAAACTGCAATTGATTAGAACTTTGAATACGTATAACTTATCCATGTTTTTAGATATAACTAATAGCACAGCGGAAGGTATCAGTTTATCAATGACTTCAGCGCTACACATTTACCCAAAATCAGGGACATTCTCCATTCAAAACATCATGATATATCCTTCTTAGGCTTTTTTTTAGTTTAAAACCGTACACCTTGACGCAAACACAATAAGTCCAACTTTTTGTAACCTACTACGTACTTTAAAAGTATTAGGTTCCACGTATTCAATTATTCAGTAACGGCACGTGTCTCACTGAATGTTTCAAGCCTCTTAATCGATACGAATGACCGAGCGATACTATCGAATCGATCGGTCGACCGTGCTAATGAGGTTTTGATATAATTGGGTGACGTTTACACAGGTGAATCGTTGTTAGGTAATGTGGTACAATGTTCTGTTTCTAGGATAAGTTGATTTTGACCACTTGGGTCTATGTGATTATACATACATATGAATTTAAAATTTTAAAAACACTGTGGTACGTGGCGGGGTTTGAACTGGCGACCTCACACATGGCAAGCAACCACCTTAACCACTCGGCTTTCGACGCTTTAGCCTTTGAAGAAACTGCATATTGCAACCATTGTCTAGGGATAACAGCCATCTGCTCTCGCGCAAGTTTGATGTTGATGGCAAGACTACTCAATAATCATCATCGAAGTCAGGAAAAAAGAACAACCATTCTATTACATACCATTACAGTAGCTAACTTAGCACATCGTATTTGTTATTCTAGTAGCAAACGAATATTGGCACGAAATAATTTGTCAAGCACACTTTATATTCCCTATAGGCTTACCACATTAGCATACAATTCTCGCTATGTTTCTTACAAGGCATACATACTTTATGTTTTGTATGCTCCAGTGTTCTTACTTAGCGATAAATCTAAGTAATTTATTGACTTTGTCTCTTAAATAGATATACATACAAAATAATGATTGTTTGGGACCTTGAGTGTTAGAAACATTTGAACTTTTCGTTGCGCAAATACTTATTACTTTGTGGAACGAGATTGATGATGATCATTCATTCTAATAAATGAATGAATATATACCTACGTATGTAGGTATGTATTGTACACGATTGTAACTCAAAAAGATCATAAAATAAGATAAGGCACACATCTCGATTTGAAATAATGAACGTTTAGCAGTTTCGTTAATAGTTAGGACTTTAACAGATTCTAAAAGGTTTTTTTATATTTCTCTATTCTAAGCTTTGAATTATTATCAACTGATAATCGGCAAAATAATTTAAACCAAGTTTGCCCAAGGGTAGAGGCCCTGCAGTTATAGCGTCAATAGTGAACCTGTTTAGAAATATTACTCATTTGATTTATCCGTTTATATAAAACAAACTGTAAAATGTCACGCATATCAACTTGATCAAATTCCGAGATATGTTGCTAAGCATTTGTATTGCGGATATCATACCCAACAAATGACATTTGCAAGATAAGAAACGGATACATTCTTCAACTTATAACATACCATTATCTTACTACACGCGCACGTTCCTAGCCTCAAACGACCACCTTGTGCACTTGTCCACTTATCCATATTAACTGACTTTCTAATTGCATCCTGACATTTGAGTAATTCGCCATCTTGCGCAGAAAAAACGATCAGCTGACAGGAGGCTGCGATGTGCGTCAAATGTCGCGGGGACACCTTGGCGCGTGCGTAGCAGATGTCGACGCCATCTTGGATCAATTTGGATGACGTTTAAATTAAGAACCGCTGGTAATGGAAGGATACGGATGGGTTTAACTGTATTGTCGGTCTTTTTTTTTAGTCCTCTTTTGTGTTTACCGTTCGGGGCAGTTGCAAATAGTTTGCTGTCGAAATTGAACTTTTTTTTCTTGTGTAACGGAGTAAACCAATTAACACGCCATATGCTGAGCCTTAAAAGGTGTTAAGTTGGTAGTCTATATTTTTTTGTTAGGTCATTCGTAAAGCCTAAATTAAGAGTCGATGCAACGATACACTTCTGGTACTACTTTAAGCCGAAATAATAATAAACACATGAACGGTATTTAGTACTTGAAATCAAATAAATTTCACGGATTAAAAACGCGATTTAAATTCATAGTTTTTATTTCAAATGCTCGCGTAAATAATAGTCAATACTGGGTATTTCGTAATAAGACTCATTCATAGTCTACAATAACAAACCCAACACCATACCAACTCCAAGAGACGTCAAGCAAATTGATAAACATACACATAACTTAACCACATATAGCACTGCTCAAGTGTACACACTTTATCAGTGTCGATCTATTAAAGCCCCCCACGCGTCTAATTAAGTTAAAAGCTCCGGCTATTACTTAGCTTCCGGACACTCGAGCTTTTTATAACAACTTCCGTTAGCTCCGCAAACTTTGATGGAACAAAGAAACTTTTGGGAGCTTTGAACGTTATTGAAATGGTTTTGTGTAGTGTGAGATTAAAGGCTCGAAGAGTGTTAGTGACGTAAACAGCTGCTTGATAGTTTCAATGGAGGAGGATGTTCTCGAATCGATTAAGTTTTTTTTTGTACTACACGTTCAACTTACAAAAAATGTACCTAATGAAAAAATATTAAAAGTTTATTTTATTAAAGTTTTTATAAAAGTTTAGCTTAAGTTAGACATAAATTACTTATTAGTTATTACCTACTCTTTTAAGACTAGATTGTAATTTTGATGGCGTATTTATGCATAACGAAATACATCATAAGTGAAAAATAAAATTGGGTCAGCAGCAAAAAAAGCAGTTTGTAATATGGGTGTGAATGACTGAAATTATACGTAGATATTTAAAATACATACTACAATACATATTCAAACCCAGACACTTGACAAATGTTTGTTGTCGAAGCCACGTGCCTTAATTTATTGTAAGTACTTTGTCAATAATGTTGTTTATTATATTCCATAAGAAATGAGCATTAAGCTACTTCTTATCTCGGATTCAGACCAATGTCTATAAAATCATATTAATGGTATTCACGCTAAAAATCTTTACCTACAACTAAGCCTATCCATTAGCTATTATTATATTGAATCAAAACCAGTACTAAACCCGAGATTGCTATGTTCTCTTTGTAATTAACTTTGCGCTGATTACATCTGCGTATAAACGCGTTAACTGCGGTGAATTAGCTGCGTACGAACACATCATGAGTGAATTGATGATTGAGGTATAATTACCGTCTTCAATGAACGTAAGCATCACTGGATGTATAAGTCTGGGAATCTTAGTCGATGTATGGAATCGATTTGAATGTTCTCTCAGTGGTTAGATATTTTTGGCTACCATCTGACCTGTGATCTGTTGTTCAAATGTTTGGATGTTATGTTATATAACAAGTTTTTTGCAGTGATTTTGTAGACAGCAAAGGAATCCTATTTCTGGGTAGGTATTTCGATATGCATGTAAATAGGCTAAAACTTTGGGTTTTGAGATTAAGCTAAATATATTGTAAAACTTTGTAGTACATGTAACAATAAATATATTCTCTTTGTTTAGTCGTTTTGTAAGGTATAGTATATATGTGTATGTAAGGCCACACAAGACATTTTTTGTCATCTTTATAATAAAACCTCCCCTTCAAATGCAAAGGAAACGAATGCGGAAATAATAAAAAACCGGAAACCAATATTTGAAGATGTTTGCAGCAAAAAGCGACAGCTGCAGTTACTGATGTGGAAATAAAAAAAGCCACAAAAATAGTCTAGCGATTTGGGATACCGTGTCGGAAATATGTGCCCTGCAATGAAGGAAGTTTCAAGGTACCAGATTGGACCGATTCCATCAGATATTTATAATAGACGTGGCCAATAGAATTCGCATTATAATTGAAAAATATTTATAAAAAAGCGGTGACCTCTGAAGTTCATTACTTAAAATAAATAAAGTGCTAGTCAATTTAAAACATTGTTTCATTTAATACGAGAAACTCTCTTTTTGTTTACTCAAACTCTTACAATTTACCGTTGTGGTGTGAACTGATCACATATAATTATGTAAACGTACTTGTGTTTTCGTGTGAGATCCTTCACTCAAACGCTTTTAATGGTAAATTAAAAGCGTTTGAGTGAAGGTTTTATGGTAATTCTGTACAATATCTTCGTTACCTCAAACGAAGGGTACATAAATGCAATAAAATCTTTTCAGCTCACACTAAAGCCTTGATAAATCTGGCTTTTCCGAGGTTACAAACACATCCACATCACCGCAAGTCCGGTTCTGAGTCAGGGCAGTGACATCACCCTTACAGCCTTACGGCACTCTCAAATATAGCCTTAGCCAGAGTATAGGTGCGGTATTGGTGACTTTGTAAGTCAGATGACTAATCCTTCTTACCATGTTAGTATAATCTAAATGGGGAAGATTGCTGGGGATTCATGTTCTCGTAACGTTATTTTTGAAAGATTAGCAGATTACGCATATAGCGGTCAAACCATAATTTCAGTAAATCTATATAAGGAAAGTTGCAAAACTGTTCACTGAAAAGTAAAAGATTATCGGATTATAAGCTACTGGCCGTACGATAAGTACTTTGAGATACGTAAGGTAAGAGATTTAGGGGTGAGAATAATGCGCTCCCCCGCAAGTCCGGCGATGATGACAAGGCTACCCCAAGCCATCATTGTATTCACTTAAGTAGAGCAGAAACACTCGTAAGGTCCGGCGAGTAGACCGATGAGAGGTGTAAGGACTTAATGCACTTTCTCCGAGTCTAGAGTATTTAGGAGTCTAACATAATCCTACAAATTCCTTACTTCAACCCTAATCTAAAGATATTGTATTTGTTCAAAAAGACACAAATGTGAATCACTATATCAAAACAAAATAACCTCTCACATCGCACTAAACGTGTAGCAATCAAGGCATTAAGTATCATTAAACTAATCTTCGTGTCAACTTAACGATTTAACTATTATGATTACTATATAATACCTAAAAGGCATTCCATGTATCTGCAAATGGATCACAGTTATTACCGTCATCTGCCACTTATGCTTTGTGTGAATTAGTTAACCAACAGTCGCTGTAAAAACAATGATTGTTGTTTTCATCTTGTAACCATTATTCAGGGTTGACTGAAACATGTAACATGTTCATTTTTCTTCGTTAGTAGATATAGTAACAGACTTACAGATTTTTGCGTTAGGGCAGGCAATTTGATTGTAGATTCGCCGGTAATCAGTAACTTCTGTATTTGGAAGTTATGATTGCCATAATTGTGTTTTATCGGCTTGTTCTGTTTTTGTATGTTGTGCAAGAAATTATCGCATTAGGTAGCTACCTTTAGCCGCCATTGTGTTTATAACTAGCAAAAGTTCTTTCAACTAGTTAGGCTTCATATTATTGTTTATTATTTGCTCAAATACTACAGATTAAAACGGATTAAACTAGCTTAAGATTTAAGTCTAAACATAATTGTTTAGAGACCCATTTTGAGGGCTAAGGGCTCGTGGTCACATGATGATGGTGAAAGATTGAAGCCTTGATTTAAGGCCAGAAGAATGGCTTCTTTTGCAAGTCGACCACTGTAAAACTTCTTTTTTTTAAGTCAGTAATCAGGAATCTCGCGCGATTTTGACAACTTGAACCCCATATGGGACTATACATTTTCTCTCAGCAGCATCTGCCTGCATTCCTTTTCTTTTCACCCGAGGGCAATCCTTATGCAACATAGCCTATGCCGGACTCTTCTTATCTTATCTTAACGCGGGGACCGTATAACCGGTTCACGTCGACCCTCAGGGATCTTTTGTGTTTCCCCTACCTTTATACACCTACTCCCTGAAGACCAAATGCATTAATGCAATTACGTCCTTAGGTCTGAGGTGCCTGTATTCTTCTGGTGGTGATGCCGGACTCTTACCGGCCGAATCTCCCGGGATATTCCAGCTCAAACGGTGTTGGTTGAAGGATAGTGCACTCTGGTGCATTCTTCTGAGCAACTGCATTCCCAACCCTACTGACGAGTGAATGACCATTGAACCAATAGCTGTTACGCGTCCTAGCGTGTCAAGAAGATGTCTCGAACGAATGTTTACATCACCAGTTAGTCATACGGTAGTCGGACGAACTGGTATCGTTACGTTATTTAATTTTGCAATCTAATGTATTGTAATGGATGAGCGGAAGCGGATTTTGTTATGTTCTTCGTAAAGAAAAGATATGAATATGTTTTATGGGGACAACGCCATAAACAAATCTTAAAAAAGTGATATGTGTTTCAAATGGTTTTCTTATTATTTTAGCACCATTTACATTTTGACTAGGTCCACAGATACGTATAATATTGTAATTCCAAATTATTTGAAAAAAGAATATTGTCCTGGCTTGTTTTGGATTTGTGTCATTTGATTTCTTGTCAGAAAAGAGATATCTTCTCATTGATTGATTTTTTTTTGGATACCTATATGCTTTTTCCTAGATACATAAGCTGGTTAGACATGTTGCTTAAACATGAAATCTGCATTAATTCATATTGTACAAATGCTTGTCTGTGACACTATGATACTGCCTGTATGGGTATATATTCCAGGTATTACATTTGTTTACAATGTAACGCTACATCTTGTGGCTTCCACCAACCGATTGTTGATGGCCAGCACAGTAGTTGAAATTATACGTGCGTTTTGTACGAACAAGAACGCGATCCAGCTGATATGGATAATTATTATTTCTCATCTATACTTAACCCCGAAATGCAGGTGTTGAAATGTTCTCATTTCGGATGATGGATCTTGGCTGTTCATTATCGTAAATGAATGATATTTGGTTTGTACTATTTTGTAATATACGAGTATGTATTGGGTTTTTAGATGATTAGGATGACCCAACAGACTTTGTTTGATTTATTTCATCTCTTTTGAATTGTAAATTATATGATTTTAATGTGATGATGTCATATTGGTGTTATTGTCGATACTTAAAAAGTACAAGTTGCAGAACCTAAGCCACTTTTAACAGATAATGAATTGAGAATTAGAACACAATAATACAATATAAGGCGTCCGACCGATTTCGGCCGTGACGGCCGATCTCAATTGAGATCAGCCAAGTGCGCAGGACATATTATAGTGCATAAGTGTACGCGCAAACACAAGTGCACTCTCTATTCCCTTACTCTCATAATTCGGTGAGACAGAACACAATAGGTTTATTGTTATTATACTACAGCAACATAATCAAATACATAACAAAGAATCACAAATAAATAATACACAATATGATTAATACAGAGATGTGGTTGTTACGGATATAAGAGGCAACGGGACTTAAAAAAATAAATACACCCAAACATTGACAAACATTTTGTGATTCCGAAATCCTGCTAATTCACAACCCCAATAAATAAATGAACGATTGCTTTTCAATGCATGCGATCCAATTTAAACAAAAAGAAGACAATATCGTCCAGATTCAAAAACGGTTTAGAAAATACCAAAATCCAAGTAAAATATATGGTCACGGACTCATCATTTTAATGTAGAAAAATTGTTAAACGCCCACGCACTGCGAATGACGAACGGTTTCTCTTTCAACCCAGTAAAAGCATTTTGGAGCGATGATCGCGAAAGTATTTTTGTTTTATTATTTTAACGTTTCAAACTGTGTTTTTTTTTTACAATTTCGCTTTTATTCGCGTGGCTACAGATAAAGGAGTGCACTTTTTCGTAGCGGATTGTCGAATGGTGATCTTATTATGTTGTTTGTAGGTACGTGTTTTTGTTTTGTTTTTTTTTTTACTCGCAGCGTTTTGAAGTGTCGAAGAAAAGTAATATTTTTTGTTCGAATGTCGATTTGATTACGTCGAATATTTTGTACATAGGCATTCCATAAAGTTGAGGAGTTCGTTATGACTACATAGTATAAAGGATTTTGATGGTTTTTTTTTTAATAAATAAAGGGATTCAAGAGGAAGGTTTTAGTGTCTATATCTGAAACGAAGCGAGGGCGGGTCGCTTTAGTATAATATTATGTTACAATAAATTAAGTTATTGTAAACAAAAAAATAATCAATCATTAAAACGTTTTAAGTTCTATTCCATTTAATGATCTTGCACCTTACTTAGATAGAAATGATTATTTTGACTTTGAATGAAATTGTTTTGGTCATAAATAAATTATTAATTTTTTAAATAAAAGCGGTCGTGAGGAGTCGACAGGCACAATAGATCCTATTGAGCCTGTAGACCTCACCCTGGAGGCCTGTTTAGATGCCGTTTCACGCCCTACCAAAAATTTCAATTAGAAATTATTGGATTACCTACTCGTTTAATACACACATAACTATTTACAGTTAAATCCTTAGTACCTAATTTATTGCAATAGGGATGTGATGTCATGTGTCACTAAAGAGGACAATAAAGGGATGTAGCTCAGCAAATATAGTTTTTTCACATCACATTGTATAGTAGATTTCATTTCCACTCTAAATTCGCATTCATGATAAGAGTACTGTTATAAGCTATCGACCAGGTCAAATTGACCTGCTCATTCAATTTAATAGCGTAGTCTACCGTTATTGGATTGTGAGTCTTATTGTGTATGTAATAATGTTTATAATTTATTAGATCACGTATTGGTGAATCATAGTGCTGGTATTTGTGAACTATTGACGTTTTGCACTAGTTATTTTGATTGGTCATTGATAGGGTTTTGTAGAGGTCGGTTGGCTGCGACTCATATTTTTAACGGTTTTTTTCATGTATAGTAGGTAGTTTATAAACCGGTTCTTTGTTTGATAACATAATGTGTTTTTTAATATGATCAATATTTAGGATCACCTCAATCCATGTAATGGTAAGCGTCAGAATGGTGCACAAATGAGGTCGATGTAGTATGCATGAAAACCTTAAGTTTATTCGTGGTTACTTGAACTGTTATCATTAATTTTATATTCTATATTAATATGTTTATCTGATAAGACAATCCTAATGTAACATTCAGTTTTCAAGTTAAAATTCATGTAACGATTACGACGCTTTAACCGTTAAGAAAACCTGCATACGGTACGAAGAAGTTCTAAGGTTGTGCAGATAACCAACCCGCACTTGGCCAGCGTGGTTGACTACAGCTTGATCGCCCTAGTTTAGGGTAGGACCGTGCCCCAGCAGTGGGGACGTATCGGCTGATTATGAGTAGGTATAACATTAAGAAAATGATACGTCTTTGAACGCGTCACCTTGCGTTAAAAAAAATACTAAGGCAGATAATTCATCCAATTGTAGTCCACACGAAAACGGTAATACCAACCTGAGAAAATGACACAATCACACATGATGAGTCGGGCGGTGATGATGATGATAGTACTTTGCTTAATAGCTACTTTGTTTATGCAATAATGCGTGAAATGGCTTGCTTTCATGAAAAATATGGTAGGTATTGAAACAGTCTAGTCTGAGACAGAACATAGGTTTAACCTACAATACAATAATAGGACGCCCGCAGGCCAGGTGGTGTGACGATCTGCGCAGGACGGCTGGTAGGAGCTGGATGCGAGTGGCCGAGGATAGAGAGAAGTGGCGTGCATTTGGAGAGGCCTATGTCCAGCAGTGGACAGAAATGGGCTGATGATGATGATGATGATGACAATAATAGAGGAATGTTTTAATAGGTAAAACGGGGATGGAGTGACAGGAAAAGGCTAGTCCTACTCATATTTTAAATGTTTGTGATGATGTGTGTAAGTATATTTGTGGCTTTTAAAACTACTGAATGTATTTTGATTCAACTTCAGATTTATTATGTCCTTATTGACATACGATGGTGGCTTGGAGTAGCCTCGTCATCATCACCGGACTTGCGGGGGAGCGTAGGGCTCTCAACCAACTTCTTAATAATTGAGGTAACTTAAGGGAATAACACTAAGGCTTCAAAAATATATATATTGTATGTTATCCAACTTAACTTGCAAAGCCGCAGGTAAAAGCGCGTTATTAATAAAGAAATCTTATTCGATTCTTTATTAATTAAAGTACTATGTACCTACTATACTATTATTTCATTGCATTGTTCTTCAATAGGCCTTCTATAGTCCTTACAAAACCGGACATCATAACATTACAACATTACGACCAGTACATATAATTAAACTGCCTTATACACCGATCGTATATAACACAAATGCCGATACAAATACCAGAACAATTATTCACACTTAATGATAGGCAAGTACATAATATAATAGCTTTAGCCCTTATTTACTTTGATCGGTGAATGTCTGACATTTCAATTATTCCCTTCACTTGCTAATGACATTTATAAATACGCGTAAGAAGTAGGAAAGGGTTGACCTATAAGTAAGTTCAAGAGAATACGTCAATGCGTGCGGCTTTGGATGTCCGTGACTCCTGTTAGAATAGAGGAATATATTATATCTTCATAGAAACATACATTCTATCATGGTTAAAATATATGCTGAGTACTAGTCCATTAAAGCACATATATAACAAGAAATATAGGTGAAAAAATCTACTATGTCTACACAGATCGCGTGTGACATGTTTGACCAGTGGGGCTACCATGAGTTTAAAACTTACGCACTCGATATCGCCTACGTAAATATGTCTATGAAAAACTTGTACAGCGCCGCTGGTGGTTACGCGAAGAACTAAAATAGGCCGTATGAAAAAACAACTCGATAGGTTTTTAACGTGAGTAAGTTTTCGATAGCCAACTCATGGTAGGCCCTCAGAAAATATTACTTCTATTGCACCGTCGGTTAAAAGGATTCATTCTGAGTGTGTATGAGTGTACCAAATTTTATTTGATACGGATCTGTAGTTTTGGCGCAACAGACAAGAGTTACATTTGCATTTATATTTATTAATATTACCAAGTGGGAATAATTAACTTCAGTCAAAAAACACAGCAAATTCTCCACAACGCAAAGTTGCATTCCTAAGTCCAAATACTGATTTAAAAAAGCATCTTAACCAGACAGCAACATGACGTTTATTTATATATTTCCTAACGAGACAGCAACATAACTCAAGTTGATATCTGCAACGGCTATCGTTAACTTGATGGACGCGTGTTGCGTAACTATTCGACCTAACTCCGTAAACACAACGGTGGTCGCTGGTCGACCATTTTTAGTTCATTGTCAACGGACCACAAAAAGTGACTATAACCGTGACCGGTAACTATGAGGTTCAGTTTTTTTTTTCCAAACTGACTTACGATGATGGCTTGGTCGTAGTAGTAGTAGCCTTGTCATCATCACCAGGCTTGCGAAGGAGCGGATGGCTCTCACCCCTATGGCTATTTAGTAGCGCTACCATGAGTTTAAAAGTGACAGACTCGATATCGCCTATGTAAAAAATGTCTATGAAAAAATGTACAGCGCCCCTAGCCGGAATGCTAAGAACTAAAAACGGTAGTATGCAAAAAACAATTCGATAGGTTTTTAACGTACGTAAGTTTCGATAGCTAACTCATGGTAGCGCTATTGAACGATTGAGAATGGAAAATTGGACGTAAATAGTAAAGTCCCATGGCGGCAATCCGCAAAGACCTAATGGTGATCTCATTTTAAGCTATTGGCCTTATGGTCATAATAAGGCTGGTAGGAGCTGGATGCGAGTGACCGAGAATAGGTGGGAGTAGCGAAAACATGGGGGAGCCTACGTCCAGCAGTGGATGGACTGATAGGTGATGATGATGAAGCGATGATGATGTAATGACCTCAGAAACTAACTGAGAATCACAGGTCTCATTAGCTTAGCTCTCTTTGTACTTGTTCAGTGGTTTGATGCAACCACAGCATTGCATTGATATGACCATTGTATGAACTGACCACATGAGAAAAAAACGTGCCTACTATGTGCCTTACCTCTTTGACATATGGCTGGGTTTTCAATGCATTTGTATGATGTGTTTTAACCGTGAGAACTTTAAATTCGGAAGCAGGTCAATCGAAAGGGATCTAAACAATTTGTGGTTTGTTTGGTAACTCTTTTAACAATAGAAAGAATGCTTTGCACATGTTTGCGTGTGTATATTGATTTTAACTTAGCCTATAGCATCCCACTGCTAGGCAAAGGTGTACTCTAGGCTTCAACTTGTTAGTCTTACTCTTTGATAGCTGGACCAAATCTTCACACCATCTTTTCTTGGGCCTTCCACTTCGGCGAAACCCTTCTGGTTTGGCCCAAAATTCGTGCATACTCAACAATTTACACAACATACACAATAATTCATACAATTCATGCGTACAAAATCGTTACACAATGAGGGAATATTGACAGACATGTCAATATTCACCAATCACGCTGCAGTTGGACCTCACGCCATACATATTGCCATCTTGTGAATTTCTCATTCGCGTTAGCCCTCATTGGTACACGTACCAATTTTGTAAAGATTGTGACCCATCTATCGTCTTGCATTTTGGGCACACATTGATTTATTTTTTTAATAATTTCCTGGCAGGTCCTGGCCTTCAATAGAGAGCAATGGATAGATTTGGAGGAGACCTTTGCCCAGCAGTGGGATGACATAGGTTAAATCATTTATTTATTTATTTATAAAAATAATGCAAATACATCGGTAGTATAGTACATACAAGCATTTAGTAGTGTTGATATTTGATATATTTAATGGAACGCTAACTATTCCATAGTTGCACAAGTCTTATTGAAATAATTTGAATTCTTGAAATTAAGACCAGGCATTTAAAGCAATGAAACATATCAATTCGTTAAAATGTGCAATTTGCGCAAATCTAATTGACGCCCTAATACATCGATCAAAATCGCTGAGCAGCGGTGACCAACCTTTTCTGAGTAGATACAAGTGTATTACATATAAAAATGTGTACATAATAAACCATTCCTTTGTTATGTAGTATCGAAGTGTTTAAACTCATATGTATTAGAGTTAAAGTCACTTTTGATTTTAAATCACTAAATATGTAGTTTAAAGTCGTTTCCCGCGTCTGTCTGTATGTATGTATGCTTAAATCTTTAAAACTACGCAACGGATTTTCATTAGGATTTTCATTTATTTTTTTTATAGATAGAGGGATTCAAGAGGAACGTTGTCCCGGTCCTAATGTCAAAAGTAGTAGTACAGATCCTTTATGTAAAAATAGCGTGGTACGCTATTGCGGTGCACCAGTTGAATATATATTGGAAAGTCATGAAATTAAAAATCAATTCATTTCTCAAGCGTGAGAAAAAAAATGTTGACTTTTTGGTGGATTTTGACCGTAGGACCGGGACAACGTACCACGGAATTTGTAGGACAATATGACCGTTACATTATATAAATAATAACTAAATAAATAAAAAGAAATCAGCTGGTTAGTAATCATTTTTGGTGATCTCGTTATCAATACATGTTGGAGGGGGAGGACTTTTTGATGAAACCATAGATTTTGTAGGACAAATACTTTTTCAGATAATTTAGATAATTATCATAAGATATAATAAAAACAATTCAGTTAGTAATAAATATTGAAGAATCATCAAATCGACATATTTTAGCTGTTAGCTACCACAATCAAAAATTTTCGCACACGAAATTGTTGGGCGTCTTATCAAAATGAAGCTACTCACGGAAAGTTAGCTTGATAGTAATCAAGTGAAAAAATACTCCACGGATCCTGTACTATAAAGTTATTTATTGTAATTAATTTCCATGACAAAAAAGGAAAATCAAGCAAAAAGTAGTTCAAGGGTTCAACATAATTGTATTATTAATCTACCAGTTAAAGGTATGATAACATGCTTGTGTGACTGTAAATTCACGATGTGAAAAATAAGCATGAAATCAAAGTATATAAATATAAACTCAGGACTTTGAAAATTTATAATACCTAGATTTTCTGGTCGACTCCACTGCACCGTACTTATGGTAAGCGGCGTGAGGTCCACTTATTGAGGTCGACAGGGACATAGAACCCTTTGTGCCTGTCGACCTCATATTATGTGGACTGTCGCCCTCACCCTGAGGGCCTGCATAGATTCCATTTAATTGCCCGCCTGAATAGCCAGGGTTTGTAGAGTTAACTAGTGACCCGCCCTCGCTTCGCTAAGGATGAAATTTACATAAAAACCTTCCTCTTGAATTTCTCTATCTATAAAAAAAATCCGCATCAAATTCTGTTGTATAGTCTGAAATATTTAAGCATACATAGGTACATTGGGTCCGTGTCTGGGTGTGTTATTAAATATATTTTAGTACATTTGTGTATCCAATGTCGTTTCTGTTTCCTTCACACAAGTGCTTAAGCTACTTACCACGGGATCAGATCGATGTATGTGAAATATTTATTTATTTAAAAATAAAAAAATATGTATTTATAGGGGCAGAGAAAGCTACTTTGTTTATACTAAGTAGTGTTTTCAGTATTATCCAAGGTTTCGAATCCCTACTCCAAAGGAAGTATACGTCTAGTTTTATAAGTTGTTAAGCTCTTACATCCACAAGTACAAGATTCCGGTTTGGTCTAGGTCCAAACCAGTTCCTAGGCACGATTATGGCCCTGCCTAGATACCAAATAGATATCTTTGACCTAATTTGTGGTATAAGCTGTACGCTCAAATATTGGGTTGAACAAATATTATGTTATTAAACTGCTATGCCACGAATTATTTTTTAAAAGTTTTTTAATTGACGTTTTGGGTGTAGTAGCTCTCATGTTTTAATTGGTAAAATATTTTCCTGTACTTCTTTTTCCTACTGGCTGGATTACCTTTATCAGTGTAATTTATTAATCAATTTAGTAATTTGTGTCTACAATCTTAATCTAATAATCATACGATACATCCGAAATTCAAAAAGCTTAACCGTTAGCGGTTTTAAAATTAAATTGTACGTAAAGTTAAACAAATCAGTTTTTTCACTAAAGTATTGCATCCTTTTGCGTCGTGTGGGTTGTATCGCACACATTACTTATGTCACATGAGTAATATTAAAACATCATAATATCGATCTTCACTGCCATTGCCTTTATTTATGTAATCCGATAATGGTGGCATCGAATCAATCACAATTTCACAAGTTTGGTAACACTGCAACTTTACTTAACCGTTTACTTAGCATACTTATAGTCTAACCTTTAAAAAGACTCGAAAAGAAACTGCCTCGATGGTCTATTGGTAGCAAGTGCTGCGTTAGGACCGAGAGGTCCCCGGTTCGAGTTCGGGGTCGGGTAAAATTTGTGTGAGTTTTCTGTAATGAAATTACTCAGCCCGGAGTTAGGAAGTTGGCGGTTGAACGCCCGTGCCTCGGAAAGCACGTTAAGCCGGTGGTCCTGCGCCCGATCTCTCATCGGTTATGTCGGATTGCCGTCTCACCGAACTATGAGAGTAAGGGAATAGAGAGTGCACTTGTGTTTGCGCGCACACTTGTGCACTATATGTCCTGCGCACTTGATCTCAATTGAGATCGGCCGCCATGGCTGAAATCGGTCGGACGCCTTTTATTTTAGTCTAACCTTTAAAGACAACTGTCATCATTAGTCTTCTCGTGACCATGAAGCCTGAAAAGAGCTTTTTAGACTCTTTAAAGAGAAATTTTGGGTCTCTAAATAAAAAACAAAATCTGGGTTCTGGGATATTTCAACACACGGTCACCTGACCCCAAACTAAGCAGATCTTGTAAAATGGGCGTCAGAGACTGATATATATACATAGATATTTATAAATACGTAATTAAATACATAATCACACCCAGACATGGAACAAACACAATAGTGTTATGAACAATGGTTCATCACACAAATATTTGTTCGCGTGGAATAGAAATTTTTGGTAGCATTTTGATTTTTGTAGGAATTTATGAGGTAAAATGAACAAGCAATAAATAATCACGAAAATAGATAAGAAAATGCCAAAACATTTCAATTAAACTCGATAAGTCGTTGCCCGTTCATTTTCACGAAACAGACACTCGTTTCCTGTATGCAAACCGATCCGCACTATAGGCTTAGCCTGTGTACCTAGGTACTAAGCTGGTCTAGACCAGAAGCAATTGGACCCCTAGGTTCCGTAAGCCGATAGTTACTGTTGCACAATATATTTGTATGTTGACAAACTGGCGATTGAAAATGTGTATCATTTTACTACATACGTAAACAGTATGTAGTAAAATGATACACATTTTGCAATCTTTTGCTATATGATTTTGAACTTTCACGTTGAATTATATTAATTAACGTTTTACTTGATCATGTAATAATATATTCTTAGATGGAATTATGGTTGCGAGCGAACATATCACTCTACATAGTAGGTAATAATAATAATAATAAATAAATAATAAATATCTGGGACATTTCCACACAAGGTCATCTGACCCCAAACTAAGCAGAGCTTGTACTATGGGCGTGAGAGACTGATATACATACATATATATTTATAAATACATACTTAAATACATAATCACACCCAGACACGGAACAAACACCGATGTTCATCACACAAATATTTGTCCCGAGTGGGAATCTAACCCACGACTCTCGGAACCGCCAGCCAGGGTCACTAACCACTGTTCCACCGAGCCAGTCAAAGTAGGTATATAGCAAAGTCGCTTCCCGTGTCTGTCTGTCGCTATGTATACTTAAATCTATAAAACATGACAACGGATTTTGATGCGACTTTTAAAATAGATAGATGGATTTAAGAGGAAGGTTTTTATGTATAATATACCTGAAACGAAGCGAGGGCGGGACACTAGTATACATATGAAATATAAAAAATATATTGATCAACTGTATATCTATTGCGGCTCTTCTGATATAACCTGGAGACAGAAAGACGGACAGCGAAGTGTTATATATATAGTACTAGCTTTCCGCCCGCGACTTCGTCCGCGTAGAGACGTTTAACGGGTAAAACATTACTTCCTTATAGCGCAGGCGGTCAAAAAGTAGCCTATAACCTTTCCTAGGCTCTGGACTATATCTGTACCAAATTTCATTCAAATCGGTCCAGTACTCTATGCGTGAAAGCGTAACAGACAGACAGAGTTACTTTCGGATTTATAATATTAGTAAGGATAGGGTCCCGATTTTACTCTTCAGGTACGAAAACCTAAAGAGAACGGAAAATCAAACTTAGTAATTTTTCGCAACTTGACGCATTCCTAACTACTAGGTAATACCAACCAAGGTCCATCAACTTATTACTCCTAATCTTGACCCATGACCCAAAACCACGGCGATATTCGTAAAAAAAAGAAAAAAAAGATGCACTCCAAAACACGTTTTGCAAGTGCAGTAAAAATAAAGAAATTTACATAACAAACGACATTGGGCTGCGGTTTCAACAGCTCAAATGACCACAGAAACTATTGCAGGGTTGCCATAGTTATACTCATTTTTTAATATGATATTTTTTCAGTTATATGAAAGAAAAACAGATAAATGTACATTTTAGGATCGCGTATCTAATTGTAAAATGTGACTCTATTACATAGAATTTAATGACTGTCTGTGTATCTGTCCCTCTGACACCAGTAGCGCTACCATGAGTTAAAAAGTTACGGACTCGATATCGCCTATGTAAATATGTCTATGAAAAACTTGTACAGCGCCCCTGGTGGTTACGCTAAGAACTAAAATCGGTCGTATGATAAAAACAACTCTATAGGTTTTTAACGTACGTAAGTTTTCGATAGCCAACTCATGGTACCGCTATAGGCTGTATCTCAAGAACAGAGACAGTTAAACAGATAAAATATTGACAGATGATGTATTTCTATTGCCGATACACGTAACAACAAATATTAAAAACAAAATCAAACAAATATTCAAGGACATTTAAGTGGGGCTCCCATACAAAAAACGTGATTTATGTAAGATTTTAGACTTTCGCGTTCCATTACACTAAATATTAGTCTTTATGGGTCTACACGCGTTATTAGGAGTAGCACATTACATAGCTACTTACTGCCCGACGTTTCTACTGGGTTACACCAATCGTGGTCGCGAGCGAACTGGCGCCGCCCGTCTTATAGTAGTATAGACCCATAAAGACTAATATTTAGTGAAACGTGATTTATTCTTAAAAATTGTATCCGAACCCTTCTTTTGCGAGTCCGACTCGCTCCTGCCCAGTTTTTTAGCTAGTCACTGAAATACAATGAGGGTTATATTGATTAAATGTAAGCATTTAACTGCCTCCGCTTTAAAACTTTTAGAAATATTATGTATTGTATGTTTTTTATTACATAACTTGCAATTTTCAAGCGTGTACAAGTACATAACATAACATGTTTGGTTAATTTTTTTTATTCTCATCGAGTCTTTAATTGCTTCTTTTTGCGTAAATAAATACGCCGTTAAAAATTCAAACAAATATTTATTTTTACTTATACTGGACACTTATCAAATTATTAATTAATTAAAATGGCAAATATCCGTATTATATACCTCATTAGTTTATTTTACTTCATTAAATGTCTTGTAACACAATTTTACCCCTGTGCGACAATAAATCTCAAGTTTCATTCGATAGCAATTAAGTAATAAGTGGTTGAAATAGTAAATAGTTTATTAATTCCAATGACATGTACATAATTAAAACGAAATGTTGTTTAACAATACAGTATTAATTGAAACGATATTATATTGTATTGTTAAACCGCTGATAAAAATCTTTTTAACTATTATTTCACTTAAATTGGTAAGGTACATAACAGTATTTACTATTAGGTAATAAAGCGTTATGTATATATCAATTTAAATACACGACTCTGAAAGAGAAATTCAGGGTTCAATTTTAAGTAGGACACTAGTTTATACACGCGACTTTGTTTTCGTGGTTTCCTTTTCCGGTACATTTCGGTAAAAAAGGCGACAATGTTATTCAGAGGTAGATCTTTGAGTTTCTTCCAACGAAAGCAGTAATCAATTAATTTTGATTATCATTATTCAATATAAATTTTTGTTCGTTAGATAACTGAAAATGTCCGGGATATATACCATGTTGTTTTGTTTTAATGAGTTCCCGATATTTCAGCATTGTTGCAAGCGCCATGATCACGGGTGAATGTGTGTAACCATGACTGTTTAAAATTATATGTTGTTCGTTAGTCTCGCCAAAACTCGAGAACGGCTAGGCCATTTGACTAATTTTGGTTTGAAAGGGAAGATTTATACAGTGTAAAAATTATAAAAAATCCCGAATTTGAACGGGCAGCTAGTTTAAAAAAAAAGTAACTAACATCTTTAGATCAAAGTTTCACATAAAATATGTATTAGCAAAATTAGAAGTGAAACAGAAGGAAGAAAGCCATGTGACTAGAAGAGTGATGAGTATGAAGGTGAATGGACGTAATAGTAGAGGAGGGCCGAAGATGACACGCATGGATTGCGTGAGAGATATGGGAGTGAAAGGAGTGGACACAGAGCTGATGAAAGACAGGCCCGAGTGGAAGAAGTTTACATGTTGCGCCGACCCCACTTAGCGTGGGAGAAGGAATGATGAAAATTAGAAGTGAAAAAAACCGCTACCATCAGGTAAAGTGATGTCATACTGATAGTTATTCGATAAAAAAAAACAAACAGAAGATTTTCAAATCATATCAAATCGTATTTTTATAAACATCTTTTTTCAGTATGGCAACCCTGAGATGCCCACGATGCCTGCAAACGCATAACGTCGATGCAAAAAATGACAGTGCAATAGCCAGTGTTGCAAGCACGTTGCATCTGTTAGATAACCGGAACGGTATTTGTAAACTTTCATAATGATAGTGGGAATTTGAATGTCAGCTGTTTAATGACAGCAGTATCCGTAAGATTTTAGACTTTCGCGTTCCATTACACTAAATGTGGGTAGCTGGAAAAATGACATTAGTGTTTGGGTTTGGGGGTGGAAGACGGGCGGCGCCAATGATTGGTGTAACCCAGTCGAAATGTCGCGCAGTAAGTAGCTATGTATTTCAAGTACATACAAATAAATATAAATACCTATTTGTATTAGGAGTAGCCTAATATTAAACACTAATAATTAGTAGTATCCGTGTTGTGACTGACCATAATCCACAACATATTGGAATTCATTATACAAATCAAACATAATTATGTGCTTTTATTTGCCTCATTGACTACGATGATGGCTGCTGGATTTTATCACATTTTCCATTGTTTCATTGCTCCTATTGGTCGGACTGTGATGTTTTTTAGCCGAAAGCGTTCCTCAATAAATGGTCAATAGAATTTTTCGATTCGAACCAGTAGTTCCTGAGATTAGCGCGTTGAAACAAACAAATAAACTCTTCAGCTTTATATTATTAGCAAAGATAACTAGTCAATAAAACAACAGATAAAAAATAATTTAATAACGAATCGTCTCGTTATCTCAACATACTTATTATTCAATTTCACGTAATCAAAACTAAATCCAAAACACTTATTGCGTGCGTGAGTGCGTAAGTTTAAATGTAAACACATGGAAGAAAATTATAAAACGCTAAACTTGTTAGTATAACAACTGACGATCGTTCCAGTAAGACATAAAATTTACTTCCTCTTTTGGGTGTTGCACCCATAGGGTAAAAACGGGAGCCTATTACTAAGACTTCGTTGTCTGTACGTTTGTCTGTCACAACCAGGTTGTAACTCAAAAACCGCGATAGCCAGATTTATTTATTTATTTATTATGGTACACAAACAGAAAACTGTCATTACACGTATTGGTTGATTGTTGAAATTGTCACAAATTATGTAGGAACATATTTCAAATTTCGCTATATGTATCTACAAATACTAAAAAATAATAAGGTACTACAATTAAAATAAATATTTAGAGGGGGTTCGTCTCATCTAACATAGCGTGTTTTATTTCTCTCACACACATAACATTTTACGATTGTTCTCCCGTGTAAACAACTCGGGCAAGACTTGACCGCGAGCGCTGTAAAGAGCTCGAAACGTCGGATCTCCAAATAATATGTTAAGAATAACAATACACGCAAATTTAATCTGTGTTCAAATGTATAGTGTACGTGCAAATAATAGACAATATTGTCGTTTACCTAGGTAATAGTTACCCTTCGTGCATGCGTACGACTCGCGCTTGGCCAATTTTTTGTTATAGCATTTAAATTGCCGTCGCACCGACGACATTGATTGGCATAAGTGTCTAAGAAAGGTGTTCATCCGGTTAAAGTTGCCCGTGAAAATTGTCCGCGCAGCTTTGTCGACGGAAAAGAAAGCTTTACTTAGAACTCTTGGTAGAGTCGAGCTTCCAGCCAATGGCAATCGGAAATGTGATTGGAATATGAAAAGGATGCCTTGTGATTGGTTAAGGAAATTACTTACGGACTGTTGTCTATAAATCTTTGTTCATTTCAAATTAAGTTGGTATTTACTACCCTTCGTTTACTTATTATTAGAATATCGTATCGTATCGTAGGCGAACTACGATTCGACTGCTGGACAATTTCAAACAAAATACCAAGTCGGTTCAGCTAAATAAGAGGAAATTGTAAACTTTCATAACGATAGTGGGAATTTGAATGTCAGCTGTTTAATGACAGCAGTATCCGTAAGATTTTAGACTTTCGCGTTCGCGTTTCGTCGCGAGAGGAAATCACATACAAATATATGTTTATATAAACATACAGGTCAAACATATAACTAACCTTATTGTATCCGGTTAAAAAAAAACAACTAAGTCGTGTCCTTCCTTAGCAAACTAATTGCAATCTATAACGTGTCTTTATGGTACATCATGTAGTTGTAACAATGTCTTCTTTTGAAACCGCTTTATCATGACAAGACGGCGGTTTGTTCATGATTTTACAAACTTATTTTTTGGCACACAAACTTCGTGAGAAGACATCACGAGTTAATCTCTTTAGTCAGTTCCCTGTCGCAATAAGTTATACAAATTATACAATGGATTTTGTTTACTTGTGTCTGTGTGGTTTTAAGGATTTACTATACTTCCTTTTCCTAACAGCAGATTAACGTTTCTTAAAATTCCGATATCGATAAAACAAGTTCTTAAGCAAGGTACCACGAAATTAGATCAATGTAGCTATTTAAATACCTGTGTTACTGTTCATGTACAAAATAAGCCGCTAAAGTGGTACTAAATATGGTAGATTAGTTAATTACGTTACATTTTCTGTAAGTATTTATTTTTTTATTAATTTATTGCACACAAAAGTACCGTTTATGAACCCTGTAAGGGTGTAGCAATTGTCTTATATATAAGGTTATACATATTTAAGTCTTAGGGAATAGATAAGAATTAGGGAATAATATTTGTGATCATTCACATTTGCGTCCATCAAATTTATTATTCGGTACGGACAACACCACTGTTTTGTACATCATACCAGTAAACAAATACTAATGAGTATATCATTTTGTTACAGGTAATTGCTCGCTGCTACCAACCAATTAGACATCTGATCCCCACAAGTAACAAAAGAGTTACACGTGAGTAATGTCTTTATTCTGGAACCTTGGGGCGTCCATTTCCTAAACTACTTGTTGTAACCTCATTAGACCATGTAACGATTTCGTAATCGGAACATGCCTCATACAACGTGAGAACACTTGGACCACGATTCCTTATGGCTTAGAGACACGCGTGGTGTAGACATCAGGGTCAGCTGTTACGTTTTTACGCCATTTTGTTTTAGTTTCTTTAACGGTGAAGGAAAATATCGTGAGGAAACCTGCACACCTACGAAGAAATTCTTTGGGTGTGTAGACGACCAAGCCGCACTTGGCCAGCGTAGTTGACTAAGGCCTTATCGCCCTAGTTTAGGGTAGGCCCGTGCCCCAGCAGTGGGGACGTATATGGGCTAATGAAGAATGGTGATTAGTTACTGTGGGATTCGGCAATCAGAATTAGAGTGGAGAATGGCTGTCTATTTAGACACTTAGGGGATCAGGGTGTGAGTCAACAAAATCGCAGATGAACTTATGGTTGTGCAAGGTTTTACAGCAATTTCCAACTGACAAGATGTTTCTTTATGATGTAAACTTACTTGTAAAGAATTCAATGTTTTAAATCTGACTATGTAGTTACTGCAACAGCATGTCAGATTTAACATTTTGGTCTTTGTATTGACCTATGTCGGGGGCATAAGCGTTACCGATGTGACTTCTGAGGGGTCAAGCTCATGACAAGTGGTAATCGTAAGCTACTTGCGAAATTGTGGACAGTTACGCAAAAAAACGACGCTGAAAAAGTATAAAACAAGACTTTTAGAACACTGAACTGAACAAAGTTGCTTATGTAGTTCCAAGTAAATGGACACAGTAGACTCTACCAAAATGCTTATGTTGAAAATTGACAATAATGTCATACAATACTATTTTGAAGTATGCAATATTTACTATGTAGAGATAGGTTTTCATGTTTGGAAAACCGCAGTCACACGTTGTCAAAGTGCTACGGTAGGTAGGTACTTGTGTATGGAACGTGTGACTACGCCTTTCCAAACATGAAAACTTATCTCTACATAGTAAATATTGCATACTTCAAAATAGTATTGTATGACATTATTGTCAATTTTCAACATAAGCATTTTGGTAGAGTCTACTGTGTCCATTTACTTGGAACTACATAAGCAACTTTGTTCAGTTCAGTGTTCTAAAAGTCTTGTTTTATACTTTTTCAGCGTCGTTTTTTGTCGTAGTTGGGTTTTAGTTTTTAACTTTTTATTATTTGTACTATTTTGGTGTTAAAGTGTATTTGTGGCGCATAATATTATCAAAAGTTAAATTGATGAACCAACATGTTTTATATTTTAAGGGGACGTAGTAAAGAAGCTATGAACGAAAAGATGTGAACTATATGCAATCAGTCCATGAATATACGTAAAGTCACATGCAAATGCTAGTAATATATATATATTTAAAATGTACAAGTAAAGCGCTTTCCAATGATACCAAACACGGCGTATTTATCTTAACTTTATTTTTTTACTCTGTATGTTTTGTCCGCTAGTGGGCGCCACATTAGATTTTGTGAAACCCTATATAGCCTATAACCAGCGGACAATTAAGACGCTTCTAATGATATGTCATTTGTCGAATTCTGACAAGCAATTTAGAAGTTATGTGGAAACAGATGAACATACATACATACATACAAACATACATACATACATACATAGCCTGTCAAAATCATAACCCTCCTTTTGCTTTGCCGTAGTCGGGTAAAAATTAGAAGACTGATAATGTCTAGGATATTTATCATGTTATTCGAATGAGCTCTCGATATTTCGGCACTTTTGCACTTCACAGTTGACCCGTGATCATGGCGCTTGCTACAGTGCCGAAATTTCGGGGGTTAATTCAAATAAAAAACATGGTAAATATCCCGGATATATTCAGTTTTCTAAAGTTATGCATTAAGCTAATGGCTAATAGTAGTATCCCATCTTTATGAATACCCACCCCGCTATCTAGAAAATTTATCTTATACCTCTATATACCCATAAAGCGTCACATTTGCCCTTCTGCGTTTGTTGAACAACCTCGTACACACCAGTTTCACTACTTTCCCTTTATAATTATACGTTGCTCAATGTATGAATAGTCAAAGCCTTTTTGGGGATCTGTAGAGGATAGTCTAAGGGGTTTCAAAATCCTTCAAGAAGGTAAGGTAAGATGGTAGATATAGATAATGATCATTGGTAGAAAAAATCGCCAAGCGCGAGTCGTATTTGCGCGCTGAGGGTTCCGTACAAACAAGACAGATGAACAAAAAATTAGTTTAGGGGTGAGAGCCATCCGCTCCCCCGCAAGTCCGGTGATAATGACGAGGCTACTCCGAGCCATCATCGTGAGTCAGTTAGGAAAAAAAATTGGGTGGTGGGAATCTCCAAATATGGTGGTTAAGTGAGAATCGGACTAGCGCCCTGAGGGTTCAGAAAAAGTATATACGTTAAAAATCTGAGAATATATTCAAACATACTGAAAGTCGATGAAAGCTATAATATGGTTAAATTACTAAATTGTCTGTGCGATACTGTGCCATAAGCTGTGAAACATGAGCTCATCATAGACATAATATCGATAAGTAATCGTCATTATTGTGTTTTGCGTCGCTTAAAGTTATTTTATGTCTAACAGGCATGTTTCTTGAATTGTATTAAATTATTTTTCTGGTTTCTCTTGAGATAGTTTTATAAAATAACTAGCGGCCCGCCCTCGCTTCGCTTCGGGGATATCTCTATATAAAATATTTCAACCCCGTAAGAGAAACCTATACGGTGAAAGATTTTTTCAAATCGGTGCAGTAGTTTCGGGGCCTATTCGAAACAAACGAAGAAAAAATCAAACCTTTCCTCTTCATAATATTATTATATTACATATTACATTGACTCCTCCGTACCCCAGTGACGCTTACATGGAGCCTACATCGCATGCTGGCTAGCTGAGCGCGGTGGCGGCAACCACACGACTTTTTTCTAATACTTGCATTTTTAAACTCGTGATATCTTCCGAATTAAATATCCGAATTGAATAATTCAAAAAGTTATAAATAGGTATTGAAGCCGTCTTGAATATAAAGTAATTTATTTTGATAAGGATTAATACCAAGGTACAAATAAATAGCCCTTTCAAGCGGCGGCATATAAATAAAAAACCGCTTGCTGTGACATAACTATAATATTTAGACATATGCTGTCGCGACACTTTTTGTAGATAATGATGAGTTCTGCAAAGTTTTAGTAAATGGTTTTGTTCTATCTTCAATAGTTTTCGCAGCGCAGGCGACGTAAGGAATTTTTCAAGTCTATTTTTTACACCTTAGGTTACATTATTGGAGTTTTAGTAAGGATCCCTAATTTTTAAAAAAATATAATATAGCCTATGTTACTTCTGAATAATGCAGCTTTCTAATGGTGAAAAAATTATTGCAATCGGTCCAGTAGTTTTTGAGTTTATTCATTACAAACATACAAAAATACAAAAATACAAAGCTTTCCTCTTTATAATATTAGTATAGATACAATCTGGTAAATAAAACTCATTAGTATTAGATACATAAAGAAACAGTATTTTATGTGTCTCTTCCTACAGATAATATATTATCTACCTTGTTTTTAAACTAAATTATTCTATACGGAACCTTCATGGACTGACGCAACTGGCACTTTTTCTCGCCGATTTTTCGTATTTTCGTTACCATATTAGATACGCTCCGTGATTCTTCGGAGTCAATTAAAATAAATGATATAAGTAAAGGAACTGTACTTTTTTATATGGCTCGCGATCGCAATCTGCAATTAGACCATACAAACATTTGTATGGTTGTAGTGTGGTAATAATTAAGAATGTAATTTTGTTTGTTTGTGCGTTTTCAGAATTTCATAACACGTTACTAGACAGACGTAAATTTGTTTGAAGCATTGAACTTATATATTTAAAAAGTAAGATATCATGTATGTAGGTATGTGTGTAAGAAAGTATGTTGGTGACATAGACATAAGAGTGTCGACCGCCTTCCCGGAAGTCTAGTGATGATGAAAAGACTACTCCAAGTCATCATCGAATGCCAGTTACGCAAAAATAATTTTGCCCCGATATTTTCCAATTCATAGGCAGGCGAAGTTGACCACTTTTGTTTGACCATCATTTGGCAGTGTGGTCACAGTGCAGTGGTGTAGTGACAGGAGTTGAAGAAGGTATTCTTAGATGATTCGGTCATGTTGAGAGGATGACCAATCCATCAAAAGACGATTAACGAAAGGAATATATAAAGGAAGTATAAATGGAAATGTCGACAGGGGAAAACCTTCCATGCCCAAACAGACCAAATCTTGAAGAAAGGTCAAATCAAAATTACCCGTAATCGACGAGCATGCATAAAGAGGTTAATGGATGTGGAAGAAGCGAAAGGGGTGTGCCAGGACCGTAGCATATGGCAGGAAGTGATCTCTACCTAACCCTTTGGAAAAATGGCATGATTTATATGTATTTATTTAATACCCTAATGCACATGCAAGTAACTTCATGTTTATCTTCAGAGCAACATGTTGGCTTACGAAGCCACGGTCACTTTGTCTAACGACCTTTAAATGGCTTTTTGATGATCATCAAATATGTGCTCCTAAGGGGTCGTCCGGTTGAACTTCTAACACTTAATGGACACTTAATCTAGTGTAAAATGTCCGTTATTCCTTTCTCCTTTTTAGAATGGTTGTGTTATATGTGCAACAGACAGTTCGCTTGTAAATACCTACATTTTCTAACTCTTGGATTTAGCGTATGATGTCCTTTTCTTAAATATCCTTCGACAAATGTTCACTAATGGTTCTTTCCCAAAAATATTCATATAACTTGAGTATAAATTGTAGACAGTTACGAATTTTAAATAAATCTAAAGATATCATTTTTTACAATTTTAAGATCATTGTTTATTTCAAACAGTTAGGTTTAGTTTAGGGTTAGGCAATTATAAAACCTAAGTTTATCCTAATACCAATTGTGATCACACGAAGACGATCTTAGTGTTCTATTTTAAACGTATCACACGTTTCCAACTACTCTTAATTGAATCGATTGTGCAAATAGTTCTTCAATTCGCAAATATGCAGATTTGTGAAGTAACAGATGTCATAGTAAGTACCGTGAGAAAGTAGTTGTGTTCATACGAACGAGATTTTTTTCTGTCATTACATTCTGTGAAATTACCCGACTCTTGCGCATATTACACACATGCCCACACCACTTGCGATCTTATTATAATGTAATAAGGTATTTTTTTGATCGCACTTTTGCCTTTCAATCGTTCATTGTCGCTAGATGAAGAAAAATGTCGTTGATGTGCGAAAATTATCGTAATGAAACAGTTTAATGGTGATGATTCTGAATTATATAATGCATGCGCATGCATATGAAATCGTTATTGAAATAACAGTAATACTGAGTAATATTACAGTGCTATTGCTTTTAGATTTTAACATTTGATTTAAATATACTTTATCCACTTCTGACAACTATACGTTGAATCTTTAAGGCTTCAAAAGTTTTTTACAGGTAAGATTATGATAATAGTAGATATCAACATTTTTTAATGTCTTAATCATGCCATCATGGAAAACAAATATTTATTTATTTTATTAAATATTTAGTTCTAAAAGGGCTGTTATATTGGATTCGGAACTAAGACTCTACCAGATTAGGGATGAGAGCCATCCGCTCCCCCGTAAGTCCAGTGACAAAGACATAGCTACTCCATGCCATCATCGTATGTCACTTAGGAAATAAAAGCAGGTAGACTAGGTAAACAAAAAAATGATTACTAAACTTACGAAACTAATTAATCCTGACTTGATCTCTGATGATTGATCACTCGATTGTCAACTACAAGTGTTTCAAAGAACACAAGGCGAACTAGTTTGTGGGAAAACAATTTAAGTTCACAGTTGTATACAATTTACCGTAATGGTTGTTTCTACCGGGCACTTTGTCGGTCGTGGTAATTAAGCTATTTAATTACAGTAGCCTATAGTGATTGAGCTCCCTATGGGTCCAGATTATGGTTGAGCGAGCTATGTAATGCAAGGCTGTGTCTACATCTGACGAGCTGTGTAATATAAGGCAGTGTTTACATCTGTCGAACTGCGTACACGCCGATGACTATCACATTTGCTACATATAAAACACTCATAATGTAAACCATAGAAGTTTGTAATATTAATCATAGTGTGTCAAAACTCACTGCTGGGGCACGGGCCTACCCTAAGGGCGATAAGGCCTTAGTCAACCACCCTGGCCAAATGCGGGTTAGATGTCTACACAACCTAAGAATTTCTTCGTAGGTGTGCAGGTTCCTTCACGTTTTTTTTTTCACCGTTAAAGCGGCGAATAATTGTACATATAAATTTCAAATTCAAACACAGTGGTACGCGGCGGGGTTTGAACTGGTGACCTCTCGCATAACCACTCAACCATCGAGGCTTTTTAAAATAAGTATTTAAATTAAATTATGACATTATTTCTCAACATGATCAAATAGACGAATTACCCAGAAAGTACCTAGTAAGTTGGCACTTTGTTCATTCATAGCATCATAATAGACTGTCATACCCAAAAAATTGTCAATAACAGCGTTATTATAACCGTTAACCGGATGGCAACAATCTCACATAAATCACATGGAATGCAGTAAAAGTGCTTTGTGTGACGACAATGATTGATCGCATTTGAGATCATTAGAAAACTGACCGTTCACACCGACTGTCTCTTTCATAGCAGGATGTTTCTGTCCACAATTACAGATGACAGACCCGGTGGAACGGTGGTTAGTGACCTTAGCTACGGTTACTAGAGTCGTGGGTTCGATCCCCACCTCTCATATATGCATGAAATGTTTGAATTTGAATCGTATCTGGGTGTTGATAATTATGTAGTGTTAAATATCTATGTATATTTTCATCAGTTTCTGACACCTATAGAACAAGCTCTGCTTTGTTTGGAGTCAGATGGCCGTGTGTGTGGAAATGTCCTAAAATATTTATAGTATTTTCTAATTTTAGATATCAGTTAGTTTTATAGACTTATATATTTGATTCAACCATAATTACTAGGGCTTAACGCAATAACTTATGTATTTGTATTTTTTCTGAAGTTAAGTAGTGGGAACAAAAAAAGTTTCCTAAAATTTTAATATACAAAACTAAATAATGCAATACTATGTTATACACCGTGAAATTTTAGTGGTTGTTTTCCCGTGGCAGAACGACTTGCCTTTAGTAATACTATCGAATCATGCAAATTATTCATTCGATTTTTCAGAATAATAATTTTCCAACTCGAAAACGAGAGAAGCTATCGTTGTTTTTGAAGATGTGACGTATTCAGGTACTGCTTGCCGCATGAAATCGATGCTTAAAGCTGAAGAAGCTCTACATCCTATGTCATAAAGCGGTTCGAACGTGTTTTCGAGTTACGGTTAAACCTTTCGTAAAACCGGCATTTATTGATTTTACCAAAAAAGAACTGCACACATCTTTTGTACTAGTAAGTTAGAATCATTTTACTGCGGGAAAACAACCAAGCAGTAAAATTTCACGGTGTATAATCAATGAAAACTTTAACATTTTGAGCAGTCTCAAATTTCTGGCCGAATTCCCGCAAATAGTCGTCGTAATTATATGTATGTGTTATGTGATACGTACCACAATCGAATAGTGTGAAACTTATGTCGATTCGTGGTAGGTTAAGTCCACAAATTATATAATATGATAACTAAATGTAATTATACCTCAAGCCACGGAAAAGGCATTAGAAGAACAGTATAGTACCTTTTACGATTATTTTACCACAAAACTGCGTCGTTTAATTGCAAAATGAAAGAAGACCATAAAAGTTACAATTGTCTCTACAAAATTGACATTCTACCATTGATGATGGATGCACTTAATAGTTCTTTTTTTTATAATCAACGATGGGTAACCTCATTTTATGTAATAGTAAGCGGCCGTGAGGTTCACATATGAGGTCCACAGGCACAATAGAGTCTAATTAAACCTGTCGCCATGAAGCCTTGTATAGATGCTGTTACACGCCCCCCTGAAGAGTCTTGTCATTTAAAAAAGTAGTACAATTGTAAAATTGTATTATTCCGGTCATATTTGAGATCAACGATTCCAGGCCAATCATTGTTCTTGACAGGTCAAATGCCTCGCTTAATGAGATAATTCAAGTTTAATCCAAAATATGATTACCGCGAAGGTTGATCTACTTGATCTCCAACGCTGCAAATATTATGTTCTAGTGTCTTTCTTTTTTGTTTTTAAAGGTCTACAAACTATTTTGCAATGCTTCTTAATACAATCATAACGACTTATTATGCACCCACTATTCCTACATTTTTATCTCCAATAAAGGAAAAGAAAGGGACACATTAAACATATTGAAAAAACGTTGATGGCCGAGTGGTTTATGTCGATGCTTGCCATGCGTGAGGTCGCCAGTTCAAACCCCGCCTGGTACAATGTGTTTTTCAAATTTCCGAATTCATTTGTACCATCGTTTCGAAATTGTTACTTTGTCTACGGCACCTAATCAGTATAACGGAACAGAAAGCTAAACATATTAAAAATATTCTGTGGTTTTGTTTATTCTCTAACTAAAATAGTCATCCATACAGAACTCCTGTGACAATGAAAGGAAACCAAGTTACAAAAAAATCATTCGTACCCGGAACTTTTCCTACATAAAAGTCTCTTGTTCATTGTAAAAACAATTCAAAGTACCAGCTCAAAGAATAATCTCGTCGAGTTGCTCATCTTACTCATTCGTTTCGTCACAACTATGCTTATTGTCTTACCTGCAACTTTGCAAGTATTTCCGCAGTTCTTTTGAACTAGCATTGGGTAAGATCTAAGCAGGTTAATTTCGCCATTTCGACTCTTCGTTCTTCGGGGAAAACATAGAAAATGATGGGAAAATATGAGGACATAATGCAATGATTGAATGGCATATGTTGTTGGTACTATAGTTTGCATAACTTCGTGCATAAGTGTCGATCGAACGCAAAAATGGCGGGTGCATTAATAATTTGTTATCGAGTTTTTGCGTTTTAGTGTCTGAGTGGGAATACAATGGTGAAATTTATCGTGGAAACTTTATTTCACTTAAGATTAAGTAGAGTTTTCAATTAAGTAGCGAAAAAGTATGATGAGGTAACTTGCATGTTCAGAATTATGTATGTGTAAAAAACTGCAAGGTGTACAATTGATATTTTTGATTACTGGTATATTAATTCATCATCATCATCAGCCCATTCCTGTCCACTGCTGGATATAGGCCTCTCCAAATGCACGCCACTTATCTCTATCGTCGGCCACTCGCATCCAGCTCCTACCAGCCGTCCCGCGCAGATCGTCACACCACCTGGCCTGCGGGCGTCCTACACTACGTTTGCCGAGACGCGGTATCCACTCCAGAACTCGTCTACCCCAGCGGTTGTCGGTTCTACGGCTGATGTGGCCAGTCCACTGCCACTTCAGCTTGCTAATGCGATGAGCTATGTCGATGACTTTGGTTCTCTGACTGATCGCCTCATTTCTGATTCGATCCCGCAGAGAAACACCGAGCATAGCATGGTATATTAATTAATTACACTTTATTAGTGTTTTTTTCTAACTAACACACGATGATGGCTTGGAGTGGCCTCGTCGTCACCACTGGACTTGCGGGGGAGTTGCTCTCATACACTTTATTAGTTCATTTGCTACTTTCAAAACTTTGATAAAAATATTGTGTTGTAGATAATTTTGAGAATGCTTCAATATAACACGTTTTTACGTAATTACTACAGTAAAAAGTAGGTAGGGCCCCTTGTAATTACAAAATGACATTAACCTAAGTTTCGTGGAAAGCGAGCTTTGTCCTAAAGCCCATTATTTTTAATTACCTGCGTGATTACTAAGAGAATGACCCTTATTGTCATAATTACGTACATAACCTCACTCAACAGAAAGAGAACCTACGAAACTAGAGTTATTTTTCTTTCTTTAAGTAGTATAATATACTAATTAACCTACAATATATATACTATTTGTGTATAACGAGGTAATAGTGTATTTAACTGCTTTTGGTAACAGTGTACTTGAGTATAGTGATGTACGGAAAAGTACATAGTCGAATTTCCATTTTGCGGTAAGGAATACACAAATTGGCTGAGATATTATTATGAAGAAGGAGAAGAAGATTTATAGCCCATCTAATCTGATAATGATCCTTTAGACAAAGTTAAATTTAAAAAAAACTTTGAAGACTAAAAAAACTCAGACAAATGAAGTAAATCTTCACGAACTACTACGAGTAACGTGATATAAATTCCATAAATTTCTAGAATTCTTCGTTAAACTCATTTCCAGTGTTCATTTAATCATGCCACGTAGACACTTGACCAGGAACGAAATGTCAAGAGCAGTCGGCATGATTCAAACTAACTACCCAAATTGCGGTTTTTGAAGGCATGAGGCCACTATCTTCATCAGCCCATATACGTCCCCACTGCTGGGGCACGGGCCTACCTAAACTACGGCGATAAGGCCTTAATCGACCACGCTAGCCAAGTGCGGGTTGGTCGACTACACAACCTTAGACACTGCGGTGGTCAGGTGTGCAGGTTTCCTCACGACGTTTTACTTCACCGTTAAAGCATCAAATAATCATCATACAAATCAATTTCAAATTCGAAAACACAGTGCCACGTAGCGGAATTTGAACTGGCGAACACTCGCATTCAAAGCAACAACCTTAACCACACGTCCATCGACGCTTTTTTCGACGCAGCATATAGATATATACTGCATATGTATTTGTATACTGCATGTATACAAATACATGCAGTATTTGTATTCTCTGAGACCTGTAGCGCTACCACGAGTTAGCTATCGAAAACTTACGTACGTTAAAAACCTATCGAATTGTTTTTGTTCATGCTACCGATTTTAGTTCTTAGCGTAAACGCTAGGGGCGCTGTACAAGTTTTTCATAGACCTATTAACATAGGCGATATCGAGTCTGTTACTTGTAAACTCATGGTAGCGCTACTAAACGTGCCACATCACTAGAAGGCATTCAGCGCTAGGTTCGCACAAATCAACGAATCGTTCGGATCGAATGGCGTGTTGAAACAAAACAATGCCACGTTTTTACGGAAACGTTGCCCAAGCTAGGGCTGCGTGTCTAAGAGTAGTATGACGTGTAGAGTTGGTTGATAGGGCTGCACCTTCAGGCTGAAACTATGTACTATAGACTAAAAATATACCTCTAAGAGACTTAAATAAATCAACTGTATTTTGTTCTAACTATTCATGTAAGATTTTGTCGGGCAGTAAGTAGCTATGTAACTTGCTACTCCTAATAACGCGTGTAGACCCATAAAGACTAATATTTAGTCTAACTATTCATCATCATCATCATCAGCCTATCTCCATCCACTTGTGGACATAGGCCTCCCAAATGCATGCCACTTCCGTCTAACTATACTGGGAACGAATGCGATAACGGTATTTTCTGTACATACATAGATAGGTCCATATATAAGGTCGACAGGAACAAAAGACCTTATTGAGTCTGAAGGCTTAAATGCCTACTTTTTTCTGAATCCGAACTTTGTTTGTCATTTTGTTAGATACTTAGTTTGTTTTTTTACTTAGAAGACTTCTCTCCAACAGTCTAATATCTCCATGTACCCAACCCTACTACCGTGTGACCTTACAGAGATGGCCCAAGACATAAGCTGCTCATATTATATAACATGTTAATTACCCCGTTTCTTCTGCAAACGGTCTCAGATTTGTAAACGACTCGTGCCGAGATGTGATTCACGATGCGGGCGTGGGTCGAATGTAATGTTTCTGGGTCATTGTGTCAAATTGACTGTTGCGTGCGAAAGCGTCAATTGTTTTGGCATTTTTGAAAAGTTTATCAGATTTTAAGGGGAGTTCAGTTGGTCTGAGTTGTGTTTTGTTACGCCCTATGAACTAATGAAGATATCTACAGGTAGGTATAATGTCTAAACCAAATTACGATGTACGTGGGTAGGTAAATTGGAATAGATTAAAACACTTTTATTGGTAGAAATTCTACATATATACACCCAAAATTAGTGGATATGGCTACGCAGTGGTAGTTTTATCTTTTACTAGCTGTGCCAGCGACTTTGTCCGCGTTGTCCTCCAATAGTTCCTGAGATTAGCGCTTTCAACAAACAAACAAGCTATTCAGCTTTATAATTTTAGTATAGATCATACACCCAATATTTTTAAACAGAAGTGCGGACTCAGTCACCCCGTTTGTTGATTGAAATAAAAAACTATGAAAATACATTGCAACAATATTCAAACTGTCTTTTAAAGTTTCACATATCTTGCGCTAGCTACTTAACCCTTTCCCAAAACCCATAAAACTCTTACACATTTTCATCACAGATACCCACTGTGACTATCACCTACCCTCATCTCCCTTAGAAAGTGTATACAATACTAAAACAAGCCGTTTCCCGTGACTCTCCCCGCTTGTCGCTTCAAGTGCGCTCAAACTGCATAATTGTTTAGATCGTAATCGTTAGCCTTAATTTTTTTCTTTAATCTGGGACGAGAAACCGAGAGGTTGATGAAAGCGCGACAACAACGGTCTACGAATTGACTGACGGTTAAGTTAATTAGTGATTAGTACTTACAGTTGTAGTAATTTGTAGTACATTTATGTTTTAGGTCGATTTACCATAAGGTAGCGAAGCGTTGAAACTGTTAGTGTTTTGTAGTAGTTTTAATTCCTATTAAGTGCAGCTAAAATATTCTGAAAGATTTTTTTCTATAATATCACGAGGTAATAATATTTAGTTATTTTTTATCAATTCTGTAGTAGTTGTAATTTTTTTAAACATAATGTCCCTTTTTACCTAATTGAAAGGTGATTATCTCATTTTATGAAATAAATCCGTGTTGAGGACGCATTTGCACATTTACAGAGTTTTAACCTGCCTAATACATCTACATTCAAAAGATATGCCGCTGTAGGTACGAATAAACATAATAAGTAAATTGATGTTACGAATTACTTCAACCAGATCAAATTGATCTCAAATAATGGCGACTGGAGATTGTCCCAAGGAGTGATTTGGTGCAATTGGCCATATGTGGCACCATCTGTGCGTAGGGTTTCCAACTTTATTTATCCACAATTTTTGTGGCGAAACATAGTATTTTTCAAAGTAAGCCTTATAAATATTGGAAACTTCCAAAAATATTGTTTATATTTAATAAGCCTCACTCAAAATTTCATGTAAAAAGTGGTCGCTAATTTTGAAATTATGCATTTGTTTGTTAGATTTTGGTGTTGAAAATATAGTATTTCTTGTACTTGTACTATGTACTACTTCAACAGTACGCAGACTCATAATACAGTACAATAATTTACAGAATGGCTCGGTGGAACAGTGGTTAGCGGCTCTGGCTACGGTTTCAAGAGCCTTAGGTTCCGGTTCCTTACTGGGACAAATATTTGTGTAAAGAACATCGTTGCTTACTTCGTGTTTAGGTTTAACTAACCTATTTCATTATATTTTTGTATACCACCGTTGTTTTTGTTTCACAAGTGCTTAAGCAAAATATTTCAAAATCATAACAATATATGTGATGTTGTGTGATATTTATTTATATAATAGTACGGTTGGAAACCCTATATGTGAGGTGTCCTTCCATTCGTGACGGTGATCTCCGATTAGGATGCACCATGCATGCGCAAGAGTGGACAGTGTTGCACACAGGTGCACTTAGCAAATATGCATGTGTAACGAAGCCAAATATGAAGGGAAAGTGTTTGTTTACTAACTAACTGTACTTAACTGTACTTGGTTGTATACTAAGTTTATTTATGTTTGAGAAGGTTTTATAATGACAGAACCTCGTGGGTCGGCCAATCGTACGTCCGTGAATTACGATGAAATCGCAGATTAGAAATAAGAATTCCTGGGAAAGTTCTAGGAAATAATGTGTTCTATTATGATCCAAAAATAGATAATGACTATTATCAATATGTTAGATACACCAGACAAAGTGTTATTCTAGATCTAGGAATTATGTAGGTACAGCCAAATGATTACCATACTTAACACTTTGATTTTCTATTCTCCTAATGTCGCAGGTTTAAGAGGCACATTCTTACAAAAATCTCTTTTTAGATTTATCAGATCTTTACCATAATTGAATGACAGGACCTAAAATAGGCTTACGAAACCCTTCAAACGAGAACCAAAGTACCCGCCTGGGCAGATCACACTTTTTCGTGACTGCATCATTCGATTTGCAAGCCAAATTGCACTGAGATGCAATTGTATTTGCATTGTCGCGGTCGTGCGCCGCAAACACTTTGCATAAATATCGATGGGAAACGCATACCGTGAATGTTTTAAACACGAAATCCTTTCACGCAGGTGTTTTTGTTTAGAACGAGCTGAAGATTATGATAATTGAATGAATGTTTTTTTTTAGTACTGGATGCTTGATTGGAGATGTTTTAGGATGGAATTCCGTGTGTCATGTATTGTCGGTTTCATGCTTCGACGCTTGATCGAGTAAGACATTTAGTGTGGTACGTGCCGGTAATTCACTGAATCACAAAATTTACGATGGCCGTCTAATAGCGGTACTACTTTAGATTAATCTCTTACTCAATTAAGCTCACATGTCTGTATGTTTGTTACACTATTGTTTGACTCGAATTCCATTGTAAATTGAATACTAGGATGAATGGAGTTTAAATGTATTAGGAAAGCAGAAATTTATCAGTTGGTAGTATTGTGAAGGTGTCATCTACGTACTATTTATAAAACCAAGTTGTTACTGGGGCAGTAGCAAGGGCCCTCTCCTCAAAGTCTTCCATAAAGATATCTTGACATTCTGATTACACTATTGTTTCTGATATCCGTAAGACAAGCACCCAACTTACTTCGGAATCGGAACAATGTAGGTTTGATGTTGTGTGTAATCAGATCTAATTTCTGACTCCATCACTATCTACCATAATATCCAACTAACTAATATCATAGTTCCTCTATTCTGCCCCGTCACCATTAACGTCCTTCCAGCTCTCGTTTTCCCTCCCTCATGTAATCCCGGGCTCTTCAAGCGGGGCGTGAAACGACACCTAAGCAGGCCTTCAAGGTATAAGGCCTTCAAGGTAGGTGAGGTCGACAGGCACAATAGGGTCTATTGTGCCTGTCGACTCCACGACCGCTTACCATCAGGTAGAGTGAGGTCATCTTCAAACTTTGACTGGTTCGGTGGAACAGTGGTTAGTAACCAAGGCACACTACGTACGATTTCAAGACTCGTAGGTTCGATTCCTACCTGAAACAAATATTTGTGTGACGAACATCGGTGTTTGTTCCGTGTTTGGGTGTGTTATTAAATGAATTTTAAGTATATTTGTGTATCCACTGTTGATTCTGATATCTGTAACACAAGTCCTTAAGCTACTTACCACGGGATGAGATCAATGTATGTGATGTTGTGTAATATATATATGTTTATTTTATTTTATACTCTGTACACTTTGGAGGCCTACCTAAAGTGATTATACTAATGTATCTATCGTTGTATAAGGCGTCCGACAGATTACGGCCATGGCATGGCCAACTGCGCAAGACATTATTAGAGCTCAAGCGTGCGTCCAAACACAAGTGCACTCTCTGTTCCCTTACCCTCATAGTTTGGTGAGACGGTAATCCGACATGACTGATGAGAGATCGGGCGCAGGACCACCGCCTTAACGTGCTTTCCGAGGGCGTGCATCCGCCAACTTCCTGACTGTAATTTGTTAACAGAAAAACTCACACAAATTTTCCCCGAACCCGTCCTCGAACCGGGGACCTCTCGGTCCTAAAGCAGCACTTGCTACCAATAGACCAACGAGTCAGTAATAAAGTCTATCGTAGTATGATGTCACTGTCGGGCACAGAACCTGCGCCCGCATGGCCGCGTCACGTCGCGTCACTTTCACTACTCACCTGTCTTATTCACTTTCCTCCTAATGTTCGTTGTATACTATTGTATGCCTACTAAAGAACTTAGTATAGTTAATGAAAATAAAAGTGGACTCTTCTTTAACTTCGCCTAATGATAGTTGTACATTCTATAGTTCCTAAACCTACTACAAAAGTCAAAACTGTGTAATTGAAAATATGAAAAGTAGTCAAAGTAATTGCTGGTCTTAACAACAATAATACCTACTGAAACAAAATTGATCCCGGGCTCTTCAGGCGGGGCGTGAAACGGCATTTAAGCAGGCCTTCAGGGTGAGTGCGACAGGCTCAATATGGTCTATTGTGCCTGTCGACCTCATATTTGGATCTCACTACCGCTTACCATCAGGTGGAGTGAGGTCATCTTGTTAGCCTTTTATAAAAAAAAAATTGTATGCTGGCAAAATCTGGCAAAACCAATTTAAAAACATCGTATTAATTCTTCTCAAATAACTTCTCTTCTACTTTTAAATACATCATTTCAAGTGTTCTGTTCGTACCTTGTACATGCACAATGGATCGTAATTATTGCATACCTCATTTGTTTGTATTGAAAAATACCTTAGTTCTTTTCACATTACTATAAACCAAAACTATTACCTCTTCCTAAAGTGTGTTTAAAACATTAAACCTATTAGTTTTCTATTCAAATCGTTTGTTTAAAATCATCTTTTAAGCTTTAAAAGCTTCAGTGTTACCAAATCTGTGAAGTTACCTCTCTAGACGTGACATGGTCTGGCATTGGCCCGTCTATCTCAAAGCCATCAGTAACCAAGGTAACACGAAATTTAATGAAGAGGAAACATTCAAACTTGAATTATTTGCTTTTGGGATAACGCATTATTAGTTTAATGAATAATTTTAAACTATTATGGTTATAAAACACATATATTATAAAATTGAAAATATCCGGGATTTTTACTATGTTGTTTTGGTTTAATGAGGTCTTGATATTTCGGCACTGTTGCGGGTGTATTCACTCGTGATCAACAGTGCAACAGTGCCGAAATATCGGGAGCTCATTAAAACAAAAAAACACGGTAAATATCCCGGAAATTTTCAATTTTCCAAGATTATTTATTTATTTAGTGTATTGTTATGTATTTTAGTACCTTTCGTGCGCTATCTGCTCAACTATTAGTAGGTTATTGTGAATTAATGGAGACTATTAAAAACATTAATTAGTGTAACAAGTTCAGGCTTGCAAAACTCGCTAAGTGATTTAGCATTTCAATCTTATCTTGAACTGAATCCTAAAGCTTGTTCCTACATGAAAAATTGTCCTTTCGAATTGCACGAAATTACACTCGTATACTTTTAAATTAATTGGATTAAAGAAAAATATAATTCTTGAATAAAAGCAAAATTCCAATTCGAAAGGCAGTATGTCTGACACCCGTATTTCGGCGTCCATTAAGAAAAATTAAGTAACAACATAAAGTATGCCATAAAAATTAGACAACATTGCAATTGCTAGCCAATTTGCATTTGAAATTAGCAAACAATTAGTTTACTGAATCTAATTCCAGACTAGTTTAGATCAGGCTGTATGCTAAGTGGCGTTATTTGCTAGACTTCAGCAATACCTGCTAGCAGCTAAAACACTTTATGCAGCTCTTAATAAGGGCTAGCGTTTTTTGGGCTCACCAGGCGTCGCCACTGTTGAGTGCGGTACTAAAATAGGGCTGTAAAAACTTGTCATGTTTTGTGTCTGGGTGTGCATTTGATGATGCTGGCTGATACTTGTAATACAAGTGCTTAAGTTACTTACCACGGGATCAGAGGGCCTACCATGAGTTGGCTATCGTAAACTTACGTACGTTAAAAACCTATCGAGTTGTTTTTTTCATATGGCCGATTGTAGTTCTTCGCGTAACCACCAGCCGGCGCTGTACATGTTTTTCATAGACATATTTACGTAGTCGATATCGAGCGCGTAAGTTTTAAACTCATGGTAGCCCCACAGATCAATGTATGTGATGTTGTGTTGCAGTGTAATATCGATACGTATATCTACGGTCAGGGATGGCAAACCTTTATCAACTTGCTATTTTTCTTAACAAGTGTTTGATGAATCATAGACGAGTCATGAAATACTCTGTGATTGTAAGTTCAAGAGTCAAAGACACTACCAAAGCACTGTCAACCCAGTCAAATATGGCAGTAAACTTCACCTAAACACAGGAAAAACAGCTATACGAAAGAGAATTAATTCAGTAGTGGCGTAGAATCCGCTGTACTCGTGTTTTATTGCTTGTTTACTATATTCATTATTCATGGACGATATGTTTTTAACACTAATTCTATTTTAATTACATTTCTGACAAGAACACAGCACACTTTCGTGCTCTTGAGCGAAACGTAATCAAACCCGCGCGGCTTTCTCTTGTCAAATGTGACACTACGCACTAGCTACTGCTCCCATTGCCATATGAAGTAGAGGCGAACACAAAAGAAATGGTTGGTCTTATTTGAGCAGATACTCAACCTTTATGGTACAAGGGTTATAAATATGTTTTGTTTATCTGTACTTTCCCTTAATTTTGCTATAATTTAGACTTTTGTAGCACGAAAAATTTTTTCGTGCTACAAAATAAGTGACATATTATGTTCTTTATGTTATTAGCACGTTTAGATTTCTACTGAATTAATGTTTAAAACAGTATGTAAAATGATGTCAATAAGTAAATTTGTATGTTCATTTTTTTCTTATGGTTTGTGAGTCACATTTAAAGTTACTTACCTACTGTGTTAGGTATCTATTATGTTATTGTGAACTTGGTTACGGTATATGTGCAATCGTTATTGTTTTACCCTTATATTACATTGAAACATGAAAGAAATAAGACTCAGATCTATGATTAATGTGCTTTCTGGTGCACGGCACACGACAATTTTATACATCTGGGCTTTAAGAATCTAGATTTGAACCTAGCACTTCTCATCTTAAGCAACAAGACATTCAAATGTGCTTGCGAAAATAATAGACAACACTATGAACAATACTGCAATTTTCTATTCGAAATTGTTAAAAAAAAAATCTTGAACTCAAACTTTTACCTTGTCTCCCCTACCATTGTCTCATCTGCCATTCACATATAAAATTAATCTGATTGTCTGTCTTCTACGGTTCGCCTCACAGGTTGACAACACCGCATCTAGGTCATATTGTAACAATGACTTCCTCAACCCAGTATCTGAGATGGTTTCCAACAAATTTCCACACCAGTCCACGGATTAAGAATGAGTAATGAATGCGTGACTTTTACCTGAGTGGCTGTTAGATTTCATCTTTGTTTCCTGGGAGTTTACCCAGTTACAAGTTTATTATGGCTGTCTGCAATAATTGTTGAGAATTCATATAGTTGTGTTAATTAATATCCATGGTAGATCACACAGTTACTATCTTGTCGTCTATTATTTGAAATGTGAAAATTCAAAACATATTATTTAGAGACCCGGCGTTTCGAGCTCTTTACAGCGCTCATGGTCACGGGCAAGACTAAATATGATCTTAGTAAATACTGATTCTTTGAACACAGAATAATTATAAACATTCCTTATAGTTAATGTTTACACATCCAATTCTGATCAGTATATTAGGGCGTTAATTATGAACTACATAGTCTCAAAGTCAGCGTCTTATAATAAAAAAAAAATTAAAATATATACATATCTAAAGAAATATGTCTTAATATTCCATTTAAACACAGTATCAGTTTAAGGTCGCTTCTACAATGCATTTATGACTAAAAGATATTTAATATATTATGCGCACATTGCTCAAACAATAATAATTTATAGAACATGTATTTTATAGTTATTGCAAATAAATATTGGCTGGAGTTACGTATTGTTTTGAAAGAATGGCGGTTTATTAATATTGAAACCGGGCTGAGTAAAGAAAAATTGTAGACAATAAAGAAATATTGTAAAGACGTCAGTTTGTTTAAGTGCAATTGTTTAAATATTACGTTAATGGTTTGACGGTAACGTCTGCGGATTTGTGGTGAAAACAAGGTGACGTGATTCTTATTGGTAGAGCTTGGCAATGAATGGGCTGTAGGCAAGAGAATACTTACCTTTGAACTGTTAATGTTACACACATTAGAGAACTGAATATGTCCGGGACATTAACCTCCACTCGGCAAACGTAGTGTAGGACGCCCGCAGGCCAGGTGGTGTGACGATCTGCGCAGGACGGCTGGTAAGAGCTGCATGCGAGTGGCCGAGGATAGAGAGAAGTGGCGTGCATTTGGAGAGGCCTATGTCCAGCAGTGGACAGGAATGGGCTGATGATGATGATGATTTACCTCCACTATCAAGGGTCAACAGACCCGTGATCATGGCGCTTGCAGCAGAGCCGAAATATCGGGAGCTCATTAAATCCCGGACATATTTACATTTATCGATCCATTTTGTTAAATCCTTCCTCCAATGTATAGGAAAAGAGAAAAAACCATCGAAATCCGTTACGTTGTTTTAAAGATTTAAGGACACATACAGACAGACGCAAGGAGCGACTTTGCTTTATACTGTGTAGTGAAGTACCTATAAATTGAGATTTAGATAATATAGTAATAGTAATCTATACTAATATTATAAAGCTGAAGAGTTTGTTTGTTTGTTTGTTTGTTTGAACGCGCTAATCTCAGGAACTACTGGTTCGATTTGAAAAAATCTTTTTGCGTTGCATAGACCATTTATCGAGGAAGGCTTTAGGCTATATAACATCACACTGCGACCAATAGGAGCAAAGATACAATGGAAAATGTGTAAAAAACGGGGGGAAACGCGAACGAAGTCGCTGGCACAGCTAGTATATGATATATTTAAGCAGGCCCTCAGGGTGAGTGCGACAGGCGCAATATGATCTATTGTGCCTGTCGACCTCATATTTGGATCTCACTACTGCTTACCATCAGGCGGAGTGTGGTCATCTTGTTTGCCTATTATAAAAAAATATATATATATACGGTCCCCGGAAGTTACCAAAGACATATTATTTCTAGTAGTTTTACTAAGCACATTAGTGTTAGATAGAAGATAATGACTAAACGTCTATTATATTCTTCTTATCGTATGGTTGATGAACAACCTGGTGTCAGAGTTTTTAAACCGCCCGTAGGCCTCTGACATGGCTTCACACACCGTTGAAAAATCTCTCCAGTGTGCTGGTTTCCTCACGATGTTTTCCTTCACCGTTAAAGCGTCGAATGATGGTACATATGAATTTCAAATTTGAAAAACATATTGGTACCTGGCGGGGTTTGAACTGGCGACCTCTCGCATGGCAAGCAACGACCTTAACCACTCGGCCATCGACACTTTTTATTCTATTCTAAGATCTATCTACTATCCGAGGGCTATTTTTTTCTTCTGTTGCAACAGAAGTCCTAGTTTCAATCAACATCCCGGATGAATATTTATATGATCCGCATTTGAGTGCGGTTATTTATAAATATTAAAGTATGTATGCCTATGCACTGGTTAGTTTTTATATCCATAACGTAAGTGCTATTCATAACCAGAAGTCAAGTTCTTCGTTATTGTATCGATTTTAACATAATTTTGATGTGTGTAAATAAATAAATATCTGGGACATTTCCACACACGGTCATCTGATCCCAAACTAAGCAGAGCCGGTACTATGGGCGTCAGAGACTGATATACATACATTTATATTTTAAATGCATACTAAAAATACATAATCACACCCAGACACGGAACAAACACCGATGTTCATCACACAAATATTTGTGCCGAGTGGGAATCGAACCCACGACTCTTGAAACCGCTAGCCAGGGCGACTAACCACTGTTCCACCGAGCCAGTCAAATAGCTTAATTCAAGCAGTTTCGGTATATTTCGTACAGACTTTTATACTCGTAGATATTTTGATATTTTTGCCGGATGGTAAGTACTTTGGCCTAGAACAAGTGAACCTTCTTTTCAAATTGGTTTTTCTTTATTAATAATATTAATTTATTTATTTGTAGACCAGTCGTAAATAACTTTTGTATAATAGTAAAACTTCGATTTGTAAAACTCACTAAGCACGTTGCAGTAAACGGGTAGAAACTGTTTAGAATCAATTTGCATTCGTCACACCGGTTTGTTTCCAAAGCAAGTGCATTACCGATGCAGCGATTGCATTACAAATTGCAGCAACAACGAAGAAAAGTTACAACTTTATTACCAAATTTACAATTTACCTGGACGCCAGGAAATGGGAGTTTTCCGACATATAATCCAGGATATACGCAAGTAAAAAATATCTTGATTAATATTAATATTAATTTAAATTACGATCTAAGTTAAATCAGTCACCATATTCTATATATAGAAGTAATTTTTACTAGAATTGATTGATCATACAACCAAATAAAATTTAACCATCAAATTTCCTTTGAACATGTCTGTAATATGAAAATAACAACTTTTTACTAAATGGGTATGAATATATTATATCGGGTTATCGGTGAATATATAAATAAAACGCAAATAAAAACATTTTAGTCTGTCTGTATGTTCTCACTAATCTCCAAAACGGCTGAACCAATTTTGACAGGACTTTCAGTAATAAATAGCTAACTTGAAAAGGTATTTTATAGACTATTTAAATAAATAATGCTGCCAAAACAATTTTCACGCGGACGAAGTCGTGGTCGGGCGCTAGCCTATTTTCTTATAGGATAGATCAATTGCCTTCAAATATTTTTAATCATGATTATTTTTTAAATATTTTTTTTATTAAATAAATACTTTCCAAATAAATATCACATACAACTCATTCACTCCCTATTTAACACTTCTACCAGCATTGAGCACAATTAGTCTCACAGATGCAATTAAAGTTTAATAACAAAAAGGTGTCTTCCGCACCGGAAGCTCACAGTCGTTTCCGCCAGTCATTCTCGTTTCCCATCCATTGTCTTTGGCTGATAATTGGCTGCTGAAGAAAGCATAGATATGTGACTAATTTTAATTATTAGTGCCATTGAGGTAGACTCGAGATGAACTCTAGCCACCATTCTTTTTTATCGTACAGTATCATGGGTGCACGCACAACCTTAGTAGGTATCTCTATCCTATTTAAAAGTTAAGTTACCGATAACCAGCCCTATTCATAACGGCATTCTGACATGTGAATTTGGAAATCTTTATCTGCTACTGTAATCATCATCAGCCTATATACGTCCCCATTACTCAGGCACGGGCCTACGCTAAACTTGGGCAATAATAATAAGGCCTTAGTCAACCACGCTGCCCAAGTGCGGTTTGGTCGACTACACAACCAAACAATTTCTTCGTAGGTGTGCAGGTTTCCCCACGATGTTTTACTTCACCGTTACTATCGTTTAGGATAGTACTGAGACAAAGCATATTTGCCAAATTATAATCCTCTATCCGTTAAAAGGGGGCAATTTTAGAACTCTCAATTAGGCGTCTCTTTCTCATTTAAGAGGTCTTATTTACTCTTGTTGGTTGAGTAATTTCCATTCTTATATCTATGGAGGCCTCAGGCAAAGGTGGAGTGACGATCTGCGCAAGACGGCTGGTAGGGGCTGGATGGGAGGAGCCAAAGAAAGACAGAAGTCGCGTGCATTTTATGAGTCCTATGTCCAGCAGTGGACAGGAATGGGCTAATGATAATGATGATCTACAGGGTCTGATAGCAACTTCGACTCCTCTAAGGTTATAACAGCAACTTTTTCTTTGCTTGTTGTGAAATCGCTCTCCGTTGTATCGCATGTCTTCCCGTCGCCCGACAAGTAACCAGGAGAAACGTTTGTCTTTTTGCCCTAAAGCAACAGAATTTCAAAAATCTTTCTTTGATAAAGTATTAAAACTAGTAGGGGCAAATGCCTGATTATGGTGACTGTATCTATAGCATTAGTCATTAAAAGGGGACCATCAAAACTTTAATGAAAGCCAAATGCCAGATTGTGGTGGATTAATTGATAATATTGATCACTCAGAAACCAGATACGTTGTATCAAAGCAGGCAAAATCTACAATTACTCACTGATCAATACCTAGTTAGAGCAATGAGCTAAGTAATGGTCTATTGTTCTATCCGGCTCGCTCGTACAATGGAGGGTCCAAGGTGTTAACACACTTACATTGTTCTACACACTGTTCTTTGCTAAAAATGAGTATTGTTCCTATTATACACTTAATACTTTGTTGTATTATGAAGGGCGATCGGCTGATTGCCGTCTCTGATGAATTGCTATGTACTACATGGTTGTTCTCGTCATAGATTAGGAGATTAAAAGAATATATAACAAGAGTAATGATTAAATATATAGTTTTATAAGGTTATTAATGTGCTAGGTAGTCCTCATTTGAATTCTAATAATCCCTGGGAGTTGCTGTTACCCCTGTAGAGATAAATCAGCCCCATATTGATATTTATCAAGATTGATATTCTGAGGTGTGGATTCGGATAGCTCTATCTGTCACTGTCAATCTTTTAAGTTCATACTAAGAAAAAGCTTAATTGCCGAAATAAATCCCCTATCAGTTGAAAAAGCTTCGATGGCCGAGTGGTTAAGGTCGTTAGTTGCAATGTGAGAGGTCGCCAGTTCTAACCCCGCCACTTACCACTGTGTTTTCAAATTTGAAATTTATACGTACGTAGGCGTGTATAGGCGACCAACTCGCACTTGGCCAGCGTGGTTGACTAAGGCCTTATCGCTCTAGTTAAGCCCGTGCCCCAGCAGTGGGGACGTATATGGGCTGATGATGATGATGATATAATCAGTAAAACCTCTATATAGGTGACACGATGTAAATCCTTTATTAATCTCCAAAGTAGTTAGATTTTTGTTCTACAGATTTTTAACACCCCTCCCTTTTTCTCTCCTCAGGAATTGGAGCAAGAAAAGCACCTCCTCCGACGAAGGTTGGACACAGCGGAGGGAGAGTATGAGGCCCGTCTCCTCGAGCTTCAGAATGACATCCGCGAGCTGACGGCCAAGATCGACTCCAGAGACACATCTGTAAAACAGGTCAGGAAGGTGATGTGACGTTTAACCCTACTAATGCACTGGGACGCGAAGGGCTAAGGTAGATGTTGGAGAGGTGTGGTAGACCCGTTTTGACAACTTGTTGACTATTCAATAGATAGGAGACGATGGTCGTTGTGCTTAAATTTAGCGGGAACTAACCGCCCCCTGCAAGTCCGGTGATGACAAGGGTACTTCATCCAGCCATCGTCGTAGTCAGTTAGGAAAATCAGCTTAAATACTTTACATAGTGTTTCGGGTTATGGTTTCCGTACTGGTAGTAGAATCATTTGTTTCATCATTGTTACTGAATTGATGATTAACTTGATTATAAGTGCATGTAAAATGCCTATATGAATAGAGACTTTTTAGCTTGATTGTTGTTGATTGATGTTATTCGCATTACAAATGTACAAAGTGGCATTGTACATTTGGTTTTCGGATTTACCAATAAAATGTTTGGGATTCAAGTTATACTAATTCTATCAGTTATAATGATAGCTGTTTTAACGGGAATATTATATCTCGACAACTACAGTAAGTACCAATAAAAGCTTTGATTAAATAGATGTAAAGTTGTTGTGAAACCACATAGGAAGTTTCATGACTTTCAGCATGCAAAATCTTGTTAATTGTAGTTGAGGAGCCTTAATCAAAACTGCGAGGTCTTATCGTTCTAGTTTGGGGTAAGCCCATGCCCCAGCAGCGGGGACGTATATAGGCTGATGATATAATCAAAACAGCTTCCATTCCTTAATATTAAACAAAGTGGAATGAAAAGCTTGTTTTTGTCATTAACACACGCTTTTTCGGATTCGTTACTGATAATATTACGTAGCTTCATGATTATTGTAATTTTACGGATTAAACTCGCGTGCATTGTTATTCTAAACATATTATTTACGGACCCGACGATTCGAGATCTTTACAGCGCTCGTGGTCACGGGTAAGACCTTGGCTAGACAGTCTAGCCCGTGACCACGATAATTTGCTTATATGGGAATCAGTGCATATTGAATAGTTTTTTACAGCAGGGCAATGCAATGCTGCATCACAAACAAATGCATGGTTTTGTTACACTTGCACAGAAGTCGACCACAAAATAATGTCGCACAAAATTAAAGTGTTTTATTTAATAGGTTTTGGTTTTGTAAGTTTTATTACCGATGGCTGAAAAAAAATGTGTGATGAAAATAGAAGTTTTAAATGGAAAAATTACTATACAAATTGACGAGAAAACTATACTTTGGTATCTCGTCTTCAACTCATAATTAGGTAGTTTATAGGAATTGATCTAAATTGCTTTTTTTTTGCATGTTTAATATGTAGTTTTCTTCTGCATGTTTCTTACTTTTCTAATCCTATTAATACTAGTTCTTCTTCTTACTTTAGGTACTACGCATGCTAAGTCATCGTAAGTGTAAAAATTCGGATGAAAACCAAAACGATAATTAAATGTTTGACTTCCTCTGGGGTCATTAAGAGGGTTGTAATACGGTGCATAAAATATCACAAGCCTTGTACTCATAAGTATAATTCTTAACATGTCAAAAAAAACAGGCGATCCGTTCAATTTGGCTGCAATCGTTATTTCCCCTGCTCTCATGATAAATATCAAACTAACTTCCACCCAACAATAGCCGCCCTGACCTTAAATTCGGCATAAAATGGCGGTTCCAACGAAAATCAGTTGGTACTTATATATAATTAACATTGAGTATACCGCTTACATAGTAAAATGTAAACAGTGAAGAATCTGCGGAGTTAAGAATGTCGTTTCATTTTGGTATCTCTATCCTGATTCTTAACATGAGAAAAGAAACAGGCGATCCGTTCAATTTGGCTGCAATCGTTATTTCCCCTGCTCTCATGATAAATATCAAACTAACTTCCACCCAACAATAGCCGCCCTGACCTTAAATTCGGCATAAAATGGCGGTTCCAACGAAAATCAGTTGGTACTTATATATAATTAACATTGAGTATACCGCTTACATAGTAAAATGTAAACAGTGAAGAATCTGCGGAGTTAAGAATGTCGTTTCATTTTGGTATCTCTATCATTTAACGTAGGTTGCTGATTTCCTTCCTAATATTATAATTAAAAAGTAAATCTGAGTCTTTCACGTTTTCACGCCGAAACTAACGCCACGCCGAAACTAAAGGAAAAACTTTTTAATGGACTAAGCTTTCAAGCGGATGGAGTCGCGGGCCGAAGGCTTATAGTAAATAAATACTTACTTTGCAACATCCCATCCCATCCCATCCTTGCGCCCGATCTGTCATCGGTCATGTCGGATTGCCGTCTCACCGAATTGTGAGAGTAAGGTGGGAGACATTTTGTCGACCGGTTGCTGTTGCCACCATTCAGTTGCGTAAAACCCGCCAAGTGGCTCTGACCTCTATCGGTAAAGTCGCGTTCCGGGATCAGCACTGTACGAACCGGAGCCAGGGGGGACCATTTTTGGGGCAAGTGCCTGACCAGTGGAGTCTTAGCGGCGGCATAGTGCGGGCGGAGCGGGTCAGCCCGCTGGCCGGGGAGACCCGTAGAAACGGTGGTGCCCTTCCGTCCGGCGGACTGGCCAACTTCGTCCCGCACAGCTCAATACCAACGCGAAACTCCATGCCTTGTCTCGTTTTTTCCGCAGCAGTGGTCACCTCTTTCACCGCTTTCAGGGTGGGTGCTTTCAGGCTCAATATGGTCTTTTGTGCCTGTTGACCTCATATTTGGATCTCACTACCGCTTACTATCAGGTGGAGTGAGGTCATCTTGTTAGCTTATTATAATTTAAAAAAAAGGGAATAGAGAGTGCACTTGCGTTTGCGTTGGCTGATCTTAATCGAGATCGGCCGCCATGTCTGAAATTGGTCGGACGCCTTATTAATTGTTAGACAATTCGCCATCTCAATCATCACCGGTCCAGAGTAGCGCTACTGAACAGGGTCTTATTCATTCAATCAACGCCTGTTCAATGTTTCCTCACTGCTATTAGATGCACAATGTCACTAACTAAAGTGAGTCAAGGACGCCCCGGCGGGTGACTGACGGATTTTCACGTATTTTGATGAATGCGGACAGTTTAATACTAAATAACACTATTTACTACTTAGCATTATATGACGTGCAACATAATTACTCTTTTTGTTCCCTCGATTAAGTATGTAGGCCTACATAGGTAATTAATTGTTTGACATGAGAAAAAATCTTAATGGCTGTGTCCTATAACACACATTTCTTAATGGATTTCTCATATCTGTGTGAAATATGCATGTAGATACGTGATATTGCTTGTAAAGTAATTAGTAAAACAGTTTTAGTGTATTCTCAAAAATAATCATAAATGCCTGTCACACAACATCACAAACTTTGTTCCGAATCAGAAGTAAGCTGCTTAAGAACATGTGTTACGGATAACAGAAACAACAGGTATACACAAATATACTTGAATATAAATAACCCTCCTAAATAAACAGCAAACACAAACACAAATATTTGTCCCGTGTGGGAATCGAACCCACGTATCTTAACGCTAGATAGAGACACTGTCCCGTATGGTTATGGTCCCATGAGTTTAAAACTTACGCGCTCGATATCGTCTACGTAAATATGTCTATGAAAAACTTGTACAGCGCCTTTGGTGGTTACGCGAAGAACTAAAATCGACCGTATGAAAAAACAACTCGATAGGTTTTAACGAACGTAAGTTTTCGATTGCCAACTCATGGTAGGCCCTCCGGACAAAATAAAATGTGCAAACTTACTTTTAAATTTTTTTTAGAGTAAAGTCAAAGCTGCCTCTTAATTAACACCTAGTCTAGACCTACATCCTAGGTCTTACCTAGGATTCGAACCGCGTATCTCTCAACACCACTTCCCACCGATACATAATGTAACCCGCCCCCGCTTCGGGAAAACTATATACATTAACCTTCCCGTTGAATAAATCTATTCCTATCTATTAAAAAACCCGCATCAAAATTCGTTGAGTATTAAGGTTACTTACTATTCTTTATTTAAAACTATGTAATGAAGAGGCACTCAAAACGGTAAAGTAACTGCCATAGTTATCTTAGTCATAGTTTCAAGTCCATTAATTCCTTACATAAGCCAACGGTATTGCGCCCTTAATAAGAACTATAATTTTAATTCGACGTTCACATTACGTTTGCGGTCGGCTGATAATCTAATTTAGACTTGTCGGTGAAGCAAGTCTTGTATAACTGTGGTTTACTTGTAACTTAGCTTCGGCAATGATGACCTCGATGGAGCAGTGGCTATTATTATGTTCTAAGCTGAAATTCCTGGGTTATTTTTGATTTTGGTAAAAAATAAAAAAAATCGTGCACAAGGTTTGTCTAGCAATCTGTGTAAAGTAGCACTGTTTTAAAAAGAGAATAAATCGCTGTTGAAAAAAAAATCGAAAAATCTCGTGTCACAAAAAGCTAAGCATGTTTTTTTGATGTAGCTAAACAAAATAAGGCACTTGAAAACTCAGGACAAATTACTTAGAGGCAATAAAACATCAATTTACGAGCCGTTAGTGTAATCAAACCTATGATATACCAATCTATGTTAATGATCATCTCCGAGTCGTCGAGAATCGCAAAAGTAGTATAACTCATCGCTTAATAATATGTCGACTACGGAGATGAGTGTAATTTATGTGTATGCAGTTTCCCGCTAATTAATCTGCCACTTCTGGTACAAGATTGCTTACTTACATCGGTTATCTTAACTTAGTTACGAGAAGCAAAGATCAGAAAATATGTATCCGATCCGTGACCGATTTTTTTGTTAGAAATCCCCAAAAGTTTATGAAGTGCTTTAAGTCAAAATTTTGCTAGCATTAGGTATGTTTTCACATCAATAATGTTAATCGCATAATCGGTAGACAAGTAAAGGTGCCTCCACAACATTAAGAAATCACTTAAAAGCACAAGGAGTTTGCACGTTTACCTACCATTTTTGGTTGGATAGACATGTAAGCAACCAGTTCCACTTAATACCTTTTATTAATCGTCCAAAATCTATACAATTAGAAAGCCTATAATTTTTACGGCGCGCTATAATTTGTTCCACGCAACATGACGCATGGCACAAAGTCAAGGGCAATGATGTAACCGACAGTTATGGATACACCCCTGGAAAACTCCAGGCAATCAGAGAAATAGGACCACTCCTAAATTAGCTAGTGAGAAGGCTAGCAGCACTCAATGGTCAGAAATATTAGGAATGTGGGAAGGATATATAAATTACGGTAAAATCTACTATTGAAATAGCAATGAACATTGACCAGTCTAGGAAATTATATAGAAAATATTCGATGTATTGTGTTGTATGAGAGTGTAAGAACACATTTTAACTGACTGTCCAATACGGCCGAAGACAGATCAGATGCAGAAGTAGCGGTTTAATGAGCTTCCTGAATAAAACAAAATATATATTTTATTTATTTAGAAGATAGGTTATAGAATGACTAGTCGAAGTTTTCGTACGTTCAGTTGCTATTTTGTATTCGAAAATTTTTGATATTAGACCACATCGACTGTAAGTGTTCAAAGCTTTCTGAAATTGGGTCTTACTGGTTCGATGGAACAGAGGTAAGTGTCCGTGGCTAGCATTCAAGACTCGTAGGATTCCCATCCGTGACAAACATTAATATTACAAACATTTGAGCTTTTCCGTGTAGATGAAAATGTATGTATTTTGGTCTCTGACATCTAAAGTACATGCTCTGCTTAATTTGAGGTCAGATGTTTGTGTGTGGAAAGGTCCCAAATATTTATCAAGATAAGATGAACCTAATTTTAAATTTCTCAGTTCTCGAAAATCACAGAAAACACCAAAAAAAACTAAGCACCTTACATACCAAAGCTAAAGCTTCCAGATATCGTTCGCTCCGGTGCTAACAACTATTGCAACCTCTTGTCCAAACATCTCGTCTTAGTACCAGAGGCCGTGAAACCGCGGATCCAAACACTAAGCGTGGTTAATCCTGTTAACAAGTGTAACGATGTCGCAGCAACCGAAATAACTCCTTAAATAAACAAGCCTAGGGTTGATATTTGGTTGTAGTGGCTGCCAAGTTTGGGAAGGACGTCAGAACCGTGACGACGAGTGTTTGCGTCACAGTTTGGATGTACTTCTACTTAAGGAGTGCGATACCGGTTGCCAATGGAAATTTGTGCAACTGAAATCGCCGATGCAACTGTGAATGATCGATAACCATAATGTATTTTGTTCAAGAAACATCTAAGCTCTATAACGTCTGAAAGTTTACCATTTTCTACCAAAACAAACTTACTTTAGATATCATTATAAAACCCTCGTTAAACAAGTTTTGTCGATGAATGTATAAAATAAATTAAATAAAATAAATATTACACAACATTACATACATTGGTCTGACCCCGTGGTAAGTAGCTTTAGCACTTGTGTTACAGATATCAGAATCAAAAGTGGATACACAAATATACTTAAATATACTTAATACACACCCAGACACGGAACAAACACCGATGTTCGTCACGCAAATATTTGTCCCGAGTGGCAATCGAACCCACGACTCTTGGAACTGTAGGTAATGATCCTGGGTCACTAACCACTGTTCCACCGAGCCAGTCAAGCCAGTAAATATGCTCGAGTTTTACTTTGGACAAAGTTATAAAAAATCCTTTAAAATTTCTCCGAGTCTTTATGGACCCTTACTACCAGTCTTGAGCTGTAAAATCTCACGTAAAGATTTATTTCATAAAAATATTCTGTTACACAAAGCTAGTGGGTCAAGGGATTGATATACTGGTGTTTATTAACGATTGTAGGAAACGAAATGACCTCACGTTTAAATCTCAATTCGCTACGTTGTCAACCACTGTGCCTAATTACGTTGGCGACGGAAAACAAACACATAACGACACTTTTTATCATCGAGTAGAGGATATAGAGGTGGCCTGTGAGGACAGACCGGCAACTGGCGGACCCTGAAGGTCTCTGCCTAATTGAGGAAGCTTTGTGAAAGTACTTTACAGTAAATATAATGTTGTCCAAAAGATTCCGGTTATGATGGCCAATCTCAATGAGATCATTCAACTAAGCGCGACATGTAGTAGTGCAAAACACTGTGACCTGAACCAAAAGAATGCTTAAATGGTTCGACGAGATGGTGATCTGGCATGCCCGAAGAAAGACTGACTGTAATGTTGTCCAACTAATTTCGTTTGGGGCGACCAATCTTAATGTAGAGATTAGCCAAGTGCTTTTTGCTACAGCAATGGCCGTCCATATGTAGTCCATATCTAGTCATATCCTATTAACAGAATAATAGTATATAAATAAATATTACACTACATCACATACATTGATCAGATCCCGTGGTAAGTAGCTTAAGCACTTGTGTTACGGTTATCAGAATCACCAGTAGATACACAAATATACTTAAATATATTTAATAATACACCCAGACACGTAACAAGCATCAAAGTTTGCCACACAAATATTTGTCCCGAGTGTGAATTGAACCACCGTTCCACCGAACCTAGCAAGCGAGTTATAGTATTTAGTTATTTCTGTTTAATTTATGCCTGTTTAATTTATATCTGGAAACTAACCTAACCTCAACTTTTCTTTACCAACAGCGCGATGAGGAGAAGGCCAGTCTTATCGCAGAGCTCACAGCACAGAACTCCAGACTCACGATACAGCTGAAAGAGTCTTCAGCCACTGAAGCCCAGCTCATGGCACAGCTAGAGGGGCTCAAAGACCAATGCTCCATGAGGAAAACCAGTCTACAGGTAATTGTTATGAACATAAAATCAAAAATCATTTTGCACTGCACTTTCTCATATAATTCTTCAGGCGGGTCGTGAAACGGCATCTAAGCAGGCCTATAGGGTAAGGTATAACAGCTCAATAGGTTCTATGGTGCCTGTCGATCTCACACTTACCTCATATGTGGATCTCATAACCACTTACCATCAGGTAGAGTGAGGTCATCCGATCAGCGAATTTTAATAAAATGAAAAAAAACCTTATAAATGGTCAAAACAGTATTTTATATTTTTTTACTATTCAATTACTTCGGATATTAGAGTGTAGTGCCGTTTAAAGTTTACGACATAGTTAATAGAATTAGACCAATTTTGTAAAAGCCTTATCTTTGAAGCAAATCCAATTATATGATAAAATCTTTGTACAATAAAATATCGTTATTTTCATTGCGAGAATGAAATCAATGTGCATGTACATTCATATGTATTTCATTTACAATAAGATCCAAAAAATTCGAGGCTGTTATTCTTTATTTGTTATTACAGTTGTTTTTGTAAAATAACCGGTGTTGATATCAATTTAAGTTGATATGAAATTAATATACTCGAACAAAACTTATAGGTATCATACTTAAAAGATTCTCTCCCAGCATTGTGCTATGCCAATTTGGTACTTTACTTTCGATTTCACTCATCAGGCGTAGCGTGTTTTGGAGGCTCTGTATGAAAATTTGTTGAAAATTTTGAATCGCTACGAAATCTCCAACAATGTAATTCAATGTGTAACATGTAAACATCCCCAATAGAGAGGAGTGGGTGAAATGCACCAAAATTCAGTATTTTAAGCTATTTTGAACTTGACGTGAGTTTCGGTATCGGCCGAACTGAAGCCACAGCCGAACATTCGGTTTCGGTTTCGGCCAGAAAACTAGTTTCGGTCGGACACAAATAACCTCACCTCTTCCACAGGACCACGTCCAAAGTCTGGAGTCTCTCAAGGCAGAGCTGGCGCTGGTGAGCGACAAGCGGGCAGACCTGGAACGGCGGCTGACCAGCTCGCTGCACGACAAGGATAGCCTCATGCAGCAATTGGACGAGGCCAACGACAGGATCGTGGCGCTCGAGAGGCAGCTGAAGGAACAGGTAATGAGCTGACCAAATTGGTCAGTTGACAATTTCCAATTTAGATTGGCAATTTCACATGGCCGGAATAAATTCTCGTCATCATCATCGAAGAAGTTCATTTGTAAGATAAAGTCCTCTTTCAATTATCTTCACAGTTATCGGTATTATGCTGACTGCACAAATTTTTCCTCGACATTTCTATTAGATTATTTGATCCATCTTTTAGTAGTACGAATTTAACAGGACTGAAATATAGGCATCAAGTGCAAGACCAAGGGTATTCAGACTAGTCATATTTTATTGAAGTGCAAAAGTTTCAACTCAACCAAACACAAATTAAGTGAACAACCAACGATATTATTGAACAAGATCATTTTTTAAGCACGAAGGGTTGAGAGCCATCCGCTCCCTCGCAAGTCCGGTAATGACGACGACGATCATCGTAAATCAGGTCATGAAAAAAAAGCGCGATGTTTTGAACCAGACAGCTCCTGAATTAGTGGCCGCACTATCGTATTCAGCTACCAATCATCCATTACCCATTGCGAAATGCAAACCGCTATCTAACTCGATCAGTTTTACAAATCACAAATCGTACTTATCTCACATCAAATGTTTCAACATGGACAAACTGATTCTGTACGTGCCTCCTACCAGAGACACTTGCCTAAGAAGTGATATTATCATGGTTGGATCCAAGCACCTGGATTATTATCGGTCTTGTGCAATATTACGTATTGACACCTGAACCAATATAGACTAGCCATAATATATTTTTATTGCTAAGGAGTATAATGTTAACAATGTTAAAGATTTATAAAATTGTTGCCCATTTCTGCAGGTTATCATATTCATTTCAATACAACATGATTCTGTAATGCACGTTTAATAATATCCTACATTTAATGTTTTGCATTCGTGTCAGTTTGCATTTTATCTATGATCGTATTTATCAAACATAGCTTTTGTTTTTCGTTTAACCTGTTTCATTTCATGAAAAATGCTCAAAAACGACTACCATTCCACTACACACGCTAAGTAATTATCCAATCAACATTCTGTATTGCTACCACTACTATATTTATGGATATGGAGTCCTGTAGGAGTAGGGGGAAAAGGCTGTAAAATACTGCAATGCGTTTGAAGGCACTATTTGTAAACTATTATGCAATAGGGACTTTTAAATAGACATAATTAAAAAGGGTGCGTAATGTGTGTATTTATGTAAATGTTGTAACTCCACAACATGCCATTTAATCAAGTAATTTGGGGAAAAAAACCCTGTTTTACGGTTTAACTACAGGTCGAAACCAAAGTCAAAATACCTTTTTTTATATAAGCATTTACACGCACTTGCAATCGTCGGTACAGTAAATAAATAACTAATAGATAAGTGACTACATGTAGTAGGGTAGGTATTAATGGACAAATTTGACCGGTGAAACCGAAAAGCCGGCGAAACGGAAAGTTAAGCAATTTTTGGTATTTCTATTACAAACTAAACATCTTCTATATCTTAACAATATGACCTATTGTGCCTGTCGACCTCATATTTGGATCTCACTACCGCTTACCATCAGGCGGAGTGTGGTCATCTTGTTTGCCTATTATATATAAAAAAAAAACTTGTTAGATTAATTATTCAAAATACTTGTCCATTATAACAAAGTATTGTTTCTGTATGGCCGCTTCCCACGTGACTGGGTGAGAGATGCCATCGCATTATGAATTACAATTGCCATAAACGAGATTAGGTTTATGATTGAAAGTGGAGCGAGTGCTGTATAGTTTGAAGTTTCACTGGGTATTTTAACTCTTCCGCTTGTTACTTTGATGTGTATAATATATTTTTTATGGTAACGTGAATGAAAATATTACATTTTGGAGCTTGATTAAATATAGAATAGAATAATCATTTATTTGGTACAAATTAATAAAATATGGTAAGCATTCAACAAAAATTGTATCAAAAAGGTCTACATAGTATCGTACCTACTTGTGCGTGCTCTGCTGATGTTTTTTTTATCACATCCATTTATATTTTTCTACGGTTGAGCTCGCCTGGTAATAACAAATGTAAAGTAAATAATATAATAAAAAAACATGTACACATGATTTCTGATCGCTGTGGTTCACCACACCACTTTCGATATTGTGGCGATAGCCAATATACGTAGGTACACGCACAAAAACGTGTTAAAATTTACCTTAATGATTTTTAGGCATACATCCCCTATTTTTAAATTAGTGAAACAATAAATCGCCTCCTGACACGGTCGGATAAAAACAAAGGGGTTGGTAAAGTTCAAAGAGAATCTACAAAAACCACAAAATTTACTAGAACCTTGCAGTACGCCTGCCAACTGACTGTAAATTTAATAGGACCTTGCAGAGGCCTACCAACTGTCAGTGCTACACATTGTGTACCATTCACCACCAAACCTGACCCCTATTTACACACACCTTTCCCTTCCAGGAACACCTCTACCACAACACCTTGAAGGAGCTGGAGCGTCTGCAGCGCTCCCACGACACTCTAGCCGAGAGGATCGGCGCACCAGACCCTGTGGACACAGCAGACTCCGCCAGGTCTCTCCACGCTGAGATGGAGTCGGAACCCGAAGACGAGGACGATGGCTGGCTGAGGAGCGAGGCTGTGCAGGTCTACAAACAGCTGAGAGCGTTGGCGTTGCAGCTGAACACCGGACATGATGATGACTCAGGTTAGTTACATTTCATGATGGTGGAAACTTGTTTGAGGAGTTCGTTGGTTGGCGGGGAGGTCCCAGAAAAACTCACGTGTGACGAGGAGGAACGCCCCGGGTGTTTTAGTCAGTAGGAGTCTGATATACTCCTTTGGTTGTCGGAACTAGTGGAGGATCCATGTGGGATTTCATTAGGGAAGAGCCATCCGTTCCCCCGCAAGTCCGGTAATGATGTCGAGGCTACTTTAAGCCATCATCGTCTGCTAGTTAGGAAAAAAAAGTTGGATTTAATCAGGGTATAAAAAAGTTATAAATTAAAGATGGCAGAATCCAGAATCTTCTGGAGAAAGCATTCCTACTAATATTCTTTTAGTCGACATGGGAAACGTCAAATGTTTCAAATGGCTCCGTGTGAGACCACGTGAATCGCCCTGAAGTAATCAATAGATCACTCAGTGAGCAGGTTGGTCTATTATATGCGGGATAGGACATTAGATGACACATGGACTTTGGTGAATCCCCACCTAGTATGAAATCCGCGACGTCGGTGAATCATAGATCCGAAAAAACACAAATTAACATAAGATACAATAAAATGTTTTTTGTCAATTCGCAAACAAACTAACAGGCTTCTTAAAACTACTAGGAATATCGGCTAGCTTTATCTTAGTGCATACCAAAGACAAGGAATGTCTAAGTACCTACCTATACCTCGGTAAAGCCAAAGATCAAATCAAATTACATTACAGTGTGCTACAGGTCATTGCGCAAAATGGACTGCCCCATTCTAAAACACTGGGTGGGGCTGGTGATATAAAACTAACATAGGTTAAGTTTACTAACAATTTAATGGACTCTGTTGTCTTAATAAATGAATTTATTATTTATTTATTTGTTTATTACAAGGAAATTGTGAAAAAGTATTTTAGTCGCTACTTTCAGCGCGTTTCCTTCATCGCAACCCCAAAGCATAATGATAAGACTAGGCAATTTAAAATTCAAACTGAACGTTGCAGACAGAAGTTATCATGTTTAGATTCTAGACTGATAAATATAACGAGCAATTTTTTTCAGAAAAGGAATATTCTATGCTGCTATTTTCTATGCAAAAACTAGGCTTTCTTTGGAATCGGAAATGCATTGTATACAGTTCTTCGAATCATAAGGAAATGTACCAAGTCTGCATTTCTAGAATAACAGCTCCATTGAATGCCTCATATTTTCATTTCCCATAGGAACCGTTATATCTATTGTTTCTCTGAGCCATTCAGTTTATTGATTTGGATTTCATTCAGTTATGAGGTATGCGTCCAAGCGTAAACTTTGCTAGACTGTTTTATGACTCATAGTTCATAGCCGTTGAAAGCGAAATATGAAGTGTGTGTGTGTTTGAGCAATACAGTTCTGTATAGTAAATAATATAATAAGCGGTAATGGCCTATTGGGTAAAGTTGGCTATTGGGAGGCTTTTGAACCAGCCTCTCTTTATTGACAACGTGTCGGAAATAGATTAGAATTCGAAAACTAAGCTGTCTCTTTTTTGATTAAAACAACAATTGCAGGGTCGTCTTTAAACTATTTGAGGCCCTGGGCACATTAGGATCATAGAGCCTCTAATAACCTTGAGAACAACTTTAATTATAATAGATAAAGAAAGGAGACATACGAGGTTCTAAATTTATTTTTAATCTAAGTAAGTCATTATCATCAGATTTTTCCAAATAAATTTTTTTCGGTAAAACTTAATAAATATCGGTTATACTTTGGTAATCTGGCAGGAAGTAGGTGGCCCCATTCCATCGCGGGGCCCTGGGCACGTGCCCATAGTGCCCAGTGGGTAAGAGGGGCCTGCGCAATTGGTCTGGTTGTGATTGGATTTCGAAAGCTTATATAGTTAGATGGACTTTAAAAAATCGGAGATCATAGTACTTTATAAATGACTACCTATGAAGCGATCTTATCAGGAATCAATGGCTGATCAGCTGATAAGCCATAGGTGTAGTAAAAGTAGCAAAGTACGTTTCTAATCCGCCACCAATAGTACAACTAGACAAACAAATTGTACTCACTCATACATGATTACTGGCTGATTAAAAACATGGTCCCATAATGTGTGCTACGGGACCATGAAAAAAATCGAAAGCTATTAGATTTCGACCTCCATATGTCAGCCAGCGAATTCCGCAGTAGCCTCAATACTAGTTGCGATGTTATCACGCGAACAAATCGATACGTTTACCATTTGAACACATACATACACAAAAACAGCCTCTAATCTAACCCAATAAGGCTCCAAATCGCACCAAAAAAACACGCAACAATTTTTTTCACGGCTCTCATCAAAATGAACTTTATTCCTAAATTAGTTAAGTACAGAATGGTAAATTTGGACGCGCCGAATATCCTAAATCGGATTGATATGATTCAGGTGGAATGGTCTAGATTTTCGACACAAATCTCGAAACTTTCGATACATTTTTGAGTTAGCGTGTGACCTTTGGAAGTGACAAACTTGTTTTAGAGTTCCGTTGATGTAATAAGCACTAGAATGTTTGAAAGTTCCAATTTAAAAGGTTTAAATTCTCATATAACCATATTATTAAAATAACCCATTAACTGCCACTTAAATATTTTATTTTTCAAAACAAGTTAATTTTAGTATTATATCTTAATGGCATGAACATACAAATTTATTGTTTTTCTTATACAACTTACTTTGATACTTATTTTTTATGTTAAATATTTATTGAATGGACGATCCGATTTCGTAAGTGTAGTGGTTAAAAGCTTCATATGTCTTAAGTACAGAGTTGTTGTTAATGTCTCGCCGCGCGTGCGCTTGCGTTCGGTCGCGGTCGCGGTCGCTGTACGTACGTGTCGGTGTGAAGAGGCAACTATGCCTTCTAACGTGGTTAAATGCGCGAGCTGTAATGTTGTGATTAACGAACTCCTTGCTTTTGTACATAACAAAATTTCGGTGATGGACGATGAAAGCATTAGTAAAATTTGTGCTAGTGCTTTCTCCGAAAGTGATATTGTGACAGCGAAAAATTTGCTATTTGATTCAATCACGACAAAGAAGCGCAAGATAAATCGGAAGAAAGACGGCAAAACCCTGCGGGATCTAGACGACATCATCTGCCTAATCCGAGATACTGACCCTGAGAATATCCCGATCTTCGTTGCGCGGGATCTGGAAAAGTTACCACCGGTTCTATTCGACCATGTCGACGTATCGAGACTTTTAAAGGATATAGTGAAGCTACAGCAAGACATAAAGACGATTAAAGAAGACTATGCCCCGAAGAAAGAATTGGATGAATTAAAGTGTGAAATGGAAACGTTGAAATATACGTCTGTAGTGAATAACTACGGGAATGGGCGCAATGTAAACAACAGGCGCGGTGCTTGTTTGATGAACAGTTTCGGAGTGTGCTAGCGGACCCATGGGGATGCAGCCGCTTAGCAATGAGAGTATAAGTCGGATTGAACAACACACCACTTCATCACCAAAAAAGATGTATCGTGATATCGGGCAGAAATATTTCCCATCGGAGGGTAGTTCTCGCGTGTTCTAACGGTCCGCCACCTATACCACCGAACGGCGACGGAGACCGTCGACGAAGAGCGAGATGCGGCAGCGATGAGTCAGCCGCTGCCGCTGCCGTCACACGTCGAGAGCGCGGGACACACGGCCGCCTCGGGCGCTAATAATGTCTTGACATCGAAACAAAAGTGTATGGCAGACATTGTTCGAAATGGAGTATGGAAACCTGAAGAACAAAAAGGTGGAATGGACTCTTATACAAAGGAAAAGGCTACGAAATAGATTTATGGGAAATAGAGGTAAAGCTATTTTAGAGCCCGGTACAAATTTTAGAGCCGCGGAATTGAAAATCCCATTGTATATCTTCAACGTTGCAAAGGGAGTGTCCGTGTGTGACATCAATAACTACGTTATTAAAAAATGTAATATTGAAGTAAAGGTGGAAAAGATGAATATGAAGATGGAAAAAGAATATGAATCTTTCAAAATATTTGTGCCTAAACATAAATTGGAAATATTTATGTCTGACGACTTTTGGCCTGAAGGAGTGGCGTACAGGCGTTTTATTGATTTCAAGAAACGAGAAAATGGGGTGGCCGTTAAGGCCAATGATAAATGGAAAAAGTTCGTGTGACTGGCGGGAATACTAGCAATCTAAAGTAATGAATACTATCAACCTAACAACTTTTAATTGCAAAAATGTGAAGAGATCAGTGGATTGTGTGCGGAAACTCTGTCGCTCAGCTGATGTTGTGGCGCTGCAGGAGACGTGGCTACTGCCGCACGACCTGGGGTTCCTGGCCGCGATAGACGACGACTTCGCCTGCACGGGCACCTCGGCCGTGGACACCGCGGCGGGCGTCCTGCGCGGCCGACCCTACGGCGGAGTGGCCCTGCTGTGGAGGAAGGCAGCGTTGCCGACGGTGACCGTAGTGAAGTGCAATAGTGTGCGTCTCGCCGCGATATTGGTTGGGCTCAGTGACCGTTCCTTTTTAATTTTTTCAGTGTACATGCCTACTCAGTCCAATGAAAATATAATAGAATTCACAGAGTGCCTAATGGGAAATGACTGCCATAATCGACAGTCACAGTGTAGAATCGGTGTTTATGTTGGGGGACTACAATGCGCAACCGGGTGAGTCGTTTGCTGACGAATTATTAACATTTTGTGCGGAACAATCGTGGTCCTGTATAGATTTAGAACTGATGCCGCCGGACAGCTACACGTTTGTCAGTGATGCGCACGGCTGTCGGCGCTGGCTAGACCACTGTCTAGTGACTAGTTCCGCGCGGCACTCTGTCGTCGCGGCTTCTGTCTTGTATGATACCTATTGGTCTGATCATTTCCCTGTGTCTATACGATGTAACCTTAATTTAGTAAAACCTAAGATTTTTACACCTGCAGCCTGTGTAAATAAAGTAATGTGGGGTGAACGTGACTTGATACAGATAGCAGAATTTGAAAATATATGTAACTCTAAACTTCGTAATATAGATTTTCCTGCAGAATTAGGAAATTGCGCAGATCATATGTGTTGTAATAAAAGTCACAAAATCCTGTTAGATAAAATGTATGGCGAGATTATTAGTATACTGTCGGAGGCTGCTATAAGTAGTTATAATGTTATCAATAAGCGTAGAGGTAAACATGTTATCGGGTGGAATAGGCACGTCCGCGACGCTCATGGGAGGGCCCGGTTATGTTTTCAGGCCTGGTTGTATGGGGTAACCCCAGGCATGGCCGTCTATATGAAGATATGTGTGAAACCAGGCGCGTTTTTAAAACTAAGTTAAAATGGTGTCAGAATAATGAACAACAGATTAAAATGAATATTTTAGCTAAGCTTCACTCCAACAAGAAATTCGGTCAGTTCTGGAAAACTACTAATAAAATGAATCATAAACCGGGTCTCCCCGTCAGCGTCGCTGGTGTGCACGAGCCTGGCGAGATTGCCTCTGTGTTCGCAAGCTGCTTTAGGTGGAGTCACCTCTGGGCCTTCGCGGCGGGTGCACGGTACTGAGGCGGGTCGTGAGCGTAGTGTCTTTTTTAGTGCGAGGAAGTGCGTGAGGTGATTAGAGGTATGGTAAGGGGTAAATCCCCGGGCCACGACAGCCTTAGTATCGAGCACTTGCAGCATGCAGGTGTACACCTACCTAGAGTGCTGTCTATGTTATTTACTCTTTTGCTTAGGACACTCCCATCTGCCAGATAATTTGATGCGTACTGTAGTCGTACCCATCATCAAAAACAGAACTGGTGATGCTTCTGATGTAAATAACTATAGACCTATCTCTCTGGCTACAGTGGTCGCCAAGGTGTTGGACAGTCTGCTTGGTCAGCACCTGGATAGGCACGTCTCACTAAATGACGCACAGTTTGGTTTTAGGTCAGGTCTCTCCACAGAGAGTGCTATCCTGTGTCTCAAGCGGACTGTCCAGTACTACACGAGTAGGAAAACCCCAGTGTATGCCTGTTACCTTGATCTGTCGAAAGCTTTCGATCTGGTATCGTACGATATTCTTTGGGGTAAATTGAGGGATGAAACCTGTCTGCCTAAGGAACTGGTTCTGTTGTTTAGGCATTGGTATAACAACCAAAAGAACTGTGTAAGATGGGCAGGCGCTTTCTCGGAGGACTATAGGCTGGATTGTGGGTAAGGCAGGGTGGGTTGACTTCACCCACCTTTTTTAACCTGTATGTCAACCGACTGATCGATGAGCTCAGCACCACCAGAATCGGGTGTCACATAGACGGTGTGTGCGTAAATAACATCAGCTACGCGGACGATATGGTCTTGCTGAGCCCATCGATTGGTGCCTTGAGGAAGCTCATTAAGATTTGTGAGGCGTATGCGGTGGCTCATGGGCTCAAATACAACCCAAAGAAAAGTGAAATAATGATTTTCAGACCTGACAACAAGCGATACTCATTTGTTCCAAGTTTCACTTTGGGTGGTACCGCTCTAAAGAAAGTTGAGCAATTTAAGTATTTGGGTCACTGGGTCACCGAGCATCTTAATGACAATGTAGATATTGAAAGGGAGCGCAGGGCGCTGTCTGTCAGATGCAATATGTTGGCTCGCAGGTTCTCACGGTGTACAGGGACTGTCAGAGTTGCGCTTTTTAAAGCATTTTGTCAGTCCTTTTACACTTGTAGCCTGTGGGTTGACTATACGCAGCGGGCATACAGTGATCTGCGCGTTCAATACAACAACGCGTTCCGGGTGCTGATGGGACTGCCGCGCTACTGCAGCGCCTCCGCAATGTTCGCGGCGGCCGACACAGACGGCTTCGCGGCCATCATGCGCAAGCGGTGCGCTTCTATCATGCGCCGCACGCGCGACAGTCCCAACACCATCCTGCGCGCGCTGGCGGACCGGTGGGACTCTCCGATGCTGGCTCGCTGGATACGGCTGCACGCTGTCGTATAGCATGCGGCCTCCAGCATCGGTGAGGTCACCCGATACTGTCGCATTATTTTATTTATGCATCGTTTTTATTTTTTCTTTGTAACAACCAAAACGATCATTACTAACTGTAGTTTGTAAGCAATTGTACCTACTAACAAATATGGATGTAAGAGAAATCCGAAATAAATGATTATTATTATTATTATTATTATTAATACTAAAACAGCATAAAAATAATATTATTACAATAAATAAAACAAATACAAAAATGACATGGACCTAATAGTTTATATTCGAAACATTACATTTTATTTTGAAACTCCTTAAGTGCTGTTGTTTTTTCAAACTGGTGAACCTCAATCCTGCTTTCTAAATTGATGTTAATTATTCAGTCAAAAATATAAAAGAATGGAAAATCGACTGGTACTTTACAGTACATTTAACCAAAAAGGCAAAGGATTACCACAGTTAACATAACTGTACATTACTTACAAATGTACTTTCAAGACTGGTTTGGGCCCACAGAGGTAGGTCCTTAGGTTACCTATACAAAGTCTAGTCTAGCTTTATCGGAAACTAAAATATCATGTGATGCTTACGGAGCATTGACTCGGCGAGCAAAATCATGGGCAGTAACCCAGGGGTCAATGACATATCGTAATCCATGGCTGATATAACTCATTCTGAACCATGCCCGTGAAATGAGATTTTTATTGGAAACTAAAGTGATTAATGTTTTGTTTTCGAGTACTTTGGAGTTGCGGTTTATCAGAGAACTGTTTGAATTTCAGCGAAATTACTCCTCGCGTTACTAAGAAAGCGTCGATGGCCGAGTGGTTAAGGTCGTTGCTTACCATGTGACAGGTCGCTAGTGCAAACCCACCTACCACTGTGTTTTTAAAACAAAAAATTATATGTACGATTATTCGACGCTGTAACCGTGAAGGAAAACATCGTGAGGAAATCTGCACACCAAAGAAGAAATTCTTTAGTTGTGTAGTAAACCAGTCTTGACACATATTATCCAAGAACGATTTAGAGTTCCCTGTAGAGGCACGGAACCGTAAACCTAACCACCAATCCTCATTACTAGCTTTATAATTCGTTTACAAATATTACTAGTACCTCTTATATTTGACTAGTGACCCTGCCCTCGCTTCGCTTCGGGTAAATTTTACATACAAACCTTCCTTAAGGATCACTCTATCTATTTAAAACAACCGCATAAAAATCCGTTGCGTAGTTTTAAAGATCTAAGCATACATACATACGGACATACAGCGAAAGCGACTTTGTTTTATACTATGTTTGATACGATACATCCGGTTTGTCTACAGCCGCCCGGTGGACGCCCAGCTTTAAAAGTACCAGGCTGCAATGAATATAAAAGAGGTTCACTACGAAATAGAACTAGAACATAAAAGAGGTTAACTGCAAAAAAGTAAAAGAACAGCTGGTTTACAAAATTATCAAATGAAGATCACCATTTACCTAACTGTCGAGTCACTCACGACCAGCCCCCAAGACCGGTGATCTCGGAAGGTCGTTCAACCTCGTTGTGGCAGTTGCCAAGGAAGGCAATATCACGACTCTTGGCCGTGTAAATACTGAGGCTTGAGATTGCGTGACTAGTTTATAGGACGGTTTAGGGATGGCTATAAAAAGAATTGAAATTCAGTGTGTTCTTATTGTTTTCTTAGCTTTCCACCTGCCTTTCTAGCCGCGTGGAGCGTAATATTACCCCCCTGTAATGCAGTCGGTTAAAAATAAGTAATTTCCTTGCTCATAGTTTAATCTATCTGTGTACCAAATTTCATGAAAATTGGTACAGTAGTTTGGTTTGAAAGAGCGATAGACGCGACAGATCGAGTTGCCAATTTATAATCTAGGATTTATGAGTCGAATGTCAATATCCTAATGGTTAAGACTGTTCAGCTTCCTTTTGATATTTCAAATGGTAGTCAGTTCAAACCTCAGCAGTTAACATCATGTGTGTATAATATATCCTACACTTACTATTCTATATGTATAATCCACATATATTTTTACAATCTGTAGATACACATAGGTTCAACTATTTTCTACGAGCCAATCACATGAATACTGTAAAAGCATTACTAAATAATCTTTCTATTATGAAATTTGACACCCCTATGAAATCTAGCCTCATGAATTTTCCATGTAGTATATAATACCTACTCTGAGGCCCGAACATAACTTCTCTTTTAATACTGAGTCGGCTAAACCAATTGAACGCTTTCTTGGCACAATTCGGAAACAATTATGACTACGAGTTCTGATAGGTAAACTTTTTCGTGCTTTCGGATAATAGGAAACTAGTTTCCGAGAATAACTTACGATAGCATTTATGTAGGCTTTGCCTACGTCGGACAAACAATTATTTTCGTATTGGCACAATGCCTTGCCATCGATCAAAAAACAATCCTACTTTATTAAATAGTGTAGATAGGTACTACTGCTTAATTCCTGGAAGATACATTAGCTAAGAATATTTTGTAAAAGGTTTCTGAAGTCCATATTTGAATGCCTCGATAGCATATTGGTGTCATCTGTAGGTGATCGCGCGTAGAGTCAAGTTGTCGCAGATTCAATCCCAACAAGATTTTTAAAAAAATAACAGAAAATTTGCAAATGGAAGGGATGTCAGCTTGTGCTGAAATGGGACCGATCCTTGCCGGTGCCTTTAGTCATTCTAATATCTCTACAGATGAGTCTATCTACACGTGATAAAAAAAATAAGGCGTCCGACCGATTTCGACCATGGCGGCCGATCTCAATTGAGATCAACCAAGTGCGCAGGACATATTATAGTGCACAAGTGTGCGCGCAAACACAAGTGCACACTCTATTCCCTTACTCTCATGATTCGGTGAGACGGCAATGCGACATGACCGATGAGAGATCGGGCGCAGGACCACCGGCTTAACGTGCTTTCCGAGGCACGGGCGTTCAACCGCCAACTTCCTAACTCCGGGCTGAGTAATTTCATTACAGAAAAACTCACACAAATTTTTCCCGACCCCGGATTCGAACCGGGGACCTCTCGGTCCTAACGCAGCACTTGCTACCAATAGACCAACGAGGCAGTTACACGCTATATTAGGAGTAGCAAATACATAGCTACTTACTGCCCGACTTTTCGACTGAGTTACAGCAATCATGGTCGTGAGTTCGCGACCCATAAAGACACTAATGACATAAAGATACTAATATTTAGTGTAATGGAACGAGAAAGTCTAAAATCTCTATAGCTGTTAGTTGAGACTTATAATGCAGGTTTAGAAAATAATAATGTTTATTAATCATGTCATCACAAACACCCACACTCAACGTGTTTACCAACAAAGGCCGTAACATGGCGTGCCAGTCCCCTGCCGCCGACCCATTGTGTCAGTCCCCTGACCCATTTAATACAGGACTGAACTGATATTGAGACTTGTGTAATAACTAAGAATAATGTTTTTAATGTTTTTCTAAGAATAATTATTTATTTACAACTTGACGTGCAAAAGTATTTCATGTAAATCTATTTGCAGAATAAATTTAAAAAAAAATGGTCGTTTGCAAACCTATTCAATTATAATAATTTTCTCGGATAAATCCCACGAAGAAGACACAACATCGATATTGAAACAGCATAATATGCAATGTCTAACTATTTTTTATACAGTTAGCCAACCCTGCTAATGACACCTTTCCTGGATAAGTTCGTGCCAAGCCATGATTCGTTAGTTTATTTTCGAAGCAATCTGCTTATTATCTAAAATATAAATCTGTATAATCCAAAATTTGATACTTAACTATCTTATACTTCATGATGTGGGATTCAATTCAATATCCCAAATTCTCTATGAATCTACCATATTATATTTATCATAGATATCTACCATGTTGTTTTGTTTTAATGAGCTCCCGATATTTCGGCACTGTTGCAAACACTAACGAGTGAATCATCCTTGATCTTTTTCTGGATACTTAATATGGGTCTACACGCGTTATAAGGAGTAGCAAATTACATAGCTATTTACTGCCCGACGCTTAGACCCATAAAGACTCATATTTAGTGTGATGGAACGCGAAAGTCTAAAATCTTTTTCTGGATATCCCGGATATTTTCAGTATTGTAACTTGTGTTGTAACCATGACCGTTTAACCCTTTAACCAGTATACTATTTTGAAATTTTCATTGATATTGGATTTTATTATGAGGGAATAAGGTATAAATTATGGTAGCAATATGGTTGCCATCACCAGTTCAAGGGTTAACATTAAAATCCATTCATTTGTTTTTGCGTGACTACTCATACAAACTTTCCCAATTATAATATTAGTAGGATCAAGTCCCAGTCCGTCCCTGTCGATGCCAATATTTAGCCAATGCCTGATACTTTCATCGATAGCGTAAACTGAAATGCCAGTGCGTGCGCGCGTGACGCAACAGCTCTAGATATTCGCTCAAGGAAGCGATACGTATGTTTGGCTACTACGTCATTTGTGTTTTGTTTCAATTATACATTAGCACCGTCTAGTATTGCTTGTATTGTATTGTTTTAGTCGTCATTTTCACTTGTTCCCGTCCGAGTACCGAAATCTGACAATTAGGAAGTGGAAATTACTGCTAAATTTGATCCAAATAATGGGTGGTTGAACGCTAATTATAATCCGGGCTTGTTAAGGGTGAGAGCCATGCGCTCCGGTGATGATGATAAGACTACCAAGCCATCATCGTAGTCAATTCGAACAGAAAAAGTTGGTAACATGACAGTTGACACCTATTGGTCAAGATTATAATACTTGATAGATCATAGAACATTATTTTGGAGAATGGATTGTAAATAGAATTTAAGAGGGTCTATCTCTTGGTTTTAAGAAACTAGATTTAAGACCTTTTCAATCTCAAAATATTTGTGGTTCTTTATAATTAATAAAATAAAATTTTAATTGTTTCAATTTGTAACTATGGGGTACAAAAGATAAATAAATAGAATTTGTAGATGCTGCTTTCTAGATAACTGTGATCGTTAATTTTGTTCACACTTCTAGTGCTATTATACCTATAATCTTGTTAACATCTTATTGAACAACGTCTGTTCAACATCTTACGTCGTAGATTGTAAAAACAGCTGTGTAACGTCTTACTAGTGATTATGATACTCACAAAAAGCTGTCTTTTGTTTCATTGAATTGTTACAAAACTCGTGAATCAAAATGGTAGTCTTTTAACGAAGTAGTCTTACAGCTTAATAGCTACGTGAGAATACTGTTGTTTCTATCACACATTCAATCCTTATAAGTATTATTAAATGCAAAATGTTTTCCCTCCCTCCTATGATCCCGGGCTCTTCAGGCGGGGCGTGAAACGGCATTCAGTCAGGGTGAGTGCGACAGGCTCAATACGATCTATTGTGCCTGTCGACCTCATATTTGGATCTCACTACCGCTTACCTCACCTGGTGAGGTGGAGTGAGGTCATCTTGTCTGTCTGATTTGTAAATTATAAGAAAAAACAAAATTTGTGACCTGTTTCACACTAGGCGGATTTTCCGCCTAGTGTGAAACAGGTCTAAGAAAGGACATAAGCTTTTAACCATCTCCACCATAATGGGTGTAATGTATTTCGCAATAAGCGAATTCAGTCCACTTCACAAGTCGCTGACGGAAAATAAAAAAAAAATAGAATATTTATTTCGGTTAACAAGGTTTAACTTATGATATAAGTGGATGGAGTCTCCATTTAAGCTGAAGAGCCTGTGTTTGGAGACGCCGCTCTTCCTTATTCCATTCAAAAAACAACCTTAAACTCAAGTTTAATTTTAAATTAATCTAATATCTAGACAATTGAGAAAAGAGGTAAATTTTTAAAGTTATTTTTATTATATCTGTGTGTGTGTGTGTGAATTAAGATAAGTAAATAGTTTATAATCATACATGAAAAAGAAAAGTGAGGTCCTGATTACCAAGCTAAGCTACATCAAGCCAACATTGTAGTCAGTTAGGATTAGTCCTAGTAGCTTCGTCATCATCACCGGACTTGCGGGGGAGCGGATGGCTCTCACCCCTATCTAATAACAACTAAAATAAGGAAAACTGACAGCGTTCGGTATATTTACCATGTTTCCCGTTATTTTATCGATTTCCCAATTTTTCTGTTTGCACTGTTGCAAACGCCATGATCGTGAACGCAATGCGCGATTGCAACAGTGCCAAAATATCGGGATCTCGATAAAATAACGTAACATGGTAAATGTCTCGTACACTTTCAGTTTTCTAATGTAATTAACCATGAAATTTTTAGTTAAACATTAGATCTTTGTCATTAAGGCATGGAATGCCCTTCCAGCCATATTTTCCCTCTCTACTATGATCCCGGGCTCTTTAGGCGGGGCGTGAAACAGCATTTAAGCAGGCCTTTAGGGTGAGTGCGACGGGCCTCGATTCGACCTCATTTATGTGGATCTCACTACTGCCTACCATCAGGTGGAGTAAGGTCATCTTGTTAGCCTTTTATAAAAGAAAAGATATATATCATAATTGTTACATAACTTACTTACTTTGTGATTTAATATGAACTTCTAAGCTGATGTTACTGGCATCCGAGCTGGCTTGCGGTCAGCGGGTGTATTACGTTGTGGTCGCTATGACGTCACCACATTACGGTCTCATTGTTATGTTGTCATCTATTCTAGATCAAGTTAGCGCCTAGGACCTAGGACTCAAGTTGGAGACACTAGCGATTTGAGATCTGGATAGGGTGTAGCTTTCTACACAAGATCCTTTGATCTTTTCCATTTTAGAACATGAACATTATGTAATTAGGTGGAATTTACTACTTCTGTATTTTCCGTCCAGGATGACCTCGGAGTGAGGTTCGTGATGGGAACCGGCCGTGAAGCCCACATATGAGGTCGAAATGCTCAATTAATGCTATTAAGTTTGCCGCAGTCATCATGAGGCCTGCAGCAAAAGCCGTATGCCCAGGGTTATAAGAGCAAGTAACACTCTGTAGATTGAGTCCAAAAGTGATTGACTAGCAAATCGTCTAGCTAAATCCGAAAATTTAACGTTTGTTTTCTTATCATAATATTTAAGGTTCTCCGTATAATAAGTGTTATGATAAAATAATTATTTAGATAAAAGTGTGTACAAAATCAAGGATGCGAAGCCGACTCGCACTTGACCGATATTATGTAGAAAAATATCAAAATACTTTTGTTCTTTGCTGTCAAAGATTCAATTACTACATCACGACGCACTCAGACGGATTTCTCATTCTACTAATCCCTGATTTCCAACTTTTGCACCACAGACAATAACCTAGCAAATTGCACCATAGACAATGTTTGGTAAACGGTCCCGTTCTGTACCAGTTCCTCATACGAGAACAATGCATGCCCATAAAGCATAGAGTCGCGACGCCATGTCTCTGGAAAGTCGGTGAAAATGGCATTGAATACGGGTAATCCAATTCAGATGCATTAGAAAGGAGATGGATTACTTGGCCGTAGTAAAAGCAAGAGTGATATGTTAAAATGTCCAGCATAATGTGTTGGTATGATTAGTTGTCTATATTACTATATACTATAGTTTGTAGCCATAACTTTAACTGTATAGCGAGTTGGAGGCTTTAGTAGAATCTTTAAAATGTGTAACTTTTTCTCGCTATGCCTTTATAGACTCAGATTCCATTGCTCGATTCAGAAGATTTATGTTTATTTTAAGAAAAAAATTGTAAACCAATAAGAATTTAGTACAAATCGCGATATCCATGGGTTAAGTCAAAAATAAAATTGAGAATGTCGAAAGAGGCAATCCATTTTTGCAATTTTTTGCATTCTTCAGACATTTTTATAATATGTAAGATTTTAGACTTTCGTGTTCCATTACACTAAAATTAGTCTTTATGGGTCTACACGCGATATTATTTTTTTAATATTCTGAATTTAGTGTTGTTTGCGCTGAGTAAAATATATTGGTTTTGGCTAATTTTAAAGTTAGGTTACGCCTAACCCTACCCTATATTGGTAGGATTATGGTATCGTTTTCCTAATCCTAGCTATTAAGATTTAGGAGACAGATACTGCAAACTTTATGCCATATTGTCCGAAAAAACAGTTTTGCAGCCATTTTGATTATTATTAGTAGCAGATAACGATTTCCTGCTAATGAAAGTAGTCATGTTCATACAGTCTAATACCTGGGTGGAAAAACACGGTAGGGTGATTCTAGTACCATCGGATCCCCTTCGGCTTTTCTTCATACGAAGAAAAAAAATTCGTCGGATACTGGTATCCAAGTACCACTTGCTCGAATATTCAAGTTCCTGGGTAGCAATAAGTACTCTTACTCTGTGGGTGGTTCTAATATCGTCGGATATCACAGATATCGATATTCGATATCCTTGTGTCATCGGCCGCAGATGGGCCGTAACCGCGCCGGGCAAGGGCGCGTTTACTTGCGCAACGGTTGCATGTTAACGCGTAACGCGCTGTTACGATACTAGACGAGTAGCGAGAGCCGTTACAGACGATTTGTTGAGGAGATTCTGGAGTTGAATATTGAATATTAGGGTTGGATTTGGCATATAAGAGGGCTACTATACTAAGGGTGTGGAATATAGTACTACTAAGACAAGAAGCATATAGAACACTGGTACCTACTAGAAACAGAATTACTAGAAACTAAGTGAATCTGATTTTACACCTTAGTTACAAGTTTTATTCTTCAATATTATTAAGATACTGGAGCTCTTCTTTTGGGTCGTAGTTATCTTAAGAGGCTATGAGCGCAATAGTTGTGTAAGCACAGACTACTATATGTGGCTTATGCTACTATTGAATTAAAAGATCATAATGTGACGAATATAGCTTACACTTAAACCGTATCCAACAAAAATTGCAGGTTACACCACTTTTGTTCTGATTTAGAGGCTCTAAAGGATGTTATTTTGTTAATGGTGTAGAGAAATTCGTTTGACTGATGACCATATGAGATTTTGTGTGAAACTCAGGATGACCTCAATCCACTTGACGACAAGCTGTCGTGAGGTCCGAATATGAGGTCGACAGGCCCAACATCTACTTATCTTGAATCTTGCCCGTGACCACGAGCGCTTTAAAGAGCTCGAAAACGTCGGATCTCTAAATAATATGTTTAAAATGACAATACACGCGAGTTTAATCCGTAAAATTAGGTTTATTTCAAATCTTTTTTTTTTACTAAGATAACACTTTCTTTTTTTTATTGATAAAAAATCAATCTAGTCAATATATTTATTTAAATATTCTTACCGTAGAACGACTGAATTGCGAGATTTGGTTTTTTGGACTTGGAACTGAAGCACCAAGAGTATTGTTTTGATGGGTTAAGAACTAACCTAACTATTCTTCGTTCCCAGGGCTCCACTCAGACCTGTCCCTCACATCCCTCGACGGGGAGGAGGGCGAGGCGCTGCGGCGGGGCGCGCTCGCCGCGGCCTGCGCGGACGCCGTGGCCGCCTACGCAGCCCTGGAGGGCTCCCGGGTGCGGGACTCCATCGCCGCGCATGCGCGCCGCGCCCTGCAGCGGGAGCGGCAGATCGACGAGAAGAACGACCTCATCGCTGAGCTGTCCTCCAAGGTTGGTACCTTCCATCCAGCCTTAGAACTAACGTGGTATTACTGGGTAAAATTTGCATGAGATCGAAAGGTGTGATTCGATTTAATAGGTTACCTGCTTCCAGCCACCAAATAAGAGGCAAAATGCCAGGTACTTGTCAGGCCAGCAGTGTACATGTAATGCAAATCCCAAAAATCTGGAATTAGTGGAATGTACAGGACGGGGCGCAGGGGCGCATGAGACTCGGACCATAGTCTCTGACGGTCCGAATCTCATGCACCTTAGTACATAAGAGTCACATAATAATATCAGGAGAGAATGTTGCGCCTACGCAGCCCTGGAGGGCTCCCGGGTGCGGGACTCCATCGCCGCGCACGCCAGTACATGAAAGAGGCAGATCGACGAGAAGAATTAGCTGTCCTCCAAGGTTCGTGATATCGACGATATACCGATATCCTCCAAGATTGGTCGCTTCCGTCCGTAGTGTTCTATAGGCAGGCCAGCAGACGCAGTGAAGTGGCCAGTACATGAAAGAGGGAGATCGACGAGAAGAACGACCTCATCGCTGAGCTGTCCTCCAGGGTGGGCGGTCAAAGTCTCTTTCGTCTTAGTACACAAGAGTCACATAATAATATCAGGAGCGAATGTAATCGCGTCGGGCGCTGGTGCAGGAGAGGTAGATTGATGAGAAGAATAAGCTCATCGCTGAGCTGACTTCCAAGTTTGGTAATCATTAGAACCACCTTGGTTTTACTGGGTAAAATTTGCATGAGATCAAAAGGTGTGAGGTGAATGGTAAATGCTCTTTCAGCTGATTCGATTTCGTAACTTAACTACATACATAAGTTGCAAGACTTCGAAGATCAAAAGATAATAAGGGTTCCTTCCGGAATCAACTCTCGATACTCAGTACTAAATTGGTTTTGTGATTCCATGAATCCTGGCGCTAGCCAGCTAGAATTGCTGCTGCAAGTTCACAAATCGATTTGTCTGGGATAAACGCTCAATACAGCTCTAATAATCTAATAACGTGCATAACCGTTCCAACTGCAAAGCACCAAGACCAGTTAAGTGAAAGACAAAATTGACCAGAACAACCCCACATTACGGCTAATACTTGTGCCAAATACGCAGATGGCGCTGTATGCAGTCTCAAAATAGCCTTTATCACAACGGATTATGGTTGAACGCGTTAGTTCCGCGGAATTCCGCTGCATTTGTCCAAGTGCAATAGTTATGTGTACAGCTATGTCGTCGGCGGAATCGAATGCTTTATCGATGATAAATCGATTTCGTTCAGCGTAACGTGACAACGGTATTCGAATTGAAACACCGCGTAACAGGGTGTCTGATTCGTTACTTGCAGTTTAACGATGGAAGCTTAATGTGAAACTGACGATTTTAACGATGATACAAACAGGTGTAACTGTATGAATGTATCGTTATAAATAATTACATAGTATAAAACACAGTCGTGTCCCTATTTCTCCAAATCTTTTAAACTACTCAGCGCATTTTGACGCGATTTTCTTTTAATAAATAGAGGATTGAACGAGAACGTTTATGTATAATTATACCAAAGCGAAACGAGGGTGGGTCACTGGTAATTTTTAATTTATTCAAACTGTTATGCTACAAGTACATAATTAAGACAAGAAAACCATAGAAATTAGTTTCATAGGAGAAACTTAATATTATGAACTGAACATGAATACAAATTCAGAAAACTTCATATTCCTTCCGTTATCTGTTTCAGGTACCGAAGTTATTAATATACATTTAATATTTAAGACAAAAAGTAGATCGTCCAAATATGTATTTTTAATACGGCACCTTCGCTCATCCCTCAAAGAAGCCATTAAAATCCCTAATTAAAATACGCAACTAATTTTCATGCATCAAACTACCAAGTCGTATGTCTGAAAATGTGACTCCGTAATTCGTAAACGTGCCATCCCTTATAAGATTTCCGGATAATCCTATCAACAGATTAGAAACTAATTGAGGGGAAGTTTTTGAACGTATTCATTTAACATGTGACTACTACACCTGCTACAGAAAGTGGAATGTCATTAATGCACAGTTTTGGCTATTGATAAACGCGTCGATGGCCGAGTGGTTAAGGTCGTTGAGTGCCATGCGAGCGGTCGCCAGTTCAAACCCCACCACGTACCAATGTGTTTTATAAATTTGAAATTCATATGTACGATTATTCGACGCTTTAACGGTGAACGAAAACATCGCGAGGTTTTTTTTTGAAGATGTGCAGGTTACATCTTCAAAAAAAAACCTTAGGTTGTGTAGTCGACCGACCCGCTCTTGGCCAGTGTGGTCGACTAAGGCCTTATCGCCCTAGTTTAGGGTAGGCCTGTGCCCCAGCAGTGGGGGCTGATGATGATGACTATTGATTTATGGCACAGAACTAAATGGCACATACCTACTCAGACTTTGTAGACTTCTTATTCAAGTACTACTTACTTGTACTTACTCCTATGATCCCGGGCTCATTAGGCGTGAAACGGCATTCAAGCTTCAGAGTGTATGCCACAAACTCAATAAGGTCCTCATTATATGTGGATGTCACTACCGCTTTCCATCAGGTGGAGTGTAGTCATTCTGATAGCCTTGTATAAAAAAAACGAAATCCCAAATCATATAAAATAGTATTCTTCCTGACTAGTCTTCCTTTTCAGAAAGCCTTCTCTAGTGTTGTGTAAAAACCTAACAATACTAGCCTAGACGACACAATTATAGGCTATAACATGACTATTTCTAGTTCCACCTATTGTCATAGTCGGTGCTTTGACGTTTCCATATTAAGCCCTATGTAACATACTTCTGGTTAAAATGGCCATTGTGGCTATTGTTCTACTAAGCTCCTACAGCCACGCCCACGCGTGGGCGCTTCTGGTCGTCCTTAATACGGATCGTGGTCTAATTGACCTCCCTTCATATAGGCATATGACAGTCAATTTATTGTTCTTTTATGGAAACTAGACTTTGGAATGACGTCAGACCTGAAGAGTCACAGTTGTGGTAGATGAGTTCTATGCTATACATTTACATACTTACCAAACTGGTGCTCTGGCTGTATAAAAACCTAGTTTGATGATTTTTAGACACACGAGAAAGCACTAGAATTTACGGTATCTAGATACCGTAGCAATCAACTTGATTTGTTCGGTTTCGCTTACTTTTTCATATGTGTATACGAAAAAACTTTTAACTGGCTTCAAAAAAGGTATTCAATTTGACTGAATGGTCATTTTGCGAGCAGGAACTTGACCGCAATCGCGATGTAGATAAAAAAGGTTTCAATGCCGCCATTTTGAATTAAATAAACAGTGATTTATATCGTATTCATGTGGCGGTGGGTAACACAACTGGACTGAAAATGCAACTGAGGTCATTGACCTCGCTGCCACGGGTCGCCCGCTAGCAACCTAGATGTGTCCGATAGCCCTAACTAATCAGGGTTCGCCTAGCTTGTGACGTCAAACGAGTTCCTTCAACCGCTATTACTGCCGAGGACTGGCAGTTTAAGTGTTTTTATTTTTAGAAGGTTAGGTGGCCAGTTTGTAATGGTGATTGCTTTATGCCCTGCCAACCTTCTTGACGGCCAAAGCCATTTATAGAATAAAAAAGCTACGTCAAGTGGTTTTTATGTGTTTTTTTTTTTACCACATCTAAGATTATTTACCCGATCAATTGTCAGAAAGTCGTAATTCATATCAAATGAAAAAGTTTTACACTTCGATGTTATAGTATCGTAGTAAGTAATTAAAATGGAAATCTTAGACTCTAATCGGAGAAATTAGAAAACCACTAAACACAGAGTAATCGTCAAACTACTACTTTTTTAAAATTAATTATGGAAAAATATACCAAAGGCCTTTCATCCATTGTCCAAGCAAGACACCATACAAACACGCATTTCTCATAAAATAAAAACAAACATACAATTTTCCCGCCCATTTCAGCTGTCAAAACTTAGAGACAAAAGAATTAACATCATAAAGCCTCAAGTTCGAAAGTGTTAACCTTGTCTTAAACTTCCGTCGCCAAGGCCGCCACTAGTGCGCCTTTTAAAAATTAAATAACCTCTTCTATACTTATTGCGTAAAAAGATCCCTTTGTGCTATTCCATGGATTATGTTATTTTTAGAAAAGGGGCAAGAACATCGCGTTTTGTTTCTTACAACCTATTGGCCAACGCCGAATTTGCACTGAAACAAAATGTCCGCCTTTTTGTTTTACACATTGGAAGATGAACGTAGAATAATACGATCATTTGATTAATTTTTTTTTACATATCAACGTACGTGATATCATTGACCGTAGTTGAAGCAAAGTTCAAAATATTTTTTCTGACAATATCATAAACAGCCTTCAAAAATCGTTTTGCCTTATTAATTCCCGCGTTAATTTATGCATTAAGGCTGGTTCCCACATTACCAGCGCTCATCACGCGATGTGCTACTTTCTTTTTTTTTTCGCTGAAGTTTCTATTGTGTGCAAGGTCGAAATTGTGAGCAGATTTAGTGGAAAATTGTCTTTAATTCTCTTTTTGATGGCAAATGAAAGTATCGTATTAAAAAGATGCATTCTCACGTTACATTGAATTCGCTTTGCATATTCGTGTGTTGCAAATATTACAGTGTTCTCTAGCTCACCCTGTAACACTATACGTACGGGAAAACTATCGCAGGAATTTCTGCTACCCAATCCTTTACTTGTATTTGACCACGTGTCTTGCGCCCAGGGTCGTACTAGCTATAAAACCAGGGTGGCGTTTGTCCACGGCTCCGTAGACCTTCATAGGCCTGGGGGGTGAGCCATACCCTACCTTTAAGTGACCTCAACAACCATTATTCAGCTTTAGGCCTCGGGCCTAAGTCCCAAATTGAGACGAATAAATAGGAACAGGACTCCCGAATGCTACCAGAATCAGTGATGACAAAACATTCATTGGGATGGGTATTTTATCTAGTCATTAATGTCCAATTGGTGAGGAATATTCTGCCCTTATTCTTTCTACGTTTGGTTGTTCTATTATTTGTCTACAAAGATGAGGACCCAAAATGATATGGCGCGATAATCTCGACAGAGATACCTTTTTTTCTTAAAGACCTATTGCTCGGCAAATGTCTTCTCCAAACTCATCCACCCCCCTCAAAACACCTTATGAAGAATCAAATCTAATACAAAACCCTCTCTATTCCAGCTCTCTGTAGCAGAGGTGGAGCTTCGCGCCGCGGCTGAGGAGCGGGACAAACTCCTCAACGACGCCAACTACAGCAGCCTCCAGAACGACGAGGCGGTGGCGCGCGCCCGGCAGGAGCGCGACGAGGCCATCGAGAGGAAGAAGGCCGCTGAGGTGAGAGTAACTCTTGTTCTAGAAGGTTCTATCCATTTGTGGAATGAAATGGTTTGGTCCAGCTAACAAGCAGCTGGCAAGAGCTAGCCTTGGATAGATAGATAGAACCATATCATAGAACCTTCAACAAACATCTTTAGGGGCAGGAGCGCGACGAGGCCATCGAGAGGAAGAAGACCGCTGAGGTGAGAGATCAGAGAAAAGCACCCATGGCCGAGTGGTTAAGGTCGTTGCTTGCCATGCGAGAGGTTGCCAGTTCAAACGCCGCCACGTACCACAGTGTTTTTCAAATTTGAAATTTATATGTACGATTATTCTACGCTTTAACGTGAAGGAAAACATCGTGAGGAAAGGTGCACACCTACGAAGAAATACTGAGGTTGTGTAGTCGACCAACCCGCACTTGGTCCGTGGTTGACTAAGGCATTATCGCCCTAGTTCAGGGTAGACACGTGCCCCAGCAGTGGGGATGTAAGTATATGGGCTGTGACGACGAGGCGCTCGAGAAAAAGGAGGCTACAGAGGCGAGAGATTAAATAAATAGAGATATTGTGTTGCTTGGTACTACGCCTAATAGTAGAAGCGCGAACAGGAGATCGAAAGGAAGACTGCTGAGGAGAGGAAAATCCTAGAATAGAAATAAATGGAGATCACTTGCTTACTGTAGTGGAGATTGGAGTGGAATCTTTTGTGGAGAGGTTCCGAGTTCTAAGAGACCTATTCTCGCTTGCTACATGGTCAAGCCTGATGTGTAAAAGGCGAGGGGCCAAATCTCTGATCTTTTGCTAGGACTTATTAATGTACACGTTTTTGTACTCCTGGTTTTGCCCTGGCTTGGGAAGCTACTTAGCACCCTAACCCAGAGCCAACAGTAAAAATTAGATTACAAGTAAACGTTTTTACAGTCATCTTCATGATTTTGTAAAAAACCTCAAAAGTTTTTAAACATAGTAAAATATATTGACAAGTTCTCCTTGTGGTTTCCAGGTATCCTTAGCGAAGACAAGAGTGGAGCTGATGCAGGCGAACAGCCAACTGTACGAGGCCGTGCGGCAGAAGGTGGATCTGGGCCAGCAGCTGGAGCAGTGGCAGGTTTGTATGACTCCAGCTCCTTAGTTGGAGAAGAAAATGCAATTGTGCTTTAGCCTGTTTTAAGTGTGGGACTGACCATCGGCATACGCACACGGATTGCTTCGTACACTACAGACCCATATTAACCTAAAGAACCGTTTAAGGTTGTATTTTCTGTGGCACTGGCTATCGCTGCGGAACAAATCAGCGCGTATGTGATGGAGCGGTCCATACAAAATATTGGTCACTACCGACGGCCAGTGTTATACTAAAACTAGCCTTATACTAATCCTCCAGTAAAGTTCCTTGTCAGCATCAAAATGGCGGAGTCAAGTCCCCAATTTGAAATGTATCTCATTAAATTAGTAGGAGAAGAAAAACATTTATGGATTATATTAATCCCCAACAATAGGAACATAGAAGATGTAGATACGACTCGACGCGCAGGAAGGGATCCGTACCAATTTTGTAAAAAAAAATCACGATTGTTGCATAGGAGCCCCCTTGAATATTTATTACCGTTCTTGAGATACATCGTGATGACGGACAGATGGACGGACAGCAAAGTCTTAGTAATAGGGTCCCGATTTTACCCTTCGGGTTCGAAACCCTAAAACCCAGATCGATGTTTAATTTTCATTCCTTCCTGCTACAACTTCAGTTTCTTGTCATTGTTACTTTGTCTTAAGCTATGCTGTTACCACAAAATTAACACCAGCTACCTTCCACATAATTCCAGATGGACATGCAAGAGCTCATCGACGAGCAGATGAAACACAAGCTGACGTCACAGGAGAAGCGGCGCAAGCTCCCCGAGCCGATAGCGCCGACGCGCACGTCCCGGATCCTTGGGTTTTTTCAACGGTGATCACCTCACAGCTCCTCGCCGTAGCCCCCCGCACCGCGGCCGCAGTCTACTTCCTCATCCTACCACACGACCCTTTAAACGCCCACACAGCGTACATTCTCTTTTTAATTTTGTACAAAAAAGGTTTTAGCAATTTCCAACTCGCCGTCGCGTCCGCCATCTTGTTCGAAACGGACGCCGTCAAAATGGCCGCGAGTTTAGGTTATGTTCTAATTTTATTTTTTAAACCGTGCGATTCGTACACCTTTGCAGTGATAGCTAGTATTCTAATTAGAATGTTTATAGTTAATGTATGTGTTATTTTTAACATTTTACTTGGCTTTTTATAGAATTCACTATTAGGTGTTTCATTTTTGTTTGAGATGCAACGGAAATATTGTTTGGGCATTCTTTCTCTTTTTTTTGGAAAAATTTACACACGATATTCACTGGTACGGTTAGGGCGGATTTGGTGAAACAGAAAAATACCTCCAATGTATGAAGAAATTTCATAGCTGTAGGCTAATTATTAACTTGCGTAGTTAGATACTCACCTACCATAAACTTCAAGAGGATTAATATGGCTAGGTACAGTCATGAACTCAAGATGATTTAAGACTTCCGCGTTCCATTACATTAAAACCTATATTATTATGGGTCTACACGCGAAACGTGGGGCAGTAAGTATTGTAAGTAATTATGTAATTTGCTACTGTATTTTTAGCGTGAAGACCCATGTAGAACTCAAATAGTCTGACATGCAAGGGAATTTAATTTGAAATGTCGTGAAGGTCAAAACAACTGTTTAAACGTGCTAGTAATTGCATGTGTCACTGACTGTACCTGCAAGTCTTCAATTAATGACAATCTTATAGTTAGCTATTTGCTATGAACTGAATTTGTAGAATTTAATAACAAATATCTGATAGATAGACAATAGGCCAAAAAAGGTGAAATATGCAGACCCTTAAAAACACTATGTAACACCTGTTTATACCATATTTCTAACAAATAAACATCTATTTCTAGGGTCTAATAGAGTGTACCTTCCAGTTATCTGAATAAAGGTAATACTTTCCATTCAAGTGTACGATCATGTTTTGGATTTGACCTTAGAACATAATTCAGAAGAAGTCAAAATTAACCATTTTTGTCATCTACCAGATTTTTGATATCAGGTATTCTAAAGCCTATTCTTTTGAGATACCAGCTTAGTATATACTGTAGCTTTTTTACAACAGACAGTTAATGTTAAATTGCTCATTGTAATATATAAGTCAACCATATCTGCGACTAACCCGTCCAACGCTTTTGATATCACTATCTGTAAATACACTACTAAATTTAGATAAATGAGATTATACTGTAATGTATAGTTTACAACGTCACTCTAAGTGAAAATGGTGCACTTAATTATTATTTAGCTCTAGTTTAGTTATAAATTAACAATAGAAGAAAGTTTTTAAATAGCCATATTATAACAATAAAGCGAAATGATCGATCTGCTACAATTTTAGTACCTAATACATAATAATGTTGTAGTAATTGTATTTTTCAATAGTAGCATATAATTTTAATTGATACAGTTGCAATAATGTCATATTTGTACCGTGCCTTATATAGTGCGTGGCCTTCGGAAGTGCCTTCGATGTCAATTGTACTTATGTTTTTATTGTATCGGACCAAATATTGTGAAATCAATCAGTTAATTTTATTGTATTTTTTTAATAAATGCAAAAATTGTTTTTGACATCTGTCAAATATGATGAGTGTAGTTTAGGTACACTGTCCACAAATGTACTTAAGAAGTACATTATACACTTATGTGTTATGGTTTTTTTTTTATAATTAAACCATTATTGGTCCGATTGGCTAGATAAATTTTGTTTTACATGATACTATTTCTGTAAATTTACCGATTATTCATTTTAATAACTTAAATGTAAACCTACAAATCAGTTTGCAATGTATAAATCGACATCTCTCACGCTCAAATATAATATAATTTTTCATAGTATCAATTTTATATGGGGCCTTAAACTATGTTTCCTAGATTTAATTAGCAAGCCTTGACTTTTCATAGAAATATAAAAATATTTTAGCTACTCGTTAATCATTCCAAGACACAGCTCTTTCATGGCACAGTGTGACAATATTTGACAGAAGTAAGTTCCTAACCTCAAAACCTTTTTGTGTAAGGTTGAATCCAGCCAATAAAAAAATCTAACTGCATGAGTCCTAGCCCTGGAAGTGCCTGGATTATCGGTTGTACGTTCAGCAAAAAAAATATTTGCTCATTTTTGACAGTTGTCAATTTATATTTCTTCATCATAAAGGATCCAACTAACTGTCAAATTTGTGTAAATACTTTTGGCGCTGACAGTACGCGGTTAAGTTGCGTTCATACTTTACAAATGCCGGAAAAATTAAACTAGTAATAATAAAAATTAAACATCGATATATTTTGGACATTGTGGATTAACTATTTGAAATATCCAGTTGTTAAAGTCATATAGACTTAACTTTGTATGAAATCTTTTATCCAATAATAATTATGGCATATTGCAAATGTATGGACATATATGAGTATGACATTCTCTAACGACGATGAGATGCGTCGAATGATGAATGTAGGCCTTGGATCGCACTCCAGCGCTGGACCAACAGTTTAGAACAACAACGTACTAACTAACTGTGCAAAAACCTCTAAGCACAAAAGTATTAAGTCAAAATTCAAAAGAATATACCTAAGCATTAGGGAAAAATTTGACCTGTATCACCATTAGAAAGAAAAAAATTATTATGACCTAACATTGTTACTCAATAGTAACAACAAACGCGCCTTTCTCCAAAAATTTATTCTGGTTTGAAAGAATAGATATTACGTTAACACAAGTTACGATTTTTATATTTCTATGAAAATTGATAAAAACAATAAATAATACAATAGGTATCTTACAATTTCACAATACAATATATCATCATTTTGATAAGACATTATTATGGCACAGGCAAAATTTATTATCGATATAACAATAATTTCCTATAATTTTCCCATTATTCATTATGATAATAAGAAAAGACATATTTTTTATTAATTTATTGTTAAGACTGAAACTAATTAAAATGTTAAAAGTATTAATTCTACAGATGTTTCTGCTAAGTTTGTATTTTCACGTTATAAGGTTTTTTTATACCTTCCTAATATTTTAATCACAATTTGATTTTTACTTGAACGATATATCTAATTTTATACAACTCTTGATTCTGAAGTAACTGTATAGAGCTGGATTTCATATCCATACAGAGTTGTGTGCATCCATAAATTATTGTGAGTAAAATATTAACTGAAAACGTCAAAAGCAGAAATTGTACAGTCAAACGCATATTTACTTAATTTTACCCAAACCTGTCAAATATTGAAAATTATTTGAATCATAATCATTCCTAGTTTATTCAAAATCAAGGAAATTTGACAGCTCTATGTACTTAAAGCTCTTTAACTTTTATTATATCTAAATATTTTTTAACAATCATAATTTTCTTTTAAGCACAAAAGTCTTTGTTATATGGCGAGTATAACTTCTTAGTCATTCCATTTTTCTGAGGTCTATTATATGTATTTGTAATAATACTTATTTATTAAAATTGTGGCACGTTATCTATGTAAACGTGTGATGTGAGATACATCAAAGAATTTACGTATTGTATTAGTTTTACTGTACCTCATGCAAATGCGGAAATATAGAAATTCAAGCGGTTGTTCCTTTTGTTATGAATACAATGTCAGTAAACGACAATGATTTCTATGAATCAATGTCCCCAGTTATTTCCTGACAATAGATACCATAAAATAAAAGCGTTATTTTCTTTTTACCACCGAAATAATTCGTTAAGAAAATAAATTTTTGAAATATTAGTAAAATTATCATGTTCGGTCAAACAGAAGAAAATTGGATATTGTTTTAATGTCATTACCTAATAGTTTAATTTCAGGAACCCAACCGACTTTAGCACGAAATGTTTGCATTTTTAGTTGGTAATATATAGTGCAATATAAAAACATAATAATATACTTAACTTAAGATTTTAATGAGTTTTATAATAGACCCCAGAAATGAATTTATTGTATCATTTTAAACATTAACAACAAAAATCGATGTAACACAAGTGTACTTAGGCACTCCGCGTACTTACTTAATATTGTAATTTAAAATGTAAGATCTATTATGACTAGCTACTTACAGTTTTAATTTGTTTGTGGAATTAATAAATAAAATATGAATTTTATGCCTTTGAATTTTATTTGTCAACCTTTTTATCTTGATAATAAATATTCCTAAGGGAGTAGTTTTATTGTGTCATGTTAGCAGAGCTACCTTCATAAATAGCGGTGAAGTTATCTTGAAACAATGTGCGTTGAAAGCAGTGGCGTAGCGTGTCTTGTCGGGGCGCCGTATAAAAATATGTTTGGAGGCCCTTATGTGGGGGTAAAGATTGCTTTATAGAAATTCATCATCATTATAGAAATCATTTGTAAAATAAAAATTATTAGAATGTTTTTTTTCCCTTACACACGTTGGGCGCCCACGTTGCCCGGGGGCCCCGTATAATTGATATGGCAGATACGGCGGTAGCTACGCCCCTAGTTGAAAGTACATAATGTACATGGATTGTTTTATAACTGTACGCATACGGATTAGCGGAATAATGTACGTTGAATGTTGGGCAATCAGTCAAATCACAACCTAAGATAGATATTAGCGAACTCAGCCAATTCGATCCATAAAGAAGCTAACTGAAATATCCTTGACGGAGAATCCGCCTAGTTAAGAGCAGGTCCTAAAGCTGCATAAACCTTTACAACTTTTATTTTGAGTAGATGCTAAATAAATTCTTGGGAAAGGAGAACCACCATTTTGGGCCCAACGTTACAGGATTAAATTATATATCAAAAAATCGGTCTATTTTTGTAAGTTAACTTATAGAAATCTTAGCCAAAACAGCAATGGCCAACAGGGAAAAAAGCAGATTTTTTTTTTTCCTTATGTTACTGGTTTTGTAAACGTTCATTTATATTATTTATTAATAACGTAGCTATCTTCGCAAACGTGATACAGAAATCTATCCATAGAGTATAGTAAACAGAATCTACTTATGACATTGATCGATTTGATTGATGTCGATTAATAATTAAAATGTTTTATTATTTATCATATTTATTTAGATCGTACCCGAAATACTATTATTCGGAGACGTACCGGAGTCACGGACATTACATCGATTGTGACGAAGTTGAAGTGGAGACGGGCCGGACATATGTGCAAAAGAGAGGATGGCAGATAGGCACGCAGAATTGCCGAATGGAGACCTAGACTCGGACGGAGAAACGTTGGGAAACCACCCATGCGCTGTGCCGACGATATCACAAAAATATTGGGCAAGACTTGGATGTGAGCAGCAAAAGACCGGGTCAAATGGAAAGCACATGAAGAGGCCTATACCCAACAATGGGTGATACAGGGCTGAAGAAGAAGAAGAAGACGCACAGTGTTTAGATGCTATTTTTTTTTAGATGTATTATGATGATAAGGATGAATAAAATAATTTATTATTATTTTGTAATGACCTGCTTTTGTTACATTTATTTTTTTTATACTGAACTGCTCTGTCCAGCCATAAGCAAATATGCATTTAGAGTTACCTAGTTCATTATTCACTTTAATGAAATATCTAATAAATTGGTTTTATAGTTGACTGGCTCGATGGAGCAGTTGCTAGTGAATTCTGGCTTCTAAACCAAGGGTCATGGGTTCGAATCCCACCCAGGATAAATGAGGAGGAGACTGACACCCAGGAGAATGTCTAAGATATAAGACTTTGACTTCATAAGTCGAATGATTGCAATATCCATAGATTTATTCTCATTACCTACTATGTAGCGTGCTTGCGTGTGTGCGCGGTGCAGTGGGGCGCAGGGTTGACCGGGCATTGCGCCGTCAACGACGCTTGGGAATATATATGTTGTTAATATTCTGTTATTAATATTCAGAATTACCCAACAACTTAACAAATCACAAAATCATATTTCACGGACACATGCAAGGTTCCCTGACCAATATAGATGACATATAGCCTATGTCTTGATACCATTTTAGCACTTTATCTGTACTGTTGGATAGCTTGTATACAATCTGTAATGCAAAACTTAAAAAAGAAACACCCTACAAGCTTTCTTTCATAATAGAAAAACAGATAACCTCAAAAATATTCACTGTATTTTAGTATTTTTATTGATTTGGCCATTGCGGATCAACATGAAAATTCGTCTCATGGAAACCTTTTATATGCTTTGTCTGATCGCCAACTTTCAGCTTTGTAACGTTGGGCCCAAGTTTGTATGGAATCGGGTGTTCTCCTTTACTTACAACAAGTTTATTCTATTCTACTTGGGAAATTTACTAGAACAAACTTATTCAATACCAGTCGCAAATCTTCTTAAAAAAATAACTCATTCGAAAAAAATCTGTCAATGTCTATATTGTGAAAGCGGAATCGAGCTATCGTATTTTGTAATTGTTTTTAATAATCATAGTGTTTTCTGTATAATTATTAGTAGTATTATTATTTCATCAGTAGTATAATATATAGAAATCGTTAAAAATGCCTACTCAAGTGGAGCAAAAGGTCATTGACCCGGAGGCAGAGCTTAGCAATGTTCAGCGAACGGTGAGTCTGAACCTGGAAACCACAACGACATTACACACCCGCACCTTGAGAGCAAACTGGAAAAAAAAAAAGAAAACATTCATTGCTCATGAAATTTAAAATACAAAACCAAAATAATACAAACACGCAATACTCTGACTGAACTGCCACCACGTGCGACAATTCGACTCCGAGAAAAGTTAGGTACCTACATTTAATTATGTCAAGAGGAAAGTAGTGCAGATTCCACAGAAAAAATATCCGAGTCTCTAACGAAGAATAAAAATATGAAAAGACAATAATTATTTATGTAGTTCTTGATTTTTTTTATGTAGAGCTTATAAATTCAAGGTTTTTCCACAATGCCCCTAACTACCATCTGGTTCGGATTCACGATCCTTTCCTAATATATAAATTACTAGTGACCCGCCCTCGCTTCGCTTCGGGTAAATTTTACATACAAACCTTCCTTAAGAATCACTCTATCTATTTAAAAAAACCGCATCAAAATCCGTTGCGTAGTTTTAAAGATCTAAGCATACATACGGACATACAGCGAAAGCGACTTTGTTTTATACTATGTATTGATATAAAAGGAGAAACTGACTGACTGACATATCAACGCACAGTCTAAACGGCTGAACGTGTGCACTCGAAATTTGGAAGGGACGAAGCTTAGGTACCGTTGAGGTGCACTAAAAAGGAATTCCATAAATTTCCACGGGGACGGGAATTAGTAGGAAAATCCTTTTGTATGAAAATCTAAACCTAGGCGGTTTAGATTTTTTAGAGTTAGACGCTTGAAATTCGGCATGCAGGCTCCTTAGTAAACTTAAAGCTTAGTTGCAACAGGATGTTGCAAAATTCCCAAGGGTTGAGCTAGCGGGAAAAAAATCGTATGAAAAAATCTAAATCACGAAATAACTGTTCCATGCGGACGAAGTCACGGGCACAGCTAGTAAGATATAAATGTATTGTCGTTTCCCCACAGTTCCAAAAGTTGGCGCCGCAATGCAGCGTGGAGAAGCGAGCTGGTGGTATACCGCAGCTGGCGCCTCAAGAGAAGCAACTGGGCATCCTGCTGGGCGAGCTCAAGGAGACGCTGCTGTGCATCAACGTAATTGGATAAAACATCATTATCATCATCATCATCAGCCCATATACGTCCCCACTGCTGGGGCACGGGCCTACCCTAAAATAGGGCGATCAGACTGCGAGTCAACCATGCTGGCCAAGTGCTGGTTGGTTGTCTACACAACCTATGAATTTTCAGAGTGCAGGTTTCCTGACGTTGTTTTCCTTCACCGTTAAAGCGTCGGAAACTCGTAAAATATGAATTTCAAATTTCAAAAACACAGTTATACGTGGCGGGGTTTGAACAGGCGACCTCTCACATGGCAAGACGACCTTAACCACTCGGCCTTGACGGCCGAGTGGTTAAGGTCGTCTTAACCGCTCGGCCGTCAAGGCCGCTAAAGCTTTTCTTTTTTGGATAAAACTACAATGAATAAATCAGTGTGACAGATAATAGTCCTGATTTGACAAGTGCTGATGCTGCTATCCCGCGTATGTCACTCTGCGCCCTCATCATCTTAATCATTATTGTCCATAAATAGGGTTAGGTATACAATTAAATACCTCATAAAACTCTGCAAGATTTGTTCTCACAGAATCTTTCGTCTAATACCATTTGGTCTTTAAATAAACCGTAGTGCAACTGCAGCGCTGCAGCCTTGGGGCACGGCTAGGGGTGAGAGCCATCCGCTCCCCCGCCAGTCCGGTGATGATGACGAGTCTACTCCAAGCCATCATCGTAAATCAGTATAAAGCAGCCTCACGACACTGTAGTGGTGTTACCTATCGTAATAAACTTTAAGGCAGCGATGCTGATGCGTAACGGCAATGCTGCGGACACTGCGCCTAACTTGAATGCGCCCTAAGACTTCCTAAACTGCTCTTAAAGCTCAATTCTGTCCACCAGATGACACTCAACTTACTGAGAGCCATTCCAAATGGCTTCATTTGTCTAATTGTTTATTTATGAGGACTGTATAACGATACTTCTCTTACCCTCCTTCTAGCTAGCAACGCGAGGCCAGCATGCCCTTCGAGACAACACGGTGAAGGGTGGCACGCGCAGGTCCATCGTGGAATACGAGCACCTGGAAGCGGAGCTGAGAGACGAACGCGCCCAGCAAGCTGAGCTGGACTGCCTCAACTACCTGGCACAGAAACAGCTGGTGGAGCTGATGAAGAAGGTGCCCACTGAGGCTGATGTAAGTATACTAGTATACCAGCTGATCCAAGCCACGCTTAAAGGCGGAACGCGCAGATCCTCTTCTACGAGTATCTAGAGTAACTTGGAAGCAGATCGTGGAGGTCGTGGAGACTTGGTGGTACCTACCTAGATCGCGGCCTTCTGCGACACTCTTAAAGGTGGCACGAGAAGTTCTATGAGCATCTGGCGCATAAGCAGCAGAAGAAGGTGTCCACTAAGGTCGATATGAGTAGACCTGGCAAGGCTACGCCGCGCTCTCCACGAGTAGGATGATGGCTCTATCTTCAACTTCGAGCACCTGGCATATGTAGAATAAAACGGAGGAGTTGTCTACGGCATCTGATGAGGGTATAATATATATCTGCCGTAATAACTGGTGATTTGAAGCAAAACCTTCTGCGATTCATTGTCCCTGCCCTTTCTATTCTTAGTACTAAATCAGGTACTTTCTACCGTATCATTATTACGAGCTAAAGCTTTTCTATCCAGGAGCTGGCCATGATCGAGAATGCCGCCAATCGACTCAGGCGCATGGAGAACCGCCTTGATCTGGCTACGAAGCGCTTCTGCGTCGTCAACTCCAACAACAAACAAGTGAGGGAGGAGATACACCGACTGTTGGTGGAGAGGTTGGTAGAGTTTTGTTAAAGCGTCTGCGTACGAAATGTGCACGGCTTTAGAGTCAGTGTTACTCATTAAATACTTTAATTTTGCATTAAGTGTGATTCCACTTCGCTCCAAGCCGCCCCACTGTATCGGAAAAGGTCACTTTTTTTTTTTTTTTTTTTTTTTTTTTTTTTTTTTTTATAATAGGCAAACAAGATGCCCACTAGTCCAGTCAAAATAGACAAAAATAAGTGCTAACTTAGACAAAATTCGCATAGAGCTGAAAATTGCCAGAGACGTTAAATACATCATAATAAACGAAATATCAAAAATCCCCATCAATCCTACTTCTGCAAAAAATTTTATTCAAGGTCAAAAGTATAAAATTAAGGATTTTTCAATTTTTCTCGAAAACAGTAAGTATTATCGTAAAAATAGGTCAAACAAAAGTTGTAGATCATACAATTTTCTACAAAAATGGTCCAGTCACTTTTTCTTTTCCGACTCACCATTCGCGAGATATCGTGGTTTTAATCATTAGAAAATTCATATTTTACATAATATGCATTCATCTGTTGATATCGTTTTTGATCGATATATGACCTGGAATAGGTTCACTAGGGTAACCACGTTAAAAACCGCCCAAGTGTGAGAAAAAAAAACATAGGTTTTGTATGAGAACCCACTTTACACGTTGGTTTCATGTTGTTTCTAGTATAAGATGTTATAGAGGCAACTGAGATACATCATTCGTTAAAATTTTAACTGTCTAGCACAATCGCATGGGGGCCTGGAAGCGTTTGAAAATACAACTTTTTCAACTTTGTGCATCGCTATATCTCTGAAATGGTGAATCTTAGGAACAAAGTGTTTAGACATTTTTTATAGATAATTACGTGATAAGTAATTTTGTCATACATACTTTTATGATTAAACTTACCGTTTCGCTCAAAAGTGCATAAAACTGATATTTGTGACATTTGACCTTGATTATTTTTTTTTGCAGACGTGGGATCGATGGGGACTTTTGACAGATTATTTGTAATAGTGTTCCCAACATTCATGCCAATTTTCAGCTCTATGCGAATTTTTCCTAGGTTAAATGTCTATTTTGACTGGACTACACACTCCGCCTGATGGTAAGCGGTAGTGAGATCCAAATATGAGGTCGACAGGCACAATAGATCATATTGCGCCTGTCGCACTCACCCTGAAGGCCTGCTTAAATGCCGTTTCACGCCCCGCCTGAAGAGCCCGGGATCATAGGAGGGAGTGATTGCATTCACTGGTGCAATTATGTGGATTTAAGTGTAATAACCTTCTATACTACTCTTACTCTATAAAGCAAACTGATCTACCAGATCCACTTCTATATTGAAGACCAACTTCAAAGAGTTTGCAAAGTACTATTGTTGATCTCAATAAGTAGGTAAGTTGATGGATTTGACATTGGTTTTTGAGAGAAAATCTGACATTGGTTCATCGATTCCAGAAACGACTTCAACATCCAATGGAACCGCACGATCGGCAAGCTGGTGAAGGGCAAGGAGTACCTGATGGACATCTTCGAGATCGCGGCCGTTGCTTTTGGAGACCGCGATGAGTGCTGCAGGATGCTGGAGGCTCTCAAATGGAAGGGGCTTTATCAGCTCAATAGGGATATATCGGTGAGGGTTGGAAATAAAAGGCTCAGATGTTACCTCACTCCATCATCATCATCAGCCCATATACTCCTCACTGGCACGGGCCTACCCTAAACTAGGGCTATAAGGCCTTAATCAACCACGCTGGCCAAGTGCGTGTTGGTTGACTACACAACATAAGAATTTCTTCCTCGGCCTCTCGCATAGCAAGCAACGACCTTAACCACTCGGCCATCGACGCATTTGACCTCACTCCACTTAATGGTAAGTTCCCGAGGAGATTTTTATGTCGACAGGCCAGCCCCGGATCTTCGATTTCTAGGAACCGGGTATCTTAGTGCGATTGTGACGCTCCAAGCTAGCGGCCCGCTCCACCCGTGCTATAGGCACATTAAAGATTTTTTAATAAATTTTAACATTAATAAATTTTCTCACAGAATATCTTCAACAACTTGGATTTTAATTATGAAGTCACGTGGTTCAAAGCACTAAGAAAATGGAACTAAGAAAATAAAATCATTTCCGAAAATCATTCACTAGTCACTGAGTGTTTTGAATAAACGTACTAGTTAATGGCTTCTACCAAAATCTTGTTCCATTTTGCACAATCCCCATCCCCAGGAGATGCAATCGTACGAGGGCGAGCTGAACCACCTGGCGAAGCTGGAGGAGTTCCTGCGGGTGAAGGGCTCCCGGAGGATCTGCGAGGCCGACGAGAAGGAGGAGATGAAGCGCCAGGAGGAGATCCAGCGGTGCGAGCAGGAGATAGCCCGCCATGACGCTCTGTTGGAGGAGATATTTGTTAGTAGAGCTTACCTAAACTGTGTTTCTTCATCGGCGTATCTTTATTTATACACCGTGAAATTTTAGTGGTTGTTTTTCCGTGGCAGAACGATTTGCCTTTAGTAGGTAATACTATCGAATCATGCAAATTATTCCCTAAAAATTTTTTTTTCTTAAATTTGCAAAAACGTAATTTTTAACTCGAAAACAAGAGAAGCTATCGTTCTTTTATAAGATGTGACGTAATCAAGTACTGCTTGCCGCATGAAATCGATGCTTAAAGCTAAAGAAGCTCTACGGCGTAGAGGCGTAGAGTCTACGCCCTAAGTAATAAAGCGGTTCGAACGTGCTTTATTGATTTCAATATAAAATGATGCGCAAATCTATTGTGCTACTAAGATTTTACTGCGGGAAAACAACCACTAAAATACGTAGTAAAGTACGTGTGTATGTCATTGAACTCCTCCTAAACGGCTTGACCGATTTAAATGAATTTTTCTGTAATGCGTTTGAGTGGCGCCTTGAATGGCTTAGATTCATAAATCAACCCGGCAGATGGCGCTGATTGCTTGAAAGCAATTAGTGATCTCGAAAACGGCCCTAACTATTTCGCTGTAAATTGATATGTGTGTTTGGGGACGAGAAATAAGGTATTTACCCGAAGCGAGGCGAGGGCACTAGTATTTATGTATATTCGTGCATCCATTGTTGTTTCTGATATCCGTAACACAAGTGCTTAAGCTACTTACCACGGGATCAGATCAATGTATGACGTGATGTTGTTAAAAAAAATCACCTGACAAGATGAGGAGGTTCAGTGCGCTGGTTTTCAACTTGCCCCGGCTCTCTGTGATGTTGTGGAAGAGCTAAATATTATTTCTCAAATTTTGAATTATAATACACACGTGATTTTATGTATGTACTCGTATGTATGTATGTACACACATTTTTCACATTGTTTACTTGGATTACAGGAGTACGCGCGCACCGACCGAGTGGCGACCATCATCCACCACTTCCAGATCGTGGAGATCGAGAACTTCTCCACTTTCGTGCTCCTCTGCGAGGTGCTGCAGGAGTCCATCATCATGAGGCGAGAGCTGGAGCTGTTGAGGCAGAGGATCCGTTAGTTATCTTCTAAACACCCTTCTTTCACCCCACAGCAAGAAGGGTTATTCCACTTATCCCCATTGGAATTCCCCATCAAAATCAATATCAAATCAATATCATCAATTAGTGGAATAACCCAGCAAGATCAGGGGCCGCAGGACCTTACTTTTTCTGACAAATATTAAACATAGGATGAGAATAGTCTTAGTAGAAACTTTGAGTATGCACTATTTGGTTAAATGCATCTCTGGCCATAAAGCAAAGTTCCTTTTCTAAAATCTGTTGTAGATTTTATTTTTGTAACAATATTCTCCGTTATTTCCGTGAACATAACACATTTGGTATGTTGAATAACATAATGTATTTTTTTTTTGCCTAACTGACTTACGATGATAGCCTTTTCATCATCACCGGACTTGCGTGGGAGCGGATGGCTCTCACCCCTAAATATAATGTAGTGAGCTAATAAAATTTCTATGAAAACGTAACAAACTTAACCTTCATACATCACAATCGATCATCATTATCAGACCATATACGTCCCCACTGCTGGGGCACGGGCTCTCCTAAATTAAGGCGATAAGGCCTTACTCAACCACGCTGGCCAAATGCGGGTTGGTTGACTACACAACCTAAGGATTTCATCGTAGGTGTGTAGGTTTCCTCACAATGTTTTCCTTCACCGTTAAACCTTCACTGAGTGACCCCGCCCACCCAACTTTTAACATCAATGTTGTCTCAATTACCAAAAAAAACTGACACACCTTCACAAATAGTTCTACTAACTAACACAATTCACCCTGGTAAACGTGTGATCACATGAAAAATATAACACCGTCATCTTCCTTATTAATGGTCAATCTCAATGTTCATCTAGTCGACCAACGCGATATAAACGAAGCCCGCGAAGAGACAGAAGACAAGAAGCTGGCCGCGACCGCGCTCGAGCTGGACCAGCGGCGCGCGCGCACACTACACGTGCTTGAGATGAACCACGCCGCCGACGCGACCACCACCAGGGTGCTGAAGGGGGTCGATGACCTGGTCAGGTGAGGGGACAAAGGGATACTAGAGTAATACGACTGGCTCGGCGGAACAGTAGTTAGTGACCCTGGCTGGCGGTTCCAAGAGTCGTGGGTTCGATTCCCACTCGGGACAAATATTTGTGTGATGAACATCGGTGTTTGTTCCGTGTCTGGGTGTGATTATATATTTAAGTATGTATTTAAAAAATATCTATGTATGTATGTCAGTCTCTGACGCCCATAGTACAAGCTCTGCTTAGTTTGGGGTCAGATGACCGTGTGTGGAAATGTCCCAGATATTTATACTATAGCTCGTCGTGGCAGTAGAAGACTGGGTTACCCCCTTTCCCAGCGAAAATCATTTTACAGCGAAAAAATAAAGGCTACTACTAGGCGGCTCGAGCTAGGCGGAGATAGTGGAAGGAAGACGAAGGGATACTAGGGTAATACTAGAGCTATAGATGCACTTACTCGAGATGAACCAAGCCGCCGACGCGACCACCACCAGGGTGCTGAAGGGGGTCGATGACCTGGTCAGGTGAGGGGACAAAGGGAGGGCCAGGGTAAGGCAAGGGAGTCGAAGGGACGCGGAGGTAGGCAAGGGATAATAGGGTAATACTAGAATAAGGTGAGAGTTAGCAGCACGAGCTATAGATGAACCATGCCGCCGACGCGACGACCACTAGGGTGCTGAAGGGGGTCGATGACCTGGTCAGGTGAGGGGATGAAGGGAGGGCCAGGGTAAGGCAAGGGAGTCGAAGGGACGCGGAGGTAGGCAAGGGGGATAATAGGGTAATACTAGAATAAGGTGAGAGTTAGCAGCACGAGCTATAGATGAACCATGCCGCCGTCGCGACCACCACCAGGGTGCTGAAGGGGGTCGATGACCTGGTCAGGTGAGGGGATGAAGGGGGGCCAGGGTGAGGCAATAGAAGGCAGGCGAAGGGATACTAGGGTAGTACTATAGGTAATATAGATGAGAGTTATAGGAGGGAGGAAATGAAACGAGGATGAGCAGAGTCGAAACGGGACTGAGACGAGATGAGTCGAGATGAGACGGGTCGAGACGAAACCGAGACTAGATGAGACGTGACGAGACTGAGCAATGACTTAGGGGAACCTGTTGTACCTTGGACAATGTTGTACCTAGGACAATTGTAATTTTTCGTAAACTTCCGCGCTTTAGAATAATATTGTATATGGTAGTCAAAGCCTGCTTTGATAAGACTCACGTGAAGTTAGTTGTGATTCGCTGGCGCCGGGTCAATGCAGTTAAAAAAGGTAATTTATTATTTTTTGCCTTAAAAGTTCGTTTTTTGGAATTAACTTATGGCCTCCTAATTTGTCACGATATGTATTTATAAAATTATATCTTTTACTTCCGATATGATCTCAGTTTATTAGGGTTTTAGATAGTATAGTTGTCAGAACCCAACCTCAATTAAAAGTGTGTTTAAACAAGTTGTAACTAAAAATTGTTATGATGTTGTACCTCGGCCCCCCAACTGAGTATGTACCTTGGACATAGATAATACAAAGATAATTTTGATATAGATAAAATAACCTTATAAAAACATATTTTTTTATTCTATTTATATAAGGCAAAAAATAAATATTTAAATATGTAAACATTTGTTATGTTATTGACACAAAATAAAGAGACAAGAGACTATTAATTAAGGTAACTGTTAATTTGCTATTTACATTAATTTTTTTGTTGATTACAGGTATAAGCATTATTGTTTTACTTACCTATATTAAAAATAAAACTCTGCTGCAATTGCTAGTGTTTATCTTCATTCTACTCTGGAATGTCCAAAGTACAACTGGAACGGTCCAAGGTACATCAGGTCTGTTGTACCTTGGACAGTTTTCCCTTTTTTATTCAAGTTGCTTTTGTTTCCAGCTTTACCGAAAATCCTCATATTTTATGTATTTATTATATAGTTGAGTAACTGATCTTTCCATTATTCCATATTCGACGGATCTTATTCTTACCATTTATTTTAAAAAAATAAATACATCAAAAACTGGCCTAGGTACAACAGGTTCCCCTACTATGAATAGAGCAACTATGAATGTAACATAATTTTATACATAAGTAAATACTTTTGACAGTAGCGGTACCATGAGCTATCGAAAACTAACGTACGTTAAAAACCTATCGAGTTGTTTTTTTCATACGAGCGATTGAAGTTCTTAGCGTGACCACCAGGGGCGCTGTTCAAGTTTTCCATAGACATATTTACGTAGGCGATATCGAGTCCGTAACTTTTAAACTCATGGTAGCGCTACAGAACCTATTATAGGCATCTTAGTGAGTAAGTTACTCAGATAGTCAATTCCAGTTTTAAGAAATTCATTAAAAAGTAGAGGGAAAGTAATACAACACTGCAATGGTAGAACTTTGACTTGAAATTGCTTGAAACTAATAAGGACACTGCGCTTATTATAAAATTTAATTTTAGGTTGGCACGATGTGACTGCACCCCTCTGCTGTCTTTACTTGGCAACCACAAAGAGGTGACCAAGTGGAATGTGTCCAAGTTCCTGCGACTCCTGGAAACGGAAGTCAAGTCGCTAATTGAAGTCGCGTACGGGGCTGTAAAGGTTAGAAGTTTTTTTTTTTTATTTTAATTATGGCGTACACAAAAGGTTATAATCGAAACCTACATGGTAACTTACAGCAATAACATAATTAAAGAGTAGGTACATAAATACATACAACATTAAACTATGACTAGCTTTTCATTATTTAGATACATCGGTGTTTGTTCCGTGTCTGGGTGTGTATTATGTATATTTAAGTATATTTGTGTATCCACTGTTGATTCTGATCAGATCGGGATCAGGATCAGATCAATGTATGTGATGTTGTGTAATATTTATTTATTTTATTTAGATAAGTATTATTAAGTTTGTAAATCATTAATAAGTATTCAATCATTAATAATTAGATTTTAAAGTTTATCACACAAACATTTTTGTACATAGTTTATGGAAATGTTGTAAATAAATTAGGTACCTAATTTTTTAACATTTTCTGTTTATAATTTCATCTATGAAAAAATATCTCGTTATGTTTTTTTAGCCCCCAGCACCTACTCCAAAAGCTCGCAAAGGCCCCGGAGGACCGCCAGCCGCCAAACTCGTCGCAGATCCTTACGTTGTCACGCTGCGCCCTAACAGGATCGAGAAACTGGTTCCCTACCAGCCTTGCGCATAGTAAGTTGAAATAACGGCCGGCCATTATTTTGTTTGTTTTCCCGCTTCTTTTTAGTTCTATAGGTGGCGTCGATAAAAGAGCGGATTGGGGCGCCCCCTATATGGAACTAAAATTTCTACTATTTTCTACTATAAAGGACAGTATACACGTATGTTATAAACAATCTGCAGAATTATTTAATTTTAAATAATAACGTTATTTTTCATAGTTACTTGGTTTAAAATTGCACAATCATTTAGTATATTTGTAATTTTTTGACGTGACAACGTCTTAAATTAGGTTGCGGCTGGGAGTCACTTATGAAAAAGTGTAACGCTCGGTAACGTTACGATGAGTCACCAAACGAGAGAGAGGCCCGCCGAATACCTTGCGTCTCTCTCCCACTCAACTATGATCGGTCTGCCGCGCGCGCAGCACTAGAGAATTAGACGTTGTCACGTAAAATCTTCGCCCGTAAAACCGACTTTACAGGCAACCATTTTTTTTATGATATGCCATAGACGACTAACTGGTGTACTACTTTAATTTGGGTTTTAATATTTCAGTTGTGTGGAAGACTACATTATGAACTTAGTATTCGAAACTCCGGCAGTGCCAGCAGACAAGGAATATATAGAAAGTATCTTCCACCTTGAGGATGTAAACACTAAGTTTGGAATATACACTTTGACCATTCCAGCGTAAGTCAAAACAATCTTAATATTTTGATGTACCTACATATTTTTCTTCAATCGGTTTGATCACATAATTATCACATTATAACCGGCTTGCACAATTATTTAAGTTTAAATATAATTATTTGCAAAGATTAGATACCTTTATCACCCAAATTATGCACGTAAATGACTGTAGATACATTTAAGTTATTTAAAAATAATAAAATATGTTTTTTACATTTTGCAGAAAACGCCATCCTTACCGTGGACCGAAAAAGGATTAATATTGATAGTTATGATACATTGAAATTTTTTATATTATTTGTGTTTTGGTTATTTCAATTCAATGTTTAGATAATGATATAAATTAGGATGATAATAATAAAAGTTTTTGGTCAAAACTGTGTTTTTATGCTATGGCTATTTACGAGGAGTAAGATTATATTGATATGAATAGGCTTTTGACTGATTCAGTAAAGATTGCGTTTAGTTATCTGCAATGATATTTAAGTAGTATATTTAAATTCGTATAGCAACATTTTCCAGTTGGCAACACAGTTACGTCTTCAGATGTTGCCAAATAATTATTTTACCCTTCTATAAGGCAAAATTATGATTTGTAAATTAAGATAATTCTAACTAAGAAATACCAACCCACAATCTAAAACCAACACTGTGACTTTTTTTTAAGTATTTTCAGAACCTCTCAAAGCTTTCTATACTAACTGCTCAAACTGTCCTAGATTTCTACTTCACTATTACAACAACTACGAAAATTTGGTTTAAAATCAATACGGTAGAGTATAAAACTTATTAAAGCTTTAGTTATACTTTAATTAAAATGAATGTTTGAGTTGAATAACTCATTTACATCTTTAAAATGTAATTTGGAATTCATAATAATTTAAAATAGGGACATTTTTTTTCTACTAGGCAACCCAGGGATGTGTTTGTCTTGTTTGTGTGTGTGAGTGATGTCTCCGCCATTGAAATTCATTTTAGCCGAGGATTGAAATAGGTTGTACCTTTCGTAATCGGCAAATATCTTCATAATCTTTCCTCTTTTACTTATTATATTTAGTCATATTCCGTGCACAAAAATTAAATCCAATGGCAGACAGAGACACAGATGAGTTGAACATCGATAACGTAATAAAAAAATTACTAAAAGGTAATTGTTGTTACAACCCAAAATTAAAAGGACTGTTTGTGTTTTTAGTGAAATACAGTGTTTATGTGCGATTTGTGATAAATAGTGAAGTTATCAAGTGAATACTTTGTGTTTATATTGTGTCCGTGTCATGTTTATCTTTGGTTGTTTTCAGTGCGGGGCGAGAAGCCTGGTATGAATGTTCAGTTAACAGAAATAGAGATCAAAGGGCTATGCCTGAAATCCCGGGAAATATTCCTATCACAGCCTATTTTACTTGAGTTGGAAGCTCCGCTAAAAATATGCGGTAAGTGTATGACGAAATGTAAATTGTCAACTATCAAATCTTCCTGCTTCACTTTCGAAAACGCCAAACGGGGACTCTTTCCTTCGCTGTGATGTGTCATCGTTGAATCGTTACGTTTTTTCAAAACATTGTATTTATACGAGAGGGTAGTATCGTGTATGTTTTTGAAAGTAACTTATTATTTGCTTAGTTGCATAAATGCTACATTTAAAAACATGATTTCTACAGTGTAATGTCACTCCGAACGAATTCTTCAATAAAGCTATTCAGTGGAGCCTTAGTACTAATGTTATCAAACATGATTCATAACATTTTTCAACTTTTTCGATTATCTTTTGAATAAAATGTATTTATTCCATTGGTTCAGATGTGAATGGTTTTATAATCTGAGTTAATAATCTTATCATGCACCCAGGTTTACTGGAGAATACTTAAAAAATATTTTAATCTGCATAAGGAAGCATGTTCATAGAAGTGTTACTCCCAATATTGCAGCAAAATGCTTGATTATCCTATTGAAATTTCACTCGCAAAGTAAAAACTTAGACTTCTGATTATACAAAATGTATGTGATTATGAATGCATTTAATTTTTAAGGATCTATAACCAAAACTATTAACCTATTCATTTATAAAAAAATGTTATTGATAATGCTTGTCTATAACAATGTTTTAAACATATTTATTTAGCGAACCAACATTCTAAGCTCTTTACAGAGCTTGTGGTTGAGCCTCATGTTATTGAGCGGGGTTTCAAGGAATATAAGGCAAAACTATTTTCTACAATTGTCAAAATTTGGAATTGGAGAATTGTTAAACTATTCACATTTAAAATTAATAGAGACCCATTTTCATTTATACTTACACAAATAGATTATCAAAATTTTAATTCTATGCTTTATGAAGGTACTAAGAAAGTCCATAATGTCACTTTAATTTGGTCTTATGTTTAAATTTGATATAAATCAATAACGGGAAGTACATTGTCAATATGAAATAGGAAATATGATATTGTTAATTTTATTTATTTATTTATTTATTGGATTATCAACATAAGTTACAGCATTACATAATTATTATACAATGAGATAGAATTAACGTGTTACCTGCACTTATAATTAAAGATAACCACATCCTGCATAAGTGAAAAATACAAAAATATTGTTGCTGGAATAAAAAATGAAATAACAATGAATTTTACCTTAGTTCTTACCTTAACCTAACTTATATCAAAGGTCACAAAGAACATCTGTCTTTTCAACATCTCTCTATTTTGCATACAATTGATGCAGGATTCACATGTAAAATTCATTTTATATCAAACTGCGGCCCACCCATGATTCGCTTTGGGTGAATTTTATGTAAAAACCTTCCTCTTGAGACCCTCTATCTTAATCTGTTGCATAGTTTTAAAGATTTAAGCATACATAGGGATATAGGGAAAGAAAAAGAGACTTTGTTTTGTACTAAGCAGTGATGATTATCATTTAAATGGTAACATTGAAAAAATTTACATTAAAGAAACCGCCTGGACTGGGAACTGAACCACCGGTCTTTAGTTATTGCATCTAATGCTTTATGATTTTCATTGTTTACCTTTTAGCCTTTCACAGAAACTAGCCATTTTGCTATCTATATTTGTGCCTATACACACAAGTGTGATCAGTTTTGCTTGCATCCATGTAAATAAATGTAAATGTTCTGAAGATGCAATGGTATGGCATGTCAGTAAATAGATACACAACACTACATGCTGATAAACATATGAATGTTTGTTATGTTGTCACATGTCATGTAGCATTGACTAGAAATCAATTAGGACTAATATTCCTTTGTTGTGATTCTGCACAAAAACTAATTTTCTGTCAGGTGTAAAAGTTAAGAGGTAAGAGTAGAAAAGATCCCTAAGGGTCATAGTGAACTGTTCAGACAGTCCACATTACAAGCTTTTCTGCAGATTTAAAACATTTTCTGCAAAATCTAACGCAAGTGATTGTATTCATATGTGGACCTTACAACTGCTTACCAATAGGGTGGAGTGAGACACGATTTTATACTCTCTGATCCTCCATTACATTAAAATCTCTTTTTATCACATTTAGACCCATAGTATATAGTTTTTGAAGTCATCCTAAGAGTATTTTTATAAAAAAAAAATATTCAAGTTACTCAATATGGTTTCTCTATCCACAGGTGACATTCACGGACAATATTATGACTTGCTAAGACTGTTTGAATACGGAGGCTTCCCGCCAGAGTCCAACTACCTGTTCCTCGGTGACTATGTGGACCGTGGCAAGCAGTCCCTGGAGACGATATGTTTACTGCTTGCGTACAAGATCAAATATCCAGAGAACTTCTTCCTTTTACGAGGGAACCATGAATGTGCTAGCATTAATAGGATTTATGGGTGAGTCTTATTTGTAATAATATAGAAATAATGCCAATTTTAATGAACATAGCAGATATCAAATCAATATATTTAAATCAAATGATTAGATGAGAAGTGCCAACATTTTAAATGCAAGAATGATATGGTATAGTTTGTTTTTTGACATGTTTTTACTTGTGAGTGGGTGTTGCAATTTTGATAGATTATTTTTATTATTATATTTCGATTTGCTCAGCACTTGGAGTTGTAATTAACACATACATCATCATTATTATGGTTTACTTTATGAATTACATTTAACATTCCAAACAAGTTTTCTACATAAAATCGTTTGGTAAAACATTACTGAGGGATTAGGTTCACCAATGTATTTTTTTATTCATCTTGCCATTCTGTACCATAAGAAATGTTTCCACAAAACGTATCGCCTTATTGACCACCCGAAAACAGGTAGTCCGCAATATCGTTTATAAAAAAAAAACTGTCATTAATTCGCGTCATGGGACTTGAACAGGGTTCGGCCCTGTCTCGTCACGCTCCATACAAAACCTGTCATACACATACATACATATGTATTCATGTGTGTATGTGTGTGTGGGTAATATTTTAAGCGAACCCTCTCTTTGTTTGACCTTCACGACGTTTCGTGTTGATGAAAAACGTCTAGATATTCAACTTTATCTGTGAGATTACGTTTTGCGTCGTTCCTTATCGTTAAATAAAGATCGTGATCAATGGTGCTATATTATGTTGACAATATAAACCTGCAACTTTTGATACCATAAGCCAATGGGCTTCAGAAAATGTTATGGCAAACTTTTTGCTCAGCACATAGGAATTTCAGTTTCACATTAACAGTTGAGACCATTCATACATACAAGCACGCCTTTTTCCAAGAGGGCTAGGCATATATCACTTACTGTCATGTCCTACGGTCCTTTCGCTTTTTACACATCCATCAATCTTTTCATGCATGCTCGTCGATTACTGATACGTAGCTTAAGCACCTGTGTTACGGATATCAGAACTAACAGTGGATTCAAAAATGTATTTAAATATATTAATAATACGCCCAGACTCGATACAAACAACGATGTTCGTCACACAAATATTCATCCCGGATGGGAATCGAACCCACGACTCTTGGAACCATGGGTAGTGAACCCTATTCACTAAACACTGTTCTACCGAGCCAGTCCAAATCTTTACATCTACAGATAATTATGTTATAAACAACAAACAATTTAGGTTTAGTCTTACAATGTAGCTACTTGTAACCTCATTAGGACTAAGTTCCCTCTATTTACATACATACATAAAATCACGCCTTTTTCCCAGAGGGGTAGGCAGAGATCACTTCCTACCATGTGTTACGGTCCTGGCACACCACTTTCGCTTCATCCACATCCCTCTATTTGCCTGTCTCTATACCTAATCTAGGTCTTACATGTACCTTACCTTAATATTCAGGCTAATTAGAGTAATTCAGACCAACTAGAATTTCCTAATGTAAAGACTAGACTTCATCTCATTATTTTTGTAATTTGCGAGGATTTCTCGTAATCAGTCTTCGTCTGTTTCGTACGTAAGCTTAAAAGCTAGTTAATTTAATAAAATATGGTAAAGGACGTCTAGAATAATTTCCTTTACGTCTTACTTTATGATGAAGAATTAGGTCATTTAGAGGTCTTTGAAACAATATTTTAGGTGAATATTATTTTAGATCAATGGGAAAGTACATAGTGGTTTTTGAGAGACCTGTGTGTATAAATAATCATAATAAACACACTTATTTTGTACATTATATGAAAAGTAAACTATCGTTTGATCTATTATTTTCTAATACCAAAAAACAATGTCTTTTTTGGAGTTGTTTTTCGTTTTTTGGTATTCATCAGGAATAGATCTGTCGTTTGAGTCATCGTTTGCAGACTTGATCAATCCAACAGGGAACTCATCCCACAAATGCATGCCAATGAAAAAGATCAACCTTTGTCCTTTTGTCATTTCCCACCGGCACATATAAACCACTCATCTATACAAGTAAATAAAATTGAAGTGTCTGTAATATCAAGAGTAAAATAACGAGCTTTTTCTTAATGGTTAGGAATCTTTATCGAATACCAATAACGAAAACACTTTTGGAATTTGTTTTTGTCTATCTGTCTTTTTGTTCCCGCTAATCTTCGAAACGGCTGGATCAATTTTGACGGGACTTTTACAAAATAGCAATTTAAATAAATCATTTTTGCCAAAACCATTTCCACGCGGATGAAGTCGTGGGCGGGCGCTAGTACCCTAATAAAACGCACTTAACATAATTACAAGCCCTTGCGCCCTTCTAAGGTAAAGGATAATTCGATCAGACATATGTACGTGGTAGCGTGAGTCATACGGTCTGAATCATGTCTGTGGCTTGATACTGTCTCGATTGTGGTTGATGTTGTAATTAAGAATATTGTGGTGACAATTATCTTATATAATATATAGAATATTTTATAGCCCCTTCAAATAACTAAGGAAGGGCCGGACTTTATAAAAGCTCTCTCTCATTCCTCAGAATAATGTAATCGTCATTTTCAGCATTTTCATCGTGTTTATCTTGATGATCGATTTCTCTATATGCTTGCAATTAATTCGCAAGGTAGTTTAAACTAAATGGTCCCAGTAGGCCAACTACATGGTAGTTTGAAATACATAGTTGTAGGTAGTAAATGATGGTAGAATCCTGGTCGTATTTTCACGTATATTAATATAAAACGATCCGAAAAAAACGGATTCCACTGATGTAACAACAAAATCTTTAATCTCGTAACAAAAAAGTTTTAAAATGATTAATTTACCGGTCAAACAAAACCGAACCAACTCGCAAAATGACTACAACTACACTAATTTATTTACTTTATACAAAAAAATACAAACGATATTTCATGACAGAGTTACGATGTGATATTTTCTAACTGCGCATCATCGTCACCCGCGCGAGTGTATGAGCTTTTTGCCCGAGCTTTTTGCCAGTAATCTCCGGTCAATGAACTTTAATATACTTACGCGTCGACATTCGCTTTTATCACATCTATCGTGATTTGTGACCTTATGAGATGGTGTGCATTGATAAGTGGTTTATTATTTGGTGATGTCATTTCGCAACTTTCAGCAAGCATTTCGTTTAACGCAAAAACAGTTTTTTAAACGAAGCTTTTGGCTAGCTGTGTGTAAGTGATAAATTATTATGTTTGATCGCTCATTCGATTCGATCGAAAATCGCTATATTGATATGATTGATTATGTTCAGAATCGATTTAAGTTAAAGCTACGCAGTTCAAACTTTATCGAAATGCACTTATGTAAGGTAGATAAGTTATTTACAGCTTACGAACTTACAGTACATAGTGTAGTTATACAAATATAGTAAGGCGTCCGACCGATTTCAGCCATGGCGGCCGATCCAATTGAGATCAGCCAAGTGCTCAGGACATGTTATAGTGCACAAGTGTGCGCGCAAACACAAATGCACTCTCTATTCCCTTATTCTCATAATTCGGTGAGACGGCAATCCGACATGATCGATGAGAGATCGGGCGCAGGACCACCGGCTTAACGTTGTTTCCGAGGCACGGGCGTTCAACCGCCAACTTCCTAACTCCGGACTGAGTAATTTGAAAAACTCGCACAAGTTTTGCCCGACCCCGGACTCGAACCGGAGACCTCTCGGTCTCTTACGCAGCGCTTGCTACCAATAGACCAACGAGGCAGTATACAAACATAATCTATACATATTAGTATTTGTGTACGGTTGAACGAGTATTTATTAGAAATTCTCCGCTGGGCAGTCGATCATATTTTGATCGAGTGGAAATTGGGAATGTGAACACATTTCACTTTTGAACGCCTAATATATTTTGATTTATGCTTCTTTCACGCGCCATTGCGTGAGATATCGCCTAGCTATATTTTAGCTGAAGATGCAACTAAATCTTGTATACCTGTTACTTTGCTAATAAATGTAAGTAAGTACAGTCAGCAGCGACAAAAATACAATCCTTCCTACTTCTACCTACTAAATTGATGAGCTATTTCACCATAACTCATACCTACTATAGTTAATACTAGCTGTGCCAGCGACTTCGTTCGCGTTTTCCCCGTTTTTTACACATTTTCCATTGTATCTTTGCTCCTATTGGTCGCAGCGTGATGTTATATAGCCTAAAGCCTTCCTCGATAAATGGTCTATACAACGCAAAAAGATTTTTTTCAAATCGAACCAGTAGTTCCTGAGATTAGCGCGTTCAAACAAACAAACAAACAAACAATCAAACAAACAAACAAACTCTTCAGCTTTATAATATTAGTATAGATTATATTTGCGTATTAATATAATGTTATGACCGGCTTAGTGGAACAGTGAGTGATGCTGGCTGCGGTTCCAAGAGTCGTAGGTTCGATTCCCACTCGACATAAATATTTGTATGACGAACATCGGTGTTCGTTCCGTGTCTGGTGTCATTAAATATATTCAAGCATATTTGTGTACACCATTTTTTTTTGTATATGTTACTCAAATTCTTAAGTAAATTACTTCGGAAAGAGGACAACGTATGTCATGTGTATTAATTTATTTATATTAATCTTCTAATGAAATTCTTCTCCGTTTCGCTGTTGAAACACATCTTACATCTATCATACATCGTCTCCCTCGCTCTTTATTCGTCAAGACAGACTCATTTGTAAACAATAGAAGAACACGTATTGCCCATTCAGAAAGCTGTTATCGCGGCCCTTCAATTGTGAGAAGTGGGGTAAGACATCTTCCATCCAAGGTGGCATGATATATAATATAGCTTTTGGGCGGGGTGACACTTGATATAAAGGCACCCTAGTTGTAGGGTTAAACATTACACCATTTTCTAATTAGTTAGGCTCTTGAGGGATTTCAGTTGTCTGAAACTATGATTATTTGTAAATAAAGCTTTCGGTATCTGACTTGAATTACTTCTTTGCTAGTTATTGAGGAGAATTATATTTTGTTTATATAATCAGTAACTTAATTAGGGTATAGGTTTTAAGGCTGTTATTCCACTGTACTAACTAATATTTTTTTTCATCATCATCATCAGCCCATTTCTGTCCACTGCTGGACATAGGCCTCTCCAAATGCACGCCACTTCTCTCTTTCCTCGGACACTCGCATCCAATTAGTTTTTTTTTTTTTTTCATATGTATATGGTTTTATTTGTTGACGTTTTACGTACATACACAAAAATGGCGTATGTAGGTTAATCATCCTCTCATTTAACACAAATAATTTTACGTCAAACATCATAATCCGAGTATAATCGAAAATATCCATCTCCCATAAGTATTATGTAAATAAAGTCACCAATTCGTCGCGTCCTTGAAATTAGTCACCCGTGTTTACCATTAACTCTTAAAACCATTGTATTGTAAACAGATTCTACTATATTTTATTCTTGTTTTTACTTTTTATGATTTTACTTCCTCCATTAGATATGTAGGTGTTTAACGTAAAGTACATATTCCGTTTGTAGTACTATAGTTTCTTATCAAATATAGGAAAATAAGCTCTCATAATTAATCACGTGTGTTAACGTCGGAAGTAATAGCGGCCAGGAATACATTTTTTCTTTGACGTTTAAGCGTAAAAATGCATGTCTTGTATAACATGACTAGTTTATCCATCTAAATAAAGGCAACCATCTAACTGAAATGATTGTTTGCTTTTCAATATTATTGACTGATCGGGAAAGGCTCGATGCCGCATTCGATCCTATCTCATGTGCCAATTTCGATTACCACTCGGAATAAATATTTGTGTGATGTACCCAGACACGCAACTAACAAGTTCCGTGTCTGGGTGTGTTAATTAATACTATAGCGGGCAGAGTGAGACATATCCCCACCGATATCGGGACCATACTCATTTGACATTAGGTACAAAATCAATGAACATTTTCAACATATTACCTCTGTCGGTTGTTCTTGATATCCGTAAAACAAGTGCTTAAGCAACTTACTTCGGAATATAATAATAATACAACAAATATGTGATGTTGTTTAATATTTATAACCCTGGAATCAGTACAATATATTTTGAGATGTTATATAATATTTATGTATGTAACTAACAATGTAAACATTGTCGCAGGTTCTACGATGAGTGCAAAAGGAGGTATAACATCAAGTTATGGAAAACGTTCACAGACTGCTTCAACTGCTTACCCGTGGCGGCGATAGGTGAGTCCCGAACAAATATTGTTTTAGGAGACGTGTCATAGTGTGGAGTGTTGGAACAACATACTCTGTGTTAGGTTATTGGTTATATGTGCCGGAAATGGGGACGGTATAAACAGGGAATAACATAGGAAGCGATACTTAGACGAAATAACAATATCAACGATAACGATAACGAAGTTCGAAAAGAATAAAATAGATTGACGTAAGATTGACCACGTGATTTATCGCGTCTAATGTCAATCCCATATATTTTATTGATTTCGAACTTCGTTATCGTTTTGATATTGTTACTTTGTCTACGGCACCTGGTACGCGAAACTGGTTTACCCATTAACGTTTTGTTTTCCAGCATTCAAATGTTCAAAACTTAGACCTGAGATCTTCAAATATAGGTTATGCACACAAATCTTGTAAAGCAGGAAGTTGAGCGTTCTTAGTACTGTTAATATATCACTTGGTTATCACAATTGACTAAAACTCGATTAGACAATCCGATTCATATGAAAAAAAGCATTCATATGACAATGATACGTATTTTATAATATTAGGAATTCTAGATTATACTTACGTATTCTAGATTATACTATGAAAAGACTGCTCTATAAAATGATTCTTCAGACAATTCCCGCATATAAAAAATCCAACTTTTTCTGTAAAGCCCCACTTTTTCTAAGTAACGTTCCAATTTAGTAGTAGTACAAGCTAGATAACACCACGTATGTATATCAAGGCCCACATATATAGCAGGCGATAGCGACACAGTTAGCCGGCACCATACACAGTCATCGTACTGTGAGAGAAAGCAACGCTTGTAAGGCATAAACCCTCTTTTGATGGAGAAATCTGGATAGAGGGGACGGTTTACCATTTCTGATTTGAGACTTTCACGGTACATTGCATTTAATAGGGTTCTAAAACATATAACAGGGTCTTCAAAACAGTAGCAAATCTTTAGCTGATTATTACCATACGTTTCGACTGGGTTACACCACGTAAGATTTTAGACAATCGCGTTCCATTACACTGAATATTACTCTTTATGGGTCTACACGCGATATTAGGAGTACCAAATGCATAGCTACTTACTGCCCGACGTTTCGACTGGTTTACACTAATCGTGGTCGCGAGCGAACCGTAACAAAATCTGTTGTATACTTTTGAAGATCTAAGGATACTTAGGGACAGATAGACAAAAGATACTTTGTTTTTATACATCCGTTGTAAATTTACATTGTAACTCTAGTTAAATCCTTTGCTTTTAGTCCTGACTAATGTGGACTCCTTACTCCTTTGAAGGTTAAGTTAACATACTGAGATGCACACAATATATACCTTGATATAGGTGTAAGCAGAAGTCCCATTAAGATTCATAAACTATCTTTAATTTTCTGAAATGTATTAATTTTACTTATTTTATGGGAACCAAACATAGCTCTAATACATATTAAAAAATATATGCTTAATTTAACATGACAACAATAACGACAAGACATAAAAAAGTTAAATTCAAGTAGTGCTTCAAGTACAGAAAATCATGCTATGTGATGAACAATTTCATATTTACATTATTGTTTAGTTATTCAACTCTTTTGTGTTGTATTGTACATGGTGGTCGCCTGTTTGATTTGATTAACGCTCCGATGAACCGTTAACTGGAAGAATTTGCTGACTACACAATTGAGCACGTTAGTTCACTGTTTAATATATGATCTAGCCAGTTACATAGTAATAAAGTTGGGTAGTACGATACGAATGCAACTTGTGGTTTGGGCCACTCTGGCCTGAATTGTGGGAGACATATAATAATTCGGAAATGAAGAAATGTCTGAACGGTTTAGGCGCAAAACGTCCACTTCTCAAAATGTCCACTGGTTGCAAAAGGTCCATTTCGCATTATGCCTCTTTCTCAAAAGGTCAATTTCGCAGAATGTCTCTTTCTCAAAACGTCCATTTCTCAGAATGCCCATTTCGCAAAAAGTCTTTTTCTCAAAACGTCCACTTCTCATAATGTCTCTTTCGCAAAATGCCCACTTTTATCTCTGCTTGCTAGCAGAGACCAGAAACAAAAATAAAAAGTATGCATGTTATTAACGTATTTTTAATTACTACTATCTGTACCCGCGACTTCGATCGTGTGGACTTCAGAATTTTACATACAAAACTTTTCCTGAGGGAATTGTCCAATATCGCGTTGCAATATCAACTATATGTGGTTTGTATTTTTACATTAAAAAAAAAATTCCGGCTTACTCCTGTTCCCGTGGGAACTTTGCAATACTTGTTACAACCAAGCTTTAAGTTTACTAGGGTATCTGCATGCCAAATTTCAAGCGTCTAACTTAACCATTTCAGATGTTTCATACATAATGATTTTCCCACTAATTCCCATTCTCGTGGGAATTTCAGGAATTACTTTAAGAACACCGTTTAAAAGTATGTAATTATTTAATACTAGCTGTGCCAGCGACTTCGTCTGCGTGGAAAAGAGACTTAAACCAGCATTTTTTGACATTCCCGCGCCTACTGATGCCCAGCAAGTGCTGAATGTGTTCCCTTCAACGGCCAAGTCACACAACACTAACTATAATAATGAAGAAATCGCAGGAAGGAACCTTAGGCTTGGCACGATTTTGTCTAGATTTCATTACTTTTTAGAGATGAGCAAGCTGCTCCATAGAGACTTGGCTAGTTTTTTACAGGATAAACATATGCTGATGCGGGACATTTTTTAGTCCATTTTATGTAGAATAATTTCGTCGTACATGATTTCTATGTAACTTTAACCATTAAGGCTGCACACGCGACGGAAGCTTGAAAAATGGAGTAACTTCTCCCATTTTCCCAACATTTCCCTTCACCTCTGTGCTCCTTTTGATTGTAGGGTGTTGAAAAGTATTCTAGAACCTGTCCAGAAGTATGAAAAACTAGCTGTGCCAGCGACTTCGTTCGCGTTTCCCCCGTTTTTTACACATTTTCCATTGTATCTTTGCTCCTATTGGTCGCAGCCTTCCTCGATAAATGGTCTATACAACGCAAAAAGATTTTTTCAAATCGAACCAGTAGTTCCTGAGATAAGCGCGTTCAAACAAACAAACAAACAAACAAACAATCAAACAAACAAACAAACTCTTCAGCTTTATAATATTAGTATAGATAATTTTACCAAGTTTCGATAAAATCCGTCGAGTAGTTTTTGTTTCCATAAGGAACATACAGACAGACAAGACAAAAATATACTGATTGCATTTTTTCCATCAGCATCGATGGTATATGGTGGATAGTAAATAAAAAGACGTTAATAACATGCATTCGTTTCTGGTCTCTACTAGCGAGCGGAGATAAAAGTGGGCATTTTGCGAAAGAGACATTATGAGAAGTGGACATTTTGAGAAAAAGACTTTTTGCGAAATGGGCATTCTGAGAAATGGACGTTTTGAGAAAGAGACATTCTGCGAAATGGACCTTTTGCGACCAGTGGACATTTTGAGAAGTGGACGTTTTGCGCCTAAACCGTCTGAACCGCGTAGACGTATACAGGGTGTCCCAAAAAGTAGTGTCAAGCGGAAGTCCTGAGATAGAACACCCCGTGGGGCATCCGAAACACCCCCATGTATGTTCCGCGATTTTTTATAGTTTTCGAGTTATGATTATTTTTCTAAAATTTTGAGAACAACTGACCTATCCGACTAAAAATATTGTAGAGGAAAAAGTATTTGACTTTTTTGAGTAATTCTTTTTGCAAATGAATTTTCATGAGTTGTTCTTTAATGCCTAAAATACTTGTCTCCATAACTTATATGGAAAATATCAAAATTATGGTACAAACTGAAAAGTTGCGTTCTGTAAATAATGTCTTACAATTTCAACGTTAAATTTACTAATATTAGGAGGTAGCTGTATGGCTCCTAAGTAACTTTAAAAACTGAGCTAGACTCTCAGCTTTCATAATCATTAATAAAAACTGGTACTTAATGGGCTACTTTTGCTGAAATCGGACTACAAAGACAGAGAGGTGGAAAAATCATAAAATTAGCCATTTGAATACGAAGTATTATTTGGACATTTTATTATTCCGAAAGTTAGTCAGTTTGTTAACAAACCTAAATTTAATACAGGAGCACTCAGATGCAAACATTTGGATGATTTTTTTTTGTTTAATTTAAGTTTCATTGCGCTAACACTGTTTTCACATGCAATACCTTTGTTACGACGATCTTGATGAACTTTGCTTTCTTTACGGCCTTTAATAAAGTTTTACTTATAAACTTTTTACAATAAATAATCAAAAACGATATCTTTTTTTTTTAATAAAGTTCCCATTGTTAAACTTAATAATTTTTTTAAGTATCACAAATTAAACTTTCAAGTGGTTATTTCTTAGCATTTCTGGTATAATTTTGATTGTTAACAATCTTATTAACTTTCGGAATAATAAAATGTCCAAAAATTACTTCGTATTCAAATGGCAAATTTTATGATTTTTCCACCTCTCTGTCTTTGAAGTCCGATTTCAGCAAAAGTAGCCCATTAAGTACCAGTTTTTATTAATGATTATGAAAGCTGAGAGTCTAGCTCAGTTTTTAAAGTTACTTAGGAGCCATACAGCTACCTCCTAATATTGTAAATTTAACGTTGAAATTGTAAGACATTATTTACAGAACGTAACTTTTCAGTTTGTACCATAATTTTGATATTTTCCATATAAGTTATAGAGACAAATATTTTAGGCATTAAAGAACAACTCATGAAAATTTATTTGCAAAAAGAATTACTCAAAAAAGTCAAATACTTTTTTCTCTACAATATTTTTAGTCGGATAGGTCAGTTGTTCTCAAAATTTTAGAAAAATAATCATAACTCGAAAACTATAAAAACTCGCGGAACATACATGGGGGTGTTTCGGATGCCCCACGGGGTGTTCTATCTCAGGACTTCCGCTTGACACTACTTTTTGGGACACCCTGTATAAGATAACAACTTACTATTACTAGTTGTAAGTCAAAGTTTAGATACTTAGGTTATTCTTATTGAAGTATCATAATTTTGTTTTGCAATCAAACATACAAAGCTAGGGATGAGAGCCATCCGCTCCCCCGCAAGTTCGGTATTGATGACGATGCTACTCCTAGCCATTATAGTGTGTCAGTTAGGAAAAAATAAACAAAATCAAAGTTATCTATGACTTGCAATATAAAATTGAATGCCAGCCTGTAATCCTACAACATTCTTACAACATAATGTATGTTGTGTGTAAACTTTTATACCCTATACGCCATTAGTATAAAATATGTGTTTTATATCGCACATAAATATGATATAGCCATCAGTAACTATTTAATCCTGCTGCCACGTTCATCATTGACTAACCAAAGTCATGTCATTGAATTTATCGCATGATTCGTCACAATAGAGCCTAATATAGATTTGTTTACTTTTCGCTCACTTCCAAGTTCGTAGCTCCCATGTTATCGCTATCGTATCGCGAGATAGATGTAACAGTATAATACATTAGATATCCGTACTCATATTGTAAATATGTGTGTCTGTTTGTTTATCCGTCTTTCACGGCTCAAACCGAGCCACGTTTTGACGTGGTTTTTAAGTTATAGCTGGACGGATGGAAAGTGACGTAGGCTACATTTTGTCTCTTTCATCCCCCCCACATCACAAAAATGAAAAAAAAAAAATAGTAAGCTGACATCATCTGTGCATCCTTTCTTTTTTTTTTTTAAATCTGCCCCCAATACCTTTGAAAAAAAGGAAGGGGACCGGGGATTACCACGAATTTAACGCAAGCCAAGCCGCGATCAAAAGCATACATATAAAACCGACGAACGCTCACCAATGGCAATGCGAAGGCCACAGATACGATTTATAGCAAGCTATATTTGATTTAGACAAGTTTTGGTATAGTGTTTGTCTGAAACACGTGTGAAACGTTCTGACTAATTAGAGTGAAGGAAATGGAACAGAAGTGGTCTAGGAATGTAGTCGGATGCTGATTGGTTACACATACTATTTTATGTATGTAGTATGGCATTTATAATATGGTATCTTGGTACACGTCTTAGTGACATATTTTTCAAATTCTTTCCTATTTATTTTTTGCCTCAATGTATCATTACTGATGACTTAACCTTATAGTGCAATGAATATATTAATTTAAAACATATTTTCACAAGTCACACTAACGGTGTGTGTGTGGTAGTATTAGGTTTGTAATTGTATAAACTCTAGGAAGTCTTACAAACCTATCTAGGTAAAGATTGAAAAGCCCCGTGGCAGGTTTCGGCAAAATTTTCCTGCACTAGTACATAAGGAAGTAACCATAGTGTATAGTTGAGGTTCCTCACGCTGTTACTTTATCTTGACCATTATCTAATCAGGATTCTGTACTGCGTCGTTCACCTAATCGTTCCTGAACGGCTATTATTTGAATAATTCATACTGGTTTTGCACGTGAAAGCGAAAGGCGCATCTCCGGCCGAAGTGTCATCGACTTCCGAATACGTGCGCAAGCGCATAGTTATTAAACTACTAGATTCTGCCCCCGGATTCGAATGCGTTAAATTCCCACAATTTTTTTTAGTGCACTTGAAAATGCCATGTCACTCGCACTGCATGTTTAGCATCACCTATAAGCAAAATACTAGTTTTGTCGTAAATTATGGAAATTATTTTTTTCGGGTTGTCCCCTATGTCCTTCATTCTTCATTTATTTATTATTTATAATATTACTAGTGACCCGCCCTCGCCTCACTTCGGGTTAATTTTACATACAAACCTTCCTTAAGAATCACTATCTATTAAAAAAAACCGCATCAAAATCCGTTGCGTAGTTTTAAAGATCTAAGCATACATACGGACATACAGCGAAAGCGACTTTGTTTTATACTATTACTAGCGACCCGCCCTCGCTTCGCTTCGGGTATATCTCTATCTCTATATAATATATTTCAACCCCGTAAGGGATTTTACATACATAAGTTGTTTCCCAATTACTCCTGTTCCCATGGGAATTTTATAATATCGCGTTGGAAGTAAGCTTTGCGTTCATTAGAGTACCTGCATGCCAAATCTCAATCATCTATCTTACGCGGTTTAGATTTTTTCATACAAAAGTTTTTTCCCTATTACTCCCGTTCCCGTGGGAATTTTACAATATCCAGTTGCAACTAAGCTTTTAATTAATTAAGGTACCTGCATGCCAAATTTCAAGCGTCTAACTTATGCGGTTAAAATTTTTCATACAAAAGGAATTTCCCGTTAATTCCCGTTCCCGTGGGAATTTCGGGAAGTCCTTTTTTAACGGATGCCTACGTCATAACATCTACCTGCATGCTAAATTTCATCTCCATCCGACCAGTGGCTGTGACGACTTCGTCCGCGAAGAGATGTTTAACGGGTAAAACATTACTTCTTTATAGCGCAGTCGGTTAAAAAGTAGCCTATAACCGTTTCTAGGCTCTGGACTATATCTGTACCAAATTTCGTTTAAATCGGTTCAGTACTTTATGCGTGAAAGCGTAACAGACAGACAGACAGACAGACAGACAGACAGACAGACAGACAGAGTTACTTTCGCATTTATAATATTAGTAAGGATTTATTATGGATTACTGAGTTGGTAACTTTATACATCAATAAAGTTACCAACTTATAATACAGTGAAAAATTACAAAGCATATAATATTGTGATGGTTGCATTATTATTTCGGATTCAACACACGGATGTAGTGGAATGTATATGAGATATGGATATTGATAAGAGAAAGTCTAAATCGCTATGCGTTCGATAAGCTAAGTGTTTGGTTTGGTGATAGTGCGAACGATCGATTGTATTGTTGATAAAGGGTCGCTTTCGATTTTGATATTGATAAAAGCGAAAGTAACGCGATCGAAACAAACGAATGTCGCGAGATGCTGTCTTTGAGCGCAACATTTTGGTGCCTACGGTCAATTTGCTTTGCTTGCTTGTCTTTCTAAACGTAATAATGTTAATTAAATATGTTCTAAACGGTCTAGTTTCATCGTTTTGCTGACATTGACCCTTTGTACAGTTATTCACTTTCATACAAAGCCGTTTCAGCTGTATGTCTGTCCCTATGTGTGCCTCAATCTTGAAAACTGCGCAACGGACTTTCATGCGATTTTTAAATAGGAGTGATACAAGAGGAAGGTTTAATGCATAACTAGCTTACCCGGCGAACTTCGTACTGCCTTAGCGTAGCTTTGATGCACCACTCTATGGCTAAATTACGTTGACATTCTTTACGCGCATTTTTTTAAACATGTAAAATAAATGTATATTTTCAATCTTTCTGACAGATTTTCTATTATTTTTTGCCTTTGTAGAAGAACGTAGAAGAACCTCGTAAAGAGTATTAAAATAAATACAAAAAAATAATCAGTCAAATCGGTCAAACCATTTTCATGTTATGGCGTGAGAACGGGAAACTGATTTATTTTTTATATGGATGGATATACCCGAAGCGAGGGTGAGTCGCAAGTACAATAAAACATATTTAAGTGTATATGATACAATGTCCACGATCCACTGAACGCAGGTGTAATTTGGTTTCTGCATTTCCATTTCCATAGTAACTGGTGCACGCTGAAATACTGCAGTGTGCGAGTAGTTAGTCCCGGTCATTGACCCCTTCATACGAACTCTAGCTTACCAATTTTATATGGCTATTTTGTAAGTCTAGATATTTACGATGCTGGGCAGGCGGTAGGGCTATTTTATTTGCAATGTATTGGTTTAGCTAGCATGTGAGACCAATGGTGAATTATATTTATAGGGCACGACCATTTTTTAACCCCTAACGCAAAAACTAAATGTGTACGTGCCTGTCTGTAACATCGTAGCTCCCAAACGGATGATTCGATTCTGATGCGGTCTTTTTCATCACGTATATCCTACATTAATCGAAATCGTAATATTTGTTGTAATAAATGAATAAAATATGAATACCTAGTATTTATGGTGAAGTCTGAATTTAAGTAGTAGGTTGGTAATAAAGATATAACATAATTAAACAATTTGCTACTAAGCAGACTCATCGTTTGATAGGTTTCGATATAATATATTATTACATTAATTTTGTTATTAATTACTCCTCTTGATGGATTGATTACCGAACCAAGTTGTGAAGTCGTATCAAAAAGGAGTACAGTAATATAAAGCAAAATAATTTAAGTTTTCCAATCAAAGTATTCTGCTGAAAACAAGACTTTCCAGTTGTTACAATGCTAATAATAGAAATACATTTATAGAACAGCAATACAATACGATACTGAGAAAGTTAAATGGAAAGCTAACGCGACATGTGCTTATATTGAGCCGACGTACATACATGCAAATGTGCGAATATACTGATTATGTTAACATTTCAAGTTACTATAGAGATAAAACATAGTAATATAATGCTACTACACTAGATCTAACAATACCTAAACTTCGTATTGTATCTTGCAAAGAATCCATTAATTTAGATCCACAAGTTACTCCTCAGAAAATGGGAGTAAAGCTAATGAACTGTAATATAAATTGATTATACTTTAAACATATTGAATGAAGTAAGTACAAAAATTAAGAGGATAAAATGTGACTTGACAATAGCGTGATTGATTACACAAAAGCCCCTCAGAATGAAGAATAGTCAATTGTCTATCAAGCTTAACTGAAGTCTGCACCATTTCTATAAAATCAATATGTAGGTCTAAAAACGTGCAGCTTTTTTTTTATTAAAACGGATACAACCAGCCGTTTCGGCCCGTTTTATCTGCCGGTCACATTCAAGGTCGAATTTTATTGCCCTAATGTCCCCCAAAAATCTTTTTTAAGCCACCCAGTTTCAGGACCTGAACCAACCAGTAACCTTGTAACGAAATAAGTATTCGCTCCAATTGGCACAATTTTTCAGACATCGTTTGCCTCGATTCGAACGCTATTCGTTTTGGGACATTTAAGTCAAAAGAGATTTGGGAGCCCTGGATGAAAGTTATTCTTTCGTTTCTTTTGTGATTTGTGACCTATTTCGTTTGTGTCTAATATTCAACGTTTATTTTCGGAGGCTTACAATTTTCTTTTCACCTTTCCAGCCAGATACCTGGGTCTGTTTTTCATTGTCATTCTATTTTTGTGTACAGAATCATTATTTTGCGGAAAAATATCCTTTTACTTACGTAAATTTCTAGGAACTCTCCTGGCGTACTGAATTTTGACATTTAATTGTTTGACGTTTGTAGCAATGTTATAATTTTAAAGATATTATTGTTAAGCATCCCAAATTTTAATAGAGGTTTGCTTAAGAACCTTTTTTTCCTTAATCTTATTCATATGATGACTAATCTCATCAAACTACCCGGACGTCAATGAGTCCTAATCATTGCAACAGCCACGAGTGGAAGTCGGACTTCAAACGAAACCCAATAGAAAGATATTACTATTGACCCGTTCAGTATCATTAAGTGAAATGTCACGAAGCCACAAGATAAGTTGTCGGGAAGACTGCGCGGACGTCACGGTTTGTCTCTAAAATAGGTCGCCTAGGGTGCGCTGCTCTGACTGATATGCACCGAGACTAGAGACACTTTAGAGAGGAAACTACTGGCATCGTGGTCTTAAGAGAATCGTAGCTTTTGTTTTTTCAACTGAAGGTTTTTCTAGCATTGAAATTCGTTTGTTTTTGGAGTTGTTTGCTGAATGTTTTCGTCGGACTATGAGAGTGGGATGGTGGCACAAGTTACACATTTGTGTAGATTGCATTCAATGCCTACTGTGTTCCGTACCTAATGTCTAATGTCCAGAGCAGTTCACTGATCTTCATTTATATTGGCTTGTCTTTTGGTCGTATATAATGTTACTTTTTAAAATATTTCTTCGTGCGCTAGAAAAAGTAAAGCATTACTTACATTTGCTAGCATAACGATCTGATTACATGATTGTAACCTGTATATATTATTATTGATGTATGAGGAAACAATCAACCTCCTTAGCAATAAATAAATAAATAAATAAATAAATAAACTTGTAGAACTACTTTCGATAACTGGAAAGTGCTGGAAAATGATTTAAAGTGTTTTCTGTTATACCAAAATGAACGGAGCTGAGTGCCGACAAACGAAATAATTCACATAGTTTAATGTAGATCTTTTTTCCCTAAATACTTACAGCAAGTCAAGATATATAAATGGAATTTCATACAAAATATATTTAGGAAGTACAATATTATCTATCATAAGGAAGTCAGAGCATAATATTTGAATAACTGTAGTCCTTGGTCCTATATGTGAATTAATGACGTCTTGGATTGTTTGTAAGAACTAACTTGCAAATCTAATCGCGTCTTGTTCATAATACTCTAGATCTTAATATTTCATAATAACAAAGCTTATTATCCTACTGACCTATTTAGCTTTTGATTCTGATCATGGTCACAATCGATTTCTATCTATCTTTTAAATGAAAAGAGCATCACTTCTAGACAGAAGTGATGCTCTAGGGTCTGTGGACCAAACTCTACCCTAGACTTTGCTCTACATCCGACAATCTCTCAGCTGATCCAATCAGCAATCTTTATAACAGTACAGACAGGTCATCGACCCCAGTGCAGTTACGCAAATGCACTGGCGACAGCTGATCATATCACGTAAGGTTACAGGTCATGGTTGGACGGTGCACGCGATGCGAAACTGTTTCCTTTGTTTTTATTAGTGACCACCGCTGTAATTGCAATTTCGTGATGCCTACACAAGGGAGGAAGTTGGTTTGTGTTTATTTTTTATGGGGAATCGAGTTTGCGATACGTTTCAAAATGTTTGTTAGCCGAATTTGCGTAAGAGCAAGCTATGTAGCAACTTAATGTAATTTGTAGAAAACACTTTTAAAATTCATTATTATTTCTAGTGATCTCTGCCTACCCCTCTGGGAAAAAGACGTGATTTTATGTATTATTGTTTCTGAGAGGTTTATCTATTCTGTTGGATGAATATAGGGCAAAGGGCTAGGCTTAAAGATAATCTATGTAATGATTGTTCCGTTTATAAGGTACTGTCAAAGCTTGTGTCGAAAAAAAAATAGCAGCGACAATTCACATGATGATATAAATAAAACAAAGTAGATTGTAAACAATGACACTCGGCGCTAATTACCTATAAACCCATTTCCCTACATTGCAGCAATTATTGATAGTTAGCCTACATTCTTTAACAAAACATTACGTGCACATACTCGATTATGCTATACCTATATTAATGATAAAGTGACCGCAATTAGATTACGATCGGACGTGTTTTTTATGCGGAACTGAATTTGCTTCGTAAAATGTTCGCGCCTTCCTCAATATCTGCGTATGTATGTACACAATATAAAGCATGTATGTTAAGCATTTTAGGATAATGGTGAGTTTGTAGATCTAACACCACAATACAGACGATTTCTTCATTTAAACGAAATTTCACTTTTTAATTTTAAATGAAACATTGTCTTTCGATACTATGCCAGTATTTTTACGTTGGCATTAAAATATTTTTTTACTAAAACCACAATAGACATGTGAAACGTTCTATACCTATGCAATATTATACATAGCAGAACATGTTGCGTCAGTCGTTTTCTAGTACATATTAATTGCGTGCTTTCTATCAATAATGAAACACTTAGGGAAATTACTTAATTACAAAAACATTATTGGCTGAGTGGGTTAGAGTACCGTTATAAAAAATATGTATCATACTGATTAATATTGACTGTGCTACATTAGCTGTTTGATGAATTTATATTATATTAATAACGTAAAACAATATACAATTTGAACTTATATAATGACAATGGCCTCGGCTCAAATAAGATAATCCATTAGGAACAAATATGCTCGACATTGGCACGAATAACTTCGCATATAGTCCCAATATCTCTTAAACATATAAAAAAGTACACCTTGAACAAAACACACAAAAGAAAGTAGAAAACAAGTCTTTAGGAAACAAGAGATAACATGTTATAATGTTAAGGTTACGATTTTCTATGCAAATATTTACTAAAAGATATGTTTTAGATATGTGTGGCTTGTTATCGCAGAAGGAAATGCCGTGTACTGATCTAAGAATGTAAGATGTACGCAATGATACTGTACTCTATAGTACATAAGTAGGAGCGATAGCCTAACACATACATGCCACAGACAAGATCGCGAGTGAACAACGAAGTAGCACGATAAGGCTTTGAAATATGGCATACTTCCGTTGTAACTTTAACTATAATGCTGTAAAATAGTACTACTGTTTAGTATAAAGATTCTGATGTCAAATAATGAGAAGGTTAGTTTGCTTTTCTGTACAGTTTCTCGCTATTGGGCGGTTGTACGTTAATTTAATAATAAATGATGTCTGAACACCTCTGTGGTTTGTCTGAACTCTCAGAGGTGGGCGTTAGCACCTGTAACCACTGTGGCTACCATGAGTTTAAAACTTACGCACTCGATATCGCCTACGTGAATATGTCTATGAAAAACTTGTACAGCGTCGCTGGTGGTTACGCGAAGAACTAAAATCGGCCGTATGTAAAAAACAACTCGATAGGTTTTTAACGTACGTTAGTTTTCGATAGCCAACTCATGGTAGGCCCTCAGTTTTTATAAACTACCGCAGTTGTTATCTTAAATTATATTTTATATTGTACTTTATATGTTCCTCTCACAGAGCAGACGAATGACAGGCCCGAGTGGAAGAAGTATACATGTTGCGCCGACCCCACTTAGCGTGGGACAAGGGCAGGAGAATGAATATGTTCCTCTCGTCATTATAGAATTGGATTTATTGCGTACCCGAATAAAAATACAGATTCCTTTACAAAAACAATTCCGTATTGCTTTTGTTATGTGCGTAAACAGATAACATTTAATGTAAATGACATACGTAGATAAGAAGGAAGTTACGATGTTTCCGTCATAGGTGAATGCATTGTAGTAGCGCGCAAATGTGTCTCTTTTTTTTTACGTATTCGCGCATCGTATTTGCAAATTTTATCCTCATTAAAATTACATGAACATCTCGGAAAGACTGTAGCCGCATCCGCTTCCTGCAACGAAACATTCACCTTGTATTCCGATAAAATGAATGTTTTCCTAAAGCTCGTCCGATCCAAATCGGGTCAAGGTTATATGTTAAATTATTTGGTTAGGAGTTTGAGCGTATTTATTTATAGTGAAGTGATTTTATGTTTACATTTTATTAATGGAAACGTTAATTCTTGGGATTGGTATTGCTTGCTTTAATATTTAACTGTTCGTATAGCAGCGGTTAAAAGAGAATGAACATTATTGAACATCTTAAATGTTCTTACTTTACTGGGAAGCTGAACACAGTGCAGGGGTTAACTTAATTAATGATCACTCACGGACTGTTAAGAGGAGCTGTGTGAATTGTTATATTACTGAATTTACCATTTAACATGATATACTTCTGGAATTCTAGTAAATTCCTGATAACATTTAGGTATATCTTAATTAAATGTATACAATGCCTGTCCTTTATTCCTATTTTCATTTAGAACAAAGGACAAAATTTATTTAGAATTATTAACTTTAAACGCAATTTGTATCATAATTGTTTTAGCCAATGTGTTTTGTTTTTTCTCTCCTAATACATTAACATAATTATCTCCTAATACATTAACATAATTAAAATGTCGCGTAACGTCATACGTGGGTACATTTCATGCACATTTGTGACGTAGATACAATTGAATTTATTTATTTTCATTGTGTTGTATCTCAACCATTTCCTATTCTATTTGCACATCAAAAAATAAAGACTGACTTATATTAATGTATATGCTTAGATCTTTATATCTGTTACCGTTAATCCTTCGTTTCCTCCGCCCAGTGTCTCGGGTTCAGGGTCGCCTGACGTACGTTTACGATCCACTCCACTATCGCTCGCATCGTAAACGTTCGAATTGAACACTAACGCACTATCTACGTTGTTACCCCGAGTACCTGCAATAACTCAGCTCTGCCAGTAGATGTGTTAGTGCTTCGACCTTGATTATGAAAATGTAAGTCGGCTACGTAGTTCTCAAATAGCTAAATTTCTCATCGCTCTTTTGAAGTTTGGATCAGCTTGCTAGGAATGTGTGAATTATATTCTGATTGTATTATTAATACACAACGTCATATATTTTGATGTGATCCCGTGGTAAGTAGCTTAAGCACTTGTGTTATAGATTTCAGAATCAATTGTGGATACACTAATATACTTATTTACCCAGACACGGAACAAACACCGATGTTTGTCACACATAATTATGTTTGTACCGGGTGGAAATCGAACCCACCACTTTTGGAACCGTAGGTAGTGAACCTGGGTAAATAATCATTATTCCACCGAGCCAGTCAAAAATAATTATCAGATATTGTCTTCATTGTATAGCATTGTTTATAAAAGATCTAACACAGTTTGCTAATCGTCTTTTGATATTGTTTTTAACTAAACATTGCTGACAGTGATTTTGACAAGTGTCGAACAAAAAAATGTGTGAAAGTGGTCTACTTCACACATTTTTTTTATAATCCATATTTGAAAAGAACATAAGTTATTGTAAGAGTTCATTGATTACATAAGTCCATTTGACAAGGATAAATTAGAGAACACCGCAAAACACTCTAAACGAACACATTGTAGATGATTTAAATATAATTCGCCTTGGCCGGCGCAATACACTAAAAGTGTTTAAGGCGTACCCGTCTGGAAACTTTTCATATTTACGGGAACTCTAAAAATATTCATCGTCCCTTTAACTACGTTGTTTATAAGGATTTTTGCTGTTTAGTATTATATACTGTTCGTAGTATGCATACATGTAGTCTAGTAAATAGATATACTTGGACCTGTCAATTTACTACGTCTATGTAAATCGTTATGATTTTTATGACATAAGCATATTTCTGGAGATAGTTAACATATTTTTTAAAAAAATGATAATTTTTGACATATATTTGTTACATTTAAATTATTACCATAGCACTTAAATTATTACCTCAGAACTGGACATGTTTGTATGAAAAATGGTTGGTGGCCCGATTTTTGTGATGACCAGTGTATCTTTTAAGATGGACTACTTAGAATAATGTAATATTTCAATACTAGTTTGTATTATTATGTTAGTTACCACATAATACGCTGTGATCAGATTGCAAACTGAATCGACGAGGACTCGAACTTACATTGCAACTTTATGTTACTGCAGTTTCATTTATGTTACTTCAGAATTCATAGTTCTCAAAGCAACTCTGAGGTAAACAAGTCGGTTCTGAGAATTTATAGAACAAACTTTTCATAGAGATCTTGCAAGCTAGTACTATATCTATTGATTTAAAGAAGATATTGGACTTATGTGTAAAAGTAAGGGCGATACATTATGTAAAGAAAGTACATTGAGAGCGATTGGCACTCGGACCGTTTTTACTTGGCTCTGAAGGCTAGGTCGATACTCTTAATGTGACTGTATGTGTCTAGTGGGTGTTTTTATACATTTTAAGCTTCATCTATTTACTACAGAGTAGTACTCGTCAGAGAACGGTGCAGTAATAAGAAACATGATGATCCAATAGATGTAGTTCGAAAATGAATATTTTATTCAACTTGCTATATTCACATGGCTAATTTCTATAACTTATATTAAATAAGGACTGAACGTACCATACATAGAAATGGAATATAGGACTTGAAGAACCACGTATTCCATTTAGAAGCCCTGTACTGAAATTAATCCCTTTAAACTCATGTATGTTAATCAAGTTTGACCTAGTTTAGAATTTAGCTGATATTCGTTCGCAGCTTATTGCGTTGCGAATGAAACAATGTAACATTCAAATAATAACCGAAAGTTCGTTCTGGGACTAACCTTTTAACTGATAACTATGCATATAATGTTAAAACCAAAATCGAATTAATTAGCAGGGTTGGTTTAAATCTTCATCTAAATGTGCAATTAGGGTAATGACTTCTGATACATAAGCCAATTATGCTATCCTATAATCGAACCCCAGTGTCTACTTCTTCAAAATGGTGCTAGACTTTTTGTACATGGCACGATTTCTTAACCGTACCGCGTGTTAGCCGTAAATGTTGTCTCATTTCACGTCAACAAGCTCCCGTAATGATCCAAAGGACACTGGCAACCATACCACAAATAACTCGTAGATTTTAACGTGCGTGTATAAAACCCCTTACTATATACCTCTGTTTGTAATTGCCACTAAATTGATCTCACGTGCCCGAACCAAGTTTACGGCGGTCGAACCTTACATAGTCACGTTTTGCCGACCAGTCATATCTTTCTTGCCGACTAGTATTTTCGCTTGAAGCAGTTGTCACCACTTTAGATACGGAACCCTCGCCAATCTTTACCCCTAAACTGTCACTGTGCCTTGAACTTTCAACTGGATATACTATGACTAATTTATTATTAAAATATCATGTGATTCAATACGCTGCGGACTGTATTTACTTTGGTGTTCCTATTAAAAATGTTTGTTCCTATAGATGTTCACTGCACTGTCTTTGTTATAAATAGTCACAAACATTATTGGCTTATCGCTTTAGCATAGTATAATATTTTGGACGCCTACCTGTACTATAAATATCCATCTTTGTACCAAGACATCGAATTTCAAATGCGAGAACGGAGTCAATGTATTCGCATTACGTATTTGATTTTCTGATACAGCGTACTGATCCGATATTTAGATAGGCAGGCAGACGTCAATATGATGGAGTGTTTTGGCTTCCACGGTTCAAGGACATTGTTCTAGGCAAAATATATTTTTGGAAATTCATAAGACTCAGAACAAATCGATAAATCTTTGATACGTTCAAATTGCTTTGAATATTTAACTATTCAGTTTGTTTCAATTGGATTAGCAAGTTCACAGGAATCCATCCATTATTAATATTGCTAGCTTTGTAATTCGAAACTATTTCGTAGGAAAATTATCTGTTGTTCTCGAGTTCAAAAACACAACATTTCGTGGAACAATTGTCTTATACTGGGCACAGATTCACCTAAACTATTTGAATGTATAAGTATCGATATTACCATATCCGATCACTTATAGACTCATAACTTAAATTGGGAATAAAATCGCACAATATTCCTTTGTACATTATCTAACAAAGATGCCGTTTTCAATAAAGTAAGTTTAATGATCAAAAACAGACAGCGCCTATCTTGAAAATGATGTTCATTTTTATTGCATTGTGAAGTTTACGACTTCTAAATTTCAAATCAAATTAAATGCTGGTCTAAGTGATTGTGTTTGTACTGAAACGGCTGCTTCGACTTTAGATGTAGGATTGATGTGACTAGAGCTAAAACACTTGCAGAAGATGACGCCAGAGTTAAAATTGAAGATTCAACGCAATTCCGTAAATACATCAACCAACATCAAAGCTGTCGAGTTGAACGGCTACAATTAAACCGACTCCTCATCTTAATCAACGTCGACGCTAGATCCTAATGGTCAATGAAGAAAATCATCAATTAGAGCATCTAATTGGCAAACGCCGCTCGGTTCATGGCCTACGAAGGTTACAAGCTATTTATGGAACACGTGCGCACTGACCAGGTGATCATGTAATATGCATCCAGGGTTTCGGAGCCAACTTGGTGACCATATGCCTTAACACGAGGTGTTAAAGTCGGTTCTTGCACGGTAAGGTTCAAGCTGACGACGTGAGCTGTAATGAATATGTAATGTTACAACGTTGCCAGACGAAAGGTGAGCGTTGTAATGTGCGCAATGCGATGAGACAAAGTTAGATGTGTTGGTTGCTTCATCTTTCACCTGTTGGTAGACCCTGTTTGAGTGGCTTCTCAGGACATTCCCGTACCATATGTTTAGACACACAAATTTTAGCTGGACATCCTGACTCTGGTCTCCAGGAATCCTCAGTTTATTGCTAATGTAACTAACTAATAAGTGGCGAGCGTTAGGGGAGGCGTATGTCCAGCAGTGGACGAAAGTGGGCTGATGATGATAATGTAACTAACTGACGTCGACAGAAGTATTTGCCTTGGACCTTCATTTTTACACCTGTGTTCTGTGTTATGTTACCTCCAACCTTACCATTGCTTTGTCAAATGACCAGCTCACATTGTGTCGAGACCATGTGATTAACTCTTCTAAAGCGTCTTATAAAGAGCAATTCATTTTCTATTACTTGAAGATCAATTTATTCGTCGAAGTAATGATTACTAACATTATATTTTGCGATCGTTTCATGAGTTAGATAGAAAGGTATTATTTATCTTACAAATCATAATATGCAACCAGTAAAAAAGACTAGAAACAAACGACCATAACTTCCGACTTTTGAATCGCGAGTTTATTGAAACGAGGAAATTTGCACAACTACCAATATTGTTTGCCCTGAAAGTTTCCATTGTTAGTTCAGCGAACAAGTATATTTAAACTAAACTATATCGTGTTTGGATGTTAAGGTCGGAAAGGGAGGTCAGTTGAAGGAACTCCGGCTCTCGTTAAGTATTCATGAAAAAGCAATAATGAATCTTGTATTTTTAGCCTCTTTCCAAAGACGGAGCCTTTAAGAATATATCTGAAGCTTTCTGAGGAAAATTTAAATTAAAATTGTTCGCCTTTCTTCATCCTACCAAGATAAATAAACTCTCGAAATGTTTCGAGTCAAACGAGATTTGGCGGCTTTCCAAGAGGTAATTTATAATCGACGTCATACGATGTTTTTACTATCACACAGACGTAAGGTCGCCTTCTAACCCTGTTCTAAGACATATACATATATATATTTTAGACCACTATGTCTTTCGTAACCTTAACGTAATCGACCACTCTTGTACAAATATTAAACGGCCATCCTATCTTGCAACTTTGTTACTAACCATGGACTGGTCTTCTAAACTTAAACCTTTTACTACTGATCATGCTACAAGACCATTCATTCATATCTGGCTTTAAATCCAGTTTCAGGGTAAGTGCGATAGACTCTATAGTCTTTTGTGCCTGTCGATATCTTATCATATGTGGATCTCACTACCGCTTACCATAATCGGTGGAGTGAGATTATGAAAAAAAAAACGTTGACTTAAACATGGAAAATGACGTATCTATTGTAATTCTCACTTATGCTAAGCGCAGCATAGTAACACTTAGTGAAAATCATCGTTAGGTTGTTTAGTGCTAATAATAGAATCGATAATAGGATCGACAATCGTGAATTCTTATTAATATACCTGAAGGATGAAGGTCAATTATCGATATTTTAACACTATTACATACACCTGCACTTCAATGTTATTTGTGCGTCTATTAGATTTTAAAATCGATAGTATAATAGTTTCTTTTTTGTCTTCCCGTAACCGTAATAAATGCTTGGAGCTGTATATACGGGCCCAATATATTTAATACCACCATTTAACCATTACCTATCTTAAATACAAGTAATTTTCTTTAAGAGTAATACTATAGTTTAATCCCTAAAATTATTCTCATCTATTCCAAATGTGTAGTGTTCTTGCAAATAATGGACAGTACTATTTTTCCCTTCTAAGAACTAGCGTAGTCTCCTTTTCGGGTCCCATTTCTTTAATTGGGGTCGTGTTGAGTATCCTCAGCGCGTCCTAGGTCACCCCTCTCGGCGGCTTTCAGACACATTATTAGAATACTGAACTCGCCCTAGCCTAGGTCTGGATTTGCGTTACATTTTTACCATTGTGTGTTTTAATGGCCGGCCGTAAAGTGCCTGTATGATTTAGAACGTCAATTACAATGTATTTGGAGGTTATGTAGAGAAAATGGTTGAGTTATAAAATTAACTGTTGTTACTTGTTAACGATATTAAATTGTATATGACCTAGGGGTAGAAATAATGGAATGGACTATATTATGCCAGCTAGGAGTTCGTTATTAAATTTTTAACTCATCTACAGCACTATTATGTAAGGAAAACTTAATTGAATTAAATTTCAAGTAAGCGGTTCCATTATAGTATCAAAACTGAGTACCTTAATTATTGATACGGGTTAAAGCATTCCTGGTGACATGCTTGATTGGAGGATAGAGTAATTTATAGATCGTTCTTGATGACGGTTCACGCTTCAACGATTTCTGGAGTAATAGTTCTCACCCGTAACATTATTGGTAAATTTGTAACATTTTACGTACAATAGACAGTTTACAGTCGAACAGACAAACATAAAGGGCTCTATCACAACATTTTGCAACGCGCATTACAACCTAAATGTACTTTTTGAAACTTTATAACGGTGTTTACATAGTTTAATTACTTAGTTTAGTCATGGTGATATCATAACATTAACAAAATATGATTGCCGTTACTTACATAGCTCTGGTGTCGGATTAAATCGCTTATTGCAACATCTTAATACGCAGTGACATACATAATACATACAGTACCGTTTTAAATAATTATAGTTCATCCGCAAGATAACTAATAATTCAAATTAAAAGTAAAAAAATATTACTTAACCTTTAATTTTGCACCGTTAGTAAAATTAAAAATTTACATATGTACGTACATAGTTTGCCAGAAAAGGTAATTATATACTTCTCTGTCAAAAACTCTACCTTCCCATGAAACTTCGTGAATGTCATAAGTTTTGAGCGTGAATAATATGCCATTTGTCTGGCTACAGACTACATTGTTTTGATCCTCCCCAATTATTTATCCTTGGCGATAAATCAAGATATTATGACTCTACTTTCTAAAAGATTTATACACACGGCAATCGAGCAACGTTCTTGAAATAATTGAATGAAAAATGGCTGCTCATTGCGTAAAAGATTTTCTCATCACATATTATTAAGCTCCCATTTAAATCATTCCCACATTGTTTAAATAGCACTTGATCTTTTTTTATTCTATTTACGATTCAATTCGGCATCGTGAAGCACTTTATGTTGGCCATATTTTTCTAAGATTCATGATAATAAGACATCATAACAAATGCAAAGGTAATCTTATTCTCTATTCATGCGGACACATTACTCCCACAGTCCTGGTAGAGGAGATTCTACGAAATTTCATTATGAGACTTGTGTGGTGTATTCCAGGATTATTATGTTTCATAATAATGTTAACGTCTATTTTAGTATTCCATAATATGGTAATACAACATTCTGTTGTTTACCGATAGGGATGGAATTATATTGGCATTTGACTGGCTCGGCGGAACAGTGGTTAGTGACCCAGGTTCACTATCTACGGTTCCAAGAGTCGTGGGTTCGAATCCCACCAATGACAAATAATTGTGTGACGAACATCGGTGTTTGTTCCGTGTCTGGGTATGTTATTAAATATGTTTAAGTAAATTTGTGAATCGACTGTTGATTCTGATAACCGTAATACAAGTTCTTAAGCTACTTACCACGGGATCAAATAAATAAATAAATTCTTTTATTGGCAAATAATTTAAACCTATACTAACATTTCCAGTGACTTCTGCACTAGGCTCGCAGGCCTGTGTCGCAGAAGTCGATGAGCGAGTACAGTAAAAATAATTTACAAAGAAGCAATGTATGTGATGTTGTGTAACATTTATTTGTTTTTAGCAGTGATTGAGACCAAGAGACACATTGATGAATTCAATTGTGATATCTTATTCGGATAAACTTATACATAAGTATCTAACAAACGTTTATTTGTAAAAGGCATTCCTCAAGTTGAACTAAGTCACGGATAAAGTTATAGATTAAGCTTCTAACCAGTACTAAGTTGCTGATATAACTTGGCTTCGCCGACTTGGTTTATGTAACAGTTTGTTGGTAAAGTATGATCGATCATACTACAGCGCGGCTTGAAAGGTCAATCACATAGAGTAAGTCATTATGGCTAGGTAGCACACATACATTAGGGTAATTGTTGAAATTTCTTACATCTAAGAAATGAGATATGGAAAATAAATACATTTTGTGGTTAACCAAACATTATCTCGAGATGGAATTTCAACCGATTTACGAAATTTAGCTTCGTAAGTAACATGAGGCCTGATCGCCCTAGTTTAGGGTAGGCCCGTGCCCCATCAGGGACGTATATATGAAGATGAAATAAGATGACACCATTTTCCTTTGAATTTGATTTTAGACACCCATATTATATTAATTTGACCTTAATTAAAATATATCAAGGTCTCTCCCGATCCCCGACTTGTCCTAATTATAACAGGTACAGAAGTTTCACCTCATATTTGGGAAATGAACCCGTAACCCCGTGCCCCCGCGCGTCGCCCCCGCTTGCTCTAGTTTCGCCACTAATTATGTTTGATCCCTAATTATGAAGGTACTGTTGAAGTCCTCGAAATAAGGCCAAGAGTACCGAAAATATAAAATTTTCTTCTGCCGTTCTAATGTACGTTCTCGTATGAAATTTATATAAAATCATGTCAAAACCTTTGTGTTCTTAGTACGCAAGCTTGTATTGAGATACCAGTTTTTCGCCCCCAACTTGGCAAAAGCGCGACAGACAGACAAAGTAGTAAGTTAAATAAGTAAAGATTACTCTTCACATGCGTTTGTGTATAGTTAGTATTAGTCAAAGGAAAAAAATTGTCTGATAGTAAGTTAAAGGGGAATACTTTAGCAATCATACATATCGATAAGTTTTTTTTTCGGATGGACTCCGTCTCATGATGGATCAGAGTATCTTTACAGTACTTATTGCCATTGTTGCTAGACAAGCTATTTTAAGCTCAAATATACAGCGGTCGCGGACACAGGAAGCCAGTACTTTGCAAGTGAAATTGCTTTCCGTAATAAAAACTCAATTTCCCTGACCAAAGTTTGCTGATAAGTGCCCGGCGTCGTCAAGGGGCACATTTATCGTCCCATTTAGTGCCAGCCGAGCCTGCTCTATAGGCCGTTTAACCGAATTGTACACAGGATAATGTTTGTTCAGAGATACTTGTTCTAACTTCTCGTGAACCATAATGTTAAATTCTTGAGTAAACAGGAACATTTTAAGAGCATCGTCTTCATAATACCGATTATAACATTAAATTACTAGTTGGTATAACAAAATTGGTTGAATTAAAAAAGTATCGTAGAAACCTTGTTTTTGTTAATGCCTAATTATGAATTAGCCAATGTTAACTAGTTACTATCTAAACAATATTATTAACTGACATCCGCATCCGTATTTCCGTTTTTCCTGGTAACAAATTCATTGTTTTCTTTTTTATAATAATTTTGCCTTTACCTAACTATCATCGATTAGAAGTAGTATCGATTCACTATAATAATGTGCCTAGAAATAGTATGTTTTGTACTCTTTGATGTGACCTTTGCTACAATAGCCTGCTCGTTGGTCGTAAAGCACAAGTCTCTCAATAAGGAACGATTCTAAGCTTTTAGTGCTTGGCTTTTATGTACAACGTTATCTAGGGTCTATTTCGGGAATATGACCTGACTATGTACACATAATATAATTCAATATAATGTGGCTGTATGTATTTTATGTCGTGTTCAAAAATACTGTAAAGAGTTGTAATACATTAATAGTCTAAAGCAAAATTCTCTATCCGACAATGTTTAGAAATTTTTTAATGAAAAAGTACCTCAATAACTCTAAAAAGCAAGCCGGTTGTTGTGTTTCCTTCACTTCAAAACGCAGTCCCAAAAAACTTGCGCAATAAAAAAAGAAGTAAAACCGACGACAATTAAAATTTCAGCATAGGCTCGAAATTCGTGCACACCGCAAAGTGGGTCGTATGTGGACAAAAACACAGGTAGCGAGCACACGTCTATCTACCTACCTACGTTCCTACCTACCTACCTGGGGGAAGGGGGAATGCAGGCTGACAGACGCAACGAACCCACTAGGTTTGTGTAATGACGAGATGCCGAGTGCACTTTGCATTTTGGTGCAGCTCGATAGAGCGGGGAGGAGACGAATGATGTACCCCGGAAATTGCTGACTTTACGACGAAAATCGTGATTTTAGCGTGTCAGACGAGTCTTAAGGAAAATCTAAGTCTCTATAGTATTGTATTTAGGATAATAATGGACAATGTGTGTGTCTATCAAAACTCCTAGACATAATTTAGAAGTTTCCTTAAGTTAAGGTAGATCTAGATTTAATACCTTCACAATTCGTCACCTAGTAAGTTGAAAAGAACCTGCAACTTATTAGCATTTTTCGGTGGACTCACTTTCTTAGTCCTCTTTTACTCTACCATATTTTTGTATCCTATTACGTCATTCGTGACAGTAACTTTTTCTATCAACCGCTTTTAATGTTCCTCACGACATCTGATTACCTAACAAACAATATTAGACAAGCTACTCATACAACAACAATGCGGTCCCCACCTACCTGTATGTAATCAATTAGGCTAAAAGGCAAGATAATGAAATCGCTCCAGCCGGCTGCCTTGGCTTCTACCCCATAAAGTAAGTTTGCCAACGCAATGACGTCAAACGCCTATTTTTAACCGAACTTGAATGATTTGCCGGGAAAGTTATGCTTTCTGAAGTGGCGCAATATTTGTTAAACCACTCCGTTGGCTTCCTCGCCTCATTAAGATTGCACAAATTTTGTACGAAAAGGGTATTAATAGAACATTCATCCTGTTTTAGAAATTTGCATGGGATTGATAAAGAATTTGTATTTGTATCCCATTGAGAAATAAATGGCGTACACTGTATTACAATTTTAATTACTTTCCTGCGATATAAGATTTAGATAAAACATGTTAAGTGGCTACTTTTTCGCTTATACAATCACACCCAAAGAGCATTAATCGTATGGCCTCATATGGCATCCTAGGCATGGAACATACGACTTGAATTCAATCGCAAGTGTCTCTGTTTGCTTTACTGGTGTGGTGTGAACAGAAATGTCACGTAGGTATTACATATTGTTCGATATGAAAATAGACTCGAGCAAACATCCTGAGGAAATGGCTTCCTATATTGCCTTGTTTGTGCAGCCTAAGTGTTTGCACTCGGCTACACATATGTGCACTACGTAGTGTCTTGTGATGGCGGCTAAAATTAACTCCATTCATGTTAATGACGATGAGGATGTACGTTTATTAGATTTTATTGCGGTACTTACTTATAATTACTAGATAGAAATGCACAAGCATTTCGGTTCTGTTTTGGTGAAGGAAATGGTTAGTGACTATGTGTATCGTGATCCGTGCAACAAATTATAAGATTATTCATGTAAGATTTCGTTCGTTGAAGAAGAATGTTTGAATCCGGAACAGTTTTTAGTGGTGGGACTCCCACTACTAAAAATTTGAGTGGGTGGGAGTTAAGCTAAGGACACGATGAGATTAACGGGATTACATCAAAATTGAATAGAAGATCAAGTTTATGCAAAATATGGACGAAATGAAAAAATTGGAAGTTTTTTGAAAAAAGTCTCTCAAAAATGTGACTCCTCAAAAAAATTTAAAGCGCAATCTACATTGTGAGAAAGCCTGACGAATAAAAAATAACCAAATCGTAAAAAAAACGTAACCTCCATTCGTTTTATAGCCCGACCTGACCCCTGCATACGGAGTCTCATCTGCATACGAGCCTCAAAGCATTAAACGGATTGCCGTGCGTTTAAGTATTCAGAGAGTCAACAAATGCGTCCTCCGTCACGGCTGGTGCCGCTCGCAGCAAACACTTCCGTTTAGGATGGGTCGTATTATCGAATCGTGTACTTTTCGTGGAACTGCCGACTCTTTCTCGATTGAACTTTTTTAGACAACTGGTACAATTGACTGTATAGGTAATGGATGCTGCTCAGGTTCTTGAATAAGGAAGATATTTGCTTCCATCATACAACATGCACATCTATTATTTTATATGATTGCGTACTATTAAACACTATTTTATATTGATTTTATCTATATAAATCCAGTTCAGGGCATTACTTTTATGTGGGTCTCTAATGTACTTCTTTCCAAAACAATTTAACATGTTTGGAGGTCTGTTATAGTCCAAATCAAGAAACGTCCTTCACCATAGACTAACTATTTTGTTTGGTCCCGCCACTAGCGTTCCAATCCAGATGAATGGTGTCTCTGTTTGGTTTCGCGTAGTGTAGGTACGCCATGATATGAATCAGATTTGCTTTGCCTTGGATCAAACACAACTATGTATTTGGAAATCAGTATCAAGTTCATCGTCGATATTATTAAAATAACTCATACAGCGGTAATTCTGGTGGTGGGTGGACATCTTAATTCAATATAATTATATTTTACAGTTAGTGCCGTATTCTATTATACATACTATCCATCACAAATCTAGAATTAAAACAAACTATTTTCATAAAATTTTGTCTTCGTAATAAACAATACCCTTTTGACTTGGTTCCAACAAATAGTCAACCTTTTTAGCCTTACCAAGGGCAAAGCTTGCGCAATGTGCATTCATCTGAAAAGCCATGAAATACAATGAATTGTGGGTGAATCTTTTATTTATTTACATTATAGTACGATAAATGTTCACGAACACTTAACGACGAATAAATAACACAATAAACTAACAAAGACTAAAACTTTCCAGACGAATAGAGATAAGTGGCAGTGCAATTTGGTTTAGTATAATTTTGTTAAAACAGCCGTTTGTTTTGAAAGGCGCCCTAAGTAGTTTGTACTATAATAGATCACGCTTACAAAGCCGTCTTCAGGCGGCTTATGTAACGCCGGACAGTTTGTCAGTTGTCTTAACCAAGACTGTTACGAAATTGCTTATGTATTCTTCGTCCTTTATCCTTTATTATATATAAAATATTAAGGTTTATCTTTTTGTCCTTTATAGGTCGTATATAGAGCTTTTAAACATTTGATGATCTGGCAAGGACTTAGAAAGTGCAAGAGACAAAGAAGCTTTTCTTTCTTTAAACATTATTTGGACCCGTTAGGTGGCGTTGCTGTTGGCCTATCGCTTATAGCCTTTTTGGATAGGATCACGTCTATCGGGAAGCCAGTTGTATGTTTATTATTATAAAAAAACTGATTAAGTAACTTGGTGCTAAAGAAATTAAAATCAACGTGCAGTCGAAACTACTTAGCAACTTAATTCTAAAAAACTTTGAAATGTGCACTAAATCAGGGATTTTCAAAATTTTACCTGTAAGGGGGAGAGGGGATTTGGAATGTCGATGTGTCGAAGTCGCAGGCAGTAGCTTGTTGTAGTTTGTTCTAATAGAACAAAAGTGACAGCGATTTATGTCACCATTGACACTTTCCCAACGATCTCTTTTATAGTTTGCTCCATAAACTTTGCCGGCAACGCGAGGTCACCGGGCAAACATCCATTTCCCGTGGAACGGACGCGTCAAGGCTAATGCCATGGTCACCGCCGACGCGTTTGTGGTCTTGGCTTGACCACGCCCTTGGTACTTTCCTTAAGGGAGTGTGGTTGGTTGCAACGTTATGGAACACTAGATTCTGCATGCGGCTACGCCCGAGTTAATTTCCCACCGCAAGTTTTTTTTTCTTGTTCAATTTCAAATACTCTCGTCGCCATCTAGTCTTCTATAAGCAAAATACCAGTTTTTGCTTTTCTTTGGTGATGAATGGTACCCTATGTCCTTCTCCATACTTATGAATTTGTAGGTATATTTGCGACCTAAATAGATGTTTATTGAATACATAAAGCGTGGAGAGGTTAAAACAATCATAACAAATATTTGTAGAAAATTATCGTATTTATTATATTAGTACAAAACTAAGAGACAACATTCCTTGCATCGATTTGCAACAAAGTCTATCTCTATCCCTACGTGAATCGGATAGTCATTCAATCTGACACATGCGTCGCAATGCAGTGCAATGACTGAGCACTACACACTTGAACGAGGGAAGTTATAAAAAAACACGTGTAACTTAACATAATACGAAAATGCATTAACCTTTAAGTTGCCGTCAGTAAAATGCAAAATACGACGGAGCATAAAACTTGCTTAGTCAGCTCGGAGCTCGAAACGTGTCCCGTGTCATGTTAATTCGAAGTTAACTTCGAAACCAGGTTACATAATGTAGTTAACATTATGTAGCAGCTAAATGGGAATAATGTTTTTATTTAATGTTGGTCGCACTTGCATAGTTGTTATCCAATAGATCAAACCCTCTGCAGATTGGTATAACTTAATCTAAATTCTGGTAGCAAGTAGATTTGCATTTATTTGTGACGTACTTGTACCTAATAACGCTTTAACACTTTATTGCAATCGAACGTATCTATAATATAAAAATGAATCGCAAAATGTGTTGGTAAGCGCGTAACTCAACAATGCTGTAACCAATTTGGCCAATTATGTTTTTAAAATGTTCGTGGAGTCCAAGGATGGTCCTTACGGCGAGAAAAAATCGAATAATTGTTGGGAAAACCCTAAAAAACAGCCCTTTTCTTTTTCAGTTTTTTTTGACAGGACGAAGTCTATCGGGTCAGCTTGTATATTATAAAATCCTAATTACTGTTTGTTGTAAATGTTATACAGTTATTTATACATTTAGTGTAATATTTATGAGAGTTGCATAAACAACTAAGAGAAATATACAACATTAATACAAATTCAGATAATATCAGCGTACGTGTCAAAGCAATTTTCGCAAAGTCTCCCAATAAATATTCATATCATGTTAATAAACACAGCAAGTGTTCGAATGCTAATCGAATTACAAACACAATCGATTCCATCTCGAGTTTCGACACGACACTTATTAGAAGATGTCCCGTTCGAAGTTTGTCAAACATTCATTCGGACGGCTCGATTTCGGTTCATAATCGTGAAAATAAGTGCGTAACTTCTATTTGAGATCCAATTTAATCTATACTAATATTATAAAGCTGAAGAGTTTGTTTGTTTGTTTGTTTGTTTGAACGCGCTAATCTCAGGAACTACTGGTTCGATTTGAAAAAATCTTTTTGCGTTGTAGAGACCATTTATCGAGGAAGGCTTTAGGCTATATAACATCACGCTGCGACCAATAGGAGCAAAGATACAATGGAAAATGTGTAAAAAACGGGGGAAACGCGAACGAAGTCGCTGGCACAGCTAGTGTATTAATAAAACGAAACCTGGGAATGAGTCGGGGTTTTCTGAACTAATGTGGATTTGGATTTTACGCTAAAAACTTCGATATCAAACGACATAATTTAATCTCGAGTCCACAGGGGCAGATATATGCTCTGTTATATGTATTACATATTAGTGTATGTATGTATGTTTTCCTTTAGAATATCCATGTTATATTTCCATGTTTTAACAATATTTCCATATTGCTTCAGCTACGTTTATATTGAACTTTCCTCGCTGTGTTTTCATAAACATGTTAAACTTGAGTGAGTAAGTATCGACGGAAATTCTTGAACAGATATTAATAATATGAATTATTAACTATCAAGTATGGTAACAGTAAACACTTCTTAGTTTATAATCATTGTGCTTCTCAGTTACAAATATTCTTTCGTCATCTAAAGAAAAACTAATCTATTTTGTATATCCGCATCCCAGTCCAAATGCAAACTATGGCTGTTAGTTACTGGTGTTTCTCACTAACTCAATCAAGACAAGCCTCGAGAATTTTTCTAAAGTGTTCCCTCTCAACATAGGTGTAAGCCTCCGAGCTTGTTACTCGTCCCTCTAGCCCCGTGAGTGCTGAAGTGGGAGGGAAGGCAACCTGAGTGCCTAGGTGACCTAGCGTCGTCTTCATTACAAATGGAAAATGTTAGTGTGTCTCAATTTCACAATGGTGCATTATGTATTGGCACGTTGAATATATTTGTATAATGATTTTATGTTTTTGGACGTTAAATTACGAAAAACAATTATTTCGATGCACCGCATGTTGTACTGTGACGTCATAGAACTACGATGATTTTGTATGAATAGTGCAAACGGTCAGAACCTTAAACACGCATAACGTTCTCAATTTCGACTGTATGAGCAAACGAATTACACATCGATTCAGTTTATCGAAGACTTCAAAGCTGCATAATTAACTAAAATCATCAACATTCTCCATTGTCCTCCCCTCGACGCTAGAGCACTAATCCTACTACGCCGGTAATGCACTGATTTAGTTACTATAAAGATGGTATGATGATCTAGTACAGCTATAAAGGAACTGGCAAGTACGAGCCTTGGATAGAAACCAATGGATAGGCTTGGAGGACACGTTGGCCAGCTGTAGGATGATAGAGGTTTATAAATATAAATTTTACCTGTTATGTAATTCACCCACCGTGAATTCAGACAAAGAAATAGTTAAAATTTACTCATTGTTAATGAGTATCAACCAGATTGAATTTCTACATTACGAAATAAATCCGTTAATCCTATTGAAACCTGCAAATAAGTTGCCTCACTGAAGCCAATCATGAAGCGTAATGCGGATTTGCATAAAATAAAATCTTGTTTATTCATCTCATTATCCGCTCATACGAAATGCTTGCGCAACAAACCTCGTTGGTACAAAATGCGCATGCGATTCATATTTCGCTAATTGATATAAATTTTGCACTTCGTTACCTTAATGCGGTCCAACTTTCAGCGAATATTTTCTATATTACGTAACACACTATCTCTCGTAGAGCATTTGCAGTGAACATGCCAACTTTGAACGTTTATTACACAAATACGATTGTTAATTATTTCAAAATATTTTGGTTTGCAAATAAATAATATAAGTTAATTAATTAGGACGTATAATATCGATGATAATAAATTAAAGGGGAAAACATGTGCGTGTTTGTTATAAATATTTTTAGTACACATGTACATAATAATTATGCTAGTTCATGCGTTGTTTAATACTTGCTTGCCTGCAGTAAGCTGTCTGTTATTATAATCTTTACTGGCTTTTTACCTCGGTTTCGCACGCATCGCATTCACAAATCCGTGGTAGCACTATCCACTTCCCCTCTTTAAGGAGTTGGGACCAAATATCCAATTTTTTTGTTAGAAATAGTCAATTATTTAGATTTCTACCGTGATTGCGGAATGATCCATATAAAGTTCCACCCTTTTTTTTAGGGAAGTGGGGAACCAGAAAGTAACATAGTATGTGACTCGAAATATCTTCTACCATCTACACTTAAAAATCTCCGGTTTGACGTGAAAGACGGACTTATACACACCTACGCTTTTACAATATTAATGCGGATTTACATTTAATAAGCTTTCCTACTAATACAACAGGCAGCAAAGTTATCTCTCTCGCGTCTGACCGCAACGACATTCGAGTCAGGTCTCCAGACCAGGTCTTATGCAATGCCTAACCTTGCGACAGATTATGCTGCATGTACAGTGTGATGTGCGTGATTGTGTCTACACACACGTAGGTAAACATGTTTACCTTTTAATCGATGCGACCGATTCGCTTAAGGTAGCAATGGAGCGTTGTGATCTTATCGTGGACGTGAAAGATACGATCTGGTCTAAAGGGTCTACTACCTAGTCTTTGTAAGACTAGGGTTTTAATGAGGCCTCATGATTTTAATTATAATGATTGAAGAAATCACATTGAATTCAGTAAAATGGCGGTTGTATGTCCAGATCAGTAAGTAATTTCGCTCATACCCCTCTACGTCATGACGTATAGTAGTAACTGTTTTTTATTCATATATTTCGACTAAGGCCTTATCGCCCTAGTTTAGGGTAGGCCCGTGCCCCAGCAGTGGGGACGTACCTATATAGGCTGATGATGATGATATTTCTTTAATATGACTATTCGTACGTGGTGCGGTGAGCAAACAGTATCTCAGTGTCTATGTCATAACATATCCACAAATCCTTAAGTTTTCCATTCAGCTAATCAAAATAAGTTGGGGTTTCCAAATCAGTCGGCCACCATTGATTGATCCATCAACAAAGCCTATTGATTCCCAGACAACTGTAACAGCTGCTTTATAGCGTTCTCTCATAAACACAAGTTCGTTCTTTTATTTGTGCCCTCCGTATCCCCTTCGTGACGTCAGAAGCTGAAGACATTCGAAGGCCTCCATTCCCCGTTTACGTCACACGCCTTTTGTTTATTTGTTCGAAGATTCCGACTCACATGTAGTATGTTTTCTTTGATTTCGATAGGGCGACCCGGCGACGCTTCCGTTCCGTTCCGTTCGATTTTGTCAGTTGCTTTGAGAGCTGAGAAACAAATATTTGTTTATGAAGTACACGGTGGAACGCTAAGAATTATATTCTTTAACTGGTGATGGCAACCATATTGCCACCATAATTTTAAACTTATTCCCTCCAAATAAGGTTCAAAAGCAATGAAATTTACAAAATAGTATTAAAAGTGTTAAAAGGAAGGTAGGTAACTTAACCAAATAACTTAGAATAGTATTAATTTTACTCATTTTTTTTTAGGAATGTTAATTTTGCTGGCTTGTTTAATATTATTAAACGAGCTTATGACTTGTGGACAAATTATAATTTGTCTTGGCGCCAGATATGGAAAACTACATCTCTAATCGTACCGAGTTAACCCTGTTCAAATGTAGATAAGTGGTAGATAACCACTGGCTTATTTATTGCAAAAACAGTATTAAAATTGATTGCGGGGCGATTAACCAAGCATTTATCGATTCACCGCTGAACATTGGACGAGTGCTCGAATGTCTTAAACGATTCCAGATAGCTATTAGACGGTTCCCAGCAATTACGCGATGCGATTACTGACACCAGAAGGTGTTAATGGAAAGTGAACTCTAAATGTAAGGCGGTAAAGTGTGTGTGGTCACGTGGGTGTTCACGTGATTGGAGGTAGCACGTGGCTCGGGAGAGACTGAATGCGCCCGCGCAGCCGACCAGCGAACGTGCACTCATTATTCCAGTAAACTGAGTTTATAGTGCAGGAATATAGATTACCTACTGGTAGCTACGTATCAAGACGCTTGTTGCGTTGCTCTCTGACCGTGAAAGTGGTCGGTCTTGTTTTTTTAGACAATAAATTTGCTATGAAGCTATATTAGCCTCCTTGGTCAAAAACGGCAATAAGTACAATTTAGCTATTCGATTTGTGGGCTTCTTTTCTTAAGACAGCGGAAATAAAAAAAAAGCGGGACAACATTCGCCTCTTTGGCCAAAAACGGGAAAATGTTGGGTTCCACGGGGACACTTGAACACTTTAGATACTTCAAAATGAGACAATCTCGTTATGTATATCACACCTTTAGAGCTATTCAGATTCACGGGCACCTACAAATATGCTTTCGCAAATTTTAATATGTGACCAGGCGTTATCAAAATCTCAAAGAGAAGTCAAAATATTTGTGTATACTCAGTGTGATGCATGATAGTGATAAAGATATTTCCACGTGATATTGTTTTGCTCTTAAATGTTTTGAAATAAGAATAAAATGAGATCCAGTTAAATCAGTTAAGGACTAGACATTAACTGTTTTAAACTGACAATAGATCCTTTCCTCAAATGAATTCGCTCTTGGGTACATATCTACAATTACGACAGTTTTTTCACCAATCAGAAGCCATATCATAAAAAGACTGAAGAATTTTGACCAATCAGAAGCTAATATCCTTAATTCCTATTCACGGGCGTCAATGTACGACGCGAGGGACGCCCAGTCTATCTCGTATCTCGCAGAGATGTATCGATTCGACTCCCGTGCCCCTGTCGGCGGGTTCGCAAAACAACGCGGTAAACAATGGGAACGACGGTAGATAAAAACTTTGCCGGGGACAACAGGAGCGTCGGATGCCGTCCAAATGGGAGATTAAACTTCTACCGGGGAGATGTGAGGAGAATACTTGTCGCGTCGTAGTTATTTTTTTACTTCACGACATCTGATGGTAAGCGGACATGTGATAGCGACAGGAATTATAGACCCTATTGAGCCTATCGCTTCTTGAAACATGATCGATGATATTAGAAAACTGAAAATGTCTGAGATATTTACGGTGTTGTTTTGTTTTAATGAGCTCCCGATATTTCGGCACTGTTGCAAGCGCCTTGATCACGGGTCAACTTTAGACAAAAACATGGTAAATATCCCGGATATTTTCAGTTTTCTAATGTGTTTAACCATGACAGTTGAAAGTTACATAATGATTGATGATAATGAAACAATTTTATTTAGGTTGGCTTTGGTAGTTTGATTTACGCAGTCACATTTTATTAAATCTGGTGGTTAGTTAATCAAGAGTCTATTTTAAAGTCGCGTGTTGTGGTACTGGAATGCGATACCGCAACATCGGAATACCTAGCCACAGACAAACACAGTATTAACAGATAGGATTCAACACTAACCGCCGAATGAACCACATTGTAACGACTCATTCAATCGTCCACAATTCAGATAATTTATATCATCAGCTGTTACGTAACTTCGTTCGCTGTAAACAGCGTTTTAAAAGGCACTTTCATTTGAATTGTATTGTAATTCGGTTTAACAATATGATTTTCTCCTAAAACATCTTGAGATCTTGTAACGGCACTCAAGGGTATAATTCTGAGTCGATGTTGTTTTCAGTGCTCATTTTAAAACATAACACGGAGCGTTGACCTCTGTTTTACGAGAACTCACAAAATCGACTTTCTTACGTAGTGATCATAATGGAATTCCGATTTATTCCATCATCTTTTACCAGGACGAAATGAGAAGATTTGGCAAATTCAAGAGCGTTAAAAAGAATCTACCTCTAGCCCAAACCGTCAATAGTGATTTAATTTCAACTGTGAACTTTACTATGATTCTGATTATCTGAACTTAATTGTTGACTCACTTGTTGGCACGTCGGATAGTTCTCTGTCTCTTGCGCCAAGAGTCCTGGAGTCGATTACCACTCGGAACACATATTTCTATGATGAACATCTGAGTATGTTCCGTGTCTAGGTATGTTATTTATATAAAAAAGTATACCACTTTTGTTTCTGATATCCGTAACATACGCTTCCTTTGGAAATGTAGCAAAGTATGTGACATTTTTAATTGAACTGTGACTGAGAAAACTGAAAATGTCCGGGATATTTATGATGGGATTTCATGGCGCTTGCAAGAGTGCCGAAATATCGGGAGCTCAGTAAATCAAAAAAACATGCTCAATATCCGGGACATTTTCAGTTTTCGAAAGTATGTAATCTTATTTTAATAATATAATGAAGGCGAAATATTCGCCTAACAATATGGTACCATACAAAATAAATACATCTGTAAAAATAACCGACCCGATCTAGCAACAATAACGAAGGGACACGGCTGTTGCTAGGTAAAGTCGTTCAAATCGGCCCAATTTCCTCGGCGAAGAGTAGGAACTGTTCCGATAGTGATGTGATTGCGACTAACTTTGTTATTCCAGATGGCTGCCTTATGCCCGGCTAGGGTTATCGATTCGATTTGAAAAAATAAATCTCTTGTAAATATTGGAGGCCAAAGTATCGTACGCTATATATAGCAAGGAATAAGCCTTTTCATTGATTTATAAAACAGTTTGACTTCCTCATCCATGTTAAGGTGCCCAAATCTCTAGGAAAGAATAAAGAAGAATCAAAATCGTCTACTAAGTAAATAGCTCGGATTTACTAAGTAGGACTTATTATCAATATGATATACTTCAATAAGTTGAAGTGCTGACTTTGATTTGACACGAATTAAATATGCATATTGCATAGGTATATTGAGAGTATTAAATGCAGACTTCTAACATGAACCATCAAAACAATTTTACTGAACAACCAATCCCATTACATCCATCCTTTGTTCAAACCATACAAATATAGAAAAGTTAGTTCATACCCATTATTCACAAACGAATAACGATGCATTGAACCGTTTCGCTCCCGATATTAATACATTCGAGTATAAACCAGTTGCATAAGCCTCGGATTTGTTAGTTACACTCATTGCCCCCGGTTCGGATTTAACTCATCAGAGAGGATTGGACATGAAAGAGATATTGATGAGTTGTTATTTATTCGTTTCGTACATGAAATCAAATGTTTGTACGATATTTCAGACGATGTCGACTGATTAGTGCACAGTAGCTTAGTGGATTAAGTAGATGGTTACTGAAAGAAAGGCGGAATAGGTAAATCGTGATTTTCATCTTTGGTATGAACTCTCCTATTACTTCCTTCTAATATTGTAAAAGCGAGAGTTTACGCCGAAACAACAGTACGTATTTTGATGAAGCTTCAATACAATACCAATAAAAAGTATTGAAGTTGTATATTACCCAAAATATGTAACTCTACGCGTACGAAGTCGCGGGTGAATATAATTGGACAATGAATCATTAACTGCACTGATCAATTATTACCCAGTGCAAAGAATAAACAATGAGAAAGCCTAGATTTTTAAAAAAGTCTTTAAAAAAGTCTAGATTTTTCTGGACTCGTATCTTTCGTATTATCGCAGACGTATTGTAAACACAACATATGTACCTAGGGTTATCTCGACGCATGCCACGGTCTTGTGCCGGTTGTTTAATAAGGATTATTTACTAGAAATATCAATCAAGAGCCAATTAATGCACACAGAATCACATGATTAACCGGTACTTTTCCGTGACTGTGGAAATGTTCCGAATTGGTACATTATTATCAGTCTGATAGACTTGTTTTCCCTATTACGCAGTATATTGTGATGGTACTACAATTCTAGCCGGACAAACAAAAGTGACGTTTTTTGGTTTGCACAAAGGGTGGAGCTCTAATACTAAGACTATGGTTTGGCATTCAGGCTTTCAAGCCAAGCAAAGTGCTTGTTGCAATCGTGATAATAGATACATTTCAAAGTTTATCTATTACGGTTTCTGCTAAAACTAATTGATAAACAATAAATCCTAAGAATTATACTATTTATGCTGGACATTCGTAATATTCACAGAGTATTGTTGATTAGTAGGTACATTTGTTGATTGATGACTATGCGTTACATATTATCCATTATCACGTTAACTCTTCCACACCTAATACAGCTACAACTCAAGTCACTAACGTATCCGTTCTCATCTTCCGCAGTTGACGAGAAGATCTTCTGCTGCCACGGCGGCCTCTCGCCCGACCTCCAGGCGATGGAACAGATCCGGCGGATCATGCGGCCGACCGACGTGCCCGACCAGGGGCTGCTGTGCGACCTGCTGTGGTCCGACCCCGACAAGGACACAGCCGGCTGGGGCGAGAACGACCGCGGTGTCAGCTTCACCTTCGGCACTGAGGTCAGTACCGTTAGACTAGTACAGGAGCGGCCATAGGACTGTGGAATAGTAGCCAAGGAGAGATTCAGCATCAGAGAATGTCCACGAATGGTAGACTGCATCAGTTCATGAGCTACTAAAGAGCTGTTGGGTATATACTAACTAAGAGTATATACTAATATGGCGACCACGGCAGATTCATCACCTCATAGGATCAGAGAATATTGAGTATATACTAACTGAGTAGTATGCCACCACGGCAGATTCAGCATCTCATAGGATCGGAAAATATCGACGAATCATCTTAGAGGCGTGAGCCATCCGGTGTCCATCTCCCCTGCAACTCCGACGATGATGATGATAGGTTAGGAAAAAAAGGCGGATCAGCTGTAGCTACTACTCGTGCCCCACCAGGGCCTGCTGTGGTCCACCGCTGGATGGGGCGAGAACGATCGTGGTGTCAGCTTCACCCTCGGCACTGAGGTCAGTACCGGTTAACTAAGGCAGGGGCCATAGGACTGTGGAATAGCAGCCAAGGAACGATGCAGCATTAGAGATTGTCTGCGGCGTAGACAACACCAGTATAGAGCATAGAACTGACGCGTATGCAGAACTGCGGAGGAATGAGCATCAGAAAATGTCCCGCAGGCGGTAATGTACAGTACGGTGCATGAGACGGCATCTAAAGACCGAAGAAGTCTATCTATATTTATGTATTATCTGCTATCTAACTGTTGATTGCCTCGTTGGTCCGAAGAAGTCTATCTATATTTATGTATTATCTGCTATCTAACTGTTGATTGCCTCGTTGGTCTATTGGTGACAAGCGCTGCGTAAGGATCCTAGAGGTCTCCGGTTCGAGCCCGGGGCCACGAAGTTGGCGGTTGCACGCTTGTGCCTCGGAAAGTACGTTAAGCGATCCTCCGCCCGATCTCTCATCGGTAATAATGGATTGCCATCTCGCCGAACTGTGAGAGTAAAGGAACAGTGATTGCACTAGTTTTAGCGCGTACATTTGTGCACTATAATATTTTCTGCGCAATTGAGATCGGCCGCCAGTATCATCAAACAAGAGCAAAGAGCTGGCGAGCATGCTACCACGGAAGTTTTGCCAAGTCATAATCAAATGTACTCAGGCAATAATTATACCTATCAATTTGACCTTGGCACTGGCTTCCGGTAGTCCCACACCACTTGCGGTGAACCGTAGACCCCCTAGCTGACGGTGCGTAACGCACTCACAGACAGCAGACGCCACAACCATATGCAAATGGGAAACGGTATTCACACGGAACGACTCGCACCGATTACCCCTTCATGCCTTCGTCTAGACACGCTCCAGCTTATGCACGGACCGATTAAAAAACGATTTGTATTGACTAAGTATTCAAACAGATAACCTTTGAGCTACAAAACGCTTTTTAAGTGTTCTCCGTTCAGAATCTGCGGCGTAGCCTGAGCTTGATGTTGTTTAATTATTGTGAGATCTTTGAGAACCTTTCTCTAAGAAAATAGGTCATTGATCTGTAATATTTGCCTGTAGACTACAAAATTCCCTACAATGCAATAATCCATAGATATAATTTTGTAAATAAAAAAAGTATTGACATCAAAATACTAAATCATTCGAACGTAAAAATGGCTATATGTCCAATAAGTTTCAACCTTCAGTTCATCGATCATCATCGAAACTTTGGTGTTGGTTACACGGATGGCAATCGCGTGCCGAAATCACGCACTATAAACCAGTTAATATCATAGATAAATTTATTGCATCACAATAACATTTTTATTATATTAGATAGGCAGGCATTGTCTTTAAAACACCCGGGCTGCTATAAAGTAATATAATTGATGTACTCTACTACAATTTGTTAAATTTTGCTACTACTACAATTTGTTTACAGGTGGGAGACATTTTGTCGACCGGTTGCTGTTACCACCATACAGTTGTGTAAAACCCGCCAAGTGACTCTGGCCTCTCTCGGTCAGGTCGCGTTCCGGGATCAGCACTGTACGAACCGGAACCAGGGGGGACCATTGCTGCGGCAAGCGCTGGACCAGTGGAGTCTTAGCGGCGGTATTGTGCGGGCGGGGCGGGTCAGCCCGCCCGCGCGGGGGAGACCCGTAGAGACGAGATGGTGCGGGGATACCCTTCCATTCGACGAACTGGCCAACTCGGACCCGCACAGCTCAATACCAATGCGAGACTCCACGCCTTGTCTCGTTGTTGTCGCAGCAGTGGTCTCCTCTTTCACGGCTTTCAGGGTGAGTGCGACAGGCTCAATATGGTATATTGTGCCTGTCGACCTCATATTTGGATCTCACTACCGCTTACCATCAGGTGGAGTGAGGTCATCTTGTTAGCCTCTTATATAAAAAAAAAAAAAAATCATAAAAATAGCATTAAACATTACAAGGAAACCTGTGAATCCAGAAATTAAGTACTTATAACCTGCATTTGGCTAACGTGGTTGCCTAAGGCCTGATATAGCCCTAGTTTAGGGTATACTTGAGACCCTCAATGGAAACATATATCCTGTGCTAATGATGATTTGACATCCATTAAATTGATCTTGTTTGACTCGCCAGTCTAATTCCAATAGAATCTAAACACGTGAGCATTTGAGCAATGAATCATGCTTAGGAGCATTCATTCGCACATGTCGCGAGCTCGGAGTCGCCAATCGATAACTGATAACTGTTATCATAACGGTTTCCGTCGTGACACAGGTGTATTTCCTGAATATTTGGGTTTTGGATGATTGCGAAACTTACGTAAAGAGGCGATTTATGATCATGAAAATGTTGTGTTTCTGTCATTCTAATTTAAAATTAAATCACCCGATCTAACGATGTTTACTGTTAACCTTTCATTCTCTTACCGATGTTTAATTCTAAATCTATCGTTCTCTACCATCAGATGGCAAGTTCCTTTTTAAGCAAGAGTTCGACCTAACCTCGGTAGAACTCTAGTCGGCAGACTATTAATAAGTTTATTAACTAACGTGTTGCTAACTCTTCTGTACTTCTAATATTGATCAGTTTTTGTTGCCACCGTTTTTTAACCCTGTGAAATGCGTAACGCACCGTCACCTTGTTCTAACTTCTAACAATGTTTAATCAGCTAGTGCAAGCTTTAGCACTTAATTTTTTTAAATCTACAGTAATTGCCAGTGTGTCATCAAATCTGTAGTTTACATTTCTGCAATGAAATATCTGCGGCCGTTAGTGTGTATCACTAACGGATGATGGCGCCACCTGTGGCTATTGGGGAATATGCGAGAAAATTCAATGGCTTCAATAGCGTTTAGTTGGTGTAATGGTTCGCACGTCTGGGTGCGATTCGCGGATGGAGAGTTGTTCAAATCCCCGGATACCAAAAATATATTAGCTAGTGCAAGCTTTAGCCTTAATAAATTTACAAAGTTAAATAATTCGTTTTCTCCCCTCAGGTGGTCGGCAAGTTCCTCTCTAAGCACGAGTTCGACCTGATCTGCCGCGCGCACCAGGTCGTTGAAGACGGCTACGAATTCTTCGCGAAGCGGCAACTCGTCACTCTTTTCTCGGCGCCCAACTACTGTGGCGAGTTTGACAACGCAGGTACGTGGTTAATATAGGAGTTGGATAAGGAAACCCATAATCAACTTTGATAGTCGTCAAAACGTCACGTCACTTTCTATAATAAAAATGGTTTTTGACTGTTTCTTCGTAGGTGTGTAGGTTTCCTCACGATGTTTTCCTACACCGTTAAAGCGTCGAATAATCGTACATATGAATTAAAATTTTGAAAAACAGTGGTCCGTGGTGGGTTTGAACTGGCGATCTTTCGCATGGCAAGCTACGTACTTAACCACTCGGCCAGACCTTTCTCAGGCTCTGGACGTTCATCATCATCATCAGCACACTTTCTTCAACTGCTGGACATAGGCCTCCCCAAATGCTTTCTCTATTGTGTACCAAATTAAATCGGTTAAGTACTCTATGTATGATAGCGTAACAGAGTTACTTTCGCTTTTATAAAATTAGTAAGCATTTTGTAAGATTTTAGACTCTCGCGTTCCATTACACTAATATTAGTCTTTATGGGTCTACGCGCGATATTAGGAGTAGCAAATTCCATAGCTACTTACTGCCCGACGTTTCGACTGGGTTACACCAATCGTGGTCGCTCGCGACCGTAATTTGCTACTCCTAATATCGCGTGTAGACCCATAAAGACTATTTCTAGTGTTAGTAAGCATTGTGGTATGGCGTTTAGAAAAAAAATTAACAGTCCTATGTTTTGATTTCCAGGCGCGCTGATGTCCGTCGACGAGACGCTGATGTGCTCGTTCCAGATCCTGAAGCCGGCCGACAAGCGCAAGCTCTACTCGGGCCTCAACATGGGCCGCCCCAACACGCCGCCGCGCGCGCAGCCCAAGAACAAAAAGAAGTGAGTGACCGCACGGTAACACTCGACGGGGGGGACGGTAACGCGCGGCGGGGGGACGGTAACGCGCGGCGGGGGGACGGTAACGCGCGGCGGGGGGACGGTAACGCGCGGCGGGGGGACGGTAACGCGCGGCGAGGGGACGGTAACGCGCGGCGGGGGGACGGTAACGTGCGTCCCGGGAACGGTTTTAGGCATTGCTCAGACCAAACGTCTTGTCGGCAGCTGACTGTGAGCGCGCGTTACGCAGTTTATTACTTTGCCATACACATATTGATACTAGCTTTTCGCCCGCAACTTCGTCCGCGTAGTTAACGGGTAAAACATTACTTATTTATAGCGCAGTCGGTTAAAAAGGCTATATCTGTACCAAATTTAATTTAAATCGGTTCAGTACTCTATGCGTGATTTCGTTACAGACAGAGTTACTTTCGCATTTATAATATTAGTATGGATTGTCGCTCACACCGAACCGACTATACGCTATCACGTCGTCTGTTGTCGCTGACTCTCAGTGGCCGATTACTTTAACTACGCGTCTATGATTTCTCACATGTAGTGCCGCGTACGTTATAGCCTATTGTTGGCTTGGTACCTACTCACCAAGAACGTCAACTCAATCGTCAAACGCGTGAGTAGCAGTTCTCACTGGGGCATTCAGTGAGTATACTCAGTCAGCGATGGATAATACGTTTGGTGTGAACGATCCCTTAGAGCGAGGCCCCACTTGTGCGTTGCCCTACGTCGTCGCAACGCAACACCATCTCCCCTTCGTCTTTCTTCCTCGTCTCTTGTCCGTCGATCCGTTGAAACGTCGCGTCATCGCAACGGTCTACCCATTCGAAACGTCGAACAGTAAAGTAGCTATGTTTTTGCTACTCCTAATATCGCATGTAGACTCATCAAGACAAATATTTAGTGTAATGGAACGCGAAAGTCTTAAATCGAATGTGGCATGTCATCAAAAATGTATAGAAAATGAAACAGTGACGACGCAACACAGCGCAACGCACAACCTCGCTCTAAGACACTGTCCAGTAGCGCTACCACGAGTTAGCTATCGAAAACTTACGTACGTTAAAAAACCTATCGAATTGTTTTTTTTTTATTCATACTACCGATTTTAGTTCTTAGCGTTACCGCTAGGGGCGCTGTACATTTTTTTATAGATATTTTTTAAATAGGCAATATCGAGTCTGTCACTTTTAAACTCATGGTAGCGCTACAGGACAGGGTCTAACGAGCGCCAGGGACACGGTATAGCGCGGCTAGGACCGACATGAACAAGACGCGATTCATTCTCACTGACACTAATGTATTCAAAAACTTTTCTCCTTAATTGTATGTTGTACATTCAAAATTAATTAGAAAATGTCAGTTTTTTTTTTCATTGGCTCTCGATTTCAATAAATTTGACTGCAGGCTCAAAATGTATTGGTATATCTCTATTTCTCCAAAATTAGCCCATCGCAGGGAATTTTATATGAAAAAGCATCTGCCTGCGTCCGTCGCAAGGTACCCTTTAATTAGAACACGCTGAATATTTCCAAATTATGCGGGCTATGTATCTATCACTGTCTAAAGTAAACCGTTTTTAGCGACTAGCAACAAATTTATGGCTATTGTCCCATGTTTACATTGAAATTCAAAAATCATTGTCGCGATCGGACTATAATCCAAAATTGTCTACTGTAGCCAAATTTGCCTGGATTCGAACCCACGGCATCTGGTATGGATTGATGCGGTCTCAGCGCACTACCAATTAAGCATCCCATCTAAGTTAATTGTTAAATAAGATAGTTATATCACTATCAAACTTCCACCATCAGACATTATTGTTTTTGTATGGGAATGCTATATGTATCCCAATAATTATCGAAACGTCGATGTATGGTTGTCGACGTTTCGAATTGCCACGTATTTAAAATTAATACCCATGTATCTGATGTATGTCTTCTAGTGTTGCCAAAGTATCGATCTTTTATACCGATAGTAGTTCTCATACACTCATTTTATCGATAGTTTTTTAAATATAGTATTAGCAATAGAATAATAATAAATTATAAAGCACATTATTCGTCATAAACTAGAAGTAAAAATTAATTAACAAATTGCCTAATTTTTCTATTTTACACTAGTAAAGGCTTAGACGAATCGATAGTTTGAGTGATGAGCTCTTCTATACCAATACCGTCGATTTGTGATCGTACAAGACCAACCTCTATTTAGCACCGTTTGTATACTTTTTTTTTCTTGTTTGGTTGATAATGTGACGTCATTAAATGTGTGTTTTCCCGATCCTCCGCAGTTAGTCGCTCCGCGCGCCGCCGTGAAAGGTCAACGACTTGCATGGATTCCCATACAAAGCACCACCTACGTACATTATACCCTACCGTACATCGTCTGTACGCTAAAACATACCAAAATGCAATTCTCGTCTCTAACCACCACGTCATACAGGCAACAATCGCGTGCTATTGCTATGTTTTAGCCTATAGCTTAATAAATGAGCGATATCTATAAGCAGTAAAGCAATACGTATAGTTTGAAGGCTTTCGCTTTCGTATTAGCTTTAGCGAACTCCAATGTCGTGACATTAGAATGACAGATGATGAGAAACCTAGTTAAAAGAAGTCATAAGGTCGATTCTTGATTGACACGCGTCTTTGAGATTAGTGAACTTGATGTGGGCCAAGCCAGAATACACCTTATGACTATTGCAACTAGGCTTCTTATCGTAGGTTCTTATGGAGTAAGGGATTCCTTCTAGTGAAACGACATCGGCTATAGCCCTATCTGTGAATAGGTCAGCTCACATCAATTTTTATTCTATTATTATGGACTTAGATTCATTTTTTGTATGATTTTATAAATTATGGAAATTTTTAGCAATCAAGTATTATTTAAATGGCGTAGTAGCGCTCTCTGGTTGGCCGGTCGGTCGGTCCTCGCTCATAACAACGATTGCTGGGCAATTCAGCGGGATAGCGAGTTCAGTAGGAATACAGGCCATAGACAATATTTTCGACAACTAAAGTTAACAAAGACAACATCTGAAGTTTAATTTTCGACGTGTGCTTACTAAGTGCAAACAATTTTAAAAATAAAAAGAAACGGAAAAAGTGATCAAATTCATGATTCATGATACATTTTTTTAATATATTGGTTATTGGAGAAGTTTTTACAAGTAAATGATGTCGAAAACATTGTCTAAAACCAAATAGAACGAACCTACCGACACCTCACACGGTCTAAGCGACGTTTTAGTCGTGTCTCATACAACATAAGTTGTACTTACGACTTGACAAGTGTGAGTTTAGTGAAAAAAATGTTTTTTCGTTGGAAAAATATCGATAGTCATAAAAAATAGTGTGGATTGCAGCAGTTGATACGAATATACACATTCTTTTTATGATACCTTGAATAGCATTGACTCTTAAATCGCTTGAAAACATGCTTTTAATTGTTTTATTCAATGCTTCGTTTACTTTTAAAATAATTATTTACTGCTGCTTTCTAAACTATCAGTACTTCTACAATCGGAACATTTTATCGATTCATAAAAATATCGATATATCTAATCGAAACGGAACGGTGACATCACTAAACTGCCACTTGTCACGTCTCTAATGTCAGCCATTTTATTGTAAGGTCAACTGCCAGTGTTGCATGTAAGCATCGTTTCTCACCACATACTCGTAAGTTGTCGATAATCCATTCGTATCGATATATCTGTTCTCTGTAAGTTTAGCTTAAATAAGTGTTCCATTGTACTTTTTTTCTTTTCTAAGGTAGGGTCTTAAAATATCGTGTATTTACTATGCGCCAATCTTATAGGTAGGTCATTAGGTATTGCGGCAAAGTAACACACTATATGTTTATCGATCGAGGCTTTATATTTTCATATGAGCTCGAACAATATTTTGACGACATTTTGTTAAAAGTTCATGGTTAATCTTTTTCATTCGTCGGCCGACGTCGATCGTGTTACAGTTTATATAAACGAAGCTGTACCATTAAGTAAAAGTTAAGCTACTTATTATGTATAATTACGCAATTATCCCATACTTACATAACCACGTGTTTAGACACTAAAGACTAGCGAGCTAAGGATCTTTTATCAAGAGATTGAAGGAAGCTTTAAAATGGCGACACTACAACATTCTCTACAAATTATTTTCGCAGTTGTAACTTGTAGATAAGTTGTCTTGACGCCACAACGGTTTTCTACGAAGTCTACTAAATAAAAGATACCTTTAGGTACATATATTGGCGCATAAAGAGAAACGATGCAAAATATTATTAAAAAAAAAATTACATATACAATATACATTATATAGACTTTCATTAAATGTGAGGCGGTTTGTGTTGACTCCGGGCGTCGAACGGATGTATGCTTCTGTGCCGAGTGTGAGTGAATGCTTGTCGCGTAAACAGTATCACAACAAGTGTTAATGTTAGGGGCGGGACGCGCTCAAACGTATCGGCGGGTGTGATGCACTTGTGTAGGTGACAGTACAGGCGACACTTTTGTACGCGACTGTACGTACCCTGCACTTGTGTCGGTGACTGTACACTGGACACCTTTGTTTGCGACTGTACACTTTGAACACTTTTGTACATGACTGTACCCGATGTAGTCGGGCTAACTCAACTCTAATTACAAGCAGCTATGAATCATTTTTAAAATCTCACAAGTGATTCAATATGAAACTTACATCAGACGCAGTATAATTTTGTCAAGTTTAAAATTTGACATCGATTTTATAATTGACTACATTCAATGTACATTGAGATTGATTTGCAAAACAAATGTCAACCCGCCGATACCGCGAGCGCGTACCGTAAGTTAAATTTTAATGACAGGAAAAATGTAATGTAATTATTGGAAGTAATTAATGAGAAACTCCTCTTTATGATAAGTAGTAAGCATAAATATTGTAAACGAACTGTAGTGTCGGAACAAAATAATTAAATGTAATGAACACCGTCCCGAACCAGTAGTGAGGGCTTAGTTTTCGGTGCAAAGACACTCCCGACGGTCTATGACAACTGTTGTTCCAACATCAGAATCCCAAAATGAAAGTTTCCAAAAAAAAACCACCAGATGGCGTACCGTAGTTGTACGATCGAACGTCATTGGTTCGTTTTCAAATTCAAAATGGCGTCGTGGCGTCAAATGGACCAATCACACTGGTGGATTTCAACTTGAAAATCGAATTATAGATTAATTTGGAATATAAAAAAGTCAAGTAAATATTTTTCTGACATCCGTATCTTTTACCTACGTTGGATATGGTCAAGGCTTAAAACATGTATCATGATTGGATTGAGAAACCTCCATTTTCGAAGTCGGTTGAAGAGAACAACAGTAGCATAGGCAATGGCGTAGCGAGTCCCACATTTGTTTTATTTTAATTTAATGCTATTGAATGTTAGACTGATGCGCGAGCAGTGGCCGGCTATCAACACTGAAACGATGATTATTATTGTATGAACAAGAGAATTGTATATTAATTTCGTAAATAAAATACTTTCTGAGATTTTTAATGTTTTATTTGTCATTTATCTAGTACTAGTGCCCTTTTAATTGAAGTTGTAACGATAACTTCCTTATCAAGAAAATTAACTCTGTGAGTTACTTCTCATTGACGTTTACCAAAAGCGTGTAGTAAGAAAACGAAGTCTTGATAATCTGCAACAAGAAAGATTAATATTTAGTAACGCTGTACCTACCTTGAATGTACTAGTTTTGTAAAAGGTTTAAGTTTAGTTAAGAGGCGACAACCGGAAGTTTATGTTAAAAAGGGTCACTCGTAACCACCTTATAAAATAATTTGTATTCACATTTTTATCCATCCCATTCTTAGAGGATCCCATCCTTTGTGAATAGAAATGGAACGGGTAATGGAGAATTTTTGACAAAAATTGCAGTTGTTCACCTCAGAGGGGAGAGTACTTCGAGGATGACTACATGATGGTAAACGGCCTTGAGGTCCACATACGAGGTTTTACAGGCACAATAGGGTATTTAACTATGGTTGCTGTGCGCTTGCCATTTTAATGATTAGCAGTAAGATTTAAGGATAGTCAAGTACCCTATTGACCTTTTTGAGTGATCGCTCTCACACTGAAGGTCTGCAGGAATACCGGTTCTCGTCCTGCTTAAAAGAACCAGGGTTATGAAGGAAATAAAACAAATGGGCTGGTAGGACATCTACTCACGACGAGGAAGGTGTGTAGGTCCATAGGCAGGAACCGGCCGGCGCGCACCGCGACCGGGCGGCGGTTGGCCAGCAGCAAGTTGAGGAGCAGCCGCCGGGACCGAGCGCCCATCGTGTGCCACGCGCTCTGGTATGCTGCTGTGGAGACACGCTCCGCCTGGTGCAACGTTAAGTCAACTGTCTATCAGGGCAGTACATAAGGATCCAAAGTGGAACGTCTATGGCCGAGTAGTTAGGCCTTTTACATGGTTATGGCGGGTTATTCCACTAATCCCCATTGGACATCCCCATCAATCGGGAAAAAGTGAACTTCTGCATACAAAAAGATCACTTTTCCCTATTAATGGGGAATTCCAATGGGGATTAGTGGAATAACCCGTTATGGCAACCATGTTGATTGTTCCTTATTCCCTCGAGATAAGGTCCAAAAGCAATGAAAATTCCAAAATAGTATACTGGTCATGAGGGAGGTAGCCAGTTAAAGTTAGTAGCCAGCTAACCCCGCTATGGAACAATGCTGTTTTCAAAGGAAGATGGGCATAAAGTACCCATCGACCAATAACGACCAGCCGTATATCGTCAGAAAGTTAGTGGTCGTGGGTACCCATTCCTATACATTTCTCGCCGTCCTCCTTTGATATTCATATGTAAGAGATGAGGCTGTGTGAATTCGACCAGCCTAATCGCCTCAAGGATTCAGAAAAGTAGTTTTTTGAGACATATTGTGGTGCATCATTTACCTGGATGATAATCTGGCTGCCGTAATAGCAGTAGACGAATATGTCCAGGGCAACCGCAGCTAGGTACTCCACTGTGACCATGTCGAATTTCTGGAACAAACCATTGGTTCCATCAGTATATTTAAACACATGAGAAAAAAAAAATATTATTAATAAAATATTATTCTATTCGTCCGGGATATTTCCCATGTTGCAAGCGAGGTCAACTGATTTGAGAGTCATTCTGTTTTGCAACTAGGTACTGTTATTAAAAAAGCGTAAATATTGTATTTTACCTAGCAATAAATCGTCCCTAGATTTCATTAATAAAAAATAATAATAAATATCTGGGACATTTTAACACACGGTCCATTGACACAAAACTAATCACAGCTGGAGGGAGCTGCTGAGACGGCGTCAAAGACTGATATACACATACATAGATATTTATCAATAGGTACATAATCATACCCAGACACTTATTGGTTCTGTGGGAATAGAATATAATTTATTGGTCACATATTACAAGAAAAAAAAAAATTAACATAAAATAATACAAATTAACAGAACATAATATATAAAACGAACCCACGACTCTTAGAACCGCCAGCCAGTGTCACTAACCACTGTTCCACCGAGCCAATCAAAATTATTGAGGGTTTGGATGGGATCTATACTCTACTGTAGGTACTCGAGCGTTCGAAACCCTCGGGGTATTCATATTTGTCTCCGTTCAGCTCGTACCCAGCGGCGACGCGAAGCGCTCGAGACACTCGCGTTACCGGCTCAGTGAGTGCCTGTTCACACCTAGCGATTTCACGGCGAAGCGATATCGGCGCGGGCTCGCCTCGATCTCGCGGCGGTTACGCCTCATCCAACCTACCCGCTAAGCGCATGCGCCGCATTCTACAGCGCAGCTTCGTTTATGTCGGAAATATGAACGCAGCACGCGGCAAAATTTGTATATATATATATTAGAAACATGTAAATTCGTTAGAAAATATCCAGAGTTCTATAAAACTAGAGAAGAAGAAATAAACAATAAATATTCGTTACGTCAAAATAAAAAAATAAATATTCCAACATCACGTATAAAACTACATTCTTCAGGTCCCCTTGCAATGTCTGTTAAAATTTACAATAAGCTGCCAGAGCCTTTAAGGTATATTAATAATGAAAAATCCTTTATCAAAACTTTAAAAGAATTACTATTAGTTAAAAAATATTATACTGTATTAGAATACCTACAGGATAAATTATAGTCATATATAAAAAAATAATGTACAAGCAGTTTATGTGCTGAGATGTGAAGTGCGTCCTCCCCTCTTTTATGTTGCCGTGCCCAATAGGGTCCATATTAATAGAGTCTTAGTTTTAGATGCTAGATTTAAGACCTTTTGTATGGAGTGCAATAAATAAATAAATCGCTCAAAAATCGCTGGGTATGAACAAGCTGTGAGTCACCAGCGTGGCGGCGTACAGAAGCACGCATAGGTACAGCGTGACCTGCACCACCCGCAGCGCCAGCAGCGGCGACGCGAAGCGCTCAAAACACTCGCGTTACCGGCTCAGTGAGTGCCTGTTCACACCTAGCGATTTTTAGGCGATTTCACGGCGAGCTGGCGGCGGTTACGCCTCATCCAACCTACCCGCTTAGCGCATGTGCCGCATTCTACAGCGCAGCTTCGTTCATGTTGGAAATATGAACGCAGCACGCGGCGAAATCGCTGCGAGCTCGCGGCGATATCGCCTCGCCGTGAAATCGCTGGGTGTGAACAAGCTGTGAGTCACCAGCGTGGCGGCGTACAGAAGCACGCATAGGTACAGCGTGACCTGCACCACCCGCAGCGCCAGCAGCGGCGACGCGAAGCGCTCAAAGCGCTCACGGTACCGGTTCACAGCGTCGCAGACGCGCGCGCAGTCGCGCAGCGCTTCGCACGTGGCTGCTTCCAGGTCGGGACTGTAGATGTCTGCAAAATAAGTCATGCTAAAGTGAAGCGGGTTTTCTTCTTGGGAAACAATATGGCAAACTTTCAAAACATAACCGCGTAACGTAACAAGCAGATCCACGCAAAAGAATCTCTAATATGATAATTTTCATCAGTTCAATGTTGTACTGATGCGGAACTTTGTCGCATTTTTACGAATATTATTTATTCGCCCTAATACTCATTACTCAATCGGATATCCCATTAAGCTGGTAATCGATAACAAACCGATTAAGACGATAGAAGACTCACCAAACTGCGACTTCCTTTCTCTGAAGGGTTGGTCCTGAAACAACGAAATTTAAAAACTTACCACCCAACAATTCAATAAGATGCCACCAAACATGATCATTCCCTTGACTCGAGCAAATTTACATATAAAAAGAGTTAACTTAACCCATACAATTTTCCGGTCGTAATGGTACTCCGACTCCTTCATCTCAGCCACATTGTAGATGTAGTTATGGGCCTCATCGTCCCTGATGTCCCCGTGTTGGGCAGCGACGGCGGCGTGGCGAAACCTGCGCAGGAGTGCCGTGTATCGCGCGTTGCGGACACTACAGCATAGCAGGTCAAGTTGACCGCAAAGCAGGATGGAGTTGGCCGCGAAGAATACTCCTGTGGTCAAAGATTGAGGGTTTAACGCTTTAACCAGTATATTATTTTGAAAATTTCCTTGCTTTTGAATCTTATTTTGAGGGAATAAGTTTAAAATTATGGTGGCAATATGGTTGCCATCATCTGTTATAAGGTTAATAAGTATTGTCTTCACTTAAAGGTCTTTATAAATTAACTGACAGAATACTCTTGGGGTCACAGAATGAGGGTTTAATAATGTCCTCACTTATAGGTGTTACTCCAAGACTTGTCTTGATTCGTTGTCAAGTTTCATCATGACCCATCGATTGGATCACGGGACGGGGACATGATTTAAGAAAGTGCATAATGTGACGATAAACGGTAAATCAGTAGATTTGACATCTATCCCACTGATGTGTAAAAGTTTGCAACTTACTGAGATATCGTGGATTTGTGGACATTTACTGGTTAGCCTCTGGGTGCAAATCTAAAGCTAAAATTAACTTAAGAATCACGAATTCCAATAGATTTGCTACTAGTTACTTGCCAGCATCTTTGACAACACGAATTGCTTACCAAATTGTCCCATCGCCAATCCGACGAACGCTTGCGACAGACACTGCCTCAGGAAGGTAAACTCGAAGAATGGAGACCGCGTCACGTCCATATACAGAGGACTCTGTAGGGGCTGGTTGGTCCACCCTTTAACAGTTAACAATAGTTAATCCATGAAGAGCAATGAAAGATGCAAAGTTCTGGCTGAGTGACTTATTTATTGTTTATTTTGAATAGAACCTATAAGATACACAATATTACGTATAGCCTTATTGTTGATCTACCATCATCATTATCATAATTTTCCAGCCCTTATACCACGCTAAGGGTGGTCGGCACAACATGTGAACTTCTTCCACTCGGGCCTTTTATTCGACAGCTTTGCGTCTACTCCTTTCACTTCCATATCAACTCTCACGCAATCCATTTTATTATTTAATCCATCCATATCTTCTTCGGCCTTCATATTTACTGACATTCATATTCAACGTTTGTAATTACATGATGTCGATCATAATTACTATAATCCTACAAATTATTGAGCAAGAACCCTGTTGATCTCAAAATTAATCAAGAGTCACGATGATTTCTATCAGATCATTAGGGAAAAAGGCAATTGCTCTACTTTCAAAATTTCCTAGATGGTTTATGAAGTTAGGAGATATCATAGTACGAAAACTCTGAACGAGAAAATAGTTTTAGAAAGATCATTCGATACTCACAGTTAATGATCTCCGGCAGAGCATACATAGTGACACTGAACATTGTGCACGCAGTATAGAAGTACCCAAAACTCTTCGCTCTCTTATAGCTGGTCAGCATAGTCATGTTCGTGAGACCGTTAGCAGAACGATACTTGAAGTTATTCTTCATGAAGTCAGTCAGATCGTAAAGTTCTTGTCTATACATGGCGAAGTAAACTACGATCACAAACGAGACAGCAAACGGGAGGCAATCCGCTAAAGTGTCCAAACTGGTCATGACATCCACCCATTCAATGTACAAGTGAACAGACAAAGTGACCGGAACGTTTATCAGGACAAACAAAACCATGCAAAGGTAGATGTTATTTATGATGATCTCCATTTCCGTCTTAGGGATTTTGTACCAATCCCAACAGCCGACAATCTTCAGAGGTATCTCTAAGAAGTGAATGTAATTCGTTATTGGTTCGCTGGTCAAAGTAGATTCGGGATTTTCGGATTCTTTCGTCCTGATCGCGTTACGGAGAAGATGGAACCTCATTTTTGACAAAATCGCGTCCTCTAATCAAATAGAAAATTTGATTCGATGAAAAACTGTAATTTGGTTAGATTTTAATATAATGATTTATTTAAAAGCCAGCATTTCGTTCTAAATCATAACACTAATGAAATAAATGAAGCACAATTTATATTTAAACTAGATTTTCAAAGGAAGAACTAACTTCTAATTGCACTAATTAACTAACCCCTTGTTAGAAATAAGTTAAACTGTAGTTAGTTTTAATAAGTCGCAATTATTAACTGAACTGTAAAGTTGTTAAAACTTTTCCGCGTCACTTTAATTTAACTTAAACGATCGTTTGAAACTAGTTTTCTCAAACTCATTTCAGTGGATAATTAATTAGGCAGGTAAGTATCCAACTATTCACAAAAGAATTTAATATTTTGTAATACAAATACAAATATTTATTTTCAGTAACTTACCTACTCTATTACAAATATTAGATATGGGAACTCCCTTTTAGGCAAAACATCGCCTGTGGTAGGAAGAACCGCTCTTTTGCCGATCAATTACATAACTAAGTTACATTAAATTAAGAACTTTAATTAAAAAATAAAATTTATAATCTATTCTAGCAATTTTACTTAGTTTATATAAATAAAACAAGTATTTTCTGCTAAATACACAATTATTTATTTTAAAAATATTAATAATTACAATACACAAAACTTGATTTAGTTACAAATATTACACAATACCTTTTATCAAAAGTACCTTTTTCCCTTTGTTTATGATGTTTGCATAGATTCCACATCCCTAAAATAAAAAAAAAGAATATATTGAAAAAATGCAGATGGGTAGTTTCTGCCAATACAGAGCGGAGGTGGTATGATATATTATTATGTATAATGATGATGCACGAATCTTGCTAATCGACTAGCCAGTTATCCATGAGTTGAGCAACGGAAATAAACGTTGCCAAAGGATGTCATACAATCTTTAGCATGTGCACGTCACTATTGGAAAAGCAGGCTAAATGGTGATTAATGGGTAACAATTTAGATATCTATGTTTATCATTAATAACCATTCTTCGTCTCCATTAATAACCGTCCCAATGTGGAAGTCCCCCATTATGACTCCAGGTGTGGCCTAGAATCCCTGCAGACCATCCATAAATTACAACACAATAAGGTGGAGGAAAGTGGTCGAAAAATGTTATAAAAGGCATGGTACAGACGAGTCTTATTTATAGTGACCTCACATTCTAAAAAGTACTTGTTAAAGCACGAACTTTTACCTATTTCAAAAATCTCTAGAATTGCAAAATATGTAGGTAACACACTTAGGAAAGGAGGCAAAGGAGGAAACTGATTAAAATATTTTTCCATATTTTCTTTTTTCCTAGAAATACTCAAACCGAATATATTCGGCACCAACACCGAATAATTCGACCAAATACAAATAGTGAAAATAATGCTGAATACGCCGAATACCGAATACCAAACGAATATTCGGCGCATCTCTACTAATTTGTGTGAGTGACTTGATTCATGGTTGGTCCCCAAGTATGGACTCACTTCTCTTTGGATCGTCTCTGCGCGATCCTGTAGATCCTGCGCAGTTCCAGCAGCGCGCGCATGATCACCACCAGCTGCTGCTCGAAGTCCGAGGTGCTGATGTCGATGGCCAGGCCCTACACATAAGGAAAGATGGTGAATAGGGCGAATGGGGGTACAGCCGGTGTGTTTAACCCTTTACATGGTAATGGCAACTGTATTGCTATTATATTTTTCAAAAACCTTATTGTCTAGAAGGAGTATAATAGCATGCATGAACACCTTCATATTACAATCGCAACTACAAATTCAATTTCCTTTTCTTTTTTACGAAGTTGCCACAAAAAGCACAAAGCGATTCCGATGAGGCAATACTTCTAGCCGTTGGATGGGGCGTTCGTACGTAATCGCTGCGATATATATCGCATCCCATACATTTTGTTCTTTTCGAACTTCGTTATCGTTTCGATATGTTTACTTTGTCTAAGCCCCCAGGCACTAATAGGCCAGCTGACACACCTTCTGCTTGCTGATCTTGACGTAGAGCGCCCAGACAGCGGCGCGCACGTGGCAGAGTTCGACACGGCGCCGCGCCGCCGTCTCCTTCAACCGGTTCAACGCTAGCTCCCATTTCAGCACGCGATTGCGGACCTTGTCGTACTGCCACTGGGGAGGAAATAAGAGCTTTAAAGATTACACAAGGTGCCCAGGTTAGCTTCTGTGTACCTACACCTTCTGCTTGAGGTCCTGCGCCTGATCTCTCGTCGGTCGTGTCTCAACAAAGTTCATTGATCTCTGAGAGCGAAGGAACATGGTGTCCACTTGTGTTCTGCAGACTGAGACCACCTTTGAGATTGGTTATCATGGCCGAAATCGGTCCGACAGGCCACAGACTCGATTCATTCCTTATAGATGGGAAAGAAGACAAGTCAAGCAAAAGTGTAAACGCTGATAACAGTTGCTTTTTTCGTAAATAAAGTAGTTAATTGTTCTATGGAGAATTTAAATTATGTTAATACGTCAAATAATAATACTGGAAAAGACACTGGCCGATCTAATTTAAAAAACTTTTGTGTGTTTCATCAAAATATAGGTGGTTTGTTAGGAAAATTAAATTTGATAGATGTTACTTTGAACGAGTTTGACCAGAAACAACAACAAATAGATGTACTTTGCTTTAGCGAAACATTTGTTAAAAGAGGATTAGAAAGTAATATAAAGGTACAAAATTTTATGTTAGCGTCAGCATACTGTAGAATGAAAGGAAGAGGGGGCACTGCTATTCTTATTCGAAAAGATATTGAACATAAATCAATCTCTTATCTCTCAAATCTAGCCGTAGACTATTACTTTGAATGTTGCGGCATAGAACTAGTAAAAGCCAATCTGATTGTTGTAGTTATTTATAGGATTCCAGAGCAAAATAAGGCTCATGTTGGTATGTTTATTCAGAAGCTCGAAATTATGTTGCTTTATTTAACAAATAAATTTAAAAAGAAGAAAATACTCATTTGCGGAGACTGGAACATAAATATACTAAAAAACAACACATTTTCCCAAGATCTGGAAAGTACTCTTGCTAATTTTAATTGTAAACTACACATAAAGTCCCCTACCAGAGTAAATTCTTGCATTGATCAAATTGCATCTAATATTAAGGATGTTGAACCACAAGTACATGAGCTATGTCTATCCGATCATGAATCAGCACAAACATTGACATTCAACGTTAAAAAACATAGCAGAACAATTAAATGGTTTGAACATAGGAGAGATTACTGTGCTGAAAATAGAGAAAAATTCATAGAATGTATAAATGCACTCTCATTTTCAGAAGTTACAGACAATAATGTATGTGAAATTTCTTTTCAAATTTTTTATGATTATGTTCTCCTTTTTTATAATTTATGTTTTCCTATAATAAAAGTACAGATAAATAATAAACAAAAAAATATTAAATGGCTTTCACAAGGTATAAAAAAATCATGTTTAAATAAAAGGAAACTTCATATAGAAAGTAGAACTTATGGGGAACATAGGAAAACAAATATATGCAAATATAAAATTTATAATAGTATTCTAAAAAATGTATATATAGAGCTAGAAAATTAAGTAATTATAATTATATTAAAACACATAAAAACACATGCCTGGCGACTTGGAAAACTATTAGTGAAATCACATCCGATACTGTTCGCGATAATGATATTAGTCTGCTACAATACAATGATAAAACATTTAGTAACCCACAAGAAATTTGTAATTTTTTTAATAATTACTTTATTGAATTAACCAATAAGAATACACCAAAACCTAAACCTAATATAAGGTCAAATATTTTAAATAACCAATCAACTATATTCCTAAAGCCTACCAATGAAGAAGAAATCTATACCCTGATAATGTCTTTAAGGAACAGTAGGACAAGCGGATATGACGACGTTACAACTGGAATCATTAAATCTATAGCTAAACCTCTATCCCGTCCACTGTCTCATATAATTAACTTATCTTTTGTACAAGGCATTTTCCCTGATAAACTTAAATTGTCCATAGTCAAACCTCTTTTCAAAAAAGGCGATCGTCATGATCCTAACAATTATAGGCCTATTACTATTGTTCCGATAGTCTCGAAAATATTCGAAAAAGCGATGTATACAAGATTAATTGATTTCCTAGATAAATATAATATTTTACAATCTGAACAATTTGGTTTCCGTAAAAAACGTTCAACAGAATTAGCATGCTTTAATCTCATAAAAATTTTAACTGAATCGTTAGTCGTTTAAACAAGAAACTACCAATAATGTCAATATTTCTGGACATGAGTAAAGCATTTGATTTTGTAGAACACAATAAACTACTTCAGAAGCTAGAAGCTTATGGTATTAGAGGTATAGCAAATGATTGGTTTAAAAGTTATCTAATAAACAGGCAGCAAGTCACTGAAATCACGAAAATTGAAGAGTCTGGAACTAAACTTGTGAAAAATAAGTATCAATCACATTTGCAATTAAATACTTCTGGAGTGCCCCAAGGTACTATTTTGGGACCAATCCTATTTTTAATTTACGTAAATGACCTTCCACTAGCTTCACAACATAAATGCATTTTATTCGCAGATGATACAACACTAATAGTAGAGGGAAATAATATTAGTCAATATGAAAATAATATAAATAAAGCTATAAATGACGTTATAAACTGGATGAATAATAATAATCTCAACGTAAATCTCACCAAAACTAATTTCATTCAATTCAAATCTTATAAATCTAAACACATACCAATAAATATTAATCATAACAATAATCCTGTTGAAGAAACTGATAGCGTAAAATTTTTAGGTATTTACATAGATCAACATTTAAACTGGAAGGATCATATTGATCATATCTGCAAAAGATTGGATCGATTTGTGTATGCCTTGAGGACTCTAAGAAATACGGTTTCACTAGAGGCTGCATTGACAGCATACTACGGGTATGTGTTCTCAGTCCTCAATTATTGCCTCATCATTTGGGGTAACTCTGTCGATGTTGAAAGGGTTTTCAAACTGCAAAAAAAAATGTATAAGGGCGATAACACGCGTGAAGGCCACTGATAGTTGCAGACCTCTCTTCAAATGGCTTAGCGTGTTACCTCTTCCTTGCATGTACATTCTAAAAGCTTGCACTTTCATCAAATCACATCCAGATTATTTTAAAAAATATTCGGACATGACTCTACGTACATGTAGACCCAAATTTATTAATTTGCTTCATAAACCACCATGTCACTCTGATGTATATAAAAGGAATGCCTACAATATGAGCATTGAGTTATTCAATAAACTTCCCGAACACATTAAAATTCTTCCTATCAAACAATTCAAAAAAGGCCTACAGTCATGGCTAATGTCATATTGTTTTTATTCTGTAAAGGAATATATGGAATGGGAGTAACGAGTGAAAAAAAAAATGTTTCATATTACTGTATGTTGATATTTTATTGAAGTAAGAATTATTGTAAAATATTTTATTATATAGAAGCTACTAGCTATAAGATACCTAAATATTTGCATACCAATTATTGGTAAGTGTGCGATCTCAATTATTTTTAAGACCTATGTACCTACTAAATGTAACCACATTATAGCAAATAAATATTCTTTATTCTTTATTCTTTATAAATGGGACTGTTGATAATTAGATACAAAAAGTGTTGTCGGAATTAGGGCACTAAATGATTCAGCGGTAACAAAGCTATTTAAGTTTTATTAGTTTCAAACATTTTTAGAAGGTAAGCAGAACCGAGGATCAACGGTCCAACGGTGGATCTCCACCGCCGTGGCTACCTCAGCGAGCAACGGCGGTGATTTTTATTTATGTCTGTCTGTCTACCTCTCGCACACGTGATCCAACTAATTAATCAAATTTTACTTTCTGTGTTTTGATTTTGCAATGTACAACCTTTCACCTTCTATTAATTTTAGCTCTTTTTTTTTTTGGTATGTCAAAGCCGTGCTTTGGAAAAATAGTAACGCTGATGCGTTGGTAAGTAATGATTGTGTTTAATATCTTACACAGTGGGCCCGTGAACCTTAACTTACATTACTTTGGTCCGATATTGCACCACTAACTACGAGTAAAAAATTGAATCAATTTTCATTCGCGCTTTATAAACTGCAAAGTATTGTCAACATGCAAGCGGTCCTGACAGCCTATCACAGTTACGTCGCTTCAACTCTGAGATATGGTGTTATGTTTTGGGGTAACTGCTCTGGTAAAGATATGCTTAGGGTATTTAGAGCACAAAAACGATGCGTCCGATCAATGCTCCGTTTGAAACCGGACGAGACCTGCAAGCCTTATTTCATAAAACATAAAATACTAACTGTTCCTTGTATTTACATTTATGAAAGCGCCATATTTGTCAAGTCCTATCTGAATAAGTTTCAATTCAAAAAACGGGAGCGCCAAATGGGTAAACTGTGTCTTATATCTAGAAAGACTACATTGTTTAGCAAATCTATATTTTGCAACGGTCCCAAAATATTTAATCACATTCCTGAGAGTATTCGAACCACAGATGACATCCGTATATTTAAAAAGAAAATGGCCGAATTCCTGATTGACAAATGTTATTATGCAATTAATGATTTTTTTCTGACAGAATTAATTAAATTGATTTTTTATTTTTTACTAATTTGACTAAGCTATACCTTATAAATTTTGCATGCCTATGTTAGGCCTAATATAGTGGAACGTCTATAAATTTAAGACCTTTACCTGTACTTATACCTGTATTATGCAAATAAATAATTTGATTTGATTTGATTTGAGTACTGTAAAGGAAGTTTGTTCCGTATAACATAAGTCGTTCATACCCTTAAATTGGCGAGCGTGTTGTTCAGCCCCATGATGAAGAGCTTCTTCTCCTCGGTGAGCGCGGCGATCTCCTGGCGCGCCTCCTCCAGCATCTCCAAGTCTCGTTCCTGCCGCTCTGCCAGGGTGCTCTTGGCAGCAGCTGGTAAAGTAAGTGAAAACTTGACGATTTTTCATCACAATTACTTGTATTCCCAAACACTTACTGGGATTTTTTTTCCTAGACATCTTTCACTGTTAATTTATGGATCAGTTAAAAATAGAATTTTCGTGGTCCGCGAAGACTAGGTATTTTAATTTTAACAAATACTACAAATATATCAAGAATTAAGATGTATCTTATCTTAGTACTCTATTATATACCTATCCTATGTCACCGTAAAATAATACCTAACCCGTAATTGTAAATATAACGTTTGGTTGTAATCTCGTGAAATTGTGACTAACCCATTTTTTCCTAGAGTACCTACCACTTAATGTTGACATGATCATTGTGTTACCTAATGCTTCGTAGCGGTTCAATACGTCCAGTGGCTGTTTAAACTCCGGGTAGTTATGCACAACAGCCATGAGGTAGTCCTGAAACCCAATGGATGACATAAGCTGAATAATGTATCTGCATTCCAATAAATATCCACGAGCAATCGCAGATTGGCAGTTATTGCAAAGCCTCAGGGCGCTATAGACTATCATAGATGATGATGAAAAATATCTGTTATTTTATTTATAGCCTACTTTATACAGACATCAACATACAGCACATATAGGTACGTACGTCCCCACTGCTGGGGCACGGGCCTACCCTAAACTAGGGCGATATACAGACATAACGCTCTGCAATGCTAGATGGGCAACATTTTCAAACTTTCAGGCCAAATTATTGCTCAAAACTTTTAATCCTCAGAACGCTCGGTCTGAAGCCTGTTTCTTCCACCCTCATAGACTACCTGTTTAAAGAGTCCATGAGGGCTATCAGATCTGTGTCAAGGTAACCGTTGTTAAGGATAAGTGGTACTAGGACTTCACCTTAAGGTCCTCACCTCGTATATAGTGTAGTCCTTAACTTGCTTCTCCATGAGCTGCTTGACCTCTTCCATCTCAGCTACACGCGCGCGCATAGCTTCGGTCTCCCGCGTCTTCCGCTCTAAGACCTCACCGTCCGCCGCCATCTTGCGTTCGGCGCGGTCGCGTTTCTCCTGGTTCTCCCTGATGAACTGGACAAAGGATATTAAAGCATCTACATAGCGATGCAGCAGTCCAAACTTTGACTGGCTCGGTGGAACAGAGGTTAGTGACCCTGGCTGGCGGCTCCGAGAGACGTGGGTGCGATTCCCACCCGGGACAAATATACACCGTGAAATTTTAGTGGTTGTTTTCCCGCAGTAAAATGATTCTATCTTAGTAGTCCAAAAGATGTGTGCAGTTCTTTTTTGGTAAAATCAATAAATGCCGGTTTTACGAAAGGTTTAACCGTAACTCGAAAGCACGTTCGAACCGCTTTATGACTTAGTGTGTAGAGCTGCTTTAGCTTTAAGCATCGATTTCATGCGGCAAGCAGTACCTGAATACGTCACATCTTCAAAAACAACGATAGCTTCTCTCGTTTTCGAGTTGGAAAATTATTATTCAAAAAAATCGAAAAAAAAAAATTTTTTTTCGAGGAATAATTTGCATGATTCGATAGTATTACTAAAGGCAAATCGTTCTGCCACGGGAAAACAACCACTAAAATTTCACGGTGTATGTGCGGTGAACATCGGTGTTTGTTCCGTTTCTGGGTGTTACTATGTACCTAGGTATTTAAGTATGTTTTTATTAATATCTATGTATGTATATCAATTGCTGACGCTCATAGTACAAGCTCTACTTAGTTTGGGGTCAGATGACCGTGTGCAGAAATGTCCCAAATATTTATTTACTTTAAACTTGAGATTTTTAGTGTTGCTGATGGCCATGGTTGGCCAGAGGGAACATTAGGTAAATAGTGATATTACCTAATGAATATAACTTAGAAGTAGCAAATCAATAGAGCCGAAAGATCCACAACGAAGGTTAGCGGTAGCGATCCGCTCCCACTACTCTTATTGATGTTTTGACAATCCATGCTGCTGCTTATGATGCTGCTTTTTATCCAATCAAAAAAGTAGATTAGTATTATTCATATTTGGATCACACTACCACATACTATCAGGTGGAGTGAGGTCATCTTGTTAGCCTTTTATAAAAAAAAATCACCTTGTTAAAGCTAATAAAAGACTCCTTGAGCAGCATCTCCTTGTTTCGCAGGTCTTGCCACTTGGAGTCCATGATGGCTCTGTTCTCGCTCTCCTCCTCGCGCTTGAGGGCCAGCTTCTCATCAGCCTCCATCAGGTCGCGGCGGGCCTGCTCCATCAGCACTTGGGGCGTCGGCCTCGCTACATCCCATACTGGGTATTTCCTGGAAATTGAAATTGAGAGGGGAAGATAATAATCAGTTTTGTGAAGTGGGTCGTATTCGGGAAGTTACTCTATCAGACGAGTCATCAATACGACCATTCCGATGGGACGTTCAAGATAGTATTCAAATACTTACTTCACCATCCTAGAACTCTCCATTAGAGATTTATAGTATTCCGCGGTGGACTCCACTGGCGGGCCATGTGGGATGGCTATAGGAGCCAAGTCTTTCGTGGTCTTCTTCATTTTTGCTATCTAAATACTGTAAAACGATAAAAATAATTTGTCTGAACTCGTGTTTTGATATCTTGCATTCAATTTGATTGAAGTAAACATATTTGGTTGCCTAGCAGCAACAAAATAGTTTATACTTTTACGTAGATAAGGTTTCCCTTAAGCACTTTTTTACAAATTCAATAAAGAAAAAATAAAGTCACATTGACAATGACAGTTCCAACTAAGCTTCGCTTAACATTTGTGTTGAGGTTATGAATGAGTGTGTTCTTTGATCTAATAAACCAGCATAAACGGTGCATTTACTGTAAAAACTTATAAATTAACAATCATTAGCTCAAAACGCAAAATGGATCTTCCTTTTTCTTTTCTCACCGGTCTGGGTTGTGGAATATGTATCGGCATTTCTCTGATGGCTTTCAAAAAGTATTTCGGCTCTGTTACTGAAACAGCAAAAGCCGTAAAAAAGGTAAAGGGATATCTTTATATCGATATTCAAAGTACCATTCAATATGTTTATTCTTTTGTTGCTATTATTTAATTGATTACTAAGTTTTATTGTAATTTCTAACCCTTTGAGATGTGAACATCACACTGATGTTTACAATGTTTGGTTCCCAATTTAGATAAAAAATTCCACTGGAAAGTGCTTGAATTCTGATTGTTTAATAATGGATTTTAATTCTTTTTTTCAGTTTGCCTCAAAATCTGAGTACAAAGTAGTTTTAGTTGTAAGGACAGATCTCAACATGACCAAGGGTAAAATAGCTGCACAGTGCGGCCATGCAGCCGTCGGTGTCTTCGAGAAGGCCCAGAAAAAGGACCCTGAAGGACTCAAAAGCTGGCAGATGACCGGTCAAGCTAAAATAGCCCTTAAAACAGACTCTGTAGATGAGATAACGCAAATAGCTAGCAATGCTAAGAAAATGGGGCTGATCACATCTATGATAAGAGACGCTGGAAGAACACAGATAGCGCCTAACTCCATCACTGTACTTGGTGTGGGGCCAGCCCCCAAGGATGTGGTCGACAAAGTGACTGGACATTTGAAATTGTTGTAAACATAACTAGTTCTGAAAATATAATAATATCAAAAACACTGTGCATTCTTCATCTCTAATTAAGGAATTCCCTACTACATTCAGTGGGTTCAGTTACTCTTTTCTGCCCCCTTACCATTGAGAAACACCATATTTTTCCCATATAATATAATTCTGGGCTCTATCTTCTTCTTTTTTGGGCTCGGGGTGTGAAATGGCATCTAAACAGGCCTTCAGGGTGAGGTAGACAAGCTCAATACTGTGCCTGTCAACCCGATGTGGACCTCGCGACCACTTAAGATCAGGTGGAGTGAGGTCCTGAGTCTTTCAATAAATCATACCTGACGCAGTTTTCCATACAGCATTGCAATCTGCATACAGCATTCACCGATATTTCGGCACTGTTGCAAAAGTATGGAAAACTGTTTTAGTTATGTGAGGTTAAGTTAAACGAGCTAGCTTGTCTCTTGGTCTGCAAATTGCCTAAGTCCTTGGATAAAATACATCTTATACCCTCATCATGTGATGTGCACTACTAGGTATTTGGTGTAGCAAATAGATTCACATGTGAGTGGGATAGTAAAATAAAATATTTTAGGTTCCAAAACTTTATTCCAATTTTAGTAACACTATAAATTTATTCAGGCGGAATATCCGAATTATTTAAAGCCAAAGTTGTACAATATAATAAGCCAATCAGCATTGTCCCTTTACATCTGCTCCTATCCTATTATGACATTTATTAGTTATCACAATAATAATATTGTAAAATATGGACTAAGGACAATGCTGACTGAAACCTAAATTCTATTGTCTACATGGATTTTGAATCATCAGGTGGGTATATTTTGAGTAATTGTCATCTGTAGTTATTGAATTAAATTGGTTTCTGATCTAGTAAAATGTAACATAATATATAAAACAAAATTGTTTTCACAATAAATGCCAAAATAGAGAATTGTCATAAACAAAATGTAACAATCACTTGAAAATTAAAGGATGTAACATAACACTACATATTTCTAATGTAGATGCATGATTTTTTAAAATTGACTACCTATATTCATAATCAAAATTGACATTATTTAGTTTCATAAAAAAGATACAGAATTGACGAAAAATCGAATTTTATAACAATTAACTTTACTATAACTAAAACTTAAACTATGTTATGATTAAAAGTTAAGGAAATAAAACTTAAGACGGCTGTATTTTTCAATTAAGGCACATAATTAGACTTACTTAATCTACTACCAATCATATTAAATTGTATCATCATTCAAATAAATATATTTTTACTTTTTTATTGAAAATTAAATTGGAATCTAAATCAGAAAATGTACCTAAAATAAAAACATTATTTGTACTTACACCTACAAATACATAAAAAGCATTTAAAAATATGTCATAAAAAAATAGAATAAGCTTCATTGTTAAAGTATAGGCCCAATACCTTCCTACATATTTAACGAATTGTATTATAATTATCCCTTATCACTGGGGTCTTATAAAATCAGAGTAAGACCAATTAATTAAAAATAGTAACAAAATTACGGATTTGCATGATTTCTGCACAAAATAACATTATTGATAATGCAAAATATATTAGTTAGCCTTGAAATTAGAACAATTAGGTACAATCAATGATACACATGCTGTGGTCACATTCATACACTAAAATACTGGATATGCTTGAAATGCGTAATCGCTTATGCCTAACTTCAGGCCAACTAACTTATATTTGTCTGTATTATAATCTCATAAATCTTACTGCAATCGCGACCTTAACTACGGCTTTAGAATAAATTGAAATTAGGTTTTGTCTTTGGGCTTTCCATGAACAGAGGAGGGGAAAAGCTTGAGCAAATGGATGTTTTAAAATATTTGCCTTTTTACTAATACATACTAGATTTAATGTATATCAAAAGGCAAAGTTTGTGTTGGTTACATCGACACAATAAGATAGATCTATATTATGTCCTCCCGGCCACTGCCCATGGAATTCATACCGACATAAACGGTAAGCTATTCTCTTACATTGCATTATAAAAAATACTTAGAACTAAGTAAAAAATATTCATAATTCTATCTATACTTAATCTAAACTATCTATACTCGTCAGGACTGAGCGATCCACCAGTATGTTTGTTGTCAATTGGTTGTCTTTTTTGTAAAGCACATTAATGTCTTGGAAAACCAGTTCTTGTAAACCAGGTTACAAGAATTGGTTTTCCAAGTCCAAGACAGTTGGGGAACACACACTTTATTTGTGGGGTCAATAGATTTTCTTAATTTTTTACATATTTGAGTTCTATACTTTTTAAAAAATTTAACATTGCGTCCACCATTCTGTACAATATTGGATTGAACATGCCGACCACCATTTTTTAACCTAACTGACATACGATGATTGCTTGGAGTGACCTCGTCATCATCACTGGACTTGCAGGGGGGGGGGGCTCTCGCGGGCGGGTGGTGAGCGGGTCGCTAAGCCCCTCCCCCACTGCCTCTATGGACGATAAGCCCCTCCCCCACTGCGTTTATGGTCGCTAAGCCCCGCCCCCAATGTGTCTATGGTCGCTAAGCCCCGCCCCAATGTGTCTATGGTCGCTAAGCCCCGCCCCCAATGTGTCTATGCCCGTTAAGCCCCGCCCCCGCTGTATCTATGGTCGCTGAGCCCCTCCCCCTCTGTATCTATAGTCCCTAAGACCCCCCGGTTGCTGGTCCTTCTAGTGCCCCCTTAGACGCAGTATGGCGGCGGAGAGCGCAGCGAGCGATGCAGCGGCGGCGACGGCTCCACGCGGCTCGTGCGGGCGCAGGGCGGCGGCCTGACGCGTCATGTGGACCATCATCTCCAGGCCGGCGATGGTCGTCAGTCGCTAAGCCCCGCCCCCCACTGTGTCTATGATCGCTAAACCCCTCTCCTGTCGTGTTTATATTTATTGCTGCGGGTCACTAGTCCCTAGTGTCTCTTAAGCGCAGTATGGCAGCGGCGAGCGTAGTTGTAGGTCGCAAAACCCCTCCTCCTCTGTATACAAAACAATACGGGAAGGGTCTCGTATTGTATCTATAGTCGCTAAGACCCCCCCTGGCTGCTGTTCCCCTAGTGCCCCCTTAGGCGCAGTATGGCGGCGGCGAACGTAGTTGTTGGTCGCTATGCCTCTCCCCCTCTGTACCTAGTCGCTAAGCCCCTTCCCCGCTGTGTCTATGTCTATAGCTGTAGTTCGCTATCCCCTAGTGCCCTGAGGAGCGGTATGGCGGCGGCGAGCGTAGGCCCCTCTCCCTTCGTGTTTATGTCTATCGTTGTAGGTCGCTAGTCCCTAGTGCCCCCTCAGGCGCAGTGTATCTCCCTAGTGCCCCCTTAGGCGCAGTATGGCGGCGGCGGCGAGGCGCGGCTCATGAGGTCGCAGGGCGGCGGCCTGGCGCGTCATGTGGACCATCATCTCATGGCCAGCGCTGGTCATCGGTCGCTAAGCCCCGCCCCCACTGTGTCTATGGTCACTAAGTCCCGCCCCCACTGTGTCTATGGTCGCTAAGCCCCGCCCCCACTGTGTCTATGGTCGCTAAGCCCCTCCTCCACTGTGTCTATGGTTGTCGGTCGCTAAGACCGTCTTCCGAGCTGTCTCTATAGTCGCTGAGCCCCTCCCCCGCTGTGTTTATGTCTATGGTTGGTGGTCGGTGGTCCCTAGTGCCCCCTTAGGCGCAGTATGGCGGCGGAGAGCGCAGCGAGCGAGGCAGCGGCGGCTGCGGCGAGGCGCGGCTCGTGAGGGCGCAGGGCGGCGGCCTGACGCGTCATGTGGACCATCATCTCCAGGCCGGCTATCGCTGTGTTCGCGCCTACTATCCGGAGCTGGATGGAGGAATGAGTGATCGGTGAGGGAACAACATTAAAATTAATCTATAATAAGGTACCAAACCAATTTCGATCAGCAATGCTGATCAAACAAATGCGCGGGACATTTTAAAGAGCACAAGTGCGTGCAAACCAGGGATTGGAATACCGGTAAAAATATGATAACGTTACACGAGCTTGGCTGAAATATCAATACTTAAAAAGTACCGTTACTAAAATTAACGTTATTTTAGGACTATTATTTACGTTACGTAATACCGTTTAATTTATTTGTAACATTACCTGTAAAAAAATACCGGTAATTAAATTGGAAACGATTTTTTCGAGACGTATAGTATGTTACAAGCAGTTCGGCATGAGCAAATACGTCAATTTAGGAACTTTTGCGATAAAAGTATGTATTTTGATGATTATTAGTGCTGTATCGTAATAAGTACCTATCGTTACTATTTAACGTTAAAAAAAGTATCGCTACCTATTTAACAGTAATTATTTTATCGTTACAAAAGTATCCTTTTAGAAATAACGTTATACAACGTTATTCATTCTGTTATATTGGTATCGTTATCAAGCCTTGGTGCAAACACAAGAGGTGCAACTCGTAAGAGCGCTTGCATATTAACACATTCGCTATCAAACGAGATCATGCAGAAAACGGGAGCAAATAACTATACTGCAGTATGAAAGGGCGTAATGGTGATGAATGCAGTTGTTATCGAACATCCTATTTTATTATGTACTCTTTATGTTCCAACTAGCGGCCGCCCGCGACTTTGTCCGCGTATTAATGGGTTTTAATAGCAATGATGTATTAAAATAGCCAGCTACCTCCCTCCATACCACGTTTTATAAAAATCTATAAATGTAAAAGTTCTCCTATACTAATTAAACCCTAAGGGGGTTGAATAAAAATAAAATTGCGCTGGTGTCTCTGCGGAGTGCCAGCTAATCGACACACGTAAAAAATCTCCTATTCTAATTTCCATGAATCCCCCGCCCCCAATGAACCCCGTGAGGGTTGAATTGAAAAAAAAATAGCGCTGTTAATACTAATACTCACCTCAGGCAAAGTAACAACACTCAGATCCTCATCCGCCACAGGCTCGACCTTGATCTTCTTCCCTTTAGGCGCCCCGGCCGCCCCGGGAGCCCCGGGCGCGAGGCGGCGCTTGCCCCGCGCGGGGTCTTCGCCCTCGTCCTTGCGCCGGTCGCGGGGCGGACACGAGCAGACCCGCGCGTTTATTACGCGGCGGCCTAGTACGTTGCCACTGTGGAAATAGATAAATAGTACTTTTATTTGTTGTTTTAATTTTAATTACTATTAAAGCTCAATGTAAATTTAAAATTTGTAAAAATTTCGTATTCATGACAGCTTTTCTTTTCAAATTATATGTTCGAATCTTTTTCCTTTTATTGTCTCTTAATTGTCTGTGTCAATTGTTTTTGTAATGTCATGTCGTATCGTGTTCGTCAAATAAATTGTAGAATTAAAACATTGTTTTTTATTCGATTTACCGATCTCAATAGATATAACTTCTTTTTGCACTATTTTTATCCTATTTATCCCATCAGGGAAAGGCAAAGGAATCTACCCTGTATAGCCTTATTTTTTTTCGCTAGGCTCCGCTGCACTATTTATCCCATTAGGGAAAGGCAAAGGAATCTAACCCGTACAGCCTAGTTTTATTTTCACAAGGCTCCGCTGCACTATTTATCCCATTATGAAAAGGCAAAGGAATCTACCCTGTATCGCCTTATTTTTTTTCGCAAGGCTCCGCTGCACTATTTATCCCATAAGGGAAAGGCAAAGGAATCTAGCCTGTACAGCCTAGTTTTTTTATCCTATTTATCCTATAAGGGAAAGGCAAAGGAATCTAGCCTGTACAGCCTAGTTTTTTTATCCTATTTATCCTATAAGGGAAAGGCAAAGGAATCTAGCCTGTACAGCCTAGTTTTTTTTCACTAGGCTCCGCTGCACTATTAATTATCCCATTAGGGAAAGGCAAAGGAATCTAGTCCGTACAGCCTAGTTTATTTTTTTTTGTTGCGCTAGTGCGGTGCACTCACCCTTCGTCCTCCAGCGTGAACACGAGCCCTAGAGCGCGCCGGTTGACCCCGGACGAGCAGGAGCTCTTGCACGTGAACCGGTACGCGTGCGCCCGCGCCGCCGCGCCGGGGAACGCCACTAGGACGGAGTGCCAGTAGTCGGGCTCCGCTAGTGCGGTGCACTCATCTGTCGTCCTCCAGCGTGAACACGAGCCCTAGAGCGAGCCCTGTCCCTTATGTATCCCATAAGGGAAAGGCAAAGGAATCTAGCCTGTACAGCCTAGTTTTTTTATCCTATTTATCCCATAAGGGAAAGGCAAAGGAATCTAGCTCGTACAGCCTAATTTTTTTTGCGCTAGTGCGGTGCACTCACCCTTCGTCCTCCAGCGTGAACACGAGCCCTAGAGCGCGCCGGTTGACCCCGGACGAGCAGGAGCTCTTGCACGTGAACCGGTACGCGTGCGCCCGCGCCGCCGCGCCGGGGAACGCCACTAGGACGGAGTGCCAGTAGTCGGGCTCCGCTAGTGCGGTGCACTCATCTGTCGTCCTCCAGCGTGAACACGAGCCCTAGAGCGAGCCCTGTCCCTTATGTATCCCATAAGGGAAAGGCAAAGGAATCTAGCCCGTACAGCCTAGTTTTTTTTCCACTATTTATCCCATTAGAGAAAGGCAAAGGAATCTAGTCCGTACAGCCTAGTTTTTTTTTGCGCTATTGCGGTGCACTCACCCGTCGTCCTCCAGCGTGAACACGAGCCCTTTCCCTTATGTATCCCATAAGGAAAAGGCAAAGGAATCAAATCCGTACAGCCTAGTTTTTTTTTTGTGTTGCGCTAGTGCGGTGCACTCACCCTTCGTCCTCCAGCGTGAACACGAGCCCTAGAGCGCGCCGGTTGACCCCGGACGAGCAGGAGCTCTTGCAGGTGAACCGGTACGCGTGCGCCCGCGCCGCCGCGCCGGGGAACGCCACTAGGACGGAGTGCCAGTAGTCGGGCTCCGCTCGCCCCTGGTAGTGCACGCCGCACGTGCCGAGCGCGCGCGACGAGTGGAACACGTTACGCGCGATGTGGTGCGGCACTGGGAACACACATACATGTTGTTTTTTTTAAACTGGCATATTAACAACGTAGATGAGCAAGTTTAGGGTTGCGAGCTATCCACTCCCCCGCAAGTCCGGCGATGATGACGAGGCTACTCCAAGCCGTCATTGTATGTCAATTAGAAAAAAAAGATGAGTACTTGTGCGTGTGTGTATTGTACTCCTTGGTGTAGCGTACATACCTACGTGTAAACGCTACACATACGTGCGGGCTTGCGTGCGTGCGTGTGTGTTAAGTGTATGCAAGCGTGTAAGCGTGTCAATAATGTGATACATTAATATGTGTAGCGTATAGATTGTGTGTGTGTAACGTACGTACATAATAATTATATGCTTATTCTTGAATCAGCTTGCGTAAAAAATAGTATTATTCCGGAATCACCAACAGTATATTATAAAAAAGTAAGAAATAGTGTAGTGATATGTGAAAAAAAAAAATGTCCAAATCGCTCACAGTTCTCGGGGCAGTGCTGGCGGCAGCAGTGCACGCGTTTCTGCGCGTGCTCCTTGTCCACGAACACGGCGCACGCGCGCACGAACACGCGCGCCCGGCCCGTGTCCGCCCACCGGAACTGGAACGGCACGTCCGACCCCATGTCCACGTATATCTTGTTGAGGCGCTTCGAGTACTGCGGGGGGAAATTAATAAATAAAAAAAAAATCAGAAAAAAAAAATATTCCAAAACAATTAAAAATTTAAAAAACTTCATAAATAAAAATAAATATAAATATCTAATAAATATCTGGGACATTTCCACACACGGTCACCTGACCCCAAACTAAGCAGAGCTTGTACTATGGGCGTCAGAGACTGATATACATACATATATTTATAAATACATACGTAAATACATAATCACACCCAAATTTTACACATATGCTGCTTATAAAAAGAAATGTAAGCAAAAAGATCTCAGACTGGCTTATAAATATCTGGAACATTGCTACACCCGGTCATCTGACCCCAAACTAAGCAGCTTGTTCGGCGTCAGAGACTGATATACATACATAGATATTTAAAAATATATGATCACACCCAGCCATGTTAACAAACATCAATGTTGATCACACATATATTAGTCCCGGGTAGAAATTGAACCCACAACTCTTGGAATCGCTAGCCAGTGTCATTAACCATTAGCAGATTTTGTCTGACTGAAGGATTCACAATAAATTAATACATTTTAAACTATATTAAACTAATCAAAGTCCTTATTTTATCTCTATGGGATATATGTATGTATGTAACCCATATGGTAGGGCGTCATAATGGGGTAATAGACAATTCTATCAAATACAATGTGTGCAAAAGTATTCAAATAACTATCAGCACCAAACAAACAAACATTTAACCCTTTTTTAGCAAGACAATAAAGAAACTACCATGTTACAAAAAATACAATTGACATCACTACATAGTGCAAAGCTAAGTTGTTTCCCATGTCTGTCTGAAATGTATGGTTAAATCTTTAAAACTACACAACAAATTTTTGATGCGGTTTTTTTTAATAGATAGGAGATTTATTTAAGAGAAAGGTTTTTTGTAAAATATACCCGAAGTGAAGAGTGGGCGAGTCACTAGTCATTAATATAACATAGTATAGAACATATATTATTAAGTTAACTTACCAGACATTTGTTATTGGATGGAGTAGTAGATAGTTCCACGGAGAAGTTGTAAGGGCCCGGGAATGGTGTCTGGTCTGGAGGCCCAGGTCGTGGCGGGTACGGCCCTTCCTCCACATAGTCCGGGTTCCCTAGAGGGTACACAGTCTGCTCCGGAGCTACCGGCGGATAGAGCATGCTGTCCTCGGGAGATGTGACCACTTGAGGAAACTGTGCTGCATGTCTTGTTGTGTCTACACTTGTTGGATATGCTTCTTGGTAATCCTGCAAATAAAATAGTAAATAAGGAAAAAGTCTACAGAAAATTGAGACCTAACAAAATAATTAAGAATGTAAATATATGCAAATATGATGTTGCTGGAGTGTGTAAATGGGTACTGGAATAAATGTAGTAATAATAAATATTACACAACATCACGAATAATGTCGAATGACCAGGGTGGAGGAAATATACATGTTGAGCCGATCCCACTTAGCATGGTACAAGGGCAGGAGAATGATGTTGATGACATACATTGATCTGATCCCGTAGTAAGTAGCTAAAGCACTTGTGTTACAGATATTAGAATGAACATATTTAATAACACACCTAGACACCAAACAAACACTGATGTTCATCACACAAATATTTGACTAAGGTGGGAATGGAACATGAACTAACCACTGCTCCACAGAGCCAGTCGCCGAAATGTCAAACGTAAATACACAGTATACATATGTTACAGGTAAAAGAATCAAAATCATCTTACACATATTTGTATAGTTTCTGCAGGTGATGGTGTTGTGTCTTCATCACATTGGACAGAGCTTAAGAACTCATCTTTTTTGATAAAATCTTCTACAACCCTGAGAACAAACAAGAACACATGGGTGCATACCTTAGCCTTATTAAAAAAGCGTTGATGGCCGAGTGGTTAAGGTTTGACATGCGAGAGGTTGCCTGTTCAAACCCTGCCACATACATTTTTATCAATAGGAATAATAGGAAATTCATATTTATGATTAGTTGATGCTTTAGCAGTGAAGGAAAACATTGTGAGGGTACACACACACCTATGAAGAAATTCTAAGGTTGTGTAGTCGACCAACCCACACTTGGCCAGCATGGTTGACTAAGGCTGTATCATCCTTGTTTAAGGTAGGCCTGTGCCCAGCAATGGGGATGTATATGGGCTGATAATGATGATGATACATTGGCTTTATGACAAACCCAGAATCAGGACTTGTCTTAAGTCCTGCATTGTAATTACTATATTGTTATAGAAAATACTTACGTTTCAAAATCTGTTGGACTAAATGTGAGTTCTTGAGACCCCAGGGGAATAACAAAATCTATTTGAGACTCCATGCTGTTTAGTTCTGAAACACAATTAAATGACACTTCAGAAAACTTAGCACGTCCATGATATTTACCATGACTTCTTTATGATGAACTTCCAATATTTTGGCAAGATGACCAGTGACCATGGCACTTGCAATGGTGCCTATATAAAAGTCAGTCATCAATAAAGATATACTTGGTATGTATCCTGGACATTAATGTTTTGTTATGATGTGTGTCCTTAAAGTTTAAAGTTACATAAACTTGACACTTGTTTTAACTTTACTTTTTATTCAGATTGATCTAATGGAAAATGAACTTAATAATGTATTGAGCAATCAATTTCTATGTATGTAACCTAAAACAATATTAGATGATGCAATAAGTCTGGGTCATCAAACTTTAAATGCTATAATACTATTTTTATATATTGTTTAAGCAAAACTATTAAATAAGGAAAGCTATGTGATATTATTTAATTAAATGTGAACCTCAGGTTTTCATTGATATTTTGTCTCCCAAAACTAATACACAAAGCAAGGTAGGTAAAATAATGTGCCAAATAAATCAATGCTTATATAATTGTTACATAGATTTACATAGTAATTTTTTTGTTAGTTACATATTAATTTAGAATTTATACAACTTCATTATATTTATTTTTTACAAAGACAAACTAGTGTAAGATTCTGATCTACAATGATTCTTTAATAGTTATAACAATATTTTGATGGTGTGATTTTAGTGGATTAGGTAGACAGGATTTTGATGTGTTTTATTTTGTATTTATAAAAAAATAATCAGTACTTAATACTTTATAATAAAATAAAAAATACTCAAATGTCTTTTTATAGACGTAGGTCTGTATTTGTTAAAATACCAAAGTTTTCCTTATTGTTATTAAAGTGTTCATATCACAAAATAGTCATTAAATATTAACATTTCTAATATAAATATGGTTTATCTCATTTCCGTGGAACTTACGATCACGGCGACCAGTGGACACCGGACTAACAGCACGTCAAAATTATTTTAATAAAAAAATGCACTTTGATTGATAAACACTCAGTCTGTACACTATAACTATATACTGATATAATAAACTGAATCCCTGATTATTATAAAATCACTAAAGCAAAATAAACTAAAATAAATGCTATAAAAAATTCTGCCCAAAAATGTGGACACAACCACTTTCTTTATTCACCAAAAAAACTTATTTTTCATTTTTAATAAAGTTAGTGACAGATCCACAATATGGGCAAAGATATCAAATCAAGATTTTTTTTTAAAACTAAATATAGTGATGTCTTTGGCTACCAGGCCAAGTTAAAAAACTTTTTTTTTTTCAATGACACATACAGTTCTGAAATTATTTTACTCTTTAACTCAGTTACCTGAAACTCACTTGAAATTCTACTATGCAAAACAAGTAGAGCCTCGAAAAACCGATTTCATAAAGTTACGTAAAGATTGTGATTCCCGCGTTTATTTCTGGGCCTATTTGTCAATCTACTCGCTATAAACAAGGCCATAGAGATGAGTCTATAAAAAATCCAATGGGTACGTCTCTTGCAAGAGATCAAATCGAAAAAATAATCGATTCACCCAATATACCATACTGATTCATTAGTTCAAATTTAAAACACACAGTGTGTTACCCAAGATTTTGGTTTATAAATGAAGTCAAATATTGAAATTTACACTTCATAGCGCCTCTAGCGATACCGTAGATAATTTAGATGCGTTTCAGTTTGTATTCATAAAATTTAACATTTTAAATAAATAAATACAATACATTCCTCATAATGTGCGTTTTCAGAAAACACTATGTTTATTTTTAGGCTTCCGTATCGGAATCCCAATTTCATTTACATATTATTTTTTTATTTTCATTAAGATTTTGTTTTTATTTTTGTCTAAAATAACCCAGTTAGTTTTTGTCTAGTCATTACGAAATTAAATAATAAAAAGACGTGTGGCACTCGGGGACTGCCGCGGTATAGCTATTTAATAGCATCGTCCGATTTCGGAGCAGCTCGTCTCGATTCGTGCGAGTTTCGTAGAGACGTACAATACGTCTAACCGCACGCACACAAACACCGTGCCGAAGTCTACCGAACTGAAACGACGTTAAACGATTGTGAGGTTTTATCGTTACGCAATTTCTTGGTTCGATCGCCGCGCTTAAAGCCCGCGATTAAAGCTATGCTAATAGCTTAAAATTGTTGTATCATTAAACATGCTTCAGGATACTTTTATGCCATATTTACCTGTATGAATGTCATCTCTGTATTTTTATTGTAAACTTGTCTGTCTGTGTAAAGATTATTATTATTATATCACAAAATTTATGATGTTCCAAAATGTGACAAGAATCGATTATTCAACTTAATCGACTTACTTGACTATTGATATTATGTTTGCATATACATATGCACATCACTAAGTGAAAGAATGAGAAAAAAAATAAATGAACCCCGTCTCAACTTCGCTTCACTTGTGTTTTTTTCTAATTTTACTGTCATTAGACCGATAATTTGATGCATATTTTGTATGCAACAGTTATTTTGACTACATATTGTGCACGATTATGTTTCAATTCATCGCAGGGAGTGCTCTAAGTGCTTCTATTAACTAAAATCAATAACAATCAGTGACCAACAAAGGTACGCTTGTGTTTGCTTTGGCTGAACGTATAACCTGTGTTTTGTGCTGGCGTCCGGTTGGCGTCAGTCATAGTTTGCGATATAATCACAATTGAGTCGTATATCGTTGTAATATCGTCGTGGAGATGTGTTCGAGGTAGATGTGAGGTGTGGGTTACTAAGTGATGTTTGTTTTTAGTTACCAAGATGAATTATGAGGCGGAAAGAGCGATGAATCAAAAGCGGCTAAGGATGGAGGCCGAGCCGGGGCACGGAGTGGTGCAGGGGAACGGTTTGCCGCTGAATTACATAGGTACATAATAATACTGTGTTGTGATTGATTTAGTGCGCGGGAAAGTTGTTTATGGAGTGGGGTTGTTGTTGTAGATAATGGGCACCAGATTCCGTACCAGCCGTACGCGGGCGCGTATAATACGCACTACCCGCCGCCCGACGCGTTCTCGCCGTACGGGCCTCCGCCCCCGGGGGGCTACGCCCCGCAGAACCTGTCGTATGCGCCGCCCGCGCACCAGAACTACCCTCACCACCAGAGCTTCCCCCCACAACAGCCGCAGGCGCAATTGCACATGCCACAGTCCCATATGGGTGAGTTTCAATCTGATTAGTTTTGTAAACCTAGTTTTTGAATTAATTTTTACACAGGTTTTTGACTCAAGAAATTACTATAGGAATAATTTAGTTTTACATGTATTTGTTTACGTTTTCATGAATTACTGAGAATGATGGAGCCAAAATATTTAATTTGATTCTGTTTGATTGGTTAAAGTAATCAGACAAACCATATGTTAAAGCAAAGTCATACAATGCAAAATTTTTACAATACAATGATGATAATATGATAATAAAATATTTCAGTGCAAGGCTACGGCGATGTTGGTGTGCACAAGCCAGCGTGGCCGCCGCAGCCCCACCTGCTGCCTCCACTCGACACTCAGAAGCCACTGGATGTGAAGCAATTAAAGCCAGAAATTAAACTTGAGCCTACAGATTCTCAGAAGAGACCACATCCGGAAAATGAAATGATGGTAAGAATGTATTTCATTGTTTTGTAATTAGAAAAATTATACCAGAGCCACTCTAAGTTGACTGATTTGACACGTGGGGCATTCCATGCCAAGCGGACAGGTAAAAAATGTTGATGCTTCAGATTTCAATAATATTTTACTATGTTATACCTATATAGGTCCTCAACATATATTATGAATATTTTTACTCTGTGATATATAGTTATAGATTTAGAGGCTAATGAAGTTTTGACTCTACAGCAGGAATGCACTATTTGTAGTCCCAAAAAACAATATTTATTATGTATAAAAATTAAACTTAATACATGAATTTTATAGTTTAGTTATTGAGCTTACTTTTGACATTTTTAGAAAATGTTTTTTTTATTTTTTTGAAGAAAAAAAATTGATTTTTATTTTTTATCCTCGATTTTCTCAAACTTGGACCACTTTAATTTTTATTATTTTTTTTCCTAAAATAGCTCATAGTATGTAAATAATCCTTGCCAAGTCTCATAATGGGCCCGAAGTTAGTTTAGGAGCTAGACCAGTTACAAGGCCGGAGCGCAGCGGTAGGCGCCGTGCCGCGCCTGCCGCCCGTTAGTAACAGTTTGCAGAAACATTTGATTTTATAATTAATTAATTGATTTTTCTTAAAAACATTAATAATTCAATAAACAACAGGTTTATTCACATATTTTTACAAGGTTATGAGTCTTAGCATTGCTGGTGCGTTTTATAATAACACCCTGAGCTGGACAAAAAAACTATAGTTGTCGGCAAAACCGCACTGAGTAATGATGTTACCTTCTGTAATACTCTCTTTTAACTGTCTGAAATATTGAGCTTGCTGGTCTGCGATATACACATGTGGCTTCAGCAGTTCCAAGGCTGTGCAAAGGCTGACGAAATCATCGGAAGGAAGGACTTGAGTGGCGATGGTGAAACGATCTGTTTGCGACTTCTGTGACAATACCCGGTACAATATATGGGTGTTTAGTGTTTACCCGTGGCCCCATTGGGTCGGCCCATTAACGGGTCCACGGGTAATTTTGATTCTCCGTGGTCCCATTGCGTTAGGGATTGCTCTCTGGTCTTATAATTTATCGATAAAAAATGTAAACCATTAACTAAACATAAGTTTTTAGCTATGTAATTTGCTACTCCTAATAACGCGTGTAGACCCATAAAGACAAATATTTAGTGTAATGGAACGCGTTATTTATATTAGTTTTTTTGTCCAGCTCAGGGTGTTATTATAAAACGCACCAGCAATGCTAAGACTCATAACCTTGTAAAAATATGTGAATAAACCTGTTGTTTATTGAATTATTAATGTTTTTAAGAAAAATCAATTAATTAATTATAAAATCAAATGTTTCTGCAAACTGTTACTAACGGGCGGCAGGCGCGGCACGGCGCCTACCGCTGCGCTCCGGCCTTGTAACTGGTCTAGCTCCTAAACTACTCCCGGGCCCATTATGAGACTTGGCAAGGATTATTTACATACTATGAGCTATTTTAGGAAAAAAAATAATAAAAATTAAAGTGGTCCAAGTTTGAGAAAATCGAGGATAAAAAATAAAAATCAATTTTTTTTCTTCAAAAAAATAAAAAAAAACATTTTCTATAAATGTCAAAAGTAAGCTCAATAACTAAACTATAAAATTCATGTATTAAGTTTAATATTTATACATAATAAATATTGTTTTTTGGGACTACAAATAGTGCATTCCTGCTGTAGAGTCAAAACTTCATTAGCCCCTAAATCTATAACTATATATCACAGAGTAAAAATATTCATAATATATGTTGAGGACCTATATAGGTATAACATAGTAAAATATTATTGAAATCTGAAGCATCAACATTTTTTACCTGTCCGCTTGGCATGGAATGCCCCACATGTCAGACTGACGGCACTAGTGAGGGACAACGGTAAAATTGCCGAAGTATATAAGTAACAGTTATTTCCACTTTATAACCAAGCAAGGTCTAAATTATAACAAAGGACAATGGGCAAAAATGTATGGAGCTTGGTCTATTTTTGAAATTGAGTGGCAGTCTCCGGAATCAGTATATCTTGCAAGGCACTATTAAACAACACTATTTAAAAAAAAAATCGTGAGCATATACCGGTTAGTTTAGGAGATATCGAATATTGTTGTCTTTGTATATTTCGATGATTCAATGCAAAAATTGTTTTATTTTTATAGTATTCCTATTGTTAAGTGTATATTATAACTATAAAAAGTCTAATATTTTTAAAGGTTTACAAGAAAATAAAAAACCGACCATATTTTTAAGATTTTATTATGATAAATACAATCACATACAAAAGGTACAATATAAAAACGTCCAAAGAAGTATTGTCGACCGGTTGCTGTTACCACCATACAGTTGCGTAAAACCCGCCAAGTGACTCTGGCCTCTCTCGGTCAGGTCGCGTTCCGGGACCAGCACTGTACGAACCGGAGCCAGGGGGGACCATTGTTGCGGCAAGCGCCGGACCAGTGGAGTCTTAGAGGCGGTATTGTGCGGGCGGAGCGGGTCAGCCCGCCGGCCAGGGAGACCCGTAGAAACGGGGGCCCTTCCGTCCGGCGGACTGGCCAACTCGGACCCGCACAGCTCAATACCAATGCGAGACTCCACGCCTTGTCTCGTTGTTGCCGCAGCAATAGTCTCCTCTTTACGCGGGCTTTCAGGGTGAGTGCGACAGGCTATTGTGCCTGTCGACCTCATATTTGGATCTCACTACCGCTTATCATCAGGTGGAGTGAGGTTATCTTGTTAGTTTAATATTAAAAAAAAATGGTTTTTTTTTTATAAAAAACTTACTCGTCTATAATAATAGTGTCTAAAAACGCAGCAGGTAATCGAATTTCATCTTGGTATCGTGCCGTGGCTGGGTGATTCCGTCAGACGAGTTTATACTATAAAAAAAATCACTTTTCGTAGGCGTAGGTTTATTGTAATTCTGAATTATCCTATTTAAATAAAAAACCGCTGTTTGCTTTTACACAATTATCAAAATAAAATAGGTATGTAATAATACGTTAATGAAATATAACAATCTTCATCACTCTATATTTCTATATCTAACCATGACTCGAAGTAACTGCCATATAATAAGTTTTTATTTATGACACGAACTATGATATGCAATTGAAATTTGAGACTGCCACCCGATTTTTATTTTAGCCCAAAATGCCCATTGTCCTTTTTATTAAAAACATTTATTCACATCCAGATAATAGAATTGAAGTTTCTTATTTAAAAATATATTTCTTTTTTAAAATACAATACTTATTAAATCCTTCATCCTATTTTTAAAAAATACCGGGTGAGTATTACCCTCTACGTCACTATGAAAACGTGTCAAATGGCGTAACCTTGTAAAAGCGTAATACAGAGTGGAAATTATATGTTTTCTTTTTATAATTCAATTATTTTAGATAATAAAAGATAAACAATTAGATAATTCGGTGCATTTGACATTTCGAAATAACGTCTTATTTTTAAAAGTTTCTTTATGATTCGCTAAATATTGTCCTCTTAACAAGGATAAATGCAAAATATAAAATAAAATGTGTCAAATCAGTCATCTAAGAGCGGCTCTGGTATAACTAGCCTTTGAGTATGGGAGTTGATGTGAAGATCAGCTAAGCCTGTCTGCATGATGGGCATCAGCATAGACTAAATTGGGAATTAATGTTTCCATGGCCAAAATCGGTCAAAAGCAATCAATCTGCAAACAAGCCATGGGCTGTGTCATTCAATACATAATTGAAATGGTTTTTCAATTATGGTGTGTCAGCTCTATTGCTTTCTAAATTTATCTAACCAATTGACAGTGAACAAACATAGATTTAATTGAATTATAATTATTTGGGTGAGTAAGATTTCCTGTTAGAATCCTTGTTTTCTTCCGTTACTTGGGATTTCGTTGAGAAATCTATAATTTGGTGCATTATACTCTTATGTTTATATAAAATCATAAAATGTGTAATAATACTCTAAATTGCATACATACAGCAAAACATAAACATGTTACTTATTTTGTATGAAAAATTGGTAAAATGATATATTTTTTGTTTTATTTAGGGTGGTGATCTTGATCAGCCAAAAATAAAGATCAAGACTGACATATTCAAGCCGGATGATTTAGCACAGAGACCTGTGGATAAACCACTTGGTATGTATTAATTTATTATTAGATACCTGTAAGGCCACTAAAAAAAAAAGTGTCTATGGCCGAGTGGTTAAGGTTGTTGTTTGCCATGCGAGAGGTAGCCAGTTCAAAACCCCGCCAGGTACCAATGTGTTTTTCAAATTTGAAATTCATATGTACCATCATTCGACGCTTTAACGGTGAAGGAAAACATCGTAAGGAAACCAGCACATCTGAGAGATTTTTCAACGGTGTGTGAAGCCATGTCAGAGGCCTACGGGCGGCTTAAACTCTGGCACCAGGTTGTTCATCAACCACACGATAAGAAAAAGAGGCCTCCAAGTTTAAAGTGCATTATATAGTTTTTAATCTAAGAAAAAAAAATTATTTGACACATAGCAAGTTTGCAATTGCAATGCTATTAAAGTCTACTTTACAATAACATTATCAAAACTATATGACTTTACAAAAACATCATGAATAAAGACCTTAATAATATTTATTACAGATGTTGTTCAAAAGCCGTTGGATCCACATAAACCAGCAGACTTACAAAGCAAAGGTATTATTTTTTTATTTATTGACATAGTATAATAATATCATCTATGTGTTACTACTTTTAAATGTGTCGGACAAAATAGTAATGAAGCCAATTTAGGTACTATATTTCTAATATGAGTTGGTCTTGAGATTCCGAAATTTTCTAGAATATGTATAGATGGAATAGGATAGCTATAGATGTCCGTCTATGTATTGAGTACATACTATGTTTTGTTTATAGATGACGTGCATGTCGGCGTTGATAAGCTTGGCGAGAAATCTGCAGGTCAGTGGATTACTATTTATTTATTTATTTATGGCTCTATGCAGTAGGTAAGTCCATAAAATCTGTCAGTCAGTTCAGTTCAGTTAGGTATTAAGAACCAAAAAGGTAAGCTGGTTGCCTAGCCCTAAGGTCAAAATCAAAAATCAAAAATGTCTTTATTTGGGGATAGGCAATTTACATGCACTTATAAAGGCCCAAGAAGGCTTGGCTTGACGTCGTAGTGGATGACATGCGTGCCAACAAACTCCGTGAAGGATGCCGAACACCGTGCGAAGTGGAGAGATAGAAGTAGGAAAGCGGACCCCGGGCTCCGCAAGGATGCAACCGGGAAAACGCGGAGATGATGATGATGATGAGGCAATTTACATGCACTTATAAATACCACCGGTTCGGAACGCCGATTCTACCGAGAAGACTCCGGCAAGAAACTCGATAGTTACTCTTTTTGAAATTGTGCATTTGATGCATTTTCAAGTGTCCAATGTCCAAGTCGATTCAATGGTCTTGAGCGCTTCCTCACTACTCGATACCGGTACGTGCCGGGTCGTTTTTCGCCTCTAACCTACGTATTTTACCTAACCTTAGCATTAGGGACCGCCCAACGACGCCCTGAGCCGAGGTCGAGCCCCGTTATGGTGAGAGCCATCCGTTCTCCGCAAGTCCGGTGATGATGACGAGTCTACTCCAAGCCGTCATTGCATGTCAGTTAGAAAAAGGTTGTTAGCATGTGGGGTGTGGAAAATCCGTTTTCATTAGAGCGAGGCCTCACTTCGAGTCGATGATTATCATTCGCAATAGATAGATACATTGCAGTGCAGCTGCTAAAAAGGTGGGAAGTCCCCGAATATCACTTTGATATCTAGATAACTCGACGAGATATTACAGTTTTAATAGCGCATTTTTTGGACGAGCTTGAAAACGCTCCATATTATCCTGTACAAAATAATGACGTCACACTCCTATATTTTGTATGCAGCGCCTAGGAAGTTTGTTCGGCAGGTTCATCAAAAGTTGCGTTTATGGATATGACTTCACAATGAATGATTTTACTAATTATGTTATTTATGAGATGACAACAATATTTTAAGTGATTTTCATTAATAATATTGATTTACTTAAATCTTACTGCTAGCTATAAACATGGCAAGCACAACAACCTTACCTTTACCTTTTTTCCCTAACTGACGTATGGTGATGGCTTGGAGCCTCGTCATCATCACCGGACTTGCGGGGGAGCGGATTGGTTTCACCCCTAACCAAAACAACTACAGTCAAATACCTTATTCGGGCTAGCGACTGTTTTATGGACCAACTAGCTTACCGCCCGCGACTTTGTAGAGATGTTTAGCGAGTAAAATATTACTTACTAGTGGTACCGGCGAATTTCATACCGACAAAACTATAAACCTTCCCTGGACTATCACGAACATTTTAAAACCAAAATTACCTAAATCGGTCCGGGCGTTCTCGTGTTTTAGTCAGACTAACGAACAGCAATTCATTTTACCAATGCAATAGCAATTTATTTTTTATTTTTATTTTTTTTATTTTTTTAACTGCCAGTGAAATACGCAACTATAAGTACCTATTTACCTACATCTATTCGAAAATAATGGATGACAATAAATGTAGTGGTTGTTGTTTAACCATTATGGACAACCGCTTCATGGTATGCTCAAATGAGCAATGTGGAAAAAGGTATGATATTAATTGTCTTCAAATTAAATCTGATGCCTTTATGGAATATACTCCGACTTACAAAAAGAAATGGATATGTCCGGAGTGTGTTTGTTTATACCCGAAAAGCGGTAATATGGAAACGCCGGTGCGAGCTAATACTGTTGATGTGGATATCACCGACACCCCCGCACGGAACGTGAATACCCAGCGCGGGAGCAAAGCGAGGTTCTCCCCGATGATGATGGATGACGGAGATGCGGCATTACTTTATGAATTGAGACAATTACGTTCCGAAATTACAGCCCGGCTGGACAGCCAGGCTAATGCGATAGCTCATTTACAATGTCAATTCACGGAAACGAAAAAAGATCTCAGACAACTACTAAGAACTATGAAGGTAATCGAAGAAAGATTTGACTCGAAGGTAACTCAAAATGTTCAAGCACAGCCGCCAACAAATAAGGTGAAAAGCAGCACTACCGAGACAACTACTGAAGCAGTCATTACGAGTCAAAATATTAACACCACAAGTGTAACTAAAAAGTTAAAAAACAAGAACAACAAAAATTCCGATAAGACACAAAGTTACAGTGGGGCCATGAAATCTGCGGGATCAACCATGACACAAACTAGTAGTACATGCCCACTAGCCATCGTTCCAGAAGTAAACCCACGTGAATCCAATGAAATTGGATGGACAACAGTTCAATATAAAAAAGCAAACAGATTTGCAAAGGATGTCCACATTGGAAAGAATACTCAGCTGAAGGGCATAGTAGCTACTGAGAGGAAAAAACACTTACACGTATGGAGATTGCATTCTGAAACTACTGTGGAAGCTATAACCGATTATGTTAAAAGTGTATGTGGTTCAGAAGTAAATATAAAAGTTGAGAAAATAAAACACAAAACGGAACGGGACTACTCATCTTTCATAATTGGCGTACCTGAACAATGCTATGATCGATTAAATAACGCAGATATGTGGCCCGTAAACACTGAATTCAATGAATGGATTTGGTTTCGTAGGACAACCAAAAAAATCGGTATATAAGGAGATTGAAATATTCTATCAAAACGTCAGGGGACTACGAACGAAATTGGATACTTTTAGAACGAACATAGAATCGTTAAATGCGGACATATATGCAATAACGGAAACAGGATGCAATGAATCAATTCAAGACGCGGAAATTGTTCCTCGGGGATACACGATAATTCGTTGCGATCGAGCGGACGGCCGAAAGCATGGCGGCGCGGTTCTCGTGGCCACACACCGGTTCGAACTGCGACAAGTAAAAGTAGCGGAAGAGTCGATGAATGGGTATGTGTTCGAAATGGTTTGTGCAACGGTCTATTTAAACAATAAATTCATGTTTTTGTGTTGTGTTGTTTACATTCCACCGGGAAGTTCGGAAAATGACTATATGATATTGTTTAGATTAATTGAAAATTTGTGTGATAGATATAAGGAAGTAATTTTGTTAGGAGATTTTAATTTATATTCATGCCCTGTAAACGTTAGCAATTATTATGAATATTTTATGTCATATTGCGAGTTGACTCAAAATAACGCGGTGCCTAATTGTTCGGGTCGCCAGCTGGATTTGGTTCTGAGTACGGCGCGGTGCGGGCCGGTGCGCGCGGCGGCGGCGGGCGCTGCGCTGGTGCCCGTGGACGCCTACCATCCACCGCTCGCGGTGAGCGTGCGCGGCGCGCGCGCCCGCGCCGGCGACGAGCGCGACCGCCCGCTCAATGCCCCGTTCGCTAACATTAGACCGCTGTGGAATTTCTATAAGGCAGACTACCAGATGTTATACGCTACCCTTGCGTCTATTGATTGGAGCGAAATATACGAGATGCATGAAATAGATGGGATGTTGGACGTCTTTTACGATAAAATATACGAAACATTAGATGAATGGGTACCAAGGAAAAAGCAAAATTGTAATAATACAAGAGGCGAGTATCCGATATGGTACACGGCAGAAATTATTAAAATGATTAAAAATAAAGCAAGACTACACAAATGTTCAAAAAGGACTAAGCATGAACAAGATTATAAAGCCTATTCGGAGTGTAGATCTCAAGTAAAAAAAAAGATTGAAGCTGCTCATAGAGAATATAAAGTTAAAATTCAATTTCAGTTTACTAAGAATCCTAAATTATTTTGGCAATATATGAAATCGCAGAGAAGTTTAATAAATAGACAGCGTATCGTAAAAGATGGCCAGCATCTAACAGATGATCAGTGTGCCATAGAGTTCGCGAATTATTTTGAGTCGGTGTATAGCACGCAGGAGCCGCGACTCGACGCGCGGGCGGCGGCCGAGGAGGCCGGGGCCAGCGCGGCGCGGGTGACGGTCGACGAGCTCAGTCTGGAGGAGGTGAGGGAGGCGCTAGTGCGACTTAAACCAAAACAGTCTTCTGGCCCGGACGGTTTACCTGCTTTCTTTGTCCGGGACTGTGGTCGGATTCTGGCGGAGCCACTATGCCACATTTTTAACACAAGTTTGAAGAATGAGACGTTCCCAAAACGGTGGAAAACTACAAGAGTGATTCCTGTACCTAAGGGCAAGTCGAGTCCGGATGTGAGTGGATACAGGCCAGTGGCGGTCCTCTCGTCGCCGGCTAAGGTGTTCGAGTCTGCCATACAGCGCAGTCTGCAGGCGCAGGTAAATGTGCGACTGGCGGACGCGCAGCACGGGTTCCGTCCGGGCCGCAGCACGGCCACCAACCTGCTCAACTTTATGGCGCAGGTAGTGCCGGCAGTCGACGCAGGGTTGCAGGTTGATGCTGCGTATTTCGATTTTCGAAAAGCATTCGACATCGTGGATAATGATGTGTTATTAAGAAAACTAGCAGAAATTGGTTGTACTCCGCACCTGTTGCAGTTCTTGGCTAGCTATATGAAGGAGCGTCAACAATACGTTGACTACAATGGTAGCGAGTCTGAACCGTACTGCACCAGGTCCGGGGTAAGCCAGGGCAGCAACTTAGGGCCTCTCGAATTTATCATTATGATAAACAGTTTGCCGGAAGTGGTCAGAGACAGCAATTGTTTGTTGTTTGCTGATGACCTGAAGTTGCTGCTAGAAGTTAAGGATGTGTCAGATTGCGAGCGTTTGCAGAACGACATAGATAGAGTAGTGAGGTGGAGCCATGAAAACAAGCTCTATTTCAATGTCTCAAAATGCTCAACGATCTCCTTTACTCGGGCGAGGACGGCCATCCAGTACGAGTACAAGGTGGAGGAGACACCGATGGAACGAGTATCCCAGGTGAGAGATCTCGGTGTGTATGTTACGCAAGAGGTAAGGTTTCGTGAACACATCGTTAAAATCTGCAAAAAAGCTTATAGAAACTTAGGTTTCCTACTCCGACAAACACAAGGTTTTACTAAAATTACAACACTGAAGGTACTGTATGATGCATTGGTCAGGAGTCACTTGGAGCACAATGCGGTCGTCTGGAGTCCTCACGAAGCCAAATACGATATCATGTTGGAGCGAGTTCAGAACAAGTTTATGCGACATCTGTACCATAAACTTTACGGGGTATATCCATTTTACCCGCTCATGTACCCAACACTGTTCGTGCTAGGCATGGTGGGGTACAACAAACTGCGCGTGCGGCGAGAGTTCGCGCTCGCCGCGCGCGTGGTGCGGCTGCTGCGCGGGCGCGCGCACGACCCGGGCGTGCTGGCGCGCCTGACGCTCAGCGTGCCCGACCGCTACGTGGAGCGGCGCCGACGCCCGCCGCTGCTGCTCGCGCCGCGCGCGCGCACGCAGCTGCTGGCCGCCGCGCCGCTCACCCGGGCCGTCCACCTCGTGAACCAACTCCACGACCGGTTGGATGTGTTTTCGGACGATTTGAGTCAACTAGCAATAGTACTTTTATATATAATATGTTTTGTGACATGATCTCATTATTATAATAAATAGTTAAATAAGAATAATATGTTTGTTAGTAGATAAGTAAATAATTAGATATAAGTGTATATATACATAATATAAGTGGGCCATGCTATTGCATTAGGAAAAATATCCTGTAATGATAGTTTTAAGGTCAAGGCAATAAATAAATAAATAAATAATAAATAAATTTTTATTTATAAGATTTATAGCGCAGACGGTTTAAAGTAGCTTCCTATCCTTTCTCAGGCTCTGGACTATCTGTACCAAATTTCATTTCAATCAGTTCAGTACTCTATGCGTGAAAGAGTAACAGACAGGCAGACAGAGTTACTTTCGCATTTGTAATATTAGTAAGGATAGTAAGGATTGAAATGCTTCTGTATGTATGAAGGCTATGTGTTTGCAGACACGTGCAAGGCAGAGGGCACAGAGGGCGCGGGCGACGCGCAGCGCGCTACCGAAGCTGTGCCCGCACATAACGACAAGTGAGTACCAGTTTTCTATAGATTACATACATACATACAATCACGCCTTTTTCCCAGAGGGGTAGGCAGAGATCACTTCCAGCGATCCACTTTTCATCTCTGTGGGAAACGTGACGCGACGGGTTGTGGACCACGTCGCCGCCATTCTGCCTTGTGCATTGTTTTAACAAGGTCATTGCGTTCCCACGAGTAGCAAGGATATATGACGGGGGAAGGAAAAGGGGAGGAAAGATACTATCGCCTCGGATGATTTGGACTGAGTCGATAGCAGCTCGAGGAGCCGGGTCGCTTACCCGTATACCGTTCACCAACCACCGGACAGATAGTTGTGACTGGTATCCCCTGACTGACAAATAAACAATTATTCTATGTGTTGTGTGTTCCCAGGGAGGAAGACCGCAAGCCGTTCAGCAGTCCCGAGTTGAAGGCGGCCACCCCCAAGACCCCTTCGGGTCTGGAGGTCAGTGTATGTAGCTACTCCAGTTTTATTATTTACTTAGTTTTAAGTTTTATTTTTTTTTAATAGGCCAGTCATAACTTATACACAGTCATATTTGTTTTAATTATCTTGTGTGCCAATTGTATTTAGTCTGTAAGCATGCTTGTAAAATTGAATAAATGAATAAATATGGTTGAAGAGCAGAAATAATGGTTTAGGAAAACGGTAAATATGAACGCTATAAAAATATAATAACGACTCGAACACCCGTTCTTCTAAAATTTTTAATTTACAAGAAATAATGGTCCTAGCCTTCTGATTTTTATCTTAAACTAGCTTTCCGGCGCGACTCCGTCCGCGTAGAGACGTTTATAGCGCAGTCAGTTAAAAAGTAGCCTATGTCCTTTCTCAGGCTCTGGACTATATCTGTACCTAATTTTATTAAAATTGGTTCAGTGCTCTATGCATGTTTGCGTAACAGATAAACAGAGTTAATTTCGCATTAATATTATTACTAAAGATTACTAAGGGTTATTGTGACCAAAGAGCCATAAATATTTGACTTAAACATTTGCGTTTTGTCTTAAATTATAGAATTTTTATGTCCAAACGTTGACAGTTAAATGTTGATGAAACGTCGGGCAGTAAGTAGCTATGTAATTTGCTACTCCTATTAACGCGTGTAGACCCATAAAGACAAATATTTAGTGTAAATGTTGATTAATTTAAATTTTGTATGTGACTTTTAATTTGCTAATATCATAATCGGCAAATCAGCGCTTAAATGTCTCTTAATTATCATATCAGTACTCAGCTACTAATCCCCCTGTAGAAGTTATGTCGGGCCTTATTTGTACAAATGGTTTTTAATTAAAACATGTGTCGATTGTGCTTATTAATGAACGATTGGTGTCAGTTTTATTTCGGCTGTATATTGGTATATCATGTAAATTATATGGAAATTTTGAACATTTATCTATTAATGTTACATGAAATTTTATTTTTTTTTTTTATTATTTTTTTTTTTTTTACTTAGCCTATATTGTCCCACTGCTGGGCAAAGGCCTCCCCCAATTCACTCCAAAGCTGTCGATCTCCAGCCAAGGCCGACCAGTTCCGATTATAGGTATCTAGATCATCTCGCCACCTCTTTTTGGGCCTTCCTCTTTGTCGACGCCCATCTGCCGGTTGCCATTGGGTGACCAGTTTTGCCCATCTTTCAGGAATCATCCTACAGACGTGACGTGACATGAAATTTTATGTTTTCAAATTTACCGAAATTTCCAGGTGTTTTGGTTCAGAATGTCCAATACGCAAAATGTCCAGTTGTTTCAATATGCCTGTTTCACAAATCCTTTATTCATTGTTATTCACTCTAAAACATCACAAATTACACATAATATAGAAAATAAGGTACACCCCTGAATATTCTGTGGATTGGATATATCATGTTTAAATCTTGTGTAGTCCTATAGCGCTACCATGAGTTTAAAAGTGACAGACTCGATATCGCCTATGTAAAAAATGTCTATGAAAAACTTGTACAGCGCCCCTACCGGTAACGCTTTGAACTAAAATCGGTAGTATGAAAAAAACAATTTGATAGCTTTTTAACGTATGTAAGTTTTCGATAGCTAACTCATGGTAGCGCAACTATAATGTGGTGGGTGTGTTATGCATTGGTCAGTAAGGGTAAGCGCGCACTAGAGTGTCTTATGTCATCGTGACAGTACGGTCGATCAAGAAAGTGTTTTATAAGTAAAATAATCATAAGGTTGAAGTCATGTTGAATTTTAACTGATTTTCAGTCTTAGGTAGAAAGAGGAATTAGTTTTAAAGTCTAAATATTTATTTGCAATTTGCATTCATGAAAGTAAATAAATTAGTATATTTTTGCTACAACGAGTAACAATATCGAAGCTAGTTAATCATATTACCCGTTTGGTCATAACTTAATCATAATGAAAGTGTGATAGTGGCATTTACTAATAAGTTTATTAGTTTACTAGCCGTGCCAGCGACTTTGTCTGCGTTTCCTCCCGTTTTTTACATATTTTACACTGTTTCTTTGCTCCTATTGGTTTCAGTGTGATATTATATAGCCTAAAGCCTTCATCGATAGAAGGTCTATCCAATACAAAAATATTTTTTCGAATTCGGGTCACTAGTTCTTGAGATTAGCGCGTTCAAAAGTTATTTACCTTACCTAAAAACCTCGTATAATTGTATATATTTAACGGGTAAAATGTGACAAATAAAAACGCCTGCATAGCACAGAGGTTAGAGCATCCGACGCGATATCGGAAGGTCCGGTGATTCAAATCGCCGTGCAGGCGGGATCATGAATACGAATTTTTTCAATTGTTAAATTTACATTGAGCTTTAATAGCATTAAAAAAGCAACAAATAAAAATAAATTTCTAACTTAACATACTTGGCCGACCGTACGTCCATGTTTTTCGACAAACGACATATAGATTAGTAGTAATATACAACGACATACGTCTCGTGAGCGCCCCCCGATACGCCCATGCCCCGCCCCCGCCCCCCGTCAGTTTAGTTTACCGTACAGCCCAAGAAGCGCGGCCGGCCCAAGGGCTCCACCAACAAGCCCAAGCCCGCCGCCCTCCGCGCGCCGCCCGCGCGCCCCGCGCCCCCGCGCCCGCCCGCCCAGGCGCCCCGCCCTAGGGCTCCCGGGTACAACCACTATGCGGTGCGGCCGTTCAGGAAGGACTTCTCTGGGATTCAGTTTCGTAGGTGAGTACAAAATAGCGTGGTCAGACACAATTACTCCGACCAATCAGCAATGGGCTCACAATAGACCACGCCCCGCCGCGCCGGCCCGCCCAGGCGCCCCGCCCTAAGGCGTCGGGGTACAACCACTATGCTGTGAGGCCGTTCAGGAAGGACTTCTCTGGGATACAGTTTCGTAGGTGAGTACAAAATAGCTCCGCCCTCCAATCAGCAATGGGCTCACAATAGGCCCCGCCCACCCGTGCCCGCCCGCCGTCGCGCCCCGCCCTAGGGCCCCCGGGTACAACCACTATGCGGTGCGGCCGTTCAGGAAGGACTTCTCTGGGATTCAGTTTCGTAGGTGAGTTGCAAGAGCGTGGTTATACACGATAACTCCGTCCAATCAGCAATGGGCTCACAATAGGCCATGCACCCGCGCTGTATGACGGTCGTGCCCCGCCCTAGGGCTCCGGGGTACAACCACTATGCGGTGCGGCCGTTCAGGAAGGAGTTCTCTGGGATACAGTTTCGTAGGTGAGTTGCAAGAGCGTGGTTATACACAATAACTCCGACCAATCAGCAACGGGCTCACGATAGGCCACGCCTACCTGCGCCCGCCCGCCCAGCCGCCCCGCCCTAGGGCGCCCGGGTTACAACCACTATGCTGTGAGGCCGTTCAGGAAGGACTTCTCTGGGATACAGTTTCGTAGGTGAGTTGCAAAAGCGTGGTTATACACAATTACTCCGTCCAATCAGCAATGGGCTCACGATAAGCCACGCCCTACCGCGCCGGCCCGCCCAGGCGCCCCGCCTTAGGGCTCCCGGGTACAACCACTATGCTGTGAGGCCGTTCAGGAAGGGCTTCTCTGGGAATCAGTTTCGTAGGCGAGTGAGGATCTTTATATACAGGCTCTTAATAGGCCACGCAACCCGCGCGCCCTTTCCCCGAGCTCCAGGGTACATACAACCATTACGCTGTACTGCCGTTAAAAGAGGACTTCAGTTTCGTGGTACTCCACGTCATTCAGTCCTCACCCCCCAAATAGCAACCTGTACCTAAAGGGTTGGTCTATCGAAAGGCAAAGGCCACATACTGGTAGTAAAAAAGTAATTTTGGCGATTTTCCCCGTCTACTTGTCAATTATTTGCTATTCCGTAGATAGAAGTTTATCAATAAAAAATACATTTAGCTATGCTGGCTCTAGATGCCAAGCGCATAAGTGCTTAAGCTACTTACCACGGGATCAGATCAATGTATTTGATGTTTTGAAATATTAATTTATTTATTTATAAATATATAATCTAACCCCCTCTCTAACCCGCAGGCGATGGAGCGACGACTGCCTAGACTCGTCCCACATACCCAACGAGGTATACTTCGGCGACGTGCCCGTGTCCGCCGCGGTGCTGTTCAACTACTACGACGCGAACGCGGAACGAGAGCGGCTCGCCACCCAGGCCGCGCAGATAGCGGCGCAGAAGGCGGCCGCGGCGAAACTGGCCGCCGCCAAGCTGCAGGCCCGGGGATTGATATCCAACGAGGTGAGGGACTGAGCAGTTAATAAAGTGTCATTAAACAGCCTGTTCAACTACTACGACGCGAACGCGGAACGAGAGCGACTCGCCACCCAGGCCGCGCAGATAGCGGCGCAGAAGGCGGCCGCGGCGAAACTGGCCGCCGCCAAGCTGCAGGCCCGGGGACTGATATCGAATGAGGTGAGGGACTGAGCAGTTAATAAAGTGTCATTAAACAGACTTCGTACTCAGGTTGGTCGTAGCAAGGGAAATAGGCTCAAATGAGGATTCACTGACGCATTAGATCTGGCCTGTGTGTGCGGTTTCTTGCCATCCCGCTTGTCCGGAAACCTGCTCGCTTACTACTTACACTATTGTGTAAGTAAAGAAGTGAGCCATATGCTAAGATATTTTAATATGTATAACTATACATATAAGACAATTGTTACACCCTTACAGGCTTTTATGTGTGCAATAAATGAATAAATAAAACTTGCGTCCAGTGATGTGTACCGATATACACACCACCATCATTCATCCCCAATGCTAGGGGTGGCATGTATGGGTCTACCCTATACTGGGGCTATACACACGAACACACATACTAAATCAGTATTTATTATGTTACAGGTTACAACAGTAGATTCCTCATCTTCGGAGGATTCGTCAGGTTCTTCAGGGAGCGACTCGGAAGAAAGTGACGAAGTAAGTAATATTATGCTTTAGATTGATATGATGTGATACTATTTTGTTTTTTAGGATTCAGCTACTTTAATAAAGTAGTAGTGCTGGTACAGATAGAAATAATATAAATATCTCTATTATTGATAAAATTATGGAGATCTATTAGACTGAGATGAGGTCTGATTCTAATTTTAATGTTAAACAATACACCGTGGAGTTTTACTGGTTGTTTTACCATAGCAGAATGATTTACCTTTAGTAGTGCTATAGAATTATGCTAGAATATTTCTTTAAAAAAAATAAACACTTATTTATAATTATTCCTAAAATTAGAATCATCCAACTTGAAAGTGTGAGAAGTGATAGTCTTTTAAATTACGTTTTTGTGACGGAATCAGATGCTTGCCGCATGATATTGGTGATAAAAGCTAAAGAAGCTCTATGCCCTAAATAATAAAGCGATTCGAGAGTGCTTTCGAGTTTCGTTTAACCCTTTCGTAAAACCGGTATTTATTGAAATTAAATGAAATAATTTATTCTGCAAGTAGATTTCAAGAAATTTTTTCGCATGTAAAATCACAGGTTAATTAATTACAAATAAATAATAATAATATGTACAAGTTACATAATTCTTGGATGTCCAAGCGAGCAGCTCATCATGTCTATGGATTCTTATCATTCAAATAGTCTTCTACTTTATAGTACCCCTTTTTCATAAGACATGATTTAATAAAGACTTTAAATTTATACAACGGCAATTCAATAATATTTTGCGGAATCTTATTAACAATATTATACTTAAACCTATGAATGATTTTCCAAATTTTTGATGCCTGAGTCTTGGAACAGAAAGCTTATATTTCTGGTGTTAAAAAAAATAGATTTGAATGAAAAAAAGTGCACATATCTATCACTATTAATATATAATCAATGATTATTATGATGTGTTTTTCTTGATGATGATGATTGATGAATGATTATTATGTTGATTATTAATCATTTACATCGGGAAATCAACTACTAAAATTTCACGGTTTATACAATGTTTTGGTAGTCTTTTTTTTGTATATTCCCTCTTTAAACCTCCAACCCCCCTCTTGCAGGACGGCACGCCCCTCAAGCGCGGGCCGGGCCGGCCCAAGGGCTCCAAGAACACGAGCCCCAAGCCCGCCGGCGCCACGCCCGGCCGCCGCGGCCGCCCGCCCGTGCCGCCCGAGCTGCGCCAGCCCGGCATCACCGACATGAAGAAGTTCTGCAAGGCCGCCGGGATACGGTTCGACTATAAGAAGCTTGTTGAAGGTGGGTGATGATGTAGACTCGGCTAGGCCAGGTCAACGCTAGAGGTAGCTAATAACGTAGGCAGTTGGGGATAAAAGTTTCAAACTGTCAAAATATAGACTTGGCTTAGAAGTCCTACCAAGGCCACAAAATAAAGGTATAACATGGTCTTAGAACACCAACCCTACGTCACTACATGAAAAAGTTTTAAGGCTGCTGGGATACGGTTCGAACAAGAAGCTTGTCGAAGGTGAGTATAGGGTCTTAGACGCGATGCTAGCGCCATCTAGCGTTTCCACGGAGCAATCACAAACTAAACAGATGGTCACTATATGAGGAAGTTATAAGGCCGCCGGGATACGGTTCGACTATAAGAAGCTTGTTGAAGGTGGGTGATGATGTAGCCTCAGCTAGGCCAGGCCCAGGCCGGCCCCGCGCGCGCCGTCCGAGCTGCGCCAGCCCGGCATCACCGACATGAAGAAGTTCTGCAAGGTCGCCGGGATACGGTTCGACTATAAGAAGCTTGTTGAAGGTGAGTAATGATACCGGGCTACTCCAAGCCAGTTAGGAAGTTAGGCAGAAAAGAGTTTTGAACTGTCAAAATATAGATTTAGCTAGGCCAGGGCCCGAAAAAATTTTGGAAAGAAGGTACAGTCTCTTAGAACACCGGCCCAGTGTCACCGATATGAAGTTCTGCAAGGCCGCCGGGATACGATTCGACTAGAAGAAACTCGTCGAAGGTGGATGCTGATGAGGACGAGTAGTAGCCAAGCCATTAACGTAGGCAGTTGGGAAATGAAAAGTTTCGAACGACTAAAATTTCGTAAGATTTTAGACTTTCGCGTTCCATTACACTAAATATTTGTCTTTATGGGTCTACACGGCAAATTACATAGCTACTTACATATGCTATGTAATTTGCTACTCCTAATAACGCGTGTAGACGACCCATAAAGACAAATATTTAGACTAAAATTTCCCCTGGGAACAGGATGCGAGTTAGAGAGTTAAAACTTATAGCTCGCGGTAGTAGCAACCAAGAAACGCCGCGGCGGTTGTGGGGCGGAAAGGGGAAGATAACCGAGTGAGCAACCGTAATAGTAGGAGAGCTGGCAAGAATTTTTGGGTATGTAGCTAGGTATTTGAAGCTTCAGCTTGCCTCAAATACCAACCCGAAAATTCATGCCAGTTCTCAGACTAGAAAGCGGCAGACGCCTGACACGGTCGTGTCAAATATTGAATAGTGTGGGATTTTTTGAAATATTGAAACCTCACTTAAAAATAATAAATAAATTTTTTTTAAACCTTTTTCCCTCACACAAAGATCTCTCATTTATAACACGCCACGCGGACGAAGTCGCGGGCAAAAGCTAGTCAAGTACAAGAGAAAAGAGAAGACGAAGTTTGCTACTGTTTACCACTTATTCTTAACAATCCTTCACTGTTTCACCCAAGTTATTCCCCATTCCAGGTTGCACAAAGAACAAAGAGCGAGTGCAAAAGATGATGGACCTCCTAACGGCGGCCGGGCTGGACGGCAAGCCGACCATAGAGAAGTGCAAGGCGCTGAAACAGGCGCGCGTAGACAAGAAGGAACAGGAGAAGCAAGCGAAGAAAGAGGCGAAAACGAAGCACAAAAAGGAGGATGGTTGGTGACACGTTTTTTTTTTTTTTCTATTTTACCAGCTGTCCGAAATTGTCTATGTGTAGGTATAGAAAATAACCTTGATGTATGGGAGCCTCCCTTGATTATTTGTTTTATATTATAAATATCAAAAATCGCGGTACAGAAGGTAGTTTAGGTGTGATAGCCATCCGCTATCCCGCAAGCCCGGTGATGATGACGAGACTACTCCAAGCTATCAATGGATGTCAGTTAGGAAAAAAAAAGGTACGGTTAGTTTCTAGTACGGCTAGTACGGCTTCGGGTTTTAGTTCCACTTTTCTGCTACATGTCATTGGCATGGAATGCCCTTCCAGCTCATGTTTTTCCCTCCCAATGATCCCGGGCTCTTCAGGCGGGGCGTGAAACGGCATTAGGTAGAGTGAGGTCATCTTGTAAGCCTTTTTATTAAAAAAAAAAATGGTTGCCTGTAAAGTCGGTTTTACGGGCGAAGATTTTACGTGACAACGTCTTTTTCTCGGTAGAATATTTATTGATATGAATATAATTAAATTGCACAATAGGATCGGTCTGCCGCGCCGCGCGCGGCAGACCGATCCGACGATCATAGTTGAGTGGGAGAGAGACGCAAGGCATTCGGCGGGCCTCTCTCTCGTTCGGTGACTCATCGTAACGTTACCGAGCGTTACACTTTTTCATAAGTGACTCCCAGCCGCAACCTAATTTAAGACGTTGTCACGTCAAAAGTTAATAAATAATAATAATAAATATCTGGGACATTTCCACTCACGGTCATCTGACCCCAAACTAAGCAAAGTTTGTACTATAGGCGTCAGAGACTAATATACTTACATATATATTTATAAATACATACTTAAATACATAATCACACCCAGACACGGAACAAACACTGATGTTCTTTACACAAATATTTGTCCCGAGTGGGAATCGAACCCACGACACTCGGAACCGCCAGGCAGGGTCACTAACCACTGTTCCACCGAGCCAGTCAAAAAGTTAGGTACATAGTTCATTTATTTATTTGTTCTTTGATAACAGTGGAAACGGGCAGTTCGGAGGCGCGGCGGATGACGCGCGGCGCGACGGGCGTCAAGCCGCGGCAACGCATCGTGATCTCCTCCGACGAGGAGGACGACACCCCCGCCGCGCGGCGCACGCTCTCCAAGCTGCGCTCCAGCGTCAACGACGACGACTCCGACTAGGTGAGCACCCGCCGACCGACCCGACACGTCGGCATCCCCTCCGACGAGGAGGACGACACGTCCGCGAAAATCACGAGGAAAACATATATATGCCTATCTTATACGTGGCGTCAAACAGCATTTCTGCAGGCATTCAGGGTGTGGATGGCGAGCCCAATAGATCTGTCTGTCGACTTATGTGGACCTTACAAACGCTTGCCATCAGGTGAGGTGAGGATCATCCTGGAAGTTAAAAAAAAGTACCTTTAAACAGGTTCTCAGTCACATAGGAAATATTTATTCCGTTCTCTCTCGGAAAGTGCATCGTTTCATAACCAGCGTACGCTTCCTTTGGACGTTTGGACGTTTGTATGGAGCGCTTTTTGAGCTCGCCCAAATAATGTGCAATTAAAATTGTAATATCTCATGCTTTTTACCTAAACGTAAACGTTATAATACAGGGGATACCAGTCACAACTATCTGTCCGGTGGTTGGTGAACGGTATACGGGTAAGCGACCCCGGCTCCTCGAGCTACTATCGACTCAGTCCAAATCATCCGAGGCGATAGTATCCTTCCCCCCCTTTTCCTTCCCCGGTCATACATCCTTGCTACTCGTGGGAACGCAATGACCTTGTTAAAACAATGCATAATGGCGGCGACGTGGTCCACAACCCGTCACGTCACGTTTCCCACAGAGGTTCTGTGATCTCTGCCTACCCCTCTGGGAAAAAGGCGTGATTGTATGTATATGTATGTACTTTCAACAGTGTCTTTGTATTCGAGTGGTTCATCCAACTTTATCAAAATAAAAAAATAGTCAAATACCCTATTGTGACAGTGTTTTAATTCACTGTATGTTAATCCCCAGGTAATCCTTCAGGCGTCTAGCACAAGGCAGTGTCGGACTCTCCCGCGCCTCTAGAAAGTGCTTCGACGGAGGCGCTACGGAGTTTGGATGTTTCCTACTAATATAAGGTTATGTGACAAGAACGACACATCTGTGTATACTACAGTGTGTGAAGTATGCAGTTTACTGTACAACGGACTGTTTGAATGTATAGTTTGGTGTCGGTTGTAGCCAAATTAGGTTAGCGCGAATGGTGTGTTCTTGAGAACAGATTTTTCGTTGTTGTGACGTTTTGATTTTAAATTAACTACTCATAGCTCGATTTTAGTTGTAACGTTGTTAACGCAATGTTGCTCAAGGCCTTTAGTGGAGACTTAATAACTATTTGACTCTATTTACACGGTTGGTTTGTTTCTAAAATATGAATTAACAAGTTAGTATTGGTTTTTATATATTTAATATAAATCTGTTCTTAAGAACAAGGCACTTGTATGACACTGCTCAAATGGAGTAAATAGTATCAAGAGCAGTTGAATACAATGTATAACAAAGACACGCGTGCGATTCTGAACCTTATTACCATAAGGGTTAGCTTTGTAGTTGACTGGCCAGGCGGAAACTTCCAAGTAACTAGTGCGTATGATTATTATAATGTGCGAGCAAGTTGCTTAAGACAATAGTTCGTGTTTTGAAGTAAATCTAGATTTTAATGTAGGCGTTGGATTGGCAGAATATATTATCTTGAGACGAGAAAACGATTGGAAGTCATAGGACACAGTATGTACAGAATAACCTGAAGGTTTTACTTGGTATCTTATTTTTAACAGTTGCATTTTGTTATTGAATTGATAAGGTACTATCTATCTACCTTAGTTGTGTAATATGAGGCAATTTCCCGTTGATTTGGATGATATTTTTGCATTATTTTTTTTCTTACATATCCGAATTTCGTTGGCATTTTTATCTGTTTTCCTTGATGTAGAAGGTCGCAATATGAGGAATGCATTATAAGTCGTGGAGTGCCTGTAATGCAATAATACATAGTGTCATACTTACTAAATCATTGGTGTTTATTAAGAGCTAAGTAAAATCTAAGTTGCTACGTTGTAGCGTGCAGCCTACAGAACGTTAAAACTTATTTTGGAGACGATTTGTTAGTCGAGCCTTTAGTTAAAGTTGGTATGTATAGTTTATTTTGACTGTACATAAACCATAATCAACTAAAGTGATTTTTTTTTATCTTTAACCGTAAACCTCTGGTGGCGCCCCAACCGGTAGTTATCGACACTAATCGGGAAAAATGTAAAAATTCGTGTTGAATAACCGTAATATGGTAACAATTGGAAATGTGATTGGCTCAATTGGTATCGATACGCTTGCCCAAAGATCATAGTTTTGAGTCCACGAGAACATTAATGTGTATTTTCACTGTTTTAAGAGTAATACGTATACAAATATATATATTTAACACTAAAAGCAACAAATGAAGTACCAATAGAGTTAAAAAAAAATTTTAATGCAATTCGCCATTTTGTCTGTCTCTAAACGGTAGTTTTAACGTTTTGTGATGCTGCGTGTGCGTACCGCCTTAAAGCAAGAGGTGTTGAACATTATCTTGTCGTCGTAAATTTTACTTTTCAAGACTGCCACCATTTCGATTAGTCCGATTTAGAACCTTATTGTTAAGGCGTTAAAGTACGAATTGCGATTCCGTAGATTGTAGGTCGGGTTATTATTGTAAATGCGTCGACTATTTCTCGGTAGGAATCTTCGTGCTTCGAAAGGCATCGGTCTAAGTGCTTTAGCTGAGTTCCTGTCATAAATGAGCCACGTGAAATATAAAACCGTTGTCTCTGTGTGTTGAAAAATTAAATATCCATAAGATGGCATTACGTAGGAGTCCAAATAAATGTCATAATTCGATTGTGACATTTGTGATGATGAAATTTCTCAATGTCATTGCAGTCATTGTCATGATTGATTGTCATTTCACACGATATTGAAACCCCGTGTCAATCCTACGCCATCTAGTGGAAATTTAATTCACTAAAACACTAATTAGGTTTATCGTGCTAACACTAAAGAAAGAAGGCTTTAGCAGCTAAATATTAGGATTTGTGTCGAAATTGTAAAGAATCAAATTGATTAGTGGAGTCCATTATCTTTCTTTGATGGTATGGATTGTCTGTGTGAATGTATGAGGATGTCGTGTTATCACTGAATGGCGGCCCATACAGTGAAGGCTTTGAAATAGTGTCAAATATATTACCTTCTCATTACTGGCATAGGTGTCAAAAATATGACATTTCAATGTGTTTATTTCTGGAAGACTGATGGATGATTGATAACTTATCGTCATTTATCCAGAATTAAATAAAGATGGTAAACAGAATAACAAAGAGGCCAATGAAAAGAAAACACGTTAAACCATCGATTTTCATCACTATTGTTTGTGCCTGCTGGGAATCGAACCTATGTCTCCGGCGAAAAACACTATAAGATGCATCATCTATTCTAAAATAAATTGGACATTTGTAGGGAACTAGCGATAGTTCGGCAATACTATTTAGCGTAGAGAGCGGTATATGAGAGTCAGAATACGAATCATGATAGGACATATCTATTGGGGTGTCCCTTATGTTCTGAAAATTATCTGTTGTATCTAAGGTTCTAGTAAAAAAAAAATTACTTTTTTAAATTTAATAATGCGTATCTTATAATTTTGTCAAGATGCTAGCCTATTTGTATGCCAAATTCGATTAATTAATGATATTGTAACCCATGCCGACTTAACCCTAAATGTGAGAGAAATATTATCAGGGTGTTTATAATATTTGACGTCAAGTTGGCTCGGGTTCCAATAATCATAGATTAATGTAATTTTGCATACGAATGCGCAATGATCTTGACAACATTATACAAGGTCAGGTGCACTATAAAATTCGAAAAAAAAAATCACTAGGACTATGAATACAACAGGTAATTTTCAGAATATAAGGGACACCCTAAATGTCTATGCCTTCGCCTATGGGAGTCTCGTCAACAGTGAGTTAGCACGTACCCAGATGAATGTAGGACTAGAACCCCTCGCCTATTATAATTAGTGATAGATCGTGTAGTGAGCGGCACTCGATTAGTTCATTTGTTAAAAACTGGTTATTATGGGTATACAAAAGGAAAGAACGTAAATTTATGGATTTGTGTCGAATTTTACAACATAATCAAATTGATTACATGAGTCCATTCTCATACTTTTATCAGTATTGTTTGTGTCTTTTGGTAATTTGACTGCCTCGTTGGTCTATTGGTAGCAAACGCTGCGTCAGGACCTAGAGGTCCCCGGTTCGAGTCCGGGGTCGTTGAGATCGGCCGTCATAGCCGAAATCGGTCGGATGCCTTATTGGTGTAATATCGCTTGAATGACGGCCCGATAAAAGGAGTAGCAAATACATAGCTACTTATACTGCTACGTTTTTACTGGACTGCACCAGTCAGAGCGTATAAACGTACAGACCCATAATAACCAGTGTTTAATGTAATGGAACAAGGAAGTTCATTTGTGCCTATAATACATTCGTAATAAATGTTAAACTAATCTGTGTGTGTACGTTGATGATTTAGTTTTGTTTCATTTACATTTTGATAGCCGAATGCGTTATATTTTTGAATGGAGTCAAATTTTATACTAAATCTATTAAAATAGTATATATCAATAAAACGGTAACACCAAGGCGGTAAAATTAGTTAACGTTAGGTCTTGTATATAATGAGTATAGTAAAGTCACGTTGTGAAGATATTACAGTGAGAAAGCTTCATTAGTAATGGTGGAAAGCATATTAACATACGAACTGTGTCACTTTAATTGTACGTAATTAGGCATCTTAATATTATTATTGTACAATATTTTATTATATTGTATAACTTAAGAAACATGCAATTTACTTTAAATTGCATGTTTCTTAAGTAATATCAATTCAATAAAGTCTTAAGATGCATATTTTACTTGTCCTAAATGAGGAACGTTTTTTTGGTACTCAAAAAAAGGGATTATTTCACTTTGCACTGCCAATTCTGAAAACAAAATGCGAACGTTTCTCCTTCAGTGGGGCGGCCTGGTGGGGCCAAATGGAAAACTCAAAAGAAAATATAACTTAGATTAAAAAAAGGTTTTACTCTACAGAAGTTACAAATTTACTTCGTCGTTTTGTTACAAACTGTCGAAAAATAGTCGTATTGTATGGAGCTTTCTCATTGTACTGTTTTGCTGTTGACAATGTAGCGTTTTGTCCTATTTTACACTTGTACAGACGTAAGGGATACCTCTGGATGCGTTCCGCTTTGTATATACGCGTGAAGAGTGATTGATTTGAAACGGTATCTGAATTGTGAAGGAGTGTTGTCATATTATAATGGTTGCTTGCAGTATGTCAACTGTCAACGGCTTGAATTTTTATTATGCAATGAATATTTTGAATTATATTTAATTAATGGTCAGTTGAAAGGTTTTTATTGGCCACAGTTTACATTTATTCAATAATATGATTTTTAAATGCAGTTAACATACTGCAGGTTTGACGCTGGTCATAAAGTACATGCTTATTTACGTTATAACAATATTAATTATTAATAAATCGACCCAAGCTGGATATTACTTTACTGTAAGTTCATTTTGGATATATTCTTTAAATTATTATTATATCATAGGGTTTATGATGAGACATGAATCTCATAAAGGCAAATATATTGTTGCATTTTTTTTTTATTATTCAAGTGTATAAAACAGTGCATGTAACTGTTAGAGAAGTAAATAAATAGGGGTAACATATTAAGTTTCATTAATCAGAATCAATAATTCCTAGATGATATTATCATTTTCATCTGCTTATAAATGTCATAATTAATGACATATTCTGTCATTCTTATGCCCTTTTCTCTGTCGTTCTTAATTGAAAAGAAGTAGGGTATATTCATTGTTCCTGCATAATATGTTACCTGTATTAATCATAAGGTGTTAATAAATACGTGTTCACGCATCTTAAAATGTTTTATATCTATGACTTTATGTTGGTAGCACATACAAAATTTAATGTCTCGTGAAAATTTTGTATGATTAGAAAGAATTGCTTCCTTTTGACAATACAGAGAATAAAAAAAGTAAGTGTGTATGAGTAATATATTTAAAGAGATGCGATTTTGATGGAAAACTGAAACTTATCTTGCACAAATACATAGCCATTATAATATCGGTAGAAAGAAAATATATCGTTGTTATTCGTGTATGGGAAATGACATTAGATATCAACATATCGATTTCCGAGTTTGATTGACTATGCTATTTTGCGAACTCTTCATATTTTCTGTTTATTTGAGGCTGTTATGCAATAACTTTTACTCCGTATAAATCAACAACATATACAAAATAATTACTTCAGTTATAGACGGAGAGTTATGAAAAATCCGAGTTTAAATTTGGCCCCAAAATCGCTTTAGTTAGTGTTTGGCAGCTTTAGGTGAAACCAAAATGAAAATATGAATAACCACAGTAAATACCTATTCTATTTCTAACGAAAGGTATGTCCTTTTATTTGAAATTATGTCGAAAATTATGTTTCGAAATTATGTTGGGCTGTTATTTTTTGTTAGTTTGAGCTTAAAATATTGACTACAAACTACTTTATAATACATCCAGCCCAAGTGAATAGGTGGCCTTTATCTATACAAAATAATAAGCATACAACAAAAAATAGCAATTTAATAAATTGACATGAGGTGTTATAATTTGCTCGAATGTCATAAGTTGTCATAATTTTATGACCGATTTCAGAATATACCTTGATCCATAATATTATGTGATAGAAGAGTCACTTTTTCAAGTTTTTCAAGTCAGGATTGTGCGTATGCCGGTCAAATACTTATGAAATAGTAGTTATTATGATTAGAAATTGTGTGGCAGTTCACATTTTGTTCAAAATACGGTATAGATTCGTCTTCGAACCGTTATCATTATGTTTTTTTCTGTTGTTATTCATAATTTAGGTAAATACAGCATTTATATAAACTTAGATGTTTTTGCTCGTACGTACATAATATAAATCTGTATTGTACAAACCCTGCTCTGTATCAGACTACCTTCAAGTCATATATCTAGTAGAATAGCTAAAAAGGTTTGAATCACAAGTAATATCTCTGTAGATATATTCAATAGCAACATTACATTATGGCACATTTAGTTAACACTAATATAGTAGTATATTTCATTTATTCTGTGCAATTTATTTTACATTTACGTGTAATAAAGACATATTAAGCGAATTATCAGCTTAACGTTGGTTGAATGTCATGGCGTCAAAGTTTTGCGTAACGTAAAATTAGACATTAAAATCACAATAATATCATTTTTTTTAAAAACGAAAAATTGTACATACTAGTTTTAAATATTTAGTTGTAAGTTTTATTATCATTTTAAGATATAATAGATATTTGTATTTGTAAGATATGTTTAGATGTGTTTGTTTTACCATACATTGATAATATTCGACAATTTGTATATAGACACAGGTTTTATGCTTTGTGCCACCTCAACTGAGTCTATTTAACTTTGTCGAATTATATTAGTCATTCTATATATTATTAAAATATTATATAATATTAGCCTAAGGAAGATGCTTTTCACCGACATGCGACATATATTTTATTTAAAGTGATTGGCTATAACATTAATATTTTCCTTGCCAATTGAGGTATGAATAGAAATTATTTTTTTATTTACATAATAATGGATGTGGTATGATTTGAAATGTTAGTGTGTTGACACTTAAAGATGATGGAATGGGGCGAGTGGTGAAGTTGGAAATCAACACGAAACATACACTTAGAAGTAATTATTAGTTACTTGGTTATATAACGCGTAAATACATAGTTAAATATGTATTCAGTCATTTTGTTTAACTTAACCTTATGAAATAATGAACTTATATTTTAGAAACCAGCTAAAAGTTATGATTTTACTGCTGTTTGTCAACTTGCGTCAAATTATCAAAATAAGGTTTTTAATTTAAATTCCTGTGCTCAGTTGTAGAAACATCAAATTTATTATTTTCTGTCTAAAAAAAAATCTGTTTGACAAATCGAAACATGAACAAGTTCTGTTCTAATATTGTTTTTTCAGAATGATTTACGATGGTGTTATATTTTTTCCTTAATAACATACGATGATGGCTTGGAGTAACCTCGTCATCATCACCGGCCTCCGGGGGAGCGGACGGCTCTCACCCCTAAATGGTGGTTTTGATTTTGGAATCTACGAGTGAGCACAGATTATGCAGGGTTTTCGTTTTTAAAAAGCTTGTTTTGTGTGTACATTAAATTACATTATATTCGCTCGCCCGAAAGATTGATCTCCTACTCTGTAACTAATGGAATATATTATGTACATTTGTATATTTTTGGGGTTCAACTCGTATTTCTATGAAATTTTACAGTTAATACATCATTTTATTAAGGCCTGTAGCTAAAGAACGTTTTAAAAAATCTGCTGTCACTTAGTAAATTTCTTAAGATTTTTATTTTTGCTTAAAATTGCATTTTTACTTAAAAATTACAAGTGCTTTTTATGTCATTTTTGTTTTGGACATTGCAATGTTTTTATTTCATGACCTTTATACAAATTAACATTAACAAATTTAATATTCAGAAATATTGTCTTGGCTACAGGCCTACATTTGAGAAAATATATAAAAACTGTAAACTTTTTAGAAAAAAGTCAACCCCCTTGTAAGGTGGCTGAATACAAATATTCAGATATTTATAGAAAATAAAAAAACATGAGCATATAATACAATGTTTATTTCATTTACAAAATGGTTGTCTGACATTAATATTAAAATTATTAAAGAGGCAGCGATATTGCAATAATTCATTTTATGTTAAGGCTTCTATTGTGATCAATATGCGAAATCCTAAATCGTTGGCGACGTATAATATTCGCGTTTATATACGCTGTGTATGTGTATATTCGCGTTTGAGAGTGTGTTTGGTCAAGTGACGACGGGTGTCGGTGATTGTGCTGCTATATTTATTTGCAGTAAGTGAATTTTGTAAAAAAAACTATTCGGTAGAATGCCATATTGTGATTAGTTTGTTAGCTACACGAAGTATTTTTCAAATAAAAATATCTATGTATACATGACGATTTATTGTTTTATTTTATACTTGGTATTTATGGTACTTATATGAGAAATTATCGCCCATTCCGCAAGAAGATTCGTTTCTGGCCCCTTTACTCAGTTTCTGCGTTCCTTATATGCTGTAATGTATGTCATGGGGTAGGTTTTTTACTTTTTAAGTTACAACTTAACAGTAATTTAGAAATGTTGTGTTATTCTTATTTGGTAAACGCAAAGCGAATTTGGTAAATGAAGCTTACATACATACATAAAATCACTCGCCCTTTTCCCAAGGGGTAGGCAGAGCTTCCTGCCATGTGCTACGGTCCTGGCACACCACTTTCGCTTCTTTCACATCCATCAATCTCTTCATGCATGCTCGTAGATAACGGGTAGATACTTTTGATTTGACCCTTCTTCAAAATTTGACCTATTTGGTCATGGAAGGTAATTTGATCAGCTACCATATATAAATATAAATGGGTGGGTATAATTTGGCACCGATAAATATGAAAAATGCAGTAAGTGTGAAATTTAATAAACGGTGTAACCGAAGGAAACTTATGCATATAGCGACATAATAATGTTAAAAATTGAAGGGGTTTTGGGACTCTGCATGACACTTTATAAATTATGTATATTTTGACATTTGATTTTAATTATTGTATTGAGTTTATTTTATGAAATGTGAAATTTTTATCGGAGGAATTCTATTTTATTATTTGTTTTTACGTGCCATTTATGGCGAAACATGTTGATCTCACCAGTTCATGACCATCCTATTGATAAATGTACCGTGTTTCTAGTAAATAAAGATATTCTATTCTATTCTATTCTACAAACCACACTGGATAAAAGATAAAATAGATCGCCGCAGTAGCTTATTATATAACTAAGAAAAAAAATGTACATGTTTCTTCTTTACCTATTACCATTATATTCTGTGCCTTCGTAGCCTTTCGTCGTAGTAATTACATTTCGCATAAAAACATACCAATTAACTTACGAGCAGATACGGGTCGTATACCTGTTTTACCTACTTTGTCGGAGTAGTCTATATCAATCACGTGTGTGACTGATCGACCTCAGACTAATGTAACAGAATTACACCGTTTATGTGCGTACATAGTAAGGTCGGGTATGTTAGAAGGACAGATCGTTTTTTATTTGTCGACTTCTGAATTTCATCTACGGCCGCATAGCTTGTTAAAATGGCATGCTCTACGGCGTTTATAGGTCACCTCGGGTGCTTGAACCCATCGCTTTTTGCATCAAACTGGTTTGATTACATAACCGCCCTGCTTAGAGGTTATGGTCCTACCACGTGGTTAAAGCGAGATTTGCAACTTTTTTTTGCGGATTTTTTTTTGCAGTTCTTCCCTATGTGTCAAAAGAAACTAAGCGTGAATGCAGTCTGTTGTTAGAATCTGTTTATTCAATGCAGCGTGCTGGCCGGCAAGAATCGTCCAATGGTGTCGCGCACCGGTGACACACCTCCGTACAGTTTTAAAATTGGAACGGCTGCGCGCGCCGCCGGCTCCGTATCGAGCGGACGTCAGCCAGTTGTCAGTTGTCAGCGCGTTGCGGCGGGAGCGTGTTGTGTGTACCGCGGGGCTCCGACATGGCTCTGCTCAGACGTTTGTCCGTGACCGCGCCGCGGAATGTGCGTGCCTTGTCCTCGGCGCCGCCGCCGCGCGAACGGGACGAACTCGACCTCTCCTTCAACAGCCCCAAGGATGCTTTCAAGAGCAAGAAGACGAGCGAGCTGGTACGGGCGTACCTCGTCTACCAAATATGCTCCGTCAACTGGGTGGTCGAGAACAACGCTATGGTGAGTCGATCGATCGCTCAGCTGATTCGTTATGTAATGAACAATGGCATGTTTACGCCGGCAGGTTGGAAATAACTCCGCGAGCGTCCTTGCGGGTCTATGATTGATGGCTCTAATTTCGGGTGAGATTTTTTCCGCACGCATTAGACCGATTAGGTACTGAGTCACCTAACTGTAAACTTGGTTAGGTACCTATGTTTTCCTCAAAGATAGTGAAAAAGAACTCGTAGGTACCTGCAGTGATGTTGTAACATTGCAGGTAGTGATGTGTCTCTTGAAAGATGGGAAGTTTTCAATGGTCGACTAGGACCTCTTACTTAGATGGAGATCGAATTCGATTGGCTGAAAGGCGATGGATTTTTGATGGGCCTCTGAGCGCATGCGTGAGGGTAGGCCCGCAGACGACAGACAGACACCTGTAACGAAATTGTCGAAGATGCCAACTTTGGTGCATAGTTCTTATGTAACTTTACTTGCATTCGTCTCTTATCCTTTATACCTAATTAAGGGTTATCTATTGTTTGCCCGAAAGATATATGCCATAATATTCATATGCCCGAATTTCATTTGCCATAATTTCATTTGCCCGAATGTTATGTTTGCCATAAAATACAAATGACATAATTTTAATTGCCCGAAAATCAGATTCCATAATGATTCGAATGCCATACGTATTGTTATCCATATTTTTAATTGCAATAATATTATGCAACAGAATTTTTAAGCGCCATACTCCTAACGCCAAATATTTGTCCTAAAAAGCGATTGGCTTTCTGGCACTTCGCCGGCCGCTGCCGCGGCACGCTCGCTTCGCTCGCTCGGCTCGTGCGTTGTCTTTCATGTTTCTAACCTAACCTAACCTATTTTTTTATCATTCTTTTAACCTATTTTACAAGCTTTTTCGGTGGGAAATGATGTAATGGCACGGAAACAACGTTTCTAACACGTAACTAATAAAGTAAACAATGAGTATGACATATATGGCGTTTGAAAATTCTGTTGCATAAATTATTGCAATTAAAATATGGATAACAATACGTATGGCATTCGAATCATTATGGAATCTGATGTTCGGGCAGTTAAAATTATGTCACTTGTATTTTATGGCAAACATAACATTCGGGCAAATGAAATTATGGCAAATGAAATTCGGGCATTTGAATATTATGGCAAATGAAATTCGGGCAACTGAAATTATGGCAAGTGGGGGTATACCCTAATTAAGGTCGTGGAGCCGAAAAAACTTGTTGCATTTGCTTGACTTTTAAAGAGGACTCGCAAAAAACGGTTTTACCTAGTAATTCTGCTTGCGTAATCCTTAGGGGAAAAAATATGGGGAAACTAGTCCTGTACTTCTAGGTAGGTAGCTAGAAATACATATTTTGGTATAAAAAGGAAAACCTTAACTAATTATGGAGTTTAGGTATAATTTTGGGTAGATAACAATATTTTTTTTATTTGCTATTGCTAACCAATGAATACCTATTATGAGTCTTTGCATTTATTATTATTTCTAAAGGAAATGTTTATTCATTCGTACCTACCTACTTACTGACTTTGGTGGAATTACTAAACACAGCGTTGAGAACATAATGTGATAATATCTGGCTGAATCCTTCTCAATCCAATAGATAAAACTGAACTACCTAATCCAATAGTCTAGTTCACCTACATTATAGAGGTCAGATAGCAATCTTCATTTCACAGAACTTAGAATTCTCTCCAATATTTTAGGTACTTGGCTGTATGGACTAGATTTGCCCTTTGCCTATCCCTGATTTTACAAATTGGATAAAAAAATCTATCCAATATATTTTTTAAACTTTGTTTTCCTGCCATTAATAGGTGTATTGCCTAAAAGTCGTCACATGAACATTTTGCTCTGAACCCTTTCATCTTCAATTGTTTCCTGTCTCTAATAAGCCACGAAAATACTCCCGAACTTCCGCCTGTGCAATCCTAAGCTAAGAAATAGTCAGGGGCAAAAGACTATGGATATTTGTGTAGTAATCAAGCAATAAAGCATAAAAGACTCCACAACCCTGGTCTTCCATAAATGCCTCTTAGATAATGCATCAATACTTATGAGTATGTAGTCAAGCAATTCTTATGATATGCTAGGACTAGAAGTACCTATACAGTCTCCTAGATTTTCATGTCCCATACAAACAAGAGAATAATGTCTCAGAACAGATCATTACAGGAGTCGATAAAGTTTTTCTACGGCGTATTGTTTCACACAACGATGCGTAACGACGAAAATAGCTATTGAATGAATGAATAATGTTTATCGTTACACTCGTTTGTGGCTGATTCTTGTCTGGCTAGTAACGAACGACACGAGCCAAGGTATTCTTGTCTCTTACCTGGTAAGGTAGGTAAGAATAAGAGATTTAGTAGGTATAGTCACAGATAACATAACTATACAGATACCCCATCCCATACATTGAAACGTAGACATCATAACTCGGGCATCTCACGCGCCATGTCTGTTTTCCGTCTTGCACACCAGATGTCGCTAGAGCGAGCGAGCCATTCCCATCGTGTGCGTTCGCCCAGCAAAAAAGTATCGCCTTTCAAAAAAATAATGATGCAGATATTCTGTGCCTTATCTCGTGTAATTGTGCCCGAAATATTAAATTTGTGCCGCTAAAGGGTTCGGAGTTATTTAAGATTGACTGATTCTGCTGCACGAACGTTCGTCCAGCAAAATATTTTTAATTTTTTTAGTCTAGCAGGATATAAAATATGCAAAAAGATAGCTTACATACGGCTGTAAATGTGCCGTAAAAATGAAATTTGTGCCCCTTAAGATTTAAGAGATATTAAGTTTTTTGCTGGGCGAACGTTTTGGCGAATGCTATATATCGGAAACTGTTGGACGCGCAGTGATGATTTTTTTTATACAGATGCGGTATATTTGTGCGTATTTGTGCCCAAATTTTCAAAAACATGACTAGCATGGTTCAGGAGTTATGATTTTTTTTCCTAGAAAATGAAAAAAGGCTCTAGCCCTCGAACGAACATGACTAAGGACTTCGCGTTAGTGCCAACAGGTACCTATTATATATTCTCACGATCCTATAAAGTTTCACCGGTCTACTACATATCATTGGCGAGTTATTAACGATATTGTCTTTTTTTGAGGTTATCTTGATTCAAATTACTTTGAATAGGAAAACGCTAGTTTTCTGTGAGCTGGCTTATTACATTCTTAAACAATAATTAGTGCCGTATTTTAAGAATACGTATACAAAAAATCAGTTCAATATACCCATTAGATTAGACAAAAACGATAAAAAAACATATGACATATTTTTCGTAGATTAACCGACCAAATTCGAGTGAACATTAAAAGGCGGCCGCACGATACTTCAAGCTATTCATCCTAATTTGATGGCGTTAATGAAATTAAAATACTACAGATATGTGCAGAATTGTTAAGTTGGAATATATTTTATGTTAGGGACACTAAATAAAATGTGTGTGTAGATAAATAATGGTTTAAAGGGCTATTGTTTCAATCTGCTAACTAGTTGGAAGTTGAGTAACGCTTTTTTAATAAAATTAAATGGTCGGTCTAGTCATTCAGTTAATGTAGTTATTTAATGATCGCGCGCATTATTTAATACCTAGCCTATTGTCCGTAATCAGCTATTTGATTATACAATCAAATAGCTGATTACGGACAATTCATTTGTAATAATACACTACAAATTATATTGTAGGTAAGTATTATTATACACAAAAAAGGACATTTCTCTATTATAAAATATGTTTCAACTTAACAATTAATCACGCATCTGTACTGTTTACATATCTTTACAACGCCATCAAATTAGGAAGAATAGCTTGAAGTATCGTGCGGCCGCCTTTTAATGTTCACTCGAATTTGGTCGGTTAATCTACGAAAAATATGTCGTATGGTTTTTTATCGTTTTTGTCTAATCTAATGGGTATATTGAACTGATTTTTTTTATACGTATTCTTAAAATACGGCACTAATTATTGTTTAAGAATGTAATAAGCCAGCTCACAGAAAACTAGCGTTTTCCTATTCAAAGTAATTTGAATCAAGATAACCTCAAAAAAAGACAATATCGTTAATAACTCGCCAATGATATGTAGTAGACCGGTGAAACTTTATAGGATCGTGAGAATATATAATAGGTACCTGTTGGCACTAACGCGAAGTCCTTAGTCATGTTCGTTCGAGGGCTAGAGCCTTTTTTCATTTTCTAGGAAAAAAAATCATAACTCCTGAACCATGCTAGTCATGTTTTTGAAAATTTGGGCACAAATACGCACAAATATACCGCATCTGTATAAAAAAAATCATCACTGCGCGTCCAACAGTTTCCGATATATAGCATTCGCCAAAACGTTCGCCCAGCAAAAAACTTAATATCTCTTAAATCTTAAGGGGCACAAATTTCATTTTTACGGCACATTTACAGCCGTATGTAAGCTATCTTTTTGCATATTTTATATCCTGCTAGACTAAAAAAATTAAAAATATTTTGCTGGACGAACGTTCGTGCAGCAGAATCAGTTAATCTTAAATAACTCCGAACCCTTTAGCGGCACAAATTTAATATTTCGGGCACAATTACACGAGATAAGGCACAGAATATCTGCATCATTATTTTTTTGAAAGGCGATACTTTTTTGCTGGGCGAACGCACACATTCCCATCCAGTGTAAACGCATGTCGAAAAAGCACATCAAAAGATGTCGCTGTAAAGGCTCCCAAACAGCTTTGACGTCACAGGGTCGCGGAATGACAATACGCACGCGCGAGTAACCGAACCTCACACAAGAGCAGGGTTGCCTCTTTTTAAGGAAAACGTCTCGCGCGCAAAATGCAAAGGGCTGTTTACTGCGACAGTGCGAAAGTGTACCAAAACAATATGTTCGTGAAGTTGATATTGCTTTGAAGCTGCGTGTCACTTGTACAAAAGGAGTTGTGAGGGCCTTTTTCGATAGAACAATGGTTGTCAGGTAAATTATTTATTAGAACATTTTAATCAATTATTATTATTTTTAGTTATTGTATTGAAACAGCTTAGGTAATTATTAGATATTGAATTAATAAATATTGTTATGTAAATTATTACATAACAATAATAATTTAATAATTTACATCACAATATTTATTAATTCAATATTGATGAGTCATTATTATTGTCGTTTTAATTTAATAAAAACGTCAATAATAAAATAGCAGAGAGCGTGCCGTTAATATGTAACAGCGCCGTGTGCGCGCGGCAGCCCTCTGAGCTTTAGAGCAAGCGCTAGTGATTATATTCTCTTTGGCGCGGCCCGGTTGTCGGTAGGCTATCATCGCGCGCAAGTAGGTACATCGTGCCGCGCGAGAGTCCGACAAAACTTTAGGCGTTGTTAAAATGTATTTAAAATAAAGTTGTCATTTCATTATGCGTAGTGAACCAATTGATTTATGTCAAAATGTAATGGTGATTTATGACAATACAGCAATATCTAGAATGTACTTACGAAACGAAAACGAGAAGATACCTACTTAAAAGTTCACGATAATGTATGAGTTAAATAATTTATCTATATCATGTAATTAAAAATTATATCCTTTCTTCTCTGTATGGCTGATTGGCTCGATGGCGTATTGGATAGTGCCCCTGTCTCATGCGTCAAGAGTCGTGGGACTCGTGCGCGTAGGTTCGATTCCCACTCGGAAATTTGTATAATCGAACATCGGTGTTTGCGCCGTGTTAGTGTGTGCTATTTATATACGTACACAAATATTTGTTGTTGACACACCTCTATCGGCGATTACCTTTCTTCAATACAAGGGAGCGAGGTCGGAAATGTCGTATATTTAAGTTTATTTGTGATACAACCACTTACCACGGATCGGAACATTAAAAGTGATGTTGTGTGATTTTATTTGAATTTATATATTTTTTGAACCAAAACTCGTAAGTAGTTAAGAGAAAAGTATTTAATATAAAGATTTTTATGCCCGAATATTGATAGTTGAATATTTTTATTTGTTGTTTTAGTGCTATTCAAAGGTCTACTATGTAACTTTTTACTAAAACCCCGTTGCGGAACGTGGTTTTATTATTATTTTTAAGTATTATATTGAAACAGCCAAGGTAATTTAATTTACATAACAATATTTTATTAATTCAATATTGATGAGTCATTATTATGTATTGTAGTTTCATTTGAAGTTAAAGTAATTCCGAATAATAAATAAGATACGTACTTGCTCAAAATACTTAATATAAAAACGTCAATTATAAATTAGCAGAGCGTGCCATTGTGTGCGTTCGCCCAGCAAAAAAGTATCTCCTTTCAAAAAAATTATGATGCAGATGTTCTGTGCCTTATCTCGAATAATTCTGCCTGAAATTTTAAATTTGTGCCTCTAAAGGGTTCGGAGTTATTTAAGATTAACTGATTCTGCTGCACGAACGTTCGTCCAGCAAAATATTTTTTATATATTTTTAGTCTAGCTGGATAAAAAATATGCAAAAAGATAACTTACATACGGCTGTAAATGTGCCGTAAAAATGAAATTTGTGCCTCTTAAGATTTAAGAGATATTAAGTTAGGGCGAACGTTTTGGCGAATGCTATATATCGGAAACGGTTGGACCCACGTCCCACAGTGATGATTCTTTTATACAGATACAGTATATTTGTGCTCAAATTTTAATAACCATGACTAGCATGGTTTAGGAGGTATGATTTTTTTTCCTAGGAAATGAAAAAGACGAACATGACCAAGGACTTTGCGTTAGTGCCGACAGGTACCTATTATGACGTATTCTCACGATCCTATAAAGTTTTGCCGGCCTGCTACATATCATTGGCGAGTTATTAACAAAATTGTATTTTTTTGAGTTTATTTTGATCCAAATTACTTAGAACAGGAAAACGCTATTTTTTATTTTATTTTTTATTTATTTATTATTAAAACAGAATGAGTTAGATAACTATTTTTACATTCTGACCCACGCAACACATTTTCTGTGAGCTGGCTTATTACATTCTTAAACAATAATTTTGCCTTATATTAAGAATACGTATACAAAAAATCAGTTCATTATACCCATTAGATTAGACAAAAACGATAAAAAACCATCCGAAATACTTTTGGTAGATTAAACGACCAAATTCGAGTGAACATTAAAAAGCAGCCTCGCGATACTTCAAGCTTATGTTCCTTATTTGATGGCGTTGTAAAGATATTTAAACAGAACAGATTCGTGATGAATTGTTAAGTTGGAACATATTCTATAATAGAGACATTAAATAACATGTGCTTTTTTTGTTAATAATAATACCTACACTATAATTTGTAGTGTATTATTATATATTACAAATTAATTGTCCGTAATCAGCTATTTGATTGTATGCCTAGCGCGTTCATTAAATGACGACATTCATTGATAAATTAGACCGAACATTTAATTTTATTGAAAAAGCGTCAGTCAACGCAATAAACTAGTTAGCAGATTGAACAAAGAGGTCGCCTTTTTATGTCTACTCAAATTTTTCGGGTAATCTATAAAAAACATTTCGAATGGTTCTTCATCATTATTGTTTTAATTAACGGGTATACACACAAACAGATTTTTTTGCGGTTGTCTAAGAACAATTAATATATCTTTAATGAAAAAATATCACATTTTAATAAAATATGTTCTAACTTAACAATTATGCAACTATCTGTAGTATTTTAATTTCATTAACACCATCAAGTACGGAAGGATAGCTTGAAGTATCCTGCGGCCGCTTTTTAATGTTCACTCGAATTTGGTCGGTTAATAAAATATTTCGAAAGGTTTTTTAGCGTTTTTGTCTAATCTAATGGGTATATTGACCTGATTTTTTGTATACGTATTCATAAAATATGGCACAAATTATTGTTTAAGAATGTAATAAGCCAGCTCACAGAAAACTAGCGTTTTCCTATTCTAAGTAATTTGGATCAAAATAACCTCAAAAATACAATTTCGTTAATAACTCGCCAATAATCAAAACTTTATAGGATCGTGAGAATATATAATAGGTAACTGTGGGCACCAACGCGAAGTCCCTGGTTATGTTCATTCGAGGGCTAGAGCCTTTTTTAATTCTCTAGGAATAAAAATTAAACTCCTGAACCATGCTAGTCATGTTTATGAAAATTATACGCACAAATATACTGTATCTGTATAAAAAAAAATCATCACTGTGGGTCCAACCGTTTCCGATATATAGCATTTGCCAAAACGTTCGCCCAGCAAAAAATTTAATATCTCTTAAATCTTAAGAGGCTCAAATTTAATTTTTACGGCACAATTACAGCCGTATGTAAGCTATCTTTTTGCATATTTTATATCCAGATAGACTAAAAAAATAAAAAATATTTTGCTGGACGAACGTTCGTGCAGCAGAATCAGTTTATCTTAAATAACTCCGAACCCTTGGAGGCACAAATTTAAAATTTCGGGAACAATTACTCGAAATAAGGCACAGAATATCTGCATCATTATTTTTTTAATAGCAGCGCCGTGTGCGCGCGGCAGCTCTCTGAGTTTTAGAGCAAGTGAATTCCGGTCGCGTCGGTCGGTAGACTATCATCGCGCGCAAGTACATCGTACTGCGCGGGAGGCGGACGAAACCTTAGGCTTTGTTAAAATGTATTAAAAATAAAGTTGTTATTTTATTATGCGTAGTGAACCATTGACTTAAATCAAATTATAATGGTGATTTATGACAATGCAGCAATATATAGAATGTACTTAAAATGAGAATATACTTAAAAGTTCACGATAGAAGAAATTCGAGTTATTGTGTTAATAATATCTATTTCATATAAAAATTATATTATAGTATTTCTTCTCTGGATGGCTGTTGGCTCGATGGCGTATTGGATAGTGCCCCTGTCTCATGCGTCAAGAGTCGTGGGACTCGTGGGTTCGATTCCCACTCGGGTCAAATATTTGTTTAATGGAATATCGTTGTTTGCGTCGTGTTTGGTGTGCTATTTATATACGTATTTTTAAGTTTATTTGTGATTTGTGATACGACTACTTACCACTGAATGAACACAATGAAAGTGATGTTGTATGATATTTATTTTATTTGAAATATATTTTTGAAGCAAAAACTCGAAAAATATTTTTAAAAAATTTATGACCAATTATTTATAGTTGAATATTTTTATTTGTTGTTTTAGTGCTATTCAAAGCTCTATGTAAATTTAAACATCTAATTTCTATTTAAACGGGGACCCTGTTCAGGCGGGGTCAAGAATGCGATTTTTTTCCAATTTTAAAACTAGATAGTTGAATCGTTTTTGTTGCGTTAGGGAATATTTATTACTACAATTCGGAGAAATGTTACCAAATAGTAATCTAAGGAATAGATTAATCATTCTTGTAGTTGATAGTTAAGTAACTCTTATATTCGTGTCATATTATTTTCTTGTTTTAACAAAAGAAATTAAATAATCTAGAATTATAATTTATCCAATATAAAATATACGCGAACAACGCCATCTAGTTGATGACGGACTGTAGTCATTTTTTGAACTAGATGGCGTTCTACCAGATTAGCACTCACGAAAACTACAAATATTATTGCAAATTTAAATATATGAAAATATTCATCTAAAAGGGTTTTAATTTATTTGGTTATGTTTTATCATATTTTTAAATACTAGCTTATATATTTTTAATGGTTGGATTTATCGTTTTCTGGGATTTTCATAATCATCATCAACAAATGAATACTCGTGTCGCCATCTGTTGTAGTTTTTGGGAATATGATTTTCAATGTATGGGATGAGACCCCATGGTATAGTTATTCATTCTTCTTTTTTCTTATAAAAGGCTAACAAGATGATCTCACTCCACCTGATGGTAAGCGGTAGTGAGATCCAAATATGAGGTCGACAGGCACAATAGATCGTACTGAGCCTGTCGCACTCACCCTGAAGGCCTGCTTAAATGCCGTTTCACGCCCCGCCTGAAGAGCCCGGGATCATAGGAGGGAGGGAAAACATGAGCTGGAAGGGCATTCCATGCCTTAATGGCACGGGGCAGATCTTCATCATTATCATCATAATTTTCAGCAATGTCGTGTATCTACTCATTTGAGTTTACTTTGATTCACGATTTATGAAGTTCTCTTGAAGAATACTTATTACTAAAAGAAGTCAAGAAATAAGACTATTTACATTCTTTTATTTTGTTTTCTATGTAGTACTACAGTAGTAAAATATTTTTTAGGGTGGATTTCGTTATCATATCAGGAGTTGTCACAGTGTAGTTGGTAGTCATGTTGACATGACATGTTCACACTGCGGGAAAATCCCGTAACTAGCCCAGACAAAGTATAAGTCAGTTTCCTTAATTTTTTTACAGCTCAGTTATACATTCCGCCTATTAAATAATCTAATGTAACGGGTGTTTGTAGCCTATCTGATGTGTCAAATTATAAAAATTAACGCCGTAATTTATTTATCCTTTATCATCATCATCATCACTTCCAGCAATTTCGTTACCTAGTGATTTGAGGCGACTTTGCTTCACGTTTTGGTTTATATGGCCGCATTGATTAATGTTAATCAACTCCTGTACTAAATGATTTTTTTTCCTAACTGACATAGGTACGACGATGGCTTGGAGTAGCCTCGTCATCATCACCGGACGTGCGGGGGAGTAGATGGCTCTCACCCCTAAAGTAAATGATCCTCATTTGTAACTTATTTGGTCAGGTTTGACGCTGATAAGAACTCACTGTCTTTACTAAGAGTATCTAAGCAGGACCTACATAATCCAAGACTGCTAAAGATTTATTATCTAACAGAATGTAGGTGAAGTCTGCTAATATCTGCTTTTCGCCGAATCTAAGATAATTCGGTATGTAGGCAGGTACACTAAATTGGCTCAACACGTTATTGGTTTAGCTGTGTTAGAAAAGGATTGATGAATCATAAAATTACGTATGCAGTTGGCGTACAAAATAATGTCGTATGACAAGAATAAGAACGGAAATAAAATAGGAAGCTTTTAAGAACGGAAATAAAATAGGAAGAAAATTAAATAAATATTATATAATATACAGGGTGTCCCAAAAAGTAGTGTCAAGCGGAAGTCCTGAGATAGAACACCTTGTGGGGCATCCGAAACACCCCTATGTATGTTCCGCGATTTTTTATAGTTTTCGAGTTATGATTCTTTTTCTAAAATTTTGAGAACAACTGACCTAACCGACTAAAAATATTGTAGAGAAAAAAGTATTTGACTTTTTTGAGTAATTCTTTTTGCAAATCAATTTTCATGAGTTTTCTTTAATGCCTAAAATATTCGTCTCCATAACTTATATGGAAATTATCAAAATTATGGTACAAACTGAAAAGTTACGTTCTGTAAATAATGTCTTACAATTTCAACGTTAAATTTAAAATATTAGGAGGTAGCTGCATGGCTCCTAAGTAACTTTAAAAACTCAGCTAGACTCTCAGCTTTCATAATCATTAATAAAAACTGGTACTTAATGGGCTACTTTTGCTAAAATCGGACTTCAAAGACAGAGAGGTGGAAACATCATAAAATTTTCCATTTGAATACGAAGTATTATTTGGATATTTTATTATTTCTAAAGTTAATAAGATTGTTAACAATGAAAATTATACCAGAAATGCTAAGAAATAACCACTATAAACTTTAATTTGTGATACTTAAAAAATTAATTAAGTTTAAAAATGGGAACTTTATTGAAAATAAAAATTATCGTTTTTGATTATTTTTTGTAAAAAATTTATAAGTTAACGTTTATTAAAGTCCGTAAAGAAAGCAAAGTTCGTCAAGTTCGTCATAACAAAGGTATTGCATGTGAAAACAGTGTTAGCGCAATGAAACTTAAATTAAACAAAAAAAAAGCATCCAAATGTTTGCTACTGAGTGCTCCTGTATTAAATTTAGGTTTGTTAACAAACTGACTAACTTTCGGAATAATAAAATGTCCAAATAATGCTTGTTCATCAAATGGCTAATTTTATTATTTTTCCACCTCTCTGTCTTTGTAGTCCGATTTCAGCAAAAGTAGCCTATTAAGTACCAGTTTTTATTAATGATTATGAAAGCTGAGAGTCTAGCGCAGTTTTTAAAGTTACTTAAAAGCCATACAGCTACCTCCTAATATTTTAAATTTAACGTTGAAATTGTAAGACATTATTTACAGAACGTAACTTTTCAGTTTGTACCATAATTTTGAATACTTCCATATAAGTTACGGAGACAAATATTTTAGGCATTAAAGAAAAACTCATGAAAATTTATTTCCAAAAAGAATTACTCAAAAAAACAAAATACTTTTTTCTCTACAATATTTTTAGTCGGTTAGGTCAGTTGTTCCCAAAATTTAAGAAAAAATATCATAACTCTAAAACTATAAAAAATCGCGGAACATACATGGGGGTGTTTCGGATGCCCCACGGGGTGTTCTATCTCAGGACTTCCGCTTGACACTACTTTTTGGGACACCCTGTATATTAATGTTACATAACATCACATAAATTGATCTGACCTCGTGGTAAGTAAGTAGCTATAAGTATTATAGCAACAGTGGATACACAAATATGCTTAAATATATTTAATAACACACCCAGACACGGAACAAACACCTAAGTTCATAAAATAAATATTTGACCCGGTTGGGAATCGAACCCACGACTCTTGGAACCGTAGTGATTATAGGTCACTAACCACTGTTCCACCGAGCCAGTCAGTCCGAGCTTTTCTAGCCGATTCCATGCTAGGTAGGTAGGTACACTTGACGATAAACCAGTTCTAATTTCGATTCTAATTTCGGAAGTTTTATCTCTAGAAAATTCTTTTCATCTCATCATGCACGTGTTCCACGACATTCTTATTTACTTACAGAAAAAATTTGCGTCTGAGAATTTACAAACTCTAGATTCAAGACCTTGAACCTCATTAGCAAGTTAGAAATTTTAACGATAAGTCACGAAGAAAATGTCTGGACAATGTCCCAAGTGCAAAACTAACGCATGCCAATTACACATTGAAATAGCGGCAACATTTGCGTTTGCATTTAGCATAGTTTGCGACCGTTTAAATCGAGCAGTCGAAACCGGTACGCTCCGAATAATGTTTAACTACAACAAAAAACTTGTAGAAATTCACACATGGTGGTGGTGCGTTGAAATTTTTCCAATTTATGTTTTTTGGAAAACTGGCTGACTGGCATTTTCTGTTTCTAATTATGTTGATGGAATTGTTTGACGCTTATGACATGTCATAAGCGCCTGACAACTCATTGATATGTTCTGGACATGTCCAGGACATTGAGGAAATTAAGCGGACGCGACGAATGGGCTCATTCAAAATTATCAGCGGAATATTCAGTATCTTCTGGGTCTCTGGGCCCACGCAATATTGTCTATGGCCCTTACTTACACATCTTGAAAAACATTAATTGAGCCTTCTCTTTTTTCTGACATGATGAACGACGGGTGTATTTTATAATTTTGCGTATACCCATAATCACTTTGTCGTAACCTTAAGAACTGTCGTGAATGAAAATTGGTTTTGGAAGATTATTTATTCAGCTGTAGGTAAACGTAGGTACATATGGCTAACAATTTGTCTCTAAATTAAGCAAGCATCCAGCAACAGTTCAGTGTGTAAAATCAATTTTCACGACGAATCCTTCATTTCACACCTCAATTGTTTAGTTCAGTGCTGATTTGTTAATCACGATATTTAGTTTTACACATAGTCTCGTTCAAATAAGTAGCTAGGATACTTAGTTATTATGTATCTATCTATACTAATATTATAAAGCTGAAGAGTTTGTTTGTTTGTTTGTTTGTTTGTTTATTTGTTTGAACGCGGTAATGTCAGGAACTACTAGTTCGATTTGAAAAAATCTTTTTGCGTTGTATAGACCATTTATCGAGGAAGGCTTTAGGCTATATAACATCACGCTGCGACCAACAGGAGCAAAGATACAATGGAAAATGGGTAAAAAACGGGGGAAACGCGAACGAAGTCGCTGGCACAGCTAGTATAAGATATGTCCAGAGGGCCTACCATGAGTTGGCTATCGTAAACTTACGTACGTTAAAAACCTATCGAGTTGTTTTTTTCATATGGCCGATTGTAGTTCTTCGCGTAACCACCAGCCGGCGCTGTACATGTTTTTCATAGACATATTTACGTAGTCGATATCGAGCGCGTAAGTTTTAAACTCATGGTAGCCCCACAGAAGATACTTAGTGTAACTTCCGTAATCTGAATATATAGATGGATAGTTAAGTCAGTGAGTCTTTACTGAAGTCTGAGGTGATATTTTTTACTACAGTAATAACTGTGTAGGTATCTATCTATAGGATATGTCTAGATAGTTTTTGCTTCCTAAATCCGAGGTGATAAATCAACTCTTTGAAAAGGAAGTCTTTTCTAGTTTACTAGCTCAAGTTATTGCAATTTAAACATCATTGAGTAGGATTTCCTATCTTTTTATTATCAATTGCATTTCATGATCTTTTTTTACAGGGGTGAGAGCAATCTGCTAGGGAAAAAAAATATTATAAGAATATCAATGCTGCAACGGTTTGAGACTAAATCTATTGTCACATTGTTTATGATGATTTATGGTTATGTCGTAGGCGCCCATATTATATGTCTTTAAAGACTGACATATTGTGTCAGTGGCATATCCGCCAATGTTATCAGCTACTGGAGCTATCACCATCTTAACGGTGAGCCATAATTAATTGGTTCCACTGTTGTCAGGCAAACGCAGGTTCTATTTAATTAACCACTTATTCTAACCTGTATAATGACAGATGTGGACATTGGGGACACTCCATTACACCTAGGGGGCCCTGGGCTGTAGCCCAAAAAGCCTATATGGACGATTCAGCCCTAGCCAAAGTGTCACTAATTAAAAGACTTATTAGATCGTAGATCATAAGTTCAGGCAGGATCAAAGTTAACGGGTGAAAGCCATCCGCTTCCCCGCAAATCCGGTGTTGGTGACGAGGCTACTCCAAGCCATCATCGTATGTCAGTTAGGAAAAGTTCAGGATCAAATGTTTCAAACGTCATAGAAACGCTAATGCTTATAGATATATCTTACAAATATAACTGTACCTAGTACCCACCACGTGAATCCGTTTTAGGTACCGATCCTCGAAACGGTTTATGTTATAGCCATCTCCGCAAATTCTAGTTTCGCAAACCAGTTTCTCAATAAAAAAAAATGGCTGAAAGTATTTCTCACGTGTCCGAACTGACAGGTTCTCGTCTCGCCCCCCATCCTTTCCAATTTCGACTCTGTTGCCATGGCGATTGAATCTATTTTACCGTGTTACTAATTAATTTTGGCTTGATCGATTCCTTCCCCCTGCAATTTTCGACGGGCAATTTTCCCTGACGTTTTGAACTGTATTGTTTGAGTGGGAAAGTTTAATTTTGATTGATCGCCGATATGTTGCGGGGTTGTTAAAATTCCGACGTGGTTGCTGGTAACCGGTTTCTCCCGTTTAATTTATTGTGTAGAGTTCATTGGCAGGGCTATCAGACCGACATAGTATTATGTCAATGTGTGCGACATACATACCTATTGTTGCATCATTTCCATAGATTTTCCGGGTCGTTTTTTTTACTATTCCAATTTACTTAGTTTATGAAGTTGGTATTGTTTGTATTCTATTCATTTCTTTTCATGACGCGATGGCTGTAAATCTGTGTTCGCTCAGTGACGAATCACGGCAATTATCATTGTTTAGTTACGACTACGTTTAGCGTCGTAATTACCTTTTCAATAGCGTCTGTTTGAATACCTACACTGGTAGTATTAGGTGCTTGGAAACTCGATAGTTCAGCTACGCTTCTTACGTAACGTGATAAGATTCTGTTCTGATAAGTTTGATTGAAACTAAGTTATTTTTTTTCTAAACGGCTAACAGGATGACCTCACTCCACCTGCTGGTAAGCGGTGTGAGATCCACATTATGAGGTCGACAGGAATAATACACCTTATTGAGCCTGCCGCACTCACCCTAAGGCTTGCTTAAATGCCGTTTCACGCTCCGCCTGAAGAGCCCGGGGGCCGGGATCATAGGAGGGATGGAAAACATGAGCTGGAAGGGCATTCCATGCCATAATGACACGAAAGACCGATGTTCATCACACAAATATTTGACCCGAGTGGGAATCGAACCCAAAACTCTAAGAACCGTAGCCAGGTTCACCAACCATTGTTCCACCCAGTCAATAACCAGTTATTAGTCTTCTCTTATACGATAGGAGTCCACACGTGCAAACGGCTGTAATCCTTATAGTAGCTGAGTAGGACATCGCGGTATAATAGAACAAGTGACGTAACGCCTTTTCGGACAAGGTCGAGGGGATACGATCTGCACGATATAGTATGTACTTATACGTATGTAACTAGTATGAACCGGTCTAACAATGTTATATGTATGTTTGCATATAAAATTTTACATAGCAACCTTATTGAAAAGCAAGAACAGATGTGATAGGTAATAGGAAACTGGATATATCCGGCGTATTTCAACGTAAAAAGCGTCGATGGCCGAGTGGTTGAGGTCGTTGCTTGCCATGCGAGAGGTCACCAGTTTAAATCCCGCCACGTACCACTGTGTTTTTCAAAGATGGAGTTCATGAAACCTACGGAGAATCTATGGTTGTGCAGTAGTCCACCAACCCGCACTTGGCCAGCGTGGTTGACTCGCGCCCGATCGCCATAGTTTAGCCCGTGCCCCTACAGTGGGAAAGTATATGCGCTGATGATGATGATGATTTTAACGAGCTCCCGATATTTCGGCACTGTTGCAAGAGCCATGATCGCACCTGCATATTACCTGGGGCCCTATTTCAAATCTTCTCGTTAATAAGTAAAAAAAGTTATCTATCTGTGAGAGGAGTCGTTGCGACTTTATAATTTAGATTCTTGTTATAAAGACTAGTTTTTTGTGAATTTTTCCATTAATTCAATTCTTTATTTAGCGATATGACATCATCACATATAATGAACTCGAGTTTTGAGTCAGGTTTTTGCATTATACATAATTTATTGTTTAAACTCAATCCTATACTTTACTGATAAAGTAAGCCTGTTGTGCTTTTGCAAAAGTACTGAACTGGTTTATATGCAATTCGGTGCACAGATAGTCCCGGGCCCGAGAAAAGACTATACCTGATAATGCGTCGGAAAGCCGAATAAACCGAAATACATTACTAAGTATATTATGTACTAAGTATTTTTATTTGGCACTTCTGCACCTTCAAACGAAGTCGTCGGCGAAGTTACTTGGTAAATAACATTATGCAATTTATGCCTACTCAATGTGACATTTTTTTACATGTTCATAAAAGGTTTTTCTAGACAGCAGTTTTGGTAAAACGGGACCGTCCCTTTGTAAACGGGACGTTCGGCTAGAAACCGGGACATATTACGTGAAAACGGGACGGCCACGTTATGCATACTCGTAAAAAGTGTTGTGTGTAACAAAATTGTATGCAAATTTTATTTAGTACTACAATATTGATGTTTCCATAGAAACAGGATAGACGTTACTATCCGCTTTAAAGCAAGAAGTAAGTACAATAATATTATGCGATATCTCTAAAGATTATTGAATAGTAAATTGTCTATAGATTAACAAATTGTGCGAGTCTCCCTTACAAATGAATCTGCGTGGCGAATTCTCTCCCAAGATTTCCTAGGAAATGGCTTACACGTTTAAACTAGGTAGTACTAAAGATAATCTCATTGTCTGGCCTTGAAGCAACCGTCTCGAATATAGTGAATACAAAATAGAGGAGAGCTCGTGACGTTTTAAAAACAGAAAACAATATTGCATTATTAGATCGATGTATTGTCCATAGCTAGGCTACTGTTGTGAGAACGAATGAATGACCACAGTACATTATTGTGTTGAGTGACTCAAGTCTGCATGACACGGAAATATGAATAGATTTATTCATCGGCTTATATCGTAAAATGAATGTGGAAGTATGTTTTTTGTTTGAGTATGTCTCTTAGGCCGCTGATTATAGAATTATTAATTATTTTTATATTCTGCTGAATTAAGAGTTTCAAAGTTCAAAAGTTTTTAATGCGTAAATTTTGATATTCACAAAGCTTCACCTACTTACTTATATCTTTACTAATAATATAAATGCGCGAATAACTATGTGTGTCTGTCTGTCGGGCTTTTACGCTAAATCTACTGAACCTATTTATATGTAATTTGGTACTCATATAGTCTCGAGACTGAGAAAGGATACCAAAGCTATAGGCTATCATAGCTGGCGAGAAATTAACTTAACGCTGATTGGTTGGTTATTTTTACTGATGAGGAATAAACTTAACGCTAATTGGTTGTCCACAGTTGATGAAAAGGCTGCGGCAGGTGGTCGGCAACCGTCTGTTTGAGGTGATCATGAAGGCAACCTTCTACGGACAGTTCGTGGCCGGGGAAGACCAGAACAAGATCAAACCTACCATCGAGAGGTAAACAAAAATATGTCAATGTAACGTAAGATTTTAGACTTTCGCGTTCCATTTCACTAAATATTGAACTTTATGGGTCTATACGCGATATAAGGAGTAGCAAATACATAGCTACTTACTGCCCGACGTTTCGACTAGGTTACACCAATCATGGTCGCGAGCGAAATGTATATCCAATATTTAGTATAACAATGTAAATTTAAAATGATGAGTAGAACTTTTGAGTGTTTGTTGTTTGCAACAAATAAAAAAATATATCACTCAACAACATGTACACTTAAGTGTATAATTAAAGCGTTCCATATCATTAAATACTACTTATTATGGTTCTACACGCGATAAAATCAGTAGCTATGTATTTACTTCTTATTTTATTGCGTGTGGACCCATACATAACAAGTAGTGTTTAAAATCATAATCATATACACGGTTCTGATTTCGACTTAATCTGCTTAAGCACTTGTATTACGGATCCCTGAAACAACTGTGGTATGTTATATGAACAAATAAACTAAGATGGACAAAAACGTACCGAGTGGGGGTAAAACCTACATCTCCAGGCCTAGTAATGAGGGCAGATCTGAAAAAAAAAATAACCATTAATCCAGTCAATTACATCCTCCTGATTATTATATATATTAAAAGAATTTGGGAGATTTTTGACATATTAAGCAGATAAGCACGTTGTTTCCTTATTTTATCGATTTTATGCAAAACTTAAGTTCACAATCCGAAGTTTTCTTTAGCAGCTAGCTGCACAGATATCATAGATAGCAGTAGAATATTTATATTATTTATATACCTTCCTCTTGTTAGTTAATTTTTTATAACTGTATTCACTGATGCTCTGGTTACTCTCAAGATCATAATTGGTTTTGGTTACCCAAGATACAGGCTAAGCCTAGTTTGGGATCCCCTGTTACATTCAACTACTTGGACATCAGATAGCTTATGTTTAATCTTAAGTACGTACCTCATCTACCTCTCTAGTTTAAGTAATATAAATCTGAAAGTAATAAAGTTCCATTAATTTTTGTTTTTTCTTCATCGACAGATTAAAGTAACATGTAGTGTTTCGGTTTTCGGTTACAAAATTTCGGTTTTCAACCATTGAGTTTGTTTGCAGGTTGCGTTCTTTCGGAGTGAAGTCGATCCTCGATTACTCCGTCGAGGAGGATCTGTCTCAAGAGGAGGCTGAGAAGAGAGAAGTGAGGTAAATATAGTGACACTTGTATATTGAGTACATACAAAAACAATCAGGAGTCATAAAGTGTGTCCTGCCTAGTAACATAATCATTAAAATTTGTAAAAAATCGCATTTATGACCCCGCCTGAACGGGGAATTGAACCACCGGTCTTTCGATATCGCGACGGTTGCTTTCGGTCGGATTCGTAAAAGCGAATATGTATTTGCAAATTTTAACTTTTCAATAGCATTAAACAAAAATAATTTTAAAACAAATGTGTCAAAAATTTCAATGGGAATGCGTCCTAAAAAGAAGGCATATTTTTAATTTTTATTCATTGTTACAATTACGTAACTAACTTAGTAACTAAGTGCTAACCTTCATTAACTCATGTGACATGTAAATATGCGGTAACATTGAATACTTAACCGTTTATTGATCTTTAAGACAGGTAATTGGTAACAGATGGTATACTAAAAAGGTTTACGTACAAGAATATATAAAAACCTACAAATTAGGTACATTGCAGTGGGGACTATTGTGTATGTATTTGCAAGTAATTAGAAATTCGTTATTTGTTCTCAGAAGAAATAAACCAAACGCAGTCCCAAATACGATTATAGTAAAAACATGCAAGCAGAATCGTGGGATATCTCTGTATCGGTGTTTTATGTACTGTTCTAATTAAAATATGGTAATCTTAAGCGATTGGGTATACTTTCGTAGGCATAGACATTGAAATTCAGCCTTTTAAAAACATAACCTACTGTTTACGTCACGATACTGTGACATTATTCGGTGTAAAAATGATACCATTATTTCGATTTTGGTTGTCACCTTTTTTGAATGGCGTGCTTCATTACAGGCAGGCATTTTATTTATTTATTTTAAGGCACATCAACAATGTAAACACAAACATTCTTAAATTAAACATGCTTTATAAATATTCTAGTGCTTACATCTATTACAGATGCACAACATGGTTACAGTTAATATTTTAGTTAGGTATTCTAAAAATTTATAGCAGTTCAAAACAAAGTAGGTACACAGATTTCCTTTTTATATTAATAAACAGTAAAACGTTATTTATGCAAAAGCTTTTTTTTTAAAAGGCATAATGAATAGATATAATGTGTGTAACATTTTCGTACATAATGTTTGTAGGTATACAATTTTAGGTAAAAAGTAACATATTATACATATTGTATAGAATATTTCATATTAGCACTGTAACAATAATGTTGTTGCTCGTAAAGAAACTATTTTAAGAGAAGTGTGTACTTAGGTCACCTTGGATTAGATTTTACTACTGTTACGCGACGGAAATATCGTCAGAGTAAGCAGATTCAGGTAATTAATTGGTTTATAAAAGTATTTAATAGCTATAGATTAATATTTTACATGGAATATTAAGATCTCCTCATCATTATCATTGTTGTCGTGAGAAAATTATAATCATAACTCGTAACCCGCTATCGCTTTGCTTCGGGTATGTAGGCGAACGGAGTCGCGGGCACCTAGCTGTGCCCGCGACTCCGTTCGCGTACATTTCGATTTTTACAATTAGGTTTGTATGGGGCCCACGTCTTATCATAACTGGAGCTAGAATTTAAATAGATACAGGATCTAGTCCCAGATGTCTATGTGTTTATATACCAAATTTCATCAAATTCGGATAATTGGTTTAAGAGTTATGGAGGAACATACATACATACACACATACAGAAAAAAAATCCAAAAATCGTGAAATTAGTATCAGTATCATACAGGGTGTCCCAAAAAGTAGTGTCAAGCGGAAGTCCTGAGATAGAACACCCTGTGGGGCATCCGAAACACCCCCATGTATGTTCCGCGATTTTTTATAGTTTTCGAGTTATGATTTTTTTTCTAAACTTTTGAGAATAATTGACCTAACTGACTAAAAATATTCTGAAGAAAAAAGTATTTGACTTTTTTGAGTAATTCTTTTTGCAAATAATTTTTCATAAGATATGCTTTAATGCCTAAAATATTTGTCTTCATAACTTACATCGAAGTTTTCAAAATTATGGTGCAAACTGAAAAATTATGTTCTGTAAATATTGTCTTACAATTTCAACGTTAAATTTAAAATATTAGGAAGCAGCTGCATGGCTCCTAAGTAACTTTAAAAACTGCGCCAGACTCTCAGCTTTCATAATCATTAATAAAAACTGGTACCTTATGGGCTACTTTTGCTGAAATTGGACTACAAAGACACAGAGGTGGAAAAATCATAAAATTTGCCATTTGATGAGCAAGTATTATTTGGACATTTTATTATTTCGAAAGTTAGTCAATTTGTTAACATACCTAAATTTAATACAGGAACACTCAGATGCAAACATTTGGATGCTTGTTTTTTGTTTAATTTAAGTTTCATTGCGCTAACACTGTTTTCATATGCAATACGTATACCTTTGTTACGACGAACTTAACGAACTTTGCTTCCTTTAAGGACTTTAATAAACTTTAACTTATAAACTTTTTGCAATAAATAATCAAAAAAAATAACTTTTTTTTTCAATAAAGTTCCCCTTTTTTTTTATTAATTAATTTTTTAAGTATCACTAATTAAACTTTCAAGTGGTTATTTCTTAGTATTTCTGGTATAATTTTGATTGTTAACAATCTTATTAACTTTAGAAATAATAAAATGTCCAAATAATACTTCGGAATCAAATGGAAAATTTTATGATTTTTCCACCTTTCTGTCTTTGAAGTTCGATTTCAGCCAAAAGTAGCCCATTAAGTACCAGTTTTTATTAATGATTATGAAAGCTGAGAGCCTAGCGCAGTTTTTGAATTTACTTAGGAGCCATGGATCTACCTCCTAATATTTAAAATTTAACGTTGAAATTGTAAGACATTATTTACAGAACGTAACTTTTGAGTTTGTACCATAATTTTGATAATTTCCATATAAGTTATGTAGGCAAATATTTTAGGCATTAAAGAAAAACTCATGAAAATTTATTTGCAAAAAGAATTACTCAAAAAAGTCAAATACTTTTTTCTCTACAATATTTTTAGTCGGTTAGGTCAGTTGCTCTCAAAATTTTTGAAAGTAAATCATAACTCAAAAACTATAAAAAATCGCGGAACATACATGGGGGTGTTTCAGATGCCCCACAGGGTGTTCTATCTCAGGACTTCCGCTTGACACTACTTTTTGGGACACCCTGTATATTGAGCCTATAAACACAGTATCTCTGAAAAAAAAAACTAACTTACTCCATGACCGACCCTTACAGATTTATTATTATTAGTATAGATAAAAACCTTCCTCTTAAATCCCTCTATCTATTAAAAATAACCGCATCAAATCCGTTTTAAAGATTTAAGCATAGGCTTTTGCTTAAATCTTTAAAACCACAAACTGAAAGGTTATAATAATATTTAAACTGTTTAAAGAGCAAGATTTTTTACAAATTGATATTTTATGAACACATGAATTGATGGTTTGGGTAAGTTTTTTCTAAAACCTACCAAATAATAATTTTCTTTACATAATTAGATCATCTACAATAAGTCTATACAAGACAAAAATGAAAGAAATTTTGAAACTCATTTGACCGCAAAAATCTTTTAATTCATTAATTTAATAAATATGCAATAGGAGTCTAATGATGTGAATTCCTAGTAATTTTACGTAAGAGACAGACGTAATAATGTCATTGTATAAACAGCCGTAATTTTACAAAGAAGCGTAAATGTTGACACAACCTTACAATAAACACACGTAATATCATAAAACAGTTGTAAATTTAATGAGTTATGATTTTTTTTTAAATTTTTATCATTAAAACCGATTTGAGAAAAGCCGGTATCATACATTTTATTAGACTTCTCTTTTTAAAATTTTCTTATCGAAGAGATTTGAGTAAAGCCAGTAGGTGTTATAAGTTTTATTAGGCGTTTTTTTTTTAATTTTGCTTCTCCAAGGAGTTTTAGTGATGGCAGTTTTATGTTTTGATTTTTTTTTATTTTGCCGCTCAAAGGATTTTTAATTTTTTAGTCAAGCCGTTTTACTTTATGCTTTTTTTTTCTTGTTGCGCTTATTTCAGAGGCAGCTTGACAAGTGAAAAGTTCAACCAGCTGCTGGTGCAGCGTCCCGAGAATTTTCGCTACACAACAGTCGTTGGGTTTATGTTTAATTTTTTTCGCTTAATTAATTTAGTTACTTTGGTCATCGTAGTTGGACATGTCATGCGAAAGTTGGCTTGTTTTATTAGTGTATGTATTTTTGTAGGTTTTGTGCTGTTTCTTTCGTAGCAGGAGGTGTATTCAGTCCATTCTTCTCAAAGTATGGATTTCTTTTGAGAGAAATCTTCATCGTTCGTATTTTGTTTGTACGTTGTAATTGAGCTTCCTATTTTAGTGTTTCTGATCATGAGTTATTATTAGATATCACCCCGCTAAGGTCGTCATGTTCGTTATTTTTTAAAAGGAAAAAACCTTATGTGGTGCTAATGTCGGTAAAAAAAGTAATAGTTTTGCCTAGTATTCATACATTTGGCTACTACTATCTACATGATAGAAATGAACATTTCTACCATTTTTATTTATAATTTTTAAAATTTATTGTATTCACTATCATTCTCCAATATAAATGAACTTTCAGATTTATAACGTTGTTTTTCAAAACGTTTTTATTAAATATTTCACGTTGATAATGAAATTTTTATAGTCGGTTCAAACAAAACTATCTACTAAACATGGGATTAGTGATTTTTTTATTTATTTCAAAATCGCATTCATAAATGAATTATTATTGGCAATACAGCGTTGGTATTTACTAATTCCGGATAATTATACGTACTTTTTCATCGCTAAACTTATTTTTTCCATTTAATCAGTTTAGTAGTTAGGTATTATGTTGCATTTTTTAAATATTTTTCTATTCGTCATCCAATTGGCATTGCATTTTGATTCTTTTTTCAATTTAGAGTCAAATATGAGCTGAAAGATTATTTATTTGTTTGCTTTATTCCTATGTTTATCGTAATAACGAAAATTTTAAATTGGAAAATGGCGTCCATTTTTATTTTTAAATTATTCTAGCTACGCCATCAACCATTGACGACAAGTAATTTATTTTTAATGGTTTACGGCTGCGATACTTCTTCGGTGATGATGACAAGGCTATAAGAGAATCGATTGGGCAAAAAAACAGTGTAGGGTTTTGCTTTTTGATATTTAACACTAATATTGGTTATTCTTATACCTGTGTTCGTGCGCTAGGAGGAAGGCAAGGAGATTAATATCCCGGTCCTATGGAGATCTTGCCTTGGAACATTGCCCCCGCCCGATGGGAAAGCAAGGTATGTGATATAAAAAAGATAAATACTTTATTCATTACGTACTTGATTGGTAGGCTATTAAGACATACTAAAGGCACTAGGAACTAGGATCAGGTACATATAAATAAACAAGGTTGGTCGCCACGTGGTTTCTGAACTAAGACGGCTTATTTTGGCGAAGCGAATGCGTTATTACCTACATGTGGATGTGGGTTTAGAATAAAAGCGTTTTTTCTTATTTAAGTCATACAAAAAATAAAATAAAAGGTTGTAAGATTTAATATCATTTGCAAATCGTCAAAAGGGACAGTCGATAGTGTGCTTCTATCACTGGTTCAGAATTCTATCGAGAAGGCTCGAATATTATTACAATATTCCGTTATTCGTCATTGAAAACATTTGGTCCGGTTATAGCGCGTTTGAATACATTTCAAAAGTTACAAAATTAGTACGAATACAAAGTTTTACTTAATATTTTATGTATTTATGTAATTGGCCGTTATAATATATAAAAAAAAAATTATAAGGTTTATTCCGATTTTATACAACCTATTTGTGTTGCGACTACGTTATTTTTCAGCAAATTCTAAATTGATCAGCGCAAAAATGTTATGTACCTACTATTATTAAAAAATAATGTTAAGCTATGGTTAATTCGTTGGTTTCTCTTCGGTCTAGTCAGGTTGTGGGCTTAGCAAACAAAATGATAGAGACAATGAAGTAAGAGACGGTCACAAGCGTGTGCGCAAACTCAGGTGAACTTACATTTTTAACACATAATATGGCTATGCACGTTTTGGTTTCTATGGAAACAGCTGTCAGCGGGCTTATCACAACGTAAAATAAAATTATTTGATAGATCAGATGATGATTCAGGAAACGTCTTTTAATTAACACCTTGTGTGAAAAGTAGATTATTTGCCACTCGACGCGGGCACGAATAACGATATATGTACACAGTAATTTTCAGTCTATGTAGTAGGTAGTGGGAAAACTTTAATAAAATTCTTTAGCAAGCACACAAATTTACACATGAAAAGGCTAAAAGTGATTAAACTAGAGTATTATAACAGATCAACCATGCGTCATGTAAGACTACTTCCGTAACATTGTACAAATTCAAAGCAATTAAGACTTTTTAGTTTATCTATATCATTGTTTGTATGCCTGATTCTATGCCTCAAATCTAAATGGGACCAATAAAATAATTAGCATTCATAGTGATTTCGGTGTGAGGCCAATGTCAATGCCGTGATTGGTCACTGTGTGGCTTCCAGGCATGTGACGTCACGAGCGTCAATTAATCATGAGCCGCGATGACGTCAGAGCGAGAATAGCTAATAGAGTTGCCGAATAGTTCAAGTACAAGGTTGGTCGCCACGTGGTTTATGAACGGAGACTGCTTTTTTGGCGTACCGGATACCGTATTTCTTATGACCACGTGGTTGATTAAGAATTCACGCGTTGGATTCTTTTTATTTAACCTATATTATCACAGTATCTGGGCAAAGGTGACAGGTGTGGGGAAGACTTAGGTTGTAAGTTGATTTAGAATTGATACGTTGGATTTTTTTATTTAACCTTTATCGTCACAGTGTCTGGGCATAGGTCTCTTCCAAACCTGTCTACTGCTTTCTGCCTAGACTTGAAAATAATCATTGAAGTATTATTGTAGTAATAGGTAATAGAAGCAAAGAATTCCTAAAGCCACGCTTTGTTAAATAAATAAATGTTTGTTGAAACTAAAAATTCCTCACAAATTGTGGTTAACGAGACTTGCTACTTATATTTTCTAATCCATCAAAAGACAATTTGGTTAATGATAAATTTCATGGTTAACGAACTTCTTATCTTTTTATCTTTATTAGACACTGACAGTAGTTTTATTGGCGCAATTTTGAGTGTTAAAAGTTTTTTACAGCTCTGTAAATAGGCCTTACAATATTGACAGTTCTTAACTAAATGTCCGCGAAATGGGTTTAGATTTAGTTCGCTCGATTTAAGGTACATATACACATGATAAAAATATAGTAGTAGACCTTTATCAATGCAATAGTACCCGAAACAATATTTTTTGTAATTTCTGCCTATTTTCTGTGCGTTTAATCTCAGAAACGGCTTATAACATGTTGGTTTTCCGTAATATATTGTAGCATATGCCCAGTAATGGGTACAAATGGGCTGATGATGATGATGATGATAATGAATATATTGTGGTAAGCCCTACTTCAAATGTAGTGTTTGGTTCATGTCAATCGGTCCATAAATAAAAAAGTTATGCTAATGCAAAGAATCACGTCGAACTTTCTGGGCATTTGGAAGCCCGCGCGTATTACAAAATTTCTGCCTAAAGTCTACAGCTAGTTTATATATCTGATCCACACTAGTTTATTTGAATTCTGGGGCATACCTGGGACTAGCCTGTGGGACATTACGGTCTATCGGCTGCTAGCTGGTCTATTGATGGCAAAGATTAGTAGAAAGTGCTAAAATAGACGCTGTGCCAAAAATGCCCTGACATATTCAGGTCACCTCGATATAGCTGAACTCTTCCGAGACTAGAATGTATTTATAACAATATCGATCTTATTGCACATATAAATAGAGTTTGAAATGAAGACATTTTGTTTTTTGCTTGGGAACTAGTGGTGCTTAAAATGTTGAATCAGTCACTTTGAGAAAGTCCTAAGTGGGCATTGTTTTATACGACTCTAAAATAATAAAGTACTTATAAATAAAATAATTTTAGTGACGCTTTCATTGCCTATAGTCTGATTTCAGTGTTTTTTAATATTAAAGGATCACCTTTTATGAACACGAAGTTTTCGCCTGGTAAATATTAAAGCCGAAATTACTAACCGAATTAATGCCATCAATATTCTAATATTGAGCAGGTCTCTGAGAGCTTTCAGCATAAGTATCAAAAAACCTTGTTAAAACAATGCACAAGGCAGAATGGCGGCGACGTGGTCCACAACCCGTCACGTCACGTTTCCCACAGAGGTGAAAAGTGGATCAGGAAGTGATCTCTGCCTACCTCTCTGGGAAAAAGGCGTGATTTATGTATGTATGTATGTATCAAAAACACACAAACACAGACCAATATTGTAGTTTGCCGAGAGAAGCGCCAATCATCCATTTTTATCGTTATATTTTATTACCAGCTGAAACTGCTTCACAAAATCTGAATAATGATGGTGTTGTGTAATGTAGAAGTAAACTGCCAAGATACATTTTGGCACCGGACGAGGGATAACATTAAACAATTCTCGTTGTCTATTGTGATTCAATTAATAATTTGGTTTATTCATTACAAACACATACATTTTTCCTCCTAATAAATACTATTAGTCTAGATGTTTCGAATTGAGGATTTCCTCCAATGTTTTGCAAAATGGGAGTTCTTTTACACTATTAAGTATTTTTCTGATATTGCTTTAATGTTTTTTTTAAATAAAATCTTGTTACTAAGTCAGCAAGTAATAATATCGTAAAATCAATGGTTAAGTAAGTTAAAATATAGCAAGATTTGCAAACCGATTAGTCTTTTAGATTTACGACCGATTGTGCCGCGTAACTGCGGCAATGCCAATGTAAATAAAGATCAAAATCGATCTACGTTTCACGGCTCGTATGTTCTTGTACATCCTACGTTCGTCACATTTTAATTAAAACGCGTGTCAAGCTATTTTCGACACTATGCGTTAGTGATTGAGGATCAAGTATGAGTTATATTATGTGCCAAATAATATGATGCTTCCAATATTGGCTCAGTGAAAGTAGTTTAGTTGTAAAGACGCGATTTCGTTGATTGAGTTGTTGTAAATAGGTTGAGATCATGGCCATGAAAAAGGTCGCGTAGCTTCAATTAAAGTATTGAATGAATTGAATATTTGCAACAAAATGGTAGCTGAAAATAAAGATGTTTAATTAATAAATTAATGATAAGAGGGATTAAAAGTCGAAAGAATGTGATCTATATTGTGCCAGTGACGATTAAAGGGTTAAATTGGATTTACGAGAAAATAAAACAGGTTTAAATATTTTTATTGCATTTTCTTATAAATATTATAAATTCGAAAGTAACTTTGTCTATCGCGCTTACACGCCAAAACTACTGAGCCGATTTTAATGAAATTTGGTGCCCAGATAGTGTTTAACCTGAGAAAGGACATCAAATATTTATTCACTGAATGGAATTACTGCCTTTTTAGTTTTGGGTGATAAACGTTGATAATGTGATCTAGTCCTTTCTAATACCAAAAAATAATACCAACATTTTTTTTTCTCATTATTGGTAATGCGTAGAACGGGTGGTTTTTTGGTATTGGTAAGGAATCGATAATGTCGCGAGCAGAAATATTTTGATAAATTTCTGAGTGGTTTATTTTCGCAGTAAAAAATCAAACAGCAAATGCACCATTAGTGACCTCGTTCAATTTAACCTATTTACATTATAATGGCATCTTCAAATGCTTGTTCAAATTATGATTTAGGGGAAGGCGCACGACATGTCTTTGTTAGCTAGTTAAGAGCGTTTGGCAAAGTGCCAAACACGTTTCTTTAGAATCGTACATTCGATAATATTGCGATATTAAATTGGCAAATTCGTCGGATGTTTTGTGCCTTAGCGCCAACTCAAATAAAGTATATAATAGGGTTGAGTTGAGTCTCTGAGGTAACAAATAAAAAAAAGATATAGGTGAATAAGAACTTCTTCCCTTTTTTTTTAAACTGTACCTACCGTTGTGGTGACGTCTTCCGAAAGTTCTAAGCACTATATCTACAATAATCTGGACCATTTCTTGTTACTTCAACAAGATTAGAAAAATATATTAAGAAACTGAGTATCCCTTAGATATTTACCATGTTGGTTTTTTATATTTCGGCACTATGTGATCACGATCATCGGCCGAAATATCGGAAGTTCGAAGATATAAAACAACATGGTAAATCTCAGACACACTCAGTTTTCTAATGTGTGTAACCATGACAGTTTAAAGTTATATTATAAAATATAGATATAAGTACCGTTCCGTCCGTTAGTTAGATTATTCAAAATAAATGTATTTTGAATAATCTAACTAACGGACTGTATAATTTTTCTAATCGTCTAGGGTCTACATTGTCGTTTAACGAAGACAACCCTAGTTTAGATCGAGGCAATCTAGGCGACAAAAAATATCTCTATCGGCCTCTACCTAGTAGGTCACGCATCAAACGATTGTACCTAACTGTATATTTTCTACGGAACCCGTTTATCCTACAGCCTGGTACTTAAAAAGATAATTATGTTCAATATATATTAATTATTATGTTAAATACACGTGTTGTTGTCTAGATTGCCATTAAGGCGACAGGTATGGTTTTATTACGATCTTTATTGCATTGGCAACTGACTCCAGTAAGTATACCTAGATAGTATATCATCATAGATTCAAATGCAACTTATTTTTACGTTCGAATAATTTAGGGGTTACGGCTATCCACTCCCCCGCTAGTCCGGTAATGATGACAAGGCTACTCCAAGCTATCATCGTAGTCAGTCAGAAAAAAAATGTAATAATTGTAGTTTCTACAGTCTTCATAAGTTTTCAGACAAACTTATAATTGTTTATTTTCTAATCGTGTTACTGAAAAGTTGTCAATTAAAAAGAGACAACTCGTTATTAGGTGGCATTTGATACATAGCGATTCACTGCTGTAGTCACAAGCATAAAATACACAATATGTATTTTATTCTCAACGGAATGTAACTACGTACGTTTAGAATAAGATTTTGGTACACTTATTGTTATAATTTGGTTAATATACAACATTTCTTTATGAATTTATGTTATGTTAGGTACATATATGATTATGAAGTTTCATTAAAATCCGTTCAGTACTTTTTGCATGAAGGACTAACGTACATACAATACATACAACCATTCAAACATATAACTTTCGCATTTACAATATTTCTAAGATAGAACACGAGTAAGCGGTGAGAGCTGCTCCCCCGCAAGTCCGGTGATGATGACGAGGCTACTCCAAGCCATCATCGTATGTCAGTTAGGAAAAGAAGCACGTCGGAAATCTTAATGTGACCTCTTTTAACTTTGAATTTGTCAGTCACAGAGTAGTTTTCTCAGCCGGAGGTATGAAGGAATTTTCATTCAACGTGTCGTCCCGAATCGCTGCCCACGTGCTTACCGCGTGGCGGTAGAGACGGACGGCTCTATTTTTATGCAAATATATGCTTTAAATTTACCAGCAAATAGTTCGTTTTTGCTTTGTCCCGGTTTAATGCAGAGACGTTAATAGAAGCACTGTTTTAAAGTGCACTAACGTCTTCATTACACTTATGTTCTTTCCGTTTTTGGGTTCCGTACTTGAGAAGCTATATAGCTCTATATAATATACCACTATACTTAAAACAAAATAACATGCTTATGTAAGGGGGCGACTTAATAGAAACTTTAGAAACATGGTTTTCTGATCTGCATTCCATTTATTTGTCTATATTTGGTGTATTGGTGATCTATAAAGACAAAATAAAACGTAGACAGCGTGGTTGACCTGACCGCTTTAGTTTAGAGTAGGCTCAGACCCCAAGGTTGGGGCCGATGATGATGAACTAAAAAAGGGTTATACAATATTGTAGTGTTATGTTGAATTAATAGTCTATGGACTACTAAATATTACATAACTTCACATACATTGATCTGATTCTGTGGTAAGTAGCTTACCTAAGCACTTGTATTACAGATATCAGAATCAACAGTGGATACACAAATATACTTAAATATATTTAATAACACACCCAGACACGGAACAAACACCGATGTTCGTCACACAAATATTTGTCCCGGGTGGGAATCGAACCCACGACTCTTGGAACCGTAGGTAGTAAACATGGTTCACTAACAACTATTCCACCGAGCCAGTCAACTGAACTGAACTCTTTGTGCGCGAGTTGTACTAGGACTTGACCGATTTTTATCATCAAAACCAGCCTAAGTACGCTCGTACCTAAGCCTGGCAGAGTAAATACTTACAATACAAAGACAATCAGCTATTCTGTTCTGGCGGCCTGCCCGTCTACTCCACCCTAACTCCTACGTCATCAAATTCAGCAACCATCATGCTGTCATCAGCATCTTGACGATTTGCACCAACATGGCTGATGATTCATTCTCCTTTTGGACGGCAACACTAAAATGTTGCGTTGCAAATCGTTTGGCAGGCCGACCGCCACTTGAGATGCCTGGATGTCGTCTGCATGTCTGGCAGAAGGTGGTGCTTGTGTTCTATAATGATTGTAGCATAAAAAAGATCGTTTTGGCACCAAAATGTAACATGACTGATACTCGTATGTCTCAGTAGGTAGTAGGTATGTATTTTTGGTTAGCTCTTGAAATTTTGCCTATTTCTCTTATTAGTTTTTGATGTCATTTATGTAAGATTTTAGACTTTCGCGTTCCATTACACTAAAATTTGTCTTTATGGGTCGCGAGCGACCACGATTGGTGTAACCCAGTCGAAACGTCGGGCAGTAAGTAGCTATGTAATTTGCTACTCCTAATATCGCGTGTAGACCCATAAAGACTAATTTTAGTGTAAATGTCATTTAACAATGTCAACCAAAAATACATACATACATATCACTCAGTTCATCAAAAGTTGCCTATATCAAAAACGTTTGTAGTTTTTTGGTACAAGATTCATGTACACATGTGGCTATAGTATGGCCTGGTTAAACGTGTACTTATGTGGAATGATCAGCCGCAGGCTCAATGGCTTAACATTTACACGTATGAGTTGAATTTTGGTTCACATTTGTGTTGTGTTATTGATCAACGACCTATTGAAAAAAATAGGCTTTAAAAAAAATGTCGGCTCTACAAAATTATGGTGAGTATGTCGAACATAATAGATCAGTGGGGCTACCTGAGTTTAAAACTTACGCACTCGATATCGCCTACGTAAATATGTCTTTGAAAAACTTGTACAGCGCCGCTGGTGGTTACGCGAAGAACTAAAATCGGCCGTATGAAAAAAACAACTCGATAGGTTTTTAACGTAAGTAAGTTTTCGATAGCCAACTCATGGTAGGCCCTCTGATTGTATCGAAGAAATAATGCGTTTGCTTTTGCCGTCTGACGAACATCAAACATGTTGCTACCCGTTTCATTTTCTCGAAAGCGATTTCGCGTTTGGTCGAGTTACATAAAGCTTCAAGGACATACAGAAATATCCATACGTTTTGTTCCGGTTACGTGCAAAGAATTCTTTAGATAATTTGCCAAAACTATTGTCTAAGATTGGTTCTAGTGGGCGTAAAAAGACATCTCTTGTATGCGGGCAAAAAGTACGAGGTAAATAGGAAAATTTAGTGCAGTACATCTTTCATACCGAGTATTTTGGGAAGGATTTTTTTTTGTTAACCGTGAATTCAAAAAAAGTCTGTGTATAGTTTTGTCGAGAAAACGCGACACACAGTCAGACAATTATTTTCGTATTACCTATAATATTAGTAAGCATTAAAAGTTGCTTCGCGAACTAACAAACAATTGTCAGAAGATAAACACACACTACTCGGAAAGGACCATAGCAGTATGGTACGACTGAATTGGCTAAACAACGAAATACCACTTTATAAAATTCTACTATTTTGGCCAACTTCCATACCACACCAACATTATAGGTCTATCTTGTTCCACTATGCACCACCAAGTTGCTCCACTGTAGGGGGAAGATATTGCCTTTTGCTTCAGGGGAGCGATTTGGCTTGGCCAAGTGGAAAAACCCGGTTTAGCCAACACGGAAAGCGTCTATTTCTACTAATCGCTTCACTGTGCCAAGTGTGTACAATCGGTCTATTATTATATACGGGTCAATCTACTGAGAACCATTCGGGGTACGCTAAGTATCTTGTAATGGTTCCCAGGTAATGTTTGCCGACGATAGTATCGCTGTCTATTTTATTCGAGCATCATAGTTTTGTTGTCAACACAATGGCTGTAAAATGTTCGTAACGTCACCATATAAATGTTCATCTTTGGAAGTTTTTTGATCAGAATACTCGTAAATCACAATTATTAATTAAGTTACGCTTCATATTTTATCCTATCTGAAGAAAACGGATTTGAATTCGGAAATGTTTCTGTCTTTCTTACTTAAGCAATTGAAAGTGAAAGATCATAGATTTTCCGAATCCTGACTTTTAAACGGAGTTTTTAAATTTGCTGTTACATAATAGCATTATTAAAACACATCTTAGTCATTGCTACCGGCTGGTAAACAAAATTGTTACCGTATTGTTTTCAGTTTTTATAATGGCAATCATGTCTTGTTAAGAGGCTCATTGATGATAAAATTTAGTAGCTACTTTATGTGACATTGTATGAATATTGGTGTTAGGCATTCTTAATTTTGGTTATTATTGATTATGGTAGGACTGGTGGGAGAAATTGGCTTTCAGACTGAAGTTAGTGATCCAAATGACACGTATCACAGGGGTTATTTTACTTGCCTCGCAGAGTCGCCTCACTGTAAGCATTAGACAATATTTTGCTCTTCAGTGGGTCGGCTTGTAAGCACACGAACAAGCAAACGAATGATGGCAAACAACCCGCAATTAAGACGTTACATTTTTGTACTATAATTCGAGTCCTTTGTAACGGACGCACTTCTTGTTTCCCACCCTATAAATTCCGGTGTACCCCAGGGTTCTATCATGTCACCGACTTTGTTTTTGCTGCATATCAATGACATGTTGTCACTAGGCAATATCCATTTACAGATTAAAAAAGGTCTAAGGTATCTTATCGCCCTAGTTTAGGGCAGCCCCGTGCCCCAGCATTGGGGACGTATATGGGCTGATGATGATGATGATTTAAAGAAATGTTGTTTTCCTGTACTAATACAAGTTAAAAGTGTCCAATCTACTTACTCTACATACCGTCTTATGGGGGTTATAAAACCCTTGACACCTGACAACTTGATTAACGACTTAACCTTGTCGGTCCGCAGCGCGTCCATCTCAACATGCGGGGACAAGCAGGAGGAGGGCCAGCTGAAGCAGTACCACGTGGAGCAGCGGTTCGCCGACCGCCGTTACAAGGTCACCAGCGCCAGGACGTACTTTTACCTGAACGAGGCGTCTTGCGAGAAGAATATGGAGGCGTTCTTGAAGAGCATTGATGCTGTTGCTAGTTAGTATAAAAAATGTCGCATATCTTTTTTTTTTTACGGCTTGGAGTTGCCTCGTCTTCATCAACGTATTTGCGGGGGAGCGGATGGCTCTCATCCCTAAAGCATTTTCTACTATTTGAAATACTATATGTATATTCATTTCATATGCTGTTGCAATAATTGCCAGATAGACTGATTTTTTTGCCTGCTTCAAAGTGTTTTTTCACTATGTTTAGCCTTTTAAGAGTAATGTTGTTCATTTTATGTTGTGGAGTAAAATTGTTAGCCAACGGTAAATAAATAAACACTACACTTGAAATAAAGCACATTTTACGGATTAAGGTAGCATATTAATAATAATAATAATAATAAATTCATTTATTAAGACAACAGAGTCCATTAAATTGTTAGTAAACTTAACCTATGTTAGTTTTATATCACCAGCCCCACCCAGTGTTTTAGAATGGGGCAGTCCATTTTTTGCGCAATGACCTGTAGCACACTGTTGGCGCTAGCCCGAACTCTGCTCAACAGCGACGCAACTCGTTTGCGTCTTATGGCGTAAAAGTCGTCTGTGCGCTCCTGAGCAAACATAAACGACGCACTGCAATAACGGGGTAGCGCCATCAGTGCCCTAAATACGTTATTATATTAAACCCTGAGAGCGTTGTGAGTCTTTTGGGTATAACTGACCCAGAGGCTACTGGTGTAAAATACCTGACAGAAAGCTTTAAACAGGGTCACTTTAACTTGTTTACTACACCTAGCAAACCTGCGCGCCAGCATATTACCTCTGACTGCCAACGCTCTCCGTTCACGTTCAATGTCCAGGTCATCTTTCAAATAACTCGTTACAATATGCCCCAGGTATTTAAATTTAGGGACCACATTTAATACGTTACCGTTGAGCAACACAGGAGGGGGGTCGATAGGCTTTTTATCTTTACACTCAAATATCACTATTTCGCTCTTTTTCGAATTATAGATAAGTCCGTGCTCGGCAGCGTAGGTTTCACACACTCCCAACATCTTCCGCAAAGCACTGATCGAAGGGCTCAGCAGCACCATGTCATCGGCGTAACTGATATTATTTATACAAATGCCATCTATATAACAACCGGCATGCATGCTGCTAAGCCTCTCAATCAAGCCATTTACATATAAGCTAAAGAGGTTGGGAGACGTCAGCCCCCCCTGTCTCACTCCACATTGCAAACTGTAGGTGTCAGAGAAGGAGTTGCTCCATCTGACCCGATTGGTCTGATTGTTGTTCCAATACTCAAGAAGACCCACGATGCCCCGAGGTAGCACAGTACTCTCCAGTTTGGACCATAGGAGGTTATATGACACCATATCAAAGGCTTTACTCAAATCAAGGAAGCACGCGTATACAGGAGTGGACCTATCAGTGTAGTACTTGACGGTGTGCTTGAGACACAGGATCGCCGATTCTGTAGATACCCCCTGCCTGAAACCAAACTGGAGGTCATGCAGGTCTAGGTGTTCCTATATTAACGGAGTCATAGCTACTTACTGCCTGACGTTTCGACTGGGTTACACCAATCATGGTCGCGAGCAAACTGATATTAAAATTTAGTGTAATGGAACGCGAAAGTCTAGGCAATTAGTTACTTTTAAGCCCCCGCCCTACGCCACAGAATTAGAGAAAAAGTAGGATGATTAAAATCCAATGAGAATAAAATGGTTTGAATTATAATAGTTTTAATGGAGATACCAATTCATGACAGTATTTAGTTATTATAAATAGAAAGAAAGAAAGAAAGAAAACATTTATTGATCACATACATTTACAAAGTTTAACAAACACACATACAGTAGATGTGATCAATAAGATCAAATAGTTCAATTAAATGAAAGATATAAAATTGTGCATGCTTTTGTATGATATTAGATACAATTTTATGAATAATATTAATTTCACAACATACTCAAGCAAGTGTACGCAAATGTTAACACGTTATGTTTTATTACATTACAGATACAACAAAAAGCACTGGACTTATGGCCGTCAAGCTGACAGCTCTTGGAAGACCACAATTACTAGTAAGTTATTTTTATTTTTTATTTGTTGTTTTAATGCTATTCAAAGCTTTGAAGTAAATTAAAAAGTTGGAAAAAAATCGCATTCATGACCCAGCCAGAACTCGCGTTATTATGTTTTTACTGGTTAACTGCCTCATTGGTCTATTGGTAGCAAGCGCTGCGTAAGGACCTTCGAGTCGGGGGTCGGGAAAAAATTGTGTGAGTTTTTCTGTAATGAAATTACTCAGCCCGGAGTTAGGAAGTTGGCGGTTGTACGCCCGTGCCTCGGAAAGCACGTTAAGCCGGTGGTCCTGCGCCCGATCTCTCATCGGTCATGTCGGATGGCCGTCTCACCGAAATATGAGAGTAAAGGATTAGAGAGTGCCCCTGTGTTTGCGCGCACACTTGTTCACTATAATATGTCCTGCGTACTTGGCTGATCTTAATTAAATCGGCCGCCATGACTGAAATCGGTCGGACGCCTTATTATTATTACTGTTAACCTCCCTTTTGGTATCTAATATGATTTGTGTAATTTTGTTTTAGTTTTTAATTTATGATGTAATTGATCTCATTATTTTGTATTTTCATACATACATACATACATAAAATCACGCCTTTTTCCACTTTCCACAAATCCACTTTTCACCTCTGTGGGAAACGTGATGTGACTAGCTGTGGACCACGTCGCCGCCATTCTGCCTTGTGCATTGTTTTAACAAGGCGTTGCCACGAGTAGCAAGGATATATGACGTGGGAAGGAAAAGGGGAGGAAGGATACTGTCGCCTCGGATGATTTTCATGTGTTTTAGATACCAAATAAATATCTTTTCTTTATTTTCTTTTTTTCTCTAACCGACGCCTCCTCATTCTCCAGCTACAACTATCGGAGGTGATTATGCGCGCTCGCAACTACATGCAGCAGATTGCCGGAGGCACTGGCAACGTGCTCACCCACCACAAGACCATTGAGGACCTGCAGCGGTACTTTGGGGACAACAGCTCCAAGCCCGAGGTGCAGGCGTTTATGAGGAGCATCACCTCGGACAAGGAGGGGTGAGTTGAGATTGCGATGTTCACTTTTAGGGTACCGTACTTTGAAGGTCAAAACGGGACCGTATTACTAAATCTCGCCATCTGTCTGACTCTAAGATGTACAGTCAGCCAAGAAAGTGGTCTACCACTTTTGACAAAAGTTTCTGCGAGATGTAACGGTCGCTAAGGTTGACAATAGTCACTGACACAATCTTATTACCAGGGAAAATTGACTTTGTTTTTTCATGACGTTCGAACGAATCTCAACCGTAGGGTGCTAGACCACATTTTTGGCTAACTCTACCTATCTCATAAACGGTAATAGCTCGAAAGCTGAAATTTTACAAAAGATGTATTTACGTTGCCGCTATAACACTAAACTGATGACGAACTAAACATTAAAAAAGATAAAATATTAAGGGGGGTATTCAATAAACGTGTTTTTTTTACATAATTGGTACGGAACCCTCCGTGCGCGAGTCCGCCTTGCACTTGGCCGGGTTTTTTTGCTGAACTGTGTAATACCATTGCTGGCCCAAGGTCACCATTACGTGGGGATTAGTACCTAAAGTTAGTACTCTTTATCTAAGACTAGCTGTGTCAGCGACTTCGTCCGCTATATCACACATTTTTACAAATCTTCAATTCATCTTCAATTGTTTATTTATTTGAGCAATTGCTCGTAATTAGACTGATAATTTTAAAGTTTATAAAATTTTCCCTCTCGTTATATCTCACGGCTCGTTGATTATAACACTCTCTGACATTACCAGCGGGGCATCGTCCCAACAACCGCCAGTATGACAATCAATTAATCACTCCCTAGAATTTGGCATAATCTCAAGCACTATGATGTAATGATTATTCTAATTATGTCAATATAATAAAGCTTGCACCTGGCAACGGATCGTGGAAAGGAAAAGTGTCAAAAGTGTGTCAATGTACCCACACGGATGTATTTATGTCGTATATAAGATTTATAATAATTTATAATGCAATGGAAAAGTCTTGAAACAATAATACAAATTGCACTCTGTTTTTAACCTGGTACGGTCTCAAGAGTTGTAGGTTTGCAAACAACCCGGCAAAAATTCATGCGATGAATATTTGTATATGTTTCGTGACCGGGATTGCATATGGGAGCGAAAGCGCTAACAGAATGGTTGCCCAGGTTCGGTAAACGCAAAAGAGGATGGCCTCCCACCAGATGGGCAACTGATATAAAGAAAGCCGCGGGAGGTCTCTGGATGAGACCGGCGCAGGACCGGAGTGAATGGCGTTCAACTGAGGAGGCCTATACCCTGCAGTGGGATATAATAAAAGGCTGATGATGATGAAGTGCATATGTACTTAAGAATGTATATCAGTCTCTTGACACCCATCATAACAGCTCTACTTGGTTTGGGGTCAAGAGGCCGTGGGTGAAGTCGAGCCAAATCATCATCATCAATCTCCTGCCCTTTTCTGCTAAGTGGGGTCGGCGTGACAAGTATACTTCTTCCACTCGGGCCCTATCATTCGTCAGCTCTGTTTCTACTCCTTTCACTCCTATATCATCTCTCATCTTCAATATATAAAAGGAGAAACTGACTGATTGACTGATATATCAACGCACAGCCTAAACGGCTTAATGTAGGTACTTGTAATTTGGAAGGGACATAGCTTAGCCACCGTAGAGGTGCACTAAGAAAGGAATTCCCGAAATTCTCACGGGAACGGAAATAAAAATCCTTGTGTATGAAAAATCTAAACCGCGTAAGATAGATAGTTGAAATTTTGCATGCAGGTACCCTAATTAAAGTAAAGCTAGCTTGCAACGCGATTTATTGCAAAATTCCCGCTTAAACGGGAGTAATTGGGAAAAAACTTTTGTATGTAAGTAATATCCTGTAGTCCACGCGATCGAAGTCGTGGGCATTCCTAGTCCAAAATATATATCTGGCAGGGTCGCCATGTAAGGATGGGACCGGGAGACGTCAGTAAAAGATGTTACTTGCTGTGTTGATTATATATTGTGACTCATTAATAAGCCAATACATGTGCTTATATACTAGATGACATGGAGAGGTGTTACGCACACTACAATTTAAATGTTCAAATCAAATCATTTATTTGCTTACTAAGTGTTACAACTTTTACCAGTTACAACTTAGTTACCAGGTGTTTTTTCTCCATAGCATCGTCCATCTGTTCCCTTGGTCGAATATCCTGGACGCGGACATGGGCCTGTCGGACTCGTTCCGCGTCCCGGACCCGCGCACCGGCCAGATGCGCCGGCTCATCTCCCAGATATCGCCCAAGGAGGAGGAGATGTTCCGAAACATGCTGCGTAGGATCAACCACATCATCCAGGTACGTGCCTATCTGTTACTGTGGTATATCCAGCTTGCTTCTTAAGTTGCTGTGGTATATCTGTCTCGTTGGTCTATTGGTAGCAAGCGCTGCGTTAGGACCGAGAGAACTCACCAAAATTTGTGTGTTTTTCTGTAGGTAATGAATTTTTATTTTTATTTTTCTGTAATGAATTTTTATTACTCAGCCCGGAGTTAGGAAGTTGGCGGTTGAACGCCCGTGCCTCGGAAAGCACGTTAAGCCGGTGGTCCTGCGCCGGATCTCTCATCGGTCATGTCGGATTGCCGTCTCACCGAATTATGAGAGTAAGGGAATAGAGGGTGCACTTGTGTTTGCGCGCACACTTGTGCACTATAATATGTCCTGCGCACTTGGCTGATCAATCAATCAATTGAGATCGGCCGCCATGGCTGAAATCGGTCGGACGCCTTATTTTTTTTATATCCAGCTTAGGGCCGACATACATGGACACAGCTTCGAGCAGTCAGGACTGCTTCAAGTTGCGGCTGCATAGTCAACTACAGATTCTACGCACACACATACACGGAACCGCTCGAGCAGTGGTGACTGCTCCGAGCAGTTACCCCTCTTGAAGTCATAGCTGTTGACTATGACTGCAAGAGCAGTCCGTGTATGTTGATCATTGGCTAATAGTCAGAAAATCGATGATTTGCGGAAAGGCTGCGCAAACCATCGATTTTCTGGTCTGAACGAAGGGCCTGATAGTTAGACTTCTTGACACGTCTTGGTCCTGCCAGTCCTAAGGAGATTACTTTCATCATCATCATCATCATCAGCCCATACTTGTCCACTGCTGGACATAGGCCTCTCCAAATGCACGCCACTTCTTTCTATCCTCGGCCACTCGCATCCAGCTCCTACCAGCCGTCCTGCGCAGATCGTCACACCACCTGGCCTGCGAGCGTCCTACACAGATTACTTTGACAGTAGTATAAACCACAGATGTACAATGTGTTAATCAAATTTGGTTTTGAGTAGGTAAAAGAGTCCTGCATCTGCCTGCACACCTACAAAGAAATCCTTGGGTTGTGTAGTCAACCAACCCGCACCAGAGGGCCTACCATGAGTTGGCTATCGAAAACTTACGTACGATAAAAACCTATCGAGTTGTTTTTTTCATACGGCCGATTTTAGTTCTTCGCGTAACCGCCAGCGGCGCTGTACATGTTTTTCATAGACATATTTACGTAAGCAATATCGAGTGCTAAAGTTTTAAACTCATGGTAGCGCTACTGGCCAGCGTGTTCAACTGAAGGCGTTATCGCCCTAATTTAGGGTAGGCCCGTGCCCCAGCAGTGGGGACGTGTATGGGCTGATGATGATGATGAAGAGAGTTGCAACTAAATAAGTACCGTTTTGTCGCAGATTGCCAACGAAGTGGATGTCAGGATCATGATTGACGCTGAGCAGACGTACTTCCAGCCGGCCATCTCCCGTATCTGCGTTGAGATGATGCGCAGATATAACAAAGTAAGTGGAACTTTATGAAGTCAAAGTCAAAGTGAAAGTATTTATTTTATGAATGTCACAAATATGGTAGCAATGTCCAATACATCATGTTATCCGTTATATTATGGACATAGCTTATAATGACCGTGTAATGGTTCGGTTTTTTTCTAGCAATGAATATAGCCTCTTGAATCAAGGTGAATGTAGATTACCAAAGAATTTCTGAATTCAAAAATACAGATCTGACCTCTTTATAATATTAGATACTGTACATTTATTGCCATGCCATGCCTATGCTACGATCCTGGCACACCAATTTCGCTACATTCATCAACCTCTTTATGCATGCTCGTCGATTGCGGGTACTTTCGATTTGACAGTGATCTCTGCCTGGGAAAAAGGCGTGATTTGATGTCATGTTATGTTACATTTATTGCGGTTCTAATGCGATTGTGTGTTCCAATGTTCAGGAGAAGTTCCTAGTGTTCAACACGTACCAGACCTACCTGAAGAATACGTACAACGAGATCCTAACTGATGTGGAGCAGGCCTCCCGCCAGGGATTCTACTGGGGCGCCAAGCTCGTCCGCGGCGCGTACATTGAACAGGTAACCAGATTTTTTTTTAATACCTTCATCCAGGTTGATTTCATTTCACGCACAGGCATAATTGAGCCTATTGGTATGCGATATTTCGCTTGAAGATCTCTAAATACGCAAGGTCCTAGATAGAGATGAGTGTTGCGTCCTCAGTTGAAGTAAGCGGATGCACGCTAGTGATTTTTAGGGGTGAGAGCCATCCGCTCCCCCGCAAGTCCGGTGATGATGACGAGGCCACTCCAAGCAATCATCGTTAGTTAGGAAAAAAAAGCCCGTGCTTCGGAGAGCACATTCAGTCGATGGTCCTGCGTCCAATCTCTCATCGGGCATTTCGGAATGCCGTCCAACCACCAAACTATGGGAGTAAGGGAACAGACAGTGCACTTTTGATTGCGCGCACACTTGTGCTTTATGTCCTGCGCAGTTCGCTGATCTCCATTGAGATCGGCCGCCATGGCTAAAATCGGTCGGACACCTTAGGGCCGACGTACACGGACAGCTTCAAGCAGTCAGTAGCGCTACCATGAGTTCAAAACTTACGCACTCGATATCGCCTACGTAAATACGTTACGTCTATGAAAAACTTGTACAGCACCGCTGGTGGATAAGCGAAGAACTAAAATCGGCCGTATGAAAAAAACAACTCGATAGGTTTTAAACGTACGTAAAGTTTTCGATAGCCAACTCATGGTAGGCCCTCTGGACGGAGTGCAGTTTATATGTAAACAATACACGGAACCGTCTGAGCAGTTAGCAGCACGATGAAATCTCAAGCAGTCGCCAGGCATAAGCTGTTGACTATGACTGCAAGAGCGGTCCCTGTTTGTTGATCACTAGTTAACTTTTCCAGCGATCCGTGTATAGCGGCCCTTTGACCTTACTTACGATGTATTTATTTGTATACAGGAACGCGCCAGAGCTGCTGCGATGGGCTATGAAGACCCCACGTGTGAGAATGTTGAGGCCACCACCACTTCCTTCCACCGATGCCTGAAGGAGATTCTCAGCAGAGTCAAGGTCAGTTATAGCAAACAATATGGGGTAGTGTTAAATGTACAAGTCAGCAATAATCGATTTCTTGTTCTTTTACTTATTTATTTTCATATACACCGTGAAATTTTAGTGGTTGCTCTTCCGTGGCAGAACGATTTGCCTTTAGTTATACTATCGAATCATGCAAATTATTCCTTGAAAAATAAATACTTTTTTTTTCCAATTTTCAAAATAGTAACTTTCTTACTAGAAAACGAGGGAAGCTATCGTTCTTTTATAAGATGTGACGTAATCAGGTACTGCTTGCCGCATGAAATCGTTGCTTAAAGCTAAAGAAGCTCTACGCCCTAAGTAATAAAGCGGTTCGAACGTGTTTTCGAGTTTCGGTTAAACCTTTCGTAAAACCGGCATTTATTGATTTCAATAAAAAAGAACTGAACTAATATATTATTGTGCTATTTAGATAGAATCATTTTACTGCGGGAAAACAACCACTAAAATTTCATGGTGTATAGGTACCTAAGTTACGTTTTTGTAGTTTTGTAGTGAAGTATAGATGATACGATTAGGTACTGTTTGTGCATATAGCATTGAGGGAAATATTGAGCGTTTGAATATGACAGCCTTTAGTTCTTAAACGATTGAAAATGCAACTTCTATTTTGTGAAAGTCTGCACTCAAAAGTAACTTACGGTGATAAGTGAACCGTTAGGTGTAATTGTAAGGTATATCTTTACGTTTATTTTATAATGTAGTTAAAATTTACAACTACACAATTTTATTTATATTTATGCCAATTTAAGTTTCGTTACCATTAAAATTGCATTTGAAATTTTCAATCAATATTTACATTCCAATTTACAATTCCACAATTCCAATACCTATTTCAATTGTTTCACCGTATTTCGCAGACGGAGAAGACCGGCTTGGGCATCATGGTGGCGTCCCACAACGAGGACACGGTCCGGTACGCGATCCAGCTGATGAAGGAGCACGGCATCCAGCCCGAGGACAAGGTGGTCTGCTTCGGGCAGCTGCTGGGCATGTGTGACCACATCACATTCCCGCTAGGTGAGTAGAAAGAAAGAAAGAAAATCTTCATCATCATCACCATCATTATATTTATCATCATCGTTGTAGTCGTCATCATTATCATCATCACCAGCATGAGCTTGTCGCAGCCTACTGCTGGACGTAGCCCTCCCCAAATGATGGAGTCCTGATTTCTACCCTGAAGTCTGAGTCATCTTCATCAATATCATCATCATCACCATCATCATCATCATCATTATCCCCATCGCCACTATCAACATCATCATCACCAGCATGAGCTTGTCGCAATCTACTGCTGGACGTAGCCCCCCCAAATGGTGAAGACCTGGTCCTACCCTGAAGTCATGTGTGACCACATCACTTTCCCGCTAGGTGGGTACTTGAAGTCTTATCATCACCATTATGATCTTCATCATCATCATCATTATGACCATCATCATCACCATCAGCCTGTCGCAACCGATTGCGATTCACGGCACCGTCCTCGATGCTGTTCCAAAAATATGTGTACCTCGAGCAGACTATGACGTTGGCTCGATACAACTATGAGGACGAGGTGAATAGAAAAATCAGCTGGGTTGGGCAGCATTTGGGAAACTATGCCGAGTCTTCTCGTCGTCAATCTCACAAAGCCTGAAGACGAAAGTCTTTAATCAGTGCGTCCTACCCGTCATGACGTATGGAGCCGAAACGTGGACACTGACGGCACGGCTGATCCACAAGTTCAAAGTCGCTCAGCGGGCTATGGAAAGAGCTATGCTCGGTGTTTCTCTGCGGGATCGAATCAGAAATGAGGCGTTCCGGCAGAGAATGAAAGTCATTGACATAGCTCATCGTATCAGCAAGCTGAAGTGGCAGTGGGCGGGCCACATTAGCCGTAGAATCGACAACAGCTGGAGTAGACGAGTAGAGTGGAGACCGCGTCTCGGCAAACGTAGTGTAGGACACCCTCAGGCCAGGTGGAGTGACGATATGCGCAGGACGGCTGGTGGGAGCTGGATGCGAGTGGTGGTTACGCGAAGAACTAAAATCGGCCGTATGAAAAAAAACAACTCGATAGGTTTTATTTAGGCTGAATATGTTCATCTTAACGAGGATAAATGCAAAATTGAAACCGATTTGACACTTTTAATTTTATTTAAAAGTGTCAAATCGGTCATCTTAAAGCAGCTTCAGTATATATGATTTCCTTCAGAGTTCTGATCTATGGTACTCTCTCATTTTGCAGGTCAAGCGGGCTACTCCGCATACAAATACGTCCCCTACGGCCCCGTGGTTGAAGTCCTCCCGTACCTCTCACGGAGGGCCAACGAGAATCGCGGCTTCCTCGTCAAGATCAAGAAGGAGAAGGGCCTACTCCTCAAGGAGATCTTCCGCCGGATCTTCACCGGCCAAATGTTCTACAAGCCCGAAGGCAAGTACACGCCAGTGTAGAAGAGACTTTATCCCAACGTATTAGAGTCTAAATTGCCGTCAATTCAAAGTGTGCTGGCCATCTTGTGATTGTTCTGTCATGGCGTCTCGATTGTTGTTTAGCGCCGCGGCTACAGTAGTGGAGTTGTTCATTTGTGTCTGTCTGTCTGTCTGTCATCAGCAGTATAGGCACGAATGTAAGCCGCACCCCGCTTTTGTAACCGCGGCATAATAGGTATTAGCTTATTGAGTGGGTGGGAACAGACTGGAGCTCTCGAATGGTTTAGGTTGAGTGATGTCGACCTAAAAGGAAAATATACTCTTGTAGAAAATTTACTAAGCATAAGAATGACGGAATTAACTTTTTTTGACATTGCGCCGCAGCAAATGCGTCACAATTTACTACAGCATTAAATGCTGCTGTTATGGTCACCATTTAGCAAGCACGTAGTCACAAATGTGTTAAACTTTTCCAGTAAAATCCAGTAAAACTATGTGGACAGTTGTGGCTGAATGTCATTCTTAGACGAGCTTAAAAGATTCTCTACTAGAGTGTAAAACAATTCGCTTTATCATTACAGTGATTAAGATCTGTAATTATAATGATCGTTAATAACGTTCGATATGGTTGATAAGCTTGCCAGTATTAAATGGATTACTACATCTAAAGGTTCGTAAGCGATTTTTTATGTAACTAATGTTTTGGAAGTAATTTTATTAAGACTTGTTCCTATTTATTTATAATAGGTAATAGTAATTTATTTATTTGAATTGTAATTGTTCTCGGCAATAAAATTATGTTCTAATTTATTATAATGCGTTATTGCCATTGTTAATATACTTATTGAATAATAGTCACAATTTATTGCAATAGTTAATATAAATATACATACACAATTATTTAAAAAGGGATAAGATTAAAAAGAGACGCCATTTTGAGTGACTGAAGTTTAATCATGCGTGTGATAATGACACATAATGTGTCCGAGCGATGTATAATGACACATAATGTGTCCGAGCGATGTATAATGACACATAATGTGTCCGAGCGATGTATAATTTGAGTAGGAACGTCTTGCTTTGTTCAGTATTGTTTATATAAAATGTAATTTTGATTTAAATGCTTATTTGTGTAGTGGTAAACTTAGCTCGCAATTTACATTTGACGTTAAATACATTTCTCATTGTGGTTGAGACGTCTAAACATGTTAATGATTTAGAAGCGTGTGTTAACTAAATTGTTTGTAAAGATTTAGGGACAAAACTACAAGTTACTGTCAAAATAAATGACAGATGTCAAACATATGACGGGTTTAAAGATATTAAACGGGCCTAGAAAAGCCAATGTTTGGAACATGTAATGAACGTAAGTACTTTGTAGAGCGTTATATTATGAAAGGAAATACAATTTCGGTAGTCATCATTATTATAAAGTTAGAGGCTTAATATAGAGGTAACATATTAAGTAGCACTATCAATATGTACACAGAAAGTTATAAAAATACTATCTGTCATATACAAAATGAGGCGTGCCATTTAATCTGCAGGTATCATTAGCCATTAAGTTGGTCCAGTCTATTAAGAATTTGTACAAAGTACCTCTAAGGGACAGCATTTATTTGTAACAAATATATCTAAATGATCGTTTTGTATATCTGCATTCAATTAACTATGTTACTGTCTATGTTACCTCGCTCTATAAAGAATGAGCTACCGAATTTTAGAACTATGATGAATTTGTTCCATGTTAAGTGAGTTTAGCAAACTTTCTACAGCCAACGCGTTGATCGTTTGGCGCTAGAAAATGTTAAGTTTTTGCTATACAACAATCTTGTCAAAAGTGACTTAGAACGTGAAATACCTACTTCTTGTTGTCTTCTATTTAACTATAAAGGAGGAGAAGATCTCTCATTTATACGACATGAATCTAGATAAATATATCAGAAAGAATCTCGAATTGAAGACACTTTAATTGCGAATATAATTTACATGATAAGTTGCATTTGTTTGAGTGTTTAGTTCGAGCGAAACAAAACGTCAAATTGGACTCTTGGAACTATTGTCAAACGGTCTGAGTTTGACCCCCCGCTGTACAGTTTGAAATGCATTTTTTTCATATTGTTATTCAATTTGTAAAAGATCTAAATAATGAGCAGTAATTTTTATTACATGTATAATTTTTTACTTTGTGTAAACATTTTCAGGTTTGATAATCCGGGATGTAACCGTCCTGATAACTGTATATTTGAAACGGTAACCTCAAACGATATTATTTGAAGCAGGATGTGTATTGTACAATAGCCTCAATTTGGTCGGGAGTTTGTAACGTCAAGCTAGTTTTTTTCGGAAAACTGTAGTTTTGACGACGACAGTTTACTCGATGAATAAAATGTAGACAAGATGGAGCACATTTTAAGATCTAACATATTTATCAAACTGCAAAGGTGCCCTGATTTCTATCACAGGCAAATCGTGGGGTGTGCCCTCAATACAATGTGAGTTTCTTTAGGTAATCGTCGTGATGATATGATCTGGTCCTTCGTTTTTTAAGGTAGATAATGTTGCATTATCATGCCATTTCTTTGGTGTAAAACATGGGTTGAAAGTATATACCTAATCTTGCAAGCTAAATTGGTCACTATACCTGTACTTTTAGTATACTAAGTTTACTACGCGCTAGTTCTACATCCACTGCAATAAATTTAGTTCACTGAATGCAGTAGGAATGAACTGTACTTTTGAGGGCGTGTAATATACACCCAATCATGCCCTGATTGAAGGTTTTCAATATTTACGTGGTGTGGTAATAAATTAACATAATAAATGGGATGTCTTTATAACACATGCTTTGCAAATGTAAGTCATTTGTCGCTATGTTAATAGCGACTTTTCACTATAGTGGGTGATAAACATGATGAAACAATTAGCTTGCAAGTTTACAATAAAAAATGTTACTTCTGATTCTAATCACTTGATTTTAATCTTCAGTTGACAGTCAGGCGCTGTCAACCATTGCTCAGATATTAAAGATGTTGGACGCTACGATCTTCACTTATGTATTTGTAAATGTCATTTTTACATACCTACCTATATATATCTTACAACTGAATTTATGTGCAGCAAGCTTTTTAATAACACTTTACACAGGTGAAATTCAGGATGAGATGATATCGCAAATGCATGTTCAAAACATTATTTTTATGCTGTAAACTGTATTGGGGAGCGAATAATGTTTTTACAAGTCCAAAACCTGAAGAGAGGACTTGATAGAAACCCTTCTTTTTACGAAGTAGGTTAAAGCGTCCAACAATACTTCAACGAAGCGTTGATAGTAAAATCGCTATCAAATACCAAGTGAATTTACTTAGTTCCAATTTGTATTTTGTTTTAGAACAATGTTATTATCTCTTGTTTTAGTTTAATTTATAAGCGATTTATAGTTTTCAATATCTTCGCTAATTATTATTATTATTATGTGATGCTATTTTTAGAATCTTTTACGGATAGACATTTAATAAAGACAAGCCTCGTTTTGATGATTTCTTTTATTTTATTCCTTTTAACCCTTTTTAGTATTTTTATTATTTCTTATTTATTATTGTAGCGTAGGTATATCGATTTCCTATGCTTCAAGAGAGAATTAATATAATTAACACATTTTCTATTCATTTCATTTGGGTTGTTTATGTAAATATTTTGTATTTACGGTGCACTGAATATATTATTATGTAAAGAAAGCAAAATAATGTGTTTAAGATGTTATAAAACATTCGATAGGTTATTGGTTATTGACTCGCAGTTTATAATACATTTGCTTGCATAATATTATCTATATGACAAAATAAGTAGTAGTTCTAAGTAATCACAAGGTCATTACTTTAGTTGTTTGTCTAGAAAATATGTCGAGAGTAAGCCTAGATATATATACTTAACTATATAAGTATCGTTTATTTATATCAATTTTATTGTGAAAATGTTTACACAGTCCAATATTTGTTCGTTACATTTTATATTTCGTTTATATATTATATATTGTCATGCTACCAACACGTGGGCTTGTATTTAGTATCTTACAACAGTCATGTTAGTATTATTACGTTAGGCGATTTTTCGAAGTAACTGTAGTATCGTAGATACATTTGCTACTTAACTTTACACTGACTAACGAAGCTATGGATAGACAAAAATTATATCAGACAATAATAATATCTATCGTTGTATTTTAATGTATGTATGTACCTATGAGTCCGCATAACTATCGTATTAACGCCCTATTTTTCAGTCGTCAGTCGCTTGTTAAAATTAGGCACATTTGGTAATAAAATTTAAATTTTTAAATTTACGTTAGGCTTTAAATAGCACTAAAACAACAAATATACACTTGGTTGAATTTAAAAACTTGACACGTTGAAATTTGTTATAAATAAAGGGTGCTGAAAATAACCCATGTCAAAGAAGGCGAGGAGGTATTTATTTGACCCGCGATATTATAAAATACAGAAGTAGTTTTTTTTTTGGAAATTTCATTTCACTTTGATGTTTTTTTTAGAACAGGAAGGAAAGCAACTATTCTTGTTTGTATACTTACATTTGTGGGTACCTAACAAATATTTTTGTTTATTTAATATTAAAATTGCATTGTCTTTTAAAAACATCGCAAGCAGTACTAATCGACGATAAAATAGGGCTTAGTATAGTTTTAGGTAACGAAATTGATTAAATGTTAATGTTAAACTTGTGTTTTATTTCGTACCTCATAATAATTGCTTACATTAGTAGACAGTCTTACCTAATAGAAGAGAAGGAAAAACAAACTTAATATTATTTACTCCATAACTTTATTATATTTTAGAATGAATAATATTGGCCCGTGTGGCAAAATTCTGAGCCGAACTGGAAATTACTCCAATCTATTTTTCCCTTCAATTGGAAAGGAAAAAAATGAACAGCACAATTTTCTCAGATAAGATATATCAAGAACTTACCCTTAAGTAGTGCAAACAGACCTTTTTGTATGAAATGACATTATTTCTGTTTTTAGGATTCCGTATTTTTTCCGCCAATTTGCAAAAAACGGTACCCTTATAGATTCCTCATGTTTGTCTGTCCGTCTGTATGTCACAGATATTTTTTTCCGAAACTATGAGAGCTATACTATGAAAACTTGGTAGGTAGATGTACTATTCTTTGAAACGCATTAAGATTTTGATGCAATAAAAAAATAAAAATAAATATTGGGGGCTCCCGTACTTACTTAGAACTGAAACTCAAAATAATGTTTTTCAGAAAACAAAACGCGTGAGGTATCTATGGGTAGTTCTTCAAAAATGATATCGTGGTTTCTACAATAATGTGCGTTCCCATTGAGGGCCCACACTGGAATTTTAAGATTTTGAATGTGTCAGGCTTTAGTAAAAGTTCTCAAACGATTGTAAATTCAATATTTAATTTGTAAAAGTTGGCACTCAAAAGTTACAGTCGTCTTAATTGGACCCTCAATCGTGCATGACTGGTACCCATATCTCATAATCTAGTTGAAATTTACAACTCCTGTAAATTACTACTCTTAGTAAAAGATTTGTAAAACTCATTTCATAAAGTATCACCTCTCACTATTCACTCAATAATAAAAAATAGCAATAAGAAAGTGGTCCCTCAATCGATCACCACAAGTTTGCATTCAGTGAGAACCACTATAATATTTAAAAAACGGGTGCCACTAAGCTTTAGTAAAAGTACTGAAACGATTGTAAATTAAATCTTTAGTTTGTAAAGTAAACCATTAAAAAGTTATAATCGATTTAAGGTGGTCCCTCAATTGAATCATCCATAATAAAAATAAACCAATTTACGTTGCTTGTAAAAGCTAAATAGACGAATGTTGTAGACTATCCTTTAGTAAATTTTTATTACTAACTCTTACTTTATGAAACAGTATCAAAAACGGTACCGTTTTATTAAAAATTAAAATCTAACTCTTGTGAGGAAATACTACGGTCGAGGTGACCACACATTATTGTAAGTGTAGTGATCCTACAATATCCTAATAAATAAAAAATATATCTACAATTCATATTTACAATAAGATAAATAATACTTAAGTTAAACAATAAAGAAAATAATTTTTTACCTAAACAATGATTAGGAACGAAATTTTTTTTCTGAACGCCGCCTTCGCGCGGGAAAGTGATTCTTGACGTGCCCTTTTTTAGGTTCTGAGGCTGGCTGCGCGCGGGTAGGTACATTATGTAAAATACTTGCGGGAATGATGATTCCAGGATTTATATTTACGGTTCAGGAAAACCGATCAAGCAAAACGCGCTGGCGATTCTTCAATATCTGCGGTCGAGGAATCTTCTTGTGGCGGTCACCATCTCCGTCCCGGGCTACTATCACTGGACCTACAGGGGAGTACCTAATTTGGAAGGAGCAAAAGCAGACGGCCGTACCCACGTCCTTACAAATAAGTGTGCCTCCGACGGGTTAGCGGGGAATAAATATTTTTTTCATTTTACTCAAAAACACCTCGTCTTATTTCAATCCCAACACAGGATCTCAGAGGCTACACCTACAATTAGTTTGCAGAAAAACGTTGACTTTGACAATTAAGTTTGGAGTCATTGTTTATCCCTTCTTCTTCTTCTTATCGAGTCGATGGCAAAATCAAACGTGATCGGCCCAGTATTCGGCCACACGAATCTGAAAATGGGGTGCACGGAAAGAGCCTCCCCGAACGGCGTAGCGATATAACCTCAACGTCTGGCGCACCCTGGGCAATCAGCGAGTCCCCTCACGCTCGAGCTAATCTTTCCACCACGATGGCAAAATCCAAACGGTATTGTTTATCCCTAAGAATTATACTTGATTAGAGATCTTTAGAGTAAGTGCTTCGAAGTGAATGAAATTTAATAAATAACAATGTCAACAAACAGACCTTATTTTTTATTTACTTACTAGATAAGCGACTTTGCTTTATACTGTGTAGTGATCTTACAATATCCTAATGTGTGGTCACCTCGACCGTAGTATTTCCTCACAAGAGTTAGATTTTAATTTTCAATAAAACGGTACAGTTTTTGATACTGTTTCATAAAGTAAGAGTTAGTAAAAAAAATTTACTAAAGGATAGTCTACAACATTCGTCTATTTAGCTTTTACAAGCAACGTAAATTGGTTTATTTTTATTATGGATGATTCAATTGAGGGACCACCTTAAATCGATTATAACTTTTTAATGGTTTATTTTACAAACTAAAGATTTAATTTACAATCGTTTCAGTACTTTTACTAAAGCTTAGTGGCACCCGTTTTTTAAATATTGTAGTGGTTCTCACTGAATGCAAACTCGTGGTGATCGATTGAGGGACCACTTTCTTATTGCTATTTTTTATTATTGAGTGAATAGTGGGAGGTGAAACTTTATGAAATGAGTTTTACAAATCTTTTACTAAGAGTAGTAATTTACAGGAGTTGTAAATTTCAACTAGATTATGAGATATGGGTACCAGTCATGCACGATTGAGGGTCCAATTAAAACGACTGTAACTTTTGAGTGCCAACTTTTACAAATTAAATATTGAATTTACAATCGTTTGAGAACTTTTACTAAAGCCTGACACATTCAAAATCTTAAAATTCCAGTGTAGGCCCTCAATGGGAACGCACATTCTACAATATACTTTTCAAAACCGAATAGTTTGCGTGACAGACGCTTCCAAAGTGGAAATAAGTTGGTCCTCCCCCTCCCCCCCTCTAAAATAAGAAAATGAAAAATCTAAAAAAAAGTCAGCGTCAGAATCGCCGGTCACTAGACGTATTTATAGTTGAAAATATGACCAATAATTGCTGCCCAATTGCTTCTATTTGGTTCCTATAAGTAGTCAATTGGTGCCATCAGATTTTAGACAATATGGAACATATAAGAGTGACCGGCCATCCAGATGTCTAGTTGGCCCGTCACCTAGTTGTGGTACCTTAAATGCGTGAAACGAGCAAAACTATGTACACGCGATATTGCTACAGCAATATGCTCAGGCGGCGGAGCGGAGGAGATTTTTCAACGAGATCTATTCATTAGTTTTTTTTTAATACTTCGTAAATCTTAAGCCGCTTTAACCGCTTAATTTCATAGCCAAATTAAAAAAAAAACATACAATAAAGCTTCTGCATTTACTAATAATCATTATTATCCAATAATAAATCGGAAATAGGTGCATAGGTGTAATATTTAATACCTATAATTCGTGCGGGGCGTATAAAATAAACAAAAGGCCTTTAATTTCATAAATCAATGGTACGGAACTCTTTGTGAATGACTCCGACACGCAATTGGCCGGTTTTTTTTTAATTAAAATACCAGCTCTCGCTTTTAAAGGGTAAGTAAAATCGGAATTTTAAAAACGAAAAAATAATAAAAAAATATATAAAAAAACTCTCCGTCAGTCAACAAGAAGTTTATTACAATTTACAGACCTTCTACCTACACATCCAATTCAAGTTTCAACTTCTTAACATTAATTTAGGAAAATAGAACACATTTTGATAACTGGGTGTCAATATAATTATGTATGTTGTACTTTTTCCATTACCTAAATCGTACAGTATTTTATCAAATTTAAAAAAGAAATAAAAAAGTCCAATTAGTTTAGATAGGTACCTTAAACATAAAAGACCAATTAAAAATGAAACATAATTATTACAGATAAGTACATATTACATTCTTCCACACTCCATTAATTTATAGGTACAAAATTGTATGTTTGTATTAAAAAATTACATTTAATTTACATAAAAACTTGTTTACATTTCCTGTGTTATACATACGAGCTCTTTATACATATTCTTAATTTAATGATATTATTTTTTAATTCAACAAGAGATTTTTACAACTAGGATCTTTTCGAAGAGCCTTCACCAACGTTTGGTAGGTATTTTAGATCTAGTTGCAGCTTTTTGTGGATGTTGGAAAGAAAGAAAACAAATTGGACTATATTGAAAAGAAGATACTAATACTACTAATAAATAATACGAGAATAACATACTTAAGAGGTATGTCGAGAAGGTTTATATCTTATCTTTTCAAGTATTATACGTGTTATTGTGAGTCACCCAACCAACCAACCTAAGATAGACATATGTTGTTGCGGGATGTTTTTAGACAATTTTATGTAAAATATTTCCGTCATACATGATTTCTATGTAACTTCAACCATTAAGGCTGCACATGCGACGGAAGCTTAAAAAAAGGATCCTTCTCCCGTTTTCCTAGCATTTCTCTTCACTACTCCGCTCCTTTGATTGTAGCGTGATGAAAAGTATACCTACTATAACCTATCCAGAAGTATGAAGAATAATTGTACCGTTATGTAATAAGTTTCGTTAAAATCCATCCAGTCGTTTTTGTTTCTATTAGGAACATACAGACAGACAGACAAAATTTTACTGATTGCATTTTTGGCACCAATATCGATCACTACTCACCCCTGATAGTTATTTTGATAATATATTTCATGTACAGAATTTACCTTTCTAAAGATTTATTATATAATACTTATAACACCCCTCTTTTTGCGTCAGGGGTTAAAAACACACACCTGTGTCTTCGGATTCGGAAATGCGGTCCAAGACCCCGTCAAGCTCGGCGACAAGAAGGTTCCTCTTTTCCTCGGTTTCGGTAGTATAGATCTTTGATACCACATTTAAGGCAAACAAAAATTTATCTTATCTTATCTAAGTGTTACCCGAAATCTAGACAATTTTGTAAATCTAGTACCTAACATATCCGAAACAGCTGCAAAAAGATCTAAGTCCAACCATATACTAATCTAATTTAACAATTGAGGTTTTAGATTTGTCGATATAAAGCTATTGAAAGTGTAAGATAACAAATACTATTGATAGAAACATTAGGTCAGTAAATACTTTCAATGTAACGCAATATTTATAAGATTTTATTACGTAAAGTTTCATTTTACAAAGTAAACCCATCGTCGTCATCTTTGAAACGCATTATTATTAATTAACATACAAATGTCATTTTAATTGAATCTTATCAAGTAATAAACGTATTTGACGTTACTTAAGAACTAAGTAAGTAATCTAAATTATTTGTGACGTGTAATTGCAACAAAATTATGTTGAGTAAGAATGAAAAGAGCAAACATATAATCCAGGGGTACGTATATAGTCATCCGTACGTATATACTGAAACAATTTTCGTTATTCGCTCGGTTGATAAAATTAAAAATATAGTTTAAATAGAAAATCTAACAAGAAAACACTTAGCAAAATAAATAAACGAAGGAAGAAAAAAATCAAGCTAAATTAATTACGGTCGGTGTTAATTTTAATCATTTGATTGCGAGTTTCATAAAAATAGGGTTTAGGTATTTGGTCCGTGATCCGTTATTATTACAATTCCGGCCCCCTAGTCACGTCTTTTTTAGTTCGGATTCGTACCGGACCTCCCGATGTCGCGTCGGTTGCTCTAACCTCTGAGCTATCTGGGCAATTAGTCACCAATGCGAATTCTTTCATCACCTTTTTTTTTCAAATTTTAAATTTACATTGAGCTTTAATAGCATTAAAAACAATAAATAAAAATATAATTGCCGAGTGCAACCATTCTGTATAACAGTTAAATGTTTGCGGACCGATAAGTGTTTGATCACTTCCGGTGGTGGCGCCACCCGTGGCTAACGGGTAAAAGGTGATGAAAGAATTCGCATTGGTGACTAATTGCCTGGATAGCTCAGAGGTTAGAGCAACCGACGCGAAATCGGGAGGTCCGGTGGTTCAAGTCCCCGTTCAGGCGGGGTCATGCAAGCGATTTTTTTCAAATTTCAAATTTATGTGCGATATAGGTGTTTATAATAATAGGTAATTTGAGCAAGTAATGTGAACATGTTGAGACTACCCAGGATATTTGTAGTTAACCACTACCCGATGCGTTACATGTTATTCGCTTCATGTTTCAACAATGTGTTATCCTGATAATCCCAACATTCTTAACTTGTCACGTTATCGAAGCAAAGAGGCGATATGGTCAGTAGAGTACTATTTATCTATTGTCTTTCACGAGTGTTCTCGGTAGACTTGGCATTCCGAATTGATATCTATCAATTGTAAGTTGTAAGTGCATGTAAAATGCTTATATGAAATACCTAAAGTGTTTTTGATTTCGATTTTATTACCTAACCCAAGAGGGTTTTATTAGTTCGGTAAACCTTGTAGTAGATGACTGCCTGGTTGGTCTATTGGTAGCAAGTGCTGCGTTAGGACCGAGTGGTCCCCGGTTCGATTCCGGGGTCGCGCAAATTTTGTGTGAGTATTTCTGTTAATTAGAAAACTGAAACTGTCCGGGATATTTACCATGTTGTTTTGTTTTAATGAGCTCCCGATATTTCGGCACTGTTGCAAGCGCCATGATCACGGATGAACTGATCATCTTTGATCATGGCGCTTGCAACAGTGCCGAAATATCGGGAGCTCATTAAAACAAAACAACATGGTAAATATCCCGGACAGTTTCAGTTTTCTAATGTGTGTGACCATGACAGTTTAAAATCATATATTTCTGTTAAGAAATCGCTTAGCCCGGAGTTAGGAAGTTGGCGGATGCGTGCCCGTTCCTCGGAAAGCACGCAAAGCCTGCGCCCGATCTCTCATCGGTCATATCGGATTACTGTCTCACCGAACTATGTAAATAAGGGAATAGAGAGTGCTTTTGTGCACTATAATATGTCCTGCGCAGATGGCTGATTTCCATTGAGATTGGCCGCCATTGCCGAAATCGGTCGGACGCCTTAGTAGTAGTAGTAGTTAGTATTATTATAAACCTTGTAGTTGTAGAGTGCCAGTGATAAAATTACCTTAATTAAAGTAAGTTATATAGTCCAGTCAAATTAGGTAAAAATCTCGGAATTCGAGATACCCAGCTGTAAGTCTGTAAATACTTGTATATTGACGTCCTAAAAGTTGTCTGAAAACCTACATATTGTGGGGTGTACGCAACTATTAAATTTTCAAGGTCAAATGTCACAAATATCAGTTTTATGAACTTTTATCATAAAAGTGTGTAGGAGAAAATTACTTATCTTCTATTTATCTATAAAAATTGTCTGTACGTTTTATTCCTAAGATTCACCATTTCAGAGATACAGCGATGCAAATAGTTGAAAAAGTTGTATTTTCAAAAGCTTCCAGGTTCACGTGCAATTGTGCTAGACAGTTAATATTTTCACCACTGATTTATTTCAGTAGCCTCTATAACATCTTATACTAGAAAAAGCTTAAAACCAATGTTTAAGTGGGTTCAAATACAAAAACTATGGTTTTTTTTTTCTCCCACTTGGCCGGTTTTTAACGTACCCCAGTAAACCTATTCCAATCGACACCTTTTATAAGTGAAGATCACGTTGTTTATATGAAAGCCTAGTTAAATAATTGTTTTGTGTTGTTTTCAGTATTCAGAAGATTTAAGAATTCTGCGTTTCATTAAATTAAATTTGGTTAATGGATAATAATAAATGGATCTTCACGTTCATAATAGAGTTAGATGAACAGTTAACATTTTTAAAATGTTTTTTTGCAGTTATACTTCAAACATAAATTCTAATAATTGTTATTTCGTACTTTTTGACCCATAATAAGCAGTTTTAATGTACTGAAAAACAACATAAAACAATTATTGAACTAGGCTTTCATATGAACAACGTGTTCTTCACTTATAAAAGGTGGTCGCCTGGAATAGTTTTACTGGGGTAACCACGTTAAAAACCGGCCAAGTGTGAGAAAAAAAAACATAGTTTTTGTATGAGAACCCACATAAACATTGGTTTTAAGCTTTTTCTAGTATTAGATGTTATAGAGGCTACTAAATTACATTAGTCGTGAAAATTTTAACTGTCTAGCACAATCGCACGGGGGTCTGGAAGCTTTTGAAAATACAACTTTTTTAACTATTTGCATCGCTGTATTTCTGAAATGGTGAATCTTAGGAATAAAACGCACAGACAATTTTTATAGATAATTAGATGATAAGTAATTTTTTCCTACACACTTTTATGATAAAACTTCCCGTTTCGCTCAAAAGTTCATAAAACTGATATTTGTGACATTTGACCGTGAAAATTTTATAGTTGCGTACACCCTACCATATGTAGGTTTTGATACCACTTTTAGGGTGTCAATATCCAAGTATTTACAAAGTTACAGCTGGGTATCTCGAATTCCGAGATTCTTACCTAATTTAAGCTTAAATCAGTCATTTACTGACTAATATATTAAGTATTGTTATTCCAAATTCTTTACTTACACGAGTCAAGTCTATGAGAAAAGTTGAAACGGCAATCACTACATTGTGATGTTACCAGTCTCCACAATTTAAGCGTGTGATAAAGTGCAGTAAATTTTCAGGATTACTGGTATTCGTCGAAAAATTATCTATATAATATAAGTTTATAGAAATTTATAGAAACAAATTCTGCCACAGCTTTTTTATGTTGCTTTATTTCTGTCAGCTGATGACCATATGATGTCAGTTCAAACCGACCGAATATACGCCCATATGATAATGATAATTTTTCAGGGGCGGACCGTCATTTCTTGGTGCCCTGGGTGATTCACCCGTGATCTAATATCACCCGTAATTTGTTTTTAACTTTTTAGTTCATTTTATAAACAAATAATAATAACGATAATTACTGATAGGACCGTACATTTTAATAGACCCGACATCACCATCCACAACAAAATTAATAAAACAGTCTATTTAATCGATATCGCAGTTCCAAACACACATAATGTTCAGTCTACAATATCTGAAAAAATTAGTAAATATCATGATCTCGCAATAGAAATTAAAAAACAATGGCATGCTAACTCCGTCTACACAATACCCATAGTAATATCTTCAACAGGCATAATTCCAAAAATACTACACAAAAATCTAGAAATACTGAAAATTTCACCCAAAACATATCATTTACTACAAAAAGCTGTAATTTTAAACACATGCAGATTAACTCGGAAATTCTTATCCACCGACACTTCAGTTATGCTTGGCTAAGGCCCGCTATCTGGAGATTTTACCTACCCAGAGAGGTAGAGAGTTGAGAAACAATGTAAAATAATAATAATAATAATAAAATAATCATGGCGCTTGCAACAGTGCTGAAATATCGGGAGCTCGTTAAAACAAAACAAAACAACATGGTAAATGACCCGGACATATTCAGTGTCCGAATGTGTGTAACCATGACAGTTTAAAAATATAAAACGAACGCCTGCCTAATTAATCACTTGTTCAAGCTTGTAGATCGTACACAAATTGCCAATCCAAACCTATTTATAACGGGGAGTGTACGTACATCAGCCCAAAGAGCCCATATGGACGATCCGCCCCTGTAGGTAATAGGCGTGACGACTGGGTCAAAATCTTAATATCCTATTTAGTCCGTAAGTTAGTTTACACAAAAATATGGGACACATATTTTTTTGTTTTTCAATTGATTGAAAAATTACAAAATTATAACTTATCAAACTTCTGGAGTGGGGGCTTGTGACGTCAAGGTTAGGCAAAAATTGTACCATAACGTGACGTCATACGAAATTCATAATTTCTTTAAGATTTTAAACTTTCGCGTTCCATTACACTAAAATTGGTCTTTATGGGTCTACACGCGATATTATCGCGATACACGCGGTGTAACCCAGTCGAAACGTCGGGCAGTAAGTAGCTATGTAATTTGCTACTCCTAATATCGCGTGTAGACCCATAAAAACTAATTTTCATAATTTCTTGTTTGTGAAACAAAATAAAAAATACGAGTACAATATTTTCGAATAATCTAAATAACGGACTATATTTGTTTTAGTCGTCTCGCCTTAGTTCTGCTTGCTTCTTCACGTTTCACTCAAACGGTTCTATAAATACGAAGGAGAAAACCCGTGTGCCGGCAGTGACTGAGTTCCACTTTAAATACCACTTTGAATAGGTGTTCAGGTAAGGGCTAGGTTGTGTTGCTCAGTTCTGATGATGCCTCGCCCTGACCTGAGGGTTCTGTGGGCTAGCTGAGCACCTGGCACGGCAGTTCCACGGCGGCGTCGTCAGAGGGCGCCGCTGGGGCCCTTCGCTAGGACCTGTGCCGCCCAGCCTCGCCTGAAAGAGCACACATTTATTTCGTTATATCCCAGTTTAAGGCCGTATCTGACTAGCCTATTCAATGCCATTATTACGACTGGAATTATACCGAAGAACTTCTGCCATTCTAATATAATCCTATTACACAAAAAAAGGTGACATTGCCAATATAGAAAATTATCGACCGATTAGCCTAATTTCACATATTTATAAGATATTTATCAAAATTATCCAAAACCGAGTAGAAAATGTATTAGACTCTCACCAAACCCCAGAACAAGCCGGATTTAGACCCACTTTTCAACCACAGACCACCTACACGCCATCAACCAAATCATAGAAAAGTTTTCTGAGTTCGACAAACCCCTATATATCGCTTTTGTTGATTACTCTAAAGCATTCGATAGCCTGACCCATCATGCCATGCTTTCAGCTCTTCAACAACACAATATCAATCCAGCCTATATTAAACTTATCCATCTCATTTACAATAGCAGCACCGCAAATATAAAATTACATGCTCCTAGTCCATTATTCAAAATTCTTAAGGGAGTAAAGCAAGGTGATCCGCTTTCTCCCAAACTATCTACCAGTACCCTAGTAGTCATATTTAATAATATGGCAGACTCCTGGATAACAAAAGGCATCGAAATAGCGGACAGAAACTTAACGAACCTCCGATTTGCAGACGATATAGTACTATTTGCTAATACTTCCTCAGAACTGCAAACAATTCTAGAAGAGCGTATTTCGGCGTGTCTTGAGATTGGACTGACAATTAATAGAACAAAGACCAGAGTAATGACAAATATCACGATACACAGGGTAATGGTTGATGGGCAGCTAATACAGAACGTCGATGAATATATCTACTTGGGCCAGATAGTAGGTATCTTTCGCAAACCGCCAAGAAAAAGAAATTGAGCGTAGAATCGACAATGCCTGGAAGAGCTTCTGGTCCATGAATGTTCACATGAAGGATCTTCTTCCACTTTCCCTTAAGCGGAAGCTCATCGACGTCTGTATACTGCCCGTCCTTACCTATGGTGCTCAAACCTGGTCTTTGACAAATCATCAAAAGTCCAAGCTCAAGATATGCCAGCGAGCTATGGAGCGGAGCATTCTGGGGATAAAAAGAACCGACAAAATTAGAAATAGTATTATTCGCTCGAAAACAGGTGTAACCGATGTTGCTGAAAAGTCGGCGAAGTTGAAGTGGGGCTGGGCTGGTCATGTTTGTCGAATGAACCCCGGGAGATGGGCAAAATTGGTCACCCAGTGGCAGCCGAGCGGTCGTCGGCCAAGGGGAAGACCAAAAAAGAGATGGCGCGACGATCTCGACGCCCAACAACCAAACTGGCCATCTCTTGCTACCGATCGACAAACATGGAGTGAATTGGGGGAGGCCTTTGCCCAGCAGTGGGACAGCATAGGCTAGGTAAAAAAAAAAAAAAAATATCCCAGTAGCCCAGTAGTAATATCTGGCATTTCTCCCACGGGGGGCATCTGGTTTTCCACGGGTGTCTGGAAGCTTTTGAAAATACAACTTGTTCAACTATTTGCATCGCTGTATCTCTGAAATGGTGAATCATAGGAATAAAACGTACAGACAATTTTTATAGATAAATGGATGATAAGTAATTTTCTCCCACACACATTTATGATAAAACTTCCCGTTTCGCTTAAAAGTTCATAAAACTGATATTTGTGACATTTGACCTTGTAAATTTAATAGTTGCGTACACCCTACCATATGTAGGTTTTGAGACAACTTTTAGGGTGTCAATATACAAGTATTTACAGACTTACAGCTGGGTATCTCGAATTCCGAGGTGAACTTACTATAATGACTGGACTATGCTCCGAAATCGGACGATGCTATGCAATAGCTTTACCGCAGCAGTCCCCGAGTGCCACACGTAATTTTATTATAAAAATCACCCTGTTGCCTCCCGTGTCACCGATGAAGGGGGCAAATGGGTCTTTAATTTTTAAATGTGCCTATCTTCCCCATTTAAGACGTTGATTCATTAAAAAATCCTATTTAGACAGTTAGACCCCCCATGGGGGAAATGCTAGAGGGGGCTACTGGGATATAACGATTGATTTATGACCTCAATCTAAATCAAGCTTGAATAATTAGTAGTTTGGCACCAACGCGGGGAGGGGTTCGGGAGACGTAGCCTTAATAAAACAAACGGTTTCCTCCTTTTTTCATCTTTTTTGACTACGGTGGATGATGGCTTGGAGTAGCCTCGTCATCATCACCGGACTTGCGGAAAGCGGATGGCTCTCACCTCTATACTGGGATCATCGCCGTTAGCCTAAATACTTGTACTCTGAAAAAGCGTCAATGACTGAGTGGTTAACGTCGGTGCTGGCCATGCGACAGGTCGCTAGTTCAAACTCCGCAACGTACCAATTTTTTCAAATTTAAAATTCACATTTAAGATTATTCGACGCTCAACGGTGAAGGAAAACAACGTGAGGAAATCTGCACACCTACGAAGATAATCTTAGGTTGTGTAGTCTACCAAGGCGCGATTGGCCAACGTGGTTGATGACTAAGGGGATCGGCTTAGTTTAGGGTAGGCCCGTGCCCCAGCAGTGGGGACATAAATGGTCTGATGATGATGATGATGTCGGAGCGGATGGCTCTCACCCCTATATTTGTGGTTGCCAGGTAGCGCCGTTAACTTCTTCTTCTTATCGTATGGTTGATGAACAACCTGGTGTCAGAGTTTTAAACCGCCCGTAGGCCTCTGACATGGCTTCACACACCGTTGAAAAATCTCTCAGGTGCGCTGGTTTCCTCACGATGTTTTCCTTCACCGTTAAAGCGTCAAATGATGGTACATATGAATTTCAAATTTTGAAAAACACATTGGTACCTGGCGGGGTTTGAACTGGCGACCTCTCGCATGGCAAGCAACGACCTTAACCACTCGGCCATCGACGCTTTTAACTTAAACTACCTCTTCGCTGGCGCAGTGTGAGCGCGTGTTGCGCTGCGAGCGCGGCGGGCAGCGCAACGGCGAGCGCTGGCAGCTGGTGTCGCACGCAGAGAAGCGCACGCGCGCCACAGCCCAGCGCTAGGCCCGCGTGGCGCGCGCCCAACAGAGCCGCCCAGGCGCCGCGCCAGCCACCCCCGCCCACGCACAGGCCCACCTGAACAAGGTAACGACATTTCAAAGAACTGTTGCTATTATCTTTTAAATTTGAAAACATTCGCATTGAAGGGACTTGAACCACCGGTCTTTTAAACTACAAACAATCGCTGAACATACATTGGGGTGATTCGGGTACCCCATAGCATAGAGCTTCTAAATTTTTCTTTTGGACGCCTATGGATAGGCCACCCTGTATAATAGCAGTAGTACTTGAAGATCGTCCCTAAAAGCAGCGCATGACCCCCAAGCGGCGGCCGGGCTGCGCAAGGACCGTCTAGGCAGCGCGCCAGCGCAACAGCGCAAGCATAAGGGAAGCGTGGGTAGCCGCCAGTTGATGAATTTATCTTCCACTAGGTAGTTTTATAATGCTGCAGCAGCGTGGTAGCACGGTTGATATTTTACCATGGTGCCATAATACAGCGGTTTGGGGGTGCGTTGATTAAGTGAGAATACTTATGTTAACTAAGCGCCCCAGTTTAGAGTAGGCCTGTTCCCCAGCAGTGGGCTAATGATGATGATGTTCTTACACCTTTGCCCAAAAAGTTATGTTTTTTTTTCTATTTGTCTGTATGTATTTCTATACTCTTTATTTTTTACGTTTGTGTTAGGAAATAAACGGTCTATTGTGAAGAAGATTTCTTGATCACCCACAACCTACCGACCTATAAAACTATATACTATGGTACTGAAAACGTCCGGGACATTTACTATGCTGTTTTGTTTTAATAAGCTCCCGATATTTCGGCACTGTTGCAAGCGCCATGATCACGAGTGAACTGTAGGACTGCGAGAATGACGGTAGGTCTAAGGGCAGACATGTCGGTCTACCCTCCTTCTCAATCTTTATTACGCTCGACACCACTACCATAGTTCACAATACTGGCACTCCGAACTCGATCGACACACTAAACTCACGGTTTCACTTCTTTTTCCTCGAAAACTGACACATTTTTATTTTAACATAAACGTATCACTGAATGCCATACTTTTGATAGTTGAAACCCGTCTTCACGATTGAAGTTTATAAATAGGTAAATATCCCGGACTTGTTCAGTTTTCTAATGAGTGTAACCATAATAGTTTTAAATTATATATATACTATGGGTCTATATAGTAGCAGTAGTACCTGTAGAACGTCCCACAGAGCAGCGCACGCCCCCCAAGCGGCGGCCGCGACGGCCGGCAGCGCAAGGTCCGTCTTGGCAGCGCGCCAGCGCAACAGCGCAAGCATTAGGGACGCGTGCGCCGCGCCCCCGCCGGCCGCGAGCGCGCCGCGCCGGCCCCGCGCCGCCGCCATGCTGAGTGTGGCTGCTGCTAGCGCCTGCAGCGCGCCCGCGCCCACCAGCGCGCGCCACGCGCCCCACCACCCGCCCACGCACACGCCGTACCACTGACCACACAATCAAATCAATTCAATAAAATACTTAGTCAGGGGATACCAGTCACAACTTTTTTTTGACTGGCTCGGTGGAACAGTGGTTAGTGACTCAGGTTCAAAACCTACGGTTCCAAGAGTCGTGGGTTCGATTCCCACTCGGGACAAATATTTGTGTGACGAACATCGGTGTTTGTTCCGTGTCTGGGTGTATTATTAAATATATTTAAGTTTATTTTTGTATCCACTGTTGATCCTGATTTCCGTAACACAAGTGCTTAAGCTACTTACCACGGGATTAGATCAATGTATGTGATGTTGTGTAATATTTATTAAAACTATCTGTCCGGTGGTTAGTGAACGGTATACGGGTAAGCGACCCCGGCTCCTCGAGCTACTATCGACTCGGTCCAAATCATCCGAGGCGATAGTAGCCTTCCTCCCCCTTTCCCTCCCCCGTCATATATCCTTGCTACTCGTGGGAGCGCAATGACCTTGTTAAAACAATGCACAAGGCAGAATGTCGGCGACGTGGTCCGCAACCCGTCACGTCACGTTTCCCACAGAGGTGAAAAGTGGACCGCTGCAAGTGACCTCTGCCTAACCCCAGAGGGTTAGAGGGAAAAAGGCGTGATTGTATGTGTGTATGTAATTACACAATATTTATTTAAAATAAATAAATATTGCACAAGCCACGCAAAATAGGCGCCTTGACGTCGAGTTGCCGGTATCGGCCCGTTGCACTATTACCAAATATTGCACAACATCACATCTTCGACAGTGTGATGCAATGTGTGTGAAAAAATTTAAGAATGTAAGGATTTAAGATGGTAAATAAATTTCGCAAATGGCTCAGTGAAAAAACTTTTATTAGTTAGAAGAATATTTCAAGGGTAATATAAAATAATAGATCCAGATAAGAGATCCATCTCTAGATATTAGTATAATTTTTTTTAAAAAATTGGTGATAATTTATTCTCATTTTGTAAGCTTTTTGCATGCCAAAGTTAGTGGTGGTGCAATTTATCGTGTACATCACCTCATATTATATTATCCCCCATATTTGGGTCATATTTGGGTAGGTATAGTGCACAAATGTGCGCGAAAACACAATTGCACTCTCTGTAATATATAGGTAAGTAATCAGACACTGATGGCTGTCTGAGGCACGGTCGTGTAACCGCCAACTTCCTAACTCCGGGCTGCGTAATTAAGTAGAAACATAATCCTAGCCACGCTGCGTTAGAACCGAGAGGTCCCCGGTTCGAGTCCGGTGTCGGCCAAAATCTGTGTGAGTTTTTCTGTAATGAAATTACTCAGCCCGGAGTTAGGAAGTTGGCGGTTGAACGCCCGTGCCTCGGAAAGCACGTTAAGCCAGTGGTCCTGCGCCCGATCTCTCATCGGTCATGTCGGATTGCCGTCTCACCGAATTATGAGAGTAAGGGAATAGAGAGTGCACTTGTGTTTGCGCGTACACTTGTGCACTATAATATGTCCTGCGCACTTGGCTGATCTCAATTGAGAACGGCCGCCATGGCTGAAATCGGTCGGACGCCTTATAATCCTAGCCAGCCACGGAACAAACAACGATGTTCATCACACAAATATTTGTCTTGAGTGGAAATCACATCCACAAGTGCACTCAGTTCCCTCACTCTCATAGTTCGGTGATACAATAAATCAGACAGAACTATGAGAGATCAGGCGCAGGATCGCCGACTTAACGTGCTTTCCGAGGCACGGGTGCATCCGCTTACTCCGGGCGTTATCTGTGCTCCGGGCTGATTTGTTTCTTAACAGAAAAATCTAAAAAATTTTGACCATTTCAAACGCTTTCTACCAATACCAAGTAAAGCCTACCTTAATGTAAGAAGTATAAATGAATCCCTGTTGGAGGCCTATGAAGAGGCCCATGGGTGCTCCAAGGAGGGCGCGCGGGTCTCTCGCGGTGGATCGCGCGTCGGGCGGGGGCGCAGGGCTAGATGGGGCTCCGTAGACCCCCACGCCTACGGAGGCTAGGGCCAGCGCCGCCCACGCGCCCACGGCCCAGCGGCGCCCTTCCGCACTGAGAGAACTGCCTGACACCGACTGGGTGTTCGGGCAACCCGCCGCGCCGCACGTTCTCTCCTGAAATTAATAACAATAGAAATAAATATAAATAAATAATAAATAAATATTTCACAACATCACATACATTTATTTATTTATTTATTTATTTATATATTACATTAATCTGATCCCGTGGTAAGTAGCTTTAAGCACTTGTGTTACAGGTATCAGAATCAACAGTGGGTACACAAATAAACTTAAATATATTTAATAACACACCCAGACACGGAACAAACACCGATGTTCGTCATACAAATATTTGTCCCGGGTGGGAATCGAACCCACGACTCTTGGAACCGTAGGTAGTAAACCTGGGTCACTAGGCACTAACCACTGTTCCACCGAGCCAGTCATACAACATCGAATAACACTCCCGAACGACACGTGCTGGACAGCGCTGCCATCCACATACAATGCAGGCGCTGGTGGTTCGGACCAACAGGTTTGGTTTCTCTTTTCTGCCACATATCATTAAGACATGGAATGCCCTTCCAGCTCATGTTTTCCCTCCCTCCTATGATCTCGAGCTCTTCAGGCGGGGCGTGAAACGGCATTCAAGCAGGCCTTCAGGGTGAGTGCGACAGGCTCAATATGGTCTATTGTGCATGTCGACCTCATATGTGGATCTCACTACCGCTTAACATCAGGTGGAGTTAGGTCATCTTGTTAGATTTTATAAAAAAATACCGCCACCTTTGGCTTAACAGGTAGATAATAATATGAGGAAAAAATTTGACAGCTTCCTCATACGTCCCCACTAATCACAGGCACAGGCCAACCAAAAACTAGGGCGATGAGGCCTTAGTCAACCACGCTGGAAAAGTGTGGGTTGGTAAACTACACAACATAAAAAATCATGTAAATTAAATTTTGAAGTGCTAAAGTTTGCACTAGCTGTTCTAAATAATAAAAAATCATTTTTAGGTCTGCAAGTTTCTTCTTCATTACATAGCTGCTGGCCTGGTGAGGTAAAGCAGATCTGGACGCCATTCCCGGAAGGGTGGGTGTTCGAATCCCTCGAGTAAAATATACATGGCGGCCGATCTCAATAGAGATCAACCAAGTGCGCAGGACATATTATACAAGTGTGCGCGCAATCATATTTGCACTCTCTATTCCCTTACTCTCATAATTCGGTAAGACGGCAATCAGACATGACCGATGAGAGATCGGGCGCAGGCTTAACGTGCTTTCCGATGCACGGGCGTTCAATCGCCAACTTCCAAACTCCGGGCTGAGTAGTTTCATTACAGAAAAACTGACACAAATTTTTGCCTGACCCCGGACTCGAACCGGGGACCTCTAGGTCCTAACGCAGCACTTGCTACCAATAGACCAACGAAGCAGTCATCAATACATAGTATAAAACAAAGTCGCTTTCGCTGTATGTCTGTATGTATGCTTAGATCTTTAAAACTATATAAAAAAAACTGATAAGTTTATTAACCTCATAGTCGTCTTCGAGGAAGTACTCTTCGGAGGGCGGCCACCGGGAGACGGTAGCGTTGGTGGGGGCGGGGGCGATCGGGGACAGGTCCTCCGGCCAGGCCAGCAGGGCGCCCCCCAGCATCAGCGACCCCAACACCAGTCCTAGGTCCTGGGCTGCTCGTAGCGCCCTCAGAGCCCTCCTACAACCAAAAATATATAATTTTAAACGGTCATGGTTACACACATTTCGGCACTGCATTGCATCGGGAGCGGGAGCTCATTAAAACAAAACAACATGGTAAATATCCCGGAGAGTTTCAGTTTTCTAACCAATAAATAAATAAATTAGAAAGCAAAATCGCTTCCCGCATCTGTCTGTATGTGTGTATGCTTAAATCTTTAAAACTACGCGACGGATTTTGATAGTTATTTTTAATAGATAGAGCGATTCAAGAGGAAGGTTTTTATGTATAATATACGAAGCGAGGGCAGGTCACTAGTTTATCCATAAGGCTATAAAGTGGACGCACTCGGTGGTCGTTGCGGTGGCTCGCGCGTTGCGGGCTCCTCATACAAACTTAAGCATTTCTATCGTGTCGCGCGAACCGTTGGTTCCAAAGCCAAAGGAAATACACCATGAAAAATAAAAAAATATATAGTAAGAAAGAGTAGAATAAAAGCCTGACCTGAGAGCGATCTTCCTCCTGTTCTCATCGCCTGCAGCCTGAGCCAGGCTCGTAGCAGAGACAGCTAGAGCCAGCGACATCGGTGATAGAGTCATCCCGCAGACTCCGTACAGCGGCAACAGTACCGACAGTGGAGTGGCCACTGTGTGCGCCGTGAGCAGAATGAACACGGATATGTGAGACGCAGCGATCACGAACCGCACTCCTGTCTTTTGCAGGATGAGTGGAGAGAATGGCGCGGTCACGGCGGCTACGGCGTGCATTATGGCTAGAGGCATGGCGCCTGCCTCCGCTCCTGCGAAAGCTGTGAACGGCAGTAGGGCGGTGGCGCATAGACCGCTGGAGAGGCATAGGAGTGTGAATCGCTTCACGATCGGCTTTGGCACTTTGGGCGGGGCTCTGGTCAGGAGCCGCCGTACGGAGGCTGCTCCTAGAGATGATGCGGCGGAGTCCCGACGGCGGGGCGGCGGCGCCGGCGGCGGGGCGCGCGCTCCGCCCTTCGGCTTCTTCCACGGCCATTCCTTCTTGCATATCGTGCTTACTGGTATCTGGAATTGGATATAAACTTTGAAAATGAATATACAGGTCCCTGAAAGTATAGAGCAAATCGAGCAGGTGTATAGCGGGGGTCATTCTCGGTCTTTTTTGCTATATATGTAGGTTCTATTTTCAAAGGATAAAAAGTTATGATTATTTTTTTAACTTTATCTCAATATCGATTCTGGGTTATCAAAACAACTACTCAAGGAAACTCTTGTAATTTGGATTTGTGTGAGGCTTGTAGTCTATTATTTATTTTAGTTATTTATTTATTATGGTACACGAACAGATAACTGTCATTACACGTATTAAATAATAATAATAATAAATTCGAACGTGCTTTTGAGTTTCGGTTAAATACCTTTCGTAAAACCTGAATTTACTGATTTCAATAAAAAAGAACTGCACAAATCTATCGTGCTAATGAGATAGAATAATTTTACTGCGGGAAAACAACTACTAAACTTTCACGGTGTATATATTTTTTGTACCATCATTCGACGCTTTAACGGTGAAGGAAAACATCGTGAGGAAACCTGCACACCTAAGAAGAAATTCTAAGGTTGTGTAGTCGACCAACCCGCACTTGGTCAGCGTGGTCGACTAAGGCCTTATCGCCTTAATTTAGGGTAGGCCCGTGCCCCAGCAGTGGGGACGTATAAGGGCTGATGATGATGATGATGATATTTTTTGTTTATTTATTCATTGGAAAGAATGAATAAATAAAGAAAGACTCTGTAGGCTCCTCAACAGTTGGAGTGATCTAATTGATCTCAATGTTGACGCTAAGACAAATATGTATGTATGTTTTTTTTTGTCTGTTCTTATTTTATTTTTTTTCTCTTCTTTTTCTTTTCATATTTTAGGTGTTTATGTTGTTAAATAATGTTAAGTTTATTGATGTTTAAGTAGAAATAAGTACATCTGCCACCATGAGGTGTTTACCTGTAATTGTTTATCACACTTAGAAGGCATGTTTAGCAAATAATCTTAATTTTAAGTGCCAGTGTGTATAAATGTTGGTAGACCTAATAAATAAAAAAAAAATAAAAAAAAATAAAGCAGCACCTGTGCAAGGATGGCGCGATGTCGATGAGGGTCGGAGGCGGTGCGGGCGGCGCCCCGGGGCTCCGCTCGCGAGCGCTCCGTGAGGTCCGGCAGGCTGCCCATGCGCCTAAACACCCATGCCTGCAATAGAAAGAAAGAATGAAGAAAAACAGAAAGAAACAAAAACATTTATTGATCACATACAATGGCACGAGTTAACACCAGGGCCGCCTTAAACTAGGCTGGGGCCCTTGGGCACACAAGAATTTGGGGCCCTATTGGAAAGTAAAAAATGCTTTACTAAGTATGACCATTTATTATAGGTAATCAAAAACAGTATGATATAACATGTCATTAATGATATAAGAATGCTGCTGGTTTTTTGGTTACGATAACGATAACGGTTTCTTTCGGGATTTCTGTTGAGCAAAATTTTTTATGTTAGGCCTTGTTTAGAAGGTGCAGCTTGACTTTGGAATCGGAGGGATTGCGTAAGTGATCGCTAGATGGCGTACTTAGTAAATTCGGTAAGATCGATGCGTTTGAAAATATTATTAATTAGTACAGTAGGAATAGGCGCAGTCATCGATGTAATATATTGGCGTATTATATGCTTTGTATTGTAAATACCTTCTGATAAGATTACTGATATGTGAAAAAAGTGTAATGAGCCCGACAAAAATGTTTTGAGAATAAACGTGTCAGAGATATTGTCGGACCTTCGGGGGCCCCCTCAGAATGGGGGCCCTGGGCACGGGCCCCGTGTGCCCTTATGGTAAAGACGGAACTGGTTAACACACAAACACACATACATAATAGTGATTAACAGGTTCTGCCTTAGCATGTGCTGCAGCGCCTGCTAGGACGCTACAGCGCTGATATTCTGGCAGAACCTTTGATTGGTTACTAGTTTAATGAGAACATTCATTGGTAGTAAGTAAGCAGTCAGGGGAAACCAGTCACAACTATTTGTCCGGTGGTTAGTGAACGGCTCCTCGAGCTACTATTGACTCAGTCCAAATCATCCGAGGCGACAGTATCCTTCCTCCCCTATTCCTTCCCCCGTCATATATCCTTGCTACTCGTGGGAATGCAATGACCTTGTCAAAACAATGCACAAGGCAGAATGGCGGCGACGTGGTCCGCAACTCGTCACGGCACGTTTCCCACAGAGGTGAAAAGTGGACCGCTGGAAGTGATCTATGCCTACCCCTCTGGGAAAAAACGTGATTTTATGTATGAATGTATGTATGTAAGTAAAAGGCGTCCGACCGATTTCAGCCATGGCGGCCGATCTCAATAGAGATCAACCAAGTGCGCAGGACATATTATACAAGTGTGCGCGCAAACATAAGTGCACTCTCTATTCCCTTACTCTCATAATTCGGTAAGACGGCAATCAGACATGACCGATGAGAGATCGGGCGCAGGACCACCGGCTTAACGTTCAACCGCCAACTTCCTAACTCCGGGCTGAGTACATAGTTTCATTACAGAAAAACTGACACAAATTTTGCCTGACTCCGGACTCGAACCGGGGACCTCTCGGTCCTAACGCAGCACTTGCTACCAATAGACCAACGAAGCAGTCATCTATACTAATCTATACTAATATTATAAAGAGGAAAGATTTGTATTTTTGTATTTTTGTATTTTTGTATTTTTGTATGTTTGTAATGAATAAACTCAAAAACTACTAGACCGATTGCAATAATTTTTTCACCATTAGAAAGCTGCATTATTCAGAAGTAACATGGGCTATATTATATTTAAAAAAAAATTGGGGATCCTTACTAAAACTCCAATAATGTAACCCAAGGTGTAAAAAATGGACCTGAAAAATTCCTTACGTCGCCTACGCTGCGAAAACTATTGAAGATAGAACAAAACCATTTACTAAGACTTTACAGAACTCATCATTATCTACAAAAAGTGTCGCGACAGCATATGTCTAAATATTATAGTTATGTCACAGCAAGCGGTTTTTTATTCTAAAAATTTAATTTATATGCCGCCGCTTGAAAGGGCTCTTTATTTGTACCTTGGTATTAATCCTTAAAAAAATAAGTTACTTTATATTCAAGAGGGCTTCAATACCTTTTTATAACTTTTTGAATTATTCAATTGGGACATTTAATTCGGAAGATATCACGAGTTTAAAAATGCAAGTATTACAAAAAAGTCGCGTGGTTGCCGCCACCGCGCTCAGCTAGCCAGCATGCAATGTAGGCTCCATACTGGGGTACGGGGGAGTCAATGTAATATGTAATATAATAATATAATCATATTATAAAGAGGAAAGGTTTGATTTTTTGTTTGTTTCGAATAGGCTCCGAAACTACTGCACCGATTTGAAAAAATCTTTTACTGTTGGAAAGCTACACTATCCCTGAGTGTCATAGGCTTTTTTTAAATAAAAAAAAATAGTTTTCTCTTACGGGGTTAAAATATATTACATAGAGATAGAGAGTTCCCCGAAGCGAAGCGAGGGCGGGTCGCTATATATTATATAGAGATATACCCGAAGCGAAGCGAGGGCGGGTCGCTAGTTGATAATAAAAAGAACAAATACGCACAAATATATAAAATTATCAATAGGTTCTGCCAATAGCTTTACATATCTGTGGCTCCAATACTGTGTTGTCTCTTGGGGTGGTGTTGGCATTACGACGTTGCTGCCACTCGAACTTGCTCAGCGAGCTATTCTTAAGATAATTTGTGGTAGGCCTCGTAGATATAGTACTTCTCTCCTTCATAAAGAATAATCGGTTCTCACCGTGAAACAACTGTTCGTCTTGAATGTGATATTACGTAGGCACAAAACACTGCCATATGTCCCAAACCAAAATAAGCGCAATAAAAGCAAAGTCTGTGCATTGATACAACACAAAACTAAACTGGCTAAACAGCACTATTATGTCATCTCATCTCAGTTGTACAATACAGCAAATAAAATTAATAATATTTATCCTCTGAATACAAATTGCTGCAAAAGAGTGGTTCAAAAATGGTTGCTTCATTTGAGTTACGAAGATACGGAACAAATTTTACCAAAAAATGTATAATGATAATAAAATGGAACATACATACACACACACACTCAAACTCACACACACACACACTCACACACACACCATTTACTTTTTAGGGTTCCGTAGCCAAAATGGCAAAAACGGAACCCTTATAGTTTCGTCATGTCCGTCTGTCCGTCTGTCCGTCTGTCCGTCTGTCCGTCTGTCACAGCCGATTTACTCGGAAACTATAAGTACTACAGTGATGAAATTTGATGGGAATATGTGTTGTATGAACCGCTACAAAAATATGACACTAAATAGTAAAAAAAAGAATTGGGGGTGGGGCCCCCCATACATGTAACTGAGGGATGAAATTTTTTTTTTCGATGTACATACCCGTGTGGGGTATCAATGGAAAGGTCTTTTAAAATGATATAAAGTTTTCTAAAAAACATTTTTCTTAAAGTGAACGGTTTTTGAGATATCAGCTCTCAAAGTCGTAAAAAGTATGTCCCCCCCCCTCTATTTTTATAACTACGGGGTATAAAATTCTAAAAAAAATAGAGGTGATGCATGCTAATTAACTCTTTCAACGATTTTTGGTTTGATCAAAGTATCTCTTATAGTTTTTGAGATAGGTTGATTTTTATTATATTTGCTGCTACGGAACCCTTTGTGCGCGAGCCCGACTCGCACTTGGCCGGTTTTTTTATTATTTTTTTTCTTATTGTTATTTTGTAAAAGACTCGCATTAAAACATTTTTTTCTTTTTTGGTGAACCTCTTTTGGGGTCCATGTGTGGAAGACGTCTGCAGCTGTGACACAGTTTAAATACTACTACGGCTGCTAACGTTAACCTATATTTAGTTACTCACCATACTTGTAAATTAACAAATGTTGTATGTACTAGGTTAAATTATTGAATCTTGTAAATTGCAAATAAATAAATGTATTATTATTATATAATAGCTGTTTCACGCGGTATGCACCCGCGTCCCGAGTGAAATACTTCCTGTACCAGGATGTAGATGTGATGGGAGAATGTAGCTTTCCAATGGTAAAATAATTTTAAAATCGGTCCAGTAGATTTTGAGTTTATTCGTTTCATACAAAAATTCGAATCTTTCCTCTTAAAAATATCAGTACATAATAGAACAAAATAGAATATTTTTTTACAATACGTTCTTAATCTATACAGTACAAAAACATGACCCTGTAAGGGTGTGTGCAAAACTTGTGAACTCGAACCGGGGACCTCTCGGTCCTTACGCAGCGCTTGCTGCCAATAGACCAACGATACATAATACCGTTGTAAGCGTTATTAACATTGAGCAAATAAATACGAAAAAAACACATTTATTGTATGGGGGGTTCCCCTTAATATTTTATCTATACTAATATTATAAAGAGGAAAGATTTGTATTTTTGTATTTTTGTATTTTTGTATTTTTGTATGTTTGTAATGAATAAACTCAAAAACTACTAGACCGATTGCAATAATTTTTTCACCATTAGAAAGCTGCATTATTCAGAAGTAACATGGGCTATATTATATTTAAAAAAAAATTAGGGATCCTTACTAAAACTCCAATAATGTAACCCAAGGTGTAAAAAATGGACCTGAAAAATTCCTTACGTCGCCTACGCTGCGAAAACTATTGAAGATAGAACAAAACCATTTACTAAGACTTTACAGAACTCATCATTATCTACAAAAAGTGTCGCGACAGCATATGTCTAAATATTATAGTTATGTCACAGCAAGCGGTTTTTTATTCTAAAAATTTAATTTATATGCCGCCGCTTGAAAGGGCTCTTTATTTGTACCTTGGTATTAATCCTTAAAAAAATAAGTTACTTTATATTCAAGAGGGCTTCAATACCTTTTTATAACTTTTTGAATTATTCAATTGGGACATTTAATTCGGAAGATATCACGAGTTTAAAAATGCAAGTATTACAAAAAAGTCGCGTGGTTGCCGCCACCGCGCTCAGCTAGCCAGCATGCAATGTAGGCTCCATACTGGGGTACGGGGGAGTCAATGTAATATGTAATATAATAATATAATCATATTATAAAGAGGAAAGGTTTGATTTTTTGTTTGTTTCGAATAGGCTCCGAAACTACTGCACCGATTTGAAAAAATCTTTTACTGTTGGAAAGCTACACTATCCCTGAGTGTCATAGGCTTTTTTTAAATAAAAAAAAATAGTTTTCTCTTACGGGGTTAAAATATATTACATAGAGATAGAGAGTTCCCCGAAGCGAAGCGAGGGCGGGTCGCTATATATTATATAGAGATATACCCGAAGCGAAGCGAGGGCGGGTCGCTAGTCTTTTATAATTTTACAGCGGCAACGGAAAAATACATCATGTGTGAAAATTTCAGCATTCTAGCTATCACGGTTTTTTAGATACAGGCTCAGCTTAGAAACAGACAGACGGACGGCGGTGCCTAAGTAATAGGGTCCCGTTTTTACCTTTTAGGTACGGGTTAGGTGGCAATGGGCCGGCCACGTAGCACAAAGATTGATTGGACGGTCGTTGGGGCCGAAAGATCCTGGAGTGGAGGCCACGTACTGGAAAGAGCAGTGTGGGACGCCACCTACCAGATGGACCGACGACCCGGCGAGAATCGCCGGGTTTTGTTGGATGCAGGTGGCCGTAGACCGGTCGCGCTGGAAAGTGTTGGAAGAGGCCTATGCTCAGCAGTGGGCAGTAATAGGCTGAGATGATGATAATAATGATGATGAGGTTCGGAACCCTAAGAAAGGTGCCTCTGGGAGAAGGAGGTTGGATCAGGCGGGACTGAGACCAGACTGGCAGGAAGTAGCGCAGGACCTGCCTAGGTGGAGGATCTTACTACAGAAGGCCAAGACTTTTTTTCCTAAGTGACATACTCGTATGGTTTGGAATAGCCTCGTCATCATCACCGGACTTGCGGGGGAGCGGATGGCTATAACTCTGCGCCAATCTAGTTTGTGGTTAGTAATTTTACGGAGACAGATCAGATTCGGTGTCAAAGTATTGCAAACCCGCTTTGAAGTTGCTAACATCGAGCAAACAGTGATTCATACAGTACACTGATATCGTACGTTAATACCTACATATCGAGGTCCGTAGATCACTGATAAATATAGAACGATTTGAATAGGCAAGGTGTTGCCACTTTATTATCTGAAAAAGTTACCAAAAATTTATGATACTAAACAAATTTAATTGGAATACCATTCTATGTACTTCTTAACAATACAATTAAATAAAGTACCTATTTTAGTTAGTTTAAAAGATCGGTGACCATTTTTAAAGTGTTTCGTAACATTATGATAATTATGTTTTCTTAACAAAAGATTTATTTAATCGTGTGAATAACTAGAATTATTTATAATACATACCAGCTAAGTTTAGAATTGTGACCTTAAATATTTAACTTTAAAAGTTCCAAATAACAAAAAACAGGGTTTTTTTTAAATAATAGCAACATTACAAAATTTACGTCAGTGCGGTACTTTTGAGTAAAATCTTTCAGTCAGTGCGTTCCACTTGATATAGTACGTGTACAAAGAGTTTCATACAGACATGCGAAATTCTTATTTTGTTGATGTAACGAAGCGCCTAATATAGGTATAATCAAATAGTAGGATTGTACGTAGTAATATTATATTGTGTATTCTTCTATGTAAGTATTTAGAAGAATACGTCATAAAATAAGCATAGAAAAAATAACAGAGGCATACTTTTTTGCAACGTTTTTAGTATAAAACAAAGTCGCTTTCTCAGTCCCTATATCCCTATGTTTGCTTTAATCTTAATAATTATTATTTTTTAATAGATGGAGGGATTCAAGAGGAAAGTTTTTGAAGTGAAACTTCTTTATCGGCGTTGGGGAAAAAAATTACCATCACAATTTTCGGTTACGCGTCACATTTTTCCGTTACGCGCCATCTTAGTTTCACTTCTTACGTGTGTACACTTGTATTTTTTAATGTAAAATTCACCTCAAGGAAAGCGAAAGTGGGATACAAGTTATAAATAATTATATAACAATATCAAACCTGTGTGTTCGAAAATTATGGAATCAATTTGAGTTCAGCATTAATATTCAATTAATATATTATTTATTTGTGTAATATAATATAAATACATATATTGTTTGAAGCAACACATGCTGGTTACCAAATACCCCAAAACGGCCCCTTTATCCTTTTTGTAACATTTTTAATAGTCTATGGTTACGAGTAGGTACGCCATATTTTTTATCAAATAATAAGGGCAGTATGTAGTAGTAGTATATGTAACTTTAAATAATTAGTTTCAAGTAAGTGAATGTTCCATCTCATTCGATCCAGCCATTCTGGAGATTAGCGATTACAGACAATTACAAACAGACAAAAAACATTTTTTTTGTTGTATTTTTGGTATTGGTATCCGATATACATTTATACCAATTTAGTAAAAAATTTTAACATTACAGATTTTAATTTTATTTATCTGTATAGATGTATAGATTAAATAATTGATTAAGGTTATTTATTAGTCTTGATAGTATTCCTACTTAAATACAAGTGGAACGCATAATTGTCAAGTTCCCGATATAGATAATGATTATCTGTATCTGAAAGAAAATGTGTTACCAACATTGGATATAAATTCCCCATGTTATAAAAAAGAAAAAAACCTTATTATTACTAATGTTATATTGATGTTTTTTATGTTATGTAACTTAAATATAAGTCTCGTGTTTGCAATACCTACATGGTAACTAATTGTAAGTGCCTTATCTATATTCCACCAAGTATAGTTATGTTATCTGTGATTCCACCTATGTATGATGTACACTTAGAAAGCAAATAAATGATTTGATTTGATGTAACGATATGAGTGCATGTAAATTGCCTACATAAATAGACTAGACAAGGAGTCCGCCCTGACTACTTGAAGCTGTCCGTTTATGTCGTCCCTTATCAATATTAGTATAACAATATTAGTATAAGGCTTATACTAATATTGCATATGATTTTAAGAGGTACCTATGTATATTTTTTTCGGCTGATGGCCTTTTATTTCCCCACATCTTAGGGTAGGTTGTTTATAAATGGCAACTTTACTCATAGGTTTTTCCCCACGATTACAATTTTAATGCGGGAATGTTCTGGAAACTATATTATGATTAGTGGTACCTATAAAATTGTTAGCAGTTCAATGAGTAGCAGTAGTGTTTATATTCGATTTTCAGTGGAAGCAAAGAAACTAAAAGGTTAGTTGGAAGTATTGGAAAATAGATTATGTTATTCTTGATAATAGTTTTCCTGTGTGTAGTTCGAACGAAACGTGAAGTTAAATAAAACTTTAAGGGTTAATCTCGCGGTTATTACGTGTCTTTACAATTGTTTAGAGACGACTTATAAAAATAATTCATCATCAGCCCATTCCTGTCCACTGCTGGACATAGGCCTCCCCAAATGCACGCCACTTCTCTCTGTACTCGGCTGTCAAAAATCATTAAGGGTCTTGAAATAATTAGTTCAGAATAGAAACATACGCGAGTTTCATCCGTATTTTGTTTTATTTCTTAAGCGTTTGTGCAATTGATAGGTATGATTGTGAAGGAAAATAAATATAAAATACGTGATTATACGCAATAAAGTAGCACTGATTCAAATCTGTATGTTAGGATTTTGAAGTAGGTATGATGTAGGTAATACTGGTGCAATTCGTGATAAGATAATTCGCAGTAACAGATTATAACGAATGATTATAATTATTAAAAAGGGGTTAGATTCAGTCAACATAGTAGTATCAATAGCCGTCAATAAATATTAATTTATTAATAAGCAAATAAGGTAAGCCATTGATAATATTTAATTTTTTTTCTTGTATATTTTATTATACACTGTGTTGAACTTAACATAATATCGAAGTAAGGGTTTTACGTGTTACCGTCGACGGTATCTGCATTCGACATGGAACGTCGACGTGTCGACAACAGTTCACGCGGACAGTTATGCGGCATAGAAAGTGTTGTTTCCGCCTTTGTCTGCTGCTAACCGATAACAAGACTGGTTCAATCCAATCGAAACGTCGGACATTAAGCAGCTATGTACATATTTGCTACTCTTTTGATCGTGTGTAGACCCATAATAGGCATACTCTTTTTATCGCGAAAGTCTAAAATTGTATGTTTAAGCTAGGCATTTAGCGTACCATCAAGCAGATCGGAGTTTAGTAGTTTTTTATGTGTATGGAGTTTAGCAAATTTTAATGCGTCATATCGTTATCGTATAGAGAGGGCGTGTGTATGAGCACTCATGCGATCGTGCCAAACGGGCAGGTGGACGCCTAGCCTTACCTGACATCTCATGACGATTGCATTTATACACCGTGAAATTTCAGTGGTTGTTTTCCCGATGTAAAATGATTCTATCTTAGTAGTAAAATAGATCTGTGGAATTTTTTTTCATTCAAATCAATATTAATACCGGTTTTACGAAAGGCAAAACAGAAACGCGAAAGCACGCTCGAACCGCTTTATTACTTAGGGCGTAGAGCTTCTTTAGCTTTAAGCATCGATTTCATGCGGTAAACAGTACTTGATTACGTCACATCTTATAAAAGAACGATAACTTCTCTCGTTTTCGAGTTAAAAAAATTATGTTTTTGAAAATAAAAAAAAAAATTTTTTTTCAACAAATAATTTGTCTCATTCGATAGTATTACTAAAGGAAAATCGTTCTGCCACGGGAAAACAACCACTTAAATTTCACGGTGTATATTTCGACAAGATATTTGTAAGAACAGCTATTCAGGTGACCTTCAGGGTAATGAAATGAAATGAAATGAAATGAAATGAAATGAAATGAAATGAAATAATTCATTCTGCAAGTAGATTTCATGAAATTCTTTCGCAAAATTCTTTGTCAAATCACAGGTTAATTAATTACAAATAAATATTATGTACAAGTTACATAATTCTTGGATGTCCAAGCGAGCAGCTCATCATGTCCATGGATTCTTATCATTCAAATAGTCTTCTACTTTATAGTACCCCTTTTTCATAAGACAAGACTTAATATAGACTTTAAATGTATACAACGTCAATTCAATAATATTTTGCGGAATCTTATTGAACAATATTATACTTAAACCTATGAATGATTTTCCAACTTTTTGAAGCCTGAGTCTTGGAACGGAAAGCTTATATTTATTTCTGGTGTTAAAATTGTGAGAATCCGACTTTTTATTTAATAAGTGCATGTTTTTATGAACATATACGATACAATCTAAAATGTACTGAGAAGCTACGGTTAAAATATCTATATCTTTAAAAATATCTCTAAGGGAGTCGCGCGGTCTTATGCCATATATGGATCTGATGGCCCTTTTTTGTAGCACAAAAATGGTTTGAATGTCTGTAGCAGATCCCCACAGCAGAAGACCGTATGACATAACACTATGGAAATAGCTGAAATAAACTAATCTTGCCGTTTCAATGTCAGTCAACATCCTGATTTTTCTGACTGCATACGCAGCTGAACTAAGTCTATCTGCCAGAGCAGAGATATGAGGTCCCCAATGTAACTTCGCATCTATAGTGATTCCTAAAGTGATTCCTAAAAATTCCTCCTCCTACCCTTTTGTAGATTCAGTCAATTCTACAATATCCTTATTTACAATAATGTTAGTATCAACTTTTCTTACATTAGGCATTGTAAATCTTATACATTTAGTTTTTTTTGCATTTAACAATAAATTATTTGTATTAAACCAGCGCAGAACCTGCGAGAGGGCACTATTTACCTCCTCGTAGTTATTTTTACCTCTGTCAACCTTAAAAATCAAAGATGTATCATCAGCAAACAGTACCGTCTCACATAGATCCGCAGTTAAGTAAGGAAGATCATTTATATAAATCAAGAACAGTAAAGGTCCCAGAATTGAGCCCTGAGGCACTCCCATGAGAATGGGAGCGCCGCAAGAATCAACTCCATTGACATTAACTAATTGCACCCTATCTTTAAGATATGATTTCAACAAATTATTCGCCTCATCTGAGATACCATAATGATTCAATTTCATTAGCAATATCTCATGATTTACACAATCAAAGGCTTTTGACAGGTCACAGAAGATGCCTATTCCATCTTGCTTATTCTCCCATGCGTCAAAGATATGCTTGACAAGTGCCACTCCCGCATCAGTGGTGGATCTTCCTTTGGTGAAGCCAAATTGTTTTTTATGTAATAGATTATTTTCATTGAAATGAGACATTAATTGAGTGTATATAATTTTTTCGAAAATTTTACTAAGTGCGGCGGGTAAGGGCGACAGGCTCAATAGGGTCTATTGTTCTTGTCAACGATATAATATGTAGACCTCTCAGCTTAGCGGTGACAGCCATCTGCTCCTCCGCCAGTCCAGCGATGATGACAAGGCTACTCCAAGCCATCATCGTAGGGGTGAGAGCCATCCGCTCCCCCACCAGTCCAGCGATGATGACAAGGCTACTCCAAGCCATCATCGTAGGGGTGAGAGCCATCCGCTCCCCCGCCAGTCCAGCGATGATGACGAGGCTACTCCAAGCCATCATCGTAGGGGTGAGAGCTATCCGCGCCCCCGCAAGTCCAGCTATGATGACGAGGCTACTCCAAGCCATCATCGTAGGGGTGAGAGCTATCCGCGCCCCCGCAAGTCCAGCTATGATGACGAGGCTACTGCAAGTCATCATTGTATGTCAGTTAGGAAAAGATACCTCTCAGCCGCTTACCAACAGATGGAGTGAAGTTAAAAAAGAACACTAAGTTTTTCTTTCAGCAGACCGCAACTACATAATTTAATTTATTATTCGTTATTAAATATCGTTTCACTATCAACACTTTTATCGCTGAGCCGATAACATGATTGATAAGTTTGTTTTAAGATATAAACTATGTTATTAATGGATAAGCATAATATTCGTATTATATTGTAAGCAGAAAAATATAATTTGTCAGCAGAAAAATATAATCTGTCAGCAGAAATTTATAAGAAACTCGTGGCCAGCAAACATTTGAATATCAATGAACAATGTATGTTATACTGGATCGCTATAATTCAATTGGTTCAACAAGTAATGTATTTTGTTTAATACAAATTTGGTAACCAACCAGTGGGTAAACAAAAAACGCATTTTGTGCTGGATATAAAAGTAGCGAAAATTATTTAATTTATTTTGTTTGGGTAGAGTATGAAATAAAACTAATTTTACGGATTAAACCTGCGTGTATTGATTGCTAAACATATTATTTAGAGACCCGACTGCTGCTTATTTAGAGCGCCTGCATTTTATGGCAGCTGTCCACTACTGTCCAGCGCGTATCGTTCGGGAGCGGAAAGGGGAGAGACTAGTTGAAATAAGTGTGTGTAGTTTTGGTATGGGAAATAGCAAGCTTTATTTTTTGTAATTAAGCAAACTTACTACGGCATATAGGTATACCTTATAGTCCTTAATACCTTATTGTATAGTCGGAACTGAATTACGAGAGTTAGATGTTTTTCAAATGTTTATGAGGTTTAGACGCTTATTTTGGCCTTTTAGGCAAACGACGACAAATTGAATTGTATTTCACTTATTTGCGCCAATAGTTGTTCACGGGTTCGTTTCTATCCACTTGGGGAACGTCTTTGCAAGCAAGCTTATGAAGTAGTTCTTTTACGGACTGATTTTTAATAATAAGCTGCCTAGTTATGATTTAATTATTACCCATATTCGTTTTTTTGCATACAAAGTAAAGTGTTGACCAAATTATACAAATGTAACTTTTTTTGTTGTTTACCAAATTAATAATTTCTGACTATTTACTTATTTGTATAAGAATGAAACATGTATTATATAAAAACAATACTTAAAAAAGTTGAGCAAAAAGTTCACAACCCTTCTCGTACCTATTTAAAATCAGTCGTCTTTAATGTCGAGTCTTACAGACAGAAGATTAATGTTGGACCTATTGTTTTTATTTAAAATAGTGGTCCCGGCGAATTTCATACCGCCGATACTATAAACCTTCCCTGGACTATCACGAACATTTTAAAACCAAAATTATCTAAATCGGCCCGGGCGTTCTCGAGTTTTAGTCAGACTAGCGAACAGCAATTCATTTTTATTTATAAGATTTTGAGAGGTGGGCTGGATTGTCCCAGTCATTTGGAACAGCTCCAGTTTAACATACCGCTTAAACTACCTAGGCAAGTTAAATACTTACCCTTTAATATCACAGGATCCAAGAGCAATCTAGGCCACCACTCAATCATGAACAGGATGCAACGACAGTACAATTTACTTAATAATAAAATATTGGATATTGATTTACATTCAAATAGTTTACATAAGTTCCTAAAAATATATATTAAATTCCTTTTCTAAAAACTAATATTTTCATCAGTCTACCACATTAATATAGACCTATCTCACATTGCAAGTCGTGGAAACCTGTATTTGAATCTGCACTTAGCTCTTGTTCTATGTCGTGTATCTGTTGTATTTGTTTAGTGTAAGATTTGTTGGTTCTCCTAAATAAATAAATAAATAAATCAGTAATAAATTATCTATAATATAAAAATTAATCGTAAAATGTGTTGGTAAGCACATAACTCAACAACGCCTAATCCAATTTGGCCAATTCTTTTTTCAAAATGTTCGTTGAAGTCCAAGGATGGTTTATACGGCGAGAAAAAATGGAATATTTGCCGGGAAAACCCTAAAAACAGCCCTTTTCTTCTTCACATTTTTTGACAGGACGAAGTCTGTCGGGTCAGCTAGTCTATAATAAATCCAAATACTCTACATCAGCTGTAGTCCAGGGGTTAGGTTCGATTATTGATTAAATACTAACAATATAACTACTATACTGTGCTTTAAATCAACTATTTCCTTTTCAGATCAAAATGGGTATACGCGCGTTCAGCCGTAACATCGAGTCCACTGAGCTTCAGAAATTCAAACTCAAAAACTGCAATGTCGTCATTGACGGACAAAATTACTTTTACGATTTGTACAAGAAATTTGGTTTACCGTACGAGTTTGGGTGCGAGTCTAATAGATTTGCGCAGTGTCTGAAAGATCATCTATCAATGTTTACAAATTCAAATGTCACATGCTATATTATTTTTAAAGGAGGCGATAACAAAGACCCTTGTACTATCACCAAAAGAGGTTTTAATGGAGTAGATTTTAATCTAGGCGAAGAGAGTAAAGAAATTGTTTTACCAGTCTTTATGAAAAAAGTTTACAAGGAAGTTTTAAAAGAGCTGGGTATCAAGTATGTCATATGCCAACGTAAATCCAAACAACAGTGCATTGCAATGGCACAAACACTAAAATGTCCAATCATAAGCTTCGACATTGAATTCTGTTTCTCTGGCGTCCCCTACATACCCCAAAACACTATGGAATATGACGCCCAAGAAAAATCAATAAGCTGTAGAGTATTTGTTTATGAAGACTTTAAAAATAAAAACAACCTGACAAATGAAATGACCGCAATTTTTATTGCGTTGTTGGACCAGGAAATTGTTGACAAGTTTCCAGAAAATACTTTTGAGCCTATTTTTAGGGAACTTAAATTACCCTTTTCATCTTTCCGGAGGAATGAGAAACTTTTGAAGCTGATCTCGATAATGGGGCTGCAAAAGACTTACAGTAAGATATACAAACATTTAACCACTCCTGAACGAACACAATTTAAAGAGCTGGTTACAGAAATTCAGACGCTCATATGTAGAACGGAAAAGCCTGGAATACCAGTGGATTATTTGCTTAATAATGGAAATAAAATGATTGTTTATGAAAATGATCCAAATTGGTTTGAAAAAGGAATTGCTTTGGGTCATATCGATATCAATTATATCAATTTGTATGAATGGGAAGCAATATCAGGATCTTGGTGTATAGAGGACAACGAGGCTGAAGATGCAATGTTAATTTGTACTGATATCATTGCATATGCTTACAATTTAATGACTAACTATCAAAAAAGCGTATTCAAGTTGTGTAGTTCTCTGGTTGAGAATGGAGAAAAGAAGATCACACATGTTAATTTGAAGGACTCAATTCCATTGTGTAAAACTGAGAACGTTCCATTTATAAACGGTTGGGATGATTTGAGATGTCTTCGTTTATTTGAACATTTCATGTTGCAGTCTATACCTGGGCTGAACTTCGAAATTCTCCAACGTCTTCCAGAAGATGCAAAGCTACTCATTTTGACTTTGGTCTACTTTTCAAGTCGCAAAAATGACGTGAAGCTTCAGGAAATTTATAGTATCCTGCTCTCGTATGTTATGCTCGGTGTGGTGTTCGAAAAGGTAGGCAATGGGAACAGACATGATGGTTTGACGGGAAGTCCAGATAGAGACGCAGTGATTGACAAGAGTCTTGTAACTCTGTCAGATTGTGCGTCGGCCGATGAGGTTCTACAAGAATTCTTCCTTCTAAACAAGGAGGAACTCCAGATGATATTCGATAGAAAACTGATTCATACCTTTGTACAGTTTCAGCATTGCTTGTATCACGTTAACATTTTGAACGATTTGTGTGGGAGGCCTTTCGAACCTACGGTATACCACAAAACGTACAATGCCACGTTTGTTTACAAATTTTTCTATTCGATCCGGTCTCTTTCGAGAAATAAAGTCGTCTCCTACGTAAAGAACTTATTAGCGCCAGCACCTACTGTTTTGGCTTTTTTGAACGGACTTATGGAGACATACGATCAAGTGGTTTCATCCTAATGTGAGCTACCAATCAAAGCTATATTTATACGTAACTAGTGACCCGCTCTCGCTTCGCTTCAGGTATATCTTATATATAAAAATGAATCGCAAAATGTGTTGATAAGCGCATAACTCAACAACGCCTGAACCAATTTGGCCAATTCTTTTTTTAAAATGTTCGTTGAAGTCCAAGTATGGTTCTTACGGCGAGAAAAAATCGAATAATTGCCGGGAAAACCCTAAAAACAATCCTTTTCTTATTCAAATTTGTTTTGACAGGACGAAGTCTGTCGGGTCAGCTAGTTATGCATAAAAACTTATCTATATATGAATAAAACCGCATCAAAATGCGTTGTGTAGTTTTAAAGATCATACTTAGGGAATATTTCAAAAAACACAGACAGACGCGGGACGCGACTTTACTTTATACTATGTAGTAATTTGTTGAGTTTAAAAGCGAGACTATCACAATTGTAAACAATATCGTTTTACATAACATTAATATTAATATTATAATGACTGTTTATAACTATTTCTTAAATATTTTTTTTTTCTTATACATAATTTTGTCAAATAAAACCATTTTATTGATTAAATTTTTGTTTAATTTTCTCTTACTTAATCTGTTTTACTATTTTTAGGTTTTCATATGATATGTCAAATTATTCGGTTCCGAAATAATTTTACATATCATATGAAAACCTTAAAAAAATATTAAAATTACCGGGTGGTAATTTTCTTCTCAAATATTATTAAACTATTGAATGTCATGGTCAAATCTATCAAGAGACTCATCTCCTTAACGTAACCTATTCTCATTTTATTTCTTTCACACTGAGTTCAGGCCTTCGAGACAGCTAGTTTTTTTGATTATCACTTGAAAATAGAGTTAACATCTTTGTGCTACTATCTACTGACTTACCTTATTAATGAAAGGGTCTTCATCCACGGACTAATGATATGGTATACACTGATTCACTCAACACATTCTACTAACACCTCACCTATCACTTAAAGTCTAGTCGACGCTATCACTGTACAGAATCCGCGTTTCTTTTCATTTTATCAATTTGTGTTTGACTGTCCGATTTTATACGTATCAGTGGAAATATATTTGTAGATATTATAATATGTATCGCGTCTCTTTTTACGGACGCACGATTGTCTCAATGTAGAGTCGAGATGAACACTCGTAATAGGGTGACCACAAAGGTTTTATTATACGGAATAAGCTTGGAAACGTTTTCTTGGCATTACACTTTTGATTTATTATGCCGATTGAAAAAAGTATCAATAGACAACTGAAATGTCTATTTTTACCGCATTAGTAAGAAAGTCGAATATACTTGAAATCATATTGAAACCCAAGAAAATTAAAGAGAAAATGAACAGCGGTTAGTGACTTAGGTTCACTACCTACGGAGAGTAGTGGGTTCGATTCCCACCCGGCACAAATAAATGTATGTAATGTTGTGAAATATTCAATATTTATTTAATTATTTTATTTAAAAAAAAAATATGGAATTTTTATGATTTTCCTTACGGAGGTTACTTACAGTAGCGAGTGCCAGAGGTGCGGATCAGATAAAGGTATGTATAATGTTGTGTAATATTCAATATTTATTTTAAGAAAAACTAAATGGAATGTTTATTATATTTCGTACGGAATGGTAAAGTAGCGAGGGACGGAGGTGCGGATCAGATAAATGTATGTAATTATGTGTAATATTCAATATTTATTTATTTTATTTAAAAAAAAAAAGGAATGTTTATGATTTTCCTCAAGGAGGGTTACAGTAGCGAGTGCCGGAGGGGCGGGCCGCGCACGCGCCCTCGCCCGGCCCTGTATGAGGCTGCGGAGGTCCGAGGACGCACCACGTGACGCAAACTAAAGCCACGGTGTTTGAGCCCAGCAAAATGAAACGAAGCAAATGTTCTAAATTCAAATGTATTGAAGCATCATCAGTGGTACAAAGTAAGCCTAATGTGAGCTTTTTTTTTTTTTTTTTTTTTTTTTTTTTTCGAAAGGACTAAGCTGTTAGCCTAAGATGGCTTCTACAACTTCACCGGCCGGGCTGGCGGGGGAGCGGAAGGCTCACACCCCTAGGCCTAATGTGAGCGGCCTAGCCCGAGGGTATATAAGGCACTCGAGAAAAATGTTGATACCGCGATGCAGGATTCAAATATAGAACGCTACGTGTATAAGTTTTTAAACAATACTTACCTTAAAGCATATCATTCTTGGCGGGCTGGACGTCTGTCACTTGTTTAACCGTAAACACACGGCTTCCCAATAAATAAATCTATATGGTCTATACTTATAATACATCTGTAGAGAGGTCAATTCTGTACATTAAATTTATTTTCAAAATAACTATCAGGGGGTGATGCCAAAAATGCAGTCAGTAAAATTTTTGTCCGTCTGTCTTTCTGTATATTCCTTATAGAAACAAAAACTCGACGGATTCTCACGAAACATGGTACAATTATTTTTTATACTTACTTCTGGAAAGGTAACAAAAGGAATAGTATACTTTTCATCACGCTACTACCAATAGGAGCAGAGTAGTGAAGGGAAATGTTGGGAAAACGGGAGAAGTTACTCCATTTTTTAAGCTTCCGTCGCGTGTGCAGCCTTAATGGTTAAAGATATATAGAAATCATGTATGACGGAAATATTCTACATAAAATTATCTTAAAAATGCCCCGCAACAGCATATGTCTATCTTTTACTGACTGGCTCGGTAGAACAGTGGTTAGTGACCCAGGTTCACTGACAACAGTTCCAAGAGTCGTGGGTTCGATGCCCACTCGGGACAAATATTTGTGTGACGAACATCGGTGTTTGTTCCGTGTCTGGGTGTATTATTAAATATATTTAAGTTTATTTGTGTATCCACTGTTGATACTGATTTCCGTAACACAAGTGCTGCTTTAAGTCTCTTTTCCACACAGGTAGAGTCGCTGGCTAGTCTATACATATAATGCTTAAAAGCTTCGATGGCCAAGTGGTTGAGGTTGTAGCTTGGGGGAGGTAGCCAGTTCAAACCACGCCAATGGGTAGCGGTTCTGGCGACAGATTGGTATATTATTGTCACGGAGCACCTGGTTCTGTTCCTTTCACCTGCAAGTCACACAACACTACCTATAATAATGAAGAAATCGCAGTAAGGAACCTTAGACTTGGCACGATTTTGTCAAGATTTCATTACTTTCAAGAGATGAGCAAGCAGCTCCATCGAGACTTGGCTAGTTTTTTTACAGAATGTTTTTGGTGGGTTATAATTTAAATTAATCACATTTTCGTTTTGGCTTCCGGAAAAAAATTTTTACGACCTCACTCAACAGTGGCGCCGCCTAGTGAGAGAAAAACGATAGCCCTCATTCGATTGATCTGATCTCGTGTTACATTGCCTAAGCACACACTTGTCTTGTGTTATAGACACAACCAACCGCGTAAAAAAGAACAAACTACAATATGGGTGTATAACCCACACAATACTTTATTCATCATCATCATCAGCCCATTCCTGTCCTGCTGGATATAGGCCTCCCCAAATGCACGCCACTTCTCTCTATCCTCAGCCACTCGCATCCAGCTCCTACCAGCCGTCCTGCGCAGATCGTCACTCCACCTGACCTGCGGGCGTCCTACACTACGTTTATACTGTATTCATTTTATTTTAATTTAATTAATTAATAATTTCCCCGGTTAGGGTTTGAACCTACTTAACGATAAAGTAGGCTCCAAATACAAAACCCCCATACATATTTGGAATGCTTGAAATGTTCAATCATTTACTGTCGTTTCAGTATTCCGGGTAATTGTTTTATGCTTAAGAACATGTTGTAGATAAATAATATTCTATTCAATTCGGGCGTACGTCAAACGACCTATCTATAAAATCGAAATAGGCATACAGCCTATTGAATGATCTCTATCACGAGGCATACATGCGTGGGTTATGTTATAGGCAACGTGTTTAATCCGGCATTGTATAGATTGTCTGGGCATTCTATCAGTAATTTCAAAAACGTATAATACGATTTTTTTTTTTATAAATAATATATTTCATACATTGCTAGGTATTAGGAAATACCTGCAGTGCATCAGGCAATGTGTATAATGCACTGCTAATTCAGAGTAGTGTTCGTGTTAATGTAAAGTTTAATAATTATATTTTTATGCCAATTAAACTAAAATTAAATTTTTATTAAGCTATTGTTAGACGTATTGTACGACTCTACGAAACTCGCACGAATCGAGACGAGCTGCTCCGAAATCGGACGATGCTATGCAATAGCTGTACCGCGGCAGTCCCCGAGTGCCACACGTCTTTTTTATGTGCTAAACACGATTTCAGGACAAACTAGTTTGGCCTAGGCTACACTATGTAATTCTTGCGATCTCTGGACTTGCTGGCACCCCGACTCGGATAATTTAGGTTAGAAGAATGGTCTGAAAGGTTATTTTGTCATACCACCCATAAGTACCTGTGAAGGAAGAACTAGTTCAGCCTAGGCCAAACTAGTTTGCTAAACTCCTATGTGAGAAACGCTCTCTATGCAAACTGACACACACGTAATAAGTCATACCAACCAATAGAACACATAAGAAGAAAAATCGATTACATACATTACCAATGCTTCAAACGGCATTCATACAATGCCTAGGTACTTTATACATTTCCTAGGCATTGTATAGAAAAGCTGCATTATACATATTGCCTACAACAGATATACTGCACCGCATCATTTAACCTTCCCTATTTACCTTACTGATAATAATTGGTACTTAAGTCGCCAACAATTTAGATACATTGTCGTGAATTAAAATAATTATAAGTGGCTACTAATAACTGCTACTTGTGATTCTGTTTGTTAGAGTAAGGGCCGGTACCGGATACCATATTTAGTAGGGTTCCGTACCTAAAAGGTAAAAACGGGACCCTATTACTAGTCCTAGTCCTAGTCTGTCTGTCTCCAAGCTGTAGGTATCTCATAAACCGTTATAGCTAGAAAAATGAAATTTTCACAAATGATTTACTCATATTTCCATTGCCGCTACCTATGACAACAAATACTAAATTTTTTAAAAAGATAAATTATTAATGGGGGTCCCCATACAATAAACGTGTTTGTTTACATAACTGGTACGGAACCTTTTGTGCGCAATTATTTATTATGTAAGATGACCTCACTCCGACTAATGGTAAGCAGTGGTGAGGTCCACATAACCCACCAAAAACATTCTGTAAAGAAACTAGCCAAGTCTTGATGGAGAAGTAGTGTAGGACGCCCTCAGGCCAGAGGGCCTACCATGAGTTGGCTATCGAAAACTTGCTTACGTTAAAAACCTATCGAGTTGTTTTTTTCATACGGCCGATTTTAGTTCTTCGCGTAACCACCAGCCGGCGCTGTACATGATTTTCATAGACATATTTACGTAGGCGATATCGAGCGCGTAAGTTTTAAACTCATGGTAGCCCCACAGGTGACGAGCTGCGCGGGACGGCTGGTAGGAGCTGGTTGCGAGTAGCCGAAGATAAACGGGAGTGGCGAGCATTTGGAGAGGCCTATGTCCAGGAGTGGACTGAGATGAGCTGATGGCGATGATGATATGTCCTAGTTCGATAATTGAGCGCTCTTGAAACTAATTATTTAATTCGGTTTGACATTTTTTTATTGGTTCATATTTTACTGTTCGTATGTCTTTACCCCATGAACAGCATTACCGTTGACATTTTCACACACTAAAAAACATACCAAGAACAAAATAAAATAATCTTGAAAGGCGGAAAAACCAGAAATTTGCCATATGGGGGCTCCCATTTAGCAAATTTGTTAATATTTTTTTTCGCTTTTAAGCCATTGTTCTCTCCATTAGAAAACTGAAAATGTCCGGGATGCGCTATGATCACGGGTCAACTGATATCCTGGACATTTTCAGTTGTCATGTATGAAACAGTGACAATTTAAAATAAAATATTGTTCTCTCCAGTCTCAATATCAAATTGTAAATGACAAATAAAATACTCCTTACATAATAGAAGAGTCATAATCTACGATATAATAATATATGCATGTATTTAATACATAGGCGATAAAAATATTTGTTAGGCAATAAACAACCATTTTAAGTGGTTAGCGACCCTCCTACGATTCCAGGAGTCGTGGGTTCAATCCCCACCTGCGACAATGAAAAATACATATTTATTGACTGACTCATTGGAACAGTGGTTAGTGACCCTGGCTGGCGGTTCCAAGAGTCGTGGGTTCGATTTCCACTCGGGACAAATATTTGTGTGATGAACATCGGTGTTTGTTCCGTGTCTGTATGTATTTATAAATATCTATATATGTATGTATATCAGTCTCTGACACCCATAGTACAAGCTCTGCTTAGTTTGGGGTCAGATGACCGTGTGTGGAAATGTCCCAGATATTTATTTATTTGCTGGTCAAACGGTATCTGACACCCATAGTACAAGCTCTGCACAATTGGAAGTCAGCTAGCCGTGTTTGATTCATCGTAAGTCATCGATTGACTTACGATGATCCACCCCCCCTGTTACACCCTGTATAGGTGTATTATATTTTTTTCTTCAGAGAGAGGAGTCACCGGCAGGTTCTAGTATTGAATAATGACGGCGGAATAAATTATGATGAATAGGCAAGTTCATTTCAAATCTAAACAATATTTAGCAAGACGCAAATGTCATACAAAGTAATGAGCAATATTTTTACGTCATGATGAGATAGTCTCGCTTAATGCAGTAACCATAGATTTAACTATGTATGGATAAATGTCTTAAACATACTGACTGCTTTTAAACAGACTTTAAAAAAGGAAGTTCCAAGTTTGACCTGTATGTATGGATTTTATTATATACAAAATAGATTAAATAAATATTGCAAAACGTCACATACATTGATCTGATCCCGTCGTAAGTAGCTTAAGCACTTGGGTTACGGGTATGAGAATCAACAATGGATACACAAATATACTTAAATATATTTCATAACACACCCAGACACGGAACAAAAACAGATGTACTTACATCAGACAAATATATTTTGTCCCGTGTGGGAATCGAACCCACGACTCTTGCAACCGCAGGTAGTAATGGATCACTAACCACTGTTCCACCGTGCCATTCAAATATGTATGTATGTGTGAATGTAAGTATGTTCATTCTTGTGGATGAAGATACTTACATCCATTAGTAAAAAGTAGTTAGTATTTGTATATTAACTACTTTTTACTAATTTTGACGTGATAACGTCTTTAAAATCTTTTTAGTCGGGTGACATGTTCAGAAACTTGTGTCACACCAAAACCTCACGAGCGCGATCGCAGGTATAACGAGAGAGAGACGGTCGATCTCCCGTCTCATCTCGAGCGCTGCCAGTCATTCGGTGAAACTTGTCACGCGGAATACTCACGAGCGGAGGCTGGCATAGCGTTCGAGTGAGTAGACCGATTTTCCGTCTCTCTCACTCTAGCGGCATACAAACGAATGGAGATTTTCTCTTAATAAGACGTTATCACGTAAACATCTCGATCGTAAACCTACTTTACAAACAACCAATTTTTTTACTAATTACTAATCCAAACTAATTTGTCGGTGGTGAAATGCTTTTCGCACCGTCACTGGGAGAGAGGGTTCTCTCCCAGTGGTGTGTCGGACTCCCCAGCGGCAAGCGAGGAGATGGTAAATGCCAGCCGCGGCTCCTGGGCGGGTGCAATGCCCAGGGGGTTAACCGACTAAAGTACCCCGGTGTACCTCATCATGGGACTCCGGCTTTGTCTTCTACTGCCCCGACGACCGGGATGTACCCGGGGGGATATCGAACTCGTTATAAGGCGTCCGACCGATTTCAGCCATGACGACCGATCTCAATTGAGATCAGCCAAGTGCGCAGGACATATTATAGTGCACAAGTGTGCGCGCAAACACAAGTGCACTCTCTATTCCCTTACTCTCATAATTCGGTGAGACGGCAATCCGACATGACCGATGAGAGATCGGGCGCAGGACCACCGGCTTAACGTGCTTTCCGAGGCACGGGCGTTCAACCGCCAACTTCCTAACTCCGGGCTGAGCAATTTCTTGACAGATAACTCACCCAAATTTTGCCCGACCCCGGACTCGAACCGGGGACCTCTCGGTCCTTACGCAGCACTTGCTACCAATAGACCAACGAGGCAGTTAATCGAACTCGTTACTCAGTAGTAAGTCCATTACGTCAGTACGTAATGGACATAGGTATCGCACATTCACTAAATCATGGATAACGTAAATGTTAACTTCCACTTTAATATCGGAATCCATACAATATACGCATAATTACACAGTAGGTAGAGTACTATTACATCTTCTACATATACCTAACGCGGATCTTACATTCGTTTCACTAGTAACCGCTCCCCCAGCATGTCAGTGATATTAATATTACTTTTTCTAGTTCTAGCATTCATATTTTACGCTTATTTTTTAAGAAAACGTAACTATTGGAGAGACAAGAAAGTTCCATACGTTAAACCTACCCCAATCTTAGGGAATTACGGCGAATATATATGTTTGAAAAAGTATATAGGCCATGTGACTCAAGAAATATGTCGTCCCTTCCCGGAGGAGCCTTGGGTGGGAGCGTACTACGGGTCGGAGCCAGCACTGATCGTGAAAGACCCAGAAATGATAAAGTTGGTGATGACAAAAGACTTCTACTACTTCAGCAACAGGGAAGTGTCGAAGTACACCCACAATGAAGTCATCACCCAAAACTTGTTCTTCACCTACGGGGACAGATGGAGGGTGATAAGACAGAACATGACGCCAATTTTTTCTTCAGCGAAAATGAGGAAGATGTTCGTGTTGATCGAGAAGTGTTGTTACGTTTTCGAAGATATGCTGGACCGAGAAATTGATGCCTCCAACGAGATAGAAACGCGAAACCTCGCTGCTAGATTCACCATGGACTGCATATGCGCGTGCGCTTTCGGCATCGACACTAACACCATGGAGAAAGGCTCTATGGATAACAATCCCTTTTTTATCATTGGCCAGAAAATATTGCAATCATCTACATCGCTTGCTCTACGTTGGATCGCCAGAGGCATGTGGCCTGCTGTATTTTACGGATTAAAACTAAAGACGTTCGACGAACAAGGCGACATTTTCTTCAAAAAAATTTTGACGGACGTCTTTAAAGAGCGAGAAAGGAATCCTAACAAACGGAACGACTTCATAGATTCGATTATGGGTTTTAAGAAGCAAAAGTTTTTGGTTGGAGATAGCATGAGTAATGTGAAGACGGGGGGTGACAAGAAAGTGTCTTTGGAGGCTGATGATGACTTGCTGGTCGCCCAAGCTCTGGTTCTCTTCTTGGCAGGGTACGAGACCTCGTCTACCACGCTAGCCTTTGCTCTGTACGAACTGGCTAAGGACGAAGCAGCACAGAAAAGAGTCCAGGCGGAAGTTGATGAGGTAAGAAGGAAGACACGTCATTATTAACTCGACTCGCCCGGTCTGCCTGCCTCGGTGGAACGGTGGTTAGTGACCCAGGTTCACTACCTGCAGCTCCAAGAGTCATGGGTTCGATTCCGACACGGGATAAATATTTGTGTGACGAACATCGGTGTTTGTTCCGTGTCTGGGTGTGTTATTAAATATATTTAAGTATATTTGTGTATCTACGGTTGATTCTGATATCCGTAACACAAGTGATTAGGCTTACCACGGGATCGGGTCAATGTATTATACATGTGATGTTGTGTAATATTTATTAATAATAACTATTTAAGTTACAGCTAGGTTTTGGGAAGAATCAACTATTTTGAAGTGCCGGGACACGATACAATGAAATTTACCATAAGTACCGGGAATTCCAGACACGGATAAACCTTTAATAAGCAATTTTATATTAATTTGTATCCTACGAATCATACAAATATAGAAACATACTTATTTTACCTTGGCTTCGGTTCCAAGAGTGGGTTTAAACGCTACATGTTGTGACAAACATCCATGTGCTGAATAAACGTTTGTGATTGTTCCGTGTCTGGGTGTGAATGTGTATTTAAGTATGATTATTATATTTATAAATATGTAGTATGTACTTATATCAGTCTCTGAAAGCCATAGTGCGAGTGGGTCTACAGTAACCTAAGAATTTCTTCGTAGTTAGTGTGCAGGTTTCCTCGCGATGGTTTTCCATCAACGTAGAAGCGTCGAAAAATCGTGCATAATTAAATTCGAATTTGAAAAACACATTGGTACCTACATGGCAGGATTTGAACTGGCGACCTCTCGCATGGCAAGCAACTACCTTAACCACTCGGCCGTAGACGATTATACTTATAATTGCGTTAAATTGTGTGTACACTACTTAGGAATACCGTCTAGTGTCTAGGCTATGCTCAATTGTTACAACCAACCAATACGTGTAATGTCAGTTATCTGTTTGTGTACTATAATAAATAAATATATTTCAGTACTTGCTTCGGCACACCGGCAAAGTCAACTACGAAGTCGTCAAAGAGTTGCCGTATAGCGAAGCATGCTTGGACGAAGCTCTACGCATGTATCCAGTACTAGCAGTCCTGACCAGAGAGTTGGTGGAAGACTACACGTTCCCCACCGGTCTTCGCTTGGAGAAGAACATGAGGGTCCACATACCGGTCTACCAGCTCCACCACAACCCGGATTTCTTCCCGGAACCGGAAGTGTTCCGACCGGAAAGGTTCTTGCCGGACGCCAAGCGGAATATAAAGCCTTACACTTATATGCCGTTTGGGGAGGGCCCCCGGGTCTGTATAGGTGAGTAGACAGTTACAATTTTTATGCTAGTTCATCAAAAAAATAAATTTCGCCTAGGAAGTTTTTTCGGCAGGTTCATCAAAAGTTGCATGGATATGTTATCACAATGAAAGATGTTTCTAAGTAATTCTGTTATTTATAAGATGACAACGAAATTTAAAATTTTCGCACTTTTGAAATTAATTGATCCTGTCTTTTTTGCCGTCTAATTTCGCCAAAAATTCAAGTTTCGATTTCATTGATGATATTGATTTACAAATCATACATAAAATAAAATAATACATAATACATAAAATGGCAAGCATGTCAACCACATTCAAATACCCTATTAATGTGCTCTACTTTTCTAAAATCTAAACAAATTATATGATTTGGCAGGTACCCGGTTCGCTAAGATGCAAATGCTCGCGGGTCTGGTGACTATCCTCAAGAAGTACTCTGTGGGGCTAGCGGACGGGACCCCTGGGGTCCTAACCCTGGACCCCAGGGCTATCGTCACCCAGCCCACCGATGGGGTCCGGCTTCGATTCTCGCCCAGGAAAGACTGTTCACACCCGAGATTTGCTACTTAGCTGAAAGCAATCGACAACATTAGCCCACAGATTACACAATGTTAGAATGTTTACAAGAAGAACTATATCATACATCATCATCATCATCAGCCCATATACGTCCCCATTGGCGGGGCACGGGCTTACCCTAAACCAGGGCGGTACAGTCTACCTGAAAATTGAATATATACTCGTAGATATATTATGTTTTAATTTTGTAATGTCCTTATTACTCTCTCCGGTCCATAGCTAAACCTTATTTTAAGCAACGCCTTTTGTACATTATGGAAAAGAAATAAATATTTGAAGTTTAAGTTTGAGATGTGAAGTTACCGGCAGTATCGATATAGATGGAGTCTTAGTTTTTGAAACTAAATTTAAGGCCTTGTGTATGGAGTGCAATAAATAAATATACGACCAAATTAAGAGTCACGAGTCTACCCTAAACTAAGGCGATCAGTAGCGGTACCATGAGTTAGCTATCGAAAACTTACGTACGTTAAAAACCTATCGAATTGTTTTTTTTCATACTACCGATTTTAGTTCTAAGCGTTACCGCTAGGGGCGCTGTACATTTTTTCATAGACATTTTTTACATAGGCGATATCGAGTCTGTCACTTTTAAACTCATGGTAGCGCTACAGGCGTTAGTCAATCACGCCGGCCGAGTTAATCCCAGTAACATTAGGGTTTCATCTCGGAATGAAAGATAATAAGCTGGAAATTGGTACAAACCTTTGTTTTGTCGCCCTAAATATTGTCTCAAAAGTCACAAATGCTATGTGTCCGAGTCTTAAGATATTGGAGGTCAAAGTTCACAAAAAACTATTTTTCGCAAATGTCGGTTCTTATTGCTTTAATGATATTTTCCTCAACTGTACTGTGGCGCCTCTCAATCGAATTTACACACGATCGAGAATCTCCTCCTTTACGTAGGTTTACAATATTCAACCTTAGCATAAATAGGCGTGTCACGTCACTTCACTGGAAATATCTTATCACGCAGCATTATAAGATATCCTGATTGATTTTAGATAATCTTTTGATACGGTTAATTAATTATTATCGATAATATTAAGATAATCATTGGTACACATCTGGATATTACACATGCCATATTTGCACTCTAAAACGTTACGGCTTGTTATAAGAAATCTTGGATAAGATAAAGATAAGATGGCGGTATTCATAGAAGAGAGACCAAAGAAATGAATTGATTAAAAATCAATAGGTATTAGGTACTACATTATAAATTATGAACCTACCTACTTTACTTTGGTTAATTTTATGATTAACGCGCCCGTGACAACGCGATTCAATCATCATCATCATCAGCCCATACACGACCCCACTGCTGGTGCACGGGCCTGCCCTAAACTGAGGCGATAAGGATATAATTATACTTAGTCGACCACGCTGGCCAAGTGCGGGTCGGTCAACTACAAAACCTTAGAATTTCTTCTTAGGTGTGCAGGTTTCCTCACGATGTTTTCCTTCACTGTGAAAGCGTCGAAAGATGGTACCTACATATGAATTTCAAATTTAAAAAACACATTGGTACCTGGCGGGGATTCAATAATTTGCTTTTAGTATTTATTCGGCAACGGAAATTCGTCATTTTTGAACATTTCAGCTTTCTAGCTATCAAAGTTTATGTGATACAGTTTGGAAACAGAGAGACGGACGGCGGGGGCTTAGTAATAGGGGGCCGTTGATTGTCAGGAAGAATTGAGATCACCAGAGTCAGAGTGACCCAAGTGACATGAGCCGTAATAGCGTGGCCCGAGTGATCTGGGCCCCTAACTCTATTAGTATCGAATAAACTCAACGTCACATCTTTTTTTTAACGTCACTTGTGATTGTTTACTAAACTTACCTTTGATTCATTGTGCAAACATTCACCAATGTGCCACCGAGAGAGTCCAGATTTTGACTTAATTATATTTTGAACACTTTTACAGCGATTGTGTCCAAAATAAATCATGTCTTTTTATAGTATTCCATAAAATATGAATATTTAAAAAAAATACTTGCTTTAGTAAAGTAGCCTGTACCCACTAACAGGATTTTGGTCCAAAAATAAATTATTCAATCAATTTACAAATTTTATTATTTAATCGTAATTTCGAAATAAAAACTATTGGTGCTGACACACCGCTGTTTAAGTATGTTTATAAACGCTTTTATCTACAATAGTAGCTTATTTTTATGTATATTAAAGTATAATCTAAAGAAAATGTAAAAAATCCTAACCTTTACTCGATTTTGTCGACATTTTAAACATAGTGCGTTAGCATCGAAACTTTTCATGTTTATTAATTTTTAAACATCATCGCGGCAGCTTCATAACAACAAAAACAAAATGGCGTCGAACTTAGTACAAGTCAATAGGCTACGCCGGGGTTCCCTCTTCTCGTTGGAACCTCCTGCCCTCCCAGCCTTCCCTCGTCACCAGTCTGAGGTTCACCAGCTCAACCGGAGCCGTCACTATGGTCCGTGGGTCGTAGGTTAGAGTCCTGGGCGTGCTATCCGTCATTTCCGCTCGGTACTTCTTCAACAGCGTCACTAGCCCGGCTAACATCTGCATTTTGCCGAATCTTTCACCTAGAAATTGAGAATGTATCATTAAATGGCTCGGTGGAGCGACGGTTAGTGGATTAGGCTCCAAGAGTCTTGGGTTCGATCGCCAACCGGGACGAACATTCACGTGATGAACATTTGTGTTGGTTCCGTATCTCGGTGTCCTGTCTACTGCGACCTATCTTATTCGATTGCTTAGTCAAGAGGAGTACGCAATAATACAGTTCGTGTGTCCGAATACTGGGCAGAATACATTTGATTTTGCCATCGACTCGAAATGAAAAAGAATTGAGTACCCTACATTTTGTTTTTTTTTTGTTCCTAACTGACTAACGATGATATTGATAATAATAATAATACTGGTTCAGACTTGTCCCCACCAAACTTAAGGAATAAGAATTTTAAGGCCTAAGATGACAAAAACCCAATATACATATATAATTTTTATAATTAAAATACTTTTACCTCACGTTTGGGGAGGCCTTTGCCCAGCAGTCACAGGCTAGATAAAAAAAGTACTTTTAAAAACTTAACCTTTACTAGTTTTTGCAAAACTTATGAATTTCTCGTATTTTTTAAGACTAAGCCAATGAAAATCTTACGTAGCATTTTTGTGTGTACCTAAGACAGGTAGGTACATTCTGGTTCACATGAGCTCTAACTTTCTATCAAAATTCTAATCTATTAAGAACCGAAAAATTTTTTTATTATCTGTAGAAAATCAGCGTGGCGGTGTCTCCCGATTCTCTACATTTGCCTCTTCAGTTACCTTTTTATCTTTTTGTTAATTTTTTTGTACATTTGTGTGTGTGGAATTTGTGTAACTGAATGAATACTTTTCTTTTTTTCTTTCTTACCTATGCATATCCTAGCGCCGTCTCCGAAGGGCATGTAGGTGTGGGGAATGATATTGTTCTTGTTTTCCCCAAGGAATCTCTCTGGGCGGAAGACCTCAGGTTCTGGGAAGAACTCTGCCTTCCTCTGAAGATGGTAGACCGGGATGTGTATGCGGACGCCCTGGAAGAAAAATAATAACTTGAACGTGACTGGCTTGGATGACCAGTGGTAGTGACCCTGGCTACGGTTCCAAGAGTTGGGAGGGTTCGATCTCCACTCGAAACTTAAGTTTTGTACGTGAATATATTATGTTTAAGTGTGTATTTATAATTCACTTAGTAGTACAAGCTCTTCGTAGTTTGGGGTCAGATGGACGTGTTTGAAGATGTCCCAATTATAAACATCAGCTAATTTTTAATTAGGAAAAATGACGACGTGAACTTATATTTACCCATTATGTTATTACCTACACCGATTATACTTGTATTGCTAACTAATCAATCAATTATTATCCAACTCGATGTTTGATCAGTTCAGATATCAATGACCTGATAAATTGTAGGCAGGTACTTTACCTACCTACCCAATCAGTAAAAACTATGTTGTTTTCAAAAAAATCATAGAATCGATCTTCGGACTGCAGATACGGAATTTTGTTCTGTTGTTATTGTATTATTGAGAAATAGTCACAAAGCATTCCTCTTTATATCGTCGGTTCGTGACCAGGTCAAATGTTATCAATACAAATAACCACATGCCAATTTTGTCTCTAATTATTGTAGCCGCACAAGAAGTTTCAATATTTACCTTTTTTAAATCAGTTATCTTGTTTTTAAAGTAAATAATGCTATGCTCTCGATTGAGAGCATCAACAAATGTCTATTCCCTATTGTTCAATTCATTATTTTTATTAAGAAACTGTACAATTATTACGTACGCATATACAAATGTTTATACTTACTTATTAGGTTATTTTATTAATTATGTATATAATTTTATTTCGTAGCTATTAATCTAAACATATAATTATGTGCATTCCATTAAGCAGAAATGCCCTTTTTCTCTATTGCCATACCCTACCAGGGTTTATAATTGTAGCCTAGCTTAAGTATCGATACATGTTCAATGATAATAGAGATCCGGTATTCTCTTTTTATGGACCACCCAGCAATAATTTGTGTCGCAATTGTGTAAAATTTGTCCTTCATGCCGAATATAACTATTAGTTTAGCTATCTTAATTGAGTTAGAGACCGTCAGGTATCGTATAGTCCTCGACCAGCTCACGAGTGATCAATCCCAGGTCATGGTGCAAGCGAAGTGTCTCATTTGTACACGGCAGTTCACCGTGTATGCTTTCATAGTTGAGCCTATACCCTTTCTTGATCAAATACAGTTTTTGCTCAACTTCCTGATTCTTCGCCAACTCAAGCAGCAAGAAGATCAACGTTCCTAACGAAGTGTCATACCCAATGAAGAACAAGATACAGTGAGCTATTAACAAATCATTATTTATGTCCAATTCGATCTGGTCTAGTCTCGTCTTCGTGTTGGACTAACGGTCTACTACAATCGATTCTGTTTTCAGTTCAACATTAGGTCTATAAAATCATTCTCGGTGACGGCTTGTAATCCCGAGCTTCGAAGACTTTAGTCACAAATTGCTTGAAGAACTTTATCGTCTCACCAGGAAAGTTTTTTGGTCTCCACCCGTAGAAAATCGTCGGACATATTAATCTGGCAACAGTCAAAAATTCTCTCGTGTACGACTTAAAGAATATCAATCTTCCAATTCTAACGAAATGCTTGTCGATGCTTTTATTATCGAGTATGTCTACCTCAATGCTAAATCAAAAAGAGGTAATCGTCAAGGGTCGAGTCATGTCACGTCTGGTCATGACAGTTCTCAACTCCACTACGTTTGAAGCACTCGTTAAGTTGTCTAAATATGTTTCGAACGATAAACAACACTTTTCTATGAGAGAAAACAATAAAAATAAACAATAAATTTTGACTAGACGGAACTGCTTTGTCAAATGTTAGCGGATCACTTTCCAGAGGTCCCTGTGAGTGAAGGAGAGGTTTCGTGTGATGACCTTTGTGTGGGAGTGGTCCGCTATTTCTCTGCTGTTAAAGTAATACAAGTATTTGATTGCGAGCAATTCGATGATCGACGGATCTTGCACTATGAGTATCGGTTCGGTTCCAATATGTAAGGTTGTTGTGGGAATTGTTTGCATAGATCTTGTATGATTTGTGCGTTGTATTTTTTCATAAGTATGTACCCTAGTTGCTAAGTAGTGGTCACGGTTTAAGTGTGGAACATGATACTTCAATATTTAAAGTTCTTTGTTAATATTCGGTAGAAAAGGTTAAAAGGCTAAAAGGTAAAAACGATGAATATCAGAATTGTGAAGGCGGATAGCATTTTAACGACTTATTTGTTAAACGTCAACCTCATGTAATAGAATGAAGTGGTTCAAACTATATTCAAATTTGTAGCATAACCATTGTATTTAATTTTGCATAGGCCTATTCAAATGTCTAGTTAAAAAACATATTTTTTTTCACATAAAACAATGATATTTAATTAACCCAGTAGATAAAAAAAAAGTAATTAATTTCCAGGCCAAGTCTCTAGAATTTCAAAATTCAAATGTCTTCATGTCTTTGGAATGTTGCGATGCATTTCCGGTGCTTCAATTTAGAGTATTGATAAGATAAATTGATATTCTGTGTCGTCAACACATCCCTTTGAGTCAGAAGTAAGTAATAAGCCTATTGTTGTTTTTGCCAGACCACTACACGTGCTACGTCTCTATGAATACTAATGATCTATAGCTGCAGGTATTTTGTTTGGTCACGGTCACCTCAAGGACTACTGGTTTGAATTTAAGCACATTACAATAACATTAACATTATCGAGAAACTCTAAAGACCAAAAAATCACAGTATTACGAGTGCAGAGAACAATTGATAAACTATTTATTTTGTTTAAATCTTTCTATTTCCTTAAATTACTACTACATGTTAGGATTTGAAAGAACTAATTCTACTTGCTTGTTATTATGATTCTAATAATTCATATTTAGCATTTTCGTGCCCAAAATAGCTAAAAGTAAGAGTTTTAGCAAGTGATTATCGTGTATAGTCTATTGAAAACTAGCCTATGTCCTGTCTTCTTCTCTAGATAATCTCTCAACCAAATTTAATTTAAATCGGTCCTGAAATTTTGGAAAGCATAATTACTTCTGCATTTATAATATTAGTAAGGATTTAACTTACTTTGTTCAACTGAAGACCATCAGGCAACTTGTAGTCTTCCACCAGTTCCCGAGTCAGCAGCCCCAACCCTGGATGCAGACGCAGTGCCTCATCAATGCAAGCGGTGGTGTACGGCAGCTCGCTGCGAACGCTCTCATAGTTCAACATGTTCCCATGCTTCTTCAAAAGAGTATCCACTTCATCCAACACCCTCTGCTGAGCTTCGGGCTTCTTCGCCAGTTCGTACAGCAAGAAGGTCAGCGTACCCGACGAAGTCTCGTACCCTGCAGCGAAGAACAAAACGCACTGGGCCACCAACAAATTGTCTGTGATCGGCAATTCGATCTGGTCCTGTCTCCCTGTCCTCGTATTCGACCAACGCTCTGCCACAATCGACTTTTGCTGCCTCAAGGTCAGCATCAGATCGATAAAATCGTTCCTCGTTGATGGGCTATATTTCCTCGCTTCGAAAACATCGGTGACAAAAGTTTTGAAGAAATCTATCATTTCATCTGGGAAATTTTTGAAACCCAACCCGTAGAATATTGTAGGGCAAATTGATCTGGCCACAGTCATAAACCCTCTGGTGTAAGTGTTGAGGAAGACCAGTTTACCCATTTTCAGGAAAGGGTTGTCAACAATTTTATGGTTCAATGTGTCCACTTCAGCACCGAAACCGCATGATGTAATGCAAGCGATAGTCAATCTAGCCATAAGATTCCTCATATCCACTACCATCGATTTTCCTGTTACGTGCTCTATGTACTGCTCGAACGACAGACAACATTTCTCGATTAGAGGGAACATATTCTTCATTTTGGCTGCGGAGAATTGAGGCGCCATATGCTTGCGAATTACTTTCCATTGATCTCCGTGAGTGAAGAAAAGGTTTTGGGACATAACCTCTTTGTGGGTGTGTTCAGCTATCTCTCTGCTATTGAAGTAATAGAAGTCTTTGGTCGTCACCAACTCTATGATCTTCGGGTCTTGAATGATGAGAGTTGGCTCGGTACCAAAGTAAGCGCCTACATATGGTTGGTCTGGGAACTTCTGGCAGATTTCTTGAACTAGCTGAGCGCTGTATTTCTTCATCAGGATGTAGGGTCCATAGTTTCCGAGGAGTGGCCATGGTTTCAAATGCGGGACATTACGTGAGCTCCAGTAACTGTATTTCCGCGTTATCACGCGATAGAGAAGGTAAAAAGCCACCAAAACTAGAATCGTGAACGCAGGTAACATCGTGACCGACTTAGACTAACAATGTTTTACGATAAAAGACCAATAACGAAATGCTGCAGATTATATATCGACTTTAAACAGTAAGATAGCCATTACCTCAGGTGTTGGGTCGGACATGCTCTTATAATTTTTGTAACAAGTGTGGTTAGGAATTCTTTTAAGGTATCTGACTGGCTCGGTGGAACAGTGGTTAGTGACCGTGGCTGGCCGTTCAACAAGTCGTGGGTTCAATTCCCACTCGGGACAAATATTTGTGATGAACATTGGTGTATGTTCCGTGTATGGGTATGATTATAAATTTGAGTATGTTTATGTATTTATAAATAAATATGTATACCAGTGTCTGACGCCCATAGTACAAGCTGTGCTTAGTATGGGGTCAGTTGACCGTGTGTGGAAATGTCCCAGATATTTTTTTAGTCTTTTAATTAATTGGAACCGGACAAACGGTTTCCCTTTTCACTCACTCACTTATTTGTACTTAGTAGTGTGTCTAGTTGTAATTCCGTCTATTATATTAAATCAGGTTAACTACGCAAACCAATTCTGGATTTCTTGTTGCTTGATTCTATTTTCTGGTTTGTCCATTGAGTTGCCAACAACATTATATACCAATACATTTGTGAGTATTATTGGGACATACGTTATTATAACAATAATGTCTGCCTTTGTCTCCAAATTTATACAAAACGTAAGGTCAATGTACAGCGTCCATAGATAAACATCCAAGTGTTAATTTTTGTTTGTTTAATATATTTCTTAATAGGTATTTTGATTTTATCCCACAATTCAGATAAGGTTTATCTAATCTAAATAACTAATAAGCTTTATCTTATCAACTTAATATAAGTTTTTTCTAAATTTTGCTCTCATTACGGGGAGTTGCGCAAATTACGAAATATGCTATTAACCATGTTTTTATTTAAAAGCTAGTGGTTGGGCCAGGCGTACTTAAAGGCTAACAAGATGACCTCACTTCACCTGATGGTAAGCGGTAGTGAGATCCAAATATGAGGTCGACAGGCACAATAGATCGTATTGAGCCTGTCGCACTCACCCTGAAGGGCTGCTTTAATGCCGTTTCACGCCCCGCCTGAAGAGCCCGGGATCATAGAAGGGAGGGAAAACATGAGCTGGAAGAGCATTCCATGCCTTAATGGCACGGGGCAGAAATGAGGAGCTAAACCTCTTAATCCGAGCCACGAGCGCCTGCATTGTATGTGGATGGCAGCGCTGTCCAGCACGTGTCGTTCGGGAGTGGAAAGGGGAGGGAGGGACTAGCTGGAATAGCTCTTCAGAGCATTCCCCATTATATTTCCTGTTATTATTTTTAAGAACTTTCTCTTGACTTTAACGAACACAACAAAAAGAACAGTAAGAATTAGCTCAATCTGAAGATTTTTCTGTTCTCAAGATGGGCGCTTATTAATTACTAGCTTTCCGCCCGCGACTTCGTCCGCGTAGAGACGTTTAACGGGTAAAACATTACTTCTTTATAGCGCAGTCGGTTAAAAAGTAGCCTATATCCTTTTCTAGGCTATATTTTCTGGACTATATCTGTACCAAATTTCGTTTAAATCGGTTCAGTACTCTATGCGTGAAAGCGTAACAGACAGACAGACAGAGTTACTTTCGCATTTATAATATTAGTAAGGAAGTGAGTATAGAAGAGGATGTTGAGATTGATAGATGTGAAAAAAAAAGAAAATGTGAAAGAAGCGAAAGTGGTGTACCAGTATCGTAGTCATAGCAGGAAGTGATCTCTGCCTACCCCTCCGGGAAAAAGGCGTGATTCTATGTATGTACTCGTATTGTGAGGAAACCTACGAAGAAATTCTTAGGTTGTAAGTCAATCAATCCGCACTTGGCCAGGGCGGTGAACTAAGACTGTAACGCCCTAATTCAGGATAGGCCCATGCCCCAGCAGTGCCGTAACTAGGGCGGTGCCATCGGTGCCCAGGCACAGGGCGCAGACCCTGGAGAGGCGCAGAAATGACCAGACCTGTATTTAGACTTATTTCTCAAGGGCGTAATTTTTTAAAACACGCACCGGGCGCATTGAAGTCTAGTTCCGACACTGTGCCCCAGCAGTGGGGACGTTTCCATAAACGTCCAGCCCATGCTGATGATGATGTATATGATAAAGCCTCGGCTTCGAAAAAATGGTCTCGACCAATTTTGTTAAATGTTAGGTTAAAATTTTAGTTACTTTTGTGAAGTAGTCTTGTTTTAATTTTATGCACTAAATAAATATATTTTTTTAAATAAGCTTACATGCGCGCGACTTCGTCTGTCTGAAAATTTATTTGGCTCCCCCATTTATAAAAATGTTAGCATCCTATACTTAGGAGCTATCTGCTTGCCTACATACATTTTCCCGATTTATTTTCTGGCACTTCTGGGGCACAGGCCTAACTTAAACTAGGGCTATTTGGCCTGACATATTGGCTGGTTGACTAAGGAGTCAACCACCAAATATATCATTTCATACTCGAACTTAGCTTACTTAACTTAGCGGGTATATAAAAAAAAACTAATAAATAAAACCTTCCTCTTGAATCCCTCTTATTATTAAAAAAAACCGCATCAAAGTCCGTTGCGTAGTTTTCAAGATATATATAAGAAGTATATTGGAACGGACAGACGCGGTAAGCAACTTCATTTTATACTAAGTACGGAAGAGTACGGAAGAGTTACGGGAGATCACTACGATCTCCCGTAACTCAATAAATTTCTGCTAAATTTCATCATAAAAGATCCAGTAGTTCCGGGCCTATATATAAACAATGATGTCTATGGGTCGATCAACTTTTATTTGTCATGTCAGTATTATGTTGTGTCCCTGACCAATAATCGCAGTTCTAAATAAAATTCATTGGTTTTTGACATATGTAGCATTTCGTATGTTATTGAGCAAATAAACCAGTAAATAATTTTAAAAAAAATCACTATTATGCTTGATTTTTTATGGTTGTCCGGCTGAAAAACCATCTGATATAGTGATTTATTGTGTGTCCCCCAGTAGGTTAGTAAAATGAAACATTACTTTATACAAAAAAAAATATATGGGGCGATTTATTGCGCTTGTACATAATTATTTATTGCAGTGTCTATAATGTCTCTAGCATATAGATTTTTGTCTAATTAAAAACTTTATCAATTTTTAGGCATGTTCATTTTTGTCCCTCATATATTTGAATATCCTTATGTTCACCGGACAACGGCAAAAAAGTCCCGAAAACAAAACACAGGTGGTGTGATCAGTGCCTTGACAACAAGTCGATTAATTCATTGACAGCACTCACCCAACCGCCATTTCGAATTCATCTTTTCCGCGTCGCCAGTCGGCCGAGTGTGTCTTGAAGAAGTGGGTGGCTTTATTGTGTGTCTACCGGACAACCGGCATAAAAACTTAAGTATTTGACATATCTCAGTAAATTAAAGTGGAAAATATTCTATTTAGTCTATATTTTTACTGCGCGTAGGACCTAAATCAAAATATCATTATTTATTACCAGGGTGCTCAAATACAGATAAATGTCACTCGGACAACCGGTCACTTGGGCAACCAAAACCGTTGTCCATGGGACATTTTGGTTGTCCTTAGGACAAATTTAATAGAATTGGCATAAAAAAATACTTTATCTTCCATTTATTAGTCACGTCATTGAAGACACATTCACATTGTAGTTTTGTTTTACATAAAAAAAACAAATACAGGCGATTTCTATCCTAGTATTTCCTTCGAACTCCCGAGTATGTCCTATGGACAACCGTATATGTCCACTGGACAAACACTTTGTCCCTGACTCTGAGAGATACATTATTGTCATAAATACTTTCAAAAAAAACAGAGAGCTTTACAAAATTTTCAAATATGAATGAAAATATAAACAGTGAATTCATAGACTGTTAAATATTACTCTATAAATTATTATTTTATTAGTTAAATGAAAAGTTTGTTACATTTGAAGGTCATCGTTGCCCAGGGGACAATATTATTGGGAATAACTTATTATTTAAAAGCCATGTCATTTATTTGTGGATAATAAATTAAAATATGTCCTATATTTAATGAGAATAAAGTGACGATTTGCAATTTGACTGAATTTTTAACGTTCAGAAGCCTATTTAGTTCAGTTGTCCAAGAGACTACTTTAGCTAGAGTCATGTGGCTTTCGGAGTCAAATTTACTATTTTATTTTAATAAATTGCACTGCTCTATGTGAATTCTTAAAATATTAATAATAATCTAGTGCAAATGTGTAAAACAAACTTAATTGACGAATAAAATTTAAAAATGAAAAATTTTTACTGATGTACACTTAAAAGTTGATCGACCCCTATGCTCTTTATAACAAACTTTATTGTTAAACTCGCGTGTATTGGTATTCTCAACATTATTTAGAGATCCGACGTTTCGAGCTCTTTACAGCGCTCGTGGTCACGGGCAAGACTAAAGTTGACAAGTTATTTCAAATGTGTAGTGCTCGCGCAAATAAAAATAGACAATACTAAACATCGTGATGGTATAGTCAGCTGACGTGTAGTTTGTCAGTACAAAAAAGATCAAGGCTTCGAAATTGTGATTATTTTGTGAATACAAATGACTTAATTTAAATACTAATTCATTGTGAACCGACAGAACACGTGGATAAATAGTATTTATTTACTCGATCTGTTAGACAATACTGGCGAAATATTAGTCTTTATAAAATTCATCATCATCAGCCCATATACGTCCCCACTGCTGGGGCACGAGCCTACCCTAAACTAGGGCGATAAGGCCTTAATCGACCACACTGGCCAAGTGCGGGTTCATTGCGGGTTGGTCGAGTACACAACCTTAGAATTTCTTCGTAGGTGTGCAGGTTTCCTCACGATGTTTACCTTCACCGTTAAAGCGTCGAATGATGACTTAATAAAGTTTGCTACTCCTAATAACGCGTGTAAGACTAATATTTAGTATATTGGAACGCGAAAGTCTAAAATCTTACAATACTGGCGAATACAGAATGTTACTCTGTCTTAATTTCACAATGGGACATTATGTATTGGCACATTGAATATTTGCAAAACTAATGTATATTTTTAAATTTGAAATAACTAAAAATATTTGTTTATCTATGAGGTCATTAAAACAAAACAACACGGTAAATATCCCGGACTTTTTAGTTTTCTAATGTACTACATGTCGCACTTTGTTTTGACCTAACTGACATACGATAATGGCTTGGAGATGCATCGTCATCATCATCATCGGACTTGCGGGGGAGGGGATGGCTCTCACCTTTCTGTCGATCTTTCAGGTTAAAACAACTGAAAAAAGGAACTGAAAAGGCTATATTTCTCTTTATCAGACAGGAGATTAATTCATCATCATCATCATCAGCCCATATACGTCCCCACTGCTGGGCACGGGCCTACCCTAAACTAGGGCGATAAGGCCGTAGTCAACCACCCGGCGCAAGTGCGGGTTGGGTTGAGTACACAACCTAAGAATATCATAGGGGTGCAGGTTTCTTTACAATTTTTTCCTTCACCGTTAAAGCGTTGAATTATCGTACATATGAATTTCAAATTTGAAAAACACAGTGGTACGTGGCGGGGTTTGAACTGGCGACCTCTTGCATGGCAAACAACGACCTTAACCACTCGGCCATCGATGCTTTTACATTTAATTATTTCTTAACAATCAATATTCTTTTAATCTAAACGTTTATTTATTTTGAACTAGCTTTCCGCTTGCGACTCCGTCCGCGTAGAGTCGTTTAACGGGTAAAACGTTACTTCATTATAGCGCAGTCGGTTAAAAAGTAGCCTATAACCTTTCCTAGGCTCTGGACTATATCTGTACCAAATTTTATTTAAATCGGTCCAGTACTCTATGCGTGAAAGCGTAACAGACAGACAGACAGACAGAGTTACTTTCGGATTTATAATATTAGTAAGGATAAAGCATTTTTGAAGCGCCTGCATATTTTAGATAGTTATTGTTAAGATACATGATTTTGATATGTAAAAAAATGTAGTAATTTGTATTTACAAATAGATAACATCCATATTACACGAAATTACATACATTTATCTTATCCCGTGGTAAGGTAGTGCTCTACACTTGTGTAACAATTATCAGAAACAACATTGGTATACACAAATAAACTTACAATAACAACAACAACAACAATTTTATATATATTAATAACATCCAGACACGGAACAAAACCGATGTTCATCACACAAATATTTGTCCCAAATGGGAATCGAATCCACCACTTTTTGCGCACGAGACATGGACACTGTACAATGCGCCAACAAGCCTAAAAACGTTCGGACACAATGCTGTTGGTCCCTCGCCTGATATTTCTCAGATTAATCCTTACTAATATTATAAATCCGAAAGTAACTCTGTCTGTCTGTTACGCTTTCACGCATAGAGTACTGGACCGATTTAAATGAAATTTGGTACAGATATAGTTCAGAGCCTAGAAAAGGTTATAGGCTACTTTTTAACCGACTGCGCTATAAGGAAGTAATGGTTGACCCGTTAAACGTCTCTACGCGGACGAAGTCGCGGGCGGAAAGCTAGTAGTACATAATAACATACATACTGTGTAAAAGTATCACCGGAATTTTTTTTGTATAATTTTTTTTTCTTTTTGGATGATCTCCCTCCACCTGATGGTAAGCGGTCGTAAGGTTTAAATAAATGCCGTTTCGCCCGCCTGAAGAGCCCGGGATCATATGAGGGAGGGAAAACATGAGCTGGGTGTTCCATGCCTTAATGGCACGGGGCAGAAAAGAGGAACGGGACCTCTTGGTACAGACCGCTAGTCCCTGTATGGTATGTTGATACTGTTGATAGCAACGCCGACCAGACGTGTTGTTCGGGAATGGAATGATGAAGGAGGGGCTTGACAAGTGGACTCTAGTCACGGGCATCAAGATAGGAAGATAAGGCCGTAAATAACAAAGAAGTTATTCAATGATGTCTTTTACGACCTTTATTGTAACATGTAAAAAATGTTATTGTCCGATATACGTTATATTTATAATTTAACAAGCGACCCGCCCCGGCTGATTAAATTTTCTTTGTTTTCCACCAAAAAAATATCCGTTGGGTAATTAGATATCTGATCATAAAATAAGGTCGCAGACTGTGGAACGTCTTTGTTCTTACCCGACTGCGCGACGTAAAGAAATGGTAATGCGTTAATCAGCCTACGTATGTATCTATCTATGTGCTAGAGGTAGCCAGTTCAAACCCCGCCACGTAACACTGTGTTTTTCAAATTTGAAATTCAAGTATAAGATTATTCAGAAAAACATCGTGAGGAAACAGGCACACCTACGCAGAAATTCTTAGGTTGTGTAGTTCACCAACCCGCACTTGGCCAGTGTGGTTGACTCACGGCCTTATCGCCCTAATTTAGGGTAGGCCCGTACCCAAGCAGTGGGGACGTATATGGGCTGATGATGATGATGATGTTACTTTGAAGCACCATTGAGACCAAACGCCTGGCCCAATTTTTATAATTCGCACGTCAATACCTAGATTTGCATTTGTCCAGCGAGTGTCTTTAAAGTCATGACTTTAGTAAATATCCAATATGGCGACTACTGGATGGTCTCCATAATGTGAAAAAGTAAAAAAATATTTGAAGTTGGATATCATTGGTAGGTATTTAAAGGTAATTTTTAGTTTTCTTTCAAAACTTTTCGACTTGTTATCCTATATGATTTTTATAATATAAAAAAAAGAAAGATTTATGTTTAAAAAATCAAAACACCCGGTTCCTAAAAATAATTATACAAGTACTTATATACAATGCGTTGTTTGTACTAAGAATTATATTTAATACCTACTTATATTATATACTAGCTGTGCCAGCGACTTCGTTCGCGTTTCCCCCGTTTTTTACACATTTTCCATTGTATCTTTGCTCCTATTGGTCGCAGCGTGATGTTATATAGCCTAAAGCCTTCCTCGATAAATGGTCTATACAACGCAAAAAGATTTTTTCATATCGAACCAGTAGTTCCTGAGATTAGCGCGTTCAAACAAACAAACAAACAAACAAACTTTTCAGCTTTATAATATTAGTATAGAAGTATAGATAATGCATTGCACCTACATGTTTAAAAAATATATATTATTCAAAACCAAATAACATCTAAGTGCTTGTTTCTTTTTATCTCTTCAGTTATTTTAATTAATAGGATGTTCCTATTTATACACCGTGAAATTTGAGTGGTTGTTTTCCCGTGGCAGAACGACTTGCCTTTAGTAATACTATCGAATCATGCAAATTATTCGTCGAATAAAAACATTTTTTTATTTCGATTTTTCAGAATAATAATTTTCCAACTCGAAAACGAGAGAAGCTATCGTTGTTTTTGACGATGTGACGTATTCAGGTACTGCTTGCCGCATGAAATCGATGCTTAAAGCTAAAGAAGCTCTACACCCTAAGTCATAAAGCGGTTCGAACGTGCTTTCGAGTTACGGTTAAACCTTTCGTAAAACCGGCATTTATTGATTTTACCAAAAAATAACTGCACACATTTTTTGTACTACTAAGATAGAATCATTTTACTGCGGGAAAACAACCACTAAAATTTCACGGTGTATAATTTCATTATAATAATTTTAGAGAAGAATTAAACATCATAAAGGTTGCTAACAAAGTTACATTACTTTATACCAAATATCGTTTTGAAGGATCAGCATGAATTGATAATAAAATAATTAATTACTATAATCAAAAGATATTTCGACGTGTCGCGACATGTTCAATAGATACTAAAGATAACATCCCGGCTAAGGTTTCCCTTCGAGAGTTCTCAAACCGAGAATTCCCGGGAAATTTTGCCTTATTCGAGACGAGAAAAAAGTGGTCGAGAAATCGAGAGATTCAAAATTAAAATTAAAAATCAAAATCAAAAATGTCTTTATTTATATAGGCAATAACATGCACTTATAAATCGTCACATTACTAGGTAATAATAAAATTCTACCACCGGTTCGGACCGCCGATTCTACCGAGAAGACTCCGGCAAGAAACTCGATAGTTGCTCTTTTTAACGACAATCATGTTACAAAATGTAAATGAGCCAAGTCATACAGTCTGGGTGTGCCATAAACTTTAAAGGGTTATTCCGTCTTCATCCTGTGACGTCTCATTCTACTTATTATTTTTTTCTTACTCATCCCAATTGCTTTTCTTACTCATCCCAAAAGAATAATTTCAATTTTAAGTTCCTTATTCATTCCAAAAGAACTCCTAGCTCATCAATTCACAAAATACTTTCAAAAATAAGATTGTTGTGTATGGTCTGAATAAAAATTTAAAATTTAGATAAGCTTAGTAAACTATTTTGCAATTTAACACGAGTTACGCTTCGGATATCAGTTAGTGGCGAGATTAAAATGAATTCCCAATATAACTATGTTAGTTAAAACAATTAAAGCCGGTTTAGGGATGATGAATGCGGCGCAATACCTACATTTTGATAGAATCTCAAAATGTATCCACTTGCACTTGTGTATCAAATATCATGTTTTTTCAGGCTAACCTAATACAATTATGTAGTTTTTATTATATTTAATGTTGAAATTGTAATTAATACATCAATTAAAACCTACCATAACCCATGGGGTTATGGTAACCACTGTTCCACCGAGCCAGTCTAAGTATGGACTTAGACTGGCTCGGTGGAATAGTGGTTAGTGACCCTGGCTAGCGGTTCCAAGAGTTGTGGGTTCGATTCCCACTCGGGACAAATATTTGTGTGATGAACATCGGTGTTTGTTCCGTGTCTGGGTGTGATTATGTATTTAAGTATGTATTTAAAAATATCTATGTATGTATATCAGTCTCTGACGCCCATAGTACAAGCTCTGCTTTGTTTGGGGTCAGGTGACCGTGTGTGGAAATGTCCCAGATATTTATTTATTATTATTTTATTATAGTGTTGTGCTATTAGATAGGTATTACTTATTGTCTATTCCTTTGTATAATATTGTCTGTGGTTTAAGATAATAAAACTGTCAGTTGCATCAGAGATTCGAACTAAATAACGTGTTTTATTATTTAATAGTATTAAAGTATATTCGTATAAAAAGAAAATGAATACATTTTTTTATTTTATTTATTTATTTTATTTATTTATTTAAAAAGGCACACCAACATTATACATATACAAAATAACTTAAAATAACATTCATTAGGACACACAACATATACATATACCCTTTAAAGGTGCACACAGAACTGACTGTAGACAAAACAACACAAAAAAAATTAAGGATAGTTATATTATGAAACTAGTAAAAGTATAAAATTTAGGCCAACTTATATGGCTGCAGATAAAATTATGAACCAAATAACACAAGAAGAAAAAAAAAATAGTAAAAAATATTACTTAAATTAATAATTATTAGAGAACTTACACTTACAATTAATCAGTTGATACTTTCAGCAATTCCAACAATTTTAATCTAAAACTAGGCAACGAGTCGTGGAAAATATCAAGATCGGCATTGTGCAACTCGTTATACTTTCCACAACATCTGGCCAAAGGCGCGTGATGTCCCAAATTAGTCCTAGCCGAAGGTAAGGCGAAAGTCTTCTTGATTGGATGACGAGGATAACGAGCCGGTACCGAGAGTTTAATGTCACTTAACAGCATTTGACATTTTATTTTCCCGTTGATAAGTCTATGCAAAAACACCAAGTCATGACTAGAACGTCGTTGTCGAAGAGTGGCCATTTTAAAGTAAGACAGTCTATGATTATAAGGCACCCTGTGCGATATACCGCTAGAAGTAAACGCAAGATGCATTGTAAACGCACGTTGGATTCTCTCTAACCGTTGGGAGTGAACAACATATACAGGATTCCACACTACGCTTGCATATTCTAAGTTACTCCTGACTAGTGAGTTAAACAGTATTTTATGGGTACGAGACTGCTTAAATCCTTGGGTGTTTCTTCTTATGAATCCTAAAATTTTAGCGGCTATGCTAACTATTTTATTTATATGTGACGTGAATTTAAGCTGTTTGTTTAATGTTACACCTAAATCTCGGATTTCTTCGACCTCGACCTCTTTATTATTTTGATAATAATCTTTACCCTTCTTTAACAGCCCCTTGAAAAATTTAATAATTTAATTAATTTACCATAATCACCTATTTGAATTTTTTTTTACTTTTGTTGGTATAAATTGTTAAGGTTTTTTTTAATGTTTGCTTACGGAATTCGGATTCCACACTAAGTAGACCGGAAGACACTTTGGTTTTAATTATTATTATTGACACAATTATGTTAGTATTTTTGACTGCCACGTTGGATTAGGGGACGTTCAAGTATTACGTAAGCAGATTTATTATAATTATTTACCCCCCCACCCCCCTTGTCATCAAAAGTAAGCAAAGCTCTTACCCCCTCCCCCCATGCTTACGTAAACATTTTTAGATTTTTTTAAAATTATTATTTTAAAAAATAAAAAATTAGACTTTGGATAGATATTATATTTTACTGATGAGGTATTCAGCATAGATTAAGGGAAAACAATATTATAATCTTACAAACATAACAAACTTATTAAAAAAAATTTGGTTCACATTGAATTAAAATTAACAGTCTTCAGTCCATGAAACCCGGATTCATGAGTCCAGATTTTGGATGACATTGGATTGCTGCTCTTGCTTGGCTATACTTACAACACGTCTATCTACTCGCTGTAGTATCCAAATAAAACTATACACTGAAAGGGGAAATTTAGTTAGACAAAATAATCCCACCAAAAACATTCTGTAAAAAAACTAGCCAAGTCTCGATGGAGCAGCTTGCTTATCTCTAAAAAGTAATGAAATTTAGACAAAAAAGCGCCAAGTCTTAAGGTTCCTTACTGCGATTTCTTCATTATTATAGTTAGTGTTGTATGACTTGGCCGTTGAAGGGTACAAAACCAGTATCAAACCTTAATTAAACCCTAACTCTGTACCAAATTTCAGCGCTCTGAGTTTATGGGAAGTACTAGTTCTCATTTGATACAAGATTTTGATGATCATGAGTAGGTGAGTGAGTGAGTGTGTGTCGTAAATGCGAAACTTTGCTTTCGCTTAACTTCGGAACTAAAAGTCCCACAGACTTGAAATTTTGGATTTTAAGTATGTTCTGGTCTTATCCAGAGGTTCTCAAATAGAGGCCTGAAAATGCGGCGAAATGGTTCCAGTAAAGGGTGGTACGGCAGTGTTTGCTTCGCACTCGACTTGGCGGGGGCACTGCCAAGGCATAGCGCGCGGTAATTCCCCTACTCGGTTCTAAAACAAGTGCCTAAACGTTAGGGATGTCGATGATCGCAGATCGATATTTATTAACCCGATCTTCGATTTTTAACCGACTTCAAAGAAACGAAGCAGGATGTTGAATCTTTATTGATATTCTCGATACAAATGCTTAAATATCAATATTGTAAAAATCACTGATGGGAAAGTTTTTTTTTCGATGTCAAAAATCAGGTAAAATAAATACTACGCAATGGAACGCGTGCTACTGTGCGCTGTGTTTGTGTGTGTATAACAATATAATAATAATTACGATACCCTAAAAACCTAAACAAAATAGGATGTCATATCAGAATGACACACCCATCAAAAGCTTCATAGAATGCCGCACAATTGTACATACAACGGATCAAATTCAGAACCATTTTAACGCACTAAAATAAAAAAAAAAAACATAAAAAATGCAACAAATATTCTTGAGAAAGCCGCATCAAAATCGGTTCAGCCAAGCACTGTATAGTCGCGGACAAACTTTGAACCTAAATTGTTTTAACTCGATTAAAAATGAGTTCAATTCCAACATAGATTATGTCAGTACAGTGGATATTATTTCAAACTAATAATCCCGGCGAATTTTATACCGCCAATTCTAATTCTTTTTCTATATTTTCTCATATAACCTTCCCTGGACTACGACGAACATTTTAAAACCAAAATTACCTAAATCGGTCCGGGCGTTCTCGAGTTTTAGTCAGACTAACGAACAGCAAATCATTTTTATTTATAAGAAGATGTTTAAATAATTAACGATATTTATTGAATTAAAGTCAAAACACAAATAGACCGCAGGTGTGTATTATTTTACGTCATATTTCTCAATGACACTGACAAATTCATTCAACAACCGGTTTGATTATCCTCAAAATATTTTGATGATAAGCTGTGATTGATAAAAAGCTTAGACATGCCGAGTCATCATTATAAGCAGTTATACAAGACAGTGTTTTAAAATAACCGGATAAACACCGAACGGAATTGTGTTTCACCCAGGGTTTCGTACAAATATGTATGTAACTTTATAAAGTTCAAGTTCAAAATAGTTTATTAATATTTGTCATAGAACACTCACATAATTTGTACTACTATTGAAGTACACTATTGTATCTTATGTAGTCTGACATTATCTAGAAAGATTTCAATAGAAGGTGTTGATAATGATGAATGCATACTCATCATTATCATCATCATCTTAGCCCATTGTTGCCCCCTGCTGAGCATAGGCATCTTGCATTACATAGGTATATATGTTTTGAGTAAATATACCTAAAATAATTACATATAAAAATTGCAAAACATCACATACATCGATCTGATTTAGCGTGGTAAGGAGCTTAAGCTTTTGTGATACAGAAATCAGAAACGACTGTTGATACACAAATATACTTAAAAATATTTTATAACACACCCAGACACGGAACAAACACCGAAGTTCGTCAAACAAATGTAAGTCCCGAGTGGGATTCGAACCCATGACTCTTTGAACCGCCAGCCAGGGTCACTAACCCCTGTTCTACCGAGCCAGTCGAAGAATTAAAGACAAGTGTTAAGTATTAAATAGGCAAATTACTTAGTTATTTATCGCCGATTAGTTATTTGTAAATTAGTTATACTTTAAAGTCACTTTATTTTTGAACGAAAGTTTATTATTTATAAAATAATACATAAAATATATTATATACAAAATAATCTAGATATGCAAACTGAAAAATTGTAAAATTTCATATTCAACTTTAACAGTTTAATGTCTATAGACCTGATACTCGTACATAATAAAACACAAAATAGCTAAAACAAAAAAATGCCATCATTTTCTAATATTTATCTTGTGTGATAAACATCAGTATCAGTGCGAATGTAGGTACGTGATATTCAAAATTACACTCACTGGACATTCACACGAGTACATAAATATTACACACATCTATAAACTATCTCATACACACCGGCATTCCTGTTAATCATCCACCCACACTTTTACACAAACTCATATTCATTCATTGTCATTCTCACAAGCTCATTAAAATCGCACACATATATCACGAAAAGTGCCTAATCATAATCTGAAATATTGCTAACTAATAGCAACAAAATGTGTTCCCTATCTTATTATTATTATTTAATTTTAGATAACTTATGGTTTGTTACAAACTATAAGGCGCCCGACCGATTTCAGCCATGGCGGCCGATCTCAATTGAGATCAGCCAAGTGCACAGGACGTATTATAGTGCACAAGTGTGCGCGCAAACACAAGTGCACTCTCTATTCCCTTACTCTCATAATTCGGTGAGACGGCAATCCGACATGGCCGATGAGAGATCGGGCGCAGGACCACCGGCTTAACGTGCTTTCCGTGGCACGGGCGTTCAACCGCCAACTTCCTAACTCCGGGCTGAGTAATTTCATTACAGAAAAACTTACACAAATTTTGCCCGACTCCGGATTCAAACCGGGGACCTCTCGGTCCTAACGCAAGCGATCCACTTTTCACCTCTGTGGGAAACGTGACGTGACGGGTTGTAGACCACGTCGCCGCCGTTCTGCCTTGTACATTGTTTTAACAAGGTCATTGTGTTCCCACGAGTAGCAAGGATATATGACGGGGGAAGGAAAAGGGGAGGAAGGATACTATCGCCTCGGATGATTTGGACTGAGTTGATAGTAGCTCGAGGAGCCGGGGTCGCTTACCCGTATACCGTTCACCAACCACCGGACAGATAGTTGTGACTGGTATCCCCTGACCTTTAATATAAAGAAGTAAAGTTTGTGTAATTGTACTTTTGTTTAATTGTAAGGGGTAATCTCAGGATCTACTGAACAGATTTAATAAACTAGAAAACTGATTTTTTTGTAACCATGCAAGCATTGTAAAGACACGGTATATTTAAAATTGCATTCAATTTGAACCAGTAGTTTAAAAATTATAAAGGGTCAAATTTCTAAATTTTGTCACTCACTGACTGACTGACTGACTCACCGATCATCAAAATTCTAAGGCACTTCTAGCGGGCCTAGAACCTTCAAATTTGGAATACAAGAAGTGTTTGGTGTATGAATAAAGTAAAAATTAAAATATTTGGGGGCACGGTAGTGCAACCGCTAAGTCTAGCAATTTTTCTCAATTTTTGTCCAGTTTTATAAATTTTAACTACTTACTTACTTAAATAACTTTGTAATATCATATAAATATAAAGGCGCATGGTAGTGCCCCCACCAAGTCAAGTAATTTTTTTTAAAAAATTCGTCCAGTTTTCTAGATACATCATCGCTTAAATAACTTTTTTTTATCCCATATAAACATAGGTGCACGGGAGTGCCCCTACCAAATCGAGCAAACCGAAAAGGAAAAAGTAGACTGTCTACAAAATACAAAAAGGAATGAGATCTCATCAAATACAATACTTGTCAAAAAAAAAAAGTCTCGCATATCAGTTGTTTTACGGTAAAAAGTTGTGAGATCCATGTAATACCTTTGTGCAGCCTTTCTTAATGGTTAAAGTTACATAGAAATATGTATGACGGAAATATTTTACATAAAATTGTCTAAAAAATATTCCGCAACAACATTATGTCTATCTTATATGGTTGACTCACAATAACACGTGTAACTCCTGAAAGCTTAGCAGTTCGGAGCATATGAATTGAGCAAAATAACAGTAGTAAATGTGTAAAAAATGGGGGTAAACGCGGACAACGTCGCTGGCACAGCTGGTAACCTAATAAAGTTTTAAAAAAATGTCAAAGAAAATTCTTAAACGTTTGGTACAAGTTGTAACAACGCATTATAGGTTATCAGTAGCTAGCGACTTAAATATTTATTAGGTACCTAACCTAAATGTGTCTACCTAAATGTGTCTGTCATGCCAAGTCGATTTGTTTTCAATGTATTATATTAATGAATGTATCACTGAGTGATTCTTAGTACATATCAAAGCCTAATCTTTATCTTCAAAGATAAGGTGCCCAAAATATAAATATATCTATTAAAATTCGATACTTGACCATTGCAAATCGATGTTGGGACTTTTGGGTTCCGTACAATCATGTATGGTATGATGTTCTATTCCATACGATGTTTCCATACAAAAAAATAGTTAAAAAAAAAATTCACATTTTTTAAAAATTTATTATCCTTTTTTTCAATATCCATTTTTTTTTTAAAAATGCGGTCTAAAAGAATATGCTCATCCTTTTTTTTGTTGAGGTCGGATGGTCAGAAAAAAGTTTCTATGAAAGAAAAAATACGAATTTTGCGCAGAAAGGTATAAAACAAACATCATTTTTGGAGTTTTTGGAGCCACAAGTAGTTAGTAAAAAATATTTCTACTACTACTGTACCTGCTCGCCACAAAGTCATTTTGAATGGGGTTTCATTTTACCTTTCGAGGTGCGGTACCCTAAATATGAATTAACAAAACAATATGTCATGGGTAAGTAAGAATCTGTGTTTTGTCGGGACAAATTTGAAACATACACAATGTTAACCATATGGCATTATTATATGCATATCGATGAAAACAATTAATTGAAAAATAAAAAATTTAAAGCGTTAGGGACTGTCCGAGTATGGATGGCCATTGGCCTCAAAAATATATCGAATCTGACATATTATCCAAACAGAACTTGATATGGCGAATCAAAAATGTGGAAAATACATTTTATTTTTCTTTATTACTAGTGCCCGCCCTAGCTTTAATTCGAGTATATTACACATAAAAAACCTTCCTCTTGAATCTCTGTATGTATTAAAAATAACTTATCAAAATCCGTAGCATAGTTTACAGATTTAAGCATACATAAACAAACATAAAGGTACTTATATTGTACATAAGCGGTAAACGACTTTGCTTTATATAGTGATAACTATTATTTCAGTATATTTCATACATGTCATACATAAAATAATAAATTCGATTCAATTCAATTCAACAATTCTAATACCCCCATATAGCCTATAACCAGGAGCGCGTGTTTATGTCTGAAATATTGCAGTATAAGTATGACACTGCACTATTTATACTTAATTTTATAATTGTCCTGCTTAAAAGTGGAAAACCATGGCCACTGTAGCGTATTCAGTCGCACGCTGCCATATCACGAACTATCTTGTAAGTATATAAATATCACAACCCATCATACCGTATAATTTAGTTCTTCACAAGTGTTCGCAAAATTCGGCTCTATCAGTGTAGTTGGCTTACATAATGTTGTCGATTCTATTATACACGTTAGCTGCGATTTTCGCCGGTGCATACTATTTCGCCGTCAGAAAATACAACTATTGGAAGAAACGAAATGTACCTCACCTGAAACCGACACCATTGTTAGGCAACTATGGTGAATTCATCAGATTGAAGAAACACCTAAGCACTGTTATGGACGAAATGTGCAAGCAGTTCCCGAATGAACCTTACTTCGGGGCTTACTACGGCACTGATCCCACACTCATTGTCAAGGACCCAGAAACCCTGAAATTGATTACCACAAAAGACTTTTACTACTTCAGTGGGAGGGAAAACTCGGAGTATGTGCACAAAGAACTCTTCACCCACAATCTCTTCAACAGCGGTGGAGACGAATGGAGAGTGGTTCGGCAGAACCTGACGCCTGTGTTCACCTCCGCCAAGATGAAGAACATGTTCTATCTCATAGCGAAGTGTTCGTATGAGTTTGAAAACCTCATCGACGAAGATACGAAAGTATCCAATTCGTTGGAGATTCGAGCATTCTTTTCCAGATTCACTATGGCTTGCATCGCCTCCTGCGCTTTCGGTATCGACTCCGACACAATGGGAAAAGATTACAAAGATAACCCTTTCACAAAGGTATCAGACGAATTCTTTGGCGGATCAAGCTCGTTCGCTTTCAAAAATAACATAAGATCTCTTTGGCCTGGCATCTTTTACGGCTTAGGATACCAAGCGGCCCCTGAAAGCGTCGACAAATTCTTCGAAAAGTTCATTGTGTCTATTTTCGAGAACCGTAATCACAAGCCTACATCCAGAAACGACTTAATCGACTTTATTTTGACCTTCTATAAAAACAACCACATTGTTGGAGACAGCATCACCAATCTGAAGACTGGGGATGACAAAAAAGTGCAGATACCTGTGACTGACAAGCTCCTGTTGGCTCAGTGCCTGGTGTTCTTCCTGGCTGGCTTCGAGACCTCAGCGACCACTGCCAGCTACACCTTGTTTGAGTTGGCAAAGCACCCCGAAGCTCAAAAGAAGGTGCAAGAAGAAATCGACGCTTACCTGAAGAAATACGATAACAAACTGGTTTACGAGATCGTGAACGAGCTGCCGTATACGTACGCGTGCGTGGAGGAGGCGATGCGCCTGTACCCGGTGCTGGTGGGCCTCACGAGGGAGGTGGTGGAGGACTACACGCTGCCGAGCGGCGTGCACCTGGCGCAGGGCACGCGCGTGCACATCCCCGTGTACCACTTGCACAGGCAAGCCAAGTTCTTCCCCGAGCCGGAGGTGTACCGGCCCGAGCGGTTCCTGGGGGAAGAGCGCCGGAACATCATTCCCTACAGCTACATGCCCTTCGGCGAAGGATCTCGCATATGTATAGGTCAGTTGAAATTAATTTTACACTTCGTTCTTATGTTTCCTCTTAGCTCACTATGTTATAACTGATACACCCATGTTTGTCACATGTAAAGTGCATGTAAATTATCACATTGTTATTATGAGAATTGCCAAGGTCTAATTTATAGACTTATAAGTATGTATACTTGATGATTGTGAGCTAAATAATCTTATGAGCTGCTCTATCAGTGTTGTTCTGATAATAATTATTAGAACATTTAAAAATATTGAGCTATCTTATTTGTCGATTCACTCAACAAGTTTATTAAATGAATATGTTTTCCCCTTTCCAGGTATGAGATTTGCTAAAATGCAAGTGCTAGCTGGCCTGGTGACTATTCTGAAGAAGAACACTGTGAAATTGGACGCCAGTACCCCCCTGAAGCCAACTTTCAATCCACTGCTACTGATCCCTACACCTAATGATCCTCTAAAGGTGGAAGTCCACCCCAGAGAAGGATGGGAAGGCAGACGATTCAACCAAGCGTAAATTACTTATCAAGTTATAACATGATACTGCGATTCGATCTTCAAGGTCAAGCTCATGGTCATATATTGATGTAAATATTTGTGTCGTGCTATTAAGTGAATATTGATGTAAATATTTATGTCGGAAACATCTGGTTAAATTAGACAGCATTTTGGATTCTTAGTAGGTTCATTAAACGGCACGGCAAATTAAATGGCTGTATAACGAAAACATTTTATTGAGCTACATTTTTAACTAAGTAGGCTGAACGACATGTATGTACTTAGGTTTATTTATTATTATTGTTTTTAATTTTATTATTTTTGTCATATAGATGACTCGATATTGGTTGCAAAATTTGTACGACTACTTTTCAATTAAATAGAATAAAACTTACTAAAACCATGTAGCAGTTAAGAACAGTGATATATTTATAAATAAACGATTTTTACTCCTAAGTGCTGTGTGATTTTTTCATAACTTTCATCATAATCATTTCCATAACTTTATGTCTAGAAAAGATTTAATAATGAAGAGTACAAATTTATAGGTAATTGTACCCATAGCTCCTCTAGGCCTCCTACAATTTTGTTTTGGTAGCTTTCAATTTATTCCAATTTATTTATTCAATCATTGGTCACATACTGGCTTACATTTTCCCAAAGCGCCAGTATTGTACGTACACGTCAAACTTAATACTAAATTACATGCTTTTCAACACAACACAAGCTTTTACAAGCTTTCACCAATTTAACACTGTTTTGTGTTTCCTATGACCTACAGGTGTGACAGACAGGGATTTAGTAGAATTTCGAACTTTCTTATTTAAGAAGCGCGAGATCTGACTTGGTTAGTTTTCTTCTACTAGAATATTTGGTTGCTGAAATCAAGTCAAGTCAAGCTAAGTCAAATCGAGAGCTTCAATTTATTTATATATTCTAAGCATTGTGTTTTATTTCATTTAGAACTAGCTGTCCGCGCAGCTTCGTCTGCGTGGAACAGGAACTTTTGACAGCAACTGTGATTTTAGTGAGACAACAGGGTAAATAAATAAGCTGTATAATTTTTATTTGTTGTTGTTAACGGTATTAAAGCTCAATGTAAATTTAAAATTTGAAAAAAATCGCATTCATGACCCCGCCTGAACGGGGACTTGAACCACTGGACCTCCCGATATCGCGTCGGTTGCTATTACCACTGAGCGTTACTTCACCAAGTGGTTGTGTGTAAGTGTTTCGGGTTTTTGAAGGCGGTTTTTATTATTTATTTTTATTTTAACAAAAAACATCCAAATCGGTTCACCCAGGCGAAAGTTTTGAGGTAACAAACATAAAAGAGAAATACTAATTTCGACGAATTGAAAATCTCCTCCTTTTTTTGAAGTCGGTTAAAAAGTGTCAAATCGGTCATCTTAAAGCGGCTCCAGTATAGTTAGATAATTATCCAGGAAATAACCAAATATTGATATATATTAATATTTAAGTAATAAAACAAACAAATTACCTAATTACATTAAAAATAATATGGGATTGAAATTAAAACCACCTCAATTCAATAACCTAAATGTTATTATATAATAAAAGTTCATTAATTACAATTTGTTGTTGAAGCATAAAATTTTAACTGTCTATGTAATCCCGATGGTTTAGGTTGCGTATTGGTAAGGAGGTACTTTCAAGAACACAGGTATTTAGCCTATTGTGCTCCTGCGCAATTGTATTACATGCAAAGATATTGTATATCTGGGGGCACGGCAGTGCCCCCGCCAAGTCGACCAAAAAAGCGGCACGCCGTACCATCCTTTTCTCGAAGCAATTCAGGCCATTTTCGACCCCCTGTAACTTCGTTGTAGATAAAACTAGAACTAGAGCCAGACTACGGATTACTCCCATGTATAGTGGTCGACAACTTGTCTGTGGACCGCCGAGATTGGGCATGAGGCGACCAAGAGCGGCTGCTGCACCTACCACTTTTGGAGTAAGGCGACGGAAATGCTCAACAAAGTTCCGGCCGTCGAGCATTAGTCCTAGATATTTTAAATCAGCCTTCAGCATGATTCCAACGCCATTGACATTAATATGTGCTCCTGCAGGGTTTCTGCCTCTTAGGCCCGGGAACAACAGGCTTCTGTTTTTTGTAAGGCTACCTTACCAAGGCGTTAGATTCGTTTCACAACCAATGCAGTTTCTACCGTGGTAAGTCGAATCACTTGATCTACAGTGGCTCCTCGGGCTATGACTAGGGTGTCATATGCGTAACACAGGACGGCCATACCTGGGAGGAGAGTACTGCGAAGTAGCCAGTCGTAGGCGATGTTCCTACAAGAATGGACCCAGAACCGACCCTTGTGGAACACCGCATAGCATATTCCTATTCAGTAACTTACCGCCATGCCCTTGATAGAGTACTTCTCTGTTAGTCAAATAGTCACGTATAAGTCGCCGAATATATGATGGTAATCTATGGTATCGAAGTGCCTCTTTTATGACTCCGAACGGGACGCTCTTAAAGGCATTGGCGATATCTGGAGACATTTTGTCGACCGGTTGCTGTTACCACCATACAGTTGCGTAAAACCCGCCAAGTGACTCTGACCTCTCTCGGTCAGGTCGCGTTCCGGGATCAGCACTGTACGAACCGGATTACGAGAGGACAGCACCAGACGAACGAGATGTTGTACCATTGTTGGGGCAAGTGTCGGACCAGTGGGTCAGCCCACCGGCCAGGGAGACTCGTAGAAAGGGTGGTGCGGGGTGTCCTTCCATTCGGCGGACTGGCCAACACCGACCCGCACAGCTCAATACCAATGCGAGATTCCGCGCCTTGTCTCGTTGTTGCCGCAGCAATGGTCTCCTCTTTCACGTCCCCCTTTCCCTCTAACATTGATGATCCCGGGCTTGAAGAGCCTCTGGCTCATGCCAAAAGCCTCTGGCTCATGCCCAGAGGCTCTTCAGAGGATCATCAATATTACTAATAATATATAGGCGGGACGTGAAACGGCATTTAAGCAGGCCTTCAGGATGAGTGCGACAGGCTCAATATGGTCTATTGTGCCTGTCGACCTCATATTTGGATCTCACTACCGCTTACCATCAGGTGGAGTGAGGTCATCTTGTTAGCCTATTATAAAAAAAATCCAAGGACACCGCCAAGATCTTATCTCCTGCGTTTTCGCAAAACAAGGAGGAGGTTTCTCAATTCGACGAATAACGAAGTGGATAACTTCGTCGTTTATGAACCGATTTTTTAATTTATTTGCTAGAACGTATGCGTTGCTCCATTCCAATCAGTCGATACGTTACATTTTCTTCGACAAAAAAAATCTGTCGCCGATTATTGAACGTGCGTTGGAACCCTTAAACAAAAAGTAACTTTCGTCTGTGATATTACGTCGCCAAATATCGGATTATAATATTCTTTACCTTACCAGATTACAGGGTCACCATCATCATCATCAGCCAATATGGGCTAAACCACAACACAAAAGATCACTTTGTTGTATATGTCACAGTAAAAATTGTAAATGACGCTAGATTGTAATCTATCTCGCGAGATTGTGAACTGTCCAAAAATTGACAAAGTGAAACTGTTAAATTGCAACCTTACAATTATCAACAATGCCTATTGCCGACCGATCAGGGACAGCCTTCGGACGGCTGTCCCTGATTGGTCAGCCTTACAGTAAACCGTTCTGCGTCCATAGAGTTAGGAAAAAAACACAAGTGGCAGTCAAATAAAATAAATGCACTTCAAGAATTGTAACATCAAGTAAGTCCTTAGTCTGATTTTACATAAAATTTCACAATTAACAGTAACATTATGGATGGGTAAATCAATAACATAAGTGAAATCGAAATTAAAATTACTTACGAAATTAGACAAAAATAGGCATTTGAAGTTAGGTGGAAAAGTCCATTTCTAAAGTGCGTAAATTCAATTAAAATACTATGCCACCTTATAAATTACAGATTTTGTAGTGACTTTCACTATGAAAACAGATTCGTAAACGCAATATTTGATATAGATGCTGAACAAAGTTCAACGATACGCATATTGTACGTACATAGCTCGCTACGACATTTGTATGAAGGGTTTTGAGCTCGCCCAAATGATGTGCTTTCTTTTACCTTTGCCATTGTGTGGTCCATCCATCTGTATCAAAATAAAAACATAGGCAACTACCCTATTTTTATTTGGTAGGTAATCAATAATTTTTTCGCAATTACACTTACTGGAAATGCATTGTCCATTTTGTCACAATTCTTGAAGTGCATTCATTTTATTTGACTGACCTGTGTTTTATAACTAACTCTATGGATACAGAACGATCAACTATAAGGCCGACCAATCAGGGACAGCCTACGGACAGTTGACAATTGTAATATTGCAATTAAACAGTTTCACTTCTATAGATTGTAATCGGACGAACATTGACACGTTAAATTGTAAGCAGTATGTTATGGTTTACAATCTCGTGAGATAGATTGCAATCTGACGAACATTGACACGTTAAATTGTAAGCAGTATGTTATGGTTTACAATCTCGCGAGATAGATTGCAATCTAGCATTATTAACAATTTTACGGTGACATATACACAGTGATCCGATACGGGATTTCTCCTTTCGATGTACTGAACCCTGAAAATTATGCAATGAATTGCGAAATAAAATGCAAATTCACCCAAACTTGTATTTTTCCATATCTATCACAGATTTACACATTCTATCGCAAAAAGGTTTCATTTTATTTGATAATATTAATATTTTGGTTCCGTTTAAGCTTATTTTACGCTTTGTTGAATCGTTTTCTTTCCCATCCTTCTCTAGGGTAGACTTGAATCTTCATAGGCTCTAAAGGAGTAGGGACTACTAGCAGTGGATTGAACGTCGGTTTCGTGGGAGTACTGGGGTCCAATTTCACACTATACTTCTTCAGAATAGTCACCAGACCAGCTAACACTTGCATTTTTGCAAATCTCATACCTGGAAAATGAAAAAGGTAGATCAATGTCTTGCAAGTTTCAGAAATTAACATTAGAACAAAACTGATGTAACAGTTCAGATTTTGTAAAGCTATTTCTTCAAGTTGATTTAGAAACCTGAACATTAACAACTCATAATAATATGTGATGTGTGATGCTTTTGTGTTATGGGAAACATCCGATAGAACAGACGAACAGTAAGATTTTGTTAGCTTATAAATGAATTATGTGTACTAAGAGACCTCAGCACTTCTCATAATAACAATGTAAGTTTTATGTCATGTAATTTTTTTTTATATAAAACGTCTCTCCATATGTCTCTAGTAATCAACAATCAAAGTATTAAGGATCACCCTAAAAGGGAAGATCTTCCTCCGAGCTGGGTGTTCGTGCATGAGTACCATGGTCCGATTCACCATCTTGGTATTCTGTATCGTGGCCAGAATAACTTTGATACTGCGATGTAGGCTTTCAACTAATTTCCGATGGTGGTATATGATGGTATGTAAGCGCCATCTATTGATTGTTGTTCAAACTTTTTGCAAATCAGACCAGACCAACACTGATAGAGCAGTTCATAAGATTTTTTAGCTCACAATCAACTAGTATATAAAGACTTCAGCAATTCACAAAACAACAGTGTGACACTTTATTACATACATAGATGTATCAGCTCATCAACAGAGGACAAAGAAGAAATATTAGAACAAAGTTTAAAATCTAGTTCAACTGACCTATACATATGCGAGATCCTTCGCCGAAGGGCATGTAGCTGTAGGGAATGATGTTCCGGCGCTCTTCCCCCAGGAACCGCTCGGGCCGGTACACCTCCGGCTCGGGGAAGAACTTGGCTTGCCTGTGCAAGTGGTACACGGGGATGTGCACGCGCGTGCCCTGCGCCAGGTGCACGCCGCTCGGCAGCGTGTAGTCCTCCACCACCTCCCTCGTGAGGCCCACCAGCACCGGGTACAGGCGCATCGCCTCCTCCACGCACGCGTAGGTATAAGGCAGCTCGTTCACGATCTCGTAAACCAGTTTGTTGTCGTATTTCTTTAGGTAACCGTCTATTTCTTCTTGCACCTTCTTTTGGGCTTCAGGATGCTTAGCCAACTCAAACAACGTGTAACTGGCAGTGGTCGCTGAGGTCTCGAAGCCAGCCAGGAAGAACACCAGGCACTGAGCCAACAGCAGGTCGTCATTCACAGGTATCTGCACTTTTTTGTCAGCCCCAGTCTTCATATTGGCAATACTGTCTCCAACAATACAGTTATTTTTATAGAAGGTCAAAATGAAATCGATTAAGTCGTTTCTGGATGTAGGCGTGTGATTTCGGTTCTCGAAAACAGACACAATGAACTTTTTGAAGAATTTTTCGACCTTTTCCGAACTCAATTTAAATCCTAATTTATAAAAAATATCGGGCCAAACAGATCTGATGACGGTTCTGAAAGCTATCGTGTATGCCGGGCCGAGAAAATCGTCTGGTACCTGTGTAAAAGGGTTATCTTTGTAATCTTTCCCCATGGTGTCAGAGTCGATGCCGAAGGCGCAGGAGGCTAAGCAAGCCATCGTGAATCTGGACAAGAACTCTCGCATTTCCAACGAATTGGATACCTTGGTTTCTTCGTCAATAAGGTTTTCGAACTCATACGAACACTTGGCTATGAGATAGAACATGCTCTTCATCTTGGCAGTGGTGAAGACGGGCGTCAGGTTTTGCCGAACCACTCTCCACTCGTCTCCACCGCTGCTGAAGAGGTTCTGAGTGAAGAGCTCTTTGTGCACATATTCGGAGTTCTCCCTTCCGCTGAAGTAGTAAAAGTCCTTTGTGGTTATCAATTTCAGGTACTCCGGATCTTTGACAACGAGTGTTGGATCAGTCCCGAAGTAAGCTCCGAAGTAAGGTTCGTTCGGGAACTGGTGGCACATTTCTTCCAAGACAGCACATAAGTGTTTCTTCAATCTGATGTATTCACCATAGTTTCCAAATAATGGTGTCGGTTTTAGGTGCGGAACATTTTGATTCTTCCAGTAATTGTATTTTCTGGTGGCAAAGTAGTATGCTACTGCCAAAACGGCGGCTAATATGTATAATAGAATCGAAAACATTACGTTAGCTCAATAAATTGATATAGCTAAATGTCACGAACACTCCATTTTTATACAGCACGATGAATTGTGCTATTTATATCTAAATCTACCTACAAGGTAGATTGTGATAGGGCCGCACCAGATTTAGAAAAAATCTGGTAGGTAAATACTATTACTTTTGCAATAAAAACATATCAAATTCGTACATTTGAAAACATCCCAAATCTCTGGGTAGAAATACACAGATAATTATTATTTTAAAGTCTATATTAAATCTTGTCTTATGAAAAAGGGGTACTATAAAGTAGAAGACTATTTGAATGATAAGAATCCATGGACATGATGAGCTGCTCGCTTGGACATCCAAGAATTATGTAACTTGTACAATGTACATCTTATTATTTATTTGTAATTAATTAACCTGTGATTTGACATGCGAAAGAATTTCATGAAATCTACTTGCAGAATAAATTATTTCATTTCATTTCATTTCAATGTTCTAATTATATTATTTTGTAAATTTTTGTGTGTCTAGTTTTAAAGGCGTTCCTATTTTTGAACCCCTCCAGACATAATAAGGCGACAGCTATTATAATAAGGGAACTTGTAAAAAGTTTTCGCAAAGTTAAGGGTTTTTAAGGGACGTAAGGGGACAGTAAGGGACACAGAGACCTCTATAAATTATGGCAGAACTTTACTCTTGTGCTAACTAGAAATGGACCCATTATGGACCTTATTACGACACAATAAAGTGGAAGTAACTGGTTTGTGGCTAGTTGTAAAGCACTTGCAAAGTTTTGGGGATGCCGTTGTGAATATTATGTATTTTAATTTGTTTCTATACTCAAGCCAGTTGGAAGGAAATTTGTGTTTATTGTTAACGTAAAACATTACTGCATTTTAGCGAAAAAGGTTAAAAAGTAGCCTAGAAACCCTGATTTAAAAGGATGTTCTTTCTAAATTTCTACGCTACTTGTGTACAAAATGACATCTAGGGTTGAGAGCCATCTGCCCCCTGCAAGGTCGGTGATGCTGACAAGGCTACTCCAAGCCATCATCATAAGTCAGTTAGGTAAAAAAAGTCAATCGGTTTCTAGATTGACAAACTTGCAGACATAGTTACGTTCGCATATAGTAAGCATTGTATTTAATGGGGTTCTTGAGCTCAAAAGGAAAACTGAACCACTATTTTTATAGTGTTCAGTTTTCTTCATCATTATAGCATATCATCATCATCAATAGTCCATATACTCGTACCTACGTCCCCACTGCTGAGTCAGGCCTAAGGTAATCCACCACGCTGGCTGGCACACTCCTTAGAATTCTTCCTAGGTTAGGTTTCCTCACGATAGTATTGTCTATTATTATTTGCGCGAGCACTACACATTTGAAATAATACCAATACACGCGAGTTTAATCCGTAAAATTAGTTTTATTTCCTCACGATGTTTTTCCTTTACGAATTTCTTTGAAAAAACAAATTGGTCCGTGACGGGGTTTGTATTGGCGAACTCTCGCATGGCACGCAACGACCTTAACCACTCGACCATCGACTCTTTTCAATTTTTCATTAAGATCTTGAACCGTTATAATTTGTCGTTTGTCTGTCTGTCTCTTATCACCTTGCACATATTGCAATTACAATAGTTGAATGTTTAGGAAGTAGGTAACTACACCGTGAAATTTTAGTTGTTGTTTTCCCGCAGTAAAATGATTATATCTTAGTAGCACAATATATTTGTGCAGTTCTTTTTTGTTAAAATCAATAAATGCCGGTTTTGCGAAAGGTTTAACTGAAACTCGAAAGCACGTTCGAGTCGCTTTATGACTTAGGGCGTCGAGCTTCTGTAGCTTTAAGCTTCAATTTCATGCGGCAAGCAGTACCTGATTACGTCACATCTTATAAAAGAACGATAGCTTCTCTCGTTTTCGAGTTGGAAAATTATTATTTTGAAAATTTGAAAAAAAAAATTTTTTTTTTCGTGGAATAATTTGCATGATTCGATAGTATTACTAAAGGCATATCGTTCTACCACGGTAAAGTCATATCAGGGTATACATTATGTACATTTTCAAGGTAAATTCTATTCAAGTTTCTTTACAAAGTCCATATAATAAGCTCTTATTTTATAACATTGCTTAAAATAATACCCCAATTCTAATGTTGTAACCTGCATAAATAAAAATATATTATTAAAAACCGTGTTACTTACATTAAAAAATGTTTGTACAAAAAATAATTACATCCCTGTCTCTTATAAAACTTCCCTCCATCAAATTCAGCGTCCATACCCCTATTTCTAATGCCTACATAGAGTTGTGTCAAAATAGAAGATAATGTCATTTGATAAAAGGGCAGTACCTACAAACATCCCCAACATACGTCATACCTCTTCCTGGCAAAGCTGTAATGACATTCAGGGACGGACTTGGGCGTGACTTAAGGTACTCAACTATTTGAATTATTGGATTTAAATAAATAAATTCAAAAAAAATATATATACATGATGAATGAAAGATAATTTACGTTTATAGACGTTTATAGTGAACAAATTATAATAGTGTTCATATAAATATACTTATTGGAAAATCCTAATCCAACACGATTATACAATTATCTGATACTATGATAAATTAGACTGATATCCTAGTTAATACAATTAGGAATTATCTATTGATGATATGATAATAGTTAATCATGATCTGTTTAAATCATAGTAGGTCCTTGGACTCTTCGGGCCAGCCTGTCTTTAAACTGTTATCTATTTATTTGTCACTGTTATCTTTATATGTTAGCTTAAGCCATTAGAAGAAGAAAAAAGCGTCGATGGCCGAGTGGTTAAGGTCGTTGCTTGCCATGCGAGAGGTCGCCAGTTCAAACCCCGCCAGGTACCAATGTGTTTTTCAAATTTGAAACTCATATGTACCATCATTCGACGCTTTAACGGTGAAGGAAAAAACATCGTGAGGAAACCAGCACACCTGAGAAATTTTTCAACGGTGTGTGAAGCCATGTTAGAGGCCTACGGGCGGCTTAAAAACTCTGTCACCAGGTTGTTCATCAACCATACGATAAGAAGAAGAAGAAGAAGAAGAATTTAGTACAAAATTCTGATGAAACTGACCAGCCACAGTTTACGCGACATGAAATTTCTGCTGAATTCGATTACATTCCCAGTTTACGAAAAAGACTATTTGTTACACATTTACAACATAGATAATTAAGATAATTTATATACATGGTCTGCCATTATGAGGTGGATCGATTTCATTCTGACCTCACTCCAACTAGTAATGGTAATTGGTTATAAGGATCACTCCAATGACTCCATGACCAATTACCATTACTAGAATGGTAATTGGTCATGAGGTCGACAGGAACAATAGACCCTATTGAGCCTGTCGTACTCACCCTAAAGGAAAACATAGACACCGTTTCACGCCCCGCCTGAAGATACCGGGATTAAAGGAGGCAAGGAGGAGATTGATGAGTTATATAAATAAAAAAGACGTGTGGCACTCGGGGACTGCCGCGGTATAGCTATTGCATAGCATCGTTTATTTCGGAGCAGCTCGTCTCGATTCGTGCGAGTTTCGTAGAGTCGTACAATACGTCTAACCGCACGCACACAAACACCGTGCCGAAGTCTACCGAACTGAAACGACGTTAGACGATTGTGAGGCTTTTTTCGTTACGGAATTTCTTGGTTCGGTCGCCGCGCTCAAAGCCCGCGATAAAAGCTATGCAATGGCTTAAAAATGACAACAAAAATGCATTACGTGTATGCTTCTAAAGGTTACAATATTAAAGTTTACAATTTTTTTTTCCTTGTTCCTTATCGGGGGCTAGATTTATTTTGTTTGCTTAATTAGTTTATCGCATAAAGCATTGTAATATTTATTAACTAACTCTAGATAATTTTTGATAATAATTCTTATCACTTTTTCAGTACATATCTGTAGGTATATTATCTTATTTACTATATTATTCTCTGGCTCTAGAACAGTTGTGAATGACCTTAGCTACGGTTCCAAGAGTTCTGGGTTCGATTCCCACTCGGGACAAACATTCAAAATGATGAACATTTGCGTTTGTTCCGTGTCTAGGTGTAAAGATGTACTGATAAATACTTATATATGTATATCAGTGTAGATGTAGTTGTAGATGTATTACTAGCTGTGCTAGCAACTTTATTCAGCAATTTTACCTACCAGGCCTCAGCCTCCAACTACGCCCACTATAGTCTTTTTCAGCTAAGATGATCCCTGTGACACTTCATTGTGTTCTGAATCAACAATTTTACGTTTGACAAACGAAAATAATTTTATTGCACACTTATTTCATATTTTTGCGGCTTCATTAGGAAAAATATTCAATTAATAAATTAAACTTTTAAAAGAGAAACAGTATTGTTTAGTTATAATTTAATGTAATAGAAAATTTAAAAAAATACCTATGCAGTTCGTATACGAAGAATGGAACTTAGTCAGAGTTACTACGTTCCATTCTATGTGTACGAACTGCATAGGTATTTTTTTTTAATTTAAAGTGATTCTTTAAATAAGTTCTTTTTAATTTATGACTCGATTTAAATGAAACAAACACTAAATATTAAGTGAATTTACAACAATATATTACTGAAAACACCTAGATCGGACAAGCTATTTCTAAGATTAGCGTGCACAAACCCACAGACCAACGGACGGACTATATACTAAAAACCATTATTTACTACATCGGGTACTATTGCGTTCATAAAGTCTATAATACTTTTTATCATGTAACACCCATGTACAGACAGCGATCCGTTATGTTTATTACATCTACAGATGTATAGATATATAATTCTGCTGTACGTGTGTATGTCATTGAACTCCTCCTTAACGGCTTGACCGATTTAAATGAATTCTTCTGTATGCGTTTGAATGGTGCCCTGGATGGTTAGATTCAGAAATCAGCCCGGCAGATGGCGCAGATAGCTTGAAAAAGCATGTGATCTCGTAAAAAGCCCTAACGATTTCGCTGTTATTTGATATGTGGGGGTTTTATTTATTTATTTTAAGGCACATCAACAATGTAAACACAAACATTCTTAAATTAAGCATGCAAAATTGTAAATATTCTAGTGCGTAGTGTGTTATCTATTACAGATATGCACAACATGGTTACAGTTAACATTTTAGTTAGGTAGGTTCTAAAAATTGATAGCAAATTAAAAAAAAAATTAAAACAAAGCAGGTACACAGATTTCATTTTCATAATTATAAACAGTAAAACGTTATTTATGCAAAAGTTTTTTCTTAAAAGCCTTGGGGTGGTCGTGAAAAATGTCAAATTCAAACAGTTTATGCCATTCGTTATAAGTGGAAGTTAATCTATTAATTGGCGGTTTTCGGGAGGAGAAATCGATCTAGCTCAGTCGGGTCCGCTAGTAGATGTATAGATAAATATGGATGTATCCTTGCCCTTAATACAGCCCTGAGTCTCACATCCCGCCCGGACGGAAGCACGGAGACGGCCCGAGTCACAGAAGGAATATGGCGGCCATGACTATTTCTATTGTGCGAACTAGTGACGTAGTTATTAGAAATGAAGGGTTGGTTTGTTGCGATTTAGATTTGATTTAAAGAAAAGAAAGAAGGAAAACATTTATTGATCACACATACACAAAACATTATGAAACAAACGCACATATATTATATAGTTAAAGTGATCAATAGGTTATGCCTCATGCATGTGCTATAATATAAATTACTTTTATGAATATGGAAGATGGGGATTTGGAAAGAATCGACAAGAGGACTATTCGACGCTTTAACGGTGAAGAAAATCATCGTGAGGAAACCTGCACACCTATGAAGAAATTCGAAGGTTGTATAGTCGACCTACCCGCACTTAGCCAGCGTGGTTGACTAAAGCCTGATCGCCCTAGTTTAGGGCAGGCCCATGTCCCAGAAGTGGGGACGTATATAATATAATCGGTCGTTATAATCAACCTGAAATAGTCGTAAATACACCAAATTAAAAAAAAAGATGTTTACGAGTTTCTTTATCTGGAACTTTATATTTCTCTTCTTTGTGTGCGAGCGTGAGTATGCGAAATTGTATTATGCAAATCATGTTATTTTTATTAATAAGGCACCTTGTGGATACTTTAGGGATGTCAATCGTACACTAAAACAGAGTCTTCTACACTATAGGCACCATGTAGGTTCTTTAATCAGACTGAACTGCCTCGTTGGTCTATTGGTAGCAAGCGCTGCGTAAGGACCGAGAGGTTCCCAATTCGTGTCCGGGGTCGGGCAAAATTTGTGTAAGTTTTTCTATAATGAAATTACTCAGCCCGGAGTTAGGAAGTTGGCGGTTGAACGCTCGTGCCTCGGAAAGCACGTTAAGCCGGTGGTCTAAGCTTTTTCTAGTATTAGATGTTATAGAGGCTACTGAAATACATCAGTTGTGAAAATTTTAACTGTCTAGCACAATCGCACGGGGGTCTGGAAGCTTTTGAAATACAACTTTTTCAACTATTTGCATCGCTGTATCTCTGAAATGGTGAATCTTAGGAATAAAACGTAAAGACAATTTTTATAGATAATTAGATGATAAGCAATTTTTTCCTACACACTTTTATGATAAAACTTCCCGTTTCGCTCAAAAGTTCATAAAACTGATATTTGTGACATTTGACCTTGAAAATTTAATAGTTGCGTACACCCTACCATATTAGGTTTTGAGACCACTTTTAGGGTGTCAATATCTAAGTATTTACAGACTTACAGCTGGGTATCTCGAATTCCGAGATTCTTACCTAATTTAAGCTTAAATGACTGGACTATTCAGTAATATCGAATCATGCAAATTATTCCGCGAAAAAAAAATTTTTTTTTTTTCAAATTTTCCAACCCAAATATTTTTTTCCAACTCGAAAACGAGAGAAGTTATCGTTCTTTTATAAGATGTGACGTAATCAGGTACTGCTGGCCGCATGAAATCGATTTTTAAAACTTAAGAAGCTCTACGCCCTAAGTTGTGCCCTAAGTAATAAAGCAGTGCGAATGTGCTTTCGAGTTTCGGTTAAACCTTTCGTTAAACCGGCATTTATTGATTTTAATAAAAAAGAACTGCGCAAATCTATTGTGCTACTAAGATAGAATCATTTTTAGTGCGGGAAAACCACCACTAAAATTTCCCGGTGTATAAAAATAAATATTCTAGGGACTCCCCCTTCGTTAGATTCTGTTGTAGGAGTGGCTCAAGATGATAAAGCGTCTGTAAGGTAAAACCGCCGACCGCATGTGTCTGGGAGTAATGAATCCTGATTTTTAACGATATTGTGTGAAATATATGTTAAAATCGGCCATCAGAATTTAAGTGAGGTGGGCAGTGTTTTTATGTACTATCGGAGTATTTGGCGGTCGACCACCTATAAGGTGAAAATCGCTTGGCGCTTATACGTCTGTCAAAGCAAGCCCCGCCCAAATTGTGGTCCGAGAGCCTGCAAGAATTTTTCGGTAGGTATATGAGACAAGCTGAAAACTTGTCCTATACCTTTAATATTATAACTCAACACAAAACCGCAGACCTGGCTGAGTACCCAATTATTAATTATTGGTAAACCCCCAATTATTCTTATTTTAAAATATATTTTATAATCCAAAAATATATACTTTGTCAGTTCACCTGACAGGTAGAAGTTCCATCGAAATAATTTGTCTTACAACGTGAGTCTTATTTTTTAGTTATAAAAAAAAAGATGAAAAATATTTTTGGGGGTTTGCTTTAGCCCCGCTACTCACCAGCCAGGTCTGCAGTGTCGTGCTGGGATATAATAGGAGAGGTTCAGGATAAGTTTTCAGCTTGCCTCAAATACCTACCAAAAATTCTTGCTAGCTCTCCTACTATTGGAACGTTTTTGCTTGGATTTTGACAGATTTTCTTTAAGTGCTCTTCTATTGGCCAGTGGGCGGGGCTATTGGCGTTTAAAGAAATCTATTTGAAAAGTGTACTACCGCCAGCGTTGCCGGTAGTACCTTGATTAATTGTTACTTGAAAAATGGTCGTCTGGCCAAGGTAGCAACTAGTCATATGATCATAGTACACCCCACCACTACTCACTCGTATATATTTTTTCCATCAGAAAATAAGTGACGTCTGGCAGCTCTGGGATCTTCCTCTATAACTAAAATGTTTCGTCAATAACAAAGTTGACAACCCTTCTTATAAAGCGTACTACAACATGTAAGTACACATGTACTAAGTAATTGTTGCTATAGTAATGATAAAAATCTGTCACATCATGCAATACACACACGAATATGTTTATATCTTGTTATATACTGTTGACACTATGTAAAGTTTTGAGTGGTTTAATGGATAGGTACACTAGAGTATTTTATTACATACATACATGCAACCATACATAGAATCACGCATTTCTCCCAGAGGGGTAGGCAGAGATCACTTCCTGCCATGTGCAACGGTCCTGGCACACCACTTTCACTAAACTTCTTCAACATCCATCAACCTCTTCATGCTGCTCATCGACTACGGGGTCCTTTGATTTGGCCATCTTTAAGATGTGACCTCTTTGGTCATGGAAGTCTTTCTTGGTCTTCCTGTGTCGACATTTCCTTTTATACTTTCTCTGTATGTTCCTTTCGTTAATCGTCTTTCATTCATCCTCTCAACATGGCCAAACCATCTAAGCATACCCTTCTCAACCCTAGCCACTACATCTTCTTTTACATTGGAGGGGGATTCAAGTGGATTGTTCTTATGCATATCATTACGGTATCATAACATAGCATGAAGCAAAGTCGCTTCCCGCTTCACAACGGATTTTTAAAGTGTGAGTGTTGAGCAAACCATTTTTCGAATCTGTCATATCAAGCAGTCCCTACTTAAGATTTCGTTAATTAATTTATTTATTTATTTATAACAAGGCACACTCACAGAAAATATACATGTAGGCAGAAGGGGTAATGTAACTACATAATTAACAATGAATAAGACGTCAGGTCTATCAAAACCGAGCAAATACTTTATTACTTTTCTTAATGAGAACCATATCCATCACTTATCACTTTTATCAAATAACAATCTTAGCAATTGTAGCAAATGCCTAAGACATAAACTACAATTAGAGTTTGATTTATTAATTACAAATTGCACAGCAGCAGTTTTATAATTAACGATAATAATTAATTCGACAATCGAATTAATTATCCAAAGGTGTCTAGGATAAGCTATTGCAACGGTACAACGAGTGTTCCGTGCCACGCCAGAGCCAAGACTGCCTGCTCTGTTCAAAGTGAGCGCCTTTTATAGTCGAGTCGAGCGGCGAGGGGGAGTGACTAACGACGCAGCTGGTCGGTGACGTGACCCGTGCACGTGCAGCTTGTTACTCATTCTATAATGAAGGCGAGCGATGACTCCTGCCGACACGGCCAACCTGACTAGCGGTCGTCCTCGAACGCTTCAACTAAAGCATGTCCAGATTTCTGTAACAAAAAGCATGGTTCGACCATCCTGACAAAATTAATTAGTCCGGTCTATAATGACCCTGCAAATCAATTAGTTCTGGTCTGTGCTACATCAACCCTTCAGATATATTACAATGAACCCATCAGATATATTATTACAATTAACTCTTCAGACATATTACAATTAACCCTTCAGATATATTACAATAGTTCTGGTCTGGTCCACATCGACCCTTCGTATATCTCACACTTTGCTCTGGTGCGGTCTCTAATTAGACCCTTCGGAAATCTTAGTAATGGTCCGGTCCCGTCTCCCTTTTTTTTAAAGAACCGTTCAACACTAGCCAGTTTCGGCCCGGCCACGTGCCCTTCAAAACTCTGCTCGTTTTTTTTTTACTTTCTTTTTTTTTTTTTTCTTTACTCTTTTTTTTACTTTACTTTTTTATACCAGTTTTGGTCCGGCAAACAGCCCTTCAAAACTCTGCTCTTTTTTTATAAACTCTCTTTTTTTTATACCTTACGACCATATAAACCCTTAAAAGACATTTCTTGTAACACATTTTTTTATTGACCAAGTAGTGGGTGTGGATCTCATCCCACTTCTGATGTAGGAAGCGGGGGTATGTAACTACATAATTAACAATGAATAAGACGTCAGGTCTATCAAAACCGAGCAAATACTTTATTACTTTTCTTAATGAGAACCATATCCATCACTTATCACTTTTATCAAATAACAATCTTAGCAATTGTAGCAAATGCCTAAGACATAAACTACAATTAGAGTTTGATTTATTAATTACAAATTGCACAGCAGCAGTTTTATAATTAACGATAATAATTAATTCGACAATCGAATTAATTATCCAAAGGTGTCTAGGATAAGCTATTGCAACGGTACAACGAGTGTTCCGTGCCACGCCAGAGCCAAGACTGCCTGCTCTGTTCAAAGTGAGCGCCTTTTATAGTCGAGTCGAGCGGCGAGGGGGAGTGACTAACGACGCAGCTGGTCGGTGACGTGACCCGTGCACGTGCAGCTTGTTACTCATTCTATAATGAAGGCGAGCGATGACTCCTGCCGACATACATAATTGTATTCACTAAATATTTGTCTTTATGGGTCTACACGCGTTATTAGGAGTAGCAAATTACATAGCTACTAAACTTACTTATTGCTACTCCTAATAAGGCGTGTAGACCCATAAAGACAAATATTTAGTGTAATGGGACGCGAATGTCTAAAATCTTACATAATTGTATTCAATATTTATATTCATATGTGACTTATAGCTTTTTAGATGTAAGCCAACACGCTCATCATAATACGCTAGTTTCCTAAGTCTGATTTTACATAAAATTTCACAATTAACAGTTACATATAGGTAAATCAATAACATAAGTGAAATCGAAATTAAAATTTCTTACGAAATGAGACAATAATAGGCATTTGAAGTTAGGTGGGAAAGTCCATTTTTAAAGTGCGAAAATTCAATAAAAATAGTATGCCATCTTATAAATTACAAAATTAGTAGTAGCTTTCACTATGAAAACTTATTCTGAAAAGCAACATTTGATATAGCTGCTGAACAAGGCTCTTACGATATTCATACTCGTATACAGAGGGGTGACGTCATAGCTCTGTGCGACATTTGTATGAAGCGTTTTGAGCTCGCCCAAATGATGTGCTATTGAAACTGTAATATCTCCGGGAGTTTTCCAAATATCAAACCATTCTTTTAACAGCACCTTTGCAATTGTGTTGTTCATCCATCTATGTAAAAATTAAAAAATAGGAAACTACCCTATTATATGACTCTTTCACGCTATGCGGTGTAGACGGCTCACTCTTCATTGATGCTCCAAAATTTGCATTACTTTAGGTGTTTTTAAAAATATTTTCACTTTTTACACAAACGCTAAAAATTTGCGTTAACGTAAAACTACATATTCCACGCTAACAAAATCGTCATCAAATCTATGTTACGATACGAACTGTAGTTTTTCCTACACGTGTAAAAAAGCTTTGTAAATGACAATATTTTATCTAGCTTCCCTTTTAATTTCTTACCCTTCGCCACTAAATACTTATACAGCACAGCCATGCGAAAACCATTCAGCGAACTGAGCAGTAATCGTCGGCCAGGCATGCCACCCCGCACACACCACACATAGCCTTTATTTTCTAGTCCATAAGGTTCAAAATAACACATGCCTGCCGACTCCATCTCATGCCTCCCCCTAACATCGTCTAAAAACCTTGTGGGCATAGAAATAGGACTCAAAATGGATTGCCACAGCGAATTAGGTATGTAGGTCAGGCGTCCGTACAGGTGCTTGCGTTTGTTCTTAAAGGTTCGATTTTTGCGGTTAAATCACCAAATTCCATGTAGGTACTGACCTAGGATACCCTTTGAAGGTATCGCCAGTATTATTTGGGGGATGTATATGTGCAAGCCCAGAATTCCAAGTGAATAGATATATAGAACTTAATACTGCAATCCTGTAAGAAATCGAGCGCGATGAAAAAACTGCCGTACCATCCTTTTCTGGAATCATTTCGCCGAATTTTCAGGAGCCTATTTGAAAACCTACCAGACATTTTCATTATATTAAGACCCATATATGGGTGACGGCAATTTTTTACAGATATAGAATTACATAAAGCACTAACTATTTTAACATCATTTTAGACTTTCGCGTTCCATTACACTAAAATTTGAAATAAAACTAATTTTACGGATTAAACTCGCGTGTATTGGTATTCTAAACATTATTTAGAGATTCGACGTTTCGAGCACTTTACGGTTAAGACTAAACTAAGGTTTAGGTTAGAAAATAGACAATACTATGTACACTAAAATTAGTCTTTATGGGTCTACACGCGATATTAGGAGTAGCAAATTACATAGCTACTTAATGCCCGACGTTTCGACTGGGTTACACCAATCGTCGAGCGAACTGTCACAGTTCGCTCGCGACCTGAAAGACTAATTTTAGTATTTTAACATCACTTCCTGGGGCCCTGGACTAAAACTAACGGTGGCCCATCTAATCACTGCATAGTATAAAGCAAAGTCGCTATCTCTGTCCCTGTATGCTTAAATCTTTAAAGCTACGCAACGGATATTGTTGAGTTTCTTAATTAAATGGAGGGATTCAAGAGGAAATTATTAATAAAAATAACACCCGAAGCAGGGCGGGTCACTAGTTAATCAATAATACAAGCTTATTGATCATTCGATGCATTTCGCAGATCCAAACCTATTTACGGCAGAGTATGCCCGCACCTGGGGCCTCTTGCATATTCGGGGCCTAGGGTTGCAACCTAGAAAGATCTTATGACCTATACTATATCCCCCCATGCTCTTCTTATTGCGTCAGAAGGTAAAATAGGTTAATTTAATTTTTGGGCCTAAAAGCCTACAAGAAGTGAGCCATTTTATGTCTTTGTTAGACATTTATTGTGGGTAATTTTTATACAGGCGCTTAAAAAACTTATAGAATTTATTCTACAAATAATAAGCTTATATAAAACGTATGAAAACCTTGGCATTGGTACTTGGCACTTGAAAAATCCTTTCTAGTGTGGATTTGAATCAGAAATGAACCCTCATTAGTGTCAAAGTAGTATTTTTTTTATATTTATTTTTTAACAGGGCAAAGTCATACCTATCCACCAAGTGGCACGATCCTATTTTAAACTTACGTACTAACTATAGACAAACATGTATTGTATATTATGTAAATTAATCAACTTGCATATTAGTTATGTTTATTACCATCAAACCATTGTTTTGACTGCCTCGTTGGTCTATTGGTAGCAAGCGCTGCGTAAGGACCGAGGGGTCCCCGGTTCGAGACCGGGGTCGGGCAAAATTTGTGTGAGTTTTTCTGCAATGAAATTACTCAGCCCGGAGTTAGGAAGTTGGCGGTTGAACGCCCGTGCCTCGGAAAGCACGTTAAGCCGGTGGTCCTGCACCTGATCTCTCATCGGTCATGTCGGATTGCCGTCTCACCGAATTATGAGAGTAAGGGAATGGAGAGTGCACTTGTGTTTGCGCGCACACTTGTGCACTATAATATGTCCTGCGCACTTGGCTGATCTCAGTTGAGATCGGCCGCCATGGCTGAAATCGGTCGGACGCCTTATGTTTATTACCATACAAAAACACTTTTATTCGTAATAGCCATATTTATATTATTTTTTTGTTTTTTATTCGTAAGCCTACACTGAAACGCTCGAGTAAATGTTTAGGTCAAAATTTATTTAGCACTCTTACTTTCAAAGGCTGATAATATAATAAAATATTTGACAGTTAAAAGCTTAATAAAAAAAATTATAGGTGTCATAAAGCTTTGAACCTAATTTTTAATTGTATTAGTATTAAAGCGTATGAGTGTAACTTGTCAAATATTATTGGTACCGATAGGTAGGTACATTATAGTTGATCATGAATGACAGCGGCCATTTTAACTTCCGTTTCCGTTTTTGCGAGCAATTGTCACGACCGATCTGATAAGACTTGATTTTATTAGCCAGTGACCCTCCAAACGTTATTTCATCTCGTCACGACTACATATAAAAAATTTGCACTGAGGAAATAATACACACCTTTATTTAAACCTTCTTTTGATCTGAGACTAGACTAGACTAAGTGAAATTATGTTCAAGCTATATAGGTAGTTAGGTATTGTCTAGTTTTATGTTTCCAGGTTTTAAATGATTTCTTGTTTACCTGCCCTTTGGATATACTGAAGATATCTTGAATCACACTAAATATGAACTAAAAATCGCAATACAATCCGTTTAACCTTATCATCAGCCCATATACGTCCCCACTGCTGGGGTACGGGCCTACCCTAAAACATAGCGGTCAAGGCTGCCTTAGTCAACCAAATACCAAGTGCGGGTTGGTTGACTACACAACCTTAGAATTTCTTCGTAGGTGTCAACGTGAAGATTTTTTCCTTCACCGTTAAAGCGTCGAAAAATCGTACGTATGAATTTCAAATTTGAAACACAGTGGAACGTGGTGGGGTTTAAACTAGCGACCTCTCGTATGCACGATCTTAAACACTCGGCTTTTTCCCGTCAAATCCGTTACGTAGTTTTAAAGAGAGACAGCGGCAATGGCTACGTCATACTATAATTGCTTTCGTAAAAGTCAGTACTTATATATTTAAGCTAATAAGATGATAAATACAATTTAACTATTTTCTTACTTGCATAGCCTTACGAAGATGCGTAATTTTGTTTGATTCGATTCAAAACACTTTAACCTAATCAGAGTACAAGGTCTAATAAAGAGATTTATATCATAATTATACGTATACATTAAGCCAGGTCGCCAACATGCGTAATTCTAACGCATTTAGTAAAAAAAAATATTTAAAATGGATATTAGTTACTTAACTTGTCAATTAATGAAGCAATTAAAAAGTGGAACGACCGTTTCGGCATATTTGTATACAGGAAGTGATTCAAATTGTTACATATTAATATTCTTCCGTATTTATTATTAAAGGTCTATTAACTAGTTTCTGCATGTGACTCGGTGTACTTATTATTTTTGTATCACCTTTAAGTAGTCCTACCCTCTCCTTTCCACTCCCGAACGACACGTTCTGGACAGCGCTGCCATACATACCATGCAGGCGCTGGTGGCTCGGACTAAGAGGTTTAGTTCCTCTTTTCTGCCCCGTGTCATTAAGGCATGGAATGCCCTTCCAGCTCATGTTTTCCCTCCCTCCTATGATCCCGGGCTCTTCAGGCAGGGCGTTAAACGGCATCTAAGCAGGCCTTCAGGGTGAGTGCGACAGGCTCAAAAGGGTCTATTGTGTCTTTCTACTTCATATGTGGACCTCACCACCGTTTACCATCAGGTGGAGTGAGGTCAACGTGAAAACTTTTTTTAATAAAAAAAAGTGATTCCGTGACTATAACATATTTTAAAAAAGTATGCTGACTATATAGGAATAGTAAAAGCGTCGATGGCCGAGTGGTTAAGGTCGTTGCTTGCCATACGAGAGGTCGCCAGTTCTAGCCCCGTTAGGTACCAATGTGTTTTTCAAATTTGAAATTCATATGTACCATCATTCGACGCTTTAACGGTGAAGGAAAACATCGTGAGGAAACCTGCACACCTAAGAAAAAATTCTAAGGTTGTGTAGTCGACCAACCCGCACTTGGCCAGCGTGGTCGACTAAAGCCTAATCGCCCTAGTTTAGGGTAGGCCCGTGCCCCAGCAGTGGGGACGTATATGGGCTGATGATGATGATGATAGGAATAGTATGGAAGATGTATTTCGACAATACTGGCCGGTCTCAATGGAAATATAATCACAAAAAAACCTTCACAGGTCTGCAGGCTGTCTCACAATTTTTTCCTTCACCATAAGAGCGTCAAATAAACGTACATATTGAATATCAACGGATGATAGGCATTTTGGTATCGGTTTTGAACGATGGGTTGAATCAAGATAAATATTACATCGTTGGATGGCCCTTTTCAAGTGAAAGTGTATAAGATTTTAGACTTTCGCGTTCCATTACACTAAAATTAGTTTTCATGGGTCTACACGCGATATTAGGAGTAGCAAATTACATAGCTACTTACTGCCCGACGTTTCGACTGGGTTACACCAATCGTGGTCGCGAGCGAACTGGCGAGCGAGCGAGCGTGTAGACCCATAAAGACATTTTTTTGTGAAAAGTGTGTGTTATGAAACAATGTATCATTTATCGCGCCGATACCAGATTCGCTGTGATACATTCATGTGTGTTGCTGTCGATTCCATACTTCTGTGCCCATCATCCTTTGAACATACATTGGTATGTGGCGAGGTTTGAATTCTTTGAATGAATGATTTCACAACATTATGTAGTTCGTACACGGTTGAGACCAAAACAAGGGATATTTTTAAACTTAATTTTCTGATAAGTCAGGCTCGACTGACTACAACATCTATTGCTAATTTATGGCAAGCAATCGACCTTAAGATACCAGGAAGCAACGAGCGAAAGTGTTGGCCTTGACCATAACCTTGGCTGAAGACAATATGCGTACGCACAGTCAACAACGGAAAGAGCTATGGCCCGAGAGCTGGCTGCAAAAATTCGGGCCGATCAGTTGACGGCCCAACAGAATGAAATGTTATTTAAAAGTTAGTACTTATATCAAGAATAACAAATATCATTGTGTGCCTGGGCGGAACTTGTGTATAAGTTTTATATATGTTGTCTCTGGAGCTTTTTTCCGACAATAACTGTACCAATGGAGTAACACTTTCAAATTATTTGCGCAGCCAGCTCTCGCTCCACTACTGATTTTGACAGTCTAACTCTTCAAAGTGATTATAATATTCTTATTTATAGTGCATCCACACCGCAATAGCTTAAGTTACTAGATAAGTGAGCCTCATTTTTTTCCTAACTGACATACTATGATGACTTGGAGTAGCCTCGTCAACATCACCGGACTAGAGGGGGAGCGGATGGCTCTCAGCCTGAAAAATTAAATACAGTGAATTAAAAAAAATACAGTGAAAAAAAAACAAATTGTCAGATCACAAATTATGTTGTTGATGGTACTATTTAGGTTTTTAATTACGTTCCACTGGAATCAGTGTCTATAATTGTTTAGTTTCTGAACGTGATTGAAAAAAAACAATTTCGTAATTGTATTGCTTACACTACTTTTATTTAACCTTTGTCATCCCACTGCTGGGCAAAGGTTTCCTCCAAACGAATATTACAATTAATAATGTGTAAATGTTCGATGTTACGATTCACAATTGATTATTTTATATTCAATAGATGTAATTATAAAATGCAAAATAAATAGATAATAATAGACGCAAAAGAATCAAATCCAAATGATTGATCGAAAGGAAAATAAGATTTTTTTTTCCTAACTGACATACGATGATGGCTTGGAGATACCTCGTCATCAACACCGGACTTGCGGGGGAGCGGATGGCTAGCACCCGTAAAGAAAAATGAGAGAAACATTTGCCAGTAAATGTTTTTTTTTTAATCTACCTATAATATTGACGAAAATATTTCAAAAGGTCGGTTTTCTTAATAATATTAAGTAGAATATTACACGCGAGTTTTTTTTCCCATAATCGACGTGAGGCCCGCATATGAGGTTGACAGGCACTATAGACCCTATTGAGCCTTTCGCACTCACCCTGAAGGTGAAGATGAAGATGCCATTTCAGTTTAGTCCCTTAGTATAAAAATTACAAATTAAATGGATATTTTGCTGTCATAATAGGTTGCAAGATTTAATTAAGAAAACATTTTTTAAGGAACTAATCTTAATCGGCCTTCTTTATGATAGGCCGACTTGACAATTATCAGAATCTATTATGCAGAATACCTAGCTTTTGTATTCAACTAGACTGTATAATGGGAACGAGGCCAAGAAAAATGTTGCAACCATCGTGATTACAAGGGAAACGTCTAAGCGATCATAACAGTGAAGGAGTCTTTTAATGATGATCCAAAATCCAAATATTCCGTAAATTTTACCTTTAACAAAAGGGATTGAGTAAAGTTGGCGTCCTTTTCAATTATTCGCGGCCACTTTTGAAAGTTATGCATTTATAAAACAAACAAACTCTTTTTGTAATGGAGTATCTACATCATTAACTTAACTATTTTGATAATTCTATACATCTTATATCATTCTACATTAAGCCAGTCATAATTCTTGATGATGATCTCTGAAAATGATGGATACTGATGACTAATTTATTATGTTTTGTTACAAAAAGTAAGGGGATTTTCAGTCAGGGGATACCAGTCACAACTATCTGTCCGGTGGTTGTCGAACTGTATACGGGTACGCGACCCCGGCTCCTCGAGCTACTATCGACTGAGTCCAAATCATCTGAGGCGTTAGTATCCTTCCTCCCCTTTTCCTTCCACCGTCATATATCCTTGCTACTCGTGGGAACGCAATGACTTTGTCAAAACAATGCACAAGGCAGAATGGCGGCGACGTGGTCCAAAACCCGCCACGTCACGTTTCCCACAGAGGTGAAAAGTGGATCGCTGGAAATGATATCTGCCTACCCCTCTGGGAAAAAGGCGTGATTTTATGTATGTTATGTATGTATGTATAAAGAAAATAATGCCACCGATTCATACAAAGTTACAAAGATTATTCGCCGCTTAAACGGTAAAGCAAAACAAAGTGAGCAAACCTGCACACCTATGAAGAAATTCCAAGGTTGTGTAGTCGTCCAACCCGCACTAAGCCAGCGTGGTTGACTCGCGGCCTTATCGCCCTAGTTTAGGGTAGGCCCGTGCTCCAGCAGTGGAGACGTATATGGGCTGATGAAGATGATGAAGGAGTTGCCATTTCTGAGCACATCACCTCCTCGTCTAGGGCCCTGTGCTGGAGTGTAGTACTGAAGAAACTGCCAATTTTGTTATAGAGTGAATTTCAAGCCAACTTTGTCACAAATGTTGACTGGCTCGGTGGAACAGTGGTTAGTAACTCTGGCTGGCGTTTCCAAGAGTCGTGGGTTCGATTCTTACTCGGGACAAATATTTATGTGATAAACATTGGTGTTAGTTCCGTGTCTGGGTGTAATTATGTATTTAAAAAATATCTATGTATGTATATTAGTCTATAGTACAAGCACTGCTTAGTTTGGGGTCAGAAGACCATGTGTGGGAATGTCCCAGATATTTATTTTTATTTGAATATAAATAAATATATCAAAAATGCAGAACTTGCCTCGCTTACGAATTTTCTTGCTTAAATTGTATTTCTTACGACTGGCCGTCCCTTTAGGCCAGTAATAAGAAATATACTTAGGTACAATTGTATCTAAAGCTGTCACAGTTACAATCATTTGTAGTCTGTCTGTTATTTCTAGAGCTAGGAGTGGACATAATTTATCGAACGCGATCTACGGTCTACGGACAGATGACTGGGATGACCTCGATGATAACCAACTTTATGGACAAGGCTTATCAAGAGCAGATAGGGTGACCACACAGTGGCTAGAAGAGATGTGTATAAATGTAGAAGATACTGTACTGTTTTAGTATTACTGTTAACTTACACTACTGATGGCAAAATAAATAAATACATTATTTACATGACTTCTCTTAGAGTGGCTTTTTTATTTTAATTTGGATTGAACAAAAGCATTTAATGGTAGTTAGCACTTATATGACCCAAACATAAAAAAAATACACTACAGACGATTTGAGATCCTCCATTTCGTCGGTTTTAAAAATAAAAATATTTATATGTTATCTTTTTCTCGACTTTTGATCTCATATCCTTTTCCTAACTGACGTACGATGATGGCTTGGAGTAATTACTTGACAATGCCTGATAACACTGAGTCACAGTAAGGGTCATTAATTCTAACCTAATGTACCTACAAAAGGTTAAATTACTTTTAAAATTCACAAAAAAAGTAATATGTTTTTTTAATTTATCATGAAGAGTTTTGTTTTTGTATTATTTTCAAATGGTCGGCACAAGTGCAAGAGGTGCAGGATCGGCCTAGGTCCTACTTAATATTGGGGGCCAAGACTGTTCGGGTCACAGCGCCAATCTAGATAGTTAGTCACAATCCGCTATCGCTCGTCAATAAAGCTGTAGCCTTTGTAGCCTTGTAGCGTGGCATGGGCGCAAGCTACTGCTCACTATGTTTATATTTCCCTCGCGGCGGGGTTTGATTGATGTCTAAACAATGACCTGACCTGTAGGTAATAGATATTAGTTAGAACCAATCGGAACTACAATTTGACGAAAGCCTTCCTAGTAAGACAGGTTCATATAAATATATCCGGTCAAGTGCGAATCGGACGCACGATATGAGGGTTCCGGACAAACTAGTATTTAAACGATGTTCCTATTCCATTATTATAGTTATAATTGACTGGCTCGGTGGAACAGTAGTTAGTGGCCCAGGTTCACTACCTACGGTTCCAAGAGTCGTGGGTTCGATTCCCACCCGGGACAAATATTTGTGTGACGAACATCGGTGTTTGTTCCGTGTCTGGGTGTATTATTAAATATATTTAGGTATATTTGTGTATCCACTGTGAATTCTGGTATCTGTAACACAAGTGCTTAAGCTACTTACCACGGGATCAGATCAATGTATGTGATGTTGTGCAATATTTATTTATTATTATTTATTTTGATCAATAATATTTTTCGTTATAAAATTACGTTACTAGATTTTTTTGAGTTTTGAGAAAAACTAGAAATTCTCAAGTTAGATTATTTACACAGTAATACACAGAGTAAAATTTTTGATAATGAGAGAGTTAAGGTGTCAATCAAAAATTTAATTTTGCGATATCAAATGTCCAATTCAAAACATAACAAAAAAGTGTTTTGTTGTTTAAGAATCCATATCGAATAGACGACATCGGAATTGCTCATCCCGATTCCCCTATCCCAATATCTTTTCCAACACCAGTAGGCAGTAGCGCTACCATGAGTTTAAAAGTTACGGACTCGATATCGACTACGTAAATATGTCTATGAAAAACTTGTTCAGCGCCCCTGGTGGTTACGCTAAGAACGATCTTTCATATGAAAAAAACAACTCGATAGGTTTTTAACGTACGTAAGTTTTCGATAGCCAACTCATGGTACCGCTACAGGAAAACACCATAACGTCAACAAAATTTTACGTAGATCCCGCTCATACGCAACGAACCTCCTTTTGCTTCAAATTTCCTCATTCGATCAGCAAAAGGATGGTATGTACCTACTACCAATTCCCTGACCAATTCTGTTTTCCTGATACTTACTATCTCGGGAACAATGGCTCATTGGTGCCCCTGTCTCTTACGCCAAGAGCCGAGGGTTCGATTCCCACTCGGGGCAAAAAAAATTATGTTGAACATCGGTGTTAGTTACGTTTATGGGTATGTTATTTCTATAGTCAAGTTTATTTGTGTAAACTTCTTCTTTTCTGATACTTACTTTGCTTATGTGATGATTTGATATTTGATTTCTCTTTAAATAAAATAATTAAAAGAAAATTACAATGGTACGGTGGGCTTTGAACTGGCTACCCCTCGCATGGGAAGCGATCGGAAACCTCTCGGCCATATAGAAAAAAAAAGATAAATATTTATTCAACACATTCTCACAGTTCATAAATAGAAATATAAAATGACTTAAAACTAGAGCAGGATGTGCCAAAAAGGCTTTCACTCAGCATTATATGACGCACACACGCATGAAAATAAAAATAAAAACCATTAGACACATTACTCTTCCTAGACCTAATCCAAACTGGACGAATAACATTGCTCAAAAATGGATAGAAATATCCACCCACAAAGAGTAAACAATGCATAGAATAAATTGCCTCTTATGGAGCTAATGGTCACCAATTATACTGTTTTAAACAATTGATTGTAGTCGGAAACATAGTGTTTCCTAGTCATTAATACGCGATCCATACAAGCTTGTCGAGAAGGCGGTATACCAGTGATCAATAACTAATAACATCTGCGGAATTGTAATAGTTGTAACCCAATAAGAATCGTTAAGGAACAAGAGATCTTGTGGAGTAGATCTAGATCACATCTGCGATATGTTTTTATTTTTAACTAGTGGTCCCGGTGAATTTCATAAAACCAATACTGATTATTTTTCTATATTTTCTCATTGAACCTTCCCTGGACTACGACGAACATTTTAAAACCAAAATTACCTAAATCGGTCCGGGCGTTCTCGAGTTTTAGTGAGACTAAGGAACGGCAATTCATTTTATTACAAGCTTTTATTTAACTTGCAATGTATGTATGTTTGTGTGTTCGGGTGGAATTTTATAACTCAATTTTAAGGCACTTGCCCTCAACCGATTGAGCTGAAATTTTGCATGCACGTGTATATCCGATGACAATGCAATATTATTATGACATGGAGCTGATCTGATGATGAAGTCGGAAGATAGCCATAGCAACTCAGTAATTAAATAACATAACCACATCGAGTTTGGGCTCATTTCATTCGACTAGATGAGTACTTTGGTGCTAGATAGTAACCAAGGTCTGATGATGGAGCCGGAAGACAGCCAAAGGAACTCAGTACTTAAACGACACAACCAAATCGAGTTTGGGCTCGTTTGATTCGCCTAGATGAGTACTTAGATGCTAGATGGTAACCAGGGTCTGATGATGGAGCCGGAAGACAGCCAAAGGAACTCAGTACTTAAACGACACAACCCCATCGAGTTTGGGCTCGTTTGATTCGCCTAGATGAGTACTTAGATGCTAGATGGTAACCAGGGTCTGATGATGGAGCCGGAAGACAGCCAAAGGAACTCAGTACTTAAACGACACAACCCCATCGAGTTTGGGCTCGTTTGATTCGCCTAGATGAGTACTTTGGAGCTAGATGGTAACCAGGGCTCGATGGTGGAGCCGGAAGATAGCCAAACGAACTCAGTACTTAAACGACACAACCCCATCGAGTTTGGGCTCGTTTGATTCGCCTAGATGAGTACTTTGGATCTAGATGGTAACCAGGGTCTGATGATGGAGCCGGAAGACAGCCAAACGACCTTGCAATAATGATGCGTTGAATGAGATGAACAGACTTAGGAACTTACAAGGTGAAAACTAAAAAGTATAAAATAAATTAAGGTAAAAAATCTTTAAAAACAAGCTTTTATTTAAATGCGCTAAAAAGAAAAAAAATAAACTTTTACACTATAACTTTACTGTCAACTTATAACATTTCAAATTCAACATATTTGACACAATTTATATGTTTTAAAAGCTTGTCGCGAGATTTAAGTACCTACTCGTAATTTTAAAAGCAAGTTTTAAAATACCTGCCTATTAAAAATTTTAAACTAAGAAAGTAAATACGAGTACTTAAATCTCGCGACAAGCTTTTAAAACATATAAATTGTGTCAAATATGTTGAATTTGAAATGTTATAAGTTGACAGTAAAGTTATAGTGTAAAAGTTTATTTTTTTCTTTTTAGCGCATTTAAATAAAAGCTTGTTTTTAAAGATTTTTTTTTATATATTACTAGCTGTGCCAGCGACTTCGTTCGCGTTTCCACCGTTTTTTACACATTTTCCATTGTATCTTTGCTCCTGTTGGTCGCAGCGTGATGTTTTATAGCCTAAAGCCTTCCTCGATAAATGGTCTATACAACGCAAAAAGATTTTTTCAAATCGAACCAGTAGTTCCTGAGATTAGCGCGTTCAAACAAACAAACAAACAAACAAACTCTTCAGCTTTATAATATTAGTATAGATATAAAAATGATTATAAAGTATAGCAAACAGGCAGATTTAAAACCTTTTTTTAGGGTTCGGTCAATTAAACGGATGAAAATGATCTGTTGATTCACAGATCACTTGATTGTTAGTCTATCAAGAAAATCCTTTTTAACCGACTTCACAAAGAAGGAGGCTATCAACTCGTCTGATTGTTCCTTTTCATATGTTACGCGATAGCTCCGTAAGTTGTAAACCGATTTTAATAATTATTTTTTTGTGTTAGTATCTAGTTGGTCCCATTGTTAGCATGTCATGACCTGATGATGATATTCCAGAAAAATCGAGGGCATTTTAAAGACACACGTAAAGTCTTTTTCATATGTACGAATTTGATATGTTTTTGAAGGCGGTGCCAAACAAAACAGAGCACAGTTTTTAGAACAACGAAGCACACTGCACTTGAGCTGTGTGTCGATTTTGTCCTTTTTTTACAGGACGTGTTGAAGTCTAGGCGCGATGGCTCATTTGGTAAAGCGCCCTGTCTTTTGCCCCATGGTTCGTGGGTTCGATACCCACATCATCATCGGATTGGATGATCATTGGTGTCTGTTCCGTGTCTGGTTGTGATATTTATATATTTACATACATTTGTGTAAACCACTGCTGTTTCTAATATCAGTAACACTTAAGTAACTTAGTGCTAAATCAGATTAATGTATGTTAAGCTGTGTATTTTTTTATTACCAGAAATTAATATTATGTAGAATACCTGCTAGATGGACTCCTAAAGCTGTAAAAAAAACTTAAACCAATGATAGCGATTCACCGTTCCTTGTTTAAAGATAAAATAAACACGCCTGACATTTTTTATGCAAATTCATTTATATGTAACAAAAAAAAACAAACACAAATCGACTCCACAGGTGCCCTTTCCTCTTGGGTGGAGTCTGCGAGTCAGCGAGTAAGTAGCGCGGAATTTTTATCGCAATTAATACAACAGTGTTTGTGTTGTGACGCGTGCGGTTTTCCCATTTGCGAACTGAACGCTATAAATATGCCCTAAAGTTCCGTGCCTATACCTTTTTATTGTATGAAACAAATCACGCCTTTTTCCCTGAGGGGTAGGCAGAGATCACCTCCTGCCATGTTCTACGATCCTGGCACACCACTTTCACTTCTTTCACATCCATCAATCTCTTCATTGTATGAAAGCCCTGCCCTTGTAGGTATGAAACTGAAAAGCTATTCAACAATGCAGCTGGTGGCTCGGACCAAGAGGTTTAGTTCCTCTTTTCTGCCCCGTGTCATTAAGGAATGGTATTCCCTTCCAGCTCATGTTTTCCCTCCCTTCTATGATCCCAATCAATCGTCTATCTGATCCCGTTGTAAGTAGCTTAAGCACTTGTGTTACGGATATAAAAATCAACAGTATAATTAATCCTTACTAATATTATAAATGCAAAAGTAACTCTGTCTGTTACGCTTTCACGCATAGAGTACTGAACCGATTTAAACGAAGTTTGGTACAGATATAGTCCAGAGCCTAGAAAAGGATATAGGTTACTTCTTAACCAACTGCATAAAGAAGTAATGTTTTACCCGTTAAACGTCTCTACGCGGACGAAGTCGCGGACGGAATCGGTATTTGCCTAAGCCTCATTCCTACAGTTTATTGTAACGCCCGCGTAACCAAAATACGTAGTTCATTAGGTCATAAGTGACGCAAATTAATAATATCTACTAAAATTATCCAATTACTTGCCGTGCCGGCGACTTTGTCCGCGTTTTCCCTCGTTTTTTACACACTTCCCATTGTTTCTTTGCTCCTATTGGTCGCAGCGTGATGTTATATCGCCTAAAGCCTTCATCGATAAATGGTCTATACAACACAAAAATATTTTTTACAATTCGAACCAGTAGTTCCTGAGATTAGCGATGTCAAACAAACAAACTCTTCAGCTTTATAATATCAGTATAGATTATTCCATCTTCTTGTGACAATGTTCTGGGGCCTATACCAGCTGTAAGCGAACGTAATAAGTTTCTACCTAATTAATAGTGATAACTCAAACTGATGGTGAATAAAGTAGCTGTGATATACGAACGGACAGACATGGCGCATTTATAAGAGTTAAGTATTTTACCATTTGGCTACGGAACCCGAACGGAAGACCACGAATTGGTCTTTGAAACAAACTATTTGGTGTTTTGATCAGAGAATATTATTATACTGATTCTGTTTTTTAACTTAATAAAAAAAAGACAAGTGCATCCTGAGGGCCTACCATGAGTTGGCTATCGTAAACTTACGTACGTTAAAAACCTATCGAGTTGTTTTTTTCATATGGCCGATTGTAGTTCTTCGCGTAACCACCAGGCGGCGCTGTACAAGATTTTCATCTATAGACATATTTACGTAGGCGATATCGAGCGCGTAAGTTTTAAACTCATGGTAGCCCCACTGAAGATTCCGGGAAAGCTTATGAGTAAATATTTTTTTATTCGAACACTTTATTACCATACAACAATTTTTTTTTTAATAACAAGTAATCTCATTGCCATTCAATATTATATGTTTTACCTTTGTCTGATGATTAATACACTCACAAAAACGGAAGACGGAAAATGAGGTATAAACTAAGTAAGTACTACATGTATCGTGCTATTTGTAATGTATAGCAATATAATATATTGATACTTAGCTGTACAGGAAATCTCCACTTATATTATGTATAGGTACATATTTTATGCAGAATATTGATCTATTGGTTTGCTATGGGACAGTTATACGACTGCTATGGTAATTGCCTTGTGTTATATATTCTTACATATACATATATTGTTTGATGATTTTATGAATATGTAGATATTGTTACATTTGTTACCAAGTATCGTTAGATAAGTAACGTAATATGCTAATCTAATTAACCAAAAAAATCTTGTTTCCACATTATAAAGTATTAAAATACTTTGATAAATAAATATTACACAACATTGATCTGATACCGTGGTAAGTAGCTTAATAATATAATAATCATTTATTTATTAAGATTTAGTGAAGTCTTATAGCTATGTTAGAACTTGAACAAACAAAACAATGCTAACGTTTGTAGTACGAGGTTACTGGCTTAAGTAAAGTGACAAAATGCCTCAACAATCATCATGGGTGAATCCAGTCTACCCGCAACTGTCATCAGAGGGCCTACCATGAGTTGGCTATCGTAAACTTACGTACGTTAAAAACCTATCGAGTTGTTTTTTTCATATGGCCGATTGTAGTTCTTCGCGTAACCACCAGGCGGCGCTGTACATGTTTTTCATAGACATATTTACGTAGGCGATATCGAGCGCTTAAGTTTTAAACTCATGGTAGCCCCACTGGATAGTCGTGGAGCTAGCCCGCACTCTCGCTAGCAGCGATTATGTTTTCTTGCGGGCGACAGCATGAAAGCCATCCGTATCAGTAGTATCCGCTTAACAGGTGTTAAGGATATCAGAATCATCAGTAGATCATGGGTGAACATTCCGAACATTTTCCGTTTTCACAGAAACTAAAGAACATTACACATAACATATCTGTAACCATGACAGTTTAAAATAAGGCCGATCTTGATGGAGGTCAGCCAACTGTGCAGAACATATTATGGAGCACAAGTGTATTTGTGCAAACACAAGTGCTCTCTGTGTTACCTTACTCTTCTAATTCGGTGAGATGAAAATCCGACATGACCGATGGGATATCGAGCGCAGGACCACCGGCTTAACGTGCTTGCCGAGGCACGGGCGTGCATCCGCCAACTTCCTAACTCCGGGCTAAGTACAAGTAAGTACAGTAAGTACGTCTTAACAGAAATACTCAAATTTTATGCCCGACCCCGGATTCAAACAGTGGACCAGTAGGTGAATCCTTATGCAGCGCTTGCTACCAATAGACCAACGAGGCAGTCATCTTGACAGTTTAAGTTATATTGTGAGACATCGTGCTAACGATGTCCCATTGTGAGATTATGTAATCTGACCTAATTCTATTACTTATTCGTTGACTTAGGTACAACTTACATAATTGAGCCTTACATCAATTATAACATAATATAGCTTAATTAGTGGCCAATCGCAAACTGTGTTTCCCCGTCCATTATAAATCGCTTAAACTTAGGTTACTTATTTTTTCCAGAAATTAGGAAATTTTTCGGAAAGTCAAATATTTCCAAATGATAAGGGCATTGACTGATTACATTTTAGGAAAATAACTGAAGAGAAATCTAACGGCTCGATAAGTGAATATTTAAAAAAAATCATTGGTACTACACAATGTTGGTACCTACTGTTTCTAAGAAAGTAAATATTATTTCTTATTCTTACTTCATAACTACATAACGAACATTTGAGTCCTTATTTTCATATTTTGGGAACAAAAATCTAACCTGTAGTTGTCGTACCTATCACGAAAAAATTCAGGAATTAACACAAATTATATTCTGTTAATTCCTGAATTCCTATATAACCTTTTAGTTATGTTAACAAACTACACATCCAAATATCAGAAATCACTTTTATAAAAAATTACTCAAACTGTAAAGAACATGAGTACCTAGGTGTTGATACGAGTACCTACCTACTCATACTCGTATTCTTGTACATCATCATCATCAGCCCATTTCAGTCCACTGCTGGACATAGGCCTCCCCTTTCTTGTACATATAGGAAACCAAACCTAAATACTAATCTGCCATGCCATACAAAAAGTCCAATAGATAAACACGGCGCTGCTTACGCATAAGGACCGAGAAGTCCCCGATTCGAGTCCGGGGTCGGGCAAAATTTGTGTAAGTTTTTCTGCAAAGAAATTACTCAGCCCGGAGTTAAGAAGCTGGCGGTTGCACGCCCGTGCCTCAGAAAGCACGTTAAGCCGGTGGTCCTGCGCCTGATCTCATCGGTCATGTCGGATTGCCATCTCAACGAACTATGAGAGTAAGGGAACAGAGAGTGCACTTGAATATCCTGTGCACTTGGCTGATCTCAATTGAGATCGGTAGCCATAACCAAAATCGTACGGACAACTTATTTTGTCTTTAAGCTATTGCATGCATAGCTTTTATCGCGGACTTTGAGCGCCGCGACCGAACCAAGAAATTCCGTAACGAAAAAAACCTCACAATCGTCTAACGTCGTTTCAGTTCAGTAGACTTCGGCACAGTGTTTGTATGCGTGCGGTTAGACGTATTGTACGACTCTACAAAACTCGCACGAATCGAGACGAGCTGCTCCGAAATCGGACGATGCTATGCAATAGCTATACCGCGGCAGTCCCCGAGTACCACACGTCTTTTTTTACTTGTGACTTATTTTTAATACAAGAGGTTAAACCAATTTACGTGTTTGTCGTTTAACAACAGAGTTAGGTAATTATTACATATTTACTTATTATTAACTTAGTGGCAAGGAAAATATTATGAGGAAACCTGATAAAAAGCTGGATGTTGTTGTTAAGGTTATTATTTAATTAAATGGACAAATTGAATAGCGATGCCTATGTAAAGTGCATGACCAAAATCCCAGAACGTTGGGTATATGACCTAATTAATTATACTTATATGTATTTATTTATTCACTTTTATTGGAGACTAGTTTCTGCCCCTGACTTCGTCTGCGTGACATCTTTCACCTCAAGATATCTAAAATCGGCTTATTTCAAACACGCCTAACAATAAAAAAAGAATAATAAATAAACAAATATACGACATCACACATATTGTTCCAATTCGAATAAGTTGCTTAAATACTTATGTTACGAATGTTCCTCACACAAATATTTGCGCCAGGTGGGAACCGAACCCTTAACCCTTGGAACCGTAGCTCTCACTAACCAGTGTTCCACCGAGCCAGGAAAAAAATGATGATGGAAATACTTTCAGGGAAATTCGTTCTTTCAGATATTTAATAGAACATTAGAAAATAAACACGACCCGTTAAGTCTGCGTTTTGGTTCGTTGCAATTAAAAATATCGTTTTACTCACAAATATTATTACAAGTGAAATGGTTTTATGTTATACTACATATTAATTATACGCTCAATTACCCTAGTCAGCAAACAACAAAAGAGATCGTTTGCGAAGGCATTGTTTCCAAGTAGACTGGTTCGAAGACTTTCCGTCCGTGACGGTCAATCAATTAAACATTAACGGAGCGGCCATATAGTATAGCTCCCTTTTTAATGAATCACCGCCTATGACATCGCATTTCATAAAACGGTTTTACAATGTCACAAAAACGTACTGGCACGAACGAAACTACCGAGAAGTGATCTAATTAAAAAGAAGAATGCATAGGCAAGGCTTTCAGTAGTCTTCAAGGTTGGCAAGGACCGCGGACGGATCAGTTCCCACCGCGTTCCAATCGGTGGCGCACGCAGAACTGATATCCAGCCTATGGCATTAAAAAGTTAGAGGCTGTGAGCAGTTTCATTAAAAAAAAATTCAAAATCAAATTTGACGTTTGAAGTCGACATTCGTATTTGGAATTGCGCGCGCGAATTTTTTCCGGTGGTGTTGCGTGTGGAGAAATTCGGTTTTGTGCTTTTTTTTTATAGGCTGTATAAGGTATGTTTTTTGTTTCTTTTTTTTAAATTAAGCCATTTTAATAAAATTGTGCGATGACCGTTATTGTTCAACCATTATACTTATATGTAGGTAATCTTTATTACAATGAATAATAATTTTAAAAAATGCTGTGTGCAAGCAAAGCAGATTCACCCCCAAAAAATATGTCCATAAAAATGAAGTTGTAGTCAGGTATAGTAGATTTTGAAAAGAATAACAATAGAAATAATATTATTCCTACGCATGCCCTTCAAGGTTCTAGCAACGTGGATAACAACGAACTTCATAAAAAAGTGGTTTGGTGTGTCCCCTGGAACAGGATAAAATGTAGATAGTTTATTTTTTTGTGTCTGTTTCTCTCGTCTGAATGCTGTCAGCTGTCAGGGCATGAATTAAAAAGGCAATAAAAATATGTGAATTAAGTTATGTACGGATTATAATAACATTATTGATATGTTCTTTAATTATCGGAGTACATATCCAATACCGCAATTTAATGCAAATAACTTCAAATTAAATATCTCGAATTTCAAATGAATTTAATCTTAAGTGGGTAGAAAATTTGCGTTTAAAAACACTTCCTTATTTTGAATTAAGTAGGTTGGTAGCTCACGTTCATACACCAACTGCGGTATAAAATAAAAATAGCGTGAGTGATTACCGAATTGTAAGTAACTAATAAGATATTAGTTCCGTTACGATGTTTCCCACGCAATCTGCAAATTCTTCAATCGTACTTGGTCTACATAAACACAACATATTTAATATCTGCTATTCCATATACACGCATTAATTTTTAGTTTCCCCAACTTATTTGGTAGGTGGTTAAACTTAATAATTTTATTTACAACTAGGTTGATAGATAATAAACGAAATAGTAATAAACTTTGTAGCAAAATGTTACTAAAATGTATACATTACAACTAATGACTTATTTAACAATACATGCAGCAATAAAAGTATAACGATAAAATAAATAAAAAAACAATTCTGAACCGGGTAAATACTGTAGGCACATCTAAATATATAAAAGGAGAAACTGACTGACTGACTGATTGACTGACTGACTGACTGATTGGCTGATTGTCTGATTGACTGAGTGACTAACTGACTGATTGACTGACCGACTGACTGACATCAACGCACAGCCTAAACGGCTAAACGTAGGTACATCATATTTGTAAGGGACGTAGCTTAGGTACCGTAGAGGTACTAAGGAAGGAATTCCCGAAATTCCCACGGGGTTGGGAATTAGAGGGATAATCCTTTTGTATTAAAAATCTAAGCCGCTTAAGTTAGACGCTTGAAATTTGGGATGCATGTACCTTAATAAACGTAAAGCTTATTTGCAACGCTGTATTGCAAAATTCGTAAGGGTAAGGAGTTATTGGGAAAATAATTGTATGTTAAATCCTGTAGTCCACGCAAACGAAGTCGCGGGCACAGCTAGTATTAATATAATGTCATTAACCAGAATACTGATACAAGTATCAAATAAATGTTTAACATCTGCTCAGACGTTTAAGATATATCTTCATTTACGAATTTTCAAAAGTAATACCTTCTTAATTATATCGATGACGAGTTCATTAGGTTCATCATACCACTTGTGCGAATATAATATATTAAATATTCCTGAAAAAATAGATTGGATGTGAATAATATCTTATGAATAGGTATTGTTTTTTCTTTCCGTGAAGGGCACCACTTTGATCCCTCCCCTGCATTAATAATAATTAATATACATTAGGTAATAATTAATTATATAATATACCATATTTTTGCGATAAAGCGGTAAATGTGACGTAACTACTATGTGAGGTATACTCATGTACTTATCTTATGATTGCATAATTTTCTCTATGCCCTTTTTTCGTTTCCTCCCCATTTTTAACGTTAGGTCCTAAGCAATAAGGACTATTTTGTTCACATTTAGATGTCTTTATAAGACCTTAAGGGTGTCATTGTCAAGTTCCTTCAAAATTCCGTAGTATTTTGCGAGAAAAACTAATTAACATTACATACTTAGGTAAGTATGTAAATCCATTCACACATTACAAACTTTCGCTTAGTTAGGAAACAAATATCGGTCACTTTCATTAGCGACTCACGTGCTTGTGTGCAATAAAGATGGCCGACGTCGAAAATTGTATAATCGCATTTTTTTCTAAGCAAATGATCGTTTGGCAAAGAAATATAAATAAATATTTCACAACATCACATACATCGATCTGATCCTGTGGTAAGTTGCTAAAGCACTTGTGTTACGGATATCAGAATCAACAGTGGATACACAAATAACTTTAAATAACTCACCCAGTGACGGAACAAACACCGATGTTCCTCACACAAATATTTCTCCCGGGTGGGAATCGGACCCACGACTCTTGGAACCGTTGGTAGTGAGCCTAGGTCACTAACCACTGTGCTACCGCAAGCCAGTCAAATATGTAATGTTTATTTTTAAATTAGCAAATGGCTTTTGCCCTCAGCGCAATTTGTAAACGGATCCTACAAATTATGTAGCCATTATATCAATGTAAATAAACCACTTAGTGCCTTGTTTATTTGACTTCCTAGTTTCAGGTCAAAATATTCATTTGTATAATATTATTTGAGTATTTTTTCTGCTAAGTTACAATTTACATAATTGCCTATACCTATACTAGATATTAATGTGCTACATATAGATAAGTATCATCATCATCATCATCAGTCCATATACGTCCCCACTGCTGAGGCACGGGCCTACCCTAAACTAGGGCGATAAGGCCTTAGTCGACCACGCTGGCCAAGTGCGGGTTGGTCGACTACACAACCTTAGAATTTCTTCTTAGGTGTGCAGGTTTCCTCACGATGTTTTCCTTCACCGTTAGATAAGTATATAATTTTTTTACTTTTTATAATATCTAATAGACTAGTCAGCATTCACATGTAGGTACTCATGTAATCTATCTAATGATCAAAATTCGGGTTAAATGAGGGTTAACATCTAAGTACAACCCAACCCACTGGACGGATCGTACTTACTGAAATTTGACATGCTGGATGTTTTGACGTAGGCATCCGATAAGAAATGATTACAGCGAGGGCGGGTCAATAGTCTTGAAGTTATTTGATAAAATTTATTTATTTACCACAGTATGAACACCAGACCAAGCTGACAATAGCGTACCTAAATAAAAAAAACTCGGGCTAGCCAGCCTAGAAGTCTATCCTGTATCCCACTCGCACGCCCGAAGCGAAAAACCCGTTTTCTGAATTAGCTCAACCGGGAACCGAATCGGGGCCCACCAGCCATACTTGCCTACGCCAAGGTCACAAAACGATGTAATCATTAGGCCGATAAATCCTTACTTCCTTACAAATATTATAAATGCGAAAGTAACTAAAAAAAATAACTCTGTCTGTCTGTCTGTTACGCTTTCACGCATAGAGTACTGAACTGATTTAAAATTTGGTACAGATATAGTCCAGAGCCTAGAAAAGGATATAGGCTACTTTTTAACCGACTGCGCTATAAAGAAGTAATTTACCCGTTAAACGTCTCTACGCGGACGTAGTCGCGGGCAGAAAGCTAGTAACAAATAAACCTCTACATACTCTACCAGTGACCCCCTCGTGACCCGAGGTGTCCTCGCTTCGCTTCGGGTATATCATAAATAAAAACATTTCTCTTGAATCCCTCTATCTATTTAAAAAAACCATCAAGATCCGTTGTGTAGTTTTAAAGATTTAAGCATACATACATACAGACGGACGCGGGGAGCGACTTTGCTTTATACTATACTAGTGACCCGCCCTCGCTACGCTTCGGGTAAATTTTACATACAAACCTTCCTTAAGAATCACTCTATCTATTAAAAAAAACCGCATCAAAATCCGTTGCGTAGTTTTAAAGATCTAAGCATACATACGGACATACAGCGAAAGCGACTTTGTTTTATACTATGTATTGATGATAGTGATAACACCACCTGACCCCAAACTAAGCAGAGCTCTCAAATAGTGTCAGAAACTGATGTACATACATAGATATTTATAAATACATATCTACATATTTACACCCAGACCCAAACACGAATATTCGGCACATGAATCTTTGTCTCGAGTGAGAATCGAACGCTTCCAAGAATAGTAGAGCCAGGGTCACTAACCACTATTCCATTGAACCAGAGCGATGATATATTTATAAACAATTTTACATGTTCCGTTTCCTACTAGATAATAAAATCGATGACAAGTCTTCTAAAGGAAGTCATACTGGTATAATTATGTGTAAACATTCCATAAGACCACCATTTTATAGTGCGATACTAACAGTCAATAAAACTATTGATCAGTTATTAACCGTAATTACAGCCCATTTATCATTTATACACGTGTGATGTCATTTTTAAACGATTACAATTTTAATAGACATCTAATAATATGGTTTAACTGGCCTGGTGGTGCAGTGGATAAGGTTTCTAGCGCCAATATTCGGGTTCGAATTCGGTTTTTAATTCGGTTATAACAATAATATTCGGGTTCGAGTCCTACTCGGGACAAATATTGGTTGATGAACATAATAAGGAAGTGCACAATAACTCGTGACTCTGATGCGACACTTGTGGGAGCAAAATGTTTGCATACAAACAGTAATAATTGTCTATTAATAGAAACATCAGTTTTCTTACCTTGTTAAAATAACTATAATACAAAATATATTTGTCAAGGCATTTGATTAGGTAAGCGTTATTTACGTAACCATCAATATGAATCTATGTATTTGAAACTAGTGGTCCCGGCGAATTTCATACCGCCAATACTGATTATTTTTCTATATTTTCTCATTGAAACCATCCCTGGACTACGACGAACATTTTAAAACCAAAATAACCTAAATCGGTCCGGGCGTTCTCGAGTTTTAGTCAGACTAACGAACAGCAATTCATTTTTATTTATAAGAAGATAAAACTAATTTTTACCCGACTACGGCAAAGCAAAAGGAGGGTTATGATTTTGACAGGCTATGTATGTATGTATGTATGTATGTATGTTTGTATGTATGTATGTATGTTCATCTGTTTCCACATAACTTCTAAATTGCTTGTCAGAATTCGACAAATGACATATCATTAGAAGCGTCTTAATTGTCCGCTGGTTATAGGCTATATAGGGTTTCACAAAATCTAATGTGGCGCCCACTAGCGGACAAAACATACAGAGTAAAAAAATAAAGTTAAGATAAATACGCCGTGTTTGGTATCATTGGAAAGCGCTTTCCTTGTACATTTTAAATATATATATATATTACTAGCATTTGCATGTGACTTTACGTATATTCATGGACTGATTGCATATAGTTCACATCTTTTCGTTCATAGCTTCTTTACTACTTAACAGAATAAGACCACTGCAGTACCATTAGAAGGGGCTTGATATTCTGTTAGTTATATAATATTATGCGCCACAAATACACTTTAACACCAAAATAGTACAAATAATAAAAAGTTAAAAACTAAAACCCAACTACGACAAAAAACGACGCTGAAAAAGTATAAAACAAGACTTTTAGAACACTGAACTGAACAAAGTTGCTTATGTAGTTCCAAGTAAATGGACACAGTAGACTCTACCAAAATGCTTATGTTGAAAATTGACAATAATGTCATACAATACTATTTTGAAGTATGCAATATTAACTATGTAGAGATAAGTTTTCATGTTTGGAAAGGCGTAGTCACACGTTCCATACACAAGTACCTACCTACCGTAGCACTTTGACAACGTGTGACTGCGGTTTTCCAAACATGAAAACCTATCTCTACATAGTGAATATTGCATACTTCAAAATAGTATTGTATGACATTATTGTCAATTTTCAACATAAGCATTTTGGTAGAGTCTACTGTGTCCATTTACTTGGAACTACATAAGCAACTTTGTTCAGTTCAGTGTTCTGTTTTATACTTTTTCAGCGTCGTTTTTTGTCGTAGTTGGGTTTTACGGATTAAACTCGCTTGTATTGTTATTCTAAACATATTATTTAGAGACCCGACGTTTCGAGCTCTTTACAGCGCTCGTGGTCACGGGCAAGACTGATGATGAAGATGATGACAATACTGTGTGTTAATATGTATTTTGAAAACTATTTAGTGAGGTTATCAAGTATATAACGTTTTAATTTCCGCTATGCCAAGATATATGCAGATAAATTGGCAATTAAATATATGGATATATGACGTACGAAAACATATCGTCGATTGTAATATGAATTGATGTAACCGCCAAATGACGAATTTACAGGAGAAGCGAAAAACTGTTTTACAAATCAATAAAAGTATTATAACTTTGTATTTATTTGTCCAATTTCGGTATGTTTTTCACCATTATCTTATTTTTTTGAGATCTTTAAGATGAACTGGTTCAAAATGATATAGCTATTATAGCTTCGAAAATAGCCTGGCGGTTACATCAATTATTTTGCAAAAATATGTAGTTACGCTAGTTGATTTACAGATATAATTTGAAAAACAGTTGGCAGTTTAATGTATGTCACAAAATATCTGAGAAATATTAAAGTAAGGCGCACAGTTTTAGCAAAGTGGAATTACGTTATAAACAATTTGCTAATAAATTTTCACACTTATTCACTTTTATGAAGGTTAAATATCAAATTAACCCATTAATTTAAGATAAACAGCGACAAGGTAGTAAGTAATTAAAAAACAGATTAAAAGGTACAAAATATTTTAATAATAATCGGAAATACGTTTTATTACAATAACTATTTGATTTTTTTAGAAAAACACTAAATTTACTCAAACATTTAAACATAGTTATTTCAATTATCTATTAGACATTTGTGTGTGTTATAATAAATCACAATTAGATATTTAAAAAATAAAAATTTACTCCCTATTCTTACTAAATTAAACAAAAAGTATAGTTTTATTACAAAAACAATCACTTTTTGATAAAGGTGGAACATAAAATTACAATATTTTAGTAAATTAACATAAGAAAGCACGTAGTTTATTCTACTTTTTCGTATTTTTCTTCACTCATTTTCCTAATTTTCCTTCTTCTTGTCTCTTTTTAGCCTTTCTACTGTCTTTTTTACAGCTTTTCCTGTTTCTGCTGGCTTTCAATGCTTTTTTCGTGTTTCTATTCATCCTTTTGTATCGTCATCTTAAACACTTTTTTTGTGTACTAATTTTGATGTTATTCTTTGAATTTCCTACCGCTGCAATTTTTCTTTTTTCGTCATGTGTATGTTCCTTTTTTTTAGTTTCCTTCATATGTTATTGATTGTCTTTCTTTCATTCCGTCAACTTCCTCACTTGAATCTTGGATTGCCTTGTCATTATTCGAGGTCTCGTCCTGTATAATATCGTCTTAGTAGTAGACTTTGTCGATGTAAGGGAGCTGTATGTAGTCTTGTACGTACTGTTTCAGTATCACCTCATCGTTACATAGCTTCTTCGGGTCCATGTATTTCTTTGTGGAAATAGGTAGTCGCTGCATGTACTGTATATGCAGAGAATAATTTGGTTTATTACACTGGCCGACAGGATTTTTGTTATGGATACCAATTTACTATATTGTGAAAGTATTCTGTGCTAATTATTCTTCTCTACTGCATTATATATCTTCCACGTCAGGTTTCCGAGTAACATGGGCCTAAAAATACTAAATGTGAATTTCGGGTCACTTTCTGAGACATGTAGAAAACTTTATATATTTTTTGACAAACATTTACAATCATATCATTTAAGTTTAACTCTTGAGCCTTTAAGTACCGTTGGGTTTGTTCAGATTTCATTTTTCTACTAGTTATACCATTTTAAAGTTTGTGATTTTTTTCCCATACCTTTATGATCTTCCTGTTTGTATGGGAAAAAAAATCAAAAACTTCAAAATTGAATATCTTAAAGTAGAAAAAATATATCTTAGCAAACATAATGATATTTATAGGGGCAAGGTTTATTCTTACATGACACTTGTAAATGATAGTCAAAAATATAGATATATTTGCGACATGAGTGACACAAGTGACCCGAAAACGCGTTTTTTGGATGAGATTTTTGATTTCGGATTTTTAGGATGAGATATCTCAAGAGCTTGTTTGTTATGAAGACTTGTTTATGAAGCTTGTGGTTCCAGGGACAAAAAAACAAAAACGATTTTTGTTGACCAGTGTTATCCGTCACGACATCTGCGTATTTGACTGACCTTTTCCTTTTCCTTTCTTTGCCGTCTTTTCCGTTCTTAGACCTAACGGTATTTTGTTAGTGTCCCATCATCTTTCATCGTGTATTTTACTTCCATTTCATTTAGGTTTGGTGTCTTTATTGTGGCAATCCGGATATCTTTCAACCTAAAATTTTGGTTTGAAGTCGTTTTGGAAGTAAATATTAATAAATCACAACACACTGTCTGTAGTGTGAAGAGTTGCTAGAACAAACTGCCCATTGATCACAATAAAAAAATCATAAACAAAAGCATTATGGTGATACTTGTTGCTAACCACGAATTGTACGATTGTCTCGCTCTTACCTAACGCATAACAAATGAAAAGAAAAGAGATAGTCCAAAAACTATTAACGAGCGTCTTAATGTAAACACCCGATTCGTCCTAAGCCGTCAAGCAAATGTAATGTAAGTGCCAAAACTTATGGCTTGAGCACAGAAGTGATAATGTAAGCGACATTAATGTTACAATACATTCGTGAAAATTAGCGTAACCGACAATAAGTAATATTGTGGAAAATAATTGAGTAAGGTAAGAGTCATTTTGTAATAAATGAGATTTACATCAATGATATTTTTTCAACTTTGTTCTTTACGTTAACCTAATACCGTGAGATTTCACAAAAACGGCCCATTACTTAAAAAAAGTCATGTGAATTGAAAAAAATGGTTAAGGAGCGGTTAACGTACTCGACATTTTTTTAAAGATATCAACATTTTAACAACACCAATCGATCCGGATTGAAATTTGCAGTCGAATGACGTATATAACTCATTTTCGACATTTTGGCGGTTACATTAATTCATATTACAACCGACGATATGCATATTCATGAACACTAGGTTGTAGGCTGTTTCCATTAAGGTCTATAAAAAAAATATATTAAAACCTTGCGATTGCTATGCATGCCTGGTATTGGCTAAAAAAAAAAACAAATGTCTACATCACGCTTAATAAGTTGGTGGTCACAGCTACTAAAGACTAGGCTGTAAGGGCTATCCCTTTGCCTTAGCCTTATAGGAAAAAATGAATAAAAAAACTGCGGTCACAGTACATAAAATATTATTATTAACATGTCTAGTGCTCAATTAGAAATATAAATAAATTGATTAAAGAAGATACTATTTCATTCACTTAATTAACTCATCATACAATTTTAGAAATTACTAATTCACTGAAATAAAAAACCTGGCGGGCTTTCCAAGAGTCGTGGATTTGATTCCCACTCGGGACAAATATTTGTGTGATGAATATCGGTGTTTGTTCCGTGTCTGGGTGTATTTTTAGATATATTTAAGTTTATTTGTGTATCCACTGTTGATCCTGATTTCCGTAACACAAGTGCTTAAGCTACTTACCACGGGATCAGATCAATGTATGTGATGTTGTGTAATATTTATTTATTTACTAGCTTTCCGCCCGCGACTCCGTCCGCGTAGAGACGTTTAACGGGTAAAACATTACTTCCTTATAGCGCAGTCGGTTAAAAAGTAGCCTATAACCTTTCCTAGGCTCTGGACTATATCTGTACCAAATTTCATTTTAATCGGTCCAGTACTCTATGCGTGAAAGCGTAACAGACAGACAGACAGACAGACAGACAGACAGAGTTACTTTCGGATTTATAATATTAGTAAGGATTAGTAAGGATTTTAAAATATGTATATTAGTCTCTATCGCCCATAGTAAAATCTCTGCTTAGTTTGGGGTGTATGGAATTGTTTATCGAGAAATTAAATAAATCGTAGCATCAACACTGAGTCTTACTATGCTATGACACTGCTGAACTCGTTTCACAGACATGTTTCGCCTGAGTGTAAAAGCACAAAGAACTACAGGTCAATATCCGTAACGATATTTAATACCACAGTTTGAGTGCTGTTATTCAAAAGTGAGCAAGTTAATAAAATAACACAGGATTATGGTATTTAAATTAATGATTACAATTAAAAGCAGATATAATTCGTAATTACCCTCATCATCATCAGCCCATATACGTCCCCACTGCTGTGGCCCGGGCCTACCCTAAATTAGGGCGATTAGGCAGGCAGGACAACCACGCTGGCCAAGTGCGGGTTGGTCGACTACACAACCTTAGAATTTCTTTGTAGGTGTGCTGGTTTCCTTACGATGTTGTCCTTCACCGTTAAAGCGTCGAATAATCGTACATATTAACTTATTGCCTTACTATTTATTGTAATTGCTTATGCGATATATTACTTAAACATTGTCAACGAGCTTGACGCCGAAACTATTGAAACAATTTAAATGAAATTTGTACAATGTACATATACCAGAGCCTGAAAAAAGATCTAAACTACTTCTAACCGACTGCTCTAAACTGAAGTAATGTGTTACAAAATAAACAATTCAACAAACAAGACATCCATTGGTTGAATGTCATGTGCAGGGAGCTGTCAAATTTGCTCCACAAATAACTATACCAGATCAGCTAAGCAATAGGAATCCTATTTAATGCTCATAATCTACATTGACATACCTACCATAAAGCCCAGAAATATATTTCAAGACGGCATAAAGTCTCAGATTACAAATAAGCTTACTGTTAGTTAGTAAATTATATCTAATCCTAATTTGTAAGATTAAATTGAATATACCTTTTATGGGTGCGCATGATGTCTTTATGAATGCAACGTTTCGGTATTTTAATTGGATATAGTCACAATTAATTCTGATTTAAATCAGTCAAGTGTGGACAGTCTAAGGCCTTTCTTAACACACTCTAATATAAATAAATAAATAAACATCACACACTATACATTACTACATTATTTTGTTTACATTATTAAGCAAACTCTTACATTTTTAAAACTACGCAAGGGATTTTGATGGTTTTTTTATTTAAGTCGTGTATAATTTAAATTATTACATAATGACTTGGATGCCCCACGTTTCAGCTCTTTACAATCCTCGTGGTCACGGGTAGACTCATTAAAAATCTTTATTTCTTTACAAAATACATCAAACCCTACTCTCTCAAAAACAAAAAAAAAACCTTATTTTTCAATCCACCATCAAAATCCGTTGCGTAGTTTTAAAGATTTAAGCATACATACAGACAGACGCGGAAAGCGACTTTTCATTATACTATGTAGTGATACTAAACTACTCTATTACAGACCATTTTCTATAAACTGAGACTAGTCCAGTTATAAAGACAGCAAAAACGGTGAATGGCTCGGTTCTGTCTGATATCGTCCATCCTTTCACTTTTCGAGCCTAGTTTGAAGTTCAAGATCACACGGTAGAGTTGTTTACTTTTTATTAGTCCTGAATGAGAGCGCTCCAGGAAAACCAGTAGTGGCTCGGCAGTGGCCAAGGACGGATCCAGTGATTGTATGATGTATTTAGACTAGCTGGGTGGCGCATTGGATAGTGGATAGTGGCCCTGTCCCGTACGCCTAGAGACGTGGGTTCGACACAAATATTTTTGACACTCGGGTGAAATATTTGTGCTGAATTTCGTGTCTGGGTGTGAATATGTATGTATGTATGTGTTGTTATAAAGATAAAGACATGAATGTAGTTAACCTGTTGTAGTTAATATTAGATGTACGTAGATGCTCCTAACAAACTGTTATTTTTTAAATATAACTATGTCACTACATTAGTATAAAGCAAAGTCGCTTCCCGCGTCTGTCTGTATGTAATCTTTAAAACTACGCAACGGATTTTGACGAGTTTTTTAAATCGATAGAGGAATTAAAGCGGAAGGTTTTTATGTATAATATACCCGAAGCGAAGCAAGGGCGGATCACTAGTTAGGCATAATTACAGCCTAGTTATCAAAAAGGTATACATGAGACCATTTCATTTTTGGACATCTTCTGAAAAAGGCTTTATGCGCTTTGCTAAAACGAACCAAAATTACCCGCTTTGGCCGAAAATGAGACAATATTACTATTCTATTAGTGTTCTTGTTTTTTTTAGACTAAATTTTTGCTAAAACGTGGCAATATGAGCCTCTCTGACCGAAAACGGGACAGGCCCTTTGAAAACGGGACGTCTGGTCATGTTAGGTACACCTACCAACATATCTGTTTATCTAGTAACTGTGTCACGAGTATTGTAAAGACACGAGGGCGGGCATCGACGAATAAATTACAAACCGGAGCTGCCTACTTCCTAGTCAGCTATAATTGTTGCCAAATTAATATTTATTACTCAGTGCAATAAAGCGGAATTCACGTTTGCTTGTAATACCATGACTCTAAGCGAGGTTATCGGAAAAGATTTGCTATCGTAACTGAGCAACTGTAAAAAGGAAACAGCTACTGTGCCCAGTGATTCTTGACTAAGTCCTTATGTTATTATTTCAACGTTGGAGGAGGGAGTGAGACATATAATGGTCTCATTCATCCTTTACTGTAATTGAATTCAAAACATTCATTCTAAGTGTTCTCTACTGTCTCTTTAATGGGGAATGCTCTGAAGAGCTATTTCAGCTAGTCCCTCCCTCCTCATTCCACTCCCGAACGACACGTGCTGGACAGCGCTGCCATCCACATACAATGCAGGCCCTGGTGGCTCGGACCAAGAGGTTCAGTTCCTCTTTTCTGCCCCGTGTCATTAAGACATGGAATGCTCTTTCAGCTCATGTTTTCCCTCCTTCCTATGATCCCGGGCTCTTCAGGCGGGCGTGAAACGGCATTTAAGCAAGCCTTCAGGGTGAGTGCGACAGGCTCAATAAGATCGATTGTACCTCATACGTGGATCTTACTGCCACTTACCATCAGATGGCACTCCATCTGTTGGTGAGATAATCCTGATATCCATTCATAAAAAATAAAAATCTCATATTGGTACTTCTTACGTGCTTTAAATTTCTCTTAAAATTGCCTTTCACATAGATAGGTACAAGACCTCATAACTACAATTTACCTACATAGTATGTAAATATTAATACAAACATATTTAAAAAATCATCAACAAACACTTTTTAATAAGTTAGGAACCTACTTACTACTTGTTCTACACATCTTTGTAAGTTCACGAACTAAATCATCCATACACGTTGTAACAATAATTGTTTTCATAATCAGAGGTAATACATATAATTGCGAATTGTTGTACTGTATTTTTCAAGTACAAACGTGAGTGAGCTTGGGCTGCGTACGCGCAGAATTCGAACTGAGAACCTTCGCACGTTATCAATAATGTTCCACAGGTGATGCTAATCAGGCATCTAGGTAGGTCAAGTTTGTTTCCACCAATCGTTAATGTGCTCATGGTTTTTTACACATAGGCAGCACCTATGTAGAATATGTACATACAGTCAGCAGAATCCTTACTAATATTATAAATCCGAAAGTAACTCTGTCTGTCTGTCTGTTACGCTTTCACGCATAGAGTACTGGACCGATTTAAATGAAATTTGGTACAGATATAGTCCAGAGCCTAGAAAAGGTTATAGGCTACTTTTTAACCGACTACGCTATAAGGAAGTAATGTTTTACCCGTTAAACGTCTCTACGCGGACGAAGTCGCGGGCGGAAAGCTAGTACCTTGATAAATATCACACATAATCACATACATTGATCTGAGCTTCAAGTACCTTGATAAGGAGTTACGGATGTCAGAATTAACAGTGGGTTGGTACACAAATATCTAAATCCATTTCCAACATTAGATACCTTTAAAAATGAATAAAGGGAAGCTGGAAACTTGGAAGCTGAAAGACAAAGCTTATTGAATGGGCCACAAAGACTGAAACTATAAAAGTATTGAATTCGAAGCCACAAAGCCAGGATTCTTAATTTTTTTCAACTACTTCCTACTAAAGACTTAAATAATGGATATCTACTAAACTGTATAATCAACGCTTACGTAACACCACTTAAGTACTTAATTATCGGTTACCAAACAATGTTAATGAAAAAAGTGAATAAAGATTGCTAGGACAAGGAAATAATGGAGATAATTATTGCACATTATATGTTGTATGCTGCACTTGCTATGCCTTGAGGTCAATGCTATCATTCATTACAGTAACAATATGTTGCATAGTATATTGTATATCTGATACAGGTTTAAATATTACATGTCATTATTGTTACCATATCGTGGATGAAATTACGTACCGGCTATGTTATGGGGGAAATAGGGCATACAGTTTTTGGATTTTTGACTTTTTTTTCTGACTTACGATGAGGGCTTGGTAGCATCATTACCGGATCTGCGGGGGAGCTGATGGCTCTCACCCAGTTAACCCGTGATTATGGCGCTTGCAACAGTGTAAAACAAAACAACATGGTAAATATCCCGGACATATTCAGTTTTCTAATGTGTGTAACCATGACAGTTTAAAGTTGTATAAATTTATTTGAATACTGTAGCGCTACCATGAGTTTTAAAGTGACAGACTCGATATCGCCTATGTAAATATGTCTATGATGATGAAAAACTTGTACAGCGCCCCTAGCGGTTACGCTAAGAACTAAAATCGGCAGTGTGAAACCAACAATTCGATAGGTTATTAACGTACGTAAGTTTTCGATAGCTAACTCATGGTACAAGAAATATAGAACCTCTTCCTACTTCGAAGTCGGTTAAACATAAATAATTTAATACTTCTATCTCTATCGACGATGTCAACACTAGGTTACTAGTAATGAATAAGTAAATGAGCACTTGCATTTATAAAACTCCGTTATTATGGCAGTCAACAATCATTAAATCGTTAGGTTGTGAACATTGGCTGACATGACTTGTTTGTATTTATAAATATTAAAATGAGCACCCGGGCTTCCATCTTGGTCACGCTAATCTAACGACTGGCTAGGGAAGTACTTGCAACCATTTTAATTAAAAATAATAAACGCCAGAATCTCATAAAATACCTTGTATATTTTTTGGCTTAATTTGGCTTAAACAAAAGAGAGATGGCGCGACGATCTCGGCGCTCAACAACCAAACTGTAGCTCTACCATGGGTTGAAAGTTACAGACTCGATATAGCCTACGTAAATATGTCTATGAAAAACTTGTACAGCGCCCCTGGTGGTTGCGCTAAGAACTAAAATCGGCCGTATGAAAAAAACAACTCGATAGGTTTTTAACGTACGTAAGTTTTCGATAGCCAACTCATGGTACTTACCGCTACTGGCCATCTCTTGCTACCGCTACAAGAGTGAATTGGGGGAGGTCTTTGCCCCACATCACGGGCTAGATAAAAAAAAAATATGGTAGTACCTTCGTATAGACTAGGAATTTAAAGTAAACTCAAACTGTAGGTCCTGCCATCATTAAACAATGAGTGTTTATCGTTAAAATTTCTTATTTATGATGAAGTTGGTTGAAAATAAGCATGTGCCCTTTATCAGGCTCTGGACCATCAGTGTACCTAATAAAATAATATAAGTATTGAGAACTACTTTTAAAAATATACATAAAAAAATGTCAGGGCTATCTTCAAACCACGGCTACATGGCAAACTAAGTAGAGTCGATCGAACCCACGACTCTTGAATCAGCCACTGTTCCACCGAGCCAGTTAAAACGTTTTGGTATAAAAGCGCGACAGACATTTTAATTTACGAAACTTTTTTATATTTTTTAGATAGAGCCACTCACATCCCTAAATTATGTTAATCTAATAAAGCAATCAATATAATGACGTAAGGCGATAACTATTATTAACTGGCACGTTTATGAATACACAATTATAATACAGCAGATACGTATCTCATAATCATAAGTCACACAACAAAATAGGGATTACTCGCGGTTTACTTCAAGTCATCAATAAAATTTGCTATGGCATAGCATTATGTCATCTGTGCTATGGGCAGTATATTTACATTTATCCACGTATATTACTCCATACTGAAAGGATTAAATATATAATATCTCATCATCATCATCATCATCAGCCCATATACGTCTCCATTGCTGGGGCACGGGACTACCCTAAACTAGGGCGATAAGGCCTTAGTCAACCACGCTGGCCAATTGCGGGTTGGTTGACTACACAACCTTTGAATTTCTGCGTAGGCGTGCAGGTTTTCTGGTGTTTTCCTTCACCATTAAAGCATCGTATAATCGTAATTAAGTATTTTTCAAATTAAGCATCCCATACGATCGGTCTTATCTAATTTAAAAGCTTCGTTTCAACTGTCAATTGTTTAATTCCGTCCGTAAAGCTCCCTGCGAGCTTTACAAAAATGGCCGCCAGATGACTTAACTGTCAAAGCCAGCTGACCACGATAAAATCTGTCATGTGATACCTGTTGAGTGAAATCACCATGATACCACCACTGTCGTGTGTTAAAGGTTGTCACTCAAGTATGCCAAGGCTATTTGTTGGTAATGACCGGGGGATTAAGTGATTCGCGTGTCCATTGTATTGTCTCCATGATATTTCGCGTTACACAGGTCGTGGATGGGAGTGCCAAGGGAAAATAAGCCATATAATCAGGTATCCAAACTTCGAACTTAAATGAAAGATGAAATTAGCGGCTGGACTGGGAACATTGGTTATTTAGAAAGGAATTCATGGAATGATAGTTCAGTAGTTGTTATTAAAACCATTATTGTTTCTAGATTCTTAAGATTGCAAACAATAGTAGGTATTGTGTCTCTAAGTAATTTTGAGATTATTATTAAGTTAGTATTTAGATTAGTATTTAATTATAGGCGAGTTTAAACCGTAAAATTAGTTTTATTACAAACTTGTAAACAAACATTAAAGTTGTCACTGTACAGGCCATATATTTTGTCATTCTCGTTTGGCCGTTATAATTAACAACCTTTAAAGATGCTTTACCAAGGATAATTAGAATATTATTTTAACTATAGCCCATTACTGTGACGTCAATGGGTCACATTGACCAGATTGGTCGTCGTACTTTGATGAAGTAAAAGTCCTCAAGGTCGGAGTATCACATGACTTAGGTATTGCGTGGGCGGTACCTAGGTAATCCGGAATAAGATATTTAACCTACTTTGATAAAGCCTTTGCAAAAATTTATTACCTTACCTTTAACATTTTCACAGTCGTAAAGCCCTCATATGGGCTGTGACGGTTGATTTCTATTGTGTCCACTTCTTGGACAGTGAACCGGTTAAGAAATAATTATCAGAAGATAAAGAATAACCTTCGATGTTGATTATAAAAAAAACGTAAATAACAATAATTTGTATTATGCTTGTTGAATTTGTCCCTTTTTTTTCAGGATCCTTATTTGTAAATTATATTTTTTCATTGCAAATATCAGCCAGAAAATGAATACTTGTTTGCATTGCTACCTTAAATACCTTAAGGCTCTATGTAGCTCTGATAAGTAGATAACAGTAATCGTTCATAAGCTTCTTGAATTAATAAAAATAGGCAAAAAAATCGTCATTTTTATAAGTATAAAAGTTTTTTTTATATACAACCACGTATTTAATTATGCACGAAGTCAACAAACTATGCTGTAAACCTCCGTAAATATCCATAGTTATGCAAAAACGAGTCCATTAACTCAAAATACTATATTTCTATTAATAGCACAAATCAGGTATGGTCTTAGAAAATAAGCAGATTTCTTGTGTTGTTCTGAATTTGGTTAGCAAAAATGCATATTTTGCTTAATTAGGTAGCGCTGTGAACATGTTAAAAAAATACATTTATTTACATAAATTATGCACAATAATTAGCATACCTATTAACAGTAATAGTAACTCTCTTGAACAATATGTAGTAGTAGGCATTTATTAGGAACAATATAATGACGGCTTAAGTTACTGTCCACTGCGATTCTATAACTACGTCCTAACATCATTGCTTACGTAAATTTTTAAAAAATCGCATTTATGAACCGCCTGAACGGGGACTTGAACCTACGGTTTTCAGATAGAGAAGCAGACGCCAAATCTGAAAACAACAAATAAAAAAAGTATCAATTACGTGAAATGACGTACGAATTGGACGATTATTATGAAGCCTGATGATTGAACAAAAAGATCATTATTCAGATGATTTATCTATCAATCAAGTATGTAAGCAAGGTATTAGTCTCCAACCAATAAAATAACTCTGAATTAATATCACATAACATCACATACAATTTCCCAGTCGAAACGTCGGGCAGTAAGTAGCTATGTAATTTGCTACTCCTAATAACGCGTGTAGACCCATAAAGACTAATATTTAGTTATCACATACAATGTTCCGATTCCGAAGTAAGTTGCTTAAGCACTTGTGTTACGGATAACAGAAACACAAATATACTTAAATATATAAATAACAAACCCTATCTTCATCATACAAGTATGGTCCCGAGTGGGAATCTCACGAATCTTAGCGCAAGAGACACTATTTCATACGCCATTAAACATGTCAATAATGTCCCCTTCGTCAAATCTGTTGTAAAAGGTCGTTAGTTAATCTACACATCACGACACTACATGCCAGCGACTAGTTGAAGTGTGTCTGACATAATTGACATAATTATCATCGCATAATACCGGTGTTATGAAGCTGATTTACCAGCACAGTGGTCAATTGGCACGTGTGTGGCAATAAATGAGGTCAGATAATATAATATGAGGCCATTAATACATGTGGTCTTATATGGATGCGTACCTGATGCAAGCTGGTATGTGAATGCATTGAACCGTGCATTTTTGAAGGCTATCTTCGACTTCACTTGCGTACCTTGCCTATCCTTACTATAGTCTTTTTCAGCTAAGATGATCCCTGTGACATTTCATTGTGTTCTGAATCACGCATTTTACGTTTGACAAACGAAAATAATTTTATTGCACACTTATTTAATTTTATTGCGGCTTCATTAGGAAAAATATTAAATAAATAATTTTAAACTTTTAAAAGGGAAACAGTATCGTTTAGTTTAATTTAAAGTAATAGATTTTTTTTACCTATGCAGTTCGTATTACGTAAAATGGAACTTAGTCAGAGTTACTACGTTCCTTTCTACGTATACAAACTGCATAGGTATTTTTTTAAATGTTCTATTACATTAAATTAAACTAAACGATACTGTTTGTCATTTAAAAGTATAAAAATATTTATCTTAATATTTTTCCTAATGACGCCGCAATAAAATGAAAAAAGTGTGCAATAAAATTATTTTCGTTTGTCAATCGTAAGATGCGTGATTCAGAACACAATGAAGTGTCACAGGGATCATCTTAGCTGAAAAAGAGTATAATTATTGTAAATGCAAACGTTACCCTGTCTATCTGTCTGTCACTCTTTAACATCAAAACTATTGAACCGATTTAATACATAGCCCGATGAAGGACGAAGACTACTTTTCAACCGACTGGACTATAAAAACTTTTACACAATAAATGATTATTGGTAAAAATTCTGTAGGAACCTAATAATACTGGAATAGACGAGTGAAGACCGCAGCTCGGCAAACGTAGTCTGGTACGCCCGCAGAGGGCCTACCATGAGTTGGCTATCGAAAACTGACGTACGTTAAAAACCTATCGACTTGTTTTTTTTCATTCGGCCGATTTTAGTTCTTCGCGTAACCACCAGCGGCGCTGTACAAGTTTTTCATAGACATATTTACGTAGGCGATATCGAGAGCGTACGTTTTAAACTCATGGTAGCCTAAAGGTGGAGTGAGGATCTGCGCAGGACGGCTGGTAGGAGCTGGATGCGAGTGGTCGAGGATAGAAAGAAGTTGAAAGCATTTGGGGAGGCCTATGTCCAGGAGTGGACTTAAATAGGCCGATGATGATAATGATACGATACCAATCAATGGAGATCGGCTAAATGATAATTTTGACAATATCAGATCTCTTGTTGTACACAGTCCAAAACAGGTGTTATTTCTAAATGATTTCCTATAATACACTTACTTATCTAATCAAAGGAATATCCCGAAATCAAAAATCATTATGTAATCAATCAATATCAACCGCAAAGGTTTGTCCAGTCATTAATTGATATTCAAAATATCCAACAACTAATTGCCATACACTTCCTACGCACGACTCATTTACTGGAAATAATCAAAACATTCTCAGTGAATAATCTACCTAGTATGACACAAGACGAGTTAATTCATAAACTAATGAGAGAGACAACATAATAAGTTTTACAATTGAGCAAAAGGGACAACACATTATTGCATGCGAAGGGGACTCCCTAGAAACCATTTAATATTCGATTAAAAATGCACATTAAGGTATAAATCAATTTAGACTTTATCTCCTTTCATTTAAGTCTGATTTAAGAACAAAGAAATGTACGCTCAAAATCATTAGTGATTTTCCAATAGTTTTAATATAAATATGAAAGCAAATAGAAATAGATGTCAATTGAATTTTAACATCCGAGACATTATTACGTACCATCACAACCGATAATAAGTGAGTGTGTTTTCAATATTTATATATAAAGTGCTATATGACACAAGAGATCAGGCGCAGGACCAAGGGGTTAAATACATAACAAGTTACATACAGCCGCAATCGCTATATAGTGAGTGTTCGAAACGTTAAATATCATCATCATCATCATCATCAGCCCATTACAGTCCACTGCTGGACATAGGCCTCCCCAAATGCACGCCACTTCTCTCTCTCCTCGGCCACTCGCATCCAGCTCCTACCAGCCGTCCTGCGCAGATCGTCACACCACCTGGCCTGCGGGCGTCCTACACTACGTTTGCCGAGACGCGGTATCCACTCCAGAACTCGTCTACCCCATCGGTCGTCGGTTCTACGGCTGATGTGGCCAGCCCACTGCCACTTCAGTTTACTAATGCGATGAGCTATGTCGATGACTTTGGTTCTCTGACGGATCGCCTCATTTCTGATTCGATCTCGCAGAGAAACACCGAGCATAGCTCTTTCCATAGCCCGCTGAGCGACTTTTAACTTGTGGACCAGCCGTGCCGTCAGTGTCCACGTTTCGGCTCCATACGTCATGACGGGTAGGACGCACTGATTAAAGACTTTCGTCTTTAGGCTTTGTGGGATTGACGATGAGAAGACTCGGCGTAATTTCCCAAATGCTGCCCAACCCAGCTGAATTCTTCTATTCACCTCGTCCTCAAAGTTGTTTCGACCCAACTGCATAGTCTGCCCGAGGTACACATATTTTTGAACAACTTCGAGGACGGTGCCGTGAATCGCAATCGGTTCCGGTAGTACATGTTCATTGAACATGACCTTGGTTTTATCCAAGTTCATCCGTAGGCCGATGCGCGCAGAAGAGTCAGCCAGGTCATTCAGCATCTGTTGTAGGTCCTGCAGCGTCTCTGCCAGAATGACGATGTCATCTGCAAATCGCAGGTGGGAGATGTATCCACCATTTATGTTAATGCCACGTCCTTTCCAGTTCAGCGTCTTGAACAAATCCTCCATTGCATTTGTGAACAACTTCGGGGAGATGACGTCCCCTTGTCTCACTCCTCTATGCAATGGTATGGGTTTTGTTTGCTGATTCTGTACTTGGACGGACATAGTTGCGGCTTGGTAAAGACATTTCATCACCTGGATGTACCGCCAATCTACTTGGCATCGCTGCAGGGACTCCAGAACTGACCAGATTTCAACCGAGTCAAAGGCTTTCTCATAGTCCACAAATGCTAGACACAGGGGCTGATTATACTCCTCAGTCTTCTGTATAATCTGCCGCACTGTGTGGATGTGGTCTATGGTGCCGTATCCGCTCCGAAATCCAGCCTGTTCCGGTGGTTGGAATTCGTCGAGTCTTCGTGCAAGACGGTTCGTGATTACTCTTGAGAAAAGCTTATAGACGTGGCTTAAAAGGGAAATAGGTTTTGTCACCCTTTTTGAAGAACAGGACGACCACACTCTTACTCCACGCCTCCGGAGTTCTCCTTCAAACAAGACAGCGTTAAAAAGCCTTTGAAGCTCCCTTAGAACGGGTTTGCCTCCAGCCTTAAGTAACTCTGTCGTAACGCCGTCTTCTCCAGGGGCTTTTCCATTTTTAAGCTGCCCAAGAGCAATCTCGATTTCGTTATTGCTAACTTCTGGTAGGTCTTCGGTATAGTGGCGTGTCAATATGGCTCTAGTGTCCTCATTGCCGGGATCAGGGCGAGATGCATGCGAGGCGTATAACCGGCCATAGAAGTCTTCTATCTCCGAGAGTACTGCCGGCTTCGAAGCAGCAATGTCCCCATTCGCTGTAGTCAGCTTCGTTAGGTGGCTTCTTCCGAGAGATTGTACAAACACCTTTGACCCCCGATTTTGTTCAATAGCTCTTTCGATTAAAAGAGTATTGTAGCACCGGAGGTCGCGTCGCACACATTTATTGATCTCCCGGTTGAGAGCCCGAGCTTCCAATGTAGTAGCGGGTGGGTCTTCACGTCGCTGCCTCATTAGCCTTAAGGTCTTCTCAGAGAGTTTAGACTTCCTACCCCCTCGCCTTCTGCTGCACAATCTCGATCCTTCCTCCCTGAGGACACGAACCATATTTTCAAGTTTCTGGTTAAATATAAAGTGTTTGTATATTTTATTTATTAAGTGCTATATGATTGGGTGGAGGACCAAGGGATTAATTGCATTTCCAGTGACATACTTTCACTATACCTATAGTAGTTATACCCATTGTGTTCAAAACGTTAAATGTAAGTTTATTTTTATTTTTAAAGTGCCATATTGCACAAGTTACATATGTCCACAGTTACTACATATTATTTTGCTCAATATTATAACTTGAATTTGTATTGTATGTTAAAACGCGAATTTTAATTATCATACAATTTGTGTTGTTTTTGAAAAACATTATTCTGATTTCGTCAAAACATTCAATGTTATTGTTGTCATTTTTTTTGTTATTTACAGTATCGTTACCTTCTGTATCATTCTAATTTCATGCTTCATTAAGACATTTGTTTTTATTAAGTGTTGTCAGAGTCAATAACCGAATCTGCACTTGAAAACAAGTGTAATACATTTGAATGATTTTTCAAGGTACTGTGAAAATATAAGACTATTTTATTGTTCGAATCCTTTAATTGTTAAAATTAAAAGTGTACAATAGTGTACAAATATGGGACGCATACTCAAAGAAACACGTTTATTGTAAGAGCTCCCCCTAAATATTAAATTTGTTTTTTTTTTAGTTTCTTGTTATTGCGGCAATAGAATTACATCATATTTTGTGACTATTGCGGTTTTTGGGATAATGATAGACAGACGGAGAGTATGACACAACAAAGTCTTAGCAATAGCTTCAATAAGCTTATTTTGGGTCCCTAAAAAACTGGGAAAGTCACCCAAGCAAAGAAAAATATTTCGGTCACAATGTCAACTTTTAAAAAAATGTGACCCCAATTGAATATCCCTTTGAACAAAAATAATGCAACATTGACCCAAAATATACAATGCAAATTAATAAATGCACAAATTCTATAGAACAGATAAAAAAATCATCTGAACCGTACCATCCATTCTCATCTCCATTGTAATCGACCAGTCGACCCAGTAATAGGTTTTTTTTTACTTTATTATTATTTTTAATTCTACATGGCCTTAGCCTTGTAGATTAAAAGAGTTTGTCATTATTTTCAATTGTTTTTTTTTTCGAATCGAACGTAAAAAGGTTGTAACGAATGACGGTTTAATTTTTTAATTAGAAAATGACACATTAGCTTAGGTACACAGTAAAGTATCTTACAATTGACTTGAAAGCTCGAAGTAATACTAAAACAACCAATAAAAAAGGGGTGTTAATATCAAAAAATGAACACTATATGGACAACATGAAAACTTGGATCACAACTCCCAAGCTACAAAATTAATATGTAATTCTGCTAAGCTCTTTCTCAAAATTTAACCTAAAGTACGTGCAATAATAAACGCCAAGTCTTATCGAATTACGATGTCAACTGACATAATAGAATTAGCGTCGTTTCGGTATGAAGTTTCTAGGTCAATATCGTTATAGTACAAGAGGTAGCGACTGAATTAATTTCACAAGCTCTTTAGTAAACGGATTCGATTATACAGATCTTGAGTTACAAAAAGCGACCAATTTCGAAGTATTAGATAGATATAAAAAGGTTTGTGGCAGACGGTCAGACAACCGACAGAGTACAGTACAGAGTGATCCAAAAGTGCAGTAGCTATAATGTACATTAATCCTCAAACAAAACTTCACTACATAGTATAGTTTATGGTTTATTTACACACCTAAATAACTAAAATATAAATAAATAATTTAATTAAATATGCCGATATTATCCCTAAAAAAAAAAAAAATTAATTGTTTAAGTTACTTATACTGTAATGAAAATAAACTGTTTAACTATCTATGAATGTAATAATATAAATAGTAAGTAATATAAAATTTTGTACAATAATTTAATTTAATGCACGTTAGTTTTCTCTAAGGCGAAAATAACTGTTATATCAATAACACTAACATATGCAATTGATAACATAAGAATGTATATTGTTTGTTTTGCATGTATGCTATAATATGTATCTCAGTTAGTTTTATAATCTCTCCCAAAATATTTTCTGTTAGCATTTCTCATTTAGCTGGTTTACATCGCTTAAACCCCATAGAGCACATAATGTAAGTGACTTAGCTATAGGAAATGGCATTCACTGTATAATCTGAGCTTGGGGGTGGAGCACTGGTGACTTGTATCACGGGTTTTTAACGGAACCTTTTTCAAGCACCAGTCTCTCACATTCGGGTTTCATATGATACAAATTGTACTCACCTAGACTAAGCACTCTGTAACCTACTTGTGAGAGAAAATAAACATCTTTTTACTTTACTTTACTATTAATTTATTTATTTCATTTAGTATAGAACAAAGTAGCTTTCTCTGTCCCTTAAATCTTTAAATTATCTTTTTTTTCGTTTTTTTTTAATGATAGAGGGATTAAAGAGGCTGGTTTTTATTTAAAATTGACCTGAAACAAAGCGTGGGCGGGTCATGAAATAGAAGTAGGTACCTAATAATATTAGAGCAAATCAAAAAATCCAAAGCTCTCACTCTACATAGATGACACACATAAGTATTACCTTAGGGGTGAGAGTCATCCACCCTCATCCGCTCCCCCGTAAATCCGGTGATGATGACGAGGCTACTCCAAGCCATCATCGTAAGTCAGTTAGGAAAATAAAACATAAGTACTACCATCACTCGAGCTATAGATTACGTCACAGTTATGACGTATGCAAGTCTGGTAATGACCTTGCACCAACGCTGGAGTTCACCGTTCGCTTGTTTTTTGCCGCCGCGTTCTTTTTTTTGCCGCTGCCCACTCCGAAATAGCGAAATGTCTTCCGCATTCAATCTTGACCGGTTTTTGTTTTCAATTGATTAATGTCGTTTATCTTTAACAGTGGGGGGGGGGGGGGTTAGCTATAAGAGATCGTGTTTTGTTTTTTTGCTCAACTTTCTATGACCTTGGCTTAGTTTTTTGGGACTTAGTTTGACGAACTACTATTTCTTCCACCATAAAGTATGCTATGGGTTCGATGGTGTACTTAGTAATATGCCCTGGTCTCTTGATCTAGGGTTAGTGAATTCGATCCCTATTAAGGGCGAATATTTTTATTTCTTTATTTGATGGTTGCACCATAAAATTAATAAAAAATATTTCATCATCATCATCATTGTAATGAGCATCTTCTGTGTCCAGTATTCGGTTGTGTTCTTTTTCTATTAGAATTTTGATTCATTGTAAGTGTCTAAAAATAGACTACTCATATGCATAATACTTAGTCTAATAGCTTTGTTACGAAACAAGCGCACAAACAATGCTATAGCTTCATTATTCTCGGTGGTTATTTTTGTGAACAATTGAACTGTCACATTGTCACCATCTATGTGTCTGTGTTCCAATAAAACGTCGCTTGTGATATCTCCTAATATCTTTCGCAGTGAATACTCTTTGAATAATTAAGTTGGAATCGGAGTATAATAAATTGACGAACATTTCAACGCACCAAATTATTTTATTGCGCAATAGTCGTTTAGCGCTTGGTAAATTAAGTATACAAATTATTTTTACCGTTAAATATACGTGGTTACGTTGATACGGAAAACGCGTAAATGTATCTCACTTAAACTGGTGTAAATGCAAAAAACCATCTCAGATATAACAATGGACACTATTTAAAATAGTGTCCATTGTGCCTGTCGACCTCATAAAATGTGAACTTCATGGCCACTTACCATCAAATGGAGTGTGGTGATCCTGAACACCCAATTAAAACAAAAAAGTCCTATTTGATCCATTTATATCACGTAGAGTTTAATAATTGCCATTCAAGACAATAAATACACAATTTAAGTAGCTCATAACTAGTACACAATAAATCGTTGTGATTGGACGATAGCCCTTATTCTATTTTGGTTGTACCAAAACCCAGTGACCTGATTGGCGGGAATGCATGACGTGATTAGTGGCCGACGTTGCGTGCTGCCTTTGAGGCGACATGCTAGCCTTCTGAAATGGGTCTGACCAATGAGGTCCTCTCTCCTTATTACTTGATACCGGCACGTGCCGGGTCTTTATATGGCCGTAGGGCACCCTATAGTGACGCTCTGAGCCGAGATCCTAGAACCTAGAAACTTCGCTTACATTTTTAGGGGTGAGAGCTATCCGCTCTCCGCAAACCCAGTGATGTTAACAAGGTTACTTGAAATTTAACTTTCGCGTTCCATTACACTAAATATCGCCAATGATTTGTATTTATGTATTTGCTAGTCCTAATATCGCGTGTAGACCCATAAAGACTAATATTTAAGGTTACTTCTATTGGAATATACGTTTAGAAATACCTCCATGATGGTAAGCAGCTGTAAGCTCCACATAATATTAGCTCGACAGGCATAATAGACCCTATTGAGCCTGTCGACGTCACCCTGAAGGCTGCCGCTGCATCATCTATACAGGATACCGTTTTACGATCCGCCTGAAGCCGCTTTGTTGGCCCTCTCACACATTTTGTATCCTCATTATTTATTATACGCTCATCGCTATATCTTCTTTGTTCCAGAACAATCCAGAATGTTCCAAGGCGGCTTGCTCTCGAAGCTCCAGGGCTTCTACAAATGGTACGTGCTAGGACTGGTCTCCGTCGGCTACATCTTGGGAGAGCTTGGACATTACCTCATTGGTGAGTGAACTGCTTTTTTTTCTAACTGACTACGATGATGGCTTGGAGTAGCCTTGTCATCATCGCCTGACTTGCGGGGGAGCGGATGGCTCTCACCCCTAATAAAGAGGGAACTGTAAAATTTATAGTATCTATTACTACAGTCTAAACTTGTGACTTTGTCCACGTGACTTCTTTTATCGCGGAATACATTACTATCTTTATGATGAAGTCGGTTAAAATTTGCCTATTTCCTTTCAGCTTCTAGACTCAGTGTACCAAATTTCATTCAAATCGCTGTGTTATAGGCGTATTAGATAGAACTTTAAACTTTCATTGTTACACACATTAGAAAACTAAATATGTCCTTTATGTTGTATGCTCCCGATATTTCGGCACTGTTGCAAGCGCCATGATCACGGGTCAACTGAATTAAAAATAAAAATATCCAGGATATAGTCAGTTTTCTAAAATCAGATAGAGTTAAAAAACACTTGCAAGGATTCTATTGTAGATAGATAGTTCAATCTAACATCATTCATAACTCGTGTGCTTACGATACTTACCACGAGATTAGATCAACGTATGTGATGTGGTGTAATATTTATTTATAGAATTTCACGTTTTCGCCTACCTTATTTTTTTTGTTGAGTACTCAGTAGGTACTTACTAGATTTAACACAAGGCGTAATATGGTAGGAACTCATACATATATTGGAATAGATTAGAATGATCGTTATTTGATACAAATATGATAACAATTAACTATTTAAACTGATTTCTTGTATCTCTACCTTTGAGATTTTCACTTTGTATTCGGTCTTTTTCAAGAAAATACAAGACATAACAATAAATTGATACATGTATGTTATATGTATGATATCATTAACGGTGAAGAAAAACCATCGTAAGGAAACCTGCACACCTACAAAGAAATTCTAAGGTTGTGTAGTCGACCAACCCGCACATGGCCAGCGTGGTTGACTAAGGCCTGATCGCCTAATTCAGGGTAGACCCGTGCCCCAGCAGTCGGGACGTATACGGGTTGATGATGATGATGATGATGTATGGTATCTATTTACATTTTATGTAAAAAACAACAAAGTCGTCAATTAAAACAATATTGTCATGAGTTATTTTTTTTACAAAACATAAATAGGAAGTGAACTTAAGGACACACAAGTAGATAAATCAAGTAATTATATGCAAAGGACACGATCTATGCAATTTAAGTATGACTCGGTTATTATTGCAAAGGCAATATTATATTGTTGCGAACAAATTTATGTTCACATTTACATCGCTTAGGATGCTTACATAAATAAATTCCAACAGGTGTATTAAGGCGACAATACGCAATAAATCAAAATAATAATTTACTAAGTACTTACTTATTTGAAACCAGTTTTTCATTACAATGATGGCATTGAGATCAAACAGTCAAGGACTTAGTATAATGAAGACAATGAGGAATAAGTTAACACAGCAATTTATTTATAATAAAATAATAATATAATTAAATACAATACATGTTCATGTTTGCCCACAAAAGAACAAGAAAGTGAATCTTCCAATCTTAAAAATGGAGACAACGTTCATAATTGTCCTCTTTTGACATCGCTGTAGTCAGTTAAGAATAAATAAAATGTGTAGTAGGTACCTAATGCTAAGCTTAAGTCTATCTATGTTATTTTATCATAGAGTTATTGTGATATAATTTTAAACTGTCATGGTTACACTCATTAGAAAACTGAATATGTACTTTGACTCGTGATCACGGCGGTTTTGAGCAAGGGTGCCGAAATATCGGGAGCTCATTAAAATAAAACAATATGGTAAATATTCCAGACATATATACAGTTCTCTAAAGTTATTGCAATAGTTTATTTAAGTATAAAGTTGATATTATTTTGGATTTCAAAGATTTTTTGCTCTACCTTAGTTACCTACTCAAATGAGGTTTTTATAGACAGAGACCGCCTACTGATAAAAAAAAGTATATATTTTTCCACTTACTTTATTAAGAGCGTTTATTAGGTTGTTAAGTTCCGAACGTCAAGGATCTGTAGCTTTGCGCAAATAGCAATTATGCCCCAAATTTTCTGAATTGTATCCGTGTGATTTAATGATGTGGTTACCAAATAATAATACATATATTCTTCTAGATGTTCTGAAATCTATAATATCCCGTCAAAAAGAGTACTAAATTCCAAGACCATCAAACGCATTAAATAATTAAATTATTGTGGTAGTGGTTGAACTTTTTATGCAACTTCACAATACAATGAGGTTTTTTCACTATGTTTTTCCTTCACCGTTACAGCGTCGAATAACGAATTTCAAATTTTAAAACATAGTGGTCCGTGGCGGGGTTGAACTGGCGACCTCTCGCCTGGCAAGCTAGGACATTTACTACTCTCTACTCGACGCTTTTGAATTTTGATTTTGCAAAATGTGTATATTTATTCTATCAGTTTTGATAGTTGAAGCCATGTCAGAGGCGTAGGCCTTTGACATGAACCGCCCGTAGGGGCGGCTTAAACTCTGACACCAGGTTGTTCATCAACCACACGATAAGAAGAAGAAGAAGAAGATCAGTTTTCAATTCAATTGTCTATTCAATTTGTCTTCTGACTCTTGCGACTGACGAAAAAGTAAAATTTTAGATTTTCGCGTTCCATTTCACTAAAATTTGTCTTTATGGGTCTCTACACGCGTTATTAGGAGTAGCAAATTACATAGCTACTTACTGCCCGAAGTTTCGATTGGGTTACACCAATCATGGTCGCTCGCGACTAATTCTCTTGACACGCGAAATTTTAGTGACGAAAAAGTGTTAGGTAGGGTGGGACCCCATTACGGCACCATTGGGAAGTTACAATTTTATAATGACATCTGTCATCTTCAGTCTTCCTGTGAACACGTGCGCTATAAAAAGATAGAGGGATTTAAGAGGAAGATTTTCTCTCTAGGTCACTCATAACTAGATATACTGTGTCAACATAAAAAAAAACTGTTTAGTCCTACTATGTGAGGAGATTTAATGAATCGTAATTCTCAACAAGATTCGCGTTGGCCGATACCGCGAAAGAATACATAATTGTTACAAAACTGGTTACTTTAATGTTACATAACGCTATACCCTTAATGAAGCGATATTAACTACTGCAAAAACCAGTGATTTCGACGTGTTTTTGCGCTGTTTCCATGTCGGGTTGTTCAAAGTCAGGGTCGGTGTGTAAAAAGTGATGATTCGATATGCTTGATTGATGGAACAAGAATAGACCTGACGCTATATGACTTGGAAATGTTTGCTTGGTCTATTATTAGACACTATGTGTATGTAAAATTGTAAAATAATGTGCCTATACATACATATATTGAGGTCCCGTTAGAATCGTGTAGGTAGAAGAGGTCAAGATTGTTAGATAATGTTCAGCTTTTCATTACGTATGTGTCACTTTGAAACCTTTTCCAAGCTGCAGATTTTTTTATTCCTTAGGTAATACTATATGTAGTTACAAGCCAAAATAATCAAGATTGAAACCTAGATATCTATTCTGCGCTACCAATTAAATATAAAATTGTACAACATCACTTAGTGATCTGATTCCGGTCTAAGTTCCTTAAGCAAGCAATTGTGCTTCGGATGCTTCGGATGCGAAACAGGTACCTATATACAAAAACACATAAATATATAAATAACAGAACCAATGTCGATTTTCACGCAAATGACCCGAGTGGGTATCGAACTCAAGACTCTTCACGCAAGAGTCAGGAGCACAACCAATACGCCATCGAGCTATTCTAACTTAGAATGCAGTAACTGCTAATTTGTAATGTATAACTTGTTAAAACCATCACGTACCGTTTAGTGGATTCCGGATCTATAGTCAAGTAGTTTCTCACAAAAAAGTCCTTTGTATGTCGACAGTAGCATAGATACTTTGCATCCTTTCGCTTAACTAAGTACAGTAGCGGTACCATGAGTTGGCTATCGAAAACTTACGTACGTTAAAAACCTATCGAGTTGTTTTTTTTCATACGACCGATTTTGGTTCTTAGCGTTACCACCAGGGGCGCTGTACAAGTTCTTCATAGACATATTTACGTAGGCGATATCGAGTCCGTAACTTTTAAACTCATGGTAGCGCTACAGGTTGTAAGGAACCGGATATCAAAAAACCTAGTTGTCAAGCTATTGTTAAGTGACATAAGTTAGACTAAAGATTAATACCCCAAGAGCTGACAGGCATTTTTGAGTAAGTACATCCTTGAGGCACATTGAAAATATTATTGTCGATTAGTTGCGAATGTGTGGATGATGAAATGGCCGACCTGGCTGGGAGGTTGCGGGGCGTTAATGAGCTATGAATTTTTTAATTCGCAATTTTTCTCATGCAGAAAATGTTCTTGAGGCACTTTGAATCTTACAGCATTTTAAAGTCTGATGTTTAATTAAACGATATATCATAATGCCAGGCGATTTGGTTGGGATTTAAATGGTGACAGGCGATTTAAAGTTATATTTTTTTTGCGCAAAAAATGTACTCAACTGCCATCTTTTGAACTACCAAAAAACTTTTCACGTAGGTGCTCATGTTATGTCAAACTTGACAGCATTTATGGCATGCTGTACAAAGCACGATGCCATCTATGTGTAATTTTATGAACAATAGCTGACCCAACAGACTTCGTCCTGTCAAAACAAATTGTAAAAATTTGTTTGAAATTTGATTTTTTTTACATCTTGGGTGACAAATTTGGGTTTTTCGTACGGATCCCTACTTTTTTTGAAAATGTAATATGGCCTATAACCTTCCTCGATAAATGGACTATCCAACAGTGAAATAATTTTTTAAATCGGACCAGCGGTTCCTGAGATTAGCGCGTTCAAACAAACAAACAAACTCTTCAGCTTTATAGTATAGAATGTAAACTCAACTCTATGGACGAGTTCACAAGCGACGAGGAGATTCCATCAGATATCGATGAATAAAAAAAATTACATAAAAAGTATATCAAAAATTTTTTGTAAAAATTTATTTTTTTATAATAAATAATAATAAAATGATATCACCTGGCAAGATTAAATAACCGCCAGAACGGCCTGTCATTTGATATATGGCATCTTATCAACACAACAATTATTGTGTTTAAATCCCAGCTTGCCTCAAGTACATTTTTTGCGCAAAAAAAAATATAACCTTAAATCGCCTGTCACCATTTAAATCCCAACCAAATCGCCTGGCATTATGATATATCGTTTAATTAAACATCAGACTTTAAAATGCTGTAAGATTCAAAGTGCCTCAAGAACATTTTCTGCATGAGAAAAATTGCGAATTAAAAAAATCATAGCTCATTAACGCCCCGCAACCTCCCAGCCAGGTCGGCCATTTCATCATCCACACATTCGCAACTAATCTACAATAATATTTTCAATGTGCCTCAAGGATGTACTCAAAAATGCCTGTCAGCTCTCCGGCTATAAGCAATTGTTCTGACCTCTAAACGTAAGGCAATGTCAGATCGTAAGATTGTCATTTATTGCCTATTTAACCGACTTCAAAAATGGGGTCCCTCGATTTATGTTCATGAAATATAAAAGATTGTCATATTTAATAGTATTTCCTGTCTGTTAAGATACCTACTTCTGATTAACATACACACTTTTTATGAAACACTTTGCCTAATTTAGAAGCTCAATTAAACCATTATAGATAATTTACTACTGATCCTGTGCAATCCATCCTTACTTAGAACAAACTCAGTCTGTCTGCCGTACTTTTAAACCCAAACTGTTTAAATTACGATTGGGATAAATATCGTCTCAAAGCTGAAAAAGGGCATAAGACTTATGCTATAAGTAGTAGACAGTAATGTTTTACGTAATAAATATTCATTAATTCATTTCATTTTTAAACGACTACAATCAGAAAGGTGTTATAAGCGAAAAGCCTGAAAAACATGACATATTCAACTTATATTGTTTCTTCTGAACTAGAGTCATAGGGCAAGGTATTTATATGCTTGATCTGGCCGAGAACCGGTTGAAATATCTCATGAGTTTTGGCCCTTATCAGGTGATTAAGGTACAGGATTTGCCATAAGGTATTAAGAATATGCCGTACTTACAATAGACTGTGTGCTAAGTCGGACAATCTGGATATTTTTAATAACAAGTACAGAGAATTTATTAGAAATATTTTGTTAACTTTCTGAAATTTGTCTGTTTTTAAACGGTTTTATTTATTGTTAACTTTTAATTATATTACTTTATAAGAATTCTATTTGTAAGTTTTAAATATTGTGTAAGTGCTGTAAACACCTATAATTAGTGTGCGTACCGGAATTTCTTCTTGTCGCTCTACATTTAATTTTAGATTAAGTTTCAGTATGTACACTGTTGGTGTTTCTTTTAAATAAATAAATAAATAAGGTCTCTACTCGCTAAAGATTGACCTTGTCATAATCATGACCTCGTCTCTTGTCTCCAGGCACAACGTCAAAAGTGACAGCGGAAGATCTCCACTACGGCGACAAGTCCTGCCAACTGAACGCGACACATCTCTCCCTTAGCCAGCTACCTGTCACCTGCGAAGATGTCAACACCACTGATGTGTATGTATTTATTAGTATTTCTTTTAAAAAAAAGGTTGACCACATTCCACCTTTTGGGAAGCGATCGTGAGATCTACATATCATGTCAACAGGCACTCACCCAGAAGGCCTGCTTAAATGCCGTTTCACGCCCCGTTCGAAGAGCCCGGTATTATAGGAGGGAGGTAAAACATGAGCTGGAAGGGCATTCCATGCCTTAATGGCACAGGGCTGAAAAGAGGAACTGAACCTCTTGGTACGGGCCACCATTCCCTGTATGGTATGTGGATGGCAACGCTGTCCATCACTTCCTGCGTGTGCTACGACCCTGATACACCACTTTCGCTTCATTCACATCCATCAATCTCTTCATGCATGCTCGTTGATTACGGGTACTTTTGATTTGACGCTTCTTCAAAATTTGACCTATTTGGTCATGGAAGGTCTTTCTTGGCCTTCCGCTACCGACATTGCCATTTATTCTTCCGCTATATATTCCTATAGACACAATGAAGGTATCAAATACATTGTACTCCTTTATATAAAAATCATAACGTCCAATTATAAAACAATAGATAAATGTTATGTGATTGCATAGATATCACATCAAAGACTATTAAATATTTTAATTATCAACATTCCTTAACCGGTCATAAAACAATAGTATTGTAATTTATTCTGATTGCGATGATTAAGTCTTAAGAGTAAATAAAAATAAATATTAAAGTGTAATCGGTTTGCATTGTCATTGTTGTCACACCGTATAGATTATGTTATCTGTGGTATAGATACGTTTAAATCGATTTTTTTATATATAATTTTGTTTTTACAATTGCAACTTATAATAACTTATAAATAACGTTTTTATTAAAAATATTAAAAAATTCTTCCTTTACGCAATCTAAGAAACCAAGCTTTACTCTATTTAGACATTAAATCCAAAAAATTTAAGCTATTTTGAATGAGACTTGTAAAAATAGTGGCTAAACTCTCGTATGTACCGGTAACCTAGGTAATTAATAACCAACCCAGAAAGCCAATTCATATTTGAGAACGTGTTAGGAATCGAACCGAGTTACGTAAGCAAATTATATAAATGATCAACTTTGTGTAACTAACAAGCTTCTTATCGTCAGCAATATAATATTAATTAATGTAAAAAAGATACCTAATGATTAGTGACTTGCGAGGCACAGGCATTAACTTTTTTTTGTACAGCTGCCTACACAAGTTAATTAAAAAAATTATTATAGGTAGGTATAACAGTTACCTAAGTTTTTTTACTAATTCTGGTCTTCACTATAACAAATTGCTTTCCTAAGATTCCCCAAAAAGTTTTATATCGCATAAATTGTATGTTTCTGATGTCACCTTTTGTGGCATATAACTTTTTTTTTAGTTAAGGGACTTTACATAATATTAATGGAGTTTTGACAAATTTAATTCTAACCCAGTTTAAATTTGGGATAAATGCGTTTTAAGTGTATTGTTTTATTAGGAAGGAAGATCGGTATCGCTATAAAAAGGGTATGTATATTTTTAAACAGTACACTCTCCTTAACTGGTTTAAAATATAAAAAAATAAGAAAAAAATATCTAACTACAACTTCTGATTAATATGTAAATAATCAATGAGTACGTTGTAGCTATAAAGTAGTTTTTTGTATGACTGTACGTACCTGTAGAACAGGTTAGTAATTAAAGTATAACTAGATGTTATACTTTAATTGAATCAAATAATGACCACATTCATAATTAGCCGTTTAACCAGCAATTATTACTAAATTAATGAATTTTAATTACGTATTGTTGACAATGTAAAAAAAGACTTTGTAAAGCAGGAAGCATACGAATGAAAAAGATTTTATTTGTTTAAAAGTACCTATTATATTTCTTTTGTAGCTTTGTCACACATAAAGAAATATAATTTTAAAACTATACACCGATTACGTTTAGTGGTCTATCAAGGTCAAAACAAGAAAGCAACTCAGAAGATAAACAAAGAAATTGAGAAATACAAGGTAACAAAAGTTGTCAAGATAAAGTCGGTTTCGCTCCCATTGTTCAGTAGTTCAGGCTGATATAAGTCCTGAAAAAAATGTTTGTAAATATGAAACATAGGTTGCGTAGTGTATGCTTTTTTATTTTAACTAGATAAACGTCAAAAACTGAAACTTAAAAAGGTTTTGTTGTAGGTAATTCTAGAAGCACTCTGCATATCGAAATTTAAAAACAAATAAACACTTATTTTATTTTAAAATATTTGCATTACATATGACTTACATGCTACATAATTATAACACCTAACATTCATATGTACCTTGAGAGGCATTGCAAAGTGGGAGAGAAGAGGGCAGACATATAAAAAAAAAATCAAAATAATAGAGTAAATGCTGGAGTTTGGTGTTATTTGTCATTTCATATTTATTTAAACTTATCCTCAAAATATTCATTTATTGTGTAGTAGCTATTATTAATAAGAAAATGCTTAATTTCTTTAATGAATTAAGGATATTCTTCTATTTCTTTTAAATGATTTGGTAGTTTATTATACACTTTCACTGACATTGGGTAGGGTCCAGAGCTATGTATTGTTAAGTTAGATGGGATTTGGATGAGATCATTTTTATTACGGGGAATGTTACGTCTAGGAGCGTCAATTGTTTTAGTATAAAGATGGGGGTGTTTTCTGATGATTTTACACTTAATGCAATGTACTACTAGTTTTTATAAATATTGCACCTTTTTAGTTTGTAGAGAAAATTAATTATTATTATTAAAGCTTTATATCAGCAAATTGTAAACATTTACGTATTTGTGTATACCATTGTTGATTCTGATATCCTTTACATACGAGTAAGTGCTTAAGCAACTTAAGTACTTCGGAATCAAAACAATGTATGTGATGTTGTGTGGTATCTAAATATTATATATCTAAATATGTATATAGGTATAACTCAAAAGTGACTAACTGACCTAGTGATCTATCAACGCACAGCTCAAACCACTGGACGGATCGGGCTGAAATTTGGCATGCAGGTAGATGTTATGACGTAGGCACCCTCTATGAAAGGATTACTCGTAGCAAGGGCGGGTCACTAGTTTATAATAAAGCTCTAGCAAAATATAAGGCCTGATGGGAAGCTGATCCCCAGGAAGCATTAGAAATAAACAGTCATTATTATTATGACATTTCCCATTAAATGGATGGTGTAATTACTCAAAACATCTCGACGGCAAGAACAAAGAGTCGAACGGATTAATTATTGTCCGTCAGAACATATCAATTAACTTCTACGCAGATACTAATGCCTCTGATGTAATGTCTCTATGAGCTAGTTAAAACAATCGTCTTTACTTATTATTCGCAATCGTGCTATTCTTCAATTCATGCAAGATAAACAGTGTAGATATTTATCTTTTTATAAATACTGCGTTACTAGGTACAAACAATAAATGTAAATGATTCGTAGTTTGTTCTTACAGTGCCTATACTATAGAAAAGACGATAGGCACAGAAGAATTAGAACTAGAATTAGACTGGTATCAGCGCCAACCGAAATAAATAAATTACACAACATCGCATACATTGACCAGTAGCGCTACCATGAGTTTAAAAGTTACGCACTCGATATCGCCTACGTAAACATGTCTATGAAAAACTTATACAGCGCCACTGGTGGTTACGCTAAGAACTGAAATCGGTCATATGAAAAAAACAATTCGATAGGTTTTTAAAGTACGTAAGTTTTCGATAGCGAACTCATGGTACCGCTACTGATCCCGTGGTAAGTAGCTTAAGCACTTGTGTTACGGATATATCAGAATCAAAGTGGATACACAAATAACTGAGGAAAAAACACCGATTTTCGTCAAACAAATATTTGTCCCGAGTGGGAACCGAACCCACGACTCTTGGAACCGTTGTTAGTGAGCCTGGGCCACTAACCATTGTTCCTCTTAGCCAATAACAATCTAATTGTATGCCCTTGCTACCACGATAACTTGACCATGATAGCCGACAAGGTTGTCCCTTATAGACAATATGGCCAGTCTTAAAGTGAATCCTAAAATTACAACATTCACTGGATTAGCATCCAATCGCTTTTGTTATCAGCAGTTATCCCGCCCAGTCAATCGTGAAATGAGGTGATTATGGAGATTTTAACAAACAAGCAATTTTATGCAATTAGCTAACGCCGAAGGATAGGTATTTTTATCCGAGACTTAGAAAGCGCTTTGTGTATTGATACGAGAAGTAAATTAAGCAAAGTACCAATGACTACCTTTAAAAGATAGGTTTACTTATAGTTTTATAAATAATAAATATTTGAGACATTTCTACGCTCGGTCATCTGCTTGTACTATGTGCGTCAGAGACTGATATATAATAAACATAACATAATCACAACCAGGCACGGAACCAAAACCGATGTTCATCACACAAATATTTATCCCGAGTGGGAATCGAACCCACGTTTTTTGGAACCGCCAGCCAGAGTCACTAACCGCTATTCCATCAGTCAACACAGAACAGTTTGTAACGTACAGTTGTAACCAGTTAAATCACAGTATCATTCATAGCTATTTTACATGACCTTCAAAATATAGACTACCTATTTGCAATAATAAGGAAACTTACTTTTTACACACAACTTGTATAAAGCACTCGAAAAAAGGTAATAGGTGTCTTTAGTTACCATATCGCCTTTGGGTATTAAACTTTTTATCAATACAGACCTGAAATTGATATTTTAAAAACCTATCGCGGAAGTAGTCAGAACTAGAATACTAGGATTAGACTATAAGGACACAATTGAAAGGTCGATAGCAACATAATTTCACATTCAGCTGAAATGCGGAAATCGAGAAATATATATAACAGGTTACATAATCCCCAATGTCACTGTACTTATATGTACACTTTTATATAAAAAGTGGTAAAGTTGCCGGACTACAAATTAGATAATATTATGTACGTTTTTTATAAGTAGTTCTTAACGACTGTTCGTACGTTATTATTATCTGTCAAAGAAGTAATGTAAACTTAGATAGAATAATCAAATGTACATCTATTACAACGAATAATAAATTACAAACAAATAAAATTAATTATCTCTGTTTATCGATGTTTTATACAAATAAAATATCGTGTAAATTGTATTATGTACTTTTATTGTAACGCCATCTCTGTAAATTGTTTTTATTTTTACAAGCTTTTATTATGTAGGTACAACTTACATTTCGCCCGCAACTCCGATGGCTTAAAACTTTACTCACTTATAACAAAGTAGGCTAAAAAGTAATTATTGCTCTTTCTTAGACTATCTGAAAACCAAATTTCATTTATACTTTACTGCAGATACTTAAAATCGTCATTCATCATGTGCTGCGGTTGCTGTGGTTGCGGATGTCCCAAGATAACTATCTATACATGCTGCACCAAGATTTGCTGAAAATGAATAACATTACACTGCGGCATTCCTCTAGCTGCCGACGCCTTGGGCCTACCTGGCGGCAAAGCATCGAAGATGAAGTGGAGCCAGATTTACAAGCGTTCTGAACGTATCTTGTGATGTCTTTGTAGTGTTAATAAAGTGTATCGAAAGTGTATCGATTTATGTTTGAAATGAAATTTGGTTTTCAGATTGAGCAATTTTGGCGTGAACGCCAATTTTGGCAATTATACTTGCACAATGTATAATTTAAAACTGTCCACATTAGAAATATTAAACGATAAAATTATCTTTCAAAAAATCAGCAACTTTAGCAGTTACACGGGATCAGGCCTACCTTTAAAGTATTTCAATGACTACATCTCTCATTCCTTTCCAGATGTGAATCCCTTATGCTGAATGGCACACGGTACTGCGAATGGGGTTACAACGGTTTGGGGATAGACTACCAGGTCCTGGCCGGTCCAGCCTTCATGGCTGTGTTCACCGTTGTCGGAGTAATACTAGGAGTGGTCGCTGACAAGTAAGTTTACTTCATTATCAACAGCCAGCTAGTCCGGTGATGATGACAACGCTGCTGATGATTAAGATGATCATGAAAAAATCGGCCAAGTGCAAGTACGACGAAGGGTTCCGTACCAATTACGTAAAAAAAAAAGTTTATTGCATGGTCCCCCTTAATTATTTATCTTTTTAAATTTTTAGTATGTTGTTATAGCGGCCACGGAAATACATCATTAGTGAAGTGAATTTCAGACGGACAGACGGACGGCGGAAGCTTAGTAATAGGGTCCCGTTTTTACCTTTTACCCCAAAAAAAGCCTTAGCATTCCTTAATAAAAAATACATTAATTAATAAATCTCTATCAAGGTCGGCGCCATGTTCAAATCAGACATCTTATTTAGCATAGGTTTTTCAATAGTAGCTAGAAGTATTTACTGTATTTATACTTGCTTGCTAGGTATACCTAGTCACTTATTGTGTACATATTATATCACCTGTTGGTCTATTGGTAGCAAGTGCTGCGTTAGGACCGAGAGGTCCCCGGTTCGAGTCCGGGGTCGGGCAAAATTTGTGTGAGTTTTTCTGTAATGAAATGACTCAGCCCGGAGTTAGGAAGTTGGCGGTTGAACGCCCGTGCCTCGGAAAGCACGTAAAGCCGGTGGTCCTGCGCCCGATCTCTCATTGGTCATGTCGGATTGTCGTCTCACCGAATTATGGGAGTAAGGGAATAGAGAGTGCACTTGTGTTTGCGCGCACACTTGTGCACTATAATATGTTCTGCGCACTTGGCTGATCTCAATTGAGATCGGCCGCCATGGCTAAAATCGGTCGGACGCCTTATATTTATTGTGTACCTATATAGGTATCTCACCTGTCAAAACCTTCTACAGATACAACAGAGCTCGCGTCCTCTCTTTCTGCACCCTGGTCTTCGTGATCGCCATCTTGCTGATGGGAACCGTCAAAGAGTACTGGCATTTGGTCATCCTGAGGATGATCATGGCAGCAGGAGAGTCTGGCTGCAACCCTCTCGCCACTGGCATCCTGACCGACCTGTTCCCTGAACACCAGAGGGCACTAGTGCTGTCCATCTTCAACTGGGGCATCTATGGTGGATACGGTATCGCTTTCCCTGTGGGAAGGTATATACCTGATGTGAACGCGTGGGGACTTGTAAGTAACGCGTTTGTATACTCGACTGTTATACGCATTGATTGCCTCTTTGATCTGTTAGTTTTTATTTTCTTTAAATCGAGCTTTAATGGAAATAGGCCGAGATTTAGCCAGTGAACTAACTCAGGGTGATTAGTTAGATTATAGAGAATTTCCTTTATATTCCAGCTAATTTCGAACTATTTCGTTGTAGATTTTAATTTACGCTGTTGCTACATTCTTTTTACTGCTTTACTTGCTATACTCATAAGTAGTTTTAAGTGCAACATTGTGGGACTGACTTAATCAATATTATTATTATTATATATTGGAAAAGTTAGTTTATGGTGGGTCAAAAATGGTTGGTGGGTGGGATTCAGTGGTTATAATCGCTCAGTTAGACCAACTACACATTTTTCCGAATATCGCATGGATTTTTAAAGGAGATCTTTTCGATCGGGCACTATATATATATATATATCTATATCTTCTTGCAGAGCTGGAGAGTGTGTTACTACGGCGCTGGAATCGTGGGTCTGGTCATCGCTTTGCTGACCTTCCTCACCCTTAGGGAGCCAGAAAGGACCACAATCGGAGAAGAAGGTAAGAATCTTAGAACCTAACATACCAGGCGTACATCACCGAAGTCAACTTGTTTCATAAAACTCCAATTAATCTTATGGTTCCAATATTCTACTATAGTATTTTTCACGTAAGATGATCCCTGTGACACTTCATTGTGTTCTGAATCACGCATTTTACGTTTGACAAAGGAAAATAATTTTATTGCACACTTTTTTCATTTTATTGCGGCGTCATTAGGAAAAATATTAAAATAAATATTTTTATACTTTTAAATGACAAACAGTATCGTTTAGTTTAATTTAATGTAATAGAACATTTAAAAAAAATACCTATGCAGTTCGTATACGTAGAAAAAAGTGTGCAATGTAATGTAATGTGTGTAAAATACGTGATTCAGAACACAATGAAGTGTCACAGGGATCATCTTAGCTGAAAAAGAGTATAGTATATTAAGTAGAATATAGGACCTAAGCACGGATCCAAACACATCATTGTAAATTATGAACAAACCAGCCAAAATACAGTGCAAGTATAACCTGTATAACCCTGCAGTATCAAAAGCGAACTGAAATAAAAATGTATCATCGGCAATACTGCTAATCTGTACCCGGATAGTGTAAATCTTTATGTGATAGACACATTAGATATTTATATTGTATTATCTGAGATAGAGATTTACACCGATTAATCTCATATTTAAATTATCATTTAGTGTATTAGGTACTCTATGGAATCCAGCGTCGGACTGGCCATACAGTCAGGGTGGCATTTGCCAGCCGGGCCCCAGCCTACGCGGGCCCCCCACTGGCCTGTCTCGCCCGCTTGCATTTCTCGGAAACTATGCTTCTCACAAAAATATTGCTTATGCTATTAGCAAATTGCCTTGCCAACAAATAAATACGTTTAAAATTACTTTTTATCCTAAATTAAAGATTTAAAAAGTCATTAGCAAAATAAAGAGATCGTCCCTTATTTTTTTTATTTAAAGCAAAAAAGACGCATAGTTTCCGAGATATCGTGAAAAAAATGTTTTCTCATCCCTTTTTCAAGATGGCGGCCGGGGACAAGGGCCCCCACATACTTGAAGTTCTATTGACCAAATGACCACTACAAACATGTTCTAAAAATAAAATTGCGTTCTCTCATAAATACAATACATACTCGGTAATTAAATTGTAACAATTCAAATTAAATTACAAAGCTGAAAGTTCTTTTCTTTTTAAAAAAAAATACTAGCTAGGTTTATACAGGGTATCCCAAAAAATTATGTCAAGCGAATATCCTAAGATAGAACACTCCGTGGGGCTTTGAAACACCCCCATGTATGTTACGCGATTTTTTGAGTTATTATTTTTATTAAACTTTTGAGAATATTTGACATAACCGATTAAAAAGTTCAAAAAAAAATTCTTTTTGCAAATCAATTTTCATGAGTTCTTCTTTAATGCCTAAAATATATTTATAACTTAAATGGAAGTTTTCAAAATGATGGCACATACTGAAAAATTATGTTCTGTAAATAATGTCTTAAATTTCAACTTTCAAATTAAAAATATTAGGATGTAGCTCAGCTTTTACAATCATTAATAAAAACTAGTACTTAACGGGCTACTTTTGGTTGAAAAATCATAAAATTTGTTATTTGATTACAAAGCATAATTTGGACATTTTATCATTTCTGAAGTTAAAAAGATTGTTAACAATCGAAATTATTACAGAAATGGTAAGATTTAACCATTTGAGAGTTTAATTTGTGATACTTTATTAAGTTTTGAAATGGACCTTAAATGAAAAAAAAGGAAGTGTATTTGATTATTAAAAAAATATTAGTGATCGCACTCAAAGTCCGTTAAGAAAGCAAAGTTCGTCGTAACAACAGGATTCGTCATGCGAAAACAGTGTTAACGCAAAGAAACCTAAATTAAAAAAAAATGACATCCAAATGTTTGCATCTGAGTGTTCCTGTATTAAATTTTGTTAGCAAACTAATTAACTTTAGAAATGATAAAATGTCCAAAATAATACTTCGTAATCAAATGGCAAATTTATGATTTTTCCACATCTCTGTCACATCTCATTATTTATTTATTTATTTAAATATTTAAAATTTAAAGTTGAAATTTTAATACATTATTTACAGAACGTAATTTTTCAGTTTGTACCATCATTTTGAAAACTTCCAATTATAGTTTTTGAGTTATGATTTTTTTTAACTTTTGAGAATATTTGACATAACCGATTAAAAATTTTTGCAAATCAATTTTGATGAAAAAATATCACAATTTTAATGAAAATTTATTTGCAAACAGAATTTCTCAAAAAAATTCAATACTTTTTTCTTTGGATTTTTTCTAAATCGGTTATGTTAATTATTCTCAACAGTTTAGGAAAAAAAACCATAACTCGAACACTATAAAAATCGCGGAACTAACATGGGGTGTGTGTACCTACTAACTCAGGACATTCGCTTGACACTATTTTTTAGGACACCCTGTATATTATTTGTTATAGGATTTACCTGTAATTATTATTTATAATACCTGCTTATTATTTTAGTATTATAATCATTTTTTTTATTGTTTATCTCGATTTGTGTATCTCAGTATTTTTCGATAGTATCCCATCACCGTGATATAGTCTTGGGCCCTGGGCTACTTAGGGTTATGAGCCATCCGCTCACCCGCAAGTCCGGTGAAGCTGAACAGGCCTCAGACGGCCATCTCAGTCACTTTCGAAAAAAAAAAAATCTCGGGCCCTGGGATTGTGATTTGCCACCCGGGCCCTTGCGGCTCAGTCCGACCCTGATGGAATCTACAGGCAGGGGCAAATAAGTCCTTAAACGACTCCTTGAAGGCATTATATGTCTTACTGAAAATCTTTCTCAGGTGCCGGTCAAAACAAAGCCGGAGACTCCAGTCTGGAAGCAGGCAAGAAGATGCCCCAGGTCACCATCTGGCACGTCATCGCCCAACCCAGGATACTGCTCCTCTGCATAGCTGCTTCCATCAGACATTGCGGTGAGAGACTTGACATAAAAAACCCCACAACGTCACATAAATTGGTCAGATTCCGGTAATCACCACACATCATCATCAGCCCATATACGTCCCACGGGCACGGGTCTACCCTAAAATAGACCGTCAAGCGGTAGTCCAAGACCAAGTCCAAGTGCAGGTTGATCGATTCCACAACCTTAGAATTTTAGGGGTGAGAGCCATCCGCTCCCCCGCAAGCCCGGTGATGATGACAAGGCTCCTCCAAGCCATCATCGTTAGTCAGTTACCTCACCACACATACCAACTCGTAAACGTATCAATTATGAACGTAGGACGTAGAACGAAGGATCAAGAAAACTAGACTTTCAGTATTCTTCGCTTTTACAATAATCGGAATAGTAAAGTAAATCGTCTCGATCCCCTTTAGAGTTGATAATACGTGTGCTACGAGCTCACTCACCTGTATTAAGGATATCAGTAACAACAGTGGTATTCATATCCAAACGTAGGTTAATCGTTAAACGTCCCACACAACAAATACCTTTGTTGGTTACAGAAATATTTGTCCCGAGTGGGAACTTGGGACTGGGATTGTCCTCAGGGACTCTACCAAATGCTAATCAAATACCATACGAAATGATTATTATATAGGAAGTGATTCATTTAAACGAAATCAGCCCAATGAGGGTTTTCGCGTATGAGAAATCCACTAGATGTCAAGACGTAGACATAAGGTCTAACTGCTAAGTGATTGGTGAATATTGACATGTCTGTCAATGTCACGTCAAAAATAACCAATCATGCTGCATTTGGACCTCACGCCTACGTATTGCCATCTTGTGAATTCCTCATTCGGAAAAACCCTCATTCTACACGACAGTTATGAAACTTATCTTTACATTTACAAAGCTTGTAGAACTTCAAACCATAATAAACTAATTTAAGTTAAACTTTATAAATCACACAACAATTCCTAAAAGGCTATTTCAAACCGATACATTTAGCATTATCCACCTCAATAGTTAATTACAGCAATTTTAAGATATTATGCGCCTAATAAACACCTGAAAGAAATTACTACACTAATTTCCATTACTTACGTCACGATCTAGTTCGGTTGGCTTTTTGTAGCCTAATTAGGGTTGTCTACCTAGCTCATAAAATTCTAGACCTAAGTGGCACGAATGATTTTTTCGGAGGACATTCAAATAAGTCCTAGAGAGGACTACTTACATCCAAAAAGATTAGAATAAGGACCACAACACCAGGAAATATGTTTGTTGCTCTTTCACTCAAAGACAACAATGAATTTTTAACCGACTTCAAAAAAAGGAGGAGGTTCTCAATTCGTCTGTATGTATAATTTTTTTTTTTTTTTTTATGTATGTTCACCGATATTTTCGTCAATTATAGACGGATTTCAAAAATTTTTTTTTGGTTGGATAGAGTTTACTTCCGAGGTGGTCCCATTTTCACCAGTCTCGGATCTGATGATGGGATCCAGGAGAAATCGAGGGCAACCCTCAAATTTTATAGGGACATGTACCGCGTTTTGCATATTATCTGAAGTCATATTGGCATTTGCATCTGGCTATCATAATCTTATGATGCTGAGCTGATGATGGAAGGTCAACTCCTTAATAGTTATGAGTAAAAGAATAATTATTTCAATACTGTATACATATTAAGACTACTAGTTATAATATCAGTAGCATTACAGGTGAGCTAAACTATTAGGTTGACCAGTCTAGGATCTGATGATGGGATCCAGGAGAAATCGAGGGCAACCCTCAAATTTTATAGGCACATGTACCGCGTATTACATATTTTCTGAAGTTATATTGGCATTACTTTTTGCAATCATAATGTTATGATGCTGAGCTGATGATGGAAGGTCAACTCCTTAATTGTTTGGAGTAAAAGGATAATTCTTTCAATACTGTACACATATTAAGACTGCTAGTTATAATATCAGTAGTATTACAGGTGAGCTGAACTAATAGGGTGAAAAAAAATATGTAACACTAAAAAGTATGAAAAAAAATTGTAAACAAAAAAAAAACCGCCTTCAAAAACCCGACTCACTAAAAACTACAAAATAATATAATACGAACATTTATAATAATCATCTGGGTATGAATTTTATATGTTGTTGAAGGCGGTGCCAATCAAAATTTTGAGGAAAATGAAGCACTCTGTGCTTGTCTGTATGAAATATAAACGGCACCGCCTTCAACAACATATAAAATTCATACCCAGATGATTATTATAAATGTTCGTATTATATTATTTTGTAGTTTTTAGTGAGTCGGGTTTTTGAAGGCGGTTTTTTTTTTGTTTACAATTTTTTGATGAAACTTCACAATAATAAAACTTACATACCCGAATGTCACAAAGGCTACAAATTCATAAAGATATCACTACATAGTATAAAGCAAAGTCGCTTAACGCGACTGTCTATCCCTATGTATGTTTAAATCTTTAAAAATCTACAAAGGATTTTGATGCGGTTTATTTTAATAGATAGAGGGATTTAAGAGGTAGGTTTATATGTATAAAATACCCAAAGCGAAGCGAGGACGGGTAACTAGAATTGTATAAAACAATTATCTATCGCCACGCAAGTGAAACCGCGTGCCAATATGCTAGTATACCCATAATGTAGTAGTTAACAAGTGGATGTTATACAGCCCTATGCAGTCTGGATACCGCAGCTGTTTCGAGCTCCAGTCGCCGACCCAAGGCCGGTCTTTGTCTGCCGGAAACTTGAATACTAACTTAACTATAACTTGAACAACTTAACTAGAACTTGAAACACTTAGCACGTGGTCGATTAAGTATATCGAGCTTTATGTACACCGGCAACGGTCTGATTTCGCGGTCATGCGTGAAATATTAAGATATCCTTAACGTTGCTTCGAATACCTGCTTCTACTAAAAATGTGCCACCTTTGTGCACGGATATAAGTATATTCATTTGATTGGGCACAAGTGACACAAATCACTTTAGAAGTGATTGCATCGTTTCCGACATAAGTAGGTTAAGCACTTGTGTTACGGATATTAGAAGCAATAGTGATATTCATAACTTAGGGCGAGAGCCATCCGCTGCCCGCAAGTTCGGTGAGTCAATTAGGAAAAAAAAGGAATTTATAACATATAAATAACACACCTACACACGGTACGGAAACCGTTGTCTATCACAGACTTGTCTGCCATGGATGGGGTAAAACGAATTCACGACACTGGGGCATGCCAGGAGGAAAAATAATAAAGAACCAAAATGTTCAGATTCAATTGCTACGATACTTCAATATAGATTCAGCCTAATCAAATAGCGTGTACCAACACAATTATTTTTTTGCCAGTCTTAATAACCAACGCTCAATCAATCGAGGCACTAGAGGCGACATGCTTTTGCACAAAAAGTTGTTCTACAAAAATAATTCTGATTAAGTTGGCGACACTATTTACGATAACCTTTGCGATTCGACAGGGCTTTTTCAAGGTTAGAACCCGTTTAGGTATCCTAATACTTTACACGACTCATGCCCGCTTGCCCTTTGTTTAAAAATACCTCGTATCTAATTCTACAGTCTGGGACATAAAAATAACACAGGTTTTGACCTGAAAGTAGGTTAGGTTAGGTTATAGATTTCATTGTTGTGAGTGGAGGCTCTGCCAGGTACCACGGCACCACCAATAGGCGATGAGGTATGCCGCGGAGTTTAGTGGGCATTGCACCTTTGCCCAGGAGCAGCTGTCGGTCCCTTCCATCTCAGTACCGGCAGCCGGGAGTCCCACACACCACCTTGGGTAAACCCCTGCCCAAGGTGTCGGTGCATCAAGCATTCTCCGCGTAAAAAAAAAACGTTATAGATTTCATCTGAGTACATTTTGTTTGACTGTATATGTATGTATGAATTTATAGTCACTCGTAACTCACGTTTAACTGCCTCGTTGGTCTACTCGTAGCAAGCGCTGCGTAAGAATAGAGAGGTCCCCGGTTCGAGTCCGGATTCGGGCAAAATTTGTGTGAGTTTTTTGAAAATGAATTATTCAGCCCGGAGTTAGGACGTTGGTTAAGTCGGTGGTCTTGCGACCGATCTCTCATCGGTCATGTCGGATTGCCGTAGGTAAAAGCCCCTTTTGATTAGCAAATTCAGCATCCAAGCAACACAATCGATGACATTGTCAATTAATAGTGGAATTTACAAAATAGGTATTATAAATGTATATGTTATAGGCAATGTGTATAATGCAGGCATTCTATACAATGCCTAGGAAATGTATAGAATGCCGAGGTTGCTTAGGCAATGTATGAAAACATACTCAATGTTTGAAGTATTTCACACTTTACCTAGGAAATGTATAGAATACCTAGGCATTGTATAGAATGCCGGTTGTAGCTTAGGTAATGTATTTAATCGATTTGTCTTCTCCGTAATTTGGTTAGTTAGATAGGTACCTACTGATCTTTTGAGAGCGTATCTTAATTTTAACTGTCACAAGCAGATAGCGCTGATTAAACATATTGCATTTTATCAGTTGGTATGCCGTGTTTTTTGCGTAATTTAATTTGTCACATAGGAGTTCTAGGACAAACTAGTTTGGCCTAAGCTAAACTAGTTTTTCCGTCACAGGTATACATGGGTGGTTTTAAAAAATTTAACATAAATAGGACTCTATTTTACCTCAGTCTAGGGTGCCAGGAAGTCCTGAGTTCGCAAGTACTACATAGTTTATCCAAGGCCAACCAAGTTTTTCCTGAAATCGGGTTTGTACGGTAACATCTAAATATATAAAAGGAGAAACTGACTGACTGATTGACTGACTTACTGACATATCGACGCACAGCCTAAACGGCTTAACGAAGGCACTTGAAATTTGGAAATAACGTAGCTAAGGTACCGTAGAGGTGCACTCAGAAATTAATTCCCGAAAATCTTGCGGGAACGGGAATTAGCGGGAAAATCTTTTTGTAGGAAAATTTAAACCACTTAAGTTAGATGCTTTAAATTTGGCATGCAGGTACCATAGAAAACATAAAGCTTAGTTGGAACAGGATATTGAAAAATTCTTACGGGAACAGGAGTTAGCAGGAAAAAAATCTAAACCGCGAAAGAAAGATGTTTGAAATTTGGCATGTAAGTACCTTAATAAACGAAAAGCTTACTTGCAACGCGATATTGAAAAATTCTCACGGTAATAGGAGTAATTGGGAAAAACCTTTTATATGTAATATCTGTAGTTCACGCGTACGAAGTCGCGGGCACAGCTAGTGTATGTATTATGATCAACAAATTGCAACTACATATCTAGATATCACTGTTCTTAAGTTAAAGCCTGGTGACAGATGGACGGATGGACCATTTATAGGCTAATGGACGGACTCAAAACCAATGCTGCCTAACCCCACTACGCAAAGCAATAACATATTATTCAAAATATACCGAGGTTAAGATTGATTAACTCTGTCTGAATAATAAATAAATAAAAATGTTTAAAGTCCTACCCGTGGTCGTCCATTATACACATTACCTGATGCACTTTGGGCATTTTATACAATACCTAGGCAATGTGTGAAATTAACCGTATTATACACATTGCCTGAACGTTTTAGGCATTGTATAGAATACCTAGGTAATCTATACAATACCGGATTATACACATTGCCTATAACATATATATGTATGGTATTTTGCTCTCAGGAAACGGACTGATTTATGTAAACTGATACAGACACCCGTGTACACAGTTAGTCATAGACCCAGCGTGGTAGCTCTGTGGTATTCGATCGATATGATAAATTGGTACCAATAAGCAGTGGTAGCTTTTTGGGCAGATATCTGTGCTCTATTGGCTAATCTAAAAATAGAAATACAATTTTCCACGAAGTTCAAAGTCTTCTGCTAGCATTACCCCAGGTGCAAAAGGACACAATAATATTTGTGTGATGAACATCGGTGTTTGTTCCGTGTCTGGGTGTGAATATGTAACTATTTATAAATATCTAACTGCCTCGTTGGTCTATTGGTAGCGAGCGCTGCGTACCGAGAGGTCCCCGGTTCGAGTCCGGGGTCGGGCAAAATTTGTGTTAGTTTTTCTGTAATGAAATTACTCAGCCCGGAGGTAGGAAGTTGGCGGTTGCCCGTGTCTCGGAAAGCACGTTAAGCCGATGGTCCTGCGCCTGATCTCTCATGGGTTATGTCGAATTGCCGTCTCACCGAATTATGAGAGTAAGGGTATAGAGTGCACTTGTGTTTGCGCGCACACCTGTGCACTATAATATGTCCTGCGCACTTGGCTTATAAATATACCTACACTGTGAAATTTGAGTGGTTGTTTTCCCGTGGCAGAACGATTTGCCTTTAGTAATACTATGGAATCATGCAAAATATTCCTTGAAAAAAAAATGTTTTTTTTTCAAATTTTTAAAATAATAATTTTCCAACTCGAAAACGAGAGAAGCTATCGTTCTTTTATAAGATGTAATGTAATCAGGTACTGCTTGCCGCATGAAATCGATGCTTAAAGCTAAAGATGTTCTACGCCCTAAGTAATAAAGCGGTTTGAATGTGCTTTAGAGTTTCAGTTAAACCTTTCGTAAAACCGGCATTTATTGATTTTACAATAAAAGAACTGCACAAATCTATTGTGCTACTAAGATAGAATCATTTCACTGCGGGAAAACAACCACTAAAATTTCACGGTGTATATGTATGTATGTATATCAGTCTCTGACGCCCATAGTACAAGCTCTACTTAGTTTAGTGTCAGATGACCGTGTGTGGAAACATCTCAGGTATTTATTTGTTTATTTTTCCTCGCAGGTGGTATGTGCTTCGCGTACAACGCTGACCTGTACTACCGCGACTACTTCCCTGACGTGGACCTGGGTTGGTGGCTGTTCGCTGTGACCGTCGGCATCGGCAGTATCGGCGTCGTGGTCGGCGGTGTCGTCTCTGACAAGTAAGCGAGCCATGGAGGTTTGAAACTAGTCCGCCATCTTGGATGTGTCGGCCTATTGGATTTATTTTTTAAATCCACGTCACTATAATCATGCTTTACCATCCAAACTAAACGTGTGTACAGAATTTTAGAACAATTTCTTTAGGATCTGCTTCAAAATTGAATGGCAAGACCTAAGCAATCTTATATACATAACTTGCAAGTTCATTCATAAGAAGCTGTCCACACACAAAGATCTTAGTCTACATCCGGCCACTTAAGTCGCAGACAGCCGATATATAGTATAGTTATGTTATCTGTGGTAAGACATATTTAACCACTATTTTTATTATGACCCCGTACAAGCGGGGTCATAATTGCGACATTTTTCAAATTTTAAATTTAAAAAAAATCGCAATCATAACCCCACCTGTACGAGGACTTGAACCACCGGTCTTTCGATATCGTGTCGGCTGCTTTAACCAACTGAGCTATCCAGATGTCAAGTCACCGATGAGAATTTTTCCTAACTGACTTACGATGATGGCTTGGAGTAGCCTCGTCATCATCACCGGACTTGCGGGGGAGCGGATGTCTCTCACCCTTTAAATCAAACCACTCTATTCTAACATGTCACGTTCCTTGCAGGTTCGTTGCTAAGATGGGAGTCCGTTCCCGAGTGCTAGTCCTGGCCCTCTCTCAGCTGGTGGCGACGCTGCCCGCCTTCGGATCCGTCATCTTCGGGCCCCTGTGGGCCATGATCACCCTCGCCATTTCCTACTTCTTCGGTAAGTATTTACTATTAACGTAATTTCTTGTATAGACCCCAATCAATCAATTATAATTTTTCTTTTTCACAAAATCCGTAGCTCGTAGTTAATTACTACAAAAACATTTGAATAGACCTAATCTTGAAGCTAATCACGTTTGACATGATAATAGTTCTTGTATGGACCCAAATCAATCAATTACAATTTTTCTTTTTCTTAAAATCCGTAGCTCTTAGTTAATTACGTACTAGAAAAATCTTTGAATATACCTAATCTTAAAGCTATTCACGTTTGACATGATAATAGAAACGTAAAAGAGACGATGAGACGAACGGACTCAAATAACAAATAAATAAAAAATATATATCGTAAATCTATAACTAGTCTGCACTTACACAAGATATTTACAAATAAGATTTCATAAACACAATGGACTTCTAAACAGTAATTTTTTTTAATCTTTGTCTGTATCTACTGTGTACAAAAGACGCTTATTTCGAAAGCGGCTCAACCAATTTAATACTTTTTTTCAAGAATGGGTTAACTTAACTTAATAAGTTTGTTTTATTCAATCGGTGCATAAATAGTAAAGATTTTAGACCTTCGCGTTCCGCCACACTAAATATTAGTATTTATGGGTCTAACGTGATATTAGGAGTAGCAAATACATAGCTACTTACTGCCCGATGTGTCGACTGGGTTACACCAATCATGGTCGCGAGAAACCTAATATTTTGAATACTAAAGTTATCAATCAAAATCATCACACGGTCGGAGAATAATGTTGAACTAATGAATGATTTTCAATCCACAGCTGAGATGTGGTTCGGCATCGTGTTCGCTATCCTGGTGGAGATTGTCCCCCTGTCCGTCCGATCCACCACTGTGGGGGTCTTCCTCTTCGTCATGAACAACGTGGGGGGCAACCTACCGATCCTGGTCGACCCTGTCTCCAAAGCCATCGGGTACAGGGAAGCCATCATGATCTTCTACGCTGGCTTTTACGGCATCAGTGAGTACCTTATTCTTTTTAACCGTCTTTAAAATGGATTTAGTTCTATTTTCGACAGTATATTTTATAGCTTGACGTCCACTTTTCTGCATTGTATTCATGCGTTATTTACTTATAAATCTCTTATAAGCATACCTATGTTGAGATAAGCCTTTTTCTCCCAACCCCTTGATAGGGGCCTTTTCATAAATTCATCTCCTACAATCTTTCGATTCAACACTTTGCGCTCATCCAAAGTGCGATCGTCAGAACTTTGGAGTGTACCTACTGCTAAGCCTTTACAGATAGATATCATAGGCATCAGATGATTGGCTCGAATGGAATGTAGTATTTGTCTATCTAGAGTCCCACATCAACTCTTGATGGCATATACTTCTAACTTCTAAATAGTAATACACCGTGAAATTTTAGTGGTTGTGTTCCCGCAGTTAAATGATTTTATCTTAATAGTAAAATAGATTTGTAAAGTTTTTTTTTTATTAAATTCAATAAATACCGGTTTTACGAAAGGGATAAACGGAACTCGAAAGCACGCTCGAACCGCTTTATTACTTAGGGGGTAGAGCTTCTTTAGCTTTAATCATCAATTTCATGCGGAAATCAGTACCTGATTACGTCACCTCTCTTAAAAGAACGATAGCTTCCCACGTTTCGGAGTAGGAAAATATTCATTTTGAAAATTTAAAAATAAACAATTTCTTTTTGCAAGAAATACCTAATTAGCATAATTCGATAGCACTACTAAAGGCAACTCGTTTTGCCACGGGAACCACTAAAATTTCACGGTGTACCTACTATCTACTTTTCGCATTGTTGAACAAGAAGTTGATTTTAACCTATTCCCATCACTCTTCCAGGTAGCATCATGTTCTTCCTTACCATGTTCCTCATGGATGGACCGGTCGAGACCGCTACAGCTCAGCCAGTAGACTCGCCCAAACCCAACGGACTAGACAACAGAGCCTTCACAAACGACGAGGGAAAGTCAAGAGCCCTTCCATTAGCACCAGATGCCAGCCGGCTATAAGACATACAAATCTAGCCTAGTTACTACCAAAATCGGGTCACATTTGACCCATAATTGACATTAGACGCTAACCGGTTAGATGTTGCTAAGAATGGTGAAAATGTTAGAATGGACTCATGTTGTTAGTTGCTAACCAGCCTTTGCTAAACATGGTACAAATTATAATATAAATATTATATTATAAAGTACATGGTAATATTCGTTCGGACCTATTGTCAGTTAGGAAGCCATCCGCTCCCCCGCAAATCCTGTGACGATGGCAAGTCAGTCAGGATAAAAGTAAGAAATCCTATTTCCTGACGCCATGATAAAATTCGGGTTTATGCTGCCATCCTAATTCGTTTTGTATAAAGTAGCATAATAGCCTGGTATAACACCAAATCCGGGTCATTTCTGACCCATGCCTATTTTAAGCGACAGAATCCGCAAAATAATTTTACCTATGATACAAAAGTAGTCCAGTTACTACGAAAGCAGGGCCGACTTTAATCCGCCTGGGTCATTTTTGACCCGTTCGGGTTATTTATACCCACTCAGATAAAAAATGGCCAATCCTACTAGTTTTATGGGACAAACAGTTAACTGCAGAATCAAGCAATGGGTTCTTAGGCTACCAGCAAAGAACTACGTAAATCAGAGACTTAGACTCTCTCTTCGAATGTTGCTGTAACATAGATGTTCGTTGTATGTCAAAAAGGCACAACGATGTTGAACGACATAATATCATCTAGTATATCTCAAACTTAACCTTTTACATGGTACTGTCCAAAATCTTGCCACCATAATTAAAACCTTATTACTTCTTAAGATATGGTTCAAAACCAAATCAACTTAAAAATGCAAAAGTATTTCATGTAAATCTATTTGCAGAATAAACTATTTCAATAGTATACTGGTTAAAGTGTTGAAACATGAACAAAAATCATCGTGATTGTCATCAACCGCAAATCGTACTTATGTTAAAATTATTTGTTAACTATTAAACGTTAAATTTAGTAAAGTATTGTGTTCATAGTTCTGCGAACGATCTGTAAGGCGAATCTCAGCTTGATTGATATAATATTGGCGTCATAAATGTTGTCAACAAGTCAACATAGCTACTGTATAATACCCGATTACTAAAAAGTTCGTATAATATTTTGTGCAGCATTTCAATATTTGGACAATAGGTTATTAAATCAGACCAGTGATTTAAATTTTACAAAATTTGCAGAAATGTATTTCTTAGAGACACTCAAAGTCAAAGTTAAAGTTTTTATTAGTAAAGATACTCTTCATGCCATGCCTAGAAAGCAAAGCAAAAGACGATAATATAATAAATACTACAAAAAAACCGGCCAAGTGCGAGTCGGGCTCGCGCACAAAGGGTTCCGTAGCAGCAAATATAATAAAAATCAACCTATCTCAAAAACTATAAGAGATACTTTGATCAAACCAAAAATCGTTGAAAGAGTTAATTAGCATGCATCACCTCTATTTTTTTTAGAATTTTATACCCCGTAGTTATAAAAATAGAGGGGGGGGGACATACTTTTTACGACTTTGAGAGCTGATATCTCAAAAACCGTTCACTTTAAGAAAAATGTTTTTTAGAAAACTTTATATCATTTTAAAAGACCTTTCCATTGATACCCCACACGGGTATGTACATCGAAAAAAAAAATTTCATCCCTCAGTTACATGTATGGGGGGCCCCACCCCCAATTCTTTTTTTTACTATTTAGTGTCATATTTTTGTAGCGGTTCATACAACACATATTCCCATCAAATTTCATCACTGTAGTACTTATAGTTTCCGAGTAAATCGGCTGTGACAGACGGACAGACGGACAGACGGACAGACGGACAGACGGACATGACGAAACTATAAGGGTTCCGTTTTTGCCATTTTGGCTACGGAACCCTAAAAATGGGTAACTGTGATGGTTACAGGGATTACAGATATTCATTATTATTTTTACTACCAACCCGCACTTGGCCAGCTTGGTCGACTAAGGCCTTATCGCCCTAGTTTAGGGTAGGCCCGTGCCCCAGCAGTGGGGCTCGGACTGATGATGATTATTTTTACTGATTTACTGTACCGTTAGCAAGCCTTGGTGGTTTTAAATTAGAAATGTCTACTTATAAACATACGGAGAAAGCAGTTACTGATGTGATATGAATTTTGTACATATTTATTTTTTAATTAAGTGCCTAATTATTGTAAATAAGGATTAAATGTTTAATGTTTACTTTTCTCTTTTATTTATGAAAACTCCTTTATACTTAACTAGGTTTCCGCCCGCGTAGAGACGTTTAACGGGTAAAACATTACTACTTTATAGCGCAGTCCGTTAAAAAGTAGCCTATATCCTTTCCTAGGCTCTGGGACTATATCTGTACCAAATTTCGTTTAAATCGGTTCAGTACTGTATGTGTGAAAGCGTAACAGACAGACAGACAGACAGAGTTACTTTCGCATTTATAATATTAGTAAGGAAGTAAGGATTAGCTAACACTGAAATTGTAAATTTTATAATAAAATAAAAAGCAATAAATTACCTTTATAAACTTTATTCGACAGCTGTTAACATCTTACTCTTATTATTAGATTTGTACTTAAACACCTTTTCTTTTCGCCGAGACTTCCAACATTTCGTTTCTTCTTTGGACAACACATACTCTCCACTCACTACAATTGATTTTATTTTTTCTGCAAAAATACAAGTTTGTTAAGACTTAGAAAAAATTTACACATAAAACAAATGAAATTGAATTTTATATAAGTCTTGAGAGTAGTATGAGTTACTGTGTAATAAATAATGGTAAATTTTAATGTCTGTGTTCCCACCAAATGTTCCCACCACTGTGTGTTCAAATTTGAAATTCATATGTACGAATTCAACGCTAACAATGAATGAAATAAAATCAAGAATGGTAAATTCTAATGTGTGTGTTCCTACCACATACCACTGTGTGTTCAAATTCGAAATTCTAAAGTTGTGTAGTCGACCAACACACACTCGGCCAGCGTGGTTAACTAAGACTTTATTGCCATAGTATAGTGTAGACCCGTGCCCCAGCAGTGGGCATGTATATGGGCTGATGATGAATGTCTAATGTCAGAGGCTAACTTCCAGTTTCTGGAGGTTAGGCCAGCATTAAGTACAAAGTTATAAAAAAAAACTAGGATACTGACCATCATCATTTAGATCTTCAACATCATCCACATTCCTTTTTTTCTTTTTTCTTTTCTTCGCTTCAATGTTGTGCCCATCTGTGTATGTGTCTTTAGGCTCCTCATGAGACATGTAAGCTTCAGAATCTTTGAATAACTTCACGCCTCCTTTGATTTTACGTTTTCTGCAATAAAAAATATATACTTTTCATTAGTATTTATACTTTTATAACACATCATTTCTGCCTACTGTCCGTCTCTATGTATATCTTCAAATATTCATCAAAAGAAGACAAATTTTCCACCAGGTCTCACCTCTTGGTTCTTGTTTTCAACAACATAAAGATTAGTGAGTGTATGGTAAATTAACATTAAGAGTAGGTTGATGAAGTGGAGTATTTTTTGCGTGTATGTAATGTTAACATAGGCTTACTTTAAATAGTTATGAACTTGTTAGAACATTGAAAGCACATTATACAAATATTTTAATAATACAAAAATAGTTTTAACCACTATAATAAATACTTACTTAAAACCATTTTCTGTGACATCAACAAATTCAATCTTTTTGCTGATTATAGCAGATATTTTAGCGCCAATTTGCTTTTGCATCTCAGCGGGTACTTTGACATCATTGTAATGGCTAGCTACTTCCAGATATCTTTCAGATTTTGGTTTGTCAGTCACTGAAAATTTTATAGGTAGATATTATTAGAAGACACACTTTAATAACTTTGAAGGATATTAACCAACTGTATCAATAAATGCCTTAGTCAGTTTTAATTATATGATTAGATCTGTAGTGCTACCATGAGTTTAAAAGTTACGGACACGATATAGCCTACGTAAATATGTCTATGAAAAACTTGTACAGCGCCCCTGGTGGTCACGCTAAGAACTAAAATCATCATAGGTATATCGTCGTATGAAAAAAACAACTCGATAGGTTTTTCACATACGTAAGTTTTCGATAGCCAACTCATGGTACCGCTACAGTAATAAATTTAGTATTCACAAAAAGGTTTATTTATCAAGATATAATACACAAAACGGATAACACATTATAATAATTAAACTACACTATGATGATGAGATGATCTTTCACTCTTTTATTATTGTCTGTTATTTTATATTTTTTTAAATAAAACAGGGAAGGCTTGATTCGCACCAAGTCATGCATTATATTAAAGCTATAATATAGCCTTACAAAAATTTTGCTTCATCTACTTTAAGTAAAATAATGTATAATATAAAAAATAAAAAATACTGGTTACCTTTTGTATTGTTGCATTCAGTTTGAATTTTCCCACGCGACTGATCGATGAGTTTTGTAAAAGATGAATCTACAGCCTCTTTGAAGCGAGATAGATCTTCTTCATCCGATGATGAATCAGACATTTTTATTTAATTTAAACACAAGAAAACAAACCTCCAAAGAAAATATAATCACAAACCTCGTACATATGACAAAAATGTGCTTTTGACGTTTAAATTCACGTTCTTAAGGATTGCTAAATTATAACAGCCTCAAAACTTACTAAAAGAAAATCACGACTTTTACAATAAATCATTTCATAATTACCTGTTTCACTAACAAAGTCGATCATAAAATTAAAAGCTATTAAGTGACTAAATCTAAAATTCTAATTAACTTTTATAACAACGTTCGGTTCGGTCTACTTTAAGCTACCTTCATTAACTTTCTGAATATGTCATAAGCAGCTGATTGTCACCGAAGTGTGTTCCTTAACTAAAACTGTTAGAAGTTTCCTTATTGAACAAGTTAATAAGTATATTTCAGTTGATTGACAAATAAAATAAAAACTTTGTTGAATCTGACATAACTGAATCCAAAAGAACGTAACATTTCTAGGTTATCAAAATTGTAATCGTTCTGTTTTGGAAGAAAAAAATTAATACTAAAATAAATTATAATAACACACAATGGTGGATTATTCTCAAAAACCACCCCTAGACCCTGATCTAGGTCAATTCCTCGAGAAGAGTGACTATGATTCTCTGGCCAAATACCTTGTGGGTAATAACACCAGATATCGGGAGAACATAATCATCCCGAGGATATTGGGCCCCATAATCATAAAAACAAATGAAGAAAAGATGATTGAAGCCACTGTGGAGAGCTGCCCATTCAAATCCGTGACGAGTTGTATTATTGGTAAGTCAACAAACACTATTTAAGAGACATCTTGTAATCCCTGTTTATCAATGCAAAAATCACGACAAAAAGATTGTTTTCAAATATAATATCTGAGCCTTGTAAAATATGTTATCAAGTTTTCAGTCCATGCAAAATATAAGTTTAATTTTGTTTGTATAGCGGCAACAGAAATACATCATTTGTGAATAATAAGACGATGGATAGGGAAGCCTAAGTAAAAGAATCATGTTTGCACCCTTTAAATATGGAACCGTAAAAATGGTTATTGTATATGGTTTTTTATCGCAGGATATGGTCTGGGAGCAGCCGTTGGTCTTTTCACATCATCCCTCATGCCTAACGCAACAGACACGATGTCTCAACAGAACCAGACAGCCAGAGAGATCCTCAGGGAAATGAAGTCGTCCATGTTGAGTTACGCAAAGAACTTCGCTATGTTAGGAGCTGTGTTCTCCGGAGTGGAGTGTTGTATAGAGACTGCGAGAGGGAAATCTGATTGGAAGAATGGAACTTATGCGGGTGCAGTAACAGGAGGGCTAATAGGATTAAGAGGTAAGAATTAATTCTGTTGGAAAAAAACTTGTACTTCTTTGTTATCATTAAATTTAAATATATGCATAATGTAAAAATATAGGCATATATAGTTTTTTAAGTATTATTTGCACGAACCCTACACATTTGAATGAAATCTAATTTTACGGATTAAACTCGCATGTATTGTTGCCCAGAGGGGAAGGGCAGAGATTTTATGTATGTATGTATGTATTGTTTCTCAACATATTATTTAGAGACCCGACGTTTCGAGCTCTTCTCTATACAGTGCTGGTTTATACAAGCAAGACTATGTTTAGAGACAATACACGCAAGTTTAATATGTAAAATTAGTTTGATTTGAAATATTCTATTAGGTTTAAAAATATCTACCTCCGATAGAATAAAATGTAATAATAATTGTTAACCACTATCATGACTGCCATGTAATGAAAATTTTGTTATTTTCCAGGTGGTTTGAGAGCTGGAGTATTTGGGGCTGCTGGATTTGCTGCATTTTCGACAGCAATTGATTATTACATGCACCAACGTGGATAGATTTATTTAGTACCTAGTTGTTATTATTTCAATAAATAATTTAGTTGTTACAAACTTTTCTTTATTTCTTCTAACAAACTGGTTAAAATCAGAAGTACTTCAGCAGCAACATGTAGTGTATAAGTCTTATAAAGGCGATAACATTTTTTTAAAGTATGAATAAAAATTTCAAATGACCCTTTTGACTAAATTGTAAATAATTGTTACTATGCAAATTTAACGAATGCATCATATTTTTCATTTTAGAAATTTGATTATAGTTTAAACTAAGTCTGAAATCCAATTTTTTTTTTACCAGTGTGGCAACACTATAACTGCCATTTTAAAAAAACCAACAAAGCAACGGACGACATCACGGACGATTGATTTTTATAGAATTTCTCTGTAACTTGAAAGGAGTGGTATTTTCTTTACATTTTCATTGAAAGAATATTATGTCGCGGAGTTGTTGAAATCGATTCTTTGGTAGTGCGTCACCATTTTAAGTCAAAATGAAGGATCCTTTCGCGTCCGATGCTGTGGACTCTCCGGCTCACAGTTTGAAGAATATCGATGGTTGTTGCAATAAAAACCTTTTCAAGAATAAATCGTTTGCTAATTCCCGACGTGCCTTACAGTCCGGAGCTGATAAAATCTCCAGGACCTTCAGGAGCGTAAGAAACACCTTCGGAAATCTATCACAGGTAATATTAAACACTCGATGATATTTTCTTTTGTTCTGTGTAAATTTAGTATAAATTCTATTATATTCGCTGAACATCGTTCGAAATCAGTTCTTAATTAACCGAAGCTTTTCTCAAATGAATTTCTAAATTAAACCAATTTGCCCTTTTGAATAGAACATGCGATAAATGTGCGTGTAAGTCTCGTTGGTCTTTTCCTGAATAAAAAAATAGTTTCATATGTTATAAAATCAATAAATTGTAAAAAACGTTAACTTAATTTGTAAATGGTTCCAAATAAATGGTTATTGTATTTTATTCTCAAGGTTTCTTGTTTGTTTCATGACTCAATGTTCACCACATTCACTCATCTTGCAAACATGCATAATTTTTAAGCACATTTCAGTATTTATTGGACTTTCTGTTCTATTTTACCTTCTTAGTCTACTGTATAAGTTGTATTTGACTATATGTACTGGTTAAATTGATAATTTTAAAAGATATTGGAAATTGAATCCAAAAATATTTTTGGCATGCTAGAAAAGCCTTTGAAGGAGTCATCTAACTTCTATCTAAAATGTAGCTTTGTCAGGATTGGATCAATACATTTTCTCAGCCATATTGGCAAGTCATGTGCTGAAATTCAACAACAGAGTTCTAAAATAAATTAGTTCAACTGTGGATTTGTAAAATATTTAATCCAGCTGCTCTGATAACTATGTAACCACCAATTTTGTACAAAATGAAATATTTTCATTTGTTCAGACTCTGAATGCACATGTGCTAAAAAAACTTGTGCTCAGCATACCCATGTGATGTTTGATGCTGTGTGAAATCTTTAGCGCAAAGTTTAAAAAAACAAATATGCAGCATTTCAGGCTGGGTGGCAGGCGAAGACATAGACTAACAGAGACAGGATCTCCTTGTCGCGCTCCATCTACACCAGTTGTCAAAAAGAAATCTGTGAGTTTTACTTTTGTTGGTTTTATGTTTTTTTTTAAATTATTGATTATATCTCGGTTATTTACTGTTTGAGCAATTTAATAACACCATGTGCTTATGTGCCTATTTTAATTAGAATCCGAGTTGTCCTATGTTTATTGCATTTACTGTTCAAGCACTTATAAATTATAATAATACTGTGTGCTTATTATATATTATTCAAATGTAAGATTTTCTATAAACAACCATTATAATTTTATAAGTGTTACACGACAGTATACACAAAGAATGAAAAGCAACATGGCATCCTAACTTACTTTATTTTTGTGTTTTGCTGTCTTACTTTATTGTCATTACACTAACATCAAGCTTATCATATCGTCGGCTTTGAGTGTAAACCTGTCAAATCAATTTTTTTACTTTAATACGTTATTTATACCATTCGAAAGTGTGAAAATAAATATACAATCTAATCGTCTCTCCTGAAAATGTACCTGATATGGAGTTAGCAGGTTTACACTCTAAGCCGACGATATTTCACTATCATCATCAATGTGTATGACTCCAGGAAAGGAACTCATTACTACTTTAAAGTTGTAAGAAGGTTTGTTAAGGCATGGTATGCTCTTCTAGCTCATGTTTTCCCTCCCTCCTATGATCTCAGGCTCCTAAGGTGGGGAATGAAACAGCATTTAAGCAGGCCTTCAGGGCGAGTGTGACAGGCTCAATATGGTCTATTGTGCCTGTTGACATCATATTTGGATCTCATTACAGCCACATCAGGTGGAGTGAGGTCATCTTGATAGCCTATTATAAAAAAGTAATTTATTTTGTCTAAAAATCTAGTTATAATTCCAGATGTTAGGGAGGAGCCCTACTAAGCTATACAGCCCGTTTGGCATTGAGACGCCACACAGTCGTGACTTCCGAATGTCACCATACATGCCTGATACTCCAGACCATGGGTGAGAAATATTTTCAATATCCATCTTTATTTAAATGAAGCTTTCCACTTTTTTTTACACAACAACATATACATTGGTCTGATCCCATGGTAAGTAGCTTAAGCAATTGTGTTATAGAAATCAGAAACACAAATATACTAAAATATATTTAATAACATACCCAGACTCGGAACAAACACTGATGTTAGTCACACAAATATTTGTCCCGGGTAGGAATCAAACCTATGACTCTTGGAACTGTAAGTTCTGGGTCTCTAACTACTATTCCACAGTCAAAATCTTGAGATAGCAATAGTGATGTCTATCAGAACATCAAAATGGAAGCTGTGTGATTAGTTCTGGATATTCAAAATCTCTAATGCAAATTTTATTGACAAACAATAAAAGAAAAAGAATAATAAAACCTTATTTTTAATTATTTCATAAATTAATAAGAATATTCTAAATTTGTATGTAATTTAATTTTGTAAGATTAAATGCAATGATAAAATATTTATAAATTGCATAAAAAAATAATCAAAATTATATACATAAAACTAAAAGTATGTGATGTATGTAAAAACTTACAAATACAGGCAGTATGTACCCTTAAGTACTTGAATTTTGTTCCAAAAACTAATATCTATTCTATTTCTTTTACCATTGCAGGTTATCGCCTAAACGCCGCAAGGGACTGACACACTCATGGCACCTTCTGGCTAAGAAGAGACCCCGAGCCCTATTCCACTAACTCTGTGTCTATACAGCTGTATGCATAATGTACCCCACCGCTTAATGTAAGGTTAGCTTGTCTTATTGATAATGGATGTCTCAGTGCCTACAATATAGGTTTCGTTTATTTATGTCTAAAGCAGCTAATTGTCTATTCGGTAAGATAGTGGCCCTTTTTGTCAGTATTTACTATCTATTACATATAGGTCTCCCACCCAGCTAGAACAGTATTAAATAAAACTATTATTTGACAGCCATCATATCCCCTGCAAGTCTAGTGATGATGATGAGGCTACTCCAAGCCATCATTGTATGTCAGTTAAGAATTAACTATTATTTGGATTAAATATTAGTCTTTATGGGTCTATACACGTTATAAGGAGTAGCAAATTACATAGCTACTTACTGCCCGACGGACGGATGGGAAAGGAAAGGAGACACTTTATTATTTGGATATGTAAAGTTAAGCCACTTTCCATTAAGTGACTTCACTTGAAGGCCATCCTGTTTGTCATCTGTAAAAAAAAACATTTAGTACCTCTAAATTTTAAAGGTACAATGGTACAAAGTTACACACTTGTGTGTGTATGTATTTAATTATTTTTATTGAAATATACATCATTTAGGCATGATTATGTTTGAAACTTTTCAATCCTAAAGAAATTGTTATCATACAAGACATTTAGGAGCATCTGAAGAGTGAACATTTGAAATGTTAACTTGTATTTTGATGACTAACTATTGTTCCTCAATACATATATAAGTTTTTAAATCAAAAGAAACAGTGTCTAGTTAGGAAACAATGTTATTTGTATCATACCTTTGTTGTAGGCACAGATTGGGTATGCGATTGGTGCTATATAGATGATGGTTTTTCTGCAACTTGCTTGCCTGGACCGCTGTCATGTTGACACGGTCCAATTAGTAAAGGCTGAGGCTTATATATCGAGGGCTGTATGTGTCCAGGATTTGTCCCTACCACATAATGTTTATGTATGATGTATAATTATATGAATTTTAATCAGTGTCCAAATTATGCATCTATAGGCATCATTGTAGTTTCATGTGAGCTTGAAATCTATGCCATAACAAGTTTAGTTATAAAATATTGGATTCAGTATTATTTCTGTTATTAATTATCCTAACATCATCATATATCATGGCTTCCCCTACTGATTGGAAACTGGTTAAAATTTTATAATTGATAACTATCTATAATCTCAATGTATTATAATACAAGTGATATATATTATGAAATTATTAATGATGTACATTTCCTTGAAACAATATCATTTTACTGTGTAGCTTGTAATTTATTTCAATCGAATTGGTTTTAAGTTTTATTTTACAATAATACATGTAATTATTTTTAGTATTGTAATACATGATTATATATTTCTATTTTGCACAAAAAACAATCAAAATTGGGTATTTTATGTCTAAAGGTCCCAGTTGATCATATATAATATTACATTATTGTGGTGAACCTGTATTTATACACCGTGAAAATTTAATGGTTGTTTTCCCCCAGTAAAATTATTATATTTTAGTAGTGCATAAGATGTGTGCAGTTCTTTTTGGTAAAATCAATAAATGCCGGTTTTACGAAAGGTTTAACCGTAACTCGAAAGCACGTTCGAACCGCTTTATGACTTAGGGTGTAGAGCTTATTTAGCTTTAAACATCGATTTCATGCGGCAAGCACTACCTGATTACATCACATCTTATAAATTTACGATAGCTTCTCTCGTTTTCGAGTTGGAAAATTATAATGTTGAAAATGTGAAAAAAAAAAATTTTTTTTTTGAGGATTTTTTTGCATGAATCGGTAGTATTACTAAAGGCAAATCGTTCTGCCACGGGAAAACAACCACTAAAATTTCACGGTGTATAGTATTACACAATATCAGTATTTATATGCCAAATTTCGCCTGAACGAAATATAAAATGTAAAGTGATCTGTATAACTATTACGCTTCGCTATGACAATATTATAGTCAGCTGTAATGCTTAGGTTAAGAACTTGGTGTAATTTTTAGTATGTGTGCAGAGTTCAAGAATCAACCCGCGATATAAGCTAAGCATCCAAATAATTTATACGACCTGCATGTAGCAGGTCATACCACTGATGTTGGGAGAATTTAAATACATAAATAATAGCTAAAAACTTACAAAACACTCACTTCTTGCTACTTTTTTTTTAGAATTTCATTAAAAACAGTTCAGATGATGTGTCTTGAATTCTGCATGCATTTTGGTTTTTCAAGAATGTAACTCATTATTTTTCTTAAGATTTAGTTGGTATTTTTAATTAATTTATGAAAATATATCATGCTTCTCATCATGGCAACTATTGGATATTGCTCTTTGCCCCGGCAATTGGCCGCACTATAAAAAAAAAACATTTTTATTCCGTGAGGCAACTTGGTGGGGCAATGTAGAATGAACCTCACTAAAATAATGCGTGGGATCTCTCACTTGACGTTATATCGAGGACACAAGAGTAGTTAAAAACGCTGTAAAATGAGAACATAAGCATGATAAATTTCAGATCTGATTTAATTTATACAATTTAAAAGACTGATCCTTTCTAAAGGTAGATATTGGTATCAGTTTTTGTAAGACTAAACGTCGTAGCACACATATCAACTCGGAAATGGATGATCGCGTTTCGAAGCGATATGGTGAAGATTGGTAGCGATTACGTTCTTCATCATCATCAGCCCATACACGTCCCCACTGCTGGGGCACGGGCCTACCCTAAACTAGGGCGATAAGGCCTTAGTCAACTACCCTGGCTAAGTGCGGGTTGGTTGACTACACAACCTAAGAATTAGGTTGGGCCATTACATTATATTTAGAAATCTTGGCTATTTTTACTGTATAAAGATATTTGAAAAACATCTAAAACGTGCCAGGGAGTATAACACCGATAAGTATGTGCGAGTTTCAGACAAATAATACTGAAAGCAAGAAATTTATACGTTTACGAGTTGATATGGGTGGTACAACCATAAGGTGTAAGTGTCATCTTACTGTACCTTAGTCGAGAATTAGATAAACCATGTCTTTGACTACAAGTTAATGTAAGAGTGAATCGAAAACTATATTTGTATGATCCTGACTCACTTGCTTTCTTGTGTTAAGACTGCGGTATAATCTTGAGGCTCAAATGTATTACTTTTTCTTAAACGTATTTTAGTTATTGTATTATTATCACTATATAAAATGTAGGTATGTAGCTATGTGCATTGCAATAGCTAGTAAACTATACTTAATATATAATTTTTTTTACTATGATTGATTGTTTTTTTTCCTTATTTCCCCCTTTTCTCAAACTTCTTCATGAGCCCATGTAAGTCCACCTAGGGGCTGCTACTAATTATTAACAGGTCAACCGCACTAGCCAAGTGTGGATTGGTTGATTTTAGTGAGCGTCAAGATGTCGGGACCACGTCAGTTATTCAGGAAATGATGCCACAAGGATTTAATACAGTAATTCTACCAATTTATACCTTCGTAGAAAAATCCTACACCCAATGAATTTGAAATTATTTGACGGAGAAAGTGGTCCCGCCATTTTGACGCTCACTTGATTTTACACAACAGTTCCTGCCATGGGCATTTATTAAATAATAAAACAGTAATTTATTTTTAACTTTTATTAGCAACGTTATACATTTATGTATGTACTTTGGAAGTCTAACCATTGGTAAAACAAATCAACAGACTGATAACAAAAACGATCTACTACCTACTTACGTGCTAATATTTTGTCACCTATCTTACAGATCTTTTTCTTATTGTAATTTATTAAATGGGCTATTTACCTTATTAATTTATGCAAAAAATCATATTCAAGTCAAATATCTATGGGCAGTATAAGTAAGTCAATGTAGTCAAAAGATAAATTCCTCAAATTAAACTTGAACTTGAATTCTAAAGATGTCAGGTGTGCATACAATACTTTGAGAAATTCAAAATTATTATCAGGTTTCTTACATTTTAAGCACTTATTCTGTTTTACAGTACCACTTCATATAATATTTCCTAAAACATAACACTAATAACTTAATATGGTATGAAAACTCGGTTTGTAAAGACATAGATAGCTTCAGAAAAATCTTTTCAATTTGAGGGCACCACCCGCTAAACTAAAAAAACAAAAACTAGAATACATGGCACATTTTTTTTCTGGTCAATGCTGAACAGAGTACTAAAAAACAACTGGTATTCAGTAGCGCTACCATGACAGCTTTTTAAAAATGACAGGCTCGATATCGCCTATGTAAATAATATGTCTATGAAAAACTTGTACAGCGCCCCTAGCGGTAACGCTAAGAACTAAAATCGGAAGTATGAAAAAACAAATCGATAGGTTTTTAAACGTACGTAATGGTCCAAGATCCCAGAGCTGCCAGACATCACTTATTTTCTAATGGACAAAATCTATACGATTGAGTAGTGGTGGGGTGTACTATCATCATATGACTAGTTGCTACCTTGACCAGACGGCCATTTTTCAGATATCAACCAATCAAGGTACCTACATAGAAACACTGCTCAAGTGCTCACCTCACTTAAATTCTGATGGCTGATTTTAACATATATTTCACACAATATCATTAAAAATCAGGTTTCATTACTCCCAGACACATGCGGTCGGCGGTTTTACCTTACAGACGCTTTAAAGCTATGAAATTTTTTTATTAAGGTCACTTATTTTCTGATGCTTGATTTTTATATATGTTATTCAAACAACTGAAAAGTGCTCATCTGACCGCAATAATTATAGAATTGTACCTTACAAACTGTTTTATTAAAAAAAAACTCAACTTAATTCAATTAAAAAAAATATTTATAAAACAGTTGGGTCTAGTGAATGTTTGGCCCCTTGGATCGGTCTGTCCGTTTGCAAAACGTTTTAAAATAAGTTGTTTGAATAACATATATAAAAATCAAGCATCAAAAAATAAGTAACCTTAATAAAAAATGTTCATAGCTTTAAAGCGTCTGTAAGGTAAAACCGCCGACCGCATGTGTCTGGGAGTAATAAATACTGTATTCCTCTATAAGATTTCGATAGCTAACTCATGGTAGCGCTACTGGACCCATGATGCATGCACGCGGGGTTATTCCACTTTTCCCCACAGAAAGGTAAAACATTGCCCCCTCAGTGGGGTAAATTGGAATAACACTACACATGCCATGTTGTTTATACAGTATGAGCAATTAGATCGGAGCTAGCACAGCACTTGTGTTACGGATATCAAAAAGCAGTGGAATACACGAATATCTAGACTGGCTCGGTGGAACAGTCGTTAGTGACCCTGGCTGGTTCCAAGAGTCGTGGCTTCGATTCCCACTCGGGACAATTATTTGTGTGATGAAGATTGCTGTTTGTTCCGTGTCTGGGTGTGATTATGTATTTAAAAATATTATCTAATCTCTGACGCCCATAATACAAGCACGACTTAGTTTGGGGTCAAATGACCGTGTGTGGGAAGGTCCCAGATATTTATTTATTTATCTATTGGCAATGCAAAGATTCTAACTAGCGCCTTAAGTGGCAAAATTCTAAAGCTGTCTACGTACGCAACTGACAGTTTTAATTCACCCGTATAATGTAAATATTGGACCGAAAACTGCCAAAATGTCGTTCTTAGACAACTTCTCAACTTTGCCGCTAGAGGGCGCACAGATAATCGTTGCATCGCTAATACTAAAATAGATACACAACTCACCCAAATATATGAATAAAGGGTATTGCAACACACATATATTTGTCCCGAGTGGGGATAGAATTTAACCCACGTAGGTATCCATAGACAATAGATATGGTTACCACCAAATTAGCAAAAAACCTGTAATAAGAGGTTCACGAAATAAAATGCCTGCGCTCGCTTTATAATCAAACGCTCAGATAGCAAGTTGACATGAATGATATGCAAGCTTGTCAATGAACACTTAAAATAATGTATACCTTAAGTATATTTACATTTATACACATTATACATCTCTATAGTAACTATGAAAATGACACAGATATGGTATACCATATTAACAAAAGCTACGAGAAAATTTAGTTTTTATCCTAACTCAATGATCATGGTCATGAAATTTAGGGTATTTGCCCAGTTTTTTTTTATTTCTATTGTTTATTAAGTTTTCTAATGTGTGTAACCAATTATTATCTACTACAAAAAATCCTTTATGGGATTATTTTTGAAAAAAATATTTTAAACGAATTTCATGACATTGAAGACCCTTCATACTGAATGTTATTCGAATAACTCCAAAACGGCAAAGCTGTATACTAACTTTACACCCCCGTTTTACCCCCTTAGGGGGTGAATTTTCAATAACTCTTTTTTTAGTGCTCCAATTCGTAATTAAAGGATCCCAGTGCAATATTCCAAGTTTCTATCATTTCACAGTTTAGGCCCTGTGGTGATATATCTGTCGCTCAGGTTCTTTCACATAATTTAACATAAAGTGACAAAGAGTTATTCAAAGTCAACTACAAATGAACTTTACATAACTTACTTTCACTTCCAGAATCAGGACAATGTACTTTAAGTCATCTTAAAACATAATTTAAAGAAATAACTTTCTGCTTTCATAACTAGATAAATGTCAATACTTATAATACTTACAAGAGGATAACAAAACCTTATATCGTACATCACTAAATTATCATCACATTCAAAAAGATAAAGCTTTTAGTACAAAAATATCTGACAACACTATTCTAATATTTAGAGCACCCACATATGAATATATTTATATATCTCTTATGCTATGGCTACATTAGCGGAGTGCGGAGAATATTCGTATTGCTATCCTACTCTAAACCAGGTAGACAGACAGAGACACAAGTTGAAGTCTTCGCCGTAATCCCCTAGTGTAGCCACGGCATTACACTAGTCGACTTGTTTTAAAATAAAGAATTACTTATTGTAGTCATTAGTAATGTGAACAGTGGGGCTACCATGGGTTTAAAACTTACGCGCTCGATATCGCCTACGTAAATATGTCTATGAAAAACTTGTACAGCGCCGCCTGGTGGTTACGCGAAGAACTACAATCGGCCATATGAAAAAACAACTCGATAGGTTTTTAACGTACGTAAGTTTACGATAGCCAACTCATGGTAGGCCCTCAGTTGTGTGTCGTTAGTTTTAAATCTCAGAATTCATTTACTGAACGGATGGTCATTTTTACTTCTTTTAATTTTGTACGCACATTTGCACTGGTATTTATATTTAGTAGTTTATCACTAGACATGTTAAGACTTAAAATGATTTTTTAAAAAACGGTCAGCTCAAAATCCTTTTCAATGGAACTGGGTTACTTTAAAACTTTTTCCGTTTAGATATACTCCTTTTTATTTACTAGAACCAAAAATACACTAAGTGTTTTGAATTATCCGATGATTGGGAATACTGAAATTTTCTGTAAAACAATACAAAGAAGCTATATGGTAGTGACTATGTCATCGGAGAAAGCACTTATTTATGACTTCTTACAAAAAGCTGATTTTTAGAAAATGTTCTTCTTTTCGTGTCAATGGCAAAACACTAAATAAGTCCGGTCCAGGATTCTGCCACTCGGATCGCGCAAATCCAAGCAAATGTTGATACTCATACATACATACATACACAAATCACGCCATTTTCACAATATTCTCCAAAATATACGGTAGATGGGTTCAGTAAAGATATGTTTGAAACATAGTTTGTGTTAAAGTGTAACCATGAATCGACCAATAACATCGACAAACCCGATATTTAGTTACAGCTATCTAGCAGAGTCGAGGAATTTATGGAAAACTAACACTAGTGATGACACAAAATACTCTAAACTATTAGAGATCAATTTTCTCACCAAATTCTAGTAATACTCAGGTCCGGATCTCCGCGGGAACGCCTGGAACAAAAAAATTATTAGGGCAACTGTCTGAATAGTTATTCAGATATCACAGTAACTAAAATTATTATTATTTGGTATAGGTATCGAAAAATAAAATAATAAACTAGCACTTATTTATTCAATCGCGTCTATATTACTCAGAGTTGGCCCCTATTATAGGGAGTAAGTATGCATGAATAATCTTTTCGGTAATTTTTAGGCTATGAAAACCTAACCTTTAAAAGGGAAAAAAGGCACCCTTATTAGGATCTCTTTAAGGTCTGTCGAGACCCTTTTTCTCAAGAACACATGGAAGTGAGGTCATCCTGTTAGCCCTATATAAAAAAAAGTACCAAGCCGAGACATAAGTCCTATCGCTTGAAGTTGTAAAAATCGAAATTTTAAGCCAAAACAATTTGCTGCAAAATGCTGCATAATTTTCGACATTCACAAGGGAATAAAAACCAACAGGGTGCTTCCAATGAACTCGGAATCATGAAATTTAGTAGAAAGCGCCATCTTAGCACAGAAAAATTGCAAAAACTGTGTATCATGCATATTCCCCAATAAGTATCCCGGCTGTTAAAAAATTAGGCTACCTATTTACCGGATAGGAGCGGAGCAGTGGTGAGGAGGAACATAGAAATTTTAACCAATAGGAAACAAGCTTCAAAATTTAATTGAATCCCATTGGTTAATATTCTTCCGTTTATTCACTTCGCAACCTATCTCCTCTTCAATGGATAGACAGCCTGATACTGGTTGCAGACCAAAAGTTAAGCTAGTTTAGCTCGGCTTGCATAGCTGTTGCAGTTTTCCATATAAATTGCATAGTTTGTGATCTGCACACAAGTATTAATAAATAAATTTTACACAACATCACAATCATTGACCTGATCCCATGGTAGTAGATTAAGCACTTGTGTTACAGATATCAGAATCAACAGTGGATACACAAATATACGTAAATATACTTAATACACACCCAGACACGGTACAAACGCTGATGTTCGTCTCAAAAATATTTGTCCCAGGTGGGAATCGAACCCACGACTCTTGGAACCGTAGATAGTGACCATAGGTCACTAACCACTATTCCACCGAGCCAGTCATAAACAAAGTACATATAGAAAACTGAAATTGTCCGGGATATTTACCATGTTGTTTTGTTTTAATGAGCTCCCGATATTTCGGCACTGTTGCAAGCACCATGATCACAGGTGAATCACCCTTGATCATATTAAATATCACGGACAGTTTCAGTTTTCTAATGTGTGTAACCATGACAGTTTAAAAGTATATATAAAGTATAGAAAACTGTGTCAGCAATGTAAGCTAAACTAGCTGAGCTTAGTTTTTGGTCAGCAACTAGGGTTGCCAACTTATTTTACATGAAATAAAGTATATTCAGATCAGTAAAGAATAATAAACAGTATCTTACGAAAATGAACAGTATTTTAATTTTGTTTGAGGTTCTCGGCTGCGCTGCTCTGAGCAGTGAGTACCGTCTGACGGAATAAATACAAATTTGTGTGAGCGTCCTTCGTGTTTCCATTTCGAACGGAAAACAGTATTTTGTATACTTTTTTTTTGTTCAACAGTAAAAAGTATAATTGAGGGAAAAACAGTATAATACTGTTTAAAACAGTATAGTTGGCAACCCTAACTGCAACCTGCACTAGATACATACAGGTGGACTCCTTCCGAAGTGGGGCGGTTTCTGAACGATCCGCCCCATCAATGGTGGGGGGGCGGGCGGGCGCGGGGACGGGCGCCCCCTCAAGGAGCACCCGATAGGCCTCCGCCAATTGGTGAAGCGAGACTCGGTGGCCACACTCGGTCTGAAGTCTTCGGTACCGCTAATACTTGGCGCGGTAGTACAAATCGAGTTGGTGATAGTCCGTTGAATGTTGCCAGCGAACAAGCTAGTTCTATGGAACTCGGTCGTTTGCATCGCGATTTGTTCCTCGGCCGGTTTGTTGAGCTGAAAATTTACAATTTAACTTTTTTTAATATGAAACCCTTGAACGGGCACAGCATGTTGGAATTTTTCATTTGTTTTGGATCCTATGTCAAGCGAATTAGGTTCAAATTATGGTGTCAACATATAAGACGAGAAGTTAAGTCTTCACAAAACTGAGTCGTGGCCCGGGTGGGCATCGAACCCAAGACTTTTGTACTCACGTAAGTAGCTCACTACTTACGTCGGGTCAGTTATGCAAATGTAATACAAAAGAAAACATGTGGAAATGTTTCCGACCTCAGATAGGACTCGAAGTCGAAAGCAGGACCAACTATGTAGTAGCAATCTATCTTGAGTATCTTAAGTTATTGTTTGCGTTTTGTGTTTTGACGTGACAACGTCTTATAAATTGGTTTGCCGGGTGACACATCAAGAAACTGCGTTACGCTCCGCTCACGTTATGCGCTCACAATGAGAGCGAGTGAGAGGCACGCGTCCCTTCCACTCGGGCATGGTTAGCCCGCCTAAGAGCGAGAGAGACAGACATAAAAAGTGAAAGGCACGCGTCCCTTCCACTCGAGCACAGTTACTATACGAATGAATATTCACATTAAAATTATTTTACCACTCAAAGTCGTTGTCACGTAAAACTTTCGCCCGTATACCGACTTTACAGGCAACCAATTTTTTTTGATGTAATGATATAATTTGTTGTATACCTACTTGTTTATTTTATGTGGTCAATAAACGATTTCTATTTCTTATGCTAAGAACAGAGCTAACAAATCTCCTAACTCACCATATTGTCGCGGTTTGTCGTATCCGGCGATGTGTACCTCTTCTCTCTATCCGCCGTAGCCAGCGGCGGTGGCGGTTGCAACGTCGGCGGCATCGGCGGAGTCTCGTACACATTGCTAATCGCCGGCCTATCCTCACTAACCGCGTTCCTAATCCCCTCCAACTTCTCAAGCAGTTCCCCATACACCGACAGCTGCTTCTCAAAATGACCCATCATCGAATTCTCCAAAATCCTCCTATCCGTATGCTTCACAATCTCCAATACCGCCTCCAACAAAGGTCGTTCGCACGGCAAAACTGCTAGTCGCTCTAAAATTTGAGTGGCCACTTGAAAATCGAACGTCCTATTGTTGTTCAACATGAAGAAGGTCAGCTTCGAAAATATCGGCTTGAATCTAGAGAAGTTCTGAGTGCTGGCTATGGCTTGCATCAAGCAATCGCAAAGAGGGACACCGTTATGCGTGAAACACATCAGCAGGTCCTCGCACGAGCGCAACTCCACAGAATTCAAGTGCATCAACACACACTCCAGCACCTCCACCTTCAATATCCCGTCTTCCCTTATAGAGTGATTCGCTTTCATTATGAAATCCCTCCCCATTTCCACTAGAATCCTGGTCAGATCGCGCCTGATGCACTCTTTCACGAAACACATGCCATATTTCCTTCTCAAGTCCGGCCAATCGCGTAGCAACATGTACTCCTTGATGAACATTTCTTCACTCAGCCACTTCAGCTTCGCCGTAATCTGATCATCGGTAGGTATAATGTGTGGATATATGCAAACCTTCTTTTTGCAACCGGCTTGCATGTGGTAGAAGCAATAACCCCTCATAAAAATACTTTTATGTCTGAACCCGGGCTTGATACTGGACGACATTAGTTTCGGCATCCTATATTTTGGGTATGGTGTTTGGGGTAGACGAACCGGTGGGTTAGGTGTGCTGAAATCAACATCTGCTGAAAAATCTATGTCCTTCTCTTGATAATTGTCTTTGTATATTGATGTAGAGTCTGCATTTTGCTTTTCGCATACAATTTTAGCTTTTGCCACGTCTGGAGTGGGCTTGTCATCGCTTGGAATGGTCGAAGGTGTGTAGGTAATCTTTTCTGGCGGTTCGCGCGCGTCGGATAGCATTTTAGGCACGTATTCCTCGAAGTCGAGGTCATCAGGTGTCTGAACGGGATTGGCAGAGTTAAGTGACGTCTCCATACCAGTAAGGCTTTCCGCGAACAACGACAGGGCATCGTCGTCGTCGTTTTGGTCAATCGATTTGTGCCTAACTCTATCGTACCTGAAACCACGTTCACATTCATCGACTCCTTGAATTACCGAAGTATTATAATCTAACTCTCCATGATCATCATTCAAAGAATCAAAATCGTTCCTCTCGTCCGCCGGATTATTAAAATCTACTTGATCGTTGATATCCATATCCATATTATCCTTATCAGTCAGATCTATATTTTCTTCAATGTCATCATTTTTATTACTAAGTACTCTCTTTAAACGTTTACAACACATTATGATTTCGTTTTCTATTTTTAAAGCATGTTGTACCTTAACTAAGAATCTATTCACATCAATATCTGTACGTTCATTTTCATAACCTATCCAATTAGTAAGCTCCATGTCAACATTAAGTTTCAGATCTTCTACAAAGCTATCTAATGTTTTCTTCTTTTCATTAACGACGATGGGTTGAACAACGTTTTCTCGGCTGGTTGCTCTTTCATTAATAATACACATAACGTTTTGTCGGCTATGCAATGAAGTGGGCGATTTTGTAAGCGTCACGGAAGAAGTGCTCAAGTCCAAAGATTTGGAGTCGAGGTCTGGGTCAGACTCGACATCCCTATTGTCTTCACTTTCACTATCGGATGAACTTGAAGAAGATGACATGTTGTCAGCGGCGAGTTTGTAAGCGATATCGTTTAGTTTTAGAATGGGCAGTTTCTTGTCTATGCGCACAAAGTCCGAAGAGCAGACTGTATAGCAAGTAGTTGTGGTGGAACTTGAAATATCTTTCGTCCATGAAAAATCGGAGTTGTTAGAAGTTTTTCGGGAGTCTATGGGGCGAGGTGCTATGTTTAGACCATTTGAGTAGTTTGTGACGGTTGCACTTTCCCCCTGGGTCAAGATTGGTGGTGATGGGTCTATGTTCATGGATGGCACGTCTCCTATACTTAGCTTATCTGTAATCGCACTTAATTTTCTCTTTCGAGTTTTAGGTTGTGCCCCTAACACCTTAGTAACTTTAGGTTTCTTTAACGCAATTGTTTTAGATATTTTTGTTTCGTCATCTACTGGTTTCTTTCTGATCAATTTTAGATTCCTTTTGGGAGGACCTTGCTTTTTAGCTGAAAAGGGCAAAAAAGAATGATATTGAGGCAAATCTAGCAAGACGGTTCAAACAGTCAGTCGTTTTAAGATGCCTAATCCCTCTTCAACTGAAAAATCTACTCAGTTAGTAGGTACTACTTTGCAATTAATATATTTCATGCAGTTTTTTAATATTTAGAAAATCAGAAGAAATTCAATTACTCTGTCCCCGAGCACCATTTATACTCAACTATACTATTCTGTCCCTATATCTAGAAATGTCAAAGAGAGTCTAGTCTCTTTCCTAGTGATGGAGCATGAATTTTTGTCAAAATAAGATTGTGAATATGAGGGCCAGATTTCTCATATAGAATTGTGTTGAAACAACAAATATCATGATAATTTTATTCAAGCCTTTTTTTTCTAACCTTACATAATTAATATTACACAACATCACATCACATACATTGATCTGATCCTGTGGTGAGTAGCTTAAGCACTTGTGTTAGGGATATGAGAATCAACAGTGGATACACAAATATAAAATTTAATAACACCCAGACACGGAACAAACACCAATGTTCATCACACAAATATTTGTCCCGGGTGGGAATTGAGCCCACAACTCTCAGAACCATAGGTTGTGAGCCTGAGCCACTAAGAACTGTTCCACCGAGTCGGTCAAAGAAATATTTTGGTTTTAAATTACTTACCAAGAACTGTTTTCACTGGTTCAGGCTTCTTCTTGGGCACTTTTAAAGTTTCAGTTTTTGTTATTTTAAGTTTTTTCTGTAAGGGTGAAGCATCAAAGTCCGCTGAAAATAAGTTATATGTATGAAATAAATGAATTAAGGTTAAGTAACTATTGCTGCTAGCTAATGCTAGTCTTCTCAAAAGAATTGGCATACTAAACCAGTGGTTGAAATATGTAATTGTATTGATGCATAGGCCTAAATAGTATTTTAGGCATATAACTTAAATAGCAATAAAACCAACTGAATGTTTTATTTTTATATGTACCTTCTGAATCGGTAGTGGCTACCACAGGTACGGGTGGAATCTTCTTCTTTCTTCCTCTTTTCTTTGGCACCTTTATTTCTTCAATTGGTTCTGATTTTGGAGGCTTATACCCAAATTGACGAGCCGCCACTGCACAAAGAAAAATGTCTTTTAAGTAACATAAAATGTGTGAATATTATGTGTAACAATGTAACATTTATATTATTACATAATATAATATTATAAATATGAAGTTTGTATGTGTGTGTGTTAGTAAGCCTGCAAGTTTGTTACTCAACACAAAATTTATTGAAACTGATTTTGATTAAACTTTACAATAATACAGTTGAGAATAACACATAGGCCACACTTTATGAAGATATACTCGGCTCTCAACTCAACTGGCTCGGTGGAACATTGGTTAGTGACCTAGGTTCATTACCTACGGTACGGAAAAATATTTGTGTGACTAAAATCAGCCTTTTTTCCATGTCTGGGTGTGTATTAAGTATACATACTGTCACTGTTGATTCTGATATCTGTAACACAAGTGCTTAAGCTACTTGCCACGGGATCAGATCAATGTATGTGAGGTTGTGTAATATTTATTTTACTTATATAGGTATTGTATATTATTTGAAATATAGTGTATAATATAAATAACTCCACATGTGCATAACTCATGTGAAAAGGTGAGAAAGGCTTATAATAAAAAAAATACATTTTTGAGTGTTTTTGACACATCATGCCTAATATTACAAAAATGTAAAAATTATTTACTTACCTTCATTTGTCAAGTTTATGTCCATGCCTTCAAGAGCTTGCTTTTTCATAGACGGCTTAGGTATTCGAGCCGACTTTGGCGATAAAGGAGTAAAATTGCTTGTGGTACCTAAGTAGAGAAACATGTTTTACTAAATGAATTTATTAATTAGACGTAGTGTTGATTCGTGAAGACGTTCGTGGAATGGTGTGTCGCACGACGTTAAGAACATGAGAAGTGTGCAAAAATACCGAGTAAGCAAATATTTTTGAAGTGTAGTGTACAAACCTGCTTTTGGGTTGGGTTTAATTTTTATTTTAATCTTGGGTTTTATTAACCGTTTCGGTTTTTTCTCCTGCACCTTTTTAGGTGGCTCAGGTTTTTTACCGTCTACATTCTTCTTTGGAGCCATCTTCTAGAAAATATTTATTTTGGTTTTGAACCTCTATAAACCGGAAGGTTAAGACCGCTACTACACTGGATTTCTATTAGACATTATTATCAATTTTTACTATCGAAGCAATTACTAAAAACTGCAACAAAAAATCATGCAAGAAAACGCAGTTTTGTAGGATTCTTCAAGTTTATCAACGTTTCGCTCGGTAAAAGTTTATTGTTTTACAAAACATCAAGTTCAAGACATCAGAAGTCAAATCAACACAAGGAAGCAAATGTGATTTGAGCGAACGAAACGCAATATGGAGTTGCCATTGAATATTTTAAAAGTGTGGATATAGTAAATGATTTAATAAATCTATTATATTGATCTTTTGTATAATATTAAATCAAAAAAATATTTAAATTTAGGCGATCCAAAAGATTTGAACGTTGTAATGTTATGCAAGTAAAATTATTTCTTTCAGTGATTATTCAGTTACCTACATTTAACGTTTTTCTAAATTTTTCAAGAGTTCAACTTATTCTTCTTGAACTTACGAACGTACTTGCTAGTTTAAGAGTCTAAAAAAGGAATATATAATTTAACTATGTACATATTGTTAATATTTATTAATAAATATCATTTATCAGTATTATTAATAGAAAAATACAATTATAAATAATAGCTGTGCCAGCGACTTCGTTCGCGTTTCCCCCGTTTTTTACACATTTTCCATTGTATCTTTGCTCCTATTGGTCGCAGCGTGATGTTATATAGCTTAGCCTTCCTCGATAAATGGTCTAAACAACGCAAAAAGATTTTTTCAAATCGAACCAGTAGTTCCTGCGATTAGCGCGTTCAAACAAACAAACAAACCAACTCTTCAGCTTTATAATATTAGTATAGATGTATTTTGAATAAACATGTTCTTATAGATTTATATGGCGTGTTCGTTAGAATCTCCACATTGTAATAAAAAGACAACTTTGCGACCACATTGCATATTATTATGTATCCGAACGTAATTTACGTAAAGGTCAAAGAGGTTATTTGTGTCAAAAGCTGGGAAGGTCGAATTAGATCAGATCGGCCGGTGTTTTACTTTAGGGATGTTCGATCCGGGTGCCTTGAATCGATTTTCTGGATCGCAATGGATCGATGCATACTGTATCGATCCACGTATCGATCCCATGTATTAGAAACGATATTTTGGATCGATCCAGTATCGAATCAAGTATTTAGAGAAATAAAATATTTTGATGATTATAAAAAAAAATACTTTATTTTCTTCAAAACATTTTAGTTTCAAACAAGTTCAAATATTGGCAGATGTAAAAAGAGTTAGTCTTTTTACATCTGCTAATATTTGAACTTTAATGTCCTTAGAAATAGCAATGTTGATAAGCGGTCTGGAACTCTGGATCCAGGCGGTTACGGCTTTCGTTCAAAGTGATCGTTCGATTTTTTTGGTGGCACCATTGAGATTATTCTGTAGTCGCGAGTTAAACGGAATAATGTTGATAGTTCAAGCAGATACTAATAATGAATGAACATAATCTAAATAAGAATAAAATACCCTCTTCTCAAACTAAACAAATATGATCATTCCAATATTGGCGGTACATTGAAATATAACACGCCATAACAAATGATGCATCACAATCCACCGCCAAAGCTGTTTGCTGTTTACAATAGTGAAATATAAACATGTTCGTCGCATTTGGTAGGTCTTCAAAGATTGGGGATTTTGTAATACGAGTACGACTAATTCTAATTATGCATTTAGAGTAGGTAACCTTTACTTATTTTTTTTTTCGATACGATCCTTCATGCATATGTATCGATCCGGCAGAGAATCGAATGCTACTGTATCGATACAAAAATCGAATGGATCGCATTCCATTGTATCGATCCACACAAATATCGGATCGGATCGAGCATCCCTATTTTACTTCGAGTGTATTTTATCATCGTAATCATGCCTGGAAAATATAAAATTGTTATGATCCGCCACGGCGAGAGCGAGTGGAATCAGAAGAATCTATTTTGTGGGTGGTTTGACGCCGACCTCAGCGATAAAGGTAATTATATTTCGTTGATTTGAGTAAAGTCATATTCCAACTTTGAAATCCCTAGACGAATGAGCTAGATGAATGAGTTAACTATATAAAGTTTAGAATATTGTTAGTAAGTAATATCTCCGGGTCAGAAATTGCTATATTTCAGTATACATACGCATTAACCTTAAGAGGTTAAACTTATCAATCCCATTGCTTCATTTCATTCCAAGATTCAGGAAGTTTCTTTGATAATGTTTAAATAAAATCTTTTAAATTAGCACATTTGGACTTAACAGACAATTAAGTAAAATAAAAAAACTGTAGCTAGATCCATACTGCCTGATATTTCAATTATGTTACCAATCTTGGCTTCTCTGGGGTATAATGTATATTCATAGTAACTACCATAATCTGCTACTTTACTTAGAAGCGCAGTTCTAATGTTTACATTTTAGTGTAATAGAACATAACAAAAAACAATCTATTTACAGGCCGCGAAGAAGCGACAGCAGCTGGAAAAGCTCTGAAGACAGACGGATACACCTTCGATGTCGCACACACATCGGTGCTGAAGCGTGCTCAGATCACGCTTAACTCGGTCCTGCAAGAGATTGGCCAGACAGACCTGCCTGTCCAGAAGACGTGGAGGTTGAACGAGAGGCACTATGGTGGACTCACTGGCCTCAACAAGGCTGAGACGGCAGCTAAATATGGCGAAGCCCAGGTAAATAAGGCATATTATTTCTTCATCACCATGAAATTCTCATTTTTCTCATTTTATAGTAAAAATAATATATTCTTAAGCGAAAGGAAAATATCATGAAGAAACCTGCATATGTGTAAAATGATTTTTTTTAACAACTGAATTGTCCCATGAATCACAACAAACTTTAGAAATAAGTTCACGAGTGACATGTGACGAATTTTTTAAAATAATTTTAGAATGTATTTTTGGTATGAGTGTATGACAGTATTTTAATAAAAAACTAAGTGAATGTGTAAATAAAAACGCAACCTTTGAAGTAATGAAAAAAAATTTCATCTTCGGGTAGTTGTAAATTTTATTGTACTTGCTGTAGAGACAAGAATATTCCAAAAAAATCAATCAAATCCATGATTTTAGTAGTAGTCTGTGTAAGATTACTAAGGATTTTTGTTTTATGTCTCACCAGGTCCAAATCTGGAGACGCAGCTTCGACGTCCCCCCGCCCCCAATGGAGAAGGACCACCCGTACTACGAGACGATCGTGAACGACCCCCGCTACGCCGGCGACCCGAAGCCCGAAGAGTTCCCCATGTACGAGAGCCTCAAGCTCACCATCGAGAGGACACTGCCTTACTGGAATGACGTCATTGTTCCTCAGGTAACAATATGATGCTTTTTTGTTTTTCCTAACTGACTTTTAATGATGGCTTGGAGTAGACTTGCCATCATCATCAACTTGCGGTGGAGTGGATGGCTTTCACCCCAAGATGTGAATCATTTCCTTGGTTTAGCAAAAGTACAATATTCTATGGGAGTATGTACTAATTTGTCATACATAGGTACTGTAGTTTACTTATGTATAATTTTTTAAACTGTTTTTTTAAAATAAATTGGTTGTATTTGTATTTAAAAAATTTATTACAGTTGAAATAAAACATGAATTGGTTAAAAAATCAATGAGATGTATAAATGTTAAAAGGTATCCCTCTTATGAAAAAGACTTTTGTATAGTTAGTTGGTTTAGTCAACTTTGTTAATAGTCTATTATTATTAAGCATACTGTTTATGTATTTCAGATCAAAGAGGGCAAGAGAATAATCATCGCCGCACACGGAAACAGTCTTAGAGGCATTGTAAAGCATTTAGACCGTAAGTAATCTAAACTTGATTAATTAGGTAAATTTATTATTTTTAAGAGACAAGAGGGTAAGGTGTCCATATAATCCCTGGCTTTTACGCCAATCAGGCCTTTAGGGTCTATTGAAGGTCTATTCAGCTGAAGCGAGGTCTTAGTGAAAATCTTTCTAAAACAAAAGGAGTTTTCATAGTCGATAAGGGTCAGAATTCCGCTCGAGAAGTGATCAATATGAGCGGTGATAACAAAGACTTTTACCTATTACAAATACATGAGAGCTCTAAGTAGCTATACATAATGTCATGTCTGATAACATCTCACCGAACTATTCGAGCAAGGGAACTGGGAGTGCACTTGTGTTTGCGCGCACACTTGTGCACTATAATTATGTCCTGTGTACTTGGCTGATATTAATCGGTCTGATATAAACAATACCTCTTCCGCAGAGCTCAGCGACGCAGCTATCATGGAGCTGAACCTCCCCACCGGTATCCCCTTCGTCTACGAGTTGGATGAGGACATGAAGCCAGTAGACTCTATGGTCTTCCTCGGAGACGAGGAGACTGTCAAGAAGGCCATGGCCGCTGTAGCTGCCCAGGGCAAGGCCAAGTAAACATGTTACCATTTGGCATTTGCGTTAGGTACATATTGAAGATAGGAATAACTGTGAAGATCATTATGTGTAAAGATACCCAGTTAGATGGATATCTTTATAGCTTTTAGTGCATCTTCTTGAGGCCAATACTATCATCATTTATGATAAACCCTTTTTGAATGGGTCAAAGAATCTGTAGGTTTGCGACTTGCAGACCCGTGAATTGAAGGGTTTTCAATAAAGACATAATCATACAAAAACATCTTGTACCTATGCAAATGACATGATTGAATTAAAAATATCCTCAGTAGTATAATAATTAATTTATTATAATGTTTATATATGATTGTAAAAGTGTTAAATTACAAACAATAATAATATAATATAGTTGAGAAATTTGCAACATTTTGATGTTAAAATATAAAATATTTTTTATAGAGAAATTAAAAAGAAATGCTTACTGGGAATTTTATTTTTTAATATCAGCCTTTAATAGATATGATTAAATGTGTTTGGATCTCGAATTTGGCATACCATTAATAAAAAAGAAATTATAGAAAATTATTTTATGCATTGGATGTATGTTTTCAAACTACTTCATGTAAGTTTGCATTGTAATGTGCTTGTTAAATAAAAGTATGTTAAACTTTAGATATTTTTTATTTCTTAACCAATACATTTGGGAAATCACAGTTTTTTTAAAAGGACACTTAGTGTAAACAACATGTCTAGGATTTAAAAAATACTTTTTAATTTATAATGCAATACAATTCATTTATCTATTATAAATTTTACACAATGTGGGCTTTTGCGTATGAGAAAATCACTAGATGGCAATAAATAGCCGTGAGGTCCAACTGCAGCATGATTGGATATTTTAGACATGACATTGACAGACATGTCAATATTTACCAATCACGTAACAGTTAGACATCAAATACGTACGTCTACGCCTACGTCTTGCCATGTAGTGGATTTCTCATACGCAAAATCCTCCATTTCGTACAGATTATTGAAAGGTTTTAGGCTATATAACATCACGCTGCGACCAATAGGAAACACAGCTATATAGCAAAACGTCACTTACCTTTGAACCATTCTGGCTATTAACTATGGGATCTCAAAGGAGACAATTCCATAGTCAACAAAAAGTGCTTTGGGCCTCCTTGGTTCTGGTGGCCTCATTTGTGATATCAGCCGGTGGCTACCATGAGTTTAAAACTTACGCACTCAATATCGCCTACGTGAATATGTCTATGAAAAACTTGTACAGCGCCGCTGGTTACGTGAAGAACTAAAATCGGCCGTATGAAAAAAACAACTCTATAGGTTTTTAACGTACCTACGTAAGTTTTCGATAGCCAACTCATGGTAGGCCCTCAGTACCTAAGGATTATCCACATTAATCCATTGGTTGGATCATCGTTGCCTTATTCCGGTAAACTTGCTTTCAAATCTTCAACTATACCATCCATATTGACCTCCGTCGGAGTTTTCTCGACGTTACTCTGTGTAAACTTCTTTCCTGTATACTTAGCAAAAGCTCTTTGCTTGCTATTTGAAAATGTGAATGCCTGTTGTCTATTAGAAGGCGCAGGGTCCAAATCCATTGTAGTGTTGTCCTTCTGTTTCTTAGGTTTACGGTTTTTCTGTTTCTTCGATTTCTGATCGAATCTAAAGTCTTTTGGTAGCTTGTGAACTTGGACGCAATGTTCGAATCTCTCATCCGCATTCCAGAATAATTCTTTGCATTCTTCTATATAGCAGCCGTACTGAAACAATAATCTTAATATGTTACTTAACTTCCTATTGTAGGTAGGTACTAAAGTAAAAATAAGTCCAATAAAAAGTTTTTATTGTCGAAGATCCTGTGCCGATCGTATTTAGAGTGCGTATGTCCAGGTCGTTGATTATAAGGACTGTTTTTTTTGGTTCGAGTTCACTTTTGACGTGGTCCCATTTTCACCAGGTTCGTTTCAATTAGATCCTGTAATTGATATGACTAAATGAGCACCAGATTATAGGAGTGAGCCCCATGCTCACAACTCACCGAAGCCTTCCTCTCGGCAGACACTGAAGGACGAGTCGTGCATCTCCTGCAGGTGCAAGTAGTGCGGCGAGTGCAACGTCCGCGTCGATCAGACACGAGGCCGAGTGCTGGCAGCCTGGTACTCTGCCCGCTTTTCTGCCTGCCTCGTTGGTCTATTGGTAGCAAGTGCTGCGTTAGGACCGAGAGGTCCCCGGTTCGAGTCCGGGGTCGGGCAAAATTTGTGTGAGTTTTTCTGTAATGAAATTACTCAGCCCGGAGTTAGGAAGTTGGCGGTTGAACGCCCGTGGCTCGGAAAGCACGTTAAGCCGGTGGTCCTGCGCCCGATCTCTCATCGGTCATGTCGGATTGCCGTCTCACCGAATCATGAGAGTAAGGGAATAGAGAGTGCACTTTGCGCGCACACTTGTGCACTATAATATGTCCTGCGCACTTGGTTGATCTCAATTGAGATCGGCCGCCATGGTCGAAATCGGTCGGACGCCTTATTTTTTTTTTATACTCTGCCCGCTGCTGCTTAGGGGTGAGAGCCAAGCCAAGGAAAAAAACATACTGCCTCGATGGTCTATTGGTAGCAAGCGCTGCGTAAGTCTGAGAGGTCCCCGGTTCGAACTCACACAAATTTTGCCCCGGGTCGGGCAAAATTTGTGCAGGTAGTACGGTGAGTGCAACGTCCACTTCAGTCTGGTACGCTACACGGTACTTTTGTGCTTAGGAGTGAGAGCCATCCGTTCCCCCGCAAGTCCGGTGATGATGACGAGGTTCCTCAAGCCATCATCGTAAGTCAGTAACGAAAAAAAATGCACGCGTAGCTGTCCGTCGCGTAGTGCTGCTCCGCGTTGATCAAAGATGAGGACATAATACTGGCAGCCAGGGACACTGCCCGGTACTGTAGTTCTTTTTCCTAAATGATGATGGCTTGGAGTATCCTTGTCATCATCACTGGACTTGCGGGGGAGCGGATGGCTCTCACCCCTAAACCGGTACTGTAGTGCTGTAAACAACTCACCGAAGCCTTCCTCTCGGCCAACACACTAAAGAACGAGTCGTGCATCTCCTGCAGGTGCAAATGCAGCAGGTGCGGTGAAGGCAGAGTCGCGCCGCACTGCGCGCACGAGTGCCGGTGCGATGCATAGTGTCGCTCCGCGTCAATCAGAGACGACGCAATGTGCTGGCAGCCTGGCACGCTACACGGTACTGTTGTACTGGAAAATTAAAAAAAATATTGTCATCGCCATTGGCTCAGTTTATAAAAAAAGTAATGTAGCCCTACCATGAGTTTAAAAGTGACAGACTCGATGTCGCCTTAGAAAAAAAATGTCAATGAACAAATGTACAGCGCCCCTAGCGGTAACGTTAGGTAGCTATTCCTATTATAGATGAATCAACAATACTATCCAACTAATGTTTACCTACTTACACTTCATGGCATAAGTTTTCTTCGTCTAAATCGTACACGCCTAGTCTGGCCGGGGGCTTATCGTTTATGAAGAGTTCGTCTGTCAGTTTTCTTCTACCCACGCCGTATTGTTTGAATAGCTCTATCAAGGCAGGATCCATCTGTGGAAAAGATACAAAAAGATATAGCCGAAAGGTGTGGTAGGTACTCGGGTGCAGATTAAGGTAAGCATTGAATTCTAATCTAATGCAAGTCTCTACAGCATTATTGTTACATATTCGCTGGCTTTATGGGCTACTGGCTAGTTAGTCTGTCTTGCGCCAAGAGTCCTGGGTTCGATTACCTCTCGGGACAAAGTCGTGTAATTAACATCGGCGATTTTTGCGTGTCTATGTGTGTTATTTCTAAGTACACGTGTATTTGTGGAATTTATAGGTACTGATGTGATACACTGTTGTTTCTGATCCTTAACACAAGTGCTTAAGCATTTTATTTCGGAATCTGAACTGTATGTGATGTATGATATTTAATATTCGTTAAAGAACCATGTGGATCAGACAGAAGCCATTTTTAGTTTTATAATAATACCGAAGAAATAATTGATAATTTTTTTCGTCTCCTCTAACTCTTAGATACGCCTTGCATAACCTTGGCCATCGCATTGCGTATCTGCGTTGTTTCATCTTAAAGAGTGCTGGCTCTTGAGATTATGTAAGTAGAGGCAACCGCTCCCCCGCAAGTCTGGTGATGATGACAAGGCTACCTCAAGCCATCATCGTTTTTTTTAATATTTTTTTTGTAATAACCTACGTCATCCCACTGCTGGTCAAAGGTCTCCTCCAAACTTGTCCACAGCTCTCTATTCAAGGCTTGGCCTTCATCCATCATCCATCAAGCCATCATCGTAGTCATTAAAAAAAAGTTCGCTACACGAAAAGCCTAAAATTAATTAAAGGACTAGGTAAGTAATAAGTCACTGAGTTTAAATACCTGCCTAAGCCTACATAGTCACCTTCTTACGGTATCTTATCTTAAATCAGATATTATATTTATATATTTGTGTAATAAATACAGTATCTAAATCATTTGTTTCCGTCGTTCACTTATGTAAAATCATTGTGATGTTGATTAGTTTTATCTCAAGGCCTTACGTCTCTACGTTTTAATGTTTAGTTAATGAAGTATATGCACGGCAATATTATCCAATATTACCGTGGTATAAGGTTATTCGTGTAGATAGGTATGTTATGTACCTACCTAATGTTGGATAAGGTACCTAATTGGACACATTAAGAATATACATAAGTAGGTTAGTTATATTCTAATTGAATAAATACGAGTATAGGTAACTGTGTAAGTACCTACTTTTAATTCATTTAGTATTCAAAGTAATTATTAGGTATTTGATAAACATGTTTTATTCCCCAATAATAATTTCTCGCTAAGAAACTATTATTTATCCGTACCAAATTTCCAATCCTATTGTGACAAGAGATTCTACCCTGGGTTCGGATTCAAAAGTAGGGCAAAATAACGTCCTATTTGAATCATGTCCATTCATGGACACTATTCAGTGTGAGTGCGACAGGCTCAATATGGTCTACTGTGGCTGTCGACCTCATAATAAAATGTGGTTCTCACTACCGCTTCCGCTACCGTGGAGTGAGAACATCTTGTTAGCCTTTTATAAAAAAAGTAGCTTAGGGGTGAGAGCCATCCGCTCCCCAGCAAGTCCGGTGATGATGACGAGGCTACTCCAAGCCATCATCTTATGTCAGGGACAGTCACTGAGCTACTGTCCATGATTTTTTATCATGGACAGTAGCTCAGTCTTCTTCTTCTTATCGTATGGTTGATGGACAACCTGGTGTCAGAGTTTTTAAACCGCCCGTAGGCCTCTGACATGGCTTCACACACCGTTGAAAAATTTCTCAGGTGTGCTGGTTTCCTCACGATGTTTTCACCGTTAAAGCGTCGAATGATGGTACATATGAATTTCAAATTTGAAAAACACATTGGTACCTGGCGGGGTTTGAACTGGCGACCTCTCGCATGGCAAGCAACGACCTTAACCACTCGGCCATCGACGCTTTTTTAGTAGCTCAGTCATATTAACAATCGAGTAAGAATAGAAGGCAGATTACCACGTCTTACCTATGTAATAGCGTGAATTGCAGAATACATTCAAGTTGTGTCCGATAATGTTGTCCTTATATTTTTGCCGTTAATGAGTTCCTTCATAGTACAAAGCATGATGAAAGTGAGTGGGTGTGGATCTCAACAGGCATGGGCGTACCCAGTTTCTAGGCCAGGAGGGGCAAATCAGGTTTTTTGCTAGATATGACTATTGATTAATGTATTAGATAAGATACTTAGTATGAACGACAACAGTAACCAGGCGGGGCAGTCGTTCTCAGACACGGAACAAACACCGATTTTCGCCACACAAATATTTGACCGGGTGGGAATCAAACCCGCTACTTTTGGAACTGTAGGTAGTAAACCTGAGTCACTAGCCACTATTCCACCGAGCCAGCCAAGGACTTGGACCGTTGCCCCTGCCTCTACCTGGGGACGCCCATGTTAACAAGTAGGTAACTCAAAAACATCTGACATAATTTGAATTCAGAAGATAAAGAGTGTAAAAAAACACTAAATAACCAATCTAGACCGTGACGAATAAGGGGCTGACGTTGTTTAGGTATCGAGTCCCCCTTTGCCCAAAGACTTTCTGTCAATTGGGATCAGAAAATCTATGCCAGGGCTGTCCTAACTAGATAACTAGGGAGCAGCAAAATATTAATAAGGACTTTTTTACTTTGATGCAACAGATTAAAAAAAGTCTCTCAATATCGGTTGCATGACCGCTTAACAGATTCTGGACGGGCGCGGGTCTCCGCGGGCCTTGTTTTGGACAGCCCTGATCTATGCTATCTAGAGATTTGTTTATTTTGCACAAGTGGTGCTGTTTTAGTCACGCTGCTTTATCGTCATACCCACATCGATAAGTAGGTATGTCTACATTACACGAATTTGTGATCGCTTACGCAATATTTTCATCAAACAAAACGGCAGACATTGATAGGTACCCTGTTGTATGAGATGTATCATGTATGCTTGTTGCCTGGTAAAGTATCGAACAAATCTAGTCAAGCATAACTGTAATAGGTGTTCACATAAAAATAACAGTGAACCATCGTAGGTAGAGTTAGATTTTACAATACTTGTGTTAATAGCATTTTTTTTACTTCTAGTCAGTAGGTAACTAAAAGCCCGCTTAGCAATTGGAATATCGGGAACAGCTATGTATCTACGATTTTCTTTTATATTCTTTATATAGTTGTAATGAAAACGTTTGTCCAAAAAGTTACATTACTGTACATCTCTTGCATACTGTGCCGTGATGTCATACAGTGAGCCCATTGGCTGTCTTCTTTATCACAAGGTCAGGGTAAATCATCATGACTCTTAAATATTGAGCCATAAGGTACATTGATAGTGCTTCCCTATCGGATATCAGACAGTTGCGAGCAGTGGTTACCAGGCTTAGGTATAGAATGATATCTCGTTATTGTATAATTCATTAGTTTTGCAGACTTTGGTGCAGCTGACTGAGCCAATGGGTGTGCGGCATTAGGCAGTAATTAAATTAAAATAAATAACTTATCACATAATTTATGTAACTTATTCCAAGTGTTATTGTTCATCATAAAAAAAAACAGTGTCAGTGTTTTTACAAAGTTTTTGTTTGTATCAAAAACAAACCTGTGGCTTAATTTTTTATTGGTGGTTATTACAGGAAAATATCGATTTGAATACCTAATATCAAAACAAACATGGAAGTCCGTCAAAGGAAGGTAAATATGTAACTTATGTGCCATTTGTTGTTTATTTACATCATAACTTATAGGTTAGAATTTTCAGCCACTCTCTTAGATGTAGGTTTGAGGTTATCTCAGTTAGCTTACGAACAAAACGAAGTAAATCCAAGCAACTTACCGTTTAATTTATGGGCACAAATTTCATAAACTGAAATTTTATTACTGAAAAGAGTGGAACGCACTTGGCGATGTTCCTTTGCAAATAGAGTAACGAACGCACTGGTGACTTAATTTTAATGACAGCACGTATAGAGGTACTTCACTATCTGTCAGATTTGCATATTCGACCGGAAAGGCCATCACAGATCTGTCACTGACACAGGAACACGACGAGCTACTAAGAAATGAGAATTTGGCACTTTTGTCAGCAAGCTAAGTGAACGTAGGATTTTTCTACACTAAAATTATAATGTTTAATTTCTGTGAACTTCAATCATTGTAATTGGTTTTAAGAAATGTATAGATCAATTTCACGGTTGTGATGTTTATGTTAAATCAATATGGGAAAATTCAGTACCTACAGGTATTTAGAGGTGAGTGAACCGTGTGTGCAAATAAATATTTGAATATATTTATCTTATAACTAGTTATACGTGCGTAGGTACTTATCTAATAAAGTCTATTACTTTGTAGACACCATAGGTACATACAGATTTTAATGATTTCATTCAAAACTTTAACATAACATTGTTACCATTCATCATTTTGATGACAGATAATAAAATGAAAATATACTAAAATTTATCTATAAAGATAATATTCTTCTAGTGCCCAGTGTATGATATTTGGCCAAAAACTATGTAAGTCACTCATAATAACTGAATTCACAATCATTTAGGATTGTTTCCCCAAATATTCTGTTGTCCAACCACAAGCTTTTTCTAGTTTTCCTGTTACGCAAAGAGCATATAGACAGAACGGTTTTATAGAGCATGTTTTACAGTATGAACATATTTTTTCAGTTAAAAGATGATACTGCCCCAACTCCGCATATCAATGCGCGAAGCAGAAGCATCAAGCAGCCCCGGCGGTTGAAGAAGGTGTTCTTTCTGCTGCTTTTATTAGCATTATTTGTCACATACTTCTTGGGTGAGTCAATTTAGAGTATTATGAAAAAAATAATTAACAATCATAAAATTGAGGATGTCTTTAATTATCACTGCATAGTGTAAAGTGTGCTACTGTCTGTCTGTCCCTGGGTCCTTAAATATTTAAAACTACACAACTGATTTTGATGCAGTATTTTTTTAAAGATAGAAAGTTTGAATGTATTATATACCCGATGTATATATCTTCTTAAGTGAGGGTTCACTAGTTATATTATATAGAAACAAATACAGTTGACCATATTCTCCTCTATTTGTGTACTAAGTTGCAATCGTTTTTTTATTTTACAATATAGAAGTTTATGATGTTTTTTTGTGTTATACATAATTTTTTCTAGATATTCCTACAATGATACTGACTGATGTATAGATTAATATTGTAGTTAGATAAGTGATGAAAGGTTCCTTATGTTGAATAATTAATCACTGTACATTTTTAAAAACACTTTATACCTCTTTTGGTTATTTGTCAGATTGCTAAAAGCATCGAAAGGCAGAGATCACTTCCTGCTATGTGCTTTGGTCCATTGGCACACCACTTTCGCTTCTAAAAAGCGTCGATGGCCGAGTGGTTAAGGTCGTTACTTGCCATGCGAGAGGTCGCCAGTTCAAACCCCGCCAGGTACCAAGGTGTTTTTCAAATTTGAAATTCATATGTACCATCATTCAACACTTTAACGGTGAAAGAAAACATCGTGAGGAAACCAGCACACCTGAGAAATTTTTCAACGGTGTGTGAAGCCATGTCAGAGGCCTACGGGTGGTTTAAAAAACTCTGACACCAGGTTGTTCATCAAACATACAATAAGAAGAAGAATTTCGCTTCTTTCACATCCATTATCACAGAATTTATACACCATCCTTTAAAAAACTACCCAGACGACGAGACCAGACCAGAGACCAGAGATGACCTTTTGATTCAAATATGAAGTGTAAAGGTTCATACATTACAATTTACCTTGTGATATTGAAAATTTTCAGCATATTGCATATTTTAATTCTGATTTATTTTAATGTTTGTACAATTTATAGTGACAAAAAAATTACATGTATCTGGACCATACTTACAACATCATATTATTATGTGTGTATCATATTGTTGAATTAATTTTCCTTATATTTTTTTATCATTTGCCGAAACTAGATTTTTTATCTGTGATTCCTTAATTATACCACAATATTTTGTATAATCATGGTACAAAATACGTTGCATCAATTTCTGAGTCATCTAATTGCATGACATGTAGGTTTTCGGCAGCTTTCGCTTAAATATGGGCTGACGATTATGTCGCGATCATCAACATTTTTACATTTTCGATCAATACAATCAGTATGTAGTACTTTTTATGCGTAGATAAATACTGTTATGCTTGTTTGCTTTTTACGATCTTACAATAACGAATACTTTAAAACGTAATTCAATGTGCGCTTACATATCTCTTTATTTTCTAAGTAATAAGGTGCTAATTACATTGTAGTACAGTTTAATAAAAAAATAATTAATCATGGTATTCATTAATACGATACAGAGGGCGCGTTCGATCGTTATAAGCCTTTTTATGCCTATTCCACGATGTTAGCGCAAGTTGTTTTATGTAAGTTTAAGCAGCCGTGTATTTATTTAATGTATTCGTCTATTTAAACCGTGCGATACTTAACATTGACAGTAGTGTTGTCTATGTATCGATTGGTTGAAATATCGATAAGAGATTGTCATGTTATACCAGAGCCGCTCTAAGTTGGCCGATTTGCTACATGTCAGACTGACTGCACTAGTCTTTGAGTATAAAGCCACTGGAGATGCCTTACACGGGCGACCCCCTCCGGCAAAGTACATTGGTCAACTGTTCAAACACGTTTAATAAAACTACTTGTCGCTGCACCACCGCCATTTTGCATTGATCCCTGTCGCGTGACGTTACTCTTGAAAAATGGTTAGTTGTGCAGTATTCTCATGTAAAAGGCGATCGAGAGCTCAAATTCGCAACAAGAGCGCGTTTAGTATCATATCTAAGTGTTTTTATTAACTTTTAAACGTGTATTTAAGAAGAATTGCCATTTAAATAAAAAGTCGTTGCGATACGTAAACGACAGAAAAAAATAAACAAGAATACAGTGGTACGGGGGCTAGTGATGTCACAAAGTCAAAAAAGCGACTCGACATTTGAATGAATCATTCACTCCCTGCAGTTAGTTGTATAATCCGTTTTTTACTTTAATTTTGAATTAAATAAAAGGTCTAAACATATGTTATATTTAAATCTTGTAAGATGAATTAGAAAAATTACTTTTCTTTCCTCTGGTCATACGATATTGAAATTTAGTCTGAAAATGAAAAAGAAATTCTGTGACTCCCTTAGAGATATTTTTAAAGACATAGATATTTTAACCGTATCCTCTCAGTACATTTTGGACTGTATCTTATATGTTTACAAGAACATACAATCATTTAATATCGGATCCTCACCATTTTAACACCAGTAATAAACATAAGTTTGCCGTTTCAAGGCTCAGGCTTCAAAAGACTGGAAAGTCGTTCTTGGGTTTAAGCACAAAATTGTTTAATAAGATCCCACAAAATGTTATTGAATTACAATAATCAGTACAAGATAGTTCAGTTCATTCACCAAACTGATTTTATTATATTCCTTGTGTCATCACTATTTTTTTCGTATGTGTGTTGCGTAGTTACGTGAAAACTTTGTTTGTGTGCGTGTATTGTTTGAAGTGTTGAACATTTTTGTAGTGTGCGTTTATCGTTACAGCAAAATTTGTGTCTGTTGAGTTATTAATTTTTTGGTGGTGTGCTGTACGTGTTTACCTCGCCCACCGCTAAAAGTGGCGAAAAAATTTGTTAGAAGCGTTGACGTTATGGCATCTCCAGTGGCTTTATACTCAAAGGCACTAGTGAGGGACAACGGTAAAATTGCCGAAGTATACAGGGTGTAACAGGGGGGGTGGATCATCGTAAGTCAATCGATGCGGGACTTCAATACCTATCGATATAACCCCCATGTATGTTCAGCGATTTTCAATAGTTCTAAAGTTATTGAGATTTTTGTGAAATTTTTGTAAGAAGCCGGAATTCAGTATAAAAGTCTTCACTATAGCTTAAATACTGGACCTGCTTGCATGATTTTTTTTCTAGAAGTAGTTCAATAGTGGGTCTTCATAATTACGATACCGATTTGAGTCATAACCCTATCATATTGGAGTAAAAAAATAATTCTTCACAAAAGTTTTTACGAATCGAATTGTGTCTACCAACTTTCAAAGCCTCCAGTGAAAAAAAAGTGCCTGTGTTTTTTTTCTAGAACTTATTTTAAAAACTACCTACATTCATGGATAGTATACCCTGAAAATTTCATACCGCTACTGCCAGAGCATCAGAACGAAAATTGAACGCGAATGGCACAGGTGCCATAAATCAGTGTTTTTATTTTTCATGTAAAACTTTAATTTTAAAATAAATCGATATGTTTCAGCAAATTTATGCTATGTTAGTAACATTGGTAGCAGTAATTTTACAGAATTGCAAATTAAAGGGGTGAAAATCAAACAAAGAAAATTTACATAATTTTTTTAAATTATTTTTTTTTACAGTAGGTGTTCATAATGGGCATTATTATTGGCTATGCATAGCTTAGACCTTCTTAAAAGCTTTTTTGGAGGTTGTGGAATGCTTCTTTTTTGTCAAATTTTTCAGGGGCCCAAATTGTGATAAGGCAAAATGTAGTAGTAGCATTTTGCAACATCCGAAAAACCTTTGTAAAAAGGTGTAGTATATGCATAGCCAATAATGGTGCCCATTAGAACACTTACTGTAAAAAAATAACTAACAAAAATTATGTAAATTTTCTTTGTTTGATTTTCACCCCTTTAATTTTCAATTCTGTAAAATACTGTTACTAACATAGCATAAATTTGCTGAAACATATCGATTTATTTTAAAATTAAAGTTTTACATGAAAAATAAAAACACTGATTTATGGTACCTGTGCCATTCGCGTTCAATTTTCGTTCTGATGCTCTGGCAGTAGCGGTATGAAATTTTCAGGATATACTATCCATGAATGTAGGTAGTTTTTAAAATAAGTTCTACAAAAAAAACACAGGCACTTTTTTTTCACTGGAGGCTTTGAAAGTTGGTAGACACAATTCGATTCGTAAAACTTTTGTGAAGAATTATTTTTTAACTCCAATATGATAGGGTTATGACTCAAATCGGTATCGTAATTATGAAGACCCACTATTGAACTACTTCTAGAAAAAAAATCATGCAAGCAGGTCCAGTAGTTAAGCTACAGTGAAGACTTTTATACTGAATTCCGGTTTCTTACAAAAATTTCACAAAAATCTCAATAACTTTAGAACTATTGAAAATCGCTGAACATACATGGGGGTTATATCGGTAGGTATTGAAGTCCCCCATCGATTGACTTACGATGATCCACCCCCCCTGTTACACCCTGTATAAGTAACAGTTATTTCCACTTTATAACCAAGCAAGGTCTAATTATAACAAATTTTTATTAAAAACATTAATTCACATCCAAAAGATTGAATTTAAGTTCCTTATTTATAAATATATTTATTTTTAAAATACAATACTTATTAAATCCTTCATCCTATTTTTAAAAATACCTGGTGAGTATTACCCACTACGTCACTATGAAAACGTGTCAAACGGCGTAACCTTGTAAAAGCGTAATACAGAGTGGAAATTTTACGTTTTCTTTTTTATAATTCAATTATTTTAGGTAATAAAAGACAAATAACTAGATAATTATACCGGAGCCGTTCTTAGAAGACTGATTTGACACTTTTTATTTTATATTTTGCATTTATCCTTGTTAAGAGGAACATATTTACGCGAATCATAAAGAACAACTTTTAAAAATAATACGTTATTTCAAAATTTCAAATGCACATAATTATATAATTATTTGTCTTTTATTACCTAAAATAATTGAATTATAAAAGAAAACGTAAAATTTCCACTCTGTATTACGCTTTTACAAGGTTACGCCGTTTGACACGTTTTCATAGTGACGTAGTGGGTAATACTCACCAGGTATTTTTTTAAAATAGGATGAAGGATTTAATAAGTATTGTATTTTAAAAATAAATATATTTATAAATAAGGAACTTAAATTCAATCTTTTGGATGTGAATTAATGTTTTTAATAAAAAATTGTTATAATTAGACCTTGCTTGGTTATAAAGTGGAAATAACTGTTACTTATATACTTCGGCAATTTTACCGTTGTCCCTCACTAGTGCAGTCAGTCTGACATGTAGCAAATCGGCCAACTTAGAGCGGCTTTGGTATAAGACTATACTCGGATTTGTAATTCAAGATCAAAAAAACTACGACAGATACGTCACTGTCAAAAGTGGTAAAGTCACTTATGTCACTCTCAAGTGATGATTTCAGGTTTCGACAACCTTTTCGTAATATAATTCTTTATTTCATTTAATGCCAACATCACTTATATCAATAAGTTAAATTAATATCAATTATATCAATAAGCAAATTAAGGCGTATAAAATAATAATTTCTTACAGTAAAAGGGTTCATACTATATCTAATAATTAAATGCATTATTTAGATATAAATTATACGTTCTCAAAATTGTATTGAGCCTGACTATTACTTACGTATTATAACTTCTAGTAAAAAACTTATAAATAACTCATGTCTAACTAATTTTAAGAAGACATAATTTTGAGCAATAGTGGAGGAGTCGGGAAGATAAATAAAATATTTTCTTTGTTACGGATTTAAACAACAAAAACTTAACACAAAACATAAACTTAAAACAAATAAAATCACCAAGGAGCAAAAACATTCGAACACTCGGAACAGTTACGCATTATTTCACGATTAGTTATGATGTGTAATATATTAATTGCGTCCGAGTATGTTCTTAACTTAGCTTGTAGTTTATTGCACCAAATGTTATGAATCCCTGAAGTGTTACAAGTACAATACCATGTTTGTTACCAAAAATTACCGATGTTTAAGTTTTTATTAAGTCGTCTTGCATTTATGGAAATATAAATAACTGGAATTACTGATGAAAATCATAGGATTAATATTACCAATAAATTTGTTGTATATGGTTGTTTTTGGCAAAAAACATGTTTTGTATTGTAAAAATATTTTATTGCAGTGGCAACCTTGTAGTAGTTTTTTTGATCTTGAATTACAAATCCGAGTATAGTACCTATTATTTTAAAGAGTGTAACGGCCGGCGTTTGACCTCCGTAATCCAGTGATGTATACGTCATAATTTTGTAATCTTATCTTGTTTCGGTGTAATTTTACTAGTATGTTGTGTCATGTAATTATAGTGTTCTTATAATTATAGCTTGTATGACTTTCTTTCGGCGATAGGCTTTAACAACGTTCTTACTTACCCAATTTATTTCGTTCTATTGAGTGCATGAAAAACTCAATAAAAGTGAACTTTTCGGCAATCTAATTTATTTATTTATTTATACGTAAATTGCTACCTTTGTAGCTGGTAATCATATCGTAAAAATACGGTAAATACAATAGGTACATTGTATTTATTGCAATTTGTCACTGTACGTACATAAAGTCACTATAACTTTGATGTGGTGGATATTTTATAGGGGTGAAATCCATCCGCTCCCACGTAAGTCCGGTGATAATGACGAGGCTACTCCAAGCCATCATCGTAGGAAGAAAAAAGACTCTTGTTTACAGAGTTCGAACTAAATGAGATTATGACGCCATTGAAACCGGCAAAGCCGCATTCTCGTATTGTTTCACGCTTGATAAGCTGCCCTTGGCTTTGATCTGACATGTTTTGGCAGTCGACATAAATCGTACTTATTTGTGGTCACATCTGTGTTAACTGATAAGGTGTATGAGTGTTCGACTAGACAGTAGAGATCATTTGCCATAATATGCAATAGATTTTATACACTGTGAAATTTTAGTGGTTGTTTTCCCGTGGCAGAACGATTTGCCTTTATTAATATAATAATTCCTCAATAAAATTTCAAATTTTCAAAATAATAATTTTCCAACTCGAAAACCAGAGAAGCTATCGTTCTTTGATAAGATGACGTAATCAGGTACTGCTTGCGGCATGAAATCGATGCTTAAAGCTGAAGAAGCTCGACACCCTAAGTCATAAAGCGGTTCGAACGTGCTTTCGAGTTTCGATTAAACCTTTCCCCTAATTTAGGACGTCAACTTTAGTAAAGTAATATTTGGCTACACTAACGTGTTCCATGGCATAACTTGAAGTTAATAGCTTGGCTATGAACCGAAATGTTTCGCTTTAAACATGAAGTGAAATCGAAATAAACTTAAATCAATGCAATTGAAATAAAATGTATATAATTGAATAGTTATCAGTTGTTTAAATAAAAGAATTTCGTGTACCAGAACAATGCAATGATTCCGTCAATATTATCTAAGTGTATTTGATAAGAAAGTAAGATCATGTGACACAGTCAGTATTTGTAAATAGTGTCTAGGGCACTAGAAGTTAGTACTTTGTCCTGTTGCACTTACTATTTTGTTTCATTCTTTCATTGAAGGATTAGGTATTTTAGAGAAAATGTTTGACACTTATAAATTACAATGCCTTTACTGCATTCTAACATGAATAAATTAGAAATCATGCGGGTCGCACCACCGTATTTTAGTTTAGTTGGCACCTATGATTATATCGGTACGATTATATAACAGTACACGTTATATTCAACACCCATATAGAGTAATTGACTGTAAATTAGTTTAATCGATACAAATAACGAAACCGATTCGGAAACCTCACAATAGTAGGTAGCCACTATGATGTGTGGCAAGAATCAAGAATTTACGTTGAACATCGAAACTGTCTAATATTCGCTCTGATAGATCACTGTCTAAAAATAATGGTCTTAATTGTAATTAATAACATAGTTACGGATGTTCAATGTTAAACAATATTGCGAGATAGATTGCAATGTAATATCCTTTAGTTTCTAGTAGAAGTCAATAAACGAATTCTGTTCTATTCTATGTACTTTACTTTCAAGTACAGTCCACTATATAGCAGTACGTAGAAATGAGGTCTAACTGCTACGTGATTGCTGAATATTGACAATGTCTGTCAATTTCACGTCGAATCATTCTGCAGTTGGACCTTACGCCTACGTATTGCCATATACGCGATAACCCTCATTACCATCACGGGGCATTTATAAATCAACCTTCTTGCTATGACTGTACCTTCTATAAGTACTTACGTCCACAACTTATCTATACACCCCTTGCTATTAATTACATCTATAGCGGTGGGGCTATCTCGTTACGCATGTGTAGTTCTTAGCAGATGCGCCCGCGCAAGCCGTGTGGTCAGTGTATCTGTGGCGAGACAGTGCGTTGGTGATAATGGTTAACGCGACCGTTGTTTCTTTGCCGATTTTGATAACAGGTATTTGAGGGTTAAGTGTTGAAATATATTAATAAATGCCTTGTGTTAAGTGGGAATTGAAAAAAAAAAGATTTCAGACAATTCATAATTGATCTGATCCTGTGGTAAGTAGTTTGACACTTGTGTTACGGTAATCAGATTCAAAAGTGGTTTGTGCGAAAGTAATTAAAATATGTAAGTAACACACCCAGACACGGAATATAAACAGATAAGGGCACATATAGGCACTTAATTACCTATCAATAGTGTAGCAAGCCAATTGCCATTCTTAAAACAGGTATGTATCGACATGTGAATCGTGTGTTTTTTTTTATTTACGGTATCGATAATGCCAAAGTTTACTGGTGTAAATTGATCGAATTTAATTGTGGTTGACCGTGACCGTAAAGCATTTATATGGTATGCTGGGAAGTCAATTGGATATGACTGGAAAACAACAGACGTGGGACCAACGGCTTAATGAGCTTTGTCTAGTACAAATTGCTTTGTGTACAGAAAATCCAAAGGAAAAACGTGTTTAATGATTTAAGTGAAAATAAGCTGCTATTAATGTTTATCCTTATTCGAATATGTGTCAGAAATAGATTGCATTAATAAGATATTTTAACACATTAGTGATCAACAACTGAGCCTTAGAAAACTGAAAGTGTCCGGGATATTTACCATGTTGTTTTGTTTCAGTTTTCTAATGTGTGTAACCATGCCAGTTTAAAATTATAAACTGATCCGCCTTCGCCCTGATTCGGGTGTTTCTATACAGATAAATAAAATTAAAGTATCTGTTTGTAATATAAAAATAACCACTTTTTACTAAATGGGTATGAGTCTATATCGGATATCAATAACAAAAACACAATTTAATGTTTTGTCTGTCTGTTTATTTTCGTTAAACTTCATGGCTGGACCAATTTTGACGGGACTTTCACTTACGAATAGCAAATTGTACAAGGTATATTATTTTTATAAATCATCCCTGTCGAAACCATTTTCACGCAGACAAATTAGTGTTTAGTCAAATGTTTTATACACATACATTAAAATATCTTCCTCTACTAAGGAAATAGATAAAACTATCTGTCTGTACCTACTCTAGTTTATCTTTGCGAGACTAACTAATGGTTAAAGAAAACATGACGCTTTCAATCTTATCTGTTGTTATTTAAATTTTGTGACCCGCTTGTGTCATAGTAGGAACCAAGGATGGTAACTACTAGTACTATGATATCGATGTTTTTATTAAGATTTTTGTGAGTATATAATCAATATCTGATGACCTGTAAAACAGGTATACTTATACCTATCACAGGCGTCAGTCTCACACAAACCACATCATATGTTCCTCCAATGATTGTTGTTATCAAATTTGTTAACTTTTGTTGTGAAAATAAAGATACATTATTAATATCTGATTGAAATATTACACTGATTATATTAATTACACCCATATGTAGATTTGTAGAATAGGTATATACTAAATAATGTATTTTAAAGGATAAACCTTTAAATTGGAAATAAACATGGGAATTTTTGTTATTCGAAAAATAAATGTGACCATTTTACGATATCTACATTACGTAGTCTTTAATTATACAGTGCGATAATAATTAAAGTGTTTAAAATGTTTATTTTAAGTCTGACAGACTTTATTTAATTTCATTTATTAGGACGAACAAAACAATACATTGTATATGTCGCAAATAATTATAATAGAAAATAGTACTTTACAGAACAAAAAAGTCTGCTGCAATTTGGAAGTTGATTATAAACAACTAAATATTAGTCTTTATGGGTCTACACGCGTTATTAGGAGTAGCAAATTACATAGCTACTTACTGCCCGACGTTGTAGTTGCGTGTAGACCTATAAAGACTAATATTTAGTGTAATGGAACGCGAAAGTCTGAAATGATTATAAACAAAATGTTTATGTTATCGATACCAAATGCAACGGCTCTAGCGAAGCTGTTTGTAAACTTGCAAGCTAAATACAGGATTCCACGAAACCGACTTGTGTTGATTCTCCACGGTCTAGGCTTCGAACAGTCAACAGTCACTGTGTCCAATACAACAGTCATTGTTTTTATTTCGTCGTATTTATTTTGAGTATTGTTTTGTGCTGTTATTTTATTTGCCAGACATGACATCAGAAAGTATGGAAATAGCGATGATCTGATGAAGCATATACTGATATACTTTCTGACCGCGACTCTGTCCGCGTGAAATCGTTTATTGCGTAAAACATTACTATCTAATAGCGATATCGGGTTAAAGAAGAGACGTGCTTATTCCGTCTCTACATAATTTCATTCAAATATATGCTCTTACTAGCTGTGCCAGCGAATTCGTCTGCGTTTTCCCCTGTTTTTTACACATTACCTACGCTTCTATTGGTCGCAGCGTGATGTTATATAGCCTAAAGCATTCCTCGAGCAAATGATCTATCCAACACAAAAATAATTTCTAACAAACAAACTTGTGTATCGGCGTAACACCCGTGCCCCAAAAAGATGAGCCCAAAATTCGTGATTTGAATTGCAAACGGTGCACACGGCGAGACAAACAAAATGCACGCGACGAAATCGCGGCGAGATCGCGGCGAGCTCGCGACGTTTATTTTATCGCAGCGATATCATCATCATCATCATCATCAGCCCATATACGTCCCCACTGCTGGGGCACGGGCCTACCCTAAACTAGGGCGATAAGGCCTTAGTCGACCACGCTGGCCAAGTGCGGGTTGGTCGACTACACAACCTAAGAATTTCTTCTGAGGTGTGCAGGTTTCCTCACGATGTTTTCCTTCACCGTTAAATCGTCGAATGGTGGTACATATGAATTTCAAATTTGAAAAACACATTGGTACCTGGCGGGGATTGAACTGGCGGCCTCTCGCATGGCAAGCAACGACCTTAACCACTCGGCCATCGACGCTTTTATCAGCGATATCGCCCAAAAAATCGCTAATGTGAACACGCTCTAACTCATGGTAGCACTAATGTCCACATCCAACATTGAACCAGCCATACCTTCTATCATCTTCCAGGTCTGTTCGCGGGCCAGTCGCAGTGGCTGGACGGCATCGCGAAGACCCTCGGCTATGAGAGCGTGCACCACTACGCGGTGATCATCGACGCCGGCTCCTCGGGATCCAGGGTGCTGGCGTATAAGTTTAGGGTACCTTTTACAGGTGGGTAGAGTTTGAACCTTATTGCGTTGAGTGTAAGGACTTTAGTGGTGAGAACCATTCCCTCGGAGGTTAATTTACATTGATGAATGTGGCAACGGTTATCAGCGATGGTTCTTAAAGTCCAACGAGGAATTTAAATTCGGAAACTATGCCTTGTTTTTCGGTTCCGAAACTCAAAAAGATGTCGTGAATAAAGTGGTTGGTTAATTAATCACAGAGTCAAACACAATCATCGTGTTTGATGAGAGTGAAGTTTTTTTATGAAGTCGTCTGAAGTCAGATTATCGTTTAGCAGTCTATGACAACATGACAACAGACATGAAACTTTCTCCCACACAAATATATTTATATAATTCTTAATAATGCATGTAACCAGTATAGTTGTAATTTTTAGTTTCAGTTATTTTGTTAAAAATACATCTATATAAAACCTAATATAGTAAATAATTGTAAGTATAGGCCTACCGGAAACTCATGGCAAATAGGGAAATTTAAATTTGATGTTTGCCACACCATAAAATTATGACTAAACGGTCTTGATACTTATAATATTATTAATTATTAAAATTAGAATAGGAGCATAGAAATTTTAATTTAGTAACGTACATTTACTAGCTTTACCGATTTGGAGGAAGTAGATACATACATGCCTAATAAACTTCGATTGGTTCACAATATTCCTTGGTGAAAAAAACTTTAGATTAATCTGTACAGTTTTTTATACATTAATAAGTACCAAATAAATAAACAAATCTTTTCTCTTTATATTATAAATAATGTTTATAATAATAATAATACAAACGCAGATTTAATTTTAGAGAATTTTATAGAGGGAATGATTAAAATTCTTGTAATGTTATTTAAGTAGTTTATTTGGAACTAAAAAATGACTCTAAAAACTCAATTTCCATTTCACTTTCTTCGTCAGATAAAAAAGATGACAAAAGAAAGAAGAAGGGAGGTAATAACAAACCTTTCCTCGAGATCTTTAATTATCCTGTCTTTTTCTATGAATTTGCTTTCGATTTTTTGGACATGTTAACAACACTTTCGCCGTTCCTCCACACCATTTCGCGAAAAAGCTTCAACAGTTCATAATTTGGTATCACTTGCAGGAAGTTGCAGGCCTATATATTTTTTTCAGCTACATGGAAGTATACTATTACGAAGAATTTGTTAAATCTTCACAACTAATAGAATTTCTTATCGCACTTTATAGAATTCTTTAACTTTGTTCCTAATCAAATCTATATTTTTTTTCCCCCCTCTTATCTTTTTACTGGTCGTAGATAATACGCCGTCATTTGATGTGTCTTCACATATAATTCGTCGTACAGTGCTACTGGAAACACCTAAAAATGCATAGAATCTATTAAATACAAAAACATCTCGTTTCCTTTAAAAACATCTCAGATAAAAGTAAATGTTATCAAAATATATAAAATGTATCAATACTACTCGGTTCAACTTACCGGTCAAAGCTACGACGCGCCTTATAATCGAAGATTGTGTTTGATTGTCTCCTTGCCCCTCGCGAATTTTATTGCAGACATTGAAAACAATATATCTCCGTTGAAATTTAAGAGGTTTTTTCGACAATTTCTCATATAATAACGAAATATTTACGAAAACAAACAAAATTTTAGTAACGAATGACAACCAAGTGACTTAATGATTGACGGGTGACATGAGTGTTACAATATGAAAATCACATTTTTTTATATTTTTAAATGCCATCAGTTTCCAGTAGACCTATAATATTATAATCATAGAAAAGCGGTGCCTCCTAACACAGGCATTTTTTGCTTAAATGGTGGTTCCAAATTCACTAGTATAAGGCAAAAATATTGTTAAGGAAATAAAGTATTTTTATTTTTATTTATGACGTTGTGCAGTGCAGTCAAACGAGAAATTATAATATGATCTTTATTGCGTACAATAAATGTGACACAATTTAATATAATAATACTATTCCTTTTTTCCAGTATTCGGCCAAGCCAACTTAGATTTAGTAGAAGAATACTTCGAGCAATCGAAGCCCGGTCTGTCATCGTTTGCTGACGAACCAGATAAGGTATTTTCATTAACTTTTTTAGACTTTTTCTAATGTTGGTTAACTCAGAATTCCTCAATTTGTAAATCCACATAACATGTTATTCAATTATGCCATTTTTCGAATATATGGGGTTACAAAAGTATTATAGAACTCACATAATATAATAATATTTAATGGTAATGGTAATAGTAAACTGATATTATAGTAAAAAAAAAACAAATGTAAATTTTTATTGTCTTACTTTAGTGGATTAGCATGTCAAAGCCTGTCTGTCTAGCTGGCATAAGATGATGGCTTGGAGCAGCCTCGTCATCATTGATCTTACCCCCAAACCTAGCTGGCATAGCACTTTGACCCGCTATACTTAATTTTTTCTACTTCAATATTTTTTATTTTCATATCTTATTTATTATCGTTCCTTTTAAGGGTGCCGAAACCATAGTGCAGCTAATAAAGAAAGCGGAGTTCCTCATCCCGGCCCCTCAGCGGAGGCTCGCGCCGCTGATCGTGCGCGCCACGGCGGGCCTGCGCCTGCTGCCGCGGGACAAGGCGCAGAGTCTACTGGACGCCGTGCAGCGGGCCATCGCCACGTGAGTAGAGAGAGATAGAGAAAGCTGGGGGGGGGGGGGGGGGGGAGAAAGACAGTAGAGAGAGACTAAGGGAGCGGACATTGGGCGAAAGGAAGGGGATGAGGTAGGTGAAGGTAAAGAGAGCGGATGAGGAAGGAAAAGAGAGAATAAGTGAGAAAGTTAAAGGTAAAGAAAAGCGCGTGAATCGAAAAGAGAAGGAGGGTTCAAGAGAGAGTCAAAGAGTGTGGCGGTCCTTATCTCGGTCTACGGCATATGAGCCGGGAAAGAGGGAGTAAGAAAGAAGCAGGGAAATGTAGACAAATAGGCAAGAGAGATTGGGTGAGTGCGTGTGGAGAAAGGAGAGTGTAAAATAGAGAAAGAGAGAGAGAGAGAAAGAAACTGCGATTTTTTAAAAGTGAAACAAGTATAGAATAGACTTATAATTAGCAAGTTTTCTGTATAATATTGCCAGTTAAAATTATATTAGATCAACATTATTATGTAATAGAGTATACTCATGTCACTCAGGTAGGGCAGGGTCCTGGTGACCTAAGACACAGGGTGTCCCTAGTTTAGGCACCAGTCCCCGCTGTTGCTACATTCTTTTTACTGCCTTGCTATACTCATAAGTAGATTTAAGTGCAACATAGTGGGAAACTAAATAAATCATTATTATTATTATTATAAGTACTTGCTCTTCTCTTTCTGTTACTGTCGATATGCGAGAAACAATATAAATACTGGCAATTTTAGTCTAGAATTACCGACTGCAAGAAGAGAGAGCGAAATAATATTCATTGTTGTTTTGTTTTGATTTCAGGTTAGGATACGATGTGGACAGCCGTAGTGTAGAAATAATGGACGGATCAGATGAAGGAATCTTCATCTGGTATACTTTGAATCTCTTACATAGTGAGTATCATCTATCACATGAATCATATAAATGACTAAGTCATAGTGTTTCCTTTTTACAATAGTCATCATAACCTTTGAAATGGGCACTTGACTACACAGGGTGTAACAGGGGGGGTGGATCATCGTAAGTCAATCGATGGAGGACTTTAATACCTATCGATATAACCCCCATGTATGTTCAGCGATTTTCAATAGTTCCAAAGTTATTGAGACTTTTGTGAAATTTTTGTAAGAAGCCGGAATTTAGTATAAAAGTCTTCACTGTAGCTTAACTACTGAACCTGCTTGCATGATTTTTTTTCTAGAAATAGTTCAATAGTGGGTCTTTATAATTACGATACCGATTTGAGTCATAAACCTATCATATTGGAGTAAAAAAATAATTCTTCACAAAAGTTTTACGAATCGAATTGTGTCTACCAACTTTCAAAGCCTCTAGTGAAAAAAAAGTGCCTGTGTTTTTTTTCTAGAACTTATTTTAAAAACTACCTACATTCATGGATAGTATACCCTGAAAATTTCATACCGCTACTGCCAGAGCATCAAAACCCAAATTGAACGCGAATGGCACAGGTGCCATAAATCAGTGTTTTTATTTTTCATGTAAAACTTTAATTTAAAAAATAAATCAATATGTTTCAGCAAATTTATGCTATATTAGTAAGATTAGTAGCAGTAATTTTACAAAATTTTAAATTGAAGGGGTGAAAATCAAACAAAGAAAAATTACATGATTTTTGTAAATTATTTTTTTTACAGTAAGTGTTCATAATCGGCATTATTATTGGCTATGCATAGCTTAGACCGTCTTAAAAAGCTTTTTTGGAGGTTGTGGAATGCTTCTTTTTTGTCAAATTTTTAAGGGGCCCAAATAGTGATAAGGCAAATGTAGTAGTAGCATTTTGCAACATCCGAAAAACCTTTGTAAAAAGGTGTAGTATATGCATGCATAGCCAATAATGGTGCCCATTATGAACACTTACTGTAAAAAAAAATAATTAAAAAAATTATGTATGTCGGATCAGAAGTGTTTAACGACATTGTGTGGGCGAATGTAGGTATCGTGCAAATAAAAGTAGCGTGATATCAAAGCACTAGATTTATTCTTGGTCACTATTTCCATTAGATCGATTTACAGAACAATGAACACAATCACACCCGACACTAATTACACTGAACGGAAGTATAACGATACGCGACAGTTTCTACGATTTGCACCGTGCGATCGTCCGGAGATAACTGAGCCGCTGCGCACGACCGCCCGCCCTAACGTAGACTCCGTCTAGCGCCACCAGGTGGCGCTTGCGTGCCGTAGCTTCCACTCACTGCCTTCAGGTGGCGCTGGCGTCGTAATTATTCCGACACGGCCATCCTGCTTGCACACGTCCTCGTGTGTTAGTCTGAAACAATAGAAAACCAAGCCAAGTATTTACCGTTCGGTCTATCCTGACCTAACACAAAAACATTCAGTTTCTAGATTTTCTAGACAGTCATCAGTACTAAGTACTAGAACATAATTTACACACTTTTTACAATCAAACTTACTAACACTATGAAATTTTATCCAAACAATTCAGTGATTATAGATGGTCCAGACAGAATCAAGTAACAATTGCACGCATATCATAACACACTCTTAAATCTCCATCCAAGCACAGGCTCAATCCATCCAGACCAATACGGCTCTACAAGCCCAGGAAACCATCCTTATGCGACTCCATCTACCAGGATCGCCGAGTCATCTCCGACTCTACGGTCTTAATATTCCATAAGGCCCGACCCCGCCAGTGTTCGCTGCATTACCGCGTGCTCACGGTGTTTTACAAAGAGACTATGAGAATCGCAAGAACTAATTCTTACGATCCCTAAACATCACTAAGCTTACATACCGATTTCAACTGAACTACGGCTACAGCGACACACCTGGTGCGGTCAACACATACGGTCAACTTTGACCCGGTCTAGGACTAGAGTGCAACCTTGCTTAAAACAAAAAGAGACAATCTTCTACGACTCAGACTCATCTTTAGCAACTTCAATTGGTACTTGACCCTTCGGCATACGTCTAATCCTGTCATGGGCGTACTTGTATGTACGCTTTGAATTTAATGACTTTAAAATAAGGGAAGCTTTTAAAATTATTTACTTTCATTTTCATGAAATCTTTACATGGTTTGAACACACTAGATTAGATTTCACATCAAACAAAATTAATTTCAATTGTAACAAAAGAAATCAAAACATTTACGAGTAGCCAGAGTCACGTACCATTCGCTGTACAAATTAATTCTCACTATTAATCAACTGTGTAGCCTCACAAATCTCGAGTGACCACTCGAACGCCACGGCACCATAGCCGATAGAGACTCCAAAGTCTCTCATACGCGCTTCAACATCCACGCACGTGTGCATCACCCACTGACTACACACTACGGTCTCGTTAGACCACGACCTCCACCAGAGCCAAACGCACATCGCGCACAGTCAACTTTACTACGGCCGTTAGAGTTTACACTCGAGCTCTCATAACATCACCAATTTATTGTTTACACATTACTCATCAACGTTAGGCTCACGATGTATCTCTACTTCAACTTCGACTGGTACATGACCTTCTGGAAATCCTCTTAACCTATTACTATCCAATAACTCACGATAAAAATGAAACCAAAAAAAATAAAACCGTTCGGCCATCCCAGCCAAAAGTTAACAAATAGCTTCTGCTTACAAAATTTTACTTTACTTAACATTTGAACGTTTGACCGACAAGTTCCCAAGTTTAAATCTGCAACTAAGGCATTACTCAGCATATCCAATTAATTAATAACACAAGTCTAGACACACACACTCTCTCTTGCCTGTCCGTCGGCCTAGAACCAGTCCGTCGGTTCTCACAGTGTTCAGTCCATCGAACACACCTAGTATCCAGTCCATCGGATACTCATGGCTCAGTCCATCGGCCATTTCAACTAAATGTAACTCAGTCCATAGGTTACCCGTACCATCGACATGTGTCATTAAATAAACTAACAATCAACATTGTCTTCAACTAAATAATTATCATTAGCATTGTTCAACTATTTGGGAACCTATCGTTCTACTTGAATTCAATTATTTCAAAAATTATGTATCTGCATTTGGATGGGGAAAACCAAAACCAAATACTCAATTACTTTAAAAGGGGCCTTTAAGGTTAGGGTCTAACTTGGTCTGATTCCTTTCCTCATTTCCAAGGACAAACATTGTGTTCAGTGAATCACAATTCCTAGGTAAATCAATTTTAAACGATGTCTAAAGTCTAAACATAAAAACAATGCACCTGATTTAAGGTTTCCTCTCAGCATCTATCTTGCATTCCTGGTATAAGGAATTTGTTGCTCCGTAGCCGCCTGTCGTACTGCAGCTCAATCTCAATTCCCAACTGTGTTCACAGATGCCTGGGGTACAAGGCAAGGTAACTGAAACAAAGATTTCCCACAGTAGACAACTGACTGGTAAAGTGTTTGAGAATCACCGTTCAATTACCTAGCTTAATTAAAGTAAACTTAACAATCAATCTACGTGTTCGAGAAACTAAAATTATTCCCTGAGCTTTTAATTGCACTGACATTGACGGGAAAATATTTTTTTTATTCTTTTTCTAGTAAGAAATAACGGTACGGTAATAACGGTAGGAAATAAAAGGCTTTGATTAATAAAAATCATACAGCCAAACCTTTACTTAATTGAATGAGTTTTTTTTTTTACTTTTTATTAACTAGCACACATGCACACACGCACACACATCCAGATTCACACTTCCTGTTTTTCTAGGCTGCCAGTAGCCACACAACCACAAGTTGCATGAGGTCTAATAACTTTAGCACTTAGTGGCATCAAGTACAAAATAGGTAGCTAGGCATTTCACATAATCTTTCACACTTTTCATGTGGCTACTTTTAATTTACAAAAAAAAACATTACTTTAAACGAAACTATTATGAAAATATTTGCATTGAAACAGACAATACTGACTTTCAAATAAAATCGCAACAGTATGAAAAAGACTCACATGATCATGTAGTTGCTTACAAAGCAACATCCACTCGTCACTCGTTCCGGGATGCACCGCCGCCGCCGCCGCCGCTGCCGCCGCCGCTGCCATCGACCTGATGGCCGCCGCTGCTGCACCGGCTCGCGATGTGTCCTGGCTTCCCACATTTGAAGCACATGAAAGGCTTCGCTGCTGACTGCTGGGTTGCTTGACTCGATGATGTATGCGTCGCAGGTCTCCCTCTCACATCGTCAGGCTTGCTCCTACATTCGGAACGTCTGTGACCCATTTTTCCGCAACTATAGCATTTTAGCGAGGTCATCTTAGCTCGCTTCACATCGGGCTCACTAGACGATTGACCACGAGTATGGATCTGGCGCTTCAGATATGAGAAAGCGTATAGCTCTTTCTGCAATTTATCTCTTAAAGAAATGTCGGTAGTAAACGCTAAGCGTTGTAATCGCGAGTCGAACTGCGAAATATGCGCTAATACAGCTGCTACTGCGATCTGCTCCTTATCTGCATCCTTCCATTTATTAGTTAGCGATGCCATCAACCGACTCGCATAGGCGGAAAGGGCCTCTTTTTCGTTGGGCTTACTGCCGTTAAGATTTACGAAAGTACCCGCCAAAGTCTCTGTAGTAACAAATCTGGCCGTGAAAAGAACCTTGAACTCCTCCCATGTCATACCTTGGTATACAATCTGCGATAGCCATGTTGACGCTGCCCCCTTCAATGCCTTGCTGATCACAACAACAAATTCACCGCCGCTTAGTGAATTATCGGCAAAACACAAATCCGCGGTCGCGCACCATAATTTCGCATTAGAATCTTGCTTATCGGGGTTGAAATCAGGCAGCACTACACTATTTGTTCACATTTGGAGTCTTCAATGCATGAATCAGTTCGCGCATTTGTTGATTTTGCAATTCTAAAAGTACCCGCCACTGACTTTCATCGCCGCGACTATCATTTGCACGATTCGATCCCACTTCTGATGTCGGATCAGAAGTGTTTAACGACATTGTGTGGGCGAATGTAGGTATCGTGCAAATAAAAGTAGCGTGATATCAAAGCACTAGATTCTTGGTCACTATTTCCATTAGATCGATTTACAGAACAATGAACACAATCACACCCGACACTAATTACACTGAACGGAAGTATAACGATACGCGACAGTTTCTACGATTTGCACCGTGCGATCGTCCGGAGATAACTGAGCCGCTGCGCACGACCGCCCGCCCTAACGTAGACTCCGTCTAGCGCCACCAGGTGGCGCTTGCGTGCCGTAGCTTCCACTCACTGCCTTCAGGTGGCGCTGGCGTCGTAATTATTCCGACATGTAAATATTCTTTGTTTGATTTTCACCCTTTTAATTTGCAATTCTGTAAAATTACTGCTACTAATCTTACATAGCATAAATTTGCTGAAACATATCGATTTATTTTTTAAATTAAAGTTTTACATGAAAAATAAAAACACTGATTTATGGAACCTGTACCATTCGCGTTCAATTTTCGTTTTGATGCTCTGGCAGTAGCGGTATGAAATTTTCATGGTATTAGTATCCATGAATGTAGGTAGTTTTTAAAATAAGTTCTAGAAAAAAAAACACAGGCACTTTTTTTTCACTAGAGGCTTTGAAAGTTGGTAGACACAATTCGATTCGTAAAACTTTTGTGAAGAATTATTTTTTTACTCCAATATGATAGGTTCATGACTCAAATCGGTATCATAATTATAAAGACCCACTATTGAACTATTTCTAGAAAAAAAATCATGCAAGCAGGTTCAGTAGTTAAGCTACAGTGAAGACTTTTATACTGAATTCCGGCTTCTTAAAAAAATTTCACAAAAATCTTAATAACTTTGGAACTATTGAAAATCGCTGAACATACATGGGGGTTATATCGATAGGTATTGAAGTCCCCCATCGATTGACTTACGATGATCCACCCCTCCTGTTACACCCTGTATAAATAAATATCTGGGACATTTCCACACACGGTCATCTGACCCCAAATTAAGCAGAGCTTGTACTATGGGCGTCAGAGACTGATATACATACATTATATATTTATAAATACATACTTAAAAACATAATCACACCCAGACACGGAACAAACACCGATGTTCATCACACAAATATTTGTCCCGAGTGGGAATCGAACCCACGACTCTTGGAACCGCCAGCCAGGGTCACTAACCACTGTTCCACCGAGCCAATCAAACTACTAGTGACCCGCCCTCGCTTATATAATAGATAAAAACCTTCCTCACGAATCCCTCTATCTATTAAAAAAAAACCATAAAATCCGTTGTGTAGTTTTAAAGATTTAAACATACGTACATACAAACAGACGCGCGCAGCGACTTTGCGTTATACTGTGTAGTGATGGAGAATTTTGGAGTTGGCCGTAAATGCGTAGGCAGTTATGACTGTAATAAATCCCAAAGTGGAATAACCAAAAATATCATTCTATCATCGTTTACCTTTATGGCCTTCAGGGAGTGTGCAACAGGCTCAATATGTGGATCTCACAATCGCTTACCATCGGGCGGAGTTCATGTTGTTTACCTTGTACCTTATTTATGGAACTATATACCTCTTTATACTCGAATTATACCTACACTTTATGCAAAAATTAGCTTTCTGCCCGCGACTCCGTCCGCGTTTAACGGGTAAAACATTGCTTCTTTATAGCGTAGTCAGGTAAAAAACGTAGCCTATGTCCTTTCTCAGGCTCTGGACGATATCTGTACCATTTCATTTAAATCGGTTCAGTATTCCTTGCGTGAAAGCGCAACAGACTTACAGACAGACAGAGTTACTTTCGCATTTATAATATTAGTAAGGATAAGAGAACTCACACAAATTTTGCCCGACTCCGTCCTCGAACCGGGGACCTCTCGGTCTTTAAGCAGCGCTTGCTACCAATAAACCAACGAGGCAGTTATCATCATCATCATCATCAGCCCATATACGCCCCCACAGCTGCACGGGCCTGCCCTAAACCAGGGCGATAAGGCCTTAGTCGCTGGCTGCCAAGTGCGGGTTGGTCGACCACACATCCTTAGAATTTCTTCTTAGGTGTGCAGTTTTCCTCACGATGTTTTCCTTCACCGTTAAAGCGTCGAATCAGTTATACTACAACACTATTGCTAACTTGTCATCCAGATCTGATGGAAGGTGAGACTATGGCGGCGCTCGACCTTGGCGGCGGCTCCACTCAGATCACGTACCGGGTTCCGGACAGCGCGCGCGGGGAATACCCCGCCGCCGATCGACACGTCGTGCCCGCCGGAGGGGACAACATCACTCTCTACACGCACAGGTCGGTAAACTATAGCAGGTTATACGAACCTAGGTATCGGGGTCACGTGACACAATATTTTTTAAGAAAACATGATTGTGTTTAATCCTACAGAGCGAGATATACACCGTGAAATTTTAGTGGTTGTTTTCCCGCAGTAAAATAATTCTTCTATCTTAGTAGTACAAAATATGTGTGCAGTTCTTTTTTGTTAAAATCAATAAATGCCGGTTTTACGAAAGGTTTAACCTTAACTCGAAAGCACGTTCGAACCGCTTTATGACTTAGGGTGTAGAGCTTCTTTAGCTATAAGCATCGATTTCATGCGGCAAGCAGTACCTGATTACGTCACATCTTATAAAAGAATGATATCTTCTTTCGTTTTCGAGATAGAAAATTAATATTTTGAAAATTTCAAAAAACATATATTTTTTTTCGCGGAATAATTTGCATGATTCGATAGTATTACTAAAGGCAAATCTTTTTGCCACGGGAAAACAACCACTAAAATTTCACGGTGTATTACCAACTTTTGGAAATTATTGACATTAGGTCTAAAACCAATGAAAATTTTCAACAGGTTATGCCAGTTAAAGGGTTCAAATGTGTTAAGTAGGTTTTCAACAACAAATGATCATACACAACAGTCAAGGAATTTCTGTAATTTAAAAAACCGACCAAGTGTCGGACTCGCCCACGCAGGGTTCCGTACAATCATCTTTTTTACATTTTAGGTAAGGAACCCTAACAAGAACGTCTTAAGACTCGTTTAGGTATACTGTACAAAAGACTTCATATCAAAGAATGAACACGTGAGTTACGATTTTAAAAGTGCAAAAAAATGCCTTTACGAATAGATTCATTTATTTATTTATTTGATACAGCAACAGAACACAAATCCGGGCTTATACAAAAAATATTTTAGGTAAGAAAACATAAATTGGCGCCCCGATCATAGCTGAACACGGCAATGGCATTGTATAGTTGAAACAGTTTGTAAAAATAAACATGTGTTAAAGTCCATATTACTCTGAACATTACAAAAGGGGCAATCAAAAGGAAATAAAAGTGATTAAGATGATTATCTGTTTCTGTTTTTGTTTTTGTCATTGTCTCTATGCATTTTATTTTTATGTTTCTTGTGTTTGTATTTTTTAGTTAATCAAAGGTTCTGCCTGAATATCAGCGCTGTAGCGTCATAGCAGCCGCTGCAGCATATGCTGAGGCAGAACCTGTTAATCACTTTTACGGCATGTGTGTTTGTTTGTTAAATAATGTTATTGTATGTGAACAATAAATGTTTTTCTTTCTTCTTTCTTTCTTTCATTATTAATTTTAAAAGACTGGCTCGGTGGAACAGTGGTTAGTAACCCAGGTTCATTACCAACAGTTCCAAGAGTCGTGGGTTCGATTCCCACTTGGGACAAACATTTGTGTGACGAACATCGGTGTTTGTTCCGTGTCTGGGTGTGTATTAAGTATTTTTAAGTATATTTGTGTATTCACTGTTGATTCTGATATCCGTAACACAAGTGCTAAAGCTACTTACCACGGGATCAGGTCAATGTATGTGATGTTGTGTAATATTTATTTATTATTTATTTATTTTATTATTGTTTGTCCCCAGCTACCTCAATTTAGGCCTCCTAGCGGCTCGCTACGGGATTTTCTCAGAGGAGCGCGCGGCTATCAGCGGGCCCTCAGACTCAGCCGAATTCACATCCGTCTGTGTCGACCCTATAGTACGGAAGGAGAAGTGGACGTATGCCAACAAGCAGTATGTTATTAGGTATGTTGACTTTTATATACGGTTAAAGAATCTTTATTTATTACTCATAAGAATATAATTCACTTACATGAGTATTGTAATATGAACAAAAATGCAAAAAATGCTTACGCATTTTGAATATTACCAATTTCAATTTAGATTAAGGGCTACCAAGTAAAATCAATGAAGGTTTTGTCTTAAATTAAAATTTAATTTCAAAGATATTAAAGTTTTGAGATTGTTTCCTGTAATGTAATATGGTAGAAAAATAATTATTACATAAATAATTAATAAATTATGTGCAGTAATCTGGTCGGAAATATAAGATTTAGCTTTTATTTTGGTAACCAGGTTGTGATGAAGGGTAACCCTGTTTAACAATAACACCTGTAACAACACTTAGTTCGCAATAACAAACTTTGACTTTGAATACTTTGACTTTGATGACCCAAAAATTTGTTTGTTTACATTTATTCTTCATCGGATTTGGTTGAAGTATAGTTTGAAATAAAACTAATTTTACCATACTATCGTTCCAGCGGAGCGCCCCGCCAAGGCTTGAAGAAGGATGCAGTATACAACCGCTGTCACGCATTGGTCAAGCGCTACGTGCAGAAAACTCTCGACTGGGAGCCGACGCAGCCGCCGCGCGGTAGCGTAGCTGCTATGAGCTACTTCTACGACGTAGCCGCTGATGCGGGCATGATAGGTGAATAGCGACTGTCTGTACAACGGCTCTCTGTCTATAGCAATGCGTATGGAGTGTACACACGCGGTGTACAACGGCTCTCGCTCTCGCTATCGCGGGAGCGTCGCCGCTATGAGCTACTTCTACGACGTAGCCGCTGACGCGGGCATGATAGGTCAGTAGAGAGTTTTGTTTAATGATCTCCCGATATTTCGGCACTGTTGCAATTCCTATCGGGAGCTCATTAAAATAAATATAAATATCTGTGACATTCCACACACGGTCATCTGACCCCAAACTAAGCAGAGCTTGTACTATGGGCGTCAGAGACTGATATACATACATATATATTTTTAAATACATACTTAAATACATAATCACACCCAGACACGGAACAAACACCGATGTTCATCACACAAATATTTGTCCCGAGTGGGAATCGAACCCACGACTCTTGGAACCGCCTGCCAGTGTCACTAACCACTGTTCCACCGAGCCAGTCCAGTCATTAAAACAAAAGAACCATGTGTAACCATGACAGTTTAAAATTCTACGACGTGGCCGCTGATGCGGGTATGGTAGGTGACCAGCGGCTGTCTGTCTGTAGCGATACGTATGGAGTGTACAGTCAGCCAAGAAAGTGGTATACCACTTTTGACAATAGTATCTGCGAGATGTAACGATCGCCAAGGTTGACTTTTCTAACACATGCACGGCCTTGTTGTTGCATAACGTACTACTTCTACGACGTAGCCGCCGACGCGGGCATGATAGGTGAGTAGAGAGTTTTGTTTTATTGACATCCCGATAGTTATTGAAACAGTGCCGAAATATCGGGAGCAAATTAAAACAAAACAACATTGTAAATGGACCGGATATATTCAGTTTTCTAATATGTGTAACCACGGGCATGATAGGTGAGCAGCGGCTGTCTGTCTGTCTGTAACGATACGTACGGAGTGTACACTGTGTGTACACCGTGTGTACTCTGTGTGTACACTATGTGTACACCGTGTGTACAACATGTGTACCGCCGCAGACGCCGCGCGGGAGCGTCGCCGCCATGAGCTACTTCTACGACGTAGCCGCCAATGCGGGCATGATAGCTGAACGGCGGCTGTCTGTCTGTCTGTAGCGATACGTACGGAGTGTACACTGTGTGTACTCTGTGTGTACACTATGTGTACACCGTGTGTACACCGTGTGTACACTATGTGTACACATAGTGTACACACGGTGCGAGAGGTTCAGAGGTTGGAGCAACCGTCGCGATATCGGACGGTCCGGTGGTTCAAGTCCCCGTTCAGGCGGGGTTATAAATGCCTTTTTTTAAATTTTAAATTAACATTTAAGGTTTAAGGTTTAAGACATTTATTTCTCATTAAGATTAACATAAATCGATTAAATGAGAAAAATAACTAAACAAAAACATTTTTAATCGTTCGTCGTCTTAAGTGAGTTCTTACAAAAACAAAATCAGTGCAACATTAAAAAATAAAATAAAATATCGCCCGTTTAGCTTTAATATCATTAAAAACAAACAATAAAATTATGAATAAATTATGTTCTATTTTCTTCGCAGACGTAATGAAAGGCGGCACCGTCTCCGTGGCCCAGTACCGCGCGAACGCTCTCAAGGCCTGCTCGGGCTCCAACGTGGAGCAGCCGTGGGCGTGCGTAGACCTCGTGTACGTGGTCGCGCTGCTGCAGGACGCCTACAAGATACGCGACAACGAGCCCGTCTCGGTGAGTACTGGAGGACACGCTCACACACTCACAAATAGATACGCGGACACACTCACAAGTAGATACGCTGACACTCTCAGAAATAGATTCGCTGACACACTCACAAATAGATACGCTGACACACTCACAAATAGATACGCTGACACACTCACAAATAGATACGCTCACACACTCACAAATAGATATTTGTGAGTGTCGTAACAAAATTGTTTTTATGGGGCGTAAACGCCTTTTTGTAATATTTTCACAAGTCGTAACCGACTTCTAGTTTGTTAAATATCGCTACCTTAAATCTCAAATGGCGTAACCGCCAATTTGGTCAAAATGACTTTTTAATGCAGTTTTATTCAGTTTTTTTTTCTCTATCGATCTGTATATTTAAAATCCTCAAATTCGCAAAAAAAAGGTTATTACGACCCAATGTTTTTTATAGATTTGAACACTTTTCATAAGGTAAACAGGTCGTAAAAGGGTTAGTCTAATTTACTTGGTGTTTACGCCCCTAGAAATTATTGTGACGTGAAAAAAATGACAAAAAAAAGGGTGTAAGTGACATAATTTTCTGGCGTAACTCATAAGACACGCTATTTTTCGAAATTGCAATACAAAAGAAAGGCGTTTACACCCAACATCGCTGAACACATGATTGTCATTATTATTGTTAGTATTGTTGCCCGGGGGGATTAAGATTGCGGAGACATTGGCTATTTATTGCTTTTCCTTGTTTCGGCATTTAAAATCAATATCCAAACACAAATCAGAATCAAAGACCAATAACGCGCCAAAGTCAACGTAACGGTCACAAAAAATAATAAATACACCGAGGAACGTAATCTATGCGCACAAGTACGCCAATGGCTGAATACATAGATAAATATATGGTGAATACACATCAGCGGGGGTTTCAAATGACAAAATTAATCGATTAAGATACGTAAAAATCTTAGTGAAGTTTCCCATATTCCAAAATTTTTCTTACAATTCTAAAAATTACGCGTTGAGTCACTATGAAAAAGTGTCAAACGGCGTAACTTTGTAAAAGCGTAATACAGAGTGAATATTTTACGTTTTCTTTTATTATTAAATGAGTTTAAAGCACAAAAAACATTTTTTTATTGGAGATACGACCTTCACCTCTTAAAAATCGTGATTTTTATGGGGCGTAAACGCCTTTTTGTAATATTTTCACAAGTCGTAACCGACTTCTAGTTTCTTAAATATAAGATTTAGGTACAAAGAGTTCCTACTGAAGCCTTTATCTCAAAATTCTAAGAAATTTGATGTATAAAACATTTTCATTGTATTAAAATTGATAAAGTTATGAATTAAAAAAACATTTTTTTTTTGTTTTTCTGCTCTCCTGAAAAGTAGTGTTTTGGTGGTTACGCCATTTGAGATTTAAAGTATCGATATAAGATTTAGGTACAAAGAGTTCCTACTGAAGCCTTTATCTAAAAATTCTAAGAAATTTGATGTATAAAACCAGTTCATTGTATTAAAATTGATAGTTATATGAAAGAATAGTAAGTAGTGTTTTGGTGGTTACGCCATTTGAGATTCAAGGTATCGATATAACGATTGTCAACAGCTGTTCAAGAAAGTGAACGGGCACGAAGTATCCTGGGCGCTGGGGCTCGCCTACACCACTGTCATGAACCGCCTCGCCGCCGCCGCCGCCGCCGCGCAAGCCGCGTAGGACTCCCGGCTCTATCGCCTACACAATAAGGTACATACTTGTTTACTCATTGACCAACAGATAGGTGTGGTACATACTAGTGATGTTCCGAATATCCGTATCCGTATCCGTATCCGGGTCCGTTACTTTTTAAGCGGATCTTTTACGGATCTTTTTCAGGTGATTATTAGAATTTAAAACTTCAAAAGTCCATTTAGAGTATTTTCATTACTTGTAATCAAATATTGGACATCTTTATATTGCAAACATTAGATAGATAGAAAGATAGATCTTTATAATGGGAGAAAGTTATAACTTAAATTACTTTTAAGCCAGTGAAATAACTAAAACTTAAATAATTTTTTATCTTGATTACAGGAATATTATAGTAAGTTATAAAATCTTGATCACTTTTATGTCAATGAAAAAAAAAATAAAACTCTAACCTCCTTTTTTACAATTATGAGACTAATACAATAGAAAGTTATAAGATCCGTATCCGTATCCGCGGATCTTGACAATAAATATCCGTATTCAGATCCGTATCCGCGGATATACATTTTTGATGATCCGGCACATCACTGGTACATACCAATGAAGGCCGCATTTATAAGCTGTAATCGGCCTTATTGCCTACACAATAAGGTAGCTTTACATTTGCTTATTTACTGCCGAGGATTGTCTGACCGATGTATTGATGTTCGAAATTTGAAATTGCAAGTCTATGCGTCTGTAGAATTATGTGACTTTTATGTACTCCTGATGACAAATTGTGTTGTTCGATATTTAAAATTTACAAACTTCAGTGGTGGATGCGTGCGTCACACAGGACACGTAGGCTGAAATCAGTCTTGCTGCCTATGTAATAAGGTGACTATTTCCTTACTCGTTGTCGGACTTATGGCGGTCTAGTTATTGTTGTTCGAAATTTGAAATTTACAAACTTGAGTAATGTATACGATGTCATACAGGCCGCGTAGGCTGAAATGAGTCTTTTGCCTGTATTATAAGGTGTCTATTTCCTCAATTTTCATCTTTTGCTTTTATACTGCTTGTCTAGTCAGACTAGGCCGTCATCTACTATACAATATACCGGAGCCGCTCTTAGATGACTGATTTGACACTTTTTATTTTATATTTTGCATTTATCCTTGTTAAGAGGAACATATTTAGCGAATCATAAAGAACAACTTTTAAAATAAGACGTTATTTCAAAATGTCGAATGCACTTAATTATCTAATTATTTGTCTTTTGTTACCTAAAATCATTGAATTATAAAAAGAAAACGTGAAATTTCCACTCTGTATTACCCTTTTACAAGGTTACGCCGTTTGAAACGTTTTCATAGTGACGTAGTGGGTAATACTCACCAGGTATTTTTTTAAAATAGAATGAAGGTTTTAATAAGTATTGTATTTAAAAATATATTTATTTTTAAATACAATACTTATTAAAACGAAGAAAGAAACTTCAATTCAATCTTCTGGATGTGAATAAATATTTTTAATAAATTTTTTTATAATTAGACTTTGCTTGGTTATAAAGTGGAAATAACTGTTACTTAAATGCTTCGGCAATTTTACCGTTGTCCCTCACTAGTGCAGTCAGTCTGACATGTGTCAAATAAGTCAACTTAGAGCGGCTCCGGTATAGTTTTATTGTTGTTCGAAATTTGAAATTTACAAACTTGAGTAATGGATACGAGGTCATACAGGCCGCGTAGGCTGAAATGAGTCTTTTGCCTGTGTAAAATAAGGTGTCTATTTTCTCAATTTGCATCTTTTGCTTTTATACGCTATCCTTACTGAGTTGTCTAGTCAGACTAGGCCGTCATCTACTATACAATAATAGGTATTTTTTAGGAAATAACTAGCACTAAAAATTTGATGTATTTATCTCATTTTTCTTTTTATAATTTGATAAACTAAAATATTTTTTTTCTTTATCAGAATCACTTGAACACGGCTGTGTGGAGTCAGAAAAGGCACATTTATAGTCGCGGTAACACTATTACCTCTACGGTACCACATGTGATATAGTAAGTACTATGGGTATTGGGTAGCGCTGAGCATTTACAAACGGGACTTTATTTGAGACGTTTTGACGGATCGGATCTATAATATGATAGAATTTGCATTGTGTGTCTGTCTGTCTCTGTTGCCTATTCACGCTTCAACCACTGATTTAAATCAAATTTTGTATGTAGGTAGTTTGGGAAATTTCACTTTTTACCCGACCAAGCTTAAACAGCTAAAATAGCAATGTTCAAACTCTTTAATACTTTTTGATAAAAAAAATCAACGTTACGTCAAATCGTTTCAAATGAGAGCCCGCCCCATATCGATTCTTTTGATATCGATGTTTTTTATCGCGAATGTTTTCACGTAAGTTTGTAATGTTTTAGTGAAAGTCGACATTTTTTTATTATACATTAAACGTATGTATTAGTACTAAAATCTAATGTAAATTGTATGTTAAAATTATAACCGTGATGATTAGGTCATAAATTATTGTTTTACTTTTTTATTGACAAGCTTTCGTGGGAAATGACACAAACACATAAATGTATATTCACATTCATATTGTAAAGTATTACATTTGAAAAGACGATTAGCCTTGTACCTATTGACTGTGCGAAGAGTTGTGGGTTCGATTCCTATCCGTGTACATTTATTCTCTTTTTGTAATTTGGATATTTAAATGACTATTCGTACTCAGATCAAAAAAAAGTGTTTTTTTTTAATTTACTTAAAACAAAACCTGATCAATTTTGTCTGTTATTTATTTTTATTATTATGACAAACACAAATTAATTTTAAACACAAACCGAGCACAAAATATTTTGACTGTTACACTACTGAATATTTTTGACGATTTTCAAATAAGTATTATGTATTTTAGCCACTCACACTAGATATTTTGAATAAAACTTATACACGCGAGTTTTATCCGTAAAATTGGTTTTACATAGCTTTGTGTTGAGTCTTGAATTTTTCTAGACATCACGTTATTTATTATACATTATTTATTTGACATGAGTAAGATTTGTATAGTATTTAGTTTGAGCTGGATTCATTGTAACACTGCAATTTTTTTTTGTGAAATACTAAACATGTGTGTTTACGACACACAAGCAATAATATAATATTTTGAGTGATTTCGGACAGAAAATGGTTGTTAAGAAATGTTGTGATGTTTTCAATTTGTATCTATAATTCTATATCTATAACAGTGTTGTTATTTCGTTATATTATTTCCGATATATAAATGCTACTATTTTAATAATCTTCATTAATTTGTAATCATATAACAATTACCGAATCAAATAAATTCGTCATATCATTTTGAATATTTACAGCTTTAATTTTTAAGACATTAAAATTAAGAATGAAATCAGGGACGAAAAGACGCCTTTAAAGATCATATCTTCTTTTTTTACTTTTTTCATTCCGTTGGTCCGTTGTTCAGACTTTGATCTTTTCAGGCATATGTTAAGTTGGAAATTGAGCGTCCACCATTTTGAGCCTTATCCCATTTATATAGGTAACAGATTCGTTTGTGCTATGTTTACGCTCAAATGCATAAGGAACCATGCCTATGGCAACTGACTCATTGCTTGCTTTTACTTAATTTATATAAATATAAATGAGGGTTTCCTATATTATAAAAATCGCTAGAAAGTACAGGAAAAAGCCAAAGTTGCTGATTTATAATGACACCACCGGCAACTTTTTTTATATAAGTGGTTGACCTCACTCCACCTGATGGTTAGCGGTAGTGAGATCCACATATGAGGTCGCCAGACACAATAGACCTTACGAACAACTTACCACTACCATAAATACGGTTTTTTTTCAATTGAAATTACGAAATTTCATTAAGTTTTTAACATGAACCTTTTGATAACTAATCAAGACTCATTGTCTATGTCATGCCATCTAGTGAACATTATAACCTGGGAAGAACTTATTGTTAAGGATCAAACACGATTTTATCGATATCGACAGTTTTATCAATATTCTGACAACACTAGTTCGTAAGATAATGTACTTTCTTATGACATAAGCACTGTTTTATATAGAATTCGATAATATAAAATGCTACCCGATATTTTTATGAGAATTATCTTTTCAATTTTCGAAATGATATTACCGATTTTTGTATTAGCTTTCAATGCACTATTTAGGTATTATAATGTACCTAGGGAATGTGGCAACATTGGTGTTATGTGTAAATTGTACAAATTTAATAAATGTTGAAATTAACAGTTTTTTTTATTTGTTTATTTTATGTTTAATATGTTTTCAAATAACTAGTAACCCTCACTCGCTTCGCTTCCTCTTAAATACCTCTATCTCATAATAAAACCATCAAAATCCGTTGTGTAGTTTTAAAGATTTAAGCATACATACATACATACATACATACATACAGACGCGGGAAGCGGCTTTGCTTTATACTATGTAGTGATTAATTAGAATATATTCTGTACTCAGTCCAAATCATCCGAGGAGATAGTATCCTTCCTCCCCTTTTCCTTCCCCCGTCATATATCCATGCTACTCGCGGGAACGCAATGACCTTGTTAAAACAATGCACAAGGCAGAATGGCGGCGACGTGGTTCACAACCCGTCACGTCACGTTTCCCACAGAGGTGAAAAGTGGATCGCTGGAAGTGATCTCTGCCTACCCCTTTGGGAAAAAGACGTGATTTTATGTATGTATGTATGTATGTATTCTGTACTAAAGTACAAAGTAACACATTTTGAGTTTAAATTGAATTTTCTCAATATTTAGATCACAAAAGGTTGATTTGGGTATGTGAATGAAAACACGTATATAAATTTTATATTTATTAAGAACCATTTAGTAGGTACAATAAAAATGTTAGTCTAATGCACTTGATATACAGTAAACACGTGAGTCGTTCAGTCTCGTCTAAAATGATTAATTTAGAGTCTATTGGATTACATATACTTAATAATACCTAATAATACTTCTGGTTCTATGGAAATTATTTCGAAAATTTAAAAAAATAGGTTAAGTGTGACAAATCGGGTCCTGAAGGTTCTGAACAAACTTGTGCGCCAGTGATCTATTGAATCACCAATAAATACATACAAAAAAAAAATTATGTATAAAAACAGGTAAAAATAATTTCCATACAACAGAAGCGATCGATAGAAAAGTTGTAAATTGAAAAATGTCTTATTTTAAAATGATATTTAACATTTCTAGAGCTTTATTACATGCTGAATTATGCGGAACCATTTCAGTTGAACATCTATTTAGATATCTTCTACGTCGAAAAAAACAACATTAAAATCGTTGAGCGGAAGGAATAAAATCTGTAGGTACTCCTTAGCAAGGAGAGATCCAGATATTTCATTACATTTACAATGATAAGTAAACTGATTTCCACACTATATGTATTATTTTCACTCTTTGCTGCGTTTTCAAAATACACAAAAGTAGCTTTAGACAATTTTGACTATTGAGGTGTGGGTACGGTCAGCCAAGAATATTGTTTGCTAGTACATTATCTGTAAACGTATAATTGTTACAGATTATGTAGGTATGTTAGGAAAAAGTTCACCTCATGTACAGATTGCATTAGTAGATGTCAGAATATTTGCCATAGGAAAATCAATCTTTTGAGTCGCACCGTTGATATTCAACCATAGGATAGGACAGACTATCAGTTAGATAATATTACTAACTGACTAAGGCCTTATCGCCCTATTTTAGGGTAGGCCTGTGTCCCAGCAGTAGATTATATTACCGTGCTATCACTTTCTTAGCCGACCGTAGTTTTTATTTTATTTCACTTCTGGTTCTGCTTGTACAATTTATCGCGGGTATTTGACAATTGACACGTTACTCCGATTTGCGAAGATAAAATAGCTCACATTAAAAAAAAAAAAATTGCCACAGTTCTGTACTACATTGAAAGTCGATATGTTATTGAATCTTAAACTTATGCTAAGTTGCAATGTGTTAATTATGTCTAACAAGAAATAGTAACAGAGTTTCTGACAAAATACTAACGAAATTACAACATCTTAAGTTTACTCAACTACGTAATTCTTTTTCTATCTGTGGCACAGGTTTTTTTTTACTTATTTAAGGGCATTGGATGTTTGACTTTTTTTCCTTTTTTTCGTAACTGACATACGATGATGGTTTGGAGTACCGTTGTCATCATCACCGGACTTGCTCTATAGGTTATGATCTTGTTAAGACACTAATGATTCGGGTCAATTGATTTCCTTGTTACCACTAAGAATGATTTGATATTCAAAGGTGCCACAGAAGACATGGCTATTATAAATTACGAAATATTTACATCAAACTATCCCCCCTTTAAAAGAAAACTTAGAAACACGAGTCTTTGGTAAAAAGAGTTTTCACTGGGTAACACACTACATATTTTGAATAAAACTTATTTTATTAAACAGAAAACGCGAGTTTTATCCGTAAAATTAGTTTTACATAGCGTTGTTTTGAGACTTGAATATTTCTTCAACAATTTTGTAAATCTTATATCTAGCAAGACATCACGTTATTTATTTTACATTATTTATTTGACATGAGTAAGATTTGTGTAGTATTTAGTTTGAACTGGATTCATTAATACACTGCAATTTTTTTGTGAAATACTAAACATGTGTGTTTACGACACACAAGCAATAATACGATATTTTGAGTGATTTTGGACAGAAAATGGTTGTTAAGAAATGTTGTGATGTTTTCAATTCGTATCTATAATTGTATATCTATAACAGTGTTGTTATTTCGTTATATTATTTCCGATATATAAATGCTACTATTTTAATAATCTTCATTAATTTGTAATCATATAACAATTACCGAATCAAATAAATTCGTCATATCATTTTGAATATTTACAGCTTTAATTTTTAAGACATTAAAATTAAGAATGAAATCAGGGACGAAAAGACGCCTTTAAAGATCATATCTTCTTTTTTTACTTTTTTCATTCCGTTGGTCCGTTGTTCAGACTTTGATCTTTTCAGGCATATGTTAAGCTGGAAATTGAGCGTCCACCATTTTGAGCCTTATCCCATTTATAATAGGTAACAGATTCGTTTGTGCTTTGTTTACGCACAATTGCATAACGAACCATGCCTATGGCAATTGACTCATTGCTTGCTTTTACTTAATTTATATGAATAAATGAGGGTTTCCCATATTAAAATATTCGCTAGAAAGTAGGTACAGGAAAAAGCCAAAGTTGCTGATTTATAATGACACCACCGGCAACTTTTTTGTTCTGTTGACCTCACTCCACCTGATGGTTAGCGGTAGTGAGATCCACATATGAGGTCGCCAGACGCAATAGACCTTACGAACAACTTACCACTACCATGAATACGGTTTTTTTTTCAATTGAGATTACGAAATTTCATTAAGTTTTTAACATGAACCTTTTGATAACTAATCAAGACCCATTGTCTATGTCATGCCATCTAGTGAACATTATAACCTGGGAAGAACTTATTGTAAAGGATCAAACACGATTTTATCGATATCGACAGTTTTATCAATATTCTGACAACACTAGTTTGTAAGATAATGTACTTTCTTATGACATAAGCACTGTTTTATATAGAATTCGATAATATAAAATGCTACCCGATATTTTTATGAGAATTATCTTTTCAATTTTCGAAACGATATTACCGATTTTTGTATTAGCTTTCAATGCACTATTTAGGTATTATAATGTACCTAGGGAATGTGGCAACATTGGTGTTATGTGTAAATTGTACAAATTTAATAAATGTTGAAATTAACAGTTTTTTTTATTTGTTTATTTTATGTTTAATATGTTTTCAAATAACTAGTAACCCTCACTCGCTTCGCTTCCTCTTAAATACCTCTATCTCATAATAAAACCATCAAAATCCGTTGTGTAGTTTTAAAGATTTAAGCATACATACATACATACATACATACATACAGACGCGGGAAGCGGCTTTGCTTTATACTATGTAGTGATTAATTAGAATATATTCTGTACTCAGTCCAAATCATCCGAGGAGATAGTATCCTTCCTCCCCTTTTCCTTCCCCCGTCATATATCCATGCTACTCGCGGGAACGCAATGACCTTGTTAAAACAATGCACAAGGCAGAATGGCGGCGACGTGGTTCACAACCCGTCACGTCACGTTTCCCACAGAGGTGAAAAGTGGATCGCTGGAAGTGATCTCTGCCTACCCCTTTGGGAAAAAGACGTGATTTTATGTATGTATGTATGTATGTATTCTGTACTAAAGTACAAAGTAACACATTTTGATTTTGAATTGAATTTTCTCAATATTTAGATTACAAAAACTTGAATTGGGTATGTGAATGAAAACACGTATATAAATTTTATATTTATTAAGAACCATTTAGTAGGTACAATAAAAATGTTAGTCTAATGCACTTGATATACAGTAAACACGTGAGTCGTTCAGTCTCGTCTAAAATGATTAATTTAGAGTCTATTGGATTACATATACTTAGTAATACCTAATAATACTTCTGGTTCTATGGAAATTATTTCGAAAATAATAAAAAAATAGGTTAAGTGTGACAAATCGGGCGCTGAAGGTTCTCAACAAACTTGTGCGTCAGTGATCTATTGAATCACCAATAAATACATACAAAAAAACATTTTTATGTAAAAAAACAGGTAAAAATAATTTCCATAAAACAGAAGCGATCGATAGAAAAGTTGTAAATTGAAAAATGTCTTATTTTAAAATGATATTTAACATTTCTAGAGCTTTATTACATGCTGAATTATGCGGAACCATTTCAGTTGAACATCTATTTAGATAGCTACTACGTCGAAAAAAACAACATTAAAATCGTTGAGCGGAATGAATAAAATCTGTAGGTACTCCTTAGCAGAAGAGATCCAGATATTTTTCATTACATTTACAATGATAACTAAACTGATTTCCCCACAATATATATTATTTTCACTCTTTGCTACGTTTTCAAAATACACAAAAGTAGCTTTAGACAATTTTGAGTATTGAGGTGTAGGTACGGTCAGCCAAGAATATTGTTTGCTAGTACATTATCTGTAAAAATATAATTGTTACAGATTATGTAGGTAGGTATGTAAGGAAAATAGTGATAAGGTAAAAGTTCACCTCATGTACAGATTGCATTAGTAGATGTTAGAATATTTGCCATAGGAAAATCAACCTTGTTCATTTGAGTCGCACGGTTGAATATCAACCATAGGATAGGACAGACTATCAGTTAGATAATATTACTAACTGACTAAGGCCTTATCGCCCTATTTTAGGGTAGGCCTGTGTCCCAGCAGTAGATTATATTACCGTGCTATCACTTTCTTAGCCGACCGTACTTTTTATTTTATTTCACTTCTGATGCTGATTGTACAATTTATCGCGGGTATTTGACAATTGACACGTTACTCCGATTTGCGAAGATAAAATAGCTCACATTTAAAAAAAAAAATTTAGCCACAGTTCTGTACTACAATGAAAGTCGATATGTTATTGAATCTTAAAATTATGCTAAGTTGCAATGTGTTAATTTTGTCTAACAAGATATAGTAACAGAGTTTCTGACAAAATACTAACGAAATTACAACATCTTAAGTATACTCAACTACGTAATTCTTTTTCTATCTGTGGCACAGGTTTTTTTTTACTTATTTAAGGGCATTGGATGTTTGACTTTTTTTTCTTTTTTTCGTAACTGACATACGATGATGGTTTGGAGTACCGTTGTCATCATCACCGGACTTGCTCTATAGGTTATGATCTTGTTAAGACACTAATGATTCGGGTCAATTGATTTCCTTGTTACCACTAAGAATGATTTGATATTCAAAGGTGCCACAGAAGACATGGCTATTATAAATTACGAAATATTTACATCAAACTATCCCCCCTTTAAAAGAAAACTTAGAAACACGAGTCTTTGGTAAAAAGAGTTTTCACTGGGTAACGCCTACATACTACAATCACTTTTGACATACATAATTTTAATCACTTAACATTACGTACTTTCTAAATTATTCTTAATAGAAGCGGTAACTATTAAAAATGCAATTGTCATTCTAAACACTAGTGTTGGATATTTCTATAACAAATCCTTCAGAAATTGACGAAGCGCCCAGAATGTGGAAAAACTTCAATAGATAGATACATTTCATATGATGTATTAGTTACAAACTATTCATAAACTATTTTAGATCAATACATGAATAATGGTAATTTTTTTTTTGGTAGGTTGTAAATTACAAGAGCACACTAGGTATGTGAATTAATTAGACGTACAAAAGTTTTATGAAAGTTACATACAAAAATGTAAATTATCAGAACTTTTAAAGGTTTTATAAATAATCTCAAGCCATGATTTAAAGTATAGAGACAAGTCTCTAATATTGAGACGATACAAGTATCGTCTCAGTATTATAAGGATTTCAGGTTCCAAGGTATTAGGTATAAAACGCGCGACTTCCGACCAATTTTCAATAAAAGATACTTTTTACCCGATCTTAGGTAAATTTCACTTACTTAAATGTGTCACGTATGCTATTACAGTTATTAAAAGATTAAAAATCTCTCCTATGGACAAAGCAATTACGCCAGTAAATTATGACTTGTGCAAATGAAAATATACCTTAATACACACTGCGCAAGACCGTTATTGTGCGGGCGCGTGCGGGTATTAATTGGGTCGGTTTATTGGACTCAAAATTCTGGTATCAAGAAAAACGCGTAGAAAATTATAAAGACGTTGGAAGGCGTTTGTGGATTTACAGCTTCTTGTACCAGAAGAGGTAGTGCTCACCATCCTCTACCAGCAAGTCGTCCACACCTGGAAAAACAACAGGATTATAAATGAGAGATATTTTAAGGGAGGGCGTTGTGATTGGGAGTGGCGAAGACGTTAGGAGACATATGTCCAGCAGTTGACAAACCTATATACTGATGATGATGATGATTATGATTTCAAGGACTTGGCCCCTCAAAGTCCACTAGCTACGGTCGTGCAAGTTTTGCTACAGGATTAAACAGTTTATCATCTAGACCTTGCATTGCGTGACAGAATTAGATCTTCCTGGTCTTGTGATGTCGAGGAAGGGAAAATAAGGGATGTGGGGTATAATCTATAAATGCCCCTCGAGCACCCTAAACGATTAGGAAGTACTTGGTCCTTTTTAGGATTGTCATTTCTAGTTACAGCTCTACCATTGTTCGTTTGGATAATCAACTGCTTACCATCTGGAGCTACCAGCTGGTATTTGCATTGAGTGGTAGAGTGAGATGTTCTTGGCATCATCAAGAAAAAAATATTTAAATATATTTCCGGGAAATTTCCACACACGGTCATCTGACCCCAAACTAAGCAGAGCTTGTACTATGGATGTCAGAGATATACATACATAGATGTTAGAGGTTCATCACACAACTATTTGTCCCGAGTGGGAATCGAACCCACGACTCTTGGAACTAGCCAGGGTCGCTAACCATTGTTCCACCGAGCCACAGAAAATACTTAGTCCCTAAGATTGTAAGTTGCTTACCGACGGGAGCCACCAACTGGTTCTTGCTTTGAGTAGTATAATGAGATGATCCTGTCCTGGCATCAAAGGAAAAGGAAGTATTTAGTCCCTAGGATTAAAAGTTGCTTACCGACGGGAGCCACCAACTGGTTCCCGGGCGGGCTGGCCGGGTCTGGGATCTCGGGGAGGCGGTACAGCAGCCAGTAGTGGTAGCCCATCGGCTCCTCCTTGTGCCCAGCGAGCGTGTGCACGTAATGTCCGTTCGGCCATTCGCTCGCTTCGAACTTGAACTTCGGGTTCTGGTCAGCCGCCATTTGCATTACGTGGTAGAATGAGATGTTCCTGGAATGTGGAGTGTGAAGAGTGGAGTTTTTAGCACACATATGTATTAAATTATAGCAAACTGTGAGGTTCAAAAAGTGTGGTTCGTAAAAACACCGATTTGCGCTTAGAAGAATTTCTCATTCCTATACACATCATCTCTGTAAATGGCACAATGATCCTTATCGTAGGCCACGAGTGACTATGGGCAATTGATTTATCCACGTCAAAAAAAAATACGTAGACAAGGCGTATTTTACGTTTTCTATGTGCTGGAGGAGTGACCTCACCATCGTTACAGCGACGTCATACACCACACCCAAAGGACCGATCATCGACAACTATACCGATACAGAAACTTGTCAGCGAACCTGGAAGAATTAACTAACCAACAAACATCAGGTGACTTACCTAGGAGCCACCATGTGCAGGGTAAAGTTCTCAGTGACATTGGTGCCGAGCCAGAGCGTGTAGGTGAATGAGACGTTCCTCGCGTCCGAGTCGTTGCTGGCCTGACCGGACTGGTAGGCCAGCTTGAGGCTGCCGTCCCCGCCATTGCTGTCTGTAACAGGTATTAAAGACATTATAATTCTGTGTATTATACCAAAATTTATGTATTTATCTAGGTATACCTAAAGAAATAAGTGACTCCCAGAGTGAGAAAAACTAGTGAATAATGGCGGCTGTCCAACATATTATCGCTGTAGTAAATTACAGCGGCTAATGAAGCCGGAGTCAGCGCTAGGGTTGCCAACTTATTTTACAAGAAAAAAAAGTATATTCAGATCGGTGAAGAATAATAAACAGTATCTTAGAAAAATTAACAGTATTTTAATTTTGATTGAGGTTCTCGGCTGCGCTGCTCTGAGCAGTGAGTATCGTCTGAAGGAATAAAAATAAATTTGTATGAGCGTCCTTCGTGTTTCCATTTCGATGGGAAAACAGTATTTTGTATACTTTTTTTTTGTTCAACAGTAAAAAGTATAATTGAGGGAAAAACAGTATAATACTGTTTAAAACAGTATAGTTGGCAACCCTAGTCAGCGCTGCAACTGCAGCGGACTTGGTCACGTCTTCTACTAACCGTCAGGGTAACTAATTAGTTAGAATACCTAGTGGCTCATGACGGCTATCCAGCAACTTATCGCTGCAGTGCGGCGGGCGTACAGCAGCTAACGAGGCAGGAGTCAGCGCTGCAACTGCTGCAGCGGTCTTCGCCACGTCTCCCCACCCGCCGTCAGGGTTCTGCCGCTCCAGAAGCCACTTCCTGGCTGCAGGGAGACTCCAGTGCTGGTGGGCCCCGGGACCGCTGTCCGAGTCTTCCAGAGCCTGTGGAATTCAAAAGATTGATCACAATCTTATTCTGTTTGTGGTGTGCAAATATTAAGAGATCCTAGAGGTTTGGGCGGCAGGACCAAATTTGCGCAAGGTAGGAAGTTGGTGTAACTGATAAGAGTATAGGAACAGAGACTGCTCTTAGGTTAGCTTGGAACATTGGACACAACACTTAGTGTTATGAATATCTCAGTGTCGCATCTCTAGCGCCAGGCATTGGGATTTGTTTTCAAGCACGGTTGCTGTGTACTCTTTTAGTGAATAAACCCTATTAAAACCATCCAATGAGTTTTGCTGCTAAAGTAAGTAGTTGTCATAAATGGACCCATTCTTCTTTCTAACTGGAGAAAGTAAAATGCTTGAAATCTAGTTAAAAATTTGTCACCTGTATGGCGAGAGCGGTGGTTGTGAGCGATCCAAAGCTGCCGTCAGGGTGCTGCTGGCGGGCCAGGCCAGCCATCGGCCGGCGCACGAAGTGGATCAGGCTGCGGTGGCGGTGGTCCTGTACCACGCAGCGGAGCGCCAGGATCACCATTGATATCGTGTCTGGAATGAGAAATAGACAAGTGTGATTAGCTTGAAAAGGGCTCCGTACTGAAAAAAAACAAGGTGTTCCACCGATTTCGCCGAACTCCTCTTTCACGTCCCCCTTTCCCTCTTATATCGATGTTTCGGGGGGAGGGGTGAAACGGCTTTCAGGGTGAGTGCGACCGGCTCAATATGGTATATTGTGCCTGTCGACCTCATATTTGGATCTCACTACCGCTTACCATCAGGTGGAGTGAGGTCATCTTGTTAGCTCATTATATAAAAAAAAAAGATCAGCTATTTGCATGAGACTTATTATTACGGCACAAGTGTGCGCGCATTTTGCACCACCCCGTACATAAACCGGGGTCCCCTCGTCCTTAACGCTGCAGTCTCTACCTGAGGCCTCTTAACACACACAGAAACACTTTTAATGATTCTCATTCTTCTTTAAATCTTTCTTCTCCTTCATCATGGCCTACTCACCAGGTGCTATTCACTAAGGCGTGCTCACCAGATGCTATTAGCTACTATTTTAGTCTCTAGTATCTATATTTATTCCTCCAGAAGGCTACCTATCAGATTCAAGAGATTGTTGTCGGTGGAGCAACCATTCTTCTCTGGACTCTGCCAGCACCTAGCATGCCTTAACGTCGTTGAAGGCTAGAAGGCCAGTATCCTATTATTACCTGTACCTGTTAGCTACTATTTTGCTGGGTGCTCATTGCTTACCAAGACTATGATCAGCAGCAGCGTTAGCGATGTCCAGCAGCCGCCGGATATGGCGGCGGCGCACGTGCGCGGCTGAGGAGCACGCAGCCAGGGTCGCGTACGCGAACTCCAGGTCGTGCGGGGGCTCGCGGTGCAGCAGGGCCGCCACCAGGTCCCGCCCGTGGAACGAGCGGGGGTCCTTGCAGAGCGCTCCAAGGGCTAAGGTGTAGGCGGCCAGGCGCCCCAGTGGGGGAGGGGACTCGTGGTGCCTGGATCATAATAAAATAAATTAAAAATAAAATATTTATTTTCGTTAACAAGGTTTAACTTACTAAGTAGGTGGATGGAGTCTCCATTTAAAGACTGTGGATCAATGTCAATATGCATTGAATCACATATTGTGATGTTGAGGTGTTAATCAGAATATTTTTTTGAGAAAGGGCTTTAATTTTTTAATTGATCAAAGGTGTGGCTTTTTTTCGACCATATACCTACGTTCCTACCGAAGGATTACTAGGACGCCTCAGTCAAAACATGTATTTTATTAGTTGTAATTATTTAGGTTTGAATAGTGACTATTATACAACTGTCGTTGTTAACAAATGAGTATGTGTATTGAAGTATTCTGGTGTTTTTTAGTAGAAATAAAAATCATCATCATTCTCCTGCCCTTGTCCCACGCTAAGTGGGGCGGCGCAACACGTGTACTTCTTCCACACGGGACTGTCAGCTCTGTGTCTACTACTTTCACTTCCATATCATCTATCATCATAAATTAAAATATATTTTAATTAAAATAACGTTGAATGTAGCTAAGACTACATTATAAGATTAACAAAACATTTTTAAAACTAAAAGGCTTTCAATCTGATCATTATATCTGAACTATGTAGTTGAGATACCATCAAACTCACTTAGACATCATGAGTAGTATTTCTATCTCCATCTGCTTGGCCGAGAGCTGCATTTCCAGGCCCTGTTGCTCAATTTCTTTGCCGGTGTTGTTCGCCAACTGGAAGTATTTAATTTGAACAGTGCATTAACTATTAAGGCTACCAAAATTTAAAACACAGTGTTAAGTAAGCGGGTTGGAACTGGCGACCTCTCGCATGGCATGCAACGACTTTAACCACTCAGCCATCGACGCATGTTAAAGGCTAATTACCTATATGACACTATATGTTCTTATCGTGTCAACTTTTTCTTTAACCTAGCTAGTTTTAGCTAAGGCCAGTATCCTATATTACCTGCAGTGTTAGCATAACATGGTGGGTATCATTCCCCCACCCCCAGCCGGGCTGCCGCCTCCTCAGCAGGTACTGCAGAGCCTTCTGGATGGCCTGGCCCTCGCTCAGGGTGTGCTCCCAAGCCACCGTCGTGGTGGTGGTAGACGCTGCAGTACTGGTTGAGCTGGCCTTCGTGGTCACCGTAGTAGGGGGCTCGGTCTCTGAAGATGTGGAACGTACAAAGCACAATCAATATATGTATGAGTAAGAGAAATGCTTGACTAAACATTGAATGCTCGTAAGGGTTCAGTTACATTGAGCCGGAGCGGAGTAAAGCGGAGAAGAGCTGTGCCGCGATTCACGAATCACATGGCTAGAAATCCACATCTCTTCTATTTCAAGCCATGTGATTGGTGAATCGCGGCACAGCTCTGCACCCTAAGTGTGCCCTTCCAGCTCATGTTTTCCCTCCCTCCTATGAGGCTCTTCAGGCGGGGCGTGAAACATTTAAGCAGGCCTTCAGGATGAGTGCGACAGGCTCAATATGGTCTATTGTACCTGTCAACATCATATTTGGATCTCACTACCGCTTATCATCAAGTGGAGTGAGGTAATCTTGTTAGCCTATTATAAAAATAATAAAAAAGTGTACACAGAAATGCAAAAGGTAGTATTAACCCTTCACAAGACACTTAAAGCAAACAGTTGTAGCTTTAATTAGGGCATGTTGCAAGTATTACACTTTCGCTAAGGTTAGCTAATTGTTTTAGTTCATTTATGTACAGGATCGCAAGGGAGGAGAACAAATATTTTTGGAGATCAACTAAACTGGAATCCGGAATAATACAAATGGTCATGTTGTTCAACTGATTTCTATTTATACTTGGTTATGGAGGCTTATCTGAAGAGCAGTACACTACGCCATTTATTGTGGAAATTTTAAATGTGTGGATAATCCAGTAATTATTTGAGGTGAATCATATAATATACTTTTTTTTTTCACAACGAACCAATAGTTAGTGATATTAGCACGTTCAAACAAACAAACTCTCTAGCATTATAATATTAATTTGAATAATTATAACAACCTCAACTAAGAAAACCATAGATAACAATCCTTACTAATATTATAAATCCGAAAGTAACTCTGACTGTCTGTCTGTCTGTCTGTTACGCTTTCACGCATAGAGTACTGAACCGTTTTAAACGAAATTTGGTATTTGGTTGATATAGTCCAGAGCCTATAAAAGGATAAAGGCTACTTTTTAACCGACTGCGCTATAAAGAAGTAATGTTTTACCCGTTAAACGTCTCTTCGCGGACGAAGTCGCGGGCGGAAAGCTAGTAATGTATAAACGGGTGAGAGTTAAAAAAACCTTACCAGTCTGACTGTAAACGCCGGAAGTCAAAAGAAGAGTGCAGAAAATCAATTTCCTGAGATGATCCATGGCGTGCGTTTATCTGTAACAAAAGAGATATCTATGTTTATTGAGAGACTCAAATCGAAACTACACACAGTTTTACGACGCGTTTTATGACAGGCGAATTCGTGGATTCGATTCGGAGCCTGGAGTAATAGCAAGGAAATGATCATTACCGAAGAAATGAGGCAACTCATTTCTGTAAAAAGCGTCGATGGCCGAGTGGTTAAGGTCGTTGCTTGCCTAGCGAGAGGTCGCCAGTACAAACACCGTCATGTACCACTGAGTTTTTCAAATTTGAAATTCATATGTACGATTATTCGACGCTTTAACAGTGACGGAAAACATCCCGAGGGAATCTGCACAAGAAATTCTAGGGTGTTAGCCAGTGTGGTTGACTATGGCCTGATCGCCCTAGTTTACGTAGGGTAGGCCCGAGCCCCAACAGTGGGGACGTATATGGGCTGATAAGGATTTCAGTAACAGATCATTTCTTTGGTAATATACCTGCTGAAAGTAGGATTGTTATTTACCTACCTATCTCTTTTCTGGCACATATTTGTAGTACATATACTAGCAAAGAACAATGCAGTTTTTAGACTTCCGTATCTTAAGAGTAAAAATGGGATCTTAGTATGAAGATTTTGCCGCTCGCGCGTCCGTACGTACGTCTACCTATCAATCTGAAAAGACAAGTCCACAGCTCGGGCACAATTTCCCGTTTTTTTATTTTCTAAATATTCATAGTATTTAAGAACCATTTTAATTACGAAACTAAGAGTTATAACTTAATCAATCAACATTTTTGCACAAATTTTAGTGGTTGTTTTCCCGCAGTAAAATGATTCTATCTTACCGTTATTTATTGATTTGAATAAAAAAAAGTGGACAAATCTATTATAAGTACTACACTTATAATAGATTTGTTTCTTTTTATTCCACTTTTTTTTATTCAATTCAATAAATAACGGTTTTGCGAAAGGGTTAAACGAAACTCGAAAGCACGTTCGGACCGCTTTATTACTTAGGGCGTAGAACTTCTTCAGGTTTTATTAATTCCATGCGGCAAGCTTACGTCACATCGCTTAAAAGAACTATCGCTGCTCGCGCTTTAGAGTTGGATGATTATATTGAAAAATTTACAAATGACAATGCATTTTTTTCAAGATTCTGTTACAACTGTTAAACTACGGGAAAACAACCACTAAAATTTGACGGTGTATAAAATAATACAAATTGAAACTTATTTGAATTAAACATCCTTATTATTTTATGCTCTTTAATTTTTCCTATATATTTTACGTGTAATTATTACTTAAAATACTATTATTACTTAAATACTCCTGTAAGTGCGTGTATTGTTTACCTGTAAGAGATTGTTGATTGTTGATTGTACATTAAGCTCTTAATATTGAATGTAAAAATTTATACTTTCATGTGACCATTGTTGGTAAACTAAATAAATAAATAAATCTTTTTAATAAGTATTAGATAATGGCCTTTAAAAAAATACTTAATAGACAAGCTTGCCCGTAACCCAGAGCTCAAATCCGACTTTCACTTGACCGGATTATTATTTCCTTATGAGGATAAAAGCCTTAGGTAAACCTTTCGCGTGACGCTAAAATTAGATCAAAGGGAAGAACACTCAGGTAGCATGTCGTAGTATGAAAAAGGTTCATTATTTATGTGAAGGGCCCAATTTGCTACCTCTCGTTTGATTACTCAGCTGGCACAATACAAAAGAGGTAGATGAAATATTTTGTATTCTGTCGGCCGAGTCGAGAAAAGAATTTTCGTTTTGTAGCTAAAGATACTAATTACTAAGTTTTTTCTGAAAAGGATATAGAAGTAACTTATGTGGAAAAACAAAGATAAAAGACGAAAGAATTAAGCCTTATACTAAGGCATTAAAAGTAATTAACGTAAAAACAAGAAAAATACTAATTAGGTACGAATACAATTTTATTTTCCAGTAGGTTGGGTTTTGTTTTGGTAATAAGGTTAGGTACCTCCTACCTAGGTACTGAATAAATTAGCACTAAGTTGATTGCGAACTAGGTTTTGTTCCGCAAAAAAGTAAAGGTTCACAACTCAAAAATTACGCTCGTTTGAGTCGATCCCCTTTAAGGCCGCTTGTCCACTGACACGGAGCGATGCAGCGAATCGGAGGAGAAGAAAAACTTTAATCAATAGGTTTTCAACAAGTATATCTGTATTCCTACTATATAGTCACTATTTCTTTCTTAGTTTCTTCGCTCCTCCAGAGGACAGACAGCCCTAGTAACTTGTTTATTCAACGAAAATGTTTTTTTTTGTATTTTGTCTGGAAACCCAAAACGCGAGTCCATCTCGCTATGAGCTCTCTTTATTGCTCAAATTAAAGCCTTACCCAGCCTACGGTCCTGGGTCCATGTATTTGTACAATAATGTACAATGATATATTATGCAAATGTCCCCCTTTTCCTTCCCCCGTCATATATCCTTGCTACTCGTGGGAACGCAATGACCTTGTTAAAACAATGCACAAGACAGAATGGTGGCGACGTGGTCCACAACCCGTCCAGCGGACAGACAGCCCTAGTAACTGGTACCCCAGATCCATCTCGCTTTCGGCTCCTTTTATTGCTCAAATTAAAGCCTTACTACGCTCACCTACAGCTAGGGTTGCCAGATGGTAACTTATCAAATCCGGGACAATTCTACTAAAACAATGTTGGCTCGTGGTTATAATAGAAAATGTCTATACTAAGTACATAATTAACTATAGTTATAATTATAAGATAAAATACTGTGGTAGTTAATCAAACGTTAAACTAATAAGGAAAATAAAGAACACTTCGCTTAAATTACCAATTTTAAACTTTGGTAGACAAGAATACCTACTAAATGACAAATTGAATAGTAATAAACTAAAAAAAAGTTTCCGAAATCCGGGACAATAAGCGCTAATTACTGGAAACGGGACAAGAGGCAAAATTCCGGGACAATCCCGGATTTCCCGGCGGTCTGGCAACCCTACCTACAGCCTATGGTCCTGGGTCAATGCATTTGTACAATGATATATGCAAATGTCTGTCTTGTCGTCCATCGATCTCTTGCAAGTTCCCGCGCTGGGATGCACCGAACAACTTTAATTAGTTCCATTGTCTAATAGAGACGGAGAATGGGACCGAATGTATTCATTCCACAACTTTTGATTAAGTCTCTCTTATTAAACTTTGCTGTTTTTCCTTAATTAGTATGCGAAATTGCGGAATAATGTTTTATGCTGCGATAACTAGGCCACAAGTTTCGCAAGATATCTAATATTAGGGTATTTTTTAATACAATCGTAATTGAATGAATGTTTATCGGGCACCCATAACATAAACACTATTTTAGAAATTTTTTGTCTGTTTTGTCTATTCCCGCTAATCTCCAAAACGGCTGGATCGATTTTGACAAGACTTTCACTAATACCTAGGGGTATTCCAGATCCTGGAATATACGGGTACGCGACCCCGGAGCACCCGAGCTATCAGGGCAGTATTCCCTCTCCTGATCCACAGAATAAGGGATACCCCTATTCTTCCTTCCAAATACGTCCTATTCCTATTCCAACTCGTAAGGTTTGGTCCACCTTCTCCTCAAACGAAGTCCTGGCCGATGTAGAGGGTGAGCAACGTCGATAGACAACCGTATTCGGCTTACTGCAGCGGTTGGGCAAGGCATTTGGAGATACGCCTCAAAGGGCGTACGTCAGGACCCTTATAGTGGCGTGCGGCTAGTCTCCTGCAACCTCGGTCTTCTGCCAATCGTACCGGCCATCCGGTCCATTGGAGCCAGGATACTGAGGTCGAGAGAGTGAACTTGCACCTGCGCAACTGTTCGTCCACTTAAAATATACTCTCGCGTAAATGACTTCAAAAGATCTCGTGGCCGATCACCAGCACGATGGACCGACCAACTCCACAACATAAACCCTTCTCACAAATTCCACGAGGTAGTGAAGTGTGCAATGGACCGCAATCAATGGCGGTAATGCATCCGCACTCATATGAAGAACATCAACCACGATCATCAGTCATGATGGATACAACCAAGAAGAAATGACTTCAACATATTTGACATGCTTGAAGTCGCCGTTACCTAAAACGGTACGGAAATGATGATGATGAATTCTACAAGGTAAAATATAGATATTTTTTTTCATAATAAGGCTAAAAGTTACTACCACATGCGGTCAGAATCGCAGGCGGCCGCTAGTCATTATTAAAACCAATGCTAAAAAAATATTTGTATCAATAACAAAACCATTAAGTGTTACAGGAATCTCCCGAGTTTCCGCCAACGCATCTACAAAGCCTTGAATAAATAAAGCGTTATGTTATTGATCACTTTTACAGCACAATCGACTTGGTAGATTGATTGATGAGCACCCATGGATGACTGGCATTGGGAGCACAATGCAAGGGATCCGGTAATGCGAAACAAATTGTAAGTCCGTACGGAAGCGTTGAACAGTGTAGAATACCTTTAAAGCTTACATGGAAGTGATGAACTATAGTAATCTATACTAATAATAAATCTGTAAGGGTCGGTCATGGAGTAAGTTAGTTTGTTTTCAGAGATATTGTGTTTATAGGCTCAATATATGATACTGATACTAATTTCACGATTTTTAGATTTTTTTTCTGTATAAATAAATAAATAAATAAATATTTCACAACATCACATACATTGATCTGATCCCGTGGTAAGTAGCTTAAGCACTTGTGTTACGGGTATCAGAATCAACAGTGGATACACAAATATACTTAAATATATTTAATAATACACCCAGACACGGAACAAACACCGATGTTCGTCACACAAATATTTGTCCCGAGTGGGAATCGAACCCACGACTCTTGGAACCGTAGGTAGTAAACCTGGGTCGCTAACCACTGTTCCACCGAGCCAGTCTGTTGTATGTGTGTAGTATGTATGTTCCTCCATAACTCTTAAACCAATTATCCGAATTAGGTGAAATTTGGTATAAAAACACATAGACATCTGGGACACAGGAAAGGCTATCTATTTAAATTCATGCTCCAACGCGAACGGAGTCGCGGCTAGTTAAATATAAATCCTTATCCTTACTAATATTGTAAATCCGAAAGTAACTCCGTCTGTCTGCCTGTCTGTTACGCTTTCACGCATAGAGTACTGAACCGATTTAAATGAAATTTGGTACAGATATAGTCCAGAGCCTTATTAACCGACTGCGCGAAACGTCTCTACGCGGACGAAGTCGCGGGCGGAAAGCTACTTAATAAATAATGTATCATGTAGTTTATGTGCATAATAATGAGAAGTATGACCTCCCCTCTTTTATGTTGCCATGCCCCATAGGGTCCATATTAATAGAGTCCTAGTTTTAGATGCTAGATTAAGACCTACTGTATGGATGCAATAAATAAATAAATATAGGTATTATTATGTTACCTCCATAATAATTTGCGTTTTAAATCTGTGCCCTACCATTTTTTGACACTTTACTAACATATGAAACAAAAGATGCGAAAATGCACGCAAATGAAAGAGATAGCTATATTACAAGATACCCTAATTAGGACAGATTTGTGCCTCACATATCACGCGGTTATAACATATTATCTGTTAATTATAATAAATCATTGTTACATGGTATAAAGATTATAAAATAAGAAAAAAACACAAATAAATATACCACACCGTACGGTCATAAAAAGTAATATAACAAATGCGCGCGCACGCACTGAAATAGTCTAGTTATGGTATTTCGTATGAGCTAAATTTCACTAGATTTTGTCGCAGATTGCGGTTTTAAATAATAATAAATATTTCACAATATCTCACACATTGGTCTGATCCGAGGTAGCTTGTTTAAGTAGTTGTTACGGATTAAATGCCTAAATTACTGGAATAAGATTAACAAACAATTACCTAACATAAAATTAAGTCAATCGAAATATTTCTTTTCAAGTTCATCGCTTTTTCTTCAATGTCAACTGATAATAAATTCTTTATGATCTAAAATACGGAACGGTAGCTATTGTTTACTTTTACTAACGTAAAATGGGGGACGTCCAACATTTTAGCTTCTTACTAAATAGCCTGATAGATAATTTTCCAATTATTCGTAAAATTTGAAATTGAATACCTGCCTTACCGTTTTTCCTTGTCTCATAACAGTTTTCAATAGACTGAAAGAGTAATGAACATTTTAGTGAGTCGTTTCGCACAAATAGCTGAGGATAAAGATATTTTATGGACCCGGTAATAGCTACTCCAGTTCTTAGGTCGTAAAGTCAAGTCTATAAGAGTGAGATCAACTGCTTTGTTCTTTTTCTCGTGTTTCGAATTCTATTATTATGTGACTACGTTCGCTTCCAAGTTTAGGATTAACACCTAACCAAAAATTTAGTAAGGGGTCGTTCAAATATATTATTAAGCTATTGCATAGCTTTTATCGTGGGCTTTAAACGCGGCGACCGAACCAAGAAATTCCGTAACGAAAAATCCTCACAATCGTCTAACGTCGTTTCAGTTCGGTAGACTTCGGCACGGTGTTTGTGTGCGTGCGGTTAGACGTATTGTACGACTCTACAAAACTCGCACGAAACGAGACGAGCTGCTCCGACATCGGACGTTGCTATGCAGTAGCTATACCGCGGCAGTCCCCGAGTGCCACACGTCTTTTTACGAGTATATTACGTAAGCAATAAAAGGATGGGGGTTGTCTGTAGATATTTTTTTTATTTTTCATGAAATAGGGGATGAAATGATGTCAAATGTTTTATCCATTGATCCGTATAGCAGCGAATTCACATCGCTTCTTGACTTGACAAGACAATGCTACACGATGGTTTAACTAGATGATGATTACGTCAGCAAATTTAAGACAATCTCAAATAGACTTATACCAAATTATACCAAAAATATCAAACAAATACAAGCATTACCTACTAAGTGCATAATTCCTACACGCAAGATGGCTGATCCAATTCGACTATTATTTTTTAGGGTCCTTCGCTGTCCGTCCGTCCATCCGACCGTCCATATCTTTAATTATAAGAATATACTTTATTGTAAAAATACATGGAAATAGACCCAACCCACATATAAGCCAGCCTGCATAAATCTTCTAGAACAATGGAATAGAACCAAATACCTAGAACACCACTACAGCAATTTCCGATAATCAACCATAGTACACACTCATTGGTATCCACCGGGCTTGTGCCCACAACCGTTCCGTTCTCATGAATATGTATGGGCTAGAGTACCTAGACTGTCTAGGATACCTAGATAGCTTAAATCAGGTCGGGTTTCAATTCGATTTCCAGTCTTGCTGCTTCGTACACTATTCTTTCTGTAGCGAGGATTTCATTACAGTTTTCGTGAAACGCTTAATGGTTTAAATAATCAGTGTCATTGCGTTTCGATCTGTTAGTTTTAAGAAACTACATTTAAGACCTTTTGTAAATATGGAGTGCAATAAATAAATAAATAAAAATTGTTCTACGGAATCTATACTAAATAACACGGCATGGTTTTCAATACTTTATTATTTGCGTATTCATGTCAAATGCAGGAGACGGGAAAAATTTTAAATGTGTTTTTTTTATGTGACAGCGTACCGCTATATTTGTACCAGGTGCTCAGAATAGCTCTGGAACTGGTCTTCTAATCTAACTTTATAACCTTTTTTAAACATGTATTTTTTTTATTAAACAGTCAATGGCAAACATTATCCTGCCAGATAATTTTTAAGCCGTTGATTCGAATCACAGTTTTCATTTTTGTTTAGACTAGGTCTCCAATTCTTATTTGTTTTTTTAATTATCAGTTCCAGTCTTTGTTTTTTTATGAAACAGACAGATGAATAAAATTCAAAGTTAGTATTGATAAAGTTATTCCTTTGACTGTTACAAACAGCCAGTTTGTAATGATAAATTTGTTTACCCATCATCATGGCTACCAGGTTACCAGGCGCTCATAATAACTAGAGAGCTGGAATAATCGGACGTCTATCAACCCACGCAGTAATAACGCATTAGGTAACCGTATTAACGTTACATTTGGCGAAACGGAATTACCGCCCGGGGAAGATTATGGCAATACGATTAACGCCATGTTGATTGCCAACTCGATTGTCAGGTGTAATCGCGATCTGATTGGATTCGGGTACTAGGAGATGAGAAGTGTTAGAAGGTGATTATATGTGGAAATGAGGGTGAAAAGTAGGTTTTTGCTATATGATATGAAGATAGTTTTGGTACTCAGTATTAAGTGTTTAAGGCTCCGCTGTTTGTCTGTCTGTAAACATCAGTGGTCACTAGGCTGTACCTATTGAATGCCTCAAGCAAAAAAAAGTGTGTACGCATACATTCGTGTTTTTGTTATTTTTATTCTTGATAATATTCTCTCAAATTGTTAATAAGTAGGATAACACCTGAAAATAAACAAAAAACAACTAATTTAGGCTGTTTTTTATAAAAATAATCCGATCAATCACCATTTTTTTTAAATCATCCCTGGTAGGAGTAAAAAGTTACAGTATCAATCAAAGATTTATTGCGTACGGAGTCTAAAGCTAGGAAGGATATAATTTAATTACGCCTTTTTTCCATAGGGGTGGGTAGAGATCACTTCCTGCTATGTGACAGTCCAGGGGACTTACTTATTATAACCCAATATTATAATAACCGTCCCAGACCGAAGAGTTGCGATTAATTTACGGTTGAACGCGAGAGTATTAGCCGGCGAGGGAGTTTCTGCGCGGACGGGCCCAATCTCACGCCGTGATCACAGGTAATTATTAGTGCCTCCATTAAAACACCTTTGCACACGAAACCGCCCGTGAAATAACTGTGAGTCGATGTCTGAAATGTTCTGTAATGTTTTATTTCACTTCGATATCTGGAAAGTACGTGGGTGATCTTCTTTTTCTTCTATTCAAGACTGCGAAGTTGAAGTGGCAGTGGGCAGGGCATGTATGCAGGATGAAAGACGACAGATGGGCCAAAATCGTTACACAATGGGTACTGGAAGACGGTTTTCGCCGAAGAGGAAGGCCCAAGAAGAGATGGTGTGACGATTTGGTCCAGCTATCAAGGAATTGGCAAACCCAAGCCTTGATTAGAGAGCTGTGGACAAGTTTGGAGGAGACCTTTGCCCAGCAGTGGGACGACAATACAAAAAAAGTGGGTAATCTTCTAATGAAGTCATTCAAAGTTGTATAAGGTGTTTTTCGTGTACGGCGATAAGTAGCCCAGATATTATACCATTATACCATACTAGTGGCCCGCCCTCGCTTCGCTTCGGGTATATCTAGGAGTTAGATCGATTTCCCGTCCCCGAAAACCCCCACATATCAAATTTCAGCGAAATCGTTAGGGCTGGGTTCACATGCCTTTTCCAGTAATCAGCGCCATCTGCCGGGCTGATATGTGAATCTAAACCATCCAGGGCTCCACTCAAATACACACAGAAAAAATATTTAAATCAGTCAAGCCGTCAAGGAGGAGTTCAATTACATACACACGTACAGCAGGACTATATTATACATTTATCCTGCTAACTCTCGTTCCCGTAAGAATTTTTCAATATCCTGTTTCACCTAAGCTTTAAGTTTATTATGGTACCTGCATGTCAAATTTACAGCATCTAACTTCAGCGGTTTAGATTTTTCATACAAAAGGATTTTCCCGATTATTCCCGTTCCCGTGAGAATTTCGAGAATTCCTTTCTTAGTGCACCTCTATGGTACCTAAGCTACGTCCGGTCCAAATTTCAAGTGCCTACGTTTAGCCGTTTAGGCTGTGCGTCGATAGGTCAGTCAATCCTAGAATTTGGCAAAGGTCCTTATAAAATTATATTATTTATTCTTCATCAGTATCTGTTATCGCCCTGAAAGAGTATATCATAAAAAATGTGTCAAAGACAATGTTTCCGCGAAACGTCAATGACTGAAGAAAATTTAGTTTTGACACAATATTCACTCAATAATTCCGGCAAGATGGTGACTTTGATTCGTCTGTCAACACATTTTGAATTTAACAAAATACTCGACAATCCGAAATTTGCGGATATATGTTGTCGACTCGAAATCATTATTTTTTGATGTTTTATTATTCATGTAAGGTTTTAATCGAGTCTACCGTACCCCTCGACAAAATTATTAATATAGAAGATTACTTTGGAGCAAACATCTAAATCATTAAAACGATTGTTATGGGTAAACTATAAAAGGTAGACATATGCTCTTGCGGACTTTTTTGAAGATAATGTTAAAATGAACAATTCATCCATAGAGCATTTTTGTATAACTTTAACTATATGCTCAGCGCACGCCACGGAAGGCCTCAGAAACGATACTTTCCCCCGTTTTTGAAACATTTTCGATTACTGCTCCACAACTATAGGACCTAGCGTGATATTATATAGCCTATGTAACTTCTGAATAATGCAGCTTTCTAATGGTGAAAAAATTATTGCAATCGGTCCAGTAGTTTTTGAGTTTATTCATTACAAACATACAAAAATACAAAAATACAAAAATACAAATCTTTCCTCTTTATAATATTAGTGTAGATATCATAAATTTGGCCAACTTTATTTTCTTTTTGGCGGGATAGCGATAATGATTTACCTTTTATTACCTTTGCATTTAAAATAGTAGTAAGGAAGATTCAGGTACACACGCATATGTAGCTAAAAACTAAATAATAAACCTATTTCTGTTGAAGAAAAAAAACAAGTGGTTTGTGATTTAGAAGGCCCTTTTAAAGTAATGACTTCTTTATGTTCCAGTATTTTATAGAATTGAAAGTTAAAATTTTCATCTTGAAAATTGAATTGAAACAGAACACTAAAGTAATCTAGGTCATGCACGAATCTGACGGCTAAAAGCTTTCAAACGCTGTTAGTGATGCAATACTGAATGAAGCTTGAATGAACTGCATGCTCCAAACAGAATAGACTTAGAGACCATTTTTTTTTCACTTAACCTGTATCATCCCACTGATAGGCAAAGGTCTCCTTCAAACCTGTCCACCGCTCTCTATCCAAGGCCAGCACTTCCCAGCTCCTTGATAGCTGGGCCAAATCGTCACACCATCTTTTTTTGGGCCTTTTTTTAGGTAGTTACCTGGGGATGGCCACCCATTGTGTTACGATTTTAGCCCATCTATCGTCCTTCATCCTGCACACATGCTCCGCCCATTGCCACTTCAGTCTTAAGACAATAATGATAAGTATATTTTTGGCGTCGTTGCTTGTCATGCGCAAGGTCGCCAGTTCAAACCCCGCCACGTATGTACCACTGTGTTTTTCGAATTTGAAAATCACATGTACGATTATTCGAGCTTTAACGGTGAAGGAAAACATCGTGAGGGAACCTGCACTCTAATGTTTTGTGTTGTGATACAGGACCAGTAGTCAAGCGCGGGCAAACTATAATAAAAAAAGACGTGCGGTATAGCTATTGCATAGCATCGTCCGATTTCGGAGCAGCTCGTCTCGATTCGTGCGAGTTTCGTAGAGTCGTACAATACGTCTAACCGCACGCACACAAACACCGTGCCGAAGTCTACCGAACTGAAACGACGTTAGACGATTGTGAGGTTATTTTCGTAACGGAATTTCTTGGTTCGGTCGCCGCGCTCAAAGCCCGCGATAAAAGCTATGCAATAGCTTAATAAAATAAATTAAAATTTAAAAAAAGCCGGCCAAGTGCAAGTCGGACTAGTGCACGAAGCGTTCCGTACCAATATTGTAATAAAAATAACGTTTTTTCTATCAGAGCCCCCCTTACAAAAATATTTTATTTTTATTTGTTTATCGTTATAGTGACAACAAAAATACACCATATGTGAAAATTTCAATTGTCTATCACGGTTCTTAAGACACAGCCTTGGTGACAGACGGACAGACAGTCGACGGAGTCTCAGTGAGCTTTCGCGCTACCCAAGTCTTACGTCTCAGACGAGAAAGCTCAGTGAGGCCCGGCGCCATTTTCCCGTCTAGCGCGCTAATTAGAAGCTTGAGGTTGAAGCTAATGCGGGCCCGTCTTGACGCTTTCCGTTTGGATTAGCAAATGAACGTGGTAGTTGGGGATATGTATGTATGTATGTTGGTTGGTAGAAGGCTGGTAGATTTATAGCAATACTGTTAGGAAGATAAATAAATAAATAAATCTTTATTAGAAAACTTAGTGCACAATATTAGATCTTAAAATCTACATTACATTTAAAGTTCCGGGTAACAATATGTGTGCCTGAACTAGGATTTTCCTGTGTTTCAGGCAAAAGAGGGACTTACAAGGTTATAGAGTGCTATATATCACTTACAAAAACGTGAAACTTATATGTATTTATCTTATCTTTAGTTACATAAATAAAACTATACATAAAAAAAATAAACGGTCATATGGAGCTAAGCAAAAAGATAAAGATAAATTAATGTTGTGAAAAAGGTGTGTAACTGTGTAACCATGACAGTTTGAAATTATAAAAAATGTTGTGTGTAAGGCAATTGATAGTTCACACTCATCACATCAAATGAAAAAATACAAATTCTACTTATTTACTTTATTTTGTTCTATATGACATCCTCATCATCATCATCAGCCCATGCACGTCTATCGTACTTGCAAGTATACTCGTACATACAACAGCCAAAATATATTGTAATCTGAGACTAAATAGATCGTCTCTATCTACCACTGGCTGTTGCTACCTTAATACTTGCATATATTTAAGTCAAACATATGAACTCATGAATATTTTGCGAGCTCAGTTTGTGCTGTTGGCAAAAATGTGCCGAGATTAATAGAACTCTTACGTGAACCATTAATCAGTGCTCTCGGAAGCGCAAATGCTAAGCATAGAAGATTCCTCTCTGTGATTAGGTACATTTTTTTGTTTTTCCTAGCTGACTTACGATGATGGCTTGGAGTAGCCTCGTCATCATCACCGGATTTGCGGGGGAGCGGATGGCTCTCACCACTAGTAGGTGCAGCATTTTCTATTTTGTTATTGTGATGGTAAACATAGACTAGATTTTTAGGTAATCCTTCTGCCATATATTTTACGTATCACGTATGTATTTAATTTCAAATTATTTTGTGTCCGATTTAAGATTCATTTAAGAACTTCAATACTTTTATTAAATACCCATATTTGTGTCCCTTATAGCGATATCGGTTAGAAAAAGTAGCCAATGTCCTTACTCATACTCCACGTTATCTTTGTAACAAATTTTATTCAAATTACTTCAGTCGTTTTGACGTGAAAACGAGACAGACAGACAGTAAATTTCATATTTACAAAATTACTAAGTAATTAATTGCCATGCGAGAGGTCGCCAGTTCAAACCCCGCCAGGTACTAATGTGTTTTTCAAAATTTAAATTCATATGTACCATCATTCGACGCTTTAACGGTGAAGAAAAACATCGTGAGGAAACCAGCACACCTGAGAGATTTTTCAACGGTGTGTGAAGCCATGTCAGAGGCCTACGGGCGGCTTAAACTCTGACACCAGGTTGTTAATAAACCATACGATAAGAAGAAGTAAGTAAAGTAAATTTATTTATTTATTTAAGGATAGCCAACAAAGCATACACCATTACAATGAGATCTTAGTAGTATAAAATACATTTTGAAGTGCTGCCTTAATTAAAGGCTACCACGGCATGCAAACAGTTGAAGTTATACATTAGAAAGCAATCAAAAAAAGAAAAGAGAACAACGCTTGTGCTGCGGTTAGTAGAAACAATAGGAGTGTTGACAGATCCTAGGAAAATGCGACTTCAGGACCTGCCAACCCACCCAAACTATACTAGTATATGAAGCTAGTAAAGTAAAAAAGATGTTTATTTTCTCTCACAAGTCACCAGTGCTCCACTCCTAAGCTCAGATTATACAGTGAATGCCATTTCCTATTGTGAAGAAGACTAATTAATTTAAATTAATTATCCTTGCTTGTATTTATTTTAAATATTATTGTATTAGTCGTTGGTGTACTAAATAAATAAATGACTAAGGATTCTGTATTTTCAAATAAGATCACGTGGATGAGACACTGTATTTCGCAAATACGCGTCACACCGCTTTCTGGAAGGAGACAGATCGTCCCATACTCACGTTATAATCTACACGCGAATACTGCTCGCCCGTGACGTCACAGGAGCTTCAGATTGAACTAATGATGTGTGTGTATGTGTGGGAATTTCGATGTAACCTTCACAATTTTATATCTTACATGTAATTTTAGAAAATTCATGTAAGATATAAAAATGTTACGCTAGTAAGTAGCTATGTATTTGCTACTCCTAATATCGCGTGTAGACTCATAAAGACAAATATTTAGTGTAATGGAACTAAAATCTTACAAAATACTCACAAAAAAAGGATCAAAATAAAAATAAAAAAAATTCAAAACCTACCCAAATATAATCCCGGCCATTTGTCCAGGACATTATTTACGGGGCGTGGCTAATGTTTCCTGTCTGTGACCCTAGATTTCCCTAAGGGCCACCAGGCCCTCCTCGCTTCCGATAGGTAGAACCGGTAATGAACTCGTGACCTTGAAATGGGTAAACTTGTAAGTTTGCTACGCGACCGTGTAATACGTTTTCCTGTTAAGTTCTGTCTTTAAAACTACAGGGTTTCTATAATAAGTTTGTTTTTCCGAAATGGATTTTCGAATTTGCAATCAAAACTGTAGTACCTGTATTGTTAATTTTTGTATCAAATTTAATAAAAATATTTTGTATTTAAGGATATTTTACATGCTCTTAGGTAAAAATTGTCAATACTTACAAGTATTTGATTGTCAATTTGCGTTCTTTTTTAACGGTGCATAAGAATTGTTTTTATTAATCCTATCATCTTCTACTTAGTCGTGAAACCTTCATTGTAGAATGTGTTTCACTGTATTTTAGTATAATGCAAATTTTCGTTTTATTAATATTCCATATGACCTCACTCCATCTGATGGTAAGCGGCTGTGAGATCCACATATGAGGTCGACGGGCACAACACGTTAAGCGTATCTTTTGACAATTTCTGTCCGTTGTATTGTGTAGACTGCGCAACGAACTATCATGCGGTTTTTTTAATAGACAGAAAGATCCAATAGGAAGTTTTTTATGTAAAATTCACCCGAAGTGAAGCAAGGGCGGGTCACTAGTATAACATACGTAGTAAGTAGTACATCTTCTTATAAATAAAAATGAATTGCTGTTTGTTAGTCTGACTAAAACTCGAGAACGCCCGGACCGATTTAGGTAATTCCAGGGAAGGTTTCAATGAGAAAATATAGAAAAATAATCAGTATTGGCGGTATGAAATTCGCCGGGACCATAAAATAAAAATTTACGGTCTTCTCTGGTGTATCTCATACGTAAGTACTAGGAGTGCAGAAGCACATAAGGCCTCAACATAGTGATCTTGTCTCGGTAATGCGTTGTATTGGGCTACTAACCCATCCTTTGTGAGCGGAAGTCTAAGATTTCCCAAGGGCACTGATACACATTGTTCCGGCTAGCCTCCTTTGTAAGGGTACTATACGATTGGTATTTGATTGAGGATTATAAGATACTTATGAAAACTACATGATGTTACTGCTTTTTGTTTATTACTTTTTTGAACGCGACAGCGTCTGCGAAAAACAGCAAAGGCTGCAAAAGTGACCTAATTTATTTATTTATTTATAACAACGCACACCATTAGAACGTATACACAATATTAAATTATATTAATTGATCGGCAAAAGAGCGGTTCTTCCTACCACTGGTGATGTTTTGCCTAAAAGGGAGTTCCCACACCTAATATTTATTTATAATAGACTTAGTTTCTAAAAAAAATATTTGTGTTTGTGTTACTATCTTATTGTACAGTCCCTTATATGCAACTATGACAGGTGTACACAGCACTGGCAAGAACATTTGAGCGTTGTGACAAAAAAATTGGGGGTTTGGTTTAGCCCCGCTACTCACCAGCCAGGTCTGCAGTATCGTGTTGGGATATAGGAGAGGTACAGGACAAGTTTTCAGCTTGCCTCAAATACCTAACCAACAATTCTTGCTAGCTCTCCTACTAATAGTTTGGTTACAGGGCGGCAGACAGACAGAGTATCTTTAGCATTTCTAATAATTAATTAGCAAGGATTCTTACTTAGTGATACATTATCTCAGAGAATTAAATGAGTTTTCTCGTTGGAAACGAGAAATAAGGGTAAAATTTACCTTATAAGTTTGAAACGTTATGTTGAGTCAGACTCGCGTACAAGTTTCCGTACCATCATATTTTATTTATTACTTACCTTTGAAGTGAATATTCATCATACCTCTATAAATAAATATTTTTATATTTCAGGCGTTCTGGTGGGCAGTATTTATTATTACATGGACTGAAAGTACCTACTATTACGTTTCTTGAGATAAAAGCCGGTGATCAACGAAATACAAAGGGTTCAGGTGGAGAGAAGTCGTCCAGAACTTCCGAATTAAAAATATATATTTAAGATGAGATTTTCGTTATTAACATAAGTATTAATCATTATAGTAGGCACTTTGTAGGCATGGAGACACGATCGATAGGGGTCCCCTCGGACCGAATACAAAGTCCCTAATTCCTGCCTGAACAAAACGATAATCAATATTATTACAATTTCTTTCTTTGTCTATTCTATCAATATAATGTTCTACCAAAAATCGTGAGAGCCACCTTTCAAAATCGTGAGAGCTCCCCCGCAAGTCCGGTGATGACGACGAGGCTACTCCAAGCCATCATCGTTTGTCAGTTAGGAAAACAAAATATCCCATTGTTTTTATTTGCCAAAAAGGACTCTAATAGGTTAAAGTCTAAACTTACCATAGGAAACATTAATTGCTAGTGCACAACCTAATTTAACTTAGTTTATAATGTACAATAAAAAAGCTGTATGTTTCCTTAAATAAATAAAATAAATAAATAAATAATAAAGGCTCTTCAGGCACAAGAAATACTTATTTCCTATTAGAATTTAAACCATCATGTTTAGAATTACCAGGCGTGCAGACATCGTGAAGAGATCGCCCTATGAACATAACATATGTAAATTTTCTCATCGACACGTACTATGTATGTAAAGTGAACATTAGCCGGCCGGCTTTGAATGTGAGACAATTTACATTTTTGCCTTCGAGGGAGTATAGCGCGCCTACTATTGGTACTCTAGAATTATATTTGGCCGGGTTATATTTACACTTTGCTTTTGGTAAAAGGCGGCTGCCGTTTCGCCGAAAGAAATTAGTTTAGTATTTCTGATTTGCTCGTTTCAGACTGATTTTATTTATTAGCAATATTACAAACTCTTTTGCCAGAGAGACATGTTTCATCATTTCATAAGGCCTTAGTCAACCACGCTGACCCAGTGCGGGTTGATCGACTACACAACCTAAGAAATAAGAATTTCTTCTTACTATTCTACTATTTTAATGTGCTGCTGTGCACTGCGTGGTATCCCTGATAAGGTATCTGCGGAAGACCAGGGTCGCGGTGTCCCCGACTCCTCGAGACATGCTGAGCAGATCCCTTTTCAATTACTTATTTACTTTGTGTTTATTTTTTGAAAATGTATCTGTGTTATATGTATATGTTGTACCTAAGTTATGTAACTGAATAAATGCATTTCTACATTTCTTTCTTTTTTATTTAACTCTCATGTGACGGAATTTCAAATTCTGATATAAGCTAGGCGTTGAAAACTTTAACATAAGTAATATTACTAATTTTCACACGAAGGTAGCTCACAAATGTTCAATTTTGACTTTACCTAACTGTGGATACGAAAATTAGTTAAATTTGTGCGAGTGCCTGTAAAAATTGTAGTAAGGGTCGTATAGATACGATGTGGGGCACATTCGGCCGACCCAGGGGAAATGAGGCGAAATATGGCGGTTGACCGGCCCCATGCCGGCTAGCACAATGTGTGCGAATGTGGAGTAAAATAGCATTTTGAATTAAACTAATTTTAAGGATAAAACTCGCGAATAATCTTCCCTGTCTAGGGAACATTTAAGACCAAAAAACAATCCTAATTTCAATATATTCGAGTCCCTCTACAGGTTATTTAAAATCATCTATTTTGAATAGGGGAGATAGTTGGTACCAACTGCTTGAGATCCCTACTATTTTAAGGACTACAATATAAATATATACAACTAAATAAAATTGAACTGTCTGTTTGTAATTTGTCACGACGTTTTTTCTAAATGGGTATGAATCTATCGGTTACCAATAACAATAATACAATTTTAAATGTATTTGTCTGTCTGTTTTTTTCGTTAATTTAAGACCAAAGAAGGCTTTATAAATTTCGACGAGAATTTCGCTATTTAGTAGCTAGTTTGACAATGTATACAGGCTATTTTATTAATCATTGCTGCCAAAAGTTACTATTCTACGCAGACGTAGTCGCGGGCAGTCGCTAGTATAAACATATAAATATAAAGAGAAAGTATGGATGCACGTAATGTATATGCAGGTAACTAGGTGGATATATTTATCCCTGCTGTTTCCTGTAACAGAAGATGTCGAATGAAATTCGCATTCAACAAAAAAACCGCAGACAATAAAAACAACTGCCACAAAAATAAACCTAGCCGTTTTCCCCAAAAACTGAGCGCCGAGTTTCACCGCGACGCCATACAATATGCAATAACGGCGGAATCTTCGCGAAAAGTCCGAAAGAAGGCTTATCTTAATTTTCTCATTCGCTCCCCTTTTGTAGATAAGCGTTGTAAAGTGGATTTGAGCTTTTTTCATCATAACTTTTGAATATAAACTTGCCGATACTTGAATTGAATGGTAACAGTGGTCTTTTACGTATAATGTGGTCTTAACTGGTTTTAATGTGTAGCATATTGTAAAAGGCCACTGAAGGTACATAGGGTTTGTGATTATATAGGCTACTAATAGACCATTTTCATGAAATTATTTTCGAGTATAATTTTTTTTCCAGAAACATGTGATTGAAGAACTTTTCTTTAGTCTGACTCCAATTATTTCCAAGGGGATAAACCATAAGTGGACGTTTCACACGTTCGGGCGAATGAATTTCATGCGAATCAACTACTAAGCCATCACAGGCTATATGTTTAGGGGTGAGAGCCATCCGCTCTCCCGCAAGTCCTCCCTCCCTACTCCAAGCCATCAACGTATATAAGTTAGGAAAAAAAAAGAACAGAAAACATCACAATATGTATGTATTAATAAATAGATTTTCATAGTACCTACATATTCAAATTTAATTTACAGCCCCTAAGGCGTACGATAATCACCAAAACATGTCAGGAATACATGCCCTTAGGTAATAGTTTAGTTTTTAAGTATTGCATGCCATTGTATAATATTATAAACTGTTACCTGTAATGTATTCTTATATATAATAAATAAATAAATAAATATTACATGTAACTAATGAGGGTTTAGGCACAGAACTAATGAATGAATGTACACAGGTCTACTCGTATATTTCGATAGAACTAACATGTTAACGTACCATTCGATACACTGAGAATGATATAAAACCTCAAACATTATCTTAATAAAAACGTTGACGAGTCTGCTTCAACAATAAGTTCACTACCTACGGTTCCAAGAGTCGTGGATTCGATTCCCACCCGGGTCAAATATTTGTATGACGAACATGGGTGTTTGTTCCGTGTCTGGGTGTGTTATTAAATGTATTTAAGTTCATTTGTGTATTCACTGTTAATTCTGATATCTTTAACACAAGTGCTTGCTACTTACCACGGATCAGATCAATGTATGTGATGTTGTGTAATATTTCTTATCATTTATTTATAAGTCCAAATACATTCTACCTCGACCAGTAATCGAATCTCTCCAGTTTTTATGAGGCTCTAAGGTCGAAGAAGCTATAAATATCTCTCAAGAATAATAAGTAGGTGTATATGAGCCAGGCCAGCCAATCCAAATCAATGTGGAATATTTAGCGATTGGTAGGAAATATTCGAAGCCCTGGGGTGAATATTAACGACGAGATGTGTTAAGGCGGGCCGGTGGTGTGCTTGTTCGAAAGAAAACCACATCTGTTAACGTTTTTTTTTTCCAAAATGTGGGCAAAATTGTGCCGAGATTAATTGAACTCTTACGTGAACCATTAATCAGTTTTCTCAGAAGGGCTAATGCTAAGCATAGAAGATATCTCTCTGTGAGTAGGTGATTTTTTTTGTTTTTCCTAACTGACATGCGATGATGGCTTAGAGTAACCTCGTCATCATCACCGGACTTGCGGGGGAGCGGATTGCTCTCACCTCTAACTATAACCCGTACCTACTTTGGTATAAATTTCTGTTACCTGACTACCAAACTCATTTATATTTAATGGAATGAAATAAGATTGTTTTTTCTTTGTAAATTTCTTTACCCTTTCATTACATTATTAAATTTAATAATGTAATGAAAGGGTAAAGAAATTACTATAATATATTAGGTTCTACTAGTGATAAATAGAGTAGCAAGAATAAAGAGGAAGAAGAAGGTACTTATCTGCCACTGGTCATGTTCTCAATTCTTTTTATTTTATACTAGCTTTCCGCCCGCGACTTCATCCGCGTAGATATGTTTAACGGGTAAAACATTACTTCTTTATAGTGCAGTCGGTTAAAAAGTAGCCTATGTCCTTTCTCAATTAAAATCGGTTCAGTACTCTATGCGTGAAAGCGTAACAGACAGACAGAGTTACTTTCGCATTTATAATATTAGTAAGGAGTAAGGATTAATGGTTCTTGTGAAAAAGTTTCCTACTTGATTTATGTATAATTTATTAACCCTTTTTTACACGCTTATAATAAGAGTCGCTTTCCATTTCAAAAGAAGTAACTAAATTATTTACATTGCATTCTAATAGTGACCCGCTCTCGCTTCGCTTAGAGTATATTATATCTACATAAAAAATTAAATATCTCTATCTATTAAAAAAAACGAATCATAATTTGTTGTGTAGTTTTAAGATTTAAGCATACATAGGGACAGACAGAAGCAGGCATACTATGTAATTATAATACTGGGCAGTAGCGGCCCCCCTTAAACGATTGCTGATGAAGCATCGTATGTTCCATACAACCCCGTTCAGAAGTATTTCACCTCCCATTTTTCGCTTACAATATTTATGTGTCTAAAAGTTTGCAGGCAGATCTATAAATCTTTTGCAAAGGCTGAATTTCCCGTTTGGAATGTTAACCATGTTGGCTACTATAGGGAATAGTACCTAGTTATCTATCTAGTATTTCTAGTGGCAATTCAATGTCGAGTAAACCTTACTAATGTTATAAATGCAAAAAAAAAAAACTCTATTTTTGTATCTGTGTGAGGTGTATGTCGCGCTTTTGCGTAAAAACTACAGAATCAATTTGAATGAAATTTCGTGCACAGTTAGTTAAGGCCGTGACATAGGACATAGGTTAGGTTAGGGAAATTTTGGCATACTGCGCTATAAGGTAGTAATATTATACGTGATAAACAACTCTTCAATTCAACGCTTTAACGGTGAAGGAAAACATCGTGAGGAAACCTGCACACCTAAGAAGAAATTCTAAGGTTGTGTAGTCGACCAACCCGCACTTGGCCAGCGTGGTCGACTAAGGCCTTATCGCCCTAGTTTAGGGTAGGCCCGTGCCCCAGCAGTGGGGACGCATATGGGCTCATGATGATGATGATGACACACGGATACGGAGGATACACGGGCTTCAATCGGAAATAAATAAAATATACATATTACACAACATCACATACATTGATCTGATCCCGTGGTAAGTAGCTTTAGCACTTGTGTTACAGATATCAGAATCAACAGTGATACACAAATATACTTAAATATACTTAATACACACCCAGACACGGAACAAACACCGATGTACGTCACACAAATATTTGTCCCGAGTGGGAATCGAACCCACGACTCTTGGAACTGTAGGTAATAAACCTGGGTCACTAACCACTGTTCCAACAAGCCAGTCAAATATCCAGGAAATGTACATAGTTTGATGAATTTTCATAGAAAATAGACTCTTTTAAACCCTTTATTGGTTATTTTAAAGTGAATGATCACTTCCTAGTATAAAGCAAAGTCGCTAGCCGCGTCTGTCTGTCCCTATGTATGTTGGAATCTTTAAAACTACGCAACGGATTATAATGGGATGTTTTTTAATAGATAGATATATTCAATAGAAAGGTTTTTAATTATGTGTAATGTATACCCTAAGCGAAGCGAGGCTAAAATCCATAATTTTTAAAGTACAGAACCTTCATAGAATAAAATCAAGTTAACGTCTTTATCTCAGTTTCCATCGCGCTGAACATCGATCATGCGGCGGGCCGGCTGCGAGCGGTCCAGTGATCGATTCCCGGCCGGTGTAGTTTGATAAATTGTATATTATATAAGTTTAGACTCGCACAAGGGTACCTCTGAAAAATATTTTTTAGAAAGATTAACGAAACGTTGTAACTGAACAAAGTTTAGTTGCTACTCGTATATAATGTAACTGCCTAGTTGGTCTATTAGTAGCAGAGCTGCTTAAGGACCGAGAGGTCTTCGGGTCGAGTCCGGGGTGGGGCAAAATTAATGTGAGTTTTAGTGTAATGAAATTACTCAGGCCGGAGTTAGGAAGTTGGCGGTTGAACACCCGTGTCTCGGTAAGCACGTTAAGCCGGTGGTCCTGCGCCCGATCTCTCATCGGTCATATCGGATTTCCATCTCAACGAATTATGAGCGAAAGGGAATAGAGAGTGCACTTGTGTAAGCGTGCACACTTCTGCACTATAATATGTCCTGCGCACTTGGCTGATCTCAATTGAGATTGCGGCCATGGTTGAAATCTATCGGACGAATACAATGTATTATTATACTTTGTAAAGTAATTAGTTAAAAAGTGGAGTATAGACGTCTTTTATGATGTTCTAGACCAGCTGTGTAGATACCAGTCGTTTTGCAATGAAAACGTGACAGATAGACAGACAGGTAGAGTTCCTTTTGTATTTAATCTGTTAGTAAAGATAATCAGTAAAAAAATCGTTCATCTTTATACCTACAATACGTTTTAAGGTAAGTATTATTGGTTGTGTTTAATTAATAACTTTACAATATTAACCAATGCTTTTTGTAGCATTTAAGTAGGTTGAGTGGGAAACAAAAAAAATTAGCTATATTTTTAACTTCTTTTTTTGTTAAAAATGAAAAAAAAAAACAACAAATGAAGTAAATTTGTTTTGGAATTTTCCTAAAAGAATGCGCTGAACCACACCACCCAAGATGGCTTCCGTTTACTTTGCGAAAATTAAACTTTGTTTATCCTTAGTTTGTTATCGGGAACCCATTATACCCTGTCTGCGATAAACGATTCGTGGGAAAACATTTTTGTTGCGTAATCCTCGCAAATGGATTTCGAAAGAGATTATTTGTGCATTGAACTTCGCCAGTTTTAGAAGTACGAAACATATTATGAACTTGGCTTGATACGCTGCCGCGTGTTGGAACTTCACTGCGTATGAAGTACGCAAACATAATTGTGATATGTTTAAAATAATAATACCTAATGTATGTGTATTTTGATATTGGAGACCTGGCACAAGTGTTTTTACACTTAAAAAAAGATTCCTAACTGAACTTGCTAAACCTAATTTTTAAAGCAATAAAGAAATTTTCATTTTTTTAAATTTTTCATGTACCATTTCATAAAAGAGTCGATGGCCGAGTGGGTAAGGTCATTGCTTGCCATGTGAGAGATCGCCAGTTCAAACCCCGCCACGGGCTACTGTGTTTTTCAAATTTGACGACTATTCGACGCTTTAACAGTGAAGGAAAACATCGTGAAGAAGGAGGCCTTATCGCCTCTAAATACTTTTCTTAGAACGACCAAAATGTTCAAAGCTATTTCCGTGTACAAAGTCATCTTTGAGTAAACATTCCCTTGTCTCGATCATGATTGATAGCCAAATTTTTATCGAATCAAAACCCCGCTCATCGGTTATTTTAAATCGTTTTCCTTATCGATAGCGAGTATGATTGTAATGCATTTGGACCTTGATTGATTAGACATCGATCGTAATGGATTCTAAGTTAGTGCAGATTGCAATTTAATCAGCATGACATTAAAAAATATATATTTTACTAAACACTGACATGCCCGAACGAACGAATTATTAGCAACTAAAGTTCCTAATAATTCGTTCACTTACTTTCCTACAAAAATCTCAATTCAAATTTGCTGTTTAAATGTTGAATTAGCCACGCTTATAATGTTAAATATTTCATTGTATTGTCTATTATTTGCGCAATTACTTTGTGCTGGGTTATTTAAAATGTGTGTGTGTAGACATTTGAAATAAACCAGCGCTAGAAACGTTGGGTCTTAAATAATATGTTTAGAATAGCAATACATGCGAGTTTAACCCGAAACATTAGTATTATTTCAAACTAGTGGTCCCGGCGAATTTCATACCGCCAATACTGATTCTTTTTCTATATTTTCTCATTGAAACCTTCCCTGGACTACGACGAACATTTTAAAACCAAAATTACCTAAATCGGTCCGGGCGTTCGCGATCTTTTAGTCAGACTAACGAACAGCAATTCATTTTTATTTATAAGAAGATATTTCACTGTCATTTTAGTACTCACCTTTTAGACATTGAGGTTTCCGTTAAATCTAGCGTAGAGTCTAGCCTAAGACTCTACTTAAACATGACAGCCGAATACAACCTCCATTCGTACATACTTTATCTACCGATGCATTAGCACTGCACCAGGCAATTTATAAAGTGCCCTCGAAATAAACAGCCATTTGTAATCTTTGGACGGGAGATAACACATTTCCGGTCTTTGGGGATGTGGTTCTAATAATCTGAAATACGTGAGGTGGCTAAACTTGGATATGTATTGTAAATAATTCTACTAAATAATAATACAAGCGGAGTCATGAATGCGAATTTTTAAAAAAAATAAACTATAATTATACTGAGAATCACTGTGTAGAGTTAGGGTGTCTCAAATGTATACATGCTACCTGGTCTGATCTCATCGATATCATCACATGCACTGTCTGTATGTTTGTTTAAATCTTTAAAACCCTACGGATTTTTAGTTTTTTTTACTAGCAGGATTCAAGAGGAAGGTTGTTATGTATCTATGTGTGGCGACATCCGAGCAAGAACTTCGCATATCATCCAACAGATGGCGCTGACATACCATCTCCACAACAAAATGTAGTTAGTATGGAACCTACATCACACTTCAAAGTTATTCGGGCCACTAACTATATATAGAGCAAAAACCACGACGGTAATTGGACCATGGTCCCCGAGCACGATCACCTAGCTCGGCGGAAGATCTTCCCTTTTAGGATCACTCCTAAATATGTTTGCATGTACGATATACCCGAAGCGAAGCAAGTGCGGGGGTTACTACTAGTTTATAATTAAATCAAGAATTCCACCAATTTTTTATCAATCTTATTTAAGAGCTTACCTTTTGAAAATGGAGTAATTTTTTCTCCAAAATTCTCATATTTGTGTCTCAATTGCCTTCCACACTTTACTTTTACAATGCTATGTAAAATATATACACTTTTCAACGCTTCTACTAGCTCTATTACGAAGATTGTATTCAAATCCTTAAGCGTCCCTGAAAGACCTAGGCTACAATAAATCCTCGTTAGGTTTTACAGACCTAGCACAAAGCCTATTCACTGTTAAATATTACTAACTGAAATGGGTCCTTACAGAGTATCCATTCGCTTATTTTCCAGATATTCATAATTCCCTTAGGGAAGCTTACGCGTTTTCTTTGTAGCAATTCAACTCATTATTTAAGGTTGTCAAGTATATTAATGCTTTAGGGTGCTGGTAAGCTCGGAGAAAATATACCGAACATTTTTTCGACAACTATGCTTAACTCCTATAACATCTAACCATGTTTTAAATATACCATGTTTACAGTGGTTGAACTGAAGTATATTTTAAGTAAAGTAAATAATGTGGTAACATAAACTAGTATTATATTTTGACCTTTTTATAAGCAGACTGTCAGGCAAAGCATAAATAATTATTGTAATTACGTCATGATGAATCACTAAAACACATGTTACCAACTTGTACGAAGGATTTAATGGAAACGTTTTTAAAAACTCAAAATAAAAAAAAACGGAATGAAAACTGGACCTGCGAGTAGGGAGCAAAGTTTTGATTTACAGCCTACAAAGGAATAAACAATACAGCCAGACAGTATAAAGTATGAATTTTAAATTGAAACTGGCAACTGGGCGGAACAGGGCTGCTGATGTAACTAGTAACTTTTTTTTTTTAAATATAATAGTTATTAGTTCGGATAGGCAAAGGAATTTATTAGAAAACTGAAACTGTCCGGAATATTTACCATGTTGTTTTGTTTTAATGAGCTCCCGATATTTCGGCACTGTTGCAAGCGCCATGATCACGGATGAACTAATTAATTTACAAACTCATTACAAAACAATATGGTAAATATCCCGGACAGTTTCAGTTTTCTAATGTGTGTAACCATGACAGTTTAAAAAAGGAATTTATGACTGATGCCCTGAATAATTACTAAGTACGTAGTATTGAGCAAAGTCGCTTTCCGCGCCTGTCTGTTTGAATGTATGCTTAAATCTTTAAAACTCCGCAAGAGGTTTTTTTAATAGATAAAGGGATTTAAGAAGAAGGTCTTACGTATAAAATACCCAAAGTGAAGCGAGGGCGGGTCACTAGTGAAACAATAATACAAAACGTGGGTCAAACAAAAGTGGTTCGTATAATGCTAGTTAAAAGACACTCGGCTCTGGTTGGCCAGTTCCTTTACTTGATAAATACTACTATGTAAGACGATAACACAGCTACACGAGGTAAGTGGCTGTAGAAAATGTGTGGTATTTACGTCAAACTGTATAGTGCAGTTACTAATAAAATGTTTTTTTTTCTAACTGACTACAACGATGGCTTGGGGTAGCCTTATCGTCATCACAGGACTTGCGGGGGAGCAGATGGCTCTCACCCCTATAACATTATATTTTTCTGTGTTTTAGGGGTTCTGTGTAGTCATGTGGCATTGCATAATGCTTAAATAGGGTAGTTTCCTATTTTTTTATTTTGACACAGATGGATGGACCACACAATTGCAAAGGTACTGTTAAAAGGATGGTTTGATATTTGGAAAACTCCTGGAGATATTACAATTTCAATAGCACATTATTTGGGCGAGCTCAAAACGCTTCATAAAAATGTCGCAGCGAGCTATGACGTCACAGCTTGTGCTACTGTATGCATATCGTAAGAACTTTGTTCGGCAGCTATATCAAATGTTGCATTTACGTATATGTTTTCATAGTGAAAGTTACTACTAATTTTGTTGTTTATAAGATGGCATCGTAATTTTGAAGAATTTTCGCACTTTTGAAATGGACTTTCCCACCCAACTTCAAATGTCTATTATTGTCTCATTTCGTCAGAAATTTTGAATTCTATTTGACTAATGTTATTCATTTACCTATAACTTACTGTTAATTGTGAAATTTTATGTAAAATCAGACTTAGGAAACTACCCTATTATCTTTTTTTTTTTAAATAAAAAAATTGTGTTGAGTGAAAATATTTTTTTAGTTTTTTTTGTACAAACAGCCAGTCCGTTGTCACCCCTACCCTGCCCTGGTTGTGGGTTCGAGCACAACTCGTTATTTCGCAGTCTAAATCGCTAGAGCCCTCTGCGTTCTGACAAAGAGTCGAGGCCACTACAATCAATTTGCAACCAGAGCTCCGAACAGATTCTGACAATATAATATCGGATTAGCGGATAGATACCCTAAGTAGGCTTTATAAAGTACAATTTGGTTTGTTGGGATTGTTTTACACTTGAGTTTTAATGTAAACTAATAATTATATTTGAAATAAAACGAAATAGGAGGATTGATATGAAACTCACGATTTCTCGCTTTTAGTTATATTCTCGCATATTATACGATTTTGAATATGAAACCCACCATTTCCCGCTTTTAGTTATATTCTCGCATATCATATGATTTTAACATACGAGACCCGCCATACTTAGTTGTATTTCAAATGTGTTCGTATAACTATCTTCTAAATAAATTAAAAATGTAATGGCCAATCTCAATCAAAATTAGCTCTTATTTATATTCCTATTGCCTGTTAGTGTTCGCAAATAATGAACGATACTAAGAATAGCGTTTTTCTAACTAAATTAAGGCTGTAATTACCAATCAACATTAGATTTATCTTCCCTATGAGGCATGTTAAACTTACCTCCAACTACTCAAAATAAATTGATTGGTTTTTGAAATTTGAGATCTCCCCATGGCAAAGGACTCTGAAAACTAGGTGAAGAACTAAAAAAAGTTAAGCGGTCTACTACTGAAAGATTTTAGAGTGCTGATTTGTCAATTAGGTAGACAAAAGACAAATTTTGAATAAAACCGTATAGAGGAAGATCCCAGAGCTGCCAGACGTCACTTATTTTCTAATGGACAAAATATATACGATTGAGTAGTTTTAAAGCGTCTGTTGCATGTGTCTGGGAGTAATGAAACCTGATTTTTAATGATATTGTGTGAAATATATGTTAAAATCAGCCATCAGAATTTAAGTGAGGTGAGCAGTGTTTCTATTTACCTTGATTGGTTGATACCTGAAAAATGGCCGTCTGGTCAAGGTAGCAACTAGTCATATGATCATAGTACACCCCACCACTATTCAATCGTATATATTTTGTCCATTAGAAAATAAGTGACGTCTGGCAGCTCTGGGATCTTGGACCAGTAAGACAATAAAATAATTTCGTTAGTCAATTTGCACGTCCGTAAAATCACGCGGTGACAAACATTCCGCTCAAACCCGTAGGTAGTAAATGTCAAAACAAATACCAACAACAGATATCCATAACTCCTCAAATGGAGACCGTTTTACTGCTCCCTGTCCTTTGTAGGCGACCTTTCCGTTTTATTCGTCGTATATTAAGGATTGAGGTTGATACCTGGCATTTTCGTGAGCTTGCAAATGTTCTACTATTGATCTTTATAACTCCAGAGGTAGTCCGTGCAAGAGACACGTAACATTTTAGAAAGTACTTTTCTATTTAAGATTTTAGACTTTCGCGTTCCATTACACTAAATATTAGTCGTTATGGGTCTATACGCGTTATTAGGAGTAACGAGCGAACTCGCGACCACGATTGGTGTAATCCAGTCGAAACGTCGGGCAGTAAGTAGCTATGTAATTTGCTACTCCTAATAACGCGTATAGACCCATAAAGACTAATATTTACTTTTCTATTACTTGAAGCTGACGAAACACGAATAAAAGTTTTGAGGTACAAATATAAAAATCCATTAATTTCTCAAAAGACAATTTACACAAATTTTGCCCGACCCCGGACTCGAACCGAGGGCCTTTAAGTCCTAACGCAGCACTTGCTACAAATAGACCAATGAGGCAGTCAAACCATCATAGTACTTTAGCGGTACCATGAGTTGGCTATCGAAAACTTACGTACGTTAAAAACCTATCGAGTTGTTTTTTTCATACAACTGATTTTAGTTCTTAGCGTAACCACCAGGGGCGCTGTACATGTTTTCGTAGGCGATATCGGGTCCGTAACTTTTAAACTCATGGTAGCGCTACTTGTTCGTTAAACTTCATGAAATATACGGGGTTGATAAATATACGCTAGTATTTTATATTAATTAAATATCAATATCATTTCTATTCCACTTCTTTACTAGCCTTATATACTACTGCATCCATTACCTCGTTTCCAATTTGAGGAGTAAAGGTATCGTCGCGCTCAAAAGTGTTGCTACGAGAAACAAAAGCGCAGTGAGTTATTGCAAAAGTGCAATTTCCTGTTTCGTTACGGGCTGCAGGCGGCCCTGGCGCGGCCAATGTCCGGCGAGTACAGTCGGAGAGAACTTGCTTAAAGGCAATTCAGGCCTAGTGCTTCCAGGTACAGTCGGATGGAAAAGTGTGATAAAAAGATATCTGACAAACAACATTTTACAAGAGATATAGACTTGAAGTGTTTCCAGGTACAATTGCAAAGAAAAGTGTCATTAAAATGTACCTGGCACACACAATTTTAGGGTGAATTTCCCGACACCAAATCGTAAACGGCACGGCTGAAACTGCTAGTGCAGGATGGCACTTTTAACTTGTAATATTTTTTTTTAGATAAAAGGTGTTGTCTCCTATAGGTGACTATAAATATTTTTAAATTATGATTATCGCTAATTAGGTAAAAAAATCTTAAACCCCCAATTGTATCATATGGGTGACGCGGCACAATTTGTTTTTCAGTATACTTTTAATCATATTTTAAAAACAGTTGATTTTTTAGGGATTTGCCTTTTTTTATTTAAATCCTTAATAATGACAGTACCTTATTGCGGAAAGTTCAATACAAAATCTGTTATATTTAAAAAATGGTAAGTACAAATTCACGTGTCCAAATGAGATATGTCATCGCGGTGAATTTTCGTTGTACGCGAATATCTAGGCATCGAAAAACACTAGCTTCTTGCCACTGCGCAGTAAATCTGCGCATCAGTGCCGCCTAAGCGCTTAACGTAAGAGGACGTGTGTTGCTGTTTGCAGTTTCCGCCAAAAACGTAAGTAAGTCGGTTTCGGTGACTGCGTACCGTTTTTTTTGTCATTCACGTGAATGGATATAAGTTGTGATCCAATCATTCGGTATGTCTATAAAATCTATGTACTAAATGTAAATGTCTCTCAATTAAGTAGGTCGTATCAATTTATTTCTTTTATTTATATTTTCCTTGTTGTGCTTATTTTTATGGGCTGTTTATAATATCGGTGACCTCATTCCGGTGAATTCGGTGACCTAAATTGACCACCGGAATGAGAAAAAATATCATTCCAGTGACTTTTTTTCATTTCGGTGAGAATTTGGTCATTTCGGTGCTTATTATCTTCATTTCGGTGATTTCTTTTGTCATTCCGGTGTCAAATTACTTCATTTCGGTGAATAAAGACCTTAATTTATTTTGTTACATTGTAATTTCGAAAGGAATATATTTTTATTTTTATTGTTGATAATTACAATATATTTGTTGATTTATTCTTACATGTTCCCAAATGAATTTCAGATTAAATTATTAAAATCTATGTGTGGTTGTAATCAATACCTTTATTTTTCACTAGCTGTGCCCGCGACTTCGTTTGCGTGGGCGATTTTTCATACAAAAGGATTTTCCGGATTATTCCCGTTTCCGTGAGAATTTCGGGAATTCCTTTCTTAATGCACCTCTACGTTACCTAAACTACGTCCTTACCAAATTTCAAGTGCCTACGTTTAGCCGTTTAGACTGTGCGTCGATATGTCAGTCAGTGATTCTTCTTTTATATATTTAAGAGTATCCTCTTAATAATAAAACATACTCGCAGATGGACTCTGGATTAAAGTAATAACAGATTAACTTGAAATGTTTGTCAACAGCATCTAAAGTCAAATGATGAAGTTCAAAATGGTAACTATCCTCTATGTGTTATTTATTTTGCTTCACAAAACAGAATAACATCAGTGTAGCTTCTGAATTACAAATACAAATCTTATGGACTAGACGTTTATGATAAAATGGCATGTGTTGGGTGAGGTTTAACGTCTGGTTACAACATGATTTTTTAGGTCTGAATCTTACCTGTTCTGGAATTAAGTGCTGATCTAATAGGTGATAGGCGGTTAAGCAAAAGTCGTTGAGATAATTTGTATGTGTGACTGAGCAAGGATAATGGGCGGAAGGTTTTTAGGGTCATCTAGAACTTTTTCTGGTTTTGGAATGGCAATATCAAGATCCATAGACGTGATAATTTCGCAGATTGTAGACAATCATTGAACATCGGTTGTAACCAGCAAATAGTCATAGGATCCAAGTTTTTAAGTTGTTCTGTGGAAATGTTATCAACACTCGATGCTCTACCAGATTTCAAGTATCTAACACCAAAAATGATATCGTCAAAAGGCTGGCTCAGTAAATCCTCTTTCGGAAGGCATTGTACAAGTTGAATTCTGGGAAGGCGAGTGTACGATTTCTTATTCAGCAACAGTTGATGAGCAATTTTGTTTGCAGTAACTTTACTTGGAACTTTGGAGGAGGAGGGCTCACCGGTCCATTTACGGATTGTGGTCTAGGCCTCTTTACTATTGTGGGTCATGTCAATGCTGGTGACTGTATTAATCCATTTGGTTCGCTGGTTTGCATGGATAGACAGCATTAAGATTTCACAAGCATCACATGTATCTTGTGAAAATGGATCGGCATTATAGGCGGATTCATAATTTTTAAACGGCGCAGATGACTCTTGAGTCAAACCCGGGACGTTGGAAGTACGACAGCCTCTTGGGATATGTTGGTCCAGATGATACCTACGAATCGTTCGTAGTTCGGTAATGAAGCTAGCTTTATAATGGCTTTGTCAATTGTTTAACGAATTATTGCACTACTGCATATTGCACTTAATCGGTCTATGTAAGGTTAGGGGTATTGATTGGCAGATGGACTTTATGCATTGAGAGCTGAATCTGGAACTGACAAAGATCAAGACTGGGCTGTATCCACGTTTCCATCGACCACTGTTAAACGATTAACGGAGATGCATTTTTATTGATAAGGCCGAAGTTTTAATTTTAGTAAGAAAAAATCTGTTACTGTGTGATGAATACACTCTTCAAAACGTAGGTTGTAGGCTGTATACTTGGTAACAGTTTACTTTTTTTCGGTGACTACATAAGTAATTTCATTTCGGTGTATTGCGTTTCTCATTTCGGTGATGAGAAGTTTCATTTCGGTGAACTCTTCTTTCATTTCGGCGAAACCAAAATTTCAAAGTACTATATCTCTTAAGTATATGAATTTAATTTAATGTCGTGTTAAAATTAATTATAACGATAGCGTAAATAACAATTCTACATGGTTGTATTTTCAAAAAAGTAACAAATAAAAAAGTTCACCGAAATGACAAAAAATATGGACTTGTTGAAATTGAACCTTTAGCATGTCGGTAACAATATTTGCCTAGAACTTCCAGATACAATTGGTAGGAAAAGTATTATAAAAATATATCTCACGCAAAACATTTTAACAAGTCGGAGAAACAACTTGTTTAATATCAATATACGAGTATGTAGGCTACTACTTCCATGTACAATTGGATGGAAAAATGTGACAAAATGTATTAACACACAACAATTTAGCCCGTCGGAGTGACAATTTGTTTAAAAGCAATATGGAGCTGGTACATCCAAGTACAATTGATTGGAAAAATGGGAGTGCGTCGGATTTTAAAATATATCTGAGATGCAACATTTGAGCATGTTGGCGAGAAAGAAAAGGAGTATTGGATATAGCATTATTTGAGTAATTAAAGAAATTATACAAAATAAATTAATTTATTATTTTTCCGTTGTTTATAAGATCAGTTTAGCGAATGCGTATTCAACATTACCTACGTATCTCATATTTGATAAAATTCATGTTCCATACAAAACCACGGCATTATGTCGATTTCTGAATAAATTACGCGGGTTTTACAGACCAGTATAATTTATATAAGGCTGTATAAAAACGTAACAAAGGCAGGGGAGCCGCGAGCGACCACTCGACACACATTCGGAGCGAAGCAAGGGGTCACAACGAGTTCATTTTGAAAAAGGTTGAGCGCAACTGCGAAAAATTGTACGAATGCTCCCACTCTAGCGATTTTTTAGTTATCTTTTTATTAGTACTCTGCGAGATTTTGTTCGACATTCGGAATGTATTGTTTTTGCTAGGTACTATGTTTTGACTGAAAAAAGTGGAGACTATTTTTGTCTAAAATAGATATTATATACTTTTAGATACGTTTTGAATTTTTTTTTTATGGGGTCATGATATTGAAAAGGTAAATATTACTCATATTTTATAGGAACAGTTTGTTGATCATCTGTCTGTATCAAGATGAGAATAAACTTAAGGAGTTTGTGGCTTTGAAAACTGTAAACAAATGAAACGTATAAATCCATGCAATCAAAAGATAAATTAAAAAATTACTTACGTTCTAATAACGATCCAAACTTTATATTCTAACATATTGTCCGACAACCTTACGTACGCCTTGAATCTTAGTTTCATAGATCACCGGGTTTCTGCCATAATGACTCTGAAGTTTTAGTTTAAAGTAAAAAAAAAAGTATTCAAAAATTCAAACCGCCATTTCACCTCGAAGTTTTCCAACGAATATACATTTGTAGCATTGTTAAAAGGTTCAGGAACAAAGGGAAAAGTCATCGGGATCGGAACGAGCACTCGACACCCATCCACCACCGTTGAAGGGCTAGAGATGCCTTCAGTCAAGATGGGGAGTAAAGCTGGAAAAGATTTTAAGCATGAGTCTTCTTAGATCTGAAGGTGTTGTGGTATTTGTGGAAGAGCTTCTTTGAAAACCACTACCATGTATAAAAAAGGCGCGGCAGTCTGTATAAAGATTTAGCTATAGCTAACAATTTAAGATTTAAGGAGTTATGTATGCTTAAATCTTTAAAACTGCACAACGGATTTGATGTGGTTTTTTAATAGGTAGAGGGATTAAGAGGAAGGTTTTAATGTACTACTAAGGCGTGAGACCGATTTCAGCCATGGCGGCCGATCTCAATTGAGATCAGCCAAGTGCGCAGGACATATTATAGTGCACAAGTGTGCGCGCAAACACAAGTGCACTCTCTATTCCTTTACTCTCATAATTCGGTGAGACGGCATTCCGACATGACCGATGAGAGATCGGGCGCAGGACCACCGGCTTAACGTGCTTTCCGAGGCACGGGCGTTCAACCGCCAATTTCCTAACTCCGGGCTGAGTAATTTTATTACAGAAAAACTCACACAAATTTTTCCCGACCCCGGACTCGAACCGGGGACATCTCGGTCCTTACGCATCGCTTGCTACGAATAGACCAACGAGGCAGTTTTAATATATACACGTGTAACGAATAAATTATTTTTCTTTTTTATTGCTTCCATGCCTTTTGACGTTTGCTAAAATACGAGCATATCAAACTAATATTTTATACTAAACAGTCATGAAATTGTTCGAAAGAAGTCTAAAAAACGTTTACCGTATAAAATTCACTAATTTAACTTCGTATAACGTACCCCCATCATTTGTAAATCTATTACAAAGAATTCTTTGTTTTAAAAATACTAAGTCCGTAACATTTTACGCCATTCACGTGAATATTAACGCTTTTAAAGTTTGCTTAAAACAAATACAAACACATTTTTCCTCGCTAATTAAAGCTTTTGTGAAAGATAAAGTAAGTATGCTTTCATTTTGTTAGGAATCCTTTTGATAAATATATTCACGAGTCTTAAAAGCTTCTTAATGATTTCCCAATTAAAGTCTAAAACTATTTTGGGGTTTTAATTACAAGGAGGATGTAGTATTGGGTGCTATTTGTGAAAAAATAAGGTATTTTTAACAAAGGCATTTTAGGAAAATATGCCATTAAACATGTAGGGCCCTTCGAGCTCATGTTTTCCCTCCCTTATTATTATCCCGGGCTCTTCAGGCGGGAAATTGCATTTTGGCAGACCTTCAGGTGGGGTCTATGGTGCCGTCGTCCTCATATGTGGACCCCACGACCACTTACTATAAAGTGGAGTGAGGTCGTCCGCGCGGTCAACCTCGAAGTCTTATAACAAAAATATAACTTAACCTATTCTTATTGTTTAATTAATTTATACGGCTATGGGCTATGACCCTGAATTAATTATTGTTATGACAAGTCTTTGATCACAACGGAATCGGTTTATCAGGCGACTTATTTTAAAAAAAAAATTCAGCTTTCCCACGATAAACATCTTCATCCAAAGTATTCCATTGCCATTATAAAAAAAAAGCAAATGACGTTCGAAATACATTTTAATGTGACGCGCCATGGCAAAGACATAAAACGAGACAGCATCCGTTTCCCGTCTCCGCGCCTCGGAAATGGAGCGGAGGCCTAGATGGGACCGTACTCACGATCGATCGCGATAATTGACACTCATCAATGACGTGACAGGTTCCGTGAAAAAAAAATAAGAGGAAGCGGGAGTTGTCAATGACAATTTTCAAACGTCGAATGTGGAATGTGTTTTTTAATTCTTCACGTTTCGTCAGTGTTTTGTTATTTAGCTTTGGAAATATGAAGGTGGCGGTTCCGTTAAGAAAAGAATATGTAAATATGAACATTTCCGTTTATGTAATTTTATGACTGGCTCGGTGGAATAGTGGTTAGTGACCCAGGTTCACTACCTACAGTTCCAAGAGTCGTGGGTTCGATTCCCACTCAGGACAAATATTTGTGTGACGAACATCGGTGTTTGTTCCATGTCTGGGTGTGTATTAAGTATATTTGTTTACTGTTGATTCTGATATCTGTAACACAAGTGCTAAAGCTACTTACCACGGGATCAGATCAATGTATGTGATGTTGTGTAATATTTATTTCGAATGTTGCCCAAAATAATTTGCTCCATTGATTCCATTTATATTACCTACAGGTGTCATAGTATGTATATGTTAACTTTTTTTTCCCATAATAATGGCCAACAGCAAATATAATAAAGTGTTAAGTATGTACAGATCCCTTTTAAAACATCGGAAAAGGTATTTTAACGACCAGTCAATGACACTAATGACTACCGAAAAGGAAAAAGAGTGTGGAAACGCCTTAACCATTTCTCCTTTGCCGTCTCCCCAACTCCGTAACACTGTATTTTCTATTTATCCTCTCGGCACACGTTCATTTTTGGCGGAACTTTTTTCACGCAACCATTATTAACGTAATAATTTCACCGAAAAACGGATGGGGATATCAAAAGTTCCTTTCTTTGTGGAAATATGATAACATTAATGCATCCAGGCTCTTTCGTGAACAATACGTTAAGACTCAGAGCGGGGTCGTGTAGAACGCACGGAAACCTGGTTATGTATAGAAATAATGTATAGCATACTCACCTCTTTAGGTATTACTAACGGTGCCCTTGATATTTTTAAGCTAAGCATGCATAGCTTTTATCGCGGGCTTTGAGCGCGGCGACCGAACCAAGAAATTCCGTAACGAAAAAAACCTCACAATCGTCTAACGTCGTTTCAGTTCGGTAGACTTCGGCACGGTGTTTGTGTGCGTGCGGTTAGACGTATTGTACGACTCTACGAAACTCGCACGAATCGAGCCGAGCTGCTCCAAAATCGGACGATGCTATGCAATAGCTATACCGCGGCAGTCCCCGAGTGCCACACACACGTCTTTTTTTTTTTCATACTTCTGTTGTTACTATTGCCATGCTAGAGGTCGCCAGTTTAAACGACGCCACGTACCACTGTGTTTTTCAAGTTTGAAATTCATACGTATGATTATTCGACAATTTAACGGTGAAGGATAACATAGTGGGGAAACCTGCACTTCTACGAAGAAATTCTTAGGTTGCGTAGTCAACCAACCTGCACCGTTTTTTAATAGGTAGGGTGATTCAACAGGAAGGTTTGTGTTCATAATACATTAAGCGAAGCGAGAAAATAATTAATTAATAAAAAAGGTTGTATTATGTACTATTAGTAAAATATTAAAATCCCTAAAGTTTTATCCGGTAATTACCCTTATATGTAGGTAATGAAGGGCATCCATAAACTATAACATTCATTGAAACTGATCCTAAATAGGTACCAGGAAACCATGAACACAGAAGGGGTTCGTTTATTAGCATCGTTAGCGAAAGGCACGGGCGAACCGCTCTCAGTAATAGAATAACCCACTAGTAGATGATACCCTAGTACTTTTTGTCTTTAATAAAGGCTTGAGGCTAGCTTTTACAAGCAAAAAACATACTTGTAAGCTCGTTATTTTAGGATATTTCTTTGTTTTCTTTTATTAGGCTACTGTTTCGGGTTTACCGTATCAAAAAGGCGGTAACAATAGTTTTATTTCTCCTAACATTTTTATTTTAACAATTATGAACTAAAGAAAATAGATTTAAAAAATATATCCTCCTCATTAATATTATAAAAGTACTTTGTCTGTCGCGTGTTCACGCCAAATATACTGAAGCTATTTCAATGAAATTAAGTACACTGTTTGTTAATATTGTTGCGGGAACGGGGTACGTTTAATTCAAGATACGCCAAAAGTCACCAAAAGACAATTAATTTATTATTCGACTAACAATTACACAATTAAACACTTAAAAAACACAATTAAAAACACTTAATTACAACACTAAACACGGAACACTAAATTACACTAAAGCACTGAATCACACTAAAACACTGAATTTCACTGACTATTCGCAGGTAACGCACTCGATCACTTCTAGTTCGCAGGAGACTGATTCGCTTCGCTTTCCAAATCGGAACTGTCCCGTCGCGTCGTACATCCCGCTTTTATACCCAGTGAGGACGCAGCTCTTCGCGTGGCGTCGAGAATCTTCTCGCGGGGATCGAAATTTCTAGAACTCGCTGGAGCTCGCTCCGACCGACCAGAGTGTGTGACGTAGTATCGACCAGAGTGTGTGCAAGCGAATATAGACCTTATCCATACGACGATAAGACTAATTTCGCTTGCACGGTCTCTCAAGGTCGTACTAGTATTATTACTTTAGAACACTCTAGAGCTCGCTACAACCTACCAGAGTGTGTAGCGTAGTATCGTGCAAGCGAATATAGACCTTATCCATACGACGATAAGACTAATTCCGCTTGCACGGTCTCTCGTGGTCGTAACATTATCCCCCTCTTAGTCATGCTCGTCCCGAGCATCATTTGACCCATGGTAACGAGCCAATCGATCAATGTGAACAATTTTCGGCTTGCCTCTTGTCCCTTGTTTGATCCGATAGGTTAAGTCGTTCAGCCTAGTGATGATCTTGTATGGTCCTTCCCACCTTGGCTGGAACTTCGGTGATTTGCCCTTCTTCCTGAGTGGGTTGTGTAACCAAACCAGACTCCCTTCATCGAAACCGTCGGTGTTGGCTTTGCGGTCGTAACGGGTTTTCATTCTTTCGCTGGATTTTAAACTGCAGTCTCTAACGAGAGCATGTACTTCATCCAGGCGCTTCTGTAGGTCAGCCGCATATTCGGTTACTGGTTTCGGAGCTTCTGGCGGTGTCCCAGTCAACGCGTCTACCGGAAGCCGCATTTCTCTACCGAAGTTTACCATTGCTGGGGTTGCGCTGGTGCTATCGTGGATCGCAGATCGGTAGGACAGCAAGAAAAGCGGTATGTACTGGTCCCAGTCTCGTTGATGCTCGTCCACAACTTTGGCCAAGTGGTTTTCCAACGTTTGGTTTAATCTCTCGACCATGCCATCGGATTGCGGGTGTGCTGGTGTAGTACGGGTCTTATGCATACCCAACAGTTGACAGACCTCCTGGAACAGTGCTGACTCAAAGTTTCTTCCTTGGTCAGAATGTATCTCAAGAGGCACACCAAATCGGCAAATTACCTCGTGGACTAACTTCTTGGCGACCGTCTTTGCTTCTTGATTAGGCGTAGCGAAGACTTCAGGCCACTTAGTGAAGTAATCTTGGACTACAATGATGTACTTGTTTCCCTCATCGGATTCTGGAAAGGGGCCAGCTACATCTACTGCAATTCTTTCCCATGGAGCGCCGACGTTGTACAGCTTGAGTTTGCCCTTACTTCTGGTTTGTGGGCCCTTTACTGATGCGCAAGTCGTACATTTCTTGCACCAGTCTTCGACGTCCTCCCGACAGTGTATCCAGTAGAACCTCTGTCTCAACTTCTCTAGGGTCTTCTTCACGCCTAAATGCCCCCCGGATACCCCATCGTGTATGTACCTCAGTAGAGAAGCAACCTGTTTACGGGGTACAATCAGCTGTAGTGTCGTTTGATCCCCTTTTGGTGTTTCCCATTTCCTGAAGAGTACTCCATCCTTAATCTCCAAACTGTCCCATTGTGCCCAGTAACTTTTCGTGATGGGGCTTGATGATGCTACATGGCTCCAAGAAGGTTTTTGACCTACTTCTTTCCATTCAAATATTTTCCTCAGGTCACTATCCTCTTTTTGAGCCTTTTTGATAGCGTCTTCGCTCCATTCATTATCAAGTCCCTGGGTGGTAATCATCCGGACTTCTTCTTTAGTCTCCGTCTTAGAACAATGACTGCAGGCCACAGGACAAGGTCTCCTTGACAGGGCATCGGCATTCAAATGCGTTCTACCACTCCGATGTTCTGTTGTGAAGTTGTACTCCTGTAGCTGCTCTAACCACCGCGCCACTTGTCCTTCAGGGTTCTTAAACTGCAAGAGCCATTTTAACGCAGCATGATCTGTCCGCAGGGTAAACTGTCTTCCAACGAGGTACTTGTTGAAATGCTGTAGAGTCTTCACTACCGCCAACAGTTCCTTACGAGTCACACAGTAGTTCCTTTCGGGTTTTGAAAGTGACTTACTGAAATAGGCGATCACGACTTCCCGTTCACCTTGCTCTTGCGACAGAACTCCGCCTATGCCAGTATTGCTGGCATCAGTGTCCACGATAAACCTTCCTTCTCTGTTCGGGTAGCCAAGTATAGGACTGGTGCAGAGGTGTTCTTTTAATCTGACGAAGGCTTGATCACATTCCGAGTCCCAGGCGAATACTCGTTTATCTTCCATGAGCCGATGAAGAGGTTTCGCTATATCAGAGAAGTTCTTTACAAAGCGCCGGTAGTATGCGCATAAACCCAAAAATGATCTCACGTCGGTCTTGTTAGCTGGAATAGGCCATTCTTGGACAGCTTTGATCTTCTCTGGGTCGGTCCTTACACCTTTCGATGAAATAATGTGGCCTAAATAGGCGACTTCTTCCTTGAAAAACGTGCATTTCTTTGGGCTTAGTTTTAAGTTTGCTTCTCGTATTCTGGTGAAAACCTTCCTCAAGTTACTGACATGCTCTGTGAAATTTCGACCCATGACAATGATGTCATCCAGATAGACCAGGCATGCATCACCCAAAAGTCCAACCAGTACCCTTTCCATCAACCGCTCGAATGTCGCCGGAGCGTTGCAAAGACCAAAGGGCATGACGTTGAACTGCCACAATCCATTCCTAGTTCCGGTCGTAAATGCCGTCTTCTCTTTGTCTTCTGGATGGATGTCTACTTGCCAGTAACCACTCTTAAGGTCCACTGTTGAGAACCACTTCATTCCGCTCAACATGTCCAGTGTGTCGTCTATACGGGGCAGAGGGTAGCTGTCCTTCTTCGTTGCATTATTCAACAACCGGTAGTCCACACAAAACCGGGTGCTGCCGTCCTTTTTCTTAACCAGGACTACTGGCGAAGACCACGGGCTCGTTGAAGGTTCTATGATGCGGTTCTTATGCATCTCGGCAACCATGTCTGCTACCTCCTTCTCTTTGGCAAATGGAAGGCGTCTAGGCCGCTGCTTTATTGGTGACGCGTCTCCCGTGTCTATTCTGTGTTTAACGAGACCTGTCCTTCCCAAATCATGGTCACCCTTCGAAAATATGTCGTTGAAATCTAGCAACAACCTTTTAGCTTGCTGAAGTTCCCGCTCAGAGAGCTTGTCCTTACAATTTGCTAGGAGCGGTGTAACGTCATCTCGTTGACAGGATTCCGGTTCCCGGGCCCTTTTCATCCTTCTGATGGATTGGCCTGCATCGCACCGTCCGATGACACAGTTTCTTCGTAGCTGCACTTCATCTCCGCTTAGATTGATGACTCGCACTAGCGCTCCTTTTCCGGTCATTGCCAGAGTTCTTGCTGTGATCCAACTCGGATGGTCGCCGCAGTTTTCTATGACGACGCTTCGCCCTTGACACGCAGTGTAAGGGAATCTAACTTTGACCAGAGTTTCAGATCTCGGCGGTAGGGTCGTGTTTTTCAGGCAGTAAACTGCGCATGATCTCGCTCCCTCTAGGAATACTTCTTGTTCGGGGAAACTAAGTACTCCTTTAGCGACATCTACCACACACTTCTGGTCTCTTAAAAAGTCCAATCCGATGATGCAATCGTCCGTGATGTCTGCTATGAGAACGCCGTATTCAAAGGTTTGTTCTCCAATGGTTATCTTCGCCATCGTCTCACCGAAGACGGTAACTGGCTGGCCTGTTGCTGTTTGAAGCTGAACGGATGGTCTCTGATTCCACACAATAGTCCTTTTCAATAGCTCCGGACGCACTATTGTTCTTGAAGCACCGGTGTCAATAGTAAAATGACACGTTCCGCTGTTCAGCTGTCCAACCACTGTAAGGTTGTTCCCATTACCAATTTGTGAAACAGTGACGGTAGGGGCTCGATGTTGACCAGCCAGCGCCCGCCCCACGGCCCTGGCTTCTTCTAGTTTAACGACAGCTCTTCTGCGTCCACCTGTGTAGAGGACGCTACTGTCGTTCTACGTGGCCATCTTCGCTTGGGGCAACTACTCCGAATATGGCCCCTCTCGCCCGCAAGCCATAGCACATCGGACCCAAAGAAGGTTTTTCCTTCACCACAACCTCCCGAAGTCGTTGAGTTCTAGCGTCTTGACGCACGGCTTCCACCTCCAAAGCATGGGCTAGAGCTTCCTGTAAGGTCTGATGATGGCTCAATTTCACGGTGTGTCTGACGTCTGCGTCTCTAATTCCATCACAGAAAGCTTGCGGGATCATTGATTCCACCATTGTCGGGCATGACACGTATGCACGTCTGACAAGCCTTTCGATTTCCGTTGCCCATTGCTGCAGACTCTCACCAGGCTTCTGCTGTCGATCGCGGAGTTGTGCTCTATATGCGTGTTCTAGGTGTTTGTCGCTGTACCTGCCCTCGAGTGCTCTTTGGAGAGCACCTAAAGTTCTGTTATCCGAAGGCAGGTTTTCCAACGTGAGCAGGGCATCTCCACGAAGAGCCAGAGTCAGAGCTATCAAGGACTCTTCCTCGTTCCACCCCTTTCCTTTAGCCACCGTCTCGAACTGGTACCAAAATGCTGCCCAAGACGTCGTTCCATCGAAGTGGGGTACTTCGATTTTCGGAGAATCCGACACTACCGTAGCACCCCGGGTCCCCACTCTTGCCATTTTGGTATGCAGCTGTCGCATCTCAGCATCCACCTGGCTCAATCGATCCTCATGTTGGGTGAATCGATCTTCATGTTGGGTGAATCGATCTTCATGTTTCATCACATCATCCTTGAGAGCATCAATCTGCTTTTCTAGTACTTCGTGCTTCTTTTCAATAGCCCCCAACAAACTCTTGCTTAGCTCTTCCAGGTGACGGGCTTGCTCCTCCTGGCGAAGGGCTTGTTCTTCCCTCAGTTTAGCAAATTGTGCTTCCTGAAGTCGGGCTAGCTCCTCCTGGCGGCGGGCTTGCTCCTCCTGGCGGCGGGCTTGCTCACGGGCTTGCTCCTCCTGACGGCTGGCTTGTGTCTGCAGCATTTTAAATAAATCTGCAAGCTCCACAGGCCCAATCGGTGTTTGAATCGATCCCTCCGTTGAAGTACCTTCACCCTCTTGCAGGGCCGCGGTTTGACTCCTTGTTACTCGACCCTCACTGTCTTCTCGTGGTGTAAGAGGCATCTTGAATCCCACTTCTGACACCAATTGTTGCGGGAACGGGGTACGTTTAATTCAAGATACGCCAAAAGTCACCAAAAGACAATTAATTTATTATTCGACTAACAATTACACAATTAAACACTTAAAAAACACAATTAAAAACACTTAATTACAACACTAAACACGGAACACTAAATTACACTAAAGCACTGAATCACACTAAAACACTGAATTTCACTGACTATTCGCAGGTAACGCACTCGATCACTTCTAGTTCGCAGGAGACTGATTCGCTTCGCTTTCCAAATCGGAACTGTCCCGTCGCGTCGTACATCCCGCTTTTATACCCAGTGAGGACGCAGCTCTTCGCGTGGCGTCGAGAATCTTCTCGCGGGGATCGAAATTTCTAGAACTCGCTGGAGCTCGCTCCGACCGACCAGAGTGTGTGACGTAGTATCGTGCAAGCGAATATAGACCTTATCCATACGACGATAAGACTAATTTCGCTTGCACGGTCTCTCAAGGTCGTACTAGTATTATTACTTTAGAACACTCTAGAGCTCGCTACAACCTACCAGAGTGTGTAGCGTAGTATCGTGCAAGCGAATATAGACCTTATCCATACGACGATAAGACTAATTCCGCTTGCACGGTCTCTCGTGGTCGTAACAATATGTAATACGTAGCTTATGTACATTGTCAGTACCTTACATAGGACATAGGTAACGTATGTAAACGATTCTAGTCATATTATTTAGAGATCCGACGTTTCGAGCTCTTTTCTAATCATGTTGGCTCTCAATATGTCTAGAATTGTAATACACGTGAGCTTTATCTGTAAATTTAGTTTTTTTTAAACAAAACATCATTTAGGCAGATCGTCACTGCGGAATGGTATGAGCGAAATGTGAGCTCCGCTATGTTATAGGAAAATCAGGTCAAGTGCGAGTCGGATAGAGGGTTCCGTACCAAACAATATAAGAAAAAAATCACTTTTTAGCAAGTTATGTTTTTAGTATGTTATTTATGAAACTTTCAACGGTCAAGCATTTTTTTTCTAACTGACTGCGATGATGGCTTGGAGTAGCCTTGTCATCATCACCGGACTTGCGGGGGAGCGGATAGCTCTTACGCCTATGATGGCTTGGAGTAGCCATGTCATCATTACCGGACTCGCGGGGGAGCGGATGGTTCTCACGCCTATGATGGCTTGGAGTAGCCTTTTCATCATCACCGGACTTGCTGGGTAGCGGAAGGCTCTCACCCCTAACTATCTAGATATCGCAGTTCTTGAGTTTATAGCCTGGTGACAAACATACGAACGGACAGTGTAATTAGGTCCCGTTTTTACCCATAGGGTACGGAACCCTAATGTTAGGCTACGCTCACACGACAGGAATGTTGATGAAAACGGCCGTTCGCAGCTATGGCTATGCTATGTGTTCCGGCGTATTTTGACGTGCCATGAATTGATCAGATTTTTTATCGACTGGCTTGATGGCGTGTTGATAGTGCGCCTCTTGCATCTGGAGTCCTGGGTTCGGTTCCTACTCGGGACAAATAGATGTGTGGGGGACAAAAATGTTAGTTTTGTGCTTGGGTGTGTAAGGTTCTTTTATTTACAATACTATTTCTTATATTTATTAAAGACAGATTAAACGAAAAACAATAAATTGAATTTATAATGGGAAACATGATTTTAAAGTGAAGAAGTGAGTGCAAAATATATGGCGTTGAACAATCCTAAGGCAGTTTTATTGGCAAGTACTTCTCATAGGTGTGATATCTTAACTAATATTATAAAACAGATTTTTTTTATTGTTAGTTTGAACGCGCTATTATCAAGAACTACTGGTTCGAATTGAATAATTATTTTTGTTTTGATAGACCATTTATTGAGGAAGGCTTAAGGCTATACAACAATACGCTGCAATCGGAGCAAAGAAAAAGAGGAAAATGTGTAAAAAACGGGGGGAAACGCGGACGAAGTCGCTGGCACATGTATACCGTTGTCGTTTTTAATATCCTATTCAAAATCAGTTATATACTTGGGATGTCGTGTCGTAAGTTTAAAGTCGGAGGCCAAGAGTAATTTTGGTGATGTCTTGTGTTTTGTGTTACTCTATTATTACGTCCATTGACATTCAGACCCATCACTTTTCTATATTATCGTATATTTTCCTAATTGAAAGACCTTATTTCTAGATGAACTGTGTATTTCATGTGAAGCCAGCATTGATGTTGATTGACTCCTTCAATTTAGTTCCATCCACTTAACGTAGGCACAGTATAAAAAATAAATACGTGAGACCACTGAAATGAAAATAATTTCAAATCATAATAACATGTTGTGCATGAAATGATAATGCGCCTACAACTACAACTTGTGAAATGGTTTCCGCAGAATCTAAAACCATTAGGAATGCTATAAACCAAATAAGAATAGATTTTTTGTATTATATGTACAAAAGTAAATGATTAAAGAAATAGAAGATATCACATACATTGATGATGACTGATGCCGTGGTAAGTTGCTTAAGCACTTGTTTTACGGAAACCACCGCATACACACATATTAAATAACACACCCAAACACGGGAAAAATACCGATGTACAGCACACGTATATTTATTCCGGATAGGGATAGAACCCACAACTCTTTGTCATGAAACAGGTGAACTACCAAACGCACCATCAAAAAAGCTAGTCAAAATAACGAAAAATTCAAAACGATATCCGTTGCGTCAGCCGTTACGTGACGTGAGTAACGTTATCGCATTTTTCAACGTTACGTTGACCCGCGTTACATCGGAGGCGTTTCACTGTGATGTATATAAGTGGGGGCAGACCCTGAGTGGTCTCGGACAATGAATGGCTATCCCGGGAGTGGCGAGATCGCTAATTGACCTCTAATGGTGCTGTCACGCTAAGAAAGCTCTCTGCTTTGGATCGGGGGCGACGGACGGTCTAACCCGTCTTAGCTGAGCGATGAATGAAATAAGACGACGCAACACATGACAAATATCAAGTAATTTAAATAACTTTTTTGACTGAATATGAATAAAAAAGCGTCGATGGCCGAGTGGTTAAGGTCGTTGCTTGCCATGCGAGAGGTCGCCAGTTCAAACCCCGCCAGGTACATCATCATCATTCGACGCTTTAACGGTGAAGGAAAACATCGTGAGGAAACCAGCACACCTGAGAGGTTTTTCGACGGTGTGTGAAGCCATGTCAGAGGCCTACGGACGGTTTAAATTCTGACACCAGGTTGTTCATCAACCACACGATAAGAAGAAGAAGACTGAATATGAATATGTCCGGGTTAGTTTGCCTATGATAATGGCACTTGCAACAGAGCCGAAATATCGGGAGCTCATTATATAAACAAAATGGTAAATAGCCTGAAAATATGTTGTACAACGATAAAATAGTTTACTTTTTGGGGCTAGGTTTTTATTTAAATTATATTTATACGGAACCCTTCGTTTGCGAGTCCGATTCGCATTTGGCTGAATTTATTCAACGCTTACTCGATTTTGACTTTGCTTTGACGTTAACGTAAAACAACGGGTAAGGCGCTTCTATAGAATTTCGTTAAGTTCAAAGCCGAAAATGTTACCAAGATTAAAAGATATTCTGGACTATATTTAAAAAGACCAAGTTCTATTGAAATCGGTCCAGTAGTTATGGCGTAAAAGCACCACTGATAGTCGTAGTTACTTTTGCATTTGCAATATTAAGCAAGGTTTAAAAACTGTACCTACACTTCAGGTATACACGCGATAAAAGAGTAACGTTTCCGTTGTATATAGTACAGGTTTTAATATAATTAAACGTGACAGTCTCAAATAATATTATTCAAGGATAGTTTCAACTAAATCTACAAGTAGAATTTCTATGGAGCTATTTCTGTCGTATTCAAACGTAACGATAACGGGTGATCGATAACCGTTGCAAAAACGAAGTTATCTGTCGCAACCATCGGGCTGGAAGCGTCGCTCCACTGGCGATACATCCGGATACAGATACAGACAGTTATTTATAGAGATGTTAGGATCGATGGTAGGCTAAAGGGTTTAGTCATTGAGTTAACATTTAACTGGTCACATTTAATACCACTGTTGCTTAATATATCCGCAACGCAATACAAGTATTTAGCGCGGAGTCAAATCAATTTATATGATGTAAGATTTTAGACTTTCGCGTTCCATTACGTTGTCGTTGTGGCATATGCTGAGGCTGGGACCTAGTTGACCACAAATTTATGTTGTGTTCAATTGTGTTATTTTTTTTCTTTTTTGTTGTTGTTCTTTTGTTTGTGGTCAATAAATGCGTTTTATTTATCAGTCATTTCCAATGCTCGGGACTACAGAGTCCCGGATTTTTGGGAGGCGTGCGTGGGGCCAAAGCCAACACGTAGAGGCCCTTTAATGACTTGTATGATATGTAATGTGGCACCAGCCGACGATTATCCCTGTATACACTATAAAATGCAGCCAAGGACAACCCCCGGTCAGTGCAGGACTATGGAATGGAGTGGAAAAACAAAGAATCTGGGCTATTGGGTTGAGGTGCTGATGGACTGGGTGACCGGGACTATGGGAAGGACTATGGCACCTGCCCCGATCTATGTTAAAAACACGAATAAAATGGGCAGGTGGTGACTTGCCACTCACTGTCATGGGCCCCCCATTGGTCGAACACACAAGGCACGAGGCAGGAGCGACGGGGGGCAACATTATTGTGAGCGGCTCAGGGTGCCGAGAGGTGTACACCGCTTTATACCCAGTGGCGTAACGCCACTGTGCCAACTCGCGACTTATGCATCTTTCACTTCCACCCTGCGAGCATATAGCTCTGACGCCCCACTCTGTCCGGCCGGCTAAGGCAAGGCAGAGGTGAGAGTCCTGCGGCCCCCGTGGGGTCCACTCCTACTGGCCAACTAAGGCAAGCGGAGAGAGGGGCCTGGTCGACTCTCAGAGGCACGGGTCCCAAGGGGTGTCAATCCCATTCAGCCCGCCACAAGCTGCCCTGGGGAGACTGGTTGCACTGGTAGAGAGTCGCTGACTTTCATGGTGCGAAAATCAGCGACTCTCACCAGGGGGCGGTGGGGTCGTCACATCCCTTTATTATTATTATTATTATTATTATTATTACACTAAATATTAGTCTTTATGGTCGCTCGCGACCATGATTGGTGTAACCCAGTCGAAAAGTCGGGCAGTAAGTAGCTATGTAATTTGCTACTCCTAATAACGCGTGTAGACCCATAAAGACTAATATTCAATTTATATGATGTTGGGTAGGTAATATTTAACTGTAATTAATAAATTTTTGGTTTACTAAAAGCAATTAAATTATTTTATTAATAACTCAACGTATTTAGTTGTCAACCTAAGTATTATTCTGAACTTAAGATTTCAGAATGTTGTGTTCCATTAAATAGCGGTTTAAAGGTCTTTAAGGGACATAAGGAGTAGCACATAGGTGCATAGCTACTTAATGCCCGACGTTTCGACTGGATTGCACCAGTCATGGTCTCGAGTGCATTCAACAGAAAAACAAGTTTAGGGGTGAGAGTCATCCGCTCCACCGCAAGTCCGGTGATGGTGATGAGGCTACTCCAAGCCATTATCGTGTGTCCGTTAGGAAAAAAAAAACAGAAAAACAACTGAACACAAACTTACCAATGAACGCGTTTATTTATTTTATTATGTATCAGTTTCATTTCCATATAAATAATAGACAATAGATGTTTACTCCAACTAGCTCGCTGTTAATGTGTTTATGGTATCGATCTTGTGTTGTGAACGGGGATTACCCCGAAGAGGCTATTTCTGTTTGAACAAAGACCCGACTCGTCCCACTGACAGCCAATCGTCGAAAGAGAAATGGTAAGGGTTATCTGTGTTTTTAGGGTTCTGTACACAAAGGCTAATGTGGGGACCTTATTAGTGAAACTTTGCTGTCTATCTGTTTGAATTATGAGCCGTTGAACTATAACTAAACTGATACTTTGGCCATGTCTCTAGACGTGATAACAACTCCATAGAACGGCCAGTCATACAAGGAAAAGTAGAGGGAACCAGATCACGCGGCAGATCGCCTATGCGCTGGACTGATCAAGTGAAATCCGCCGTAGGAAACCGCGTGTCAGACTGCGCCAGACAGTCTGCAAATAAAGAAAGATGGCGGGAGATCGTGAAGAAAGCTGTGTCCGCCCCTAACACTAATATTATGGGCGCCTCGACGTGACCACGACCGCTCTGCAGTGCCGTAACTAGAGAGGTGCCAGCGGTGCCCAGGCACAGGGCGCAGACCCTGGAGGGGCGCAGAAATGACCAGACCTGTATCTAGTCTTAATTCTCAAGGGCGTAATTTTTTAAAGCTCGCACCGGGCGCATAAAAGGCTAGTTCCGACACTGCCGCTCTGTCAAGAGCGAAACGACAGAAGAAGAAGGGGTACTGCCCGACGTTTCGACTGCACTGCACGAGCGACCATGAATGGTGCAATCCTGTTTATTTGCTACCCTTTTTATCGCTTAATTTATAGTTTCAGTTGATTTTTTATCGCTTTGTACTAGATATTTATGTCTCCAATATATATTCAAGATATTCACAGAATAGTTCGTTGCATATTCAATAAAAAAAAAATTAAATAAAAATGTCAAAGTAGGTACGGAACCTTTTATACATTAAAATTTGTCCGTCTAACACACTTATTTTTAATATAGTACGATATCACTATTTTTATTTCTATCTAACCCTATCACATTAATGTGACACTGATGATTCCGCATTTCACTATTTTTATATTACTGTCTTTGTCTACGTCGCGTTTAAAAATCAATCCCCTGTAAATGTCCTTGTCCAGACTATAAATACGGTTTCATGAAGTTTCAAGTTGGGCCAAAAGTCTTAACTTTGCGTGGGTAAGTAAAATAGCGATTAGGTTGTGAGATGTCGTCATATGAAATACTAGCCGTGCAAGCGACTTCGTCTGCGTTTACCTGTTTTTAACACATTTTCCATTGTTTCTTTGCTCTTAATGGTCGCAGCGTGATGATATATAGCCTCAAGTCTTCCTCAATAAGTGGTCTATCCGACACAACGATTTTTTTAATTCGAAACAATTGTTCGTAAGATAAGCGCGATCAAACAAACGAACTATACAGCTTTATAATATTAGTATTGATTTGTCATTACAAAATCTACTTAATTGTTCTGTGACGCGCTAGTGATTTACAACCTTTTTATGTAGATGATGACCAGTTTCTTGGCTGACTATATTAAAAAAATAACACTAAATGTTGGGTCTTCTCAAAAAAGTAAATTCGGCAATAAAATAATTCTATCATCGATTTCGGCTCGGAATTCAGCGATTTCGGCATTTCAGTGCCAAAAGTCTACCGAAAAGACTCCAGTAAGAAACTCAATGGTTATTCCTATGTTTACACTATAGTACTATCTCGTAGACTGAAGTTTACGAAGTCACTTTATCTCGATAACAATTTGAACGGCCGGTGCCAGCGTCTGTCTGTGACACCTCGTCCGGTCTACGGTGAAATTGTTATCGGAAAAAGTTGTGCTAAAACTAGAAAATCAGAAAGTCGACACCCGTAAAATTGTACTTTTTGGGAAAGGGATCTAAAAGGGATAGGTAAAATAAGTGAGGTGTCCGACCGGTTTTGGACGTGGTAGTTGAACTCGATGGTGATCAGCCAATGCAGGACATTTTATAGTGCACAAGTATGTGAGCAAAAGTGCAAAGTGCACTCTTCATTCCTTAACTCTCATGGTTTGGTAAAATTACCGACCTGAACCATTTGAGATCATTTTAAACTGTCATTGTCAACACACTAGAAATGTGAAAATGTCCGGGATTCTTATCATGGACGTTCACCTGTAATCATGGCAATTGCAAATATCGTGAGTGCATTAAACAAAACATTATGGTTAATAACCCGGACATTTTTAGTTTCCTGATAAGAGTTCAAGTTGACCCTATTCGGGACTCGATCCTGAAAACCTCTCAGTCCTTACACATACACATCCCTTGCTACCAACCAACGACCAACAGAGAAATCAAATTTATAACATTACCATTCTCGGTAACACAACCATTCAATTCATCCATACCGCAAACGTTTGTGATATCCATAAACTGCACCAATACAATATGATCATTATTATGGCATAACTTACTTAAAATCTTGTGGTTGGCCAACTAATTTTTTTTAATAATTGAAAACAGGCAGTGGCTGTAAAGTAAACATGTTGATTAATTCGTTTTCCGACTAGCGAAGCAGAAACTGATCCGATGATTGATCGACATCCGGAGCGAACGAATTAAATGGAAAGCTCAGTCGGGTCTTTGGGTAATACTCTGGATTCTACCGGCATCTGTGTAGGCCTTCAGGGTGAGGGCGACAGGCTTGATGAGTTCTGTAGAGTCCTGTCGATCTCATATGTAGACATCATGGACGATTACCATCAAGTGAAGTGAGGTAATCCTGATGTATTTTTATACAATCGATATATAAAGAAATGAAATAAAACTATTTATTCCATAAAATGTTAGTCAAATTTTCATAAAAATAAAAATAAAAACAATGTTAGTAAAACCTACAATTCATAATAGGGTAGTTTCCTATTTTTTCAATTTTGCATAGATAAAACAACACAATTGCAAAGGTGCTGTTAAATAATGGTTTGATATTTGGAAAACTCCCGGAGATATTACAGTTTCAATAGCACATCATTTGGGCGAGCTCAAAACGCTTCATACATATGTCGCATAGAGCTAAGACGTCAACCCTCTGTATACGAGTATGAATATCGTAAGAGCTTTGTTCAGCAGCTATATCAAATGTTGCTTTTACGAATATGTTCTCATATAGAAAAATACTACTAATTTTGTAATTTATAAGATGGCATACTATTTTTATTAAATTTTCGCACTTTAAAAATGGACTTTCCCACCTAACTTCAAATGCCTATTATTGTCTCATTTCGTAAGAAATTTTAATTTCGATTTCACTTATGTTATTGATTTACCCATATGTAACTGTTAATTGTGAAATTTTATGTAAAATCAGACTTAGGAAACTAGCCTATTGGGTTGGATATGGATGGACCTCCAGTGATGAATCATTGGAGAGAAATTAAAGAAAAAAATTAAATTCAATAAAAATCACTCAACATCATATCCACTAAAACCGATTCTAAATTTAAGTTTTGGCACAGCACAGCTTATCCCGAAATTGCTTAGGCACTTGTGTTATCTTTGGAGCTTATACGGGAAAACTATTAAATCAATTATTATATATTATTTTATTTAATATTATTAAAGCGGAATATGGTACAGACATCTATTTAACATTATGCCCCACAAGACAGTTTACACTATCTGACTGCGGGACTGGTCGAAGTGATTCTATACGTGATAAGATTCTATACATAAAATCTCGGGTCTGAGACGTTTTACAGACCCTGGACTATACATATATACATCATCTACACATATATACCTGACTGCCTCGTTGGTCTTTTGGTGGAAAGTGGTGCGATAGGACCGTGAGGTCGGTTGGAAACCGGGGTAGGACAACATTTTGTGTGAGTTTTTCTGTTAAGAAATTACTCAGCCCAGAGTAAGGAAGTTGAAGAACTGAGAGTGCGCGTACACTTGTGCACTATAATATGTCCGGCCGAAATCGGTGGGATGCCTTATTTTTACATATGTACACTAGACTATACATAGGGTTCTTTTCAACCCAGTGTGCTATAAGTGTGAAATATACCTTTATACCTATAATACCCGAGCTCATGCAACCATGAGCATCTGTGCAACCCGTCAATCAGGCTGCTAGCCCCGTTATTAATTAATTAGCGGATCCCTTTGATGTTTTCACAGCCTTTTGTGGGGCTGTGGAGGCTCTAGTATTCGCGATCTTTGCAGTTTCAATGAGGCCAGGCATTATTTTATACAATGGAATATTGAATTTTGCTGTAGGAAGAACTGCACTTCATGAAATTCATAAAGATATTGAAAATTTGTCTGGTAGAAAACTTAGTATGTAGATCTTTTCAACTGATATGATGAGTTTATGTTGTTAACCGGTTTTAGCATAATTTTGTGTAAGTAAGTTTAAGTACTTAGAATATTTAAGTATTACGCATGTAGGTACACTTAATATAAGACTCTCAATGATAGATTCGGAGATAGATCACTTTCTTATCCGATTTAACCTTTATTATTACAAATATCCTCTTCCTCCAGCCACAAATTAAGTACCCCACGTAAGATTTCTTAACCTGGCGTCACCGTTGGCTATAAATTACAGTTTTAAAGCTCGTGTGCGCTTGGAGCGGGCAGGTGCTGTGATAGATGGTGTCACGCTACGGACCGCTTGTCCTAGGCAGGCGACGAAGAGTTAACGACAGGAAGTATTATTTTTATATAGACCATATAAATTATAAAATGTATAAACGTGGGCTTGAGTTTGATAAGTTTGAAACATAATGACAATGTGATTTCATGTTTATTTTTAATTTTAGCAACAGGTATCTTAAAAGATGATTAGTAAAATCTTAACTTTTAAATTCTCATCTAAGCTGAAAATACACATAAACAGACATTTTGAATTTAATTAATATGAAGCTTTCTTCGTCTTAATAAAATTCAAAAAGTTTATACTCTTTAGTTAGGCTTTAATGTATTGCGCATGATGAACATTTGTCAATTAAAGTAACATATTTTTTTATGTTTGTTGGTAAGGTCCGTATGGATATTTATATAGCTGCATTATATAACCGGACATGCTATCCGGTATTGAAAACTTAATTATAATAATAATAATCATTTATTTATTTAGATTACAAAGATCCATTTGTATTTATTACAGTTTGTCTAAGACAATATCACTTCTTCTTCTTCTTATCGTGTGGTTGATGAACAACCTGGTGTCAGAGTTTTTTAAGCCGCCCGTAGGCCTCTGACATGGTTTCACACACCGTAGAAAAATCTCTCAGGTGTGCCGGTTTCCTCACGTTGTTTTCCTTCACCGTTAAAGCGTCGAATGATGGTACATATGAATTTCAAATTTGAAAAACACATTGGTACCTGGCGGGGTTTGAACTGGCGACCTCTCGCATGGCAAGCAACGACCTTAACCACTCGGCCATCGACGCTTTTTACTAAAAGACAATGGCTGATATTATTATCGGGCGTTTTCTAGAATAATTTTCGCGGATTGTTATTGCAAAGAACGCGGATTCTTATTGCATAGCAAGGCATGCTATGCAATAAGAATCCGCTGCCTATAGCTTCCACCGCCCAGGTAGGACAAAAAGTCAATTCATTCCCAGAGATTGGCGATGCTTGATTTATTGGATTGGTCCGATTTCACTTTACACTCCGAAGTGAACACAGTGATTGTGCGAGTGTTGCTGTTGTGTTCGAATATTTATCTGTGCCATATTTGGATTAAGGTCATCGGGTACGCTGCCAGTTAAGGCAAGTTATGGTAAACGTTTTTTTAACAATCGTAACTCTGTTTTGACGTAAATGGACCATATGGTAAATTTTGTGAGTATCTTAACTAGGGATTTTGCTACTTTAAGGGTAGAGACTAATGCTAATTGACCGTTGTTTAACTAGTCAACGTTTTAAATAGAGTAAACTTATTCTGTGAGTACGAATATAGCAAGCTAAGTTTCGTTCTACCCTAGGTGTCCACCTATACGAAAAGAGTAAGTCCACCATTAAATACTACGCACATTAAAACTATATAAGTAAATATTTGGGCCACCTAAGCTCAAACCGAGCAGAGCTTGTAGTAGATTATGTAAGTAGGTAGGTAGTTAATAAGTCAGATACCAATATAATATACATGGATATTTATAAATACTTACTTACATATAAATAAACAGATATCACAAATGAACTCAATGCAGATCCGAGAGTGTTTTTGTTTCCCGCTGATAAAGTCAACCATTCATTCAGCTCTCGGAGTGGAAAGCCCAAAAAATATACCGCAATAAACAAGGATAGTTGGGTTTCAGACAATGCAATCGACGCCTACTGCATAATGCAGCCTGCAAAGCCTCGTACTACGCGCTAGGGTGGGGTAGAGTTGCGATGCGTTAACTCATACATAAAATCACGTCTTTTTCCCAGAGTGGTAGGCAGAGATCACTTCCTGCCATGTGCTGCGGTCCTGCCACACCACTTTCGCTTCATCCACATTCGTCAACCTCTTCATGCACGCTCGTCGATTACGAGTAATTTTTTTGGTTAACTCATTGAGCGCTGTAACTAAATAAGATCTCATCAGGATCACATACATCTTAAGGGTAGAGCTATCCGCTCCCCGCAAGTCCGTTGTTGATGACAAGGCTACTATAAACAAAGTAGCCTTGTCATCAAAAGAAAAAGATCAGCTCATATTCGTCCCCACTTTTGGGGCACGATCCTACCCTAAACTTGGCCGATCAGGCCTTAGTCATCGAAAAATGCCTAATGAAATAAATGTGATATAGGTACAACAGGCTCAATATGTGCCTGTAGACCTCATATGTGGATCTTATTAATGCTTAGCATCAGACTGAGCAAGGTCATCTTGTTAGACTTAAAAAAAAATTATCTGACTCCACTATAAGGGAGAAATGTTCTGCGCGCTAAAAATCTTCACACGGAGTCATCATACAAATATTTGATGTGCGTTGAGCATCGATTTTTGTTTGGTGGGAATCGAACACATAACTCTTGGTGTAAGAGAAAGGGCACTTGCCAATGCACCAACGAGCCATTCAAAACTTATTGAGTTGACTCACTAAAAACAGCTGCGCCGTTCATCTCTATCGGAGATATTAATTTTAACTGGTGTTGCTATGTCCGACATTCATGCAAAAATAAACTTTGTGTGCACACAACAAGATGGCTTTTTGACTATCAATTTATTGACGAATACCAGTGAAGCTGGCCTATGAATTTAGAGGCATGAATTTTGCTTCAAAAATTTGTTATAAAAGTTGCTTGTATTTTTGGTTGTTTAGAATTTTTTGCCAATCATTCGTGAGATTTAACGTACAATTTAATAATAGACAATATTCATTGTATTGTTTCGTTCCTGTTTAGTTCACATCAGTGTAAAATCGTATTTTTGATATTGGGAAATCGATTTTTGTAACTAACCTAATGAGTCACGTGATGTAAATCAGGTTTATTATGTTCCTTATCATTATATTGTTTATCTAATCGAAAGTATCTTATAAAATAAAACAAGTGAACCCAAGTTTTCTATAATGTGCTTTAGCCACTGTTAATCGCGTACAACATAGTTAATATCAAATCCTGTAAAGTCCTTCATTGACCCATTGATATTTGAACACATTTTTCTAAAGCCCCGATTCCAAACTTCACGTCTTCCTAAAAAATTGTAACAATACAATGCCCGTCCACCATTTAACCATTTGTTCCGCAATATTTTGCATTTCTTTGAGACCTGGGAACGCCAACCGCCCCGGGCCGAACTCAGAAATGCGAAGACAATTGTGAATATCTCGTGAAGACCGGGGAGGGATTTAGTTATTTTTATTCGCGAAACCTTTTTTGAAATAATGTCTTTCTAACCGGTGGCTGTAATGGGAAACTTGCATTGTTTCGTGAATTATTGTAGCGTTAAGATTTAAGGGTTCTTTAAAAATAGATACTATGGAGATAACATTTAAATAAAGATGGATATAAAAATGTTTCCTTGGACTTAATTACCACGGTGTTATTTTTTATCAATTTTTAACAATACACCGTTGAGATTTTTTATTTTGCAATGATTTAATAAAATTACTGTCTGCTTATTCAGTTTTTTTATTTCTATATATTTATTAATAAAATTACTCAAAATAAAGATGATATTACTAACGCAATTCCAAATACTCAGTGCTATTTAACTACCATGTTTGTTCCTAGAATATCCATATTAGTCACACAAATAAAACAAGTTTCTTGAAAGAACTGTCGTTAATAAATTTACACTCAAATATAAAATCTTTACGGCGCCTGTGGCCTCTGAAACACCTTATTAAACGGGCTTCAACATCTTTTTTCCTGGAATTCATATTTAAAATTAAAAGATTATTTAAAAATTTCCTTTACTGATGCTAAGTTGCTAACCACTACTCGCTACAAAGCCGCTACGAAGTTGCTACGTAGCTTGTACTTTCGTAGCGCTTCGTACAGAATCTCGAATATTATTATAGGAAAAGCAAACACAGAAGCTTTCGTAGCACTGTTTTATATCGCGTAGCTCTACTCGTAGCCTTTAGTACTACGGTTCGTAGCATAGCGGTCTACTTCAATATTTAATATTGAACTATTGCATGGCTGCTGACGAATTTATGAATGCGAATAAAAATGTGGTTTTTAATGTAAAAATATAAAACAAGAACAGCTCTGGAGAATAAAACTAAAGTAAAATGAATTTTATATAAGCACAGATTTTGCAAAATCTATATATATAAAAGGAAGTCGTGTTAGTTACACCACTTATAACTCGAGATCGGCAGAACAGATTTGGCTGAAAATTGGTAGGGAGGTAGCTTAGAGCCAGGAGAAGGACATAGGATACTTTTTATCCCGTTTTACAGAGTTCCCGTGGGACTTGACATGAAACGTCTGTCACTATGTTAAACATTATTCCATTTATGAAGTCTTTTTTGACATTTCGAAGAACGTAACTCTGCACGTTTCATTTAAATGCAATGTAATATCTTTTTTTGTGTTTGGTCGTAAATCGTCATTTGAAAAATTTACAATTGTACAAAAACACTCTACAATTAATTCACAAGCAAAATTAACTTATTGTTTTTGATCAAACTATTGTTTCTAAATCTGAACTTCAAAATATAATAATATTTTTTTGCGCGAATGCAGTTACGTACTATGTTTTACTTTTAAACATAGTGACTCAAATATTCCTCAATAGGGCTGCTTCATTGACGATTTTTTTACACGGGAGTATGACTGTTATGGTCCTTTAAATACAGTGTAAATTTTTAAAAAGTCAACTATCATTATTCACGTCATTCTATATCTATATAATTATTATACTTAACATGCAATCGTGTATTTCTTTTTTAGACAAAAAACAAGATTGCATGTCATAAATTTTTCTTTCGACAATTTCTATTAACCTTAGTTTTTGAAAGTTAATTCGATAAAATTAGTTACAAATCAATAATCGTTACCGCTGATTATCGATTTCTAAGGGGTACTTCCCTGGTAGTGTTAAATTCACATATCTGTCAAAAAGACTTAACTTCATATTTGAAATAGAGTATAATTGTCCAATCCTGTCAAATACTGTAGCAACTATTCATGTGTGCGTCCAGAAATATTTTTTTTTTAAATGTCTCGAAACTTTAGGTAAGTGTTGTTGTTGTGTGTGTAAGTTATTTGTTTGAGTTTTTATTTCCGAAAATAATACCTCAGATTATAAGGGTCTTGAATTGACAACATGCATCTATATTATTCAATTATTGTCTATTTCAGAGATTTTCATTTAGCAATATAGTGACATCTAATTGTCATGTTCGTTTATTGACAAAATTCGATATATTTTAGTGACTAAATAATAAAGAAGGTTCTTTGATCAAACTTTTTTAATCATCATGTTTTTGGTTCGGAAGAAAAGACGAGCCGATCGCACTACAATAAATACGGTTCATACCTGTATCAAATGGATAAGTAGATATTAAATCTATACACACGAAATTTTTGCAAATATATTTTATGGGTAATTCAGCAAAAAGAAGTTTATTAGCGTTTGCACAACAATTTGGTAAAGATCGATTGTCGAACAACTTCACACATTTTTCCATCGACTGACAGAATAGGGTAGTTTCCTAAGTCAAATTTTGCATGCGATTGCACAATTAATATTAAGATATAGGCCAATTAATAACATTAGTCAAATCGAAATTAAAATTTCTTAGGATTTGAGACAATAATAGACATTTGAAGTTGGGTGGGAAAGTCCATTTCAACGTGCGAATTTAAAAATGCTATTTCATCGTATAAAATACAAAATTAGTAGTAACTTTCACTATGAAAATATATTCGTATAAGCAACGTTTGATATAGCAGCTGAAAAAAGTTCTTACGATATGCATACAGTATTATACGTTGTGACGTCATAGTGTGTTGCGACATTTGTATGAAACGTTTTGAGCTCGCCCAAATGATGTGCTATTGAAACTATATTACAATAGAGTTTTTCAAATATCAAACCATTATTTGAATAGTATACCTTCTTCATCCAGCAGCCAGCTAAATAGGCCTATTGTAATATTGGGTAGAAGAGTTATCAAAAATCGATATTAAGCTGTGAACTAAATTTGATTAACAAACAAACAAACTTAATCAAAAACGTTAATAAAATTATTGTTGGCGCGGTTAAATTACCACAGATCACTAAATAAGCTATGCTAAGTTTGTATATGCGTTCTGAAATTTAACTCATAGTTTTTCCAATTATCATTATTTACCTTGAGAGTAGGCAAAAAACTGGCTCGAATAAATTTTGTTACGCCAAATGAAGTCATTTGAAAGCAATTATTGTATTTCTGGATATGTATGAGTAAAAATATGAGATAGTAAAGTTCTCAGTTTTGGCGAGACCAGGGGAATAAGGATTAAATTGTATATGGAGGATATTATGGATTCCAGTTCAAATTGAATATGTACCTACTTAGTTTACTCATACGGCATACCTAAGATGGGACGACTGTCAACTATAAAAAGCATATAAACGGTCGAATTGAGAGACCCCCTCCTTTTTTTGAGAAGTCGGTTAACAAAATAAAGTAGTGCATCAAAGCTACGTTAAGGCGGTACGAAGTTCGCCGGGTCAGCTAGTAACTTATAAATGAAAAAGTACAATTTCCATTTTCTAGTATATACTATTTTATTATACTGGTCACCCAATGGCAACCGGCAGATGGGCGTCGACAAAGAGGAAGGCCCAAAAAGAGGTGGCGAGATGATCTGGATGCCCATAATCGGAACTGGTCGGCCTTGGCTGGAGACCGACAGCTTTGGAGTGAATTGGGGGAGGCCTTTGCCCAGCAGTGGGACAGTATAGGCTAAGTAAAAAAAAAAAAACTATTTTATTGCTGATTCCAACCTTTGCTTAAATAAATTGATCAAATTTATTCACGATTTTTTTATTAAATAAATTTGGAGCTGCAAAATGAGCGTAAAATTTTCTCATAATATACATTACACACGCGCAATTTTCTTCAACGCTCAAATCCCCAACGTGAATTCTGCTTCTTCATACATACAGCCTATTGTCCTAACCGCAATAAATAAGGCTGAAACACATCAGGCTTTATAAAGCCGAGGACACAATGCGCATTTACATAATAAAGGCGTGCCCACACTGCGGAGTACGAAATTGTAGATTTCAATCTGTGCTTTTTATTTATTTGTTGAGTGTTTAAGTGGGCCTGAGATTGGATTGAATGCAGTTTTTGCAGCGAAATGGATGAGTGTGGAAGAGAATAGGCGAAGTACGGGTGTGTTGGTTATGTTTACTTTCTTTTCATTACTTTTTTACTGTGAACAAATCAACACTTGTTATCTATGTTGTACTTCACTTGCACATTTATGCTTAATCAGCGAGTAAATGAAACGGTCCTTTTACTTAAGATTAATTAGTATATACGGTTTCTTCAATGTCTACTGTACTATTATTTTTAAAGTAAAACTTCTTCTCTATCGGCGTTGGAAAAAAAATTATCGTCACATTTTTCGGTTTCGCGCTACATTTTTCCGTTACGCGCCATCTTAGTTTCATTTCTTACGTGTGTACACTAGTACACGCACACATTTTTTATGCGAGTACCGTGAATCTATTGCCTTGAATAACGGCAAATGATTAAAAAGAAGTGTTTTAGAATAATACTGGCCTTTTTTAAAGTTTCGTGCGCGTGTATCTACTGTTTCATAGACCGTAGCTTTTTTTATAGCTTTCACGGCCTCAGAACGTAGGTATTTCAAACGATCGTCTAATGTCCTTTGCCACAGATAAAAAATCCAACATGTCTGCCGGTGTGGCCAGTGAGGCGAGGCGAACGGCCCGCCGGCTCCGCGGCCATGCGTGCATTCTATATTTAAACGGGACTCGAGATTATGATCAGATAACTCTGTGTAACCGGCCAGTAATGTAAACATGACGAGAAAAAAAGTTAATATAACCTCTTTCGGTCGTTGAAATTTTAAAAAGTTTGTCAAAAATGTAATTTTAGATGGCTGTATGAAGCGTCATGATAAAAATCAAAGATTAAACGACCTAGGTTTAAGTTATAATTAAGAGAATTACTGCTGGTTATTTAAAATCGAAGATTGTAACAACGCAGTAACGCTTTGATAACCACACAAAAAATCGGACAAAAAATGGATTTTTTACCGCTTGTTTTTCAAACCCTGAAACCAATTTAATGTTGTTCGTTGAACGAAAGCTCTAGAATAAAATCAGCCATTAAGACACATTTGGTTTAGTTCCCGTTGTAAACTAAAGTCCCAGGTTCACAGCGGGACGTAAAATTAATCCACAGGACACGTTTACTGGTCCGGTCACGCCATTTTATGTTTCTACTGGCAGCAGGTTGGTTCAGGATCTTTATTACCTTATTTATTTATTTATGGTGCATAACACATGTACATTATACATGGAACAGTGGTTAGTGACCCAGGTTCATTACCTACAGTTCCAAGAGTCGTGGGTTCGATTCCCACTCGGGACAAATATTTGTGTGACGAACAACGGTGTTTGTTCCGTGTCTGGGTGTGTATTAAGTATATTTAAGTATATTTGTGTATCTACTGTTGATTCTGATATCTGTAACACAAGTGCTAAAGCTACTTACCACGGGATCAGATCAATGTATGTGATGTTGTGTAATATTTGTTATTATTTATTTATTATTACATTAGTTTTCTCTACCGAAGCTTCTTTCCCAGAATATTCGCTATGATTAGGTAGATATTCCATATTTACAGACGTGAAGATTATACTTTCACACATACTTTCTGATCCCGCGGTAATTAGCTAAAGTACTTTAGACACAGAATCAACAGTGGATAAACAAATATACTTATAAATATTTAAAAACACACCCAGATACAGAACACAAATATTTGTCCCGGGTGGGAATCGAACCCACGACTCTTGGGATCGTAGGTAGTGAACCTGGGTCACCACTGTTCCACCGAGCTAGGCCAGTTCAGATTACAAGTTTTAATATATACCATTACTTAGCGGTGTGTTTCATAACATCACATATCTTTTATGTTAGCCTAGTCCTGGTTGTACATAGGAAATATCTTTAGGCATTTTAGCATTTCAGTACTTAGCCAGCCATAGTATCAGGTGCAGGTATTGTGCTGTAAACTGTAAATTTTCCGAACGATTAGCCTTCGTACCGCTTATTAGTTGAGGCTACCAGCTTCCTGCTTCGTAGCTTAAAAGCGATGGACTTTCTATCTTTAAACTTTAAAGGGAAGTATAAGCTTAAACATAAGCTTACGTGTATTGGATACTAAGTATAAACTGGTAATAATTGACTTGTTAAATAACGTAGAGTTTATTGTTTCGTGTAATATGAATTAACCGTAATTCTGAACTTTTAAGAATGCATTATTCTTCTTATTCTTATCGTATGGTTGATGAACAACCTGGTGTCAGAGTTTTTACACCGCCCGTAGACCTCTGACATGGCTTCACACACCGTTGAAAAATTTCTCAGGTGTGCTGGTTTCCTCACGATGTTTTCCTTCACCGTTAAAGCGTCGGATAATGGTACATATGAATTTCAAATTTTAAAAACACATGGTATCTGGCGGGGTTTGAACTGGCGACCTCTCGCATGGCAAGCAACGACCTTAACCACTCGGCCATCGACGCTTTTATGATATGCATTATTCTAATTTCACTTCTCAAAATAAGACATAACTGTAATGAAACGGTGAAACCGTAGACACTACATACTATAAAGCAAAGTAGCTTTGCGCGTCTGTATGTATGTATGCTTAAATCTTTAAAACGATTTTGATCGTTTTTTTATAGATAGAGGAACTCAAGAGTTTTTATGTATAATAAAGGATGGGTTCAGTAGTAAATATAAACCAACAACAAATTAATATGGCTGGTTTCGCTCCAAAAGGGTTTTTAAATTTAAATAAACTTCTCGCGGGTACCAGGACAGCAGAGAACGAAAGAATAGATTATCTCACTGAAGGGACATAGTGTAGGCCAGGAAAGTATCCCGTTTACCGAGAATAAGAACTAAGTTGAGATTTACGGGCCTAAAGGAGAAGATTAATAGGTTAGGGTTACTCGTTTTAAAAGCGCAATTGCTTGCATAAAGATTACTGGGTGTATGCTTGTTCATATCAATTTTACTTTTCAAAACCAGCGCTCTTAATGGAATAGACCATTTTTCAAAGTACAGTAGTAGTTATATTAATGTAAGTTTAATGAATACTTATGGTCGTAAAAATTTCAGGAAAATAAATAGGTGCACTTACACTTGAGATTGAGTTTATTAATGTTTTTTAATCTATATATATAAAAGGAAGTCGTGTTAGTTACACCACTTATAACTCGAGATCGGCAGAACAGATTTGGCTGAAAATTGGTAGGGAGGTAGCTTAGAGCCAGGAGAAGGACATAGGATACTTTTTATCCCGTTTTACAGAGTTCCCGTGGGACTTGACATGAAACGTCTGTCACTATGTTAAACATTATTCCATTTATGAAGTCTTTTTTGACATTTCGAAGAACGTAACTCTGCACGTTTCATTTAAATGCAATGTAATATCTTTTTTTGTGTTTGGTCGTAAATCGTCATTTGAAAAATTTACAATTGTACAAAAACACTCTACAATTAATTCACAAGCAAAATTAACTTATTGTTTTTGATCAAACTATTGTTTCTAAATCTGAACTTCAAAATATAATAATATTTTTTTGCGCGAATGCAGTTACGTACTATGTTTTACTTTTAAACATAGTGACTCAAATATTCCTCAATAGGGCTGCTTCATTGACGATTTTTTTACACGGGAGTATGACTGTTATGGTCCTTTAAATACAGTGTAAATTTTTAAAAAGTCAACTATCATTATTCACGTCATTCTATATCTATATAATTATTATACTTAACATGCAATCGTGTATTTCTTTTTTAGACAAAAAACAAGATTGCATGTCATAAATTTTTCTTTCGACAATTTCTATTAACCTTAGTTTTTGAAAGTTAATTCGATAAAATTAGTTACAAATCAATAATCGTTACCGCTGATTATCGATTTCTAAGGGGTACTTCCCTGGTAGTGTTAAATTCACATATGTCAAAAAAGACTTCATATTTGAAATAGAGTATAATTGTCCAATCCTGTCAAATACTGTAGCAACTATTCATGTGTGCGTCCAGAAATATTTTTTTTTTAAATGTCTCGAAACTTTAGGTAAGTGTTGTTGTTGTGTGTGTAAGTTATTTGTTTGAGTTTTTATTTCCGAAAATAATACCTCAGATTATAAGGGTCTTGAATTGACAACATGCATCTATATTATTCAATTATTGTCTATTTCAGAGATTTTCATTTAGCAATATAGTGACATCTAATTGTCATGTTCGTTTATTGACAAAATTCGATATATTTTAGTGACTAAATAATAAAGAAGGTTCTTTGATCAAACTTTTTTAATCATCATGTTTTTGGTTCGGAAGAAAAGACGAGCCGATCGCACTACAATAAATACGGTTCATACCTGTATCAAATGGATAAGTAGATATTAAATCTATACACACGAAATTTTTGCAAATATATTTTATGGGTAATTCAGCAAAAGAAGTTTATTAGCGTTTGCACAACAATTTGGTAAAGATCGATTGTCGAACAACTTCACACATTTTTCCATCGACTGACAGAATAGGGTAGTTTCCTAAGTCAAATTTTGCATGCGATTGCACAATTAATATTAAGATATAGGCCAATTAATAACATTAGTCAAATCGAAATTAAAATTTCTTAGGATTTGAGACAATAATAGACATTTGAAGTTGGGTGGGAAAGTCCATTTCAACGTGCGAATTTAAAAATGCTATTTCATCGTATAAAATACAAAATTAGTAGTAACTTTCACTATGAAAATATATTCGTATAAGCAACGTTTGATATAGCAGCTGAAAAAAGTTCTTACGATATGCATACAGTATTATACGTTGTGACGTCATAGTGTGTTGCGACATTTGTATGAAACGTTTTGAGCTCGCCCAAATGATGTGCTATTGAAACTATATTACAATAGAGTTTTTCAAATATCAAACCATTATTTGAATAGTATACCTTCTTCATCCAGCAGCCAGCTAAATAGGCCTATTGTAATATTGGGTAGAAGAGTTATCAAAAATCGATATTAAGCTGTGAACTAAATTTGATTAACAAACAAACAAACTTAATCAAAAACGTTAATAAAATTATTGTTGGCGCGGTTAAATTACCACAGATCACTAAATAAGCTATGCTAAGTTTGTATATGCGTTCTGAAATTTAACTCATAGTTTTTCCAATTATCATTATTTACCTTGAGAGTAGGCAAAAAACTGGCTCGAATAAATTTTGTTACGCCAAATGAAGTCATTTGAAAGCAATTATTGTATTTCTGGATATGTATGAGTAAAAATATGAGATAGTAAAGTTCTCAGTTTTGGCGAGACCAGGGGAATAAGGATTAAATTGTATATGGAGGATATTATGGATTCCAGTTCAAATTGAATATGTACCTACTTAGTTTACTCATACGGCATACCTAAGATGGGACGACTGTCAACTATAAAAAGCATATAAACGGTCGAATTGAGAGACCCCCTCCTTTTTTTGAGAAGTCGGTTAACAAAATAAAGTAGTGCATCAAAGCTACGTTAAGGCGGTACGAAGTTCGCCGGGTCAGCTAGTATTAAAAAAAATGGTTAATTAATTTGTAAATAATTTGTGTAAAATCAAGGGAAATAAGAATGAATATAAGATCAAAACCATTTAGCTAGATTAGTCACTATACTTATAAAATTAAATTACATTTCATTTTAATAAATAAATAAATGTAAAATTGTTATTTATGATTTAAAACAACCGTTAAACGTAGATCGAAATAAGCGGATACGGGTTACTTACTTAGATTGTGTCGATCGATTTGACCAAAAGAAAACCCTTTAAAGCCTGTTCGAATATTCATCTGACCAATGTACTATGACTGGCTACTTCCGAATTTATTCTCCGCTATGCTAATGAGACGATTCCAGCTCCAACCATCCATGGTCCCCTGGTACACCTGGCTAATTGTTCTGCAGAAGTTCGCAACTTTTCACGCCCGGGAATCGTTTTCTTCCCTTGGATTTACTAATAGCCTATTTCTTTGGTTATTTACGTTAGATATGCTTGGAAAAGTAATTAATAGTCTATTGTTTTTTTTAACCTTTAATGAAGCACGTCATATAAAAAGTAATAATTGGTTTTCACCGGTATTACAAATGGCATTAGGTCCAAAATCTTGTGGGATCCATTTTCGAGTTAAAGGAGTGATTTCAGGCGGTTTTCATTGTATAGTATGCGATTATTCGCCATTTAAGTATTCATGGTTAGTGCAAAATTTTTAAACATTAACCTAAACATCTAAAGTATTATCATTATGCATCGGCGTAACTAAATTTATAATGCAATGGTATTGATCGCCGATCAAACTGTGAAACCAGACCAGCTGGCTACGCTCAAGCGTTCAGTAGCGGTACCATGATTTGGCTATCGAATAATTACGTACGTTAAAACCTATCGAGTTGTTATTTCATACGACCGATTTTAGTTCTTCGCGTAACCAGGGGCAACCAAGTTTTTTATAGGTATATTTACTTAGGCGATATCGAGTCCGTAACTTTTAAACTCATGGTTGCGCTACAGCTTAATCACGAACGGTCACTATTCACAATGAACCAACAACAAAAACATCCAATTTAGTGTGTGCAGTGTCAACAAAACATCAATATCAGTCCACACCCATAAACAAGTGAGCTTACACCGTCGATTCCATTAATTTCGCCGGCATAGCAAATTTTAATTCCGCAAAATGGATGGGTTATTGTACATTTGTCCATTGTCCACTGTGTTTCATTATGTATTAATGGGGAAGTGCAGACGGCCGGCAAACATGGCCGGATGTGACGGCAGTTTGAAACTTTAATAGGCCCTCGGCGGGTTAGCTTCTACATGTTTCTATTCGCCTGGTACTTTTGCAAGGGTAATGGAGTTTTTTTTTGTCTCTCTCAAATTGGATTAGCGCGTCTGGTAGGTATAGACCAAAGCAAACCTATTAAGATGTCTAGGGTTGCATACCGTCATAAACAACAAGGTCTGTACATCTGTACGTATGTATCTCTACTCTAGTACATCGATAATGGTTTTTTGTTCGATATCACAAGGGCAACCGGAATTAAATATCAAAAAAATCATTGGCATTAAAAGCATTGGCTTGTTTAAAAATATTTATATTGACATTATTTTTAAACCATTTTTCTAACATTTGCTTAAAAATGGTAGGGATACAATCTAAAGCTTTTCTGTTAGAGGTTATGTAAAATTGCCTTGATAAGCTTACGATGCGAAGCGTGCTTTATCTCCGCATCTTCTGTTCTCCTGATACCCTTAAAATTAAATTGATACCGGGCAATTGTTGTAAAATTACTACATATTCACAATTTGATATATTTGATATAGACATGGGTCACACATATTTAAGATTAATAACTCCTACTCCCAAAGAGAGTCAAATTAGTGTTAAGTTACTTTTATTTATTTATTTAGCTTAGTAATCATAAATAATCGCAAAAATAAAAAGTAATCTATACTATAATAAAAACGTAGAGGTAAAAATTCTTGTACTTTTTTGAAAAACGCAAAAAAAAACAGTCAGGGATATGTTTTGAGAGTAGCAGAACACATCCCCATACTTAAAAAAAATTGTGTCTCTGCCTGTTTGTTTGTTTGTTTCGACTGACCTCCTAAACGGCTGAACCAATTTAAATGAAAGTTTACACGAAGGTATTTTAAACTCCGGAAAAATGCATAGGATACTTTAAATCACTGACAGTTAACTGGTTCCCGTGGGATATTCAAAAAACCGAAATAAATGACTGATCTCTGAAACTATTACACCGATTTAAATGAAATTTTGCATGGTGGTACCATGCATCCCCGGTCAAGATCTTAAATACTTTTAGTCACAGAAATTCCTGTAGGATAGTTAAAATCTAACTTTATTAGATTACGTACAAAAATGGTAAAAGTATATCGACCAAAATGAACCTTCTGACTAGGACTATACGGACTACTTTATTGAGCAAAATGTCATAGTAGGGGAGGTAAATGGCTAGATTTGCAGTTACTCGAACGACATGGAATCAGAATAGAAAGATAACGAAAAGTATATTACACTTTCTTTATAAGTGGGGGGACAGCGATTAATGCAGGAGGGCTACCTGGTAACAAGCTGTTGAAAAAAAAAACTTATTTGACCGTGTCAGTCATTCAAAGTGCATGTTAAATAATCCCTAAAAAGTGTCATTGTAACGATTTGGACCAGAAAGTTATAATTAATCTTTGTGTCTGTTGAAAAACACCTAATCTTGAGATACTTCAGCGCGTTACATTTTTATGCATGAGGTTCAAGTTGATATCGAAGTCCTGCTGTATAATAATCTGTAATTTTTTTTCTTAACCTGTATCACCTCACTGCTGGGCAAAGATCCTTCAAACTCATCTACTGCTCTCTGTCCAATGCTAGGACTTGCCAGTTCTTTGATACATGGACCAGATCGTCATACCACCTTTTCTCAGGTCTTCTTCGGCGAAAATCGTCTTCAGGCACGCGATGTGTAACAAGTCTGGTCCATCTATTGTTCTTCATCCTCGCACAATTCATATCACATTCCCCGCCCATTGATACATCAGTTTTAACCAACAACAATACCAGTACGGGAGTGGATGGAGGTATATTTTATTTTAACTTAATACCTACGATACTCCGCTTCATAGCTTTTTGTAAAACCTTGAGTTTGGACTTCTGATTTTCGGTGGGGGACCAAGATGTGTTAGGATAGACAGTATGAAAACGTCGATGAGTTTGCGGTTCAGTGATATAAGAAGATCACCCTTCATATACCCATTCATGGACCAGAAGCTTTTCCAGGCGTTGTCTGCTCTACGGATTATTTCTTTGTCCTGCCTGTCTTCGAAGGAGACTGCCTAGCTCAAGTATGCTCCTCTACATATTGCTTCACCTGCCTGTTGACTGCAATCCACCAAATCAGTGATGCTGTTGGTCATGACCTTGGTTTTGGATCTATTCATAATCAGTCTAACGTCAACGCTTTCTGCACTCAGTTGTTCGAGCATTTATTCAATTTCTGTCGATGTATACGTATTTCGTCTAGGAAAATGTCATCTGCAAAGCGAAAGTTTATCAGTCGCCTATCCTCTACACCAATTCCTTTTGTTTCCTAAGAATATCATACTGCCGTGCTAATTAAAAATGCAGTAAGTAGGGTTTGCGGTATTTCGAGATAATGGCGCTTAAAGTTTTTTTTTTATAATCACATTTTTCGATTACTTTTTTAACGGTGATTAAACATGTTGCGTGTTCAAAATATAGCTCAATACACATACTTTTATAAAAACTAACACAATCTGCTGTAAGCTTAGTATATTCAGAGAAAAACGAAAAAAACAACTTATGCTTAGCATGTTCCTACTAGACAACACTAAGGTTTACAAACCAAAACTGCAGTAAAGTTGGAGTTACTGCTCTTTTGATTAGCAATCACAGGTTACTGCGTTTATGCCTTGTAGTCAAGTTATACCTTATATTTTCTTATCACAAATTATAAATGCAGTGCTATAGAAATGCTCCGTTTCTTAAAGTTGGTGAATAAAGAGAAAATAACGCACTTACTTAATTTTTTTTTAAGATTATAGCTTGAATATACTATAATCTTTATTACATTTTTACAATTGTGTAAATTTTTGCAGTTTATGGGACTAAATATTGAAATTATCTTTATAATTGGTACTTACTGCGTTCTTTTCTAGTGAAACATAATTTTCTTGTAACATTTCTTGTACTAGCTACAAACGATAAATGCAATAGGTAGTGGGCAATAGTTTTTAAAAATTAGTGTAAAAAATATACTATTGACTTGTAATTTATTTAAACTATCTATTATTACGAAGGAATAGTTAATACAACTATTTCAATACTTGAAATGTTTATTAAAATAAGGAATATCAAAATTGACACAACCTAAAAAAAAATCTTCAAAAACTTAATCATTTCAGTACCTTAAAAAAATTATGACGTGAACATGACGATGGTGTATAACTTTTTAAAATACAAAATAATCAAGTTCGGCAACATGACACTAGGTGGCTTTATTACGTTTACTGAATTATATAATCTGTAAGCTCAGTAATAAAGTTGTGATTAAGTAAGTTGATGTTTGCAGCACGAATTATTGACACTTGATAGTATACTATATTTTTTCTATAAATTTTAAACTATAGAAAGACTGATGTTAATGTTTTAATTCAAATAATGGTTCATGATTAAGTGAAACAATGCGTTACTATTTAAAATAAAACAAACATCATCATCATCATGTAAATAACATCACATATTTTTTACACGAAACACACCCAGATCCAATGGATCCAATACCCATGTAGGTGTACTATTTTATATTTTTATTTTCCTTACGGAGGAAACAAAAATACCTACATAGTTTACAATTAAATTAATCTATTGAACGGTAAAAATCATTCTGTATGCTACATACACGAACAAGAAATCGATTTTCAGGGTAATTTGTTTTACATGAAAAAACAGCTTGAGAACGAGCAGTCAGCCTCGGGCATTTAAAATAAATACGGCTGAGAAGATATGGAGAATTTACAGTATTATTTAAAATTTTGAAGAGAAATAATTGAGTAGTTGCGTCTCTGAATTCCTGAATCTGTAACCTAATCTTTTCAGAAATTTATTCTGAATTATTTCTCCTTGTTCAAAATAAGTGGTATATAGAGGATGCCATACGTGGGTGAACGCGTATTCTAAATGGCTTCTTACTAAGGAGTTATAAAACATAATGTAAGTAGCTATATTTTTAAATGTTAACAATAACGGAACACAAATAACAGCATTCTGTATGCTCTGGATGTCACATTATTCACGTGAGATGCAAGGCTTAATTTGCAGTCAAGATAAATACCCAGATACACACCCTAACCCCTGTCACCCTTCTAATCGATACACAATTGAAACAATAATCAAATTTTATTGGCATTTTTTACGGGAGTAAGTAATTGTGTGATATTTGTTAATATTTAGTTCAAGCTCCTTCAGTGAAAAGTATTCACAAAAAATGTTTAGGTCATTCTGGAACTGACTACACTGATTTCTGAACTCAACAGATTTAACAAGGGCAAATATTTTAGCATCATTAGCATAAAGAAGCGCATTATATGTGTCATTAATAAATATTAAAAAGGAGGGGCCCCAGGTGAGAAGCATGTGTGACCCCTGATGTTATCAGATGAAACTAGAAGTGTACCCTTTAACTGCTGCTGCTTGGGATCTTTCTCGTAAATATGCAGTTAACCAGATGGTTAACTTTAAACTTTTTTTGAACTTCTAAGATCAGAAGATCGCCCTGTATACCGACGTTGCCGAGTTTAGCAATTAACAAATTGTGTGAATTTTGTGAAATGCTATCGAAAAATCTTTATTCACGGCGTCAACTTGAAAACCATTTTCCATGGTTTCAAAAGTAATGTCCATAAACTCGCATAAATTTGATTCAGTAGATCTTCCACTATTAAAGCCATGTTAATTTGATATTTTTAAAGGTCCTTACCCCAGGAAAAAGAGAATCATATTTTATCTTTTCAAAAAGTTTAAGTATTACGGATAGTTTAGACATGCCGCGATAGTTAGCAATATTATGTTTATCACCGTTCTTGAGAATGGGAACAATAATATATTGTATCCAGACCAAGGGCATTACCTCTTTTATTTAAAGAAATATAAAATAATAATGAAATAGGAACCGCCAACTGCCGGCAATACTGCTTAAGAAACAGTGAGACTGAGACGTCTAGATTTTTACAAGCTTTTATTAGACTCACTCTGTTAGTTTTCCTGTATGGGTGGATTTTTGTAATCGATTTTTCGACCACTTCCTATTATCCGATCGAACTGAAATTTTGTATGCACGTTCAGTTCGGATGACAACGCATGATAGAATACTAAAAAGTAAAAAATAAAATTAAAAGTAAAAAAAACTTTTTAAAAATAAGCTTTTATTTTAATGCTCTAAAAAGAAAAAAATAAACTTTTACACTAAAACTTTTGCTGTTAACTTATAAAGTCAATTCAAATTGAACACATTTGACACAATTTATATAATATAAAAGCTTGTCGCGATTATTAAGTAGGTACTCGTATTTCCTCAGTTAGAAAATTTTAATAGGCAGCAAATTAATACGAGTACTTGAATATCGCGACAAGCTTTTATATTATATAAATTGTGTCAATTGTGTTCAATTTGAATTGACTTTATAAGTTAACAGCAAAAGTTTTAGTGTAAAAGTTTATTTCAAATATTTTTCAATCACCGTGCTATTTATGTGAACAGAATCAATCACACAATCATTACTCGCGGATCCACAGCTCGAGTCCAACCGATATCTATATCACCAACACCCAGTTGATACAAAAATTGCAACCAATTTGACAATTGATAATTTTAAAACAACTTTATTGTCATTATAATAGGTTGTTCTTAAACAATATTTTTTTATTAAACTGCCATGTCCCTCAATCACATATTTTATTGGATAAAATAATAAAATCACAATAAAATATACTCGCCGATGGCATGAAATACCTCCATTTAAAAGGTTTTTGTATCAGCTATGGTCTTTGCACTCGTGTACCAAAAAGTTATTATGATTATTTTATTTATACTTATTCGAGGACGAGCAGTGGGTGCGATTAACACCTATCGCCCCTGCATACTTCCCCGATCCCCGCTAGCTCCTGCTACTAATCAAAAGCGCAGTAAAGTCCAACGATACTGCGATCTTTCTTTGTAGTTTCCAAAAGCATAAAATTGTCTTCTGTCAATTAATAACGCAGTCTACATTATTGCTGCTATTATTTTATGCATAATCAAGAAGGTTACCCAAAGTGGATACCAATAAATAGTGCAGCAGTTAAACTTACTGCATTTTTAACTTGCACCTTATATTAAACTCATTTAAAAAAGAGGGCTTAGTAAAAACGCAGTATCTAATTTCACTGCGTTTAAAAGTAGCGTCTGAAATTATTAACTTTAAAGAAAGTACATACCATAATAGCATGAATTCTTTTTACTGCGATTATAACTAGTGAAAACTAATTGAGGCCATAGAAATACCGGAGTGCAAAGAGCAGTATTGTCTTTTACGGCAGTTTTCCTAAGCAAAATACTTCTGATGAAATGCTTTACTGCGTTTTATCTTAATAAAACTCCTACTTCCCGAATAGCTAGAAAAAAATGGATAAAAGTACCAAATAGAGCTCATTGTGAGGATTCCGAATATGTATGTAACTCAATTTTGCCAAAAACCTTCCTTACTGCGTTCTTCGTTAGCACGGCAGCATAGTGACCTGAAGACTTCTTGGAGCGTGCTACTGAAAGCTTTGGTGATAGGGAGTCAGCCTGTTTAACTCTTTTTTGTATTTTGAATGTCAGGCCTTCAGTGTGCAGTTTGATATCGGCTGTGCTTTGTTGTTAAATGATTTGGAGAAGTTTTTCTATATGTGGGTTCGATGTTTTGCTGTAGAAGAGAAAGCTAAGTGGGTTGATGTGGGCGATACCGTCGAAACCTTTGAATAATCCACAAAGGCCAGGTTCAAAGGTTTATTGAATTCGCTACATTTCTCTATTACCTGGTTTTCGGTATGGAGGTGGTCAGTTGTCCGATATTTGCTTGCTGGCTTACATTGGTGGGTTGTGTTGTTCCAATTGATAGACTGTTCGATATTATCTGAATGTTTATATACATAGAGGGATATCGCTATTCTAAGCAAATAAAGGGAAATTTATAAACATTCACGTAAAAATGTTGGACATTATAAAATTAAAGAAAGTTATCGTATATACAGATCGTTACAAATAAAATCACAATATAGATCATTAGAAAACTGGTCAAGTGCCCCTTGGATCTTTGTTGTGTCAAAGGTTTTAGTAATTGTTGTTATAGGCGCGATTCTACGGTCGGATGGATGGAAACCATCAGAGATTATTAGTTCTTCATAATTCTGCCCAATTCTTTTAACAGTGTCTTTGTAATTAGCATCAGCAGTTATCCTATTTACGATCACGCACCCCTTCCCTCCCGTATGAAGTGCACATACACGGCAGAGGTACATGAAAGGGTGCAAGGAGTCTCCCATTTAAAAATCTTACAAGACAGAGTCTGAGTCTGATCAATACTCCAAAAACTCCCGTTGGGTTCCCCAACTATCACATTCTTAGCTGGCAAGTCATGTCAAATGCTGTCAGATTTGATATGACGTGATGAGTGTTTAGTTCTTGGTTAGTTAAAGAGATGTCACTATGCTCTATTATTTCGCAATATTGTTTCAAATATAAAAAGTAATAATAATAATAAATCTAATAATAAATCTTTATTTCCGTAAATAAGTTACAAGTTTAAAATTTTCATTCGGTACTGCACTAAGCTTGGCTTGTATTGCAGTTACCATAAAACATTATACATTAGATAACTTATAATACACTGGACGCACAGACCGATAATTTGGAATCTAAAAACAAGATGTGAACTAATATAGTAATTAAATCTTAATATTAATATTAAACTAAACACTTTAAAATAAAAACAGTTAACAAGAACATAAACATAAATCTCGAAGTTTGTGTTTGGTAGTCGTGTTTGTGTGTGTGTGTGTGTGTATCTGATGTGTGTGTATTGTGTGTGTTTGTGTGAGTGTGTGTGTGTGTGTGTAGTGAGTGAGGAAGATTAGAGCAAAAGGTTTTCCGTTTGAGCATAGTTTTGTTCTAATAGGAAGGAATGTGTAATTTCTTTAGCTTCCGGTTGGCTGGCATTTTTTAATGAACGTACCCTGTGACAGATGGCATTATAAGTACGTGGAAGGAGAAAGAAAGCTTGTCGTTTAGCGAAACTTGTGCGGACCGCGGGCACCGGAAACCTGTAAGTGCGCTGTTGGAGCAGATGTTCATAATTTGGCAAGCCAACAGCAACCCTGTGCATGGCGGTTACGGCTCTTAATAGAAACAGTTGTCTCACTCTTAATACCATCGTGTCCTTGTACAGTTGATCTGTGCTATATCTGCGTGGCTTTTTGCACATTACCTTAAGGATGGCTCGTTGAGCTCGTTCAACCTGGATTATTAAGGTTTTAGATGCGCCTCCCCACACCCTGATACAGTACATTATCGATGACTGGCAGAGTGCCTTATATACCATAATCAGGACGTCCCAAGAAGCGGATTCCCTTAAACCTTTCATGACATATAGGGTTTTGCGAACTCTCTCTGCAAGACTACTGATATGGTGTTTAAAAGAGAGTTTATCATCAAGGTGAACTCCAAGATATTTAAATTTTTCAACTCGTTCCACAGGGTCACAGTTGCATACTTCCGAGGTACGATTACAATTGTGAAGCACTAGTTGCTTAGCCAGAGTAGGTTGAGTTGCACTGGTTTTGTGGAATGCCATATATTTTGTTTTACAGAGATTTAGGGTCAGTAAGTTTTTGTCAAGCCAATCAGTTACTATAGTCAATCCATTTTCTGCAATCTTGTAGGTTTCGTCCCACGAAGGTCCTTGAAAGACTAACAGCGTATCATCTGCATAACACACTACTTCCGAATGTTCCACTTCGAGACGTAAGAGGTCACTCATGTAAATAAGAAACAGTGTAGGGCCCAGAATACTGCCTTGTGGCACACCAAATCTAATCTGCTGTTGGTCACTTGTATTGGAGGAAACACGGACACATTGTCTGCGGTCAGTGAGGTAACTACGAAACCATTCCCATGCAATGCCGCGAATACCAAGTTGGTCCATCTTCTCAAGCAATATTAGTATGGAAACGGTATCGAACGCCTTGGCTAGGTCTAAGAAGATACCGAGACAGTATTTACCTTGATCCAAAGCTGTGGAAACAGTATTAACAACCCTCAAAACCGCGTCTTCTGTTGACCTGTTTCTACGAAAACCGTATTGATTATCTGGTATCAGATTATTTTGTTCCAGGTAGTTAATCAATCTTTTATTAACAAGTTTCTCTAAAAGCTTCGAGAATGTGGTTAGCAAGGAAATCGGACGATAGTTGTGTGGATTTTGTTTGTTTCCTCCCTTATGGATTGGTGTAATGATTGCCAGTTTCCAGCAGTCGGGGAAATTACCTGTCGTGAAACTTAGATTAAAAATATGTGTTAATGGCTTTGTTAGTATGAGTCTTAGTTGTTTTATTAATAATGGACCACATTTATCGATTCCTGGAGAACTATCTGGCTTAAGGTCCGATATGAGGGTGAAGACTTCGTCTTCATCAGTGGGGAGCATGAAAAAGGAATACAAAGGACACTCTTTAGCTTTAAACAAATTAGCAAGCGAATTTTCAGTTTCTTTAAGTTTTGCCAATATCTTTGTAGCGAGATTTTCACCAGCATGGGCAAAATAATTGTTACATTCGTTTAATGAATCAATAGGGCTCGAGTTTATTTTCAGAAGTTCTATGGATGTTTTCCGGGATTTATTTAAATTACATATGTCCTTAATGGATGTCCAGAGCTTTTTTGGGTTATTCCTATTTGATTTGAGCAATTGGTTTTCATATTCTGTCTTAAGTTTTCGAAGTAGGGCACTCAGGAAGTTGCGGTAACGTCGATACGTAATCTGAATAACAGAATTAAGGGGGTTTTTTCTCGCCTGATTGTGCAAACGGTCCCTATGCTTTTGACATCTTATGAGGCCTTGCGTTATCCATGGCTTAAGGATCATCTTTGAACGCGGAATCACGACTTCCTTCGTATTATTTTGAATGGAAGATGTTATTATTCTATTAAAATATGTTGCTGCTTCGTTCAGGTCTGACGAGTTGAGTACTATTGACCAGTCTGTAGATGTTAGCTCCTTTGCAACACCGTCATTTGCAACCTTTAGACAAGTGCGTTTTCGTGGCACTTTAGTAGTTAAGGATAAACCTAGTATGCATACGTCGTGATCTGTTATGTCTGTATGGCATACAAAGCCACATGCATGCTGGGGGTTCCTGACAAAAAAGTGATCTAGACAAGCATTTTGTCTAGTTGGGATAGTGATAGCTGGTAATAGTTTGTATTCTGCTAAAAGTGTTACGTAGGTAGAGCATTGATCATTTAACGGCGTAGAACATAAGTCGAGGTTAAGGTCACCAGTTAAAATGATATTTCTATTGAAACTTATTGTAGAAAGGACTTTATCTAGAGATTCTATAAAATCAGCTATAATATTGATAGAGGGAGATCTGTATATAGCTAATACCACTAGACTATTTTCAATGGTAATTTGAAGACAATTACAGTCGTTACACGGTGGTTCCTCGACAAACGCATTGTAGGATTCCTTAACAAATGCTACTACACCTCCGCTTTTATTAACATATTTATGTGTTCGAAATACATCGTATCCAGGAATAATAGGTAAAATTATGTTATCATTCAGCCAACATTCTGTCAAGATAATTAAATCAAAAAATGTATTTGAGCGTCTCAATAAAATTAAAAATGCATCAAAATTACGTAGGATACTGCGAATATTAAATGTAATCACTCGGAAATTATGCTCAGTTGAAATAGACTCGGCAAAGGCGTCAATGTCGTTGAGAGAGATGCAGTCAATAGATAGCGTTTCATCAAGATCATTTGTGAGATTAGCCATACCCAAAAAGTAAAATATCTGTATTTGACATAAATAGATTTAGATTCGAAAAGACTGCAATCACCCTATGGGACATTGTCCTTTGCCTACTTCTTCCAAGAGTAAGTTTGTGTGAGTGTATGAGAGAGGAATATGTGAGTATATGAGTGAGTGAGTGAGTGAGTGTATGCGTAAGTGTTTTTGTGATAAAGTAATTGTGTAGTGTGAGGAGTAAGTTTGACAATATGGCAAAATTTTAATTCATAAGTTATATTTTATTGCGCTTTACGTTATTATCTCAGTGTTTTATTACGAATACAATACAATCTACGAGAAATATGCAAAAACAATGCGCAAAAGTGGCACAAAACAAAGTAGCAAAGCAAATACTGATAAATTCGTCACATGGCGACACACATTCTTTATAGATATTTTGAGACAGTGGATCGGTAGTTTTGTATTTTTTACCTTTTGAAGTTATCCTGATATCAAACATCACTACATAGGTACAGTATGCTGTTTGCAACCATTGAACCCTGTTCCTGTCAAATAAATTAAAGTTTTTATCGTGGTTTTAGTACTAAAATGCGTAAAATTATTTTGTGAGTCCTAGCTACCACTCTCCTCTCAGGCTAGATTATCGCTTAGACAAAAAAATGTTTTGTGCGAGTGAATTTTATCTTTTAGTTGGCCGATTTGTAATGAAAAATGTGATATGTATGTTGTTTATCACCTATTAATCTGTAAACAATTTCAGGTTCTTTAATGGATATTTATCAAATCAATGACAAAGTTTAATTATATTTTATTTTGTAATAGTTTTTATAATTTTTGTATCTTTATTTATTTTTCCTGTAATTTCTTAAAAAAAATCTTCCTGAAATTAAAAATGCAGGCAAAAGTTACTATTCTACGCAGACGAAGTTGCGGGCACAGCTAGTGGTATTATAAATGAAGTCATTCTCAGACCATAAACGTCCAATTGCGAGACATGAGTCTACCCTAAACTAGGGCGATAATAATAACTCATCGAATAACATTTCTAAGAAAAAAACGTATTAAAATATTTAATTCACTCATCAAACGAATCCTCTCAAAGGACACTTAACAATATAGTGACAAATCGATTTGATCCCAACTAAAGTCAAGTGAAGAGGTTGCCACCAAAACAAATGGCGGGCATTAACTTTAGTGTTGCCACTCACAGGGAATGATGACAAATGTTGCCAGCCCCGGGAAATTACCCACCTACGGGGAAAATGCACTTTCAAGATGGCCGGCCGTGTAGATTTATGAGCCACGGAATATTTACTGTTATGGGGCGAGAGAGCGGAGACATTTTCTTTTTTTTAAATAAATATGGTGATTCTTTGACGTCTGTTATTGAAGAGCGTAAATTATCTTTCTTGTAATAATATTATAAATGCCAATGTTTGTATGTGTGACAATTAAATTTTTTGTTTTTAGATAGAATGCGTTTCTAGTTAAAGCTAGATGTCATATTGAACATAACAGGAAAACTATTTTGAAAACAAGATAATATTTGAATACTTATTGAAATGATTTATTCAGTGTTTGTTCATTAATCCTACTTAATACGTGTTGATAAGCTATTATTGTGAATAATAGCTTACATTATAACACATTACGGAATTTTGACAATTGGACAATATAGGTAGGTACTATGTACCTACATTTATATATACACGCACTTATATATCTTTGTTACAGAAAATAAATAACTAAAAGATTAGTGATTCTAACACCGGTTCGGAACGCAGATTCTATCAAGAAGACACCGGCAAGAAACTCGGTAGTTACACTTTTTAACAGATTATCACATAACAATGTTACTATAACCAACTCCATGCGTAGCAGAACGCAGGCTTGAATTTAAATCTCTTTTCCTATTGTATACCAAGACCCTTGAGCAATGTTTTTTTTAATCAGCAAAGTTATTCCGCCACCATATTTCCGTAAAACTTTTTGATTGTAAATATTTCCCGCTAAACACCTCGGAGGAACAAAATAACTTTGTCATATAAAATTGTGATTTTAATCTTCCTTGAAAGGAACGCTTAATATATTCTACCGTAAATTACACTTCAAAATTAATTTTGCAGCCATTTTGTAACGCTATTGTGGTGTCTCGGAGGTGAAAATAGAAGGTACCTACCATGGATACTTATTATACCGGTGAATGATGATTTAAGGTCGGGTATTATATTGTCAATGAAATTACTTTTTTTTTATCTCCTTCACGTCAAGAAAAAACATTGTCGTGAAGTCTTTATACAGGAAAATCGGTATCTACTCATACAATGTCTTCAAACCGCCACCAGATTTGAAACTAAGGTGAGTAAACTTTTGTTACATATTGCACCGAAGTTCGGTGCAATATGTAACAAAAGTTGGTTCGGTGACCGAACTGAAAGTAAGGTCTAAAAAGTATATAAATCATGAAAACTTGATTACTACTAAGATAGAATGATTTTACTGCGGGAAAACAACCACTAAAATTTTTACGGTGTATAAGGCGTATGACCGATTTCAGCCATGCCGGCCGATCTTAATTGAGATCAGCCAAGTACGCAGAGCATATTATAGTGCACAAGTGTGCGCGCAAACACAAATGCACTCTCTATTCCCTTATTCTCATAATTCGGTCATGCCGGATCATGTCGGATCCCGATCTCAGATCGGGAGCAGGACCACTGGCTTAACGTGCTTTCTGAGGCACGGGCATCCAACCGCCAACTTCCTACCTCCGGGCTCCGGGGCCCGACCCCGGACTCGAACCGGGGACCTCTCTGTCCTTACGCAGCGCTTGCTACCAATAGACCAACGAGGCAGTTCAACAATGAGGTGGAGTGAGGTCATCTTGTAAGCCAATTGAAAAAAAAGTTACCGTGACAGCCCTACGGCTCTCAACATACAAAATATACGTATGTTATGTCTCGCTCGTGTTTACAGCTGACTCGCGCTTGACTGCGCTGTCTGTCTGTAGCTAACTTGCGTCTAATATAATATCTACACGAAACTTGCTTTTATGGAAATATTACCTTACATTGCTGATAGGAACTTTTATAATAATTATTTGATTGTAATATAAAGTAAACATGTAAGTTACTATGAAACTGAGTCAATCTACCACTTAATGTAAATAGGGAATAAAAAAAAACAAGTTAGTGAAGTACTTAACTACCGTAGTCCTAATCGAAAATTATCATAACATCAAACTTAAGTAATTCTTTAACTCGACTTAGTGTTTAATGAAGTGCAAAACATCGTGTAAAAAAATATTTCTCAACATCACATCTCGTACATTGATCTGATCCCGTGGTAAGTAGCTTAAGCACCTGTGTTACGGATATCAGAATCAACAGAGGATACACAAGTATACTTAGGGCATCGAAAACCCGTTCAATTTTCAAAACCCGGGTTTTCGGGTTCCAATGTAACTGAAACCCGGGTAACCCGGGTTTTCGAGCTTTTTCGAGCTTCTTGTTTTTGTTATATTTTTGTATTTCTTTTACGAAACATGCAAAAAGCTGGAGGTAAACCCGTAGTAAGGGAAATTCAAAGGCTTTTAACGCTGTCCTGTTCGAAGGGAGAACCCTGGAGGCGTGGAGTAGGAAGGGTGACAAAACCCTTTTGAAGAACTATCGACCCATTTCCCTGTTAAACCACGTCTACAAACAAGTTATTTTCAAGAGTAAAATACTTGCTTGGTGACCTCGATAGGTTGCAGTGACGTGTTATCCGTATTGTCTGAAACAGTGTCGTAACTAGCCATTAATGCGCCTGGTGTAAGGTGCGAGGTGCAAATGCGCCCTTGAGAAATAAACTAAATACTGGTCTGGACATTTCTGCGCCTCGCCAGGGCCGGCACCCTGTACCTGGACGCTGGCGGGCTTATTTTGGTCTTTTGTTCCTGTCGACCTCATATGTGGATTTCACTACCACTTACCATAAGGAAAAATGAGGAAGCGCAGCGTCTGCATCGTATGTGGGTGGCACCACTGTCCAGCACGTGTCGTTCGGGAGTGGAAAGGAGAGAAGGGACTAGCTGAAATAGCTCTTCAAAGCATTCCCCATTATAGAGACGGTAGAGAACACTTAGACCGGCAATGTCTCAAAGTAATTGTAGAGGCTCCAGGGTTTCGGACACCTCCAGATCACCGACAACACGGATAGCTGCAACCTATTGAGAACATCGAGCAAGTATTTTGCGGAGCCATGCCAGAAGTGAGAGAAATATTCCACAGTTGGGCCAACTTGTGCCTTATACAAAAGGCAGAGCTGCACCGATGTGAATAATCGCTGCACTCTGTTCAGGATCCCCAGTTTGCGGGAGGCTGTTCTAATGACGCTCTCATTGTAATCCCGCTGGTTCAGGTCGCAACGAACGTCGATGCCCAGGATGCTAAGGCTATCCTGTATTGTCCTGTAAGGGCTCTGAAGAGTAGAATGGGAAAGGAAAGGAGACACTTTACCACAAAAATACACATCTGTATCTTCGTGGCATTGAACTAGACAAGATTGCATGCACCCACTTCGGAAATGCGCTACAAGACGCCGTCAAGCTCGGCGAGAAGAAGGTTCATCTTTTCCTTGGTTTCGGTCTGCTTTACCCCAGGTCTTCATAGCAATGGATATTGCCTAGTGACAACATGTCATTGATATGCAGCAGAAACAAAGTCAGTGACAGGTATACTTAAATATATTCACAAACACACTGTGTGTGTTTGTGAATATATACATAACTGCCTGACATTATATTATTATTAATATCAAATCTAATGCTATGCGAAAGTCTTAAATCAGAAATAAAGTCCAATATTGAAACAGTCCATGGACCGTAAACCAGAATTACGCCATATGTCACGGAAATTACGCGGTCAGCGCTATACGGCTATATGTCGCGTTAAGCGTAACTCGATACCGTAACATAGTAGTAATAACGCTTTATAATGAGGAAATATGATAACAGCAGTCTGCGGGAGCCGATCGGTAACGCAAAGTTGCTAGTTACGGCTTTGTTCGCAAATAACTAGAATGTAAACGGGCAATTGTCTGAACTCATATTCTAATAAGTAACTCCCAATGGCATTGGACTATTTGGAATGTACTATGAATAAGGGCATTATGTATAAACGAGTAAATCGTCGACGTGAGTGGTTAGGGTAGTTGCTTGCCATGCGAGAGGTCGCCAGTTCAAACCCCGCTACTTACCACTGTGTCATTTAAATTTGGAATTTATATATGTACGTTTATTCGACGCTTGAACGGTGAACGAAAACATCGTGAGGAAACCTGCACACCTACGAAGACATTTTAAAGTTGTTTAGTGATCAAACCCACTTGGCCAGGGTTGACCAAGGCCTTACCGCCCTAGATTAGGGTAGGCCCGTGCCCGCTGAGGCACCACTGGAGCTGCCTCACTGCTGAGTGAGGAAGCATATATGCTGATGATAATGTATACGACGTACATACAAGTAGTAATAAGTTAGTGGACATTATAATAATCACCGAACTTCGGTGCAATATGTAACAAAAGTTGGTTCGGTGACCGAACTGAAAGTAAGGTCTAAAAAGTATATAAATCATGAAAACTTGATTAGGTAAATTACCTCTAACTACTTACCAAAACGGTTTTGATTGAAGATTGTGTCCAATAATCTGTAAAAGATGAAATCAGTCGATTATTATAATGTCCACTAACTTATTACTACTTGTATGTACGTCGTATACATTATCATCAGCATATATGCTTCCTCACTCAGCAGTGAGGCAGCTCCAGTGGTGCCTCAGCGGGCACGGGCCTACCCTAATCTAGGGCGGTAAGGCCTTGGTCAACCCTGGCCAAGTGGGTTTGATCACTAAACAACTTTAAAATGTCTTCGTAGGTGTGCAGGTTTCCTCACGATGTTTTCGTTCACCGTTCAAGCGTCGAATAAACGTACATATATAAATTCCAAATTTAAATGACACAGTGGTAAGTAGCGGGGTTTGAACTGGCGACCTCTCGCATGGCAAGCAACTACCCTAACCACTCACGTCGACGATTTACTCGTTTATACATAATGCCCTTATTCATAGTACATTCCAAATAGTCCAATGCCATTGGGAGTTACTTATTAGAATATGAGTTCAGACAATTGCCCGTTTATATTCTAGTTATTCGCGAACAAAGCCGTAACTAGCAACTTTGCGTTACCGATCGACTCCCCGCAGACTGCTGTTATCATATTTCCTCATTATAAAGCGTTATTACTACTATGTTACGGTATCGAGTTACGCTTAACGCGACATATAGCCGTATAGCGCTGACCGCGTAATTTCCGTGACATATGGCGTAATTCTGGTTTACGGTCCATGGACTGTTTCAATATTGGACTTTATTTCTGATTTAAGACTTTCGCATAGCATTAGATTTGATATTAATAATAATATAATGTCAGGCAGTTATGTATATATTCACAAACACACACAGTGTGTTTGTGAATATATTTAAGTATACCTGTCACTGACTTTGTTTCTGCTGCATATCAATGACATGTTGTCACTAGGCAATATCCATTGCTATGAAGACCTGGGGTAAAGCAGACCGAAACCAAGGAAAAGATGAACCTTCTTCTCGCCGAGCTTGACGGCGTCTTGTAGCGCATTTCCGAAGTGGGTGCATGCAATCTTGTCTAGTTCAATGCCACGAAGATACAGATGTGTATTTTTGTGGTAAAGTGTCTCCTTTCCTTTCCCATTCTACTCTTCAGAGCCCTTACAGGACAATACAGGATAGCCTTAGCATCCTGGGCATCGACGTTCGTTGCGACCTGAACCAGCGGGATTACAATGAGAGCGTCATTAGAACAGCCTCCCGCAAACTGGGGATCCTGAACAGAGTGCAGCGATTATTCACATCGGTGCAGCTCTGCCTTTTGTATAAGGCACAAGTTGGCCCAACTGTGGAATATTTCTCTCACTTCTGGCATGGCTCCGCAAAATACTTGCTCGATGTTCTCAATAGGTTGCAGCTATCCGTGTTGTCGGTGATCTGGAGGTGTCCGAAACCCTGGAGCCTCTACAATTACTTTGAGACATTGCCGGTCTAAGTGTTCTCTACCGTCTCTATAATGGGGAATGCTTTGAAGAGCTATTTCAGCTAGTCCCTTCTCTCCTTTCCACTCCCGAACGACACGTGCTGGACAGTGGTGCCACCCACATACGATGCAGACGCTGCGCTTCCTCATTTTTCCTTATGGTAAGTGGTAGTGAAATCCACATATGAGGTCGACAGGAACAAAAGACCAAAATAAGCCCGCCAGCGTCCAGGTACAGGGTGCCGGCCCTGGCGAGGCGCAGAAATGTCCAGACCAGTATTTAGTTTATTTCTCAAGGGCGCATTTTTGCACCTCGCACCTTACACCAGGCGCATTAATGGCTAGTTACGACACTGTTTCAGACAATACGGATAACACGTCACTGCAACCTATCGAGGTCACCAAGCAAGTATTTTACTCTTGAAAATAACTTGTTTGTAGACGTGGTTTAACAGGGAAATGGGTCGATAGTTCTTCAAAAGGGTTTTGTCACCCTTCCTACTCCACGCCTCCAGGGTTCTCCCTTCGAACAGGACAGCGTTAAAAAGCCTTTGAATTTCCCTTACTACGGGTTTACCTCCAGCTTTTTGCATGTTTCGTAAAAGAAATACAAAAATATAACAAAAAACAAGAAGCTCGAAAAAAGCTCGAAAACCCGGGTTACCCGGGTTTCAGTTACATTGGAACCCGAAAACCCGGGTTTTGAAAATTGAACGGGTTTTCGATGCCCTAAGTATACTTGTGTATCCTCTATTGATTCTGATATCCGTAGCTCAAGTGCTTAAGCTACTTACCAGGGGATCAGATCAATGTACGAGATGTGATGTTGAGAATGCATTTTCTCTATTACGTCCAAAAAATATAATTTTAAACCATTGATCATGTCTGTTTATTTTTTCACGATGTTTTGCACTTCATTAAACACTAAGTTGAGTTAAAGAATTACTTAAGTTTGTTGTAGGTAATGATAATTTTCGATTAGGACTACAGTTGTTAAGTACTTCACTAACTTATTTTTTCTTTATTCTGTGGTAGATTGACTCAGTTAACCACTTTCATAGAAACTTACATGTTTACTTTATTTTACAATTAAATTAAAATTATCAAAGTTCCTATCAGCAATGTGAGGTAATATTTCCACAAAAGCAAGTTTCGTGTAGATATTATATTAGACGCAAGTTAGCTACAGACAGACAGCCCAGTCAAGCGCGAGTCAGCTGTAAACACGAGAGAGACATAACATACGTATATTTTGAGAGCCGCAGGGCTGTCACAGTTTTTTTTTCAATTTGCTTACAAGATGACCTCACTACACCTGATTGTTGAACTGCCTCGTAGGTCTATTGGTAGCAAGCGCTGCGTAAGGACAGAGAGGTCCCCGGTTCGAGTCCGGGGTCGGGCCCCGGAGCCCGGAGGTAGGAAGTTGGCGGTTGGATGCCCGTGCCTCAGAAAGCACGTTAAGCCAGTGGTCCTGCTCCCGATCTGAGATCGGGATCCGACATGATCCGGCATGACCGAATTATGAGAATAAGGGAATAGAGAGTGCATTTGTGTTTGCGCGCACACTTGTGCACTATAATATGCTCTGCGTACTTGGCTGATCTCAATTAAGATCGGCCGGCATGGCTGAAATCGGTCATACGCCTTATACACCGTAAAAATTTTAGTGGTTGTTTTCCCGCAGTAAAATCATTCTATCTTAGTAGTACAAAAGATGTGTGCAGTTCTTTTTTGGTAAAATCAATAAATGCCGGTTTTACGAAAGGTTTAACTGTAACTCGAAAGCACGTTCGAACCGCTTTATGACTTAGGGTTTAGAGCTTCTTTAGCTTTAAGCATCGATTTCATGCGGCAAGCAATAAGTACCTGAATACGTCACATCTTCAAAAACCACGATAGCTTCTCTCGTTTTCGAGTTGGAAAATTATTATTCTGAAAAATCGAAAAAAAAAATTTTTTTTTTCGAGGAATAATTTGCATGATTCGATAGTATTACTAAAGGCAAATCGTTCTGCCACGGGAAAACAACCACTAAAATTTCACGGTGTATAGTATGGTGAGATCCACATATAAGGTTGACAGGCAGAATAGACCATATTGAGCCTGTCGCACTCACCCTGACTGAAGAGCCCGGAATCATAAGAGGGAGGGAAAATATGAGCTGGAAGGGGACTCCATGCCTTAATGATACGAAGCAGAAAAAGAGAACTGAACCTTATGGTCCGACCCACCAACGCGGGTTTTATCCCTTTTCAACCTACTTCCGAAAAAGGAGGTGGTTATAATATATGCATTTTGGAGTCATTTTACCTTTTTAAAGTATTTTTATAACGTACATAGTCGTTTGATAATCTAAAAAAATGTTTATAAAGACACGTCTATAGGTTTGTCAACCCTAGTGCATTAACCTCGCACATACAAGCGCAGCGATTTATCTATTAGCGAATCACAACGGTACAGTCGAGCACAATACGCCTCAGCATTCGCGGCGCGTGTGGTACACTCGCTGACATTTGAACTTTGTCCTTGTTCAGCTGGATAGTGAGTCTCCTTGTTATTTTGTCTGTTTCATTGGCTTGCTCGGCTTGACTGGCTCGGTGGACCAGTGGTTAAAAACAATAGTTTTTAAGAGTCGTGGGTTCGATTCCCACCCGAGACTAAAATTTTTGTGACGAATATCTGTGTTTGTTCCGAGTCCATAGCATATTTGTGTATCCACTGTTGATTCTGGTATCTTTAACGCATGTACTTAAGTTACTTACCTCGAGATCAGATCAATGTATGTGATGTTGTGTAGTATTTATTTACTATATTGGAGGGAACTGCTTCAAAAACTGAGAGGTTATGAGTTCGAGTTCGGAGTTGGGCTAAAATTGCGATTATTTTTTTATTTTTTTTATTTTGAGTGGGGAAAGAGTTGAAACCAAAGACCTAAGAGTCGAAGTAAACCATTCACATGTTCCCAGCTACAAAATAATATAGTATTGTTGCACCTCCATGTCTCGAAATTGTTAAGTCGTTGGTCCTGTGCCTCTCTAATATTATCTATCATTCTCCTGCCCTTGTCCCACGCTAAGTGGGGTTGGAGCAACATGTATACTTCTTCCACTCGGGCATGTCATTCGTCAGCTCTATGTCTACTCCTGTCACTCCCACATCATCTCTTACGCAATCCATCCATGTCTTCTTCAGCCTCACTCCACTATTACCTCCATTGACATTCATACTCATCACTCTTCTAGTCACATCGCTTTCTTCCCTCCTCATAAAATACCTAGGTTTCACCGAATTATGACACTGAAGAAAATAGTGCACCTGCTGTACAAACTTGTGCACCATACCTTTATCCTTCCATATTGTCTATGTGACACGTTCTAAATCGTCTTACCATACACCATGTGTAGTTTCCTTAAACAGCTTACAAAGGCCGTCAAAAATGAACATGAAATATACATTTCCCGGTTATATCATCCTCTTTTGGCCTGCGATTCACAAAGTTTTAAGCCGATTATGAATGTTGGGTAACATACAACCTTTTTTGTAGCTACAGTGTACTTATGTGTCCCTAAATGAGGTCGTTGGTCGTTTTGATGTATGTTATATTTGACCTAGCGTCCCATTAAAAAGATTTATTATGATTAGGATTAAGGCTTTATTCAAAACACTGGTGGTTATTTTAGCTGGTTTCCTTATGTTTTATTCCTTTACTAGTGACCCGTGGATCGGTAATAATGTGGGACCGGGAATTGTTTAATGAAATACTTATCTGGTTGACATCTGTATATTACTTATGTACACTCACAGGCACAATTAACCGCCCACCTTGTATTTGCTTAAATTTTCGGAAATGTCAAAACATAAACCACATTTTATGAATGATCCGTTATAAACTTAATTTAAGGCAAAAAATAAAACGAAGGTTTGGTTTAAAAAAAGTCGTTAAATAGGGCATTATTACAAAAATCGATATTTTCGAAGTATCGACGAAAAATGTAAATTTCGAATTTTGAGAAAAAAGAAGGTCAAAGTAAAACAATATTAAAATTTAATAATGGGCGTTGCTCCTCCTACCCCTTATGACTTCTAGGAGCCGGTGTGATAGTCCATCCATGACGTCTTGGATATCTGATTGGGGAATAATGTGCCACTCCTCTACCGCAGCCGTTTTGAGTTCTCCAATAGACGTTGGGGCTGGTACTCTCGCTCAAATACGTCTTTTGAAGTTGTCCCATATGTGTTCAATTGGGTTGAGGTCGGGACTGCGTGCTGGCCATGGCAAAACTTGAATTTCGGTCTCATTAAGGTACTCAGTAACCAATTTTGCGGTATAGCAACGTGCATGTCATGCATTAATCTAAAGTTGTCACCAATAAATGGTGCGAACGGTATGACATGTCCTTGGAGAACTTCTTCCACGTATTTTTAAGCATTTACACTGCCTCTGTCAAACAATACAAGGTCGGTACGAGCCTCGTAAGTGATGCCTCCCCAAACCATAATAGAGCCTTCTTTGTAACCCACTGTTTCCGATATAGCGCAAGGAGCAAACTTAATTTGGGTGTCTGTAGACAGGCTGGCATCCATCTGGACCTTTTAAGGCTATCTGCTCTTATCTGAGAACAGTATGACCTTCCATTCTTGTACAGTCCACTCAGCATATTCTCGCGCAAAAGCAAGTTTAGCTCTTCGGTGTTGTGGGAGCAGTTCTGGGGCGCGAGCTGGACGAAACGCCCTCAGATATCCTTCTGCTAGTCTTTTTCTTATTGTACGTCCACTAACACTGAGGTTTCGTACTTCAAAAAGACGAATTTGGGCTTCAGTAGCGGTGGAAAAGTGATTTCTTAACACGTTGTCGACAGCGAAGCGGTCTTCTCGAGCCGAAGTGCATCGCTGTCGACCTTGAACTGGTCTGAGGGTGTATGAACCTGTCTCCCGAAATCGTCTGATGGCATCCCGTATGGCAGTTCGTGGTACACCGAGTGCACGTGGGATGCGACGTTGGCTGTACTCAGCGTCAGTAAAGGCAACTGCCCTGGCTACACCAGTTGCATCGGGTGGCATTTTTTGCAGTCACAAACAACAAGCTAACACTACAAACCCAAATTAAACAATAAAAACACACTACGGCAGAAAAAAACAGGAAATGAACACACAGTAACACAACTGCAATAATGTCAAACAACGACTATGTTCCAAAAACCCGTCATTGTCACAAATTAACAAAACCAAATGAGGGTATAGGTGTTTAATTTATTGCAAGACTACCCACTTAACAAAAAACAAAACACTTGATAAGCCATAGTAAACCAAAACTATCAGGGAGGCGAATTTTAAAGGTGGGCGGTTAATTGTGCCTGTGAGTGTATATTCATGTCTCTATTATACTAGCTGTGCCAGCGACTACGTTCGCGTTTTCCCCCGTTTTTTACACATTTTCCATTGTTTGTTTGCTGCTATTGGTCGCAGCGTGATGTTATATAGCCTAAAGCCTTCCTCGATAAATGGTCTATCCAATTTAAATACTTTTTCAATTCAAACCTGCAGTTCCTGAGATAAGCGTGTTCAAATAAAGAAACTCTTCAGCTCTATAATATTAGTATAAATTAACTTATACTATCACCACATACACTTCAGTCAAATCAAAGTACCTATGAATTTGAAAACGAATTGATACATGGAGAGGTTTGAACGTCTATCCCTTCGCATGGAAAGCAACAATGCCATTGACACTGATTCCCCTAGTGTTAGATCGAATTAAGCCCCACGATGAGTACCTTTATGGCCTAATATGTATATGTTATGGACCAAGTGATTAATGCGAGCATTATTAATAATGCCCGAGCATTATGTATAATGTCTAGCCCTATCGGGCCAAGTGATTAATTATTATTTCAACTTCATTATTTGTCATCTTCTTCTTCTTCTTATCGTATGGTTGATAAACAACCTGGTGTCAGAGTTTTTAAACCGCCCGTAGGCCTCTGGCATGGCTTCACACACCGTAGAAAACATCTCTCAGGTGTGCTGGTTTCCTCACGATGTTTTCCTTCACCGTTAAAGCGTCGAATGATGGTACATATGAATTTCAAATTTGAAAAACACATTGGTACCTGGCGGGGTTTGAACTCGCGACCTCTCGCATGGCAAGCAACGACCTTAACCACTCGGCCATCGACGCTTTTATTTGTCATTATGCGCGGTCATTATTATATGGCTATGTGATAATTGGGCAATATGATAATTGTGCGTAATTTGAGAAAAATAATTGTCTTTTGTGCTTTAAAATAATTTAACAATAAAAGAAAACGAAAAATTTCCACTCTGTATAACGCTTTTTACAAAGTTACGCTGTTTGACACGTTTTCATAGTGTCGTAATGGGTAATACTCACTGCGTAATTTTTAGAATAGGATGAATAATTTTTGTATATGGGAAACTTCACTTATATTTTTACGTAATTTGATTATTTCATCATTCGTAACCCCCGCTGCTGTGTATCGACCATATATTTATCTATGTATTCAGCCATTTTCGTACATGTGTGCATAGATTAAGTTCCTCCGTGTATTTATTATTTTTTGTGACCGTTACGTTTGTCGCGTTATTGGACGTTGATTTTGCTTTGTGTTTGGACTTTGATTTAAAATGCCGAAACGAGGAAAAACAATAAATAGCCAATGTCTCCGTAATCTTAATCACCCCGCGCATCAATACTAAAATAATGACACTCATGTGTTCAGCGATTTTGGGTGTAAACGCCTTTATTTATATTGCAATTTTGAATAATAGCGTGTCTTACGAGTTACGCCGCCAAATTATGTCCATTACCCCCTTTTGTTATGACATTTTTTTCACACCACATTATTTTTAGAGGCTAACTACTTTTTATATTAAACTATTGTATATCAAATGATAAGATTAATTAAAGTTTTTTCTACATAATAAGTTTGTATTACTTTGCCCAAAAGGTGATAAACATTATGTATAATGCCCGATCAAAGTGATTATTTGAATAATTATTATTGAATTGCACTCTCATATTGGGCATTTTTCATATGGACCGGGCAGTATGAATAATGCCCAATTTATCATTTGGTCCATAACATATATATAAATTTAAATAAAATATTATTGTTAAGGATTAAGCCGCTGGCCAAATACATAGGATTGCACTATTATTAAAAGGTGGAAACCTCTTCAACAAAAATTGTTATCTAACATCAAAATATGACAGTGGGTCTATCCAACAAAGTATATTAAGCTCCTATGCAGGCATTGCAGCCATTAGCCGAATAGTAAAAGGGAACATAATACTTTTTTGTTTGTAACGACTGAGGCAGTCAAATCGGATCGTCTGACGGCGTAAAAGCAATATTTTGTCGTAAATAAAATTTTTGTAGGTATCATGCGGACTAGACATCCATCTATATTTAATTTGCTGTATTCTGAAAACTGAAAGTGTCCGGGATATTTACCATGTTGTTTTGTTTTAATGAGCTCCCGATATTTCGGTCCTACAGTTCACCCGTGATCATGGCACTTGCAACAGTGAAGGAATATCGGGAGCTCATTAAAACAAAAAAACAATATGGTAAATATCCCGGATACTTTCAGATTTCTAATGTGTGTAACCATGACAGTTTAAAATTATATTTTCCTGTATTCTGAACTGTGGTACCTAGTCTATTGAACTACCTCGTTGGTCTCTCGAGTTAGGATCGCGAGGTCCCCGGTTCGAATCCGGTGTCGGTCAAAATTTGTGTGAGTTTTTCTGTTAAGAAATTAATCAGCCCGGAGTCAGGAGATTGCACGCCCGTGCTTCGGAAAGGTTAACTCGGTGGTCTTGCGCTCGATCTCTCATCGGTCATGTCGGATTGCCGTCTCACTGAACTATGACACCTAACGCAGCACTTGCTACCAATAGACCAACGATACAGTCGACAAAATGGTAACATAAGTGCCTGTTCACACCTAGCGATTTTTAACGAGCGAGAAATCGCCTAAAAATCGCTAGGTGTGAACACGCTATAATAATGCGTCCGACCGATTTCAGCCATGGCGGCCGATCTCAATTGAGATCAGCCAAGTGCGCAGGACATATTAGAGTGCACAAGTGTGCGCGCAAACACAAGTGCACTCTCTATTCCCTTACTCTCATAATTCGGTGAGACGGACATGTCGAACACGCTGTAAATGTAGGCTAACTAATTATATAGAGATAAATACGCAAGAAGCTCTGTTCTGTCGCGCTTTCACGTCAAATATGCTAAACCTATTTAAAATAAATTTGGTACACAAGGAAGACAAGACTTTTCTTAATCCATCCTTGCCATAACGGAGTAATGCTTAGGTGGTTGACAATTTCATGCGAACGGAGTTACGGGCGATAGTTAGTAAGACTAAGAAGGTATTATTATAGTAAGTACTTAAATGATTTTGACGTGATAACGTCTTTAAAATCGTTTTAGTCGGGTGACATGTTCAGAAACTTGTGTCACACCAAAACCTCACGAGCGCGATCGCAGGTATAACGAGAGAGACGGACCGATCTCCCGTCTCATCTCGAGCGCTGCCAGTCATTCCGTGAAACTTGTCACGCGGAATCCTCACGAGCGGAGGCTGGCATAGCGTTCGAGTGAGTGGACCGATCTTCCGTCTCTCTCACTCTAGCGGTTTGTTTAAGTTACGTTATCACGTAAACATCTCGATCGTAAACCTACTTTACAAACAACCAATTTCTTTTTTTACATTTATAACCTTAAACAAAATACATCCACAGGTAGAGTGTACAACACTTTTCAAACAATACAGGCAAACATTTGACATGTTGCGAATAAACATAGTCACGACCAAAACATGGCCGCGCATAATATGTACCTACGCAACTTTTGTCGCGCGATACAGCCCCAAACACGATGAACACACAAATAAATTAAACAAACATTTAATTTACGCACGCGAATTTTATTTGCATGATGATACGGAATGAAAAAAGTTTTGTTGCCAAAAAAAAAACATTATTCAGAGACTTAAAAAGAGTGTCAAGTCCTCTAGTTGAATGAGTTGTGAGGATTCAGTTCCCTCGCAAACCCAGTAATAACGATAGAGCTAATCTTAGTAGAGTCATTCTCTTACGAGATGTGACGTAATCAGGTACTGCTTGCCGCATGAAATCGATGATTAAAGCTAAAAAAAGCTCTACGCCCTAAGTAATAAAGCGGTTCAAGCGTGCTTTCGAGTTTAAGCGAAACGTAAAACTGGTATTTAAAGATTTTAATTAAAATAAATTGCACTATTGTAATAAATAACAATGACGCGTCCGACCAATTTCAGCCATGGCGGCCGATCTCAATTGAGATCAACCAAGTGCGCAGGACATATTATAGTGCACAAGTGTGTGCGCAAACACATGTGCATCCTCTATTCCCTAACCCTCATAATTAGGTGAGACGGCAATCCGACATATAACCGATGAGAGATCAAGCACAGGACCACCGGATTAACGTGCTTTTCGAGGCACGGGCGTTCAACCGCCAACTTCCTAACTTCAGACTGAGTAATTTAATTACAGAAAAACTCACACAAATTTTGCCTGACCCCAGACTCGAACCGGGTACCTCTCGGTCCTAACGCAGCGCTTGCTACCAATAGATCAAAGAGGCAGTCGTATAATGTTACACACATGTATATGCCCCGTCACTCCTCCGTCATATCTTAATCCATTATTCTGCACCCACACTCAAAACACGTCACTTATCGCAACACTTACTTGTAACTTGGCAAGTTGGGCTCAACTTGTGTTTATAATTTAATTTGGACATAAAGTGGGGTCGGTGTGCGTTACAAAGGCAGTGTCGGAGAAGATTATCTGTTTATCTCGCCGAAACTGGGTGTGTACTAGGTATCTATGTACTAAGAATGGAGAAGTCATGAGAGGTAGCGGTGAAGTACTAAAGTAGCATTACCTATAAGTATATTATTTAAAAAGGGATGAGAGCCATCCGGTGATGATGACGAGGCTACAACTACTACTCCAAGCCATCGTCGTAAGTCAGTTAGGACAAAAAAGCTGTTTTACGTGAACTTTTTCAACGTACAAGAGCTTTTATGTGATGTTTTGCAGAAATGGCTACATGTCTCTATTTACCAGTCTTAAGTGTTTTCATTTCTTAATACCTAAATAATGTTTTAAATCTAAACTTAACCCAGTATCTAAAAAAAAAATAACTTATTGAAATGTATTATAACACAATGCCAACAAATATATTTATTAAAAAAAATTTAATTAAGTTCGGTTTGATGCGAAAATAATGATGCACGTATTTTTTTTATCAAAAGTGATATTTATAATCTATTGTGACTTTAAATGATCTTCATACTGAACTTCATTTAATAACTTTAAAACGCCTACATTATAATTATATTCAGCCTATAACCTTATACGTATATATTGTTATAGGCTGAATTTTCAAAAATCCTTTTTTTGACATTAAATTTTACATAATATGTAAAATTTAATGTAAAATGGAGACTTTCGCTTTCCATTACACTAAATTTTAGTCTTTACGGGTTTACACGCAATATTAGGAGTAGCAATTACTATTATTAATTCGACCCACTTGAAAGGCAGTAAGTAGATAGCTACTTACTGCCGGACGTTTCGTTTGGGTTACACCAATCATGATCGCGAGAGAACTAAGTAGCTACGTATTTGCTACTCCTAATATCGTGTGAAGACCCATAAAGACTAATATTAAATATTTTTAAGTCTGCAACTGTCTATCCTCTCATCACTTGCGTCTCAAACCAGACAGTCTTAGCGGTGGCGTGGCTTTGCGAAGTTATTGCCGAGAGAGGCATTATGCAGCGGCCACGGGAACTATCCGAGGATTGAATTAACCACCGCTCGCTTTGAGTTTAACTTAAACTTAAATGGACGGTCGATTGTTCGTTTTCTGAATGACGAATTGTAAAAATTGTACAGCACACCTAACCTGCCATTTGCAGATCCCTATTGGATAATGCTGGATAATCATTTTTTCTTTATTCATCATTCTCCTGCCCTTGTCCCACGCTAAGTGGGGTCGGAGCAACATGTATACTTATTCCACTCGGGCCTGTCATTCGTCAGCTCTGTGTCTACTCCTTTCACTCCCATATCATCTCTCACGCAATCCATCCATATCTTCTACGGCCTTCCTCTATTGGCATTGATATTACGTCCATTGGCATTGATACTCATGTCATCACTCTTCTAGTTTCTTCCCTCCTTTAATTCGTTATTAAATTCATTAAATCACGTTTAAAATTTATGCTAGCGTAGTTTGAGAGGGTATGAATTCGAGTTTCTCGGCCATAACTAGTCGCTTTTTTAAAGTTCATAGTATCTATCGAGTTTTTTGCTAGGAGTTATCTCGATATACCAATTCCGATCCGATGATAGGATCATGCTATTGCTGTATTGACGATATAAGTGCAAGTGTTAAACGCCTATTTGAATAATATTTTTTGTTTCGAAGAAAGAAAAACCTTAAAAGACCAAATAGATCAAATCAAAAGTACCCGTAATCTACTATTCGCATGGATGAAGAGAGAGATTGATGGATGTGGAAGAAGCAAAAGTAGTGTACCAAGATCGTAGCACATGGCAGGAAGTGATTTCTGCTTACCCCTTTGGGAAAATTGCGTGATTTTATGCATGTTTGTATGTTTTGTTGCGATATCAACTTTCGAAATGAATATGTTACCGGATATGTTCATAATTATATAACTTACTAAAACTGAAATAAACATGAGATTGCAAATATAATAACAGAGTTATATTGAAACAAAAGCTATGTTATCTTTAAAATATGAATCGCAGGGGCGGGGTCATGAATGCGAATTTTTTCAAATTTTAAATTTACATTGAGCTTTAATAGCATTAAAAACAACAAAAAAAGGAAGCTATGTTATCGTTAAAATAGTGGATATTATTCGCAAGTCACTTATTTGTGAGTAAGTTTCCTTTGCACTCAAGTTCTACGTATCTATTCTAATTCAATAATATCAGAAACCAGTAAATAAGCAATCCTACCCTTGACGTATGACAAAATGAAGTTTACTCAGTATCTATAATGTATAAAGTGTTCTCTTAGGTAGGTCTACACACAAATGACTATGCAACTTTATATTGTATCGTAAATATGCCAATATGAACATAGGAATGAATGAAAAATAGAACCAAGGTTACTTCTTTTTTGAAGTCGGTGAAAAATAATTGGAAAGAGATCTGGACTGGCTCATTGGTTGTTAGTTACCCAGGTTAACTACCCACGGATCCAAGACTCGTGGGTTCGATTCCCACGCGGAACAAATATTTGTGCGACGAACATCGGTGTTGTTCCGTATCTGCGATTGTTATTAATCAATGTATGTGATGTTGGGGTGACGTTGTGTTACGCTATAGTATAAAACAAAGTCCCTATGTATGCTTAAATCTTTAAAGTTATTTAACGGATTTTAATACGGTTTTTTTCATAAATAGGGGGATTCAATAGGAAGGTTTTCAAGTAGAGTATACGTATACCCGAAGCTTAGCGAGCGGGTCAATTGGAACGCATAAATTACTGAACTGTTTTTAATTAACGGGAACATAGATGGTCTATCTCTACAGCCTTCCCAAAATATAAAAAGCTGCTTTTAATCGACTACGCAATAATAATAAGGCGTCCGACCGATTTCGGCAATGGCGGCCGCTCTCAGTTGAGATCAGCCAAGTGCGCAGGACATATTATAGTGCACTAGTGTGCGCGCAAACACAAGTGCACTCTCTATTCCCTTACTCTCATAATTCGGTGAGACGGCAATCCGACATGACCGATGAGAGATCGGGCGCAGAACCACCGGCTTAACGTGATTTCCGAGGCACGGGCATTCAACCGCCAACTTCCTAACTCCGGGCTGAGTAATTTCATTACAGAAAAACTCACACAAATTTTGCCCGACCCCGGACTCGAACCGGGGACCTCTCGCTCCTAACGCAGCACTTGCTACCAATAGACCAACGAGGCAGTTACGGACTACGCAATAGGAGAGTAATGTTACACGATAAACCATTTTTAATAAATACCTAATGCATGAAAGAAAACGCGGAGTTTAATGCATTTTTCATTCCTCCAAGTGGGAAATCTGAAGCGTGTAGGGGCCCTAAATCTAAAACATGCCACATATATGTATGATAAGAGCTTACTAGACGTCATTATGCATTCATGCTTGTTTATGTTACAAGAGCGAAGATACTGTAGGTGCCTCTACATGCCTTCGTCTAGGGTTACCGAACTATGATATTTAACTTACAGTGGGTACCCACACAGAATCTCAGTCATTTTACTGTTGAAGTGCTGTATACTACGTATATTGATTTGTCTGTTGATCATACTCGACTCCTCATTATACACCGTGAAATTTGAGTGGTTGTTTTCCCGCAGTAAAATGATTCTATCTTAGTAGCACAATAGATTTGTGCAGTTCTTTTTTATTTAAATCAATAAATGCCGGTTTTACGAAAGGTATAACCGAAACTCGAAAGCACGTTCGAACCACATTATTGCTTGGGGCGTAGAGCTTCTTTAGCGTTAATTAAGCATCGATTACATGCGGCAAGCAGTACCTGATTACGTCACATCTTATAAAAGAACGATAGCCTCTGTCGTGTTTGAGTTGGAAAATTATTATTTTGAAAATTTGGAAAAGAAAGATTTTTTTTCAAGGTTTGATTTGCATGATTCGATAGTATTACTAAAGGCAAATCGTTCTGCCACGGGAAAACAACCACTAAAATTCTAAGGTTTCATGCAATTTGCACATTATATTTAAACAACCTGAATGATATAGCACATGCTATGTTTTTTGTTATACTTTTACGGTTTTTTGTTCCAACATTAATGTCAAGGATTAACACATAATATACGAATAGTTCAATAATAACATATCACTTCTTAAATACGGTTCTTCAGAAAGGGGATTAAAATTGTCTCACTACAATTTGAAAAACAATATTGAGTTGAACAGAATGAACAAAAATCATATTTACTGTCGGTCACACCGATCAATTATATGAAATGCATTTTATGAAAATTCGTAACAATATTTCTGTGATGACGTCAAGACCTAGTTAAGTATCATAGTGCACAGTAGCTTAGGCTATTTTTTAGTGTTTTCTCCGTGATACGAAAAAAACGGTGTCATTCACCAAGTGTTAAACCTCGAGGGAGAGCTAGGTCGCTTTGCTAATAAAAGTCAACTTCGTAGACCAATGTATTTTATTGATGGATAGCCACACGCGGTCTTACAATTGTTTGCCTATATATGAGGCCGGAGATAAATGTTGCTACCGCGATGTAAATCAGTGACATCTATTAGTTACACTATGGAACTACTAACTAGGCTGAATGCTGTCATTTAGCTATACGACCTTACACCAAGATTTATCTTTGTCTACGTTTTTGTAACTAAACATACAGCCCTCAACTCCGACGCGACGTCGCAAAATATTTAATTCATGAACTCTGAAGACCGCGAAAACGCTCACTCCATATTTAATAGCGTTATACCCAATCTAGACCAACACACCGTTACCGTATACGAAATTAAACACACAACTAGTGAATCTAACCTTAATTGCATTGTGATAGAGTTCATATTGTGGTTAGTTGGCCATTTGGGGTTGCTCCGAGCATTGGAATGGACCTCAGGGCCGTATAATGGGTAATCTCATGAATACCGGCAGCTTGCTATGATTCAACATTTGCTTTGGACGGTTAAATTAAGCTCGTAAAGTCGGTTTAGCTTAATAACGAGCTTTTTGAGTGTGCGAATTACGATGGGGAGTAGAGCTAGCTAGCTTCTAAAGAAGAATGGTCCTACCTCTATAAATGAATATCTTACATGAAAAGCTTAATTTCTCCAAAATAGAAATTTGAACTTAAGAAATTACTTAAGAACTTGAGAAAAGTTTACTAAGAAAATAATAAACTTCACTGCTTTTCGTAATCTTTGATGCGTATGTATATTCATCTGAATATACATACGCATCAAAGTTTTAAATAATCTACAGTGTTGTGTTACTTCTAAAATAAACCTGGGTACAGTGAGTGTTGTGTGTCGGACAAATGTGGGTAGCTGTACAAATGACATTAGTGCTACTTCGGGGGTGGATCTAGAAATTCACAACCGCTGTGGCAGACGAAGACGGGCGGCGCCAGTTCGCTCGCGACCATGATTAGTGCAACCCAGTCGAAACGTCGGGCAGTAAGTAGCTATGTAACTTGCTACTCCTAATAACATGTGTAGACCCATAAATGCTAATAATTAATTAGTACATAGTGTTGCATTTTTAGAATAATTCTTATTGTTATAATTGTAACAACCTCACTACGAGAATGTAGGCTCGAACCCTTGTATACTCTTATATTAACGCAGTACATTGATGATCTATATATAATTTTAAACTGTCATGACACTTTCAGTTTTCTAATGTGTGTTAACACATTAGAAAACTGAAAGTGTCCAGATATTTACCATTTTGTTTTATTTTCTGATATTTCGGCACTGTTGCCATGATCGCGGCTGCATTCCGTATTGAGTATTGAGTTGAAAACAACATGGTAAATATCCTTGACATTTCCAGTTTTCAAGATGAAGATTTAAATATTTTCTCCAAGATATAAATTCTCTTAAAAACAAAAGAGTCGTTGTCACGTCTCACATTTATCAACAGAATAGTAACGATTTACTTTATTCGTAGAGATTCAAATCGCTTAAGACGAATTCCATAAATTCAAATATAATTTAGCTATTCCCATTCTGAGTACCTTTTGTACTTAGGGTTGTCTGAATTAATGATAGTAAAGGGTAGTAATGTTTGTGAAATCTCTGTTAGACAAACGGTACATGGAACGTCTATCTTGGCCCAACACGCCATCTCAAAACGTAGGGTTATCACTCAGACATTTTTTATGTAGTAAAAAGTCGTTGTTTTAATAGAACAAACAGACACTTTTCTTTTCTATTTAGTTGTATAGAAGTGTAGTGTTGAAGTAAATAGACAAATACTGTTTTGTAACCCTTAACAAACGTATTGCTATTACACTAGACATATTTTTATTTCAAATGTGTAGTGTTCGCGCAAATAAAGGACAGTAGTATTATAATTATTACAGGAAGTAAGGTAATGTTAAGAATCATTCACTTGAATATCCAATCAAGCACTTCAAAAATACTTACTTTCAATTAATAATTGAAATAAAACAAATTTTACCGAGTAAACTGGCGGTTATTCTAAACATTTTATTTAGAGACCCGACGAACACGGGCAAGATACTTAAGTGTTGAGTGTAGTCTCTAAATAACATGTTTAGAATAACAATACACGCGAGTTTTATCCGTAAAATTATTCAGTTTCAAATGTGTAGTGTTCGCGCAAATAATAGACAATACTATGAATAATTGAAAAAGTACCCGTAATCGACGAGCGTGCATGAAGAGGTTGATGAATGTGGATGAAGCGAAAGTGGTATGCCAGGACCGTAGCACATGGCAGGAAGTGATCTCTGCCTACCCCTCAGGGAAAAAGGCGTGATTTTATGTATGTCATCATCATCATCTTTGCGTTTTCCCGGTTGCATCCTTGCGGAGCCCGGGGTCCGCTTTCCTACTCCTAACTCTCCACTTCGCACGGTCTTCGGCATCCTTTATGGAGAGTTTGTTAGCACGCATGTCATCCACTACGACGTCAAGCCAGGCCTTCTTGGGCCTTCCCCTTCTGCCGGGACCCGGCGGTAGCGACATGGCTAGACACTTGTTCCCTACGTAGTTTGCCGGTTTCCGTAAAACATGACCGTACCAACGTAGGCGGCACTCTTGCAGTTTATCAGCGATGTCTCGGACATGAAGGCTGCCGCGAATACGGGAGTTCTTTACGCGATCTGCTCGCGTAACTCCCGACATCCAGCGCAGCATCTTCATCTCCGTGACCCGCAGTTCCTGCTTGTGCCGCTCAAGTAATGGCCATGCTTCACTGCCATATAAGAGAACAGGCCTAATGATGGATTTATAGACCTGTCCCTTCAGCTTAACCGGCATTTTAGGGTCGCAAGTGACGCCGCTCACCTCCCGCCATTTATCCCACGCAGCAGCAATGCGTGCCTTGACGTCGGAGTCGAAGTCGCCGTTCGCGTGGAGTACAGATCCCAGATACTTGAACCGGTCCGTGCGCTCGACCGTGTCTTCGCCTATGCGGACGGACATGGGATCTGTAGTGTTGCAGGCCAAGTACTCTGTCTTCGCCACGTTGAGTTTCAGACCCCGTTCTCAAGCGATTCCTTCCATGTATTAACACGTCTCACCAGCCGTCCCCTGTCCGAGTCCACCAGCGCGATATCATCAGCATACATAAGTAGCCATGGTGGCTGCTCATGGTGGTCTCTGATGCTGTCTGACAATACGTCTAATATCAGGCTGAAGAGGAACGGACTCAGGACGGAGCCTTGGTGTACTCCGACGGTAATACGGAAGGGCAATGTCGCCAACAGCGGTCCTAACTACAGAATCGGAATCACAGTACATGTCTCTAATGATATCAACATACGTTTCTGGCACTCCCTTGGACCTCAGGGCCCACCAAATCATCGCACGCGGAACACAGTCGAAGGCCTTCTCCATGTCCAGAAATAGGAAGTGGAGAGGCGTGTTCTTCGTCCTGTATTTCTCCATGATGATTCTTAGGGCAAAAACGGGGTCCATAGTCCCATGACCGGGGCGGAAACCATATTGACATCCAGAGACAGTGCACTCCTGACGGATTCGAGAGTCTACTATCCGCTCGAATAGTTTCATGGTGTGGGACATGACCTTTATACCGCGATAACTACCGCACTCTTGCACTGATCCCTTGCCCTTGAAGACCGGGGTGATAACACTCAGTCTCCATTGGCGAGGAATCCCGCCGGTGCTGAGTATGCGGTTATAAAGGTCAGTTAGGATGCCCACACCACGACCACCCATTGCCTTCCAGGCTTCGATGGGGACTCCATCGGCTCCGACAGCTTTCCGATTCTTCATGCGGCGAAGAGCATTCTCTACTTCTTCAGGCGTTACCGGTAGCACAAGTCCAAGATTCGGAGGGAGGTCCGGTGGCTGCACTTCTCTATGCTGTTTATTTAACAGCTCGTGGAAGTAAGAGCGCCATCTCTCCTTCACCGCGAGGTCCTCGCATAGTAGGTCACCGTGAGGGTCTTTAACACAGCGGCACTTGGAGATATCCTGTGCCGCTTTGACCCTAGAACGTGCTAATCTATAGATAAGCTTCTGCCTCTCAGACGATTCCAGCCTATCGTAGAGCGGCTGTAGGTGAGCTCGCCTGGCTCTGGCAACAGCTTTCTTTGTTGCACGTTTTGCGGACCTGTATGCGTCGCGATCTTCAGGAGAGTTGGACGCTTGCCACTTTTTAAAGAGGGCTTTCTTCACCCTAGTCTCCCTCTGGACTGCGTCGTTCCACCACCAAGTCTCCTTGTCAAATTTGCGTCCACCCTTAGACGTGCCAAGCACTGACTTCGCCGCTTCGGTTATGGCTGCCTGAATCCTGTCCCAGTGGTTCTGAACTGGTTCGCTCTCAGCCTCAGCGCACTTGTCGCCGATAGCTGAGACGAACACCTGGGATTTGTCTTCGTCAAGCCGCCACCACCTTATTTGACGCCGACAGCGCTCAAAGCTCTTGGCTTTGGGCTTCACGCAGAGATCCATGACAAGTAGACGGTGTTGTGCAGTGAGACTCTCTCCGGGTATGACCTTGCAGTTGACTACTTTGCCGATGTGGTGCCTCCTAGTGAGTAGGAAGTCGATCTGGGTAGCGTGCCGCCCACTCCTGTAGGTGATTAAATGTTCAGGCCTCTTCTGGAAAAACGTGTTCACAATAGCCAGGTCGGCAGCCGAACACAACTGGAGGATGTTCTCCCCTTCAGCGTTGCGTCTGCCGAAACCATAGCCACCATGTACACGCTCGAACTCCTCAGGCTCCTCACCCACATGACCGTTCAGATCGCCCCCAGAACGACTTCCTGAGATGGTGGGATTCCCCGCAGCACCTCTCCAAGTCTGTTCCAGAATGAAGTCTTTTCGGTGTCGCTGCAACCAGCCTGTGGAGCGTATGCGCTTATCAAGTGGGTCGTAACCCCTTCGATCAGCACCGTTACGTCCATTAAGCGGTCGCTGTAGCGTTTCACCTCCAACACGTCATCCTGCAACTCCCCGGACAGCACTACCGCAACCCCGTTCTCTCCACTAGGTGCTCCTGTGTAGATCAGCTTGTAGTCATTCCCAATGGCCCGGGATCTGCTGCCTTTCCACCGAGTCTCCTGCAGGAACGCCACTGCCACCCTCCGCCTGGTGAGTACGTCGGCCAGCTCTCTCGCGCGACCGGTGAGCGTGCCCACGTTCCACGTCGCGAAGCGGAGTTTCCGTGGGGTTGGGGCTAACGTCTTTAGCCGCGTCCGTCCCCAACGCGGTAGCCCTCGCCCACTTGCCACAGGAGTCGGGCGAAACTCCTGCGCGCCGTTTTGCGGCGGCGCCCTATTCCTGGCACTTTTCTTGTATGTTCCTTCCATTTTAAAGTGGCGAGTTTCGCTTTTACGGGAGCGACTGCCGTCCGACCACCCAACCCCGGAGGGAAAGCTGGTGCCAGAGCCTCGTTCGTTGGTCAGCAGGGGTACGTACTTGCACGTGAGGTTGGCTTGGGCCCAAAGATCTTGGTAGGGCCCCATTCCCCCCGTGATTTTATGTATGTATGTATGAATAATTGAAATGTTAATTATAAAAACAATGGCTCAAACTTTATAGTGAGACGTTGTGCGTCCCTGTTTGAGACAAATGATTCGGGTGGAGAGTTTTATTTATTCCGGACAGCCGAGTCTCGGACAAATCGTCTCCTAATGATCATTTCACTCGGCGTACAGCTGTATTGAAACGTGATAGAGTAACTTCGTTAATACATAGCTACATAATACACCGTGAAATGTTAGTGGTTGTTTTCCCGTAGCAGAACGATTCACCTTTAGTAGTACTATCGAATCATGCGAGTTATTTCTTGAAATAAAATGATCACATGTTTTCAATTTTTAAAAAAAATAATCATCCAACTCGACAGTGTGAGAAGCGATAGTTCTTTTTAGAGATGTGTCGTAATCAGGTAAAGCTTACCGCTTATTGGTGATAAAAGCTAAAGAACAACAACGCCCTAAATAAAAAAGCGGTTCGAACGCGCTTACGAGTTTCGTTTCTCCCTTTCGTAAAACCGGTATTTATTGATTTGAATAAAAAAAACTGCACAAATCTGTTGTACTACTAAGATAGATTACTTTTACTGCCGGAAAATAACCACTAAAATTGAAAACTCTGTATAAGCAAGAAAGAAAGAAGAAAAAAAATACCTTTATAGATCACACACCCAAATAAGAAAACACGCGTACAATTGAAATGCACAAAATGTGCTGTAGCGATCTCTAGGTGGCTTCAGCGCTGATATTCTGACAAAAGCACTATCTAATGCGTTATCAGAATAGTCAAATAAATGAATTATTTATTTATTTATACTCCCTCTTGTTTTAAAAGACACACATCACTGCTACAAATTGCTATAATCCTAGTAGCGTGGGTATGAATTTATCTGAGTCACAATTTGCTATGAATACTAAAGATCACTTACGCTCCCTAGGGGTGGAATGAGTCGGTATAAATTAATATGTCAACCACAAGCATTGCGATTAGCGACTGGCAAGCGACCGGTCGCAGGTTCATTCCCGGTACGGAGGGCGTATCAGATGCTATAGAAAAAGAAAACAAGCTTTTTGTTAATAGCATTTTGAGTGATCGGTAGGTAGAGATCTTTTTTAAAATAAATAAATACTTCACGACATACATATATCTAAGACCGTGGTAAGTAGCTTAAGTACTTGTGTTATGGATATTAGAGACTGGGTACACAAATACATTTAAATAGATTAATAATACATCTAGACACGGAACAAGCATCTATGTTCATCAAAAATATATATGCCCCGAGTGGGAATCGGACTCACGACTCTTGGAACCGCCAGCCAGGGTCACTAATCACTGTTCCACTAAGTCAGTTGATTACGCCCGTGAAAATGTCCGCGTCGATTATCATGCAGTTGGTTTAAAAGTAGCCTTATAATATATACTGAGGGTTAAGGCGTATAAGTAGAAGTAGGAAACGTTTATTGACCACATAACATAAACAAAAAAGACGTGTGGCACTCGGGGACTGCCGCGGTATAGCTATTGCATAGCATCGTCCGATTCGTGCGAGTTTCGTAGAGTCGTACAATACGTCTAACCGCACGCACACAAACACCGTGCCGAAGTCTACCAAACTGAAACGACTTTAGACGATTGTGAGGTTTTTTTCGTTACGGAATTTCTTGGTTCGGTCGCCGCGCTTAAAGCCCGCGATAAAAGCTGTGCAATAGCTTAATAGGTATACAACAAATTATATCAATACACAATAACACAAAACTCAATCAAAAACACACATACATGACAGACAAAAGAAATACAAAGAATTAACACGAACAGATAAGGACAGGATGTGGTCAACGAGGTACAGGACTCAGCATGCTGAGGGCAGCTGCAGCGCTAGTATTCTGGCCGTACAGTGCCATCTAGTGAATTTCTTATACGCGTTAACCCTCATTGTATATTAAACAACATTTAAATTGATTCAAAAGACTGAGTTACTCCTGAATTTCTAACGTTATAGTGTATAAAATCGAATTGTATTAGACGTATGGAAGTAATAACTACTGTCTAACCGTCGCTGACATATTTTCAATGAAAGGAAGTAAAACTGTTGCGCTTGCATTTCACATTGTGCTAGTCGAATTGCAACTAACGTTCGAGTGAAAATGCAACGTTACACTTTTATTGACTTTAAGTATAACGTTGCTATTCTATTGTGCTCGAATAACCAGTTATATCTTAGTAACGATGCTTCCGATACCAATTTCGATAAGAGTTAGCCAATTGCGCGTTACGTTACTATAGTGCACAGGTGTGTGCGCAAACAAAGGTGTCCATTTATTTAGTAAATGGAGAGAGATTTCTTGTATTAAAATTTTGTAGATTTTATTTATAAAAATCTCTGGAGTTCTCACTCCATTGATGGTAAGGTTGTGGTCCACATATGAGGCACAATATACCTTATTTAGCCTGTCGACTTTACTCTGAAGCGCCTGTAGAGCCCGGCATTATAATATGAAGACGGGAAAACATGGGATTGAAGTATAAAATAAGTAAAGTAAAGTTAGTTTTTTAAGTATCATAAAAGAGCTTGAAATTGAAAAACACAAGTAATTATGTGATTAATGAAATAAACCAAATTGCTGTTGAAATTATATTTTTAAAAATCACAGCTAACTTAGTAGCAACTACATAGTTCCTTACTACCTGACGTTTCACTGGATTGCACCAATCAGCTACGTACGTTATAGTAGCTGTACTTGTTACTCTTTTAAACGTATGAAGACCTATAGTGAACATTATTACATACATTAATATCAAGAGAAAATGTGATAGTAACAATCCAAAATGCTTAATTTCACACAAGCCATACAAACTCGCATTACCCCTGAAACATTGCTAGCTTCTACCACAGCTGCAATAAACTCGTTAGATGCAGCGTCGGACGCGCTAGCGTTAACGAGAGTATCATTACCGTAAAGAAAATGAAGTGGCCGTGGAATAGGGCTGTCCATTCTTCCGGGATTCCCCGGATTCTCCAATGTTTGAATGGAATTCGGGTACCGTCCGGGACACTGCTTTGATTTTGAATGCAGCCCTAAAGATAACGGTGGAACAGTGGTTAGTGACCCTGGCTGGCGATTCCAAGAGTCGTGGGTTCGATTCCCACCCGGGACACATATTTGTGTGACGAACATCGGTGTTTGTTCCGTGTCTAAGTGTGTTTTTAAATATATTTAAGTTTATTTGTGTAGCCACTGTTGATTCTGAAACTGTAGGACAAGTGCATAAGCTACTTACCACGGAATCAGATCAATGTATGTGATGTTGTGTAATATTTTATTATTTTTTTTTTTTTTTTTTTTGCTGGCAACACTGGCCATACTAGACGTCAAATGTCTCAGCTGATTTTAATTTATTGAAATAAATTGTTTTAAATAGAAAATAATTAGTAAATTCGACGTAAATATACTTATTGTAAGTTAATTTATAAGTGACAGTGTTCGCAACGATAAAGTGCAAGTTTTACTTAATCTTCGTCACAGTTCAAAATTTAACGGCGATCCAGTGACCAAACAGCGGACTTCTACACACTCAAACCGGGGGAGTACTTGTTTTTTATTCCGTTTTAACTGTTATACACAACATTTAATAACAGACCTACACACTACAGACAAGTGATATTGTGTTTTTCGCCCATACGCGAGATTCGCCTAATATCAAGACACCGGCATTGTTGTACCTCTCTTTACTTGACGAAAGTCAATAAAAGTTGAGATTAACCAACTCCCTGCCTTACACATACACCTACTACACGACCTCAATACAACTAATCTCGAAATTAAGACCATAAGTCATAAAGTAACTTGCTTTAAGCATACCTTTTGTATAATTTAATCTTAAATACAGGTTAGGTACACATTTTATAACTTACTTCTTAAGCTTAGTTTATAACTTAATTAAATCAATTTCAGGAAAGGATAACATACAGAGGAAACTAAAATGATGACCCGAAAGGCCACTACTCAAGATTTGGAGTTGAAATTAAGACGGGCTCTGAAAGAAATTGAACAACTAAAAAAAGAAAACCAGCAACTTCTTCGGGAGCGGGAAGACAATGAGGAGGAATCTTTAAAGATTCTCAACTGTAACAAACAGCTCAAGAGTGAACTCTCAAAACTGCATGAGCAACTGGTGGATGTAGCGGATCACCGGGACCAGCTCCTTGGCACGGTCAGGAACTTTGACCAGTGCAGTGATGAGTATGAGCGGACCCTGGAGCGCATCCACGACCTCGAGGTGGATCTCCGTGATGCCAACAGGACCATACAGCAGTATGAAGAGGACATCCGGAGTCAAGAGATGACTCATACAACGAGCCTATATGAAGAGTTGGTTGGGTCTCCGGCAGCCCACACATTCTGTAACCCTCCTGATGCAGATTGTTCAGCTTTAGTGACTAGTGTGCCTAGATTAAGTAGTAGGAATAAATTAAGGAAATATATTAAAATTAATAACTTTATCAAAAAAACTGACAAATTAATTAAACGTCAGAAATGTTTTAAAAAAAATGTGGTCTTGAGGAAACAACGGGCAGATTTGATAGATAGCCTAGAATTATATAGTAAAAAATTAGATGAATGTAGATGTAAGTATGACATTGACACAGCTGAGTTGAATACAAATATTTCACGGTTGCACAACAATCTTGAAAGTTTGACTGACAAATATAAGTCTGCTCAGGCACAAATCCACTAAAAATAAATCTATAGTTAATTTTATTAACTCTGACCACTGTGGTCAAATGGCAGCTTTTGAGCATCACTGGACTCCTATGCCATCTGTCATAACATGCAGACCAATAACTACAAGTCGAATAGAAAAATTTAAAAATAATATTAGCTATAAAGTTTCTGTAATGGACTATCAAGCAAACCTTAACAGTAATCAGTTATATAACAAATTGTTTAATGCTGTAGAAAAAGAGTTTAACGAAATATTTACCAAAAAAGAAATTAAAATTAATAGCTCTAAAATAAAATTTAGTAATTGGGCTACAACAGGGATATATACAAGTAGACGGAGACTTTTTGAACTATATGATCTCAAAGCCAACTCTAAAGACCCGGCCCTTACAGATTATATAAGAAACTATTCTAAAATTTTTAAAAATCGTGTGCAGTAGCTAAATCACTCTATTTGAAAAATAAAATACACAATGCTACTAACAAAAGTAAGGCCACCTGGCAAATCATAAATAAAGAGACTTGCAAAAACAATACTCAAAATCACAAGATTTCTCTTAAAGTAAATGATGTAATATTAGATTCTGATGCTGATATAGCTAATGCATTTCAATCATATTTCTCAAATATAGCTGTTACAACGACAAGTAGTTTGTCTTCTAGTCCGATTCTTGCTCAATCGCTTTTAAAGACTCATGTAAGTGAATGCGCGTCTTCCTTCAATTTTGACTACATAAATGCGCAAGTAGTTGTGAAAACCTTTAAAGAACTTAACTTAAAAAAGTCAGAGGACTTATGGGGACTCTCAGTGGACATACTAAAAAATATAATATATACAGTTGCTCCACTTTTAGCAAAAACATTCAACAAATGTGTTAATGAAGGCGGTTTTCCCGATTTAATGAAGTTAAGCAAAATCATTCCTTTGTTTAAATCAGGTGATGATAGTGACCCATCTAATTTCAGACCTATATCCCTACTACCAGCATTTAGTAAAATTTTTGAAAAAGTTGTATTTAGTCAACTGCTAAGCCATTTTAATTTAAACAATTTATTACATAAAAATCAATATGGATTCACTAAAGGGAAATCCACAACAGATGCTGGAGTAGCTCTTATTAAACATATTTTTGATGCATGGGAAAGTAAGCAGGATGCCATAGGCATTTTCTGCGACCTATCCAAGGCGTTTGATTGTGTTAATCATCAAACCCTGCTACTCAAATTACGCCATTATGGCATCTCGGGTAACGCACTTAGTCTAATTCAATCATACCTAACAGGCAGAACCCAAAAAGTGAATGTAAACGGGACTAGTTCTTCTGGCGCCCCATTAGTTATGGGAGTGCCACAGGGCTCGATATTGGGGCCTCTATTATTTATCATTTACATTAACGATCTCCCTTTCTTTACCAAAGACACATGTGAGATAGTTTTGTTTGCAGATGATACATCACTTCTATTTAAGATGGACAGACAGCAAGAAAATGTTGACGACGTAAACAAAGCTCTCTCACGAGTCCTGCACTGGTTTAATACTAACAATCTAATGTTGAATGCCAATAAAACCAAATGTGTCAAGTTTTCAATGCCCAATGTAAGACAAGTCAGTACCATAATCAAAATGAACAATGATCCCATTGAAGTCCTAAACTCAACGGTGTTCCTTGGAATCACTCTAGATTCTAAATTGCAATGGGGACCCCATATTGGTACCCTGGCAGGAAGACTTAGCTCTGCAGCATATGCTGTTAGAAAAATTCGACAATTAACTGATGTTGAAACGGCAAGATTAGTTTATTTCAGTTACTTTCACAGCGTTATGTCCTATGGTTTGCTTTTATGGGGATCAGCTGCTGATATCCATAGTATATTTGTATTGCAAAAAAGAGCAGTAAGAGCCATATATAACCTCAAACGGCGTGATTCTCTTAGAGATCGGTTCAAAGAGTATAATATTCTCACAGTGGCCTCCCAATACATTCTTGACTGCTTAATGTATGTGTATAAAAATATACAATACATTCCTAAAAAATCTGATAATCACCAATTCAATACAAGAAATAAACATAAATTTGCTATTTCACATTTTAGACTAAGTAAAGTTAATAGCTCCTTTGTTGGACTAGGTGTAAAAATTTTCAATAAATTACCTGATTGTGTTACTAAACTACCTATACAGCAATTTAAAACATGTATTAAGAATGGTCTTCTTAAAAAAGGCTACTATAAAGTAGAAGATTATCTCAATGATAAATATGCATGGACTAATAGTTTAAATTAAATTTTTGACATTAAATATGATGACATTATATTGTTATTAATTTATTATTAATTTTGACATTTATCATGAACTTTTGTTCTAATTATTATTATATTAGTAAATTTTTTATAAGGCAATGGCTGTAATTATTAAAATTCTACCTATGTAAGCTTTATCATGCAGGCTGGATTTGTTATAGTATTCTGAACATTGTTATCTTTGCTCTGTTTTTTTTTTTTTTAATTTTAATTATCGTTATTTCTAAAACTAGTAAATATAGAATATGGTACTTTTTGCTATGGCACACCCAGACTGTATGACTTGGCTCATTTACAATTTGTAACATGATTGTCGCTTAAAAAGAGTAACTATCGAGTTTCTTGCCGGAGTCTTCTCGGTAGAATCGGCGTTCCGAACCGGTGGTAGAATCTTATTATTAGTAATGTGACGATTTATAAGTGCATGTAAATTGCCTATATAAATAAAGACATTTTTGATTTTGATTTTGATTTTGATTTATATTTAAGGGGTCCTGGTAAACGGATGTTTATGGGCGTGGTTTTTATTTTGGATGACTTCACTCCACCTCGTGGTGAGTGAGAGTCCACATATGACGTCGACAGGCACAATATAACATATTGAGCCTGTCGCCCTCACCTTGAAGGCCTGCATAGATGCCATTTCTTGCCCCGCCTAAAACTTCCGGGGGAGACACCTCGAGCAAAATTTAAAAGAATTAAGTGCTAAGGATTGCTATAGCATAAGAAACCATATTTTGACCATATGTCTCTGGCTCTTGTTTTCCCTCCCTCCTATGATCCCGGGCTCTTCAGGCGGGGCGTGAAACGGCATTTAAGCAGGCCTTCAGGATGAGTGCGACAGGCTCAATACGATATATTGTGCCTGTCAACCTCATATTTGGATCTCACTACCGCTTACCATCAAGTGGAGTGAGGTCAACTTGTTAGCCTTTTATAAAAAAAAAAAAACTTTTGCCGTATTTATCCGGGGTCAGCAATTCACCTAAAAGGTGATGGCAGCCCTAGCCTAGATCTAAAGATTGGAGAATCGCCAGAGAGTTGTATGTGGTACGGTGGATGCTGTTTTGTGTCTAAGTGCATAAATTAGGGATTATCTGGACTGATTTGATGATACTTTAATGCTGGTTTAGTTGATCTACTCGTTGGTCTATTGATGGCATGCGGGTAAGAACTAAAACCATTTCATCATCAGTTAATACGTAACTTAATAACGTTGTTTCTCATGTACTATCAGCAACGCTGGCGGTCGACCACCTATAAGGTGAAAATCGCTTGGCGCTTACGCGTCTGTCAGAGCAAGCCCCGCCAAAATTGTGGTCCGAGAGCCTGCAAGAATTTTTCGGTAGGTATATGAGGCAAGCTGAAAACTTGTCCTATACCTTTAATATTATAAACCAACACAAAACCGCAGACCTGGCTGAGTAGCGGGGCCAAACCAAACCCCCAATTTAGTTTATTTAAAAACATATTTTATAATCCAAAAAAAATATAATTTGTCAGCTCACCTGACAGGTAGAAGTTCCATCGAAATGATTTGTCTTAGTGAGTCTTATTTTTTAGTTATAAATAAAAAGATGAAAAATATTTTTGGGGGTTTGCTTTAGCCCCGCTACTCACCAGCCAGGTCTGCAGTTTCGTACTGGGATATAATAGGAGAGGTACAGGATAAGTTTTCAGCTTGCCTCAAATATCTACCAAAAAATTCTTTCTAGCTCTCCTACTATTGGAACGTTTTTGCTTGGATTTTGACAGATTTTCTTCAAGTGCTCTTCTATTGGCCAGTGGGCGGGGCTAATGGCGTTTAAAGAAATCTGTTTGAAAAGTGTACTACCGCCAAAATTTCCGGTTGTACCTATATAAGGGTGTATTTTACTTCCATCATCATTATCATCAGCCCATTCCTGTCCACTGCTGGACATAGGCCTCTCCAAATGCACGTCTCTATCCTCGGCCACTCGTATATGTGAATTCGAATATTGTTTCTGATATTTGTATGTACTACTCAGCATGGTATCAGAACAATAATATGTATGATGTTGAATGAAATTTTACACATAAATAGGATGTGTTATTAACCCATTTAAGTGAATTGTTCAGTATTCTATTGTTGTCTCTATCCTTTAGCTACTTATCTCAGAATTATAACAATGTATGAGACGTGACGAGAAATTGAATTAATGAATATTCATTCTTTAGGCTGCCCGCCCACATCCGAAAATCGGTGACAGACTTTTTGCCGGAGATAAATGGAACGTACTGATTTCAATGGCGTAACGCAATCGTCCTACAAAAAGTCGGTCGAATATATCATACAAAATAAAGTCGGCCGGACTATCGGTCCTACAAAGAATTGGACGTAGGCGGACAGTCTTAGGGATTAAGACTACGAGATGGTTATATCTGCAAACCATATACGGACTCCCACAGCCCACTATCCCCAGTTCAATTATTCATGGACCCCATAACTCTGCGTAGTCGGTTTAAACACATAATGCTATTGAATAAAATATGACCTGTTTGGCACGGTAGCAGAGATTAAACTGAAATTTGATTATTAATGGACCTTATTCGGTGGACATAGGAGTTCATTACTGTCAAATATAGGCTATTGCTTGCTTTGTGGGCTTCACGATTTAGTATTCGTGTGACTATCCTGCTCTACAAGACGTAGACAGACAGAGACACGAATAAAAACCTTCGCCGTAGTCCTCTAATGTAGCCCCAGGGTAAGTGGGGTCGGCGCAACATGTTTTTTTCTTCCACTCAGGTCTATCATTCGTCAGCTCTGTGTCTGCTCCTTTCACACCCATATCATCTCTCACGTAAATCATCCATGTCTGTATTTTGAAATTTTTTTCCTAATCGACTTACGATGATGGCTTGGAGTAGCCTTGTCATCATCACCGGACTTGCGGGGGAGCGGATGGCTCTCACCCCAAAATTTTGAACGACGTTTGCCTAAGGGTGCCCCCTAGCGGGGACCTTTGTTTAGGGCGTCGTTGGGCGGTTTGACATTTTATTTTAATTTTATTATGTATTGTAATCTGACGTTATCATTGTCTCTTTCTATTATTTGATTACTGAAATTGCTATTGTTTAAATTAGTTTGATCGCAGCCATAATTATTTAATTTACCTGCTACTGCTACTCTTTATGCGTTTTGACTAGCATGCAGCCATTTTGGAAAACTCTAAGACAGCATGCCATCATTACCTAGTATAAAGCAAAGTCGATTCCCGCGTCTGTCTGTTCATACATACATACATAAAATCACGCCTTTTTCCCAGAGGGGTAGGCAGATATCACTTCCAGCGATCCACTTTTCACCTCTGTGAGAAACGTGACGTGACAGGTTGTGGACCACGTCGCCGCCATTCTGCCTTGCATGCATTAACAAGGTCATTGCGTTCCCACGAGTAGCAAGGATATATGACGGGGGAAGAAAAGGTGAGAAAGGATACTATAGCCTCGGATGATTAGGACTGAGTCGATCGTAGCTCGAGGAGCCGTGGTCGCTTACCCGTATACCGTTCACCAACCACCGGACAGGTAGTTGTGACTGGTATCCCCTGACTGAATGTATGTATGCTTTAATACTTAAAACTACGCAACGGATTTTATGGGTTTTTTTAGTACGGATTATAGTAGGAGGGATTCAAGAGGAAGGTTTTTATGTACAGTCAGCCAAATAAGTGGTCTACCACTTTTGACAAAAGTTTCTGTGAGATGTGACGATCGCTAAGGTTGGCAATGGTCACTGACACAATCTTATTGCCAGGAAAAATTGACCTTGTTATTTCATGACGTCCAGACGAATCTCAACCTTTTGGATGGTAGACCACATTTTTGGCGGACTCTACAATATACCCGAATCGAGGACAGGTCACCAGTTTTGAAAAAATCAATGTCTTCTTCGGCCAGTACAAGACACAAATTCTAGACTTAACTGTTCAGGGGGTCATTAGTATAATAAGTGTTTAATAAGGGCCTCGTTACACAAACGGTGAGCGAAGGCGCTGGCATAACGCCAGACGCGAACCGTTGCCGTTGTCTTAGTTATTTAACTGAACATTCTTCCTCGACCCTCGTTTTGTTGCTATTTTTAAGAACTCTTTATTTTACACTTCGATTTTCCAGTCTGCCGTCTCCTTGTGTGGCTTTTACGGTGTTTACTCTTCTGTTTAACGACGGAGTATTGTCTATTTTTGGGTGAGTTGCATTTTGTATTAATTTCAACGAATTCAATTCGCGTGTCGTAAGATGATATAGATATTTATGTAGAGAACCTACTCCCGTCCCTTCATGCTCTTATTGGTCTGGTTATGACGGGTGACTGCTAATAATAAATAATAATAATATACACACGGAAATAAGGACGGAATAAAGGAGGAAATATTGATCAGCTAAAAATAACTTAACATCTGACGAACGATGAAAAAGTCACAAAAAATCTTTTAGAGTAAAATCCCAGGGCCACCAGACGTCACATATTTTCTGACGAATGAAATGTGGACCATTAAGTAGTGTCAGTATGAACTAAAAACGCATGCCTATACCCGCTAGCTTGCTTAGCCGCTCAATTTTCAGATACCAGATAATCAAGGTATGTACGTAAAATAATTATTTACCTGACGTAAATTCTCCAGGCAGATATTTACGTAAATTCTAGGCAATATCCTCAAAAATAAGTCGCCAATACTCCCAGACAGTTTACGTCGGCCGCATTGCTTTGAAGACGCATTAAAGCTCCCAAAATAATTACTTAACTTCACGTTTATTCTGATAACTGACTAATGTTTTTACGTACATTGATTACCTGATATCTGAAGTTTGGCCTTTGTACATGCTTTCTTAGTACATGTATACTAACACTACTTATTCGTCCAATGTTTCATAATCTGGTATTACACAGTGGTTTAAAATTACCCTTTCCCACGGTCAAAAATAAAAAAAGAATTCAATTTTTCCCAATAGCTTGGACATTAAATCATGTCGAACAAAACTTGACCGTCTCTGAATAATGCCTCGTAAAAATTCATGCCGCTTTCTTTGATTGCAAAAGCTTCGGGATTCGATTCCGGAGCGGAAATGAAACGGCGAAAAAGTTTTGTAACGTTTATATTATGCCTAGAAATGCTAGTATTCAAGATCAAGAGGTTTTGGATTCAAAATCCGGTCGCCCAAAAAGGATCTAAGTATTTGTGCTTATGTATATTATTATGTTATCTGTGCTATGGATTCTTCTTTTACGCAAACCCATTCCCAAAAGTCTGATTAATTCAACTTATTCGATATTGACCGATAGTAGGAAAAAAGTGTTTTATAGGTATATCACTAATGACACGCTTCGGATATATTTTACACGGGAAGCTACTTTGCTTTATACAATGTAGTGATTATTTTAAAAGTTTCGAAAACTATAACCCGATTTTGTTTAATAGTATTTAGCTTCATAAGGATATAATGTAACACAGTAATTCATTTTCTGAATAGTTCAAATTCGTGATTCTTCCACGACAAAATGCTAAGTAAAAGTCTTTTAAGCAAGTATGTTTAGTTTAAGATCAGGGTCGATTACGTTTGATGTTGCCATCCACCCGAATAGAAGAATAGAAATATTCTATGGCAAAAAAGTCAAAGTTGCAGAAAAGGATAAAGTAGAGCCAATTTCGTTAATATCAAATATATAACAACACCACCATTAAACACACAGTTGGATCCCCCAAATTACCCAACATAAACACAACATGTGGGGCAAAGATTGCGTAAATGCAATGCACGACCAATTTTGATCTATCCATTGAATTTACATGACAAAGAGGTCTCATACAGGGCCCGCAACCCGCGTGAATGCTAATAGGACAGGCAGCCGGCGATCAATGGGGAACTACCCTAGTACTGAGTTAAATTAGGTATTGGACTGAGATGTAAAGAGAATATGTCAAGTCTCAGAGTTGATAATCTCTCCTTGGACACGATCGGTGTAGTTTATATTTATGCTTAGTATTTAATTATTCAGTAAGTAAAGTTTTGTGGGACTACTTCGATTCAAAATGTCAGCCACTACATAGTGTAAAGCAAAGTCGCTTTACCGCGTCGGTCTATCCCTAAATATGCTTAAATCTTTTAGACTACAATACGGATTTTGATGTATTTTTAATAGATAAAGGGATTTAAGAGCACCACCTACCATAAGCACAGTACCATTTTAACACAATTCAAACACAGTCAGTAAATCGTTAAAACTCTAATCTTACATAAAAAATAACGTAATGGTAATATAGTAATTATTGGGTCGCTAAAACCTATTAGGTAAAACAGCGTGTTCACACCTAGCGATTTTTGGGCGATTTCGATCGCGGCGATATCGCCCAAAAAACGCTAGGTGTGAACAGGCATTAAACTCCACTAATGCCACCCATTTTTTAAATTTGTTTCAATGTTTAAATAGTATGTTAAGTGGAAATAAGTATATGGTATCTCCTGGGATCAAAAATGTTTCTTAATCTTATCTATCAAGTTAACACCCTCATTGTTTAAGCGTTACATCCCTGAACATTCTTCTCAGACATAATATACGGAATCATTGACACAAATACCCTGGCTTGTTTGAATATACGAGCGACGTTCCTATTCACAATTAGCCGTCTATTGAAATGAGCGTCCCATGGCGCAAGGTGAGATCGACATCACATTATTACTAATAGAATCTATTATAATATTATTGTACAATTAAGTAACTCATCACTATTTACGTTCTCTTACAGATAAACATAGGTAAAGGGTAATAAGTTTTACAGGAACGGATAGAGGCGCGTATTTCATCATCTTCAGCCCACATACGTCCCTACTATTGGGCACGAAACCTAAACTAGGAAGACCTTTTCTTCCTTAGTCAACCACAGTGGCCATGTGCGGGCTGGCCGACTTTTAAACCTTAGAATTTCTTCGTAGGTGTGCAGGTTTCCTTACGATGTTTACCTTCACCTTTAAAGCGAGAAATAATCGTAAATATTACCACGTAGTACGTGGAAATATTTAATTCCAAACCTGTTATGTTTCTAGCCAACCACTATATCGGATATTTCTGTTTATTTAAATGTTACACACGAGAACTCTAATAGATAGATATCTATAGAGATAGAGAGCGTAGAAGAAGATTGATTACCATAAGTGTTCTAATGATTAAGATCTACATCAAAATAACTCTCGTATGTGTAAATTCCAATGTCTCATTAAATACAAACATATTATTATAGAACTAACTTTATCGCATGAATATAATAATAATATCGCAAAATAATCTATACTTTAATATTATAAAGCTGAAAGTTTGTTTGTTTATTTGAACGCGCTAATCTCAGGAACTACTGGTCCGATTAAAAACAATTTTTTTGTGTTGGTTAGACCATTTATTGAGGAAGGCTTTAGGCTAAATAGTATTACGCAGAAACCTACAGGAGCAAATAAACACTGAAAAAGGGGTAAAAAACGGGGGAAAACGCGGACGAACTCGCTGGCACGACTAATATCGCATAAATATAAGTATCAGTAATGTTATAACTAAAAATAAAAACGACAGAAATGTACATACACATTTAGTTAATGCACAAATGTAATTTAATTTTAGTCCAACTAAAACACAAGCAAATTTAACCAGCGAAATTCGCGAGTAAAAACTACGTAACATAAATGAAAAGTAAACAAATTTAACTCACAGACAAGTAACACACAGTGTTTACTAATGCATGTTAGGAACCCTGAGTAAGCAGCTTGAAGGCAGAGGGAAAACATGAGCTGGACAAACATGGCTCTACAACCAGGCAGTAGTAAGATACTGTAGTTGTTTTGTTGTTCAAATAAATAGCAACAATTGTGGAGTTAGCTGTTGTGTACACTGGCTTCACATTCACAGAGTTTTATTAATATTTTGCTTAGTACTAAATATTAGTCTTTGTCTACACGCGTTATTAGGAGTAGCAAATTACATAGAAGACGGGCGCCGCCAGTTCGCTGCGACCACGATTGGTGTAACCCAGTCGAAACGTCGGGCGCGAGTAAGTAGCTATGTAATTTGCTACTCCTAATAACGCGTGTAGACCCATAAAGATAAAATTTGGTATAATGGAACGCGAAAGTCTAAAATCTTACATTTTGCTTAGTAATACTAAATATAAATACTTAATATTCAATGAAAATAAAAACACGAAAATGTATTTGGCTCCTTCACATGTGTTTAGTGGCAACCATTCACATGTATTTAGTTTCATCCCAATAGGATTCATTGGTTTGGAACTCATTTTTAGATTCAAGATTTTGGCTCGTTATATATTCTTTGACAAATCCACGATCCTTTTGACGCGATTTACATGCCTAACCTATGAATTCAGTGCGTACCTCGCGTTAAGCTATAACTTTTATCATGCGCACACCTTATATTCTCTCAAATGTCTATAACCTTATTCGTACCTTTTACATACTGGCACATCACTATCTAAATAATGCTTTTCTTCTAATAAGGCCTAGACAGCAGCTCCCATAAAAACCAGTCCGAAAAACGCAAAGGCATAATTGCGTCAAATTGTTCTCATCTCTCATTTTAAATGGAATCTAGAAAGCACCGCCGTTTGTGTTTAATCTTTTTCAGCAATTTCACGCAAAAAGAGCCCGCATATTCCTGTGTACTACACCCTGTTGTTTGCTCCAAAAATGAGCTCCCCCTGTTTATTGACGCCTGGTAATAAGCACAGCATGACTGAACATAAAATTCTCCCTATCGAGTTTTGCGGTCAACAATGTCAAAGGATTCTTTATTAATTACTTGCTTCCAGAACGCCTCCTTTCGCCTAGAGACGTTTTTATAGGTTTTACAGTTTATATATATCAATTTATGTAGGTAATCCCTTTAACGCAGCTGATTTTTTCTTCATTCTTTTCGTTTTCAGTTTTCATTTCAGAAATTTTGGGTTTACAAGCTAATTTTTGAAATTTTTACTATTTAGGGATCACTGTTAGCTACATGAGAATCATTTAGCTAAATCTGCTGATGTTACAGGTTCGTGTATAAAGACCAGTCTAGCCAAGCCTTTATTACTATTATTTATTTGTGTTTGTAATTACTTGATACCCGTGACTTGTAAATGCGAGACAAAAGTCTTACACAAAGATATCTCACCGGTCGTGCAGTTTAACTGGCTTAAGAGCGTTAAGGAACAAAGAGTAAACTTGTGCACTATAAAATATCATTTTAATAATCAGATGGTCTCCGATAATATACACTGTCCTGGAACATCTTACAAAAAAGTTACTTGAAAAATTAACAGCTGTCAATTTCTGAATCTAAATTGCCACTAACTATTCTTAAAAAGAAAAAACTGCATCCGTTTACCATTGCAAGTGGACTTCCCAATTCCAATAATATCAACCAATCAACCGACGGCCATATCTTAATTAAAAATTAAACCTTCTTTCTCGTCCGCTATTGTTTTTCTTTTCTGAGACGCGGCGGGTAAAATATCGGAGGAATACTTCGGTGTATCGGCGAGACAATGTGCGCTCGATATTATCGGATTCTCTCCCTCAGGATTATGGGAGCCTGGTAGCTGCGGTGCGGTAGGGATGGCTTTTGTTCTTATTTTTTCGCTAGATTTTTTATTTTTTTGACGATATAGGACAATGTACAAAGGATTTTTGAAGAAGAAATGGGAATGTGACGTTTAAATAACACTGAAGAACACAATGCTTGTCCATTATTAAATCAAATGATTCTTCTTCCTATTTTTTCTTCGTTATTTTCCTTAAAATCGCAAAACAAAAATGTAACTCACCATTACCTGTCTAATTGAATTATCAATTGTCATAACCATGTTGTAAGTTTATGTATGCCTTTTTCTTATTCTTGCTTCATATACCAGAATGAGGTGTGCTACATTCAAAATTCTTTTGAAATATAATAGGTAGGTATGTAATTTATAGTAGTATTATCATCATCATCATCATCAGCCCTGTTTCGTCCACTGCTGGACATAGGCCTCTCCAAACGCTCGCCACTTATAGTAGTATAGTATAGTAGTATTTTTTTATAATGAAGCAATTACAAAATACTACAAAATAAGTACACTAGTATTCAATGCCAAAACTATCGACATCTCTTCGCAGCAAGCCCTAACTTGTTCGAAATAGCGGCTTCAGAAAATATTTTTCTAAAGGGACGGAAGCTTTAGTCGCCCTTAAGAAAATTAAACTTTTGCGAGCTTAGACGTTAGACTTCACCTTCCAAATATGTACATATAAATGAAGAGCTTAGGAGTTTGATAAGTTTGGGAGCCTTTTGAAGCAGCTAAATGTTGTATGTGAGTTCTTTGAAAGATAAACGCTTGGTTGTTACATTGAACAAAGAAAATTTTCTTTCAAAGGTTAGGCACACCTAGAGAGATTATCAAGCTTTTAAGCTTGATAATAATAATAATATGAAACATTCTTTGTTTTTAATTTATATCGTATTGTATATTTAACAATATATATATTAACTTCTAGAGAGCAATATATATAAATAGATCAAACGATGTTTATTTATCAGGAAACTGCAGTAGTGACCTATTACGCCTATGCATATGCATGGTTAAGCTATGGTGTCTCTCTGTGGGGAAATAGTACAGATATTGATAGCCTTTTTATATTACAAAAGAAACTAATTAGAATCATAGCAAACATAGAACAAACTGAAAGTTGTAAATCATATTTCCAAAAATACCAAATACTTACCCTTCCGTGCATATATATTTTTGAAGTTTGTAAATTTGTAAGAAAGCATCCTAATTTTTATACAAAACGTAAAGACAATCCTTCCACTTACCACCTGCGCCATAGAGATAAACTAAACTTACCAGCCTCTCAAATGACACTTCATACAAATAGCCCTTTTGTAATGTCGATAAAGATATATAATAAACTACCTAATAATATCAAGAATGGAACAAACGAGAAACAATTTATAAAAACCCTTAAACAATTTCTTATTAGCAAAGCTTACTATACTCTAAAAGAATATTTTACTGATAAAATGTAAATACTAAACTCATTGCAAAATAATACAGAAAAGGATAAATATATAGCTACAAATACGAGGTTATAAATAATCTAAATATTTTAAGCTTGTTATATATATTAAATATAGTAAGTTATAATATAATATAAAAGGATATAATTTAATATGATATTTAGTCTAAGGGAATTTCTTATGTACTTTTATTTCTTTAAAAGTTACCATAAAAATACAGCGTCCTCTCTTCAATTTCATTTGCAGTGCCCTAGCAGGGTCTATAATGTATCTATAATTACTACCCTAACACCTTGTAAACACTTATAGAAGCAATAAAGTATTGAGTATTGAGTATTGAGTATCAGATCAATCGACTTGTGATAAAAATCTTTATTTATTAGAATTCCTCAAATTATACCTCAGCATTGTACTCAACCTACATCAAATAAATGCATTCAAACAATACCCTACACCAATACAATTATATAAGCAAGCAAAACATATCTTTTTCATCGAATGTATTCTATAATACTTATATTTTATTATCTTACTGTAAAATACATCACAATTTTTACAATCATCAACTTTCTTACATACGAGAACATCACATAACCGCGTGATCCACAAACTACCAAGAAGTGACGCTCAATGAAATTAATTCTTCTGTCTGTATAACCTTTATTTATTTAGGCACCTCATAAAAGCCTTCCTGGCGTTATGATAATATTTGCACAACCTCACCCTAGCCTTTACTAGATAAATACACACACACTATTTGCTATAGCTAGTGAGTAAAATTACGTCCTATTTCAGTTGACGTTAAAACCGAAACTGAATGAAGTAAAGGTTTTCAGCGTCGCTTTTGAACTAAGCTTTGATAGACTGGGGGAAAGGTAGTGAATTCGATAGCAGTATTGGTTTAATTTTAATATTAATATGGATGTAATAATCCGAAACAAAAATAGTACTATTTGACTTTATATCATCACTAGCTTTCCGCCCGCGACTCCGTGCGCGTAGAAACGTCTCTACGTTTAACGGGTAAAACATTACTTGCGTTATTATAGCGCTGTTAAAAATTAACCTATATTCTTTCTCATGCTCTGGACAATATCTGCACCAAATTCCATTTGAATCGGTTCAGTATTCTATGCGTGATTGCGTAACAGACGGACAGTTACTTTCGCATTTATAATATTTGTAATAGTATAAGATCCCGCTGCAAAATCACTACGTTCATACTGTGGTTAATGAAACTACATTTTTTCCATATTTACATGAATAGGAGAATATACTTTCAAGAAGCTGCCAATCGAAAAGTGCCCGCAAGTAATTTTATTTAATATAATGTTAATTAATTTTTGGAAAAAAATTTCGTTCCCTTATTTGCTTGATGAAATATCATCCATTTCAAAGCAGTGAACGTAAAAAGTAGGGAAAACTATGGTTGCCGCTGCCCTTTTGGCCGCAACCTCATCGCAGCCAGGTATGAACAGGTATAACTTTGTAATACTTTTTCGTTCATGACGTATATTGATAATTTTAATATGAAATGAAAGCTTTTTTTTTTCTAAGTATGATATTATGAGGTTGCCTTTGGAAAAGTGACCGCAAATAGGAGTTGCCAGCTTTTAAAAATGCTAAAATAAAAAAAAAAGTGAAAGACAGTGAGCGCACAACGTTGCTTGCTAAACAAGGATGGCGAATGCCAGCTGTATTCGTGTTCAAAGCTATTACGCAGGCGTCAACGAGAGATATGAACTGCAGTAGGAACTGGTCGTTTAATGATCCATATTTATATCACAGTTACGTGTCCAACTTAACCTCCCATCGTGAAAATAAGTACAATTATCATGCATTTAAGGGCTATATACTTCAATACTTTTAGGTAGGATGGAGATTATTTCTGATCATCTGTATGAATGTTCGGCCTGCTGTATTCGCAAATGCACTAAGACATTGGTATTTTCATTCTGTCTAAGTACCAGGTACTTATTTGATGATATTTCATCATGCAAATAAGTGAACGAATTTTTTTTCCAAAAATTAATTAACATTATATTAAATAAAATTACTTGCGGGCACTTTTCGATTGGCAGCTTCTTGTAAGTATATTCTCCTATTCATGTAAATATGGAAAAAATGTAGTTTCATTAACCACAGTATGAACGTAGTGATTTTGCAGCGGGATCTTATACTATAAGGATTATGAGCCCATCTCAGTCCACTCCCGGACATAGGCCTTTCCAAATATATTAACTGTTTAAATAAGGTCTACTAACACATAGTTCTAAGACAATCCGATAAAAACTTACTAGGTAGCCCATATAACATATTCAGTTAAAAAAATAACTTACGTTACTAGTCAGTAGACTAGTCCTCACTATATGTGTAGTAAATTTCAATCAAATTCAAAGGTTCAGTAGTAATGATGCGAAAGCGCAGACACAAACTTCAGAATTACTCTTGTATTATTTTGCAAGTAAGAATAGGCACGGAGTTATAACACTGCCAATTTCCTTACAAAAGTGGAAGCACGTCATTCTTGTTGGAAAAACATAATTATCATACACGTGATTAATTCGTTAAATAATGTGTAATATTTCATGGCGTCCTGGTAGCGCGGTAGCGTTGGCTTTGGTCTTTTATTTAAGGGTACCGTAGCCAAATGACAAAACCTTATAGATCCGTCATATCTGTTTGTGTATCCGTCCGTATGTCACAACCACTTTGTTCTGAAACTATAAGAACTACTGAAAACTTGATAAGTACTTATATGTATTCTGTGAACCACTTTTTACGATAGATATTTTGAAGATGACCATACACTCACTCGTATTACATACAGGCCTATTATTTTTTTAGTGATAAAAAGGAAACACTCTCATTAATGACACATGGCCTATTTCATTAGCCTGAGTGGAAGAAGTATACGGACCCCACTTAGCGTGGGACTAGGACAGGAGAATGATGGTGATGAGCTACGTCAATGAAAATCACTCTGACTTGACGCCGCACCGCAAAATAGACCAAAGAGCCGAAACTAGAGCCTCTAACTACTTACTACCAAAACCAGTGAAAACACACGACAAAGGTAACCGAACAGTCCTCTTGTTTGCAGTGAAAATATTATCTTGGGCTCGATACGGAACCCAACTGGGTAGTGTAGAGACGAGCGATATGTGTTCGGCGCTATGTCCCTTAGTAAGGGGAAACTTACGCGCGGACTGAGTGCCAAAAATCTGTTTGGTCGTTTGAAGATATTAGGTTAGGTAGCTTATGTGGGATTTATTTTCTTTTAATTTTAAACTGTCATAGTTACACACATTAGAAAACTGAATCTGTCCGGGATATTTATCATGTTATTTTGTTTTAATGAGCTCACGATATTTCGAACTGAGTGAGTTCACCCCTAATCATGGCGCTTGCAACAGTTCCGAAATATCGGGAGCTCATTAAAACAAAACAACATGGTAAATTTCCCGGACAGATTCAGTTTTTTAATTTCTTTTGTTTATAAAAGACATTTCAGCCAATGAGGGCTATCCTTTTTGAGTTCACCAGGCGGTGCCACTGTTGATTAAGGTCCGATAATACAACTGTAAAACCGACTGTTCAACAGCAACTGTTTAAATCATATTTTATACATTGGAACGTAAACCTCAGTACATCATCATCATTCTCATCATTAAGCTCAAAAAAAGGGTGAACGTAAGTATTTTCCTTAGCTTCGCTTTAAAAAGCTCGCATTCATTGTTAATAATTATAATTTTGACTCCTACATTTTGATAAATTTTCAAATATTAATTTTAATAGAAAAATCGCTCAAAAGCGACCCGCAAACAGTGGCATTTAGAGGATCTCAATCGACACAAGCGAGTTATCGAATAAAGCTTTTGAACTCTACTTAATGGCATTATATGGCACCCGGACTACATTGTATATTCGTGCATGGCTAATGCTTAAAAAAATGACCTGCTAGCGTTTTTTCTGGTACATAATTAGGTATCCTTAAAAAAGGATTATCATCATTGCAATTAACCCGATTTATATTTTCATGACCATACATTTTTAAATTACAAGAGCTGACTTTGGATATCATTCTGATCTTAATTTATTTTGTTACTCATTCAAAAAATATACCAAAAATAATTACTGCTACTTATTACATATCTTTCACTTACTAGATATATAAGTTTAATATTAGTCTTCATGGATCTACATGCACTGTTCAGAGTAGCAAATACCCGTAAAGACTTATATTATATTATATTTATATTATAAAGAAATTCACAACCGCTGTGGCAGACGAAGACGAGCAGCGCCAGTTCGCTCGCGACCATGATTGGTGTAACCCAGTCGAAACGTCGGGCAGTAAGTAGCTATGTAATTGCTACTCCTAATATCGCGTGTAGACCCATCAAGACTAATATTTAGTGTAATGGCACGCGAAAGTCTAAAATCTTACATGCCACGATATTTATTTACATTAGTCGTTATATATAATGTTAGATGGAATTACAAGATGATCACAATTAAACTTAAACTCCTTTTCACTTCCATCAAATTACGCAACAAAGTAGAATCATTTATGCTAACGATGATGAAAGCAGACCCTTGCAGTCTTTCCTCGAGATGGGGGAATTAAATGCGTCATCATTATGCACCACTGGTGGTCATAATAACTTTACCTCTTTGACATACCTTCGACACAATGGAAAGGTATGGGCTTTCCGAGGCTGGGGGCCGTACCAAAGTAATTTCTTTACAAGAAAACCTGGCACAATTTTGACCCGATTTTTCTGACCATGAACTTCATTACATTTTTAGGGTTCAGTGCCCAATGTGTTAAAAATGGACCATTCGTCCGCGCGTCTGACACAAGACTGTAGCTCAAGCTTTCAATAGCTTATTATTTTTCTTTCTTATTATTAGCTTTCATAGCTTAACAGTCAAAATGTTAACAAATGAAGTTTTCAGTTCGTTCGGGACCATGATTGGTTTAACCCAGTCGGAACGTCGGGCAGTAAGTAGCTATGTATTTGCTACTCCTAATAACGCGTGTAGACCCAAAAAGACTAATATTTAGTGTGATGGAACGCGAAAGTCTAAAATCATAATTTTTAATTTTTTTGTTTTAATGCTATTTAGATATTAAAATTGAAAAAAGTCACAATCATGAACCTGGGTGCCTCAGTTAGCTTAGAGCATAGGACACGATTTCTGAAGACCAAAGAAAGTTCATGTCCACTTCCAGGCGAGTTAATTAATGTGATTTTTTTCAATTTTAAAATTTAACTGATGTATTTCTTTAGCCTCTATAATATTTAAACTTTTCGATCGCAACATTTGCCCAGAATAGACCAACGCCAGTCAAATCAAATTATAGTTTTCTTTCCTTTCATATAATGAAATAAGTTTGACAATTTCTTATTACCCGTTCAAAAGTCTGTAAGCACACTTAATCGTAGTCCGTAGTCTTTACGCTCGTAGCAAAGCGTAGCACGTCTCGTAGACAACTTTTTACAAAATATTTACGTAGCACTGATTCGGGCTCTTGTTTGCGGAAAGTGGTGCACTTACAAATTGCATTTCTGGACGAGTGCATAACGGTCCAGCCAGTTTAAACTTTGTCTAGTACGATGGAAGTAAGGGTAGTTACATTCCTGCTGTATATTACGACTAGTGTTTACGTTGCAGACTTTTTTCTTCGTAAGTTTAAGAAAAATAATTTTGCATAGTTAAATATTCAAAGTTTTTGAATGAGTTTAGTATACAACGAATGTTAATAAGATTTTAAATATCTTTAAACTGTCGTGGTTACATACTTTAGAAATATGTCCGGGTTATTAATATAAATAATTAAAATAACATGGTAAATATCGCGGACGTGATCCATTTTGTGATGATGCGATTTTAAATATAATAATTTCTGATAAGATTTATTCGTTTATTAAACACGTCATATGCTTGATTTGTCTAATTGTCCACGTTTTATTGTTTTTAAGCTATTGCATAGCTTTTATCGCGGGCTTTGAGCGCGGCGACCGAACCAAGAAATTCCGTAACGTAAAAAACCTCACAATCGTCTAACGTCGTTTCAGTTCGGTAGACTTCGGCACGGTGTTTGTGTGCGTGCGGTTAGACGTATTGTACGACTCTACGAAACTCGAAATCGGACGATGCTATGCAATAGCTATACCGCGGCAGTCCCCGAGTGCCACACGTCTTTTTTTTTAAATGGCGATGATTTAATAATCACTTGAATAGTTCACTCTTACGAAAAAGTTTGTATTGATGTTATAGTATTAATGTTTATTGCTTATGAAAGTAATAATGAAAACTATTATTTATCTCTACCTTTCATCTTAATGAAATATCTGTTTCTCAGAACAAAGTACTACTACGAAAATGGTAATCCCTAAGGTTTACATTAACGAGTTTCCTTAAAAGCCTTCGTCTGATTAAATGCTTATTACTGTGCGGCGTACTGAACATTCAGGGTGGTCCAAAATAGATTACCGTGTAGTTTCCACGACGGCGTTGGATAGTGTAATCACGCCCGTATGAGGATAATCTAATGGAGTTCACCAAGGTGTAAGGCTATCAACATATCTATTTATAGTATATGTGTTTACATACTGTTCCATGTTCAAGGCTCAGGCTTCAAAAGACTGGAAAGTCGTTCTTAGGTTTAAGCACAAAATTGTTTAATAAGATCCCACAAAATGTTATTGAATTACCTTTTTATAATTTCAAACTTTTTGTATTAAGTCGTGTCTTGTGAAAAAAGCATATTATAAAGTAGAAGACTACTCAAATGATAAAAATCCATGGACATGATGAGCTGCTCGCTTGGACATCAATGAATTATGTAGGTAACTTGTGAATTTTTATGTAATATGTGATTTATTTACAACTTGACGTGCAAAAGTATTTCATGTAAATCTATTTTCAGAATAAATTATTTCATTTCATTTCATTTCATTCCATGAAGTTACTAGATTTTGAGTGAGTGAGTGTTTAGTAGTTTATGCAGTACATGTTTACTATGACATACCCGAAATGTATGACTTGGGTCATTTATAATTTGTAGCATTATTGTCGCATAAAAAAAGTAACTTTCGAGTTTCTTGCCGGAGTTTTCTCGGTAGAATCAGCGTTAAGAACAGGTGGTAGAAGTAATAATAAGATTATTACTAATGTTTCGATTTATAAGTGCATGTAAATTGCCTACATAAATAAAGACATTTTGATTTTAAGTGTTTTGTGGACGTGATAAATATTTTAAATATTTTATCATTACTTATACTTATTACCTATAATTGACGTTTTCACGCCATAACTATACAATTATTTAAATAAAATATTATGAGGACTACAGTAGATTGAGAAACCATAGAAGCTACTTTTTTACCAACTAAAGTTATGAGAAGGTAATGTTATACGCGATAGTTGAACGCACACGTGTCGTGGGCAAGATAGTATTAAAAATTCAATTTTGTAAACAGGCAACTACTGACATTGAATGTACTTAAAAGGTTCATTAAGTACTGTATTGCATTATCGGATTTCACAAATGTTTGATGTATTTTTGATGACAAACTTAGTTTCATTAACGTGAACATAAATAACCCGTTTAACGAATTAAACTCGGCGGCTGACTCTGAAACTGAATTTGTAATGAGCTTAATTATAGTACTAACAACTCGCTCTGAGAACCGCTGGGAAGGTCTTATTTTTAAGTCGTTTTGATAAATTAATGTAGGAGTTAGAAGATAGATTATGCTACACACGTCTTTTTCAATGTTGTAAATGATAGTAAATGATTTTAACTCTGTATTTATTAATAAAAGTGTTTACCAAGATGGAGTCAAAATAAAAAATAAAAATAATTAATTATGAACATATTTCAGTACGTTAAACTTAACTATGATGAAAATGATAAAGGCTGGGCGCAATTTCTTTGAAACAAATTCATTAACATTGCATTATTTTATTATTTCGTGCATACACTCTCTGATATTCATTAATTAAGACAGTCACCCAACTAGCCATCATGCAAATGTGGATCAGTAATCATACTACATAAAATTGTTCGAATCCCCATCACAAAATTTCTGCCTCCAATGGAAAAAGCTTCTAATGATCCTTCACAACCTCACTCCAAAATAAAATATTTATTCAAACGTTTAAAAAGTACAATAATCTACTAATCATACATTTACGGCACGGAGCAAATTTTCCGGAGCAAATGCGGCGTTCACGGAATACTAAATGATTTGCAACCCAACTCAACGCGAATGACACCGCGAATGATCCTGACTGAATATCAAGAGGGGATTAACACACTGATAAAGCTTACAATCCTAGAAATATACATACATACATAGTACTTTACTAATTATAAATGCAGAAGTAGGTAACCCCGTTTAGCGGTGAAAGCCACCCGCACCCCCGCAAGTTTGGTGATGATGACGAGGCTACTCCGAGCCATCATAAAATGTCAGTTAGGAGTACATAAGGCGTCCGACCGATTTCAGCCATGGCGGCCGATCTCAATTGAGATCAGCCAAGTCCGCAAGACATATTATAGTGCACAAGTGTGCGCGCAAACACAAGTGCACTCTCTATTCCCTCACTCCCATAATTCGGTGAGACGGCAATCCACATGACCGATGAGAGATCGGGCGCAGGACCACCGGCTTAACGTGCTTTCCGAGGCATGAGCGTTCAACCGCCAACTTCCTAACTCCGGGCTGAGTAATTTTATTATAGACAAACTCACACAATTTTTGCCCGACCCCGGACTCGAACCGGGGACCTCTTGGTCTTAACGCAGCACTTGCTACCAATAGACCAACGAGGCAGACACACATACATAGTACCATACTAATTATAAATGCAGAAGTAACGCCGTTTAGCGGTGAAAGCCACCCGCACCCCCGCAAGTCTGGTGATGATGACGAGGCTACTCCGAGCCATCATAAATTGTCAGTTAGGAGTACATAGAGTAGTAGGGTAGAGTTAGGAAAAGAAAAACCCTGTCTGCATGCCGCGCTTTTGTGCCTACTTGAATTACTACCTACTAATCCGATTTAAATAAAAGGACATTTTGGTATTGGTTTTGTACAAATGGTTGAATCGAGATAAATCATACATCGTTGAAAATTTTTTTTTTGCATTTCAAAATATAACTTTTATACCTACTATCAGAGATGTTAATGATGCCGCCTATATCAGAAGCATATTTCAGTTTAAGTTTATCAGTCAGAATAAGGGATAAAAAAATATGAATCAGCAGTCGTCTCGCTAAATCTCAAATTAAATAGTAAGTTTGGATGAGAATTCTAATATATCTAATAGCTATTCTGAGACACATCAGACATACCATTACGTACCGCTATTGCTTTTCAAATGTTTAATACTGGTTTGAAGTACAAGAACATGTCCTTCTTATTTTAAACAATATCATAGATTCTCCCTTTCTTCTCAATCATCTCTCGTTTAGATGTCCTAGGTTGAGTGCCCGATCCAAAGCAGTTTTTTCTGTTCCATTAGGTAATACTGAATACGCTAAGAATAGATTTCTTGTTCGAGTTTGCAATAAACACAGTTTGCGCTGCAATCACATTGATATGTTTAATTGTCAACTTTGTGGTTTTATTCAGTCTGTTAAAAAAGTTAAGCAGATATTAAGTATCCAGTTTCATGATTGAAATCCACACATCCACATATGTGGTGATTCACAGTAAGGTAAATGAAAAGTAAATTGAGTTAAATTGTATAAGAACTATATTTCATACCTACAGATATACTTGTTGTGAGTCTTCGCGTTTAATGTGTAATAATATGATTTGTGGAAATTGTTTTGGCTAATGTATTATCACTATCATATTGTCATTAGTAATATATTGTGCTGTATGTTTCCTTAAATAAATTAAATAAAATAAACTTGTGAACTACCGAACTAGTCAAAAAATAACAAAATAAAATCCATATATGCCATATATTTGGAACCGCATGGAAATAGGACCGTATACAAAAAAAATGCACAACTAATTAGCTGCAGTCGTATACGACTACTAGTAACCAAGCGCATATCAAACTACATTAGGTATTTCGAATCATTTTTACTCTGTGAAAATCAAACCGTAAGTTACTTATAACAAATAGATTTACTGATTATCCGGGAGAGGCACTTTCCACCCCATTTAAAAAATAACTTAATTGCTCTACCGTCAGTAATTTTACAAAGAGAACCGTAATCTCAGCTTAAACAGTAAGATGTATAACTGTCCAGCCGCAACATTCAAATCTACCATCCCGGACTTAAACTTTTTTAATAAGCTCCGCAGACGGCGGATTAACAACGAAACTTCGCCCGTAAAATTAAAACGAACAAAACGTTTAGGCATGCCGATGAAAAACCACTTACCGTAAAAGGTTGTAACGCCGGCCACAAAGAACGTCACTTGTTTTTTTGCAAAATTTCAACTGGAGCCTACGAGGGCGTAACACGTCCGCCCGACACGACCGCCAGAGGGTGACTGAGCCGAAGGGCTGTAAATAGCGGGCGAATGTTCTCGGGATTGCCCCACAGTGCAATAACACAAAACTGCATTTGTTCTACACTGAACGTCAACTAAACGGTTATTCGTATTTCCTTCGCAGTTTTGACCTTCTTCGCCTTGAGATGAATCGCCATCTTTAATAGATCGCGTTTATTAGCTCCTTCACAGGACTGTAAGCCACATTCGTACGACGTGAAGGATCAATTTAGAGTGCAGAGGAGACATTCTTTTGGCGTTTGCATAGGAGCGTGTGTGTATATCGCATTGTTGACTGGATTAGGACTTAGATGTAGTCTAGATCGTCGTGTCAAAATCCTGAGCACAATGACGAATACCTGACTTCAAATGTAAGGTAATTTATAAAAACATATATTCACGTTTTATATAGCAGTGGTTTGGTATATTTGGTGAGAATGTAGTGGTGAATCGATGAATTATGACTATGTTATTGTTCGTACGAGTTCTAGGAATTGAATTTACACAACGTAAAGGCAGAGAATTTTGAGTGCTATTATTGCTGCTAATATTTCATCATTAAACGAATCTATAGGTACTATCCGATGTTTGATTTTCTATAAATACAGAATGCAGAAACTATCCGGGATATTTAACATGTCGTTTTGTTTTAATGAGCTCCGGATATTCGGCACTGTTGCAAGCGAAGTGCCGAAATATCGGGAGCTCATTAAAACAACACAACATGGTAAATATCCCGGACAATTTCAGTTTTCTTATGTGTGTAATCATGGTAGTTTAAAATTATATAATAAGGAATGCAATTTATATACCAACAAGCGATTTAGATTCACAACGTCATATCTAGGAAATGGTTAAAATTTCTAATCACTTTGGTGTTTGAAACATCAGTGAAACAGGTAGTGAGTAAGTATGTAGCATGTTTTTGTTAACTTACCTAAATGCGTGATTTGCCTATGTAATGGTACTATGTATTTATGCATGTGGCATTAAATCGGAAGGAGACGATTGTACTCCTATTAGGTGAAGTGACAATTGGATAGAGCTGTGATGTGACTAAGCCGGTCATTTGTCTGAATTTCGTCTTCTCAAGGTTACTTAATGTTCGGATCCATTTCAAAGGAAACAATCGTGATAGTACGAACATTCAAGATAAGTCATTCAATAGAATAGAATAGAATATATTAGAATTTATTGGTCACATACACACATATTACAAGAAAAAATAAATTTAACATAAAATATACTAATTAACACAACATAATATATAAAACGAATATTTCACATCAGTGACCAACAAGGTACGTGCCTCAGCATAGACTGCAGAAGCTCAACAAGAGCTCCTGCAGCACTGGTATTCTGGCCGTACCTTTTCAACATGAAAAGGATGATTAAATATTTGACTTCGTCTAAGTAAGACCATTCATCGTCTCGATATTGTAAACGGCGATAGGACATTCTCTTGAAATTAACAGAATATTCAGTTAATATTCACTTGGTATGAAATGCTTACATAATTAAAATTACTGTACATAGTATGGATCTCTTCACGTTCAAGTCGGACCCATACTTGGCCGGTTTTATAACTCAAATCAACATAGTACCAACCTAACATTACAATGTACTATCAGCAACGCTGGCGGTCGACCACCTATAAGGTGAAAATCGCTTGGCGCTTACGCGTCTGTCAGAGCAAGCCCCGCCCAAATTGTGGTCATTTGTGGTCCGAGAGCCTGCAAGAATTTTTCGGTAGGTATATGAGGCAAGCTGAAAACTTGTCCTATACCTTTAATATTATAACCCAACACAAAACCGCAGACCTGGCTGAGTAGCGGGGCCAAACCAAACCCCCAATTTAGTTTATTTAAAAATATATTTTATAATCCATAAAAATATAATTTGTCAGCTCACCTGACAGGTAGAAGTTCCATCGAAATGATTTGTCTTAGTGAGTCTTATTTTTTAGTTATAAATAAAAAGATGAAAAATATTTTTGGGGGTTTGCTTTAGCCCCGCTACTCACCAGCCAGGTCTGCAGTTTCGTACTGGGATATAATAGGAGAGGTACAGGATAAGTTTTCAGCTTGCCTCAAATACCTACCAAAAAATTCTTGCTAGCTCTCCTACTATTGGAACGTTTTTGCTTGGATTTTGACAGATTTTCTTCAAGTGCTCTTCTATTGGTCAGTGGGCGGGGCTAATGGCGTTTAAAGAAATCTGTTTGAAAAGTGTACTACCGCCAAAATTTCCGGTTGTACATACTGTATTTAGAGTCGCTGATAGGACCCAACGCAAATTTGTATTTGCTGATTGACCTTTTTGGTACTCCATATTTGTTAGTATTATTAATTTTAATTGTCAGTTGTACTAAATACATATTCTTTCACTTCCTTTGGCAAGTGTCTGCAAAATTATACGGCCGGTACGAAAAGTGTCTGGGGGTATTGGCGGTTTATTTTTAAGGATATTACCTAGAATATACGTAACAATCAGCTTGGAGAATTTACGTGAGGTAAGTAATGTTTTTACGTACATTGATTAATATCAAGGTACGAAAAACGTACATATCAGGTATGATACCTGAAAATTGGCTGGCTGAGCAAGTTAGCAGGTAGGCATGCGTTCTTAGCACATACTAACACTACTTAATGGTTAACATTTCATTCGTCAGAAAATACATAACGTCTTGTGGCCCTGGGATCTTGGACTATTATACACCGTGAAATTTTAGTGGCTGTTTTAAAAAAAAAAATTCACATTTTCAAATTCATATTTTTCCAACTCGAAAACGAGAGAATCTATCGTTATTTTATAAGATGTGACGTAATCAGGTACTGCTTGGTACTCAGGTACTTTAAAACTAAAGAAGCTCTACGCCCTAAGTAATAAAGCGGTTCGAACGTGCTTTCGAGTTTCGGTTGTACCTTTCGTAAAACCGGCATTAATAAAAAAGAACTGCACAAACCTATTGTGCTACTAAGATGGAACCATTTTACTGCGGGAAAACAACTACTAAAATTTCACGGTGTATGTAAACTCGAACCATTCTAATTGAAATCACCAGCTGAACAAACGCCTTCTTCTTCTCTTCTTATCGTATGGTTGATGAACAACCTGGTGTCAGAGTTTTAAGCCGCCCGTAGGCCTCTGACATGGCTTCACACACCGTTGAAAAAATTCTCAGGTGTGCTGGTTTCCTCACGATATTTTCCTTCACCGTTAAAGCGGCGAATGATGGTACATATGAATTTCAAATTTGAAAAACACATTGGTACCTGGCGGGGTTTGAACTGGCGACCTCTCGCATGGCAAGCAACGACCTTAACCACTCGGCCATCGACGCTTTTACAACAAACAAACACAAACAAACAAACAAACGCCAAAATGCCTCTATCTACAGTCCAAGACAGTATCCTTCCAAAATCAAAGATACCAGATTAACTTCGAGTCGATAATGCCACAAGAACGCTGGAACATTCATAACGGATCGGGGAGTTAAGACTAGAAAATTTGCGTCAACTATTCCTAACAAAGCGGGGCGAAGTCACCGCGGTCGAGTTTGTAAGTTCGGTTCAAACTCGATATTTAAGGCGACGAAGTTTCATTTGAAGGTTTTTTTTTAAACAGTCGTATCTGAGTTAAGACGTTGTTTATAAAAGTTTTACTTTTATTTGCGCTGGGTTTAACGTTAAAAATGAGAAACGTGTATTAAATAAATTGTTTAATCGTTTTGACATAACGTTGCTTTTGTTTCTCATTTTGACATAACATTTTTTATTAATATTTATTCCTTAATCGCCAAACTTAAAACCGCCAAGATTTTACGAATTAAAAATAGTTCTAAATAAATCCAAACAAATGTAAAATAAGATCCCTAAAGGGTAAAGTCTCTATAATCACAACACAAATATGTTCAAATTGGTTACGGCAAATATTATCTTAAATTAATTACAAGGATTTCAATGGAATTTCTGTTTTTTTTTATTGAATCACATACCTACCTAGATGTTTAAGTCTAGAGATTATAACATTTTTATAGTTTCTTCTTCTTTTTTATAGTCATTTGCTGTCAAATGTAATCATATTACATCCTGAATATATTACCTAATCGCGTGTCTTTGTACCAAGAATGTGTTATAATCTTGATTGATCCATACTCACTTTGTCATAACGCGAAATGTGTCCTGTAATAAATCAAGACACTAATAAGGACATCGAGATGGCAGTTAATATAACGACTCCGTAAATCAGGATAATTATCGTCCTCTACCCAACAGTTATGTTACGCATTATTTAGGTATAACAAGTTTGTAATAATTGGTATTGATATTGAAAAAATGACTAACTGCTCTTTAGGAAGTCAAAGTGAAAGTTTTTATTGCGAAATCAAAGTCAAAGTTTATATTGTTAAAACATGATCTTTAATATTTAGCTTATAGATAGCTCATAGCAAAGCTCTAAAAAGCTCACAAACTTGCGTACAAATTAAGAATATTTCCTTTGTTACTATGGATGTTTGAACAAAATATAAAAGATAACAATATTCACCACTGGGTCGTGAATTTATCGGTTTTTTTTTCATTAAGAACATTATGTGTCGTGGAAATAGGTTCTTAAGCCGGAACCTTAATAATAATTTTATTAAATATAAGACGATATGTAGTATCATTCATTGAGGTAACCCTTTTTAGGGTTCCGTAGATATGATGCTAACGGAATTATTAATAATATACATTTGCCTCCGTTGTCTGTCTATCACAGGGCTATACAGTTATAGAAATTAATCAGTATCAACCGCAATGGGTACTATGGGTAGACCGTTGATGTTAAAAAAAATGTGTACTCAACGAAAGAGGTCTCAAATATTATTTTCATTTTCAGATTTTTTTAAATAAAAAAGACGTGTGGCACTCGGGGACTGCCGCGGTATAGCTATTGCATAGCATCGTCCGATTTCGGAGCAGCTCGTCTCGATTCGTGCGAGTTTCGTAGAGTCGTACAATACGTCTAACCGCACGCACACAAACACCGTGCCGAAGTCTACCGAACTGAAACGACGTCAGACGATTGAGAGGTTTATTTCGTTACGGAATTTCTTGGTTCGGTCGCCTCGCTCAAAGACCGCGATAAAAGCTATGCAATAGCTTAAAAAATGACATAAAAGACGTGTGTGAGCCCGACTCGCACTAAACCGATTATAATAATAATTGCGGCAATCACAAAAGAAAAGCACCAATCAAACATAATTCATGACACATTATGGACGTATCAAAGCGCGCGTAAATCGCAAAGATGGCGGCTCGCTCCGTTTAATATTATGTAGGTATAAACATTATTCATTTCCCGTTTTCTTTAACAAAGGTGAAATAATATGCACAAAAAGTAGTTTTAATGCAACGCATTTATTTAATAAAATAAAACATAAATAGCATAATTTGGTATTTCCTTTACACTAATAATAATTTATTTGGGATATCTGTTTTTGACGAATTTGAAGTGCCATAAACATAACTTTGTGGACTTAAATATTGCGTTTGTAAAAAATAAGGCAAATAATAACAAGTCTTACACATGATTATTGATCAGTGGCGAGAGCCCCTCCCCCGCAAGCCCGATGATGATGACAAGGTGGAGTAGCCTTGTCATCATCATCGGCCAGTAGCCTTGTCATCATCATCGGCCAAGCCATCGTCCTAGTCAGTTAGGACAAAAAAACATATACACGGTCGAATTGAGAAACCACCTTTTTTGAAGTCAGTTACCAATGAATCTGTTAGACCCGTTAACCTATCTCGGTACCAATTAAACATTATTCATGATACATAAATGACGTATCAAAGCGCGCGTAAATCGTAAAGATGGCGGCCGGCTCCGAGCTTAATATCATACATTATTCATTCCGCTTTTTGCGCTCCGCTCAGCCCGAGTGAGCTAATTGTGCACGTGCTTAATTATTAAATAATATGCGCAAAAGTAGGTATGATGTACCGTATTCATTAAATAAAATTGGCATATTTTAATAACCTTTCATCACTGCATAGTATAAAACAAAGTAGCGCCCCGCTCTATTAGTCCGTATGTATACAAATAGCTTTGCAAATTTTCTGGGCTGTGATTATGTATTTAAGTTTGTATTTATAAATATCTATGTATGTATGTATATCAGTCTCTGACGCCCAATGTACAAGCTCTGCTTAGTTTGGGGTCATACCGTGACCGTGTGTGTGTGAAAATGTTCCAAAGTTATATTTATTTATTTAAAACTATGCAACGTACTTTGAACGTACTTGTTTTTATATTAGATAGATGTATTCAAGAGAAAGGTATTGCATTGTACTGCGGTAGTTGTTCGCTCGGTATGTTTTTGTAGAATCGATTTGCCATCTATTTTAGACGATATTTAAGTTCAATCTTTATAGATTTCATTTTGTAACGTTTGGAATTGGAACTAAGAAATATTTGTTAACGAGTCATTTATACGCATAATACAAGTGAAGTGAAGAAAGAGCTTCTTCGCAACGGGTATATTATAATCAAAACCATCCTCTTGAAATCCCTTCAAAATCTGTTGCGTAGTTTTGAAGATTTAAGCATACAGACAGACGCGGGAAGCTACTTTGCTTTATAGCGTTACTGCGTGATAACAATTCACTTAAATCATACATTTATTTTACCTTTTAGATCCATTCCAAACGTGGTACAAAATTTACCTCAAAATAAACAAATAATAAAAGTTCTAAAAGCTTACCCGAATAATGTATATTGACGGGGTCCGGTGAAAACTGTACCCTCTATTTTTATGCATAAATAATACCAACTTTGTCCCTAAAACATGCTTTCCTTTACAATATGGCGGGGAAGTATCTTCAAAAATCGTAAAGTTTAAAGTATGGCAACATCTGGTGCCAGTGGCTACTTGCATTCATACTATGCATAGTTGTACAGGTTTACAGATAATATTGGTGCAGCGAGGCAACTCCAAATGGGGACATATAACAATTTACTTCTCGTTCTGCATAAAATGATTGGCAGACTCGATGTGCATTTGTTAGCGCCCTGTCGAACACGAGTCATGGATTCCCCATACGAAGCAAACATTGTATATTAATATATTTCACTATAGAATCTGATTTCCGTAACACAAATAATTGAAACACTTATCACTGGATCAGATCAATGTAATGAGTATTTTCTGATTTAATGGTTTGAAGAGAAAATTTACCAACAAGGCCTTGTATACCATTAAGTATAGGAAGCATACCATTTTCGAGTAGTGTAATTATGGGTAAAATAATGTTCTGTTTCTGCTTACATTCTGCATGCATGCCTATTGATATTTTTGGTAATCAGGATATTTTTTTTATTTATTTAGGTAAACCAACGATAGTTACATCAAAACTTCACATTTTGCAACTAAAATTAACAACTTAAGCTAATCACTTAAAGGTAAACATAGGTAGCTAAACAACAATTGTTACTTAGTGGTCAATATAATAGTGATAAAAGAGCCTAATAGGGTTACCAAATTGAGGTTTAAATGAACAGCGTTCGATTTAGACCAAATATTTACCTACTTAAATGAAATATAATATTATTATGACCAATATGCCTCACTGCTCCCCAATACACTGCACCAAGCTCGGGTCCGCTGGCCGGCCAAGGTAGATACTCCGCACCCTGCATAATACATAGCCCGCTATATGCACTCGCAGCTCCAGACACGGCGAACTTCACTGGGACTATGTCAGGATAAAGTGGGAATTATGCACCGGTTTTGTCTGCCATCAAATACGAAAATCGGCGTGTATAATGGCTGGATTTAGAAACATGTCGGCTTGAACTGGATAATGCAAGTAGAGTCCACAAATAGTCCACATACCATTTCCAGTTTTCTACCCTGAAAATTGCGAAAGGCTACATACAAACTTCCACTTCCCCTTTTTTTTTATAGAATTGGGGGCTTAGACAAAGATAAAAAGTAGTCTATGTCACTCTCTATCGCCTCAACTATATCCATTTAAAAATCGTTGACCCGTCGCTCCGTTTTGCCTAGAATGAAGGACAAACAAACAGACACTCACTTTTCCATTTATATTAATTTTGCAACTGTTTTGTCTGCCATTAACTACGAAAATCGGCGTGTATTTAATTGGTTTTAGAATCTGACCGCACAGTGACAGCGCTGACTGATTTTTGTATCGGACTTGAAAGATGATCGAGTGGTTAAGGTCGTTGCTTGCCATGCGAGAGGTCGCCAGTTTAAACCCCGCCAAGTACCAATGTGTTTTTCAAATTTGAAATTCATATGTACCATCATTCGTCGCTTTAACGATGAAGGAAAAACATCGTGAGGAAACCAGCACACCTGAGAAATTTTTCAACGGTGTGTGAAGCCATGTCAGAGGCCTACAAGCGGTTTAAAAACTCTGACACCAGGTTGTTCATCAACCATACGATAAGAAGAAGAATAATAATCAGAAATAACCGTGTTCCTTCGAGTAACATATAAAACTAGGCTTTAACCTTTACGAATCGAAGATTCGTCAATTGAATGCCTAATTAACATACGTCGATTGAACACCAACGTTTTATTGAACTTGATTCTGTTTTTTTAACTGTTTATTCATTAGGTGAATTTGAATATTTTGGATCGAACGTAATATAATCGGATACTTCTGTTTTCTATTTGCATACAGTTCATTTGTATTACGATGTGGTAATTAATAAATACCGAATTAAATGCCAATAACCTGTATGATTCAAAATAGTGATTTGATTTTTTATAGTTTACTAGCGACCCGCCCACATTTCTCTTCGGTCATATCATACACATGGTCTATATTAGGTATATATTACTACTAGCGGCCGCCCGCGATTTCGTCCGCGTAGAGACGTTTAACGGGTAAAACATTACATCCTTATAGCACAGTCGGTTAAAAAGTAGCATATAACCTTTCCTAGGCTCTGGACTATATCTGTGCCAAATTTCATTTAAATCGGTCCAGTACTCTATGCGTGAAAGCGTAACTGACAGACAGACAGGCAGAGTTACTTTCGGATTTATAATAATATAAGTAAGGATTAAAAGAAACCCGCGCCGAAACCCGTTGCGTACATTTAAAAATTTAATCATATATGGGTACCACTTTGTTTCATATTATGTAGTGATAGACCTCCTAAAAAGTACTTACCTACCTTAGAAAACTGAAACTGTCCGGGATATTTACCATGTTGTTGTGTTCATCCGTGATCATGGCGCTTGCAACAGTGCCGAAATATCGGGAGCTCATTAAAACACAACAACATGGTAAATATCCCGGACAGTTTCAGTTTTCTAATGTGTGTGACCATGACAGTTTAAAATCATATACTTACCTACCTGTAAAGAAATCGCCTCGTTATTCGTTGGGTAGTTTTTAAGATGTAATTGTACATAGGGACAGAGAGACAGTGGACAATATACACCTCAAATAGTAAAAGTCATATCGTAATTGAACTCAACAAGGAATAGAACCAGCGAATATTCGCTTAAAACCTATCATTACTCATTCAGACGTAAAATGTTTGAAAAAGCCTTGGGGCATATTACGACATCTTATTCCAGTCAGTTTATGAATGGCCATTGACTAACATAGTGTTTCTAGTACATTTAGTTGTGCGCTATGGTTGTGTAGTAGATATATATAGTAATCATACAGACTGATATAACCCCTCCATCATCTGTGTACATTTTGAATCTGTGTAAAAAAAGGATATAAGCCGTCTTATATCCTCGCTTCTCATGGGAACGCAATGACCTTGTTAAAACAATGCACAAGGCAGAATGGCGGCGACGTGGTCCACAACCCGTCACGTCACGTTTCCCACAGAGGTTAAAGTGGATCGCTGGAAGTGATCTCTGCCTACTCCTCTGGGAAAAAGGCGTGATTTTATTATGTATGTATGTAAAAAAGGGGTAAACGGCTGTTATTAGGTACAACCGCCCTTTATCATATAGCTACCGATGCCCATTTAAACTGACTGGAATTAAGATGTCGTAATATGCTCCCTGAGCTTGAGGCATGGCAGAGGAAGCTCATTGAGAACGACTAATTGCCCTTACTGTCTGTTCGGAGGAAACTAAACTATGCGGTAAATGTTGAATGCTCGCCAGTAGATTGTGAATGTTTCACTTCCTTTACAGTGGCGAGCATTGAAACTTGAATTTTGATATCTTATTCATTGATATTTGTGAGAAGATGAGTCTGATACGCGAATGTGTTCGTATTCCAATTACTATGGATTATGTTATGTATGCTTGTAACATCCATTACATAGTATTAAACAAATTTGTTCCCGCATTCTGTCTGTAGGAATAGATAGAAGAGATACATAGAGATATATTGTTAGATCTTAAAAACGACGCGACGATTTTGAAGCATATTTTTAAGGTGTCTAATGGTAGAAGGCTTAAATATGCTAAATAAATGCATAATATACCCAAAGTCAAAAGTGATAAGACAAATAACAGTGTAATGTACAATTATACTTAAAAAATTAATAACACTACAAGACACAAAATACATAAAAAAAATAATCTAGCAATATCTATCTCGAATGGGGATCGAACCACCGACTCCAGGCACAAGAGACAGTGGAGCAAGCAAATAAGCCATCAAGCTAGTACGCGCATACAGTCGGACAGTACAGTAGCGCTACCATGAGTTTAAAAGTAACAGGCTCGATATCGCCTACGTAAATATGTCTATGAAAAACTTGTACAGCGCCCCTAGCGGTAACGCTAAGCACTAAAATCAGTATTCAGTATGAAAAAAATAATTCGATAGATTTTTAACGTACGTAAGTTTTCGATAGCCAACTCATGATATCGCTACAGATGTTACTTGAGAGTGCAGAAACTGAACTGCATTTAACTTATTATTTCACGTCGCCACTAACTAAGTTTAATTTAAGCACAAAGTGAATAACCATGTTAGCGGTATGCTAAGCTAACCTGCTTAAATCAAAGCACAAGTTCAGGATATAAGCATATAGTCAAGAATGGAGAAAGTTCACAATACATACATTATTACATACTAAGTCTACTTGCTTTGGGTATGGTACAGATTACAGGCTGAAGCGTGTGATTATTAAAAAAATCTGTAAGGCACACACCTTTTAGATATCTCTTTATGTATTTTTAAGATTCTATTTTTTCATGTATGTGTTACTTAAGGGCCATTAAATGTTTGCTTTCTTTCTTTCTATTTTTATTTGTTATTTGAATGCTTGAATAAAAAGCATGCAATGCATGTGGTCCAAGATCCCAGAGCTGCCAGACATCACTTATTTTCTAATGGACAAAATATATACGATTGAGTAGTGGTGGAGTGTACTATCATCATATGACTAGTTGCTACCTTGACCAGACGGCCATTTTTCAGGTATCAACCAATCAAGGTACATAGAAACACTGCTCACCTCACTTAAATTCTGATGGCTGATTTTAACATATATTTCACACAATATCATTAAAAAACAGGTTTCATTACTCCCAGACACATGCGGTCGGCGGTGTTTTACCTTACAGACGCTTTAAAGCTGTGAAAAAAATTAATTAATGTCACTTATTTTCTGATGCTTGATTTTTATATATTATGTTATTCAAACAACTGAAAAGTGCTCATCTGACCGCAATAATTATAGAATTGTACCTTACAAACTGTTTTATTAAAAAAAAACTTAACTAAATTCAATAAAAAAAAAATTCTAAAACAGTTGGGTCTGGTGAATGTTTGGCCCCTTGGATCGGTCTGTCCGTTTGCAAAACGTTTTAAAATAGTTGTTTGAATAACATATATAAAAATCAAGCATCAGAAAATAAGTAACCTTAATTAATTTTTTTCATAGCTTTAAAGCGTCTGTAAGGTAAAACCGCCGACCGCATGTGTCTGGGAGTAATGAAACCTGATTTTTAATGATATTGTGTGAAATATATGTTAAAATCAGCCATCAGAATTTAAGTGAGGTGAGCAGTGTTTCTATGTACCTTGATTGGTTGATACCTGAAAAATGGCCGTCTGGTCAAGGTAGCAACTAGTCATATGATGATAGTACACCCCACCACTACTCAATCGTATATATTTTGTCCATTAGAAAATAAGTGATGTCTGGCAGCTCTGGGATCTTCCTCTAATGCTAGAAGCGTCGATGGCCGAGAGGTTAAGGTCGTTGCTTGCCATGCGAGAGGTCGCCAGTTCAAACCCCGCCAGGTACCAATGTGTTTTTAAATTTGAAATTCATATATACCATCATTCGACGCTTTAACGGTGAACGCCGAACGGCCGCACATGGCTTCACACACCGTTGAAAGATTTTTCAACGGTGTATGAAGCCATGTGCGGCCATGTGAGGCATATGGCCGTTTTAACTTCTGACAACAGGTTGTTCATCAACCATACGATAAGAAGAAGATTTGAATGCTTTTTAAATCTCTTAACATATTGTTTTTATAATTGAAACAAAAATTAATATGTAGGTTAGGTTACCTTTTTATAATTCCACCGCTGGGTTTGACTCCTCCAAATCTCTCTACTGCTCTCTATTTAAGACTGGGACTTGCTAATTCTTTGATAGCTAGACCAAATCGTCACACCGTCTTTTCTAGGACCTTCCTCTACGGCAAAAACCGTCTTCCGGTACCCATCGTGTAACGATTTTGGCCCATCTATCTTAGGTTGAGAGTCTCTGCCTCAGAGAGACTATCGCATGTAAAAAACGTTTATAAAGTGTCGAGTGTCGCCATGACTAGAGTGCCTAGCTGCATTAAAACTCGCATTGTTGAACTGTCAAAATGTCAAACTGTCAAAACTTAAAAGCTCCTATACAGAGTGCTCGCGGACAACCAAATAATTATTTAGTAAGCTTAACGTTACAGACGCCTACGCATACGCCTGTTTCAAATATATTACATTTTTTCTATTTGAAATAAAAAGCTGCTCCAACGACTTCTTTCGTGTCTTCCCTCGTTTTTGACGATTTTCCACATTTTGTTTCTTTGCTCCTATTGGTCACAGCGTGATGTTATATCCAAGACAAAAATAATCAATTCGACCCAGTAGCTCCTGAGTAGCAAAAAAACAAATATACAAACTCAGCTTTATAATATTAGTATAGATGAGTAGAGCAAATAAAATACAAACATTTTGCAACGTTCTTAATGTTTGTCCGTTCGTCCGCTACCGTCTTAGTTTGCACCAGAATATCGCAAAATGAATATCAACTCGAATTTTACTGGCTCCGCCCGAGTGTAGCGAAACTTTAGCTTGTTGAAAGAATAATAATATTGAGACTTACTACGTTTACTCGGTCTTTTCATAGAGAACTTTGTCTATGACCTGGTTCCAAGAAAGTTGACCTGTTATCTTTTTAGGGTTAGTAACCGTGAAAGAAAAAACGGAATCGTAGGATCGCTTTGTTGTCTGTCCAAATTGTTTTTCGTTTTGTTTTTTTTGCGTAATACATTCATACTCATCATTTTGATGAGTATGAATGTCAATGGACGTAATGGTAGAGGAAGGCCGAAGAAGACATGGATGGATTGCGTGAGAATTTTTTTTTTTATTTTTTTCGAAAGGACTAATCTGTTCTGACGGCTTCTACAACTTCACCGGGCTGGCGGGGAGCGGAAGGCTCACACCCCTGGATTGCGTGAGAGATGATATGGGAGTGAAAGGAGTAGACACAGAGCTGACGAATGACAGGCCCGAGTGGAAGAAATACACATGTTGCGCCGACCACACTTAGCATGGGACAAGGGCAGGAGAATGATGAATATGATGTTAGTCACACAAATATTTGTCCCGGGTGGGAATCGAACCCAACGGCTCCTGGAACCTTAAAGTTACTGTTCTAGCGAGCTAGTTCAAATTATATTGTCGAGTTACACTATCTGTGACTACTCATACTTAAGGTTAGTGTAATAAAATGTTACCTAAATATAACTTACTAATACTAAAACTAAATATAACTTTAATTGCTGTAACCCAAAAATATAAAATGAATGTATATTTTTGGGTTACAGCAATTAAAGTTGACTTAGACAATACATAACACAATACTGTACGATTTTCCTGGTCATGGACCCAATATAAAGATTTGAACGGTAATAAAAAGAATGTGTAATTTAATCACCTAGGTCCTCATTTTATTTTATTTAATCTCTAACACAAAAGACGATGAAAATAGTCAGACATAATGCATAAAATATTAGTCTTTATGGGTCTACGCGCGTTACTAGGAGTAGCAAATTGCATAGCTACTTACTGCCCGACGTTTCGACTGGGTTGGACCAATCATAGACCCATAAAGACTTTTATTTAGTGTAATGGAACGCGAAAGTCTAAAATCTTACATAATGCATTAACTCTAGGATTTTAAATTACGTGTATATGAATAGGCAAGAGGTATTTTGCATCGGATGATAATCTTCTTCTTATCGTATGGTTGATGAACAACCTGGTGTCAGAGTTCTTAAACCGCCCGTAGGCCTCTGACATGGCTTCACACACCTTTGAAAAGATTCTCAGGTGTGCTGGTTTCCTCACGATGTTTTCCTTCACCGTTAAAGCTTCGAATGATGGTACATATGAATTTAAAATTTGAAAAACACGTTGGTACCTGGCGGGGTTTGAACTGGCGACCTCTCGCATGACAAGCAACGACCTTAACCACTCGGCCATCGACGCTTTTTAATTAACTGTTCTTACTATACATAATGTTTTCTATTTTAGGTAAATAATATGCTGTTTACGAATTACGAAATGAATATTTGACCCTCACTTAACAGGTCGAAACGTTCTAAATTAAGAATTTGCACGTAAGTTTTCAATAATAAACTTTTCAGTATTTTTAAACGGGCACTTTTGCAGTCTATTGCGGCAATATACGACTATCCACTATGAATATTCTACCCATGTATGTAATTATAGGCAATTTCTTGATTGTCATTCTCATTATATACTTATGTACATAATGTCCTTACTTATGTGTAAATAGGCGACCGAGGAAGCTAATGAAAAAGGGTTTATATACAGTAACCACAATAAAAAAATATAAATGAATTGTTTGTTTTTGTACCTACGGAACATTTACTGTACAATGACGAGAGCGCTTCAATTGATTTGAATAAAAATGCCGTCTGAATAGAGTCCCGAAGTAATTTAAAATTTAATTGAATCTATCATTAGCATAGGTCAACTTTTACTATTTTGTTCAGCGTTTATAAAGGCATCGTATGCGACTTTTATTCAGTCCGTGGAATTACCTTCACAAGTTAAATTCATAGACATCACTCTGGTCTAGAGTGAAAATTAAAAAAAAAACTTTTTGTGTCTTGTTCAAGGTATACCAAGAAGGTTGGTATTGTATTTGTGTTGCTTTCTAACAAAAATAATTAACATTACATTAAAGACTAATGTCTATACGTGATTAACAAACCTCTTTTTATTTTGAACTGGCTGAATAATTTAATAGCGCTCATTTACGATCTTAGAGATCTCATTTTGTTTTTACAGTTAATCGTGCGTAACATTACCTTAATGTTGTGAAATGTTTCCAATTTACTGCGTGTCTAAATATGTAATTTATTATTTAAAGATGATCTCCATATTTTTTCACACAACAAACAAAATTATATTTTTTTAAAAGCGAAAACAGTGTTATAAACATAAAAAAAAGAAATTCTATTCGTTAACTAACTTTATTATAAAAACACTTTAAATAGTTACTTACACTTAGAATAAATAATTTCAATAGTTTCATCAATACCTATCGATATTTTTTCCATACTACACAGTTAATTCACCTATGTTCTTTCTGAGGGCCTTGGCCTATTTCTGCACCATATTTCATTCTATATGTTTCAGTAGGCGTTCATGTTATTTATTGTATTGAAAACGAATCAGTCGTGAAAACATTACAGACAAAATGGTTAAAGGTTGCATATAATAGTCATCATCATCAGCACAAATCCCGACCGAGAACCCGAACCTACCCTAAACTAGGCCATTTAGGCCTTATTCAATATAAAGATAGAGATTATGTTCATGTCCGCCTTTCGTATAATATAATCATCTTCATTAGTCCATATATGTACGTCTCCATCGTCTCCAAGCCTACTTTAGGGCGAACAGGCGTTAGTCCATATACTTAATAGTAGTAAATATTATTTACTTGACCATCTTAAACATATGATAATCATCACCATAGTTCAAATAAATAAATAAATAAATAAATAAATATTATTATACGACCCCACGGACGGGCCTGAATGTACCGTAAACTAGAGCAATTAGGCCTTTCTCTAATTATGGATTAATCCCTACCATCATATTCACTAGGTCTGAATCTACGTACGAGTATATTACTTGTACACCTTTCGCATACTTTAATCATCTCTATTAGACCACATACGACCCCACCGAGAGACCTACCCTAAACTCAAGCCACCAGACCGCATATTCATCTTCTTCTTATCGAGTCGATGGCAAAATCAAACATGATCGGCCCAGTATCCGGCCACATGAATCGCGTTGTCTGAGGTATCCATCAAGTCGCTCAGCGAGCAGGTTTCCGGACAACCAGGACATGACATTAGATGGCACATTGACTGTGGCAAAAAACCGCATATTAAACTAAGGACTCTTTTCCAGGACTCAATTCCAAGATGGCGCCCACCCCTGAGGAACTGGCTAGCTTGGAGCCGGACGTGATGCCGGACACGAAGACCAGGGTGGTGATCTCTGGAATGTCCGGGTGCTACCCCAAGTCGAACAGCGTGCAGGATCTTAACGAGATTCTGTACAACAAGGTAGGGGATGGAAGATTATGTGCCCATAAGGTTATTAAGTATGACTGGAACGGTGGAACAGTGGTTAGTGATCCAAGTTCACTAACAACGGTTCCAAGAGTTTTGGGTGCGATTCCCACCCGGGACAAATATTTGTGTGACGAACATCGGTGTTGGTTCCGTGTCTGGGTATGTTATTAAATATATTTGTGTATCCACTGTTGATTCTGATATCCGTAAGATAAGTGCTTAAGATACCTACCATGTGATCAGATCATTGTGTGTGTAATATTCATTTATTTATTAGTCTTGTACGTGTCTTCTTTTCAGTTTATTTGTATTTTACTTTTGGTTATGATATTCATAACACAAATACTTAAATCTACTTAACACGAGATTTAATTAATGTAGATGTAGTGCATGCATGATATTTATTATTTAACAACCAAAAAACTAAGGATTTCATATAATTGAGCTTACTTTTGATTAGGGGTAAGAGCCATCCGCTCCCCCGAAAGTCAGGAGATGATGACGAGACTACTCCAAGCCATCAACGTATGTCAGTAAGGAAAAAAAAAGCTTACTTAAGACGAACAAAGTTAACTAAACCGTTATATCTTTAAGTTCATCGCCTGGTTACTATTATACATTTCCAAAGGATTCTGGAAACTAATTGCCCTTAAAAGTTGATCCTTTATGAAGAACATAGCTTGTGATTCTTCACCATATCAACGATGTTTTTCTCAATGCTTTGCTTGTCTTATCTTACGGTTTACACTTACTCCCTAAAGATCAAGTTCATTAGTGCAATAATTTTCCTAGGTTTGAGGTTCCTGTATTCTTCTGGTTTCGGATAGACCATTCCCAGAAGTCTCTGCCTATATCTTGCTTTGCTTACATTCTTCTTCTTTTGTCAGGTGGACCCGATCTCATCCAAGGTCCGTTGGAAGTACAACCACCCCGAAGTGTCATCGTACCTGGGCAGTGTCCCTGGTCTGAACCGGTTCGATGCCCAGTTCTTCAAAGTGCATCTGAGACTCGGAAACAGTATGGACTCCTTGTCCAGAAAGACTCTGGAGCAGTGCTACCAAGCCATCTTTGATGCTGGTAAGAAATGTCGATATATCATATCGCAATCAATGTGTTTAAACTCTATCTTCCGAAACGTATACGTTTTATGTAATCCAGATCCGTAGCGCTACCATGAGTTAAGTGACGGACTCGATATCGCCTACGTAAATATGTCTATGAAAACTTGTGCAGCGCCCCTGGTGGTTACGCCAAGAACTAAAATCGGCCGTATGAAAACAACTCGATAGGCTTTTAACGTAGGTACGTTAGTTTTCGATAGCCAACTCATAGTACCCCAACAATAACTTTTGTTGGACTGGCTCGGTGGAACAGTAGTTAGTGACACTAGCTGGCGGTTCCAAGAGTGGTGGGTTCCATTCCCAATCGGAACAAATATATCCGATTGGGAATCGTGTGATGAACATCGGTGTTTGTTCCATGTCTGGGCGTGAATATGTATTTAAGTATGTATTTATAAATATAACTATGTATGTATACACCGTGAAATTTTAGTGGTTGTTTTCCGTGGCAGAACGATTTGCCTTTATAGTAATAGTAATACTATCAACTCATGCAAATTATTCCTTGAAATATTTTTTATTTTTTTCAAATTAATAAAATAATAAATTATAAATGTCCAAGATATCGGCATTTAATTATTATCCTGCGTAAACGCCGAATAAAGGTGCATGCCTCAAAAAATATCCCGACACTTTCAGTTTTCTAATGTTTGTAACCATGACAGTTTAAAATTATATAAAGGTGCATGCCGTAATGGCTCTTTCAGAATTAATATCAAAAATCGCGAATTTCTCAATTTTTACCGTACAACCGAATCAAAGAATAAACGAGGATACCTATGTATCTATATAAGTTTAATGATGCTAGACTAGCACAAATTGTTTCCTAAATATATCCGCTCATCATTAACCAAATACAATAGAAATTTTCACTAATTACTTATTCAACCATATATAAATTCATGACCCTCAAACACAGTCAAACAGATTCAAATTTAAAAGCATTTAGTGAATCCACAAACAATACTAAAACTTTAGGTACCTAATAAGGTCACTAACGTAGATTTATTGCATTCATTTACATTGATTTCTTTGAATGTTATTGTGTTGAATATTGAAATCGTTAGGATGCCCTCACCTTCTAAACGTTCTAGGGTAAATAACACTATATTGTACTGTTGGCTATTGTGTTTCGTAAGATTTTAGACTTTCGCGTTCCATTACACTTAATATTAGTCTTTATGGGTCTACACGAGATATTAGGAGTAGCAAATACATAGCTACTTACTGCCGAACTTTTCGTTCGCTCGCGACAATGATTAGTGTAACCCAGTCGAAACGTCGGGCAGTAAGTAGCTATGTATTTGCTACTAATAATATCGCGTGTAGACCCATAAAGACTAATATTTTTTATGTTTCATGTGTAGAATGTTGTATGATGTAACAAATACTATATTGGTATCGTTACTATTACACTTTGTTTTTATCACGAGTGCTCATTATAATGCATTTTTGGCAAAACTAAATTATCAAGATTTTAGGGTTGAAATGGGTAAAAACGGGACACTATATCTCAAGAACAATGATAGCTAGGCGGTGTTTTCACAGGTTTCTGTTGTCGCTATAACAACAATTACGAAAATAAATATAACTATTCAAGCCAAGGGGGCTCCCATACAGCAATCATGATTTTTTTGCAATATCGGTACGGAACCTTTCGTGCACGAGTCCCACTCGCAATAAGCCGGTTATTTTAATATAAGAAAAGCCAATTTGTTCCATCATCATCATCAGTCCATATACTTCCCCACTGCTGGAGCACGGGCCTACTCTTAACAGGGGCGATAAGGCTTTGTCAACCACGCTGGCCAAGTGCGGGTTGGTTGACTACAAACTAAGAATATGTTTGTAGGTGTGCAGGTTTCCTCACGATGTTTTTCTCTAGTTTAAAGCTTCTCCCATGCAGATTTATGATACCTACGTTATTTGTTTAAGGTCTCAGCCCTGAGCTGCTGGCAACGAAAAAAGTTGGAGTCTTCGTCGGAGCTTGTTTCTCGGAGTCCGAGAAGGCTTCTTTCTACTTGGCCAGTACGAAGACTGGTTTCGGTATTTTAGGGTAAGTTTTTTAGATTTTGAATGAAACTAGTCTAGTTATCTTAAACAAGCGTAAACCGAAGCGTACTCTATGTTGACTGGCTCGGTGGAACAGTGGTTAGTGACCCTGGCTGGTAGTTCTAAGAGTCAAGGGTTCGATTCCTACTCGGGACAGCTATTTGTGTGATGATCATTGTGTTTGTTTCGTGTCTGGGTGTGATCATGTTTCAATTATGTATTAAAAAAATATATATACGAGTATATTCAATGTATGTATATCAGTCTTTGACGCCCATAGTAGGTACAAGCACTGCTGGTGTCAGATACCATATGTGGGAGTGTCCCAGATATTAATTTATTTCTTTACTTACAGATGCAGCAGGTCTATGTACGCCAACCGTATCTCCTACTGGCTGAACCTGAAGGGTCCGTCCATGGCCATCGACGAGGCTTGCTCCAGCACCACGGCTGCTCTGGAACAGGCCTATGTGGCCATCTCAAGAGGAGACTGCGATGCCGCCATCGTTGGAAGCGCTAGCATCTGTCTGCATCCTCAGTCTACCATCCATAATGGAAGGTGAGAGTTGTTTTTTTTTTCCTAACTGACTTACGATGATGGCTTGGAGTAGCCTCGTCATCGTCACCGGACTTGCGGGGGAGCGGATGGCTCTTCCATATTTCACAGAGGTATAGAGTATGACCTCATGGTCTTTCAGGGTTTTATCCCTAGGAATTAGATTATTAGATAGATTGGGGTAGATTTTACCCAGCTTTTTTTTGGGTAAACACAAAGTTGCTGAACTTTGACAAAGATTGGCATAATGAGTTGGAACGATGTTACCCGAAGATGCAACATCAGCGTACATTCGACTCCCTTCTGTCAAACGATTACTATTCTCCATTATCATCAGCAAAAAAGAAAGAAGAATCTCAAGATAAGCAATATTCAGATGTTGTATAAAACCTGTATCATGTAATTAAAAATACTCATATTTTCAGGGCTATGCCAATGTGTGAAGATGGAAAGACCAAGTCGTTCGATGAGAAAGCCGATGGCTGCGTCCGATCTGAGGCTATTGTGGTCTTCCTCCTGCAAAAAGCTGAAGATGCACTCAGGTATGTTATTTATTATACACTTATCCGACACATGAAATAAAAATCAAAATAATGATCTTCCTACAATATAATGAACAGAACCACAAATCTCTGAAGAGAAGCTTTGAAAATGTAAATAGAAAAGAAAAATAATGCATGGATGTCTAAGACGAATAAAATAAAATACAAATCTTAACCAACCTTATCACATTGCATATGGCACAACCAAGGTGTATATCTGGACGATTGCGTTGCGGTACTTGTTGCATTGACTCCAAATTTAAATGACTACAGCTGCTTAAAAAATGAACTAACATGACGGCATTTCCAGGGTGTACGGAGAGGTAGTCCACGCGAAGAGCCGATTGGCAGCAGCCAGCGTACTGGAGTGCGTGACAGGCCAAGAGTACGGCTTCGCCAGGAACCCACTCGCTTATGAGAAGTTCTTGAAGACCTTCTACGCTGAAGCCAACGTGTCCCCTAAAGAGGTCGAGTACGTGGAAGCTTTTGGATCAGGTATGGTCAACTACAAAATTATGCATAAGTGAGATTTTAAAATGCTTTAAATGGTCATGACAGCATCTAAACCCAGTAAGATAGATGATTCATAAATTAATTCAAGCCCACGCGAACGAATTGCGGGTACAACTAGTTAATTATAAACGATTAATCATTTTTTTCACTTAAAGAAGAGTATTGTTCTCTCAAACCAATGCAACAGGCTTTTAAGAATTTCGAAAGATTCAAAAGGAAATGCCATGTTTAACCTATAAATTTCATTTACATTATATCTCGGAGCAAAAGTTTACAATTAACAAAACAAAAAAACTCTTCAGCTTTATAATATTAGTACAGATTAGAAAATATGTCACAAATTTAACGCTTTACCTGCAGCCATACCAGAAGCAGACAAGTCAGAGCTGGACACCATCGGAAACGTGTTCTGCGAGGGCAGGCAGGACCCCCTGCTAGTCGGCAGTGTCATGTCCAACGTAGGCTACACCGAAGCTTCGTGTGGAGCGGTTGCTTTGACCAAGGTTGGTTACCGTCTCTATAATGGGAAATGCTCTGAAGATCTATTTCAGTTAGTCTCTTTCCACTCCCGAACGACACGTGCGGGACAGACTGCCATCCACATACAATGCAGGCGCTGGTGGCTAAGACCAAGAGGCTTAGATACTCTTTTCTGCCACTTGTCATTAAGGCATGCAATGTCTTTCCAGCTCATATTTTCCCTCCCTCCTATGATCCCGGGCTCTTCAGGCGGGGCGTGAAACTGCATTGAGTGACACGCTTGAAATTTGGCATGCAGATACATACCTTAGTAAACTTAAAGCTTAGTTGCAACAGGATCAATATCCTGTTGCAACTAAGGTTCAAGTTGGACTTTTGCAATAAAAAAGGATTTCTTAAATTGTACTAAAGTCCACTCCCGAACGACACGTGCAGGACAGCGCTGCCATCCACATACAATGCAGTCGCTGGTGGCTCGGACTAAGAGGTTCAGCTCTTCATTTCTGCCCCGTGCCATTAAGGCATGGAATGCCCTTCCAGCTCATGTTTTCCCTCCCTCCTATGATCCCGGGCTCTTCAGGCGGGGCGTGAAACGGCATTTAAGCAGGCCTTCAGGGTGAGTGCGACAGGCGCAATATGATCTATTGTGCCTGTCGACCTCATATTTGGATCTCACTACCGCTTACCATCAGGCGGAGTGTGGTCATCTTGTTTGCCTATTATAAAAAAAAAAAAAAAAAGTCTCATTTAGAAATTAACCGTTTAGTAAACTAACCTGTGCCTAGTACCACTAATATCACAGCTCCAAATATCATACTCTTCAACTTTAAATCTCTCTCTCCAGGTGCTCCTAGGCTACAGACGCGGTGAGATCGCAGCCAACCTCCACCTGTCCGAACCGCGGAAAGACATCAAGGCTCTCCAGGATGGGCGTATCCAGCTCGTGGCAGAGCACCAGCCCTTCGGCAGGACCTACACCGCAGTCAACAACCTGTCTGTGACCGGGTGCTGCGGCCACATGCTGCTCCATGGGCAGTATAAGCCGAAGGTGAGGTCTTAGCTGTTTTGAATTCGTGTCTTAAGACAATTTTGTATAATGGTTCCTAATGTTTAGTTACAAAATTCACTTTACTAGCTTACAAAATTACTGCCTGATATGTAATTTTAAAGTGTCATGGTTACACACATTAGAAAATTGAAGATGTCTATGATATTTATCAGTTGTTTTATATAAACGACCCCACTACCGGAGTTGACCCGTGAACATGGTGCTTACAACAGTGCCAAAATATTGGGAGCTCGTAAAAATTAAACAAAAATATCCCGGAAAAACAAAATTTTTTAAAAATACTTCTTGTTTATTTTTGATAAATTATTTAATTTCTTATCAAAATTTGCAAATTTTCTCAAGAAATTGTCTCCAGAAGATATTCTACTCAGAGATGACTTCACGATATAGATAGAGATCCAATACATGAGCTAAATTCTGGATAAGAAAGTATTTTTTTATTACAAAGGTTCACCAAATGTTCGCATCTAAAAATGATCCTCTATTGTTTCAGGACCCCACCCGCTACCAATGCAACATCCCTCGTCTGGTGACGGTATCCGCCCGGCACGAGGGCGCCGCTCAAAAGATCTTGGATGACCTGAAGTCCCGCCCCATCGACCCTGAGGAGCTGGCCCTGCTGCACAACGTGCACACCACCAACATCGCTGGACATTTGGGGAAAGCCTTCGCTATCCTTGGTGAGCAATCCATTTGTCTTGGCCACGATGCACTTTGAAGGAACGGTGGTAACTCTTTTGTTTAACTAAAATTTCTAATCCAAAAGACTTTTGGAGCTACCAGCGTTTGTAATCTTCCTTCCAATGTTTAACTCCTCATGAAACCATTTTTTTACCATGTATGTACAATGTACATTTTAAATATCGGATATCAATGTGTGCCTGCTGCAAAAGACTACCAAGCATGTTTCTGGATTGTGACTTTAGTCTTCCGTAGATATATTCTCAGGTATTCATGAAGTTCCTCACTGAGTGACACAAACTGGGCTTTCTCTTATTTTCCTAATTGCGCTGTTCTGTATGTATCATTAGCAGTTGATTAAATAATGGTTTCTCCTACATATACTAACGTAAGATTTTAGACTCTTTTGCGTTCCATTACACTAAATATTAGTATTTATGGTCGCTCGCGACCACGATTGGTGTAACCAAGTCGAAACGTCGGGCAGTAAATAGCTATGCAATTTGCTACTCCTCGTGTAGACTCATAAAGACTAATATATACTAACGTGTTTCATGGAGAACCACGAATTCACGTTTTACATGCACTTGGAATAGCAGTTGTTTAAACCCTTAATAGGGCACAGCATAAAGAATTTTTTAATTGGTTTTCATCGGTATTAAAACTGCATAAGGTTCAAAATCTACTGGGATCTATTTTTCCATTGCCTTTTATGGGTTAATGATGGTTTCTCCTCCAGACACGAACGCGGAGGGCAAGACTGTGAGTGTGGCGGAGGCCTGCGAGTACTTCGACACGGCGAGGCGCCCTCTCTGGTTCGTGTACTCGGGGATGGGCTCGCAGTGGGCCGGCATGGCGGCACATCTCATGAGGATACCTATCTTCGCCGCGGCTATAGAGAAGTAAGTAAGAAGGATGCAAAATCCAGATCAAATGCCTTATTTTAATTGAAAAAGAAATCACGAATGTGCGCTTGAGAAAACCTTCGATCTTTGATATTTGTTCCAATTCACTTAACAAAGGGCAGGTATGCAATTTTTTCATCAATTCATCTAAATTTGTTCTAATATACCCATAAAATAGCCAAAAGCTTTCTTCGAATCGTATCATAACACAACTTTCCCATTCCAGATGCCACAAGATCCTGGAGCCCAAAGGCGTGGACTTGCTGCACATCATCACGACTCCTGACAAGACGATCTTCGACAACATCCTTCACTCTTTCGTGGGCATCGCAGCCGTCCAGATTGGTCTCACCGATGTGCTGACCGAGCTGGGACTGGTGCCTGACATGATTATTGGTTAGTTTATCATCCATTTAGGATGGTAGAAGAATCGTTTACTTAGTAAAAAAGCATGTATTGTATGATTGGCTCGATGGCGTAATGGATAGTGCCTGTCTCATGGGCCTAGAATCGTGGGTTCGACACCTACATTACAAAAATAATTATGATAACATAGTGTGTTTTGGAGAATACTAGTTACCTATGGCCAATACTCCAAAAAAAAAAGTAATTACAATTTAATTCACTTACGCTGTGACACCAGTAGCGAACAAAATTGACTTGTTTTTATGGAAGAAAATGACTCAGCACAACATAGTCATGGTGTAAGCGGATTCTCTAGGAAAGCACTTTAAAATGTTGGTACTGTTCATGATCTCCTGTCGGCCGTTCCGTCTCCATAACGTCAAGGTTTTGTATGAAGTTGTATGCGCAAACACAGGGCAGATCAAAATTTTCCCTGTGTTTGATATCCTCAATTCCAAAGATTTTGGCCATCATTTATAAACAGAAAACCTTGAACACTCCCACTATCACCATCCAGGTCACAGTGTAGGAGAGCTCGGCTGCGCGTACGCAGACGGCTGCTTCACGGCCGAGGAGATGATCCTGGCTGCCTACAGCCGCGGTCTGGTCTCCGTCGAGACGCCCTTCATCAAGGGATCCATGGCTGCTGTCGGCTTGGGATACCAGGAAGTGAGTAACTAGATTTAAGTCACGTTTAAAATATGCTTTTTAGAGCTACATCCTGCGATGGACGAAGACACATTTGCGAGATGACGGAAGTTGGGAATACCTTTTTTTTTTTACTTAGCCTATATTGTCCCACTGCTGGGCAAAGGCCTTTATTTTTTAAAAACATTCCCTTACTATTTTTTCACATATTGGTGTATCCTAAAGAGATAATCATAAGAAGATTTTCTGTTGCCCATACATTGTGGGTGATGAGTGTTGCACGCTTCATGCTTCAAGTTGTCAAAACCTTTTATTCCTAATATAGTGGAATGTGTAATATCAGGTTACACCATATCTTCAAATTGATGACCCATTTTATAAAAAAATCTGAGGTTGTGTAGTCAACCAACCCACACTTGGCCGGCGTGATTGACTAAGGCCTAGCAGTGCGGCACGGGCTGATAATGATGAAGACGGTGACGATACCTAACAAACCCTCCTCTTCCAGGTGAAAAACATGGTCCCCCCAGAAATCGAAGTGGCGTGCCACAACGCTGCCGAGTCCAGCACCATCTCCGGCCCTGCTGACGTGATGAAGGAGTTCGTGGCTTCCCTCTCAGCGAAGGGCGTCTTCGCCAAGGAGGTGCCTTGCTCCAACATCGCTTACCACTCCCGGTACATCGCTGAGGCTGGTGAGAAAACGTTTTTTGTTAAATTTAGAATACACTTGCTGCGACTTGACTTGAAGTTGCCGCCCACGACTTTTCCCGCGTGGAAATGGTTTGGCAGCAGTGATTAAACAAAATAGCCTATAATTTACCTTGTAAAATTAGCTATTCATTTGTGAAAACTCCGTCAAAATTGGTCCACCCATTTCGGAGATTAGCGGGCACAAACAGACAGACAGAGACATTTTTTTTAATTGTGCTTTTGTTGTTGGTTTCAGAGAGATCCATTTAGTAAAAAGTTATATATTACAAACAGACACTTCAATTATATTTAGTGGTGTAGATTGGAATAGAATATTAGATTTTTGGATACAAATCCTGTACCATCTTATTACCATACCTGGTGGTTTTGCAGTAGTTGGATAAAATCGGGCAAATATTATGAAGTAGTGTACCTGCAAAATAGGACCCATCAGCTCTTGCCGTGACGTGACGTACGCCACGGCTTTTAAATTAAGGACTGAGTTTATTACCGACTAAAATTACATTTTTGCTGTCTATCATCAGACTCTCTCAGGTATCTCATATACTGGATTAATAACCATAGATTTAATAGTTAGTCAAAATTGAAATTTACACGAGACACTTGAGTTACAATGCCGCCGCTATAACATGAAATACTAAAACGGCAAAAAGATTTTTAAGGCTCTTCCATGGCAATTTTGTTAACTGACCTAAATTCTCACTATGTTTACCCATACACAATTTTCGTTACCAGGCCCTGGTCTTTTGAAGTACCTGACGGAGGTGATTAAGGACCCGAAGCCAAGGAGCGAGCGCTGGGTATCCACGTCGGTGCCCATGGACAAGTGGGACCAGCCCGCAGCCAAGTACTCTTCAGCCCAGTACCACACCAACAACTTACTGGTAGGTTTTGTATAGTAGGCCCTTTCCCACTGGGCAATTGACCCTGAGCTAATCAATATGCTCACGCTTTTAAATCGGACACAAAAAACCTACCACTTAAATCTGACTTTAATCTGGTTGAGTGGTACATTCTCTTTTTTTTTCGAAATTTGTGAAGTAAAATATACTAAACTATGTATAAAACGCACTTACCAGTGATTACAATCAATAAAAAGAGCTAGAAACATTATGTAATATTATATAGTAATTCGATTGCACCCTTCGGGTGGCTTGCTAGTAATATCTACCATTCCCCTACCTAGAAACAATGACATGTTAATTTCACCTCAGCACACCTAACTCACCCTCCGCCTGCAGAACCCAGTGCTATTCGAATTCGATTGCACCGTTGGGGTGGCTCGCTAGTAATACCTATCATTCCCCTACCATGAAACAATGACATATTTTTATTTGTTGTTTTTAATGCTATTCAAGCTTAAGGTAAATTAGAGACCGATAGTGTTTGATCACTACCGGTGGTGGAGCCACCCGTGGCTAACGGGTAAAAGGTGGTGACGTAATTGCCTGGATAGCTCAGAGGTTAGAGCAACCGACTCGATATCGGGAGGTCCGGTGGTTCAAGTCCCCGTTCAGGCGGGATCATGAATGCGATTTTTTTTTAATTTTAAACAATAACATGTTAATTTCACCACACCACGCCTAACTCACCCTCTCCCTGTAGAACCCAGTGCTATTCGAGGAAACATCCAAGCTGATTCCCGCCAACGCTGTGCTGGTGGAGATCGCCCCTCACGGTCTTCTGCAGGCCATCCTCAAGCGATCACTGCCTATCAGCTGCAAGCATATCCCTCTGACGAGAAGGGGACACCCCAATAATGCCCTGTTTGTCTTGGAAGCTGTTGGCAAGTAAGTAGTGGGATGAGGTTCATCATCATCTATATCTATACTAATATAAAGCTGAAGAGTTTGTATGTTTGAACGCGCTAATCTCAGGAGCTACTGGTTAGAATTGAAAAAAATATTTTTATGTTGGATAGAGCATTTATCGAGGATGGCTATATAACATCACGCTGTGACAAATAGGAGCAATAAATAATGGAAAATGTATAAAAAAACACGTGGAAGGAGTCGCTGGTACAGCTAGTCAGCGTATAAAAGTCCGTCCACAACTTCATCTACATCTTTGCAAAAAGATGAATGTTTACCGTACCGTTACCGTTTCGTGCCGTTTTTCAAATTATTTACTAAGAATAACTATAATTTACTGCAATTCTTGATAGTTTTGAAATCCCCAAGTAGCCCAATTGCCAAAGGAGTAAACTGCAATATTTTAATAACCTGTGTGTTCTCAGACTGTTCATGGAGGGCTACAACCCGAAGGTGGCTGCCCTGTACCCCACCATTGAGTTCCCGGTGTCCACATCAACCCCCATGCTGTCTCACTTAGTGGAATGGGCACACAATGAGACCTGGTAAGGATTCTAATTTAGCTCTCTCGTAGCATCCCTGAGAGCCGAGGGAAGTTGGTAACCAGCGCAAGCTGAACCTCCTCCATTAGTCTTGACAATTTTAATTTAAATTTTATGTATAAATTATGTATTTTTTGTAACAGTAGATGATTTATAAAAAGGCGGCGGAGAAACGGCATCTTTGCAGTCCTTCATTTCTCAATAGGGTTTATAGTGCCTATTAACCTCATATGCGTCATAAAAATCGTCAATGGCCGAGTGGTTAAGGCCGTTGCTTGCCAAGCGAGAGGTCGCCAGTTCAAACCCCGCCAGGTACCAATGTGTTTTTCAAATTTGAAATTCATATGTACCATCACTCGGCGCTTTAATGGTGAAGGAAAACATCGTGAGGAAACCAGCACACCTGAGAGATTTTTCATCGGTGTGTGAAGCCATGTCAGAGGTCTACGGGCGGTTTAAATTCTGACACCAGGTTGTTCATCAACCGTTAAACGTCACTACGTGGACAGAGTCTGCGGGCGGAGGGCTAGTGATTTATATGCTTTTTTTGATTTTAAAATAAAAATAATTGGGCTCTTTAGGGCTGGGCAAGAAACGACATCCTTGGCAGTCCTTCATTTCACATAATTGGGCTCCTTTGTGTACCATTTACAACATTATGTAGACCTCACGGCCGCTTCAGTACCATAGATGGAGTAAGGCCTAAACGTCAATTATAAAAATAAAACCCACAAAATGTTATTATATTTCCTTTTCATTATAATTTCACGGGCTCGATTATAAAATAAACATCCATAGATCTGGTTCTTCAGTCTTTTATATATTAATATTTGTTTATTTTCAGGAAACTGCCTCTTCATTTGTCTGCCTCTCACGAGTCCACTGCTAACTGGAAACCCATCATCTCAGTGCAAGACGATGAGAACAGCTACTTACGTGGACATGTTATTCGAGGTATTGATGAGACTTTTGTATTCATCATCATCATCATCATCATCAGCCCATATACGTCCCCACTGCTGGGGCACGGGCCTACCAAACTTCCTAGGCGCTGCATACAAAGAACTTGCGTGTGACGTCACACGCCAGGGGCGGTATGTATGCGAGCGTTTTTGAGTCGACAAATAATGTGCAACCCTTAAAAATTGTAATATCTCTTCGCAGGTGTGCAGGTTTCCTCACGATGTTACCTTCCTTCCTTCCTGTATTAATCGATAACAACTTAGTACCTATTCTAAAGCCAACTTACCTTGGGCATCCAACACTGTTATACTAAAGCGAAATCAAAATCGGTTAATTTTGTATGTAACGATGCCACAGGTAGACACATACACTCACAAAAACAGAAAGATTACTTTCACAGGCAATCATAGATAGGTATGCCGTTTTTGCATCCCGGGTAAAAGATGAGGAAATACGGAGGTTCTCCAAATGCGAATTGCAAACACGGAAAGTATATTCACGTTTTAATTCCAGGAAAAAACGTCTACCCGTTCGCAGCAAGTCTGATCGCGGTATGGGACACCCTAGCCATGTCCATTGGCAAAGAGAAGAAGAAGTTCTCAGTCACCTTCAATGATGTCCACCTCTTTGTGGAGCCAACTCTTCAAGAACAGAAGGAATTGAGACTGAGTGTCGCTCTACATAGAGGCACTGGCAGATTTGAGGTGAGTGACGTGAACTAAAGAGAAAAAATAAGAATAAAATATGGATAAAACTGGTCATCCTGACTGGCTCGATGGAACAGTGGTTAGCGACCCAGGTTCATTACCTACGGTTCCAAGAGTCGTGGGTTCGATTCCCACCACCCGGGATAAAATGTGTGACGAACATCGGTGTTTGTTCCATGTCTGGGTATGTTATTAATATGTTTAAGTATATATCCAATGTTGATTCTAATACCTACAACACAAGTGCTTAAGCTACTTACCACGGGATCAGATAATTGTATGTAATGTTGTAAGACTTATTTATTATTTATTTATTTATCATCGTCATCATTGCCCGGCCCTTGTCCCTCGCTTTGTGTCTGTGCTGGGGTCGGCGTAACATGTATTTTGCTTCACCTCGGATCTATCATTCGTCAGCGTACTCCCATCAGGGCCGCGCCGACCCTCGGCAGCGCCTGTGTGCGGAACCTATGAAGCGCCTTTTTTTAAAGAATCATCATGTTAAACGAATAAAAAAAATTAATTGTTAATTTAGACTGAAATCAATAACATATTTTTTTTGACGGGCCAGGGATATTATCGTCTTCCTTCATGAAAATAATTTAGGTGGCAGTGGCGGCGCGGCGCCCCTTTTGTCTTGGCGCCTGTGTGCGCCGCACACTTCGCACATAGGGGCGGCGCGGCCCTGACTCCCATAATAACTTTATTTATTCTACCTTTTACTTCCCACTGCTGGACAAAGGCAGCCAATAATGTGTGAGCACCCTCTGGAAAACAAAATACCTAAAACGTATTAAATTTTAATAGTAACATTCGCAATAAGATAAAAGCCTCCACATGTTTTTCAGCAACCACATTACATTATGATCTTTACAGAGCTGGTATTCTTACAGTACATGACTAAAAAATCCTTCTATTTTTTCAGGTACTGAACGGGTCTTCTAAAGTAGCAACAGGTTACATCCAAGACAAGAAAGAAGACGAAATGATCGTCACAGCTGAAACTAATAAGAATACGCTTGAGAAAGATTTGAGTTTGACATCGAATGATGTTTACCAAATGTTGTATGAGAGGGAATACACTTACAGGTAATTCATGTTTGATCATTTTTTAACTACTTTTACAAATTATTGTGGAAGGATCTTTAATACGAATACCGTTACCATAAAATACCAGAACTTGAAAATGTTTCTCTTACGTTCCAACCAATTTATTAGGCACTTAAATATTATGAAATAATTTGAAATTTCTATGTACGATTATTCTAAACCGTCGAATAATTGAGAAAAAATATCGCGAGGAAACCTATGAAGAAATTCTATGGTTGTGTATGCAACCAACCCAAACTTAGCCTGCGTGGTTGACTATGACCTGATCGCTATAGTTTAGAGCAGGCATATGCCCCAGCAGTGGGAACGTATATGAGCTGATGATGATGATGAAGAGTATCACATCCTTTCTAAAAGTCTAAATTCTCTTTCAGCGGCGATTTCCGTAGCATCCTATCAGCAAACACATCCCTGACGGACGCCTTCGTCGAATGGACCGACAACTGGGTGACACTCTTGGACGGTTTGGTCCAACTCAATGTGTTGAGACAGAACCACAACTCGGTCTCTCAACCTCGTCGCATCAGGAACATTAAGATCGACGTCGAGAAACATCCCTTGGAAGTGGTGCAGTATCAGGGCAAGAACGCGTTGAAGTTGCAGCTTGATGACCTTTACAAGAGCACTGTGTAAGTAATTTGACTGCCTCGTTGGTCTATTGGAAGCAAGCGCTGCGTAAGGACCGGGAGGTTCCCGGTTCGAGACCGGGGTCTGATAAAATTTAGGAAGTTGGCGGTTGCAGGATTCGGTTGGTAGGAGAGTAAGGGAACAGAGAGTAGGTACAGTCATATTTGCGCGTTTACTTATGCACTATATCCTGTCCTGCGCACTTGGCTGATCTTAATTGAGATCGGCCGCCATGGCCGAGATCGGTCGAATGCTTTATCTTATGTTAGTAATTTAACTAGGAAAAGCTAGAAAAGGTTTCAGCAGCAATCGATCAGAAATTAAAATACGTTTTTACTGGTGGTATAAATATGTATGCACCCGTATTCAACTTTTCATAACTTAACCTAATTTCAGATGTGGCGGAGTAACCATGAAAAACATTACTTTCAACAACTTATGTGTTACAACATCAGACAAGGTGGCACTGAACAAATTAGGATTTGTGCCCCATTTCAACTCAAATCTTGATGTAAGTATTTTTAAATTAAGGTATCTTTGAATTTTTGGTGACTTATTTCAAAAGGTTAATAATTTATTTAATTGTATATAACTATTGTTTTCAGGCTAAGTCAGCGTTGCAAGTCTTCTTGCAAATTGTGGCGCAGAGTGTAAACAAACAATTTATTAATGTACTTGAGGTCAAGAACTATGCTACAGAAGAAACATTATTTGATGCAGTCAAAGAATTGCTTGAGACTGTCCCTGATGTAAAAGTAAATTTCAACCAATTGACCAAGGAAGAGATTTTGCAAAAACGCAGTCAATATGTATCAAATATTGATTTAGTGTTGATGCAAAATCTTAATATGGATGACACTGTAAGTATTTTCAATTGCTCTCACCATATGGTCATTAATATTACATAACTTACCTTCTAAATTAAAATCTCTTTAGAAAAACAATTACATAGCCTAAAAATATGAAAAATTTTGCTAAATCATAAAAACTAAATCATAATCTGATTCATTGAATACAACAAGAAGAACAAGTACAATAAGTAACATTATGGTTTTGATCTCGTTGCAATATCATAATGACAAAATATAAATTTCAGATTCTGGAATCCTTATACGACTTCATTCCTCGTGACACATTCGTCGTAATAGCCGAAGAGACGGCCGTGTCGGCAGTTCGCACTCGCCCATCGGCCTTATACCGTGTCGTCTCCACTCAAAACACTGGAGATCTCTCTCTACATCTATCTCAATGGAGGCCAAGTCCCTCAACTTCCTTGATAACCGCATTCACTGTCCGATCCAGCGATGATTTCTCTTTGCTATCATCGACCCGTGGCAATCTGCCCACAAACCATAAGCTGCTGGTCGTAACTTCGTACCCTCCAGTTGATGGTGTGAAAGAACTGGTTGCGTCTTGGCGTAAGGAGGCACAGAAGAATCAAGTGCATCTGCTCATGGTGAACTACGATTCGGCTACTGATCGGGACTTGGAGTTGGCACCAGAGTTAAATCTGGCATACAACGTTCTCCATAATGTAAGTAATAGATATTGCATTTTTTCGTACTTAAATTAGCAATTAATCTAAAAACATTTTTAAGACCTCACATAAAGCTGCTGTTAGTTAATGATGATGATTACCAATAATTAAGAAAATACAAAATTATTTCCAAAATTGTTTAATCAAAATACAGCGATTTCATTGATAACTGTATTATTTCAGAGCGGATGGGGTGGTGAATATTACTTACCCCTTGTTGAGAAGGAAACCAAAGTCAGCAACATGACTCTTCGTTGTGATGAGATCGGCAACCTAGATTCCTTGCGTTGGGTGGAAGTGGCGCAGCCTGATGAGAAGACTAACGGCATCGAAGTCAATGTAAGTATATTAAACCGACTCCAAGTAAAGGATAAGGTTGTTAAATCTTTGATTTATTTTCGTCATCATCATTATCAGCCCATTTACGTCCCCACTGCTAGGGCACGATCCTAAATTAGGGCAATAAGTCCTTAGTCAACCACGCAGGCCAAGTGTAGGTTGGTTAACTAAACAACCTAAGAATTCATAGCAAGCAATTACACCTTAACCACTCGGCCATCGATGCTTTTATACGTTAGTAAGTATTGGACTACATGACACCGCAACGTAGATGCTAACCTAAAATGAGAAATATTTCACGAGAAAAACTTTTTTCAGGTACACTATGCTGGCTTGAACACCATCGATGCGAAGAGAGCTACCGGCGTCTACCACGTCAGACCTGAAGACAATTTCAATGGCAGCTCTTTCGGAATGGACTTCAGTGGTGTGACTCCAAAGTAAATATAAAAACGTCGTAAATATAATCAAAATGAATTTTACACAACATCACACACATTGACCTGATCCCGTTGTAAGTAACTTAAGCACGTGTGATATCAGAATCAACATCGGATACACAAATCTCTGTATATCTATACAATTATATAAAATTGAAGTGTCTATGTGTTATTAAAATAACGACTGTTTACGATAAGATAACAAAAACACAATTAGAAAAATTGTCGGAAACGGCTGGACAAATTTTAACGGGACTTTCACTATTACGTAGCTAATTTTACCCGGAACAACCACCGATGTTCGTCACACAAATATTTGTCCCGAGTGGGAATCGAACGACTCTTGGAACCGTAGGTACTAATTCTGGGTCACTAACCTCTGCTCAGCCGAGCCAGACATTTAAGTGTTGTACTCCTCTCATTAACTGTGATACCAATGTCCTAATGAACTCATCCACTTCCAGAGGCACGAAGGTCATGGGCCTGGTGCCGGGTGGTTCGTGCACCAGCCGCGTCAAGGCGCACCCCAAGCTGGTGTGGCCAGTTCCTGATCACTGGACCCTGGAGGAGGCGGCTACCGTGCCCCTGCCGTATGCACACGCATTCTACTGCCTGGTGAGTTTGATTTACAACTAGTTTTAGATTTAGAGCAGCTGTCTTGTATTTCGCTTGGTGTATCATTATCATCATCAGCCCATATACGTTCCCATTAAAGGAGCACGGGCCTACCCTAAATTAGGGCGATAAGGCCTTAGTCATACAATCGAAGAATTGATGTATGGAAAGTATCAATCACAGGGCAAGTGCAAAAAAGAGATGGTCTAGTTTGCGACAAATGTGGACGTCATCTTAGGGGAATCAGACTTATTTTTAAGAGAATTGATCGATATTGGATGTCGCAAACTATATTTTTTTCGCAGGCTCAATATGGTCTATTGTGCCTGTCGACCTCATATGTGGATCTCACTACTACTTACCATCAGGTGGAGTGAGCTCATCTTGTTAGCCGTTTATAAAAGAAAAAAAACACAATCCAAACCATGACTCACGCGAATTCATCCCACCAATTGCATGAGCCTAAAACACAACAGTACTCCAATACCGACTCTTCCTTCACCAGATGGTGAAAGTGAACATGCCCGGACCTCATGAAAGCATCCTGATCCATGGCGGCGCTGGAGCGTTAGGCCAGGCAGCCATCTCCATCTGCCTCGCGTTCGGCATGCGCGTCTTCACCACTATCAGTGACATGCGCAAGAAACACTTCTTGAGGAAACTCTTCCCTGAATTGAAGGGTAGGTTTGATTGGGCAATTTGTTTCAGCTGCTTATTGATTGAGGAGTTTGACTAGTTTCTGCCAATCGAAGGCAGTTATATTACTGCGATATTCTGTTCTGACGGTCTACGTTTGACAGATCAGGGTTGTTCTAGAAATATTAGACGTTGCAGGCTAATTAAGCCTCAGTATAAACACGTCTAAAAATTTTAAGCGTAAATTTCAGAAATTGTTCGAAATCTAGTATCGATGGCGCTGCCTTTCTTGTTGCATTTAGCACCAGAAGACGACGTGTCATTTGCGCTAGAGATTTTTAGGTTAGGCAGTTATGGTAAAAGATTTTTCGAGTGTTTCGTTCTCAGTTTATAATGTCATTTGATAATATTGCAGAAGACCACATTGGATGTTCTCGAGATCATTCCTTCGCGGACATGGTCCGAACCCTGACCAACAACAAAGGCGTTGATCGAGTCCTCAACTGCGTTCCTGGCAACTTGAAAACTGTAAGTATCCGTTTATATACAGATTTTGTAAAATTTTAATTACTTTTAAATTCTATCACCTCCTTAATGCAATTTATTTCCGAAGGCAAAAAAATGCAAAACTTTTGAATTTGACGGGCAGAAGTTGACTAAGAGAGCCCACAATCGGTAACATATCACTTGTGGCAATAGGTTTGGTGGGAAAAAAAGTTTAATTACATGTCCCCCATTCTCTTCAATCTTATGAAAGGTCTAGGTTTTAAGTTCCAAAATCAAATGGGTACGTGTAGACATAATTCCTTTTCTTTATTTTTGTGCCATCATCATCAGCCCACTTTCGTCCACTGCTGGACATAGGCCTCCCCAAATGCTCGCCACTTATTTTCCACTTGTTTTATGGAATGTTTACTTAGAAATCTTCCTTCTTCAGGAATCCATGAAGTGCATCGGGACTTCCGGTATCCTGTTCGACACGGTCCAGATCCCGAGCAACGAGGACTACACCTTCGGCATGTACAACCTAACGCTTGAGAGGAACTTCGTCGCCGTCGACTTCTCCTCTATCTTCACCATGAACAACCAGAGCGATATGACGGTAAGGCAACCCATCATTATGTACTATACACCGTGAAATTTTAGTGGTTGTTTTCCCGCAGTAAGATGATTCTATCTTAGTAGTACAAAAGATGTGTGTAGTTCTTTTTTGGTAAAATCAAAAAATGCCGGTTTTACGAAAGGTTTAACCGTAACTCGAAAATACGTTCGAACCGCTTTATGACTCAGGGTGAAGAGCTTCTTTAGCTTTAAGCATCGATTTCATGCGGCAAGCAGTACCTGAATACGTCACATCTTCAAAAGCAACGATAGCTTCTCTCGTTTTCGAGTTGGAAAATTATTATTCCGGAAAATCGAAAAAAAATTTTTTTTTTTCGCGGAATAATTTGCATGATTCGATAGTATTACTAAAGGCAAGTCGTTCTGCCACGGGAAAACAACCACTAAAATTTCACGGTGTATAGCACTAATGCTAACTTGCTTCTAGTAGTTGCGCAAAACTCTTGCAAAACTTACAAATAATGCACTCAGTATTCTTAGAATCCATTAAAACAACAAATATATAATTGAAGTAAAGTAATAACTTCTAATTGAAAACAACTTATTAGGCTTACACAAAAGGTTACAATAATAAATTAATTTTAATAAAAACATAAAAAAATTGGCTATTAGAAATTTTGACACACTCATGCAAAGCCTCTGGGTACCAATCGCTTAGAACTATTTAAGTGAAATCTTCCAATTCAAAACTTCCACCACCATTTCCCAGAAAATCCAACTCCTGATCGGCGAGGGTATCGCCCGCGGCTTCGTGCGTCCCCTCTCGCGCGTGTCATACGGGCCGCGCGGGGCGGCGCGCGCGCTGCGCCTCATAGCCGCCAGCCAGCACCGCGGGCGCGTGCTGCTGAAGCTAGCTGATGAGGAGCTGGCTGCTCTCCCCAGGTATGTAATGGCAACATTTCTAGGGGTGACAGCCATGTCTTCCCGGCAGTAGAAGACTCCATACGGCACTGAGGTACACTGTGTTTTAGTCGGTAAACCCTCTAGGCATTGCACCACGCCCAGGAGCCAGGTATGATATCGTCTGATTAAGAAATCAGGACACGTTTTATTGCGCTTCTAATTTAACTCATGGCCGCCAGCCAGCATCGCGGGCGCGTCCTGCTGAAACTAGCTGATGAGGAGCTGGCTGCTCTCCCTAGGTATATGATAGCAACATTTCTAGGGGTGACAGCCATGTCTTCCCGGCAGTAGAAGACTAGGCCAGAGTCCCATGACGCCGCTGAGGTACCTAGGCTTTGCACCCCGCCCAGGAGCCAGGTATGATATCGTCATCATCAGGACACGTTTTATTGGGCTTCTTATAATTTAACTCCCACGTGTCGTAAGGGCCGCACGGGACTTATCGCCGCATGTCAGCATCGCGGGCGCGTCCTGCTGAAACTAGCTGATGAGGAGCTGGCTGCTCTCCCTAGGTATATGATAGCAACATTTCTAGGGATGACAGCCATGTCTTCCCGGCAGTAGAAGACTAGGTCAGAGTCCCATGACGCCGCTGAGGTACACCGCGATGTTTTAGTCGGTAAACCCTCTAGGCATTGCACCACGCCCAGGAGCCAGGTATGATATCGTCTTCATCAAGAAACGTTTTATTGCGCACCGCGGGCGCGTGCTGCTGAAGCTAGCTGATGAGGAGCTGGCTGCTCTCCCTAGGTATGTGATAGCAACATTTCTAGGGGTGACAGCCATGTCTTCCCGGCAGTAGAAGACTAGGTCAGAGTCCCAAGACGCCGCCATACGGCACTGAGGTACACCGCGGTGTTTTTGTCGGTAAACCCTCTAGGCATTGCACCACGCCCAGGAGCCAGGTATGATATCGTCTTCATCAAGACACGTTTTATTGCGCACCGCGGGCGCGTGCTGCTGAAGCTAGCTGATGAGGAGCTGGCTGCTCTCCCCAGGTATGTGATAGCAACATTTCTAGGGGTGAGAGTCTTCCCGGCAGTAGAAGACTAGGTCAGAGTCCCATGACGACGCCATACGGCACTGAGGTACACCGCGGTGTTTTTGTCGGTAAACCCTCTAGGCATTGCACCACGCCCAGGAGCCAGGTATGATATCGTCTTCATCAGGACACGTTTTATTGCTGAAGCTAGCTGATGAGGAGCTAGCTGCTCTGCCTAGGTATGATATCGTCATAGATGACGCCACCTATGGCTAACAGGTCATATACGGGAAAAAATTTGCTCCTGGTCTGGTGTAATGGTAATGCACGTCTGGGTGCGATTCCTAGAAGGACGGGTGTTAGAGTCCCCGGGCCGCGGTGAGGTAGTTGATTTTTTTCCGTTTTTCTAAATATTGATGATATTAGAGATTTATATTTCAAACAACGAGTGACTGAGAGACCTTTGTTCGACTTCATCACGCTTCAGAACTCTCTTCGATAGTGATCTTTACTCAAAATGTTGGTCTTTATTGTTGCGAGCTCATGATTAGTGTAACCCAGTCGAAACGTCGAGCATAAAGTAGCTATGTACTTGCTGCATCTAATATCGCGTTTAGACCCATATATCTAGTGTTATGGAACGCGAAAATCTAAAATCTTATGATCTTTACTTACACCACTTTCCTTCCGTAGCATGCACTACTCAGCTGCCCAGCATCAGCTCATCGTCTCCAACGACGCCCCGCTCGGGCTGCAGCTGGCCGACCGGCTGGTCTCACGAGGCGCCAGGAAACTGCATCTTCAGGTGCCAGAGGTACCGGCGCAGACGCTCTGCAAGCAGATGTGAGTAGCAGAGGTGTTTTAAGAAAAGTTGGTTAAAAGTAGAGTTTGAGTCAACCGCATCTTGAGGTTTCGGGTGAAACTTATTTGTGATTGTGTTCAATCATACAATTCTATAGAATTCTATAGAATTGTATTACCTTTATTAGAAAAAAAGATATAATTTTTAATTAAGAATAGAAATTAAATGTTGTTGATTTAAAACGAAATACAAAATCTGCCACAAATAACTTAGAGTTCCTATTTCTTAGCAAATTCCATGATTTTTGGTGTATGTTAGGAGTAAGTACCCTATCACGAAGTGAAGCTTACTTTTACTTACCTTTATACTGAATGGACTTCAAATTATATATTTTCGGATAGCGGTAATTAAGGAGCTCGAAGTTTACAGCTGCGAATAGCCCCGATTTTTTTTATAGTACAAATTACTGATATCAACGTATAGGTGTACTCATTTCACAAAGTTACAATTATTCTGTAACATTATTACAGGTGGTGGAAAGAATCTGGTGCCGAAGTTAAAATAACAAAGGCAGATCTCGCTAACACCAATAATACTCAAACCGCACTGAACAGTGTCGAAAAAGATTCTTTTGAAGGAGTATTCCTGGTATCGTCTAAGGCATCTGTTGGGAAACTAAATCCGGAAGTAGTGAAGACTGTTGACAACTTCGCGAGAAAGCAGAAGAATTTGAAGTAAGTGGTTTTTCATTAGATGATTCTTTCCGATGTACCAACCACTTGGTTTTTTACATACATACATAAAACCACGCCTTTTTCCCAGAGTGGTAGGCAGAGATCACTTCCTGCCTTGTGCTACGATCCTGGCACACCACTTTCCCTTCTTTCACATCCATCAATTTCTTCATGCATGGTCGTCGACTACGGGTTGAATTTGACCCTTCTTCAAAATTTTACCTATTTGGTCATGGAAGGTCTTTCTTGGCCCTGTCAACATTTCCATTGATACTTCCTCTTTAATTGTCTTTTATTTATGCTCTCAACATGACCAAACCATCTAAGCATACCTTTCTCAACCTTAGTCACTACACCTTCTTGCACACCACAACGTTCCTATTGGTTCTCATTGGTTCTTCAGGACAAGAATATTAAATTAAATTTACTTCCAGGTACTTTGCTGTAGTAAGCGATGATCAATCGTTTGGTAATGAAACATGCTATTCAAGAGCTCAGGCTCAACTACCGGCTACCAAGCTGTGTACTTCAACAATTAAACAGGTAAACATAATGAATTTATATATTTTTTATTCACTAAACATCACATTTTCGTATTTTATCAAGACATTGAGATGATGATGAAGGAATCTTTATGTGTTATATTTGATCGTAACATCTTCGCTTGCGTGTTGTTGTTAGTCAATAAGAAGTTTGAAGTACACCATTATTTGATTGGGTACTCGTTTACCGATACATTTTTTTTCGAAACTGACATACGATGATATCTTGGAGTAGCCTCATCATCATCACCGGACTTGCGGTAGAGCGGATGACTTTCACCCCTAAACAACTTACAAGGTTTTTCCCTTTAAACTCCTAATAAATCTTTTACCAAACATAATATATTTTAGCTACGTTAAAACAGACAATTATCATCAATCATCGTTCCAGATAATCTTTTGGTTCCTTCTAAATAATGAATACCACCTTCTTCCACCAGATGAACAATCCCAAAGACTCAGCATTGAGCTGGCAGCAAGCCCTGGACGGCTTGGAGCGCGCGCTACGCTCGTCAGAGCCCGTGGTCTTCGCGAACCCTCAGCAGGAAACACTCAGCTCACTGTTCGAGAAGATTCATGCTATTACTGGTACGATAATTACGCTAAGAATAAAAAACTAAAGATTAGTCTTTATTGATCTACACGCCTTATTAGGAGTAGCAAATACATAGCTTTTTACTGTCCTGGGTGGATTTAGAAATCCTTTATGGTAAAAAACACAACTATTCGTTGAACTGGCTATACAACAACAAAAGAGCACAATCACATAGTCGTAGAAGTAAGATAAACCAAGATTAAAATGTATATTATCATCATTGATTAGGGAACGAGACTTCGGTACATTGTCATTGATTGGATGAAGAATAATACTACGATTGTACTTGAAGTAATGGGAATGTAACTGTGTCTCAATCTCACAGTGAGATATTTATCTTTTTGAACGTGAAATAACGAAAAAAATAATTATTCAATGTACTAAATGTTGTAGTGTGACGTCATACCACTACGCTCATTTTGTGCAAACGGTTAGAACATCAAACACGTATAACGTTCTCAGTTTTGGCTGTATGGCGAAACAAATTCGAACACATATCCTATAAGTTTATCAAAGACTTCAAAGCTGCATGATTACCTAAAATCGTGAACGTTCTCCATCGTATTGTCTCAGGTATTCAAATTTCGGAAGATGATGCTGCGGAAACAAAATTCCAGGAGCTTGGTTTGGTCCAAGAGAAGGTCCAAAGTATCAAGGTCTTGCTCCGCAATGAGCACAACCTTTGGCTCGCTGAGGAGGACATTCTATCAATGACTGTCCAAGAGTACGTACAAATTCGTAAAATGTATTTTTTATCTGTGTATGTAGGTATATTTTTATTACCTCATTTAACTGCCCCGTTGGTCTATTGGTTTCAAGCGCTGCGAAAGGACCGAGAGAACCCCGGTTCGAGGGGTCGGGCAAAATTTGAATAAGTTTTTATGGATAGAAATAGCTCAACCAGGAGTTAGGTAGTTGGCGGTTGCATGCCCGTGCCTCGGAAAGCACGTTAAGCTGGTGGTCCTGCGCCCGATCTCTCATCGGTCATGTCTCTTGTCACTTGGCTCTTAAAGAGATCGGCCTCCATAGCTGAAATCGGTCGGTGGGCTTATTTTTCTTTTTACTACTTGTAAAAGACAACTATAAAACTCTTGCACTTGAAGAATGCCTTAGAATTTCGTCTTTAATCTGATATAGATCTAAGATTCTACCTATTTATCATAAAATTTAAAAGGTCGTAGATAGAAACAAGAAATTTATTCATAAATCATCAATTGATTCCCATTAACATTTGATGAGATGATGATGATTAATATGTTACTGATATTTATTGCAGCTTAAAAGAAATTCAACAATCTGTGGAGGGCAAATTTAAGGACGCTAAGGGTCTTGATGTGTTCTTCTCGTACATCGACTCCGATGAGCTGATGGCTACCATCGACATGGTATTCTTGCCTACTCTGACCAACAAGGTAAGATCTTCTGCACATAAACCGACCAGAACTTGCACACTATCAACTAACCAATATTTTTCTGGGTCGGTTGAAATGTGTGATGATAGCAGCTACTCCCAATCTCAATTACGGCATGGAACTGAGGCGTCTTAAACCTCAGTTGAATTTCTGGAACAGTTTTGGTTTTTGAGGTGCTCAAGCAGATCAATGTATTAGATGTTGTGTAATATTTATATTTATTTTTTCCCTTTGAAGAACACTGAAGAGTTCGACGTGACCCAAAAGTACCTCTGCATCGTGCCTGGTCTGGAGGGCAACTACGAGCGCTTCAGGGAACTCAGCGAAAGACTGAAGCTGCCAGCCCTGGTCCTGCAAGCGGGCCTGGACCACCCTCACGAGACGGTGCAGGAGATGGCTCAGCGACTGGCTGCGGTGAGTTAGATACACAAGAAAGTAGGGGGAGGTAGGGGAGAGTTTGAGGGCAGAGGGGGTACTCCTTGGAGTAAGGAACCTTCGAAACAAGCGGGGCAGGACTATCCACACGAGATGGTGCAGGAATTGGCTCAGCGGCTGGCCATGGTGGGTGAGATACACTAGAAAGTAGGGGGTGGGAGGGGAGAGTTTTGAGGACAGAGGGGACACTAGGTTCCTGGTAGGGGTTCGAAACAAACGGGGCAGGACTACCCTCACGAGACGGTGCAGGAGATGGCTCAGCGACTGGCTGCGGTGAGTGAGACACACTAGAAAGTAGGGGGAGGGAAGGGAGAGTTTTGAGGACAGAGGGGGTACTAGGTTCCTGGTAGGGGTTTCGAAACAAGCGGGGCAGGACCACACTCACGAGACGGTGCAGGAGATGGCTCAGCGACTGGCTGCGGTGAGTGAGACACACTAGAAAGTAGGGGGAGGGAAGGGAGAGTTTTGAGGACAGAGGGGGTACTAGGTTCCTGAGGTAGAGGTTTTAAAACACACTTTGTAAGTTCAGGTCCATAAATTAAATTTTCGTCTTTATGCGCGACATTAGGTCGCGGGTCGATAAGGACCATGATTGGTGTAAGCCAGTCGAATTAGTCGAAGCTATGTACTGCTGCTACTCCTAACACTACGTGTAGACTCATAAAGACTAATATTTAGTGTAATGAAACGCGAAATCTAAAATTTCAGTTCAAAATCTTGTATAGTAATACTCTATTTAAGCAGTGTCGACTACTACCAATAGCTTCATGAACCAACTTAAATATGTTAAAGAAAAGACCACCTACTTCTAGACGAATATGCAATCTTCTTCTGCATACTTTTCTTGTCTTATTAATCCTGCCCCAGTTTAGCCAAATTTCATGAAGCAATTCCTAAAACCTGAAAAAAATAAGGGTTTCATATCGAAAGCGTACCACATATGTAGCCAGTTACAGTTTGCCAGAGGAAGTTTGATGACATTGGTTATCCTGATTACAGACTCTTGTGAAGAAGGCCCGTATCCAGAACCACTTCTACCTGCTGGGATACGAGAGTGGTGTCATGGTGGCGTTGGAGCTGGCTGCTCTGCTGGAAGAGCGCGGTAAGAGAACTCTTGATTCTTGTCTTTAGTAGCATACGATTTTAGCACTTAACATCATGTAATGGAATTGAAAATGTTTTGGTCTACTGAGGAAACCTAAAAACAAAAGACCAATGTAGTTATCATCTGTACCAATAATGTTTAGATACTTTGAGACATCCTATAAAATTGCTATTTTAAGTACCACTCTTATTAATAGCCTGCCTACCTTGGGAATTGAAGACTCTTGGAACCGTAGGTATTGAACCTGGGTCCTCACCCTTTATTCTACTGAGCCATTCAACCTTTAGAACCACACATTCGTTTTACTGACTATCATGCTAAGATTTTCTTTCCAATTTCTTTTTTCCCTCTCCAGGCTTCACAGGCACAGTGTACTGCATCGGCTCCTCTCCCGAGGAGTTCCAAGCGTCACTGGAGGAGGAGCTGAAGGAGTTCCCCTCGGAAGCCGCCCTGCAGGAGGCAGTCATCAGACACCTGTTCGGTCTCATGACTGGCGCCGCCTGTGACCTTGAATTCCGGGAAGACTCCACGTGGCAGGAGAAGGTATGATGATGGAACTAGCCTGTCATGGACTTAGTATGTTTCCATTGGTTTTGGACTTCATCGCCCGAATACTGGGACGACATTGAAATCGTTCGTATTTAAAAGGAAGCCATGTATCCAAAATCCGGTTTTAAGTATAGGCTCGTGTGTCAAGTAATTATGGTCCAAGTTATAGTGGGAATATGTACCTATATATTTATACTTAATATTATAAAGCTGAAGAGATTGTTTGTTTGAACGCGCTAATCTTAGAAACTCCTGATTCGAATTGAAATTTTACTTTGTGTTGTATAGCCTATTTATCGAGGAAGGCTGTACAACTTTTGCTCTCGGCATTAGATATTGTATGATTATGTATGAATTACTGTTACGTGTAAAGGTATAAGGAAATAGGCCAAATCGTTTTCATTAATGCGTAGCACTAGTAGCTTTTACGTAATTGTCTCTTCAGAAAACTATCTTTAGGGGGTGTAATGCTTATTGGGTACATATCTTAATTTGTTTTTTTTTTCATTGCCTGACATTTAGATACCTTCTTAATTACAGGTGGACTTCGCCATGCGAGCTCTTCGCGTGCCCCTCTCCGCTCAGTACGTGCGTGCTCACTTCGAGGCAGCCTACGGAAGGATCGTACAGGTATGTATCTCTACTTTTTAGTACTGGTCCTTACTCTATAGAGAACATTTTGACTTAAAAACCTTTCGCTATAGGGGTATCGAACCTGCGTTCTTTAGTCAAAGCGAGTTACTACAGTGTTTAGTGCCATTTGCTACCAAAGCTAGATCTTTCGCGTATTGCCAACCCAAACCTGATTATGACGGGGGGTGGACATAGACTATTGACCCTTATACCGTCGGGGCCCTGGGCTCCAGCCCAAAAAGCCCATTGATTTGATCCGCCCCTGCTAGCAATTGTATGGAATAAAGCTAATGAATAATAAGTAATTATATAGTAAGACAATTAATTAACTTTGCCTGATTCCATCTGGTCAGAATTTTTGGACCGAGTCAGAATGAAATTCAAATGAAGAACTATATGATCTAAAAAGTAAAATTAAAGAAAAACTTAAATCAACTGACATCCTTTTTGTCCAGACCCGCCAATACAAGCCACATCCGGAAAAGCTGCGCTCCAACATCGTGATCCTGCACACCGAATCCAAACAGCCAACCGCGAACGCGAACTCCCTGCAGCAGTACTCGGAACAACCAATCACAGTGCACGAGTTGGACGTGCCATTGGCCAATTCGCTGAAAGACCTGCGCTGTGCTGCGCTCATCAACAGACACTTGCATCCGGATATCCTGAACGAGTATGAAACCAAAGATCTCTGTGAGACATTCACTATCAAGGGGGCCATGTTTGCATCACCAGAGGAACTTGGCATCGTTATTGAGTAAACTGATCCTATAAATTTATAAAACGGCGATTTTCTTTTTGGAATGGGCTATTTATGAATAAAGAGTTTGAACTGCAAAGCTTTTTTTGTTTCTTTTTTTATTGCGTTGATTTGCATCACCTTCAGCAATCACATTTCAAATGCGAACCTACACTAGTTTGAAACCATGTAGGTCTAACAATTTATTAATAAACAAGTCTAAAAGCATTGCAATAACATTCTGTACGAAGTTGCAAGCACGTGTTACGTTGTAAAATACGAGTATTTCTCACGTGTAGTAATTGAATCCACGACGTACCAAGAAATCCAAGAATCAGGAGAACTGATCTACTATCGATCGAAATTTTAGATCAATAATTTCTACTAAGATCCTAAGTTCTCCACCATTCAATAAAACTCACAATACAACTCATATAAAGACAGAGTTTAAGAAATAGAGAAAGAAAGATAGAAAAATTATTTATTTGGTATCGTAAACACATATTAAATTACAAAATAATGAGATCAATAAAAATATGAATTGAAAACGAAAACAAAATTACAAAAATCAAATTAAATTCGATACTAAAAGGGTCTTCGCTTAATATAAGGTCGTGACGCCGAATTGAGCTGCCATGACCACTAGTATTCTGTTTAAGATAACATTAATTGATTGATTATTGATTACGTGTAATTTTACAGTAGATATTCTTTTTAGACTTTGAACTCACAACCTTTACTTACTAAAATAAACACCACATAGGAACACTAAAATAAAACGAAAAGAACAAAACGTTCCGTGCTCCAGCAGATATCTACTAAGCGCAGGAAATTCTAATAAAGCATCTAGCATGCATTTATCTACGGGCATCAGGAGACGTCGTAATGCCCGCACCATTTCACAAATATGAACGTAGACTTGCTGTAGTGATGTTCTTACTTGAATGATATCGATATACCTAATATTAATTTATTTGAAAAGGTGATAACGGTGACTTACGGGGAAAGGTACGAAAAATTCTTAGATTGTGTAGTCCCACTTGGCCATTGTGGTTGACTAAGGACTTATCGCCCTAGTTTAGGGAAGGCCCGTGCCCCAGCAGTAGGGACGTAAAAAACACTATAATGAGTAGGTAGGTAGTCCTAAAATCTTTTAAAATGTCTTTTCAAAACATCGATAAGTCACCAAAGTGACATCACTAAGGACACAGAGCAACAGTAGCCAGCGTTTTATGAGTGGAGCGAGATTGTGCGGTGCACGCGAGCTGGCGATTTCAAACGAACGTCTGATTTGTGCATAATCCTTTGTACATGCTATTTCAGAACGAAAGAGAAAGGATTTTTTTTATATCTGGTAGAGCATGTGATATACAGCTTTTTAGGGCCGTGACAATGTCCTTATAGGATTGGACCTGATAGATACATAGATATTATTTTTGTTTATGTAAAGAAATTTATTTATTTGAAAACCTTAACAACTTAACTGTCCCATGAGTCACATACGACTCACGACGAACTTTAGGAATAAGTTCAGGAGTCACATGTGACTCATTTTTTTATGTAATTTTGGGATTTATTTTTGGTATGAGCAAATGACAGTATTTTAATAAAAACTACGTGAAAAATAATACAAAAATAATGTTGGTCAATTCGTAAAATGGACATGGGGAGTGATCCATGCCTAATAAATAAAGACTTTATATTAATCAACGCTAGCTAAATAACGTACATAACTCCTTACTCTACCAGTGAGCTTTTTCAAGTTAACAGATTGTGATCGGCTGCAGTTAAGTAGAATGTTGTGTAGTTTCTGTTCGCTAAGTAAAGTAGCTAGTGCTTGCGACGGTGATATTAATACTACTTAGACACTTTGAAAGGCTCTCAGCGCTTTAGCTACGGGAGAGGTACCTATTGGCAAGTAGAGTTTCCTGACGGATAATATAGTAAGAATATGCATCCTTTTTGCATAATAATGAAGTGAATTTTAGATGTAAGCTTTAGTGGGTAAGGAAATAGTCAAGTAAGAACGAATAATGTTGTCTTATGTTGTCTAGTATTGATCGAAAAAGCTGCTATCGAAAATATGAAATAAAGAATTTGTATGCAATAATCACAGAATCAATAGTACAGGATCCGTGGTGTATTTTTTCACTTGATTACTATCAAGCTAATTTTCCGTGAGTAGCTTCATTTTGATAAGACGCCCAAAAAATTCCTGTGCGAAAATTTTTGATTGTGGTAGCTAACAGAGGTATCAATGATTAAATATTTAGGACCGTAGGACCGGGACAAAGTACCACGGAATTTGTAGGACAATATGACCGTTACATTATATAAATATTAACTAAGTAAAATAATAAAAATCAGCTGGTTAGTAATCATTTTTGGTGATCTCCTCCCCCTCCAACTTGTATCGATAACGAGATCACACTAACCAGCTGATTTTTATTATTTTACTTAGTTAATATTTATATAATGTAACGGTCATATTGTCCTACAAATTCCGTGGTACTTTGTCCCGGTCCTACGGTCCTAAATATTTAATCATTGCTACCTCTGTTAGCTACCACAATCAAAAATTTTCGCACAGGAATTTTTTGGGCGTCTTATCAAAATGAAGCTACTCACGGAAAATTAGCTTGATAGTAATCAAGTGAAAAAATACACCACGGATCCTGTACTACAAGATTATTTAATCGCACGTGTACATGACCCCATCAAACATTAACTTAATGACATTGATTAGTACTTGAAAATTCTCTATCAAGATCCATCCATTTTAAGATATCTGTACCAAATACAATATAAGAATAAAGCGTCCAACCGATTTCGGCGAAAGCGGCCGATCTTATAGAGGACATATTATAGTGCACAATTGTGGGCACAAACACAAGTGCACTCTCTGTTCCTTTACGCTCATAGTTGGGTGAGACGGCAATCCAACATGACCGACAAGAGTTCGGGCGCAGGACCACGGCTTAATGTGCTTTCCCAAACACGGGCGTGCAACCGCCAACTTCCTAACTCCAGGCTCCTAAATTGGCCGTCACCGGACACGAACCGGGGATTTCTCGGTCTTTACGCAGCGCTTGCTCCCAATAGACCAACGAGGTAGTTACAGTACCGAATAAACAATGATTTTATCAACACCATAATGCTATACATATTCACAAACTAGCTGTGCCCGCAACTTCGTCTGCGTGGAATAGTAACTTTCGCCAGCATTTTGATTTTAGGAAGCATTTTTTAAAGTAATTACAGGTAAAATAAATAAAGCCACATAAATTATAAGAACTATAAGAAAAGAAAATATAATTAAACTTAGTCATTTATTAGATTAATATCCAGGAATGAACCAAAATTGTTTACTGATTAATAGGTGCAAACAACATACTAAATTTTTCATTACAAATCGGCCAAGTAAAAGAGGATTCACTCGCCTAATATTTTTTTTGTCCAAGCAATGCTCTAGCCAGATGAGGAGAGTGGTAGCTAGGACTCACTAAATATTTTTCGCATTTTAGAACTATAAAACCACGTTAAAGATTTATTTTATTTGACAGAAACAGGTTTCAATGGTTGCAAACAGCATACTGTACCTATGTAGTTAGTACACAAAACTGATGTTTGATATCAGGACGACTTCAAAAGGTAAAAAATACACCGATACCGATCCACTGCCTTAAAGTATTGTTACGACCACGAGAGATCGTGCAAGCGGAATTAGTCTTATCGTCGTATGGATAAGGTCTATATTCGCTTGCACGATACTACGCTACACACTCTGGTAGGTTGTAGCGAGCTCTAGAGTGTTCTAAAGTAATAATAATAGTACGACCTTGAGAGACCGTGCAAGCGAAATTAGTCTTATCGTCGTATGGATAAGGTCTATATTCGCTTGCACGATACTACGTCACACACTCTGGTCGGTCGGAACGAGCTCCAGCGAGTTCTAGAAATTTCGATCCCCGCGAGAAGATTCTCGACGCCACGCGAAGAGCTGCGTCCTCACTGGGTATAAAAGCGGGATGTACGACGCGACGGGACAGTTCCGATTTGGAAAAGCGAAGCGAATCAGTCTCCTGCGAACTAAGAGTGATCGAGTGCGTTAACTGCGAATAGTTTCAGTGCAATTCAGTGTATTAGTGTGATTCAGTGCTTTAGTGTAATTTAGTGTTCCGTGTTTAGTGTTGTAATTAAGTGTTTTAATTGTGTTTTAAGTGTTTAATTGTGTAATTGTTAGTCGATAAATAAATTAATTGTCTTTTGGTGACTTTTGGCGTATCTTGAATTAAACGTACCCCGTTCCCGCAACAATTGGTGTCAGAAGTGGGATTCAAGATGCCTCTTACACCACGAGAAGACAGTGAGGGTCGAGTAACAAGGAGTCAAACCGCGGCCCTGCAAGAGGGCGAAGGTACTTCAACGGAGGGATCAATTCAAACACCGATTGGGCCTGTTGAGCTTGCAGATTTATTTAAAATGCTGAAGACACAAGCCAGCCGCCAGGAGGAGCAAGCCCGCGAGCAAGCACGCCGCCAGGAGTGAGCTAGCCCGACTTCAGGAAGCACAATTTGCCAAGCTGAGGGAAGAACAAGCCCTTCGCCAGGAAAAGCAAGACCTTCGCCAGGAGGAACAAGCCCGCCGCCAGGAGGAGCAACTGGTCGAACTCAAGGAAGAGCTAAGCAAGAGTTTGTTGGGGGCTATTGAAAAGAAGCACGAAGTATTAGAAAAGCAGATTGATGCTCTCAAGGATGATGTGCTAAGCGTCAAGACCCAACACGAAGATCGACTGACCCAACACGAAGATCGACTCACCCAACACGAGGATCGATTGAGCCAGGTGGATGCTGAGATGCGACAGCTGCATACCAAAATGGCAAGAGTGGGGACCCGGGGTGCTACGGTAGTGTCGGACTCTCCGAAAATCGAAGTACCCCACTTCGATGGAACGACGTCTTGGGCAGCATTTTGGTACCAGTTCGAAACGGTGGCTAAAGGAAAGGGGTGGAACGAGGAAGAGTCCTTGATAGCTCTGACTCTGGCTCTTCGTGGAGATGCCCTGCTCACGTTGGAAAACCTGCCTTCGGATAACCGAACTTTAGGTGCTCTCCAAAGAGCACTAGAGGGCAGGTACAGCGACAAACACCTGGAACACGCGTATAGAGCACAACTCCGCGACCGACAGCAGAAGCCTGGTGAAAGCCTGCAGCAATGGGCAACGGAAATTGAAAGGCTAGTCAGACGTGCCTACGTGTCATGCCCTACAATGGTGGAATCAATGATCCCGCAAGCTTTCTGTGATGGAATTAGAGACGCAGACGTCAGACACACCGTGAAATTGAGCCATCATCAGACCTTACAGGAAGCTCTGGCCCATGCTTTGGAGGTGGAAGCCGTGCGTCAAGACGCTAGAACTCAACTACTTCGGGAGGTTGTGGTTAAGGAAAAACCTTCTTTGGGTCCGATGTGCTATGGCTGCGGCGAGAGGGGTCATATTCGGAGTAGTTGCCCCAGGCAAAGATGGCCGCATAGAACGACAGTAGCGTCCTCTACACAGGTGGACGCAGAAGAGCTGTCAGGAGCCAGGGCCGTGGGGCGGGCGCTGGCTGGCCAACATCGAGCCCCTACCGTCACTGTTTCACAGATTGGTAATGGGAACAATCTTACTGTGGTTGGACAGCTGAACAGCGTAACGTGTCATTTTACTATTGACACCGGTGCTTCAAGAACAATAGTGCGTCCGGAGCTATTGAAAAGGACTATTGTGTGGAATCAGAGACCATCCGTTCAGCTTCAAACAGCAACAGGCCAGCCAGTTACCGTCTTCGGTGAGACGATGGCGAACATAACCATTGGAGAACAAACCTTTGAATACGGCGTTCTCATAGCAGACATCACGGACGACTGCATCATCGGATTAGACTTTTTAAGAGACCAGAAGTGTGTGGTAGACGTCGCTAAAGGAGTACTTAGTTTCCTCGAACAAGAAGTATTCCTAGAGGGAGCGAGATCATGCGCAGTTTACTGCCTGCAAAATACGACCCTACCGCCGAGATCTGAAACTCTGGTCAAAGTTAGATTCCCTTACACTGCGTGTCAAGGGCGAAGCGTCGTCATAGAAAACTGCGGCGACCACCCGAGTTGGATCACAGCAAGAACTCTGGCAATGACCGGAAAAGGAGCGCTGGTGCGAGTCATCAATCTTAGCGAAGATGAAGTGCAGCTACGAAGAAACTGTGTCATCGGACGGTGCGATGCAGGTCAATCCATCAGAAGGCTGAAAAGGACCCGGGAACCGGAATCCTGTCAAGGAGATGATGTCACGCCGCTCCTAGCAAATTGTAAGGACAAACTCTCTGAGCGGGAACTTCAGCAAGCTAAAAGGTTGTTGCTAGATTTCAACGACATATTTTCGAAGGGTGACCATGATTTGGGAAGGACAGGTCTCGTTAAACACAGAATAGACACGGGAGACGCGTCACCAATAAAGCAGCGGCCTAGACGCCTTCCTTTTGCCAAAGAGAAGGAGGTAGCAGACATGGTTGCCGAGATGCAGAAGAACCGCATCATAGAACCTTCAACAAGCCCGTGGTCTTCGCCAGTAGTCCTGGTAAAGAAGAAGGACGGCAGCACCAGGTTTTGTGTGGACTACCGGTTGTTGAATAATGCAACGAAGAAGGACAGCTACCCTCTGCCCCGTATAGACGACACACTGGACATGTTGAGCGGCATGAAGTGGTTCTCAACAGTGGACCTTAAGAGTGGGTACTGGCAAGTAGACATCCATCCAGCAGACAAGGAGAAGACGGCATTTACGACCGGAACTAGGAATGGATTGTGGCAGTTCAACGTCATGCCCTTTGGTCTTTGCAACGCTCCGGCGACATTCGAGCGGTTGATGGAAAGGGTACTGGTTGGACTTCTGGGTGATGCATGCCTGGTCTATCTGGATGACATCATTGTCATGGGTCGAAATTTCACAGAGCATGTCAGTAACCTGAGGAAGGTTTTCACTAGAATACGAGAAGCAAACTTAAAACTCAGCGCAAAGAAATGCACGTTTTTCAAGGAAGAAGTCGCCTATTTAGGCCACATTATTTCATCGAAAGGTGTAAGGACCGACCCAGAGAAGATCAAAGCTGTCCAAGAATGGCCTATTCCAGCTAACAAGACCGACGTGAGATCATTTTTGGGTTTATGCGCATACTACCGGCGCTTTGTAAAGAACTTCTCTGATATAGCGAAACCTCTTCATCGGCTCACGGAAGATAAACGAGTATTCGCCTGGGACTCGGAATGTGATCAAGCCTTCGTCAGATTAAAAGAACACCTCTGCACCAGTCCTATACTTGGCTACCCGAACAGAGAAGGAAGGTTTATCGTGGACACTGATGCCAGCAACACTGGCATAGGCGGAGTTCTGTCGCAAGAGCAAGGTGAACGGGAAGTCGTGATCGCCTATTTCAGTAAGTCACTTTCAAAACCTGAAAGGAACTACTGTGTGACTCGTAAGGAACTGTTGGCGGTAGTGAAGACTCTACAGCATTTCAACAAGTACCTCGTTGGAAGACAGTTTACCCTGCGGACAGATCATGCTGCGTTAAAATGGCTCTTGCAGTTTAAGAACCCTGAAGGACAAGTGGCACGGTGGTTAGAGCAGCTACAGGAGTACAACTTCACAACAGAACATCGGAGTGGTAGAACGCATTTGAATGCCGATGCCCTATCAAGGAGACCTTGTCCTGTGGCCTGCAGTCATTGTTCTAAGACGGAGACTAAAGAAGAAGTCCGGATGATTACCACCCAGGGACTTGATAATGAATGGAGCGAAGACGCTATCAAAAAGGCTCAAAAAGAGGATTGTGACCTGAGGAAAATATTTGAATGGAAAGAAGTAGGTCAAAAACCTTCTTGGAGCCATGTAGCATCATCAAGCCCCATCACGAAAAGTTACTGGGCACAATGGGACAGTTTGGAGATTAAGGATGGAGTACTCTTCAGGAAATGGGAAACACCAAAAGGGGATCAAACGACACTACAGCTGATTGTACCCCGTAAACAGGTTGCTTCTCTACTGAGGTACATACACGATGGGGTATCCGGGGACATTTAGGCGTGAAGAAGACCCTAGAGAAGCTGAGACAGAGGTTCTACTGGATTCACTGTCGGGAGGACGTTGAAGACTGGTGCAAGAAATGTACGACTTGCGCATCAGTAAAGGGCCCACAAACCAGAAGTAAGGGCAAACTCAAGCTGTACAACGTCGGCGCTCCATGGGAAAGAATCGCAGTAGATGTAGCTGGCCCCTTTCCAGAATCCGATGAGGGGAACAAGTACATCATTGTGGTCCAAGATTACTTCACTAAGTGGCCTGAAGTCTTCGCTACGCCTAATCAAGAAGCAAAGACGGTCGCCAAGAAGTTAGTCCACGAGGTGATTTGCCGATTTGGTGTGCCTCTTGAGATACATTCTGACCAAGGAAGAAACTTTGAGTCAGCACTGTTCCAGGAGGTCTGTCAACTGTTGGGTATGCATAAGACCCGTACTACACCAGCACACCCGCAATCCGATGGCATGGTCGAGAGATTCAACCAAACGTTGGAAAACCACTTGGCCAAAGTTGTGGACGAGCATCAACGAGACTGGGATCAGTACATACCGCTTTTCTTGCTGTCCTACCGATCTGCGATCCACGATAGCACCAGCGCAACCCCAGCAATGGTAAACTTCGGTCGAGAAATGCGGCTTCCGGTAGACGCGTTGACTGGGACACCGCCAGAAGCTCCGAAACCAGTAACCGAATATGCGGCTGACCTACAGAAGCGCCTGGATGAAGTACATGCTCTCGTTAGAGACTGCAGTCTAAAATCCAGCGAAAGAATGAAAACCCGTTACGACCGCAAAGCCAACACCGACGGTTTCGATGAAGGGAGTCTGGTTTGGTTACACAACCCACTCAGGAAGAAGGGCAAATCACCGAAGTTCCAGCCAAGGTGGGAAGGACCATACAAGATCATCACTAGGCTGAACGACTTAACCTATCGGATCAAACAAGGGACAAGAGGCAAGCCGAAAATTGTTCACATTGATCGATTGGCTCGTTACCATGGGTCAAATGATGCTCGGGACGAGCATGACTAAGAGGGGGATAATGTTACGACCACGAGAGATCGTGCAAGCGGAATTAGTCTTATCGTCGTATGGATAAGGTCTATATTCGCTTGCACGATACTACGCTACACACTCTGGTAGGTTGTAGCGAGCTCTAGAGTGTTCTAAAGTAATAATAATAGTACGACCTTGAGAGACCGTGCAAGCGAAATTAGTCTTATCGTCGTATGGATAAGGTCTATATTCGCTTGCACGATACTACGTCACACACTCTGGTCGGTCGGAACGAGCTCCAGCGAGTTCTAGAAATTTCGATCCCCGCGAGAAGATTCTCGACGCCACGCGAAGAGCTGCGTCCTCACTGGGTATAAAAGCGGGATGTACGACGCGACGGGACAGTTCCGATTTGGAAAAGCGAAGCGAATCAGTCTCCTGCGAACTAAGAGTGATCGAGTGCGTTAACTGCGAATAGTTTCAGTGCAATTCAGTGTATTAGTGTGATTCAGTGCTTTAGTGTAATTTAGTGTTCCGTGTTTAGTGTTGTAATTAAGTGTTTTAATTGTGTTTTAAGTGTTTAATTGTGTAATTGTTAGTCGATAAATAAATTAATTGTCTTTTGGTGACTTTTGGCGTATCTTGAATTAAACGTACCCCGTTCCCGCAACAGTATCTATAAAGGATGTGTGTCGCCATGTGACTAATTATATTAGTATTTGCTTTGCTACTTTATTTCTTGAAGATTGTATTGTACTCGTAATGAAACAATGAGATAATAACATTAAAACGCAAGTTTAATAAAATGGAACTTATTAATTACTTTAAGTATTTGAAGCAATATTGCGAAGTAATAATGCACAGTGACATCTCTTGAACTAACCAAAAACTAAACACTCATATCAAATCTGACAATATTTGACATGACTTGACAGCTAAAAACGTGATAGTTGGGGAGCCCAACGGGGGTTTTGCAGTCTTGATCAGAACTCAGAATCAGACTCTGTCTTGTAAGATTTTTAAATGGAATTTTAGAATATCCAACATTTTTGCGTGAATGTTTATAAATTCCCCCTTATATGCTTAGAATAGCGATATCCCTCTATATGAACATTCAGATAATACCGAACAGCCTATCAATTGGAAAAACACAAACCAGCAATGCAAGCCAGCAAGCAAATATAGGACAACTGACCACCTGCATACCGAAAACCAGATAAAAGAGAAGTTTAGCGAATTTAATAAACTTTTGTACCTGGTCTTCGTGGATATTTCAAAAGTCTTTGACGGTATCACCCACATAAATCCAATCAGCTTTCTCTTCTTCAGCAAAACGTCGAACCAGCATACATAAAAAATCTCCAAATCATTTACCAACAAAGCACAGCCGATATCTTCTGGTCACTATGATGTTCTTAAGCAACAAAAGGAATTGGTGTAGAGGATAGGCGACTGATAAACTTTCGCTTTGCAGATGACATTTTCCTAGTCGAAATACGTATACATCGACAGAACTTGAGTCGATGCTCGAACAACTGAGCGCAGAAAGCGTCGACGTTAGACTGACGATGAATAGATCCAAAACCAAGGTCATGACCAACAGCACCACTGATTTGGTGGATTGCAGTCAACAGGCAGGTAAAGCAATATATAGAGGAGTATATACTTGGGCTAGGCAGTCTCCTTCGAAAACAGGCAGGACAAAGAAATAATCCGTAGAGCAGGCAACGCCTGGAAAAGCTTCTGGTCCATGAATCGGTACATGAAGGGTGATCTTTTTATATCACTGAACCGCAAACTCATCGACGTTTTCATACTGCCTATCCTAACACATGGGGCACAATCTTGGTCCTCCACCGAAAATCAGAAGTCCAAACTCAAGGTTTTTCAAAAACCTATGAAGCGAAGTATCGTAAGTATTAAGTTAAAAGAAAAAATAAAATATACCACCATCCACTCCCGCGCTGGTATTGTTGTTGGTCAAAACTGATGTAGCAATGGGCGGGGAATGTGATGTGAAATGTGCGAGGATAAAGAACAATAGATAGACCAGAATTGTTACCGACACGTGCCTGAAGACGATTTTCGCCGAAGGAGACTCAAGAAATGGTGGTATGTCGATCTGGTCCATGTATCAAAGAACTGGCAAGTCCAAGCATTGGACAGAGAGCAGTAGATTACAGATTATTATACAGCAGGACTTCGATATCAACTCGAACCTCCTGCATAAAAATGTAACACGCTGAAGTATCTCAAGATTACGTGTTTTTAACAGACACAAAGATTAATTATAACTGTGTGGTCCAAATCGTTACAATGACACTTTTTAGGGGTTATTTAACATGCACTTTGAATAACTGATACGGTCAAATTACTTTTTCCTTTAACAACTTGTCACCAGGTAGTCCTCTTGTATTAATCGCTGTCCCCCCACTTATAAAGAAAGTGTAATAAACTTTTTTCTTATTTAGCGTAATCTTTCTATTCCGATTCCATGTCGTTTGAGTAACTGCAAATCGAGCTATTTACCTCCCCTACTATGACGTTTTTCTCAATAAAGTAGTCCGTATATTCCTAGTCAGAAGGTTCATTTTTGTCGATATACTTTTACCATTTTTGTACGTGATCTAATAAAGTTAGATTTTTAACTATCCTACAGGAATTTCTGTGACTAAAAGTATTTAAGATCTTGACCGAGGATGTATGGTACCACCATGCAAAATTTCATTCAAATCGGTGTAATAGTTTCAGAGATCAGTCATTAAATTTAGGTTTTTTGAATATCCCACGGGAACCAGTTAACTGTCAGTGATTTAAAGTATCCTATGCATTTTTCCGGAATTTAAAATACCTTCGTGTAAACTTTCATTTAAATTGGTTCAGCCGTTTAGGAGGTCAGTCGAAACAAACAAACAAACAGACAGAGATGCAATTTTTTTTAAGTATGGGGATGTGTTCTACTACTCTCAAAACATATCCCTGACTTGTTTTTTTTGCGTTTTTCAAAAAAGTACAAGAATTTTTACCTCTACGTTTTTATTATAGTATAGATGTGAGTCCTTATGTTGACATATAGTTTTTAAATTACTCAAAGATAAAATGCTTAGTAAGTATCTATAAACGCGAAAGTAGCCCAGTTTATCTGGTGCGCTTACAAATCGAAATTACTGAGATGATTTGAATAAAACTCAGTGCCTACACAATTTATCTAGAGCCTAAGGGAGGCAACATTTTAACCGACTGCGCTACAAACGAAAAATAAATATTTCACAACATCACATACATTGATCTGATCCCGTGGTAAAGCACTTGTGTTACGGGTATCAGAATCAACAGTGGATACACAAATATACTTAAATATATTTAATAATACACCCAGACACGGAACAAACACCGATGTTCATCACACAAATATTTGTCCCGAGTGGGAATCGAACCCACGACTCTTGAAACCGTAGGTAGTAAACCTGGGTCACTAACTACTGTTCCACCGAGCCAGTCAAGAAAAAGATAATGTTATATCCTATTTATAGACAACTCTACGCGCCCAAACCGGCGGAAAGCTAACTAAGCCTCTAATCCTAAATACAAAGGTCAGATCACAAAATGAGGTCAATCCGAATGCATTTAGCGCTCCAAAAAGCCTCCTCGTTTAATGCATTCACGGATGCAAGCCAGTGCATTCTGAACTACCGTACATTATAACTTTGCGAGCAAGCAACTATTAAATTCCGTTTATGCGAGTTTCTCTCCGTTAGAATGGTTAAGGTAAATCTCTAGCGGTTCGCGTTAGCAACTTTGTATCACTATTTGGCACGAATAATGGGTGGGTGGATTTTATTAATTTTGCGTTCTATTTTACATTTAATATGAATGTAAATGCTTCGCCGTTGTTATGTAGCTATATGTTTTGTTCTACTTAAACAATAATGGGTTATATTCTTTTGATATTACTTTTTAACTTATTTCCGATACAGGGTTTTTTTGCACAAACAAGGATTTTAAATAACTTTACTAAAGAAGTTTTACTTCGATCCCAAATAGTGATGGGCATTTATTATTTTAAATAGCTGCGGTTACACGGACTCATTCTGATCGCTACTCAAACGGGAATTGAACCCATCTTATTTTTCAGTCACACACACCCGTTTTTCCTTGATGTGATTCATTGTCGAAATGAATAAGGGCAATAGCGGTTGTGATCGTATTTGAGAAATGCAGTTATGTGTACACCTAACATCATCATCATCATCACCTTCAACCATACATGTCCCCACTTTTAGGGCACGGGCCTATCTCCTAAAACTAGGGCTTAGTCAACCACGCTGGCCAAGTGCGGGTTGATCGACTTCACACTCCTCAGAATTTCTTCCTAGGTGTGCAACTTTCGTGATGTTTTTCTTTCACCGTAAGAGCGTTGCACATTAATTGAGTTTGAAAACATATGGTACGTGGCGGGGTTTGAACTGGCTACCTATCGCATGGATAATGATGGCCTTAACCACTCAGCCGTCGACACACGCCTAACATCATGAGGAATAAATAAAATGCAGTAGATTTCTTATTCTTCTTTATTGTATAAATTATCTTACAAATATTAATACGTAAAGTAGTATACAAATTTGACTAGATCGACTATTATTATACATTATCAGATTCAGTATTATACATAGTTAAGAGTCGTACCTTTGAAATTGTATAAGTATCACAAGGTACGTAGTCACTGCTCCGAGGATCTGTGAAATAAAGAATTCGTGTTACATACATTACAGCGTTCTACGTAGTTTGTATACATTTGATGAATAACTGCTCCAAAGTTTTGGACATTATTCTTTAGCGCCATATTTGATACCACTTTTTTGTTTTTTTCCTACGTGACATACGATGATGGCTTGGAGTAGCCTTATCATAAGCGGGGGAGCGTATGGCTCTCACTCCTAACGTTATTCCTACTCGTAAATCGGTATCAACCGATTTGACTGGTTCTCAGTTATTTGCTTTTCAAACAAGCAAAAGTATACTTTATCACCATGGTATTATCGGATGATGGGACCCAAGAGAAATCGCAGGCAAAACTAAAAAAGTATGGGCATATGTACTCTTATGATATGTGGCGAACATTTGGCCGCTGCGAGCGAAACAAGTCAATGCTTAGTGTGGCGGCCGTATGATATCCTTGTGTACTAGTTTTAAGGTTTTTTATAAAATAAATATACTCGTATATTTTTATTATTATTTTTCAGAGAGGTGTGAGATATGTAATGTTTCCGCCTTTCAGTTAAATATCCTGTGGATGAGCAATTATGAATGAACTCCTTAACTTTGAAACCTTGAAAAGTTGTGAGTTGCAAATTGCACCTGAGGATGACCTCACTGCACCTGCTGGTAATTGAGGCGGTAAGGTCTACATATGCGGTCGACTGACTCAATAGAATCTCTGGGGCCTTAGAAAAAGTAACAATATCAAAACGATAACGAAGTTTGAAAATAAAAAAAATGTATGGGATTGATTAGACGCGATAAACCACGTGGTCAATCTAATGTCAATCCCTCACATTTTATTCTTTTGAACTTCGTTATCGTTTTGATACTGTTACTTTGTCTACGCCCCCAGGTGTCATTGCTTTAGTTTAGGGAAGACTTCCGCAACCGTTTAGGAGGCTCATTTAAATGTGAACCTATGGACTGATGATGATGAAACCCTGGTACCCACCGAAGCCACCAGCGGCCTGTCAAGGGTACACATGCCCATCGGCGTGTAGGACACGGAGCGCAGCATCAGCTGTCGCGAGAACAGCTCCAAGCGCGAGGGGAGAGACCCCGTGGAAGGCACCGACGTCATCAGCCGGCAGACCAGGCCTTCGGTTCTTTTGCCCTGGTAAAAGAAATCGTTCGGCATAGTTAAACTCAGTATATTTCAAAGGAAATAAGCATTTCAAGCAAGGAAATAAATGGGCGCTGACAAACTTCGTGTTTATATAAAAAATATGGGACACCTATCTTTTAGTTTTTCAATTGATTAAAAATGACAAAATTATAGCTTATCAAACTTCTGGAGGGGTCTGTGACGTCTCGGTTTGGCAACAATTTTACCTTATCGTGACGTCATCCGAAACTTCTAAGCACTACATCATCATATCTTCTTGTTTGTGAAACAAAATAAAAAATACGAGAACATCATCATTCTCCTGCCTTTATCCCACGCTAAGTGGGGTCGGCGCAATATGTGTATTTCTTCAACGCTGGCCTGTCATTCGTCAGCTCTGTGTCTACTCCTTTCACTCCCATATCATCTCTCACGCAATCCATCCATGTCTTCTTCGGCCTGCCTCTACCGTTACGTCCATTGACATTCATACTCAAAATGCGAGAACAATATTATTAAATAATTTCAATAACGGACTAATTTGATGTTTTAGTCGTCTAACCTGCTAATTTAATCACCTATTGTTGACTGACCTCAATGATGGTGTGGTGCGAAGGCTCCACCACCACGAACATGCGCATGAGATGCGTCGCGCACCACAGAAACTGCAGCACCAGGAAGTGAATCCTGTGAGAGGATATCACTGGAAGAAAGAAAAAAAGATTATTCACCTATATAAAAATATATATCTGAAATGAACATTGTCTTGAGATGTTGACCGACACCGGTTTAGGTCACATAATTACAGTACAAGGATTGGCAAACAGTGAGGGGCTGACATTTTGCTTCCAGTTTGACTCTCTATTAATTTTCAATATGTCCAGCTGGTTGCAGTGTACTAATTGATCTCCATGATGAGGAATTACGGCGTGACATTTTCCTAGTCGAAATACGTATACATCGACAGAACTTGAGTCGATGCTCGAACAACTGAGCGCAGAAAGCGTCGACGTTAGACTGACGATGAATAGATCCAAAACCAAGGTCATGACCAACAGCACCACTGATTTGGTGGATTGCAGTCAACAGGCAGGTAAAGCAATATATAGAGGAGTATATACTTGGGCTAGGCAGTCTCCTTCGAAAACAGGCAGGACAAAGAAATAATCCGTAGAGCAGGCAACGCCTGGAAAAGCTTCTGGTCCATGAATCGGTACATGAAGGGTGATCTTTTTATATCACTGAACCGCAAACTCATCGACGTTTTCATACTGCCTATCCTAACACATGGGGCACAATCTTGGTCCTCCACCGAAAATCAGAAGTCCAAACTCAAGGTTTTTCAAAAACCTATGAAGCGAAGTATCGTAAGTATTAAGTTAAAAGAAAAAATAAAATATACCACCATCCACTCCCGCGCTGGTATTGTTGTTGGTCAAAACTGATGTAGCAATGGGCGGGGAATGTGATGTGAAATGTGCGAGGATAAAGAACAATAGATAGACCAGAATTGTTACCGACACGTGCCTGAAGACGATTTTCGCCGAAGGAGACTCAAGAAATGGTGGTATGTCGATCTGGTCCATGTATCAAAGAACTGGCAAGTCCAAGCATTGGACAGAGAGCAGTAGATTACAGATTATTATACAGCAGGACTTCGATATCAACTCGAACCTCCTGCATAAAAATGTAACACGCTGAAGTATCTCAAGATTACGTGTTTTTAACAGACACAAAGATTAATTATAACTGTGTGGTCCAAATCGTTACAATGACACTTTTTAGGGGTTATTTAACATGCACTTTGAATAACTGATACGGTCAAATTACTTTTTCCTTTAACAACTTGTCACCAGGTAGTCCTCTTGTATTAATCGCTGTCCCCCCACTTATAAAGAAAGTGTAATAAACTTTTTTCTTATTTAGCGTAATCTTTCTATTCCGATTCCATGTCGTTTGAGTAACTGCAAATCGAGCTATTTACCTCCCCTACTATGACGTTTTGCTCAATAAAGTAGTCCGTATATTCCTAGTCAGAAGGTTCATTTTTGTCGATATACTTTTACCATTTTTGTACGTGATCTAATAAAGTTAGATTTTTAACTATCCTACAGGAATTTCTGTGACTAAAAGTATTTAAGATCTTGACCGAGGATGTATGGTACCACCATGCAAAATTTCATTCAAATCGGTGTAATAGTTTCAGAGATCAGTCATTAAATTTAGGTTTTTTGAATATCCCACGGGAACCAGTTAACTGTCAGTGATTTAAAGTATCCTATGCATTTTTCCGGAATTTAAAATACCTTCGTGTAAACTTTCATTTAAATTGGTTCAGCCGTTTAGGAGGTCAGTCGAAACAAACAAACAAACAGACAGAGATGCAATTTTTTTTAAGTATGGGGATGTGTTCTACTACTCTCAAAACATATCCCTGACTTGTTTTTTTTGCGTTTTTCAAAAAAGTACAAGAATTTTTACCTCTACGTTTTTATTATAGTATAGATGTGAGTCCTTATGTTGACATAAATAGTTTTTAAATCACTCAAAGATAAAATCCTTAGTAAGTAGCTATAAACGCGAAAGTAGCCCAGTAGGTATATCTGGTTCCCCTATATAATCGAAATTACTCAGTTGATTCAATTAAAACTCATTACCTACTCAGTTTATCGAGAGCCTAATAAAGGCAACATTTTAACCGACTGCGCTACAAACGAAAAATAAATATTTCACAACATCACATACATTGATCTGATCCCGTGGTAAAGCACTTGTGTTACGGGTATCAGAATCAACAGTGGATACACAAATATACTTAAATATATTTAATAATACACCCAGACACGGAACAAACACCGATGTTCATCACACAAATATTTGTCCCGAGTGGGAATCGAACCCACGACTCTTGAAACCGTAGGTAGTAAACCTGGGTCACTAACTACTGTTCCACCGAGCCAGTCAAGAAAAAGATAATGTTATATCCTATTTATAGACAACTCTACGCGCCCAAACCGGCGGAAAGCTAACTAAGCCTCTAATCCTAAATACAAAGGTCAGATCACAAAATGAGGTCAATCCGAATGCATTTAGCGCTCCAAAAAGCCTCCTCGTTTAATGCATTCACGGATGCAAGCCAGTGCATTCTGAACTACCGTACATTATAACTTTGCGAGCAAGCAACTATTAAATTCCGTTTATGCGAGTTTCTCTCCGTTAGAATGGTTAAGGTAAATCTCTAGCGGTTCGCGTTAGCAACTTTGTATCACTATTTGGCACGAATAATGGGTGGGTGGATTTTATTAATTTTGCGTTCTATTTTACATTTAATATGAATGTAAATGCTTCGCCGTTGTTATGTAGCTATATGTTTTGTTCTACTTAAACAATAATGGGTTATATTCTTTTGATATTACTTTTTAACTTATTTCCGATACAGGGTTTTTTTGCACAAACAAGGATTTTAAATAACTTTACTAAAGAAGTTTTACTTCGATCCCAAATAGTGATGGGCATTTATTATTTTAAATAGCTGCGGTTACACGGACTCATTCTGATCGCTACTCAAACGGGAATTGAACCCATCTTATTTTTCAGTCACACACACCCGTTTTTCCTTGATGTGATTCATTGTCGAAATGAATAAGGGCAATAGCGGTTGTGATCGTATTTGAGAAATGCAGTTATGTGTACACCTAACATCATCATCATCATCACCTTCAACCATACATGTCCCCACTTTTAGGGCACGGGCCTATCTCCTAAAACTAGGGCTTAGTCAACCACGCTGGCCAAGTGCGGGTTGATCGACTTCACACTCCTCAGAATTTCTTCCTAGGTGTGCAACTTTCGTGATGTTTTTCTTTCACCGTAAGAGCGTTGCACATTAATTGAGTTTGAAAACATATGGTACGTGGCGGGGTTTGAACTGGCTACCTATCGCATGGATAATGATGGCCTTAACCACTCAGCCGTCGACACACGCCTAACATCATGAGGAATAAATAAAATGCAGTAGATTTCTTATTCTTCTTTATTGTATAAATTATCTTACAAATATTAATACGTAAAGTAGTATACAAATTTGACTAGATCGACTATTATTATACATTATCAGATTCAGTATTATACATAGTTAAGAGTCGTACCTTTGAAATTGTATAAGTATCACAAGGTACGTAGTCACTGCTCCGAGGATCTGTGAAATAAAGAATTCGTGTTACATACATTACAGCGTTCTACGTAGTTTGTATACATTTGATGAATAACTGCTCCAAAGTTTTGGACATTATTCTTTAGCGCCATATTTGATACCACTTTTTTGTTTTTTTCCTACGTGACATACGATGATGGCTTGGAGTAGCCTTATCATAAGCGGGGGAGCGTATGGCTCTCACTCCTAACGTTATTCCTACTCGTAAATCGGTATCAACCGATTTGACTGGTTCTCAGTTATTTGCTTTTCAAACAAGCAAAAGTATACTTTATCACCATGGTATTATCGGATGATGGGACCCAAGAGAAATCGCAGGCGTAAACTGAAAAAGTATGGGCATTATGTACTCTTATGATATAGGTATGTGGCGAACATTTCCCCGGCCGCTGGAAGCGAATCAAGTCAATGCTTAGTGTGGCGGCCGTATGATATCCTTGTGTATTAGTTATAAGGTTTTTTTTTAAAATAAATATATATATTTTATGTATTATTCAGAGAGGTGTGAGATATGTAATGTTTCCGCCTTTCAGTCTAATATCCTGTGGATGAGCAATTATGAATAAACTCCTTAACTTTGAAACCTTGAAAAGTTGTGAGTTGCAAATTGCACCTGAGGATGACCTCACTGCACCTGCTGGTTATTGAGGCCGTGAGGTCTACATATGCGGTCGACTGACACAATAGAAGCTCTGAGGGCTTTGAAAAAGTAACAATATCAAAACGATAACGAAGTTTGAAAATAAAAAAATGTATGGGATTGATTACACGCGATAAACCACGTGGTCAATCTAATGTCAATCCCTCACATTTTATTCTTTTGAACTTCGTTATCGTTTTGATACTGTTACTTTGTCTACGCCCCCAGGTCTCATTGCTTTAGTTTAGGGAAGACTTCCGCCACCGTTTAGGAGGCTCATTTAAGTGTGAACCTATGGACTGATGGTGATGAAACCCTGGTACCCACCGAAGCCACCAGCGGCCTGTCCAGGGTACACATGCCCATCGGCGTGTAGGACACGGAGCGCAGCATCAGCTGTCGCGAGAACAGCTCCAAGCGCGAGGGGAGAGACCCCGTGGAAGGCACCGACGTCATCAGCCGGCAGACCAGGCCTTCGGTTCTTTTGCCCTGGTAAAAGAAATCGTTTGGCATAGTTAGACTCAGTATATTTCAAAGGAAATAAGCATTTCAAGCAAGGAAATAAATGGGCGCTGACAAACTTCGTGTTTATATAAAAATATGGGACACCTATCTTTTAGTTTTTCAATTGATTAAAAATGACAAAATTATAGCTTATCAAACTTCTGGAGGGGTCTGTGACGTCTCGGTTTGGCAACAATTTTACCTTATCGTGACGTCATCCGAAACTTCTAAGCACTACATCATCATATCTTCTTGTTTGTGAAACAAAATAAAAAATACGAGAACATCATCATTCTCCTGCCTTTATCCCACGCTAAGTGGGGTCGGCGCAATATGTGTATTTCTTCAACGCTGGCCTGTCATTCGTCAGCTCTGTGTCTACTCCTTTCACTCCCATATCATCTCTCACGCAATCCATCCATGTCTTCTTCGGCCTGCCTCTACCGTTACGTCCATTGACATTCATACTCAAAATGCGAGAACAATATTATTAAATAATTTCAATAACGGACTAATTTGATGTTTTAGTCGTCTAACCTGCTAATTTAATCACCTATTGTTGACTGACCTCAATGATGGTGTGGTGCGAAGGCTCCACCACCACGAACATGCGCATGAGATGCGTCGCGCACCACAGAAACTGCAGCACCAGGAAGTGAATCCTGTGAGAGGATATCACTGGAAGAAAGAAAAAAAGATTATTCACCTATATAAAAATATATATCTGAAATGAACATTGTCTTGAGATGTTGACCGACACCGGTTTAGGTCACATAATTACAGTACAAGGATTGGCAAACAGTGAGGGGCTGACATTTTGCTTCCAGTTTGACTCTCTATTAATTTTCAATATGTCCAGCTGGTTGCAGTGTACTAATTGATCTCCATGATGAGGAATTACGGCGTGACGATGAGGTGCTGTAGCGTATGTGAGGCTTCCTAAATCCGGGCCTCCTGACTCCGGGCCTCTTGACTCCGGTCTCGAACCGGGAACCTCTCGGTCCTTACGCAGCACTAGCTACCAATAGACCAAGAAGGAAGCCACTATTCGACGCGCTCACTATGTACCTTATAACTGAAGGACTCCTGTCCATTATTATCATCATCATCACCAGCCCACATACGGCACCACTGGCGGGGCAAAGGCCTTCCCCTAAACTAGGGCGATCAAGCCTTAGTCAACCACACTGCCGTTTTGGTCGGTGTGGTTTGGTCGACTACACAACCTAAGAATTTTTTCAGAAGCATGCAGGTTTTCTCACGATGTTTTTCCTTTACCGTAAAGCGTCCATAATCTTACAGATTAATTTCAAATTTGAAAGTTCCCATCCAGCTGGTAGATACTAACTGATCTCCATGATGAGGAAGTACGGCGTGACGATGAGGTGCAGCAGCGTGGAGATGAGGATCACGACGAGCGGGATGCCGTAGCTGGCGTCCACTCGGTGCACCACCTCGCATAGGGCTCCGTGCAGGGCCGCGAGACCGTGGACAGCCTCGCATGCGCTCACAATGAGACGGGGCTCTCCACTCACTGCAGAAAAGGGTACAAATTATTGATAAATACTTACATCCTTATTTCAATAATTCGGATTCTTTAACGGTGAAGGAAAACATCGTGAGGAAACCTGCACTTCTATGAAGAAATTCTAAGGTTTTGTAGTTAACCAACCCGCAACGCAGGTAACAACATGGTAATCAACCATGTTGTTTTGTTTCAATGAACTCCCAATATTACGGCACTATTGCAAGCGCTCGTGATCATTGCGCTTGAAAATCCGCTTAAATATCCTGAAAATTTTCAGTTTCCTAATGATCTCTATTGAGATCGGCTGCCAGTACCAAAAGGGGTAAGACAAGATATTGTTATTTGATGTGCTGATTCCTTTGTACCCACCACTTCTCCTCACAATGATGTGCCTCTTCTTCGGCGTGGCGTCCATGAGGAGGCTTACGTCATCAGCTCGCTGCACGTCCAATGGCGTCACACGAATCGCGAAAATGTTGAACGGCGCTGGTTTCTTCGTTTTCTCTACTGGAAATAAGACAAAATATGTGATGATGAGGGAAAACTTTCAAGATTTGATAAAGAAAATTTGGGCACTAGTCCTAATGATAGGATCACAAATATTATCAACAAATCACATTTCAATTATAGTGCAAGAATTCAAAGTGTTGATGAAGCTCAACATGAAGATCTATGTCCTATAGATCATATTAGATCTGAACCAATGTAAGTGAAGGCGTATATTGAAAAGTATAAAGAACAACAAGAACTTTAAAATCATATTTTTCTTTGGAGCCTACTGTTTAAAGTACTACCCTCAGACTTTAACATAGTAGCTAGCTGTAGTTACAGTTACAGATAATTTCTGTTAACAGTTCCGTGGTTAGTATAGAAGCGTAAGCCTTCTCTTTTTTGTTTTTTTTTCTCTCACGGAATACAATCATGGCTTGTAGAACTCTTGTATTCGTCAACGGACTTGTGAGGGACGGAATGGCTTCCACTCCTTAAGCTGGAGAACGGGTTGATCTCACCCTAAGCCTCTTTAGTCTCTTTACCCCTTAACAAGTATACTATTTTGAAATATAATTGCTTTTCGACCTTATTTTGGGGAAATAAGGTTTAAATTATGGTGGCAATATGGTTGCCATCACCACTTAAAGGGTTAAGCCTTGTGTAATCGTTCACCTCGGAAAGCACGGTCCTGCCCTCGATCTCTCAACGGTCATGTCAGATTGCCGTCTCACCGAGTTATGAGGAAGAAGAGACTGCAGTTATGTTTGCGCGCACACTTATGAACAATAATGTCCTGCGCACTTGGCTGATCTCAATTGAAATCGGCCGCCATGTCTGAAATCGGCCGGACTAGGGATTGCAATCCGGAAAAACGGATCCGGTAATCCGGCGGATCCGGCATCATTTTATGGTTACCGGATCCGGTACCAATATACCGGATCCGAAGACCGGATCCGGTGATAGCAGTTTGTGAGAACATAATATAGATGTTGCATGAGTAGGTACTTTAAAGGCGTTGTTCGTAGTGTTCATGCGTGCGAGTCGTTCGTCGCAGAGTCTAAACTCATTATTGTGATAATTTTTGCCATTTATTCGTTCGACAGATTCATCAAATCATGATGGTATCTGTCATAATCAGAAATACCTGTAAGGCTTGTTTGTTAGCAGTCTCAAATACTCATTTCAGTTAATTACGTAAGGTTAGTTGTTGGTCTATTGGTGGCAAGCGCTGCGTTAGGACCGAGAGGTCCCCGGTTCGAGTCCGGGGTCGGGCAAAATTTGTGTGAGTTTTTCTGTAATGAAATTACTCAGCCCGGAGTTAGGAAGTTGGCGGTTGAACGCCCGTGCCTCGGAAAGCACGTTAAGCCGGTGGTCCTGCGCCCGATCTCTCATCGGTCATGTCGGATTGCCGTCTCACCGAATTATGAGAGTAAGGGAATAGAGAGTGCACTTGTGTTTGCGCGTACACTTGTGCACTATAATATGTCCTGCGCACTTGGCTGATCTCAATTGAGATCGGCCGCCATGGCTGAAATCGGTCGGACGCCTTATTTATAGTTGTATCTATTAGATATTATAGTTACTTGTTAATTAATATTGTTACTTATAAATGATTATTGAAAGTGAAATCTAGAAAGACTGAGCTACGTCGTAAAATTATTACTAATTACCAAAACTTCTAAATTTTAATTGTTTTTTTGTTGTCTTAACGTTGGGTAGGAAATAAAGTTGATTCTATATATTTTTGATTTATTTTTATGAACTACCTACATTAAGTAAGTAATTAAGTGTCACTGCACTTATAGTGACACTTAATTAACTCACTTATTTTGTACTAAAAAGCGAAAATCATCTTGATTTAATCAATCCGGCCGGATCCGACCGGTTCCGGCCGGATTGATGGGAATCCGGTCGTATCCGGCCGGACTGAAAATGACGCCGGATTGCAATCCCTAGGCCGGACGCCTTATTATTAATCACTCACCAGGTACAGCCAAACTTCTTGCGGTGAGTGCCAGAGCGTCATTGAGGGCTCGTAGGCGCGCGCGCACCGACAGCGCTGTGAACGCAAACTGAAGCTCTAGGAGGAGCACGGCATACCAGAGAAGGTAGAAGCCGATGTAATTTATCACTATCTCCCCTGGAAACAATAAATATAGATATGGAAACCATGCATAATAACTTAAAGTAGCTTCAGGGTAATACCCACCGAGTAGTTTTTTTTTAAATAGGCTAAAAAGATGACCTCACTCCACGTGATGGTAAGCGGTAGTGAGATCCACATATGAGGTCGACAGGCACAATTGACCATATTGAGCTTGTCGCACTCATCCTGACGGCCTGCTTAAATGCTGTTTAGTTAGTATTAAGTTAAAAATCTTAAAATAATTCTGAAACGAGCAACGTTTTTCGCAATTAAAATTTTGCCTATACTTGGTTTGGACTCTAGTTGTTTTACACCTAGCAATTAAAGAATTTTTATTGTATCGTCAAAGCATCCTATTCATCACCATCCAGTTCAAAAGTTTAACATTTTGTTTCTCTACTATATCTAGAGCACTTAACCGTTATTAACCGACTTCAAAAAAGAGGTTCTCAATTCGTCTGTATTTTTTTTTATTTGTTATAGAACTCTTTTCTCAAAATCTCATTTTAAATCGCTCGATATCTTTTGCACGTCTTCTTCCTACGTCATATATACAAGAAGTAACCTCACATTCTCTATCATCCTTCTTGGCTTGCAGAGCGTAGAAGCAGAAGTCGTCGATGATGAGCAGAGAGAATGAGATGAGGATGGAGAGCAGCAGAGCACACAGCTTGCGTTCCGTCACCAACGAGTAGTGCCCGCTTACAGTGGTGTCCACCTGGGGAGACCAGTTCGTGTTTATGTTAGCCTGGTACTTTGTTTCTACTTACGGTCTTAGTTTGGTCATTAAAGAAGAACATAACAAACTAAGGCTTAGGCCGCACTACGGCTAAACCGCCGCGGATTTTAACCGCCTGATTTTATGAGTAAAAGAAACTAATGGAAGCGGCCGCACTGACGGTTTTTTTCCGCGACTGATTTTAAAACCGCGTTTTGTTACAGAATTGTTAGCGGGAAAAAACCGCGCCAAAATTTGTAGTGAAAATCGTGGCTAGTTTCGCGGTTTTTAACCGTAGTGTGTGCGTCTCGGGCGGTTTTGCGGTTTCACGATTTACCGCTTGCGGGAAAAAACCGTAGTGCGGCCTAAGCCTTAGTGGGAGAGGACAGTGGCCGACTAATGGTTGTGTCCATCAAACTACACCAGTTTGTATTCATGTCAGTCTGGTACTTTCGAAATAAGTTTGGTCATCACAGAAGTAAAACTGAACAAAATATATTCTAATCTAGAAGTTTTATCTATCATCATTTTCATTTGCCATTTAGTCCATATCCGTATGGGACCTTACCATGAACGCCACATAAAAACTTTACATTTATTTATTAAGTGACGGTAATTATAGAAAAGCAAGTGTCGTCTGATCCCAACAAGTAATTGGATTCGAAAGTGACTTCAAACTCACCGAAGCAACAGTCTCCATAACCTTGAGCATGTTCCTCATCCTTGCGGGGGCCCCGTAGACCCCTACCGCCGCTGTCACCACCACCACCAGTACGTCACAAGTGGACACAACTTGTGACATTTGTGACGTCATGCGCACTGACCGCTCCACGCCCACCTTGATCTCTGCTACTAGACCGAAGATTGTGGACGCTACTGTAACAGGTATATAGACAATAGGCGTGACGACTGGGTCAAAATCTTATTATTCTATTTAGTCCGTGAGTTAGTTTGTACAAAAATATGGGACACGTATTTTTTTGTTTTTCAATTGATTGAAAAATTACAAAATTACAAAATTATACAGCTTACTAGCTGTGCCAGCGACTCCGTTCGTGTTTCCCCCGTTTTTTACACATTTTCCATTGTATCTTTGCTCCTATTGGTCGCAGAGTGATGTTATATAGCCTAAAGCCTTTCTCGATAAATGGTCTATACAACGCAAAAAGATTTTTTCAAATCGAACCAGTAGTTCCTGAGATTAGCGCGTTCAAACAAACAAACAAACAAACAAACAAACAAACTCTTCAGCTTTATAATATTAGTATAGATGAAACTTCTGGAGTGGGGGCTTGTGACGTCACAGTTACGCAAATTGTACCTAAACGTGACGTCATACGAAACTTCTAAGCACTATATCTTCATAATTTCTTGTTTGTGAAACAAAATAAAAAATACGAGTACAATATTTTTAAATAATCTAAATAACGGATTAATTATATTTTTTTAGTCGTCTCGCCTATTGGTTTAGCAGTCAGCACACAGATCAAGTACCAATTTAAATATATATAGCTCAAAGGTGACTGACACAGTGATCTATCAACGCACAGCCCAAACCACTGGACGGATCGGGCTGAAATTTGGCATGCAGGTAGATGTTACGACGAAGGCATCCTCTACAAAAGGATTACCCGAAGCGAAGCGGGGGCGGGTCACTAATATGTACATAAGACAGACGGGGATGGTATCGGGGATGATATATATAAAAGTGGCCGATGGCCGAGTGGTTGGAGTCGTTGCTTGCCATGCGAGAGGTCGCTAGTTCAAACCACGCCACGTACCACAGTGTTTCAAATTTGAAATTCATATGTACGATTATTCGACGCTTTTATGGTGACTTGCCCAGCGTGGTTGACTAAGGCCTTATCACCCTGCATAAATAAATCAGTGTGCAATGCAATAACATTACAATGTTATTCCCACAACATGGTTTAATTATTATTTGTCTTGCTATATACATTTTGAAAATTTATTTGTTCCAATTTGTCATATTATATTTTATTGTAATATTGTGAGAGGCGCAAATAAACACATTTTGTTACCACATTTTAAAATAAAAAACAAGATATCAGAATTGAAATTTATAAAATTAAGGCAATTATTTTAGAGTTACTTGAAAACGTACTCACTCAAAATAGTGACCAGAATAAAACTGTAGACGGTCATAGCGCCGGAAATGGACACGGTGAAGCCATTGGCGCGAGGCTCGAAGCGCAGCGGCGCTAACCCGAAGAAACTCGTTATCTGAAGCATTATACAAGAAAACAATTAAGTAAAAGTGAAATAACAAAATTGAGAAAATATGAAAATATAATACTTATTATCTTTTATTTGCGCGAACACTACACATCTTCTTTCTTATAAATAAAAATGAATTGCCGTTCGTTAGTCTGACTAAAACTCGAGAACGCCCGGACCGATTTAGGTTATTTTGGTTTTAAAATGTTCGTCGTAGTCCAGGGAAGGTTTCAATGAGAAAATATAGAAAAAGAATCGGTATTGGCGGTATGAAATTCGCCGGGACCACTAGTTTGGAATAAAACAAATTTTACGGAATTTTTAATTTAAACTCTCGTGCATTGTTATTCTTAACATATTAATTAGAGACCCGACGTTTCGGTTCTTTACAGCGCTCGTAGTCACGGGCAAGACGTTGACGAGACGGAAACCGGGAAGTATTAGATTAACCATCAGAAATAGTCATGTGCTAGTTTAACTTAAAAGGTATCGACCGTGCATTAAACTCTCTTTACATTAATTTTATTTTACTAAGTGTTTTCTGGCAAAGCATGTTTCAGCAAACTTAAAAAATGCAAACTCTTCATAGAGTTTGCATTTTTTAAGAGAAACATGCTCTTAAAATGTAAACTATTAATTTAGATTAAGGAGGGACCAATTAAAAATACAAAAAGAGAGGTTAGTCTCGTGTAATAACATACAATACACCATTAGTACGCCAATACTTCTTACGTCTTACTAAAAATAAAACATAGTGTAATAAACAGATTCTTAAAATACACTCGGTCTTAATGGATTGTTGTTAGTTTTGTCGGTTTCCCCGTTACTTGCAAAATGTTTACAATGAAACTTTTTGTTCCAGATATCGTATTTTCCTGAAATAAAGCATTTCAACACGGAAATGTATCAATTTATTCATCTGTTAGTTACTGAGCTCAGCATGGACGTATATTAGGACTTACACTCTTCAATTAATTAAGTATTTATTTAGACTGTCTGTCATGTAGGAGTAGCAAATACTTAGCTATTTACTGCCCGACGTTTCGACTGGGTTACACCAATCATGGTCGCGAGTGAACTGGCAGTAAGTAGCTAAGTATTTATTTGCTACTCCTTATATCGCGTGTAGACCCATACAGACTAATATTTAGTTGAATGGAACGCGAAAGCTTAAAATCATATGTCTCCTTTTAATTACTATTTTTATTCTGCTCAGTGTGGCTCCTAAAGTGAGTGAATCAATAAGTAACTGCTCTTTGCTCATTAAACTTTCGTTAATAATTACTTTGTAGCCGCTCTCCTTTGTGATTGCTCAATTAGTAAGTGCCAAGTGAGTGAGTGTGTGAGTGAATGAGTCAAGCTACTCACTCTCAGTATGAAGGCGTGCGCCCCCCCGACCACACAGCGGGTGACCACATCGGGGGTGACGGGCGTCACCTGGGCCACATCTCCTCTTCCCTCACTCACTGAGTCGACACCTGGAAAGAAAACGGTGGCAATTTAATAAATGCCATACTTAAGGGCCAATGCTGCGTTATGTGAATGTGGACGTGGGTTCTGAGCTATGCTCAGCGTTTCTCTGCAGAAATTAGGTGATCCGGCAAAGAACGAGTTCTAGAGTGGATACCGCGTCTCGGCAAAGGTATTGTTGGACGCCCTCAAGCAAGGTGGAGTGACGATCTGCCCGAGACAGCTGGTGGTAGCTTGATGCGAGTGGCCAAGAATATGAGGGTGTGACGAAGACTCGGGGAGGCAAACGTCCAGCAGTGAACTACCCTATAGGCTAATGATGATGGACCGTCTCTACCGTCTCTATCATGGGGAATGCTCTAAAGAGCTATTACAACTAGTCCCTTCCATCCCCTTTCCAGTCCCGAACGACAAGTGCAGTCGCTGGTGGCACGGACCAAGAGGTTTCCTTTTTTTTTTATTCTTATGTTTTCCCTCCCTCCTATGATACCGGTCTCTTCAGGCGGGGCATGAAACGGCATTCAAGCAGGCCTTCAGGGTAAGTGCGACAGCCTCAATATGGTATATTGGGCCTATCTACCTCATATGTGGATCTCACTACCGCTTACCAGATGAAGTGAGGTTATCCGGTTAATCTTTTTTATAAAAAAAAGTACACATGAACTTTACTTACATACTGGCACAACAAATTTGTTGCCCAGTGGATACAACCTTCCACCCGACAGCCTACAAGTAATCTATCATAATAGCTGTCAGCTGGTTCATGAAAGTTTTCCAATTACATCGTCTCTAGTACAGCAAACATTTCTAGGTTTGCTTTTCAATCATTTAATTTACTGCGACAACGTTGCAACACTTTCCGATTGCAGTGGAAGAATCAATCACAAGACGTATTGTATTTATTTATTTACTAGTGGCCGCCCACGACTTTGTCCGCGTGGAAATGTGGAAATCAAAATAGTCTATAATTTACCTTGTTAAATTAGCTTTGTATTAGTGAAAGTCCCGTCGAAATTTGTCCAGCCGTTTCGAAGAAGAAGCGGGAACAAACAGACCGACAGACAGACAAAAATGTTTTTGATTATGTTTTTTTTTTATTGGTTAGTATATATTTAGTGTCTTCGTTGAGAAAAATACGCAAATCCCTTAATTTTTATGGGGTGATAAATAAACTATCTCTATCACCATACTTTAAAATTTATACAAGTATATTACGGGAAATTTCATCATAAACAATCTCAAATCATTTTGTTTGTCAACTTTTGCATAGTTTATATATTATAATGTAACCAAGACTTCTAACACCAACCAACCAAGACTTGTAACATTCAAGTAATTACAAATAGTTAAGCTATTCATTCAGAAGTATGTAGTACGTCAGATGTGCGAGCTTTAACGTCTTTCTGCATTAGCTTAAAGATCGTGGATTCGAGTCCCCGTAACCACACAGTAACGTGTCCATTTTCAATTTTAAAATTACATTAGAGCTCGTTTGACATTCTTTCTATTTTTTTCGAGTCTATAGCAAAATAAAACGTATTCGTCCCAGTATTAGGCCACACGAATCGTGTTATCCGAAGCTCCCATTAAGTCACTCAATGAGCAGGATGCTCATTGAGTGAGGACATGCGGGACAAGACATTAAGTGGCACATGGATTATGGCATCATCATCAGCCCATATACGTCCCCACTGCTGGGGCACTGGCCTACCCTAAACTAGAGCGATAAGGCCTTATTTGATGTTTGTTTACATTTATTATTCTATAGAATTTAATTAAACCTCGCTATCGCCTAGCTGATTTCATGAAAACATATAATTTCCTCACTTTTCAACAGTGAATAAGTAAACCGTATTTGTTTACTAAATTGAATATCATTACTTGTGAGCATAGTGAAACAACAACACGATTTTCTAAGTACTTGAAATGACTAATGTGTTTTGAAGTCGGGTCGTAAACATGACTATCTAGATTGTGGGATAATAACATTCTATTATTGCCTGTGAGAGTTTTAGGAGCGCTATCAACAGATTTCCTCGCACAATAACAGTTATAGTGCACTGACACTTACATTATTACTTTGTTATTCTCTACTGCAAGTTTATGGTGGCAGGTGCTGCTTATAAACCGAGAGGTCCTAGGTTTGAGTCCTGGATTAGTCATTTACAAAGTTAGCTTGGTTTACCATTACAAATGAAACAAGTAGACAGGTGACCTCATATGTAGACCTCTCGGGCGCTTTCCAACAAGTGCAGTGAGGTTATCCCGGACGTCGGATATAAAATAAAATATATGTACCACTAAGTACAAAATCAAGCAGTGGGTAGCAATGTGAGGCTTGTGGTATATTAACAATGCACAAGGCAGAATGGCGGCGACGTGGTCCACAACCCGTCACGCCACGTTTCCCACGGAGGTGAAAAGTGGATCGCTGGAAGTGATCTCTGCCTACCCCTCTGGGAAAAGGCGTGATTTTATGTATGTATGTATGTATGTGGTATATTAATACTAGCTGTGCCAGCGACTTCGTCCGCGTTTTCCCCCATTTTTTACACAATTTCCATCGTTTCTTCACTCCTATTGGTCGCAGCGTGATGTTATATGGCCTATAGCCCTCCTCGATAAATGGTCTATCTAACACACAAAGAATTTTTCAATTCAGTCCACTAGTTTATGAGATAAGCCCGGTCAAACAACAAACTGTTCCGCTTTAAAATATTTGTACAGATAATGCAATAATTGTGTTTTTCTTCTCTTTAAATCTATCTCCAAATATCTATAAAATAAATACCAAATACCTACCAATAGAAAAGTTAATAACAAACCTTCCAAAATCAAATAGCCCATCGAACCATTGAACTACCCAATTCGCGTTCGGCTATCAAACTAATATGCCTAATGATAGCATTAAAAACGGTAAACACTTCATCATATTGCCCCCTATACGTGTGTTTATACAGGTGGGGTCGTAAAGTAACCCGATATTGATAACTTGACATTATCAAACGTTCTACGTACTTACCTATCATACAGGATACTCATATTGATTCGTGAAAAGGGTGAACGGGTAACAATTGAAGATTGGAAAACAATAGAAAAGTTGTACAACACACAAATAAATAATAAATAAATAAATATTCGGGACATTTCCATACACGGTCATCTGACCCCAAACTAAGCAGAGCTTGTACTATCAGTCTCTGACGACCGCCCATAGGGGCGTAAGTACGACAGTACATAATCACACCCAGACACGGAACAAACACCTGAACATCGGTGTTTGTTCACACAAATTTGTTCCGATTAGGAATCGAAGCCACGACTCTTGGAACCGCCATCCAGGGTCACTAACCGCTGTTCCACCGAGCCAGTCACTAATAGGCCAGTAAATGCCGTCGTTAAGTATGAAATACGAAATGAATTTATGGTAGCATGGAACCTATTGTAAAAGGAGGGTGTTATTTAATTAAAATTAAAGAAAAAAAAATTCGGGGTTTGTAGGTTTAAGTGTGATTGTGAATCCACTGTTGATTCTAATATCCGTAACTCTAACCTCCCCTCTAACTGCCTCGTTGGTCTATTGGTAGCAAGAGCTGCATCAGGACCGAGAGGTCCCCGGTTCGAATCCAGAGTCGGGCAAAATTTTTGTGAGTTTTTCTGTGATGAAATTACTCAGCCCGAAGTTAGGAAGTCCGCCCGTGCCTCGGAAATCACGTTAAGCCGGTGGTCCTGCGCTCGATCTCTCATCGGTCATGTCGGATTGTCGTCTCACCGAATAATGAGAGTAAGGGAATAGAGAGTGCACTTGTGCTTCCGCGCACACTTGTGCACTATAATAGGTCCTGCGCACTTGGCTGATCTCAATTGAGATTGGCCGCCATGGCTGAAATCGGTCGGACGCCTTATAACACAAACACAGGATCAATGTTTCTGATGTTGTGTCTTTATTTTAGGTCTATTCGATAAACTAAATGAAATATTATCGGTGATTAGAATAGATTATTTACTTATCATCACGTAGGCATTAAATATTAATTACTGAACTGTAATTACTAGACTATTCATAGACCTTGAATTATTGAACATGTGTTTAAGTTAACGTACTTATTGTACTTTGATAGTGAATCAAAAAAAAAAATCATCTTGAGGAAACCTGCACACCTACGTAGAAATTCTAAGGTTGTGTAGTCAACCGACCCGACTTGGCCAGGGCGGTTGCCTAAAGTCCATCGCCCTGGTTTAGTAGACTTGTGCCCCAGCAATAGGGACGTATGGCTGATAAATAATGAATCATCAATTGCAATAGAACTTCAATTGCGTACATAATCGAATATAATCGAACAATCCCTTTTCCCTTTTCAGTTAAAATCGTATTATTATGACACATATAAGCAGTATGTCCACAAACATGTCTGTTTATTTGGCTGGGCACGGACGGCCTAAGCTATTATTTGTCAATCTGTCTCAATGATGTTTTGACACCGTGGTGGTTACTAAGCTTCAAAACTTGGAGCTTTCCCTCAGACACGGTTTAACTTGTTTGTTTTAATAATAATAAATAATCGTTGGCTGTATCTAGACTAGTGGAAGCCTAGGGCTTATATAGGTTAAAGACCGGAGGGCTCTGCCCTAAGTAGCAAAGAAGTTTCAAATGTAAATGCTTGATATTTGGCCTAAAAATAAATATTTTAAGTGTGAATATTTAAAAACATCTACTTTAAAACAAGGGAAAAAAGTATATGATTTTCTTCAGCTTGGTTCGTCACCTGGGCCGTGACTGGTAGCTGGTGCGCTATGACTGGTGAGACAGGTCCAGCTATCAAAGAACTGGCAAATCCTAGCCTTTTTTTTTTTTTTTTATAATAGGCAAACAAGATGACCACACTCCGCCTGATGGTAAGCGGTAGTGAGATCCAAATATGAGGTCGACAGGCACAATAGATCATATTGCGCCTGTCGTCCTCACCCTGAAGGCCTGCTTAAATGCCGTTTCACGCCCCGCCTGAAGAGCCCGGGATCATAGGAGGGAGGGAAAACATGAGCTGGAAGGGCATTCCATGCCTTAATGGCACGGGGCAGAAATGAAGAGCTGAACCTCTTAGTCTGAGCCACCAGCGACTGCATTGTATGTGGATGGCAGCGCTGTCCTGTACGTGTCGTTCGGGAGTGGAAAGGGGAGGGAGGGATTAGCTGAAATAGCTCTTCAGAGCATTCCCCATTAAAGAGACGGTAGAGAACACTAAGACCGGCAATGTCTCTACGTAGTTGTAGAGGCTCCAGAGTTTCGGACACCTCTACATCACCGACAATACGGATAGCACGTCGCTGCAACCTATCGAGCCTTATAGATTTCGCATAGATCATGTACAAATAGTTTGACACGTCATACCTACTATTTGTAAATGCCCTAGTATGGGTGAAGGCCATCCGCTCCCCCGTAAGTCCGGTGATGATGACGAGGCTACTCCAAGCCATCATCGTAAGGGTGAGGGCCATCCTCTCCCCCGCAAGTCCGGTGATGATGACGAGGCTACTCCAAGCCATCATCTTATGTCAGTTAGGAAAAAGAATAAAAATAATTGCAACTTGTTTTTTACATTCGAAAACTGAATATTACCAGAGTATTTAACATGTTGCAAAAGTTCACATTTTGTAGATCATATATACTTCTAAACATTAAATGAAAAGAAATCCTTTGTAAGAATTTTATTAAACTCACAGACATCTACCTCACCACACACGCATTAAATAAATTATTCTGAAAATAGACTTTAGATAAATCAGATCAAAAAATCTATCTTTTCTGCGTCATGGCTTTTCCCAACCGAATTTTAATATCTGACACGTTTACACTATCATAACAAAAATCGTTTAGGGGTGTGACTACTGACGTCAAACTATTCAAATCGCTTGTCACAACACACTGTTATCGGACCATACATCTACTTGTAGAGTAATGAATGTTCATTCATAGGTCAAGTTTAAGTAACTTAAACGATTAAGGAGTCTGACTAACTTAACGCTTCGTTATATTAATGGCAGAAACGTGAATCGATAATTTAATTTATTATTTTACAGCCCACAAATAATTCAGCTAATGGCGTTAGTTAACTTTTTTACACAATTGTCATTTTTAGTCTTCCCGTGACTACAAAGCCTGGAAAAAGTATGAAACGCCGGGTCTCTAATAAATTATGTTGAGAACAGTAATATCCAACGAGACGTCCCGTATTAAAGTAATGTGTCCCGGTGTCGACTAGACGTCACGTTTTCAAAGGGACAGGGACTGTCCCTTAATCGGCCAGAGAGGCTAATATTGACCCGGGTTTTAGTAAATATGAAACTAGTATTTAATAATTATCTGTTAGATTAGATACATTAAGAACTTATTACCTAACTACACACTGATTATACGGATTAAACAACTGTATTATTATTCTAAACATATTATTTAGAGACCTGACGATTCTTTACAACGCTAATGGTTACTGGCAAGACTAAAGATGACAGTTGTCTTTATAAGAAATTTTAATCACTTGGTGATTTGGTGAGATATAGTCGATGCGAGCTTGAATAAAACCTTTATCAAGCACTGAGCTTTCTGCTACGTCTGAATTAGGTATATACATAATAATATATACTTTTTTTTATATTTAGCGTGTTCACCACATTACGTGACAGCCTTTAAACACAATAATGGCATACATTTGTTACCAGATAACGGTACAAAGTCAATAATGACCGATTCATGAACATATTTATTCTAGACTTCTGAAAAGGACGCTTTTACAGCCATTCATTTTGTTTAGTATCTATTTAACTAGCCGTTTCCCGTGGTTTCATCTGTCTTGTCAGTGGTCATATTATTTTACATAGTTGATTACTTTGAATAATAAATTCTGTAATATTAGTCAAAAATCGACGATGGCCGAGTGGTTAAAGTCCTTGCTTGCCATGCGAAAGGTCGCCAGTTCAAACCCCACCATGCACCACTGTGTTTTTAAAATTTATATACAGTACAATTATTCGACGCTTTAAGAAAAACATCGTGAGGAAAGCTTCTTTGATTACTCAAAACCACCGTACGTCTTTAAGTATTATGTTTAAAAACAATGTTGATTTACCACTCTAATCTAATAGGCAGGTCTCCTCACCAAGTTTCATTCCTTCCAATCTAGTGTCACACTTGTATTAATATACTTAACTACTTACTATGGATCTAAGTCAGTACAAATAAGTACTAAACTGCCCGACGTTTCCACTGGTTTACAACAATCATAGTCGCAAGAAAACAAAGTACTTCTAGAAACATTACTAAAACGCTCACAGATCTGAAACACAATAATCTCATCTCAATTTATGTATTATTATTTGTCGAACTAAACGTAACTTACGAGTTTCGAATCCATGAGAATAATTGTGCGTAAACTAATCAATTCAATAATTCACACGTTACATTAGATGTTCAAATAAACAATCTATAAAGCTTCCACGATTATGATTATGAGTCAGGAGGAATAAATATAATTAGACGAAACCATACTTTAATGTTTAGGAACAAACCATTGCTCCTAATGCAAAAGAAAGAACTTAACAGCTGATTCAAAAGTAGGCTTAGCACTAAATGAGGCGTCCGACCGATTTCAGCCTTGGCGGCCGATCTCAATTGAGACCAGCCAAGTGCGCAGGACATATTATAGTGCACAAGTGCAACACAAGTACACCCTCTGTTCCCTTACTCTCATAGTTAGTGAGACGGCACACCGACATTACCGCAGAGATCGGGCGCAGGACCACCAGTTTAACGTGCTTTCCGAGGTACGGGTTTGCAACCGCCAACTTCCTGACTCCGGGCTGAGTAATTTCTTAACAGAAAAACTCACACTAATTTCGCTTAACCCCGGTCTCGAATCGGGGACCTCTGGGTCCTGACGCAACACTTGCCAACAATAGACCAACGAGCACTAAATAGTATATAAGCTCATCTGGTTTTGTTTTTTTTTTAATTGTTTGCAAATTCATCATCATCTTCGCAATTTCCCGGTTGCATCCTTGCGGAGCCCGGGGTCCGCTTTCCTACTCCTAGCTCTCCACTTCGCACGGTCTTCGGCATCCTTTACGGAGAGTTTGTTGGCACGCATGTCATCCACTACGACGTCAAGCCAGGCCCTCTTGGGCCTTCCCCTTCTGCCGGGACCCGGCGGTAGCGACATGGCTAGACACTTGTTCCCTACGTAGTTTGCCGGTTTCCGTAAAACATGGCCGTACCAACGTAGGCGGCACTCTTGCAGTTTATCAGCGATGTCTCGGACATGAAGGCTGCCGCGAATACGGGAGTTCTTTACGCGATCAGCTCGCGTAACTCCCGACATCCAGCGCAGCATCTTCATCTCCGTGACCCGCAGTTCCTGCTTGTGCCGCTCAAGTAATGGCCATGCTTCACTACCATATAAGAGAACAGGCCTAATGATGGATTTATAGACCTGTCCCTTCAGTTTAACCGGCATTTTAGGGTCGCAAGTGACGCCGCTCACCTCCCGCCATTTATCCCAAGCAGCAGAAATGCGTGCCTTGGCGTCGGAGTCGATGTCGCCGTTCGCGTGGAGTACAGATCCCAGATACTTGAACCGGTCCGTGCGCTCGACCGTGTCTTCGCCTATGCGGACGGACATGGGATCTGTAGTGTTGCAGGCCAAGTACTCTGTCTTCGCCACGTTGAGTTTCAGACCCCCGTTCTCAAGCGATTCCTTCCATGTGTTAACACGTCTCACCAGCCGTCCCCTGTCCGAGTCCACCAGCGCGATATCGTCAGCATACATAAGTAGCCATGGTGGCTGCTCATGGTGGTCTCTGATGCTGTCTGACAATACGTCTAATATCAGGCTGAAGAGGAACGGACTCAGGACGGAGCCTTGGTGTACTCCGACGGTTATACGGAAGGGCAAAGTGTCGCCAACAGCGGTCCTAACTACAGAATCGGAATCACAGTACATGTCTCTAATGATATCAACATACGTTTCTGGCACTCCCTTGACCTCAGGGCCCACCAAATCATCGCACGCGGAACACAGTCGAAGGCCTTCTCCATGTCCAGAAATAGGAAGTGGAGAGGCGTGTTCTTCGTCCTGTATTTCTCCATGATGATTCTTAGGGCAAAAACGGGGTCCATAGTCCCGTGACCGGGGCGGAAACCATATTGACATCCAGAGACAGTGCACTCCTGACGGATTCGAGAGTCTACTATCCGCTCGAATAGTTTCATGGTGTGGGACATGACCTTTATACCGCGATAACTACCGCACTCTTGCACTGATCCCTTGCCCTTGAAGACCGGGGTGATAACACTCAGTCTCCATTGGCGAGGAATCCTGCCGGTGCTGAGTATGCGGTTATAAAGGTCAGTTATGATGCCCACACCACGACCACCCATTGCCTTCCAGGCTTCGATGGGGACTCCATCGGCTCCGACAGCTTTCCGATTCTTCATGCGGCGAAGAGCATTCTCTACTTCTTCAGGCGTTAACGGTGGCACAAGTCCAAGATTCGGAGGGAGGTCCGGTGGCTGCACTTCTCTATGCTGTTTATTTAACAGCTCGTGGAAGTAAGAGCGCCATCTCTCCTTCACCGCGAGGTCCTCGCATATTAGGTCACCGTGAGGGTCTTTAACACAGCGGCACTTGGAGATATCCTGTGCCGCTTTGACCCTAGAACGTGCCAATCTATAGATAAGCTTCTGCCCCTCAGACGATTCCAGCCTATCGTAGAGCGGCTGTAGGTGGGCTCGCCTGGCTCTGGCAACAGCTTTCTAATTGTTTGCAAATTCTCTTATTATATTAATTGTACTGTTTTTTCTGTAACTTGCAAAATTTTATTCTTGTGCTTTAAGAATAAAATTATATATATAAAAAATAAATAAAGTGATTTTTATTTATTTAAGTCGCTTTCTCTGTCCCTATATCCCTATGTATGCTTAAATCTCTACATATTTGAAAGGATCTTTGCCATCTAATGACATTTTACTATTTTGACATACTTTTTATCTTTACAAAAATACACCTTAACTCCATAAGGTATTATAGAAATTAGGTTATTATTAATTTATCGTAATCTGTGTAGATCTATGATAGTTGTACTAATAGAACATACCTATAACTATGGGATAGTATTTACATTCCAATGTTGACAGAATACAAACAGTATGTATAATCATGACGGATATTAATGTATTATTTTTAGTTAGTGTGAAAAAGATACCCTGTAACTTATGAAGGGACTGAAATTTAAGAAAGTTGTAATATAGAGATATTTATTTGTTTGATACCTACATAGATACACTCAGGTGTGTGTTTCTATAGGTACTAATTTAGATCATTTAAAAAAGAACTCCTACTTTTATCGCGGGCTTTGAGTGCGGCGACCGAACCAAGAAATTCCGTAACGAAAAAAACCCCACAATGGTCTAACGTCGTTTCAGTTCGGTAGACTTCGGCACGGTGTTTGTGTGCGTGCGGTTAGACGTATTGAACGACTCTACGAAACTCGCACGAATCGAGACGAACTGCTCCGAAATCGGACGATGCTATGCAATAGCTATACCACGGCAGTCCCCGAGTGTCACACGTCTTTTTTTTGTTTTCTGAATAACCTATTTCCTAGAGTCAAATATAACCTGAACGAATTATACTAATGTACAATCATTGTTATACATTTACTTCGGATAAAATAGAACATGAGCCGCTATAGCCCAAGATCATGGGTTCGAGTCCGCGTCCATGCACATTGTGCATTTTTCTAATTTAACATTTATTTATTTATTTATTTATTTATTTTTGGGAAACATACAATTACACTAAGCACATAAAGATAGAAAATACATAAATTGCACATAAATCAGTGAAGTTTCCACCGTTAAATAGTACATAACCTGAGCACACCAAATCGGCAAATAATTTGATCTAGATAATTTTAACACTAATAACAATAACAAAAATAAAAATGTTTAAAGTAACAACTTAACTAAGTTATGCTAAGCTATTTGATAGGGCAAGTCTTAATTCCTTTTTATATAAACCTATAGAGTAATTGAACATATCTATATCACTAAATTTAGAATTGTATTCTTTACATGATCTGTGCAGAAATGTATTCTGTGCATAATTTGTTCTACACAACGGAATATAAAACAGATCACGATTTCGAGAGTTTAACCGAGGGCACTTAATATTTATTGATTTCAGAAGAAAAGGTGAGTCAATGTTATTATTTAAAATTTTATACAAAAACATTTGATCTCTTTCCATCCGTCGTTGTTCCATTGTCAACACGTTGTTCCCAACTGTTGTAGAAGAAATACCCTTCCCTCTACGCAAGTGTTTTAAAAATTTTTGGTTGATTCTTTCTATGATATTTATGTATATTGCGTAGCGAGGATTCCAAACTACTGATGCATATTCCAATATTGGTTTTACTAGAGAATTATATAGAAGTATTAAAGTGCTAGACAGTCTAAAATCTTTAGCTGTTCTTAAAATGAATCCCAACATTCGATATGCCTTACTAGTTACATGGGTTATATGGAAATTAAAAGTAAGTTTAGTATCGAGGTAAATACCCAAGTCCCTAACAAGGACAACACGCTTCAAATGTTCATTATTAATGTGGTAATTAGATGAGACTACTTTAGTTTTCCTAGTATAAGAAATAATATTGCATTTTTTAATATTTAAATGTAAAAAATTGTCTTTGCAATAGTCAGATAGTCTATTGAGATCACTCTGCAATAAGAGACAGTCATTAGAGATTCAATTGTCCTAAAAATCTTCATGTCATCGGCATACAGTAAGACATTGCTATTGTTGAATACGGTAATGATATCATTTATAAATAAATTAAATAATAGAGGTCCAAGGTGGGAACCCTGGGGTACACCTGATGTTACAGGAACAAATGAAGATGAGAAACCCTTGACAGTTACAGCCTGACTTCTCTCTCTAAGGTACGACTCAAGCCATCGAAGTAGATCACCGTGTATACCGACTTCTCCCAATTTGTGGACTAGTAAAGAATGTGAAATTTTATCAAATGCTTTAGAGTAGTCTGTATACACGACATCCACCTGAGAACCACGATCCATCGACAGTACTACGCGTTGAATAAATTCGCATAGATTTGTTTCAGTTGACCTTCTGCTAATGAAACCATGCTGCTCATCCATGATAACGGGTCTAAGAATGGGGAAGATGTTATCAAAAACGATCTTCTCAAAAAGCTTTGGTATCGTGCTTAGTTTAGATATTGGTCTATAGTTTTGCACGTCGTGCCTATCTCCAGATTTAAAAATTGGAATAACGTGGCTCAACTTCCAAACCCGGGGCATAATACCTAACCTTAGCGACATTTGGAACAACAGATATAGAGGAGTTATCTTCCATAATGTTTGTCGCAGCAAATGCTTTTTAAAATCAGTTATAATTGTTCCATCTTTAAATCGCAATATATAAAAAAGGTGTGGATCAGCTAACTGCGCAGGACATATAGTAATAATAATAATAATATAGTTCATTTATTCAGATAATTTAAATCCATAATTCGTTAGTAACAATGTTCTTATATCTATGATTAGTACTTAAATTATTTTGGTATTATTTATTAATTAGTATAATAGATTTGCTCCGCATTCGGGTTTTTTAGGGCTGTGATCCAGTGCTGTCTCAGAGCACTATCCCACCTTCCCGCCAAAACTTTTAGAATACTGTTGGGACTGCCAAGCATTCTGTACTCACTGACTCGAACCGGTTACTTCTTGATCTAATGCAGTATTAGCTACCAATAAACCAACGAGGCAGTTAAAAAAAATAGGATTAATTACTGGAACAGTGCACAAGTGTACGCGCAAACACAAGTGCAAACTCTGTTCCCTTAAATGTGACGATGAGAGATCGGGCGCATGACCACCGGCTTAACGTGCTTTCCGAGGCACGGGCGTGCATACATACGCCGACTACCTGACTCCGGGCTGAGTAATTTCTTAACAGAAAAACTCACACAAATTTTGCCCGACCACGGACTCGAACCGGGGACTTCTTGATCTAACGCAGTATTTGCTACCAATAGACCAATGAGGCAGTCGAAATCGTAATAACCATCAATGAATCGCTAAAAAAATAATACACATTAACTATATTACTTCTTTTTAATAAAAAATAGGGTAATAAGGCGTCCGACCGATTTCATCCAGCCGTGGCGGCCGATCTTAATTGAGATCAGCCAAGTGCGCAGGACATATTATAGTGCACAAGTAAGCGCGCAAACACAGTGCACTCTCTATTCCCTTACTCTCATAATTTGGGGAGACGGCAAGCCGACTTGAACGATGAAAGATCGGGCGCAGGACCATCGGCTTAACGTGCTTTCCGAGGCACGGGCGTTCAACCGCCAACTTCCCAACTCCGGGCTGAGTCATTTCACTACAACAAAACTTACACAAATTTTGCCCGACCCCGGGCTCGAACCGGGTCCTCTCGGTCCTAACGCAGCACTTGCTACCAATTGACCAACGAGGCAGTTAAAAAAATTGGGTAAAAATAGGGTAAAATTACTGGAACAGTTATTTATTATATTTATTTACAATCTAATACACATACATACCCATGTGTTTCATCCGGTCACTTCCTTTTCATGTCATGATCACAAAACTAAAATTGTTTACCTACAAATAATCAATTTTCACTTCACATTAAACAAATAAAAAGTTCTTTCATCACAACGCACTTCACAAAAAAGTACTAGCAGGGCAAGAATAATTGAGAAGTCTATATTAATAACATTTAAATTTTCGCATCCAATTTAAATAAAAAAAGTAATTTTATATTAGTGCACTACACAAATAAGTACCAGGAGAGCAGAAACCACGTGGACGTATAGGGCGGGCGCGGCTACTACTGACGCAAGGCTAGCGAATGCTGGTACATACATGTTTGTCGACGGTCAATCGCGGACTATAACAGTTGTTACTACAACCCTATGATTGTCGAAGAGGTGTTATTGTGGCGAGGCCTAGTTGTTTACAATTAAAAGAGTCGATATTTCTGTGTAAATTCACCATTGGTTGCAGTATTGTTGTGATAGATTGATCAGCTGATATGAAGTATGGAAGGAAGGCGGAAGTTGCTGGTGTTTTTCTGCGTCTTAAATATATCCATATTGTAAAGACTAACAAATACATCAATTTATTTTTTAATTCTTCAGCTAAACATCATTTTATACGTATACAGGACAGCTCACAATATGGTAACAATTAACAATACATTGAAAATGAAAATCTTTAGTATTAAATAGTAGATAAGGTTTACAAACTGGGAATTGACTACCTCTAGTAAGTGCGACAAAGCACCTGTGTCAGAAGCAGCCACTCTTCCGTAGCCTAACATTGTGCAATATTATTTTATTATATTCTACATATCATATGTATATTAGTGTTTATTCAACACACATTCTATTCGAATTATTCTTAGATAAATCAATAAGTAAAAAGTATCTACAATTTTATTACAAAATTCGTATACATTTGCTTAGTGCTCGCTCAACCGTAAGCTTGAAATTGTATGCTGATTATGCTGTAAGACAATACGACACCGAACATCTGTAAACAAAACATTATATTGAAACGACTTTAAAAAATACCTCAAAAACCTAGCGACATTTATTTCATCTTAACATGCTTTGCTTTGCATTAATTGGCCGGAAAGTGGGAAGAACTAAATTAGAGCGGAATACTATAAAAGATTGCGAATGGCTTGGCGTTCAATGATCATAATAGTCAAGCTGTGTGCTCGCGGACCAAATTTTGATATACCACGTAATTATATATGTGTGTATCTTGCCTTGTTGTTGTAATATTTTTTTAAGCTATTGCATAGCTTTTATCGCGTGCTTTGAGCGCGGGCGACCGAACCAAGAAATTCCGTAACGAAAAAAACCTCACAATCGTCTAACGTCGTTTCAGTTCGGTAGACTTCGGCACGGTGTTTGTGCGTGCGGTTAGACGTATTGTACGACTCTACGAAACTCGCACGAATTTTTTATTATCTTGGTTTGTCGTTGATAGCGAGATGTAGGTTTGTATAACTAAAGTTCGTAGTTGTTGATATTAGTATGGAAACGGTCTTTTAGCGCCATCTGTTGGCCGTGGATTGGAAATCGAAATTGGTAGTCGGATATCGCCATGATATATAAAACTCTTCGCTCGAGCAGTTAGCCAGTGATCAACATACAACGACCGCTCTTGCAGTCACAGTCAACAGCTTTAAGCTGCCATTTCATCGTGCTGCTGACTGCTCGGAGCAGTCACGACTGCTCGGGCGGTTCCGTGTATGTGTGTACGTAGAATTTGTAGTTTACTATGCAGCCGCAGCTTCGAGCAGTCCGTGCAGACTACTTGAAGCTGTCCGTGTATGTCGGCCATTACCGATATAAGATAGTCTCAGACTTCTGGGAACGAAACCAGAAGAATTCAGGCACCTCAGACCCAAGGACATTATTGCATTAATGCATTTGATCTTCAGGGCGTAGGTCTATAAAGGTAGGGTAACACAAAAGATACCTGAGGGTCGACGACACACTACAAGATAAGATAAGATACCGATATAAGCAGCGCTCTGTTGATGCAGCAGAACCCCAGTGGTGAATACTTGGTCCTGTTGAGGAGCAGCAGCCTGGAGAACTTCCTCAGCTCACTCCTCGAGCCAGAGCTCTCCAGCGTCAATCCATTCAAGATCATGCGTGTGCGCTCAATCTGAGAACGAGAAGTGCGATTTTTATTGCCTGACTAGCGACCGCCCTCGACTTCGTTCGCGTGGAAATCGTTTTGGCAGCAATGACTCATTAAAGTAGCCTAAATTTTAGCTTATAAAATTAGCTATTTATTAAATTATAATTTAAACAATATTAAATAGCGCATTAAATAGTTTTTCAAACAATTGTACACATTTACTAGGATTTGTATACAATTCCTTGATTTCATACATTTCCGGTAACGAATAAATAATGAATATCTACCTCAACCATGGTGACGTGGGAGGGCTCGGTGATGACGGCGGCCTGGAGCGCGTGGATGACGCACCAGCACACGTCGTACATCAGGTTCTTCTTCCGCGTCATCACGTGCCCAGCTGAAGAAAGAAAGAAAGAAGAATGTTCACTCAGTTACGAAGATACTGCCAATTACTTCGCATATTTTTACCAGGAAATCGATTGTAACTTTAAGCCCCTATAGTACAGGTGTTCGTCGGATACCGAGGTCACTTTTTGACCAGATTACAAAAATAATACATGGAGATAAAATATCGAAATCTGTAGACTAGATAATAAACGGAATATTTAAAACTAGACAACTATTGATTGGAATATGAAATTGAATTGGATCGGAACCATAAAAATACTATAGTATTTTTAAGTGTGAAATTCTCCTCATATTCTTAATTTTAAAACTCGATTGTAAACAGATAATTAGGCTGTTATGTGAACAGCTAATCTATATGGACGTAGCAGAGTAAAGTTTGAACACCCATGAATTTAAATAGAAATTTTAGAATTTCAACAATCCTGAATGCCTCCCTAACAACTCTTAGCTGTGAAATACCGAACGAACTCTTCACTCACACAAGTGGTTGATCAGGTCGAAGTGCGAGACGACCAAGTACAGCAGACAGGAGGACAGCATCAGCAGGAGGCTCAGGCCCTGCACCCTATTCAGCCTCTTGATGACGTCACACAGGATGACGAAAGCTCTCGCCAGCCGATGCGTGGATGTATGCGCCTGCGCCGATTGATGTACCACGGAGTTCGCTGAAAAATGTTGTTTAAAATTAGAACCGTGATGCTTTGTATTCGTTGATCTTTTCATCAGAACGTTTGTCTTTGGTTATTTTGGAAATTAGGCCCGAATTAATCAACTTTTTTCCAATTTTGATTTATCGCTCTATCCGTTCTTACAATGCGAATATGCACTTGTGTAACTCCTTAACAACGAATAATTACACACAATTATAGGTAGTGTCGAAACTTAGTGAGTAGGTAGTAAGTAGTTTTTCACAAACATATAGAAAAATAAAATTGGGGTGTTCCCCGTACATGTGATAAATACATATATTCGGCTTACCAACAAAAGCATTAGGTTTCTTCAGCTGCATCAGAGCATCGTTCAGCACTCTGAGGGCGTCTCTTACTTCCAAAGTAATGAATGCGAACTGCAGTTCCATGATGAAAGGAATCATGTAAGCCGAGATGTATCCCATGTGGAGGACGCCCATGACTGCCGGAAGAGGTCAAAGTCAAAGGTCAATATGGAAAGGCAAAGGTCAAAGGTCAATTAGATCCTAGATTAACGGAGCGTACAGCCAAATACTAAATCTATTTTGATTTTTCTGCCATGACTTGACGATTAGTAGGTCTGAATTCAAAACTGCCACACACAAAAATTTAAATGACAGATTCGTCGTTTCAGTATTTTGGCATTTGCGATGCCAATGAACGAATGATTTGTTTATTAAATTAAACATAGACTTACATAAAATAGTACAGTAATCTGACAAAACTAAGATATTAATCATAGTGACCAAGTTTAACTAAAAAATAACTAGCGTCTAACTAGAGATGGCTAGAATATCGTTGCGATTTTCATGTTTTAATTAACTTATTAACGCAACCGCAGTAAAATGCACCGTTGCAATGATATAACTTATTTTTGAGATATTGACAGTTGACGTCACAAACTACCTGCAGTCCCGTTTCACTGTCAGAGGTACCTACTAAGTATCAATAGATCAATATAGTATGCGTACCATGAAATCACAAGTCACAATAATTGATTTCTATTAAAAGGTCAAAGGTCAATTATAGACGATTTGTTTACAATATTATTTTTCTATGTCAGGCCAATTACATTAAAGAGAGTGTGAACGTCCTTCTAATCATCGAACTAAACAAAAAAACTACAAGCGAATAAGTTTGACACTAGATAACTAAATGAAGTAGGTACTTACCTAATACTGTACGGTGTTTGGGCTTAGCAGCTTTTCTGTATCCGACAATGAAAAATGCCAAATAATCGGAAAATGTAATTATAGATACGAAAGTGAGATAGCATATGATGAACGCGCATTTAAACCGCTCATTTGTCAGTTGAGATTTACTCGCCTTATTGGCTATCAATCTTTTGACCTAAAGCAAAAAAAAAATATTAAGTAGGTAAAATAAATAAGGCGTCCGACCGATTTCCGAGACACGGGCGTGCAACCGCCACCGATTCCTAGTAATTTCTTTACAGAAAGACTAACACAAAATTTTCCCGACCCCGGACTCAAACCAGAGACCTCTAGGTCTTTACGAAGCACTTGTAGCCAATAGACTAACGAGGCAGTTAAAAATATTGTAGTATATAACATGAATCCTTTTACATCGCTAAACAGATTCAGGAGTGAGAGCCATCCGCTCCCCCGCAAGTGTCCGGACATGATGACAAGGCTACTCCAAGCCATCATCGTATTTTTTTTTATTTTTTTTTTATATAATGAGCTAACAAGATGACCTCACTCCACCTGATGGTAAGCGGTAGTGAGATCCAAATATGAGGTCGACAGGCACATTGGACCATATTGAGCCTGTCGCACTCACCCTGAAAGCCCGCTTAAAGAATAGACCATTGCTGCGGCAACACCGAGACAAGGCGTGGAGTCTCACATTGGAGTCTCACATTTTATTAGGAAGAAGCCCTTCCAGCTCATGTTTTCCCTCCCTCCTATGATAGTCCAGTCAAAATAGACATTTAACCTAGGAAAAATTCGCATAGAGCTGAAAATTGGCATGAATGTTGGGAACACTATTACAAATAATCTGTCAAAAGTCCCCATCGATCCCACGTCTGCAAAAAAAAATAATCAAGGTCAAATGTCACAAATATCAGTTTTATGCACTTTTGAGCGAAACGGTAAGTTTAATCATAAAAGTATGTATGACAAAATCACTTATCACGTAATTATCTATAAAAAATGTCTAAACACTTTGTTCCTAAGATTCACCATTTCAGACATATAGCGATGCACAAAGTTGAAAAAGTTGTATTTTCAAACGCTTCCAGGCCCCCATGCGATTGCGCTAGACAGTTAAAATTTTAACGAATGATGTATCTCAGTTGCCTCTATAACATCTAATACTAGAAACAACATGAAACCAACGTGTAAAGTGGGTTCTCATACAAAACCTATGTTTTTTTTTCTCACACTTGGGCGGTTTTTAACGTGGTTACCCTAGCGAACCTATTCCAGGTCATATATCGATCAAAAACGATATCAACAGATGAATGCATATTATGTAAAATATGAATTTTCTAATGATTAAAACCACGATATCTCGCGAATGGTAAGTCGGAAAAGAAAAAGTGACTGGACCATTTTTGTAGAAAATTTTATGATCTACAACTTTTGTTTGACCTATTTTTACGATAATACTTACTGTTTTCGAGAAATATGGAAAAATCCTTAATTTTATACTTTTGACCTTGAATAATTTTTTTTGCAGAAGTAGGATTGATGGGGATTTTTGATATTTCGATTATTATGATGTATTTAACGTCTCTGGCAATTTTCAGCTCTATGCGAATTTTGTCTAAGTTAGCACTTATTTTTGTCTATTTTGACTGGACTATGATCCCGGGCTCTTCAGGCGGGGCGTGAAACGGCATTTAAGCGGGCCTTCAGGGTGAGTGCGACAGGCTCAATACGATCTATTGTGCCTGTCGACCTCATATTTGGATCTCACTACCGCTTACCATCAGGTGGAGTGAGGTCATCTTGTTAGCCTTTTATAAAAAAAAAAAAAAAAAGAAACGAATTCTTGAAATAAATATCTGGGACATTTCCACACACGGTCATCTGACTCCAAACTAAGCAGATCTTGTATAATGGGCGTCCAAAACTGATAAACATACATGGATATTTATAAATACATAATCACACCCAGACACAGTTAAACACCAATGTTCATCACACAAATATTTGTCCCGAGTGGGTATCGAATCCACGACCTTTGAAAACGCCAGGCTGGGTCACCAACCACTGTTCCACCGAGCTAGTCAAATGTGAAGAAAAGTACCTTACCGTCTTATATGTCCCTATCATTTTATGTCAGATTTGGTATTTACCGTTTGTACCGTCTCCAGACACCATACGCTCTCTTTGAGCCTAGCATACGCCCCATATACGCCTGTGCTGACCGTCATCATAACGAGCACCGATTTCACCATAAAGAGAGTGTAACTGATGGAGTTTACAGCAGTCACGTGTGAGATAGTTACGTTGAGATGCAAATCGCTGACCCAAGAGACGACTGGAATGTAACATTAGATTGAATCATAACTAAATGGCAGTGAAAAAGTATCTTATCTAACAAATGACAGACTAATTAGACGATTAAGTTACGCCAACCATAGATAGTTAAATTCACGAAGATAAATAATAAAATAAAATAAATAAATAAATATTTCACAACATCACATACATTGATCTGATCCCGTGGTAAGTAGCTTAAGCACTTGTGTTACGGAAATCAGGATCAACAGTGGATAGACAAATAAACATAAATATATTTAATAATACACCCAGACACGGAACAAACACCGATGTTCGTCACACAAATATTTGTCCCGAGTGGGAATCGAACCCACGACTCTTGGAACCGTAGGTTTTGAACCTGAGTCACTAACCACTGTTCCACCGAGCCAGTCGAAGATGAACACACAGTTTCACGCACACATGATGACGTCACTCCAACGGCCATGAGGACCTATTGAGCCTGGCTCTTAATCTCCTAAGTAAAAGAAAATACTTGAGCTGGAAGGGCATTCTATGACTTAATGGGACAGAAATGAGAAACTAAACCTCTTAAAACCTCTCTACTCTACTCTATGTTATGCTCTACTCTTTAGTCTTCTACTACACAAATTCTCCGCGACTCCCGCTAATCCCTCATGAAATGCGTTGGTCCTATCCCAAAAGTAGTAGCGTCTTGGTGGATGGAACAATCTATTCGCTATGTGCGGAGTGGGTGGTGGGGGACGGCACATCGATCGAAGCGCACGATGTGACAGAAATGTGATATAATTCTGAGCTTTCATGTGTCAAATTGCTTTAATTTCATAAATTCCCTTGTATTTGTAAGTAAAAACGTTACGTACGTAAAGTAAACGATGCAAATTCAATACTTATAATAATATTCATATTTTTGTGAAGTAAGAAAATCACTTGGTACTCACTTTATACAATTATTATTTATTTTGTGTTGAAAAAATTGTAAACAAAAAAAAAACCGCCTTCAAAAACCCGACTCACAAAAATTACAAAATAATATAATACGAACATTAATCTGGGTATGAATTTGATATGTTGTTGAAGGCGGTGCCGTTTATATTTCATGCAGTTTTCCTCAAAAATTTAAGTGGCACCGCCTTCAACAACATATCAAATTCATACCCAGATTAATGTTCGTATTATATTATTTTGTAATTTTTGTGAGTCGGGTTTTTGAAGGCGGTTTTTTTTTTGCTTACAATTTTTTTTCATCCTTTTTAGTGTAACATTTTTTTACACCCTATTAGTTCAGCTCACCTATAATTCTACTGATATTATAACTAGTAGTATCAATATGTACACAGATTTGAAAGAATTATCCCTTTACTCCCAATTATTAAGGAGTTGACCTTCCATCATCAGCTCAGCATCATAAAATTATGATAGCCAGAAGCAAATGCCAATATGACTTCAGATAATATGCAAAACGCAGTACATGTCCCTATAAAATTTGAAGGTTGCCCTCGATTTCTCCTGGATCCCATCATCAGATCCGAGACTGGTGAAAATGGGACCACCTCGGGAGTGAACTCTATCCAACCAAAAAAAAATTTTTGAAATCCGTCTATAATTGACGAAAATATCGGTGAACATACATAAAAAAAAAAAAAAAAAAAAATATTATACATACAGACGAATTGAGAACCTCCTCCTTTTTTTGAAGTCGGTTAAAAACTAGTCGAAAATCTTTATCAAAACATCTAGTTGCTATGATATGACATATCAAAACATCTAGTTGCTATGATATGACAGATCTCAACTCCAGAATAGTTGTCGCCACTAGGGGCGCTATCATCGCGCACATAGCGAATAGCCGTAAATTCAATAAATACAGAGAAACAAAACAAAATCACTTACTTCGAACGGTCATAATGAAGCAATGCACGAAACTTATTGATCTCGATACTCTGGCCACTAGTTGGCTGCCTTGGCGCGATATCTTAACAGGTGCTACTCCAGCTATTTGCGACAATCGCAGAATCCACAACAACGCCCCTGAAACCTCACAGGAACTCTTGGCCTGTACTGGTCTTAGAAATTTCACCTTCGTTTTCTTCATTTCTGAAGTTATTTAAATTATAAAGAAAAGTAATAAAGCCCAAATTTACGAGTTAAATTTTAAGATCTATAATCAAAGTCAAAAATAAGTTCCAAATTACGTCATGTCGTGTACACTTCGAATTTTTTGTCTTTTTGTTAAGTCTTAATTAATTCCGAAATCCAATCCAAAGTCAAAGAGTTATTACACTGTCAATTGAGTCATAATCATGTCAAAGTATCAAGTCAATGTCATGTCAAAGACGACGTCTAAATACCAGTCAAACACTGGAGTCATCACCAAAAAGTGTCACATAAAACTGACACATTTTGCATATCTATAATAGATTTCATAGTCATTACCACTTGTATTAAAACTCATTAATATGATTTTAATTATTATAATAATCATAAACGGCGCGTGACATAATGCGTAAACACTTAAAATTACATTTATGAGGATTTCTTTCGTGTTACGTTGTTTCAATGTATGTTTAATTACAGTAATTTAAATCTAACTTAAACTTATCCGTAATACATAATCTACAAATGTTACAATTTCTAAACCGAGCATAAAAAGATAAAATTTAAAAACCTTATTTAGTATTTTATGTGTTTTTTTCTTATTGTGCCAATAATATTCTACTTACATTTGTTTTTTCTTTGATACGCAATTGCATGGTTGCAACTACTAACATTGATATTTGCACACTAACGGCTAAATACCTACCTACTGAAACTTTATTAAATATTTGACTTTTAAGACGATTATGATGATTCTGTTTATTAAATATTTGACTTTAACTTAGACGATTATGAGGATTCTAAATTCAGAAAATAATATCAAAGTTATATTATACTCGTGATTCAGGACATAAACTTTGAAACTTAAACAATATTCAATTTTAAAGTGTCATGGTTACACACAAGTGCCGAAATATCGGGAGCTCATTAAAACAAAACAACATGGCAAATATCCCGGACAGTTACAGTTTTCTAATATTAAACAATATTCGCTCACCTAGTCTATTTATAAATACACTAGCTGTGCAAGCGACTTCGTTCGCGTTTCCCTCGTTTTTTACACATTTTCCATTGTATCTTTGCTCCTATTGGTCGCAGCGTGATGTTATATAGCCTAAAGCCTTCCTCGATAAATGGTCTATACAACACAAAGATTTTTTCAAATCGAACCAGTAGTTCCTGAGATTAGCGCGTTCAAACAAACAAACAAACAAACAAACAAACAAACAAACTCTTCAGCTTTATAATATTAGTATAGATGTATAATCGCTTACATTGCTATATTATACTGATAAAGTTAATAGCTAAATAACACACTTTTTTCATTCGCCAGTTTCTTCCGTTTGAGGTGAAGCTTTCGATCCGTCCATTAAACTCGGTAACTTCATGGGCCGAGTGTACGCTTGAAAAGTACCCATTATCACGTTGTTATCTGAAAAATCCAGTTGTCTCTTCGATCTTTGTCCAACCCCAACATCACTTGGCATTTTGTTCATAACCTTCAAGGCAGCATCGTCTATTTTGTTCTTAATTTTCTCCAAAAAGTTTTCATTTCGTGGCAAATCGTTCTCGCGCTTCCTTAAAAAGCTTTCATCTTCTGGATTCAAAAACTCCCAGTTTGTCAAACCCTGGTGATCGTCATTTGTTATAAATAGTTTCTCGATAGAAAAGATGTTCACCTCTTTGATGTCATTGCGGCCAAAATAAAAAAAGCCTGGATCCACAGGCAATCCGTAAATACGCTGGATTAATAGAAGTTGTATCGCAAGAAGTTTTAGCAGCATCTTGTGCTATTAGCAGGTATATAAATGAGGATACGGAAGTTATCGCATGCAGTTTTATGGGAGCGGAAATTGTGAATGTGATGAATATGTATGCTGCGAGATAACAGAAGGAATGTTGCCATGTTACCGGGAAACTATTAGTTAGATAATCTCACTGGTGTTGTCAAAAACACTAAGTGCTTTTATAATTATTGGCCAATTGGTAAGGTTTTATGTCAAGTCAGGTCTTTTTTTAAGATGGACGGAAAGACGCCACAAATTTTTAAATAGGTGTTACAGCTACAACAAAAAATGCATCTTTCAGATATGAATGAAGATATCATGAATGTTTTGAAAGATAATTTGAAATATTTCATTATTGTTCTGATAACTGGAACTGAACGATTACTACGAGATACGTCGCAACAGTCCCGAAAATCTGAAAACAAACATAAATTTGATCAAAATAAGTTTTAGAAAAATAAGTAAGGTTAGGATAGCGGACGTGATCTCATACAAAACGTTAAAAACCGCACCCGAGTCCACGAAATGCAACGTTGCCCCTTAATGTGAAATCAAAGAAGTATTTTCCAAGTCATCATCATCACCAGCATCGGCCCATTCCTGTCCACTCCTGGACATAATATGTCCATTGACATTTATGACTCCCCAACTGCACGTCACTTCTGTCTGATTTCGGCTACCACATCCAAGCCTGTACTTGTATGTGAGTAGCCGAATCAGCCCAAGTCTGGTACAATAAGTTGACAGCAGTCTCGTTAACACGTAACGTTGTGACATTTTAGCATTAGCGTCACATCTGTATGCATATCCTTTTGTCGTAAATTCAAGAGAAGTACAATCAATGTACATGGAATGAGGGTTTTCGCGAATGAGAAATTCACTAGATGGCAATACGTAGGCGTGAGGTCCAACTGCATCATGATTGGTTATTTTTGACGTGACATTGACAGACATGTCAATATTCACCAATCATGATGCAGTTGGACCTCACGCCTACGTATTGCCATCTAGTGAATTTCTCATTCGCGAAAACCCTCATTGAAATCCCTGAAGAAATCTACTTACCGAGAGTGCCAGACCTCTGTTGAGAGTGCAAGCCCCCAACAGCGAATAGCCGACCTTGTTCATGAGGAGGTAACGAGAGAACTTCTCCAACTCGTCCTGGATCTCATCATCGGTGGAGCTCAGCATGATCTCGCTTACAAGCCAGCTGGTGCGTTCCACCTGAAGAAGAGTGCTTGGTGGCAATCTTAGATCAAAAGCGGATGAATTTTTATGGGATTTAAAAGGATGAAGAAGAAGGATGAAGAATCCGCAGCATCTCTTCCTAGAAGAGAACCTCTAGGAAGAGGTGCTGCGGATTCGATCTCCTACTTTCATTTTCATACGCTCGATGCCTAAAAAACATGCACACAATATTATATGAAAATAACGCAGTAGCTAACCAACCTACACATGAGTTAACAATACTTCTAATTTGAGACTTAGTTTTGACAAATATTCCCATTTAATTAAATATTAGTCTTTATCGGTCTACAAGCGTTATTAGGAGTAGCAAATCAATAAACCCAGTCGAAACGTCGGGCAGTAAGCAGCTATTTATTTGCTACTCCTAATAACGCATTTTAAGTTTACATGCGTTGTTAATATTAGTGTAATGGAAGGCGAAAGTCTAAAATCTTACATTCCCATTTAATGCCATCTCAAAACAGATAAAGATACAACTAGACAGATAATACCCCAGTTGGTAAACTTTTCAAATCTAATATTGAGATTTAAGAACATTAGCATAAGCAGTTTGAGCTACAGCAATTTATTTATTTATTTAATTTAGGTACACAAACATATCGCTACCTTAAATCTCAAATGGCGTAACCGCCAATTTGGTCAAAATGACTTTTTAATGCAGTTTTATTCAGTTTTTTTTTCTCTATCGATCTGTATATTTAAAATCCTCAAATTCGCAAAAAAAAGGCTATTACGACCCAATGTTTTTTAAAGATTTGAACACTTTTCATAAGGTAAACAGGTCGTAAAAGGCTTAGTCTAATTTACTTGGTGTTTACGCCCCTAGAAATTATTGTGACGTGAAAAAAATGTCAAAAAAAAGGGTGTAAGTGACATAATTTTCTGGTGTAACTCGTAAGACACGCTATTTTTCGAAATTGCAATACAAAAGAAAGGCGTTTACACCCAACATCGCTGAACACATGATTGTCATTATTATTGTTAGTATTGATGCGCGGGGAGATTAAGATTGCGGAGACATTGGCTATTTATTGCTTTTCCTTGTTTCGGCATTTTAAATCAATGTCCAAACACAAATCAGAATCAAAGACCAATAACGCGCCAAAGTCAACGTAACGATCACAAAAAATAATAAATACACGGAGGAACGTAATCTATGCACACAAGTACGCAAATGGCTGAATACACAGATAAATGTATGGTGAATACACATCAGCGGGGGTTTCAAATGACAAAATTAATCGATTTAGATACGTAAAAATCTTAGTGAAGTTTCCCACATTCCAAAATTTTTCATCCAATTCTAAAAATTACGCGTTGAGTCACTATGAAAAAGTGTCAAACGGCGTAACTTTGTAAAAGCGTAATACAGAGTGAATATTTTACGTTTTCTTTTATTATTAAATGAGTTTAAAGCCCAAAAAACATTTTTTTATTGGAGATACGACATTCACCTCTTAAAAATCGAAATTTTTATGGGGCGTAAACGCCTTTTTGTAATATTTCCACAAGTCGTAACCGACTTCTAGTTTCTTAAATATAAGATTTAGGTACAAAGAGTTCCTACTGAAGCCTTTATCTCAGAATTCTAAGAAATTTGATGTATAAAACATTTTCATTGTATTAAAATTGATAAAGTTATGAATTAAAAAAACTTTTTTTTTTGTTTTTCTGCTCTCCTGAAAAGTAGTGTTTTGGTGGTTACGCCATTTGAGATTTAAAGTATCGATAATATTATGATCGTGACAATGGTATAATTTATAAAACTAACATACATACTAGACCATAATTGTTAGAAATGAAATAAAAAAATATATTTTCCCTTAAATTTAAGCAGCTCATTTCTACCGTCCGATATCGGTAGTTTTGGGTAAGCTCGTACCGCCCCAATCGTGAGGATGTATGGGCTGATGAAGATGATGAAGACCTTAATCGCCCTAGTTTAGGGTAGGCCACTAAACATGAAGCTTATTCTATAGAGACTTTCGTTTCGAGCTCTTTACAGCGGTCGTGTCGGTCAAGTCTTGCCCGTGACCGAGTTTAATCGGTCAAAGTAGTTTGATTTCAAACGAGTAATAATACTCTTACCTCAGCCTCCGTGGTGTGCCCCTGCTCCACCATGGCGATGGTGCGGAACACGTACCACACGCACGAAGCCACCATCAGCAACAGCTGGTGGAGTTGCATTCCGCGTTTGTCTGTGAAGATAACACCTTTGTTAACATGTGTTCTGGATGCTGTAAAAAAATTGCGGTCCTGTTAAATTTTTATATGCTAGATTATAGTATTAAGGTGGACTTTTTTTCTTAACTGACTTACGTTGATGGCTTGGAGTACCCTCGTCATTATCACCGGACTTGCTGGGGAGAGGATGGCTCTCACCCCTAATATGGACTTTAACAAAAGAACAGAATGGTTGATAGATCATCTAGGGGTTTGAGACAGTTTCGTCATTGTTACTATGATCGATTAGTGTTCAAATCTGGGTGCGCCAAAGTTCACCTAAGTTTTCAACTCCGAAAATGTTATTCCCCTAACATTTTTCATCATAACAATCACAATTCCTAACTACTCTGTCTCTAATGTTCTAAATTCCGAATCATTCAACTTCATAATGTCGGTAGCAACAAAAGATCTATTATACTATTATTTCTTTTCCTATATTTTGTCAAAATAACCATCTTTTACACTTTTATTGAAATTCATACTTTTTTTTGTTTCTTTGACGATATATTACTTGTCTCAAGTTCAAGTTTGTTAGCATATTAGCAAGTATATTTGAGGAAGTGCTTGTTTCGCACTCACTAGTTATATGAATTGGTTTATATTAATTAAAGCATATTCTTTAATTTTATTTAGAGCGGTGTGTACCTGCAAAGATAATAGTAAATCTTAAGTTAAAACTGCGACCACAATGCACGAGCCGAGCGAGCGAAATCTCGCTGTGGTCCTTCAGCAAGTTCCAGAAAAGAATCGGTCATATTTATAGTTCTTGGTTTAGGTTACGTTAGAACTGTGACCACACAACGCACGAGCTGAGCGAATGAAGCGAGCGTGCCGCGGCAGCGGCCGGCGAAATGTCAGAAACGAATCGAAAACGAAAACTATAAATAAAATATAATTCTACCGACATATATTTTTATTACATTTGGTGGTTACGTATCAAAATAACTAAAGTTGTTTCAACTACTGCCGATTCAACTATGCTCGACTTACCTAAAATCATTATGCCTAATGCACGACTCGCCTAATGCTTAACTCATATAATTTAGTTTCAACTAAAATTGTTTGCACTAAGGACCAATTAATCTAATGCTTTTTTAAACTAATGCTTTTTTAACATAATACATGTTTGAAATACCTAATCTGTTGATTAGGCTTAGACTCGCCTACTATTTATCATTACTGCGCGCCGCGCGGTTTGGGCTATGTCACGGCTCTGGCGGTGCGGGGCTCCGGCGGTCCCACGCAAGCTTATCGTCGCAGAATGGTTTCGCTCACCACCGCAGCTTCAATATAGATCAGCCAAGTGCGCAGGCCATATTATAGTGCACAAGTGTGCGCGCAAACACAAGTGCACTCTCTATTCCCTTACTCTCGAAATTCGGTGAGACGGCAATCCGACATGACCGATGAGAGATCGGACGCAGGACCATCGGCTAAACGTGCTTTCCGAGGCACGGGCGTTAAACCGCCAACTTCTGAACTTCGGGCTGAGTAATTTCATTGCAGAAAAACTCAACACAAATTTTGCCTGACCCCGGACTCGAACCGGGGACCTCTCGATCCTTACGCAGTGCTTGCTACCAATAGGTCAACGTGGCAGTTACCAAATACCAAAGTATAGGCCGTAGGTGAATTCGCTCTTAGGTGAGTAAAGCGTTATTTTTGGAAACATGAGCGTTATGAACACCGACGGTAGCACTACAAATAGTATGAATAAAAATTTTCGGATAAAGAACTTTAGGTGAGTCAATATGAACCCTTTATACTATTTGTAAAATCAATAGCGCGTCAAGCCTAGCCAAGTCTACGATATAAGGATATAACACAATCAAAATTATTACGAGATTTTAGAATAACTATGATCAACAAACTTTTATTACCTCACGTGGACACATCACGTGGCTTTTATCTTAGGAAGAATTTTCACTTTAAATATTAGTCTTTATGGGTCTACACGCGTAATTAGGAGTAGCAAATTACATAGTCAGTCGTCAGTCAGAAATCAATGAGTTCGCTCGCGACCATGATTGGTGTGACCCAGTCGAAACGTCGGGCAGTAAGTAGTAGTATATGTAATTTGCTACTCCTAATTACGCGTGAAGACCCATAAAGACTAATCTTTTGTGTAATGGAACGCGAAAGTCTAAAATCTTACATAATTTTCACTTTCTTTACTATACTTACTACTTAGCTACCTTTGAACATCAGCAATGAAAAAATCTTACTCATCAGCAAGATCATGTGGTATGGCATGGAGACAAGATGCATCATGCAAGTCGTGATGATGACCAGCAGCTCCAGCCCGAAGCAAGAGCTGAGCCTGTCCACCACGGCGCAGATCCGGTGGTACTTCATGATGAACTGGTGGATCACTTCCGGTATCATCTTCGGCGATATGGGAGTGGAGGGCGTTACAGCTGTAATAGTTACAAGTGGTCATGTGCGAAAAGCATAGATTTGATGCCTAACGATATGGTATCGTCTATTATTTGGGCGAACACTACACATTTGAATTAAAACTAATTTTACGGATTAAACTCGCGTGTATTGTTATCCTAAACTTATTATTTAGAGACCCGACATTGCCCGTGACCACGAGAGCTGTAAAGTGCTCGAAACGTTAGATTATTCGGTAGGGTAATCCGTAAAATTAGTTTAAAGATATCTTCAAATTGTCACGTGTTTTTAATATTATGATGGTTGTCTTTAAAAATCGAAATTGATTGGTTTCTACGTAAACTTTTAAAAGAATCAACTTGCATCAAAAGCGACATAATCTTGTCTGTCTGTATGTAACATGGAGTCGTACCCACGACCTCTATTCCGATAGGTCCAATGGGGAATGGAACTCTTTCCAAATTTAAATTTTCATTATAGATCTCGATAAAGCACAAATAAAACGAGATCAACTTCACAAGTCCTCACCTGATCGTTTACGCTTCTTTATCATCAAAGTGTCCACTGCAGAACAGATGGTATTGGCAGCGACATTCTCATAATTAGTTGGTATCAAGACATTTTTATCTGAAATGTTTTTAAACAGGTTTCTTTCACATCATACACAAAAAAAGTATTCGTCTTCCAACCAATTTCGGACAATATACTCATATATGATGCGCATATAAATGTAATCAATTACGAAAATATATAAGTATTATAAGCTGTACTACGCAGTAGTACAACTTATAATATACCTACAATATCTTGATGTCCTATAACTTAAAGGGTATATTTTACATTAGTACAAGCTAGCATTAGGTTTAGTACAAGCTCTGCTTAGTTTGGGGTCAGATGACCGTGTGTGGAAATGTCCCAGATATTATTATTAGATTTTATAATATGTATATTTCATAAATAAATAATATTTTTTATGTCTGAGAAACATGGCTCCTTAAATCCTAAAATGCTTTCGATGATATCACCAATTTTGATAATATTAGCTCTAAAATAAAAAAAACGTCACAAAAATAAAAACTTGAAAAGTTTTTATTATTGTGACGGTGTCATATTACACTTAAAGGTGTTTTACATAGTTAGTCGTATTTTAGGCGAAATATTTTGTATGCAAAATAAAAATATGCCATGAGGTCCTATTATGTGGTCTTAGTAATCCCCTAGAGTTATGGGATAGCAAAAGGAACATATAAAGAAAAACGGAAAAAAAATCAACTGCCTCACTGTTTTTTTTCCGTTTTTCTAAATATTAGTATAGCTAGTGCACTTAAAAATTTAAATTTACAAAATAAACATGTTGTCTAAATTCATACCTTGCTGCCGAACAGCATTTCCTGCTTCCTCAAGAACATCATTCAAGGACTTCAGATTCTTGTTCACCTCGGAACAGATGCAAATGAACTGCACCTCCAAGATCTGAGCTATCAGGTAGCCCAGGAAGTACATCGTCGAACAAAGGAATGTGAAGAATTGCTCTTGAAAAGAAATTAAAGAACATAGGTACAAAACCACGATGTTGTAAAATAACACCAATCAAAAACATAAATGTGAAATGAGAGCCAAGGTCAATATTATGATAATTGCCTTGGTTGTTGACTTCAACGACAAAGAAGTGAGATCTAAATGGGTGCCAAGTTCAATGGTCAACCCAGAAATTTATTTATAAGTAACACTATAACATACCTATCATATCTTCTTATAACATAAGATAATGTATGGTGGTAGCCTATGAAGGTCTGTCTTGGCTAGTTTCTATAAACCTACCAACGTATTATTATGTTCGCTCGCTAGTTTCTACCAACAATCCAAATTTTCGGAATTATAAAATAAAAACCGACAAATACTAGTAGGCTTAGAACTTGCGACGGCTATAATTCATATATGAAAACTAGCCAAGACAGACCTTCATAGGCTACCACCATACATTATCTTATGTTATAAGAAGATATGATAGGTATGTTATAGTGTTCCTTATAAATAAATTTAAGGGTTGACCATTGAACTTGGCACCCATTTAGATCTCACTTCTTTTGTCGTTGAAGTCAACAACCAAGGCAATTATCATAATATTGAACTTGGCTCTCATTTCAAATTTATGTTTTTGATTGGATGTCATTACTTTTTGTAGAAAAGTATATATCATCGTAACGCCGTGGGTCCTTTGAAAAGGACAAATTCAAAACTAAAACTAGACTTTATGTAGGTACCTACCCTAAGTAATAAATATGAAAACCGATTATAAGTACCTACTCTTAATTGTAAATAAGTAAGAATACCTTAATATATACTTAGTGCTCTGCCTTCCCCGGTGTATAGGCGTGATTAGGCACTAATTAGGTATTTATGTTAAGCGTTCATAATAGAACCTAACCTAATTATTAAAAAATTGCCAGTTTTAATTTATTCCTTTGTATTCATGTAATTACCTATCTGCATACCAAATTTTAACTCTCTAGGTCATTTGGAACTGGGTTAGAATTTTGATCTGTCAGTCAGTCAATGATAAAAATGAGGATTTTTGGACATTAATATCTAAATAACTGTTTGAGATAAGCTTATGAAATTTAGAACACATATTTATCTCGCAAGTCACAATATATGAGCCAAATTTGATACGTTTATGTGAAATAGTTTTTGATTTATGAGGGGTTCAAAAGTGGTTCCAAATGGTTCGTGTAATATTACACACGGTGCGGCTTGCCAGTTCTGTTTCTTGAACTTGGCTTGACACGCTACCGCGTGTCTAGATAAATAAATATCGAACGTCTTTGACGAAATTGCAATTTTTTAGAGGCCCTGTCTTTCGAGACCATTTTTTTACTTTTTATTTAAATGATTCCCTATTCCCCTTGGAGATGGTAGCATCTCGCGTCAAAAGCTCGTCCAAAATCGCTAGATCTCCTTTTTTAAGTAATTAAAAAATACGCAGAAAAATAAAAATAAATTTACATAATATGAAATTGAATTATATTCGCCAGGTCTAGTAACTAGCCACACTTTTACATTCATACCTAAAATCACGCATTTTTCCCAGAAGGGTAGGCAGAGATCACTTTTTCACACCACTTTCGCTTCATCCACATCCATCAACCAATGAGATTTTTTATATTTATTTATTTTTGGGAGAGTTCTTTAATAAACTCGAAATTGGCAAGAGAAGTCGTTAATTTTCTGTTTATTTATTTTCCAATATTTTAATTAAATCGTAAGACTTACTGTTATTTGCTCTATCCATGCACACGACGATGTCTGCAACGGTCAGCGTGATTGAGGTAGCCGTAAATAATACTAAGAAAGCACTTTTTTTCCATTCCTCAGTATTTCTGTTGGTCGATTTTTCCTCTATGTTAAGCTTTGGGAAGAAAATATATTACAGACATTATGTACCTACATAGATTTAAATATTTGCGTTTAAAATATGCAATTAAAAGCACACATTGACAAAGAATGTGTCCAGTTTTCAAGTGTAACATAAAATACAAAAAGCACACACCTATGTGCTTTTATGCAAAAGGTAGCTTTAGTTTTAATGATTGCTCTTCAAATGTCGGCGCAGACTAATCAAAAAACGCATAATTGATTAAATGTTTAACAATAACTAATGAGTAAACATTATTATCTTCTATACCGACTCGGTTAAGGCTCTATGACAAAATATCTTCTCTCGTCATCCAAACGATTCATCATCATCATCAGCCCATATACGTCCCCACTGCTGGGGCACGGGCCTACCCTAAACTAGGGCAATATCCGAACGATTATTATTAATCAATTTGACACCGCATTGAGGGATGGGGTTAACATCATCGCTGATGTGGTAAATTGACTAAAAACATTTGTCGACCAACCCGCACATGGCTAGCGTGGTTGACTAAGCCCTATCGCCCTAGTTTAGGGTAGGCCCGTGCCCAGAAGTGGGGACGTATATGGGCTGATGATGACGATAATGAAATTGGTCAAAAATAAAAGAGCAGTCTGAATCCGAGAGTCCGAGAACCTTTTGGACCTCATCCAAACACCAGATGACTCTGTCTATCCTCGTCGGAGCCTTGTAGACTGCCACAGCGATGTTCAGCATCACCAGGAAGAAGTTGAGGACCCAAAGGAACCGGTCTGTGGGCTCGTCTCCTAGGTCCTGGGTGTGCTGACTGAAGTCTAGAGCCAGCCCGGTTACGGCACCTGTGACTAAGAAGAAGATATTTTTGGTTGATACGAGTACCATATCCGCTTAAAAAATGCTGCTTATTCCAATTCAACTGGATTTTTATGACAATTTCATCCAAATATATGACGGCGGGTCCTTCACAAGGGGCGTTTATGAAGCTCGATTGCTCGTCCATTACGAAGAATTTCTTCAAAATAATAATGCAGGCGTGTAGACCAACGTGGATTTATTCCGTTCCAATTCGAATTACACAAAAATATGTCGAGATGTACGTGATGTCTTCGGATAACTTTACTCTACGGCGATCGGTAACAGAATGCATCGAATGGCGGTCACTCCGTTTTAAAAATGAACGAACTGACAATTTAAAAAGAAGCTAAACTGACTTCCGGCCAGAGACAAACCAGTGTTGCCATTCTAATAAAATTAAAAGGATCGACATGCACGCCATCTTTACAATCGATTAAGAAATAAAATTAAAAAGAAACAAAGTTGAACTGTCACTTTGACGTTTAGGATTCAAAACAGAAGTCTTTGTAAACATAATATTGGATGTTCTCCGACACGGCCATTCTGACAGCATACACTATATAAACACCCACGCGACCTCGCGTGGGTGTTTAATCTGAAAGAAAAAGTATTCACCGCAGTACATACCAATTTCGGTCACTCCTGACCTTAATAGAGCAAGCTTTAAGAGAGCATGGTTTTGAATTCGAAATTGGTACTTCAATTATTTGAGACTGCTTTAATTTTAGGTTTCTTTAAACATTACCAGCGATACAACCGTTTTTTTTTTTCATTTTCTTTTTTCTTTCATTTTTTTTCTTTGTTTTTTAACACTTTAACAGTGGATAGGATGCATAGTTAGATGCGCATCGCGCACTCTTCGGCTAGACCGGAGCTACGACTACATACCAACATATGCAACTTAAAGTTTTAAAACCAGTTTGACAAAATTAAACAGCTAAATCAACAACGTACATAAAATAATCATTACAAGCAATATAATTTTATTTCAGTGACTTAATTAATCATTTTCGTTTTCAATATCTTGCTCTTTAGAAACACAATGGGTTCAACTTGTTAAAACAACAACAACATTTTGTTGATTATGAACAGTAACAATATCATCACCTAGTGGTTCAATATCATGTTCATCAAAGAAATCATTAGGAATATGATAAGAAGGCATAGCTTTGATGAGATACCTATCACTATCCAATAAATCACGATAAAAATGAAACCAAAAGAGTAAACCGTTCGGCCATCCCGGCTAAAAGTTAACCAATAGCTTCTGCTTACAAAATTTCACTTTACTTAACATTGAAACGTTTGACCGACAAGTTCCCAAGTTTAAATCTGCAACTAAGGCATTACTAAGCATATCTAATTAATTTATAACACAAGTCTAGACACACACACACTCTGGCCGGTCCGCCGGCCTAGAACCAGTCCGTCGGTTCTCACAGTGTTCAGTCCATCGAACACACCTAGTATCCAGTCCATCGGATACTCTCATGGCTCAGACCATCGGCCATTTCAACTAAAGGTAACTCAGTCCATCGGTCACCCGTGCCATTAACATGTGTCATTAAATAAACCAACAATCATCATCAACAAAACCATTGTAATTAGCATTGTCCAACTCTTTGGGAACCTATCGTTCTACTAGAATTCAAAGATTTCAAAAATTATCTATCCCATTTGGACGGGGAAAACTAAAACTTCAATTACTTTAAAAGGGCCTTTAACTTTGGGTCCAACACGGTCTGATTCACTTCATCAATTCGAAGGACAAACATTGTGTTCAGTGACAGACACATACTGTGACTCAGCATCACACTTCCTATGTAAGTCAAACTCAAAGGATGTCTGAAGTCTAAACATAAAAACAATGCACCTGAAGTGAGGTATCCTCTCAGCATCTTTCTGGCATTCCTGGTATTAGGACTTGGTTACTCCGTAGCCGCCTGTTGTGCTGCAGCTCAATCTCAATTCCCAACTGTGTTAACAAATGCCTGGAGTACAAGGCATGGCAACTGAAACAAAGATTTCCCACAGTAGACGACTGACTGGTAAAGTGTTGAGAATCACCGTTAAATTACCCATCCGTGAGTATTGCTTATCGCATTCTAATGACAAGCGAGATTTTTCATTGCACTGACATTTTTTGTTGTTAAATATTGGTTTTACGGCCTTGACAAAGATCATACAGCCAAATCTTCAATTTAATGAATTTCTACTTGCACACACACACACACACATCAATCGCAACATTCACACTCTGCACTGACATCGACAGGAATATTTTTATTTCTCTTTTTTTCCTAGTAGTAAATAACGGCTTTGATTCATAAAAATCATACGGTTAAATCTTCAATTTAATGATTTCTTTTTTACTAATTTTAACTAGCACAGACACATGAACACACACACATATTCACATTCCCTAGCCACAACAAGTTGCCTGAGGTCTAATAACTTTAGCACTTAGTGGTATCAGGCACATAATAGGCAGCTAGGCATTTCACATAATCTTTCATATTTTTCATGTGGCTACTAGTAATTTTCAAAAAAAACATTTAATTACTTTAAACGAAACTATTATGAAAATGTTTTTACTGAAACTATACTAATTCTGAAATAAAATCGCAACAGTATGAAAAAGACTCACATGATCATGTGGTTTGCTTCCAAAGCAACGTCCACTTGACGCTGGCTGGGCACGTTGGTCGAGGTACAGTTTCTTGACAATCCTAGCCACCGTTGGTTGCACGAAGACACTTTGATGCGTAGTGGCCTTTGCCACCACATTCTTGCACCACATTGTCAGGATCGAACTCCGGCAGGTGCAACACATGGCTTGACAACGGTCCTTTCATAGCGAGAAAATTTTGATTTTGTTGCTCCAGTAACAATCGCCGCTTTTCCTCTATATCGTCACTTCGTCCACTTGGTAGGCTACATCCCAATTCTGATGACGGCGGGTCCTTCGCAAGGGGCGTTTATGAAGCTCGATTGCTCGTCCATTACGAAGAATTTCTTCAAAATAATAATGCAGGCGTGTAGACCAACGTGGATTTATTCCGTTCCAATTCGAATTACACAAAAATATGTCGAGATGTACGTGATGTCTTCGGATAACTTTACTCTACGGCGATCGGTAACAGAATGCATCGAATGGCGGTCACTCCGTTTTAAATGAACGAACTGACAATTTAAAAAGAAGCTAAACTGACTTCCGGCCAGAGACAAACCAGTGTTGCCATTCTAATAAAATTAAAAGGATCGACATGCACGCCATCTTTACAATCGATTAAGAAATAAAATTAAAAAGAAACAAAGTTGAACTGTCACTTTGACGTTTAGGATTCAAAACAGAAGTCTTTGTAAACATAATATTGGATGTTCTCCGACTTATAATATTATCGTAACTATAAAAAGAGTGTTTAATGTTGAGTGTATTTGCAAAATGCAATAACATGTTTCATATTTGTGATTTTCCAAAAAACATGCGCATAACTTTGTGGAAATTTTCGCAAATTCTGTTGCAATTAAAATAACCTCATAAGAAAATAACAGCGGGATCACATTGTATACTCGGAGTTAGAAGTAGTACTCGTAAATCACATACAATTTGGGACAAAAATTAAGACGTTAGATTATCATTTGTAGAGATTTGTAGAGATTGGAAAGGCATTTCTTTATTAATTTGACTTTGTTTACTTAGTAGTAGGTTTTAAACTGAAACATAGCTGTGCCTAACTACTATCCTCGTTATTATTCCAAGAACATTGAATACATACATACATCGTATTTTTTATCTCTAAAATTTAAAGAACTTACTGATACAAGTGCTGATAATACAGTGCAGTACACTGACAGCCCGTGACACACAGACGAGTCGGCCGACACGCTTCGTCTCGAACCGGACCGGCGCGATCCCGAAGAGAAGTGACACACGGAACAGCAGGTGCATCGCGCCGGACGCCAAGCATTTTGCTTGACGAAGTTTCTTTGACTTCGATCGACGGTTAAAATCTGGGAATCACGTAATAACTGTATATACACACCAGCGTAGGCGAACCAATGGTCCAAGAGCTGGCAAGAACTTTCGGGTAGGTATTTGAGGCAAGCTGAAAACTGGTCCTGTACCTCTACTATTATATCCCAACACAAAACCGTAGACCTGGCTGTAGAGTAGTCATTCTTGCCAGCTCTCCTAATACAGTGGCACGCGACATAATATATTGGGCACGTCGCCGATTATATTGTGTAACAATGTGTGAAGTACCTAGTGACGATCGTACGTTTTCGTTACTTTTATGATCCAAATAATCAAAAAACACATAGGTATTTGGTGGCACGTGAATGACCCCATTTTTTTTAGGAAAAATGGCACATTGATGCATAACGGTTCGCCAACCTTGCACTACAATTAATTAGGGCTGGTTATAGCTAAAAGCCTGATAATAATTTAACCAGTTTTATGCTTCTCCGTTGATAACGTAGTGTTGTTTTTGATTATGTGAGCATTATACAACCGAGAATGTAATTTTTTTTCCCAACCGACTTACGATGGTGGCTAAGAGAAGCCACGTCATCATCACCGGTCTTGCGAAGGAGCGCATGGCTCTCACGCCTAATAAGAATGTTAAAATAATAAAAAAACGTCGCAGTAAAACTTATGTGAATATAAACATTTGCTTCATGCCAAAATATCTATTACTTAAGGTTTTATAAACATTTAAAAACTGCTGACGTAGGGTATGACCTGAGATGACACTCGCGCCCTTTTAAATTAAATATCTCGGGAACTAAGTAACATATCGAATTAATTTTTACACTCACTTTTTTTTATTTAAATGGACTTATAGTCGAGTCGAAATCGAGTCTTGTCATTGTATGTTGTAAGTTTGAATTCTTGAAACTCACAATACCTTACCTACTAATAATAACAAATAATTAAGGTCAATTGACGACTGCTAAATTGCAGGATTTGGACAGGAATTGGTGAGATTTTTTTGTAAATAACTCACTGAAAATTGAAAATTGCAACTTACCATTTTTGTAGGATTTTTTGTAACCAGAATAAACGTTATAATTTTGCATTTTATTTTATTCCCACAAAACTTTCTACAGTTACTTAACATACGTTCAAAGGCATGAGATAAAATAATGAGTGGCTACTTACAATGACCGTTACATTCTTAATCAAAGACCTTTACGTACAAATTATAAGTTAGGGTATGGAACTGATCTTTATCAAAAAATTCAATGTAACCGTCTAATAGCAAGTAGGTTCAAAAATAAGGGTTCTGTAGATTATAAAGTAAGAGACTTTATGAACTAAGCAACTTTATTTTATAGGTATTTCGAATGCATTTTATGCAACTTTGCATTATTTTGTAGAAAAGTTAATAAGGTATTGCGAAACACCGAACTTGAAATCCCGTAGATTTATTTTACTTACTAGCGACCCGCCCTCGCTTCGCTTCGGGTATATCTCTATCTTTATATAATACTAGCGACCCGCCCTCACTTCGCTTCGGGTATATCTCTATCTATAATATATTTCAACCCCGTAAGGTATTTTACATACAGAAGTTGTTTCCCAATAACTCCCGTTCCCATGGGAATTTTGTAATATCGCGTTGGAAATAAGCTTTACGTTCATTAGGGTACCTGCATGCCAAATCTCAATCGTCTATCTATATCGCGGTTTAGATTTTTTCATACAAAAGTTTTTTCACTATTACTCTCGTTCCCGTGGGAATTTTACAATATCCTGTTGCAACTAAGCTTTTAATTTATTAAGGTTAACCTGCATGTCAAATTTCAAGCGTCTAACTTATGCGGTTAGTATTTTTCATACAAAAGGATTTTCCCGTTATTTCCCGTTCCCGTGGGAATTTCGGGAAATCCTGTCCTGACGGATGCCTACGTCATAACATCTACCTGCATGCTAAATTTCATCTCGATCCGTCCAGTGGCTGTGACGACTTCGTCCGCGTAGAGATGTTTAACGGCTAAAACATTACTTCTTTATAGCGCAGTCGGTTAAAAAGTAGCCTATAACCGTTTCTAGGCTCTGGACTATATCTGTACCAAATTTCGTTTAAATCGGTTCAGTACTTTATGCGTGAAAGCGTAACAGACAGACAGACAGACAGACAGACAGACAGACAGACAGACAGAGTTACTTTCGCATTTATAATATTAGTAAGGATTGTTATCCAGTAGATTTCACTACACGTCGTATGAGAAGGGAGTAAGTTGTTTATTTGATAATTAATTCCGTGGCTGGCGTGAATACATTGATAAGTCGACTTGCATGTTTTTTTTTTTTTATTGGCTCAATGGCTTCCTACGGCCAAGACGCATCCCTCAAATTCAACTCAAAATATTAAAAAATGGCGGTAAAATTCCCGTCCTTCACAACTGAATAACTCCATTTTTACTGAACATCATCGGATATATCGACATATCAAATGTAAAAAGATTTACAACTCGATTTATCAATTTATGGTCAATTTACATGTTGTAAAACATAAATTGACATGTTCATTTATCAAGTTCTGACCGGTTAAAATAGGTTGATCAAAGTTTGATATGTCGAGTTGTCAAGTTATTCCCGCGTAATGCCAGTAGATTCAAACGTAATAACTATATTTGTTAAAATTCAAACAATGTTACAGATTTATGAATTATTAAATAAATGTATGTACTTGTTACATTTTGATTTTTTTTATGTATAAGCTGATGAATAAAATGTTCGGTTAACATCTAGATTGGCCATTTGAGGCACTGATGTAGGTAAATGTTATTTGTTAAGCAAGTTTGCTTAATGTGCCTTTTTTAATTTAAGTATACATTTTTTACTAAAGGTTAAACTAAGGGTTAAACCCTTTTTATGAGGTATTTTTCTGATCTTTCGATCAGTGTAAGTCTCATAATTTTTTGAAGTTTTCTTTAAATAACTTATCACCCGTATAATTAAGGATAATTTATTTAATAAAAATACTGTAGTATCAAGTTTCATTCATAAAATCACAATTATCATTTTCAGTAACAGTTTGTACCCAAACATTTTTTTTAAAATATTTTTAAAATTATTTTAAATCCCATTTTCGACAAATAACAATTTTTAAAATATGCAGTTAGATTTTAGATTACTCTTTCATCAAAAGGTATTTATTTTTGTTATTCTTTCCTTTATTTTATTGCTCTTCTCCCTTTTTTTTCTTCTGCTTTTTATTTTCCTTTTGAATAAGTATTAAATTAGTAGATCAGAGCTATTACAATAAGTAGTGTTTAGGTTTATGTAAAATCTCGAATAAATACATCAATAAAATCAAGAAGATCCATTAAATCTTTATTCTTCTCAGCACTGATGGTCACACTTTGGATATTTTGTTCAAACGAAAAGAGTTAAGCTTTCTCGTTTATTAAAATTTTGATTGTCTCAAAACAAAATCTTTCCTGAAACACTTTTATTATATTGTACTAAAAATTTGTGACAATTTTTGCCAGTCTTGAATGATGTTTGACTTTTTCTTTCCACTACAAGTATTCAAATAAAAAATAACTTCTTTAACTTCTGGTGCCAAACCATTACAAAAATGCCACAGGCAAGATGCTATTTGATTGGCGCCTCGTACTCCAATAATCTTACCCTACAGGTAGCCTGTGGCTTCATTTTTCGATAGGTCATTCAAATCAATCAAATGTTTTTCACCAGAAGTCAAATAAAATATCTTTTATTTGGATACTTGTTGACAGAATAAAAATAACATTGTGACTATGATGTTCTTGAATTGTTCTTTTCAAAATTTTTAGTAAACGGGCCAAGCATGTGGAATCCGATTCTGGCCATGCCATAATAGAAAAAACAAAAGGCGAAGATTAATCATTAATAATATGATTGGGTGCTATTAATAAGAACCTGTAAAGTTCAAAAACCTTTTTTTTTTCCAAAAATATACCCTTATACTTTAAAGAAACATGATGAGCCCGGTGAAAAAGTAAGTCCCGGTTTTTGGAAACCAGTTAAATGGTTACAATAATAATATAACAAAACTGTTTCAGCAATCTTTTTGTTTAAAGACAATCTCAAACATAACTTTTCATTTTCAATAAATTATAATAAACGAGGTGAGACAAGCAACAACTCATTTCGTTGGATTCAAATTTCCAAAGAGTCCTTGCCCATCAGTGCTGAGAAGAAGAAATAATTTAGTGATCTTCTTGATTTAATTGATGTATCTTTTCGAGAATTTACATAAACCTACAAAATACTGATCGTAAGAGCACTGACCCAGACACTGATGAAGTGAATCCTGATCTAGAAGAAGAAGAACTACTAACTAATAAATACTTTTTAAAAGGAAAAGAAAAAGAAGCTGAAAAAAAAGAAGATGATCAATAAAAAGAAAGAAAATTTAAAGAATAAATATAAATACACTTTCCATTTAATAGAAGATACATTTTCAAACTACCTGCCTATTTTAAAAAATTTTTTTGTCCAAAATTTGATTAATTTTTTTAAAAAAATACTTTTATTTCTTAAAATTGTAAGTAATCAACTTTATTGTGATTAAATACATTTAACTTGACACTTTAATATTTTTATAACTTAAATTATCCTTAATTTATGGGTGAATAAGTTGATAAGTCGTTTTTGAATGAATTGACAAGTCTTATTTAAAGAAAACTATAAAAAATTAGGCGATGAGGTTTCACCATTCGAAAGATCAGAAAAAAATACCACTATACGAAGGCAAAGCCATTTACTAATTTAATATCCTGATTTACCAGGCGAAGCCGAACTTTAAAACTGCCGCCCTTTAAAATAGCCATTTTAGACTTGTCAACTTATTCACGCCAGGCATGGAATTATACAACGCAATATATAACTTTAAGTACTACACTTTAAGTAATGCTGTAAATAAATAATAAAAAAATGTTAACAACACCACATAAAAAGCATAAGTTCAATGTATAGGTACCTAATATGTTAAAGAAAAATAAAATAATAAATAACAAGAGAACCCTAAAGAAAAGTTATTTTATCTAAACAAACAAATGACATGGACAATGGACATTAAGTACGCTCTAAAACTATACTTAAAACTTAACATAACATTACTTTGCTCGTTCTCTGCAAGCATTCCGTCAGCGTTTAATTATGGGAATTAGCTTTTATGTACAATGAGCTTTATTGGTAAGTATCAAGACCATCGACATTTTAAACCATTTTGATAAAAAAATTATATATTACAATGAACAATTTGTGACATACGATTTTAGACTTTCGCATACATTAAGGTATTAATAAATTAATTGTTAGAAGCATTTGGGGAGGCCTATGTCCAGGGGACGGAAGTGGTTGTAAAGAAATATTTTTTACAAAATCTTTGGGTAGAAAAGCAATATTACGCAAGTAGTTAAAATATTTAATAATTTAAATAATAACCTTAGTATACATCTTTATGTTCAGCTTAATATACTTATATCTAAATTAGTATTATATTACTTATATCTAAATTAGTATCGACTTTATAATACTTGGTATTAAAATCTATTGCAATTACTGACAAATATATTGTATGATATATTTATATTCGTAGTATGTAAGTGTAAAATTAAAAAGTTTTAATAACATGCGTGGTAGAATCACATTTATGTATTTATATTAAACTATTTAATCATGAAATACTTGTACTTCTAAGATAGTTAAAGAAACTTGAATACTGTTCATGTTTTTTGACTTGTACCTTAAGTCACTTTATAAATCGAGATTATACTCTTCTAACTTTTGTTCTGTCACCAGAATCTTATTTTCTGCTTCCTCTAATGTGTACATAAACCCGTCTTCATACTTGTCAGCTTGACAACCTTCTACATTGTCAGGATTCTGATCACCTTCACCTTCTACTGGATCGAATACGTCTGCTGCCTCTTGATTGTGTTCATTATCATCATCATACTGTTTAGAGCCTAGGCCGACGTATGACATTATATCACTTATTAAGTCCCTCGCATATCTTTTAAAATTAGTCTCATCTTCATTTACTACATTAATTTCAGAGTGTTTGTTGATCCTATCGTTTTTTGGACTATGATCATTAATATCGTCCAATGTGAAAGTGTCTTTACTACTAATGGGATATTTATGTTGATCAGTGGTGTCTTTCGTTTCTTTTTCCTTAAAATCATTATCATTATCCTTTATACTTCTTTTCGTTCTGGAGACATCTTTAAAATTCATTACGTTGTTAGTTTCCAGTACTTCAGGCTTAGTTTGAAGGGTAACGAACAAATATTCGAACAAAACTGGTATACTTTTGAATATGTGCTTGTATTCTTCCTTTGGATTAGACACTTCCCCAGTTTTAGAGCGTTCTGACCCGGATTCTAAAACAAAATAGGAAATAGAGCTTATTCAAAAGAAAACTGAAGACTTTAAAGATTTTTTCAAAAGGAAATTGCTATCAACTTTAGAAAATACTAGGCACCCTTTTTTGCATAATAAATAGTTAGTTACAAAAAGCCACTAAACTAATAACGAAAACAAACGTTTTTAAATATCAATATCAATGAAGTAAAAAATACAGTTTATAAAGATACCATAACGTACCTTCACAAAACACTTCGAGAGAGTAAAGAAAGGAAATACTGAGAAAAATAATTGCGATAACATTTCTATGCTTCATGACAGACAGACGACCATCCCAGCCGATCACCAAGACAATGTTTGAACAAGTAGAGCAACCTATTTTGTGGATAAGATAACGTTGAAGAACAGGATGCAAAAGGTAGTATGAATATTAAGTGACTTTTTGTAAATTAGGCATTTCGATAATGCCGTACTCTGCGTATGCCTCCATATTTTTATTTAACCCCGGGCATTCTGTATGTTACGCTTAATAATCCATTATCAAACAAGACTGTTAGGTATACGGTCATTTTTTTCTTTACTGACTTACGATGGCTTGGAAAAGCCTCAACTCACAGAATTACTAACACAATGATATTCATTGGTTCTAGAATATCGGTTTAATTTAGCAGAAATATCTAGTAGTAATTCAATTGATCTTCCATACTTGTGTATCTGGGTTTGTGAAATTATGTCTTCATATTTACCATGTCAGCGTACATGAATCCTATAATTATGGCGACTCCGTTGCTTGGAACTGAATTATAATAACCAAATACGTCGAAATACTCGCGATCATCTGAAATAAATATTCATAGAAATATTCATGAGTATTTTAAGGGGTTAAGATTTCCACGCTATGTAATATTGCTTGTAAATTGCTTTAAACAACCCACTTACCGTAACGATCAGCGATCGACACAGAACGAACGTTCCCATCGGGGAGTACTCCGCCTTATTGAGCAGCAAAGACCTGGAGAAGTTCACCAGCTCTTTCTGGACCTGGTCTTCAGCTCCCAAGAGCAGCAGGCGGCCCACCAGCGTACGGGTACGCTCCAGCTGAGAAAGAAGATAAGGGTCTAAGGATATCACAATCCGTCTATACAGAACTGTACGGGTTGATTTAACCACTTACAGAAACTGAATAAAAGAGGATTCCATCCACCATCCATCCATACAAATCTGTACGGGTTCATTGAACCAGCACGATAACACTGAATAAAAGTGGGGAGGACTGAGGAAAAGATAAATACATTAATGATAATGATACATGAGTGGTTAAGGTCGTTCCTTACCATACGAGAAGTCGCTAGTTCAAACCCCGCCACGTACCATTGTGTTTTTCAAATGGGGTTAGATGACCGTGTGCGGAAATGTTCCAATGAAAAAGAAAATTTAAAATTATGGACTCTCCCGCATTGTGATAAGTAAACCGAGATCAGGCCTTCAAGGAAGGTGAGGTATACCTCCAGCTGCGTCAGATGCGAGGGTTCCACCACAGTCACGGTGCAGAGGACATGGAGCGCGCACCACGCCGTCTGCATCACCACCCGCCGAAGGTCCGCGTTCAGGTACGCTGTGGAAAATCGAAAATTTCTTTATTTATGGGGGATGCTCTGAAGAGCTATTCATAGTAGTCCCTCCCTCCCTTTTCAACTCCTGAAAGACACGTGCTAAACAGCGCTGCCATCCACTTACAATGCAGTCGCTGGTGGCTCGGACCAAGAGGTGTGAATACTTGCTCGATGCCCTCGATAGGTTGCAGCGACGTGCTATCCGTATTGTCGGTGATGAAGAAGTGTCCGAAACCCTAGAGCTAGAGGCCCTAACTACGTTGAGCCGGTCTTAGTGTTCTCTACCGTCTCTATTATGGGGAATACTCTGAAGAGCTATTTCAACTAGTCCCTCCCTCCCCATTCCACTCCCGAACGACACGTGCTGGACAACGCTGCATATAATGCTGGCGCTAATGGCTCGGACCAAAAGGTTTAGTTGGGTCAATTTCAACAAGTCCATATTTTTTAACATTTCGGTGAACTTTTTTATTTGTTACTTTTTTGAAAAATACAACCATGTAGAATTGTTATTTACGCTATCGTTATAATTAATTTTAACACGACATTAAATTAAATTCATATACTTAAGAGATATAGTACTTTGAAATTTTGGTGTCACCGAAATGAAAGAAGAGTTCACCGAAATGAAACTTCTCATCACCGAAATTAGAAACGCAATACACCGAAATGAAATTACTTATGTAGTCACCGAAAAAAAGTAAACTGTTACCAAGTATACAGCCTACAACCTACGTTTTGAAGAGTGTATTCATCACACAGTAACAGATTTTTTCTTACTAAAATTAAAACTTCGGCCTTATCAATAAAAATGCATCTCCGTTAATCGTTTAACAGTGGTCGATGGAAACGTGGATACAACCTAGTCTTGATCTTTGTCAGTTCCAGATTCAGCTCTCAATGCATAAAGTCCATCTGCCAATCAATACCCCTAACCTTACATAGACCGATTAAGTGCAATATGCAGTAGTGCAATAATTCGTTAAACAATTGACAAAGCCATTATAAAGCTAGCTTCATTACCGAACTACGAACGATTCGTAGGTATCATCTGGAAATCGTCGTGCTAACATATCCCAAGAGGCTGTCGTACTTCCAACGTCCCGGGTTTGACTCAAGAGTCATCTGCGCCGTTTAAAAATTATGAATCCGCCTATAATGCCGATCCATTTTCACAAGACACATGTGATGCTTGTGAAATCTTAATGCTGTCTATCCATGCAAACCAGCGAACCAAATGGATTAATACAGTCACCAGCATTGACATGACCCACAATAGTAAAAAGGCCTAGACCACAATCCGTAAATGGACCGGTGAGCCCTCTCCTCCAAAGTTCCAAGTAAAGTTACTGCAAACAAAATTGCTCATCAACTGTTGCTGAATAAGAAATCGTACACTCGCCTTCCCAGAATTCAACTTGTACAATGCCTTCCGAAAGAGAATTTACTGAGCCAGCCTTTTGACGATATCATTTTTAGTGTCAGATACTTGAAATCTGGTAAAGCATCGAGTGTTGATAACATTTCCACAGAACAACTTAAAAACTTGGATCCTATGACTATTTGCTGGTTACAACCGAAGTTCAATGATTGTCTACAATCTGCGAAATTATCACGTCTATGGATCTTGATATTGCCATTCCAAAACCGGGAAAAGTTCTAGATGACCCTAAAAACCTTCCGCCCATTATCCTTGCTCAGTCACACATACAAATTACCTCAACTTTTGCTTAACCGCCTATCACCTATTAGATCAGCACTTAATTCCAGAACAGGTAGGATTCAGACCTAAAAAATCATGTTGTAACCAGACGTTAAACCTCACCCAACACATGCCATTTTATCATAAACGTCTAGTCCATAAGATTTGTATTTGTAATTCAGAAGCTACACTGATGTTATTCTGTTTTGTGAACCAAAATAAATAACACAAAGAGGATAGTTTTGAAATGGGAATGATTACAGCGCTGTATGCGTGGATCTGACAGCAGCTTATGATACAGTGAACCTGAAGCGTCTCTTGTGGAAAGTCTACTCGATGGTCAATGACTAGAAATTTATAAAAATACTTGGTGAGCTGCTCCGCAACCGTAGCTTTCAGGTCCATTTGTCTGAAGAAATAAGCAGATGGCGATCCCAAAAAAACGGTAATCCCCAGGGTCTCTACCCTGGGGATGACCGTTTTGTTGGAATCACTACTTTTCAACATCTACACACAAAGACCGACCATGTTGCCGATGACCTGGCGCTCATATCACAAACACAATCCTGTGAGAACATAGAAATAACCCTCACTTCAGCCTTAGGGTTCAGACACTCTCAGACTAAATATAACATGGCAGGGACAACCACAGAAGTTAAAGTCGGCATAGCTTTATATTTAGATTTAGAAAGTACCGAATCTTGACACAGATCCACCTTCTGCTCGTCTTAACCTCTGGTCTAACACGTTTGCTCCACCCGTCCCCTTGGTTCTACCTTCAGAAAGCCTTCCAACAGGACACGATTTGCCATGGTTAACCTGAAGGTCCCTGGACAGACTCCGTAGCCAGGTTGGCCAATGCAAAGATAATATGTTTAGGTGGGGGTTTCCTGGACAGGAGGATATCGCGTGCCTATGTGGTCTCTCACCATTGTCCATGGCTCACCTCACTTCATGCCCCGCCTGTCCCGACTTCTGTACACAAATTGAGCTGATAGAAGGGTCAACAACCGCGGTCCGGGTGGCGGAATTATCCAAAATAATTTTAAGTGTTTTGCCATCGACACGAAAAGAATAAGAAGAAGAATAACTTACCATTTTGAACTTCATCATTTGACTTTAGATGCTGTTGACAAACATTTCAAGTTAATCTGTTATTACTTTAATCCAGAGTCTTAAATATATAAAAGAAGAATCACTGACTGACATATCGATGCACAGTCTAAACGGCTAAACGTAGGCACTTGAAATTTGGTAAGGACGTAGTTTAGGTACCGTAGAGGTGCATTAAGAAAGGAATTCCCGAAATTCTCACGGGAACGGGAATAATCCGGAAAATCCTTTTGTATGAAAAATCGCCCACGCAAACGAAGTCGCGGGCACAGCTAGTGAAAAATAAAGGTATTGATTACAACCACACATAGATTTTAATAATTTAATCTGAAATTCATTTGGGAACATGTAAGAATAAATCAACAAATATATTGTAATTATCAACAATAAAAATAAAAATAAATTCCTTTCGAAATTACAATGTAAAAAATAAATTAAGGTCTTTATTCACCGAAATGAAGTAATTTGACACCGGAATGACAAAAGAAATCACCGAAATGAAGATAGTAATCACCGAAATTACCAAATTCTCACCGAAATGAAAAAAAGTCACTGGAATGATATTTTTTCTCATTCCGGTGGTCAATTTAGGTCACCGAATTCACCGGAATGAGGTCACCGATATTATATACAGCCCATAAAAATAAGCACAACAAGGAAAATATAAATAAAAGAAATAAATTGATACGACCTACTTAATTGAGCGACATTTAGTAATAGTACATAGATTTTATAGACATACCGAATGATTGGATCACAACTTATATCCATTCACGTGAATGACAAAAAAAACGGTACGCAGTCACCGAAACCGACTTACTTACGTTTTTGGCGGGAACTGCAAACAGCAACACACGTCCTCTTACGTTAAGCGCTTAGGCGGCACTGATGCGCAGATTTACTGCGCAGTGGCAAGAAGCTAGTGTTTTTCGATGCCTAGATATTCGCGTACAACGAAAATTCACCGCGATGACATATCTCATTTGGACACGTGAATTTGTACTTACCATTCATTAAATATAACAGATTTTGTATTGAACTTTCCGCAATAAGGTACTGTCATTATTAAGGATTTAAATAAAAAAGTTAAATCCCTAAAAAATCAACTGTTTTTAAAATATGATTGAAAGTATACTGAAAAACAAATTGTGCCGCGTCACCGATATGATACAATTGGGGGTTTAAGATTTTTTTACCTAATTAGCGATAATCATAATTTAAAAATATTTATAGTCACCTATAGGAGACAACACCTTTTATCTAAAAAAATATTACAAGTTAAAAGTGCCATCCTGCACTAGCAGTTTCAGCCGTGCCGTTTACGATTTGGTGTCGGGAAATTCACCCAGTTCCTATTTTCTACCACGTGTCATTAACGAATGGTATTCCCTTCCAGCTCGTGTTTTCCCTCACTCCTATGATACCGAGCTCTTCAAGCGGGGCGTGAAACTGCATGTAAGTAGGCCTTCAGGAAGAAAGCGACAGGCTCAAAATGGTATATTCTGTCTGTCGACCTCATATGTGGATATCACCAGTAGGGAGATCTTACCATCAGATGGAGTTAATGAACAGTGTGCTTCTTGAGATTTATGTCCAAACCATTACTTACCAATAGTCGCAACCAGATTGTAAGGCGTGATGATCAGGTGCAAGAAGCACGTGGCTATGACAGCCACCAGCACGACTCCAAAACTCTGATCTATGCTCCGGATCACTCCGCACAGCTCTTCGTGAGACTGAGCCAGATATCTAATGGATCCTGGTGAAAAATCCATGGGGTGTTTGGAGTTGAAACCTGAAATGAGAAAAAGTCAGCGTATTTCATCATCATCATCTCTACGTTTTCCCGGTTGCATCCCTGCGGAGCCCGGGGTCCGCTTTCCTATCTTACTCTTAATTACTCTCCTAAAAGTCAGCGTATTTAAATACTGTTTTTATCAAAGAAAACTTGTTATATATTAGGAAAACTTAATTTTAAAAGACATGTCAAATGGATGGTCTGCTTGTCTATTTTAAGCTCTAGGTAATATCGTAGTAGAAATAAACTATCTGCTTCATTATACTGCTGTGTACCCTATTTATAGATTCCTGTCTAGTTAATTATATTTATTGTACTAATTTCACACAGTAACAGTAATCTGTTTGTGTACCTATTTTTAAATAAATAAATATCGCATTAAAATAAAAAAGATATACATGTTATTAATTTAAAATAATTTACTGAGACCTTCATTAATAACTGGTTGTATTAGTAATAAAATACAACCTTGTTCATTACTAGAATAAAAGAAAGAAAAAATATTCAAAGGCAGTTTTATTTAATCTCACCTGAGCTGGTTTCGTGTCCAGTCTTCATGGTATCGATTAGACGACTAATCGATTCTGCCCGAACATTCGTTTTCATGTAGTTATTGAAAACTACTGCATTTGCTTCTGCACATAAAAGTATTTCTATTGTATTTACTATGCACATAAATTATATAAATAGATCTATAATGTTTATGTCTTTTTTTGCTAGCCTTCACATTTGAATAAAACTTATTTTACGGAATAAACACGCGTGTATTTTAAACATATTATTCAGAGACCTGGGCTACCATGAGTTTAAAACTTACGCGCTCGATATCGACTACGTAAATATGTCTATGAAAAACTTGTACAGCGCCGCCTGGTGGTTACGCGAAGAACTACAATCGGCCGTATGAAAAAAACAACTCGATAGGTTTTTAACGTACATAAGTTTACGATAACTCATGGTAGGCCCTCCGAACGTTTCGAGCTCTTTACAGCGCTCGTGGTCACGGGCAAGTCTTAGACAGTCTTAAATCATGTTTTATTTCATAATCACAGACAAGTTTACAATAAAAAATATTATATAAAACAGGAATTTAATTACAACGTTTATTGGTAGCAATCGATCTCAAATTTTTATTTTGTGCACAACCAGTCATAACTATTTTTTTTAATTTTTTTTCTTAAAAAATCCAACATTCGAAATATAGCTGAACTGAACTGAAGAACATCCACTGGTTGTGCACAAAATAATAATTTAAAAAGAAAATTCTCAAGCAACATTGGTAAAAGCGTCACAGGTCACCAAATGGTATATAAGTAAAAAATATTATCACATTCTGCCTCGGACTGCTTTCGTTGGTCTATTGGTAGCAAGTGCTGCGTTAGGACCGAGAGGTCCCCGGTTCGAGTCCGGGGTCGGGCAAAATTTGTGTGAGTTTTTCTGTTAAGAAATTACTCAGCCCGGAGTCAGGAAGTTGGCGGATGCACGCCCGTGCCTCGGAAAGCACGTTAAGCCGGTGGTCCTGCGCCCGATCTCTCATCGGTCATGTCGGATTGCCGTCTCACCGAACTATGAGAGTAAGGGAACAGAGAGTGCGCTTGTGTTTGCGCGCACACTTGTGCACTATAATATGTCCTGCGTACTTGGCTGATCTCAATTGAGATCGGCCGCCATGGCCGAAATCGGTCGGACGCCTTATTATCACATTAAAAATCTTACTTGGATTCGAAAACGTATGTCCCATTTCCTCCAGCAAATCATTAATGGTTTTTACAGCATCTCTCACTTCCAACACTGTGTATGCAAACTGTATTTCCACCTGAATGGTTACCAGAAACGAGAGCAAATGTGACGCGTATAAATAGGCGACGTTTTCTGAAAGAATTGTTTTTAAAGCAGTCATCATCATCATCAGCCAATTTATACGTCCCTACTGCTAGGGCACAAGCCTACCCTAAACTAGGGGGATCAGGCCTTTGTCATTAACGCTGGCCAAGTACGGGTTGGTCGACTAAACATTAAACAACCCCAGATTTTCTTCGTAGGTGTGCAGGTTTCCTCACGATGTTTTCCTTCACCGTTAAAGCGTCAAATAATACTTATAATCGTACGTAAAGATTTCAAATTTAAAAATACTCTGGTACGTGGCGGGGTTTGAACTGGCGACCTTTTTCATAGCAAGCAATGACCACTCGCCCATCAGCCAATTTTAGCAACGACCTAAACCAACGACACTGTTTTTTAAAGAGCAATTCGGTCGAGACTTCTATAGTCTATACGGTGTAAACGAATGTGTCCTCACGATTTTTCTTCGCCGGAAGAATGTCTAATAATTGCGAAAACATATTATCGATTGGTTAAGGGTTTAAACCGATCTGGTCAAGAAATATCTACGTCCTTACTACCAAATAAATAATATCTCCATCTCGACAGCCATCTGAACCTAAACTAAACAGCTTTAGCTTTCAACAATATTCCCACATAGACAAACACAAATTTTCATCACATGAATATTTGTCCCGGGTGGGTTTCGAACCCACGACTCTTAGAACCGTAGCAGAGGCCACTGTTGTATTTTTCCACCAATCTACTCAACAGCACTTTAGGGGCTCACCCCTAGCGGATGGCTCTCAAGCCATCCGCTCCCCCGCACGTCCGTTGATGATGACGAGGCTACTCCAAACCATCCATTTTAGTTTAGTTATAATTTTGACTTGTTTGAACAAACAATGTGACTATAGTAATTACCGTGACTTTAGTATGTAAAATGTTATACCAAAATTTTGCATGTCGCGTTGTGACAAAGCATACTGAACTATGTTTATGTATACTAACGATATTCTGTACCATGTTTAATGCAAAATAAACCCATTATATACTATTCTTCTATTCTATCATGTGTCAGATAGGAATTTAACAGCACAATTAGGGAACATTCCGAGGGTTTAAAAATGATTTAGTACTCACTACTCTTATGAGTCTTAATTACTTCCTCGATGAAATAGTAGTAATCCACAATTGAGATGATGATGCCGGGCGCTATCATGGCGACCATAAAAAAATATTTCTTCAGTTCAGCTGAGAACGGCTTATTCAAAATAACTCCCAAACTGGACGTGATCTGAAAAGGAATGATTTGGGATTTTGTTAACAGGCCAAATCTGAATAGCATAAGGCATATGTACGTAATTTAACTACTAAAGAAAATATGTCCATAGTCTCGTAAGATATTCTGAGAAAGTCAACACACTCTGAATTCTATGAATTGCCGTTGTCCAAAATTTCCTTTGTTTCTCCGTTAGTTTGTGAAGCCATAGATGTCACAAGACAATGCCACTGCTGTAAGTGCCACACCTTGATAAGTCGTTAATAATGATTAAGGGTTCCTAACCATTTAGGAAACCTTAGCAGTGGACGAAACTGTGCTGATGATGGTCGAACAAACTCCAAAACAAAAACTTATCTTTTAGGTTATTTATCGAGATCGGCCGCAATGGCTGAAATCGGTCGTTTTCCTTATGATTATAGTGTATTTTGTTGCTGCTTGCTGTTAGCTATCTAGAGGTTAACTGGATTCATCAAACCACTAACCTTCTGCACCTGCCCCAAACATCGTATGATCTCGTCAGTCCTCCCTGGAGCCTTGTAGATGGCTATGGTCATGGTGAACATGACTGTGACCACGTCGCTCGACCACACCACCTGGCGGGTCGGAGTGCCCACACGAAGGGATTCCTTGAACGGCAACTTTAGGTCGATGAAGAATCCTGAGTATACTGATAGGTCTGGAAGTTTTGGGGAGTGTAATAAAGTACCAGGTAAATGTATACTTATATTATAAAGCTGAAGAGTTTGTTTGTTTGTTTGTTTTTATGAATGCGCTACATTCAGAAACTACTGGTTTGATTGAATTTTTATTCTATGTATGTGTTATAGGCAATGTGTATAATGCAGGCATTCTATACAATGCCTAGGAAATGTATAGAATGCCGAGGTTGCTTAGGCAATGTATGAAATGATACTCAATGTTTGAAGTATTTCACACTTTACCTAGGAAATATATAGAATACCTAGGCATTACATAGAATGCCGGTTGAAGCTTAGGTAATGTATTTAATCGATTTGTCTTCTCCGTAATTTGGTTAGTTAGACCTACTGATCTTTTGAGAGCTTATCCTAATTTTAATTGTCACAAGCAGATATCGCTGATTAAACATAATTATTGCATTTTATCGGTTGGTATGCTGTGTTTTTTTGCGTATTGAGCGTTTGTCACATAGGAGTTCTAGGACAAACTAGTTTGGCCTATGCTAAACTAGTTTTTCCGTCACAGGTATATATGGGTGGAATAAAAATTAACACAAAGAGGACTCTTTTTTTTAACTCAGTCTAGGGTGCCAGGAAGTCCCGAGCTCGCAAGTACTACATAGTTTATCCAAGGCCAAACTAGTTTTTCCTGAAATCGGGTTTGTCCGGTAACATCTAAATATATAAAAGGAGAAACTTACTGACTGATTGACTGACTGACTGACATATCGATGCACAGCCTAAACGGCTTAACGTAGGCACTTGAAATTTGAAAATAACGTAGCTAAGGTACCGTAGAGGTGCATTAAGAAATTAATTCCCGAAATGCTTGCGGGAACGGGAATTGGCGGAAAAATCTTTTATGTATAAAAAATCTAAACCACTTAAGTTAGATGCTTTAAATTTGGCATGCAGGTACCATAGTAAAATTCTTACGGGAACGGGAGTTAGCAGGAAAAAACTTTTGTATGAAAAAATCTAAGCCGCGAAAGAAAGATAATTGAAATTTGGCATGCAAGTACCTTAATAAACAAAAAGCTTACTTGCAACGAGATATTGAAAAATTCTCACGGTAGTAGGAGTAATTGGGAAAAACCTTTTATATGTAATATCTGTAGTTCACGCGAACGAAGTCGCGGGCACAGCTAGTGTATGTCAGTATCAACAAATTGCAACTACATATCCAAATATCACTGTTCTTGACGGATGGACCATTTATGGGTTAATGGACGGACTCAAAACCAATGCTACCTAACCCCTCTACGCAAAGCAATAACATATTATTCAAAATATACCGAGGTTAAGATTGACTAACTTTGTCTGCATAGTAAATAAATAAAATAGTTTAAGGTCCTACCCATGGTCGTTCATTATACACATTACCTGATGCACTTCGGGCATTTTATACAATGCCTAGGCAATGTGTGAAATTAATCGTATTATACACATTGCCTGAACGTTTTAGGCATTGTATAGAATACCTAGGTAATCTATACAATACCGGATTATACACATTGCCTATAACATATGTATTCTTTTGTGTGAGATAGACCATTTATAGAGGAAGGCTAGGCTATAAAACATCTCGCTGCGACCTAAAGGAGCAAATATATAATGGAAAATGTCTAAAAAACGGGGTAAAACGCAGATGAAGTCGCTGGCACAGCATGTACCAGATAAAGTTATGATCGCCTACATTCAATTGTTTTATTGACTAACTAACTAATAACTATACTATTATAGATCTACTAGTATAGTATTAACTATTATAGTTTTGAACAACAATTGTTCAACTAGTGACCAGCTTCGCTTCAAGTATATTATACATAAAAACCTTTCTCTTGAATCACTCTATCTATAAAAAAAACATCAAAATCCATTGCGTTGTTTTAAAGATTTAAGCATACATAGGGACAGTCAGACGCAGGAGCATCTTTATACTATGTATGTAGTGAAATATACCACTGATAGCAATGGTGTTCTTGATGAATTGAATGAACTATAAATTTGTATGTGTAACTTACTCATAAGAGTCATAATAAGGAAACTGTAGACGCACGAAGCGGACGACACACGGACGGACCGGACGGCGCGCTTCTCATCGAACCGGACCGGCGCTATCCCGGCGTACCGAGACACACGGAACATGAAGTGCAGCGCGCCGAACGCCGAGCATGATGCCCGGTGTTTCAGTTTCCTTTGGTTTGGGGTAGTTTTGGTTTCTGTAAATACACCGTCAAATTTTAGTGGTGGTTTTCCCGCAGTAAAATTATTATATTTTAGTAGCACAATAGATTTGTGCAGTTCTTTTCTATTGAAATCAATAAATTCCGGTTTTACAAATGGTCTAACCGAAACTCGAAAGCACGTTCGAACCGCTTTATAACTTAGGGCTTAGAGCTTCTTTAGCTTTAAGCGTCGATTTCATGCGGCAAGCAGTACTTGATTACATCACATCTTATAAAAGAACGATAGCTTCTCTCGTTTTCGAGTTAGAAAATTATTATTTAAAAAAATTGAAAAAAAAACTTTTGCTTCAAGGAATAATTTGCATGATTTGATAGTATTACTAAAGACAAATCGTTCTTCCACAGGAAAACAACCACTAAAATTTCACGGTTTATAAGAAAACTTAAAATATCCGGGATATTTACCATGTTGTTTTGTTTTAGCTCCCGATATTTCGGCTCTGTTGCAAGCGCCATGATCACGGGTGAATTGTAGGACTGCGAGAATGACGGTAGGTCTAAGATCAGACATATCGGTCAACCCTCTTTCTAAGTCTTTTATTACAAACACACATTACACTACAGAACAACATGGTAAATATCCCGGACATTTTCAGTGTTTTAATGTGGTACAAAATGATGATACACCTGTTATTGTACCTATTTTTTTTTCTACTAATATGGGCTGGGTGTAGACTTTTTCATCCTGTTTTGGCAAATTTTTATTGCGAACATTTCTTGAACTTACCTAATGGTTGGATTTTAACTTGCGTCATTTCCGTCTGAAAAACAGGTGCTTCACTATTACTTAACGTTATTTTCTTATAATTTCTCACTGGGTTCATTTCTAAACTCTACCCTAGAGTCATCGGTGAATGTATGAGATCTAAATATTTTCATCGGCACTGCCATCAAAATCAAATCACAAAGTAATTTGTATGAGACTTGTGAAGTTAGAGCGACAGACTAAATTGATTTATTATTTCTTCATTATCTCTTGATATCCAAGGCCGGATTCAAATAAGGCTTTTTAGAGTACAGCCCAATCTTTTTCAAATGGTCTCCTTTCTGCAAAACTTATAATTAACAAAAAAAGTCGATACTTAGAGAACCTATTGTTTGTTAAAAGATGTTACACAAAATGGCCAATATTACAATTCCATAAATATCCCACAGTCTATAATTTTTCCTAATTCATTATGCTGAGTGTCCACTATCTTAAAATAGAAAAAAAATCTAATCAATATTCAGGGGTAGGTAGGTACTTTTAAGTAAGTATACTTAACTCGTCACTTTAGATACAGTAGCAATACATTCCAGAACTACTTATTTGTCATTTTTATTGTCAGCTTATTTCTGCCGTTGAAAATAGCCAAATAATCGTTAAGTCTACTTATTCTATATTAATGGAGAGTCTGAAGAATATTTATCAATATTTTCATTACTTTAGCGTTATTCAAAAGCAAATTATCGACAGAGTTCCATACTTCCAAAGTTTAACGGTCCTGTAATGATTCTACGGGCTGTGTAATGTTAGTTATATTACTATTTAGGTATAGTAAAGATAGTACGCAGAAAATTGTAGTTAACTTGGAAATAAAACGGTTTTATTAACATTAACGATACAGCCCGCACACTAATTTCGAGTTTATTTTTATGACATACTTAGTAATTATGGCAATTCATTACATAACTAACGTTAGCTTGGTAAAATAAAACTTCATAACATACAAAGTTGTTTGTAGCTTTCATCATCATCATCAGCCCATTTCTGTCCACTGCTGGACATAGGCCTCTCCAAATGCACGCCACTTCTCTCTATCCTCGGCCACTCGCATCCAGCTCCTACCAGCCGTCCTGCGCAGATCGTCACACCACCTGGCCTGCGGGCGTCCTACACTACGTTTGCCGAGACGCGGTATCCACTCCAGAATCCGTCTACCCCAACGGTTGTCGGTTCTACGGCTGATGTGGCCAGCCCACTGCCACTTCAACTTGCTAATGCGATGAGCTATGTCGATGACTTTGGTTCTCTGACGGATCGCCTCATTCCTGATTCGATCCCGCAGAGAAACACCGAGCATAGCTCTTTCCATAGCCCGTTGAGCGACTTTTAACTTGTGGACCAGCCGTGCCGTTAGTGTCCACGTTTCGGCTCCATACGTCATGACGGGTAGGACGCACTGATTAAAGACTTTCGTCTTTAGGCTTTGTGGGATTGACGATGAGAAGACTCGACGTAGTTTCCCAAACGCTGCCCAACCCAGCTGAATTCTTCTATTCACCTCGTCCTCAAAGTTGTTTCGACCCAACTGCATAGTCTGCCCAAGGTACACATATTTTTGAACAACTTCGAGGACGGTGCCGTGAATCGCAATCGGTTCCGGTAGTACATGTTCATTGAACATGACCTTGGTTTTGTCCAAGTTCATCCGTAGGCCGATGCGCGCAGAATTGCCAGCCAGGTCATTCAGCATCTGTTGTAGGTCCTGCAGCGTCTCTGCCAGAATGACGATGTCATCTGCAAATCGCAGGTGAGAGATGTGTTCACCATTTACGTTAATGCCACGTCCTTTCCAGTTCAGCGTCTTGAACAAATCCTCCATTGCATTTGTGAACAACTTCGGGGAGATGACGTCCCCTTGTCTCACTCCTCTATGCAATGGTATGGGTTTTGTCTGCTGATTCTGTACTTGGACGGACATAGTCGCGGCTTGGTAGAGACATTTCATCACCTGGATGTATCGCCAATCTACTTGGCATCGCTGCAGGGACTCCAGAACTGACCAGATTTCAACCGAGTCAAAGGCTTTCTCATAGTCCACAAATGCTAGGCACAGGGGCTGATTATACTCCTCAGTCTTCTGTATAATCTGCCGCACTGTGTGGATGTGGTCTATGGTGCCGTATCCGCTCCGAAATCCCGTCGAGTCTTCGCGCAAGACGGTTCGTGATTACTCTTGAGAAAAGCTTATAGACGTGGCTTAAAAGGGAAATAGGTCGATAGTTCTTCAAAAGGGTTATGTCACCCTTTTGAAGAACAGGACGACCACACTCTTACTCCACGCCTCCGGAGTTCTCCTTCAAACAGGACAGCGTTAAAAAGCCTTTGAAGCTCCCTCAGTACGGGTTTGCCTCCAGCCTTTAGCAGCTCTGTTGTAACGCCGTCCTCTCCAGGGGCTTTTCCATTTTTAAGCTGCCCAAGAGCAATCTCAATTTCGTTATTGCTAACTTCTGGTAGGTCTTCGGTATAGTGGCGTGTCAATATGGCTCTAGTGTCCTCATTGCCGGGATCAGGGCGAGACGCATGCGAGGCGTATAACCGGCCATAGAAGTCCTCTATCTCCGAGAGGACTGCCGGCTTTGAGGCAGCAATGTCCCCATTCGCTGTGGTCAGCTTCGTTAGGTGGCTTCTTCCGAGAGATTGTACAAACACCTTTGACCCCCGATTCTGTTCAATAGCTCTTTCAATCAGAAGAGTATTGTAGCACCGGAGGTCGCGTCGCACACATTTATTGATCTCCCGGTTGAGAGCCCGAGCTTCCAGTGCAGTAGCGGGTGGGTCTTCACGTCGCTGCCTCATTAGCCTTAAGGTCTTCTCGGAAAGTTTAGACTTCCTACGTCCGCGCCTTCTGCTGCACAATCTCGATCCTTCCTCCCTGAGGACACGAACCATATTTTCAAGTTTCTGGTTAACGTCAATCGAGGTTTCCATAGCTGCAAATCGGTTCTCCAGATTTGACTGGAACGTTTCGGATCCTGTTATGGTCTGGAGCAGAGTAGGTCGGGGACTCGACCTCACTAAGCGAACACGTTCGGCTTTAAAATCGATATTCAGAGTGCCTCGAACAAGACGGTGATCACTGCCGGTGTTAAACCTGTTGAGCACGGAGACATCTCTGAATATGTGCCGCCTATCCGCTATGATGAAGTCGATCTCGTTCCTAGTCACAGTATCGGGACTTTGCCACGTCCACTTCCTTTGAGGCTGCTTCTTAAAGAAAGAGTTCATCAAGAAGAGCCCCTCCCGTTCGAGGAAGTTGACAAGCATTTGCCCCCTGTGATTTCTAGCTCCAAAACCGTGGGACCCTACTACCGATTCACTGCAAAATTGTACTCCCACTTTAGCGTTGAAGTCCCCCATCACAACATTGTAGTGGGTCTTAGTGGTGGAGTGGAGGGCCTTCGATATGTCATCGAACATTTTCTCCACTTCATCGTCTGAGTGTGAAGAGGTCGGTGCGTACACTTGCACCACTTTGAGGCTAAGCCTCTTGGTGAGCTTAATGATGAGGTACGCTACCCTGCTCGAAACACTAGACATTTCCACCACGTTGTCAGAGAGGGACTTATTGACCAGAAAACCGACGCCACCTTGAGAATGTTTGTCTCCCTCGCGGAAGTACAGCAGGTGGCCTGATTCTAGGGTTATGGTGTGCTCCGCCGGTCTTCGGACTTCGCACAACCCCAGAATGTGCCACCTAATTTTCTCAAGCTCTACCTCAAGTTGCGCCAGATGCGAGTCGAGCCGTAGCGTGCGTCCGTTATACGTCGCCAGAGTCAGTGTGTTTTGGTGGCCTCTCGTAGCCCGGGGATTCTTAGCACCCCCCGCTCCGCCGTTACCATGGTCGCCACCGTGACCAGGAATAGCGGGGCTGCCGGGAACTGGGGGCCGTGGCCTTCTGTACACCATTTAGAGGGTTTGCCCATAATCACCACGCTGGGCAGGCGGGTTGGTGATCGCAGTTTTCATGTTCGAGGTGATGCGGAGAGCGCTGCTGCCCGATCTCCGATCATGTTTCATACCTTGCAGTAGTCCCTCTGTCGCCTTCTACGACACCCGCGGGAAGATTTGGGGAGGTGCTATTCTATTCTGCCGGCACCCCACGGCATTTAATTGTTTGTAGCTTTAATTGTTATCTTTATTTCTATACATATACTAAAAAAGTAACGGTTTGCTGTCTGTACATGGATGATATATGATAAAATAATATTCTAGTAAACCATCATCAAGCAATAGAAAACTATGATCTCAGAAATGGTTTATCCGATCTAGATGTGGCTTTTCGATCTAGACATAGGTGAATTTAGACATTGTGGTAAGACAAGACGACTCAGCCTAGTGTAGAGATTAGATCTTTATGTAAAGAAAGAAAGTAAGAAAAATATTTATTCAGCACATTCTCACACAGTTACAAAGATAAAAATACTAAATAACTTAAAACTATAATAGATTATAGATAGATAGATTATAGACTAAATTGTGCCACAAAGTCTTATGTAATTGTTTATTTTTATCAAATTAAAAAAATCTTGTATTTTAAAAAACACGCAGAACTTTCTTCAGGCTATTGCAGACGCGGGTGTATTAAAAAATGCTGCCTAAAATCTATTTTCCACGCAGAAGAAATCGCTGGCAAGGCAAGTTATACAATAAAAACGTTATGGTATAATACTAAAATTATTGGAGAATTATCAGAACACACTATGAGTGAGCTTGTAAATAACTTTATAAGGTTAAACTTACAGTTTTCATTGACTTGGAATTGTTAGATGATAGTACTTTTTATCAAATCCTGACATTGTATAAATATCAATATCAAAAACATTTATCTGAATCTAAGTTAAGTTGCATAAGCACTTGTGTTGTTGATATCAAAAATAACAGTGGTATAGATAAATATACTTAAATAAATAAATATATAAATATAGCTCATTAAAACAAAACAACATGGTAAATATCCCGGACACTTTCAGTTTTCTAATGTGTGTAACCATGACAGTTTTATCATGACAGTTTCATCCAAATACGGAACAAGTACCGATATTTGTCCCGAGTGGGTATCAAATCCATGACTCTAGAGGCAATCAAGTCAGTTTAAGCAAGGTATAAACCCTACCCTACAAAAAGTTTGCATATCCAAATGCGGTATGACATTATTTCCTTCTGTCTTCACCATCAGTTAAGCTCAAATCAGTTTATATGATGGTCTTTTTTCTCTTCTCACTAACTTCGTAGACTTCATCAAACACGTCAGCAGCTTGTTGTTCATTGTCATACATATTATTTATATTAAAACCAAACATCGAACTCATGTGGCTAAGGAAAAATCTTGCATCTTCGCTTGTACTGCGCAAGTTCCGATCGAACACGTCAGCTATTGTTTCCCTATTAGCTATTCTTTCTACATCAGTACCTTCAGGGTTCATAATAGTTTCCAAAAACTCTCTAACATTCGGTTCCCCTTCTGCAGACATTTCGAAATTTTCATTGACACCACTAAAGGTTTCTGGACTTCGAATTTGGTTTTCAGCTACCCTTTTTTCTCTTTTTGGTTTTGGTATAGAGATGTCTGAAAACACATCCATGTTGTTAGTCTCGAACACTTCTGGCTGATTCTGGAGAGTGGAAAGTAGATATTCGAATAAAATTGGTATATCTTTAAATATGTAGTTGTATTCTTCTTTTATTCTTGATAATTCCTCGAGGGAGTTCTGCTTCGATGCGGATTCTGAAAAGGGTTTTAACTGTTATTGCGTTTTATAAACATTTTAAAGAAACGGGGTTTTTAAAAATTTTCTTATAATGCATACAACGATTTTTTTATTGGTTAATACAGTAGGAGTCGAGCTAAAGTAAAAAAAAAATGAAAATATTCATTATTTGAATATTTTAATTTTTTTTTTCAAATTTTAACGATTACCACACATTGCAAAAGGATATACAATAAATAAAAGATGTCCATCAATATAATAACTAACTGTGTATGCTCACCATCACAAATTACATAATTATTTAAAAACAAGCACAAGAATAAAAAAAATATGGCAAATAGACCCATGGTAAAATGGCGACCAGTCCAAACCACTACTTAAACTACAGTAATTAAGAATTTCCGATAGTAGAAACTAACTATAGTAAAATTACTATGCAATAGATAAGATAGCACTTTGAAAGTGGGTTATATTGTGTAACATTTTGTTGTCTATTTGCATATGAGACAATATAAAAGTTAAATATTAATTGTAGATAAATAACATCCTCTTAACTAAATTTCTCAATGAACTAAAGAGAATAAACAAACATTTCGTTTAACTCAAACCTTAATAAATTATGCAATTATGAAGGTTACAATGTCTCTGTTTCATGTTTGATGAACATCATTGTTTATTCCGTAGCTGAGTGTTGTATTTATATATTTAAGTATATTTGTATATTCGACAGAATTTGAGCTTTTAAGCTTAGGTACTTATGTTATCACAGGGTGAGATCTATGTATATGACGTAAAGAAAATCCGACATGATTAAGATGAGATTTGATGCAGGATGAATATCATTAACTTGCTTAAGCGGCTTAACGTACTTCGTAAGCATGGCCATATTGAAGAGAGCTTTCATGAAAGATAACTTTATACAGACATGAGATCCATGCTTGATTTTTTTCTGACTTTTCGGTGGCCATAAAAAAAGGAAAACGCTCTGAAATTCATATGATTAATATTAATTTATAGAAGATCTACAAAAAAGTATTTCACGTTATTTTTTTTCCTTAACATATGTTCTAACCAGGTTGCGTGTCTCATATCACAAGTCATAGAAATACAAGAAGTACAACCTATAATTATATATGCAATTTTGTCAGCACCTTACCTACATTTGGGGTATATAATCCAGAGACATGGTATACCAGTCATGCATTACCAAAATGTCTTCTCCTAAAGTTTGCCTGATGCTTTTTGCTGGTGTCCTTGGTAATATATTTCTGCTACTTACTTAAAATTTTTCTTTATTTCTTGTTTAGCAATTCTTTTGTACTTATGTTACCATTTTTTTACGACAATCAAATATAACAACAGAAATAATACAAAAAAAAATCATAAGAATTTCAGACGTTTAAATAGAATCAGTACAATATTCTGTAGTCCTACGCCTGATCTGTCTTCATTCACGTGGGATTCTCTTGTACACTAAAATCCTGGGCATTGGCTTACTCCATAGACATCGTCCACCATCTGGAATTTGTAACTAAACTATTACAATACCAAAATTCCAGTCTTCCACCACACCATTGGTTGCCGCATAGCCCGCTCTCCGGACAAGATGGAAGTGGACTTCCCAGACTACTCCTCGGAGAGAGAAGACCATGGCCAGGATCTGAACGACCGCAGACAGGAGGAGGAGGAGTATTGGCAGGGAGAAGGGAACAGGGGGGAGGGACAGATAGAAAAAATGGACGGGGATAGGTCAGGATTATGGAACCAGTTATCATTGCAGTTTCTTTAGTGAACGTTTCTTTACATTTGAGATTAAAAGGAATTAATTTGGAATTAACATTGTAGCACTTATTTTTAAAGATGATACGGACACATTACTTTTCTACAATGAAAATTTCTAGATTTGTGGCAACAAATCTAGGAATTTTCTAAGATTTTATCCGCATGGGGGCTTCTCGTAATATTTTTATTTAGTAGCGATGCAATCAATCCAACCCTACTTCATCATGCGACATAGAAAAACAACTCTATTTCCTTACCCACAGGGAACAAAACCGCGAAGACCGTGAACACCAACTGGAGGACGAGAGGGAATACCGGGAAGGGGAACGGGAGTCGTACAACAGCGAGGCCGAGGACCGGTACAGCGAGGACAGGGGGAACCTGGAACAGCACCACAGGTGACTGGGAAGTTATCACATACAATCACGCCTTTTTCCCAGAGGGGTAGGCAGAGATCACTTCCTGCCATGTGCTACGGTCCTGGCACACCACTTTCGCTTCATCCACATTCATCAACCTCTTCATGCACGCTCGTCGATTACGGGTACTTTTGATTTGACCTTTCTTTAAGATTTGACCTATTTGGTAATGAAAGGTCTTTCTTGGAAGTTATTATGAAAGTTATTAGTTATAGTTGGGAAGTTATCTACTAACCATATACACCCCTAGCTTCAAGTGGGCTCGTGCACTACACAAAACTACCAAGGGGCACGAGGCTACACAAAACTAAAGTGATTAGGCCTTACTCACCTACGCAAGCCAAGTGCGGATTACGTCAACTAGTCAAGTGCGCACTTGGCGGGTTAGTTGACTTCACACAAAGTACGTACGCACGTAAAAGTAACCCAAACTACCTAGGTATTTCTATCTTTGGGTTCAGTCCCACATGTCCAAGGATCGTAGTCAGAATCTAGGCTACATCTGGATCTGCCGCCGTAGACTATACTGTCTAGTGCTGAACATCAATTCGACCTATTCATCATCAGCGACTTTCTACATACATACATAAAATCACGCCTTTTTCCCAGAGGGGTAGGCAGAGATCACTTCCAGCGATCCACTTTTCACCTCTGTGGTAAACGTGACGTGACGGGTTGTGGACCACGTCGCCGCCATTCTGCCTTGTGCATTGTTTTAACAAAGTCATTGCGTTCCCACGAGCAGCAAGGATATATGACGGGGGAAGGAAAAGGGGAGGAAGGATACTATCCCTTCGGATGATTTGGACTGAGTCGATAGTAGCTCGAGGAGCCGGGGTCGCTCACCCGTATACCGTTCACCAACCACCGGACAGATAGTTGTGACTGGTATCCCCTGACTTTCTCTAAGCGTTACACTTATTCTGTAAATTATCTGGGTACGCACACGTAGTCGATGCCTTAGCGGTCCAGAGCTGGGAAGTCCGTCTACTCTCTTACCCCCCTATTCGTTCTTCAAGACCTCTTGAAAAAAGTATTGATGGTTTAGTTTTTGTTTTAACGGCGATTCTCTCTTTTTTTCTCCAGTAACGACGAAGACCACTACCAATACGAGGGCAACAGGCAAGACGACCCTCAGGAGGTCAGAGGAGAAGTAGACGAGAAAGGAGAGAGATACGGGGACAAAGGGACAGAGTACACCAGAGACAGAGAGGGTGACATCACCAACTACGAAGCGGAGGGCAAGGGCCCATCCGTCAGTTACCAACAGTAATCATGTCTTATGGAACCCTTAGGCTGCAAACTGGACGCAAGCGGTAGCTAGCTTGATGCATCGGTAGTATTCGGTAGCTCGCTTATGCATCGTGAAATTTTGGTGGTTTTTTTCCTTCATTAAAACAATTCTATCGTAGTAGTGAAATAGACTTGTGCAGTTTTTTTTTAATTCAAATCAAAAAATACCGGTTTTACGAAAGGAATAAACGAAACTCGGAAGCACGCTCGAACCGCTTTCTTATTTAAATCGAATTAAAAAATCGAACTGTTACGGGAAAACAACCACAAAAATTTCACGGTGTATAAACTTAAGTATGTCTACCATGTCGCGCAAGCCGTTTGTTCTATCGCCACCTCTACTGCTAGCGCCACCGCCACCGCCACCGCCACTGCAGTCAGTGTGCAGCCTCAGGGCCCTTGCGTTACAGGGATGTGGACTCACACAAAATCCCTTACGAAGATCGATTATGCATGAACCCGCGTTCGTGCAACACAGCGTAGACCTTAATAGGAAATCGTTAATTTTCATTTAATCACCCAAGTTCGTCGAAAACGTTTAACTTCATAAGCACCTTCCATATAGTATGTAATTTTGTGTTCAAATAAATATGCACGATGCAAACATACGTTTTTGTTTTCTTTTTTTGACTCCTTTTGATTTTCCAAACATGTTTTATTATGGTTCACTAAACGACTACCCTGCTTATTTAAAGAATATAGAACAATATAATTTCAAATGATATCAAATCGACATAATTTTAATAGATAACGTCTTCTTTATTTATTCGTACAGAGAAGCAAAGAAATGTAACATTCTAGTATTGTCTATTAATTGCGCAAACACTACACATTTGAAATAAATCGCTCGTGGGCACGGGCAAGACTAAAGTTGACAGTTGTCTTTATAAGAAAGTTTAATCACTACCGCCATCATATCCTAATTCAATAGGGAAGATTGCTGGAGTGAACCACCTGCTTGGAATCCTATCATAAAGACCATAATAGGCCCGTCAAAAACAGCAACATTTGTAAGACCTAAAAATGTTGAGAGTTATGTGTGCTTAAACCGGAACGTGCAAAATATCTCACCTAATGGCGGCAATCCGTAAAATTAGTTTTATAACATTGTACTAGCACATAACTGCGAATTTACATCAATATGGCGCATCATTAAGTTAAAACGGTTTTGGAGCATATTTATGTCACAAACCTACTTGTGCTCAGGAGAGGTCAGTAGCGGTACCATGAGTTACCAATCGAAAACTTACGTACGTTAAAAACCTATCGAATTGTTTTTTTCATACTGCCGATTTTAGTTCCTAGCGTTACCGCTAGGAGCGCTGTACAAGTTTTTCATAGACAAATTTACGTAGGCGATATCGAGTCTGTCACTTTTAAACTCATGGTAGCGCTACAGATGTAGGTATCAAATGACAACTAACAAACGTATTAACAAATAACTCTACTGCCGTGGAAAACGCAATCATAATCAATTGTCGAAAGGCCTCGACGATTACTCTAAACTCTGTGATCGTGTGACGATCACATTACTCGGGGCACAGTGGTTTGTGATCACCCTCATTACACCCCATTAGATGCGGAAGTCATTTACATTGTGTTTATGTATAGTGAGAAGGAAATGGTTTTGTGTGTGTGTTTGTTAATAAATCTATACCTATTCCTAATCTCCAGAAATTGATAGTTTATCGGATCCATATCCCTAACATCAATACCAACTCAGGTGGGAGACATTTTGTTCAGGTGGGAGACATTTTGTTCAGGTGGGAGACATTTTGTCAGGTGGGAGACATTTTGTCGACCGGTTGCTGTTACCACCATACAGTTGTGTAAAACCCGCCAAGTGACTCTGGCCTCTCTCGGTCAGGTCGCGTTCCGGGATCAGCACTGTACGAACCGGAGCCAGGGGGGACCATTGCTGCGGCAAGCGCCGGACCAGTGGAGTCTTAGCGGCGGTATTGTGCGGGCGGGGCGGGTCAGCCCGCCGGCGCGGGGGAGACCCGTAGAGACGAGGTGGTGCGGGGATTCCCTTCCGTTCGACGAACTGGCCAACTCGGACCCGCACAGCTCAATACCAATGCAAGACTCCACGCCTTGTCTCGTTGTTGCCGCAGCAGTGGTCTCCTCTTTCACGGCTTTCAGGGTGAGTGCGACAGGCTCAATATGGTATATTGTGCCTGTCGACCTCATATTTGGATCTCACTACCGCTTACCATCAGGTGGAGTGAGGTCATCTTGTTAGCCTCTTATAAAAAAAAAAACAAAACCAAAGTATTATTAATAAAAAAATATATCTTTTACCCGATTATGGCGAAGCGAAATGAAGGGATTTTTCAATTTCCTTCAAAAGTAAATATAGGGGAAATGAAATTTCTTAATTAATAATAAAATTGTTCATACATTGCATTTTTTTGTAACATTGTATGACATACAAATCTGTGTAAATGGAAGAAAAGCCATGGTTCACCACTAGACGTAAGTTCAGAGGTTGGCAACTTTCAAGTGTGATGTGCAGTAAAAATAGTTTACCTTAATTGTATTTAGAATTAGGTAACGCAATAAATAATTTCTAAAATAGATACCTAATGTTAGCATGAAGAATTTATGGCCAATATTTCCGCACCTTTTCCCGACGGATGTAATTAGTAAGTTTTATAGTAATTTTCCTAATCTAAGTCAAAGTATTACTTATATATATTTTTTAAATATATATCCGACCAATCGACAGAACCTACTGAACTTTCATAAAAAAAACTGTTTCAAACACACAAAAAAGGTTGAAACCCTGACTAATCGGAAGAGGGCGGGAAATAAAAACGGAATAATCACAATATTTTCGTTTCACTGAACAACGGGTACTAGGGCAACATAAAATGTTGAGAGTTACATCCGTACTAGCATTGGTGGTTTTTGCCATCTTCTTCGGGAGTTCTGTCGCTGCTACCACCACTACTACAACGACAACCCCATCTACAACTACAAGCCCGGAAAAGTAAGAAATTGAGATAAGATAAAAAAAAATACATAATCCACATACAATGCAAGCGCTGGTGGCTCGGAACAAGCGGTTTAGTTCCTCTTTTCGGCTACGTGTCATTAAGGCATGGATGCCCTTCCAGTTCATGGTTTCCAGTTGGACGAATCTTTTTTTTGAAAAAATTAAAAAAATGTTAAATTTTTTAAGAAAACAACTAGCATGTTTCGATAGTAAGTACTTACTACTAAAATAGTAAAGGTAAATCGTTCTGCTGCGGGAATACAACCACTAAAACTTCACTTTGTATCTAAAAACCATTAGTGAAAGCTTTAGAAATTATAGCAATTTGAATTAGATTTTTTTTGTTGAAAATTTAAAAAAAAACCTTTTTTTTTTCAAGATAAAACTAGCTTTGGAGTTAGTTAGGGGAGGCCTTTGCCCAGCAGTGGGACAGAACAGGCTATATGAAAAAAAAACTAGCATGATTCGATAGTACTACCAAAGGTTAATCGTTCTGCTACGGGAAAACAACCACTAAAATTTCACGGTGTATTTAAAAACCACTTGTAAAAGCTTAGCTATAAGTAGCTTGTGTGACGGCTAGTTTGAAAATGAAATGACGAATATTCATGTCTCACAATTACACTCATATTTGACGCAGGCCCACCGATGACCCGACAGCAAAGGTTTCCTCCAAAGACGTGAACATAACTTCTTCGATGGAGCAGGGGTCTACTGAGGAGAGCCGACTGGCCGAACTGATGGCAGCCATGATGGATTGCAACGACACGTTCAGGATCGAAATGGGTAAACCTAGATAAAACACATAGTTATGACTGGCTCGGTGAACAGTGGTTAGTAACCCATGGTATCTACGGTTCCAAGAGTCGTGGGTTCGATTCCCACCCGGGACACATATTTGTGTGACGAACAGTGTTTGTTCCATGGGTTTTTATTAAATATATTTAGTATCAATTGATTTCATTTGATTCAGATATCTATAACACAAGTGCTTAAGCTACTTGCCACCAGGTCAGAGCAATGTATGTGGTATTGTGGAATATTTATATTTATTTATTTATAGTATTTTTGTTTTTAACAACAAACTTTTTCGTTTAATATTAAGAACTGAAGTCAAAACATAGATGCTTGATAATAAATTTAATAACTTAGCCGGTTTTTATTGGAAAAGTACAGTATAAGAGTTTAAGAATGCCCTTTCTTGTATTAATTTATTTAAATTGTTCCTTAAATAGGAAGATAATTAACTATATACATTGTTGCATGTACGCTATTACAGGTTACGTAGAGGCACTTACTGAAAGCGGCAGTTTCCCTGACGAGACCGACAGGACACCTAAGGTATTTAGCGGTACCAGAATTCTATGTAAATAACAAATTCACAGTCTGACTGGCTTGACAGAACAGTGGTTAGTGACCCTGGCTGGCGGTTCCAATAGTCGTGGGTTCAATTCCCACTCGGGACAAATATTTGAGTGATGGACATTGGTGTTTGTTCCGTGTCTGTCATTTAAGTACCTATGTATTTAAAAATATACCTTTGTATGTTTATCAGTCTCTGTAGCACATAGTACAAGCACTTAGTTTGGGGTAAGATGACCGTGAGTTGGAATTATTTTAATTTTGGCTTAATCCAAGTGTGCCATAGTGACCAAAGTTTTTATTCAATTAAAAACAGACAGATTTTTCATACATAAACAATTACACTAAATGATCATAAAATTTAAATTTCAGAGCAAACGAGGATTTATACTAAATTCCATACGTCCAGTCATTATAGTAGGTTCACCTCGGAATTTGAGATACCCAGCTGTAAGTCTGTAAATACTTTTAAATCTTCTGAATACTGAAAACAACACAAAACAATAATTTAACTAGGCTTCCATATAAACAACGTGTTCTTCACGTATAAAAGGTGTCGTCTGGAATAGGTTTACTGGGGTAACCACGTTAAAAACCGGCCAAGTGTGAGAAAAAAAACATAGGTTTTGTATGAGAACCCACTTAAACATTGGTTTTAAGCTTTTTCTAGTATTAGATATTATAGAGGCTACTGAAATACATCAGTCGTGAAAATTTTAACTGTCTAGCACAATCGCACGGGATCTGGAAGCTTTTGAAAATACAACTTTTTCAACTATTTGCATCGCTGTATCTCTGAACTGGTGAATCTAAGGAATAAAACGTACAGACAATTTTTATAGATATTTATCTATATAAATAGATGATAAGTAATTTTCTCCTACAGACTTTTATGATAAATCTTCCCGTTTCGCTCAAAAGTTCATAAAACTGATATTTGTGACCTTGAAAATTTAATAGTTGCGTACACCCTACCATATGTAGGTTATAAGACAACTTTTAGGGTGTAAATATCCAAGTATTTACAGCTGGGTATCTCACATTCCGAGATTCTTACCTAATTTAAGCTTAAATGACTGGACTACGTGGGTCAATTTTGTATAAGCCCGAATCTAGACCGAAACGCAGCGTAGACCCTAAAATCCGCACCAGCCTTTTTTTTAACCCGGTGAAATGCATTGCGCACCTTCATCCTGAGAGGGGGTTGTCCCCGAGTGTGTTGGACTGGCCAGCCCTGAACGGGGTGCTATGCCCAAGGGTTTACCTACTAAAATGTTATCTGGCATAGCCTTCACTGACAACACCACCGTTCGGATAGCCTCCATGGGCTCCGCTGAACTTTATAACTTATACAAATATAATATCCCACAAAAAACCAATTTCCTGAAAAAACGTTGCCAAGACGAGTCTACATAGCTTATCATGTGCAAAAGCCCACATCTTATGTACGTAGAGTCAAGATCTTAATCTTATCCTAGAAGAAAAAAAAATCCCTCTCAAACTGTTCCTATCATTTAGCTGCTCGGATTTCATAAATCCCTTTTAACCCTCAGTGCTACGTCCGCTGTGTTCTGGAAAAGACGGGCGTCTTCGACGGAGATAAATACGACCCCGCTAGAACAGCCCTGGTGTTTGCGGGGGAGCGCGCCGGGAGGGTTATGACTGATATTGAGGATCTGGCTGCGAAATGCGCTACGGGACTGAGTGAGTAGCTTTATTTATATGGCTAGCGGTGAAATACTTTTCGCACCTTCACTAGGAGAGGGGGTTCTCTCCCAGTGGTGTGTCGGACTCCCCAGCGGCTGGCGAGGAGATGGTAAATGCCAGCAGCGGCTCCTGGGCGTGGTGCAATGCCCAGGGGGTTTACCGACTAAAACACCGCGGTGTACCTCGTCGCCGTTTGGCGGCGTCATGGGACTCTGACCCAGTCTTCTACTGCCACGACTTAATAATAACTCCTGGAAGCAAATACATACAAATGTATTTGGTAAAATAGGCCATAATGTACCTTTTGAAAAAGCTAGTGCAAGCTTTAGCACTTAAAACCCGTAAAGCTACCGTAAAGTCGTATAACTGGAGCCCTAGGGAGTAACATTGTCTACCCACAAAAAAGCCAGTATGATTTTAAAAAAGAACACTTTTTTAATTACAGGAGATTTAAACTTAATTTGTTTTCATAGTTCAACCGTTCTATTTATTAATAAAAGTCCCGTTGACATTGGTCCAGTAGTTTTGGAGATTAGCGGGAACAAACAGACAGACAGACAAAAAAATTTAATTGTATTTTTTTTAACGGTATCCGATATAGATTCATAACTATTTAGTAAAATCATTATTTTAAAATTACAAACAATCACTTCGATTTTATTTAGATGTATAGATTAACATTCATTATTTAGATGTATAGATGTATAGGTTAACATTCCCTAGATAAATCGTTCGTAAGCTTGTAAAGAGTTTAAACTATGTAAATAATATAACATTTTGTTTCAGAGGACACTTGCAAATGCGAGAGATCTTACAAATATATGAAGTGCCTGATGGAATCTGAGATAAAAGAGTATTTTGCATAATAATGTTAGGACAAAACGAAACAACCATTCTGACCGACGACGACAGTTGATTAATGACTATTTATTTATGTGTAGGTAGATACTTCAATCAATAAAGTGTGAATATAAATCATCATGTTTTCTTTAAAACTCAAAATTAAGTTACAAGTATTTTAGTGGTAAGGGCGTTGCTTGCCATGCGAGAGGTCGCTAGTCTAAACCCCGCAACGTAGGTACCACTGCGTTTTTCAAAATTGAAATTCATAATATGTACTATCGGCAACGCTGGCGGTCGACCACCTATAATAGGGTTTGCTTTAGCCCCGCTACTCACTAGCCAGGTCTGCAGTTTCGTGCTGGGATATAATAGGAGAGGTACAGGATAAGTTTTCAGCTTGCCTAAATACCTACCAAAAAATTCTTGCTAGCTCTCCTACTATTGGAATGTATTCGTAAACAAAGGGTCGAAGTGCTCTTCTATTGGCGGAAATAACTAGTGGGCGGGGCTAATGGCGTTTAAAGAAATCTGTTTGAAAAGTGTACTACCGCCAAAATTCCCGGTTGTATTCGTTTATTCGACACTTCAACGATGAAACCTGCACACCTACGAAAAACTCTTTGGTTGTGTACTCAGTCACAGGTTGATTAAGTACACGATATTTTATTGGCCAAGAAATTCTTGGCCAGCTTGGTTGACTAAGGCCTGATCGCCCTTGTTTAGGTTAGGCCCGTGCCCCAGCAGTGGGGACGTATATTGGGCTGATGATGAATATAAGGATAATTTAATTATGGATATAATAAGTAGTCCAATAGTAAACAATTATGATACCTACTCAGGTCTCATTAATGTTTATAGTGAAAAAAATAATAAATAACAAATGGATGCACTAAACATAAAAAAGACAAGTATGTACAATTGAAAAAGTTTATTCAGAAATCAGAATTGATTGACATATAAAAAATTAAGACTAGCAAACACATCTTACAACTAACAGATCTTTGGAAATAAACCGTTATACATTTATTTTCGGGTAACCAGGTGTCATTTCAAGTCCTAACAATCATCTCGGCACTAATTACTTAGTTTTTGAAAACAACATTAATTAACAAATCTTTAATAGATTTGCTCAAACCCAAAAAAGACATTTTTCTCTTCGAGATACTTTCTCTACTGATCTACCCAAAAGGTCCTTAATAAAATAATACAAACGGAACTTACCAAGTTATTTTACCAACTAACGGGGTATGATAGCAGTATCAGGTAGTAGTTACCATAAAACCAATTTTCTACATAGGTAGGTGCAGTGCTGTACCTAGCCTTATATGCTACCGGTGCGCTTATAAAACTCAATACTAGTCTGGTCATTTGTGCGCTCCTCCTGGGTGCAACCCTGTGTCTGTGGCCCAGGGCTGGGCTAAGGAGAGGGCGCTGGCACCGCCCTAGTTACGGTACTGGGAAATTATTTACTACAAGACACTGAGATCAGAGCTAAGTCGGTAAGTTCCACTTACATCTCTACTTCTAATGGACAGCGAAACTTTTCAATCTGATACTCTTGATTTGACTTCTGTGGGGCTACCATGAGTTTAAAACTTACGCGCTCGATATCGCCTACGTAAATATGTCTATGAAAATCTTGTACAGCGCCGCCTGGTGGTTACGCGAAGAACTACAATCGGCCATATGAAAAAAACAACTCGATAGGTTTTTAACGTACGTAAGTTTACGATAGCCAACTCATGGTAGGCCTTCAGGTGACCCTTATTGTTTGATATTCGATACATTAGTAGCCGTAGTTGATGGCACGGTCTTTGTTGCCAAAGAACGCCTGCCAGACGTCTCCGAGCCAACCTCCTTGGCTGCTACTGCTTGCAGGCTCACTGAAAATAGGAGCAACGATTGATTTTAAAGTTTTAAGTGCAATAATCAGATTAGAGAGTTGATCAGTCCCATTTTATCTTTCAAAGGATTATGATATATGCCAAGATGGGCTAATGAATCATTTGAGGACGCTAATAGACCTAATAGGTAATTTAGGCGAGAATTATTTGTATTATTACCAAACGCTTTTAAAACTACATGACATGAACCTTGGCCTGTTTCCGAATTTTTTAATATTTAAGATTTCCCAGATCACAACAGTTTTTTTAAGCTACATAAGCCACTTAGCAGTGTATTTTTAAATATATCCCTCCATAAAAATATGAAAATATGTAGTATCTTTTAATAAACTGATGGTCTATGTTTTGTGAATAGAGATACTCACGATTTCTTGCAATTGTACATCTGGTTGACTTTCTTCACATCTCCTCGGCTAAGCCCTTCCCTCTGCCCTAGAGTCACTCCGCTGACCTGCAAGTACCAAGCAAGGAAATTCACATTAACATCGTCATAGGCTAAAAATACTCTGTGATTCATCTTATTCAATCCTCTTGCCAGAAGACTGGTCAGAAAAAAAATAAGGTGACTAACTGACTTCAACCATGGCGGCCGATATCAATTGAGATCGACCAAGTGCGCAGGACATATCTAACTGCACAACAAATAGGCGCCTTGACGTCGAGTTGCGGATATCAGCCCGTTGCACCATTACCATTACCATGTTCATGCACTCTCATAGTTCGGTGACGCGGCAATCCGACATCACCACTAAATATCGAGAAGAGGACCACCGGCTTAATTTGATATCCAAAGCACTATCGTGCATCTGCCTATTTCCTGACTCCGAGCTGACCAATTTCTTAAGAGGAAAACGCAAACAAATGTAATTCAAGACTCCAGTTTCAAAGCTGGATTATCTTAGTCCTTGCTACCAATTGACCAACGAGGTTAGTTTAAGGTCACCCTGGTTGCAATGAACACCATATATACACTTGTATGAAGGACAAGAAAAAGCGTCGATGGCCGAGTGGTTAGGGTCGTTGCTTGCCATGCGAGAGGTCTCCAGTTCAAACCCCGGTACCAATGTGTTTTTCAAATTTGAAATTCATATGTACCATCATTTGACGCTTTACCGGTGAAGGAAAACATCGTAAGGAAACCAGCACACCTGAGAAATTTTTCAACGGTGTGTGAAGCCATGTCAGAGGCCTACGGGCGGTTTAAAAACTCTGACACCAGGTTGTTCATCAAACATACGATGAGAAGAAGGACAAGAACTCAAGAAGCATCATCTTACCTTAGGTTCAATAGTTTTCTTGTTGTTCCTCGAAAACGCGTATTCCGAGTAATGCATCACGCTGTTGTAGTCATAGGTCACTCCAAAGTCATCCGTGTTCTGTTTCTCTGCTTTCTTGAAGTTGTTCTCGGTTCCTGGAACACAAACAATCCATGTTATCAAGACAAAGAAAGAATTTGTCAATGCAACAAATTCTCTTCTTTCATTCTTACAACCCGCAAGAACCCGGGACTATAGGAAGTATGGAAAATATGAGCTGGAAGGGCTTTCCATGCCAGAATGCTACGGGTAAACAAACGACCAGTGGCAGATTTATCAGCAAGTTGAGCTGGAAGTTAAAGATAAATCCACCATTTTTTGGATAATGGAAGGTTGCTACTAGCTGTACTAGGATACCATAATCGAGGAAGAGTTAGCTGCAGTTAATCAGTGGGGCTACCATGAGTTTAAAACTTACGCGCTCGATATCGACTACGTAAATATGTCTATTAGTATAAGATCCCGCTGCAAAATGACTACGTTCATACTGTGGTTAATGAAACTACATTTTTTCCATATTTACATGAATAGGAGAATATACTTTCAAGAAGCTGCCAATCGAAAAGTGCCCGCAAGTAATTTTATTTAATATAATGTTAATTAATTTTTGGAAAAAAATTTCGTTCACTTATTTGCTTGATGAAATATCATCCATTTCAAAGCAGTGAACGTAAAAAGTAGGGAAAACTATGGTTGCCGCTGCCCTTTTGGCCGCAACCTCATCGCAGCCAGGTATGAACAGGTATAACTTTGTAATACTTTTTCGTTCATGACGTATATTGATAATTTTAATATGAAATGAAAGCTTATTTTTCTAAGTATGATTTATTATGAGGTTGCCTTTGGAAAAGTGACCGCAAATAGAGTTGCCAGCTTTTAAAAATGCTAAAATAAAAAAAGTGAATGACAGTGAGCGCACAACGTTGCTTGCTAAACAAGGATGGCGAATGCCAGCTGTATTCGTGTTCAAAGCTATTACGCAGGCGTCAACGAGAGATATGAACTGCAGTAGGAACTAGTCGTTTAATGATCCATATTTATATCACAGTTACGTGTCCAACTTAACCTCCCATCGTGAAAATAAGTACCTGGTACTTAGACAGAATGAAAATACCAATGTCTTAGTGCATTATTTTGCGAATACAGCAGGCCGAACATTCATGCAGATGATCAGAAATAATCTCCATTCTGCCTAAAAGTATTGAAGTATATTATATATCCCTTAAATGCATGTTGTATTATTTTGGTTATATAGCTAATTGTACTTATTTTCACGATGGGAGGTTAAGTTGGACACGTGACTGTGATATAAATATGGATCATTAAACGACCAGTTCCTACTGCAGTTCATAATTATCTCTCGTTGACACCTGCGTAATAGCTTTGAACACGAATACAGCTGGCATTCGCCATCCTTGTTTAACAAGCAACGTTGTGCGCTCACTAACATTCACTTAATTTTTATTTTAGAATTTTTAAAAGATGGCAACTCCTAGTTGCAGTAACATTTCCAAAGGCAACCTCATAATATCATACTTAGAAAAAATAAGCTTTCATTTCATATTAAAATTATCAATATACGTCATGAACGAAAAAGTATTACAAAGTTATACCTGTTCATACCTGGCTGCGATGAGGTTGCGGCCAAAAGGATAGCGGCAACCATAGTTTTCCCTACTTTTTACGTTCACTGCTTTGAAATGGATGATATTTCATCAAGCAAATAAGTGAACGAAATTTTTTTCCAAAAATTAATTAACATTATATTAAATAAAATTACTTGCGGGCACTTTTCGATTGGCAGCTTCTTGAAAGTATATTCTCCTATTCATGTAAATATGGAAAAAATGTAGTTTCATTAACCACAGTATGAACGTAGTGATTTTGCAGCGGGATCTTATACTATATGAAAAACATGTACAGCGCCGGCTGGTGGTTACGCGAAGAACTACAATCGGCCATATGAAAAAAACAACTCGATAGGTTTTTAACGTACGTAAGTTTACGATAGCCAACTCATGGTAGGCCCTCTGAAAGGCATATTACCCGGCTTTATGTTGTTGTATCTAACGGTGACGAAGTCGTCTCTCTCCGGTCGGGACTGCTCGTGCATGAAGCCGACCGCGTGGAGCAGCTCATGAAGAACTGTACCCTTCTTGCTGACGCAGCCAGGAGTTTGCAGGTTCACCTCCTGGCGACCGCCTGGGGATGAGAACAGGTGAAGATGAGAAGAGGAGACCAGTAACTTTCAGATGATTAAATATTAGTCTTTATTAGGAGGATATTAGGTTAGCCGAAACGTCGGGCATTAAGTAACTATGTATTTACTACTCCTTATATCGCGGGAAGACAAATAAAGACTAATTTTAGTGTAATGGAACGCGAGAGTTTAACATTTTATGAAGATTCGTTTTGAAAAATGTTAGAACATTTACTAAGTTACTCTTAGCACACGAAGTGGTTCATGTTTACTGTGCTGTGCGTGTATATTTGGCGTTTTCTTTATCTGCTTCGGTGGTCTATTAGTAGCAAGCGTTGGGTAGGGACCCAGAGGTCCCCGGTTCAAGTTCGGGGTCGGGCGAAAATCGTGTCCGATTTTCTGTTAACAAATGACTCAGCCCGGAGTCAGGAAGTTAGCGCACGCCCGTGACTCGGAAAGCACGTAAAGCGGTGGTCCTGTGTTGGATTTCTCGTCGGTCATATCGGATTGCCGTCTCACCGAACTATGAGATTAAGAGAACAGACATTGCACTTGTGTTTTCGCGAACATCGGCCAATAACAGCGGTAGCCCATGAAAACATTGATGCTTTACGCCGAATATGACATGTCCAAGTCATATAGAAGTAAATACTTTCCTGCTGGGCTGGTCGTTCCTCCAAACCTATCCACTGTTTTTTTTTTTCTACCAAACCAAAAGCCCCATACCGATCCTGCCAACGCTGGACCAGCACCCAGTGTTCTGGCTCCTGATGGAGATGTAGTCAGCCTGGCCCTTGTAGGGCACGAAGCGGAGGCAGGTCAATCGGTGGTAGTCAGCGATGGCCTTCATGATGAGGTCGCGTTGCTGCTGGTCTGAAAACGAAAAAAAAACTACTAGTATTCATCATTCACCATCTTGTGTAATACTTACTTAATACTTATACTTGGTTGGCTTGGAGTAGCCTCGTCATCATCACCGGACTTGCGGGGGAGCGGATGGCTCCCACCCCTAAGTACCAGGTTGGCGTGTGTAACTCCCGGATACCGAGTTACAGAAGGCACAACGGCTCTATACCTTATACATATTATCAAGGATTATAAAATGAAGTACTACGCGTAGTAACAATTATGATGGGAATACTCACTGTAATACCCCTCAATGACGTAAGGTATGATCCCGTTCGGCCACCGGAAGGTCTGCCCGCTGATGCCGTTCCTGCCAGCAGCAGCTGGCATCAAGATATCCCCCTCCGCATACTCCCCCATCTCCTCAGGGTTCATCAGGGAATCCTCGGACCAGGAGGACAGAGCATCACCTGGAAAAAGGTTGAATATAGCGTCTGATAGAGTTAGATGTCCTGAAAGAAAGTCCTTTAGCATATCGTCTGATGGGACGAGATGGAACCTTATCCTACTCATTTGCTAGACGTTATGTGTTGGCCTGGAAAGTTCTTGAACATAGCGGCTGATAACAGGATATTATGCAACTCTATCATACTCATTTACCTATCTCTCATCGGAGAAAGGCGTGTGGGTCTGACCCAAACGTCTGGTCTAAACATGGAACTAGCCAATAAAAACTGCGAAATCACCATATCGCTTGATAATGACATCATGGAAAAGTAGTTGTACCAAGCTACCATAACATAGCACGTGTTTAAGCAGCTCTAAGATTCGGATTCCATAATGATTAATCTTATGAAATACCTACCTACATTACAGCCAGTTTTAGGTTCTAAGTATGCAACCCACTTATAAGGCGCAGTATTAAGTCATCAAACGTTTATCGCACATGTGTTTTGACAGCCGATAGACCCGTTCAACCGATAACCGGATCGAGATCTTGACACATGTTTCCTCCAACTTCCTCCAATTTATGACACCTTGGTACAACGATAAGTGTTGTATAATTAATTTTACGGCTAATGTTTCGGATATTTACGGCTTTTCGGGTCTAGGTCGACACCGCTCATCACTTAATCATGTTTTGAAGTCGATTTGTTTTACAGCCCTTTCTTTATAGGCAGATACGTACTTAACGATTTGAAGCCCAGGGTCGTTTGACTTTACAGTCTTAGTAAGTAAAGATAAAGAAAGAAATTTTATGTACAAAAATCTTCAAAGAAACGTCGTTATCTAGCTTATGAGATGAAAAGGCCTGTGAAGTATTTTATTGACAAAAAGCTGGCCCTTACACACGAGTTAGTAGAGTAGTAATAATAATCCAGGCGCCTAAACGGTCGGTATCGAATATGTAATTGAATAATAGCGACCGATCTTCCCGCATTTGGCCAGGGTGGTTGACTAAAGCCTTACAACCCTCGTTAAGGGTAGGCCCGTGCCCCTAGGTAGTGTAACTATTTGAAATTTTTATGTATTAAACCTTCAAAGAGGTAAAAACTGCGATTGAATTTTCGACAAATGTGTCAAAGGGGTCCATATTGACTCACCTAAAGTTCTTTATCCGAAATTGATCTTCCGAACGGTTTGTAATCCGAATGATCACTCCTCCTAAAATGTTTCATCCTAAAGTTTTTATTCATACTATTTGTAGCGCTACCGTCGATGTTCTTAACACACATGTTTCCGAAAAATTGTAATCAATAAAATCGTTATATAATAATAATAATAATAAATTCTTTATTTCAATTTGGTTACATTAACAATAACAGTGGCTGATACCTCCTTTTAAGCATATAATTGCCTGTGTCAGGAGGCACCGCTCTTCGATATATATTGCAAAATAACATAAGGAAAACAGATATGAACATTACATTTTATAAAAGTTGAAATTGAACATTAGAAATACAAAATTAATGTTATGACAGCGCATTTGAAAGTGACAGCTAGTGCATGTGGTGTGGTGTGTATATTTATGTGCGCGCGTGTGTATGTGTGTGCGTGTGCGTGTGTGTGTGTATGTGTGTGTGTGTGTGTGTGTGTGTGTGTGTGTGTGTGTGTGTGTGTTTGAAAGAATGCATTGTGTGAATAAATTAAGATAATGTTTCAAGTATTCTCTCAGTCTCGTCATAATTTTTAAGCTGAATCCATTTCGTTAATACTTCCTTACACTCATGATAACACTTGCTATAGATGCCTAGTTCTTTATTAACTGAGTTATAGAGAAAGGCCGCTCGATAATTATATTGTCTTTTGGCAAATAGAGATTTAGTTTTAGGCAGTTTTATGACTTTATCCTTTCTTCTTTTACCCAATATGTTTGGATCGTAGGTGACTGACTTATGCTTTTTTAATATTAATTGAGTTATGTATAACTGACGAACTGTGAGAAGGGAAGATTCTTTATATAGTGATTCAGTTGGGAATCTCATATTCTTAAAATACATAACCTTGATAAGTCGGCGCTGGGCACGCTCCACTTCGAGAAAACGAGACTTCGCTGCACCTCCCCAGATAGAAATGCAGTATACCAATATCGACTGAGCTAGTGACATGTAAATCTCATTTAGTAAATTTCTATGTGGAAGTTGCCCCCCAGCCACCACTCTTGGCACTACATGTCTGAGTGTTTTGAAGATCCATGTTAATTTTCTAACTCTATTTACCACCGACTCAAGATGCAGGTACCAAGACAGTCGCTGGTCCACAACAACCCCTAGATATTTAGTGTGCGACACCTTTAACAGATTTGGACAGCTACATTTCACATCCGACAATACTGTCAAGTCTTCATCGCAATTGTGTAATTTTATAGAAAAATCCTTACTTGGTTGTGAATCATTATATATGCTAAAACATATGAAGTTGGTCTTGGTCGTATTAAGAGTTAGAATATTACTTTGTAACCATTCATTAATATCCTTCAGTCCACGCTCCGCACAAATCCTAGCATCACTCCAAGACTCGCCAGAGAAAACCACTGCGGTATCATCAGCATAAGAAACGATTTTAGCTCCATTTATCAGCATACCACAGAGATCATTTATATAAATGAGGAAGAGTGTGGGACCAAGGACACTGCCCTGTGGGACGCCGAATAAGACCTCTGCCTCCTCACTCAAACAATCCCCAAGTTTGACTTGCTGCTTTCTATCGGATAAATAGCTAGTAAATAGGGCAAGTGGAGTTCCTCTAATACCAATTTTCTGTAATTTGTGAACAAGTATGGGGACAGAAACGGTGTCAAATGCCTTCTTTAGATCTAAAAATACAGAGATGCATTTCCTTTTATTTTGCAACTGTTCTATGACAAATGAGCTGAGTTCTGAAATAGCATCTTCCGTAGATCTACTTTGCCGAAATCCAAATTGGTATGGTGATAATATATCAAACTTATCTAGGTAGTTTAAGAGTCTTACATTGAGAAGTTTTTCAATAATTTTGGATATCACAGGCAACACCGAAATAGGCCTGTAGTTACTGATATCGTCCCTGTCCCCACTCTTGTACACCGGTGTAATGATGGCACGTTTCAAAGCTGATGGAAAAACTCCAGTGGCAAAGCAGAGGTTTGCAAGATGCGTGATAGCTGGAGTTACGTCATTACTGGCCAATTTTAAGAAAGCAGTTGGAATGCCGTCCCAACCCGGAGCACTCTCTGTTTTTAGGTTCATAAGAATGTTATACACCTCTTCATGATTAGTATCGAGCAGGACAAAGCTCTTTAATTGAGTCTGAGACCCGAATACACTATACGGTATGGATGTAACTGGTAAGTTTAACTGATTATGTAGTATATTTTCAGCTAGTTGTTTACCAATGTTTGCAAAGTAATTATTTGAAAAATTGGCTGATTCTGTTGGAGTTGATTTTATGTAAAGCAACTCGGCATTTGTACTATTATTATTATTGGTATATGTGATAGATTTTATATTTTTCCATAATAATTTAGTATTTTTTACACTATTTGTTATTAATTGTCTTTCGTAATCTCTTTTCAATTTTTTTATAATTTTATTACAATAATTCCGATATCTAATATATGAAATCTTTAATATTTCATTAAAAGGTTCACTACGAGCCTTTTTTTGGAGTTGATTGCGGTTCCTTATGCAGCGCAAGATTCCTGGAGTGATCCACGGTTTGATGATACGTAGTTTTCTGGGAGTGGTGCTTCGGGTAGTGTGCAATTTTATTGACTCCGTTAATTTATGAACCAAAACCATCAATTACTGCGGTTGGATCATCACAGTATAGTAATTCAGCAATATTGGATTGTTTCAAATATTCTAGTGCCTTGTCAAAGTCGATCTTATTCTTAGTTTTAAGTTTGTTAGGTTTAACTTTTATTTTTGATAGACATAATAGTGTAGTAAAAATGATCTGTTATTGTTGTATGGAGAACTGCTATCGTAGCTAACAATTTCGTTCTCTTAATTTTGAGCATAATATGATCCAAACAATGTTTCTCTCGTGTAGGAATATAATGACCTGCTAATATACCATGCGCAGCTAAAGTGTTTAAATAATTTGTTCTATTTCTTTGTTCATGTAAAGGTTCATTTAGTTTGAAATGTATGTTAATATTTATATCACCAGCTAGTATAATGTTTCTATTATTTGATTTTAGTGTATCCATATGAGCGTCTAGCGAATTAACAAAGTTGTCTGTGTTACTGTTTGATGGGGATCGATATATGCATAATACGGTATTATTTAGAATATCTAATTGTAAGCAAGATGCCTGTAATAATTTAATTTCTTTAATATTATGTTTTAGCGTGCTCTTGGAATAAACTACAACTCCGTCATTTTGATTAAGCTGGTACGTAGTAGAATAGGCACAGTAACCAGGTAGTTGCGGGATAGGCTTCTCAGGGGTGAGTCTGCACTCCGTTAGAACAATTACATCAACATCGAGTTTAAGGTCTGATAATGTTATCACAAAGTCATCAAAGTTCCGGTATATGCTGCGTATATTTTGTGATATTAAGGTAAAGTCTGAATTCCCTACACTTACATGATTTTTTAAATCTTTTACTTCACATTCGAATGAATTTGCTATTTCTAGATTATCTATATCTTTAAGGGTTTCCTTTGCATTATTCATAATGATTAGTGTCAGTATAGACGACGTATGTAGAATCTGAGAGTATTACTTGTAAATATGTGTAGGCAACCGTTATACTTAGCGATATTTTGTATTGAAGACTGTTTATATAAAGATAGATTTGTATGCGGACCTGTACTATTGTCACATTAATATATAGGTGAGAGAATATTTGTGTGCTTATAAGTATTTGGTATATGATTTTTTTATGACTTGTGTGTAATTTTTTGTGTAATAAGTAAAAAGTTATGTGTAAGAGTTTTAGTAGTGTAAGGGTGTTATTGTATGTATATGTAAGTATTGTGTGTAATGTGTAGATGAAGAGTAAATGGTGCAGTACAACAATGTACGCGCTTTTAAACATAAACAAGATAAAAATACTAATATAGTTGGTTATGACGCACCATGATACATGTATACAGGATGCATTCATATTCCTTATTAGTCAATCCTCGAGAAGGAGCTGATGAGCTTGTTCTTCACTTCGGATCTGGATGATTGGAGCTTGTTCATTCTTCCGAAGATATACTTTTCCAAAGGATGTCCAGCAAAATTTGTAGCTTTTTGAGCGTGCTACATCTCGAGCTAGAAAATGTAATCGAGAGGCCTTGGGAGTCAGATGCTCTGATATAAACACAGGAGTATCTTCCTGTGTTTTACAGCCTAAATGCTTTGCACATAACTTGGTCTTAGTCTTGAAGTTGAATGATCTTGCCATTTTGAGGAAATCTGTTTTTAAAATGGCGGAGTTGGTCTCCATGATAATGGGGGTATTTCTGTGATCAGCGGTTTTCCCTCTTACCCTGTATATATCCTTGATGTCGTTTTTCGTGATCTGGCAGCCTATGTTCTCGCCGAGACATATTGCCATGTCAATTAAATCAAGTTTATTTTCTTTGTCCTTTTTTGGGACGTTTTTTATTTCGATATTCGATTTCCGGCTTCCGGCCTGCAAGTCTTCAACTTTGTTCTCAAGGAATAAAATGTACTGCCTATCTTGCTTTAATTCATTTTCCAAGACTCCCATTTCCTTTTTGAGCTCATCGTTTTGTAGTGTTAGGAAGGCGATTGAGCTTTCGATGTTCTGATTGGTATTTTTAATTTCATTGAGCGTTGACTTAAGGTCGTTTATATCATCTCTCTGAATACCTATGTAGTGCATTAATAGCTCTCTCATCTCCTTTTTGAAGTCGCTCAGCTGCTCGTTCAATTGGACACCGATTTGATGATCCTGTCTGTGCGGTCGTTGAGACACAAAATTAGGCGGTGTCGTCTCATTTCCATTATCCGATATACAGATAGACATTTCTGGATCCGACAAGTTAGCCAAATCGGTATTCTGCCTTTTATCGCTCATTGCGTAAATGCAAGGCAACAAACGAAAGCAATAAAACAAACAAAAAGTTAGCAAATCGTAGCAGTGACGCAGTACCGTATCACAGTCACAGAATCGTAGCACTGCTGCAGAATCGTAGCAATCGTAGAAGGGGTCTTGTGTAGCACTGATGACGAAGTGATTTGTTATGGAGCGCTGTAGCAATGTTGCGGCTAATTTCGCCGCGGCTGCTCACTGCTTACTGGCACAGTTGCAACAAGCGCAGACCGCGATGTCAGCGATCTCAATAGGACGCCGGTTCAAATCTGGGTCGGGCACAAAAAGTGATTCAACTCACGGTGACGATCCGCGACACAAGGGCGCTCCGGAGACAACATGCGCGGCACCAGCAGCCAAACAAAAACAGGGCGAAGTCCGGGGGCGTAGCTCCAAGACAACTTATCAAATTCAAAATTCCAAAATCAACAGCGTAACACGTCCACTCTGTAGCAAGGCCGAGGGCGAAGAGGGTTAACATACAATATTAAAGCTCCAACTGTTTTTTTCCTAACTTTTTTATCCCTAATTTTTTATACTTAAATGAAAGAAAATCATAAAATACGACTGATGTACGGTTATGTTTATGATCTTTTTCGTTTTCGATTCGTTTCTGGCACTTCGCCGGCCGCTACCGCGGCACGCTCGCTTCGCTCGCTCGGCTCGTGCGTTGTGTGGCCATAGTTCCAACCGAACCTAAACCAAGAACTATAAATATGACCGGAACAAAAAAGGTATGACTTTCGATAAAAGTGTAAAAGATGGTTATATTGACAAAATATAGGAAAAGAAATATTAGTAGGTATAATAGATGTTTATTGCTACCGAAATTATGAAGTTGAATGATTCGGAATTAAAACATTAGAGACAAAGTAGTTAGGAATGGTGATTGTTAGGATAAAAAACGTTAGGAAGAAAATTTTCGGAGTTACAATTTTCGGAGTTGAAAATTTAGATGAACTTTGGCGCACCCGTGTCAAAGGCTTAGATCACCTGTGTTACGCAAAAATTTGTATCAACCAAATATGGTGCCGTGCCTTAATGTCCACTCCATACATTTCGTATAATGAGCGCACTTGTATACCAAAAATCTATGATGCCCATAATATTGGTATTCTGGGCATCAACCGGCAAAGTTGGCCTTGCCGTTTTTAAGGAGACAGTTCCCATCATTTACTTTTTTCTTATTTCCCGTCAATTTATTATTGAAACAGGATTACCTACTAAGTCAATTTAAATTGTTTTTTAATTGAAAAGCAAAAAAACAATTAGCGTAATGAAAAATGGTGCATCCCCGGTTGGGGGATTTTGTTAATGAACAAGGCCATCATCTCTACATAGTATAAAGCAAAGTCGCTTCTCGCATCTGTCTGTATGTTTGAATCTTGAATAAACTACGCAACGGATTTTAATGGGTTTTTTTTAAATAGATAGAGGGATTCAAGAGGATGGATTTTATGTATACTATACCCGATTTTAATAGGTAGTGGGAAGTACGTACATTTCACAGCGGATAATAATATCAAAGGTTGGCTACCGATTGAAATATCATCCTGTATCAGGAGAGGGGAAAATCAAAATATTGAGCATTCTGAATCACCACGGTAAGAATGAATTAATTTACCATCCACAGATTAACATATTAAACAAACATAAAAAAGTATATAAAAATGATATAATAAACATAATTATAAAAAAATACTTACCACTTTCGTTATTCGGCGAACCATAAGCTTGCGAGCCCAGATACGATATATCAGCTGCATCACCGTTGCCATCGATACCATTTTCGTACAAATCATCTGGACCCAATCCGAAAAATGCGTCAATATCGTTATCACTTATTGGTACTGCGTTATAACCAGTTATTAGAAGAAATAAAAACATTATGCTTAAAGCCATCTTGACCATTTTTTGTTATTAAAAAAAATACTTCTTTAATTTTTTGAACTAAAATTATTTAGTTTAAAAAAAAAAGCTTGATTTTCTTTGCCCAAGAGTACCAGGCTGCTAGAAGTCCCCTGGAAGTGTGCTCAGTATGGCGGCAAGTGAGTATTTATATGAACCGCGGGACAGTCATAGGGTAAACACATGCAAGGTTCGTTCATCCTACTTGATACGGGATGTGAGATATTATGTAAACTAATCGATAAGGCAGGCCTTGTGTATTTCGGTTTGAATGTATACCAAAAAGTTTTTGTTTCCGTTTTTGCGTAGGTACCTTTTAGATTGATAAATGGGCCCTTGCGATACATTTATTCATAAGGGAAATTCATTTATATATAAAACATCTGCTGTTAAAATCCATCTACACATTGCCAAAAAAATATTAGATCCCTATGCTTTTTTTTCCTAACTGATATACTCGCGAGGATGGCGGATGGCTCTCACTCCTAATATGTAGATAGGTACCTACTTATGCGTATGCTGCATAAGCAAAAGCATCTATCATAAAGCAGAAATTTATTCAGCAGTCAACTTTGAGACTCCATCTTCCTTACTTCTGTTCTTCAAGGCGTCTTTCGTCTAATATGCACTTACTACTTAAATCATCATGAGCCCATATACGTCCCCAATGCTGGGGCATGGGCCTACCGTAATCTAGGGTGGCAAGGCCTAAGTCAACCACGCTGGCCCAAGTGCCGGTTGGTCGACTACAAAACCTTAGAATTTCTTCATAGGTATGCAGGTTTCCTTCACCATTAAAGCTACTTTTACTAATTAATTGATGTCACTGAAATACAAGTATATTTTTGGCGTATTGGAGGACTACGTATTATTTATATCTTGAGGTGGTAGGCATGTCCGTGAAAATATGATGTGCTGTAGGAATTTCTTTAGAATATAATCATTTGGTAAAGTAGAGAAAATTGTACTGCATCGTGACTTTATTATCATGTGAGAGCCAGAAAATGTACTTACCTATGCGTGGCACATTAACATTACTCCCTTACTGCGTAGAGTATAAATGCAGTTAAAAATGCGTCCTTTCTCAGGCTATCTTTACCAATATCAGATTTCATTTACATTGATTAAAGTTTACTAACTTCAGCATTAACGCTTACCTAATAGACCAATTCAAGTTCTAACTAATAGAGTTTCTTTGGCATTCATATTAGTAGTAAGGTATCAGGCATAACACTTGTGTTCGTCTAGTGTTCCCGGAAAAAAAAGGAACATATGTTCAATAGTGTTTTTGTTTCGTAAAGAATATCAAAATTATGAAAAGCCTAATGTTATCAAAATATTTAACATTAAATAATGCTAGTTACATAATTATTACGAAAAGGAAAAGATAACAATATCCTTATCGTCCGAAGACTGCAAGGCTACAATCTCGGAAGCGCGCTGTGTGCAGCCTCTGATACACAACGATTTACTAACCTTCAGTGGTCAGGCTTATTCTGACTAGTTCCTGAAAAATATTTATTTTTCCGTGTATGAAACAATATTGAACATTTTTGTAGCCGGAAAATTTTGGAAAAGTTGCGTTTCGATTTTCATGTAAAGAACGTAGCACGCATATCCACTCGTAAACGGAGCGTACTTATAGTAAACGTATAATTAACTCGGGCTTTCAGTGGGGCTACCATGAGTTTAAAACTTACGCACTCGATATCGCCTACGTAAATATGTCTATGAAAAACTTGTACAGCGCCGGCTGGTGGTTACGCGAAGAACTACAATCGGCCATATGAAAAAAACAACTCGATAGGTTTTTAACGTACGTAAGTTTACGATAGCCAACTCATGGTAGGCCCTCAGTGGGGCTACCATGAGTTTAAAACTTACGCACTCGATATCGCCTACGTAAATAGGTATGTCTATGAAAAACTTGTACAGCGCCGCCTGGTGGTTACGCGAAGAACTAAAATCGGCCGTATGAAAAAAAACAACTCGATAGGTTTTTAATGTAAGTAAGTTTTCGATAGCCAACTCATGGTAGGCCCTCAGTACCAACATATTCTGTGTATGAAACTCCGTACTGCAACGCACGCTAAGCGGAATCGTAACGGAATTCAAGAGAATAAGGGGTAAGTGTATTATTGTTTACAAGAATATTATGTGATTTAAACTAAATGTAAATAGGTACCTATAAGATTTTCGAAAGGGGAACCTTTATTTCATTTTTGTACCTGAAAAAAATTGGAAAGATTGCGTTTGATTTTCACGTAAGTACCTAAAGGTCGCACTTAGCTCACATATTACAGAACGGAACGTAAGCAATTTAATTAATCCTCTTCACATAAAAAAGAGGACAGTAGTATTACCTACGGTAACGAAGTAAAGTCTGTAGTCGTCAATAAAAAATAGCATGTAATATTTTGCTAGCATATCGAGGATTTCTCATATTTCCGAATAAAGAAAATATTCATATCAATGGATAATTATTTTTCGTCGCTACCGAGCTCGTAGAAAAACTATGAACCATCCTTATTAGCAAACTCTAAGTTCAACAAACTCCTAATTACTACGACGAAGACGGTTATCTTGAGCAGCAACAACCTAGGTTTACGATCTTCTACAATTAATAGGGGTCCCCTATTTAGTCTAGGTGGGCAATAGTGTAAATTGTGCTTCGAGCAATAAAGATGACTTTTATGATTCGAATGAGTGGCGAATTGACCAAAAATGTATTGAAGAGGCTATTGACACCACAAAGGCTTTTTTTAATAAGTTCCTTGCCTTATTATCTGTTTAGAACATTGTACTATAGTAGTTGAGTTCATACATTCATCTAACATATTCAACAGCACAAATATTTTTTTCATTGTTTTTTAATTAGTACGTATTATTAATGTTTCTGGCTTCCCGCTCAATTCAGACTTTTGAAGGTGTCCGTCTGAACCACTGGACCAAACGAGATATTTGGATGAGACCATGTGCACTATTTAATACCTTTTTGCTACTATTTGATACCAATCATGAAATATTTGGTACCTGTATATTAATATCATTATTATATAAATTAAATGGCCAGTCATTCTGACGTCAGGTTGACTGACCACTTTTGAGTTTTCATAGTTTTAGCGTTATATTTATCACTTTGTCAATGTAGTTATTTAGTACCTATTTGCTACCTTAACATATATTTTTAACACAATTTTGGGAAGCTTCCCTAAAAAGTTATCAATAAAATCATTCAAACGCCTGCACATAATTTACAAATTTTTATGTCAGAATAATTGCTAGTAACTTTTTTGTAGGCGCTCTGTAGCTTATGAACGAGTTGTCGTTGAATAGCTATAGTGCTTCAGATATTTTGTATTTATATAATTTCAAGTAATTTAGAATGTGCCTGCGTACTCACATATTATTGGGGGCGCATTTTTTCACATAATTTTTTAAGTCATAACATTGGAAGTCCGAAAATGTTTCTCATAAAATTTTAAATCATAATCATCATTCTTCACAAAAAAATTATTCCTACATTTTGCAAATCATAATTATTGAAATTCATAATATCACTAATCATTATCATTGACAGTTTGTGTTCATGTTCTTAGTAACATCATTATTCATTAAAAAGCAATAATATGATCATTAAATATGATGAAGAAAAAATCGTATTTAAAATTATTCTTGGTAGAAACAATATGAATAAAGAAATTATGATCATTAACTGTTATGAGCTCCGATGTTAGGAAAAAAATTATGAACAAAAAAGTATGACAAACAAATTAGGAGTAACAAAATTATGATAAATTATTGGGTTCTAGTTCACTTTTGTTGTTTGTGGCGTTATAAATATTGTTAAAACGGCTCATAACAGTTAATGATCATAATTTCTTTATTCATATTGTTTCTACCAAGAATAATTTTAAATACGATTTTTTTTCTTCATCATATTTAATGATCATATTGCTTTAATTGCACAAACTGTCAATTCCTATAATCGCAATTAATAAAAATAATTTTATTAGTAAGTGGTAGGACAGACAAGACTACGTGCAGTCGGTTTTGCCGCGATTCGTTTCTGTCACGTTAGTTTTGTAGCAAAATAATGCCTATTTTGGACCATTTCAATACAACCATTTAATTTATTTATACCAAGCACTTAAGGCGTACTCTCATTTTTATATAACCTTTTATAATTCATAAGAGTATGATTAGTGAAATTATGAATTTCAATGATAATGATTAGTGATATGTATTATGAATTTCAATGATTATGATTTGCAAAATGTAGGAATAAATTTTTTATGAAGAATGATGAGTATGGTTTAAAATTTTATGAGAAACATTTTCGGACTTCCAATGTTATTACTTAAAAAATTATGTGAAAAAATGCGCCCCCAATAATATGTGAGTACGCAGGCACATTCTAAATTACTTGAAATTATATAAATACAAAATATCTGAAGCACTATAGCTATTCAACGACAACTCGTTCATAAGCTACAGAGCGCCTACAAAAAAGTTACTAGCAATTATTCTAACATAAACATTTGTAAATTATGTGCAGGCGTTTGAATGATTTTTATTGATAACTTTTTAGGGAAGCTTCCCAAAATTGTGTTAAAAATATATGTTAAGGTAGCAAATAGGTACTAAATAACTACATTGACAAAGTGATAAATATAACGCTAAAACTATGAAAACTCAAAAGTGGTCAGTCAACCTGACGTCAGAATGACTGGCCATTTAATTTATATAATAATGATATTAATATACAGGTACCAAATATTTCATGATTGGTATCAAATAGTAGCAAAAAGGTATTAAATAGTGCAAATGGTCTCATCCAAATATCTCGTTTGGTCCAGTGGTTCAGACGGACACTTTTGAAGGACCGATAGTCAGGCCGATTTAAATTTGTATGAAATATTACACCGACCATTTCTAAGAACTTAGTAGTCGATTCGCTCGAAATTAATTCGCCCGAACGTGCGAAACGTCCACTATCAATAATATTTTTTTTAGTAAGCGTTTCACAAGGATGAATTTTAATCGCTCGCGAACCGACCCCTTTAAAAACTAGTACCTAAGTACTATGCGATATAACTTCATCCATGCAAAACGCCTACTAAAAAATCTTATTATTGTGAAAAGAATTTCGTGCGAATCGACTACGAAGCCTATCAGTAAGTACGATTTTTTTCTCCGACAAAAAATCTCTCACCGATTATCGGACGTGGCATCCTTAACCTTTTGAACGCCACTCCTGACAACATCCCACAAATATAAACTGAATATCCAGACTACTTATATTTACAAGTTTCTGGCAGATATGATGCAAAAGTTCCTTAATCATTCGTCCTCTGCGATTACATGTACACCTTCGCAGATTTTAATCAGTTTTTATAAGAAGCAATGTAGTTACGTGTCAGACTATGTATAACTGCTGCTCGATTCTAACTTGTAGTCTGATAAGATACACCAGGGGACGAAGAATAAAAGACATGAGTAAATATGTATTTTTTGTGTATTTCTAACATATTATAACTTTATACACTACGTCATTTTTATTTACATGAGCATTTTTGCTTCACAATATTATTACATTTAAAATAAATTTCTCTCTTTATTATATTATTTTTACATATTTCCATTCAACCTATTCATTAGGCATAGTGACAAAAATATTACTATCAGTTCAAAAAGCATTTTTTAAACAAATACAGCTTTTTTGAAAATATATTTTAAAGCAAAAAAAATAGACATAAAAACTAAATCGACGGAGCGGGCTCTATTATAAAATTGTAATAAAAAATGTGAATTAAAAACATATTTTACAATAATAGACAGTTAGGTACGTAACATTCAAAAGTATTTGGCTAGGTAAGTCGATATTACATTAACAAACATGTATTAAAGGCTAAATTAGGTGACACATCAAAATTTAGAATAAAAACAAGGTCACAGCCAACCGTAAGTATACCAGAATAAGATTAATGTTAAATAAAGATTTGTTAAACTTACATAAATACATAGATAGTCACATAAATAAACAGGACAGGCGTTGTGTTAACATAAAGTACTTATGTATTTTATATTATAAATAAATTAACGGACACATAACAATAATATTTTGAATAAAATTATAAATGTTACCGATAAAGACAATGTTACAATCCATTGACTAACACATTTTACAAGTAATTTGTGTATTTTGGCTTGTGTTCAATGTCCTCTGTCCATATTACTCTATATAAACATTAAACACTTACATACATAAACAATAAAAAAATATGTGATAAATTATATTATCCAGTGATGTTCAAAATGATTTAAACATCTATATTTCTTTCATTTAATTGTAATGTTCAAATACATTTTGACTAGTAATAAGATGACAATGAGGGTTAACGCGTATAAGAAATTTACTAGATGGCGATACGCAGGCGTGAGTTCCATCTGCAGTATGAAATTATTTTTTTGACGTGACATTGACTGTTATGTCAATATTCAACATACATGTGGCAGTTGGACCTCACGCCTACGTATTGCCATCTAGAGAACTCCTCACACGCGTGAACCCTCATTAAAATTATATAAATTAATCAATTATTTTTACATTTCAGAGGGTTGCCACCCGCCCGAAAAATTATTTTAGTAAGTAATACAATTTATTTTAGACATTACTTTAAAATTTATTCTACTTACATTACTTTGCAAAGCTAATCGCAGTCTCTTTGTAACATTTTTGATAAAATTCTATTTAGCAAACTATCTTGACTATTTCTCATTTAATTTGTCTGTTGTAGAAAAATAGTAAAACAGCATTTACATTAACTTGCCGAATATTTATTTTATTTATGATAATTTTTGTTTTTGTATAGGGTGGCAACTCTGTATAAAAAAGTATAATTTTCTTTTCTTTCTTATTTGCAAAAATACTTTTTTATTTTTATAGGGAAGGGATATATCTTAGTTAATTATAAGAAATTATTGCACAGTCCGTCTTGTCAGCATTAAAAATTATTTATACACCTGAGCAGGGAGTAAGCTCGTTTATACACTATTGAATAAAACAATTATATATATAAATCCAGCAATAAACTGTTAGCTGTTGGCACAATATTGCTTTATGAAGAACAAATGGTACTATTAACTGTCGTTTTTGTTTCAACCTTTGTCGTGAGCAAAAGGGACAGTGAATGCGTTGGGTAGGGCCAGTATTGAACAAATTGTGTTCTTTTTTTTGATATTGATAACACTGGTCGCTCAAATGTTAAAACACATTTTCTGCAATACTTGCCAAACTTTACCACAATTAGATACTAAGTTAAAGTTAACATTGGACTTCGGAAAAACTTAGCGATGAGAACAGAGAGCTTAAATTACATTAACCCTCAGAATTCATGCAAATAGCAGAAAATAATATTCAATACTGGCATTTTATCTCCAAGTTATCATAAACTAGAAGAACGATATTAACCACACGTTAAAATGCAATCACTGTGTTCCAATATTCAATTTATTTTCGATTACCATTCGACTCAGCTAAGCCAAAATCTACTGTGAACCGAAATGGTTTTAACCCCTCAACAAACAAACAACCATACTTAGTATAAAATCCTAAAACAAGTTAATTAGAAGATAGGAAAACTTAGGGTATTTCACACACATAGATTTGGCTTGACTGGAACTATTTGTAGGGTGAATGTCAATCAGTGAAAGTAAACATTTCAAAAGACATAATGAATCTTGAAAATACATGTTCACATTTGTCCACATTCTGACCGAATTACAGCTACATCGTGTCAATTTTAAAATGAGATATAGTTGACACTTGAATCTAATTATATTTATTACACAAGGATCTAAACACGTTGTCGTCCTTGCAGCCAGTGGGGCTACCATGAGTTTAAAACTTACGCACTCGATATCGCCTACGTAAATATGTCTATGAAAAACTTGTACAGCGCCGCTGATGGTTACGCGAAGAACTAAAATCGGCCGTATGAAAAAAACAACTCGATAGGTTTTTAACGTAAGTAAGTTTTCGATAGCCAACTCATGGTAGGCCCTCTGAACACACATGTTTACAAATACGGCTAAATTCAAGACCCATGTAGTTAACATAGTAAGAATGTTTATTTAACTAGATTTTTCCGTTGCAAACAACTTGTCCAAGTAAAATAGCATAAGATATTATTATAATTATAGTAATCCCGCTTAGGCACACTGTGAGGACGGCCGCGCGGCCCGATCCAGCACTAGAAACCAGAATAACCACCATGGTTTTTAACCCCTGAATTGATAACCCCCGCTCAGAACCAACTTTTGAAACCTCATAATAACAACTGCTGTGGTAAGCAATTGTTTTTCAATCGCTTGAATTTATAATCCTACAGTTTCATCAATTTACGTACCCCGTTACAAAACGCGGTTGAAACCTTGAATTTACAACCCCCAAGTCAGACCGACTTGTTTGACCGACCGACTTGTTAGACCAACGTACTATTGCCACAATGGAAATCCCTTTGATCTTCGCCAACAGAGCTTCCGGTATCGCTACTTGTAGTCCTTACTTAATACATACATTTACATTATGGTAAATTATCTAAAATTTGAGAAAATCATATTAGGAATACACTATTAGTTTTAGTCTTAACATTTAACTTAACTAAATTAAAAACAGCGATGAGTAAAGGTTAAATTACAAATCCCATATTTTATACATTTGTATAAACTGCTGAATGTCCTAGCATTGAGTTGCAAATGAAATTAAGACTAAAATCTAATAATTTAATCGCTTCTATACCATACACTTGTGGCATTAGTACAAGCCAATAATTTATATTAAGATACCTACATAATAATGTGTCTCTCTCCCTCTAACGCCTATAAATGATTCCGTCTTAGAGCGAGACGTCACACTGCCTCTTAACTTCTGGTTTCTCAGTGCCTCATGCCAGCTTATATCACATAAGATGTTCGAAATAATATTGCATTTTACACGTATAAGCCACAATTTTTATTTTACCTAATTTATTCATGATCATTATTGACTTTTAAGTTAACACACAATGTTAGAAATTGACAACACCTATAGAATCTTTGTACAGAGTTTTCTACAGTACCTAAACTGCACACATCACAGATTATATAGAAAAAATAAACTTTTATCTTGTTAGTCTATACATAACAAGTACACTTTACACTAAGCCTACATATTCAGGTTATTGAGAAGTACCTTCGATAAGTCACATTAAAGATTGCGACTTATGATCTACGGGAACTTTGAAACGACTGGATATGCAAGTGTCGCCCAAATGTAATGATTATTTATTTTAATATTACGCGCCGTACATAATAAGTTAGCGCCACGTCATTAATTCTAATAAAACATGACGCAAAGTATCGGTTTTCACGACACTCTTAACGCTTTATATGCCAATATATTCTACTAGGTATAACAAGAGCGCCCATAACGAAGTAATATAAAACAAAGATGGCGCCACAATCGTGGTCGTTGAGCGTTCAATTTGCGCCCTAAGTTTGCATACCTCTGTCTTTACATCGCAGCTCTGTACTTTCACTAAACTATGATTATGTCGAGTCGCACATCCCCTTTCGAATAGGTGTCCGCTCCGATCCATTTCGTAATTTTGTCTACATTTTTGCTTCCTAGTTCTAATAATAAATAGAAATTAAATAAATGTATTTTAAACATCCGCACGATACTATTAAATTATTGCGATCACAAAGTGGACTATCGTAACCAGTAGAAAGATGTTAAGCGTATATATGCGACGGCCAAGAAGACGAATAATAACCGCTGTATCGAGCGAATAATACAATGTCTCTAAATAAAAAGACTTAACTAAGATTGTCTGCTCGATAAATGCTATGCTATCCTAGTAACTCATTTTTTAATACGTGGCACATTTTGCACTCTTACAATTCCGCCATAGCCTGCTCACGAGAAACATACTGTTCAAACGATTTATTGCTATTTTGGCAGTGAAAAGGTTAATAATCTTTTGCTATAAATAGAACCAATATGTATGAAAATTATATTATTTTAACAGTCAAGTTATAAATGTTCAAATAATGTACAAAGTGGTATTTTACAAATTATTTTTATGTACAGTACTTTGCCGTCGCATTTAGGAGCCCATAATAAGTGCAGTAGGAAGTTAGCAGTTGGAAAATCAGCTGATCCCCACACGCCATATTGGATAACGTTAAAATGAATAAACCCAGGAAAATAGTCCCAGGAGTTTGTCCATAAAATAAGTAAGTAGACTAGACGCAGAAGAAAGCGCGTCTTTCACTTATCTTTACCAGAAATACATAAAAGTGAAGTATTAATCGCACCTCTCCGTTTGGAAAACCCGCTGGCATCCAACCAACAAAAACACAACACAACGAATTTGGGACGCACATATTTTCCTTCCATCCCTTTCACATGATTACCAGGAGTCCATAAAAGTGTTCTAAGTAATTCGCGCACGTTAGCGCTTTGGGATCACCACACCGCAGACACAGGAAGAAAGTTTTGTTCACATTCACGCAGAAGTACCAGGAGTCCATAAATGTGTTGGAAGTCGCACGCGCGCGCTTCGCCATATCCACGCCTGCCAAGGATGCTGTTACCTTGTATTCACCGCCTTTGCATTGCCAGCTCATTCACACGAGAAACTCGCCATTGATTTAAGAAAAAAAAATCACGACTAATGTTTCAACAGAAAATTGGATCAAATAACTGTCAAAAATCATGTATCGCGTCGTGTGAATGAACATAGCGCCGAAATCCATATTACGAAACTAGTTAATATCAGATTAGTTGCATGTCAATTGCGTGTACAGCTTCAGGAACCATGTTGTGTCTATCAAAGACTAAAAGAAAGACAGTGACAGAGTTAATTTCCCGAATAACTTTACGGCTACATTAGCGGGCTACGGCGAAGTTAGTTACTTCGGTACGTAACTGCCAGTCTATCTGGCTTCCCGTTCTCGCACACATACTACCGCGGTAGGCACGATATTGCGCTCTCACTCTGACCTGAGATAAGTAATTTTTTGTCTCTACGTTTTGTTGTTAAACGAATATTCACCATAGCCCGCGAATTTAGCCGTTTTCAAACTAGTTTCGTAATAATAGGCGAGACGACTAAAAAAATATAATTAGTCCGTTATTTAGATTATTTAAAAATATTGTACACGTATTTTTTATTTTGTTTCACAAACAAGAAATTATGAAGATATAGTGCTTAGAAGTTTCGTATGACGTCACGTTTAGGTACAATTTTTGCGTAACTGTGACGTCACAAGCCCCCACTCCAGAAGTTTGTAAAGCTATAATTTTGCCGTTTTTCAATCAATTGAAAAACAAAAAAATACGTGTCCCATATTTTTGTATAAACTAACTTGCGGACTAAATAGAATAATAAGATTTTGACCCAGTCGTCACGCCTATTCCGGCATCGTTCACGGCGGAGTACCAGGAGCGGATGAGGTGACGGCAGGTCAGGCGTAGGGCGCGGGGCGCGCGCGGCGGCGGCGGCGGCATCACGACGGCGGGTCGGGCGCGCGCGCCTGCGCCGCCGAGACCACCACCACGGGCTTGACGATCGTGGTTGCCGAGAGGTACTGCGCGCTGACCGTGAGGGGTGCCACGTTGCCTTTCACCATTTGGGTTTCTACCATCTGGAAGAGGTATAACAATTGTTAATAACTGACAACACGTACAATGATATGATCTCCTCGTGATTAGGCTGTTGGTAAAACATTATACTAATATAAAGAAAGAAAGCAAAACTTTGCTTTAATCTGCAGCCGATTTCAGCCATAGCAGCCATTCTCAATGAAGATAGTCTTCTAGTAGTAAAAGTGCAAACTGTAACCTGTGGGGCTACCATGAGTTTAAAACTTACGCGCTCGATAGCGCCTACGTAAATATGTCTATGAAAAACTTGTACAGCGCCGCCTGGTGGTTACGCGAAGAACTACAATCGGCCATATGAAAAAAACAACTCGATAGGTTTTTAACGTACGTAAGTTTACGATAGCCAACTCATGGTAGGCCCTCAGAGCACTTAAGTATTCATTCGCCTTGTAAGCGCTTTATTTGAGGAAACCTTGACTTGGAGCCTAGACCCTTGAATCATCATCATCATCAGCCCATATGGACGTATATGGACTGCTGATGATGATGATTCAAGGGCACTGCTGGGGCACGGGCCTGCCCTAAACTTGGGCGACCAGGCCTTAGTCAACCACGCTGGCCATGTGCGGGTTGGTGGACTACACAACCTTAGAATTTCTTCGTAGGTGTGCAGGTTTCTTCCACCGTTTTTCCTTCACCGTTAAAGCGTCTAATAATCGCACATATATATCAAATTTGAAACACAGTGGTATGTAGCGGGGTTTGAACTGGCGACCTTAACCACTCGCCCATAGACGCTTTTTACGACGCTTGACTAATTCCTAGTGATTACTGTTTCCGGGACTCGAACTCCTCACCTTATGCGTGAGCGTGTGCGTCTGCAGCAGGTGCGCTCCGGGCTGCGACACCACCAGCGGCGCCAACCCGCTCACCACCATGCTGCCATCTGGGGACAGAGGAGACTGTTAACGCGTCGGTCCACATGCTGCGAACTGTTAACCTGTCGGTCCACATGTTGGAATAAGTCAGTTGCATGTGCAGTGTTTTATAACGGACTCTAATGTAATGTATTAGACAACTGAAAATGCTCGGGATATTTAGTTTTCAGTTAAAAATTATATATTGGACTCTTATACAGGTCATAAGATAGGCACAGCTATAGAAGTAAAAAATCGGCTCAAAAATGCTCGGAATCGTTTGAACTTTCACATTTAATAATTGAAATAGGTATTGATTGAAAATGTTAACTAACCGAAAAACATCGTATTGCTATCACAATTTGAAAGACAGCCTAGTGACAGACAGGCAGATAAACAGCGGAGTCACATTAACCCAAAATCTCAAATCTATACTAATATTATAAAGCTGAAACTGTTTGTTTGTTTGTTTGAACGCACTAATCTCAGGAACAACTGTTTCAAATTGAAAAATTATTTGTTCTGGATAGAACATAAAATGAGGACGGCTTTAGGCTATATAACATCTCACTGCTACAAATAAGAGCAAAGAAATAATAGAAAATGGGTTAAAAACGGGGGGAAACGCGGACGAAGTCGCTGGCACAGCTTCTTATCGTATGGTTGATGAACAACCTGGTGTTGAGTTTTTAAACCTTGAGTTTTTAAACCGCCCGTAGGCCTCTGACATGGCTTCACACACCGTTGAAAAATGTCTGAGGTATGCTGGTTTCCTCACGATGTTTTCCTTCACCGTTAAAGCGTCGAATGATGGTACATATGAATTTCAAATTTGAAAAACACATTGGTACCTGGCGGGGTTTGAACTGGCGACCTCAAGCATGGCAAGCAACGACCTTAACCACTCAGCCATCGACACTTTTATTATAATAATATGTAATGATGACACAAAAGCAAATTTTTTTTTATAAAAAAACAAACCTGAGGACACGGGGGTGGGTGACACCAAACCATTTTCTTTGTGTGTCCTGTTGTTGTCCTGCGTTATCCCTGGAAGTGAGGAAGTACGAGTTAAGCGCTTGCCGACTTTCACTCGGTTTTTTTAAATCATAGATAATAAGTTGCTAGTATTAGGTTTATCTAGACACGCGGTAGCGTGTCAAGCCAAGTTCGAGAAACAGAACTGGCGAGCCGCACAGTGTGTAATTATTTTTAAATAATAATTAATCTTATAAATATCTTGGACATTTCCACACTCGGTCATCTGACCCCAAACTAAGCAGTGCTTGTACTATCATGGGCGTCAGGTACTGATATATATACATACATAGATATTTACAAATACATACTTAAATACATATTTACACCCAGACACGGAACAAACACCTATGTTCATTACACAAATATTTGTCCCGAGTGGGAATCGAACCCACGACTCTTGGAACCGCCATGCCAGGTTCACTGACCACTGCTTCACTTACATCTAGAATTAATTTCTTACTTAATCAAATCAAACCCATAACTTCTTCGTTAGGGTGTTTAACCAACCAAAAGAAAAAATAACTTCAATTTGGACACTTAAGAAGACTAAGTATAAAAATATTTAGCCTTCTTAAGTGTCCAATAGAAGTTTTTTTTTGTTTTAAATATTTTAGCGGTAGGTACCATGGATTTTGCAACAATTTCCCAATAATTCCTTGATCTACACTTTTACTTACTATGCTACAGAAGGACTATAAAAAAATCAACAACGTCATTAATATTATAACACTTTTATCTCTGAATATACCGAAGAATGAATATAAAAAGTATCCATTTTGCGTAGGCTTGTGAGGGGCGGTACATACCGTTGTGATGCTGCAGTACCCGGAGCCCAGCGCCGGCAGAGAGCAGCTGCAGCGCCGGGCCCACCACCAGGCCGCCGCCGCCCACCACCTGCACACACCATCGTTAGTTGAAGAAGTAAGAAATAAGGCGTCCGACCGATTTCAGCCATGGCGGCCGATCTCAATTGAGATCAGCCAAGTGCGCAGGACATATTATAGTGCACAAGTGTGCGCGCAAACACAAGTGCACTCTCTATTCCCTTACTCTCATAATTCGGTGAGACGGCAATCCGACATGACCGATGAGAGATCGGGCGCAGGACCACCGGCTTAACGTGCTTTCCGAGGCACGGGCGTTCAACCGCCAACTTCCTAACTCCGGGCTGAGTAATTTCATTACAGAAAAACTCACACAAATTTTGCCCGACCTCGGATTCGAACCGGGGACCTCTCGGTCCTAACGCAGCGCTTGCTACCAATGGACCAACGAGGCAGTCAGTTGAAGAAGTATGATTGCACTCGAAACCGAGACCTCTTGGTATCTATGCGGCCCTTGTCAACGATCATTAGGGGTGAGAGCCATCCGCCCCGCCGCAAGTCCGATGATGATGACGAGGCTACTCTAAACCATCATCGTAAGTCAGGAAAAAAAATGCCAACGATCGCTTTACTGTCTTGGTGACCATTCGATTTGAGATGAAGACTAATTTAATAAAAAAAAATATTACTTTGCATAGGGTAAACATTTTTATGGTAGGTATTATGTCTAACACAAAGAAGTGTCATAAAATCATCTCAATACTTTTTACATGGGATGTGAATGTTTGTGACGTTCGTCCATCATATTATTTAAAATTTCCACTATTTTATCATCTGTGCTTCAGGGTTATGTTAATAGGTACTAGTTTTAGTAGCCTATGCCTGTGGTTCAGTAGCTTTTCCCTTTAGGCCCGGCAGATAAACAGATAAGACATTTTTTTCCTAACTGACATACAATGATGACTTGGAGTAGCCTCGTCATCATCACCGGACTAGCGGGGCCCGGCCCTCTCCTAATATAGAAAAGGATTCTTCATCAGCCCAAATACGTCCCGACTGCTGGATACGACCTACTCTAAACTAGGGCGATCAGAGGGCCTACCATGAGTTGGCTATCGTAAACTTACGTACGTTAAAAACCTATCGAGTTGTTTTTTTCATATGGCCGATTGTAGTTCTTCGCGTAACCACCAGGCGGCGCTGTACAAGTTTTTCATAGACATATTTACGTAGGCGATATCGAGCGCGTAAGTTTTAAACTCATGGTAGCCCCACAGGCCTTAGTCCACCATGCTGGCCAATTGCGGGTTGGTCGACCAGAATTTCTTCATACAGACAGTTACAACTGTACACTTGTACTTTCACATCACTACATATTTGTCTGTCCCTATATATGCTTAAATCTTTAAAACTACACAACGGATTTTGATGCGGATTTTTAATAGATAGAGGGATTTAAGAGGAAGGTTTTTATGTATAATAATACCTGAAGGGAAACAAGGGCGGAATCTTATAAATAAAAATGAATTGCCGTTCGTTAGTCTGACTAAAACTCGAGAACGTCCGGACCGATTTAGGTAATTTTGGTTTTAAAATGTTCGTTGTAGTCCAGGGAAGGTTTCGATGAGAAAATATAGTGAAAGAATCAGTATTGGCGGTAGGTATGAAATTCGCCGGGACCACTAGTTTTTAATATAAATAAAGAAGTTTGTACTTACTTGTGATAAAGGTAAGTGTATCTGCGCCGGATGCACTATCGCGGCGCCGAGCGCGTTCGACACCCCGTTCTCCACGGGCTGTCCGTTCTGAAACCATACACCACCATTGAAAATAACCTTTACAACATACCTACTTTAGTAAGAAACTAGGAAACATATAATACTTTTATGTACACCTTACTGTATTACATACACACATAAAATCACGCCTTTTTCCCAGAGGGGTAGGCAAAGATCACTTCTTGCCGCTACGGTCCTGGCATAGTATAGCACTCAGACGATTCGGAATTTATACGTGTGTGTTCAAGATATTGTACAAATTATATGACTTTACAGAGGTTTACATAGAATAATGATAAAATATTTATTACATTGATCTGATCTGATCTGAATCTTATTGGATTAGTATGCCAGAGGCATTATGGACGGATAAACTAGGTACCACTATAGTATCGTCTATTATTTTCGCGAACACTACACATCCTTACTAATATTATAATTAATCCGAAAGTAACAGTGTCTGTCTGTCCGTCTGTCTGTTACGCTTTCACGCCTAGAGTACTGGACCGATTTAAATGAAATTTGGTACAGATATAGTTCAGAGCCTAGGAAAGGTTATAGGATATTTTTTCTCATTTGATCTGATTGAATCTTATTCGATCAGTATGGACGGATAAATTAGGTACCTCTATAGTATCGTCTATCATTTGCGAGAATACTACACATTTGAAATAAAACTAATTTTACGGATTAAACTCGCGTATATTGTTATTCTAACCATATTATTTAGAGACCCATCGTTTCGAGCTCTTTACAGCGCTCGTGGTCACGGGCACATGGTCGTGGTCTTGCCTCCCTAGTTTTATTTCAAATATTTAGGTACTTCTTTAAATACTCGTACATTAGGTACTAGGGGTATATAATACCTGTGCCGTTGTGTCGGCGGGCGCCAGAGTGGTGAGCGTCAAGGTGTTATGTCTTGAGCCGTACGACGTTCGCACGACCTGTCAAATAATAAAAAAAAAACAGGTTAAAAACGATAATCAAAATATAATATCAAGGTTATTAACAATTTTTTTAAGTGAGATACTCAGGGGAGGGGTATGATTGAACCTTTTTGAATTTTATAGACATGAACCAATATTATATTTATCATGACCATTAACAGTATTGAAAGGCAGTAACAGCATTTACCAACAATTTATTGTTGTAACGAATACATAGTAGTAATGTGAACTATAAAGTGAAAATACGTTAACGTTTATATTCGGCAGCATAAGTTCGCATGATAACAATTGTATATGAAGCGTGAGGCACGATCAAACTTTCACAACTTCCATTATCATTTCATTCAACAACGCCATCTATACAGAGCTCATAGTAACTTGACTTTAGTAGGAAAATAAGAGATGGCGGTAGTGATCTAAGCAAGCAAGATGTTGGCTAAACGCGTTCAATCTAACCCCACCTAATCCAAGATTAGTCAGCTCTAATTTGTAACGCGGTACCAGGAGCCCATACCTGCGTGGTGGTTGGTGTTATTTGTATCGGCAGCGTGCGCAGTTTCGTGCTTAGATTTAGGGTGTGAGGTGGCGAAGGCTCCATCCGACCCACTGACCGCGGCGGCGAAGAGGTAATCTGAAATCAGTCGGATAACACTTGTTAAACAAAACGATAAAACATTTACATCGGTAACGCGATGATAACTAACTAGATTAAATAAACTAAATCTACTCTAATAGTTTCTAAATTAATTAAATTTAAATAATATTAAAGCAAATTTTAAGACTAAAGTAAGTAAGTACATGGACAACTTACACTTATAGGAATTCCTACAACTTGATTATTGACTGTTTCATCCCTATCTTTGTCCTCAGAAGTAGGATCTGAAATGAAACAATAACCTTTTAACTTACGTATTAAAACTAATTATTGTTTTCTTTTAATCTACTTATAATAATTATGTATTTGTAAGGTTCTATGGAATGGTGGTTGTGTTTGAGTTGTCTAGATCTGTTCAAATTAAAGTCGAAGTTACAATATAACTTTTTAATAACCAAACCAAGTTCGTAATTGGATGGAAGACGATCATCATTAATTTAAAATATTGTATATTGTCATTATGACACAAGCGCCAAATATTAAATAATCACAACCGCGTGTACCAGGAGAGCACGGCCCGCGTGGAGGTTAACGTACCGATGCTCCGAGGGCGGACGGTGGCGCGCACCGACACTTCCCTCTTCAACGCGGCGAGGCGCTGTTGCGCCGCGATCTTCTCTCGCGCCAGCCGCTCCATTTCGTGCTCGCACTCGCGCTCCTTGCGACGGAGAACCTGCGAATAAAGTACCAGGCGCGCATAAGATTTGAGATGTCACTCGCATGCGAAACAGGTGTACGTAACCGTTACGAGTTTTATTTGTTTACGACTAGACCGCTGCGGCTTCGCTCGGGTAGACCTTTTTTTTGACATCTATATTAACGTAGATTGTAGTTGTGGTACCGCGAAGATATTCTGATATCGATCTAAACGTTTTCCATTTAATTCGTCACAAACAAATATTTCCCTTTTATAAAAAAATATAATTGTATAAACACAATACACCTAGGTACTTATGCATAAAACAAAAAGTTGTCAAATTCGTCAACACAGACTTTCCAGTGAATGGATTTGCCTACTCAAGTTTATTATATTTGTCGAAAACAAAGAAGGCCGGTAAAAGTTTCAATATTCTTCAAAAGTACTTACAGTCTCTCGAAACTTACTGACAATGGATGTGGAAACTTCTTGACCGAACAAACGCAATGGGACCAGCCTCAAAAACGAAACTATGTACTCGTAAATTTTTCTGTTGTACGCTAACGAAGCCGTACAGTAATCGAATTACGAAAGCAGGTACTTCGCTTGTCCTCTAACCATTGACGTGGTCAAAACAACGTTTCAACAGAAGAAAGCCTTAGAAAGTACGTCGATGATACTGTTGTACCTCTCGATGGTTATGGAGTCCGGATCATTGTTTTACTTGGAGTTACATTGTAAGGTTTTGTGGAATTGTGAAACTTTTGGCTCATTCGAAATGTACGAATATTTTGCGAGTTTTTTTGGAAAAAAATCGATGTTATTGATTTTACTTTATTCAAAAGAAAAAGAAAGTACTTTGGCTTCTGTAAAAGGACATATTTCGAAATCAACTAGACTAACTGGGTAACACAGCAGAACGAGTTTTTATTGAATCTAGTTTTTGTATAAATATGCCATTGTTGTTTTTACATCTGAAAACCAGCGTCTATTTAGTCAGTGGTTCTACTTCAATTTTGTAGCAAAACTGTAAATTACTTTGTGATCTAACAAAACACATTGTATAAGGTTTAACCGGACAATGCAGAAAATATTTTTCAACCCAAATGTACAAACTTACTAACAACTACTACTAATAATATTATATTATAATTACATAAAGCAATTAACGCGCAAAATCTAGTAAAACAATTTGAGACTTTTAAAAAAAAGTCTAAAACTATATTTAGCAATCCATCTCCGCCTCCTTGATGCGAAAGGGACATTACCCAACGCCCACGTTACGCTGTGTCCACGTTTCAGTATTATTTTCACACCTTCAATTTTACTTTCTTGTTGAGAAATCAAAGGGAACATTTCAAAATATTTCAACACACAATTACCACAACGGGAGGTTAGTCCTTATTTCTCATTAACGTCAGATTACTATGTATATGAACACTTGAAATATATTTGCACTATTCAGATTAGAAATTGATATAACCGATGACTAAATTGAAAGTTATCAATGTTTAATTTTTTTTCCTAACTTACTAACGATGATGGCTTGGAGTAGCCTTGTCATCATTACCGGGCTTGCGAGGAAGCGGATGGCTCTCACCCCTAAAGTGTAAAGTTTAATAAAATTCTAAGATCTGAATCGTAATTCTACCTATCTTCTTTAAGACCTTTGTCGATGGAGAAATTTCCACTTTTCTCTGGCATGTTATGTTTATGTTTTTATTTTTTTTATTGTTAACCTGATACAAACTTATCAGAGGGATACCTTTGATCTACAGGGAGTGTGTATCATCAAAACCTTTAGCATCCAAAACTATCTACTGTTCTCTAAGACAAAGACTTGCCAATTCTTGTATAGCTTGTCTAGATGGTCACACCATCTTTTCTTGAGCCTTTCTTTTCTGCGCAAACTGTCCTTTTATAATATTATGATTATATTCAAATGAAATTGGACGTTTCACGAAAATCTATTCTTCTGGATCCTTTTTGACGTGACAAAATGTATGAAACGTATTAATCACCCAATACTGACCTGTATATACCTGATGGCGGACCCCAATATCGACAGGTTGGAGGTCTTCTTGTCATCGGGCGTGGCCGGCAGGTGCCTCTTGAGCAGTTCGAAGCACTCCTTGAGGTGGGCCCGACGATTCTTCTCCAACTTGTTGTGGACCTCCCGCGTGCCAGCGCGGGGGGCGCTGCCGTTGCTCGAACTACTGCCATTACTGCTCACTGAGGGGGGCGATGGAATCTGGGGAAGCCTGTGGGAGAATGAGGAACTTAGTTGTCATACTTGTCTTTTTCAACGCACATTGAGATTGGGATTGTTATTATTAGGCATCCCCTACACTAGGCTAAAGTAACTGCTGTTTTTTTTGGGATTTATGATTTATCTTTTGCAAATTTTAAAGTAAAATTAGCAACCCAAAAACAAAAAAGAAATTCATACAGATTGTTTTGATTCCCAGTTAAGTTGTGGCACTTATGTTAGGAAAATGTTGTTTCTGATACAACAATGGAATACACAAAATGAGTCCGGGGTGGGAATCAAACCCACGACCATTTCGTAGCGCCATCGAGGAAGTTAAATTGCCATAGACTATCTGTCTATTAGTATCTATCTATCTTCTATATTTTTTATTGAATATTGAACTAGAGACAAGATAGAGTAGAATTTAACGCTATTAGCAAAATCAATCATCAGCGAGATGTAATTTACTTTAGACGATACACAGGCATGTAATAAAACTAAGTACATCAAAATGTACAACATGTTTAACACAGCCTCGGGTGAGACATTCGGCGCCCCCTTCTTTAAAGTGAAATTGATTAGCTATCGAACCATCGATCGGTAAAAACTACCACAAAGAACCATTTATTAAATACTTGAAGCTTGATTGAGATCCGGAATGTCTTAAACATGGAGACTATAGTCACTTTTTTGCCCCAACTCCAGATAAGTAAATCCGATTAAAGATTCAAAACTGTAAACCGCACCCAGATCCATATAATAAGACACCGTAACGATTACAAGATTTAGTTTCGATTAAATCGGCAGGCCGCATCAATACGACCTCAATAAAATTATAACAACCCAACGACACTGCGAATGCAATAGATGCGGTTTATTACTGCAGTGGGGCCGGCAAGGACTGCATCAAATGAGAACAACAGCAATAAGTAATCGATTATTCAATTCGCGTACGTTTAAAACCAAACCTTGACAGCAATCGTTTGAAAAACACGTAGCACATGTAGAGGCAAGGATGAATCCTAATTTACATTTTGACCCGTTTACATTTTATTGTATTTAATTCTTTTTATGGCATGGAAAGTTCTAGGTATCGATAGATTTATGATTTTTTTTATACTGCTAGTTAGATACAATATAACGATAAAGTTTTCTTAAGATAAAACTAAAAAATAAAAGATGATGAAATCTTGTATGTCACTATTGCTATAAACATTTACGACGTTTTGATGTGTTTGAAAAGTGAACTGCAAAAATGTTTATGACACATGCTAATTCTTTACAAAGATAGTTAATTATTTACAAAGATAACGCAAGTAAGAGCAATACTGTAATAATACGTGTCTGTTATGTAATAACTAATTGATGGTACATAAAAGTCTCACTTATTGTCTTTCAAAAACAGTATTATTATGCCAAGAGCGATATTACACGAGTGGAAAACTAGATCATCCAAGTATGTAAAATGTATGCGACGTATGAATATCTTCATGGCCAGATGTAAAGATGTTACTAATCGTATAAAATATGCATCTAACATAGATGCAACTATTATACATCGAATCAATTGTACCGACAAGGTTTATTAATGCTTTATTTAGCAAGTATCAGGAAAATAAATTAATAAATTGATCTAACATGACAGTAATAGTTTCACACATTTTTGCCGAGCGATCATTTAAGTTAAAGAAATCAAAGAAAAGCGTCGAAAATAACAAAGAAACGAATTTCTTTTATTAAATCTGGCATCTTCAGCTATAAATAAAGATACTTTATTGTATTTACACATAATGGAAGTACTGTTATTTTTAACAATAGACACAAACGATTGACTGACTACGTTTACAATGTGAGAACGGGCGGCGCACACGTAAAAAAGCACGCGAAATGCGTGACCGCGCAAAGAATGCCAGCTGTTTTAGACACTGCCAGTACCAGGAGAGCATACGCACCCATGACTACTACTAGTGGTGCGGGGCCTGGAATGTTCTTGTACGAAGTCGAGGAGGGGCGCGGGGGCCGGGGGCGCCTCGAGCGGCGGCGCGGGGGCGCAGGGGGGCGCCGGCAGCGGCGACACCGGCCGCACCACGCCGTTGCTGCGCGCCGCGACCGGCAGACCGGTCACCACGCGCACAGACAGCGGCGACTGGGGCTCCTCCTCTGCAAACAACGCGACACGTCAACAACATCCACGACATGCCAATTATGAAATTCCTACCAATAATCGCACGTAATAACAGCGCGCTAAGCACCTATTTTCCCCGGTTATCCACCGCTGGTGCCGCGCTTCGGTCAGCACTTGTCAAACCCGTGTCAACCGCTCGTCGGCGGCTGCAATCCGTGGCGGTAAAGTACCAGGCGAGCATAACACGCGAGGAGTTCGAAACGCCCGAGACCGAAATATTGATTAGAGAGAGACGACCGTATAAACAACCACCTACGTCAGTGGTTTGAAACTACTCGTATTCAACAGAAGACCTTAGCGGTTCTGTAATAAGGTTGAAATAAGCATGTTAATGACGAAATCAGTCACGCTGCAATGAAGAGCGAGAGGGGGTGATTAATCCGTGTGTAAAGAAAGGGACGGGTATATGGGCGTGGCGAGTGGCTGGCTGATTAGGATGACGTCAGTACATGTGGTATCGCGCGTGTTGTTGACTCGAGTTTCGGTTGCCACGCCGAAAATCAGCTGTGGAGTGGATTATTACAAAAATAAAAGTAGTGTACGAACCGGTTGTAGATAATAATAAACGTGTCCGCTACGATGTTTATCGGTCTTGTTTTTGTTTAATTATTACTGATAGCATAATAATAATTATAAGTAATCATTAGCCGTTCAGTCCGATGGGAGAGTTGTTCTTATTCATGAATATTATGAGTTATAAAAAATGAAACCGTCAATAAGTGAATGGTACCAAGTATTAGCGATTCTAATAACACTTAAGCAGGAAAATGAAAAACAAAGTTCGATCCTTATACAATCCTGGCAGTTGCGTAATGCTTACGAGGGCATTTTACTTTGAAATAACATTCATGACGTATTTTGAATAATACAAATATTATGTACCTATGTACGTAGGTATCTACATGATACATCATTATCTTAAAATACATACGTAATGCAGCCACTTATTAGTCGTCCGAAATGGGTTATACCGTATTCATCCTATGAGATCTCATCCTACATAATATTTTTTCCTTACTCATCCTAATTTCGTTCCTTACTCATCCCAAAGCAATTATTACAATTTTAAGTTCCTTATTCATCCCAAAATAATTCTTAGCTCATCCTTTCACAAAACACTTTTAATAATTGTACCCTATTTCGTGTGGAACGTGTGACGTAGAACCTCTTGTTCGTTATTTATGTGTACAATGTAATTTTTTGAGTTGTCCCTTTATCGCTAAACGTATGGCTATGATTTCCAACTCGATGGTATCTTTGTAACTTGAGAAGAAGATACACAAGAGATGATAGTCTACTAAACTTGTTATAAGTTTCAATCAAGGCAAACAGTATACATTGAGTATTAAAATGCGGCCACTAAACGATAATATTGGCTGCAGAAGAATCTAACGTAGCATTCGAATCGTAAGTTAGAGATAACACGAAGAAAATCTTCCACAAGATAAGATCATAGTAATCATCACATCATTTAGTGGCCATGACTGCTACTGTTTTGGTTCAAAAGCTATTTCTACTGAAACATTTTCCGATATAACATTGTCACACATTTGTTTCATTTCTCTTTCAAAAACCTTGATTTGGTTGTAAAATGTTCACAAATAACTACCCGATCTGTTTCTCATATCTGCCGATCAGAATCTATGAATGTCACTACGACTTTGGAATCCATATTGTCCATACGACCGAATCTCCTGGAGATACAGTTGGTATTAGGATAACATGAAACTGTAGAATTAGAATTATTCAATAGTTGGTGTTAAATATGAATTAGACCAAAGGTGATATTGGGGTCGTTGACCTATCGGCATTGAAAACCATAAACTACACGACCGCATTTACAATAGATATTATTATAATGCCATAGAGGAAACTTCAAGGAGTGGCGACAGTTTAGTTAACGGACTGTGGTAAGGTCGTTTTGAGAGTTGTTGCCTTTTGACATTCAAAATCTAGCTTATACAGCTGGTTAGGAAACTATAGATAATTGTCTCGAAACTCCAGCAACTATTGTTTTAACTCGATCACTTCGACTTGTGTGTGTTCTGTAGCCAGAATATCACATTTATATTACTTAATTCAAATTTGAAAAACACATTGGTACCTGGCGGGGTTTGAACTGGCGACCTCTCGCATGGCAAGCAACGACCTTAACCACTCGGCCATCGACGATTCATATGTACCATCATTCCACGCTTTAACGGTGAAGGCAAACATCGTGAGGAAACCAGCACACCTGAGAGATTTTTCTACGGTGTGTGAAGCCATGTCAGAGGCCTACGGGCGGCTTAAACTCTGACACCAGGTTGTTCATCAACCACACGATAAGAAGAAGATTACTTATTTGATAAAATTTATACATATAATATGTTCACGGAGTTTTTGTCTCCTGAAACCGAATTAATTCCATCAAGGCATTACTCGCGTCCATTTTAGAATAATACCTTTATATTTACTGAAAAAACACTACCAAATCAGCAACAGTTGTCTAGAGCAACAAGTTCAAAATGTGATTGTGAATGAATGAATGAATAAATTATTTGTAAAATATATTTATGCTTCATACTTTGTACAAGTAGTAAGGGTAGTACACTGCACGTTACATGTAACGTAATTTGATGTCTTTTACTACAAATATCTTCTGAACGATTAAAAAAATGGAAAGTGAAAGTTTTAGTTATTTATTCTATAATCATCATCATCATGCTATGATAAAATAAAAATACTAGCTAATTCTCTCTATCCTAAAATAAGCCTAATTCAGCCTATACCAACGCAAAAATAAAAAAATAAAATAAAAAAACAAAATGTCCGCGTATATTGGCTGTCCAGCGCAGACGGTGTCTACCAGGACGACATGGGCGCGGGGTGGTTATGCAACCGAGGCGGCTGTGACGCGCGCCGTCCTCCCCGCGCCCATTTTGACGGACAGGCGCGAAAATGCCATGGAGACAAGAACTTTTTTCTTTGTTCTAAAAAAAAGTTCTAGAACATAAATGCTGAGTCATTTGTGGATGTACTAGACAGTAAGTGCCAAGATCTAGAAACGGTTGTCAAAGTTCAAGCTAACAGAATAGTAATTTATTATTTGTGTATTATTATATCCTGGTATAATATAAATAAATAAATGAACATGATTAGAAACTTAACGATCTGACGAGACTATCAGACAGAAGCTATTGTTACATTGAAAATGCGATCACGTAATACGCTGAAACCCAATTAGTAAGTTATCACACACGCGCTACATTACATTAAGTAGCGCTATCTCTGGGGACACGTATTATTGCTGCGTAATATTTAAATGTCTGTTTTGAACAGCAAAAAAAGTAATATAAAATCTAAATCCTCAAGTGCGGGGATTTTTTTTTACCAACTGTCAAATGATGAGTAGCCTCGTTATCATCACCGGACTGCACGGGGGAGGAATGCCCTTACCCCATTTTTAATAAAAATTAAGACTTCGATATTGCTAATATTTTCCAAGTAAAATAATATTTATCATAAATCATCATTAGCAATGTCTTCCTTTGAATCGAAACGGTAAAAATCAGTGATCAATTCCCTAAAAAATCCTTTTCGGTAGGTCGTTTCAAGCAACTGTATACAAGGCGCAGATTAAAACAATTGTTACTAAACACACAAGGCAAATGCACAAGGGCACAATCCAAATAGCCATTAATAAAGTTAATTGCTGCGTATTGTGCGCCGATAATTCCATTGCCATCCATGGGCAAGGCTTAGACTAATCACATAACAGTATGGTGGAATTTCGTAAACCCAATTCGACATTAAATGGCGATGCAAGTAGAAATTGCAATGATTTTCGACATAGAGCTTATATGTACGGTTTTAAGGTGTATTTCACCCATTGATCGTATTTTATACGTTCGTCTGTCTGTCACATATTACATATAATGTTTTTGGCCCGTAAGTATTGTCCGTCTTAACATGTAATTATTTTGGAAATTGGCCATAAATTTCCCTTATTGCGATTGATATCAGTATTGTTTCCGATGGGAATGGACAATTCTTAAAATAATTATTAGTTAGCATGATTATTAAGTAAAACAATGCTTAAATTTGGTTGGGCGCAAGCCATTTCCTTTTAAAAACAAAATCGAGTCGCTACGCTTTTGGACATCTTAAATCAACAAGCTACTTCTTTTGTTTTTTCAGTTTACTATCAGTTCGTATTTCAACGGATATTCCATCAATATCCAGATATTGCAAACTGATAAAACAAAAAATAAAAAAGTAAACCTACTCCACCGGACTCCCCATGCTTGTATAAGGAAAAGCTCTCGTTACATCATGCTTCCCTGGTACAAATCTTTGCGCTTGGCGAACGCGCGCCCACTTTGCGGACCGCCTTGTTTTATTCCCGCCAAGAATAACAATGATATAATTTTATTCTGTTCAGGGTTTCAATTTAATAATAATTTATTGAAATGATGATTGACATTATGATCCAATGAAGACTGTCTGTATAATATTTTTATTAGAAATTCTAGTCTATTTGTGTATCATACATGCCTCGAATGAATTAGACTAACCTTCCTAAACAATTTAAAATAGTAACATAACTTATATAGGACAATGATTATTAAAGGCATTGAGAGGACGTCCAGAGAATGAGCCAACTTTCTAAACGGTTTACGGAAGACAAAGAAATTCGCAATATCCGCAAACAAACGCAATCGACATAGCTCGCCCGCAAAATCTCACGTGAAAATTTGCAGTCAAAAGCGTTACGTGTAAATTGAATATTGCAGTGTGGCGGGGTTGGGGGGGAGGGTCTGGCCGTGATAACCGGGGGGGTGGCAACGACCCCCCACACCCCCTTAGTTCCAAGGGCACGTGACTCGACGTCACGCGGCATCCTCCCTCCCCGGGGTGCGGGGCGTACGAGCTTTACTACCCCTCAGTAAGCAGATTACCTAGTGAACCTACACTGCAAATGGGAAATTACGTGGAATGTATTGCTTGAGTGCATTTCTCGTGGATTTACGCTTGATATGCTGGTAGTTTGCCGCCTAGATTGCTTTTCGGCTGCATGCTGGGGACCGAGGTCGTTGAGGTCGAGGTCGGGTCGGTCCTTTGCGTGAGCTTTTGCGTTTAACAATATTCAGACAGGATATACTATGCCGGAAGTTGGTTGTGATAGTTAACGGATCTATGATAGCGCTGCTGGTTTTGTGTGTTGGGATGCTCGCCTGGATGCGATTTTCAAAAGGCGTGGGTTCGAATCGAGCCACGGTTTTCAAGGTTTTTTTTTCGGGTTTACCGTCTCACTGAACTATGAAAGTTAAGGAAAAAACAGTTCACCTATGTTTGAATGATTCTAGAAATATCCTGCGCATCCAATTCGTTGATCTTCATTGAGATTTGGGCCACACCCAAAGTTAGCTATAATTACATTTACATTAACTAGACCTGATCTGATCTAACCCTTTAGCTATTCCTATGTGGTATTTCAAGGATCTTCCGCCCTTTGGGCAGCAACCTTTTGATAAAGGCTTAGCATCTTATCAAGCCAACCCACACATATCGATCCGACATTTCAAGTACAATATTTGTCCATATGATTACCCTCTAACGAAGCTGACCTACATCAACATCGGTTGCTAGGCAGAAGGGCACGGGAACGGGCCCTTAAATTGGAACCTCGTCGGTAGTACGCCTTTTGATGCCAATTCAAACAATTTTGGAAGAGTTGGAGACGATTTGGTCTTCTTAATCGAGGATACTTAAGATTGGTGATTTAAAATCCAGGGTTTCAGTAGAAACATTTTTAAGGCCCTCTATAGGACTGAAAAGCTTCCGAGCATGAGTTACCTTATTTTATAAATAAGACATGGCAAGGGCTTATTATGACATGTCAAGGACATAAAATTAAATAAATCTCCTATACTTATGGTAGAGTATTATGTAATCGTACGTTGTGCTGAAGATATTTTCTGAAATTTCATATCACATGAACGCAGTATAATACAAAGCTGAAACTGACAGCTAGTTATCAAATAAATGCGTTGTAAAAATGGAGCAAGTTGTTGCAAAGTTCGTTGACACTGCGATAAAAATATTATTCCAATAATTTGACACGAGCTATGAGTACGATTCGAAATGGCAATACATTATGATCATAAACTGTTATCTATCGTTATGCGTTCTTAAAGAGAGACGGATGATAAGCTTTATTACAAAACACTTGTTTTTTAATTCAAAAACGCATTCTCAACACTGTCTATCTCCTTCTCACACGAGTGAGATAGAAGCAATGATTACATACAATTCTTGTTTATGCAATAAGTACAACACATTCTAAGTATCCGTTGCTATCTTGGATCGATGTGATCTGAGCTTTATGGCGTAGTAAATAGAGTGCATTGTCAAAGCGATGTGGGCCGGTATCGCGTGCTATCGCATTGTCAAGGAAACCTTGAGTGATAGCAGCGAAGTGAGAGATGTTTGTAGAAGTCGTTATGTTAGAAGTGTGGTACACGTGTAGGTATACACGCGAAATTTGCACTGATGATCTCAAAACCGACTATTGAGATGTATGCCAAATATTAACAAAAGAAATACATGTGCCTAGACTAAAGATTTTGAAAATACAACATAAGTGATGCTTGAAAATTATAATTTTAAAATGAAGACATACACGTGTCGCGTAAAATAAAATATAAGAGGAGCCCAAGAAGTTGAAACTGAAATAGTTCTTAATGGAATATTAAATATCGGGAACTCATTAAAACAAACCAACATAGTTAATATCCCGGACATTTTCAGTTGTCTAATGTGTGTAACTATGACAGTTTATAATCAATTAAGTTAGATTCTAAAGAAGTGAAATGTTGTCATCCGCAGTCTTGAAGTAAATAAAACACCATTAGATGAAGAAAATATAAACCAGTAGACTCAATCAACTTGAAAAGTAATAACAATGACATATGAATAGTCACATTACTTAATAAGTCTTCAGATGTTGTAACTTTGTCTGTAAACTTATAACTATAGTACCTATAACACTAAGTTATCGATGAAGCTAATTATGCAAACGGCACAATAACTTAAGTAATTCTACAATGATTTATAACACTCATTCTTTGTAAAAAGGATACGAGCAAATATAGTCTTCACTTCATTATCAAGGTACTAAGTTGTAGAAAAAATAAATATGACACAACATACATTGATCTATTTCCGAGTTAAATTGCTTAACTTGTGTTACGGATATCAGAAACAATAGTGGTGTACATAAATATACTGAAAAACACAATCACACAACTGTATGTTACGAAACTGAAGATTTTCACGCAACTCCACAGATATTGGCAAGCGGAAACAAAAGAATTGCTAATATTAATAACAATAAGAGCTAAATCGAAGAAGATAGCCAATATCAGAAAACCTCAGTCGATAATAAAACATTCACCCTGAGATAAATCGATTTAAAATACATAGCCCGTGTTGCGAAAAACAACAAGCTATAGAATAAATTACATTATCTATAAGAGATGTATTAAACATGCTGAAAACAATTCATTAGCATAATCGTTAGGAATCAGATTTTGTTCATAACGGGAACAGAGTGTTTATTGAAGTTTCATTTGGCGTTTTCTAACAAACAAAACGTGATGTGACGTCGGTAATTTTGTATATCGTTTAATCTGTCTGAAATGTTAGTAGTATCGTTATTTTGATAAGTAAGTATAATCTAATACTTTGACGTAATTGAAAATTTTGTAACGTTAAATCACTTTAAATCTCCCGACAATTCACTTTGTAACGTTTGGATTTTTCTCACAATCAACTGTACCTTTGTATTTGTAACATTATAATTTTATCACCAATTAAGTGACCATAAAATGTATAGGACTAGAAAAACCTTGAATGATTGTGTATGATTAAGTATACAACAAAAATCAGCTGCGATGACAATGACATTGGATCTAGACACGCGGTAGCGTGTCAAGCCAAGTTCAAGAAACAGAACTGGCGAGCCGCACCGTGTGTAATATTACACGAACCATTTGGAACCACTTTTGAACCCCTCATAAATCAAAAACTATTTCACATAAACGTATCAAATTTGGCTCATATATTGTGACTTGCGAGATAAATATGTGTTCTAAATTTCATAAGCTTATCTTAAACAGTTATTTAGATATTAATGTCCAAAAATCCTCATTTTTATCATTGACTGACTGACAGATCAAAATTCTAACCCAGTTCCAAATGACCTAGAGAGTTAAAATTTGGTATGCAGATAGGTAATTACATGAATACAACGGAATAAATAAAAAAACTGGCAATTTGTTAATAATTAGGTTAGGTTCTATTATGAACGGTAACATAAATACCTAATCACGCCTATATACCGGGGAAGGCAGAGCACTAAGTATATATATTTAGGTTAACTTACTTATTTACAATTAAGAGTAGGTACTTATAGTCGGTTTTCATATTTATTACTTAGGGTAGGTACCTACTTTATTAACTGGGATTCATTATTATTTTTATATTTAGCGCCCATCAATAGTATAAAATTATTACGTACTCAAATATTTCAAAGATACAAGAAAATATAGAAAATAACACTCAGAAGAAAATTATACCCCGTAAACGTAGGAAAATACAGTAACTGATTTAATTGTTTTATATTTATCATTCTAGTTTTAGTTTTGAATTTGTCCTTTTCAAAGGACCCACGGCGTTACGATGATATATACTTTTCTACAAAAAGTAATGATATCCAATCAAAAACATAAATGTGAAATGAGAGCCAAGTTCAATATTATGATAATTGCCTTGGTTGTTGACTTCAACGACAAAAGAAGTGAGATCTAAATGGGTGCCAAGTTCAATGGTCAACCCTGAAATTTATTTATAAGTAACACTATAACATACCTATCATATCTTCTTATAACATAAGATAATGTATGGTGGTAGCCTATGAAGGTCTGTCTTGGCTAGTTTCTATAAACCTACCAACGTATTATTATGTTCGCTCGCTAGTTTCTACCAACAATCCAAATTTTCAGAATTATAAAATAAAAACCGACAAATACTTGTAGGCTTAGAACTTGCGACGGCTATAATTCATATATGAAAACTAGCCAAGACAGACCTTCATAGGCTACCACCATACATTATCTTATGTTATGAGAAGATATGATAGGTATGTTATAGTGTTACTTATAAATAAATTTCAGGGTTGACCATTGAACTTGGCACCCATTTAGATCTCACTTCTTTTGTCGTTGAAGTCAACAACCAAGGCAATTATCATAATATTGAACTTGGCTCTCATTTCACATTTATGTTTTTGATTGGATAAATATAACACAACATCTCATACATTGATCTGATCCCGTGGTAGTAGTAGTAGCTTAAGCACTTGTGTTCCGGATATCAGAATCAACATTGGTACACTTAAAACACACCCAGACACGGAACAAATATCGATGTTCGTCACTCACATATTTATCCGGATGGAAATCGAACCTACGACTCCTGGGACCGTAGGTAGTGAATCTGGTCACTAACTACTGTAATCTAGAATATGTAATTCTATTTTTTTCTTAGTTTTTCTAGCTTCCTTAGTAGCTAATAGTAAAGGATTTTCCGATTAGTTAAAAGTTAAACTAACTTACGTAATACTTACAGAAATGACAGTAACGGTCTTATTGAATTACTGAGAAATAACGCATCTATCACGTCGAAATTACGTAATCGCTACCATAGCGATAATAATTACACCTCAAGATAGGTTAAGTGCTGATAATGACACATTTCATTACAATGCAACTATCTGAATGCACTCTTTATACTCGTATATGTTGCATTCGAAAATAAGACTCACGATTATGCGCTACATTTATTGTTATATTAGTTTTTTCCTGACGTACGATGATGGCTTGGAGTAGCCTCGACATCATCACCGGACTTGCGGAGCGGATCGCTCTCACTCCTATTTCTGTTTCCAATAATGCAACTAAATTTTTCAGAATTATTTTAGTAAAAGTGACACATCTGCCAGATGTTATTAAAAGAGGAACCAGCGTTAAACTGGACAGACGGATAGGTATTTTCCAGATTATTTTTTTTAAATTTTACCTTGATTGTTGGTCTAAGCCGTATCCCACAGATTCGCCAAAAATACTTTGGTACCAGGACTTAATCATGTAAATATATTGAATTGATTCCGGCGAGATTGGAAATCGCGTTTGAGGGCAATATTACCATAAAATATATTTACATCCATATAATATATATTCAGCGGTTGTATTGCACGTGTAGGAAGTTTGCTACAAGATGTGAATGATTCACCAATAAGGACAAACAGTAATTTTAGTGTGACTAATTAGTCTGCCAACTTCCTACGATGCTTGCTATGGCAACTTCTAGGTCTATTATTGGTCCTGCCACATCGATGTTACAAAATGTCATAATAATCCTTACTCCTTACTATATAATATTATAAATCCGAATGTAACTCTGTCTATGTGTGTGTCTGTCTGTTACGCTTTCACGCATAGAATACTGGACCGATTTAGATGAAATTTGGTACACATATAGTCCAGAACCTAGGAAAGGTTATAGGCTACTTTTTAACCGACTACGCTATAAGGAAGTAATATTTTACGTCTACGCGGACGAAGTCGCGGGTGGAAAGCTAGTTATTACATAATTTCCGTCACAGATAACATTAAAAATGTCTATGGATCAAAATTCTACCCTGTTTGTATATAGTAAACCACCTGTAACACGGTTATTAATGACGTAACATCAACAACACAAAGAAACTCGTCACTTTATTTATGAATCAACAAAAACACGTGACGACTTCGTGATTTTGAGTCTTCGAGACATTATGAGTGTCGAAGACAATGTACTTGCTTTATCGTGTTGCAAAATTAATTACCATTTCTAGACTTTCAGTAATAATATAAATAATTATCTGCAGTTTAAAAATGTAAATGCAAGACAAGAATACTGAATGTATAGTTTCTGTGTCTCTATCCTTATGTAATTTCATGCAAACGTAAATGTAGAATAGTAACCGCATAGATAGTTCGGATAAATTTAGTATGAAACAATGTGATACGTTTAATTTATGTCGTTTTCATTCATTATTTAGTTTCTTTGTACAAAAATTATTTGCTTATCACAAAGAGTTTACGTCAAGAACATAAAATTGGTTAATAGGTAACTTTGTAATTCAATTTTATGGCATGATAAATCGTCAGCAGATTAATATGCCCCAGAAACTTAGTAAAGTAAACTAAATAACAAGACACTACTCATCGAGACATTGGTGTAAGGCTGTACGAATAAAACTAACCATACTGTAGCATAAATAAAAAATGAGACTTTTAGAAATAAGCAGTCAAATTAAATGTCCGAATTAAAAAAAAAACAAAATACGATCACCCCCAACGCCAAAACCCCCAAAAATAACACCAATTTGTATTTGATTGAACAAAACACAATCGCTATGTCTACTTCAGCAAAACTCGCAATCATAAGATCCCAGTGTATATTGATCGAGAATAGGTTTATGGAGAACAGAGAGTGCACTTGTGTTTGCGCGCATACTTCTGCACAAATATCCTGGGCAGTTTGCTTATATCCATTGCGATCAGCCGCTATGGCCGATACGGGTACGAAACCTACAATTTGCCTAACCATTTTGCTTTTCCAAAACTCAAGAAGATCTTAAAGAGAGGTCAAATCAAAAGTACCCGTAATCGACGAGCTTGCATGAAGAGGTTAATGGATGTGGATGAAGCGAAAGCGGTGTACCAGGACCGTAGCACAAGGCAGGAAGTGATCTCTGCCTACCCCTCTGGGAAAAAGGCGTGTGATTTTCTATGTATGTATTTGGACTCGAATGAAATCGTGAATGGTGTCAACTGCCCAATTTGTGTCCTATCGCATGCAAGATGACGCATCGTGCGTGCGGTGCGGGCCGGCCTCGCAAACACGCCCGCCTTGACGGCACTTCCACAGATGTTTCGTTACCTGTTATGTACTCACGTATAACATTTCCGAAGCCTACGAGTAAACGTTTAGCTACATTGATAACTTTGTATTTGTACCATTACCATGATTATCTTGACTCCCGTCGCAATCGGTTGCATAGCAATGCCGCAAGCATTTGTGCAAATCGGTTTGACCAAAATCCTCAAATTAGTCGAATGCCGCAGTAATTTACGCGGTGGAAAGTACAAAATCCTATTAAAAGCGACATACAAATGAATTGCTTGGACAGTAGTATCAATATTGGTTACAGATAGATACATTATCCATACATAAAATTATTTTCAAATTGTAAAGTTAAAAAGTCTAGTGAATTGAAATATATACGTAGTTTTGCTATTCAAAAGCTGCATCCCTCCAATCGACAATCTTGCTAGTTTCTACGACAAGATTTGCACCAACGTAAACGGCGAACGGAGAGTGGTATTTATGAATGTGTTCCGTTGTAAGAATTGTTTGATACTGTTGCAAAAACACGCAAGGCCAGAGGGACGAGGTCGCCTGCGCCACGCTCTGACCGCTTCCAGCGATGCGAGTTTCGTGAATATTCATGGCAGATAGCGCTTGGTCGCAAGACTCGCAAGGGCGCAGAGTTCTGATGCGTGTGCAAACAACTCATTTCTCTCCCGACTTAACATTGTTTGTCTGCGAAATTGCGCTCACTTCTATGAGCCTGGTAGTCACAACTATAATATAGCCTCCATTTTTTGACGCTCATTTACTTAAACTAGGTTTAAAACCATCAATTTCGAAACTGATGAAGTTAGAGCAACTTCTGAGACCCATTTTACGCAATAAATGTACCTGTTTTGAACGGTTCATGATGACTTACGACGACGTATGACGTCTAGTGCATGCACAAATAAATAATACCATTTGTTTGGCTATTTACTCTACGATTACTGTTAGTAGGAAAACTGACGATTGATTAGTTCTTTATTTCAGGAAATTAAAACCGCGATTGGGAAAGACAATCCGAACCCGGAACATTTGTGTCAAGGAAATTATAATTTGTGTTGCTATCGCCTTGAAATGTATGTCAGCTTTGCTAAAACGATCCACGTGTAACCGTGGCATTGAATGATTGTATAATTCACTTAAGAGCTGTAAATTGATACCATTTGAAGATTTCAAATTCAATTTATAGGCAGGAAATTGGCACTATTGATTTGGGACTCACCTAAATATTCCTTAATCCACTTTTTCTTGGGAGGTGGCTGAACAGCCCGCTCCTCTTCTTTAACAGGACTGGGAATGAACGTGGAAGTGGAAGGTCTATCCACCGGTATACGGGGAGCAGCTACCAATGAAGTCAACACTTGCTGCTGCGGGTACCCATATCCGTTGATGGGGTGTCCATGCGCGTGGAACTGCGTGTACGCCTTCAAAGTGATCGGTATCGGCTCCACGATGCTCCCGAACTCTGTCTCCCTGGTGTTGATCGCTATGGTGTGCAGCGTGTCGTAGTAGTCTCCAGGGGACCCCATCGCGCCGAACAGCTCTGGCTCCTTGCGTCTCCTCCGGTAGCTGGCAGTGCCCAGATTCACTTGCGTGGTTTCCATAAGTATACCCATTCTATGATGGGACACGATATTCGTTAACTACAAGTCCCCATTTTGCACTACGTCCTGTCCATTTTAATAACTAAATAGTTTTTAACACTTTATGTAACGTTTTTATCTTTAATCACTGTTGCATTATATAGTTGCTGTCGAAAGATCTAGAGAGGATAAGGCGGTTGTTTTAGAAGCGTTTGCGAATTGCGATTTGACGTTATCATTGCAGCCATTCACGTCCGAGCGGTTATTTGTACGCCAAGCTTTAAATTTGAGGAAATTTTAATCGTGTCACTAGGTCAAGCGACAGATGGTTTGTAAGAAGTTATGAGTTTAATGAAAACACTGGCCGGGTCAATAACTTTTTACAATTAAACACGAGTTCATTATTCCTATTACAATGTTACTGTTGTAATCGGAATCCGTATCTACAATGCCAGCTCCAATAACACCACTCTAACCAGTCAAAAAATCATAACTGATATGATAAGTGAAATCAATAAGATAGTCTCAGACGCGGACCTACGCACGATATGTTTGCGGGAAAGAGATCGAGTGTGTGTGAGCAAAGAAGCTAAGAGAATGGCGATATGAAACGAGCTGGAAATGTATGTGGACGCGACGGCGCGGCGCTCAACAAGTGAGGGGGGGCGAACGCATGGCACGGCGCGAGGCACGTGCACTCCCCTCCCCGCCGCGCGCCCGCAGCACTGACAGTTAGCTTCACCTCCTTCAACATCGTGCGGCCCTGGTACCGTGGCCGACAGAATTGGCAGACATAGTGGATTTTCACGACGACAAAAGAAACGCGAATTGCGAATGTTTATAAAAAATAAACATTTACGTTTATACCGCAAAGAATCGTTGATAATGCTGATAAGAAAGAACTAGAAACAAGAACATTTTATAAGAAAGTTGACGTTGGAAATTATACAGGACACGACATTGTTATGCTGAATTGTTTAGCCAAAATTTGTACCGAACCGAATGTCTTTTGACAATGACGCACATCACACAGAAAGGAAGTCAACAGGCGAATTCGAGGCAACCGTGAAATAAAACGAAGCAAGCAGGTGTTACAGCGCTTGCAATAGTAACATGGGTAATGTTATCGGCATCAGACTGTAGCTATATACCGAGTACACGTGCTGAAAGCATTTGCGCTATCGACCAATAACAAACGACTGGTGCAAAAGCAACATTCGGTAACGTTCTAGTGGAGCGACAACAAATCTTTTGTTCGTATACAATGATGGTGCGTAACACTGGAAGGAGAGACTTGGCAGATAAAAAGACATGCAAGTAGGTGGATAGCAAATCGTAGGTCCATGGTAAGGTCTCGGGCATATCGGGGCGGTGCACACTACACGCGCCAGTTATATAAGCGAACGACATGTGTCGGTGTTTATATTATGTAACTAGTTACCTACAGGCCGACGCGAGCGTAGCTGTATCAACATGCCGTGTACCTACTACTATTTATATCAGTTGAGCGTAATTGGATTGCAATGGAAATGAGATTTTTCTAGATCGTCTTGTGCAGGGAAATCCGGGTCTGGAAATCTTGGGAGACAAAGCTTTTATTTAGGGCAAATTTCATAAAAAAAAGTCTAAGTAATTTACTCTATAGCAACAAATTATGAAGTTCTTAATAATATAGTACGTCCTTCAATAAATTACAGAGATAAGCTTTTAAAAGTCTACAGAAATTGGTCTCTGTAGAAATGAAATATAAAATTTACAGATCTTTTAAATTGCAAGCGCCGTCGTTCGCACGTCACAGTAAATAATGTTGTTTGTCTCTTATGTTCAATACATCATTATCAATAATTACAAATGGACTGTGATTACGATAAATGCAACTGCCAGTATTCTGGATAGTGTACGAAATGAAACTTGTTACAAAGTAAAAATCGTCGCAATCAGCATTTCAGGGGTCGATATAGTCCGACTGTCGATTTTGCATCATACACAAGACACACTTACAATATTGCAATTTCCATTGCGCAATAGGAACTATTAGCCTTGCGCAATAAAATTAATTATATTGCCTAGAATATTTTTTCTGAGCATACCTAATGAGTATCATATAAATTTATGGGCTGAGCAAGTGTAACTTAACCAGAGAACATTTTCTAAGATAATAGCTATTAAATGATCGCATAGAGGTCGTAAAGATTGTTGCAATATTACCAATAAGGTAGTTAGCGACAAAGTTACAGTGACTAGCACAAATACTTGAAGATAAAAGTGACTCCTTCTATACAACTTTCTACAACATCAATATTTAATCAAATTGAAATCAAACGTAAGATTTCTTCATTGAAAGTTGATAGAAGACACTTAACATTCGATTTAAAAAAATATCAATGACGATATTTTTTACAACGTAGTAAAAATAATTAAACACAAGTAATAAAAATGACTACAACTTATATAAGTATAATCCACAACTTGATACGTTAATGTTTATCATGTGTCTAATAAAAATATAAAGTTTGTAGCGAGCTCACTTGCAAAAAATAAACTGAACGCAATTATAAAATAAAAAGTAATAAAGTAACCAATGTTACAAGTTGAACACTTGGTAATTATAATCGTTGAGCAATTAATGTTCAATCGAATCAATTTGTTCTAATAAAGATTTGCTTCGGGCTGATCAAGACGGGCCCTGAGGTAGGTACTAATATGATTACTGAACATCACACATACAATTACATGAAGAACAGGTTTGACGCGTGTCAACACAGACTGTTAACAAGCTAACAGCTATTAAAGGGATAATGGAAATGATCAGTGAATCGCTACACTCACGGGCAGCAACAAAGGGTCTCCTTGTACAGGGAACGACTGGTTTCGACCTCATATGTGGACCTCAAGCTTGCAATCAGATGGAGTGAGGTCAAAGTGAACGTCGCTTATAAAAATACACTAACGACGAAAAGATTGAATATAAAATTCAAGTTACATCAAGGCAAAATTCAGTAAACTTTGAGCTTTGTTTGCTAAAGCTATTATTTCATCAATAAAAGTATTCAGACTTCCAGATCAGAAAAACCTTTTTTAGACGTTCTTACTTTCTAAAATACCGAAAACGGCGATATACAACAAGAAATTTTCCATAAACATGAAATACTTAATACAAGTGGTATATTTTTCAATGACGAAGACGCGTCACAAATAAATTGCACCTACAATTGAGCAATCACAAAGATAATGAGTTCGATGGGAAGCATTTCTAGAACGATACAATGTCCGTTTATCCCAATTCAATCGCAGGAGTTGAAGAACAAAAGCCGGGTGATGGTCACAATCACGGAGGAGACAAAGTCGTATCAGACAAAGACATTTCAGAGATTACGTTTCCGTTGCCACGGTAATTAATTATTTCGTCATCTATCCGTGTAAGATTGTGACGATAACATAATAAAACATAAAAGATTTTGCAAGATGTTATTGTGTCCCTTTTGGAGAGGAAAATACAGACAAATGGTTAAGGTTTTTTGCGATGTTTATTTCTGCTTCATTGCACTTGATTTTTTAACAATGAAAGGCTCATTTTTAAAGTAAGAATTTCAAGGAGTCTTTAGTCGTTTGCTTACCGACTACATTAAGACAAAACGATTACTAGAAAGAGGCCACAGTCCTGCCTGAAGAACATGAATAGTGCTGGCCAGTATTGTCCCGAAGAATTAGAGCAATCTCTGAGGGATGGTCCCTGTGAGTGGTGTTAGGAGCAGGTCCTGAGCGGGAGCGAGGACCGCGGATGCCCACCGCCGCGCCGGCACGTGGGGCGCGGCGCGCAGGTGCCGCCGACCTCGCACTATCTCGTCTCGCCACTCGAGGCCGCGATGATAACGCACGCTATTTTCGACCGATGCCGCCAGCTCGGCGGTCACGACCGTCGCAAACGCAACCGCGAATTACCACGAAAACTCCCGACGCGAACACCGGCGTATCACGACATGACGTGCGAGCGAGCCAGCCGCCGCCGACGCGATCCGCTCGACGACTGAGTGGCCGAGGGCCGCGTCTCGAGGAGGAGGAGGGAGGCGACCTCCGGAACCCCGCGCCGAGCGTCGCGAGTGAAACCGACGGACGAAATTGCGAGGGGGAGGGGGGTGCGCACGCGGTCAGGCGCAGCGCTCGCCGCTGCACTTTACATAATGCTGCATGAACGACGCTCGCTCGGAATGAGGTCGCACCGACCGCCCGCGGGACACCCACAGAATTTAAAGAGCCGATCGGCCGTAGGTGATGAAACGCTGCATTAGCACGCAGATGACGTGTTCTAAGGAGTTAGTCGGTCGCCGCCGGAGTCACTGAACCTCCGCGGACGAATAAGGTGAATGGAACATTGCAGCCGAATGGAGCGGCGCAGGCGGAGGCGCCGCGGATGCGTCGCTCGCACACAATGGCGCACCGCTTTCTAAAGGCGAGGACGTGGCCGCAGCAGCGCTGTTACACTTCCATCTAAACGCTGAAAGGCGTCCGAACGAATGCGTCACCCAAGATCCAGTTTACAGCGGTTTCTTATCGGTCAGACTCAAGTTCCGATTTTCAAAACAGCAACGACTGAACACCACTCGCTAAAATTTCTACGTCGACACACAAATTAGGTCAGCGTAATAATATTACATTATGGCATTGAACACGAAAATGAGCCATTTCACCTTACGTCATGGCACTAATCAACCTAATAGGATTTCTATTTGTTGTAGTGTTTATGCGCCGATACGCTCGGTACAACTCCTACGCGAGCCACGTGTTATCTCCATTATGCCGCCATATCTACCGCGTGCATAGAACACTCAGCCACACAGACTAGCGAGCGTATACACGGGTAGCCTCGCGAGTCCTGAACTCCTTTTTGCGGAACCGGAAAACCGTCTGAAGCCTTTTTATATCACCGATAGTAATCTGATCCTTTGTACGAGAACACAACTGGACGGTTCTACGCAGGATACGATTATCTCCATCGGCGATCAGAAGCCGTTTGAAGTCGTGAAGAAAATATTCGAATTGAATGCCAAGACGCCACCGAGCGTAACTTTTGTTCGCGTAGCGAGAAATGCGGGGGAAGGAGCGACCATTATTTGGAGTGCAACTCACAGGAACACATAAGTGGAGTGGGTGTCGGTTCCGGGCAGACGGCGGGGCCGGTGGGGGGGGGGGGGGGAGGCGCGCATGCGTGCGGCTGCTGACCTTGGCGCGGTGCAGCGTGCAGCCCCCGCCCGGGGAACCCACGGCCCCCCGCGCCTCCTGTAACCACACCTGCCGGTTTAGCAGGTTGTTGCGACCTAGCATTGTGCCTAGATTCTATTTCTGGAACGCGGAGTCCTGATTAAATCAAGTTGCTCGGTGAAATGAAATTTTCCTCCGACAATTCGATGTAGGACTGACAAGGCCTCTTGTCGATATTGTCGAGATCGAGTTAAAGTAGCTGTACCAAGAATTGCGACATTAGAATTTAATAGGGCAATTAGCATTGGAAATGGGCAGGCTTTGGATGGAGTCATCAGCAATCAATAATGGAACATTTAGCGACAGGAGCTGAAGTGGAAACCGAGGGGGATCCACCCACCGGATGCAGAGATATGACCCGTCTGCGCGGCGAAAGGGTCTGATTAATGCACCCGATATTGCGGCAAACAACATTTTAAAAACACTCGCAACAAACTCGAACAAGGCGACGTTAATGATAACTCGAGCAATTTGGAGTTTTGGGAACGAAATCCGAAATATAATTAGTAATAAGAAAGCGGATTTCTTGCTAACACAAATTGATTTTCTGCACCCATAAATGTTGTTTCACTGAGTATGTAATTGTGGGTATGTCGATATGATCTTTACATTTTTTATCTGATTAACTGAACTTGGAATTACACACAACCAATGGGTACCAAAATTTCGAGAATTACCAATGAGATCTGTCATTGAAATAAATTATGAAGTAAATATCAGACAATTAGTAACTCTACCATGACCGGCTTTCTTTAACAAATTAAGCTATCTAACACGATGATGACTTCGTTTCTCTGTATTTTATCTAACCGTTGAACAGAACGAATAATACAGCTTTAAGTTTTCATGTGACTCTAGTACAATTTATTTTCGAAAAACTCTAATTGCCTTTGTTGTACAGATAAGAATGCATAAATTGCTCAATTGTGTTCTAATGTGTCTGCATTGCAACATTTGCAAACACTTCTATTAATTTTCTTGCATGAAGTGAGAATAGAGACGATCTTACATTTGGTGCTTTAAAGTCAAGTATACAGATATGTATTAGGGGTGTGAGCCTTCCGCTCCCCCGCCAGTCTGGTGAAGTTGTAGAAGCCATCTGAGGCTAACAGCTTAGACCCTTCGAAAAAAAAAACAGATATGTATTTGGAAATCGAAATCACCATGCAAAACCAATCAATGGGAACTGTGAATTTGGTCGGAGAGAATCGGTCGGATCAAAGGCCGGCATGGTCCGGTGGCGTAAAGGATGCTATCGCAACGGATTGGTAAAGGAGCAAATTGGGTCCCTTTGCAGTGGCCCTGTAGTCTTTGGTTATCGCGGATATATTCACCGCCCTAATCAACGGGGTTTGATTGGATTCCGGCAGAGCCCCGTTCGTTTTTGGGATTGAGCGTCGTTATTCATTTGTTGTTTTTCTTTTGGCCTCCATGCCGTCATTAATTGCGATATCGATTTTGAATTTTAGTGGCAGTGAGATGATTTTGATTGCTCGGTGCATGAGAGTTACAATACATGCAAACTAGTTGTACATATAATATGTTAATGTGTATCAAACTTCTTTGAAAAATAAAATAAGTATTGTTGTTACTTCTAACAAGAATGGTACATTTTGAAGTGTCGCAGAAAGTAGTTAAATGTTTAAGTAAGTCGAATCGTCTTATAAATACAAATGAATTGCTGTTAGTCTGACTAAAACTCGAGAACGCCCCTTACCGATTTAGGCAATTTTGGTTTTAAAATGTTCGTCGTAGTCCAGGGAAGGTTTCAATGAGCAAATATAGAAAAAGAATCAGTATTGGCGGTATGAAATTCGCCGGGACCAGTAGTTAGAAATAAATATTATTATGTGTACAAGGGAAATGATGATGCGATACAAAAAATGGCCAACCGATAGTTCTGTAACTGTTTTTCCTTTTCAGTCCTGTATTATTTATTTCGTGAATAATGTATTGCCACATTATTCAGGTGAAAAGTATTTCTAGTTTAGTTGCAAAATATTCGGTTCTAATAAAAAAAATAACATTTCACTGAGCGGACACTGATGTTGTAACTATGAGGTCTTATGGCACGTGACCTATTAACATCTTCTTACCCACTTCCAAAACGGTTAATTTGAATGAATAATTGACCAACCATGATACATATTTTTAATGAACTACTACTTATTGTAAAGTGCAAAGGTCATTAGGCGACTGAAATTTGTCTTTGAGTCTGTCTGTGGCATCTTTGCCGCTTTGGTATGTCTTTAATGATTTGTATGTAGTTTTTCATTTGGAACATAAAGAAAATATATTGGTATTTTTTTTTCATAAGAATGCTAAAATACAAGATGTAATAGGTATCTCGACTTCACACCGGCAACCGTTCATCATTAGAATTCTTCATTCAAATAGGTACATTTAAAAATTAAATACGTAAAATGGTCAAAAATTGCAGGCGATGAAATAGTGCAAAAATATCTTAAGCGCTTTCATCTTACAAGAAGAGATGATACGAATTGACCGTGGCTCATTGAGATTACAGTGTACCATAAATACCATGGCAGGGAGGAGTCGTGAATATGCTGTTTTCCTATCATTTTCACTTCCAAATAAGTGAATAATGTAGTTTTCCTGTAATTTTCACTAGATCACTGGCAGTATCGTCACGTGATTTGACAAAAAAAATGGCGTGAATCGTGTGACACTCGACCACATTGACTTTGATTAAAAATTCGAGCTGATCGGAATTGTTAACAAATAACGGGCGGATTGAGGTACCGTTGCCAAACTGATACATAGGCAATATGTAAATAGTTCGATGATTCCTTAGGGCTGGCAAGAGGATGACTAGAAACGCTTGAAAGAGTTTGCCTAGACCAGAGATTGAGTAGCTTAAAATTAGTTTGCATTGGTCATCGAACCTTCTTACAGCGTTTTGTATCAGCAGTATATTCTTTTAGTACATAGGTATTATAGTTATTGTAACTAGTAATACACACCGCCCACAAAAAATATGTTGGTTCACGTCAAAGCAATTGCATTGTTTGAAAAAAGAAAGAAATCCATGTTAGTCCGAAGTACTAGTGCAAAGGTCTCTAGGATCTTTAAAAACAGCGAATCTAGCCATTTGACATAAATCCAAAAGTAACAGGTACCTTTTAGAACAAATTGTTTTTAAATCTTTGCAACATGTTTTTTGAAACACTTTGCAATTTAAAGGAGCGAATATAAATCCAAAACCTAAAATAGAGTAATACTGACTTATTAATACAATTCCCCGTAAACAGGAGGAGCAATGAAGCCGATAATCGGAGATTACGAACAATAATAAATAATTTCACTGGACAGAGAGCGGCATTAGCAACGTCAACAGCGCTCTAATGATAATAAAATATAAATGATAAAAGGAAACGGCAATAAGTCTAGATATAAGCCGCTTAAATAGGATATAATGTCGAAAATCTATGTTTAAAATCTGGATGGATGGGAATGGTAATTTCGCTGCCCTTAATAAGTATGTGTATCTAGTTTATAAATTCAATTATGTAAGCTTTATTCTATTTTCAAAGTAGAAGTGGTTTTATGTCGGTAAGAATATTTGTGTTAGGTCAAGACATTATTTTGTAAACTCAAAATTGAGGATACCAGAACCAGAATGGCCGTAATAGCGAGGCCCGCGGATCTTTGAAATTAATAAAAATCATAAAGTCACATCTTTTTTTTAACGTCCCTTGTGACTGTTTACTAAAATTACTATTGAACAAACCTGGCTATTAACTAAGGGGTTTTACAGATCTTATTTCATAGAGCATAAGCACTTATTAGTTTTAGATATCAAGTATGTTTTAGATACTGTTACGTATGTAGTAAAGTAGTTCGTTATGTTTTTTAACTTTAATGTCATTAATCTGTAAAGGAAATTACATCTCTGACTAACAATTTCAGTTTGCTACTTTTAATAAGGCTCTAATTAGACCAAGTGTCTGATTGACCACAAGAAAGAAAAAAACGTATAGCAATGTAAGCCTGTTAGATAAATGCGTGAGAAATTCACAGTATCATTAATCTTTCGCTGCAAGTCAACTTCTATATCAAGCCGACACTTTAATTATAAGTTGACAAGGCAAAAAAAAGTACAAGCGGACCACTGCGCAATGTCCTTCATGCAATGATATAATAGAATAAAATATACATTTAACTATATAATTTGCGTTTTAGGTAAATCTGTACCTACCCTGCAATTTTTTTGACACTTTACTCACTGACATATGAAACAAAAGATGCGAAAATGCACGCAAATGTATGTAATGTACTTATCTCTTTATAGCTATAATATAATAAATAAATAATATTGCACAACTTCACATACATTGATCTGATCCCGAGGTAAGTAGCTTAAGCACTTGTGTTACGGGTATCAGAATCAACAATGGATACACAAATATACTTAAATATATTTAATAATACACCCAGACACGGAACAAACACCGATGTTCGTCACACAAATATTTGTCCCGAGTGGGAATCGAACCCACGACTCTTGGAACCGTAGGTAGTAAACCTGGGTCACTAACCACTGTTCCACCGAGACAGTCACAAGACAAGACAGCTATATCACAAGGTACCCTAATTAGGACAGATTTGTGTCTCACTTATCGCGCCGTTATAACATATCTGCCATTAGTTTATTATAATATCATGGCCTCCGAGTTTTTATGCCAACCCTACTCTGTATCCTCTGACATACGCCCAACCGACCCCATATACAATTCTAATTTTATTTTGTCAGAAAACTTTTGCGAAGCGTTAAAATATTTTCGCTATTTTTCAACGTGACCTCATAGACGCAGCTTTTGTCAATATTCAGAAATATTCTCCTTCAGTTCCGGCCGGTTATTTCGTCTAACCGTATTTTCCCGCCGGTAAATTGTTTTCTTGAATGTTATAAATAAATAAAAATCCGCTAAGAACGTGTAAGTGATAGTAATTTCTAGAACATTCGAGAAAGGTCGCGAGTTATGCATTTGATAGTGTTTCAGTTCCTTGTCAGTGAGTAAACTTAACCCTAAACTCAATCGTTCGTTATAGATGACAAATAATCTTTGTAATGAAAATTAAGTATTTACTCGACTACCGAAAGGAGAGTAATTTAACTGTTGTTAAAATATCTATATTATTAAAATCCATCGTTAGAACTACTATTGGTAAGTCATAATATCCATATCACCCAATACCCAAATATCATCACCACATAGATAGCAAAAAACAAAATCGCTATCATTGTCCCTATATCTTTATGTATGCTTAAATATTTAAAACTACGCAACGGATTTTGATGTGGTTTTTTTTAAAAGATAGAGGGATTCATGAGGAAGATTTTTATGTAAAATTCAGCCGAAGTGAAGCGAGGGCGGGTCACTTCACTAGTACATAATGTAATTAGTTATTTCAGTTTTCATTATTTTTATTACGAGCTAGAGGTCGAGGTGCCGTAACTAATTTTTGTTTTTTAACAAAAACAATTAACATTAAGGGGCTAGTTTTTTCTGCTACATGATTAACAAACTTACTCATCGTACCTTGTATAGTAATTTCTACTCATATTTTAGTGATTAGGGCGTAGGTAATCCGAATTAATTGTCAATTTGTAATTAGACCGAGCAGGTTTAATGAGGGATTCCCTTTTTGTAATCGTAACTCGCAACGGTTACTAATTAAAATATTCTATTTATGCTTACGATAACTAGTAACATTATGAAATTAAATATTTATTGCATTTATTAACTTGAAAAGTGGTAACTTTAAAATTTTATTAAATATTTAAGGCAATTGCGACGTGAAACAATTACTTAGTGATCATGATTTCTTTTTTCTTTATAAAAAAAAAACAAAAAAATATCACGGGCCATATTAGTCAGTCGATTCACCTTTTCAATTTTTAACAGTCCAGGTAATGATCAAAAAGTCAATGAATACTACAAACTATTTTCAAAAACCACCGTCCAAAAATTTAAAAAAATAACCGCATACTGGCCAGCACAAATAGTTCACAGCCATCATCGCATCGAAAAAAAAACACGAGCCGTACCGTCGCACATTTCCCCTGCCAGTGTTTACACGCCGCGCCTAGCCCGGTTCAATATACTACGCGCACGTTACGAGGTCGCAGATCGCAGATCCCTTTCACCATTCTGCGCGCCGGGTACCGAGCGACCTTACGCGGGCCTTGATGCCACGACTTGGACGCGACGCCAATTAAAAATAAACGAAACAATGATATTGTTACCATCGAGGGAACTTTACGCACGTATCTTAATGTGTTTGTAATTAGTTGGAAGGCGCTTTATTTATCAGCAGTCGTTTACCTAAATATTGTTAATTAAGTATGTAGCATTAATATGAAGACAAGAGTATAATTCAGTTGGTAAATATGATTGAATTCAGGGCAATTTTGCAGCCACAGAATCGTTGGTGAAAATACTAGTTGATAACACTTCATTACAATTAACATTTAATGCAAAAGCAAAAGTGCATGTAATCAGTAAGTCATTTATGAAAATATCATAGCTCCATAATAACAGAAAAAAAAACATTTACCACCCTGCTAGTAAGATGCATAAAATTGATGCAATTAATTTCAACAGAAAAAAATGTCCTCCAAATAATTGTTTTCGTAACGCAACATGGACATTCCATGTAAAAACGCAGCTAAGCTCTATTAACCAGTTATAAGATGTAATAAAACGTGTATAACACAAAACAAAATAATGACCAAAGCTAACTACCACAAAAAAACGTGCATGAACCTTGATAGTAGGTACAATGCTACAGCGATTGTCGTTAAAATGAGTCGACAAATGACGTTAATGCAACGCACTGGCTTAGTACAAAAACATTAGCACTCAGTGCTGGACGAATTAAAATGGCAACTGATTATTTTGAGTTCGGATTTCGTGTTAAGACTGTCTTGTATTAAAAAGAGTTTTGGTTCGTAAATTTTCTTCAGATAATATTATATCTTGCCTCAAACTATGTACCTAAATGGGTTGATGATGATAACTCCATTAGTCCTAAAACAACCAAGTTTATTGAAGTTAAATCAATAGAAATGTCGAATGATTATTAATTTGAATATCTAATGATGGTTAAGTGTAATATTTTATTCATCATAAATACCATAATGAGATTACATTATAAACCCAATGAAGCAATTATGGTTTTGATGCTAAATAATTACTCAATCTCATGAAATTTATTGATTAAAAATATCTAGATAGAGCATAGAGCCTTAAGCTACGAACTGACCATTTAAGACAGTAATAAATATGCGTGATGAAAAAAACAAGACATATAATGGTCTGTAGCTCCAGTAAACTGGCTTGTTACAAATTAACACATTTTTGACGCATCTGCTCAGCTAAATCAAATACCATAGTAAACACATAATGTTTAAGCTTGCAACCCTTGCAATTAACTACTTCAAAAAGCGAATGCAGGTACCTACAGTGGGGCTTAAAAAGTTAGACAGCGCGTTTAGATTTGAATTCCCACAGCAGCTTGTTAAAAGTTAGTCAAAACATTCGCCCAACTCAAATCCGACGGCTGAGCTGTGTTTTGTGGTTAAATGCACACGATTCTGTTGCAACTTGACTGGGGAAACTACCAGACGTCCATTTGTACTAATCGTGTTACACACCGAGTTGGATTCAATTAACTTCAATAAATAACGTGTTAACAACTTGATTATGTTAGAAATGGCTGAATACTGGGTGGAAAATTCAATATATGACAGTTTATGCGACGCGTTAGATTAAACTTGTATGGGTGTTGTGTTTTGAATTTGATATCTGCTTTATCGACACAACAACCCCCAAGTATCTAATCGTGCAGCTGTAGAATTATATACCTACTACATCATCATCATCATCATCAAGAATTTTAGTATCTTAGTATCTAGTAGATATTGAAAAAGAAACTGTCCATATGGTACAAATAATGATGTCCGGTTGCAATCTGAAATTTAGTTCCTGTTAATGTCATTTGTTAACAATATGTTAGCTACATAATAAGATTGTTTGAGAATTGCAGCATATGAAATCTCAATTCAATTATTACTCGTATTGATGATCGAATGACGTGAATTAAAACAATTTTATTGTATTATTGGTTTAGAACCAATACCTTTATGAAATGTAGCAGCGTATGTTCACTAAATCTATCGGCTTCGTATGAGTAATTCTGAATAAACAAGCTTATCTCCGAAATCATGACGCAACAGTGACTTAGTATTGTATGGATCAGTGATATTTTCGCTATCACAAAGAATGCGGCACATTTGAAAGAAAGGGTTAAGAGATTCGAGTGTAAAGAATCTCCCTTATCTATTCCAGCTGAATGGAGTAACGTTTACGAACCAACGGCAGAGAAAAAATTACAAGGGGCTGTAAGGCCTTGTGGCGAATAAAAACATTGCAAAGAATTTGCAAGTGGCGAGTTAGAAATTCCACTTCGGTGACCTGAAGAGGCACTACGTGTTTATTTCTCTTAAAATTCTTAACAAACGTTTAATTTGCGTTTCCCGTTTTACATTCATGACTTAAGCTTATTCAACATTAGCACAATATACTCAAGGGTGAAAAACTTGTATTAAAGGTAGATTATATTCAAGTAAAGATTTATTTATTCTGACAATCGCAATTTGCTAAGATTGTGAATGTGACTGTGAAAGGATATCCTACACTTCCGGCTTAGAACATCTTCGTTTTCATTGATAACTTTGCATCAATTTGAAAATTGGTATAACATAATTTGGTTTTCAAGAAAAGGAACTTGTATCAATCGGAACTGAAATCAGTTTGATCGAAAGTATTAGTAAATTTTCGGAAATTAAGTACACGAAGCGGACAGAAGCCACTTCCCTAAGCTTGCTAAATTCTAATAATCTTCGTATGAAGTAAGTGTTCGATGCTGCAAATAACACGGCTATTAGTAATGTTGATTAAGCAGCTTCGCTACAAGCGGACACGGCTACATTAGTGGACTACGATTTTTCATTTGTCTCTGTCAGTCCGAGTCTTGTAGAGCAGGATAGTTGCACGAACATTCGCTGTAGCGATAATGTAGCAGCATGAGCGATGAGGAGACCGGAGCCGACTGACCACCGATAAGACCAAGATAACGCGACCAACCGTGCGTCGTACAATACCTAGTACGAACAAACGACTTTCCCTAAACACAAGCCAATAGCAACTACAACAACAAAGCAATAGAGAACGAAATGGCTTGAAAGCCGAAGTGCGTATGTATTTACCGGTAAATACACGCCGCGTTTAGTATCAACTGCATTAATAATGGTTCCTCTGCTTTTAACGCAAGTATTGGTTGGCTTATTTTAACTCGTGGTAAGTAAACTTGAATATCATCGTCATTGTGCATTCAATGTGTTTTAGTAATGTACAATACTTCGGCATTTAAACAGGAATCTTGCCGGATTCATCTCAGTATGGTTGAGCTTGCTTGCGAACCGGTGTCGTATCAAGATTTTTTTTGTTGTAGTATGAATACTAGTCTAATTTGAATTTAGTTTAGTACCTTATAATAGCTTTTCTATATTTATTGTCTCTCCTTTATCTCGCTCTTCTTTTTTTTACATGAAATGCGTTTCTGCTTGGATTACTGTCTTCTTTACTTCCTTCTTAACATATAATGAATTCAAGGGCATACTTCTATGGAAGGTGAACGTACTAAGCAGTGTGTAAGCCTCAGGGTTTGCTCATGGGCCCAGCCCAGTGTCATAATCTCACCTTCCATGTGATGTAACAAGACGCAAGTCTTTCGTGTAGTCATTCAAAAAGCTGTGTGTGTTAGATTGTGCAATCATACCTTTAAGACACATGTGACAGTATGTTTCTTGATTTTCTGATGCTTTTAAATAATGCTGCATTTACAATTTAACTAATTTCGCAAACCTTTAATAAGTTTCACCTCTCCCTTTGTTTGTCTGTCTGTTATAAAATCTTAAAACTTATATTTCAACCTCTTTCCGGTTACCAATAGAGCCCAAATTTTGCATCATTTGTAATTTATTGTGACGCCAACTCTAAATATGGTTTTGTTTTAATGTGCAATAAAGTCTGCGAGTATATCTATCTATGTATCAGTACACAATCTAATGATGTTCCTATTAGGGTAGATAATCGTGCTATATTGATATAAATGTTTGTACAGCTTAGTATTTACTAAGCTTTAATTCAGTGGTTCATATTGACGAAATATGATACCTATCAATCTATTTGTGAATGAATAGCAGTACGAGGCGGATATTAATTTGGTTCATTGATGCTCAAATTAATAAATTATCTGATCCATTCCTTGCAGTTACGGATCATAACATAGATTTGACGTCATATATTTTTGTAATAGACTTCAATAGTGAAATAAGAATAAACACGAACAAAAATGTTCTTTTGTCCAAACTGATTTGGGATCAAATTATGCATTTTGCTATATTCGACACTGCATTAGGCTAAATAGGTTCTCATACGTAAAATAGAAATGAACCTATTTTTATATTAACTTTTGCTACAATACCATATTAGTGGAGCGCCTTAAGGTTTATACCTCGGAATCCAGGGCCAGTCGATGAATCTTTATATAAAGTTTTGAAATGTGTTTAGAATAGTATAAAAAAAAATGTTAAAAAAAATATTTTGTGCGATCTCAACTTTTTAATTATTATTTTCTATACATAGTATAAAATGAAGTTGCGAAGGGCGCCCAAAATGTGTTTGTTACCTAGGATCTCAAAAAGTACTATATCAATAACTATGCTGTTTTCAATAATGGAAAGAAGACATTCCAGGGATTCTATAGGTATATAATTTAGGTGTACCTACTTAAGAAATTATTAGAGTAATCGTAACAGTTGTCAGACGGACGGAAGAAAAACGACTTCTTGACACGATCACGCTAGATTTCCGCAAAAATGAGGAATTTTCCCGCCGTAAAAAGTAGCCTGTGTCCGTGTCTAGAATCCTATTTTTAAATTAACCAAGTCTTATAAAAATCCGTTCAGACGTTAAGGCGTGAATGAGGTAAACTTTTAAAACAAATGATTAAAAATCACTAACTTTATTAGTTTTCTACCTACTGCCTACGCCTTAAGTACGATAGCATGAATATTAATAGCCTATATCTATTTCTAGGTTACTATCTATCTCCTAACTAAATTTCATCAAAATCCGTTCAGCCGTTTAAGCATGATAGAGCAAAACTCCCAGCAAAAAACAATAAAAAATTACAAATTCAATTCAGTTTTCTGCCTACTTCCTACCCCCTAAGTGCGATGACGTGATTATTTATAGCCTATAACCATTTCCAGGTTATCATCTATCATCATACCAAATTTCATCAAAATCCGTTTATCCGTTTAGACGTCAAAGAGCAAAAGTCCTAACAAAAACGGCTAAAAATCACTAACTCAATTTAGTTATCTGCCTACTGCCTACCCCCTAAGAACGATGGCGTGATTATTTATAACCTATAACCATTTCCAAGTTATCATCTATCATCATATAAAATTTCATCAAAATCCGTTCAGCCGTTTAGACGTCAAAGAGCAAAAGTCCTAGCAAAAACGTCTAAAAATCACTAACTCAATTTAGTTATCTGCCTACTGCCTACCCCCTAAGTACGATGACGTGATTATTTATAGCCTATAACCATTTTCAGGTTATCATCTATCATCATACCAAATTTCATCAAAATCCGTTCATCGGTTTAGACGTCAAAGAGCAAAAGTCCTAACAAAAACGGCTAAAAATCACTAACTCAATTTAGTTATCTGCCTACTGCCTACCCCCTAAGAACGATGGCGTGATTATTTATAACCTATAACCATTTCCAGGTTATCATCTATCATCATACCAAATTTCATCAAAATCCGTTCAGCCGTTTAGACGTCAAAGAGCAAAAGTCCTAGCAAAAACGGCTAAAAATCACTAACTCAATTTAGTTATCTGCCTACTGCCTACCCCCTAAGTACGATGACGTGATTATTTATAGCCTATAACCATTTCTAGGTTATCATCTATCACCATACCAAATTTCATCAAAATCCGTTCAGCCGTTTAGGCGTGAAAGAGTAACAGACAGACAGACAGACAGACAGACAGAGTTACTTTCGCATTTATAATATTAATATATAGTAAGGATTAATACACAAGATGCATTTACAATGCCGGCAGAGATAGCGGCGGCGGGGGCTGCGTTCCGTCGTTGTGTCATATAGTTAATGGTAAAATTATTTATGTAAATCATTATTTTTTGTAAAAATTTAATAAAATAACATTGAAATTACTCAGCAAACATAATTTATCACATAAACAATTGAAATTTCAACTATAAAAAATTTTTGTAAAAAAAAAAATGTTGTAAACGAGATCGGCCATTTTTTTTTTTTTAACTTTTTTCTTTCAGGTTTTAATAATGCAATCAAGCACTTTCTATACACATTCATTGACTGGCCCTGGATTCCGAGCTTTTACCATTTTCATGTTTTACGGAACTCCACTATATCTTTGAATTTGCATTTCGTCTTCGGTGCAGTGTAAACGGTATGCAAAACGTGTTTGCTATGATAACAATAATGTCTATAAAATAAAGACACAAAAGGAACGTGTGACGTGCATAATTTATTTTTGAGTTAACGCCTGGAAAATTGTTAACAATATAGGTAGTGAATGGAGAAAGAATATTTTTTTTTATAAATGATTCTATCTATAATATTCTTTATGACACGCACTAAGTCCAAAAATAGCGTCATCAACAAGCTAGTATGTTGGAATTTAAAGAACCGTTATTATTTTAGTACATGTCTAGCGATTTTTTTGTATGTCTGGTGGTATAGGTATTTTGTATAATATTATCGTATTATCGTGCGAGCTAGTAGAGTTTACTACGAAGTGCTTTGCTGTATTTTACTCAGAAGCTTGTCCACTAACAATTGCATTCCTCTGTAAGCGTCAACTAACGCTTTTGTAGGTCGTAAGTACTTACAACCTAAACAATGAATAGACACTAGGCACGCGCGTTACGCAATCACGCCTTGTGCTAGTTTTTCTCTAGGCAAATAATACCTACTCGAAAACTACGTCTCTCAAGTCGAGAGGATGTAGTATAAAATTACTACTGAACGCATCGAGCGCGGCGCAACGGCCGTGCCTATGCGCCTGCACCGCCCCCCCCCCCGCCCGCGGGGACGCGATCAGCTGACCAGCCCAGTGCCTGCGCACCTCCGTGCGTCATGCTTCCAACTTGACTAACGCTCCACGTACACAGATTCTCTCGCCGCGTTTACCTGCGGCCGCCCACTCGCAGTACGTGACACGAGATAGCTTTCCATCCAGTCGCTCGCGCCCACGTCGCGCGGCGGCCCACTGCCAAATACAAGCGTGTAGTTGTTTGTTGTTTTTAACGGGGGACTGCGCCGGCTTCACCGGGAGCTGCGCGGCGTGCGCTGCGGTGAATTTCAGGCTTCCTTTGTTTACGTGGGGCGAGGCCGGGGCGGGGGGGCGCGGCTGCGTGCGCCCAAGGTCAAGAGCGGCGGGCGTCGGCTCGCTGCACCCGCGCGCCGACGACTGGACGCTCGCGAATCGCGCACACCCAGCGACCGGTTTCACTCGTGACGTGGGCACTGGAGTCAACACTGGACCCTGCGGCCGCACGGCCAGGGACGCCACTTACCGGCCTGCAAGCGTCGCTCCTGGAGCTCGATGAAGCGCGCCGCCTCCAGCAGCGTGTCGAGGAGGCTCATGACGGGGAGCGGCACAGCCGCGCGCGGTCCGAGCGCGCCCGCTGTCACGCCGCGACTGACCACGCGCGCCGCGAGCTCTCACGTGGCCGCCGCTACTATCGGCCAATGGGGAGAGAGCGCGCGAGTGACGTGACGGCGCGCGGCGGCCAATGGGAGCGCGAGTTGAGGCTACGTAGCGCGGGGCGTGCGCGATCGATGCCATTGCAGCGATCGAATGCATGCGCCCCCTCGCCGCGCGGTGACGCGCCAGCGACCACGCTCCTACTTGTGCCAACTTTCAACCTACTTCGATCGACCGAATTTCATCTTTATTGCTATAGACGTAGATACTAGGGCAGTAGCGCGAGGGAACCGGTTGAATCGCCGCTTTGTTTATCTAATACTTTTCCTCTGTAATGCTCGGTCGCGATAAAATTGTTTGGTGTTAATATGTAGTTGGTGGAGACTCTATGGAGTATAGAGCTGCAGAGCCGTGGACGGGGACCCACTTGTGGCCGGCACGTGCCGCAGACTTTCACTTCCTACTTGTCGCAGCGGTTAACAAGTTGCCCGACGACGAACTGTCTAACTCGTAAAATAACAAAACATTCTTTCTCTTTTTTCACTATTCCCAAATTTTTTTTTTGCGAAAATGATAAGTAATAACAAAATTCTCACTCGGTATCTCCCTCCAGTATCTTCAGAAAATATTTAAAAAAAAATAATAGGTAGACATAGCTATTTTACGTAAATCTGTATGAGGAACGTGATGATTAAATAACTAATCAAATAAAAAAAGGTCTAGACCAGCGACGAAAAAATGTAATCACATGGAAGCGACCTTTTCGGACATTTTTTTCAGCCCGGGTGATTGACAAGGCCGTCTGGGGTATAAACTAAAAGGGACCTTGTTAGAATAGGGGAAGACCCAATTTGCTGAGGCAGGGTATATTTAGGAGCGTACCTATAATAGGGTATGCATGTATAGTACTGCGTGTATGAATGGCGACTTATTATGTTCTAAAACAGTACCTACATAATGTGGTTGGGTAATCAGTTCGTGTTTCATACGTTGCTTTTGTTATATTCTGAGACTGATGTAGTTGTGACCAATGTATTTGGCAGAACTATTAAACAGTAACCTATTTAGTTCAACTTTCCTAGTTTCGATCATGTCTCGCATTTTACGATACAATTAGGTGCTCTTCTAGGTACTTATACTGCAAAACTACCTAACCTTTGCTATGAAGTGTGAATCCAGTTCTCACCACCATCCTAGTCAGTTGTCTACCGTGGGGAAATCTTTGTTTCAGAGGGCACGAGGCATCTGTGATGACACACACCTGGCAGCTGAGCTTCAGCATGTCAGGCGCGTACTACGGAGCAACAAGCTCCAAATACCACGAACGCGGAACAGAAGCCGAGTGAAGCCAACTACAGTGGAGCGACAGCCAGCAGTACTACCATACATGAAGGGTGTCACTGACAAGATTGGACACATCTTGAAGCGTGCTTCCATAAATACCTACTTCAAGCCGCCGAAGAAGATTAACCAATTTTTACCACCTGTCAAGTGTAATATTCCTCTTCAAGATGCAGGCATATACAAGCTAGACTGTGAGTGTGGCCTCTCATACATCGGTCAAACAAAGAGAAGTGTTAGTACCCGGGTCAAGGAACATATGGCTGACGTCAAACATAGGCGAGAAACTAAGTCTGCAGTATGTGAACATGCACTAGACGGACCCAACCATTATATCCGGTTTGACAAACCTCAAATCCTCGTGAAAGAGCAACGTTTTGTCCCTAGGATGCTGAGAGAAGCTATTGAGATTAAAAACATCCTAATTTCAATAGAGAAGATGGTTGGAGTGTACCACCTGCTTGGGATCCTATCATGAAGACCATAATATCCCAAGCCCGTCAAAAACAACAACATATTGCAAGACCTAACAATGTTGTGAGTTCTGTATGCGTGAATCGGAACACACAAAATATCACACCAAATGACGGTAGTAATTAAACTCACTAATAAAGACACCTGTCAACTTTAGTCTCAACCGTGACCACGAGCGCTGTAAAGAGCTCGAAACGTCGGATCTCTAAATAATGTTTAGAATATCAATACACGCGAGTTTAATCCGTAAAATTAGTTTTATTTCAAATTTAAAAACAACCCAATCGAAAATACAAAACCGTTTAAAAACGTGTAAATAACCATTTATTCTGTTTTTTTTTTTCGAAAATAAATGAATTTGTATTTTTAGTGCTATTTAAAACTCTAATGTATCTAAATTTAAAAATGGAAAAAAATACGATTTTTTTTCATTTTAAGTTTTAACTAATCATTGTTTTGGGAAAAATAACTATCACAAAAATTTATTTATTCATTATTAACCAGCTCTGTTGTATGTAAATATAAAGCTAAGCAGTATATAGAAATGATATAACCAATGATTATGACTAAGTACCGGGGTAATGCCTAATGGCACGTGTAACGGTAATACCATTTACTGATTGTCTTAACTGCGTCATTTCTTCCATGCCTAGTGAATGCTTGTATGACACATTTAAAACAGTTTTTCCGTACTATGAAACTTAGCTATTTTTACTATTATTGTTAACAAATATCTTTATTTACAAAAAAAAAACAGGAAACAAGTACAGTTAAAAACACTGAAGTATAAAATAAACAACTTGTCCGCATACTATTTGCTTATTTAAAAAAAACTTTATTCAAAGTGGATATTATAAACAGCGATATGTACGAACGAATATAATTCAATACGTTTTTTTTTTGCCTAACTGACTACGACAGCGGCTTGGAGTAGCCCTGTCATCATCACTGGACTTGCGGGGATGGCTCTCAGCCCTAAACATGAAAATAAAAACACAGACATGTAACACATAAATAAATGCTAAGCATAACGTTAATATTTGTGGACGTTGAATCTACTACGACTTCTAGTATCAAATGCCTAATAAATGAAAGAAAATAAAAATAAAACAACTCCATTCGTTTAAATCTGTTTAATTTCGAATAATAGGTTACACTAGCTGTGTCTCACGATATCTTTCAATAATCTGATCACAGTCACCTCTTGGTGGAAAAATGACATAACTCCATATACGTCGTTTATCTAAAATAATGTTTATTTTGACAGTCAACCGGTCTAATAACAGATTGGGTAAGAAACAAATATCGAAATCATTTACAATTTTTTACAGTTTTCTTGGTAATCACATTTTTTTTTATTACATGTCGCTTAAGATAAAGCGTGTTATTCTTGTTTTGTGGTAGTTTTCTTTAAGTTCGAAACTACAAAGATACAAATTTGAGTTACATCATTCAACCACTATAACAAATCATAATCTATAAGACTGATTTATAGCATTTATTGATTTCTTGCTTTTCAATGTAGCTTAAATCGAATTGATCTATCCAAATTTAATTAAATTTACGTTTTACTTCTTGTTTTATTAATATTATTTTTATTGATAGCTTTTGAGAATGTATTGGATCTGAACTGTCAAATAAACATAGTATTGGGTGAATACAGACACTTAAAAATGTACATTATTTTTTACAAAGTTAACGTTATAAGAAAAAAAAGAGATGATTGAATGTGTTAGTAAATAAATTACATTTTGATCCCAACATTTCGGAGCTTTAGATACAGTATTATTATTTATTGACTGTACAATATTTTGATTTAAACGCATCCGTAAGACACTTTACAGTTGGACAAAATATTGCTTTGCTAATATTTTATAAAACATTATTTACACGCTTAGCATACAGCAGAGTTCATATCAACATAATTATTCAAATCTGACAATTTTTATGAGTAATTTTGAATCTAGATATCATAAAATAAACAACCTATATGTAGGTCAAAAGGAATATCAACCATTTATTTAATTTAAATTCAAATTTGATACTCCACGTGAAAAGCCAAATAATACAGTTTTAAATATGTTAAGATATGACACCAAACTGTACTTAAAACATATCAAATACTATGCTAAATATTAGTAAATCTCTTTGTATTTTATTGCTATATAAGGACGAAATGAAAATTAATTTAGACGAATGATATGATCCGCATTTAAATTTTGTTTATCCACTTTGTTTTGGGAATATAATGGTCTAGCATTTAAAAAAAACAAAATATTACACGCGAAATTCGTCTATAAAATTAAACAAGTTCAATTTAGTTTGAAGGGAGCATAATCTCGTGAAATGATTACATTACACTTTTTGATCAACGAAAACTAAAATAGTTTAAATGAATTTGGAACTTTTGATATTAAACGGAAGGATTAAGTTTGGTCTGCGTTAACACTTCCAAATTATAAAATAAGTGGAAGATGTTCATTTAAAATAAGTGGCTATCTTCAGCGTTCCTATTTTCTATATTATTCATAGTGATATTGCACCATAATTAATAATTGAGGCACCTTATTGCGTGGGAAGTAAAGAACTTTAGTGTAGAAGTAGATCTTAGCTGCTCAAAATATAAATCTAAATTTTTCGACTTACATAGATTAAACATTTGGTAGGTTATATAAAACACATCAACAAAAAAGTGTTAAACTCCGATGCAGTCAGATTGATTGCAACGAAAAAAGATCTAATAATAGGTAAGCCTAATAATTTCTTCAACAACGCAATTTAAATTCGGTTAACACTTTAAAGAAAAACTATAACGAGAGTGCACATATCTCACTTCACATTTCAATTGAATGTCTACAGGCACATTTATACAAAATAAATAAAGCCAAAAAAATCGTTTACATACATCAATAAATTCGTAAACACAGACACAGTAATATTTTACAAAATGGTAAAATAATACTAAATTACTGCTACATTGTGGACCTTATCGTAGTGAGAAAAAAATTACAAAATCCGGTACAAATTTGTAACACAACACGCAATATGACATTATTGCCAATATTTTGTACCATGATGTTTCATGAGACATACAATAGAACTAGAAAACAAAAAAGGTTTTACGTTGGGCACAACGTACTTTGCTATTCGATAGCATATTAAATAGCGAATAACGAAATAATACAATAAATTGAACTAATTGTAGCTTGCTATCATAGTAAAATAAGAAAAGTTAGTCATCTTGTGATCACACTATTTATCAATGCATATTCTTGTTTACTGTGACTACTATTTGAGAAAAAAAAATTAATACATAGAAGCAAGGCAAGTAATAGGTGAATAAAACTATTGTATTCTAATTATAACCTGGTTGGTACATTAGAAAATAATCTTCAATATATCACAGACTTCTGTACATTTCAACAAATATATTCTCTTTCAAGTTACTAATCTATTAACCTAGTATTTAGTACGCCTTCTCAAATAGTTTATTCTGCTGCTATGATAGCAAGCATAATATGATACAATATATGGCCTACTGATCTTATTTTACTATGACATAATTTTGCTACTCGCATAAGTTACTATGACTAACCTACGTCACTCGCGGGGTGCGTGACGTCACGTCTAGGCAAAGCCTTCGTGGTTCTGCTACATCGCTGTGAATGGTAATCCTGGAAGAGAAATAAAAAAGTATTGTTACTAAACATTTATTGAATTTAAATTGAAAGGCGAATGTTACTCAATTCGACCACATATTTTTTATGAAACGAATTAGCAGCTGTTTTTCTTTAGAACATAAACGAATTATACTTTGATTATGCTCTAAAGAAAAACAGCAGCAAAAGTTATGCAGGCAGCAGTAAATATATAAGAGTAAAAAAATGTATTGATTACAAATCCTTAAGACCTTAGACCCTTCTCTATCTAGTTGCCAAGTTCGCAGCAAAAAACAGATTTGGTCCACAATCCAGCATATTATGAATGAATCTGTTCGGTTGCTTAAGGCATGGAATGCCCTTACAGTTCATGTTTTCCCTCCCTCCTATAATCCCGTTCTTTAGGCGGGGCGTGACACGGCATCTAATCAAGCTTTCAGGGTGAGTCGACAGGCTCAATGTATCTGTCGACCTCACGACCGCTTACAATCAGGTGGAAGTGAGGTTATCCTGAGACTTTCTCTAAAAAAAGTGATGAGACTCACCAGCTACCAGGATCGCAGCAGCTGTCGAGATGTGGTCCAACACCGGCCGCCGCGCGGCTACCGGCCGAGGTGGTTCACGTACAAAAATGAGCCCATAGGGGCGTACTGTACTTATTTGAGAAGGGTGGCATTTACGAAGGACAAAATGTAATGGTGAAAGTCACCAGCTACCAGGATCGCAGCAGCGGCCAAGAAGTGGTCCAACATCAGCCGCCGCGCGGCTTCCGGCTGAGGTTGTTCACGTACAAAAAAGAGCCCATAGAAGCGTTTGTACTTATTTGAGAAGGTGGCATTTTCGCACCTGGAGGTACAAATGACCCATATTTTTTTCAAAATTGGCCTGTGGTCTATGAGGTTATCCTCTTTCTTTAAAAAAAAAGTGATAAACCTCACCAGCTACCAGGATCGCAGCAGCTGTCGAGATGTGGTCCAACACCGGCCGCCGCGCGGCTACCGGCTGAGGTTGCTCACGTACAGACTCTTCAGCTCGGTCTTGGGCGTGTTCTCGAAGAGCGCGGCGCGGTTCTGTCCCTCGCCCTTCTTTACCCAGTGGCCGTATACGCGGAACGCGCAGCCGTCTATCACCTGGAATGAAAAAAAAAAGTAACGTTATGTTTCGTATAAAATTTGTACAGTAATACCCCGCTTTACGCGACCCCATTATGCGCGGTTTCACTATAACGCGAATTTCAAATTTCGCGCTCAAATGCCTCGCATTACGCGAAAAAGTGCGTATAAACATAATGTAGTCACAATGTCTCTATGGTCGCGGAATTCCCGCTTCCTCTGAGCATTCTGTTTGAAGAATAGGGAATTCCCCGTCCTTCGACTTTGTTCTATGGGGATTCCCTCGTTCGTTTCGTTTGTTCCGTCATGTTTAGTTCGGCTGGCAGTCGTGTTTTAACATTTATTGGAGATACATACATAGGTACATAATTTAAAGCTTCGTCAAAAATGTCGAATTAAATTTTGGCTATGTTTAATCATAAACCTCGATATACGCGAATTTCAGTTAACGCGATTTTTTCTGGAACGCATCTCTCGCGTAAAGCGGGGTATTACTGTATTATGTCAATGACAATTTCTAAACACTCCTACCAAACACCTACAAAGTCCACTGTGCTTCCACGTAACCTACGTAAAAAAATCGTTAAAAGAAGCAAAACAAATATTTTACGTACGTAAAAAGTTGATCTGGATCTTTCCAACGGCAGCACGCACTAACACTACCGAATGAGCTACCCGGAAAGCAAAGGTTTCCTAGAGATACTTAGAAATTGTACCTATCTTGTACGGCAGTGAGCGCGAGGACGTGACAGAAATCCATCACGCTCAAATCTACTTTCAACTGCGTTCCTTACCTGGTAGGTACCAGGAACGCAGAAGTCCCCGAGAGGTATTTGGAGCTAGTACGTACCTTGCGGAGCACTCTCATAGTGTACGGATCTCGCAGGGCGTCTTCCAGCGGGAGCGCTCGGGTGGACGTATGGGGCAGGCGGCTGAGGCGCACGGCAGCGCGTACTGTTAGCATGCCTAGGCGTAGATTGACGCCTTTTGGACCTACAAGGAACCTACCAGCTTACTAGAGGTATTTTGAACCAATGCATACCTTGCGTAACATTCTCATCATGAAGGGATGGCACAACGCGTCATACTATTTAATAAAAACCTTTCAGGACCTACCAGGGACCCAAGAGTCTTCTAGAAGTATTCCGAACTGGTACGCACCTTGTCTAGCAATCGCAAAGGGTCGCGCAGTGCGTCTTCTAGCAGCAACACCCAAACCCGCTAGCAAATACAAAGTTTAACAAGCTAGTCATGAACTACCAGGAACCCAAAGACTTCCTAGAGGTCTTGTACCCACCTTGCGTAGCACTCTCATAGTGTATGGATCTCGCAGGGCGTCTTCCAGCGGGAGCGCTCGGGTGGACGTATGGGGCAGCCGGCTAAGGCGCACAGCAGCGCGTACTGTTAGCATGCCTAGGCGTAGCTTGGCGCGCGCGTTGAACCTACCCGCCTTTATCGCCTGGAAATATTTGAGGTGTTTGATTAATATTGGTATTATGATGTACATGCTTTGTTGCACCCGCAACTTTGTTCGGGAGAAATCATCTATCAATCATTACTCCCATATAGGGCAGTCGGCTAATAACTAGCCCATATCGTTTTTCAGGTTCTATACTATGTTTAACAAATTTCATACCTGAAACGCGACAGGTAGACAGTTTTACTTTCGCGTTCATTATATTAGTTAGGATACATCTTTGTAACAAATAGTTACTCATAAACACTTAATTTTTTATGATAAAGTAACACTCTAAGTATATCTTTGACTCTTCTTCTTCTATCTTCTGACTGGCTCGATGGAACAGTGGTTAGTGGCCCAGGTTCACTGACATCGGTTCCAAGAGTCGTGGGTTCGATTCCCACTAGGGACAAATATTTGTGTGACGAACATCGGTGTTTGTTCCGTGTCTGGGTGTATTATTAAATATATTTAAGTATATTTGTGTATCCACTGTTGATTCTGATATCTGTAACACAAGTGCTTAAGCTACTTACCACGGGATCAGATCAATGTATGTGATGTTGTGAAATATTTATTTATTTATTTATTTATATCTTTGATATTTGTATTTAGAATATAATAAAATAATAGTTATTAAGTACAAAATTAACATAAAACAAAAATGTAGACAAATTGAGAACCCCCTCCTTTTCGACGGTTAAAAAGAAAAATGATGTGGTCACTTTTTATGTAGCGTTCTTTCGTCGCACTTTGGAGGTATAATATACAGGTTCACTGTCCTACAGTCCACATGTGGTGAGTCAATTGATTATTTATTATGACTACTTATTGGACAATGAACTGATTGATCTATTTCTGTCTTTCCTGATTGTCACAAGCTGTACAAATTGTTTTGGAATTGGAGATACAAACATATTTTTTTATCTTACACATAAGTATATTTACCAATTTATACAAATTCAAAAGATATCTGCACACACGTAGGACTCACCTCCATATTTATCTATTTATTCAGCATGCAAAATGGAACGTGCAATATAAAACGAAAACCAAACAAGCAAGCAATCAATGATTAATAAAAACACACAAAAAACTAATAAAGTTAGGCCGCTAGAAAAAATTCTTACTATTTAAACATAAAACCCTCATATTTTTATAATGAATGACAAGACATAATATTCGCATGCTAAGAATGATATATTATATGTTTCTTTTTACTTTTTTTTACTTAAGACCAGGTATAACATATTAGTTGGAGAAACTTTTTAATTTAAATACGTATTATAGGTATGTATATCCCAATATAATAGTGAACACTTACATTCTATGGACCCTTGTAAAACATTACCACTATATGAAAACGGGTGTTAATATAAAACAAGAAATGTATGTTAATGTATCTGTATGTGTGTATGAGTGTAATATATATATGTGTTACGTTCAGATTGTCCATTTATACATAAAAAAGTGTAATAATAAGAATAAAAAAGAGGTATAGATTTAAAATTAAATAAGTTATACCTTCAAAAATGTGTAAAGTGTATCAAACTGTTCACATTCTAAACCATCGTGTTCTATAAATAAATACGTGTCAATAAATTATCAGTAATCCTGAAAAAAGGTTAAAGTGTGGCCTACCCTTTACACACCACTATATTATAATAAAATATATAAATGTCACCATGAAAAACAAAATGGACACCCCGACGCAAAACTGGTACACAGTACTATTAGTGTGGACACACCGGAAACGTTACAAATGTTACGATCACCCCATTGGTCACACAAATCGATTAGGGTTACCATGGTCAACTGGTCGATGCGGGACATCCGCCGGCTGCTGCTTGAGAGGGACTTCTTCAGCGGCGTCATGTCCTGGTCCCATAGCTACCAAGAACATTGGAGTTTGAGTCAACCTCATTCAAGTTTTTGAAGGATTTTGACCCTTGTTGCATTTGTTAAATCAAAAGACATACTGGCTAAATTGGCGCAGTGACCCAAAATGAGTCTCCGATAATAATGGAGAATGTCCATGATTTAAGGTAACTTTTAAGTCTTTGATAAACTGAATAGATATGTGTAATTCGTTTGCCTACAGCCAAAATTGAAAACGTTATACGTGTCACAACATGATACTTGTAAGAATGATTTTTTTTTGTAATTTCATGTTTAAACATATAAATTATGTACTTTATAAATATATTCAACGTGCCAATACATAATGTTCCATTGTGAAATTGACACACAGCAACATTCTCGATTATAGTATTGTCTATTATTTCCGCGAACTGTATTGCCCTTGATCGCGAGCGCTGTAAAGAGCTCGAAAAGTCGAGTTTCTAAGCAAAATGTTTGGCATCGTAATGCACGCTAGTTTAATCCGTAAAATTAGTTTTATTTAAAAAGTTACTATAGTTGCATTTATTTAGTTAATGGAAACATTTTACTTTCTAACATCTGGCTAAACTTTGAATGGAAGCGATACGTAGAAATACAAAGCTATGCATTGACTTACGCGTTTCATTAGAGCCCTCTTATTTGCTATCTCTCCTTTGAACCTAATTCAAGGTTTAAATAATGGTCACAATAAAAAACCCTCAAACCCTTTTTATAATTGTCAGAGATAATATCGATGCCAAAATTATTTTAAAATACTGATTTCAAAGCGAGCGACAGTGCCAAAAATATCTAGAGCGAAAATACTCTGACAGGAAAAAAATTAAATTACAGTCTTATATACCCTCTCGCATCACTCATAATCATCAGTTATTTAATATGGACACTTAGGTCATACATATTTATTTTGTCAGCAACTGGCAAGTTGTCAAAAGAAATGTGTCGTAGAGTGCATGTTTGTATTATTAATTTATTTACATATACTATCGGCTGTCCACGACTTCGTCCGCTTGGAAATGGTTTTGGCAGCAATGGTTTATTAACATAGCCTAAATTGCACCTTGTAAAATTTGCTATTTATTAGTGAAAATCCCTTTATAATTGTTTCAGCCCTTTTGCAGATTAGCGAGAATAAAAAGAAAGACAAACAGATTTTTTTTTTAAAGTTTTGTTATCGTTATTTTTGCTCGATATAGATTCATACCAATTTGTTAAAAAACTCGTTATTTAATATTAAAAACAGACACTTAAATTTTTTTTATTGTATAGATATTTGTGATTGGCAGAGATCAACGTTTCCACTTCAAATAATTTTGATGTATTTTGAATATCAATTTTATTTGCACAAATGTTGTGACATTGTAATAACGATCAACATATCTGTCATGCTAAATAGGAAGTTCCGATATTTGACTTCCACCTACGCAATACTTGCGTAAATAAAACTATTGCTGATATTTATAGACCGTTCGATATTTTGTGCAAATAAAAGAAATGTTATTTTAATTAAAATTGACTCTTATTTGTTGTTATGTGCAACTGCATCTACGGTGCAGCATGCATAGCTTCTTTGCATGTATTGCATTTGAAATAAACAACATTAACTTCTTTTACAAAAGAGTTTAGGTAGTCTAAGCGCAAGAAAAATTAAAAGCAAGAGAAAGATCAGCCAAATAAAATTATACTTAATAATTGTGTAAGCGTTCAAAATTTATTATATAACTAAGCATTGTGTTACATTTAATGTTTTTTTAAGAAAATACTATTGTAGTGCTTTTAAGTTTATGTGTAAGCTTGTTTTTTTAAATAATTTATCTAGATAAAGTCTATTCACAAAGCCTAGAAGAATAATAAGGGCATGTCCACATTAGGCGAAATATGGCGAATAAAGCAGGAGTTGTCTGCTTTATTCGCCAACTGCGGACGCGCCTTAAAGCTAACTACTTTATTCAAAGTACCAGGATAGCATAAGTGCTAAAGAGTAATAAGAAACTTACCACTGTGTGGAAGAAGGTGTGATTGAGGGCTTCGATGACATCGATCCTCTCTTGAGGGTCCACCACTAGCAACCTCCTAATCAGGTCTTTCGGGTCCTCTGGAAACATGGAAGATAAAACATCAATGCAGGTTAAAGTAGACAATATTTCTTTCGAAAGAAAAGTTAAATAGAGACTGATATACAAAGACATTTATGAATTCATAATCATATCATACCAAAGCACCAATTTTCATCAGACAAATATTTGTCCCAAGTGGGAATCGAACCCACGACTCTTGGAGCCACCAGCCGCGGTCACTAGCCACTGTTCCACCGAGCCAGTTGAGTCTTTATCTAACGAGTTAGGGGTAAGTAGGCACTCATCCCTTACTATTCAGACAAAGTCTTCTAAATGCGTTTTCTGGACAGTGAAGTGAAGACAGCGAAGTGTTTCCTTGCACAAATTAAGAAAAAAATTAAGTAGTCTCTCAGGCGAAAGGTAACTCAATTGTGTACCTGATATATCAGCCCACTCAGGGCTGGTGAAGGAGTACTTCCCCTCCATGATGTTCCTCAGCATGACCATCTGCTTGCGGTGCCAGAAGGGTGGGCAGCCCACCAGCCTGCAAGAACCATCCTTTAAACATACACCCCAGTAGCCATATATAGAGGAAACATCCGTAATAGATACTTCACAAGTAAAAGATTACAGTCCCGTAGCCCTCGCATGGTCTGTAACAATATGGTAGTTTCCTAAGTCTATATTTATATGCCATTTCATAATGAAAAGTACCTTAGATTAAGGTAAATCATTAACATCAGTAAAAGCGAAATTAAAATATCTGGTAAAATGATACGATTTGGGTGTGAAAGTCTATTTCAAAAATGCGATTTTTTTAAAACTGCTCTTATTAGAGCATACAGTATAAAACTGGGTGATGTTACAGCGTACTGCAACATTTTTATGGAGAGGTTTGAACTCGCTCAAATGACATGCTATTGAAACTGTAAAAAAACGGCGATTTTTATATCAAACTAATTCTTTTAACAGTGTCTTTGGAATTGTGTGGTCCATCCAGCTATATAAAATAAAAAATCGGCAACTATCCTTTTCATTTTCTATCTACTTCTTGGACAGTGGACCGGTTAAGAAATCACTCAAAAACAACTCGAGTAAACCTATTACTAGAAAAGCGGACTAAGTCACGAACGGAAAGTTAGTAAATAAATATCTCTTAGCATCACTTGCATTGTTTTGATGCCGAGATAAGTAGTTAAGCACTTGTATTATGGATATCAGAAACAACAGAGGAATACAATAAGATAATTAATAGATAGATAAGGAAATAGCAGAACCAGACGTGTACACAGATATTTATTATACCAATATTTGTATTACCTAGATGGGGAACAAACCCACTACTCCTTCGCTTCGAGCCACTCAGAAGTCAAACAAGAATGTTTTAACATTCCCGCAAAAAAAATTAACTAAAATGTTCCCAGCTTTATGACGTCACATGAAATTTATGGTCGTATAGCATAGAAATAGAATTGAAATCGCTGCAGTTTTCAAACTGCGATGAACTTTCATGTGATAATAAGTTAGACGAGATAAAGTAGACAAACTACACACGTTGTAAATATATTTATAATTGTTTATCGATTTACTTACTTTCTTATGCAATACATACACTGATACGTAATGAATTACATATATACATACATATGTGTAATAAATCTGATCCCAATTAATAATAATTATAGGTAACATTGTATGGTATTTGTTTATTACACTCAGTACGTATGTAAATAGTTTAATAGCTTTATCAAAGTTCAATAATACCTTACACACTTAAGCAATGTCTAGTATGAGGTGAAATGGGCAAAATGGTATTGCCATAACACAGTCACGATCATTTACCAATACCATACTAAATCGTACTAAAATGCTGGATAAAAATCTTTGTCCAATGTTTATCTCAAAATGTTTCAATACCGTGACTTACTTATAGAGGCTCCAAAATAATATAATTATTCAAATACAAAGACTAAGGCCTTATCGCCCCAGTTTAGAGTAGGCCCGTGCCCCAGCAGTGGGGACGTATATGGGCTGATGATGATGATAAATATAATACATAGGTAATATACAGTGTAATACAAAACCGTTTAAGTTACGAACACAGATTTCAGCGATTATTATTATTGACATTGACAGATAAACTATGAGAAAAACGTCAACCGTCAAAAAATATAACAAGCAATTATCATAATCGATTGTTTAATAATTTCGCGCAAGTGGTGCAAAGATTACTTCGATATCGCACACCCAGATCAACACCGTATTATCTCGAAAAATCTCAAAATCCACTTTTTTATATATTTGAATACCCGAAAATTTTCCGCACGTACCACTAAGACAGGCTTATTTATTCTTCCAAAAATGATCAATAGATGGTGTGCTAACTCTCTATTGGTGATTACGCGCTGTCAGAGTCACGCCGCGAACACGGAACCATTTCCAGTTGCGACTTCCAGCAGCCCGCAGATCTATTATGAAATAGTGAGTTATTTCGTGATAATGCGGTGTTGTTGAAAATTACAGTATAATATTTAGTTTTAATTCAGTATTTGTGACGACACTTGTGCGACTTATTTGATACTATTTCAAAATAATACTCTATTTGTGACGAAGGTAAGTCAGATTATTTGTATTATTCCAAAATGATTTAGTATTGTCCGCAAAAGGTGAAAATCTGTGAAATGATGCACTATTGATGGTAGATATAAATGATGTCCTAGTTCCTTTAAATAATCATTTTAATTACTTCTTTTGACTTTGAATTGTTACATATTTAATAAATTAATAGAAAATTATTCACATTTCAAATACTTATTTATAAACAAAGAGATACACATATTTTTTTAGATAATACCCTGTTGTTGAATTATTTTGAATTTGAATCTTTTATTCGCCAGATGATGAAGGGTTGTGGTCTCCAGTTACTTCAAAAGGTAATGGAAGCAAGCACAGAAAACAATCTAGTGGTTCAGATGGTATTACAGCGTTGGTACTTCAAATATGTGCACCGTAGTTGTCTCCAAGGCGTGAGCCTTGTGACGCCTGTACCGTCTCTTTTATGCCTCGGGCATTGTGCCTTGAAGGCAGCAAATGTTCAGCTTGTTCCCAAAAAAGAGAACAGGTCTGATCCTGCCTACTATCGGCCCATAGCTATAACCTCAGTACTGGGTAAGGCTACCTAGAGGATCAGTCGATACTCTATGATCGACAATACGGTTTTAGACCAAAACGGTCCACGGGTGATCTTCTAGCGTACCTTTCGCAACTCTGGGGGGAGGCTATGGAGAAGCATGGTGTATCTATGGCAGTTAGCCTCAATATCGCTAAAACCTTTGACCGTGTATGACATCGTTCGCTTCTCCAAGCTCCCGGCATAAGGTCTGCCACCTCGCTTATACGATTAGATTGCGGGATTTTTGGTAGGTCGCAGGATTCGTATCCTTTGACGCACTTCTTGTTTCTACCCTATAAATTCTGGTGTATCTCAAGGTTCCGTCCTGTCACCGACTTTGTAACTGCTGCATATCAATAACATATGACTGTAACTAGGCAATATCCATTGCTATGCGGATGACAGCGCTGTCCATACACGTTATTTCGGAAGACGTGGGGTAAAGCAGACTGAAACCGAGGAAAAGAGGAACCTTCTTGTTGCCGAGTTTAACGGGGTCTTGGACCGTATTTCCGAATGGGGTGCATGCAATATTGAACGAAGAAGACACAGGTGTGTGTATTTTCTGGTAAAGTGTCTCCTTTACTTTCCCATTCTACTCTTCAGAGCAGTCCCTTACCAATACAGGATAGCCTAAGCATCCTTGGCATTGATGATCGCCGTGACCTGAACCGGCAGGATTACATCGAGAGCGTCATCAGGACAGCCTCCCGCAAACTGGGGACTCTGAACAGAGTGCGGCGATTTCACTGGGATGGTTCCGCAAAATACTCGCAACAAACTACTACTACACCAAATATGACCACAACTTCTTCTGCCTCTCCCCCAGAAGCGAACCCAAGTTAACTAAAAAGAGAATACGAAACCCTCCTGGCTGGAAGTTAAGATAGCTAAAACATTTCAGAATACAAGAAAAGATTTTAAGTAATACATTGAATATGTAAGCTGCACAGTGTTAATTTTTTTTGTTACCAAATTTTATAAAAATGTTTTGTTTTTAGAATTTATTACGTTCAAAATATATATGTACCCACTGATTCTAGTAAAATATCATTTAATTTAGATCTTTTCCTGAAAATAAATCAAATGAGTCGCTATTATCCATTGAATTTCAATTAAAAAGCAGTAGTATAATAGTGTATTATTTCAGAATCATTCAGTAAAAAGCACATAATTCGAAATAATCCTTTTTTTCGTCATTAATTTCTGCCTCAACAGTGTATTAAGTAAAAAAAGGATATTTGTTACTATACTAAGGGTTTTTTAATCAACTAAACTAAAAAATGCTATAACAGACTATATTTTACACATGAAATACCCAAAAGATTGGTGATAACTATTACGTAGCATGAGATAATGGTTATTCCTCATTTCTGTAAAATGATCTTTTTCGACTTAGTGCAGTGTTGATCTGGGCGTGCGATATACTCACAGTGTAAACATGATAACTCCACACGCCCATCTGAAAAAAAAAACATTTAATTAATGTCTTGCATTAAGAAATCGACAGCCAAGCTCCACGCGGATAGAAAATAAACCTTTCAATGGGGGTGTTTTAGACCAAATCACATACTAGATGGCGTTGTTTCATTTTGATATTTCTCTGAAAATTAATCTAACGTTTTAGAAGGACCAGATGCCTACGTCACGATATCTGGTGTTTAGTTTGATCATATATCCTCTGTGTCTGATTTGATGGTAGCTAATATTGTGTATTTTTTTCTACTCCTTTGTATGATATGGATTTACAAGATTCATTCGGAACCCAAATCGGTTCAAGGAAAAAGTACAACTCGCAATTAATTTTTTTTTATGAGTTAAATATGAGTGTCTTGATTTTTTTTTATAAGGCCTACCTACACACATGTTGAAGTTATCATGATAGCCAATTTTATCCCGGCATGTCAAGTCTGGCTGATAGACGACCATGGCAAACTGCTCTCGATAAATTTTCAAGGAGATCTCATAATTCGCCAACGATAAATCAATATCGCTAACAAGGAACCGTAACTAATATCCAATTAGGTATCTTTGTTATCACAGACGCATGTCAAATGAATTCGGATAACCCCGCACAACTACTTCATTAATTTTTTCCTATCAAAGTTCAATAATGACATGCGTCATCAGTACATATATTATATAATCATTATATATCTATCAAGCCTATGTGCATTACAGGTTACTTAATTATGTGTATTACGCAGTAATTCATAAACAAATATGCTGTTACCGCATCATTATTGGACCTCTCGACTTCTTAATAGGTTGAGGGCTAATAAATATTATAGAGGTTATAAAAACCGAACATCCGTGTTTAAGTTTATATTGCAATTATTGCACATTATTATATTACTGATATTATGAAGCGAAAGTCTCTATTCATTAGCACTTTTAACATCATCATCATCATCATCATCTCCGCGTTTTCCCGGTTGCATCCTTGCGGAGCCCGGGGTCCGCTTTCCTACTTCTATCTCTCCACTTCAGTTAAGTTTATATTGCAATTATTGCACATTATTATATTACTGATATTATGAAGCGAAAGTCTGTATTCATTAGCACTTTTAACATATGTTTGCATATCCATTCGTATAAGGTACTATAAGTCTCCGATACTCCACGATTTTAGTCTGCAAGCGGCTATGGCTATAAAAATCGATTGAAATTCGTACAAGAGTCGAGTTGCAAGCCAATATACAACTCTAACGTGAACTTGTGGCGGTAGTTTTAGAGATAAAAATCGTCGATTAAGTCTGGAAGATTCGCATAGCCTTAGTATGCCCGCGTCCTACTAGTAGGACCGATTTGATTTTTCTCAGAGGTGTAGGCAGAGATCACTTCCAGCGATCCACATTGCCCCTCTGTGGGAAATGTGACGTGACGGGTTGTGGACCACGTCGTCGCCATTATGCCTTGTGCATTGTTTTAACAAGGTCATTGCGTTCCACGAGTAGCAAGGATGTATGACGGGAGAAGGAAAAGGGGAGGAAGGATGCTATCGCCTCGGATAATTTGGACTGAGTCGATAGTATCTCGAAGAGCCGGGGTCGCTTACCCGTATACCGATCACCAACCACCGGATAAATAGTTGTGACTGGTATCCCCTGACTTAATTTGATGACCGATTGTATGAAATATTGCGTTCGCGTTGCTTCATGGCTGTCAGTACATTCCATTTTTCTCCGACAAAAATCGGTCATTATTTATCAGACGTGGATAGGAAGCCACGTAATAAGTGTTTAACGTATTTTCGACTAAATAAGTTTTCGGAGAATTATGCAAACCCGGGGCCCGAAGCATTTTATGTCAAGAAGCTCTGATCCATTGACACTCGAGAGGGAAGTATTAAAACCACATACACGTAGTTTCCAGGTAGTTTCCAGATAAATAAGTCATAATTGATTTAAGTACTTATCATTAAGTTCTCTTCCTCATAATACGTTTTATAGAGGTAGATACCTCTTCCCGTTATCGTTTTTTGGACGAGCCCATTTATTTTCTATCACGACCAACAACAAGTCTGCCGATACTGATTTGTGTGTGTCGTATATGAGTTTGTAAACTATAACGATGTCAATGTGCGTACGCAACACATAGTGGCTAATTTGGATAATAATTGCTTGTTGTAAGTTAAAAATTTACTAAAACCACTCAAATTATGTCATTCGGAATTAATCCATCCGCTCCCTGCAAGTCCGGTGATGATGACGAGGCTACTCCAAGCCATCATCGTACATGTCAGTTAGGAATAAACAAAACACATCGCTCCTTCCCTTCGCTTCCTTTTTGACTACAATGACAATTGTCAAGGATTGTCAAGGCTAAAGCCATCATCGTAGCCAGTTAGGATATAAAAGCGGTTAGCCCTTGAATGGGCACTGCATGTTGGAATTTTTAATTGGTTTTGAACCTTATGCTAACACAATAAGGCTCAAATTATGGTGGCAATATAGTCACCAGAGCCTTTTGAAGGGTTAAAACATTATACTCACACGTCCACCTCCATTCCGTATCCAGGCGCGTCGTCGAACATGTTAGCTTTGAGGGTCTCCGGGGCCAAGTAGCCAGGAGTACCGCACAGCTCTGGAAAGAACAGCCTATTAATAAAGTGATTTTATTTATTTTTTTAGGAAAAAATACAGCTATTCGATATTACATTTGACTTAAACAAACTTAAAATAAAACATCATACATTAACATTTTTCATTAAAAGTTAATACATTTAGTGTTGTGTGACGAAATAACGCGAAAAGAAATATTAGGATATAAAATTAGTAATAGAAGTACATATATATGTATATGCTCACAAGAGGTAGGTAAGTGTGATGTCGACAGGGGAAGACCAAGAAACCCCTTTCAAGGCCGAATAGGTCAAATCGTAAGGAGAGGTCTAATCAAAAGTACCCGTAATCGACGAGCATGCATGAAAAGGTTGATGGATGTGGATGAAGCGAAAGTGTTCTGCCAGGGCCGTAGCACATGGCAGTAATCTCTGCGTACCTCGCTGGGAAAAAGACGTGATTTTATGTATGTACCTACGTATAAATGACTAATATTGACACTGATTAAATGATTTCATCGTTACTATCTTTCTTTAATTTTTCTACTACTAACGAAAAACAACGAAAAGAAAGGAAGGAAGAGAAAACTTCTCTCTCTTTCAATATTTTATCTCGATGGGTGCTCTATAAAATATGATGAGACAGAGAGCCAGGACGCCTAGATATTTGCCTCTGGGAATCCTATCCTTTCGAATTTTACTTATAGGTATGTCAATTTTGTAATAGTGTCTCGCCTCGGATGACATGGGGTCCTTTTCAGCCCGGGCCTAATAGGCCTGAATTCTGGTCCCTTGTGTCTCAGAATCCTTATCAAGCCCTTGGTACTATGCCTTATTAATTTCTCTGCCCTGGAGTCCTGTATGTAAACTATACACAACATACCGCAACCACAGACATCCCTATAACATATAAAATGATACCGGTATCTCGAAACGCAACTTTTAACGAAGCAGATAAACAATAGCCTTTGTTCCAAGCACAAACCAGATGTAACCCGAGAAAGGCATAAGTAGACGACCTAGTGCTTTAGAGCGTGACCTAGGTGCAAGTGTATATGCGTAGTTAGCTAACGATGATAGATAAACGAACCGTATAGACTTAACAAATAAAATACGTCTTTCTGTGTGTATTTTGTTTGGGTTTGGGGTATTTTTGTTTGTTTAGGTTAAGGTTAACTGGACAACGTCGTTATTGGTTATAAGATCACTTGGTCGTACCCAAACGTAAGTCAGCTTAGCCCAGGAATTTTGAGGAAATAATGCGTAAGTAACTCTGTCTGTTACGGAATCACCCATAGAGTACAGAACCGATTGAAATGAAATTTGATTCAGATATAGTCCAGAGGGCCTACCTAAAAACCTATCAAGTTGTTTTTTCATACGGCCGATATTAGTTCTTCGCGTAACCACCAGTGGCGCTGTACAAGTTTTTCATAGACATATTTACGTAGGCGATATCGAGTGCGTAAGTTTTAAACTCATGGTAGCCCTACAGAGCCTGTCAAAGAACAAAGGCTACATTTTAACCGACTGCGCTATAAAGAAGTAATGTTTTACCCGTTGACCACATGTCTACGCGGAACAGGGTCGCGGACAGAAAGCTGGTTAACACATATTTTTGAACAACTTCGAGGACGGCGCAGTGTAGTACCTATTCGTAGTGAAATCATGGTAATGGTAACGGTGCAACGGGCTGATATCCGCAACTCGACGTCAATGCGCCTATTTTGCGTGGGGTGTGAATCATATTGATCATAATCAGTTGGAATCTCACCGAACAGCTTCTCTCCCTCCTTCAGCACCCTCGCGAAGCCGAAGTCCGTGATCTTCACGTTGAGCTGGTCGTCCAGGAGGATGTTCTCCGGCTTCAGGTCGCGGTGGACGATACACTTGCTGTGGACGTAGCGGACGCCTTCCAGCACTTGTCTGGAAAGATAGAGCTGGGTTAGATTCCCACCCAGACAATTTACGGGTGAGAGGCATCCGCTCCCCCGCAAGTCTGGTGATGATGACAAGACTGCTCCAAGCCATCATCGTAAGTCAGTTAGGAAAAAAAACCACCCGGGACATATATTTGTGTGGCGATGTTCGCCGTTGGTGTTTGTGCCGTGTCTGGGTGTGTTATTAAATATATCAAAGTATATTTCTGTAACCAGTTAACCACTGTTGATTCTGTTATCCATAACACGAGAGCCTAAGCTACTTACCACTGGATCAGATCGATGTATGTGATATTGTGTAATATTTACCTAATTTTTTTTAATACTTCGCTGTTGAATAACTGAATGAGTTGGAAGATGTTGCGTTTTAAAAGCTAATAATAAAAGTTAGGAATTTTGCTTAATGATAGGATGTGTTAAAAGAATAAAGTGGGTGTCAAATAACAATAATGTAAGATTTTTATTTACATCAACTTTCTGAGTCTGAGATACAGCTAGAAATATATAACTATAAATACAGATAAAGATAATTTTGTCATAAAACGTATAGTGCATACAGTTATATATAATAGATTTGTGGTATGTTTGTTAGCTATAAATATTATTTTTCTAAATTTTTTAAGTTTTATTTTTTAAGTATTATTATTTACACACAATACTTATAGGCGACAGACATTTGTCATCTCACGGTACTTAGTTATCCTTGGAATCTAAACTAAGTACATTCAAATTGTCACCTATATAAACAATACGTGAGAATAATAAATATTAATGTCATTATCCCTTTATCTAATATGCAGTAAGACAAAAACAAAGTTATAACTACTATTGACAGTTTATTATTTAGAAAATAAATAGGTACCTATCTACATTGCTTCGAATTTTCTTAATAACGGTGCGCAATCGTGTTTTAAGACATTATCTAATGATTTTTTTGGACTTTGCAATGGCGGATATAATTTTATTTACATTTTAAATCGGTTACATATATTTTATAAGATTTAAACAAGGAGTTATATGTTTTTAATAAGTATATGTTGGTAAATAAATAAATCAATAGCTTTACCTTATATAACACTTTACAAAAGCATCTACAACTACATTGTGCAAAGCAACCAAATCAACACACTCTATAATATTTTTCTTCTTCTTGGCCAAATCATGCGAAGACGCGATGACACTCACGCACATTGCCATGATTCACAATTTAAAAACAAAAATTGGACAAAAAAATGCGCGAAAACTTTGTTTTTTAACAAAACTTTAACAATAAAATTAGTCACGGTAATGGGTTTTAAAAAATTGCGGAACGTTAAAAAAATCACTAGAACTTTTATCAAATATGTCAGTAACTTAAAAAAAAAGTTAATTAAATCAATTAAAAATGTCCGCGAAAACGAAATGATATCGACGCAAAGTACCAGGAGTGCAGAGAGTTACGAGAGGTCGGTCGCGACTGAGCCCGCACCGGACAGCGGTCGGCTAAGCAACAAGTTATCGCGCACACGCCCTGCGTACAAACAACTAATTGCTGTTTACAAGTCGCTTTTAAAGCTTACACAGTTAGGGACGCCAGTTGAGATGTAAATAATAAATGTCTTCCGATAACTCAGCATAAATAAAATAGTGCACTTCACTTTTTTTTAATCCAGTATAACATAACACCACATTCGGTTATTTTCGTTGCATCCAAGTTAACTATGTATGTTAAAAATGTTTACTTATAATAAACTAGTGAAACTACGAATAATACTCGTATCACTCTTAAATTAGAACACAAGAATATAGAAAAAATACATTTACTAATTCAAATGTTACTTAAAATTGCAAATGATCTTCATGTTGATAAATTGTGCATAATATACATGTACATTTCATTTATATAGTTTAAATGATTGTTTAAAATGCGTTTACATATTATCACAACTAAATAGTGAACTAAATATTTACATAAATAATAAATAAGCTAAATAAAAGTTGGCAATTGTATCCGAAATTAGGATCAATAGGTAACTAAAACTTACATTTCGTTAATCACATGTAAGCCCAAAACGTGACCGGCACAGTCTTGTCATACAAACGTTTTTCTTTATGAAATAATAGGGTTTAAATTTAAATATGCTTCGGCATAAAACAATATTAATAACATCAGTAATTGTGTTCCCCTTATACATATAACAGTCGATCTTATTTTTTTTTATATTTAGCCTGTATCATCCAGCCGTAATCGACGAGCATGCATGCTTGCAGAGATTGATGGATGTGAAAGTAGTGTGCCAAGACCATAGCATATGGCAGGAAGTGATCTCTGCCTACCCCTCTGGTAAAAAGGCGTGATTTTATGTATGTATGTATCCTACTGTTGGCCATGTTCTACTCCAATCCTGCACACAATTATTGTTCTGCCCACTGCCACTTCAATATCATTAGATAATATAAAACAAAGTCGCTTTCTCTGTCCCTATATCCCTATGTATGCTTTAATATTAAAAAATACGCAACGGATTTTGATGCGGTTTTTTGAATATATAGAGGGGGCAGTTCGCTCGCGACCATGATTGGTGCAACCCAGTCGAAACGTGGGACAGTAAGTAGCTATGTAATTTGCTACTCCTAATAACGCGTGTAGACCCATAAAGACTAATATTTAGTGTAATGGAACGCGAAACTCTAAAATCTTATATAGAGGGATTCAAGAGGAAGGTTTTGATGTAAAATTCTTCCGCAGCAAAACGAGGGCGGGTCACTATTTTTTTCCAAACTGACATACACCAGGATGGCTTGAAATAGCCTCGTCATCATCACCGGACTTGCGGGGGAGCGGATGGCTCGTAACACACAAAAATCAAAACTAACAAAAGTTCGCCGTATTTCGCTATTGTGATTTTGATTTGACAACACAATACCGACGCCCTATTCTTACCAACTTCTCAAGAAGGTTGAGGTTTCAAATAAAGGCTAGCGAAACCAATTTATAAACAAAAAGGGCATTTTCAATAAGGATAGGCAGGCTTTACAAAAACCGCTTTATTCTTAAAGCGTTTTTTCTGTATTAATTCTTTGAATAGTGTTGTTAGTTTAGTCATTAAATAAGGACCTTGATCTACTAAAGGGTTTTCACAAACAGCAGTAAAGATGAACATACAATTTGAAGTTACAAAATTACTTCAACTGATAAGAATTAACAACGCAACATTTCATACTATCCATTGGTTTTGTTCATAGGAAGCTGTGAGAATGTTCAATCAGTAAACTTAGTTTTATTTCGAACACCTCGTGTAAGTCCCTATCTATTTTATACAGAACTTGCACAGTATGTTTAAAATATAGATAATAAGTAACGTATCATCGTCATGCACGTTTCTAGGATTCCAAATAGATATGATATAGAAAAACGTGATTATAATCCTTGAACAAACTTCAGCACTGTAGGTCAATAATCACGAAATAGTGACGGCGACCTAATTAGTTATCTACAAAGATATGAGCTACTAAGAATTAAGTTAGCAAACACAAATAACACACATTTGTGGGGGGCGTGGTTATTATCTGTACTAATATTACATATAGGGAGGACATGACAAATTGTTTATTTGTAATTATGTTTTTCCCACTATTAATTACTGCTGGGCAAAGTTCTAGGAGTGGGGGCTCTTGCACAGCAGTGGGATAGAATAGAAAAATCATCAATACATAAAACAAAACTGTTACTGGTCACCGTTTGTGTACGCTTATCTCAGAAAAGGCTTAATAAATTTTAATGTCTTTCACTATATGTTACAATTAGGGCCGCCATACACGGACAGCTTCAAGAAGTCAAGACGGACTGTTTGTAGCTGCGGCTGCATAGTAAACTACAGATTTTAAGTAGGTACACACATACACGGAACTGCTCGAGCAGTTAGCAGCACGATGAAATCTATAGTAGTCGCCAGGCATAAGTTTTTGCTCGAGCAATCCGTGATACGAGGCCCTAAATAAACTATTTTTTTTTTTGCCTAGCTTATACTTTCCCACAGCTGGGCAAAGGCCTCCCCCAATTCACTCCTAAGGTGTCGATCTCCGGCCAAGGCCGACCACTAAATTAAAAGTAAGAATTTATTACATAAACAAATCACGAGGACGGTGTCGCGGGTGAAAAGCTAGTACCATAATATACCAAATAGACTTGTATTAAAAATATAAAACTTACCTCATGATATATCTAGTTTTCTTCTCAGACAGTGTGACCACAGATGTGAGGTAGTCAAATAGCTCACCATTCTTGCACAGTTCAAACACCAAGAATATGAATGTCTCAGACTCAAACACATCTTGCAGTTCAACTGGAACAATATTATAATATGAAATGATATACTTTACATTTGTAAAAAATAAATAACTATAAATTGATTTATAGTTACATATTTTGATGATAAATCCAACATGCAAATAAATGAGTTAGGTATTACATTTGAATTATTTTAATAACTGTAATCTAACTGCCACTAACCCAAAATAACTGAGTCAATTTAAAATCTGTGGCAGAACACTTAAATTGCATATATAAATTAAAAATTGGAAAAAAATCACATTCATCCCTAATTGACGGGGACCCGAACCCACGATCTTGGGATTACGCGCCCCACGTACTACCAATTATACTATCCACCTTCATTTGTGACCATACAGTTTTTAAACATACAACTTTAAATATGAAATTAAATCAGTACAAGCTATTACATATTAGGAGGTTGTATCATTGAATGCATTCTAATGGCTTGCTAAAACTATTTTATTATAGAAGTACCCATCAATATTGTTGGGGGTTCGTTAATATAAAACAACATAATCAATATCCCGCTCATATTAAATTTTCTAAAGATCCCACCATCATACTTATGAGGTACAATATTTCCGCAACAGATTTTAAATTGACCCAACTAACAACTCACTCACTAATATAAGGGTGTCCAGCAACCATCCGTAGGATGTGTATCTCTTGTTTGGTCGCATCCCGCATCACATGTGTATCCACCCCATCCTGAGACTCCTGGCTGAGGTCAATGATCTTCGCCGCATACTCCTTCCCCGTTTCTTTCTCTATGCATCTCCTGACTGTTGAACTTATGCCTCTGATAAAAGGAGATACATAATTTAATAAGTTACTTTTTTTTTATTCTTCATGAGGACTGTTAGCCTCAAATGGCTTTAACAGCTTCACCGGACTGGGGGCGAGCGGAAGCCTCACACCCAATATAATAAGTTACTGAGCAGAATGGTTGTAGTATGTGTGAGTTGTGAGGGTATCACATCAAGAATGCTTTCGAATTCTGTACTCATTTTTACACCACTCTTTTTGCCGCGTTATAAAAAAGTAATTCATGCAAAATGTCAAGATAAAATGTAAATGGAAATAGTAATATCTTTCTTCCCAAAATATCCCAAGAGAAATTAACATTTTAAGCATGTGCTGTTAGAAATACTTATCAAAATGCAGACAGTACTAATTAAATAATCATCATAAAATAAATAATAATACTTTATTTGTTAAAGAAATAAAGTTTTTTTTTTTTATAAAAGGTACGGCCTAGTTTTTTTATTCCTAACTGACATATGATGGCTTAAAGCAGTCTCATCATCACCAGACTTGCAGGGGAGGGGAGGAGGTTGGCTCTCACCCCTAAGAAGGTAGGGTTGTTCAAATATTAAGATATAAACATTATGGGCCAAATCACTTATAGAAACTAATAGAAGTCAGTAGCATAACTTTACCATCTAATCAATTCTATTGATTGGGCCCTAAATAGTTGCCTCTCCAGAATCTCATAGGAGTTGCTATTTCTGAGGACACATTTTGCTATTGAGCTGGGGCCCCCTAATAGGTCAGGGGCCCGTGGGATTTTGCCATCTCTGTCACACTGTTACTCCACTGACAGAAGTAAAAATTAATGTACTTCCATTTTAAGCATATTAAAAATAGTGAGGCTCAACTTTAATGATCCTAATTTGATGCAATATTATCAAGGTAATTAGTAATAAATGCATCAAAATGGTACTGATGAACTTTCAAATCGGCTGTACCAAGGTCTTCGAAACCAAGCCTAACTTATTCAATGATTTAAGCATTACAGAAATGTAAAAATTATATTAACTGTAGGTAAAATAATGTACATCAAAAACAAATAAGAAATTAAAGTGACTTTTTCATTTAAGTCATCGTTATATAAAAAAATATTTGATATGTATCCTTCTTATAAAACCCCACCGCTGAGGCATGGGCCTTTAAAAAATAGGGTGATCAGACCTTAGTCAGTTGTCAGTAGTAATTCATTATTATTCATGTTGTAACTTAAATTCAATATTAAAGTGGGGGAATCTATGTTTTTTAAGAAGTAAATAAAATATGACAGAAATTAAAAATATTCAACCATGTCATACTATGATCTTGTAGAGAACTTGGTATAATCAGTAAACATGAATAATAATAATAAATAAAAATATTGCAGCTTATGCTATTTAAATTGTGGCACAGATTGCTCATAATTGGTTTACAAATGTATAACACTGGCTGTGGACAGTTACATTCTCAAGGTCAGAGAAGACTTACAAATATTATACAAGTGCTCAAGTACATCTGCCCAAATAATCCTCTCTCTCTGAAAATTGGCAAGAACACAAGTCGCCGAGCTATCACAGTTGACCATAGCGACAATAGAATAATATTAGGAGCCAAATCATTACTTACCTCCCTATTATTTCCTTAGGCTCATATTTTGCATAGAACTCTTTCGCCGCATCTTTGTCGGGCAGATTGTCATCGTCTTCCTCTTTCGCCATGCTGCCCGAGATTGTGGCGGCTATATTATTCGCTAACTAATTAGACGTAATTATGCCCGTCCACAATGACGAAAGGTTATTGTTGTAGACATCCGACAAAAGGTAAGAATTTCTCAATTAAATCACAATTTCCGACGCAAAAAACTACGCAGTTTGACCCCTACTTGAAACTGGAAAACATTCGATTGTAAAATTATGTGATCTTAAATGAATTTTTCAAACTATTTTGGGTTTTTTGGTCACTGAATATTTTTTCGATACGAGTTGCAGGTTGCAGGTACAGTACCACAGATGATTGGTAAATGTCAAGAACATCTGTCAAATGTTCATGTCATTTTAACGCCATCTATTACCTTTTCACTGTATTTTATGAAGTTAGTGAAATAGTTGGAAAATGAAAACAATACGATTATGCTTTAATATGTCATTTAATTCAGCAATAATTCAAACTTTAAGATTGCGAGTTTATTTTATTATTTTTTTAATGGATTAAATTAAATATTTTCAATATCAAATATGAAGAAGGTTTGCATAGGGTACAAATAGATGGCGTGCCTATCGTATGCGTTCAAACGTTTTTGTTGATTGTGTTAGTAAATTTTCAATAGTACTCTTTAAATATAAATGCATTGTTTAAGAATAAATTTATCAATTCGATTGCAAGAAAAAATTATTGGTGTTTTTAATTAATGTGTTCCAAAAAATCGAATTTATCATTTTTTTTATCTGAAAACAGCTGTTTCTTGTCGATGGTCTCAAGCCTTTTGCTATGGTTTTCGCTCTGTCTCTTTCTATCATTTCGGTATGTTTTCGCTTGTTGTTCCGTCCGATTGTCTTGCATTTTACAGTGTTATGAAAATATTATCATATCTCCGATTGTCTCCGTGAGCATATTTTGTGAAATTTGTGGTTCCTAACTTGGATTTCTGCGCGGAGCACCTCTCCCGAGCTTCTAAGATCAGGTAAGTTGTTATTACGCACTGAATATTTAGTGACATTCGTGATTGGTACATATTGGTACTTGAACATCTTTTTATCAACCTTGAGATTATAGAAAATACCAGTTTTCTTTGTTCTACATTTATTTGAACGCGTGCTCGGGTAACCTGGGCACCTTATGTGTAAATGAGATTCAATTTCATCTGACTTTCTCTTTGTTCAACATTACATAAATGACTTGAAATTTATTTCAACACATTGACCTCTTATCAGTTTAGTTGTCCATAAATAGATTTTTTTTTATATTCCCAGGCAGGCAATTGACTAGACAAGAGTTGGTATTAATTGCGTAACTAATTAATCCTTTAGCTTGCAGAAGAGAGATGTTGATACAAGACAACTTTGGATAGTTAGGCATCTAATATTTAACGTGCTATGTACCCAGCCTTAAGTTTTTCTGAAATTCTTATACCATAACCATTTTTTTAACCTAAGACTTATAAGGTTAACGGCTAACAGAGAGAAAGCCTAGTAGTATTGATTGTTGTTTATTATTGTCTTGACTAAGGTACTAGTACCTTTTTGCTCTTTGTCTCAAAGTACCCACAAAATGGTTATCAACATTGACATCTTTAGGCAACTTTTGAGACAGACTAATGTGAGTAGTTTGCATATAAATTGGTGAAAGATATCCTTGAAAAAGAATTGAATACCTACATTACAATGAATACTTGGCTGATTCAAAAGCGGAAACTAAATAAAAATAGCATTTCACGCTAGCAATGGAAGATACCTTGTGAATTTGTAATTTTATTCTGTCATGATTATTATACACGTTAGAAAACTGAATATGTCTGGGATATAACCATGTTGTTTTATTTTAATTCTTGGGCATAGTTGCAAGTGTCAGCGTTCACAGGTGACCTGACCTATTACCCTGAAGAATTAGTATTCTCACTCTTTAAACATTAAAATTACAGTAATTTATAAGTACAAAACTTATGAAACAGATTGAGATAAGTTAATTTACATGTATAATGTATGCACATACAATCTAGGGATTACACAAAGGTCATGAACATTTTGTTTTAAACACAATATTTTTGTAAAATGTATGTGTAAGCCAAAGTCAAAATAAGAGGTTCACATTCTTATTGTCTCATATACTTACCCCTTTTATACTGGATTCAATAGTCCTTTCTGTATATTTCTACCATTATTATTGTAGAATTTACCATAGACCATTTTATTCATAAAAAAGTTACATGGATAAATGAACAAGAATATTTTATATTGTTACATACATGGGTGTTTACACAGCTGACAATTTGAAACACAGCAATCATATGCATAACATATTGCCTCGTATCAACAACAGTTAGTTTGTTGCATTAACATGTCATACATTGTAAGCATTGTCATGTTGTGTAATTTAAGCAGTAGAAGGCATGGGGTTTGATGATCCAGAAGTTGTATCGGGTGAGACTGAATGCCATCCGCTCCCCTGCAAGTCCAGTGATGATGATGTGGCTACTCCCACCCAATGAGGCTACTACGTACATATGTCAGTTCGACGAAAAAAAACAGGAGTTGTAGAGGCATGCCACTGGAGTGTAATCTTTTTTATTTGTCATGCTTTTTGAGAGCAATTACATTCAAAACATATACTTTGAGTAGATGCTGATGTATTTTGTTTATTTTAAATTTTTGATTTGAATATAATACTTATACAAAGTTAGAATGTGTTATTTAAAGATTTGCTCATTTGTATGGTTTGCAAAAAAAAGTATTAAAAGTGTTGGCCTTCACATATATCTAAAAGTATGTATTTCGTGTAATTTTTAACTCATTTCAAAATATTGCCTTAATCCTATTAAGGCAATATTTTTCAAATTTTTTTTTTAAATTTCCAAGATTTACTGTAACATAGGTTTAAATCATGTCATTTTTGCCCTCAAAAGTTACAAGTGCTTGATGATAGCGTTAATGCTTAATCTCATGCTTGTAAAATTTTCATGTTTTGCTAACGCGCCTCTAATACGTAATGTTTGGAATCGCCGATAGATGGCGGTTGTTGCTAAAATATTTCACATTCGTATCGAGGAGTTTCTGTAATAAAAAGCACATTTCAAGACTTATGATTTTTAAAATGTTTGTTTATTATGCTAGGACATTGTTGTCAAAGGTAATGTTTTGTGGTATATGTGACTTATTATCTGCAAATGCATAAAGAAATATTTATACCTGATCAGTACTGATCAGGCGTAGTAGGACCACTGGCTTCGTGCTTTGCGAAGCACGGAGATATGAATAGATAGATCTATATCCCTTCTAGTTTATGCGATCTTCCTGATTGAAAACTTATTCAAACCCCCTGACCTCATTTCTTTTCTTTTTTTTTTCTTGCTAACTAAGACAATGATGGCTTGCTTGGAGTAGTCTTTTCATGATGGGATGGGTCTTACACTCTCTAAATATTTTAGTATCGTTCGCCCGTAGGAATTCAATAGAGGCGTATAAATAGGGAGACGTAGCGCCGTTTTAACTATCTATACCTGACCAATACCAAAAAACGAATACCACGCGTTCTACCCATACGAATAACGACTACAAAAAATGTTAGTATTTTGTTTTAGAAAGGAATAGATCGTTTAATCTTACCACAGCGCCCTGGGCTAATTATCTACGCCTTCCGTCCGCCCCCCACTCAATATGAAATAGTCACAAATTTAGGGCCTAGGGCGATTGCCTCACTGCGCCCTACCCTAACACCGGCCGATGCATCGAAGTGGCCCTCAATGCACTGTTACGGACATCACTTTCACTGCCTACGTCACACATACGTCACAGGTGGGGGCGGCAAGGGCGGAGGGCGCCAGACGGCCTCCCCACGTAATCGATGCTCCCACGCCCTTAGACTAAGTGATGTATGTTGGGATCTGTCTCGTGTGTGGGACGACCTTTATTAGGATGGTGACTGATTGAAGCCCTTTTTAACAAGGGCGGATCCAGCCCTCAAAAAAGGTTGTGGTCACAGCTACTAGAAAATCGTCTTAGTACGAGTCGAAACATGAACACGCTCATCAACAATCGTGAAAGTCGTTTATGAACTTTTGAATTACATTGATTTTCTTTTTTCTAAGCATCAGGTCATTGGCATTAGAAAACTTAGAAGGAATTCGGACCCGATTTTTAAAATTAAATAGTCAGTTTCGTTCCAAACCTATTTCAATCAATAACTTATATTTTTATCTTTTTCCTAGTACTTAGCCTGTAAGCCAATATAGGGACACTAGACTGGGTAAATAGGTATCTTGACGTTGTATCAGGAGTAATGTAAGTGAGATCAACTAGGCGAGATTTTGATTATTTTGTACATTTTCTAAGAATATCAAATTAAATTAAACGCTAGGTGCATTTTTCATTAAACAACTTTATTTAGATAAAGAAAATGAGAAACGTAAGCTTGAATTTGTAATTTAAGTAAGTACTTAAATTACTAATGAAAAAGAGGTAAATGTTGCCACAGAAGTATGTCAGTGAAATCCAAAAGGCGAAATGGAAAGAGTTATAAAAAGGTATGGATGAAAGTGCAGAGGATGATAGTATAAGCATAGATGAGATTGTGGATGGGTTGAAAATAATGAAGCTAGGTAAAGCTATATGACAGGGTTTCCATAGAGATGCTGCGGTCTGGAAATGGAGTGGTGGCTGGCTACTCAGCTTTTTAACCTTTGTTGGGCTAGTGGCCGAGTACCAGAAGATTTGTGCAAGGCCATGATTGTACCGTTGTTGGTCGCAGCAGGAGTGCAACAATTACCGCGGAATCAGCCTTCTAAGTCTTGTCGGAAAATTGTATGCGAAAGTATTAATTGAAAGGGTAGTGAAAGTAACGAATGAAAAAATATGGGACGCACAAGGGGGATTCCGAAAGGGGATGGGATGTACGCATCAAGTCTTTTCTTTGCGATGCATAGCTGATTTTTTTTTGATACGAGCACTGAAGTCCCTTATGAGGACGCTAGTGCTTGTGTCAGAATCAATGGGACATGCACTGATTGGTTTAACATCAAAAAAGGTGTTACACAGAGATGTGTAGCGTCACAATGGCTGTTCAACCTATTCTTAGATAATTGCTTAACCAGTCTGAGTGTTTGCGAAAGGTTTGACAATGAATGAGTCAATCGTCCAGTGTCTCCTTTACGCTGATGATCAAGTCCTTCTTGCTTCATCAGCTACGGTGTTGCAGGATATGATGACAGGTCTATATGTGTCTTTAAAAAAGAAGAGAATGAATGTCAGTAAGACGAAAGTCATGGTTTTTGAAAAAGGTGATGATACGACAGTTTGCGATGTTATGATAGGAAGTGAAAAAGTAAAACAAGTGAAAGAATTTATATATTTGGGATCCAAGCTCACAAAAGATGGTAAGTGTGATAGCGATATTGAAAGGAGAGTGAATGCTGGTAACATGGTGAACGAAACACTGCACACCTTTGTGAACGACCGTTCACAAAGGTGTGTAGTGTTTCGTTCCTATGTCCTTTTTGGACACTTTCTGACTAGAAAGTGTCCAAAAAGGCACGTCTGGCGGTCCATTGGGGAGTGTTGATCCCGACACTAATGGACAGAAGCGTAAGTTAGGTGTGGCAGAAGAAGCACGAAAGTAGGATAAACGCTTTGGAGATGCGAGCACTTAGAAGTATGCTAGAAGTGAAACTGGGTGATAGAATCAGAAACTAAATAATAAGACAACGTTGTGGTATGAAATAAGATGAAGTGACTAAGGTTGAGAAAGGTATGCTTAAATGGTTTAGTCATGTTGAGAGACGAAAATTTTGATTGTTGGTAAAAACTAGCGATCGAACATAATAATTCGTTGGTAGGTTTATAAAAACTAGCCAAGGCAGACCTTAGGCTACAATACATTATCTCACATAATCAGGTATAATAATGTTATACCTACTGTTACTTATAAATACATACATTTCAGGACCGACCATTGATCTTGGCACCCATTTAGATCTCACTTTCTTATGTTTTTGATTATTTCGTTTGTTAAGTATCGTCAGCTTATCGATCTCAATAGACCGTAAAAATGTGACGTCACAAGTCTATTAAGGTTGTGGGCATGCCCATAGTGCCCACAACGGTGGATCCGCGCTTGCTTTTAACTGACTTCAAAAAAGGAGGAGGTTCTCAATTCGTCTGTATGTATAATTTTTTTTTTTTTTTTTTTTTTTTTATGTATGTTCACGATATTTTCGTCAATTATAGACGGATTTCAAAAAATTTTTTTTTGGTTGGATAAGGTTCACTCTGAGGTGGTCCCATTTTCACCAGTTCGGATCTGATGATGGGATCCAGGAGAATCGCGGCAACCTTCAAATTTTATAGGATATGTACCGCGTTTTGCATATTATCTGAAGTCATATTGGCATTTGCTTCTGGCTATCATAATCGAATGATGCTGAGCTGATGATGAAAGGTCAACTCCTTAATAGTTATGAGTAAAATTGTAAACAAAAACCGCCTTCAAAAAACACGACTCACTAAAAATTACAAAATAATATAATACGAACATTAATCTGGGTATGAATTTGATATGTTGTTGAAGGCGGTGCCAATTAAATTTTATATACAACCTTCAACAACATATAAAATTCATACCCAGATGATTATTATAAATGTTCGTATTATATTATTTTGCAATTTTTAGTGAGTCGGGTTTTTGAAGGCGGTTTTTTTTGTTTGTTTACAATTTTTTCATACTTTTTAGTGTTACATATTTTTTTTCACCCTATTAGCTCAGCTCACCTGTAATACTACTGATATTATAACTAGTAGTCTTAATATGTATACAGTATTGAAAAAATATCCTTTTTACTCCAAAGAATTAAGGGGTAGACCTTCCATCATCAGCTCAGCATCATAACATTATGATTGCAAGAAGCAATGCCAATATAACTTCAGAAAATATGTAAAACGCGGTACATGTGCCTATAAAATTTGAGGGTTGCCCTCGATTTCTCCTGGATCCCATCATCAGATCCTAGACTGGTCAACCTAATAGTTTAGCTCACCTGTAATGCTACTGATATTATAACTAGTAGTCTTAATATGTATACAGTATTGAAATAATTATTCTTTTACTCCAAACAATTAAGGAGTTGACCTTCCATCATCAGCTCAGCATCATAACATTATGATTGCAAGAAGCAATGCCAATATAACTTCAGAAAATATGTAAAACGCGGTACATGTGCCTATAAAATTTGAGGGTTGCCCTCGATTTCTCCTGGATTCCATCATCAGATCCTAGACTGATCAACCTAACAGTTTAGCTCACACCTGTAATGCTACTTATATTATAACTAGTAGTCTTAATATGTATACAGTATTGAAATAATTATTCTTTTACTCATAACTATTAAGGAGTTGACCTTCCATCATCAGCTCAGCATCATAAGATTATGATAGCCAGAAGCAAATGCCAATATGACTTCAGAAAATATGCAAAACGCGGTACATGTCCCTATAAAATTTGAGGGTTGCCCTCGATTTCTCCTGGATCCCATCATCAGATCCAAGACTGGTGAAAATGGGACCACCTCGGAAGTGAACTCTATCCAACCAAAAAAAATTTTTGAAATCCGTCTATAATTGACGAAAATATCGGTGAACATACATAAAAAAATAAAAATATTATACATACAGACGAATTGAGAACCTCCTCCTTTTTTTGAAGTCGGTTAAAAACTGAATAAGTCCGGGATATTTACCATGTTGGTTTGTTTTAATGAGCCAATATTTCGGTACTGTTACAAGCGCCATGATCACGGGACAACTGTCTCTTTTCTTTTTGTGCGTAACCATGACAATTTAAAAAAACAAAAGTATAGTCTGTACTCCTACAAAATTGTAAACAAAAAAAAACCGCCTTCAAAACACGACTCACTAAAAATTACAAAATAATATAATACGAACATTAATCTGGGTATGAATTTGATATGTTGTTGAAGGCGGTGCCAATTAAATTTTTGAGGAAAAACTGCGTGAAATAAAATTGTAAACAAAAAAACCGCCTTCAAAAAACCCGACTCACTAAAAATTACAAAATAATATAATACGAACATTAATCTGGGTATGAATTTGATATGTTGTTGAAGGCGGTGCCGTTTATATTTCATGCAGTTTTCCTCAAAAATTTAATTGGCACCGCCTTCAACAACATATCAAATTCATACCCAGATTAATGTTCGTATTATATTATTTTGTTATTTTTAGTGAGTCGGGTTTTTGAAGGCGGTTTTTTTTTTTGTTTACAATTTTTTTTCATCTTTTTTAGTGTTACATTTTTTAGCACCCTATTAGTTCAGCTCACCTATAATTCTACTGATATTATAACTAGTAGTCTTAATATGTATACAGTATTGAAAGAATTATCCTCTTACTCCAAACAATTCAGGAGTTGGAGACCTTCCATCATCAGCTCAACATTATAACATTATGATTACAAGAAGCAATGCCAATATAACTTCAGAAAATATGTGAAACGTGGTACATGTGCCTATAAAATTTAAGGGTTGCCCTCGATTTCTCCTGATCCCTATAATCAGATCCTAGATCGGACCCTATTAGTTCAGCTCTCCTATAATTCTAGTGGTATTATAACTAGTAGTAGTAGTATGTACACAGATTTGAAAGAATCATCCCTTTACTCCCAACTATTAAGGAGATGACCTTCCATCAGCAGCTCAGCATCATAAAATTATGATTGCCAGAAGCAAATGCCAATATAACTTCAGAAAATATAAAACGCGGTACATGTGCCTATAAAATTTGAGGGTTGCCCTGGATTTCTCCTGATCCCATCATCAGATCCTAGACTGGTTAACCTAATAGTTTAGCTCACCTGTGTAATGCTACTGATATTATAACTAGTAGTCTTAATATGTATACAGTATTGAAATAATTATTCTTTTACTCATAACTATTAAGGAGTTGACCTTCCATCATCAGTTTCAGCATCATAAGATTATGATAGCCAGAAGCAAATGCCAATATGACTTCAGATAATATGCAAAACGCGGTACATGTCCCTCATAAAATTTGAAGGTTGCCCTCGATTTCTCCTGGATCCCATCATCAGATCCGGGACTGGGGTAGATGGGACCACCTCGGAAGTGAACTCTATCCACCCAAAAAAAAACTTTCGAAATCCGTCTATAATTGACGAAATTATCGGTGAACATACATAAAAAAAAAAAAAAAAAATATTATACATACAGACGAATTGAGAACCTCCTCCTTTTTTTGAAGTCGGTTAATAAACGGCACCGCCTTCAACAACATATCAAATTCATACCCAGATTAATGTTCGTATTATATTATTTTGTAATTTTTAGTGAGTCGTGTTTTTGAAGGCGGTTTTTTTTTTGTTTACAATTTTGTACGAGTACAGACTATACTTTTGTTTTTTTAAATTGTCATGGTTACACACGTTAGAAATAAGTCAGTTGATCCGTGATCGTTGCGCTTGTAACAAACAGTACCGAAATATCGGCTCATGAAAACAAAACAACATGATACATTTACCGGACATTTTCAGTTTTTAACCGACTTCAAAAAAAGGAGGAGGTTCTCAATTCATCTGTATGTATAATATTTTTTTTTTTTTTTTTATGTATGTTCACCGATATTTTCGTCAATTATACACGGATTTCAAAAATTTTTTTGGTTGGATAGAGTTCACTTCGAGGTGGTCCCATTTTCACCAGTCTTGGATCTGATGATGGGATCCAGGAGAAATCGAGGGCAACCCTCAAATTTTATAGGGACATGTACCGCGTTTTGCATATTTTCTGAAGTCATATTGGCATTTGCTTCTGGCTATCATAATCTTATGATGCTGAGCTGATGATGGAAGGTCAACTCCTTAATAGTTATGAGTAAAAGAATAATTATTTCAATACTGTATACATATTAAGACTACTAGTTATAATATCAGTAGCATTACAGGAGAGCTAAACTGTTAGGTTGACCAGTCTAGGATCTGATGATGGGATCCAGGAGAAATCGAGGGCAACCCTCAAATTTTATAGGCACATGTACCGCGTTTTACATATTTTCTGAAGTTATATTGGCATTGCTTCTTGCAATTATAATGTTATGATGCTGAGCTGATGATGGAAGGTCAACTCCTTGATTGTTTGGAGTAAAAGGATATATTTTCAATACTGTATACATATTAAGACTACTAGTTATAATATCAGTAGTATTACAGGTGAGCTGAACTAATAGGGTGAAAAATATGTAACACTAAAAAGTATGAAAAATTGTAAACAAAAAAAAAACCGCCTTCAAAAACCCGACTCACAAAAAATTGCAAAATAATATAATACGAACATTTATAATAATCATCTGGGTATGAATTTTATATGTTGTTGAAGGTTGTATATAAAATTCATACCCAGATGATTATTATAAATGTTCGTATTATATAATTTTGCAATTTTTAGTGAGTCGGGTTTTTGAAGGCGGTTTTTTTTTGTTTACAATTTTTTTCATACTTTTTATCTTAAATAGGTACTTTTTTTTCTGATTGACTATAAGATGATAACTTAGAATAGCCTCGTCATCATCACTAGACATGCGGATGATTAGATGGCTCTCACAAATACTTGTTAAGCGACGTTTGTCTGAGGGCGCCCCCTAAGGGGACTAGGACTTAGAAATCGCACAGAAAAGAAGAAAACAATAACTCTTTTTGGACTGGTAAGTTTTAACTTAGAAAATTGACTGTGTTTGACAAGCACCAGATATTGTATTGCTCCAGATGTTTAGTTGAGCCGCGTTAGTTTAGCCAATTATTGCACGCGCGCAGTGTGAAGATACACATCAATGATGCGATCAAAGATACTCGCAATTACGATTTGGTCGTAACCAATCCAGCCAATCGGATTGCCTGAATTGATCAGATCTTTCAGCATTCGATTGCCTGACTTATTGCACTTCGACTCAACCATAGCGCTATTAGTTGGGTGTTGGCAACTTAATGCTATTCAGGAAATGAAATTGCGTGATTGATTGGACAATGCGATGTAGCTACAACGTTTATGTCAATGGAGATTGAAGTGTAGGAAGGAAAATACTTTGAATCCCTTTTCTGTGGGTACTTTTTACTGGTCATTTGATGTCTCTTTAGCTAAGTCGTGGGTGAGCGGGGTTATAAAGAAATTACTTAGATTAGACTATAAAGAAAATACATACATAGCTGTTAAACACTGTTTCTTTCTGATATCCTTTACGCACCCAGTTTCACACTGAAAACTCGCAATTGGGATTGCTTTTCACGATCAACATTTCGATTGCACGATTTTCTGGGGGAAAAAAGATTGGTTATGACAGCAAACATCTAAGTTTATACGTAGAAATAGGTACCAAACCTATATAGGTATTCCGAATATCCTGATTAGTACAGTCTGTGGGGACATATAAAAGCCTCTGGTCTGCAAAAGGTGGAGTAGAAAATGTTTTGGCGTTATATTGCTTACGTATGGCAGTTTAATAGAAATCCAAGTTTTCGACCTCGGGGATCGCATGCGCGAGCCGCCATCTTGAATTAAAGGTGCCGAAATTCGTTTTTTTCTAAATAATGTCTAAACAGTTAACTGGGTGACTAAAGTGTCTATGAAAAGCATAAAGAAGACAAAATTACTTACATTTCTTCATACATATTTATTCTGTAAGTCTTATAGGTAAAAGTTTACAAGCGCTGGAAAAAAAACGAAATTTGTTGATCGTCGATATAGCGATTTCTTTGGCTGCAACATTTAAAAATGTTTATATCGTTGGTGAAGACGTAGATCTTCTGGTTTTGATGACAGCACTATCGCCACCCCAAAGCAACATTTACCTGCTAAAACCCGGTAGAGGCAAAACAGCTGAAAGACTATCTTCGTAGATGTCAATGATATCATTAATTCGAGTGTTTTTCTCAACAAGGGAACAAAATTTCATTTTCCCTTGATTGAAGAGGGCTGATGTGTTATCGCAGCCACTAAACGCGTGTAGAAAAAGAATGTTGTTAATAGCTTCCTTGTATTTAAAACTATTAGTGGAGTATAGTCTTTCAGCTGTTTTGCCTTGGCTTGCCTTGATGTTGCTTTGGGGTGGTGATAGTGCTGTCGCCAAAACCAGAAGATCTACGTCTTCACCAACGATATAAACATTTTTAAATGTTGCAGCCAAAGAAATCGCTGTATCGATGATCAAAAAATTTCGTTGTTTTTCCATCGCTTGTAAACTTTTACCTATAAGACTTACAGAATAAATATGTATGAAGGAAATGTAAGTAATTTTGTCTTCTTTATGCTTTTCATAGACACTTTAGTCATACAGTTAACTGTTTAGACGTTATTTAGAAAAAAACGAATTTCGGCACCTTTAATTCAAGATGGCGGCTCGCGCATGCGCCCCCCGAGGTCGAAAACTTGGATTCTAATTAGGCAGCCATACCCAAGCAATAGGATGGTTAAACTTTTTCTACTCCACCTTTTGCAGAGCAAAATACCTGCGGACTGGATTAGATTTGCTTAAGCGTTATACGAATTATACCTTTTACTTGCGCTACAGCTTTTTCTATACTTATCCTATATATTTGTCGCAACATAAACAGAAGTCCAACAAGCAACAATATGTCTTGAGACCCCGTAATTATCAACATATTTCGCAGTTTGCCACCACTATTACACTGTAATTAGCGTTCTGTACGCGCCGTGGCGTAATCGGCTACTATGTAATATTATATGTAATTACGTCTAAAGTAACTGGGCGAGTGGGTTCAACGGCCGCGGTTCTATTTTCTGTTCGAGTGTAAACGAGTTCCTAAGGTATTTATCGAACTTATTTCTAACACTAGGTGTTGTTTTGCCGTGTCGTGTCGAACAGGCGGTTGAGTCAGCGGACTGTAATGCTAGCGATTTGACAAGATTTGCTTAATAAAATAAGTTATAGTTAAACTAGTAGAGTTTTCTTCCTAACTGACATAAGATGATGGCTAGGAGTAGCCTCGTCATTATCACCGGACTTGCTCCCGCAAGTGCGGATGGCTCTCACCCCTAGTAGAAACTAAGTATAGAATGTGGTTTCCTTCTCTTCTCCTTTTTGGGCTTAAGAGACAAGTAGTCAGAAATCTTCTTGGCAAGCATAAGCCTCGACTTAATTGTTACACGCCACATGTTAGATGAAAGATGAACGAAAAAAAATAAAGATGAAAAATAATTCTGGCATAATTTATTTTTATGCTGTATAAAAAATATGCCAGCATTGTTTATTGCGCTTAGTTCAAATTGTGGCAACATTTATCTTTATTATGCAGGTTAATCTGCGATGCTATTCTGTAGTGTAAGTTTGGGTCAAAACTGCGTTACGCGGCCCCGGGCCCGGCGTACTCTTTCAAACTTTAATCCAAGCCGTGGGATTCGCCAGACTCTCCATACACTTTAGAAAAGATACGGTAACAATTGCAATACCAAAGAACAGTCAATGCGTGAGGGCTATTAGGGAATAGCCCTCAAACTGCGACGGTCCTTTGCTATTGCTGTAAACCTAGAGAGCCAACCGCCGCTCCCTTCACAACCCTGCATGGTAACCAAACCTGTTGATAACCATTTGAATAGCACTAGGAAATTGATCGCAAATCATCTCGGCCTCACTACTATGATGTTTTAATAAACACGAATTTGCAAGCGAAGCATGAAATAGCCAATTCGGGAGCGGTCATCCAATGGTAATCGCTGCCATTACGACCAATCAGCGCAGCCGGTCAGCCGTGAGCCTGAGACTAATCTAATCTAGAGCTGAAATGTATCTAGATTCTATATATAAAATATATAATGTTAAGCCGAGGTTATATAAATTTAAACCCGCATGTTGAGCGATCGCATGTACGGTTCATTTTGACAGTTGCAAGTGTACTATGACTTACATATGATATTCACTTAATAATTATATGGATAAATGTTGTTATTATTTCGAGAATTTCTCTTTTGGGTTTTTTGATTTATTATTATTTTTTGTATCTACACAAAATCAAAGAGATTTGGTTTTCATCTACATCACTACATAGTATAAAACAAAGGAGCTTTCTCTGTCCCTATGTATGCTTTAAAATTTTAATGTACTCAACGGATTTTAATGCGTTTTTTTAATGGATGGATTCAAAGTGAAGGTTTTATGTAAAATTCACCCGAATTAAAGCAAGGGCGGGTCACAAGTAGCATATACATACAAGAGTATTCCCCACGAAAACAACCCATCTTTATCTTCAGCTGAATATAAAACCGTTTAATAACCAGTTTGAAACAACACCTTCTGAACTTACAGACATCATCTTCCTGAGCCTTCTGTGTCGCAATAACTAGGCGTTTTAATCTTTCAGTTGTAATTGTTGTCCTATTTTTGTTTGTATCAAATTTTTCTTGCCGTCCAATTTTGTATTCCCGTAACAGATCCAAATTGTATTTATTTTTATATACTTATTCTCGTTGCTCATGCGCTATTTTATTAAATTGTATTTTTTTTTGTGTTATTTAAACTTGTGTAATAAGTAATAAGGATTTTAATGTACCAACTTTATATTAATTTTTGTAACAGCGTCCCTCTCGCTGGTGCCACTGAAAATCAGCGTCATGGCACTCGATGCCGTGGCATAAGCTGAGTGGCGTCCATTTCAGTGGCATTATTTTATTTTATATATTTTGTTAGTATGTTTCTTTTCTGTATTGTTTTTACTTAATGCTCTGAATAAATTTATTTTCTTTCTTTCTTTCTTTCTTAATAAAAAGCCAGCTTTCACTCTTCACCCTTCGTCCTTTAACTTCATAATAAAGCTAAATAACAATGGACATCTTGATTGCACGGATTCGTTTGTGTAGGACAATCAGAATCCCCTTAAACAACTTCCTAAGATTACGAGTCTCATTAGAATAATAAATTGAATTTGTCCGGCCTGCCTTCTTTAATTTCTTATCTAATGCTCTGAATCCTAACGAATTATGCCTAGGTTAGGCAAGATGGTCGTAGAGTTTTCTTTACAAGCGGGTGTATTGTATTTGTAATCCGTATTATTATATGAACAACTCTCTGTCACTCGTTCAAGCCAAAAGTATTGGGCCGATTTAATGAAATTTTATGTAGAAACGAATGCTACTTTTTAACCGACTGAGCTATAGGTAAGGGAATAGTTGAAATAAATTAATATCTAGGACATTTCCACACACGGTCATCTGACCCCAAACTAAACTGAGCTGGTACTATGGGCGTCAGAGACTGATATTCATACAAAGATATTTTTAAATACATACTTAAATATATAATCACACCCAGACACGGAACAAACACCGATGTTCATCACACAAACATTTGTCCCGAGTGGGAATCGAACCCACGACTCTTGGAATCGCCAGCCAGGGTCACTTACCACTGTTAATTATATTGAGTATCACTTCTTCATCCTTATAACTCTGTTTTATTTTTCACTAGTGACCCGCCCTGGCTTCGCTTCGGGTATATTATTATACATTTACATAAAAACCTCTATCTATTGAAAAAAAACCATCAAAATCCGTTGCATAGTTTTAAAAATTTAGGCATACCTACATACATACATACAGACAGACGCGGGAAGCGACTTTGCTTTATACTATGTAGTGACTAAGTTAACCAATGAATATGCCAATTATACATTAGGTACGCTTTGGTTTATCATCATCATCTTCATCAGCCTGTAAGTCCGTCCACAGCTGGACGTGGGCATCCCCACATCTTCGCCACTCCCGCCTATACTCGTCTACTCGCATCCCGCGCTCTGATTACCCTTTGCCAATAAAATGTGTAGAAACCTAAAATATAAATGTATTTCCAAATATGTAAGCATTGCATACAAAGTGTGGTTGTTTACTGCACCGCCATCGGTTTGTTATTTAATGTACAAAGCACGTGATGTATATTTAAATGTGTGTCGGTGTTTATGCGCGTGCGCTGGGTACTAAATGGGGTTGTTGGAGAAGGTATAAAGGATTAAGGGTTGGAGTAGAGCCGTGTTTGTACCCTTAGAGGTCCTTGTAACCCGAATTATGATCACAGGCATAGCAGGCTACTAAGTTTAGTTCTTTATTATTTCGTCTTTTACGAGGGTGTCATTATTTTGCAAACCGATGTTTGATCTCTAGGTCTCACAGTACCACTTTGAATTTGATACCTCCACGATTCCCGAAAGGACAAGCTTCTTGATAGCCTTCAGAGTTGATAGACATCGACAAAGAAAGGTGATGGCAAGGCTACTCCAAGTCAGGAAAAAAAGATCAGACATAAACGGAAGACAAAGTGATTATATAAGGGTTCAGTTTTTCCTCTTATTGTGCGGAACCTTAAAAAAAACATAATCTTTATTGCCTTTGTGACACGTAAATAAAAAAAATATCAAAACTGAATAAACAGGTTATTGTAGTTATGCTTAGCCTTTAAGCTTAATCTTGCTTTTCGCAATTTCAGTCTTGTTTCCTCGTTTGATAAATACCTTTTCCTTTTAACCATTGTCTGAATGATCGATTGGTATGTCTTAAGGCATTTTTGTATTCAAATACTGATAAAGTATACCTACAACTTGATTCGTATATTATTGTGTCTGACGTTTGAAAATTATTGACGTCTCGTGGTAATTGTTCAAAAGGTCCTTAAACCCTCAACGTACTATATTTTGATGAAAACATGTTAATGTTTTCATGTATGGTAGCGTGAAAAAAGCGTCGTTGGCCGAGTGGTTAAGGTCATTGCTTGCCATGCGAGAAGTCGCCAGTTTAAACTTCGCCACATACCACTTTGTTTTTCAAATTTAAAATCTTCTTCTTCTTATCGTATGGTTGATGAACAACCTGGTGTCGAGAGTTTTTAAACCGCCCGTAGGCCTCTGACATGGCTTCACACACCGTTGAAAAATTGGTGTGCTGATTTTCTCGCAATGTTTTCCTTCACCGTTAAAGCGTCGAATGATGGTACATATGAATTTCAAATTTGAAAAACACATTGGTACCTGGCGGGGTTTGAACTGGCGACCTCTCGCATGGCAAGCAACGACCTTAACCACTCGGCCATCGACGATTTGCGAATTTCAAATCCATTTGTACATTATTCGAAGCTTTACCGGTGAAAGAAAACATCGTGAGGACCTACGAAGAAATTCTTGGTTGTGTAATGTGTAGTCAGTCAACCAACCCGCACTTGGCCAGCGTGGTTGACTAAGGCTCTATCGCCCTAATTTAGGGTAGGCCCGTGCTCCAGCAGTGGGGACGTATATGGGGTGATGATAATAGCGAGTGTCATGGCGAAGTGGTTAGGGCCGGCACTTTCCACCTAATAGTTCAAACCCTGCCACGTACCAATGTGTGTAATTGAAATTTATATTCGACGCTCTTACGATGAAGAAAACCAACACGCAATTGGCCAGCGTGGTCTACTAAACCCTGATCTCCCTAGTTTAGGGTAGGTGCCCCAGCAGTGGGCATGTATATAGGCTGTTGATGATGATGATGTGTGCCACAATCTTAAAATCACTTGTTTCAGACTGGACACTAGAGTACATACTATGCAAATATTTTTTCGAAACATGGTCAAACAATATCATATGCCATTCTTTTTCTGTCTTCACAAAGCGAATTTTCTGCTGACCCTCGTCTGTAAAGAACACTGACATAATACAGCGCTTATTAGATGATCTTAAGAGCAAGAAAACACCTCTTTGATGTTGAGTAGAAATCTCGTGTTTACAAATATTGTTTGCCAGCAAAGAGTCACGGAATGCATACAAAGTTGCGATGTATACAAATCTCGGTATTGTCTATGAGTTATCTTTAGCATAGTGAGCTAGGATGTTATTTGTTTGGCCTTGACTTTAGACTACAGGATATAAACAACCTATATTTAACCTCAATAGACTTTTGAATGACATAGGTACATACTCCTTCAATGTGAAGACCAGGGGAGTCCATAAAAATATCGACCACCAAGAGTAAAGTTTATCCGGCAGATAAAGTTGGGTTATTAATTTTGGGTAATTTATTTACATTTCAAATGATTACAAATTTGTTTTATCTATAAACACCATTTAAAACAATTGAAAAATGTAAAAGGATATTAATATCCTTTTATTTCTAAATATCAGCATTAAGATTAAGTACATTTTTAGCTAACCAAAAGAAATTAACCGTTGGCGACAAATTCCAAAACGTGATCCGTTGTTTATTCTCGTTTTATATTTTTCATTATTAATCAAGAAAAAAATCGGTTTGTGACGAGGTAATTAAATATGAATGACAACCTCCTTGCTAACGCATTAACAATAATGAGAAATAAAATGTTGCCAAGTTTAAAAAGAAACATTGTCGTCTTGATCACGTGCATGGTGCATTGAATAACAAAGAGACAGTAAACGACGCGTTAGGTGATTGATCGTGTAAGAAATGCACTTAGGAGGACACTCGTCAAGCGATGTAAAAAAAAATATTTATACACACGTCATCCAAATAAATTAGGATCTTTACGGACTTTGTCAAGAGATCTTCACCTAATCTTTTGCCGCTTATAATTACTACCTTACTCATACTATAAATACGAAAATAACTGTCTGTTACGCAATCACGCATTCAATCAAAAATCTCTCACTTGTTAGCAAAAATTACTTCAAGACAAACTACACTAGTTATTATAGCGTCATACGAATATGCATTGCTATAGCCGACTTGAGTCGCGGTCTGCTTCCTCGGATAGCAAGTTCCCTTTAAGTCCTTTGCATAATTTTGCATGATACAGATTAATTTTGCATTAAAACTTTAATTTATCGCCACTGGATTTGCGTGCATCAAGGTGTTTTGTTGAAACCCGCTTTCTGAATACTTCATTATTTATTAACGAGTAAATAATGTCACTCGCGACAATGATTGGTCCAGAATATTATATATGTTAATAAATTATCAAGAGAAAGTCGTGAATAGTTGTTATTAATTGGATAGTTACCTAAGTTTTAAATTGTTGGTATTTAGTATTAGATTATTTCAATATCTTTTTAAAACTAGATAATTACCCGTATTATTTAATTTTGGTACAAACTGATATTTGGACCTCAAGCAAAAGAAAACTAGAACTGATGCTCGAACAGGAATAATAATTGAGTTTTCTGTAAATACCATTGATTCTTGTTACATTACAAAGTAGTAACCGGGCTGTGTCATTTCTTAACAATTTGTATTAAAACATTTCCATTCGAAGTGCGCAAAATGTATTTGTGTCGATAGTCGAATCGATCCCGTTTAATTATAAAAGTCCTCCGCGAAGCGCAATAAAGGTTTTGTTGCAGTGGAATAACAAAATAACGTATTGGGGTGGCCTCGCTGCGCAGATGCACCGCTGGCCTTGACTCATGTGCGTGCGCTTGCGCATGCCCCAAGATACGGGAGTGTAGCGGGTATGGGGATCTACCAATAAACCCTACTATAATTATAATTCGGCCATGGCGGCTGATTGGTGAGGCGGCAATCCGACATGACCGATGAGATATCGGGCGCAGGACCACCGGCTTAACGTGCTTTCCGAGGCACGGGAGTTTATCTGCCAAATTTTCTAATTCCGGGCCGAGTAATTCCTAATCTAAAAACGCACACAAATTTGAAAATGAATTTTTAGTTTCCAGTCAGTAAAAAATCTAGTTGCCAATCTATGAATGTATGTTTGTTTATTAAGTTTCACCGTACCAATTAGTTAACATATCCTAGATAGAGCCTGTGGATTGTGAACGTAGCTATTAGTAAATACAGATTTAATAATCTTCGTCTGATCTTACTAAGTTTTAATATCGGTCATCAAGACTATATCAATGCTTCAATGCTTGTTAAGTAACTCACAATTAAAAGTACACTAAAAAAAAAGAGTCCAATAACTAAAATACATTATGTAACAGGCTTTAAATAGCATTCTATACCATGAAACACCCATTAGAAAATTAATGTTATCAGGATAAAACATTATCTCGAAATGATAGGGGTTTTGGCCCTAGATGCAATTTAAGTCTGGTTTCTTAAATTTCGAACAGGATTCCTTAAAATAAAAAGTCTTATATTTCTTGGTGCGCTTCTAAATAGATCAATCCTAAGATAAAGATAATTTGCCTTAAAAATCTAGCTTGTAATTCAACAGCTATGCATTTCTCATTTAGAAATAATCTTCATAATATACAGCAATCGTCCTTACTCAGGTAATCAGAATGGATGGTCGTATTTATCCGGCGTTGATCGTCGCAGTAACCGCGACGCCACCAAACCGGTACCCCAGCACCGCAATGTCTCCTGCATTGCCACCATCAGTTCGTAGCCCTATAAAAGGCTATAATTTGTCCCATGGATTCCTTGCGTATCGTTGTATCGTGCGCTTGGGTGCTATTTATAGCGCGAGTCGCGTCGCGCCGTCGCCGTACGTTCACGGTGCACCGAGAGAAAAATACTGAATATTCAATTATGTCAGCGGGTATTTGCTGGTATGAATGTGCTGGTGGTTTTCCTGGTTTTCAAGCAATAACTGCTTTTGATAATTCATCTGCACGGAAATTAAGCTTTTCGCCTCCTAAGCCACGTTGTCATCGCTCATTTACGCTTTGCTCATTGAAAAAGCATTTAAGCAGGCTCCGGACATAGGCTTGAGAATTTATCTTGATGACGTCTTTATTTTTCTTAGTCTGAAATTAGACATAGGGCAACACTACTGTATATTTTCCTTCAATACAAAAAGATAAGTAATCCGACTTTCTGTTGGATAACATTAATTGATGTTGTTGGTAAGCCAGGTGTTCTGCATACCATTCTCAATCAAGGACTGGTATTCAGGAATGTCTTAACCCGAATCTAATTAACAGTAATTCTATTTAAAGGATTCCATTTATTTCTGTAAGTAGACTTCTGTGGTCAGTTTGCGCAAACGAGTCTTAAATCGCAAACTGGTTCTCGAAATCTCACTTATGTCCGTGCTGCGTTTGTGGTTGTTATTGGTTTTACGTTTATTTTTATACCGCATGCGTTTAAAAAAGCGTCGATGGCCGAGTGGTTAAGGTCGTTGCTTGCCATGCGAGAGGTCGCCAGTTCAAACCCCGCCAGGTACCAATGTGTTTTTCAAATTTGAAATTCATATGTACCATCATTCGACGCTTTAACGGTGAAGGAAAACATCGTGAGGAAACCAGCACACCTGAGAAATTTTTCAACGGTGTGTAAAGCCATGTCAGAGGCCTACGGGCGGTTTAAAAACTCTGACACCAGGTTGTTCATCAACCATACGATAAGAAGAAGAAGATACCGCATGAGTTTTCTTGGTACTTATTTTTATGCTTAAATACCAACTACACGTCTCCTTTTTTTCTTTTTTCCTATCTGACATACGACGATGACTGGGAATAGCCTCGCCATCATCACCGAACTTGCGGATGGCTCTCACCCCTATGCTAAGACGTCTATAAGTTTGATGATAATGGTCAGAGTGGCTTACCGATTGCGTACCCAATAAACCATTAGTTACTTTGCGACATGAGCATGTAATATGCTCACAGTTAATACATTCTTGATGTCAACAAAAGTCTGCCAAACATGTTTTTTTTTATGTATACTTATTAAAACATTCCGTCAATTAAGGATATCCTTTTTATTTAGTCTTTAAAAATATGTTGTAATTACGGTGTAAAACTTTTTACATGTAATGTAGACTTTATGGAGTTTCGATTTCATTGGCATACTCGTAATTAGCTCATTTGTGTGAATTTATTATGCGGGTATTTAAACATACGATTCTTTATAGTGACCTGGTTATTTTTTATGTTTCTTTTTTATCTATGTTAATTAACTGTTCAGAACATCGTTGTGTACTGGTAGTCCAAGGTTAATTGTGGTTATGGTTCCTTGTCCTTTCAATATTTTTTTCTAATTTTAAAAAGAAATTTGTCAGTTTAACATGTGTAACTATGTTTGTACACTCGTCGGCGATTATCACCCGTCTGACTGAACTGTTTTTGGCCCTGATATTTTGACTATATACTATAGTTAGAATAGTGAACCTGGAATATGAGATAGTTTTGCAAAAAAAAAACAAGGTTACTTAAATTTGAAAGGCGTCGTTAGTAGAAATAAAATGACGGGTTCTTTTATAATTGTCAGATCTCGTGTTACTCGTTTTCGGTCTAGTAGTCTCTTTATGGTCTGCTAGATTGGTATGTACGTCGCACTAGCTAAACTAAAACGGCTGCATGTGGATATAGATGTGTCTGTGACAATTTAATAACGGCACTTCAGCATTGGATCTAGTTAAGACAAAAAAGGGATATTTTAACATTCTGAAAGGATTGATGGAGAAACTCGAGCCCAAACTAAACATAGAAAGGACGCTATACCTATTTCCGTCCATCAAAATTATGGTAGCTGTTGTGGAGTCATGTGCTATAATATACAATTTTATGGAGTTCCATTGTAGCATGATCCATGGAAATGGGTGGTTTCAATTTTTGTTATACTAATTCATAAATATTTACAGTTACACACATAAAATTACAGAACCCATTCTTATCCAAACGGAACAACTTGTAGTCAGCTTTTTCTGCTTCGCCTTTTCGTTTCAACGCAAAGGAACTTAGGCAATCCAATGTTGTAGCATGCAACCACAACTATCGAAGACCACCGTCCTATTCCTGTCAGTTCTGTTGAAATGTGACAGATTATGCCGCCATTTGTGTGTCGATCAGGGCAATTGAAGTTGATTGATGCAAAGTTAATGATTCCTCACCACGGAGGTTCGTTACGGATATTACAGCGATACCGGCTAACGTGACTGGCGGAATGCCGAATTTCGTTTTCATGAGCATATATTATTTTTTCCTTTTTCGGCGCATCTTATGTCTGGGACTAATCGAGTTTTGGATAATTGTAGACTATTATGAAAATGATGGGTTCATGAAAAATATATTTTTTATTAAATTTTGCGTTTAGTTTTTGGGAATCTTTACGCCAGATTAATATTTAAATGTTTGTAGTAATACCTGAAGTCATCAAAGTCGAAAGGTTATCGTCGTAAATGTGTATTTACGTCATAATGCAGAATAGATAGCAAGTTATGTAAATTCGTTTATCTATTGACCTTAGCGGCCAATCTATCAAAATGTCATATGTAACCTTTGTGTCCCTTACTACAATTTTATACCAAAATAACGGAACTATAAGACTGGTTCCCACATAGATTGGATTAACGAAGAACATGTTACATTTATCTACGTACACGACCCGAAATGGGGATAGGAGAAAGCAATTAAGATAAGCTCGATCCAGCATTGAAATTGTAAGATAACACTGAGTGCATACAGATGTTAGTGTTTATTTACGTTTCGTGCTAGTGTTTTTGCAAACCAGCACCTGGTTCGCTTTATCTCAGTAAATTCACAGATAACAGTATCAATGTTATCTCCAATTCGTATAACTTAAATATTTAACAGGCGCATGCAACGTTCGTTTTATTCATTAATAAACAATATTATAATTTGATAAAGAATATTACATAATTCTGTGATAACTGGAGTAATGTATCAATTGTGATTTCATGAAGGAACAAAGGAAAAGGAGTAGTAATCAGCTGAAACGTCACAATTTTTTGTTTTAGTTGTGGTATATGGCTTTTGATGTTTCTTGTATCCCAATAGTACGTTAAGCGTTGTACGATTCTTGGCAGAAAATCCCAGTCAGATACGCGTGGCCCAAATAAAACAAATACGAAATATAGCAAGGAAGTACAAGCGAATCAATGAAAAACAAATGCAGAGTCCGATGGGATAGACTTTGCTGCACTTAAAATACAACACGTATCTCTTCAACCCTGACTGAGATTCTTGAACGGTTGCAAACGGTGCATCCGCTCTGCAGTGTTGCGAAGGACGTCCGATGCGGTGTGCAGATAACAGGCGAGGCTAGACGACCTGACCTGTGTCGAGGTCAGTTTTTGTGAACCATTTTTGCTATTTTGGTAGTCACGTTTCAATATAATTTGATTGGGAACCGGGAATTAACGCATCTTAAGGTGACATGGGTTTATTGCGTGCTGTGGGTGAAAAAATGTCATTGCTGATATAGTTTAATAAAAAATAGCCTAACCAATTTTTAGATAGAGTGGCTTAAGCCAAGGTCACTTGTGCATGAGTTTAGGGATGAGTGCCATCCACACAAGTACGATGATTATGTTAAGGCTACTCCAGGACATCACCATACTGAGATTTAAAAAAAACATCCGCCTTCAGTTGACTGAAGAAGAAGTCATTATATCCTATTCCCGTAGACTGTGCATAGTTAGTACACGATTATTATGTTGCGTCCATGGAGTGACTGTTTGACTATAAAAAAATATGGCACAAGACACTTTTTAAATTTACATATAAACTTTTTCTTTTCCTAACTGACTTACGATGATGGCTTGTAGAAGCCTCGTCATCATCACCGGACTTGCGGGGGAGCGGATGGCTCTCACCCCTAAACAAGTTGACTGCAGTCTTTAGCTGATATAAGCTTCTCTTTTAACTACATTTTTAAGGCAGCAGCAAATAGAATGTGCATCACAGAAATTACATTATTACAAAGCCATAACGCTGAGCGAACGGCGCGGCAGCCAATGAACTCGGTCCACGATAACGATATTGCTATTCAAGGTTAGGGCTGAATAATAACGTTGAACATGGACCTTGCATTTGCAACGAACGTTATTTATAACCATAGTTGGATCTACGTTGGATATGTTTGTGGATATTGCTAGTTGTCCAATGAGGGTTAACGCGTATGAGTAATTCACTAGATGGCAAATACGTAGGCGTAAGGTCCAACTGCAGCGTGATTAGTGAATATTGACATGTCTGTCAATGTCACGTCATAAATGAATTTCTCAACCCTCATAAATGCCCCCCTCTCGAATGGACAAATATTTGGTGATTATGAAACAATTTTTCGGAGGATTGCGAAAAATGTTGCAACACTTTTTAAACTTACTCCTGTTGTCTTTTGTGAGGTTCGCTTGTAGGGTTTTATTTGTTGCATTTTGCTTAATATGTTATATGTAAAAAGGTATATTGTGTTTTTTTTTATTACTAACAAGGGTTCACAATAAAATAAAAATAGATATATTTTGGGGTCTCCAACTCAATATTTAACTATACAACGGGTTAAGTGGATAGAGTTAAATTAAACTTCTTAATAGAAATTTAATGGGGATTCACCGTTTTTTTACTTCACTAGGATAAATATATAGTTGGTTTTAATTTTAAGCAAGTTATCGGTGTTTTATTATTCGAGTTGTTTCACCTGTTTAAAAAATGGCTAAATTGATTATAACACTCCATATTCACAGTTAGCTAAAGGTTTTTATTTCACAAAAAAAGACAACGGGCCGCAAAGGTTGAAGATGTTTATTTCATTGGCAACAATAGGCAACTGGCAGCAGGTAAACAAATTATCAGTTTGGACTTTCGAACCTACAAATGATATTTGGATATTCCAACCAGTTCATACATTTCTTAGAACCCTAATCGTTTCTAGGAAAAAAAAAATTGTTTAGTTATTTTTGTTACCTTTCTGTGATCTGTTCTTTAAAGGGAAAATCATAATTCTTTTTTTTAATTATGTTAGATCATAAATACATTTTTAATTGTGTTTGTACGTTGTGAAATTATGTCAAATGATAAGCGTCGATTTTGGGCGGAATATGTCGTTTGTCCGCTAAAGGTTTAGACTTTTGCGTTCCATTACACTAAAATTAGTCTTTATGGGTCTACACGCGATATTAGGAGTAGCAAATTAAGTAAGTAGCTATGTAATTTGCTACTCCTAGTGTCGCGTGTAGACCCATGAAGACTAATTTTAGTGTCCGCTAAAGGTTTAAGTATCCACTGCAATAACAAATTAGTATGTATAAAAATTCTGAAAACTCTTGACACTTAGTTTCCTTCTGCCTGTAGAGATAAAAATAAATAAATAAATAAATATTACACAACATCACATACATTGATCCGATCCCGTGGTAAGTAGCTTAAGCACTTGTGTTACGGAAATCAGGATCAACAGTGGATACACAAATAAACGTACATATATTTAATAATACACCCAGACACGGAACAAACACCGATGTTCGTCACACAAATATTTGTCCCGAGTGGGAATCGAACCCACGACTTTTGGAACCGTAGGTTTTGAACCTGAGTCACTAACCACTGTTCCACCGAGCCAGTCATTATTATTAGAGAGATTGATGTTATTTTCCTCAGATTCCGAATAATCTTAATCAAACGGTATATTTGTCTCTACCGCCAGCTGTGCGTATGAAAATGTATGAGATTAAATTTAAATCCCAGATGTTTTCATGTTATCTTTACAGTTTTAATATAACTTTGAAGGTGTATGTTACAATTCTAAATACACACATAACAAAATGTATTTAATATAAATATCAAATTTGCTACATTGCTGTCTGACGGTCTGTCGGCAAAACCATGTTCTCGTCAAACGCTAATCCTATCTAATATTATAAATGCGAAAGTAATTCTGTCTGCCTGTCTAACGCGTTTTCACCAAAAAAGAAAAGAACGATTTGAACGAAATTTAGTACATAAATAAATAGTTTCTATCCTCAGAAAGTACATGCTATTAGGCTACTTTTTAACCCAATGCGAGAGTTATATTTTACTTATTAAACTACTTACTTATATGTTTTCTCGTCGATTCGACTCGCACTTGACCGCTTTTTATCATATTCGTGGTTCTGTGGCGTGTCCCTCAGTTTATTTACAATTCATTATCAGCTGTGGCTAAAATAAAACAAAGTACTGAAATTGATATGATAACATAAGAACATTATCAGGGGCGGTGGCGCCGCAATTCTGATTGCGTATTATTTTTTTACTATCGCAGGTTATCGTTATAATATCGGCTTAACAGCTTTTCAAATTTAAGGAATCCCTCTAATAAAATATATTTTATCTTAGACTTTACATCTGCCAATCATCGTGGCTATAACTTGCTAACGGTGATTGTATGTCTTATATAATGATGAAGATAAAATCTACGTACCTATTTGTCTAGCCTGGTTTATGATTGTTTACAAAATAAACTAATTTAAGAGAGCGTTGTTAACGGCCGAATACTTGGATTTTTAACATCTACGATCCCTAAAATATGTTCATGGGTCTACACGCGTTATTAGGAGTAGCAAATTGCATAGCTACTGCCCGACGTTTCGACTGGGTTACACCAATCGTGGTCGCGAGCGAACGATTGGTGTAACCCAGTCGAAACGTCGGGCAGTAAGTAGCTATGTAATTTGCTACTCCTAATATCGCGTGTAGACCCATAAAGACATATTTTAGTGTAATGGAACGCGAAATTCTAAAATCTTACATCTACGATCCCATTGATGGATGAGAGCCTTACGCTCCCCAAGTCCGATGATGATGACTACTCCATGCCATCATCTTAAGTCAGTTAGGGAAAAAAATCCCATTGATGCTGGCTGGTGGGACGCCTACCCTAGAAATTAATAATCTGGTTCGTTGTGCTCCTTCTCTGTCTTTAACTACTTATTATTTACTAATCGTTGTTTGCTTGTTACAGGTAAAATATAAACGAATGTATAATGCAAAATAAGGCAAATGAGGTGTTTTGGTAAGTATTTAATAGTTATTGATAAATTAAACACTGACGCAATAATTTTATTTCAATTTATAATAGGTTTTTTCTACAAATTCGTTCAGAGAATAATCGTTTGATGTTACTTACCTATGATTTTTTATTAAGTAATATTTTTTTCTAAATAACAAAACTTTCTAATGAGTACCTACCTTATACAATATTCGCAATATTATTAGTCCTTGACTGGTTGACATCTCATCCCTAAACTCTCCGCATCGACAAAAGTCAAAGCGTCTCTATATACCGTATACCAATGCCGTGAACATTCGCGACCCTCAATTAAAAAAAAAAAACCGCCATCCAGCCAGTCAGCCCCAGACGCCCTTAGCCCGGTATCGCGAAGCCGGTGCGTAGTAAACACGGCTGGCGACGTAACCTTGAACCGGACAGGCGAGGGGGGGGGGGGAACCGTCTGGATCTCATTACTCTATCGATCCCGATAGGTGTGTCATATTCGATGGCGCCGGTTTTCCTTTGGTTTTTTTTTTCAGTCGTGCTGAATTGGCAAGATTCTCAGACACACCTACGAAGGTGTGACTGAGAATCCGAATTGTACGAATAAATACATATGTATGTATTTTTGAATTAGCCTATTGATGGGGCGACAGTCTGGATCTCATTGCTCTATCGATCGTAATAGGTGTTGAAACACCTGCCGCCAGTTTGTTTTTTATATTTTTTCCACTCGGGCGAATGCTTCTTACGTGTAGATATTTGCACACTCTCGTTAAAACACAATGTATACAGTACATTTAAGTATTAGCCTTGAATGGAGGGGACAGTCTGGATCTCATTACTCTATTGAGTCACTAATTAAAAGTCTTGAAATATTTTCTTTGATTACGCTGTTTTGTTTCCCATACAAATTAGTAAAAAAATAAAAAAAAATTGCAAAAATAAAGAATCTGCATTCCGAAGTGGTGTAGTAGAAACTTATTGAATACTATTGCTATATCGACGATTTTTGAGTGATGACGGTAAGGTAATATGAACTACGGTAATATGAACTAAGCATTTTTAATTTTATTATTCGATTGTTCAAAATACAAGACAAACAAATTCTCAGTTTGAAATGTTTTCGAGGATGTTTTATTGAAAAAACGTGCGGAAATAGATACGATTAGGATCCCATTTATATTATTTCTACACAGTTATGATATCAATAAGGATAATAAAATAACTTCTCAAATGGTATGAGATGTGCTCTTATAATATTTGAAGAGTTACTTTATTTATTAGATTTCAGATTTCGTAACACATTTACTGTGTCAATAAGGATATGATTTAACTCTACAAATGTTATAAGCGCAAATATAATATTTGATCAGCGACTTTATTTATTCGATTTCAGAACTATTATTTCTATTTAGGGACGTACCTAATTTAAGAGATGAGTCGATTTGTTTCGTAAATGTTTGGCAATTGTACATTATTATTTTTAGCATAGTATGGTGAAAAATTGCTTTCAACGCTAATATTGAAATTTAGGCAATTTTAATTAGGCTGTGGTTTCGAATATTGATTTTGATTTATTTATTGAAAGTTGTGTTTTATTCGAGTTATCAAGTTTACTATTTTATATGATCAATAACAACACTGGCAATAATGATACTGGATTTGAAAAAAGGTTTAATCAGTGTATCCTGCATCCGTTTCGATTCGCACAAAACGTACCAACTTGCTTTCCATTGGTCGGCAACAAAGGGTATTTGTATATTGCAGCAATGGAAAGATATTGGCTGATGTTTTGTGTTCATATTTTGTTGTGAGATATAAGTATTGTATGTTGTGTCCTTATAATGGCTTTGAACTCTTTTGAATGCTTCAATTGAATAAGTTCATTCACCTTAAGTCTGAAACGTTGTAGGTAATTGGTGACAAAATATCATTGTAAAATCTTTCATTCATAATTAAAATCATATTTGGTTAGTAAAACCTAAATATCTTTGCTTTTAAGAAAAAAACGAATAGGAGCAAAGTTCACTACATAAAGGTACATACATAGTAATAACACCAATAAATTTTAGCATTTCAAAAGCACTGACCAGTTAGCTATGAATGATTACATTCGGAAGTACTCAATCACCATAAAAACAACGTTCGGCACTCCAGCCAGGGATCAATAACAGGCCATTACAAAAGCCTATTAACCTGCAACTGTTAATTGGAAAACATTCATTTTGTTTGACACGTGGAACAATGTCCCATAGTCCAAATACCATGAGCGACCTTGGACGAAATTGAAGGCGTGTGCGTACGTGACACGTCACACGCACATTTCTATTATTCCATCTCTTTCTATCTACATAAATCACCTCTGATTCTATCTCTCTTGTTTATTTGGGTCAGTCAGCTGATGGGAAAAATTTAAAGTTGTAACCGGCACGTGGAATGCTGTTGTCTGTCCAATCGATGATTTAATCGATTGCATTCGACAGACTTATTGATGAAGAAATATTCACTAAACTATTAGTTGATTTGGACTGATTTTGCTTGCGACTCTTTTACTGTAGTCTACTTTTTTGTTCTACTTAGAGTAATGACGTAAAACGGTACCTTGTCACTTAATTCCATTGTTATTGTGGAGTTCTTCAAGGTGGTTTTATAGGTCACATGTTAGTGAAATACATATTAATGTTTAGTGTTCAGCAGTTGTTCAAACAGAAGATTTCAAACATTGTTGTTTGTTTTTAAGATAACGGTGTATTTTTTACGTAATAGTGACAATAAACACACATGCACAATAAACAATTATTAATAATCATACAATGTTTGTATGATTTGAGATATCCTTTTTAACTGTGGGAAATTGACTTGAAATCAAATAAAGAATAATTTTGATTATATCACTATCCAAAACTTGAAAAGAGAATGAAATGTATCAATGGCAATTTTTAGTTCTTCAAACAAGAAAATAATCGTTATTTGAACAAACATCAACCGACATTGGTGTATTTTTCCTGAGCAATAAAATATTGTTAAGGAAAATAATAAAACATTTAATTTCACTTTTTATAATGAATTGCTATTGTTTGAAGTTATTGCTATTTTATTTCTTTAATGGATCAAATGTTGATGATATATTCCTCTTTTTTAAACAAAGTGATGAAGTGGTAATTGTTCTATATTGTTTTATGCTTTGTTTATCGAGAAACTTTCATCAGTGTAGGTTATGTTATCAGCGGCCACATAAGTAGTTTAGCCACCATGACTATCGGCAGTTTGATCAAACAAATCGTGCATTATGCATTTGTTATCAACGTCGCTTGGAATGCAGTGTTTTAATTAGTCGCATTGAGAACATTGTTACGTATCTATGATCATGTTTCACAGCTTAGACAGCGAATGATAGACAACTTTATGAAAAGAGGCGAAGTACCTGAGATTTATGCATGCCAAATGTTATGAAGTTTTTTAATGAAATGTTGGCTAGAACTGTTGTTGATTTTATTGTAGATAGATTGAAAAGGCAAAGTTTTACAGCGTTTGGATTGGACTGATTGATTTAATTATTTATTTATTTCTATCTAGGAGATTTATTATTTTGTTACAAAATATATAACACGAACTATTGAATAAAGCCTAAAAATACTGTATTAACGTAGCTACAATTTGTAATAGTTACGTACTGTGACTGTTATGATTCTTTCTTCCAATATCAAAATGTGTTACAAAATAATAAATGTTGTCTTTCAATACCTCTTTAATCATGAATTATAGCATTTTATTTTACGCTTGTTGCATAATGTTTTTTCATTGAGTATCTTCATTATTTAATTATAGTTGTTTACGCTTTCTTAAATATTACCGGGATACCTCTTTTTTTCCTTACTGACATACGATGATGGCTTGGAGTAGTCTCCTCGTCATCACCGGACTTGCGGGGGAGCTTTTGGCTCTCACCCCTAAACAACCGGTGTGTACCTCTAAGTATGTATCGTGTGTCCATGTTTTTAACTTGTGATCGAAGTGGCAAACGCAACATAACGACTGACACGTGACTCGAACCGAGTGCAAGTAATCTTAAACAATGCATTTATGCAAAACGCTGCGTGGGACTGGGAATCTTAGGACCCACTTAATATTGCCGGTGCACGCTACGTCTGTGGCCCTTAAGGTTAGAGGTATAAGGTAGCAATTGATACGGCTCTCAATCAGGAAGGACTCTGTTGTTTATACAGGGTGACTTTGTTATATTTAGGCGTTAGGTATCGATAAAATATATTGCTTACTAATAGAAAAACTTAAACAATTTAATTTTTCTCTTAGGTAGATACTAAATTGAGTAATGCCGAATACTTACATACTACTCTTAAAGGCATATAATGTTTAGGTGTGAGAGCCATCCGCTTCCCCGCAAGTCCAGTGATGATGACGATGCTACTCCAAGCCATCATCGTATGTCAGTTGTCAAAAAAGCACATAATGTATGGTGAATAAACAGGTGGGTGAAAGGTGTCAAAGTCAAAGTTTTTATTCCGATCCAAGTGCAGTTACAGCGTCTGTAAGGTAAACCCGCCGACCGCATGTGTCTGGGAGTAATAAAACCTGATTTTTAATGATATTGTGTGAAATATATGTTAAAATCAGCCATTGGTTGATATCTGAAAAATGGCCGTCTGGTCAAGGTAGCAACTAGTCATATGATGATAGTACACCCCACCACTACTCAATCGTATATATTTTGTCCATTAGAAAATAAGTGATGTCTGGCGGCTCTGGGATCTTCCTCTATAAGCGGTAGTGAGATCCAAATATGAGGTCGACAGGCACAATAGACCATATTGAGCCTGTCGCACTCACCCTGAAAGCCCGCTTAAAGAGGAGACCACTGCTGCGGCAACAACGAGACAAGGCGTGGAGTCTCGCATTGGTATTGAGCTGTGCGGGTCGGAGTTGGCCAGTCGCCGGACGGAAGGGCCCCCGTGTCTACGGGTCTCCCTGGCCGGCGGGCTGACCCGCTCCGCTCGCACAATACCGCCGCTAAGACTCTACTGGTCCGGCGCTTGGCGCAGCAATGGTCCTCCCTGGCTCCAGTTCATACAGTGCTGATCCCGGAACGCGACCTGACCGAGAGAGGCCAGAGTCACTGTATGGTGGTAACAGCAAGCGGTCGACAAAACGTCTCCCACCTGAAATTAACTTTATATTAACACCTTATATTGTGGATTCAGTAGTAGTACCCCTGCCTCTGCGCAAGGAGCGTGGGTTTTATGATATACTCAAACGGTATAAATATATCAGTGTGTACGGTTTGTTCCTCATATCGGTAATACAAGTGCTTAAGGTACAGGTTATAACGGAATCAGAACAATGTATGTCATGTTGTGTGTTTCATATATATGCGGTTTTATTGCCAACTTTGAAATGCCGTAACTCAACGTTTTATAGCACCCAACTATGCTAAAAAGACATATATCATGTTCTTCATTATTTTCGCTGCACGTTATGTAATACCATAGCTGTCCCAGCGTTTCCCCCGTTTTTTACACATTTTCCATTGATTTTTGCTTCTTTTATTCGCAATGTGATGTTTTATAGTTTAAAGCCTTCCTCGATAAAATGGTCTTTCCAACGCAAAAAGATTTCTTCAATTTGAATCAGTAGTTCCTGAGATTAGCGCGTACAAACAAACAAACCAACTCTTAGGGGTGAGAGCCATCCGCTCCCCCGCAAGTCCGGTGATGATGACAAGGCTACTCCAAGCCATCATCGTAAATAAGTTAGGAAAAAAAAAGACGTGTGGCACTCGGGGACTGCCGCGGTATAGCTATTGCATAGCATCGTCCGATTTCGGAGCAGCTCGTGTCGATTCGTGCGAGTTTCGTAGAGTCGTACAATACGTCTAACCGCACGCACACAAACACCGTGCCGAAGTCTACCGAACTGAAACGACGTTAGACGATTGTGAGGTTTTTTTCGTTACGGAATTTCTTGGTTCGGTCGCCGCGCTCAAAGCCCGCGATAAAAGCTATGCAATAGCTTAACAAACTCTTCAGCTTTATAATATTAGTATAGCTTTGTATAGCGATTACAAACACACCCTGTGTAGGATAGACGAAATTATGTAGTGAAGCAAACTTGACATCCGTTCGGTTCGTAGTTCGTAACACCTCCGCGTGTGGGAAATTGGAAAGTTAATGGAAGCTTCCTCGATAATTACCACGTCGGGAAAGAACTTTATAAGCATTCATCAAACGCAGCATCGGCCACAGTGCTGGAGATCACAGTGAGGATAATGTTCTGTGTAGTAGTAGTCCCAGTAGAGTAGTCTCTTGCCTGGACTGGTATTTATTTTTCGGTGGTTCAAGAAAAATTCTGAATCGGCCAGGCTCTGCTTGGAAGACATTCATTAATTCAAACAAATCCAACACAAGCCGGATCGACCCATTAGTCATTGTTCATCATTTCAACTGCCTAGCTACCGCGGCGATATATAGACAGCTAGGTCTTAGGTCTTAGTAATAGGGACTAGTTTTTACCCTTCGGATACGGAAACCTTAAAACTGTAGCCCAGTTAATAAAAGCTCTGGAAAAGCTCTCACAAATAAGTTCAACTGTCAAATATGTGATGGTGCAAAGGTATAAATGGTATCTGATGATGTACCTAGCTTCACTTAGGAGTGAGAGTCATCCGCTCCCTCGCAAGTCCGGTGATGATGACGAGGCTACTCCAAGCCATCATCGTATGTCAGTCAGGGAAAAAGAAACGAAGTGTCACGCTCAAAATTAGCTTAGAATCTATCAAAAAGCTCTACGAAATTAGTTCCACAGTCAAATATGAGGTAGTGCAATACCTTTGCATGGTGGTCTCTGATGGTATAGGGTCACGATTCATTGACTCCGCTCTTACAACACAGTGAGAGGCCACAAATTGCCTAAATAGCGGTTGTATGGTAACGAATTAATCAATTTAAGTAAATCTGTGAAAGGTCAGCGCAGTTAAATAAATAGTTGCGTGAATGTGATTACGAAGCGGTGATGTTGAGATTGGGTTTACACGGATGATTAAGATAACATGTTAACATAATGGCTGTGGGATTTAGATTTTAGTAGTATGTTGCCAGTTACAGAGTAATAAGTATGTAGTAATAATGTCTGTTTATTTGGATATCTTTTAGCTTATTATAGGCGAGATTCTTTCGTAAAATTAGTTTCAATAAATCCGTGTTATACTTTTTTGCTGAAAATTTTCGTTAAGATTATTGAGATTATTGGTTCAATATATGACGTTATTAGTGGTAGTGTATTTATCTCAAAGGTTCTGCCATAAATCAGCGCTGTCGCTACCTAGCGGCCACTATAGCACATGCTAAGGCAGAACCTTTTGATCACTTCAATTGTATGTGTGTTATCTTAATTGTGTAATGTATGATCAATAAATGTCTTCTTTCTTTATTTATTCCTATCCGTAACACAAGTGCTTATGCAACTTAGCGCGGAATGAGAACAATGTATGTTGTGTTGTGACATTTGTTTGTTTATACGAGTATGTGGTGCTTCAAGATTGTGTGCTTAGAATAAGTTATTAAATCTATTACTGCATTTAATAGAAGCATTTCGCTGTACCCCATATGTTGCCGGAAAATACACGGCCGGTTATTTATACAGTGCATTTCGAAACAAACATATCAATCTCAAACGAGGCCGAATAAATATGTTTGGTGGGAGCTTTTGTGTACGTGCGCGCGCGCATGCGACGTACACTAATGTGTGTGTTGACGTGTCACAATAGTGCGTGTTGTCCTGTATCTGTCGTGCGTGAGTTACGGATTTAGCCGACTTCGTTGGAAGGAGGGTTATGTTTTTTGAGTAGTAGCTGTAGTAGTAACAGATTTAGGTAGTCACACACGTCGATTTTTGTAAGGCCGATTTTTCCACCGATGGTTTTTTATGATCCCGCTTTTTCTAAGGCGAATTTCTTTTACTAAATATTAGTCTTTAAGGGTCTACATGCTTTATTAGGAGTAGCAAATACTAGCTACTTACTGCTTGACGTTTCGACTGGGTTACAACAATCATGGTCGCGCGCGAGCGAACTACTATTTAGTGTAATGAATCGCGAAAGTCTAAAATCTAATTTCTTTTGTCTGCGTTTGTTGATTACAATCAGCTCGTTCCTTTTTCTCTGACAGAAAATCGGTCACCGATTTTATCTGGGTGGGATTTTATAGCCGACTGCGCTAGGGTATGGATTTTATTGTAGAATAGTGCTTTTGTGGACCGCCATACAACGCACCCTGAAATGTGTGTTACGTTGTCACAATAGTGCATGTGGTCCTGTATCTATCGTGAGTTACAGATTTAGACAACTGCGGGCGGAGGGTTATGTTTTTCGGGAGTAAAGCATTTGTGGACGTGCGTGCGCGCACGTTACGTGTACTAATATGCTGACATGTCTGTGTGAGAGCAACCACCCACCAATCCACTAATCATGGTCCACCATGATTAGTGTCACCCAGTCGAAACTTCTGGGCAGTGAGTACCTAGCTTTGTATTTGCTACTTCTAATATCGCGTGTAATTTTAGTGTAATGGAACGCGAAAGTCTAAAATCTTTCGAGAAAACTTATTGGTGTTGGTAGTTTCTCCTTTTCTCGGCTCCCCTACTTCCCTTTGTAACGGTGGACAAATTATTTATTGCCTATCATGATGGGTTACAGGTGGTAAAATCAGAGTTAAGTACATCATGGTGCTCCTTTAGACAGGCTGCCTAACTACGCGTATACTTATATTACCACTTGTATCGGTAACGGTGCACAGGCAGTCTAATTACGAGTATACTCACTACTTGTAACGAGCCCGCCCTCGCGACCTTGAGAGCCATCTTTGGCAGCGGTTTGCAGCGTGCATTTAGTTCTACTCCATACGCATGCCGCCGCGTTGGCTTCCGCGCGCGTTTCCGTAAACAGATGTATCTGATGTTGAGTCATGTCCGTGCCAAAGGAACAAAAAGGGCGAAGTGTGAGTTGCACTTGAGTACGAAGGATTCTTTATTGTATAAGAGCAGTTGCCGTTCTTTTTACGTATTGGGGAAAAGTTATATGGGATCTCCTATGTTAGATACAACCGTGATTTTTGATTATTTATTTTAATTTATTTCAGAAGTGAGTGTACAACTAAGTATCCTGAGTACTTTTCTTGCATGTAAGATAGGATACACACTTATCCTTATGGTTGTGTACAGACGTAACACTTTGTAAGAATGAAAGAAAAATCTTTATACGGGAGAGATCGGGTGCAGGACCACCGGCTTAACGGACTTTGGACTTTGTATCGTCTGTATATCGGCGACATAAGCTTCAATATCGAACTTTCAGTACGCCTTACCTCTAACTCATATAGACTGTACTATTTATTATAAGTCTCAATGAAAGCGACCGCAGTGTTACTTAATTCTGTTTGAAGGCCAATATTAATTGTCCTGTATGTCAATATCACAGACAATACCCCCTAATCGCTAGCCGCGTCATCCCCGCTTTGCGGATCGTATAAGCGATAAATTCGATTAACCAAATTGTCCTACGTTTCACCCTGCCTCGTAGGTAGGGTATCCCCAAAGCTAAACCTAATAACGGGATAGACCAGCCATTTTGGGCTTACATTTGGGTAGGAAGACCGGACACCCTGCACAATCAAGGATTTTGTGTCTTAGTATTAATAAGTATGTAAAATCAAGCATTTTGGTCATTACCATAAAACTGAAAGAATATGAAGAAAGAAAGAAAATAAATTTATTCGGAGCATTAAAGGTAGGAGAAACTGTACATTCAAGATACACAGTAGACTTAATATAATGCCACGACATAAAATGCCATGACGCTAATTCCCAGTGGCGCCAGCGAGAGAATATCGCTAATATAAATCACATATAAAAAAGCCCAAAATCCGGACAAGTCGGACACCGTTTATTTTACCCGGACACGCAATCCAAAGCCAACCTATGTCAGGTTTTATCCGGACACTCGGCAACTTTACTCGTAGGTACCCTAACTCCAATCGATGTCGGCTTAACACCATTACGTGTCGTGTAAATTGGATATACAATCAAAAACATAAATGTGAAATGAGAGCCAAGTTCAATATTATGATAATTGCCTTGGTTGTTGACTTCAACGACAAAAGAAGTGAGATCTAAATGAGTGCCAAGTTCAATGGTCAACCCAGAAATTTATTTATAAGTAACACTATAACATACCTATCATATCTTCTTATAACATAAGATAATGTATGGTGGTAGCCTATGAAGGTCTGTCTTGGCTAGTTTCTATAAACCTACCAACGTATTATTATGTTCGCTCGCTAGTTTCTACAAACAATTTAAATTTTCGGAATTATAAAATAAAAACCGACAAATACTTGTAGGCTTAGAACTTGCGACGGCTATAATTCATATATGAAAACTAGCCAAGACAGACCTTCATAGGCTACCACCATACATTATCTTATGTTATAAGAAGATATGATAGGTATGTTATAGTGTTACTTATAAATAAATTTCTGGGTTGACCATTGAACTTGGCACTCATTTAGATCTCACTTCTTTTGTCGTTGAAGTCAACAACCAAGGCAATTATCATAATATTGAACTTGGCTCTCATTTCACATTTATGTTTTTGATTGGATATCATTACTTTTTGTAGAAAACTATATATTGTTACGACCACGAGAGACCGTGCAAGCGGAATTAGTCTTATCGTCGTATGGATAAGGTCTATATTCGCTTGCACGATACTACGCTACACACTCTGGTAGGTTGTAGCGAGCTCTAGAGTGTTCTAAAGTAATAATAATAGTACGACCTTGAGAGACCGTGCAAGCGAAATTAGTCTTATCGTCGTATGGATAAGGTCTATATTCGCTTGCACGATACTACGTCACACACTCTGGTCGGTCGGAGCGAGCTCCAGCGAGTTCTAGAAATTTCGATCCCCGCGAGAAGATTCTCGACGCCACGCGAAGAGCTGCGTCCTCACTGGGTATAAAAGCGGGATGTACGACGCGACGGGACAGTTCCGATTTGGAAAGCGAAGCGAATCAGTCTCCTGCGAACTAGAAGTGATCGAGTGCGTTACCTGCGAATAGTTTCAGTGAAATTCAGTGTTTTAGTGTGATTCAGTGCTTTAGTGTAATTTAGTGTTCCGTGTTTAGTGTTGTAATTAAGTGTTTCTAATTGTGTTTTTAAGTGTTTAATTGTGTAATTGTTAGTCGATAAATAAATAAATTGTCTTTTGGTGACTTTTGGCGTATCTTGAATTTAACGTACCCCGTTCCCGCAACAATATCATCGTAACGCCGTGGGTCCTTTGAAAAGGACAAATTCAAAACTAAAACTAGGCTTTATGTAGGTACCTAACCTAAGTAATAAATATGAAAACCGACAATAAGCACCTACTCTTAATTGTAAATAAGTAAGTATACCTAAATATATACTTAGTGCTCTGCCTTCCCCGGTATATAGGCGTAATTAGGCACTAATTAGGTATTTATGTTAAGCGTTCATAATAGAACCTAACCTAATTATTAAAAAATTGCCAGTTTTTTATTTATTCCTTTGTATTCATGTAATTACCTATCTGCATACCAAATTTTAACTCTCTAGGTCATTTGGAACTGGGTTAGAATTTTGATCTGTCAGTCAGTCAATGATAAAAATGAGGATTTTTGGACATTAATATCTAAATAACTGTTTGAGATAAGCTTATGAAATTTAGAACACATATTTAACTCGCAAGTCACAATATATGAGCCAAATTTGATACGTTTATGTGAAATAGTTTTTGATTTATGAGGGGTTCAAAAGTGGTTCCAAATGGTTCGTGTAATATTACACACGGTGCGGCTCGCCAGTTCTGTTTCTTGAACTTGGCTTGACACGCTACCGCGTGTCTAGATATACAATCGCCGAATGTGAGTCGATTAGCCCGGTATCGATGTTGGCGATTGGCGGTTTGACGTTCATTTGTTTACGAGCATTTTGATGATTAGGGCTCAATTCTCACTGGGCACATTGAGGTGTTAACCTTAAATACACTAGGGTGCCTTTCAAAAACTATGAGAATGTTCTATTTTTTTTCCTAACTGACTTACGATGATGGCTTGGAGTAGCTCCGTCATCATCACCGGACTTGCGGGGTAGCGGATGGCTCTCGCCACTAAAATTGAATGTTCTATCAACTGTGCATCAGATTATAACACTTCAGATTTTGTATCGATTATCAATTATAAAAAAAAGACGTGTGGCACTCGGGGACTGTCGCTATTGCATAACATCGTCCGATTTCGGAGCAGCTCGTCTTGATTCGTGCGAGTTTCGTAGAGTCGTACAATACGTCCAACCGCACGCACACAAACACCTTGCCTAAGTCTACCGAACTGAAACGACGTTAGACGATTGGGAGGTTTTTTTCGTTACGGAATTTCTTGGTTCGGTCGCCGCGCTCAAAGCCCGCGATAAAAGCTATGCAATAGCTTAAAAAAAAAGCTGATAGCATAGCTTGATTGTCCTGTACATTAACATGATCTTTGCCCTCACATTAACTTGTTATTAATGTTGATACACCAATGATTATGTTATGCAGTTCAGACACTGCACCGTGTGATTCAATCTCTATTCAATGCGTTGTTTACGGAAGCCGGGGCGGAAACGATCGTGCGAACTGCAGCCAAAGATGTCCTGTCAAGGCAGTTCACATTCAATGCAGCTTAAGTACTATATGTACTGTATGTGTACTGTATATGTATGTAAATGATGAACTGTATACTGGCCATTGTGTCTTCTATTCTTAGGTAGGCGGGGTAAAGTAAAATATTGCGAGGAAGACACATACAGAGAAACTATTATCTTACCATAAATATGGTGTTTCTCTTGGATTCCTATATGAAAGATCCCGTAGGATTATTTTCTTTGATACTATAATCTTTACTTTGAAATTGAAATATTTTGTTTTGAATTCCCATAATTTGAATGATCTCATAGGATATATTCCATATGTTAGGCACCGCTTGTACTACATTACTTTATATCTATACATAAAGTAAAACTTTGTACGTTTTGGTAGCTTGCCTCTGTTACAAAAAATACAAGAACCACTAAGTGACCTGAATTAGTCTAATTTTCTGGCTACGGCACTGGAATGTCCACCTAACCTTTTTTGTTGGCTCCGTAATATAAATATGGGACAAAGTGCCTGAAGAAACAGGTCAAACGCATTACGGGTGAGAGCCTTCCGCTCCCCCGCAAGTCCGGTGATGATGACACGGATACCTTTACCCTAAGCCACCGTTAGTCGAGATAGCCGTATATAAAAAAAACTACTTGTTATATCGCGCCCCATTGCAATTATTCGGGTACAGAACCCTTAAATTCTTAAAAGGTATTGGTTATTAAAATATTATAGTGGGTCGATGGCGCATTCGGTGTTTTCTCTCATATGCCATGAGTCGTTCGGTCAAGGAGGTTCAATTCCCACTCGGGACAAATGTTTTCGTGATGAACATCGACGTTTGTTCCGCGTCTGGGTGTGTCATTTACATATTTAAGTCTATTTACTTATACCACTGATGTTTCTGTCATCCGTGACCACAATTTATACGTACGTCGTACCACGAAATCAGGTCGATACATGTCATGTTGTATAATATTTATACTCGTAATTTTCAATTATCTCAATATTATATTCTCCGCGATTCCATAGGCCGAATGCCGATCATTTTGCGTAATGGAAAACTTAATATTCCGCAGGCACGGATGCCCGAGGAATGCGGATGGCAATTTAGTCGTGAAAGTGACGTGAAACGTGGATAAGAATCAGACAAGATGGCGACCGATGGGAGACTTTACCGATTTTTACGGATATTCCAAAAAGTTTAACTATTATGTGTAACGCTACGTACTTATTTGCAATTCTTTTAGGTCCAGGTACATACTTCATTTAACCACTCTGGACAAATATCTGTGGGATGATCATCGGTGCTTGTTCTGTGTGTTATTCATGCATGTTTTCAAGTTTATTTGTGTATAATACTGATATTTCTGGTGTTTGTATGTGGGTAATTTTCACGAAATGGCGAAATTCGGCTATCTTAAAATTCCAAAAAATATTTAAATTATTTGATATTTCTTGTATGTGAATTTGATAGTACTAATGTTACTTGAATTTAATTATGTAGTGGTCCCAAACATTATCGCGTTTTCTAAAAGTTATGAGGACATTAAAAAAAATCAAAGTGAGGGAATGACAATCAAGGTGAGGGAATGATTATTATTATTAAAGACAAGTCAAGAAGCTTTTCAAATAAAATGTTTTTTTTAAGTATAATCTTTAATTTTTGAATGAAATTTTGTTCTTAAACAATAAGTAAGATCAATGAGTAATTTCAGCGAATCACAAAATTATTGCAGCACTTTGGCATAACTCTAATTTAAACTTATTTTTAATTGTTATAGCACTTAATTTAATAACAAAACCCTTGCTAACTTAAAGATTCTTCTAACAGCATTGTACCCATCTTTTAGCTGTTTAGTAATAACTTCTGATAGAAGAAGCTTCTTCTTAACAATTTCAGGAAGGCGGGCGTTCTTCAAGAGAGCGGATACTTTAGCTTCTGGTGAAGTCTGATTATTTTTGTTCTGTCTTTGACATCTCTTATAGAATCTCTCTTTTCTTCTTATTTCTTGTTTCAATTTTTCCTGTAATCTGGATATTTTTGCATAAAGTATTCCTCTACGTCTTCTGACATTGCTGCCTTCTCCGATTAACTGCCAAATTTCTTAATTGATAATTATTTTGCATAGGTTCTGGGCTAGGAGGCGGTGTCTCATCTAACAGTCTTGCTAAATTCTTTTCTTCCAGTTTTTCCTTTTTTGTCTTCTTTCTCGGGAACTCATTGTGGATATAGGTTTAACTTGATCTTTTTCTTTTTTGTTAAGGTATTTAATTCTTTCTTTTTGGCGAAGTACTTCAAGTGTTACAGGATCAGCTTTAATTTTTCCCTGCCTTTTCGGTCATATTCTTGCTTTTTCAATTTAGCTTCTTCTTTGCTTATCTTCTTTTTTCTTGACATTTTTTAGCCTACAACAATATTGCAGCAATAAATTCAAGAGTTAATTAAAAGATAACAATAAAAAGACCCAGTTAGCCCACCCAAAAATTCCCTCACCATAAACTTTAATGAGGGAATGATGGTGAGGGAATGACGAAATAAAGAATAAACGTAAAGGACTCGTGACATAACCTTACTTTGGAAATGATTTTTCTGCTTAAGAAAATAACTCCCAAAAGCCATCTTATCTGTGCAACTTATAATCACTTAAAGTGCTTACCTTTTGGTTTTTTAGAATGTGATGAAATGACGGTCGAAAATTTAATTTAGCCATAAAATTTATAAAATCTTTTTGCAGCGCACATCCGAACACAATCACAAAAAATTCGCCATTTTGATAAATTGACATTAGTGCTAACTTTCAAAAACTAATGGTAGCGTTTGTATTTTATTTGAAATGCGTTCATAATTCAACTGCCAGTAATAGTGTGAGGGAATGATTTATTTATGTGAGACATTAATAAATATTTAATTATTTTATTCGTTTTTTGCTGTTTAACGCTTATTTCGGTTTTTCCAATAAATATATAATATGTTTATACAATACAGCCTACTTGAATATGATTCGAATGATTTTTGTGCTTTTTTGGTAAATAAAAGTAAATAAAATTGGTACTTGGGACATAGTGAGGGAATGATATTAGGAACATTTTGGTTATGCATTTTTATTTATTTATTTATACAGCTCGAAAATCTCATGTGAAAGTGTTAGGTATAGTTATGAGGATTGTATAGAAATATTAGTAACATCCATTTCTTTCTTAGATTTTTACATAAACTCCAAGGACAAGAATTTCGGATTTTCGTGAGAATTACCCAAGTACTTAAGCAAATTAAACTTACGAGGAACTTAAAAAGAATAATGTGGGTGTGTTGGTATGGGTGATGTTGTTTAATTAATAAATTATTCAATTTGGTTTGATTGTTGGCAAAGAACATGCGTTTGTAGGAAGTGAAAGTAAATGGTTTGTCTGATGTCAAAGGTAAGAAATAAGCATGACCTATATGGTCGTTCGTAGATGCCCTCTCCCAGGCTACACGCGCGCCCACACAACACAAGCGCAATCTCTGTTTCTCGACTCTCTCAGGTCAAATAGACAAACGCGGCAGTAATTTATGTGTACATAAAATGTATATTATATATTCCATTCTAGTTTAACTGCTTGGAGCCCCTGGTTGCGGTACGTCGCCCACTATCGATTTTCCTGGCCTAATTCCCCGGTCTGCCTAGGCCAGTTCGGGCGTGGGCTAGATTTACGAGAGTCGTAAAACACTGTTCCTATGCTATACCGCGTGGTTGCACGACATTTAGTGCAACCGCAGAACGCCAGACACCAGAAGTTTATCTGATGAGATACATCGACTCTGGGTTAATATTCCGATTGACTTGCCACACGCATCTGAAAAGATAGTATCAGGCAACGGTACATACGTTGGTCTGATGCAGAGATAAGAAAAAGCACTTGTGATTCGGATATCAGAATCAACTGGTAACTCCAACACACGAATATATGACTCGAACTACGGATAGAGGGATACAGCTCGGTGAAAACTCCACTGAGCTAGCAGGCTTTACTTTATCGTTAGTCAGATGATTATAAAACACATAGAGAACTTATCAATGATATAATGGAATGAGTAAAACTTATTGAAAACATTGTTGTAAGGTTATGAATCCGGCGAACTATTTTTGAATTGGATGAAAATCGCGAAGACAAATCGAATTACTGTCAACAATAGTTACGCCTTTTGACCCTGAAGGTGGAACACGTATGTAGGTGGTGTTGATTAGATATTACGTTTGACCTAGTGAAGAAAGTTTGGGTTGCTGGCGTGATGCCAGTAGCGAAGAGCTTTCGGAAAGTTGACAGTTCGAGGGGGGTGTGTCAGTTTTTGGATGCGGGATTATGTTTAAGAAACAGTCAGACGTAACTGACGGTTAGTCATTAACACTTATACCCTTATAAGGACGGTACAACATACACTAAATAATATATTAGTCTTTATGGGTCTACACGCGTTATTAGGAGTAGCAAATTGCATAGTTAGTGTAATGGAACGCGAAAGTCTAAAATTTACATAAGAAATTGGTACAACATACAATAGTTAAAATAGCAAATCGTACGTACGTAATCGGAAATCACTACATAGTATAAAGCGAAGGCTGTCTGTCCCTGTTTATGCTTAAATCTTTAAAACTACACAAGGGTATTTGATGCGGTTTTTTAATAGATAGAGGGGTTTAAGAGGAAGGTTTTTATATACCCGAAGCGAAGTCGGGTCACTAGTAAAATACTAAAAACAATTTGTTTAAATACTGAGTCTTCTTTAGGAGAATTAGTTAAAATAAATCAGGAAGTAAACACGTCAGCTCATTGGAATATCTATTTCATATTGTTTTTCTTATTCGATTTATTCGTATAGAAGATACCATTATGTTTAAAGACCCGAGATTATTTACAAGGCCCTTTGTCACGGGAGGCCGAAGTTAACAAGTGTTGAACGTTAAAATATCAAAAAGACGTGTGGCACTCGGGGACTGCCGCGGTATAGCTATTGCATAGCATCGTCCGATTTCGGAGCAGCTCGTCTCGATTCGTGCGAGTTTCGTAGAGTCGTACAATACGTCTAACCGCACGCACACAAACACCGTGCCGAAGTCTACCGAACTGAAACGACGTTAGACGACTGTGAGGTTTTTTTTGTTACGGAATTTCTTGGTTCGGTCGCCGCGCTCAAAGCCCGCGATAAAAGCTATGCAATAGCTTAATAGGTACATGTGACCTGGTTCGAAAGTCTGGGTCGCGTATGACTTAGCTATTATTCATTATCACCCTTGGGGATTACTTCTTAAGCCCATTGATTGACCTAAAAACTCGATACCTTAAAAAATATACTAGCTCGAACTAGAGTAAGACCTTGACCGAATTAGGCATATGTGACTCGGAAAATATGTATGGCTTGAGCCTTCTGACGACAATTAACTAATTCTCATATAAGTAAGCGAGTTTTTGTGATATTCGTAATTAAAATACCCGAAAAAATTATAAATTCGCGACATAAAAACAATCCAAGCGGTGAAAAAGTTGCATCTTACTTTCGATCTTAACTCAGAGAAACAAGGAAAATTATGAATGATTAACGAATACAGAAGAGACAATTTGGTAAAACCTAATCAGATATTAATTTATCTTGGGTTTTTGCATTCAATAAATTTTGTCTGCTCTACTAATACAATAATTGTCTAAAGATAAACACTAATATCACAAGCGTTATAGAAAATCCCATTTAGCACAATCCATAACGTGTAAAAATAAGTGCGAAACTTGATAGAACGCTATAATATTTGACACCATAAATTCATGCCCTCATACGACACTATATCATGCTTTCATCTTATAGAACTGCTTTGAAATGCATAAAACGATATCAAATTATTTCTGCATGGAAAAACTTCTCAACAGTGACGTCGCAGACAAGATAATAATTTCCACATGCCGTGGGCGAGCGTAGGCTAGCAATATCGCCTACACACACTGTCTGCCGCCCATAACATTACGCCATCGCACCAGACACTTTCCACTGCTCTCTACGCTAACATCGAATCACCAAAGGAGCCAACTCACCAATCAAACGATGATAAAACAAAAAATAAACAATTGCGAATCAAATCGCAGGATGGAAGTCATCCCAAAACGTTTGCTGTTTCTCTGTACTGACCTTTATTTATTCTTGCTCGTCCTTGATTGGCTGAATTTAACGATGACAAAAGTTTTGAAAACAGTATTTATTGTGTTATTTTTGCACTCGGTGTTCTAATTGAAGCAAGTGTCGGAGTTTGTGTGTGCAGAAATACTGCAGTGCGCTAAATCATGTCGTCCATATGCATGCACATATAATGCAATTTTCCACTAGAGATGTAATGTATTTTATCTGAGTTGACTGCCTTCTGGACATTTCTAGAATAAGCGCACTCTTTCTTCTCTCTTAGTTTACCCTCTCTTATTCACCGCATCCTGTACAGTTGCCTGATCGCTTTATTAGCCTAAAAGAGTTGTTTCTGAGAATAATAAGGCGTCCGACCGATTTCAGCCATGGCGGCCGATCTCAATTGAGATCAGCCAAATGCGCAGGACATATTATAGTGCACAAGTGTGCGCGCAAACACAAGTGCACTCTCTAATCCCTTACTCTCATAGTTCGGTACCCCGGACTCGAACCGGGGACCTCTCGGTCCTAACGCAGCGCTTGCTACCAATAGACCAACGAGGCAGTTAAAGTTTCTGAGAATATCATTATGATATACATAGCTAGTATGACCCCTTCCTTGTCCGTTAAAAATAATTCATCACTTTTTCCTCCTTCCTATCTAAATAAAACTTGAAGAAAGATTTTGTAATTTTCCTAATTGTTGTTCTCTGGTGGCTACCATGGCAACACCAGTTTTCCTTTTCCACCTTCCGGCGAGGGACAGCCATTGCGCTGCGTCTTATCGAAGAAAAAAAAAGCATATTTCACTAGAATGCCAATTGCAACGCAACACAAGCGTGAAAATATTTTCGCAATCACGTAGCTATTGTGAGTGTGTCACCATAGCGACGGTCCACGTGTTGCAAGCATCGATAACAAGACGATAAAGTCTAACTATTGTGTATAGTTAAAACTACGATCGTGAAAATTTAAAATACTCAGTAATATCACCTCAACAACAAATAGGAGTTTTTTTAGACTTTCGCGTTCCATTACACTAAATATTAGTCTTTATGGGTCTACACGCGTTATTAGGAGTAGCAAAAAATTGTAAACCAAAAAAAACCGCCTTCAAAAACCCGACTCACTAAAAATTACAAAATAATATAATACGAACATTTATAATAATCATCTGGGTATGAATTTTATATGTTGTTGAAGGCGGTGCCGTTTATATTTCATACAGACAAGCACAGAGTGCTTTATTTTCCTCAAAATTTTGATTGGCACCGCCTTCAACAACATATGAAATTCATACCCAGATGATTATTATAAATGTTCGTATTATATTATTTTGTAATGTTTAGTGAGTCGGGTTTTTGAAGGCGGTTTTTTTTTGTTTACAATTTTTTTCATACTTTTTAGTGTTACATATTTTTTCACCCTATCAGGTCAGCTCACCTGTATTACTACTGTTATTATAACTAGTAGTCTTAATATGTATACAGTATTGAAAGAATTATCCTTTTACTCCAAACAAATAAGGAGTTGACCTTCCATCATCAGCTCAGCATCATAACATTATGATTGCAAGAAGCAATGCCAATATAACTTCAGAAAATATGTAAAACGCGGTACATGTGCCTATAAAATTTGAGGGTTGCCCTCGATTTCTCCTGGATCCCATCATCAGATCCTAGACTGGTCAACCTAATAGTTTAGCTCACCTGTAATGCTACTGATATTATAACTAGTAGTCTTAATATGTATACAGTATTGAAATAATTATTCTTTTACTCATAACTATTAAGGAGTTGACCTTCCATCATATCGGTAATATCGGTAATATAATATCGGTGAACATACATAAAAAAAAAATATATTATACATACAGACGAATTGAGAACCTCCTCCTTTTTTTGAAGTCGGTTAAAAATTACAAAGCTACTTACTGCCCGACGTTTCGACTGGGTTGCACCAATCATGGTCGCGAGCGAGTGTCGGGCAGTAAGTAGCCATTTAATTTTGCTACTCCTAATATTTAACAAATAGGAGAGTCTTATTATCACATTTCCAAAAGGATTTTTAACCCGAATTCAATCCTTACTTTTATAAACAAAAAAACCACCTTCAAAAACCCGACTCACTAAAAATTACAAAATAATATATTTAATACGAACATTTGTTATCATCTGGGTATGAATTTTATATGTTGTTGAAGGCGGTGCCAATCAAAATTTTGAGGAAAACGAAGCACTCTGTGCTTGTCTGTATGAAATATAAACGGCACCGCCTTCAACAACATATAAAATTCATACCCAGATGATTATAAATGTTCGTATTATATTATTTTTAACCGACTTCACAAAAAGAACCAGCTCCTCAATTCGACTGGATGTATAATATTCTTTTTTTTTTATGTATGTTCACCGATATTTTCGTCAATTATAGACGGATTTCAAAAATTTTTTTTGGTTGGATAGAGTTCACTTCCGAGGTGGTCCCATTTTCACCAGTCTCGGATCTGATGATGGGATCCAGGAGAAATCGAGGGCAACCCTCAAATTTTATAGGGACATGTACCGCGTTTTGCATATTATCTGAAGTCATATTGGCATTTGCTTCTGGCTATCATAATCTTATGATGCTGAGCTGATGATGGAAGGTCAACTCCTTAATAGTTATGAGTAAAAGAATAATTATTTCAATACTGTATACATATTAAGACTACTAGTTATAATATCAGTAGCATTACAGGTGAGCTAAACTATTAGGTTGACCAGTCTAGGATCTGATGATGGGATCCAGGAGAAATCGAGGGCAACCCTCAAATTTTATAGGCACATGTACCGCGTTTTACATATTTTATGAAGTTATATTGGCATTGCTTCTTGCAATCATAATGTTATGATGCTGAGCTGATGATGGAAGGTCAACTCCTTAATTGTTTGGAGTAAAAGGATAATTCTTTCAATACTGTATACATATTAAGACTACTAGTTATAATATCAGTAGTATTACAGGTGAGCTGAACGGATAGGGGGAAAAAATATGTAACACTAAAAAGTATGAAAAAATTGTAAACAAAAAAAAACCGCCTTCAAAAACCCGACTCACTAAAAATTACAAAATAATATAATACGAACATTTATAATAATCATCTGGGTATGAATTTTATATGTTGTTGAAGGCGGTGCCAATCAAAATTTTGCAGAAAATAAAGCACTCTGTGCTTGTCGGTATGAAATATAAACGGCACCGCCTTCAACAACATATAAAATTCATACCCAGATGATTATTATAAATGTTCGTATTATATTATTTTGTAATTTTTAGTGAGTCGGGTTTTTGAAGGCGGTTTTTTTTTTATTTACAATTTTTTGAATTTAATTTAAACGAACGAACCTACCTGTGTACAAGTTTCAAGTCTGGGAAATTATTATTTAAAAAAATAAAGCATTATCATCAGCTAATAGCCTCACTGCTGGGGCACGGGCTTACCCTAAACTAGGGTAAGGTCTTAGTCAACCACCCTGGCGAAGTGCGGGTAGGTCGACTACACAACATTAAAAACCTTAGGTGTTTATGGTTATTCACGATGTTTTCCTTTCCCGTTAAAGCGTCGAATAATGGTACATATGAATTTCCAAGAAAGCATATAGGAAACTTATTAAGTGACTGCGCTAATAAGTAGTATTTTTATGCAATAACCGTATTCTCGCGGGCAGGTATTAGTCCACATATACGCAATATTGTGACCTAGACTTTTATAGCTGATTTGTATATTGACAGTGGACGCATTTAGAAACGGAATTTTGTAGCTAACGCGAAATGTGAGCCAAGTTTACATTGGCCTTTTTTTATTTCACCTTTAACAAAGGTTAACGGTCTAAGCTCCTTCAAAATGGGATATATTTGTCTACATATGTACATAATTATGTGTTATTAATAAATCTTCTTTATTTAACGAAACATATAGATACGAGTACATAACATGTACATAAACCGAATAATTCAAATAATATGCATGCATTATGTATTAAATATATGTCCGGTTTTTGGGTAGTTCAAAGGGGTTTATGACTAGATAAACTGGATAAGCTCTTATTTCATAGATACGATGATAGTACATTAATGATAGACGTATATCTGTATAAACTCGTACAAACTAAGAATATCCACTATCAAACGATAACATAATAAATAAGCCTTCATACCTACTCAGTCCTCACGCTTTAACGTATACTTTACACGTTTCATTACTAACTTGAAATACTACAAGATAACATTCTAATCTCTCAAACTCATGGCATTCTTGATAAAATGTCAAACCAGTAATTAGACTCGCCTACGGGCCGTAAACAAACTAAAATATTTCCATATCAAGCTTAGACACTTCAATTTATCTGGGTGTAGATAAATGCTAGATTTATCTATCCTTAGCACCTTCCTGTTTCATATTATTTGCTGAGAATAGATTTGGTGACTTTATATTACTAGATTCAGGCTTCCTTATAGGTTTGAGTTTATTATCTTTGATCTCGACAGTTTTATCGATTCGTGACTCCACAGTGATTCTGGAGTGATGATAATTTTGCACTTAAATGCAATTGAATGTCCCTTGCAATGCACAAGGCAGAATGGCGGCGACGTGGTCCACAACCCGTCACGTCACGTTTCTCACAGAGGTGAAAAGTGGATCGCTGGAAGTGATCTCTGCCTACTCCTCTGGGAAAAAGGCGTGATTGTATGTATGTATGTCCCTTCTTGATATATATGTCGACTAACAGCCGCCCACGACTTCGTCCGCGTGGAAATTGAGGAAGTCTACAGGTTTGGCAGTTAATATTTATTTAAAATTGCCAATATATCTTGTATAATTAGCTTATTAGTGAAGATCCCATCAATATTGGTCTAGCCGTTTCGGAGATTAGCGAGAATAAAAAGACAAAAATGTTGGTTGTATAGGTAATAATCGCAATTTTGTCTCAAATACATCTTGTACCTATAATTTGAATAAAAGTTCGATGTATGACCATTTTACTAGGAACATATTTTTTATCGTACTTGTATTTCCATATCATGTAAGTCTACATACTGCATTCTTGGCTAGGAGCATTCTTAGCATAGAGTAGGCATAATATTTCAATTTTACATTTTCATTGCACTGCTGTCCTAGATACACACACACATTCCATTTTGGTACATCTTTGTAGTCTTTGTAGTAGTACTGCTTTAATACATACATTATTTAGTCAATATAGTTGAAATGAGAGACATTATTATCAGATTGATGGTTATAATTAAAAAGTAATCCTATTGGATTGGATGGACGTCTGAATAAAGAAAATTACTCCGCGTTTGAAATAATAAGATTATTGGCTGAATTGGTCTTTAGTGAATGACGGCTGAAAAACAAGTGTGAACTCGCAACAGGTAGGAATTTCAAGTGTGTAACGAGGCGAATCAATTGTATGAAACTAATAGAAACATGGTGAGTTTGCAAAAAAAAGATTAAAGTGGAATATAATTTTCTTTTGTATTCGACTATATTTCGGTAAAGCCGGGGAATTCCTAGAGTTGGAAAAATTCACTCACAATCTCACCCCTATAATAAACATCTAGACACGCGGGAGCGTGTCAAGCCAAGTTCAAGAAACAGAACTGGCGAGCCGCACCGTGTGTAATATTACACGAACCATTTGGAACCACTTTTGAACCCCTCATAAATCAAAAACTATTTCACATAAACGTATCAAATTTGGCTCATATATTGTGACTTGCGAGATAAATATGTGTTCTAAATTTCATAAGCTTGTCTCAAACAGTTATTTAGATATTAATGTCCAAAAATCCTCATTTTTATCATTGACTGACTGACAGATCAAAATTCTAACCCAGTTCCAAATGACCTAAAGAGTTAAAATTTGGTATGCAGATAGGTAATTACATGAATACAAAGGAAAAAATAAAAAACTGGCAATTTTTTAATAATTGGGTTTTTTTTTTATTTTTATTATTTTTTTATTTTTATAAGAGGCTAACAAGATGACCTCACTCCACCTGATGGTAAGCGGTAGTGAGATCCACATATGAGGTCGACAGGCACAATAGACCATGTTGAGCCTGTCGCACTCACCCGGAAAGCCGTGAAAAAGGAGACCACTGCTACGGTTAGGTTCTATTATGAACGCTTAACATAAATACCTAATTAGTGCCTAATCACGCCTATATACCGGGGAAGGCAGAGCACTAAGTATATATTTAGGTATACATACTTACTTATTTACAATTAAGAGTAGGTACTTATAGTCGGTTTTCATATTTATTACTTAGGGTTATACCCCGTAAACGTAGGAAAATACAGTAACTGATTCAATTGTTTTATATTTATAAAGTCTAGTTTTAGTTTTGAATTTGTCCTTTTCAAAGGACCTACGGCGTTACGATGATATATACTTTTCTACAAAAAATAATGATATCCAATCAAAAACATAAATGTGAAATGAGAGCCAAGTTCAATATTATGATAATTGCCTTGGTTGTTGACTTCAACGACAAAAGAAGTGAGATCTAAATGGGTGCCAAGTTCAATGGTCAACCCAGAAATTTATTTATAAGTAACACTATAACATACCTATCATATCTTCTTATAACATAAGATAATGTATGGTGGTAGCCTAATAAGGTCTGTCTTGGCTAGTTTTCTTTAGTTAGTTAGTTAGTAGCCTAGTTAGTTGTCTTGGTTAGTTTGGTATTTGTCGGTATTTATTTTATAATTCCGAAAATTTGGATTGTTGGTAGAAACTAGCGAGCGAACATAATAATACGTTGGTTGGTTTATAGAAACTAGCCAAGACAGACCTTCATAGGCTACCACCATACATTATCTTATGTTATAAAAAGATATGATAGGTATGTTATAGTGTTACTTATAAATAAATTTCTGGGTTGACCATTGAACTTGGCACCCATTTAGATCTCACTTCTTTTGTCGTTGAAGTCAACAACCAAGGCAATTATCATAATATTGAACTTGGCTCTCATTTCACATTTATGTTTTTGATTGGATCTTATTAACTCAATTCATTGCTAAAGACGACATCAAATCATAATCATAGTAATAAATACTATAGTAGGAGACTCTTTACAAGGGGGATCCTACAAGTTAATAAAAATAAGTGCCGGCGTGCATTCAGGTTTGAAGTGGTCTAAGTTTTTTTTGCACCGCGAGTCCGTCTGTCAATTGTTTCGGGGGTCGGGCGCCATGCGGCGAGCGCTGCGAGTACGCACGCGCCCGCTGACGTTGCACAATTCACGCGGGCCTCTAGCCTCTAGTAGCCAGAGACGCGGCTCAGACGCGCCCCCCTCCGTCCCCGGCGCCCCCTCGCCCCCGCCCCCCGGCCCCCGCGGCACACCCGCCGCCCGCCGCCAGTTGCCACGCAGCTGCCGCGCGCGAACGTCGCATACTTCATGCGACACCGCTCCCCCTCTACCGTAATATGGATATACAGCACATCCGCGCTCTTATCAACATCCAGTTCTCATATCTGTGGTTTTGCGAAGTCTTCGACAAGTATAAATGGATTATATTGTAAAGTGCATCAAGAAACTAGTTCTGTAAGGTCCGCATTGGAATTTCTAACATGGCAATCCGTGGCGCGCCGACGTGTTCGGCACATGGCTTCATAATAATATGGTGTTCGCGGAAATTACGTCATAAAATACTAGTATCAGTTGCAATGTAAAGCGAGAGTGTAAATATTTAGGCTCCCCGTATGGCTGAGTTGTAAATATCGTGATATTGTTGAGATATTGTGCGCGGCATGGATGCCAGGCGCGCTGACGGCGTCCACGTCTACTCTACACTTAGCCGGGTTTTTTGCTCCTAAACGGTATCGTATGGAAGAATTTCTTGAGCCATCACCAATAAGAAACTGTCATTACCAACATTACCATCATACAAAAACCCACACGACTGATATGTGTGGTATGTGGGTGTTTATAAACATACCGCTCCTACGCGACGAACAAAAAAATGTTTTGATAAGCTGAATGCATGTTTTCAAAAGTGACGTTTTGCAATAATTGTTTTGAATTCTTCAGCTGGTTCGTTGTTGCTTTGTTCAGACAATGATTTCGTCGAGGTCGCCGGCTCGTCGAAACGTTGGCTAATCACTTCGCGCCGCTGAATGAATTGTTTGATTCAATAACCATGATCAAAGTCCACGAAGTTTTTGTTACTTAGATGATATGTTTGTGTTAGTGCAGGATAATGAGTAGCAGGATTAGTGATAGTTGTTGTGTTGGAGTGGTGTTGTGGAGCGTGTTTGGTGTAGTGCCATGCGGAAAATGGCGGGTCGGGTCCGCCGCCGTCCATTCTGCATCGCACGCCTGTGTGCGGAGTGCATGTGTGCGCCGTAGTGCAACGTGACTGCGGCATGCCGTAGTACTAGTCCCTACTAGCTGGGTGCGAGGCGTGGTCGTAGACATATTATTCTATTGCTCACTTCCTGATACATTTCACTGTACGTGCCTTTAATGGAACTGCATAATTTTATTGCAAAAAGTGCACTTGATAATTATTGTAGCACCATGAAGGCAAATTCCTGATTGCAACAGGAAGATATAACTTATGATTGTTGATGTCAATTTAAATTATAAAAAATGAATAAAATACATTTTTATAGTTTAACATACAAATTTCAACTTTTCAAGTTCGTATAATCGTTTAATCCTTTTCTAGTGCACTGTGTCCTTATTTCAATGATTTTATGAGTCATTTATCTAACCAGACATCTAATATTCATAATCTGTTAATTTATTCTGGTAGCACTTCAACTATAAATCTAATCAAGCCGAGTGCTGCTATAAAATTAGCTTCTTCCTCGTGACTATATGATTGCTGAGTTTCAGAGTTGAATAAGATATTAAATAGTCATTTACTGAGACTTTTTCAAGAAAGGTTATGCAACGGGATAGAGCCACGTGGTGACACTGCCTTTACTGCGCATGCGTGTGCAATAGATCCATGAGAGCGCTCTAAATTTTGGGAAACTCCACGTCATCTATGTAGACTGTAGACGACTTTATTCTATTTAAAAAAAAACGCTGTACACGCTGTCAATGCTGTACACTCAAACCCTATGATAAAAATATCATAGCAAACTGGATAAAAAAATATCTTATTAGAATCTAGGAACTCATCAGAACTACACAGTTGCTACACATAACCAGCTCGATGCATCCAGCAAACACGTCTGGGAGCACTCCAAACATTAAATGGAAATTCACTTTCCTATTAGAAAGTGGACGTTAGACGTTATTCAATTAAAAGTTACTTGATGTAGTTGGACCACGTGGTTCCAGCGGGTGTGTCGCACTGCGCATGCGCGAACGCTCAGCTGTGATCTGAGAAAATCGTTACCGGCCTTCTGTACCATCCGTTTTCCAATCACGTGCTCAATAAACTTGAATTTTATTGTCACCCAAGATGGGATCAAGTTCCCAAATCAAATTTCACAAGCAAACGATTCCTGTCTGCCACCCACGGCGTGTTAATTCGTTCGGTCTCGATAGATCTAATGTGATAGCACCGTATAAACACTCCACTATCAAGATTCATTTGTATCAAAAGCCTACCTAAAGTCCTCGAGTTTTATCTAACGCATGGGCGTGATATTGTAGTAGATTAAGAAAAAAGATAATAAAACATTTTTCATTTGTAATTATCTTATCTTTTACTGTGCGTAAATGTCCCAGTTTAAGGTTACCCTACATTGTTTAGAGGAAAACCTAGACGATTGCGGCTATTACGCATATTTATGACTTTGATTTTGGCACGCGGTGCCTCTTATCAGCTACTATGTAATCAGTGTTATGTGTTGTTTCACTTTCTAACGTCGTTGCATATGTAAAAATATCTCAACATCCGAAACTCTCACAACATCGAGAATATCCAATTATGTTGATGCATAACCGAGTTATCTTCTCTGTACATCACCATCAGACTGCATGACCAATCAAATTATCGTTTAAGTGATAAATTACCTTCAATGATTGTCAATAAGTCGCAGAGTTCAGCTTTTTATCGTCATGTATTTGGGTCGCGGTCGTTTATGTACTACTCGCGTGTCTGCTCCCGAGTGCTGTTTAATTTCTTTTATTACAATATCATTATCTTCACCAAGCGCCTTTAAGAGGGCTCGTGTCTTTTCGGTTCTATTTTCATCGTATTTCATTTGTTCTTTCGTTACATTTTCATTTTTCAAGAGATTAGTTGGTAAGTACTTTATCGTTTCATTCTTTCTTTACGCCCCTTAATGTTTTCCCACTACCGTTTGTAATTTCTATATTTTTTTCAAATTTTCTAAAAAATAGTTTTGCAACACAAATTCATGCGTGTTACAAATTCCAGTTCTCTTTGTTACATTGCGCCAGCATCGCCAAGGTATATTTAGCACGACCTCTATTTCACGTGATGTACAGTTTCGTTACTTCAATACGTACCCTTCCTATTTAGTTTTCACTTGTGATCGCATTTGGAGACTGTGCCAATTCAACTTTCTCTCCCGTTGCATTGGCTCCAATAAATCTGAAACGACTGTGATATAAATCAATTGTGGTCATGAGTAAAGGGAATGGGATAATAGGATAGCGGTGTGTGCTGGTCGATGCGATATATTGTGATTTATGATATTTTTATTGCCTCTATTTGACATCGCTTACTATTTATTGCATTGGTTATGCCGTTTGCAATTTCAATTAAAGATTAAAATGATTAATAGCGTGAAGTTTTTGTTATTTAATTAGTTTCCAATCTAGTCAACAGACTGTAGATGTAGTTACACGCGTTCGTGACAAAGATCGTGCAAAAACATTTTCATGATTTTACTAGAATTTGCAAGAGATACGGTAAAAAAGATAGCCTTCACCTACTCTCAACTCTTAAGTCGTAAACAAACTGTGATTTAAGTTTTAATTTAGATGGCCAACCAAAATAGTTTGGTGATAAACTTGACGCATGCTCGTGACATAACCTATTCGTCGGTATAATTAGCTTCGCTGTTTACGTTCCTAAAACAATTAGTGAGTGCGACCTTGATCGAGCGTAATTGAGACGGCCTTGCCGTCGGGGAATGTCGGTCCTGTGTCCGCGTCTCGCGATATAGAACGTTTGACATTTGCGAGGCTTAGACCGAGACTGCACTCCGGGGCAACTTTCACATCGCCAGCCTAATGGGCACTCGTGCCTTGCTTCATTGCGGAAGTTTCATCTTTAACGCGGAAGCCTGTCGACCTGGCGAGGCAGATAAGTGCATCTGCGAATTTTGCAATTAAAACTGAAGCGGCAGGAATGCGTTTCCTACTTTCAACTGTATGTTTTCATGTTCCACTACGATCTTTGAATGCTGGATTGCTTAGTTGCTCTTAGTTGTTGGTAGGTGGTATACATTTTCAATGATTAAAAGCTTTTCAAAGTTCTAATATGAACTATAAATGTTCCAGCGAACATTTTTCACACGTGACGATGTACGACTTTATCAAGTACGTTTTCAATTGCATTCAATGCCAGTTTCATCCAGTGCTTTCCGCCCACTGCATTCTGCTGTAGCTGAATCATCTGTTGTTGATAAACAATAGGTGCTTTATTCGGTATCATCGCATCTTCGTCGTAAACAATTTTTGCACACTTCAAAACTCCGGCCAATTAACTTCGTGTCAAATTGCATCCTCTTACAAATCGGTTTCGACCATAACGCCATTCATAACGAACAATAGTTGGAGACTTTGTTTCGTTTGTGTGTGTTCTTTTGTTTCGCCATTGATTTTTCCCTTTGAGTTATTAATAGGTTGCGTTGCATCGGGTGTTGTGTTGTTGTCGGGTTTGTTTACTGCGATCGGCAGGTGAAGGTCACGGCCGATGGCGGCGCCTCTGGATGCAGACCGCCACATGACTGGTTGTGTAGAATGCGTGTGCTCGCGCGATTGGTCGGCCGGGCTAGGGCTGGCGGTGTTGCGACGGTTCGGTATTGCACCGATATGTGTTGGAATTTGAATTGATAACGACATTTGGTGATGCAAGTCTGATATATGAGATACGGATTGACAGCTATCAAGCGCAATAACTACGTATTGATGGGTATAAAAATATGGTTAGGTAAATAAACCAGAATAAGTTTCCACTACGAACTATGAAAGTGGATTCAGACAAAGCTAATTTATATAGAACTTTCAAATTATACATATTTTTTTACACTATAAACAATTAATACTGTCATAATTGGAATTAAATCCAGTGAAACGTTTTAAAAGCCATTATGCTTGTTTCTCTCGTAAAAAAAAACTTGCCATAATTTATTATTCTAATTCATTTTCTATTTTGTATGATTTGTGTATTCACAGCTAAATTAATTAGTTCATTGACATCTGCTTCATTATAGACCGCATCAAAGATCGTTCGGAAATTTAAAATTAATCACGAGGAACATTTGGCAAAGCTCCATCAATGATTGGATGACTTCTCTTACCTAATAAAGTTGATTGATGTGTCTCGAATTCATTCACTATACGATCATACTACGGATGGTGTAGATGTGTTATGTTACATAATAAAGAATTGTCATGTTTGTGATACACGAGTAAGAATCGATTGAGAATAATCAAGATTGACATGATAGTTACGGAATGCAAAGCACGTGTAACCTATCTGAAAAAGGGGTTCTGTTGACAGCTCGTTACTTTTCGTAATTCGTCACTTTAGTTAATACGTCTCATTGATTATGACGTCTCTCGGCTTCACTAGACAACATCTCTTACATGTCTCCTGCTGTATTTCGTCATTTTCCCGATTCGTCTGACATTGTACAAGCGAGCTTAAAAGAAAAAATCTAGATTATTAATATTTAATTTTAAACTATATCCAATATACAGGGGTGTAACAGGAGTGGATCATCGTAAGTCAATCGATGGGGGACTTCAATACCTATCGATATAACCCCCATGTATGTTCAGCGATTTTCAATAGTTCCAAAGTTATTGAGATTTTTGTGAAATTTTTGTAAGAAAGCCGGAATTCAGTATAAAGTCTTCACTGTAGCTTAACTACTGGACCTGCTTGCATGATTTTTTCTAGAAATAGTTCAATAGTGGGTCTTCATAATTACCGATACCGATTTGAGTCATAACCCTATCATATTGGAGTAAAAAATAATTCTTCACAAAAGTTTTACGAATCGAATTGTGTCTATCAACTTTCAAAGCCTCCAGTGAAAAAAAGTGCCTGTGTTTTTTTCTAGAACTTATTTTAAAAACTACCTACATCCATGGATAGTATACCCTGAAAATTTCATACCGCTACTACCAGAGAATCAAAACGAAAATTGAACGCGAATGGCACAGGTGCCATAAATCAGTGTTTTTATTTTTCATGTAAAACTTTAATTTTAAATTAAAACGATACGTTTTAGCAAATTTTATGCTATGTTAGTAAGATTAGTAGCAGAAATTTTACAGAATTGAAAAATTAATGGGGTGATAATCAAACAAAGAAAATTTACATAATTTTTGTTAATTATTTTTTTTACCACTAAGTGTTTCATAATGGGCACCATTATTGGATATGCATATACTACACCTTTTTACAAAGGTTTTTCGGATGTTGCAAAATGCCACTACTACATTTTGCCTTATCACAATTTGGGCCCCTGAAAAATTTGACAAAAAAGAAGCATTCCACAACCTCCCAAATAGCTTTTTAGAAGGTCTAAGCTATGCATAGCCAATAATAATGCCCATTGTGAACACTTACTGTAAAAAAAATAATTAACAAAAATTATGTAAATTTTTCTTTATTTGATTTTCACCCCTTTAATTTTCAATTCGGTAAAATTACTGCTACTAATGTTACTAACATAGCATAAATTTGCTGAAACGTATCGTTTTAATTTAAAATTAAAAGTTTTACATGAAAAATAAAAACACTGATTTATGGCACCTGTGCCATTCGCGTTCAATTTTCGTTCTAATGCCCTGGTAGTAGCGGTATGAAATTTTCAGGGTAAACTATCTATGGATGTAGGTAGTTTTTAAAATAAGTTCTAGAAAAAAAACACAGGCACTTTTTTTTCACTGGAGGCTTTGAAAGTTGATAGACACAATTCGATTCGTAAAACTTTTGTGAAGAATTATTTTCTTACTCCAATATGATAGGGTTATGACTCAAATCGGTATCGTAATTATGAAGACCCACTATTGAACTATTTCTAGAAAAAAAATTATGCAAGCAGGTCCAGTAGTTAAGCTACAGTGAAGACATACTGAATTCCGGCTTCTTAAAAAATTTCACAAAAATCTCAATAACTTTGGAACTATTGAAAATCGCTGAACATACATGGGGTTATATCGATAGGTATTGAAGTCCCCATCGATTGACTTACGATGATCCACCCTCCTGTTACACCCTGTATATTTTATTACTAAAATCACGAAAATAAAATCGTTACATCGATCAACGAGTTACTTTACCTTTGAAGCCTATTCAAAAATGTCTACTGCTTTCCTCTTCTTTGGTTCCTTTTATAATAAATAAAACATTTTTTTTACGCATTCGGCCAAATCACTACTACGCACTTTAGTCTTGTATATAATAACGCAGCACGTTTGATTTCACTGAGGATAGTAAGTCAACTTTTTTTTACTTTAAAATGCGCAAAGTGAGCTTCTCTTTTAATTATAGAAATAAAATAGTAAAGGCCTGGTTTCTTTATATTAATCCGCCTATTAATCCTGCCAACCCTCGAGTGAGTTGAGTGAGTAAATAACAACACTAAGTCAATCCAAGTGCGTATTTGAAAAATACTCATTAAATAATTCAAAGTTTTTACCCTCATGCGAAATATGTTAAATGGTTAACCATCACAGTAGTACCATCATGCGACCAATCAATGGAAGTAATACGAATAAACGAAAAAAATGGTTAATAATATTATACTTGATTATACATGCTCGTCGGACGAATCGGGAAAGTGACGAAATACAGAATGAGACATGTAAGAGATGTTGTCTAGTTAAGCCGAGAGACGTCATAATCAATGAGACGTATTAACTAAAGTGACGAAATACGAAAAGTGACGAGCTGTCAACAGAACCGAAAAAGGAGGAGGATCTCAACTCGTCGGAATCTATTTTTTTTTACATATTAGATAGTTTTGTTTTGATTTCAATGTGTCATTCCGGTTAACTTTCTTTGCTAAGACGTGTGACAGCCCTAATGCAATTATTTGTAATGTACCTAATACGGAAAAGCCGTGAGTTGTTAGCATGTTTCGTTAAGGTAGTTTATACCTAATACCGATCGGTGTCTATTACGCACAAGAAAATGAATATATCGAAGGAATAACGTCAGAACAATGGTGGCGCCGGCGCATCACGAAACCGCAAAATGTCAGAAGTACATTGGATATTAATCTCTATTATCTTGGAAATCACCTTAAATGATTTGACAGACCAGAACAAAGAACAAAAACAAATAAGCAAGATTTTAGACTTTCGCGTTCCATTACATTAAATATTCGCTACTCCTGATATCGCGTGTAGACCCATAGAGACTAATTTATTTAGTAAAACAAATTAGGTCAGTTCACTTGCAGAATTTACTTACCTAAAGTCAAAAGCAAGTAAACTAGATACATTAACTTAACTCACACAATTGTCTAACACAACGGTTATTTAACAGTACTTTTTAAAGTAATCAGAGCACTTTCATTTTCTCATTACTTCTCATTAACTAAATTGGAGAAGACATTTACGTCAGATGGAATGATAAGAGTTAATTAGAAATTAGAACAATAGTGTTACCTTTTATCAAATGGCACGAATATAAAAAGTAAATGACAAAAGATAAAATACATAGAATGTTAGATTACAATACAAACAACTTTGTAATTGCCATTTAAACAAAGTACTCAGTTTAGTATCAAATGGATATCAAGTTTGTGATCAAATAGCGTACAGTCGTGGTTGACTAAAGGCTGATCGCCCTTGTAAGGTAGGCCCCTGCCCCAGTAGTGGAGACGTATATGGGCTGATGATGATACCGTACATTCTTGATTGTTCCCCTAAGGCTACGTCTCACACTAGGGTCACAGAGGGCGGTAAGTTTGCTTTCAGTTTGCCTATAAATTTTAAACCGCACGGTTCAGACGCTGCGTATTAGGCGTATAAAAAATGAGTCGGCGGGAAAAGAGTCGCAAACTGCGAGCCTAGTCAGCCGTGCCCTAAGGGCCAACGCAAGTCCAATAATTACGAGGCTACTCCAAGCCATCATCGTAGAGGTGAGAGCCATGCGCTCCCCGGCAATTCCGGTGATGATGACGAGGTTAGTCCAAGTCATCATCGTAGTCAGATAAAAAATATAGACGATGGGCGCGGGCTCATACAAAATTTACGAAGAATTTCAATAACTTAATATTCTATGAACTCTCTATGCAAATGTCTGCAAGCAAGGACGATTAGTAAACATCTCTAGAGGCTCGATTCAGTCAGGAGACCGGCCTCGCTCTTGCAATGTTGACAACGAGTCAAATCTCACGTTTCCTGTTTATGTACGTGTTCGTGGGAAAATATGTCAGCGAATCATCGCTAGCCCAATCATGTGAAGGCTGAAGCAGACGTGACCAAGCAGATCCTCGAAATGATGCAAATTTGCGGTTGATTCTTAACTTATTGCAAGGCAACAGACCGACTGGCAAGGCTGTTTAAAAAAAAATATCATCATAACCACACTATTTTCCATTGTTGTGGGCCATGTTGATGAAAGACATTTAGGTGACAGTGCAGTTGCAAATGGTTTATCTAGAAATTCGTTGATATTTTGATTGATAATCCTTCACCTGCGATGTGGTAAATAGATCGTTCACGCTTGTATTTAATATCAAAGTTTTCCTCTTTAACGGCAAACTATGTTAATTGTTTTGTTTTATGTGCAATAAATAATGTCTAACTATCTATTGGATAGATAGATATTATATTATTTATATGTCGTTACATTGTAAGTCGCCACCCAACGCGGCTTTCTTGTCATAAACCATGATAGCCGACACAGCCCACTGTCTGCCTGGACACTCCTTAACAACAAGTGATACAGAACCAGCGAAGTAACGAGACAAGATTTCTAGCCCCGAAGCCTCGAGAGAAAGGTAAATAACAGTGGTTTATTGAATCACTAAAATGTGTGCGAGCCCCGGCCACAAGCTCTAGATAAAAGTCGGTGTTTGTTCCGAGAATGGGGCTTTCTATATCTTAGTTGATAAATCAAGTTTAATACCAATGATAAGTGCTATCCTTTCGTACATAGCTATTGATGTTTATGTTTCATGATTTATTTTGAAACTAGTGAAATATCCAATAATATTCACAAAATTTGTCCCCAAACCGTAAGGACGAAGAATCATGTTTGAGGTTTATCGGCTCCTTAACGAATCATCTATGCATATTGTTATAAATTAGGTCTTCATTTTAATTGATATTTTCCGTAAATAAAAGTACATTCACCCAGTATAATCAGTAGGCCATTATGTTAATATCCTTTATGTTAATGCACCACAATGCGTTAATGTGTGCTTTACTTATAACTAAACAAGCTTTTCAATGCCTATATTACGGCAAACAATGCAATAAATATCGCTTTGCGAATATTATAATATTAATCGCATTTATTGCACAGACGTTACGCTCAATTGTGCTAATTAATAAAATAATTATCCACGTTAAACCCACTATCAGGCAATAAAACTGAGACGTCCCAATAAGTTATTCTATTTAAGTATTATTTCATTATTAATGACAGAGTATAACTGGGGCGCTTTATTACGGTGGCAGTGGTTTAGATAATTTTAATGCATAATTTCTTGCGTCAATTTGTTTATCATTTTGTCTAGAATGGGTTCAACTTCTACCTATACTAATATAAATAAAACTACTTATTATATTTTATTGACATAACATATAACATGGGATATGGGTCTATCTATGCATCAAATATGCTGTACAATCGGTCAGTCCACTAACCATATTTTTTTTTAAAGATGTGTTTTTTTTTTCTTAGTCAGCTGATAAAACATATGTTTGTTTTGATAGTGATTCGGTCTAGAGCTCACCATGTAATTTGTGTTGACCTTCCATAGTTTGTTTTCGTGATAACTATACAAATTATAATAGTTATCGTCCACAAAGGTTGACCGATGTAACAAACAGTTTTTCTACTTCCGGTTTCATATCATCATCTGCAATTCAACGTTTTTTTTAATATATTGGATATGATAGAAAACGAATGCATAATTTCTGCTAGATTTTTGCATAACATTACGTTATTTAGAGAATATTTTATGAACGAGTATTTTTCCATTTGGAGTTTCGCTTTAAAACTTTACGACTTAAATAAACATTATGTAAAATCGGTAAGATTTTCTGACATATTTGCTACTACTGACATATGTGCTATTTTAACTATATGTAGTTAGTTCATTGAAATTTTACACTCACAAACAATGATCTCACTGCCATGAAATCAGAGTGAAAGCGTCGATGGCCGAGTGGTTAAGGTCGTTGCTTGCCATGCGAGAGGTCGCCAGTTCAAACCCCGCCAGGTACCAATGTGTTTTTCAAATTTGAAATTCATATGTACCATCATTCGACGCTTTAACGGTGAAGGGAAACATCGTGAGGAAACCAGCACACCTGAGAGATTTTTAACGGTGTGTGAAACCATGTCTGAGGCCTACGGGCGGTTTAAACTCCGACACCAGGTTGTTCATCAACCATACGATAAGAAGAAGAAGACTACCATGAATGCTTTTAATTTTAGTAAACTAGGACGAGCGAAATACAAGATGCTCAATTTACAATAGACCAAGATACTTGATGCAACGTGCCATTCCGCGGTTGATTAATGCTTGCTGATATATTCTCGTGACGGAGCAAATCGTGACCACTCACACGCCCGAATTAATGAAAGCTCCGACCAATTTGCTCATCCATCAGACGCCCTTGTCGGACTGAGGCAAGGTCGCTCTGTCTTGGAACTTCCCAACAATAGGACTCCGACAAAATCCTGTTTCACTTCGTAAGAATGGAACGGTGTACTTAGAATGGTAATATCAATTAAACCACTGAATACAGGGCACCAGTTTTATCCACAAGATTTGTTGACATTTCCTTTGATTTATCGAATTTATTAACTGTCAGATTATTTGAGCAGGTGCACATTAATTGAGAGCATTCAAACAGAATGATTTAAAGAAATCGAACAATTAATTTAACTGCAAGCTATTTGTTTTTCCACTGGAGCGTGCATTATTTATTTCTGTTTTGGTTTTCTCCAGCGTTAAATGGGATTAACTCCTGGTTTTTATTGCACTTTGCTGGCCTGTGCTGGTTCGACTGAGTATTATCTTTTACGACTCTCTCCCCCATTGCAACGTAGCAATAAGTCTTCACCATCTATCGTGTTGTAAACTTCACTATATTATGGGCTGCGTTTACGACCCCATATGGTAAGAGCTTGAATTTTTTTACAAAACGCATTTTCGAAACTACCATTGATCATTTTTAAGTGACACATGTGGCTTGGCATGGTGTTTCATGGATATCCTTTGTGGGGTTAAATTTAGCCCCAAAAGAAACTTTATTTGCTCAGCTGGTTTAATATAGATTTGTAAATGGAGCACGGAAAGTAATTAGAAATGTTTCCTTATTGAGTTTTCCTCAATTACTTTTTTGATAATAAAAACTGTGTTTTATACTAATGCAATGAATTAATTTCTTTGGAATTTTATAATTCATTAAATTTTGATGACGAACGCAATATTACAGATCAGCATAATCATTAGCCTTAGTTATTACACAACGAACATTCTGTAGACAAAAAAAATAGATAATGTTCTTTTTCTCCACTCTGAAAAATCTGAAGAGAAAGAAACTCATTCATTAGACATTGCTGCAGGCTTCCGTACTCCTAAACGGCCAATTGTCAAGGCAAACGTCTTCATAATATGTTCTAACGGAGAAATACACTAACAACGAATGCCGGTTACAAAACTCTAAAACAGCTCATCGGGAAAACAGAAGGCCGTCCAGTTGCACATGTCTGGCGAACGGATGAGCGTCGTGCGTTCAGACACGACCAGTGATATCAGGCGTCCTTGGCCCACTAGGCGCTCAGAGCCGTGTTCGAGACCGTCTAGCTTCATCCTTCCTTTTTATCATTGTTCTCTCCTCTGGAAACTTCGATAAAGAAATGACGACACCCAATAAACTGTATCTAATCAAACGGAACTAAATATCTGCCCCCAGGGGAAGATTTACCGAAAAAATTATCTTCATCAAATAGTCCTGGATTTGGATAGATAACAACTTTTTGCAACTGTTTACTTACTTACACGACTCTGATAAACGAGAGTTCAACGATCGAAATTCGTGGGTGTTCTGTTAGTGTCTATTGTTAAATTTGCATACCTATTCTAAACTGTGTTTTTCATTAGGAACAACTTGTCAAACTATTCTGCATTATTGTTAGGAATATAATATTGCTAAAGTTTTATACCACAAATATTGATCTGTCAGACAAACTCTGTTGTATGTGGACTGGCCTCATAAAATTGTAAATGATACCTTTGATTTCTTGCAACCAGACAGATGCAGATATATTTCCGCGTTTCGTTCTCACCGTTTCCTTCCCAACTGTAATTTCAACTGCCCAAGTGTATGTAACGGTGTTGGGTCTGGTGTATCGGCTTACTACCGAGCTCTACCTAGTAGAGCCAACAGTAAAGAGACCGCAACTGGATTGCGTAACTGTCTCGCCCAAACGTAACACTCGGTGGATATGTCTTGGCTCAAAAGCCTGTTTCGTGCGAATCGTAAGCCTCCTGTGCGACAGAGGTAGATAGAGTATAGACTAATAGAACAATGGATGCAGTAGCTGCTTTGCGTAACCGCTCATGAACTGAGTTTGGTATATCAGACTTGTTTGTATGGACGTCTGTTTGTATCGATATGTATACTTCTTCTTACGAAACCTAATGAGGTTTTTGAACATTTCTAGAAATGGAATATTTTGAAGTACATTAATTAAATTTGTAAAAGTATAAAAAATTTGATCAACAAATATCAGGATTTAGGAGCCAATCTTAAAATTAATCCCGATTTAAAAGGTTATATGACATGTCTTTGTTTGATGTAGACAAATACATTGTCCATTAAAAATACTTTGATAATTTTTATATATCCAAAATGAGTCTTGGCCTCCGACAACAACTTTAATTATAATTTTATTTTATAAATGGTTGCATAACATTATAAAGTTTAATGTCTAACATCGCCGTGTACAAAGATATTGTCTTGTCACAAAAGTTTTACATTTCTGACCTATTGCAATCGAATATTTCGACTTCAGTTACACTAGTTTCCTTTCTTTCTATACTTAATTGTAGGTATGCTATCATTTCCACCGGTTTCTACGCCTCTGTGGTAGAGTAACGCAATACCTGCAGAGAGCTGCGTTAGAACGTAGTTGCGGTTCGCAATACTGATATCTGATCTCTTTGCACGTCTTTCTAATAATTTCAACCTCTTTATAGTTATTCAAGTACAGATGGATTATTGTTATAGTAGAACGTTCACCTGTTTATAGACAGGTAGTTTTATTACTACCTGCCCCTTTGTGACAAGGTAGAGATATTTCTTTTGTGTCATGCAGATTCAATGGAAATACGTTTACTTCAAATTTTACCTATTTTACAGTAATTGAACCATCTACATATTTTTTTTCTTTTGTAACCGATATTGTGAATGTTATCAAGTTTTATCTACATAATCGGTACTACTTAATTATTTTTTAAATAATTGGTACTAGTGCATCGTAAAGATTTCGCCACATAATGCTTAAATAATAAGTTTCTGTTAAAATTGCATATCAAATTAATTCAGCATTTATTATGTTTTCTATTAACCGCACTCATTAAAAATTACTTAATGAATCCACAGCGTTTAACAAATACTTATTCATACCTTCTGTGTGCTGTAATACAAAGTTTCTCTTGAACAACGTGCATAAACGTAATGCTCGTCTGTCCACACACCAGCTATTAAATAAAAACGGATTTCTGGAAAAAAATCCACGAACGTTACACACGAAATTTCAATAGCCTAATAGGGAAGTGCGCATTTTACTGACCCTAATTTGAGTGTTGTAATCGACTCATAATGCAGCTAAAATAACCAGTTGCATTATTAAACACACGCAATCAATAAATGGAGAATACAAATGGATTACGATTAATAATTTATGTATCACTTTAACAAAGAATTACAGTTGACCTTGCAGGATGACAATATTATTCTTTGTTGATTATGTTGATGGACATTTTCGAAATTCATGTGAATTTCGGTTTAAATTTATATTCGGCTTATCAAGACAAAGGTTCGAATATGTCCAGTAAAATTTTTGGTTATAATCTAATACCAGAGACAGATGAGTATCTACCAAGCAATAAGAACAAATTTACAGATAAATTCCACTTTGCATTAGCGGTAAACGAAATCTAGCTATTAGAATTTTCTGTGGGGTTTCGCGTTACTAGGACAACAGAGCGGGCGGGTGGTATGTAGCAGCCACGACCGCATTCTTTGGCGCCTACTGTTCGGAAAGTGGAGCAGACATCCGCTGAGCGTCTACTTGATCTGCAATGTGATATCTCTCGCCACCCTCACGGATCCTGGTATCGTTTGTCAAATGCACTTCTGAGTTGTTTAGTAGTTCGAGCGATTTTTCACTATCTTCAGGTGCAATCATGTTGCTTCTTCCACACCATTTGCATAGCTGCAGTTGTAGTGATAGTTCACAGATAGTTTAGTTTGTTTTAAAAATTCCGTTATTATAGTTCAGGTTGTTCCTAAAAACTCTAATTAATTTGAAGCACACGGGTGACAACTTTGTCTAAACCAAAATCATCTAAATATTTTAATGGAAATATATACGGCAAGTCATTCAACACAATAGGTGACTTGGATATTCTTAACGAAATTCAAAATGTGCCCTTATGAATGGGAAATATTCATTGTAGTCGAATGCATATTGATGCAGGGAGCAGCTCCAGATTGCATAATACAGGTCAATGAATCGGTATCATTGCTGTTTATATAGTCACACTTGTATGTGTTGATGACGAGCCTTTGTTTATTTGGGTCGTTTAAATGGTTTATAAATATTCAAATGACATCTTTGAGTTGATTACGTGAATAAACAGGTTTTCCGGTTTTGTAAACAAACAATTGTAACCCTTATCAGTTTAATTATTCTTATTGGTTAAGTGAATGGCATTTTTTCATTCAGATCAGTCTCATTGTGCAAATGGGCACTTTAAAAATCATCTGGTTTCGTCTTTTGCATTGTTATTTTTGGTTCGTGGTCTGTCTTATCTCGTATTATTTCGTTTGTTATTTACGATAATATAATATTGTGAGTATGTACTGGATACCATTTATATATCTGTTTCTTTGAAGACATACGATTGAGACAGATAACAGAAATGATGATCTTTACCAATGAGAGGTCAAATGAATAACGTATTGACTTTTTGACGTTTGGATATCGATAAAACGTTCGATTCGTGTATCATTCAGTCGCGATACGTCACCCATCTAAGACAAAGACGGTGTGTGATCGCAGAGTCATTGAACGTCGCATCCAGTGCTCTCGATTGCACAAAGGGATTGTCCTTGGCTTATCCTGGGTTCGAAATTTTGCTCAATCATGATTGAGAATTGCATTGTGTTTACGGAATATACGTTTGCCATATCGGAGTTGAAACTTTTCTGTGTACTATCCCCTTATGGTGGCTCGCATGGTGCCTCCGATATATAAGAGGATAGTTCCCCTGGTGATAAAGATTGACATGTCCTAAATGTCTACCAGTATAAAAAGAGCATAGTCTTATAATAAAATCTAAAATTTCTTTAAACTTTCTTAATTTTTATGTTTCATGAGAATAGACAAATTACAAATACAGGTGTCATTTAAATAGCCGATCAAATAAAATTATCTTGTACAAGGTGTATTTAATCAAAACATTAAATATACGACCTTCGATGTTGTTCGATCAGACTCAGTAGGAAATTCATTAAATATTTTTATCCTTTCAATATTTTATATAAATACCAAACATAAAATGTATCGCGTAGACCCATAAAGACTAATATTTAGTGTAATGGAACGCGAAAGTCTAAAATCTTACATAAAATGTACTTTGGAAAGCGTAATTTCCGTCGATAGAATAAATATTTGATAGTCTATCGAATCGGACGAGAAACTTACTCTGAATACCTACGCGTGTGTTTCAATAACATCTCGATATCTTATCAGTGATAGTTCATTATGCAAAACATACATACCTTTGTGTTCCAAGCAAATTGTTGGAATCACTTTGAACACTGAGTCATCTGAATCTTCAGAGATATCTCGATTCTGTGGTACAGTACGCTTTAAATCGATGCACACTTGTGACGTTTGTTGATTCTTATGTGTAAGGCAATAAGGTCTACCAGCTGTCTAATATGTTAAGCCACTCCTGTGGCTGCACGCTCGCGGTGTATTCTGCTATGTCGCAACCGAGACGTAAACGGAGATGTAATATCGTCTGAATGATTCATACTTGCGGTTAGGAGGTACTTTTAGGCCTCTTGTACATGCCACGGCTTCTTTCTTGTACTGTGTGCTTGTCCTGCTCATTTGGGAGCCCTACGCCCTATGGCTTTGGTTCTAGAAAAAGCAGGCACATTATAACAGTGAGACGCCCGTGTTGAGGCAGTTACTCTTGACGCCATGCAACTCCGTACGTCTCTCACATTTTTTGTTAATATAGGGGTGAGAGCCATCCGCTCCCCCGCAAGTCCGGTGATGATGACGAGGCTACTACAAGCTATCATCGTATGTCAGTTGCAAAAAAAACACCTTCTCGTAATGCGAATAAAACATAGATTTTTCAGCTACAAAACCTGTGTTTACAAGAGGTCTAAAAGTATTTACGAATACTGCGTATTGGCATTTCGATTCCTTCTGGGCATGATATAAGAAGTAAAGATTGTTGGTAGGGACAACAGGGCATATACAAAGAGGAGTTGTAGTAATATTTGCTATGCGTGCACAAATAAAGTCAATGAACTTTGACATTGTATTGTAACGAACGTAATAATCCATTTGTTAGCTTGATAAGCCATACATGGTTGAGTGACGGCATTATGACAAATACTGATAAGCATAAATGGGTTATAGGGTAAAGTTGGATGTATAGATAGTAATAATAAATTGTATTATAAATACCGTGCAATTATTGGGTGCGGTTTCAGGATAGATTTAACCATCGTGTCTTGAAGTACTTGCTACAAAATGTATATGAGCTCTACACAGTTACGATCAACTTTCGTTTACTTTCGTTTCCAATAATCCCATACTGGAATATACAATAATTTTTGGGGAAACCTGATTTTTTTGGTGGTCGGTAAAATAAGCTTTCTTTTGAAGGTAATGGCAATAATCGAACTAAATGCGGATCTTATTGCTTCTAATCGAGTAATATTACTTAAACTGTAAATACAATATCTAAGTATAATTATTTTAATGGATTTCTTGATAAGATGCCTTAAAAAACGAACTACAATTTTCTACGCATACAAAACAAGTATAAACGACAAATCGGTAATGGATTAAAGGAAAAGTATGCTTCGTCTTCTATACCTTCTCGGAAAGCGTAAAACACTCTCTCTTTACACAAACATCTACGCGTGACACCGTATTGTTATGTTTACCATGAAGCTATTGCATATGCAAAGCCGGTGACAGGTAACACATGCAGCCAGCAATGCCATAACCTCTGAGTCAAGATCAAAACATCAAAATTGATGTCGAATATTCATCTTACCTTAGAAAATTTATTGAAGATTTTTTTTTGGTCCTTGACGTCATATTCCTAGTTTAAATTTTGTTATTTTTTTAAATGATGTTTTTCTGGCATTGATAAAGATTGTAAGATCACAAGTCAAATCATCATCAAATTGCATCACAAGTGCCTTTTGGCTAATAATACGGAAAATAAAGACGAGTTTTTCCACAATACTTTGATGTCTTTACCAAATAAAAAAAATTAAATTATTATATATTAAAGATCTAAAGAGGTTATCTACTTCAAAGCTGGCTGTATGCGTATTGTCATCGCCACGCCACGATTGCCTTGACGTAACAACGTATTTGATTTTCAGTAGATAACTGTGTGGCTGACTCGCCAGTCAAATGTGATTTTATACAAGTGTAGTGATTCATATTAACTTATTTATTAAATATAGTATAACAACATAAGTGAAGACGAAACAAAATGAGACGTTACAAGATGAGAGAGTTCCGGTGGCGTGCTTCCTTATTGTTAAACTAGTGTATAGTGTTCCCAAAGTCTGATCTGTTAGACTGCGTTAAGTTATTTATTAGTTAGTGTTTGTATCGTTGTGGAGTATGCTGATCAATACTTTCTTGGACACGGAAGATTTCGTGCACTTATATTACCCGGAGGATGAGACGCCGCCCGCTGCGCAGGGCTGCGGCGCGGGCGCGCGCATGGCGTCCAAGTATCCTGCCAGGCCGCCCACTCCAGAGTACACCCAGGTTTGTGACTATGCGTAGATGATAGACGGCTTTTGTTTTTCTCTCTGCAGCGCCATTTTGTTTTGACGGCAATGCCATTTCGCGCGCTTCGTGTTCTTTTTTCAAATTTAAGAAAGAGCGGAATCGTTTTTTTTTACATTCAATTAGAAATTAGGTTTTTGGTGGCCAGCATTTTATTGGCTTCCTAGATTATTACTATCATTTTAAAATGGTATGAGTGGTTCTTACTGGCACAGTCCTAAATTATCAAGCAAGATAATATATTTGACTGAAGATTGCCAAAAGTCATCATCCGCTACAAGCGTATAACTGGTGACTTTAATTAATATTTTTCATATCATATTGCTATATCGAATTTCTGAGAACAGTACAACTTAATGTATCTCAATCAAATAAGTACATATTTGATATCGGATATACGATTGTATTCCGTTTCGGATACCCAATATGGAGTATTTATTACCGATACTGAGGGAGGCTTCGGGTTTATTTGAATAACCTTTATGTATTTGAACACGAGATGGAAACAATGTTACTAAACAGTAGGTACGTTTAGAAATTGTATAAGAATTGTTTTACACAAGGTTATATGCCTTGATTTTATGTAAATCTGTGTTTACACAACATTGTTATCCACGTTTGTAACTTAATACTAACACATGCGCCTATTTTGAATCTGAAATAATGTAGCGACTTAAGTAGGAATACAATAGATGGAATTTTTTTAAGCACTCATTCATATTTTCAAATTGGAAAAATAAGCACTATTTATTTGGATTTATTATGTCAAGTATGTTATACGGTTCCTAAACAATGCTTAGCCCAAAACTCAGATAGACTAGAAGTTAGGCAATGTGCAGCTCACGATATGATTGTTGCGTCTTAGTCCTGTAGTAATCACAAGTAGGTATTCTAGTTCGTTTGCTAAAGAAACTGAAACAAGTCAACAAGTTTCTTCACACCCGGTCTAACTAGTATCGTTACGGTTGAAAGGGTACTCATCCACAATTTGTGAATTTTGAACTTTCATTTTGGGAGTTATTAAAGTATTTACTGTAATTAAGTGGTGCTCATTTAAAAGACGATGGTTTCGATTTATGATAACAAAAAATGATATTATAATTAACTAGAGGCAGATATGTTATAACCGTGCGTTAAACCAGACACAAATATGTCCTAATTAGGGTACCTTGTGAATAGCTATTTCTTTTAATTATGTGCCTTTTCGTATCTTTTGTTTCATATGTTTGCAACGTGTCAAGATTACCCCATATCATACATTATACATATAGTACTACTATATTCGTTTATATCGCACTTAGATATTAGGTAATTATTACCCTTTGCCAGGAATGAAGTATATTACATCATGTAAATGCAATGTGCATTACACAAAAGTAATTATCTGATAAAGAATGCCAGAAGTCATTAAAAAGAATTTGGAATTTTTAATTGTTTTTGTTCATGTTTGTTACCATCATTGTATCGATTATATTATAATCGACAATTTCGTTTTTGACCCGGAGAGCAAGATTCGTAATTAACGTAAATCCCTCTAAAGTTTTATCGCTTACATACACACACAGTTTCTACCTATCTTTTATATCCAATAGTATGTATGCTATCCCTGTCCTAAGTTTCCTATGAATATTATTTGCTACAATATCTTTTTTGTAGATTATAGAAAACCAGTATATTCAGTAGATGCTTGAGTATTGTAGGTCCAAAATATAGAACATACTGTGCCAGTTAGAGGACTAAAGTATAATCGTAGGCGACTATGCGGTAAACGCCTACATAAACAGAATGTACT